>CM037596.1:71013479-75813479 GCA_021018995.1 Chloranthus sessilifolius | reverse complement strand
ATCCCACAATAAAGTCCATGGAGATAGACTCCCATTTCCATTCTGGTATTGGCAGAGGTTGCAATAGACCTGCTGGGTGTCTATGATCCACCTTTACTTGCTGACACACCAGACATTTCGACACATATTCAGCAATGTCTTTCTTCAACCCTCTCCACCAATAACTCTTCCACAAATCCTGGTACATCTTAGTTCCACCAGGATGAATGGTATACTTGGACTTATGTGCTTCGTCCAATATTGTTTGCCTCAATTCGACATCAACTGGTATGCATAGGCATCCACGGAATAGCAATGATCCATCCTCTTTGATAGAAAATTCCTCACTTGTACCGGCAGTCACTGCTTGACGAATCATTACGAGCTCTGCGTCATTCATCTAAAGTTCATAGACGCGATTAAAAATAATTGGTCTAATCATGAGATTTTCCAACAGCACACCAGAGTCCTTGACCTCTATATTTTTATCATAGAGAGAAAGTTTTCCAATAGTTTCCATCGTCGAAGTCCCGTAATGAGACTAGCCGACTGAGCCACATTCTTCCTACCCAACATGTCTGCCACGACGTTTGCTTTACCTGGGTGGTATTGGATAGTGCAGTCATAGTCCTTGAAAAATTCGATCCATCTTCGTTGCCTCATATTTAATTCCTTCTGCGTAAACAGGTACTTGAGGCTTTTGTGATCCGTGAAAATCTCAAAGATCTCACTGTATAAGTAATGTCTCCATACCTTGAGTGCAAAGATCACCGTGGCCAACTCTAGATCACCGTATAAGTAATGTCTCATGCTCTTTCAACTGTCACGATCCGTAGGCTATGACCTCACTGTTCTGATTCAATACACAACCTAAACCACCATATGACACATCACTTTAAACAATGAATCCCCCACTACCTAATGGAATAGCCAACACTAGAGCAGAGGTAAGCCATTTCTTGAGTTCTTAGAAGCTCTCTTCACAGTCACTGGTCCACTCAAATTTAACATTCTTTCTTGTAAGTCTGGTGAGTGGTCTTGAAATCTTAGAGAATCCTTTCACAAATCATCAATAATATCCAGCTAGACCAAGGAAATTGCGAATCTTAGTCACAGTCTTAGGTTGTTCCCAATCTACTACTGCCCCAATCTTCGCCAAATCTATAGTCACGCCTGCTTCTGATACTACGTGACCAAGAAAACTCACTTATTATAACCAAAACTCACACTTACTGAGTTTGGCATATAATGGATGCTCACGTAGAGTTTGCAAGGCAATGCGCAAATGTTATTCGTGTTCTTCCCTAGTCTTTGAGTAAATAAGAATATCGTCCATGAACACCACTACGCATGTATCCAGATGTTGCTTAAAGACCCTATTTATGAGGTCCATAAATGAGGCTGGTGCGTTCGTCAAGCCGAAAGGTATCACTAGGAACTCGTAATGCCCGTATCTAGTTCTGAATGTCGTCTTCTACACATCTTCCACCTTCACCTTTAGTTGACGGTACCCTGATCTCAAGTCGATCTTCGTAAAGAATTTTGCCCCTTTCAACTAGTCAAATAGATCGTCGATCCTGGGTAATGGGTACTTGTTCTTGATTGTCAGTTTGTTTAATCGACGATAGTCGATGCAAAGTTTCATCGACCCATCCTTCTTCTTTACAAATAAGACAGATGCTCCCCAAGGGGACACATGGGGTCTTATGAAGCCCTTATCCAACAACTCTTGCAATTGCTCCTTCAACTCTTTCAGCTCGGCAGGAGCCATTCGATAGGGAGCTTTGGAAATTGGTTCCGTGCCTAGAGCTATGTGAATTGCAAACTCAATCTCCCGATCAGGTGGTAATCCGGGTAGCTCGTCAGGAAACACATCCTCAAATTCATAGGCAATCGAAATATCGGTGATGACATTCTTCATTTCCTTTTGTTCTTATAGGAATGCTAGGTATCCCTTACACCCATTCTTTATCATCCTCTCAGCTCTCATAACGGAGACGATCGGTACAATCTTGCCATTGTCGTCGATAAATCAGAAGGATTTTTGTTTTAGTGAATGAAAAGTGACTACTTTTCGTAGGCAATCAACGCTTGCACGATAAGCGGATAGCCAATTCATGCCAAGGAGTACGTCAAACCCTTGGCAAGGCTCTCTATGCGGAACAGTATCATGGAAGCAGATGCCGTGGGGCTCTGAGAATTCACATAGGGTGGTCTTCAAACTGGAGTAGGTGCTGACAACCTCGACTTTTTATTCCCCGAGTAGTCATAGTCACTTTCCCTCTCTTGATTGGCCTTGTTCTTTAATTCACGCCTCTTATACATGTTATTTATATCTCTCTCGGCAACGATGGCCTTTCCCATCACTTCTGCATACGTCTCAAGCTCAAATATCGACACCCTATCCTGAATATTCGGTTTTAGGCCTTCTTCAAATCTATTGGCGTTCATTTCTTCTGTAGCTACTAATTTTGGAGCAAACCTTGATAAACATACAAATTCATTGTCGTACTCCCGTATGGTCATGCTCCCTTGTACGAGATTAGCAAAATCCTTTTTTAACTAATTTCTGACTTGTTTTGGAAAATACTCCTTATTAAATGACCTTAAAAATTCAGCCCATGTCCACTGGTCTTATAGACCCTCAACTTCCCTTTTTCTTAACACCGACTTCCACCAAGCGTCGGTGTCACCTTCGAGTTGGAAGGAAGCCCAACCAACTTTCTCACTCTCTGGGCTCTGAAATCTTTATAATAACTTTTCCATTTCCTTCAACCATTTCTCCGCCTCCAGTGGATCAATCTATTCGTGGAAACTCGGAGGTCTCAATCTCCTGAAGTCCACGAAAGATGATGGCAATAGTGCAAGAAGAGGTGGTGGTGGTGGCTGTTGTTGATGGCTGACATTATTGGCGGCCAACAATGCCATCTGCTCAACCAAAAGAGTAGTTTGTTAGGTCTATTGAGCCATAGCAGTGGCTATGGCCTCCATGGCTCTAGCCATCCTATCTGCTGACTCATCTCGATGACCCCTCTCTGCCTCAGGAGGTGGTCTCTACTCTCCTCCAGACCCCGAAGGAATATCATCTATACTCCTCACACTTCGCTGGCGACCTCCTCTAGGTCAACCTCTACCACGTCGATCCATTGGAATCAGTTATAATGAAACAAGGGTCTCATTAACAGACGGTCCCTAGTATCCAATAAAATCTCAATCTCGAAATGGTTTAAGACTTGTCAGACGTCTCTAAAGCCGTGGCTCTGATATCAACTATGATAGCCTAGATTTCGACACCTCGAAACCCGCACTGTCAGCGGGTTGGCGCTAAGGCCAAACCCCCGAACAAACACATGACATATCATTGCACAACAGAAACAAAGTAGAACCATAACTAACTAACTAACATATACAGAATAAGGAGGAGGTACGTATGCTTTCCACCAAAAGCTCAAAATGACGGTTCTAATTCCATATGAATGCCTATCGAAAATGAACCGACAAGAACCACCGGTAAGGACCATTCCTTACCGAAACATGTTTCATCAAAAAGAATTACAATCATCATCCGAAATAATTATCCTTTACATCAACTCAAAAACTCTAGTCTCTCAACCTAAGGCCAGATATATCATGCCAAGCACACAAAAAACAACCCTCAGGGGGGATCTCTTCCAACTCCTCACCAGGTGAATAGGCAGGATCCTCCCTCTCTGAAATCTCAGCTCCAATGTCTTCACCTGAACCTGTGACATTTAGTCATGGAATGAGCTTCATCCAAGCTCAGTAGGGAAATACTTATAGCATGCATATTATGAACATCAAACATATATGTTATGACATAATGGAAACAAAGCTTAGCGAAACGGATGCACATTAGTGATGTCATGGAATGAAACACATATATGGTGCTTGGAAATGTAAATACATATACACATCATGATCTTAACAAATGAAAAGAAGTTTAAAGGTGCTTTACTTAATGTATTGCATGATGAACTATAGCCTCTAGCCCCCGATGGAAAACCCACCATCGTCGCTCATATGAATTATTTTCACATATATCCAAGGTCCCATAAATTTGGACACTTTGCCAAACATAATTGTCGTTGTACGGTAGGAGTCATAAAAACACACATAGCACAATGAGTGTATGGATTGGCCGCCATACCGGTCACAGATATCCTGCCGCGTCAATCACGGTCATACCACCACGTCGATTGGATATTCACATAGAACCTCAAATCGAAGTGCATACATATAGCTCATCGCCGTGTAAAGTGATAATTATAGTTTAGTTTGACAGTCGGCCCAAAGTCTCAAGCACACATATCAACTCGAATTGAATCTTGAAAGATTGCTCATAAACACATATTTTCAAAAGCATACTTATGCATATCACTTTTCAGTTCAAAGTTATCACAAAACTCGCATGGTTTTATCAAAGAATGCATCGTAACACAATTCACATGATTTTATCAAAGAACACATCATACATAACATACATGCTAATGTATTAAATGCACATGATATTAGGTATTCCCTACCTCGAGATCTCAACCCGCGTGCGCTCCATCCACCGTTTGGGTTTTCTTTGCATCACACAGCACCAGGTCACCTAAACATATCAAATTCATGGTTCATACATCAGGAAAGATGTTAGACATACTATGAAATCTCCCCTCAAAATCTCACAATCAAAACTCAGCAAAATCCAAATCTGATAATTTCAATCGATCGAATCCCCATCTCGATCGATCAAAACCCAATTTTGATCGATCGATCTCATATCAATTGGTCGACTTCGATAGAACCAAATGCCCATAACACATTTCGATCGAACGATCTCCATTTCAATCGAACGAATCACAAATTCGATCGGTCGAACTCCACAGAAGCCAACTGAATGATACACATTTTGATCGAACAAATTCTAATTCAGTCGATCAAATTTCTAATTCGATTGATCGAAAATATTTTGATCGGTCAAATCCTCTCAGCAAGATTTCCAAAATTTGTTCTATACGTTTCGATCGATCGAGTGTGAGATTCGATCGATCGAAACACACTTCGTTCGATCAAAATTTATTTCGATCGAAGGAATTTCTTCAAACTTTGAATTCTTCCTTCTTTAGTCCATTTCGATCGATCGAACCAAATTTCGATCGATCAAAATGAACAGATTTCATCTGTTCTTAGGTTTTCGCATTCGCTCTCTTTTCTTTCCCAAATCGAGCCTCATTTCTTATGATTCTTTGATCCTAAACTAAATAAAAACAATTACTAACACAATTTCACGATCTAACCTCAAATTCTATACCTTGATTTCCTCCGAATTCCCAATCCTTGCTTCTAGATCGGACAAGGGTTCACCAAGTGAATAGCGGTTTGTACTTCTTCCAAACCTTTCGCCGCAAGCATCGAGAACGAATCGTTCTCTCATTCAACTCGCATACAACACCCGATTCACCCTCTCTCTCCTCTTAATTCCTTATGATAAGTAATAACTAGGGTATTGAATGCAATTATAAATGAGGCCATTTATTTCCTTTTATAACCAAGCCATAGGCTTAGGTACAAAATAGCTACACCAAGGTTGGGTATATGAGGGTTCATTAACCCAATCCAGCCTATCAATATAAAATTCTCTCCATTGGATTTGATCTATAGAAATTATTCTAGTCCATCGGTACAGACCTCGACGTGAGAACCGTCGGGCATGCGCACCGAGACATACTGTTCATGGGTCAAATCTTAGGGAGGTTACAGCTAAGATGAGTTTTCATTTTATATTTTTATTTTTTTGGAAAGTTACCTAGGATAATATATTAGTATAATTAAAATGTAAGCTTTATCACTAAAAGCGCTCTTAGCTCCCTTGCTCACGTGATACATTTAATCTGTGTGCTATCTAAATGAGGTCATGGGTTCGAGTCCTACCGGCATCACTTTGTGAAGCTAATTTTAACTTACGAAAGTCTAATTCACCCATCATTCGAATTGGACTGTAGTCACTGTATTGAATGACAAATTGGTTCGTTTTGAACCGATTTGCCATTCGCCATTTGCTGGGTAAACTAGCGAATTAAGTAAAATATGGTTAATCAGTTTTGGCTCCCTCCTATCAGTTTGTTAATCCTTCCCTTTCTATTTCACGCCATAATCTATATAACACTATAACTGATTTTGGATAGTATCTTAGAATCAACATTTTTTATTTTTTCCATTTATGACAACTATATGCAGTCTCTCCAATCGCTTAAGAAGATTTCTCAAGAGCACCCAACTGCGTGTTTACGAGTGGGAGCACTTATGGCAGTTCTATCTTATCTTGACTTCTTCTCTGCAGGAGTTCAAGTCATGGTTGTTGTTAAATTTCATGCTTTATTTATTTTTCACAAAGAGAAATTGCTTCTTTGGCTTCAGAGCTTCGTGGGTGAGTATAATTTTTTTGATATGATGTTTCAGAAAGTAGCATTATCCACTGCCGCGAATATGTGTAAGAAACTCCCCTCCGAATCCCAATAGTGAGCAGTAATAGTTTTTTTGAAAGTATATATGAGTAGCGGTTTTGAGTAATGGTAGTAGCAGCCTAGTAGGTTGCTCTCTATGGTATTCACTTTTAAGCTGTAGGTTTTATTTTCAGCTTGTTTGTGTTTCTAGTAGCTATACCCTTTTCTCATCTCTAGTGTTATAACTAGAGTAGCTTATCTTAGACCTTTTATTTTGTGTGGTTGGATACCTAGTTAAGTATCTCTTTAATGATTTGGCTTATTAGCTTTGATATCCATTGCGCACTAAAGTAGGCAATTTGGTGATGTTACCAAGTTTCATGATTAGAATTTCTACTTGATAGTAAATCTCAGTAACTTTTAAAGTAGAGTAGAGAAGCTTATTGTAAAAGGATGGAGCTACCAAGTTTTATGATTAGAACTTCTGCTTGATACTTATATCTCTCAGTAGCTTTTACCGTAGAGTAGAGAAGCTTGTTGTAGAAGGATGGATCTCTACCAAGTTTCATGATTAGAACTGCTACTTGAAACTATATCTTCCAGTAGTTTTTACTGTAGAGAGTAGAGAAGCTTCTTGTAAGAAGGATGGAGCTAGGGACTCACATCATATTGTAGGTATAAATCATAGTAGTAGTTGAGATCTTTGTCAATGTCATAATTGTTCCTTCCTGTATTTGCCCTTTTGTAGAGGAGATGCCGCTTTCTAAGGCAGAATAGGATGTCTTCTTCATTCATCTTGCAAGTTATTAATGGTGAGGCTTGATAGAGAGAGGCGAGGATCATTAGCGTGAATGCTTAGATTTGATCAATCTCGTGGTGTTAACCTGAGGCCATAAACAGGAACGCTTCCGAATGTCGGGGTTATTCTCCTTATCACATCCTTCGCTCTCCGTGGAGTTTGTGATGGGACACTTGATTCAATTCCATGGTATGTTGAAGATCACATATAGAGGGAGTTCTTTCTATCATATTGTTCACTCCATGATTGTTTTTTTGGTCGTTAAATGTTTCTTTATTGTCTTTCATTAGAAGATTTTTGAAGTAAAATTTTGGGTTATCAATTAGGATTATGCTTTGTGCCTCCTTAGTGACAGTATGATAGAAGACTGTCATACCATTTTCTTTCCATTATGTTTTGCCAGACCATTTTCTTTGCAAACTCGGGTTTCTGATTTCTATAAAATTCAAAACTTCATCTTCCTACAGATTTTTGAGGCTTCTCATCGATCAAATGAACCAAATCATACCATGCTTCTCGTCTATTGTTTGGTTTATTGCGATCCTTTCAGTTTTGACCTCCTAACAACCTATCGATTTGGTTCTATGGTATGATTTCTATTGAAGATTCATTGTTTAAATTATTTGTTTTCCTGTCAGCAGCTATTCTTAATCTTGTTTCTGTCTAACAACTCCAAGTGTTATGCATATATATGGATTTCATGTATTAGGTAGCTTAAGGTAATTTTAGAAGCATGGTATAGAGTTTTTCTTATTTTTTTGTCGAATTTCTTATTTCTCTGCATACAGGAATTGCTGCAAAAGTCAAATGCAACATATGCATCTGGCAATGTGGTGCTCGAAGATATTGGAGTTCATATTTGGCAGCAAGTTAGGTTCTTACTAGCTCAGTTTGTCACTTATATTTTTCATATTGTAGGAAAATGAATTGCATGAGTAATCTACCATGACCTAGACTTTAATGATCTCCTTTTGATTTCAGGCGACCCATTTCAAGCACACCACAAATGGATCACTAGGGGTCGGGGACACTTGGCAAGAGAGGAGAAGAAATTTTTTTTTTTCTTTTATTTTAAAAATGGGCCATGGGATTCTCAGATTGTTAACTCTCTTTCTTTTCTTCTTCCTTTTGTTCAAATAAAAGGATTGGACATGTAGAGTTTAAAATATTTGACATATTTGAAAGGTTGGATCATAGGTTGAGATGAAACCTTTTGTTTCAATAAAATAATTGGGCTTCTATTTTTTTTATTAATGGCATTGAATGATTTGTATTTGAGTTGAATGGATGTGTTGAAATATGAGATTAATAGCTTTTTTTTCTTTATATATTTTTTTAAAGCATTAAAAAATAATATTTTAAAAAAAAAAACATTAAAAAAAATATTAAAAAATTGCATTAAAAAAAGCATAAAAAATATTATTTAAAAAAAAATTGCATAAAAAATCGTCGACGTTTTTTTTTTTCTTTTTAAATAGTATTTTTATTTTTAAAAATTTGCATAAAAAAATCATTGCCAAAAGCAGTGATTTTTTCTATGACTGTTAAGAGCAGTCGTTGTTGAAGTTCATAAATCACTGTCTTGTATAGTGGTAAAAAAAAACTACTCTTTTTACAACTGTTTAGGGCAGTGGTTTTTCAAAAAACCACTGTCAAAGATAGTGATTTTTTGAAAAAATCACTGTTTCAGGCAGTGATTTTTTTCGCTTTTTCACATAGTGTATACACTCTGATTAACCCCAGACTAAATTAAAAAATACTCCTAACATGCCCCGATCCAGAATAAATAAATTAAACAAATAAATCTCACACTCCAAATAAAATCAAATAAGCTGCAAAATAAACTAAACTGAAATTTACAAAAGAATTTAAAATCATAATCTTTGCATAAATAAATAAAATGATTACAAAATACACTGAGGGCATACCCTTTGAATATACAACTTAAAACAAGAAACTTAAAATTCACACGTTCAGGCAATCCCTGAATCCGGATTCATTCGAGAAACTAGAAATCTCGAAGAAACCCAGAGAAAGGAGGCACCCTGAACGAACTCTAGCCGTAATAACCTCTTCCCCTTGCCTCGAGTAGGCAGAAAAGAAATAGTGGCTCAGGAAAAACCACTCAGGACTTGCAAGATCCACCCTTAGGAGCCTGCCTTGGAAACACTAAAAAGGAGGAGCAACTAACACTAAATCCGCAGGGCCTACCGAGGAAAAATAGGCATCGGTCACAAGAATTCTAACCCTACCTTTTCCTTGACTTTCCTTTCTACCAACTTTTTCTCCTCCATCTCTTCCCTTAGCATGGCAGTAATTCAATTGCTACCATGCATTCCCAATCCCGTTCATTCTCAAAAGCCCATACAACAAACACAATTCTTCGGCTCTAACACTCGGGATACAAAAGAGAAGGGAAGAAAAGATGTTAATTAATTAATTTAAAAAATGCCCTAAAGAAGAATGCCTCAAAACTTTCAATCCTAAACATAAAAAATAAAAATAAACAAGAGCCCAAACCTTCTGGCTCACACATTTATAAACTAAACCTCCCAAAATTGTAGAATGACAAATGTCGCATCCTTAAACCTTTCTAATCTAATCTAATCTAGACCAAACACATATGTAACGTCCCAAACATTTTAAAACCTTGATCTGCATGCCTCGGTACGTGTCCCCGATGGTCCGCACGTTGAGGACGATATCGATAGTCTATGTAATGTCTATAGATCAAATCTAACGGATGGGATTTGACATATGTAGGCTAGGTTGAGGGTTAGTGCACTCTCGTACACCCAACGTTAGTGCAGCTATTTTAAGCCTAAGCCTAGGACTCAAGTATAAGAGGAATTAAATGCCTCATTTAGGTTTTTACATTCAACACCTTAGTAATTATTGATCATAGGGAGTTAAGAGGAGAGACGGAGAGATTCAAGATTTAAACATTGATTGCATGCGAGAACAATCTGTTCTCTAAGCTTGTGGTTATGTAATTAGAGCGACGAACGAGTCGTTGTTCTTATGGTGAACCCGAGTCAGATCTAAAGGCTAGGATTAGAGATTCGGAGGAAATCGAGGTATGAAAATTTGGTCGAGATCTTGAAATTATGTCGTTAACTATTTTTACATAAATTTAGATCACGGGAGCATATTAAATCAAGTTTAACTTGATGTAGAGGGGGAAAACCCTTAAACAGGCGAAATCTGTCATTTCGATCGATCGAAATTGAGTTCGATCAATCGAAATGGACTTAAAATGTGAAAACTTCGAAGTATGAGGAAATTCGTTCGATTGAAGTCAAATTCGATCAAACGAAATGGGTTCGATCGATCGAATCTCACACTCGATCGATCAAAACTTATATAAACAGGAACGTGGAAAAACACTCTGTGAGAACTCGATCGATCAAAACATATTCGATCGATTGAATTAGAGTTTTCGACCGATCAAAGTAAGATTTGTTTGATCGAACTATGTGATAGCTAAATTGCTTTTGGAAGATTCGACCGATCGAAATATTTTCGATCGATCAAATTATAAAATTTAGATCGACCGAAAGGGGATTCGTTCGATTGAACTATGTTTGATTTTTGGCTTCTATGAGAGCTCGACCGATCGAATTTAGTTCGATGGATCAAAACGTGAGTTCTATCGATCGAAATTCCCATATTCGAAATTTTGGTAAATTGACATTGAGATTTTGAGGGGAGTTATCCTAACATGTTTAGCATTGCTCTAATGAGTGAACATTAGATTTTATATTTTAGGTTACTTAGTATTGTATGATGAAGGGGGCTAACCCAAACGGCGGTGTGAGCTAGTGCGGGTTAAGATCTCGAGGTAAGGAACACTTGACACCATGTGCATTGTTACATTAACATGTGTGTTATGACGTGATGTTTCTTTGAATTGATTATATGTGTGGTTACAAATTCAATTTGGAAGGACATGTGCACCCGTACATTTTTTATTCATGTATGAGTTGTGGAATCTTTCAAGATTCAATCTAATGTATTGTGCAAGTATCTTCACACTTCTTTCCGACCTATGATCTAAGTTATAATTATCACTTTACACGGTGATGAGCTATATGTACGCACTTCAATTTAAGGTTTTATGTCAATACCCGACCAGTACGGCGGCTAATCCGTACACCTTTGTGTTATGTGTTTTGTGACTCCTACCGCATGACGGTAAATATGTTCGGCCGAGCGTCCAACTTTATGGGACCTTGGATATATGTGAAAATGGTTCATATGAGCGACGATGGTGGGTATTCCATCGGGGGCTTGAGGCTATAGCTCCTCATTCTATTACTTTAAGCATACCACTTTAAGTTTTTCTTTTCTTATGTTAGAAGAAGATGTGAACCTATCTCTTTTGAATTTCGAACAAGCTTTGTGCCTATGTTTCATGCCATGACCATACACTGTGCATACGTCCCGATTATTCTGTTTCATTATGCCATAAGATCTATGTTACCGTTACAATAAGCATGCTATGCGTTTTTCCTTACTGAGCTTGGATGAAGCTCATTCCTCAACTATATGTCACAGGTTCAGGTGAAGACGTTGATATCAGGATTTTCGAGAGGGAGGATTCTGAGCTAGCTTCGGGGGAGGACTTGGAGGAGATTCACCCTGAGAGCTGCTTTCTTTATATTAGGCCAGAGTAGGTCCAGCCCTAGGATTCCGGATGTGTTGGTTTAACTTTGGTTGTAAAGGATGTAAATTTTGCAAATGATTATATTTCTTTTGGTGAACCATGTTTTGGTAAGGTACGGCCCTTACCGGTGGTTCTCGTCGATTCTTTTTCCATAAGGAATCATATGGAATTAGAACCGTCATCTTGAGCTTTTGAAGAATAGTACTAATTTTCTTTTTTGCTATGATAATTCATTGGACATGGTTCTGCTTTATTTTCCGTTGTACAACTGTACGATACGTGCTTCATTCGGGGCTCGCCTCGGTCCCCAAAGTTATCGACGGCAAGTGCTTGGGAGTCAAAACCACGTCATCACAATTGGTATCAGAGCCGATTTTTAGAGACGTCTGATAAGTCTTAAACTATTTCAAAATTGAGATTTTGTTGGATACTAGGGACTGTCTGTTAATGAGACTTTTGTTTCATTATAACAGATTCCAATGGATCAGCGAGGAAGAGGTAGACCTTGGGGAAGTCACCAAAGAGGTGAAAGGCGTATGGAGGATATTCCTTCATGTTCCGGAGGAGAGCAAAGACCACCTCCTGAGGTGGAGAGAGGTCACAAAGATGAGTCTTCTAATAGGATGGCCAGGGCTATGGAGGCTATAGTCACTGCTATGGCTCAACAGACCCATCAGACTACACTTCTGACTGAGCAGACGACGTTGTTAGTGTTAAGACCTAAAAAGTACCACTTTTCACCCCTTAACTTTGCCTTTGATTAGACCCTTAGCCATCTAATAAATGCTTGTTAAGTGTTTTTTGTAGGTAATAAACAGCAGGGCAATAAGGCCATGAATCTTGCTAAGGAGCCTGTTTTGGCACCAGAAGTCTCTCAGAAGAATGAACCATCAATCCAGACCATAGAAGAGCCTCGCGTAGCTGACAAAGCTCCAGAGGATTCAGAAAAATACACTTCGCACAGTCCTCGCAAAGTCCCAAGACTTCACAAACAAGTTCTCACGCAGTAGAGTGACAGAAGAGCTTCAGAATCTTGCCTCGCGCAGCTGTCGCGCAGTCGTCGCAGGATGCAAATATCAAGACAACCTGTCGCGCAGTTCAAAAAAGCCTCAACGCCTCACGAGGATCCTCGCGAAGATCCATGAAGAAGTGAGCTTCTCATGCAGTTCTCGCACTGTTCAAAAAGAAAGTAGCCTCGCAAAAGCCAGAATTAGCCTCGCGAAGTGAAGAGGAAAGCTTGCGCACTTCCCGTGCTATTCATAAATTATCAATCCAACTGCGCAAAGCCAAAACCAGTAAGAGCTTAACTGTCTACTTCGCGACTGCTCAAAGCATCAAGAAGCTACAACCATGCGACGTCTAAAGCTTTAATGTTAAACTCAACCACGCGAAGACTAGAGCTACCACGCGACAAGTCTGAGAATCGACTGCAACCTAGCGAAGCTCTGAACTCCAACTTCCAACATTTTGCAGAGGACTTTCTGGGGATTTCCAAGGATTAGGGCACACACTACCACGCTCAAATCTCTGTGCACGCACCCCGAGGTATCCAAGAATCATTAATGTGCCACGTGACATCGCTAAAATTAGGGTTTCCTAACCCTAATGCGCCGCTACAGCCACTGCTATATAAAACTAAGCCTGGTTTAGGTTTTGGATCAATCTTTCTTTTGGGAATTCTTTAGACTTTTTGACCTGAGATCGTTTTCTTTTCTATTTCTCTGTAGCTGTAAGTAGTTTTCTTTTTTTTCTTTTTCTTCTCTCCATGGCTCACAACTTGCTGGCCATGCCTTTGTATGTCTATTGAGATTAGATTAATGGAGTTTATGTAATAGGATTTGTACTCTTATGAGATTTGTGTATTTATGAGCTGTTCTGTACAAGGCTGCTGCCTTGTGATCCGCCATTGCTTTGGCTGAGTTTCAAAGCAATGGAGGACTAATTCTAAGGATCCACTCAGATCCAAGTGACCTGTGTGTCTGGGCTATCATGGTCCTTTACAGCCTTAGCCCCACCACAGGACCCACTAGATCTGAAATCCCCATGGAAGCCTGAGCTGGTAGCCTTGTGACCATGGTGGTAGCAGTAGTTAACTTGTTTTGTCTTGGGCTCCGTGAGGAGGATAGACTCTGGGATAGTCTGTGACCATTTAAGTGGACAGGCTATAGCCTCCATGTGAATCCAATCCGTCGATCCAAGATGGATCCTTCTTCCCCAAGCCTGAGCTGTTAAGCCTTGTAGGAGATTGTGCAGAGGCAGGCTCCCCATATATTTGTATAGACCCGCCATCAGATGTTAGATCTGATCTGGTTATGGAGATTGTAGGCTTGTGACTGGACCATTGCAGCCCCACTCAAGCAATGGACAGCTAGATCTAAGGTGGTACTCAACTTCTTGCTGGTTCTATGTGTCTGGGCTATCATGGTCCTATACAGCCTTAGCCTCACATGTAGGGCTTTAGAAGTTGAGGTTTCCTATGGATTCCCTGAGCTTGTAGCCTGGATGAAGTAGTGCCTACAATGATTAATGTGTTTTGACCCATCTCTGGACTGTGGTTCCCCTATGGGATAGTCTGTGACCATTTAAGTGGACAGGTTATAACCTTAAGGGATTGGATCATGGCGCAGGGATGAGTTGAATTCTTCCTCCTCTTTGGTGATAATGTAGCCATTGGACAGGATTTCTATAACATCAGATCTGAATCTAAGTTACAAAGACTCCTCTGATCTAGACTCAATAAACTACTTCTCACCCTTTTATATTTATTTTCCACAATCCATCCATCTTCTCAACCCTTTCTGTAGTTAACTCATTAGGCTATCTTAGAATACTTAGAATAAGTGACCTTAAATTCCCCTCCTTTTAGGACTACCAGATCTGTAGTCAGATCTGGAAGGACTACTAAAGATGGCTCCTTTGGAGCTGTCGATCACCTTTCCCTGTGGGACAGACTCTTACTTATCAAAACTTGCTACATATGGATCCTGTATCTTGCAGGTCTAGGATTTCTTAGTTGTGCTGATTCCATCCCCTATTTTACTCTTTCTTTGATTTTTAAATTGTTTTTACCACCAACAAATAAAACAAGCACACTGAGATTCGCAACAAGTTTTTGGCGCCGTTGCCGGGGAGTTAATGATCTATTAGTAGACCCTTAGTTTTTGTATTTTTAGTATTCTCTATAGCTGTGAATAATTAATACTGCTGATGTAATTTTAAATCTTTCTTACAGATCTTGACAGCAGCAGAGAAGGACAGTGGACTGCATTTGGAGAGTAGCTACCTCTGTTTGCAATTCTCTAACCTTTAAAACTTAGTCTAGTTTCTTTGAATATTCCATAACAGTATTTAGGATAGTTGTAAATTTATGTTTGCGTAGATAGCTGTAAATTTGTTAGATAAATTCTTTGAATCAAGTGCAATGTGCATGCAAGGAGTTATCCCTACTAGTGGTGTGTTTGTATGCTAGGTAGGAGATCTCTTAGTCCTACTTTAGAGCCTTTCAACCCTGAGCTAGAAAGGGGTAGAAGACTTAGAAGGAACAGGCACACCACAGTAGAGCCCCCAACTGAATTTGAGACAATATTAATGGGTGAAGAACAACCCAGAACTCTCAAGGAGTTGAATGCTCCGGATGACTATAACTCTCCATTTAGCATTCAATTCCTTGATGTTCAAGGGAATTATGAAATTAAAACTTCAATCATCCAGATGCTGCCCTCTTTCCATGGGCTCAGCAAGGAGGACCCTTATAAGCATATTGACCAATTTTTGACCTTGTGCACCACATTTAATATTGCTGGTTTGGGACCTGAGGCTACTAGGCTCAGGCTCTTTCCCTTCTCTCTGAAGGATAGGGCTAGTACCTGGCTGGCCACTCTTCCCAACAATGGCATCACTACATGGGAAGACCTGCAGACCAAGTTCCTGACAAAGTTCTTTCTTCAGACCAAAACTAGCCAGTTGAGGAAAGTGATTCTTACTTTTGCCCAATCCCCAACTAAGGACTTTAATCAAGCCTGGGATAGGTTTAAAGAAATGCTCAAACAATGCCCCCACCACCAGATCCCAGACTGGCAGCTTGTACAAAACTTCTACAATGGGATTGATGAGAAAAATAGAGATATAGTTGATGCCTCTTGTGGTGGAACCTACATGCACAAGACTGCGGATGAGGCATGGGAATTGTTTGAAGTAATCAGTGAAAATACTTTTCAAAAGCTATCCCTGGCAATAACTAGTCAGGAGTCTGAGTCAAAAGTGCGGCCTACTGCATTGACAAGAGGAAAAGTTTATGAGGTGTATGGGAACAATGACCTGCAGCTGCAGATGGCAAACCTCTCTATGAAGTTTGACAAATTCTTGCGATCGTGATGCAATCCGTATAAGGGCTGCTCATGTATGGAGGCATGTCGATATGCCGGTCCCACAAAGACACAGGAGGAATGTCCATCTGCAAGGCAATATCTTGAATTGGTATTGGAACATGCTGCTGCTGCGCAATCTTTTGGCCAGCAACAATCTGGTGGCTACAACAGACAGCGATATGGATACCAGCACCAAAATGCTGGTTACCAATGGAGAGACCACCCAAATCTGAGGTGGAGGCAAGACAACTATATGCAGCCCCAGCAGATGTTGGCCTTACCCCAAAGGCCACAGCAGCAGTTCAATCAGGGATATGCCCCTAGATCTAATTTCCAACACCAGCAGCAGCCCCACCAGCAACAAAATCATATTGTCTTACCCCCATCTCAACCCAAAAATACTTCTTTTGAGGACCAGGTCTTGACCTCACTGCAAAACCTGGGGTCCGTGGCTCAGACTGTGAGTTCTCATGGTCAGAGCATAAAGAAGGTGGAAGAGCATATTGGCCAGCTAGCAAATGCCTTAGCTAAAAGAGAGGAGGGGAGGTTGCCCAACCAACCAGTGGTAAATCCCAAGGGCCAATTATTGATTTGTGAAGGATCCTCAAACCCTGAGGGACAGGGGGATCTTTCATTAAATTGATTCACAAATCTATGCATGGTGTATGTTATGTATTTTAGTATGGTTGGTTTTTACTATTTTTAGGAATTTTTAGTGATCTTGTCGACGTTTGAATGTATATGACCTAAATAATTCGTTTGCCTGCTTTGCTTCTGCCCCCCTTTGAATTGATGCTTGTGAAAGAATGAATGATTATTAGATTGTGTGATAATGAGAATGTTTTGGGTATGAGGTTTTGATTAAATGCTTTTTGAGCAATTGCATGATTAATTGTTGGGAAAGCATGGAGAATCCTATTGTGAGTGAATAAGGGTGTCCCTGGATGAAAGCATGTGAGAGAATCCACCCACAAAGCAAAAGTTAAAGGCTGACTTGTGGGTGTGTGCATTTTTTACTCACTGCTTAAGCCGTCATGGCTCAAGATGTGGCTTGGCTCCTCTCGCATGATCATAAGGAATCTGCTATGCCCTCGTGGTTCAAACGTCATAGGAATTCTCAGTTTGGATGAACATCCAACCTCGCGACCCACTCACTTCAACCCAGCGAGCAAACCATTTCAAAGCGCGCCAAGCCTCGCGATTTATATAATCCAACCCCGCGTTGCTTTCCTTTTATGTTTTCTCTTTCTTCTCCAGCCAGCGAAACCCTAGCTCTGACTCCCATTAACCTCTCTCCTCTAGCATCCAGTTTACAATCCATCATTCACCTTCTCATTCTAGGGATTTGTTCCTAAAGCATCTTCCACCAGTTGCCCCCTGCTAAGAGCTCTCACGATCTTTTGTGCATCAGATTGAACAGAACCCTAACTTTTAGGGTAAGCCTCAGCTCTCAACTTTTACTTTTCATTTTTCCAACTACACACTCTCAGCAGAGAAGTTCCATGGCCCCTAAGAGCGCACCTGTGAAAAGAGCACGGGATAAGGCTCCCATTGAGCCCACTCCCAAGAAAGCCAAGCCCTCTGAGGCGCCACAAAAAGGGAAGGAAGCGATTTAGGATGTGGCTGCGCTAACACCTGACTACTCTACACCCTCTGAGCTCCTGACTCCCATTCCCTTGGAGCCTGAAGCCAATTTTGACCTCTCTTTCTTTGAAACGGAGCCTCTATCAGCCCCTGCCATTGAGTTTATCCGTAAAGCTGGTTTGACCCCACTGCTGCAAGCTACCCCTGCACTACCCTACCCTAGACTAGTACAACTCTTTTACCAATACATTAGGGCTAGACCAGACCATCGTGGATAGCCAGGCCTCCTAGTGTTAATTGACAATTTTGAAATGTTACTCAACCCTGAGTTGATTGCTGAAGTAATGGGTATCCCTGTTGTCTTTAACCCCAACTGCGGCTATGGCCCCCCTCTGTGTACCCCTATTAATACCATTGCACAAGCCCTTACCAGAGGGTTGAAGGCCACAAGGGATTCCATCAGGAGAAGAGATCTAGACCCCAAACTCCTGTTCATTGATCAAGTTCTCCGAAAGAACATCTATTGTGCCGGCCATCAGCAGGAGAGGAGGACCCCAATTGCTGATGCTCTCTATTCCTTCTCTCGGGGCCACGGATTCCATGCTGCCGGGTTGATGTTTGAGGCCATGAAGGATATTATGGTAAAGATAGGGCACAAAAAGAAGCTTCATACTCTCCCCTACGCAAAGCTCATCACCAAATTACTCTTGAGGGGAGGGTACAAGATACCAGTGGAGGAGTTAACTGTTGACCTCCCTCCTACCACTTTTGCAAAGCGACAATGGGGGATCAGCAGGAGTCTGATGGATTCCAGCAAGAAGAAGAAAGCTCAGACTGCTTCTGAGAAAGGAGAGGGGACTGCTGCTGCAAAGACCACCCCTACTCCCAAAAAGGTGGCTAAAGCTCCTACTCCGAAGAAGGTGGTGCAAGCTCCGGTCACTTCTGCTTCTGCAGCATTACCTCCATCCACCACACCTGCCCATCCATCAGTTTCTTTGCCTATTCCATCTTTCCCTTTTCCCCTTTTATCTCCCTTTTCCATATCCACTCCAGATTTCCCTGTGATTCGTTCCTGGGAGGAAAGTGTTGAACCCCATGCCAGCCCTTTACCCTCATTTACATTACGTCAGTACACACCCCCAATTCCCCCATCATCTGAACTGAACCCTGACAGCCCACCCCTGATATCCTACATTAAAAAGAAAACCTCTCACACAACCCCAGCCAGATCCTTACCTAAACCAACCACCCCTATCATTCCCACAGAAACCCCACATATTGACCTAGACACCATCCCAACCATCCCTACCTCACCTCCACTCACAGACCTTGACTTTAACCTAGCCACTACTTTCGAATATCAGGCCTTCATGACTACATTGCTTGACACCCTGCCAACCCATGATATCCCTCCTGCATTCCCACTTCCTTCCCCACATCACTCACCAGAACCTCCATCTCCTCCTCCTACAACCTTCCATCATGCCCTACTTCCCCTTTCCAACCTGTCCCCTCTGCTTCTCATACTCCACCCCAACCAACCTCAGACACACTTACCCATATCCTTTCCCTAATCCATGAGATTCAGACCCAACTGTCAACCACAACCCATAATCAAGACCAAATGCAAAATGACATCACCAACATCAAATCCACCCTTCAAACATTGACAAAACAACCCATCTCTACACAAAAACCTCATACACCACAAATCCAGTCCCCTTCCACCTCGACGCCACAAAGGCACCCAGATTTTTCTCCCATTGACACCATTCCTCACCACTCCTTCCCCCCTCTACCTATCCTTCCCGCACTCATTTTACCCCCACCACCATTTACCAATCAATCAACCCAAACAGACCCCATTCCCTTCCCATCCACCTTTCCCATTAACCCCTCACATTGTTAACCACACCCTTACCATTCGGACCCTTCACCATTCCATTTTATCCTTACCAGAACCACCCACCTTCAAAGGACCCCCTCATTTACTTTTCCACCCATGTCGTCCATCCCACCCCTTATCCTACCCCCTCCTCAATTCGCTGATCAATCAGCACAAACTGACCCAGAACCTTCTAGCCCTCCCCCTCAACTAGATTTCCTCACTGCAGTCTCCACTTTACCCCCCCAGGACCAATCACCTTCTACTTCTTCCACCCCATTTCTACCAATCTTACCAAGGCATTCCTACTACACCCCTCCTTACTTCACCCTCCTCCATGCCATGCGGGACAATGCCTACATCAAGAGGGATGTTCTCAGAGGCATGGCCCAACTTCGACAAACCATTGAGCACCCCTTGCTGCAGTAATTGAGTGACCTAAAGCTTGCTCACAGGCAGAAGCTGCGAGATGTTTCAAAGGGGTGGGAGTCAATTTTGGAGACCATCAATGAGCACAAGGCTGCGGCAACTTACTACAGAATGACTACGGAGATGGAAAAAGCCAATGCCGAAATGAAGAAAAAGCGAGCCCGAATGTATGAAAAGAAACTCCACAATGCTGAGGAGATCCACCGGCTCACTAAGGGGCTTTATGATGCCAAACTCCTCTATGCTGACAAGCAGATTGAAATTTTGCAAAAGAGGATTGCATCTCTGTTAGGCCAACCACTTGAAGCCACCCCTCTTGCTACAGCACCCCCTGAGGCTCCACCTTCCACACACCCCGAACCATCTTCTTCCATTCCCATGGCTCCTAGCTCTACATCTCCACCTCCTCCACCCCCTACTCAAGAACCTCCACCACCTCCTGCTACAGTGCCTCCCCCTGCCAAATCTCCTGCACCCAAGAGAAAGAGGGCTCCTTCCAAGAAACCCACTCCCTCCAAAAGAGCCACTGCTGCCCAAAAAGGGAAAAAGCCTGCTCCTCCTTCCCCACCACCAAAGGCCACCAGAGCTTCTGCTCAGGATGACCCCCATGGTCGATTGCTTTCTAAAGAAGAATGCCGACAGGCTACTGCAGCCCTTGGATTGGACCACACTGTTCTCTTTCCCTCTGACTCCGATTCTGACTCTACCCCACCTGTGCATCCAAGTTCTAATAATCATGTTGCTCCTCCTTCTTCTGACCCTACTGAGCAAACTTATCCTTAGAGAAGGAAAGCTACAGCTAAGAGGACTACTCACACAGCTGCCTCTATCAAAATTGGAAAAGCATAATCTGCCTAGTCTGAGGAGGCACCACCACTGAAAGATAAAGGCAAGAGCCCGCTTGTCCCTCCTGAGCCAGAAAAAGCTAAATCTCCTCTTATTCCTCCTCAGCCTCAGCATGAGCCAACCTCCAAAGGGAAGGGCCCCAAAGGGAAGATTCCTAATGGAAAAGGTCCTATCAAATCACCTGATAAAACTAAAGACAAATCTTCAGTGACCCCCCCTGAACCAAAGACCCAAAAAATGAGGGTCAGGGCACCAACCTTGCCCAAAACTGATGCCCAAAGGAAGGAAGAGCGGGCACGAAAGAAGAAAGAGGAAGAGGCTCTCCTTCAAGAGCATGCCCAAAAGATGGGTTGGGACCGGTTTTGATCCAGGCTCCGATTAGCTTGTACTTAGGATTTTTCCTGTTTCTGCATTTTCTCATTTTGTACATTTCTCTCTTATAATAGATTTTCTTCTTTTGTCATTGTTGTTTGTCTTTATCGTGTGTCTGTTTTCCTTTTCTCTTGCCATTCATAAATCTGCTGCACAGACACCTTTGAACCAGTGAGGACACTCCTCCTCATAGGTTTGGGGGTGTGGCAGGCAGATCCTGCCAATGGAATAGTTAACCTAAGTGCAGCATAATCATGTGAGTAATATGGAAATGGAACCATGTTCACTAGAGAATCAGAAAAATAATGAAATTTTAAATATTTCCAGACTTTAGACAGTATAAACTTTTAAAATTTCATATCTCCATGATGAGATCACCAAGGACACTCACTTATATCAGCACTTAGTGAATCATTAGAGAGAGAAAAAGGTAAGGACATACTTAAGAATTCAAAGGAAAACCATAACCAGTGAGATTTGGGCCCATACAAAAAATTTTCTTTGAGGAGTGACTAAGGCAATTTTTTCTAGCTCTAAGGACTGGCTGAGTCACTGTGCTCACTAGAAGTTAGGCAACTCCAAATTGAAACAACTGATAGCACTCTTGAGACTTAGGGAAAGGATCAAGGCCTTATCTTGGACAGTTTGAGCCTAAACAGACAAATCCTAAAGCAACTGCCCTTGTCCATGCCCCCTTTGAGCTTTAAATCCAAATTTCTTCAAAAGTACACCTGAGTACTTGCACCTGAACCTATGTATCTGATTTAACCTTACCCTCACTCTGAGAATTTAGAAGGTAAAGGAACAAGAATTGAAGATGGACTAGCTATGGTCAAGGTTAGGTGAAGAAAGAAGAAGTACCTCAAAGTCTGGCAGTATGGTAACTGAGAAAATGGTGGCACTTCAGAAAAGCAAAAACAAAATAAAAAGAAGAAAAAATGAATAAAAAAGAAACAAAAACAATAATGAAGAGGAGTAAGAGAGGAGTCAAGAGAGAACTTTCATTGGAAAAATTGAAATCAAGAATAGAAACTGATCACTTCAAATCTGAAAACCTCAAAGAAGATGAAAGGAGCTGAATTAAAGAAGGTGAAGTCATGAATCACCTCCTTCACCTACTGATTTCTCAAATTTTGAACCCCTTTTCAACCTTCCATTCTTTTTAACCCCACTCCATAAGCCACATTATAGCCTACCCTTGTGATCCAAAGTTGAGTGAGTTGTCATGTGGAGATAGAGAGTTGTTCAATCTATGGTGAGGATCTGTCAATGATGTCAAAACTCTAGAGCTATGCCTATGCTCATGCTTACAGACTCATTTGGGGGATGTAACTGCTCTTGAGCTTGAGATAAAATGAATCCCTCAACAGTTCTTTATGAGAGTATGCCCTGAAGAGTTTTGGGTCTGATATTGAATGCATTAAGCATGACCTATAACCTAATGTTTGATCCAATGATGTGCTCAGTGCTGACACACATGTGAATTGTTCTTTAGTGTAAACTGATTGGAAATGCTATGCTTTCATGAGAAGCTTATACTGTTTAAATTTTTGTGCAGCCAATGTGTTTGAATTTCTTATATTTTTAATGGTTCAAAGGTGAACTAACTCTGTTCCTTGACTGCTCATCTGATAAATTGCACTTTTGTTAACTGCTTCATTGAAAAGTTTGTAGGTGTCTTCACTGAAAACCCTCAGGAGACTTCACTCCTCCACTAGGGATCACCTAGGGGTTTAAAAGGCTTGGTACATATGCTAAATGTATCCGTGCTCCCTACGAAAGTGGCATTTAAATTCTATAGTTGACTCAGTGTAGCTTTGCTAAGGGACTAGCAAAGATTAGGTTTGGGGGTGCGTTAAGACCTAAAAAGTACCACTTTTCACCCCTTAACTCAGCCTTTGATTAGACCCTTAGCCATCTAATAAATGCTTGTTAAGTGTTTTCTGTAGGTAATAAACAACAGGGCAATAAGGCCATGAATCCTGCTAAGGAGCCTGTTTTGGCACCATAAGTCTTTCAGAAGAATGAACCATGAATCAAGACCATAGAGAAGCCTCGCGCAGCTGACAAAGCTCCAGAGGATTCAGAAAAATATACTTCGCGTAGTCCTCGCAAAGTCCCAAGACTTCACAAACAAGTTCTCGCGCAGTAGAGTGACAGAAGAGCTTCAGAATCTTGCCTCGCGCAGCTGTCGCGCAGTCGTCGCAGGATGCAAATATCAAGAGAACCTGTCGCGCAGTTCAAAAAAGCCTCAACGCCTCACGAGGATCCTCGCGAAGATCCATGAAGAAGTGAGCTTCTCATGCAGTTCTCGCACTGTTCAAAAAGAAAGTAGCCTCGCAAAAGCCAGAATTAGCCTCGCGAAGTGAAGAGGAAAGCTTGCGCACTTCCCGTGCTATTCATAAATTATCAATCCAACTGTGCGAAGCCCAACCCAGCGAGAGCTTAACTGTCTACCTCGCGACTGCTCAAAGCATCAAGAAGCTGCAACCACGCGACGTATGAAGCTTTAATGCTAAACTCAACCACGCGAAGACTAGAGCTACCACGCGACAAGTCTGGGAATCGACTGTAACCTGGCAAAGCTCTGAACTCCAACTTCCAACATTCTGTAGAGGACTTTCTGGGGATTTCTAAGGATTAGGGCACGCACTTCCACCCTCAAATCTCTGTGCACGCACCCCGAGGCATTCAAGAATCATTAATGTGCCGCGTGGCATTGCTAAAATTAGGGTTTCCTAACCCTAATGCGCCGCCACAACCACTACTATATAAACCTAAGCCTGGTTTAGGTTTTGGATCGATCTTTCTTATAGGAATTCTTTAGACTTTTTTATCTGAGATCGTTTTCTTTTCTGTTTCTCTGTAGCTGTAAGTAGTTTTCTTTTTTTTCTTTTTCCTCTCTCCATGGCTCAACACTTGCTGGCCATGCCTTTGTATGTCTATTGAGATTAGATTAATGGAGTTTGTGTAATAGGAGTTGTACTCTTATGGGATTTGTGTATTTGTGAGCTGTTCTGTGCAAGGCTGCTGCCTTGTGATCCGCCATTGCTTTGGCTGAGTTTCAAAGCAATGGAGGACTAATTCTAAGGATCCACTTAGATCCAAGTGACCTGTGTATCTGGGCTACCATGGTCCTTTACAGCCTTAGCCCCACCACAGGACCCACTAGATCTGAAATCCCCATGGAAGCCTGAGCTGGTAGCCTTGTGACCATGATGGTAGCAGCAATTAACTTGTTTTGTCTTGGGCTCCGTGAGGAGGATAGCCTCTGGGATAGTCTATGACCATTTAAGTGGATAGGCTATAGCCTTCGAGTGAATCCAATCCACCGATCCAAGATGGATCCTTCTTCCCCGAGCCTGAGCTGTTAAGCCTGGTTGGAGATTGTGCAGAGGCAGGCTCCCCATATATTTGTATAGACCCGCCATCAAATGTTAGATTTGATCTGGTTATGGAGATTGTAGGCTTATGACTGGACCATTGCAGCCCCACTCAAGCAATGGACAACTAGATCTAAGGTGGTACTCAATTTCTTGCGGGTTCTATGTGTCTGGGCTATCATGGTCCTATACAGTCTTAGCCCCACACATAGGGCTTTAGAGGTTGAGGTTTCCTATGGATTCCCTGAGCTTATAGCCTGGATGAAGTAGTGCCTACAATGATTAATGTGTTTTGACCCATCTCTGGATTGTGGTTCCCCTATGGGATAGTCTGTGATCATTTAAGTGGACAGGTTATAACCTTAAGGGATTGGATCATGGCACAGGGATGAGTTGAATTATTCCTCCTCTTTGGTGATAATGTAGCCATTGGACAGGATTTCCATAACATCAGATCTGAATCTGAGTTACAAAGACTCCTCTGATCTAGACTCAATAAACTACTTCTCACCCTTTTATATTTATTTTCCACAATCCATCCATCTTCTCAACCCTTTTTGTAGTTAACTCATTAGGCAATCTTAGAATACTTAGAATAAGTGACCTTAAACTCCCCTCCTTTTAGGACTGCCAGATCTATAGTCAGATCTGGAGGGACTTCTAGAGATGGCTCTTTTGGTGTTGTAGATCACCTTTCCCTGTGGGACAAACTCTTACTTATCAAAACTTGCAACATATGGACCCTGTATCTTGCAGGTCTAGGATTTCTTAGTTTTGCTGATTCCATCCCCTATTTTACTCTTTCTTTGATTTTTAAATTGTTTTTACCACCAATAAATAAAACAAGCACACTGAGAATCGCAACAGTTAGCCGTAAATAATGTCAGCCATCAGCAGCAACTGCCACCACCACCACCTCCTGCTTTGTTGCCATCCTCATTTGTGGATTTCAAGAGATTGAGACCTGTGCTCCATGGGCAGACTAATCTACTTGAAGTGGAGAAGTGGTTGAAACAAATGGAGAAATTGCTGGAGAGATTGCAAAGTTCTGAGCATGAGAAAGTTGGTTGGGCTTCTTTCCAACTAGAAGACGACGTTGTCGCTTGGTGGAAGTCGGTGTTGAGGAAAAGGGAAGTTGAGGGTCCGTACAACCCATGGACGTAGGCAGACTTTGTAATGGCATTTAACAAGGAGTACTTTCCTAAGCAAGTCCGGAATCAGTTAAAGAGGGACTTTATGAATCTTGTACAGGGGAGCATGATCGTACGGGAGTACGGCAACGAGTTTGTGAGGTTATCAAGATTTGCACCAGAATTGGTAGCTACTAAAGAAATGAAGGCCAGCAGATTCCAAGAAGGCCTGAGATCGAATATACAAGAGAGAGTGTCCATAGTTGAATTGGAAGCATATGCCGATGTGATGGGGAAGGCCATCGTTGCAGAAAGGGACATCAACAAAAGACGTGAGTGGAAGAACAAGCCAAGTTCGGGGGGGTGAGTGACTATGACTCGGGGAATAAAAAGTCGAGGTTGTCAGCACCTGCTCTAGTTTCAAGACCAGCCTATGCAAATTATCCGAGGTCAAATACTTTCACTTCTACGAGACCGTTCCACAGAGAGGGCCCTACTCAGACTCAGACGTCTGGGGCATCTGTCACACAAGGAGCTTCTGGAGCAGTATCTGCGAGTCCACAACTAAAATGTGCCTATTGCGACAAACCGCATAAAACTTCGGACTGTAGACAGGACATGGGCGGATGTTTTAAATGTGGGAAAGTAGGCCATATGATATGAGACTGCCCCGAGATGAGAAAGGAGGGCACTGGTCAATCGCTACCGTGACGAGACCTACACAATCGAGACACATTGTTCAAGGTCGTGCCTTTGCCATGACAGCGGAAGACGCCCGGACAAGCAACGATGTAATCCAAGGTATAACCTTCTTGTTATGTTTGAACTCATTTATTTATCTTCTAGATGAAGAGTGTGCATTGATAGAAAAACTTCTAGGCTCACTTTGTGTGATCATGACATGCATTTCTGAACGGAGTGAATATGTTAAATGATATATAGGTATGCTACAGCTTTACCAAGAAAACGATGGCGTTCGTTGTGTTGCACGAGTTTTGATAGACCAAGGGTTTACCCACTCGTATATAACTCTAGAATTCGTGAGAAAATTAAAGATTGTTCCCGAGGAGTTGGATTTTATTTTGGATGTTTCCCTTCCTACGAGAAGTACAATGACTGTAGACACGTGTTGCCGATCAGTCATTGTGCAAGTGGAGGATCAAGAGATTATAGCGGATCTTATCTTGTTGAACATGCAAGGACTTGATGTACTACTTGGCATGAATTGGCTATCATGCGATCATGCCGTGTAGTGTCTATCTCTGAAAGTAGTCACTTTTTCGGCCCACCCGGACATAAATCTTTTACGGTTCATTGGCGAGAAAGGGAAGTGGAGATCATCTCCGCGATGATGGCGGATGATGAAGAATGGATGTGAAGGATATCTAGCATTCCTGCAAGAGAAAAAGGAAGCAATGAATGTTATTTCCGATATCCCAATTACCTGTGAGTTTGAGGACATATTTCCCGATGAGTTACCAGGCTTGCCACCTGATCGGGAGATCAAATTTGCTATTGACTTAGCTCTAGGCACTGAACTAGTTTCCAAAGCTCCATACTGAATAGCTCCAACTGAACTGAAGGAGTTGAAGGAGCAATTACAGGAACTGTTAGATAAGGGATTTATAAGGCCAAGTGTGTCCCCTTGGGGAGCACCGGTCTTGTTCGTTAAGAAGAAAGACGGGTCGATGAGACTTTGCATTAACTACCGTCAATTGAACAAGCTCATGGTCAAGAACAAGTACCCTTTGCCCAGGATCGACGATCTATTCAATCAATTGCAAGGGGCAAAGTTCTTTACAAAGATTGACTTGAGATCCAAGTATCATCAACTAAAGGTGAAGGCCGAAGATGTGCAGAAGACAGCATTCAAGACTAGATATGAGCATTATGAATTCTTAGTAATGCCTTTCAGCTTGACGAATGCATCAGCCTCATTTATGGACCTCATGAATCGGGTCTTCAAAAATCATTTGCGCATTGCCTTACAGACCCTACGTGAACACCAACTGTATGCCAAACTCAGCAAATGTGAATTCTGGCTAGAACAAGTGAGTTTTCTCGGTCACATGGTATCAGAAGCAGGCGTGGCTGTTGATCCGGCAAAGATTGAGGCAGTGTTAGATTGGGAACAACCCTAGACCGTGACGGAGATTCGTAGTTTCCTTGGTCTAGCTGGATATTACCAACGCTTTGGGGAAGGTTTCTCCAAGATTTTAGGACCACTCACCCAACTTACAAGGAAGAACGCAAAATTTGAGTGGACCAAGGATTGTGAAGAGAGCTTCCAAGAACTCAAGAAACGGCTTACCTCTGCTCCAGTTTTGGCTATTCCGTCAGGCAGTGGGGGATTTGCTATTTACAGTGATGCGTCATATGGTGGTTTGGGCTATGTACTGAATCAAAGCAGTAAGGTCATAGCCTATGGGTCAAGACAGTTGAAAGAGCAGAAGAAGAACTACCCGACGCACAATCTAGAGTTAGCCGCAGTGATCTTTGAGCTTAAGATTTGGAGGCATTACCTGTATGGTGAGTCCTTTGAGATCTTCAGGACCATAAATACCTTAAGTACCTATTTATGCAGAAAGAATTGAATATGAGGCAGCGGCGGTGGATCGAATTTCTCAAGGACTACGACTGCACTACACAATATCACCTAGGTAAAGCAAACGTCATGGCTAACGCGTTGAGTAGGAAGAATATAGCTCAGTTGGCTAGTCTCATTGCGGGACTTCGACGATGGAAATTATTAGAAGACATTTCGTTGTATGATAAGAACATTGAAGTCAAGGATACGGGGGTACTGTTGGTAAATCTCACGATCAGACCAACTATTTTTTATCACATTTATGAACTTCAGATGAAAGACCCAGAGCTGGTGAGGATACGTCAAAAGGTGACTGCAGATGAAAGGGGGTATTTTTCTGTCAAAGAAGATGGAACATTACTATTATGTGGCCGCTTATGCATACCTGTGGATGCCGAGCTGAGGCAGACCATATTGGACGAAGCTCATAAGTCCAAGTATGCCATTCATCCGGGTGGTACTAAGATGTACCAGGATTTGCGAGAGTGTTATTGGTGGAGAGGATTGAAGAAAGATATAACGGAATATGTATCAAAGTGTCTGGTGTGTCAACAAGTAAAGGTAGATCATAGACACCCAGCAGGTCTATTACAACCTCTACCAATACCGGAGTAGAAATGGGAGTTCATTTCTATGGACTTCATTGTCAGATTATCAAGGACAATGAGATGCCACAATGCAATATGGGTGCTAGTGGATCGATTGACGAAGTCGGCTCACTTCCTACCCTATAATACGACATACACTGCAAGCAAGTTGGTGGAGTTATATATGAAAGAAAGTGTGCGACTCCATAGTATTCCTACAAGCATTATGTCCGATCATGATCCATTGTACACATCAGTATTCTGGCAAAGATTCCCAGAAGGTATGGGCACGAGATTGGACTTTAGTTTCACATTTCATCCATAGACCGATGGTTAGATAAAGAGAGTCAATTAAATTATTGAAGATATGTTGCGAGCATGCACGATTGATTTTCAGGGATCATGGGATACCATCTTCCGATGATAAACTTCGCGTATAACAATAGCTTTCAGTAGAGCATTGGGATGGCTCCATATGAGGCTCTATATGGACGGAGATGGAGGTCTCCGATCAATTGGGAGGAAACGGGTGACAAATTTGTGTTGGGACCAAAAGTCATCAGGAAAAATGCTGAGACCGTCTGTATTATACAACAAAGAATCAGGACGGCGCAGAGTCGCTAGAAGAGCTACGCGAATATTAAGCACTCAGGCATGGACTTTCAATTGGGAGTTCACGTGTTTGTAAAGATATCTCCAATGAAGGGTGTGATGCGCTTTGGAAAGCGCAAAAAGTTGAGTCCTCGCTTTATTAGATCATTCGAGGTATTGGGGAGAGTGGGTGAAGTTGCATATAGGGTCGCATTACCCCCGTAACTTGATAGAGTGCACGACGTATTTTACGTTTCAATGTTGCAGAAATACGTGCGAGACCCAACTCATATCCTCGATGCACCACCTGTGGAAGTCTATAGGAATCTGACGGTCATTGAAGAACCAATGCAAATTTTAGACTAAACCGAGCAAGTGTTGCGCACAAAACGGATTCCTTTGGTGTTAGTCCAATGGAAAAATCACTCTAGAGAGGAAGCAACGTGGGAACACGAAGTCGAGATTCGCACCCAACATCCTTCATTGTTTGAGTAATCATGAGAAGGAGAAAATTTTTGTAATGGTCCTTTGTGATCAAATTATATGTAAATACTCTGAATGATCAATGACAGGGATGAATTGGATGTTGAAGCATGAAAATGAAGAAGAAAACTCAAAAACACAAGAAATTTGGTTTTTCTGCAATTTCGATCAAAATTCATTTTCGTTCGATCGAATATGATTTCGATCGATCAAGGTGTAAATCGACTATTGAAATACCTTGACAAACAGTGAGTGGCTAGGCATTGAAGCTTATTAAATTCGTTCGATCGAATTTCATTTTCGACCGGACGAAAAAAAATTTTGTTCGATCAAAAATTCTATAGGCCTGAGAAGCTCGATCGATCGAATTTTTTTTTCGTTCGATCAAATTTTGGCATTTCAATCGATCGAATTAAGATTCGTTCGATCAAAATGTGGGGCCCAATTTCCCTAAAGCAAATTTTGACTAATCGAAATGAGTTTCAATCGATCGAAATCAAAGCGAATTTTGTATAAGTCAGATTTCGATCGATCAAAATGAATTCGATCAATCGAATTTCGCATATATATATAAACCACATTTTTAAGTTCTTTTTTTTTTTAATTTTGGGATTTCCGTTAGGGTTTTCGAGGGTTCTTACATTAGAGGATCAAACGAACGATCAATTGCGCTAGATCCTTCGAGAAATCGAATCCAAATCGCCTCAAAGCGGTAAACCTGTAAACTTCGATTCTTGATTTCTTGCCTTGGGTTGAAAATTTTCTTATTTGATTAAAACCCTAGTTTTGGTTTTCATAGACTATGGCACCTATGAAGAAGGCTGCCACTTCCAAAACCCCAACATCGAAGCGACCCAAGATCACTCCGGGTCCTTTGAAACCACCAAAACCTCTGCCACAGCCACCTATTCCACCACTGCAACCACCTGTCGAGCAACCCATTGCTCCGCAAACTCTCTAGCGCGACCAACCAAACGAATGGTGGGCCAACAAGGGTTTTGCCTTTGAGTACACCATCGATCCATCCTTATTCGAAATGCCCAATGTGCTTGGAGTTGACGCTTGGGCACTTTACTATTTAAGCAAGGCAGGATTGGATAATCTACTAAAACCCATTCATCAGTACTATGACCCGCGCCTCGTGTGCTTGTTTTACTAAAATATGTTTGATGGCCCTGACCCTAATACCATTTTCACTAAAGTCGATGGGAAGACATATGTTTTTACCCATGCAATGGCTTGTAGAGCGTTGGAATGTTTTGACTGGTATGGCGAGGGGATTAACTTGTTACCCCCAAATCCCCCAATTTGACCCATACTTTTGTCGCCGAGCGGATGACTGGAGGACGAGTTGCATCGGGTCGAGCCATTTGTCGAGCTATATGTGGATGCTCGACACCATCTTCAAGTACAATCTCTACCCAATCCGCCACAAGACTGAGAGATTAGGGATGTTGATGGAAGCCCTATTCGCGGCTTTTCAAGGTAAATGGTTTGATGTCGCTGCAGTGGTTTTTGAGGGAATCAAGCATGGGAGGAAGAAGCTATTAGCAAGGGCGGAAAAGCCTGAGGAGTATATACCGTATGCCAGTTTGGTCTTAGCTATGTTTGATGAGTATGCCGCGACCTCCGTGCACAAGATCTCTTCCAGGGAGCCTAGGTCCTCCGACAATGTGGTGTTCTACACCTTTAAGCAGTGGAGGAAGACTTATAACCGGCTGAAACCACACCTACAGCCAGCCCCTTAAGCGCCTCCTGTCCCTCCTCAACCATAAGATGCACCTGCTCAGGACGCACCACTACCTGGCCAACCTGCTCCTAAGGCTCCTATCCCTGATCAGCCTGAGGTTATCCCCCCAGTTCACCAACCTGTCGACATACCGATACCACCCGACATCAAGCAGCTCCGATAACTAATGAGGCGTTGGCTATGCTCATCCAGGAGAGTAATCGCCAGCTCAATCAGCACCTTGATTACTATGAGCTGCTCGTGGAGGACATGTTGCACGCCATGTATCCTACCAACTACACCCAGAGGATGGCGGCCATGCGTGCGTGAGTATTTAGTGCTTCTATGGCAGACGCTGCTGCTGAGGATCCATGGCCTGATGAAGCGGCCAGTGGGGATCACGCCGACGAGGAGACGGAGGATGTGGCAGATCCTACTGGTCCGACGGATCCTGCTAAAGCGGCTGGAGCAGCTGGAGGAGCTACTATTGAGGGATCATGAGCTTGAGAGTGTTTCTTTTTGAAAATTTCAATTTTTGGGCAATGTGTATAATTTTTTTAACTATTGTGGCATGGTTGGCACTTTTGTTTTTACTTGTTAGAACTATGGTGGCATGGCTGCCACGATGATCTTTTTATATAATCATGCTGACCTTTCATTGATGATGTGCCTGAATTTAAGGTATTAAAATTTATTGTGTAAACTGTGCGCGTGTGTGTGTGTGATGCGATCTTATAGCGACATGGACTGTTTAGCCATGTGTGGTGCCTTACGAGGTAACCCTTCCTCTATCGTGCCGTGCAGTAGGACAATTTTCGAGGATGAAAATTCCTAAGGTGGGGAGGATGTAACATCCCAAACATCTTAAAACCTTGATCTGCATGCCTCGGTACATATGCCCGACGGTCCGCACGTCGGGGACGGTATCGATAGTCGATGTAATGTCTATAGATCAAATCCAACGGATGGGATTTGATATATGTAGGCTAGGTTGAGGGTTAGTGCACTCTCGTACACCCAACGTTAGTGTAGCTGTTTTACGCCTAAGCCTAGGACTCAAGTATAAGAGGAATTAAATGTCTCATTTAGGTTTTTGCATTCAACACCTTAGTAATTGCTGATAATAGGGAGTTAAGAGGAGAGAGGGAGAGATTCGAGATTTAAACATTGATTGCATGCGAGAACAATCCGTTCTCGAAGCTTGTGGTTATGTAATTAGAGCGACGAACGAGCCGTTGTTCTTCTGGTGAACCCAAGTCAGATCTAGAGGCTAGGATTAGAGATTCGGAGGAAATCAAGTTATGAAAATTTGGTAAAGATCTTGAAATTATATCGTTAACTATTTTTACATAAATTTAGATCACGGGAGCGTAAGAAATCAAGTTCAACTTTATGTAGAGGGGGAAAACCCTTAAATAGGTGAAATCTGTTCATTTCGGCTGATCGAAATTGAGTTCGATCGATCGAAATGGACTTCAAATGTGAAAACTTCGAAGTATGAGGAAATTCGTTCGATCGAAGTCAAATTCAATCGAACGAAATGGGTTCGATCGATCGAAACGTATATAAATAGAAACATGGAAAAACCCTCTGTGAGAACTCGATCAATCGAAATATACTCGATCGATCGAAATATATTCGATCGATCGAATTAGAGTTTTCAACCGATCAAAGTAATATTCGTTTGATTGAACTATGTGATAGCTAAGTTGCTTTTGGAAGATTCGACCAATCGAAATATTTTCGATCGATCGATTTATAAGTTTTCGTTCGACCGAAAAGGGATTCGTTCGATCGAACTATGTTTGATTTTTGACTTCTGTGAGAGCTCGACCGATCGAATTTAGTTTGTTCGATCGAACCGTGATTTTGATTGATCGAAATTGGGATTCAACCGATCGAATTCCCAGATTCAGAATTTTAGTAAATTTTGACTGTGAGATTTTGAGGGGAGTTATCCTAACATGTTCAGCATTGTTCTAATGAGTGAACATTGGATTTTATATTTTAGGTGACTTAGTATTATATGATGAAGGGGGATAACCCAAACGGCGGTGTGAGCTAGTGCGGGTTAAGATCTCGAGGTAAGGAACACTTGACACCATGTGCATTGTTACATTAACATACGTGTGTTATGACATGATGTTTCTTTGAATTGATTATATGTGTGGTTACGAGTTCAATTTGGAAGGACATGTGCAGCCGTACGTTTTCGATTCATATATGAGTTGTGGAATCTTTCAAGATTCAATCTAATGTATTGTGCAAGTATCTTCACACTTCTTTCCGAACTATGATCTAAGTTATAATTATCACTTTACACGGCGATGAGCTATATGTACGCACTTTGATTTAAGGTTTTATGTGAATACCCGACCAGTACGGCGGCTAATCCGTACACTTTTGTGCTATGTGTTCTGTGACTCCTATCTCATGAAGGTAAATATGTTCGGCGAAGCGTCCAACTTTATGAGGTCTTGGATATATGTGAAAATGGTTCATATGAGCGACGATGGTGGGTATTCCATCGGGGGCTTGAGGGTATAGCTCCTCATACTATTACTTTAAGCATACCACTTTAAGTTTTTCTTTTCTTGTGTTGGAAGAAGATGTGGACCTATCACTTTTGAATTTCAAACAAGCTTTGTACCTATGTTTCATGCCATGACCATGCACTGTGCATACGTCCCGATTATTCTGTTTCATTATGCCATAAGATCTATGCTGCCGTTACAATAAGCATGCTATGAGTTTTTTCTTACTGAGCTTGGATGAAGCTCATTCCTCGACTATATGTCACAGGTTCAGGTGAAGACGTTGATACCAGGATTTTCGAGAGAGAGGATTCTGAGCTAGCTTTGGGGGAGGACTTGGAGGAGATTCACCCTGAGTGCTGCTTTCTTTGTACTAGGCCAGAGTAGGTCCAGCCCTAGGATTCCGGATGTGTTGGTTTAACTTTGGTTGTAAAGGATGTAAATTTTGCAAATGATTGTATTTCTTTTTATGAACCATGTTTCGGTAAGGTACGGCCCTTACCGGTGGTTCTTGTCGGTTCTTTTTCCATAAAGAATCATATGGAATTAGAACCCTCATTTTGAGCTTTTGAAGAATAGTACTAGTTCTCTTTTTTGCTATGATGATTCATTGGACATGGTTCTGCTTTGTTTTCCGTTGTGCAACTATACGATACATGCTTCGTTCGGGGGCTCGGCCTTAGCGGCCATTTCACCGACGCATACGAAAGACCACCATCCATGGTAAACATGAACCCATGATTACACAACACTTAACCCCCTAAGAGACACAGATCCTAAAACTCTAAGCTAAGACCAAAACTAAGTTAAAGAAATTGAATAAATCCAACTGATCCATTAATAAATTTAAACGAACAAACAAGCGCAATAAGAACAAAAAAAAAATGCCCCTTCATTTATAATTTAAAATTTTACAAGTATCACTGGAGGCATACTGCTTGAATTTACAACCTAAAACGAAAACCTGAAACTTTAACCTACAACCCAAAACAAAAACTAGGTTCGAAGTTGAGACGAAGTGAGGAGCAGATTCTGCTTAGAGCTTCCAATCAGAGACTTCAGGGAGCATTGGTTGGGAAACTTATCCCGCCATTTTTGACCCCTTCTCTTCCGCCATCTTCGTCTCCTCCACCGCCACCGCTTCAACGCTGCCTTCACTGCTCCTTAAAAAGGATCAATGTGAAGACAAGCCCACTTGTTCCCAATACCACCCATTCCTAAAACAACACCATCCACAGGCATCACCTCGGGACGGAGATCACGCAAAATTATGACTATAGGAAGAAACGACATCCCAATCGGACGGTTAGATCTCCTGATATCACTAAAACACAAATTTAGAACACGAGATAGTCAGAAAAGGTCAAAACTCGAGACTAAACCAGAATGAAAATAATTGAAAGTTCTTTCGCTTATATAGAGCACGGACTCAATCACGCGTGCGAACATGTGCACTTAATTAGATCACGTGCCACTCACGTGGCGCACAATTAAACCATCACCCGCGACGCCTCGATCGCACGCAGTCTATAAACTGAGTAATTCATTTAAACGACCCACTGTAAACGCACAATACAAAAGGCCACCTGTACACTGACTGTATGCTGACCAAGTGATGCTTCAATCACGCACAAGAATTATTACGCATAATCCAATTGCATGCACACATACACGCGCGTAAATGACCCCACAAGTCTGAGATCGCACGCCTGAAAACGGGCGCGCAATCGTATTGAGGGACTGAAAACGAGCACCCAATACTTAATTTTGGACGAAATCTACGCCCTTACACCTTTGTATCCCATCTTGGTCAAGACCCTTTTGTCCCATCGCCGCCAAGATTCTTTTATCACGTCGCGATCACACCCTTTTGTCCCATCGCGTGGCTTCACAGGCTGCCCCGACAAAAAAGAAAAAAAAAGACATACTCACCCGTCCTATAGCGTTAATCATCCCTTAGTCCCATCGCAGCAAGACACACGCCCCTTACCGCAATGCCCTCATGACCCCACCAAAGAAGGAAGACCCCACTGTGATAACATGCACACATGCAATACCACCTCAATAACCAGTCCCATTAGAATAAATTAACCATACCCTCATGACCCATTGCGAAAAGCTGAAAACAAACAGCCCAAAGATGAAATCCATCACAATGCAACATGATTTCTTCTGTAACCCAAGATCCACCAAAGAAAGAAAACAATGTTCCATTGTGAAAATAACATCTTACCAATCTCCCATCGCTAACTACGTCCAACCAACGTCCCATCATAAACCTCACTACCTTAAAACAAAAGAAGGCTCAGGCAGCTCATGCCACACTGTATGACGAAGAGAGGGAAAGCTTGATCATGTCCCATCGCTAAGGCAACGAACTCTCTCTCTCTCTCTCTCCCTTTCTCGAATTAATCCCCAGGTCCCATCGCGCATCATTTATCCCAAGACATTGTATCACAACCGCCAAGTCCTGCCACAGTAGACCTGAAGAGGAGAAATCTCCAAAGTCTCATCACAACATCACATCCAGAGCACTGCATCACAATAATAGCCACAAAGTCCCATCGCGACACTACAACACCACCACGAACCGTACAAGTTGCGTGCAACCCAGGTAAGTATCACCACAGGTAAGTACTACCCACTTTTTTCTTAATTACTCGATATTGCCTATCAATATAGTTAGCTATGATTAAATCAAATGTTTTCCAAACTCGTCTCTCTCAACTCGCGAGTCACTGTAGTCCTCCCATAAGAGACAATCATCAGTATTCGTCGAGAAGGTTAGATGTAGTATTCGGCATGCCAAGTGTCGTCTTGACAACCATAATAACAGTCGGGTCCACAAATCCTGTACCGGTGGATCTGCTCAGCGACGACTCAAAAGCCACGTTTTTCGCCGTTTTACCATCGAATTGATCTTAAGTTAAAATTCCTAAAATTTCAAATTTTCAAAACTTCCTTTATTTCTAAAAAAAAGAAAAAAAAATCTCCTTTCCAAAAAAATAAAAAAAACAAACAAAAAAAAAGGAAAAAAAGGAGAAGAAAAGAAGAAAAGAAAAGAAAAATAAAGCAACAAAATGAATAGACCCCGACTCACCTTTCTCTAAATACCAAAAAAAGAAAATACCAAGAAACCAAAAAAAAAAACTAATTAAGTGCCCCATCACCCACACTTAAATTACACTTGAACCCGACCTTTAACTCCTAAGACCGCTTGAACCTGCAATCAAGCGCATATAGCACTGCGCAGAATTGGATCAAGTGCATACTCCACTGCGCAGAATCATTGGTTCAAACACATTAAGACTTAGAATGCCCAACCCAAACTACCCAATCTACAGACCAACCTCTGAACTTGCAATCAAGTGCATATCCCATAGCGCGAAATTGGATTGAGCGCATATGCCACTGCGCAGAGTCATTAATTCAAACACATTAGAACTAAAATTCCCAATTTACCGACCTTCGAACTCCAAATGAATCAAGCGCACACGCCATTGCGCAGAATTCAATTGAGCATCCCTCATAAAAAAATAAACACCTCAATTACTAGCCCAAATCAACTAGTTATTCCCCTGGGAAACTGAACATTGACTATATTTAATCTAAGAAGTTATAAATGTCTATTGGAAAAGGAACGCCTGACGCTCATTGGTGTGAGCAATGACGCGCCCGGTCTGACATGACTTGCCAAAGCCTTCGATATTACATGATATTTATCTCTTCTTTTATTATTAGTCTTTGAACCTTGTTTTGGGCATTTGATTGATGCCCCGATACCTCGATTATGTAAAATCCCTCTGTTAGCTCGCGCCATGCGACGGGATGCGCTATACACCCATAGACCCGGAATGTGTCCTTCGGCAGTTACCATTTGCCCTTCAAATGCTCCATTTTTCTTGTGCTGATAGATAAGAAAGACAAGCATGTCATGTCAGCATCACCAATTCACATTTGTGAATTCCTAAGAGAAGTGAGAAGATACCTCGAGTGAGGGGTGTCTACTTCTTCGATGCGTTCTTACTTTGTAAGAGCACGCTGAAGAGGGGCATCTGTAGACACCCCCATTTTGCCTTCTCAGAATATATTTTTTATTCAGTCAACCTTTGACCCTTTAAACCTTGATATGGGAACCATACACTAAAATAATAGTACATGGCTGAACACAGGATGAAATAATAGCTCTGTGGCTTAGATCCCGACATGGGGAGACTATATACTGAAATAATAGTATCTAATCGAAATGCAGACTAAAATAATAGTCTTACATTTCATTCTAGAGATCAGACCCGGACAACCCCGAATTAAGCACCTGAAACCCCGCTCATAATTAGATTGCACGCCACACTACAAATGCGCAATCAGTCCCCCTTTCAGACCAAACTTCCCTTCTCAGACTTATCCGAGACTTGATCATGCACCTGAAATCTGACGCGCGATCAGATTGAGCGCCACAAAATAAACGCGCAATTGGCCTATGCCCGACCTAGTCTCACTACCCATAACCCTTAACTTTCCTTGATTAAGTGCTTCTGAAGAACCGCTTAATTAGATTGCGCACCTCCCATCACGCGCGCAATTAGCCCTAATTTTGTTAGGACTGGAAAACTCGTTGAGCAAGTCAGCCAGTCGCTCATTGAGTCGGTGACCGACTCAAAGCGATTAAGCGCCAGGAAACTGATGCGTAATTTAGTTAAACGCCTTAAAAATGGCGTGTAATTGAAGAAAAACCTATAAAAGATTTTTTTCCTAATTCGCCCAAGCGGTTGGCAATTTTCGAGAGAGAATGGATTTTTTTGGGATTCTGAAACCAGAGAACACTGAGGACAAACCCATAGACAACCTAGTCATGATTTCAAGATTCAAACTTCGAATCTTCGAGATTTCTCTCCGCAGCCCCAACCTTTAGGTAAGGATTTAATCTTTTAATTCGCAACCATAGCGTCTAACCTCTAGATCTAGGAATTCTATTATTTTTTTATTTCAAATCGTAGCACCCTTTTCAGACCACAATTCTACATATCTGGTTCTAGTTCTCTATTTCTAGAACCAGTCCTTAATCTATCGGTCCGATATACTAATTCTAGACTTTAACTCAGTTCTAAAATCTCGATCTATAGTCCTATCATTAATTTCTGGTTCTAATCCTTTGATTTAGAACCAGTCCTTAATCACACAGCCTGATTTCCTAATTTCATACCCGAATTTAGTCCGCAAAATGTAAATTATAGCTTTAATTCCCTATTTTTAATACTTTCAAAATTCTAAGTGTTAATTCCAGTCTTATAATTCTAATTTATAATTTAATTCATAATTATTATTCTGAAATCAACTCTGAAAAGCCCAAAATACAATGTTACGGTCCAAAAATTAATTTGTCTTTAATTTCAGCCACCCGATTTGCCCAAGGGAGCTTACGGAGGGTACTAGGGAACGAGGCCAATCCTCCTTGGCATAGCGGGCCCAAACCCCTTTTTTTTAGGAATTTTAGAATTAATTAATTTCTTTAATTTTATATTTTTAGTATGATTGATTAGTAGGTTTATTTTTATTTCAGCATGCTTAATTAATTGTCTTAAATCTTAATATGATTGATTAATCTCTTTAAATCTGAATTTAATTGATCAATTCCTTGCTTCAATTATAATTTAATGGGATTAATTTCATTGCTTCCATTAGATTTTTTTTAGCATAGCCAATTCATTGCTTTAATTAGAGATTTTTATAAAATTAGTTTATTTATTTTAATCAGATTTGGTAAAAATTAGTTTATTCGTCTTAATCAGATTTTATTAGCATTATTTCCTTTGCTTAAATTAGAGCTTCAGTAAAATTAGTCTTTTATTTCAATTAGAATTCTAACTGGACTGTTATAACTTCTACAATTAGAATTTCAATAGAATTATTATACCTTATTCAATCAGAATTCTAGTACGCCTGATATGCCTGAACAAATTAGAGTCTCACCAGAACTATTATACATGCATTCCTTATAGCAATAGGAGACTGAAAGTAATTGGACTTCTAGTAGTGTTGGGAAACTAATATTAATTAGACTTCTAATAGAATTGGGAAATCAATATTAACTGGACTCTTAACTGGATTGGAATAAACTTATACAACTAAGTTCGTAACAGAAGCAGGGAAGTCTAAACTGACCATAAATGGGAATAAAAAGGAAATTAAACTATCTAATCCAAAGAAATAGAACGCTGCTGACGTTCGTAAGTGGACGATTCAGTATAAAAGCGACCCACACCTGCTCTTAAGTGTGATCATTGATGTGTTGTAGCGTCGATAAATATCTGCAGCTGGCGATCGCAATAAACTAGGAATCCTCCTAGAAAACCCCTGTTATTATTATTATTATTTTTTTACTTTAATTATTTCAAATGGTGCATCTCTAGAGTCCACCAAGATAGAATTGGAAGCTACTGATTCAACGGGAACCGAGAGGAACCCATAAAAAGGCGCACCAACACTCATTCCCCATCATTTTCCCAAACCATACCCCATTTTCCCATACCTTCCCAAAATCCAACACCCACATTTACCCAATCTATGTCCAACTTTCCCCCATCCACATCCATCCAACAAACACCCCATTTTCCTACCACATCCACTCCACATAGTGCCAATTCTCCCTCCACATTAACCCAACCTACACCACATTTTTCCCCATCTCCCATGCCCAAATTTCCCTACACACCCCAACCCAAATTATGTCCCATTTTCCCTCCACTTCAAATCCAACAAGCCCATTTCCCACCTTCTCTACATCACCACCCCATTTTCCCCACACATCCACCCTAACTATCTCCCAATTTTCTCCATCCATACAAACCATGCCCAATTTTTCCACATCCATCCATACCATTCCCAATTCTCCCACGTCAATCAAACAAGCCCCTAATTCTCCCACATCCATCTAACAAACACTCCATACACTCCAATTTCCCTCCACTTCTAATCCAAATTTTTCCCCCACATCCAATCCCAACTACCCCCATTTTCCCACATACACCCAAGCCATACCCCATTTATCCCTATCCTCTCCAAATACATCCAATTCTCCCTCATTCACCCAAAATTCACCACATTTCCCTCCATCTACTCAGGCCATGCCCAATTTTCCTCACCCATCAACCCAAACCATGCCCAATTTTCCCTCCAATCCAAATGCTCCCCATCTTCACGCATCCACCCAAAATACACCCCGCTTTCCTTCCACATCTAACATACCCGATTTTCCCCCATCCTCCCAAACCATGCACAATTCCCCCACCTCTACCCAGGTCATGCCCGATTTTATTGGAGCCATGCCCAATTTTCCCTCTTCACACACCCCATCCATACACCTCCAACCCTCAAATAACTCATCTCCATCCGATCCCCTTCCATAACCATGATGGAGGAGATGTTCCAAACTTATAATAAGTGAAAGGCCTCCCAACACAAGCCCTCTCATCCATACCACACATCCATGAATCCATCTGAGACCCTATCAAGCCTCCATGCTTCATTCCCCCATGACCCCCATCAACCCCCCATAATCCACACCATCCAAACCCCCATTACCCACATACCCCAAGACCCAATGACCCAAGCCCCCACTACACACATACCCCAAGGCCTCATGGCCCAAAATCCCATTACCCATACCCACTAAGGGCCCATGGCCCAGACACATCAAGGGCCCATGGCCCAGACCCATCAAGGGCCCATGGCCTAGACCCACCACCGAGCCCATGGCTCAAACCCATCAAGGCCTAATGGCACATACCCACCAAGGGCCCTTGCCTCATATCCATCAAGGGCCCATGGTTCAGATCCACCAAGCGCCCATGGCTCGAACCCATTAAGGCCCAATGGGCCAGACCCACCAAGGGCCCAAGACTCAGACCTATCAAGGGCCCAATGGGCCAGATCCACTAAGGGCCCATGGCCTAGACCCACCAAGGGCCCATGGCCTAAACCCATCAATGGCACATGGCCCAGGCCAGCCAAGGCCCACTGGGCCAAACCTATCATGACCAAGGCTTTATGGCCCAAGCTTCGTAAGGACCCATGGGCCAAACCTTCATAGCCTAACCCTCCCAAGGCTTCATGGCCCACACCTAAGCCCAACAAAGCCCTAACCTTGGAGCCTCACACCCGTACCCGTCACAATTCCTCCAAAATTTTACTCACCCACAACCCCCATACCCAACTCAAACCCATGCCTTCCATCAATCCCAATTCACCTATGTCCCAGCACCCCAAAGCCATATCCAAGCTTTCCCTCAAACACAGTGGTCCCCCTCTGAGCCTAACCCAAACCTAAATTCCACTCATCTTATCACCCCACAGAGCTTCCCTCACCTCCAATGGTCCCACTCGACACCTATCCAACCTATCCAGCATCAACAAGAAAATCTCACCCTCACGGCACCATATATAGACACTCAATATGAGGAAGATGAGATTAGGAATAGCAGGGTTTACGCCGGGGCATTTGCCAGCATCAATCCTCTACCCATAATCACCAACCTCCCAGTAGAACAAAGTGAATCAAGGCCGACCGCTGAAAAAATAACCCCACTATCTAAAGAGTCTGAGCAAAAGAAAGAACAACTGGACAAAATCTAGAAGTAGCTGTTAAAGATGGGTGGAGCCAAAATCCATGCCACGGACTTCTCAGACTTGTGATTATTTGCAGAAGTCCCCTTGCCCCTAAATTTAAAATGTTGGTCTTTGATAAATATAACGGCAATGACAACCCCATTGCACACCTCAAGTCTTATTATGGGGACATGTGCCAATATGAGGGAGATGAAAGACTACTGATAAAGGTGTTTCAGAAGTGTCTTACGGGCCCAGCTTTGAGATGGTTCACTTCTCTTGAACCATCCATGATTAAGACATGGAAAGATCTGACCCACCTGTTCCAAGAACAGTATGTCTACAACATAGACATTAAACCCCGCACGTCAGATCTAGCCCGACTAAAGTAGAAGACCGACGAAGCATTCAGTGACTACCTTGGGTGATGGAGGGCATTGGCAGCTCAAATCTGAAATAGAATATCCGACAAATCGAGATGATATAAAAAAATACTCTGCCAGTCATCTCAGATTTCTTGGTATCCAACAGTAGTCTAGCTTTGCTGATTTGTTAAGGAATGCCAACCATTGTGAGGATGCAATAAGAGAGGGACGACTGAGCAAGAATGTAGCCAGTGGGGACAGTGGGGTCCACACATTTTTGAAATAGAGAACCGAGAGAGGAGTAGGGGCAGAGGTCCAAGCCATAATGACCACACAACCCAATACCAATATAGTACCATTCTAGTTTGGGACAGCACCGCAGGCCCCCGCACTAACAAATCAGGCTCCGAGGTAGAACAATGTCCCCTGGAGGTAGCAAATCCCCGAGCAGAGAAGGGCCCGCCTTAACCAAGTATTCACTCCCTTAGGACAATCCCTAAATGTCCTCTGGCCATTGCTAATCGAGAAGGGTTTAGTTACTTAGCTTCAACCAAGACCCCCATCGAATCCAATTCTAAAAAATTATGATCCCAGCACACATTGTAATTTCCATCAAGAGCCGGGACATCCAACTGATCGGTGCTTTTCTTTGAAACACGTGACAGAGGATTTGATTGAGGCAGGGAAACTCATACCCCCAGTGCCCCGCCAAGAAAACTTGCACACCAATATCATGCAGGCACCGTTACCACTGCACCCACAGATAGAAATGGGCCCAAGGGCCACTATCAATATGTTGGAGGAAGGGATGGAAGAGTTTCATCTCTCAGAATACATCAGCATGGAAGAGAGTGTAGAGTCACCAGGGGAATGAGATCATAGGGGTGATCGAGCCATTAAATTTAACCAATTATATGCCAATTCCCCCTCAGGTAAGCAGCAAAGGTATGGTGTCATTGGGGAAATTTGTCTCATTCATTAGCCAATGGGCACATCACCATGATCAAATTATGTCGAGTTGATTAATATGCTGAGCAGCCCTTGGGAGGCGTAATTGTTCAAATGTCTTAAATCCTACCAAGGGCTAAAGAAAATGGCTTAAAGAATTTCAAAAATTCAAAAAAAAAAAGAGAAAACAATAAAAAAAAGAGAGGTGAGATTAGCCCTTGGCAAGCAATACCATGTGTATATAGAGACCCGCTTTGCCAAGGGCCCATTTCCGAAAAAAAGGAAAATCCAAAAAAATAAAAGAAATACAAAATAAACCAAAAAAATAATTAATAAAAATTTTTATCCTTTAAAAATCTTGATAAAATCAAGAAAAATGATGCCTTAATTAAAAAACTCGTCTTACGTGAAATCGACCCCTTTTCTGTAGAAATACAAGAAGAGGTAGGTGTTACGAGTCTGAACGAGGATATCCCTTTGGAGGAACTCCCCAATGAGTTCCATGACCGGTTTGCCAAATTTGAGCATGGCCCTACCCCCATTGTCGAAGAAATCGAGGACATTAATTTGGAGACTGAGGAGATCCCCAAATCACCAAAATTAGAACATCGTTATCTCCCGAAGAAAGAAAAAGCATGATCGACTTCCTTCAATCATACCAAGATGTTTTTGCTTGGTCATACGAGGATATGCCTGGTCTGGACACTGATTTGGTCGAGTATGAGTTGCCTCTCTACCCTGATATGAAGCCGGTTAGGGATCCTCTCGACAGGTTCTGGGATCTGCTTTATGTTCACGTCGATAGGTTGCATTGGCTTTCGACAGCTTCACAAACTTCTTGACAAGATTGAAGTAGCTCTCGATAGGTTTGGACACATCTCGACAGGTTAATGAAGATCCTGTCGATAGCTTGGGAGAACATCTCAAGAGGTTGATTTGAACTTGCCGATAGGATTGAAGGCTTATTTCTTCATTCTGCCCAGTTCCACACTCACCCTCTCGACAGGTTATACTCAACCTGTCGATGGGTTATACAATCTTCAGTAAAGTGCTCGACAGGTTGGCTCAATCCTCGTGAGAATGAACATTGCTTCAGGTAAGTTATCGATAGGTTATCTTGCACTGCTCGATAGATTCAGTTGAACCTCGCGATAAGTATCTGGAACCTCTCGACTTCATCTGTACCTTGAAGTATCCTCTCGACAGGATCCATGTTTGTACTTCCAACCTCTCGGTAGGTGCTGGAACCTCTCAAGATCTTCATCCTTTCAACTCAGTACCTCTCGACAGCTTCTTGTACAGATGTTTAACCTCTCTACTGCTTCATTCCTTGCTCTCAGAACTTCTAGATAGGTGCTAGGGAGCTCTCGACAGCTTCATAGAACCTCTCGACAACATATTTTCAGTGCTTCCCCAGCTGGCACACATCTTGGGTGTGCTGTTCTTCCTTTGTTCAACACTCAACAACCCCTTAGTAGGTTCAATCCTCATTCCTTATAGCTGGACTTGGTCCTAGGCCTTTCCAATTGGGTAGCACATTACTTCTTGGGCTCTTTTAAATGAATATTTGTATTAAGCTACAATTTATGAGTGGCTAAACTCTTTTGAATAGTTAGGGTGAGGTCTTGAGCTGTAAATTGAGAGATTCAAAGGCTTGTAAGGGACTATTTATTATACAGATTGCAGATCTGGGCGCAATAATATTGTAAGCTTGTAATATAAATATGGTTTTTAAAGGTTATTCTAATCTATATTTCACTTCTTTATATTTGATTTCCCTGGATTGGATACTCATGTGGATGCCATCCAGAAATGGGAAGTTGGTAGCCTGACATCTGCAGCATCTGTAATAGTTTTCCTGTTCTAATCAAAATCAATAGATTGGAGTAATCCCAGGGATGAACTATATCCAGTAGAAAGGCATATCATAAAATTAGGACTGTATCCAGTAGAAGGGCAAAGCCTAACCTCAGGATTACTTTGATCCGTTAGTGGAGATTGGATTCTTATACCTCACCTCTGTCAGGAGAATCTAGGTAGATCAATAGGTTGGAGTAATCTCGGGGATGAACTATATCCAGTAGAAGGGCAGATCCTAACCTCAGGATTACTTTGATCCATTGGTGGATTCGGGAGAACCTGGGAAGCTGAAGTCAGAAAAGAGGATTATTGCAAATCAGTTCTCTGCATCGCCTTTGATTCCTTTGATTTTCAGTGAGAGACCAATATCCCTAGCTGTTGTTTTCACCCTTTTAAAATTTTCATCTTTTCTATATCTCCCCTTATCTCTATGTTTGATTAGATCTGGATCAATAATATTTATCTTTTGTATTCTGTAGTTAAAGTGACAAAACCATAAAACCTCTCCTCTTTCCTGCTTTAGTTTAGTTTAAATTAGGATAGAGTGCCAGATCAACCATAGATCTGGAGATTTACCATCCTTTAGAACACATTTCCCTGTGGACATACCCTTACTTACCTATCAAAACTTCCTGCAACAGCCCTGCTTCTTGCAGGACTACCTGCTTGCTTGGATTCAATATTGCTTTAATTTGTGCAGTTAATTTGCTGTTTTAATCATTTAATAATTGTGAGGCAGGAAGCAACAATAAGATTTTGGTGTCACCATCGGGGATCTGTGTTTTTAAAAGTGGAAGATCTAAGTTTTCTCATTTTTAGATTTAGATTTTTCATTGACTGTTAAGTGTTTGATTAATTGCTGCTTTAGTTTTTGTTATAGTTTCACTCTGTTTCAGATCTAGATCGGTGGAGCTAAGAGGGGCTCTATATCACTTGGAAGAACAAGCATTGCTTAAGTTTGCATCTCTTAACTCTGTTTACATTCCTAGATCTGTAGTTTAGTAGATCTGTAGTTTTGTAGTTGTCTGTCTTATGATTATTTTGCTGATCTTTGTACTGTGATTTTTGGTGTTGTACTTGATTTCTGTGGTGTGTATGCTTGGGAGGAGATCTCTTAATCCTGAGATTGCTCCCTTAGATCTTGAAGTTGAAAGACTTCTTAGACCTAAGCAAACCATACACACACCTATAGCTGATTCTGAAATTGCTGAAATGGGTGAGCAACCTAGAACACTAAAGGAATTCAATGCACCAGGGGTTTACAATTCTCCCTTCTACATTCAATTCCCTGCTGTTCAAGGGAACTATGAGATCAAGTCTTCTATCATACAAATGTTACCCTCATACCATGGCCTGAGCAAAGAACACTCATATAAGCATATTGTTGAATTTTTGAGACTATGTACTACCTTCAATATTATAGGTTTGGAGGAGGAAGCAACCAGGTTGAGACTCTTTCCTTTTTCACTAAAGGATAGAGCCAGAACTTGGTTGTCAATGCTCCCACCCAACAGTATTCAGTCCTAGAATGATCTTCAATGTCAATTTTTGGCCAAGTTTTTTCCCATGTCTAAAACAAGTCAGTTGAGGAAGAGCATTATCTCATTTGCTCAAGCCCCAACTGAAAATTTTCCCCAAGCTTGGGAGACATTTAAAGAACTCTTGAAGCAATGTCCCCATCATCAGATCCCTGAATGGCAACTTTTCCAAAGTTTCTATCAAGGAATTGATCCTAGAAGCAGGGATATGATTGATGCTTCCTGTGGTGTTACATACTTCCACAAGACTACTAATGAGGCTTGGGAGTTATTTGATATCATCACTGAAAACTCCATACAAAGGGAGACCTGGGCAAGAGATGTTGAGACCCCTAGATTGGTGAGAGAAAATACTACTAGAGGAAAAATATATGAGGTAAGTGGAGATAATGATTTGGAGAGGAAAGTGGACAGCCTGACCCAAAAGTTTGATAAGCTCATGGGAGCAATGCAATCTCCAATGGTTGCCAAAGTGGAGGAAGCATGTATCATATGCCAGTCCCCCACTCACTCCCTTGAGGAATGTCCCTCAGCTACCCAATTTCTAGATTTTATAATGGAACATGTGAATGCTGCTCAGTCCTATAAACAACAGCCTACTGCTGATTATCATTGGAGGAACCACCCAACTTGAGGTGGAGGCAAGATAATTTTCAAAACCAGCAGCAACAACAGTCACTACAGTCCATGCCCTATAGGAATGCCCAGTCATACCAGCAGAATTATTTTCCAAGGCCCCAATACCAACAACCGATGGCCCAACCAATGGTTCAGCCTGTGCATCAAAGTGCACCAGCCCCAGGACCCTCTAGATCCCTCACATTTGAAGAGCAAGTTCTGGCTTCGCAGCAGAATTTAGGCCCTTTATCTCTAACTATTAACTCCCATAGTCAAAACATCAAGAAGATAAAAGACCACCTTGGTTAGCTATCTAATTCTTTGGCTAAGAGAGAAGAGGGGAGACTGCCCAGTCAGCCCATGAACAATCCCAAAGGGCAATACATGATTGGTGAGACTTCTTCTCATGAAGAAGCAAAATTTGTCACCACCTTGAGGAGTGTGAGGCTGGTGGATAACCAAGTTGGTAATGAGCCTGATGAGAAAAGTACAGAAATTGAAGAAATAATCCATGGAAATATGCAGCAGGAGCAGCATATAAAAAATAAGGGGAGTGATGTGCCCCTACAGAAAATTGAAAACAAAAATAAAGAAAATTCTGATGAACTTGCTAAGGCTGTAAATTGGAGGACAGTTCCCCATTTGCCATTTCCTAATGCATTGAAAGCAGCTTCTCCTTTTGACAAGGGGAATGCTAAGATTGAGGAAATAATGGAAACTTTCAAATGAGTAAAGATCAACTTGCCTTTACTTGATGCCATCAAGAAAGTTCCAGCTTATGCAAAATTTTTGAAAGAATTGTGCACCCACAAAAGATAGTCTAGGATACACTTATCCAAGAAGGTCTTTTGTGCTGAGAAAGTGAATCAGGTGTTGTTTATTGCAACTCCAACCAAGCTTCAAGACCCTAGAGTTCCCACAATCCCCTGCATCATTGGGGATCATACTATTGAGAAGGCCTTATTAGATCTAGGAGCTATGTAAACCTAATTCCATATTCTATTTATGAGAAGTTAGGCATGGGAGAACTGAAACCCACACATGTGGTGCTACAACTAGCAGACAGATCTGAAAGGAGGCCTGTGAGAATGATAGAGTATGTGTTAGTTGTTGACAAATTTTTCGATCCAGTAGATTTTCTGGTTCTTGGCATGGAGCCAAGCACGTGCACCACTTTTATTCCTATGATTTTTGGCAAACCTTTCTTGGCCACTGCCAATGCTTGTATTCAATGTAGATCAAGAGTAATGCAGGTGTCATTTGGCAATATGAAGGTAAAATTAAATGTTTACAATGCAGCCAATTAGCCTCACTTGGACAGTGAGGATTACTTTTTAATTGATGTTTCTGATGAGCTTGTGAAAGATGCTTAACCTAAGCTGCTACATTATAATGATCTTTGTGATGATGTTGGTGTTGTTTTTGAAAATGTACTGGAGCCTGTGCTGACCATCTGCTATCATGAACCTCCATGACATGATTGAGTTTCAACAAATGTACACTATATATAATAAATTATGTGTTTGGTTATTTATTTTTTTCTAATTTTTTTGTCTTTGTTTCAGTCCTATTTGGCATTGTGCATAAATTTTTTATGTGTGTTAGCACCTCAGGTAGGATAATGAGTCAAAGTTGCGAAGTGAACAAAGTTGGAGTGTCAAATCTATTGGGGAATGAACTGGGAACTTATTACAAGCCTCTTTCAACTGAAATATAACCTGTCGATAGGTTCTATGAACATGTCGACAGGTTCTGAGAGTTCCCAGTCTGCATTTCAACAAGATCTAGAAGCTGTCGAGAGGTGTGAATTAATTCTCGATAGGTCTGATAACTTTAGTTGAATTCTCGACAAGATCAGAATACTTATCGTGAGGTTTACATGTTGGATTTAAAGTACCTGTCGAGAGGTTCTGTGAACCACTCAAAATGATCCTCTTTACAACCTTGAACCTCTCGACAGGATGGAATGAACCTCTCGAAAAGCTGGCTTCTATCTTCTTGAACTCGTCGATAGGATTGTGTGGACTTCTCGCGAGGATCTATCACTTTGCACTTCTCGATTGGATGCATCAACCTGTCGACGACTTGCCCCAATCCTGTCGAAGCTCGTTCCCCATTATTTTTAACCTAACGACAACTCCACTTTTGCCATTCGACAGCTTCTCTTCAAGTTTTAAGGCTTTTCTGGGGATTTTTCCATTTTTTCTTTTTCTCTCTCTACCTCACTGGTTGCTACTCTAAACACGTTGCCACTACTCTAACTACTTTAATTTCTTTAGGGCTACATTTTGCACCTAGTCTGAGTTGATTTAGCACCATGCACAGCATGATCTAAGAAACCCTAGTCTTCTATTGGTAAGTTATTCAGCTTCTCCTTATGATTTCCAAGCTTGGAATTTCAATTTTTAGTTTGTCTAGGTCATTTGAGCATTCAAGAGGTCTTTGTGGTAATTGCTATTGAATTAGGGGTGATTGATATTGTGTTGATTGAGTAATGGCTAGTCAAGAGGACACCTTGGCTAATCTTTTCAAAGTGCCTTCTAAATCCGCCACCAAAGCCACTAGGAAGTCCAATAGGCATACCACAAAACCTACAGAGACCCCACCTGCAAAGAGAAAGCTTGTCATTGATGAAGCTGAGAAAACCGCTAAAACCAAGAAGGCCCAAATAAGTGCAGACAATGTTGAGGAGGCCCCTGAGACACAACCTAGCCTTGTGCCTAAAATTCATGAGGCTGAGCCTAACCCTGAATGGGAGCTTGAAGTCCATTTGCTCAGATCCACACCCAATGAATTTGTGGATGCATTAGGCCTGATCCAAGAGACTATTGTTGACACCCCCTATTTCTCTAAGATTGAGGAGTGTCAGGACACTTTGAATTATTTGGTGAAGGCAGGCCTAACACCCATGCTGAGCCCACTGAATGAAAAATCTTACCCAAGGCTGGTTAAGTTGTGGTATCAAAATCTCAGCAAACAAACCATGCTAGATTCAATTGAGCCCTGCCTTGTCATTTTGATTGATCATAGGGAGTTGGTGGTGGATTACCGAGATATAGGGATAGCATTGGGGGTCCCTTCTATTTTTGATCCAGCCTATGGCCTGGCTGCACCTGAGAATGTCTCTTTCAGAGCAATGGCCAGGCACCTCACTCAAGGTATTGTGGGGACTGGGGAGTCAATTATGAGAAGAGATTTACACCCCCAACATGCATTTCTTTGATTCAATTTCGAGGACAAACATCTATGTGAGTGGGCACCAATAAGAGAGGAGAGTGCCAATAGTGGATGCCCTATATTTCTTCTCCAAGGGCCAATTCATAAATGCTATTCATTTGGTGTTTGAGGCCATAGTGGATGTGAATGACAAGTGTAGGAAGGCTCAAGACCTACCTGGGCTCCCTTACAGCAGGCTCATCATGGCCTTGTTAAAGAGAAAGGAGTTTGTGTTCAAAGTAGATGAGCTAGCGGAAAAGGTGACCCCTAAGGTTTTTCAGAAGAGGGCCTGGTCTGCCCATAGGAACCACATTGGCAAGAGTAAAAACAAGTCTAGTGAAGATACTGAGGTCGAAGCTCCACCTGCAGCCCCATTTGCTTCTGTGAGCTCAAAGCCTCACCCTACAGGTGTCACTACCTCCACACCTCCACCTGAAACCTTTGCAACAATCTCTTGTGATCCTGTGCTCACATCTGCTACTCCTCCATTTGTGTCCCCATTTGTCCCAGTTGTATCCTCTGTCAGCTCTGAGAGGGACAGCCTCACCATCAGCTCTGAGTGGGACAGCCTAGACTTGTATATAAGTTGCAGCAATCTCCAGCCATCTACTTGAAACAACATTAATCCACTTTGCACCTGTCGAATGGTACAGGACTCCAACCTGTCGAGATGTCTTCACTACATCATACTTGAACCTCTCAAAATTAGCTGAAGCCACAACTTGTCGATAGGACCATACCAGCAGCTCCCAACCTCTTGAGCAAGTGCATTCCCTCATCCTCTCGAGTGGAGCTTTCCATCTTCAGCCAACTTGTCAATTCCTTCCACCATCCTCATGAAAGGACAACTGAAGCTGCTGAGTTTTCAGCTGGCTCCTTCAACCTCACGAATAGAGCATCGCTTCAACCACTACCTTCAGCAATCCTATCCTATCGAGCTCTTCAACATCCAACCTCTCGAGTAGATGCAGCAGCCAGCAACCTGTCAGCTTGTAGAAACAAACCTTCAGCAACCTCTCAGCTATCATCCTCTCGAGTTGTACTCTTCATCTTGTCGAGTTTACTTTAGTACCTCTCGAATGGATACCTGAAGATGCTGCAGTACGAACCTGAAATTCAACCAACCTCTCGAGATTACTTCAATGCTTCAGTAAACCTAACGAATTGTTGCTGCGCCAGCACTTCAACCTCTCGACATGGAAGCTGTAGATCTGAAGTCCCTTCAATAAGCCTATCGAATGCACTACAAACAAATTTTCATGCTGTCGAAAGTCAAGCTCCACCAAGTTTCACCAGCCGCCAGCCTTCATCAATGGATCTACAAGATTACCTTGGGAACTCTATCAGTTGTAGCTGTTATTAATGAATATCGGGGGCACTCTTGAGAACTCCATCAAGTCTCAAATATATTCAACAACTATGTAAGGGCTATAGCTGGAGTTATCTTTGGTCAACGGGGGTATTTTTGAGAACTCCAAAGCATAAGAAAACTCTACACCTCTACAAACTAATTGAAGCAATTCTTGGCGGGAAGCAAACTACTTCAACTGAGTATAACAGAATGGATCTCTCTCCTCTCTGATTGGGCAAAGCACTAATCACATGGATTAGAAGTATTTACAATGAAATTCCTCTCCTCTGATTGGCTGCAATTCAAGATGCATGGATCACTGCATAGGTATAAATAAGCATTCTTCCTATTGTAATTCTTCAGCAAGGAAACTAGGAAATTCTCTAAGTTCTCCGTGACTCATTTAGGTTTAATTTTTCCTTTTCTCTTCTCCCTTCTCTCCCTAATCCAACCTATTGGATTAGATCTAGATAGTAGCTCAGATCTGGTTTGTAATTGTAAATAAATCAGTAAATTCATTGAAGAGCTCCGGATTCATGCACAGACTGTAGGCTTGAGGCAAAGCATTGTATGTTTTGATTAAGCAATGAAATGCTATTTTTAAAGATTCATTAGATCTATAATTTTTCTATTCAATTGCTTTAGATTTTTCCATATCTGATGCAACTATGGTTGCCTGAGCTTGTAGCCTTGCAACCATAATGCCTGCAGTAATTTTATTGTTCCATCCTTTACCCTCACTGTTGGAATAAATCTCTAGGATGATCTGTGACCATTCAAGTGGACAGATCATACCCTTAGGACTAATCTAGAAGTGAAGGTGAAATTAGATTCTTCCTCTTTGCATGTGCTTGTAGCAAAATGAAAGATTGTAGCAGATCGGATTCTTGCTCTGATTTCCGGATCTATTTTCAGTGAAGAGATCTGGAATTATGCAGAGATTGCAGCTTTCTGAGCTCGGTCATTGCAGTTGTTTGAAGCAATGACCAGCTGAGTTTAGATCCCTAAATAATCTGTGATTTCCAATGGTTCTCACCAGATCTATATGGATTATTTGATCCTATTGTCGTAAGTGTATATAGCCTTACAAGTATAGTGGCTGCAATGGTTTTGTTGTTTCAATTCGAACCTTGGGATTGGATGAAGTCTATAGGATGATCTGTGACCATTCAAGTGGACAGATCATACCCTTAAGATCAGTTCAAGCTTTTGGTTTGGTTTGAATTCCTCAACGTTGTACTTGTGCTTGTAGCCAAGTGAAGGGCAGTTGTAAGTTTACAATCTTGATTTGTTTTGCAATAAGAATCAGTACCTAGCTGTCTATTTCTCCCCATTTTATATTTTATTTTACCATCCATCTCCCCCATCTTTTAGATCTAGTTCTATATTTTTGTTTTGTAAATTAGATCTAGTGACACTCGAAAAACTCTCTTTCTTTTCCTATTTTCTTAGATTAGGCTAGAATTGTCAGATATGTAGCAGATCTGGAGGTCTACTTTATAGCCTATCAGGTTTGAGATCACTACTCCCTATGGGATAAACTCTTACTTTTAAAATTTTCTACAAAAGGACCCTGTATCTTACAGGTCTGTATATTTTAGAGTTGCTATTTTCATCTCCTTCTTCTCATCTTTCATCTAACCTATTATCTGATTTTAATTTGTTTTTATCATTAATAATAATCAGCACCTGAAATATCTCACAACAAGTTTTTGGCGCTGCTGCCGGGGAGTTTTGATCTAGTTAGTAAATCTGTGTTTTTCTTTTTTGTAGATATGATTTTCTTTAGTTTTTGTTGCTGTTTTGTTTAAAATCTGTATAATGCATTTAAATTGTTTGAATAAATGTCTGCTGTAGTACTTGTATAGAAAATCTATTTTACTATTGCAGTTTCTTTCTTTTTCTGAGTTTTTCTTCATTACCTATAGCTATTTGAATAAAATACTACTGCAGTTTATGAATTTTTACAGATTTGAAGCAGTAGCCACAAGAGGAGCAAATGGATTGTAGCTAGAGTAGATCTACCTGAGTTTGCATTCCCTTCTCCTTTATTTTTATTTTCAATTTTTAATTCTTTAAAACCAGCAAACTATTGTGTTTTTGTTTTTAATTTTGCTGTAAATTTTGCTTTTGCTTTTGTGTTTGCTGAAATCTGTTCTACTGTTGTTAATTGTGAGCCATTTGTAATGGGTGAGCAACAAAAGACCTTGAAGGAATACTATGCACCAGGGGCATATTCTTCCCCCTTTTGCATTCAATTCCCTGTTATTTAAGGAACTATGAAATCAAATCCTCAACCATTCAAATGTTCCCATCTTTTCATGGGCTTAGTAAGGAAGACCCATATAAATATGTAGATGAGTTCCTTAGCCTATGCACTACATTTAATATTGCTGGCCTGGGAGAGGAAGCAACTAAATTGAGGCTATTTCCTTTTTCATTAAAGGATAAAGCCAAATCTTGGCTCTCTATGCTCCCAGCAAATAGCATACAGTCTTGGAATGATTTGCAAACCTAATTTTTGGCTAAAGTTTTCCCCATAAACAAGACAAGTCAGCTGAGGAAGAGCATCATTTCTTTTGCTCAGTCCCCAATTGAAAATTTTCATGAGGCATGGAGAGATTTAAAGAGTTATTGAGGCAGTGCCCACACCATCAGATACCTAGATTGCAGCCTGCTCAAAGCTTCTATCAGGGTATTGATTCTAATAGCAGATCCATGATAGATGCATCATGTGGTGGCACTTACCTTAACAAAACTGATGAGGAAGCATGGAAGTTATTTGATGTAATTGGGGAAAATTCAACTCAGCAGGAGGCTCTGGCAAAACCTGATATTGAGCCAGCTACTGGAGTTACAAGAGACCCCACTTCCAAAGGAAAGTTGTTGGAATTAAATGTGTGTAATGACTTGGAGAGGAAAATAAACAGTTTGGCACATCAATTTGATAAATTGGTGAGTGTTTTGCAGCCCTCTCTAGCTGCACAAGTACATGAGGCATGTTTGATATGTTAGTCCCCCACACACTCCATTCAAGACTGTCCCTCTGCTGATCTTTATCCTGATTTGGTCATGGAGCATGCTAATACAGCTCAGACCTATGGGCAGCAATAGCAGCAACCTGCTGGGTATCCATGGAGGAACCACCCCAATTTGAGGTGGAATCAAGAGAATCATTCTCAATCCCAGCAACAGCAGGCAATGCCCCATAGACCCTAGCAGTACCAACAAAATTTTTCCTCAAATCATCAGTTCCAACAGTCAAGGGTCCAGCAAAATCATATGTTTGCACAAGAACCCCAATCTAATATTCCCTCCTTTGAGGAGCAGGTTTTGTCCTCATTACAGAGCCTCAGCTCCTTAGCACAAACTGTGCATTCCCACAACCAGAGCACTAAAAAGATTGAAGACCAGCGTGGTCATCTCTCAAATGCTCTGACTAAAAGGGAAGAGGGTAGACTCTCCAGCCAACCAATCAATAATCCTAAGGAACTGCACGTGATGGGTGAATCTTCTTTCAAAGAAGATGGCAGATAGCAAGGTGTTTTTGAACCACAAAAGAGGTGCAGAAGGACAAGGCAACAAGGTTCCTTACTGCAGTTTCAGATTTAAGCATGCTGACTTTTTGTATAAAATAATAAAAATAAATAAAAGACTAAAAGAAATATAAACACAAAAAAAAAAAAAATCATATTCGTTTTTTAATATTGTTTGTATTCTTTAGCAGTAGTAAATAAGGGCTATTGTTGAGCCCCAGCTGATAAAAAATATAAAAATATAAAAATATAAAATATAAAAACATTAAAAAAAAAAAAAAAATCAGATCCAGATGGGTTGTTTTCCTTTGCCTTCATTCATATACGCCCATCTAGAACTGCTAAGATCATGGTTCTTAAATTTTAAAAGAATCAGGAAAGTTAATGAGCAGAGGATCATATTTTGTTTTGAAAAATCAATGGAGCCTCTGAATTCATTCACTTTCAAGATCTTTCACTATTAATGGATCTCAGCTGTGTACGAATCCTACATTTAAATGTGTGCATTCATGTTGGCATTACTTTGAAATTTATATTGATTCATACACATCATCAACACCGAACTCAGTCTTATGAATCTTGCTTTTCACTGTGTGCTATTCATACTGGTCATTTTTTAATTTCACATAGATTCATAAGTATCAACATCAATTGGTTCATCTTTTGCATTATAGACTTTCCTTGATACTTAGCATAGCTGATTGTAGGATATTGTCTTAGGATTTTCTGTTTTCGAAATTTTTAGTTTGTTGTTTTTCTTTCTTAGGATATATGTGTATACTATTTTTACTAATTTTCTTCATTTTTGTATGTCTGTATTCAGTGTTTGACTTCTGTTTTTCTGTTTTTGCTGGTATATGTATTTGTTTCTTTCATTTGTATATCATTCTTTATATTTTTCTGTCCATCTATTCAGTTTTGAGTTTTTTTTTCTTCTTTACTACATATAGCTTTTATTTTGTTGTTCATTTTCCTTTCTTGTTTTGCCCTGGTGCCCTAGTTACTCACTGTGTAAACATTGAGGATAATGTTCATCTTAGATTTGGGGGTATGGCAGGGTGTGCCAATGGAATAGTTAATGCTAATGTAACAATGTTGGATAAAAGTTTTGAAAATAAAGTGAATTCTCACCTGATTTTTGAAAAGGAGGAAATTAAAAACTTTTTTAAACTAAAATTTGTTGTTGCTCTAACACTTTCATAAAGTAAATATTAAGAATTTTTTAAAATTGGTGTTTAGTGAACCTGAAAAGAGAAAATTGTGAGGATATACCCCAGGAATTTGATGGAAGACCATACCCAGTGAGATTGCGCCTGAAATTTTTTTTCTTTGAAGAGTGTTTTGGCAATTTTTTTGCTCTAATGACTGATTGAACCTATTCTTTCTCCCTAGAAGTTATGCACTCCAACTTAAAATAGCTTGACAGCATTCATGGCATTGAAGAAATGAAGTAAGGCCATCCTTTGGACAGTTTGAGCTTAAAATTTCCTACCTATGAACTGCCCTTGATACACATTTGAGCCTTAAAAATCTAAGTTTTTCTTTGATAAAAACCAGAGAATTTGAACCCAAAACCTCAGTGAGCTGATGCAGCTTGACCCTCATCCTGAGATTTTAGAAGGAGAAGGTGAAGGACTTGAAGAAGGTAGAGTTGGTTTGACATTTGGTGGAAGGAGAAGAACGCACATTTGAAGGCAGTTGTGTATCAGATGTGTAGTTATGGTAGTCCAGCCCATAAAAAAAAATTGAGAAAAATACAAAAGAAAAGAATACAAAAAGAAAGAGAAAAATAGAAAAACAAAAAGAGAGAAAAGTCATTTCATTAGAAAATTGAAAAGAAGATTAGAAACTAATCACTTCAAATCTGAAAATTCAAGAAGTAGATGGAGTTATGCTGAAATGAAGGTTGTGAAGTTAAAAATCACCTCCGTTCCTTACCAATTTCTTAAATTTTGAATCTATTCTACCTTTTATTCTTTATAAACCTCACCCATAAGCCACATTACAACCCAATAAAAAGACCCTACTTATCTGAAATTGATTGAGTTGTCATGTGGAGATAAGGAACTATGTAATCTATGGTGAAAAGACTTAGAAGATTTCAGAAATTAGAGCATTACCTATGCTCATGCTTGTAATCCTATTTGAGGGTTGTAACTGCTCTTGAGCTGTGTGAAATGATGCACCCTTCATATTTATTTTGAGTGGCAGCCTTGGTGAGACTTGGGTTTGAAATTAAATTTGTTTGGGGCATTATCAAAACAAAATTTTCAAATTAATGGTGAACTTTGCATTAATTTTCACATACATTGCCTTGATATGAACTGATTAATTGTGAAGGAATGTCAACCTGATTTCAGTATTAAACTGTTGTTTTACTGTTGTGATTCCTCTAAAAAATTAAATGAGTAAGGTGTAGAATGAATTTTATTTTGTTTGAACTCTGTTTTAACATATTGCACTGATATTAACTGATTTTATTGGAGAAGTTTGTGGGTACCTTCACCAAAAACCCTCAGGAGACTCCACTCCTCCACAAAGGATCACCTAGGGGTTTAAAAGGCTTGGTGCATATGCTAAATGCATCCGTGCTCCCTACGAAAGTGGCATTTAGCTTTGTAAGTCATTTGTTTAAATTTTCACTTTGCTCGAGGACTAGCAAAGATTAGGTTTGGGGGTGTGTTAGTCACTGGTTTTTATCATTTTCTACACATTAAAACCTAGCTTTTACTAAGACCTTGAGCTATTTATAACTGTTTTTAGTTTGTTTTGTAGTTAAGCAACAAGATGCAGCCATCCATGGAATAAGGTGCCAAAAGAAGAGATTTAGAATCATTTGTGAAGAGCTGATACAAGTGGGGTCCATTGCTTAAAAGATAGTTATTGTAGTATACAACAGAGATATCTCCAGCCCACAACAAAGTGCACAATGAAAGAGTGCACATTAGAACAGCAGTGTGCTATGCATTAAAACCTCTCAAAGTACTGCCATCATTAGTGAGTAGTTGCAATTAATGGAGAATAAAGTAGTTGAAGTGCAGCAGCATGTTCTTAGACTTGATGAACTATAGCAGCTATCACATGGAGGGCTTGAGCAACTAGGGAGCTCAGCAAGATTTGGAAGGTGTACACTGAAGAAAAACAACAATGTTGATTAGATGGGTGCACAATAGAATAGCCATGTGGTTCGGCCCTCAACAGTTAAGCTCCCAAGTGAACCACACAAGAGGTGCAAGCTGCTGAAACCTAGCCTGTCGAGCAGTGCAATGTTACATAGCTGAGCTGCACCTATCGAATGGTTTGGTGGAACCTTCAGCCATCCTCTCGAGAGGATCTTGTACAGCTTCAGCAAACCTGTCGACTTGTATATAAGTTGCAGCAATTTCCAGCCATCTGCTCGAACAACATTAATCCACTTTGCACTTGTCAAATGGTACAAGAATCCAACCTGTCGAGATGTCTTCACTGTAGCATACTTGAACTTCTTGAAATTAGCAGAAGCCACAACCTGTCGATAGGATCATTCCAGCAGCTCCCAACCTCTCGAGCAAGTGCATTCCCTCATCCTCTTGAGTGGAGCTTTCCTTCTATAGCCAACCTGTCAATTCCTTCCACCATCCTCACAAAAGGACACCTGAAGCTACTGAGTTTTCAGCTGGCTCCTTCAACCTCTCGAATAGAGCATTGCTTCAGCCACTACCTTCAGCCATCCTATCGAGCTCTGCAACATCCAACCTCTCGAGTAGATGTACCAGCCAGCAACCTGTCGGCTTGTAGAAACACACCTTTAGCAACCTCTCAGCTATCATCCTCTCAATTTGTCCTCTTCATCTTGTCGAGTTTGCTTCAGTACCTCTCGAATGGATACCTTAAGATGCTGCTCTGTGAACCTGAAATTCAACCAACCTCTCGAGATTACCTCAATGCTTCAGTAAACCTCTCGAATTGTTGCTGCACCAGCACTTCAACCTCTCGACATGGAAGTTGCAGATTTGAAGCCTTCATCAATGAATCTAAAAGATTACCTTGGGAACTATCAGCTGTAGCTATTATTAATGAATATCAGGGGCACTCTTGAGAACTCCATCAAGTCTCAAATATATTCAGCAACTATGTAAGGGCTACAGCTGGAGTTATCTTTGGTCAGCAAGGGTATTTTTTAGAACTCCAAAGCATAAGAAAACTCTGCACATGTGCAAACTAATTGAAGCAATTCTTGGCGGGAAGCAAACTACTTCAGCTGAGTATAACAAAATGGATCTCTCTCTTCTCTCTAATTGGGCAGAGCACTAATCACATAGATTAGAAGTATTTGCAATGAAATTCCTCTCCTTTAATTGGCTGTAATTCAAGACACATGGATCACTGCAAAGGTATAAATAAGCATCCTTGCTGCTGTAATTCTTCAGCAAGGAAACTAGGAAATTCTCTGAGTTCTACTTGACTCATTTAGGTTTAATTTTAGGTTTTATTTTTCCTTTTCTCTTTCCCCTTCTCTCCCTAATCCCGTCTGTTGGATTAGATCTAGATAGTAGCTCAGATCTAGTTTGTAATTGTAAATAAATCTATAAATTCATTGAAGAGCTCCGAATTCATGTACAGACTGTAGGCTTGAGGGCAAAGCATTGTAAGTTTTGATTAAGCAATGAAATGCTATTTTTAAAGATCCATTAGATCTGTAATTTTTCTACTCAATTGCTTTAGATTTTTCTAGATCTGATACACCTATGGTTGCCTGAGCGTGTAGCCTTGTAACCATAGTGCCTGCAATTATTTTATTATTCCATCTATTACCCTCACTGCTGGAGTAAATCTCTAAGATGATCTGTGACCATTCAAGCGAACAGATCATACCCTTAGGACTAATCCAAAAATGAAGGTGAAATTAGATTCTTCCTCTTTACACTTGTGCTTGTAGCCAAGTGAAAGATTATAGCAGATCCGACTCTTGCTCTGATTTGCAGATCTATTTTTAGTGAAGAGATCTAGAATTATGCAGAGATTGTAGCCTTGTGAGCTCGGTCATTGTAGCTGTTTGAAGCAATGACCAGCTGAGTTTATATCCCTAAATAATCTGTGATTTCTAGTGGTTCTCACCAAATCTACATGGATTATTTGATCCTATGGTTGGAAGTGCTTACAGCCTTACAAGCATAGTGGCTGCAATGATTTTATTATTTTAATTCTAACCTTGGGATTGGATGAAGTCTATAGGATGATCTGTGACCATTCAAGTGGAAAGATCATACCGTTAAGATCAATTCAAGCTTTTGGTTTGGTTTGAATTCCTCTACCTTACACTTGTGCTTGTAGCCAAGTGAAGGGTAGTTGCAAGTTCACAATCTCGATCTGTTTTGCAATAAGAATCGTCCCTAGCTATCTATTTCTCCCTATTTTATATTTTATTTTACCATCCATCTCCCTCATCTTTTAGATCTAGTTCTATATTTCTATTTTGTAAATTAGATCTAGTGACACCTTAAAAACTCTCTTTCTTTCCCTATTTTCTTAGATTAGGCTAGAATTGTCAGATCTGTAGCAGATCTTGAGGTCTACTATATAGCCTATTAGGTTTTAGAGCACTACTCCCTGTGGGATAAACTCTTACTTTTAAAACTTGCTACAAAAGGACCCTGTATCTTGCAGGTTTGTATATTTTAGAGTTGCTGTTTTTATCTGAATTTAATTTGTTTCCCTATTTTCTTCTCACCTTTTATCTGAATTTAATTTGTTTTTATCATCAATAATAATCAGCACCTAAAATATCTCACAACAACTTGTGCCAAGAAGCCAAGCCCCTGAGCTTTGTTAACAGGGTCACTTGTGCGATGTATTGACCGTTAGCTGGTCTAAGTATATGGATATCCCGCCGTATCGGATACACGATGGATATTCATTTCACAGAAACCTTAAATCATTGTGAAGATTCTAATTTATAGTTTATCACTATGCAATTGATCAGTGTGATTAATTTATAACTAGATATGGAGTTGCACGCACTTGCTTGTCACATTCACAATCACGCTTATCAAATTCACACATGCTTGCTCATCATATCCACACACGCTTGCTCATCATACTTATCTCTTTTACACATTTCTTATCACATTCATAAGCTTATCATGTTCACGCTCACTTATCATGTTCACATGCACACACACGTGCTTATCACACACACACATACGCTTATGACATTCAAATTATCTACACATTTCATATCGAAGGTTATGTTATTGAATTTCCCCTACCTCTTACAAAGCACACTTCAAATCACACAAGGACGGAGCGAAGACCTTTAGGCATATTTTGAATCATTACTTACATTCCAATGTATTCAAATGTCATGAACTAATGTCTAAAATACCATACACATCAAAGATTTGGAGAGTTCTCGAAGAAAAATTCCAATTTGCCCAAACATGCTTAATCACGCGCGAGTCCTAAGGTCGCGTGAGGGAGTCATATGGCACCTCACAGTTGTGTGAGCTCGCTCGAGTGATTGTGCTCTCTTATTTCTCTTATGTTCATAGCCTGAGACAGTCGCGCATGCGAGTTCCAAGGTCTCGCGAGCAACTTCACATGTACATACTCAGTCGCGTGAGCGACTATTCAAAGTGCATTTCACGCCTATTTTAAAGCTCCTCTCATGCGACCAAGTCTAAGTCGTGCGAGTGAGGCTCAAAGTTGTGCGAGCGACTTTCAGGGTTTTGGGGTTTTCTCTCAAAATCAGATTTTTCTTTCTTTCCCCTTTTCACCTAGCTTCTATGCAACGTAAATACAACACATTTAGGGCATTAGTTGCCCTTATATATGACCATTAATCCCTAACAAATCTACTCAAATCACAAGATCTTGCCCCATTTATTTGGCATGGATTTCTTACTAGAATGAACTCATCCTTCAATGCCTCTTCCACACGAATCGACAATTCTTGAGGTCCACCATCTCACATTCGTATCAGAACGTACTCCTCGAATCCTCTCTAAAACACAACTCATGCTCCACGCTTCACGGCGATCCCAACATGGATCTCTCACACTCTTCACAATCCTTCACACACATTCCCTAGGTCACCTCTTAAGTCAATGATCAAGATGGAGGAGCAATTTGCACGCTAGACAGGTCATGATCACGATCTCAAGCATCCAATTCTCACAAGCGCTCTTCCTCTCTCTCTCTCTCTCAAGCTCACTCTCTCTCTTTAGAATTTCAAAGGCAAAACAAAGAAAAAAGTTTTACCCTTATCTTATAACCCAAATGGCTTCCTTGTGAAGCACACACACCCACACTTGGTGTTTCACATTGGAAGTGGTTCACTTGTGAATTCCATACACACAACTCATATGTTTGTTCATTCTCACTCTTGCTAAGTGGTATTGTCAAATCAGAAATGGCATAGTGCACTGCACCAACACGTGTACCGAGTTAGTTGACACGGTTTCCCAAATTTGGGGGTGTTACATCCTCCCCTCCTTATAAAATTTTTGTCCTTGAAAATTAACCACAGGCACACATGGTTTCTTGTAGCACACATATAACCCAACACACGTACTCATCGGTCCACACTTACAAACAGATTCCAATGCGCATTCTTATATTTTCATTACGTTCTCAATGCGCACGCACACGCACGCATCCCTTTACATCCACACATACTCCACACGTATTTCACAGTGCAGATCTAGTAGCCATTTACAATAAAGTCATTCATAAAAAAAGTCATTTATAAGCCATATCCACATTAATCAAAATTTATAAAAAAACCATTTGCAACTGAGTACCATTCAAAAAGTTACAAATTGTCTAGCATGATACCCATGCTATGATTCATAAAATAACAAAATTTACAACTATTTTTCTCCCCATTAATTACAATTTTCCCAAAATAAGATCAACCATAGTTCATGCTTCAAAATATTCAAAAATTATGACATTCCAAATTAACATAACAAGAACAAAAGAACCAACAACCATAGCCCTCACAGCTAGTCCTCATTCGCACCCGGTTGTTCCTCATCATCACCGTCAACTCCGTCGGCTCCGGAACTAGAAGCCTTTGGCATGTATGCACTTGCAGTAGCAATGCGCTGGAGGTAATCTGAAGGGTATGCATGCCTCATTAGGTCACTCATCATGGCCTCATGGTAATAAGACCGGTGTGTAAGATGGGCATTTTATTCCTCAAGGTTGTTCAGCTGTATGTCTTGAAGGTCCATGTGCCAGAATAGCTCCGCCGTAAAATCGGTACCACCATATCGAGGGATCTGTGGGGGCGCTGGGTTTTGAGGCGCTTGACCTAGCTCAACATGGGGTTGTTGTTGCTGGGCTTGTTGGGATAGTTCTTCTATTTTGCGACTCTTGACGCTCGCATTTAGCTAGTGAGGCTTCCTTTTAAATCATCATACTTATAGATTTGAATATTTCCCTTCATGCAGGGTTCAGTCGGAGCCATAAAATTTTTTTCTCCCCTCTTCATTGACATGTTGCTCGATCATGTATGTGATCAGTCGAGCGTAGGGCAGGGGCTTCAGGGTTACTTTCTATGCACCCTCTCTGGCATAGTTTCTGGCATATACCATGCCATCTACCACAACAACAAGGGTAGATAACCACTTCCCCTGATAGGCCGAGTACAAGGCCTGGAGAAGCGCATCCCTTCTCTCTTGCTCGTGCCCCATTGGAAATAATTCTTTCTAAAAATTATGCCCAATGGCCACATATAGGCTGGCAATTGAACACACTTAACAGACAATCCAGACCTGGTCTTTCCCTTGGACATATCAGCGACCACATTGTGGAAAGGTACCTTGGCTGGGTTTGGGGGTTGCAACAGTCCACGTTCCACATATCTCGATGAGCATCCCATCGCGATCGCGATATCCCCCATGCCAAATTGAAATTTCTAACCGTCAATCTCGGTCACGAACTCCATATGGTCTTTGGTCATCTTTAATTTTTGATAAAATAGGCATACAAGCCTAGGGAAATAGTGTGTATGAAAGGGTTCCAATAGTGACTTCAAATCGGAGATGGTGAGGTATTCGAGGGTAATTCGTGGTATCGTGACTGTAGACACTCAAATTTGGCCCAAGGCCGATCATCTTACACTTCGAGAAAGGCGTACCCTCTGAGCTACTGAGAGCACTTCCCAAACTCATAGAATTTAACCCAAACCCTTAGAATACCATCCCCAACCCTCAGGAATCAACCCTAACTTATAGAACCCCTCCTGAACCTGTTTTAAACCCTCCTGGGAAGTGCTTGAGAAGAGGAATGCCAAGGTGTGTAAAGGCCTCTGACAAAGCTAAGACTTACCCTATTAGAGAGATAAGGTTCCCATCTTTCCAACAAGCCAAGAATCACCTCAATCAGATTTGTATGCCAGGAGCTATGGTCTTTTGAAATTTGGGTTGAATTGAAGGAATTTGCCTCGTGTATGTATTATGTACGCTAGGCCAATTTTTGGTAATTTTTGGCCTAGCGAATGTATTACATATGCTAGGCAAAAATATGACTTTTCTGGGGCCCCACATTAGGCTCTGAACCTCCAAGTTCCTTAAGATTACTGTTCTTAAACCTAGCATATGTAATACATACGCTAGGCTTAGGAACAGTGTTTTTTTGGATTTTGGTCAAATTTTGAATTTGGGGTTTGACTTGTTGACCACCCCATCCATTAGGGTTGGTTTTGTTGGGACAGTTGCACCCCTACTAGCCCTCTTTTCTACCCTTTTACTACTTGGAACCCCACCCTATCATCTACCATTAAAACTAAATTCACACCTTTCAACAACCTTGAAAATCCCAAAAACCATAGATCTAGGATTACCTAAACGCTAAACCCATTAGGACTTAAACATCCCTCTAATCTATCCTTTCTTTATAAATAGAGAGCCACCCCCCCTTGATTAAGGGCTTGAAAATTTTTCCAACAAGATAGAAAATATTAGAGAGCCTCCTCCTTCATTTCCTCCATTAAAACTCAATAATTCCAGCACCTAGATTTGCCTTTAAACCCCATTTTAAATCATCAATCCCTTAGTTTTAGGAAGAAGGAAGCCTTAGCCTACTTCTCGTACTTCCTAGATCCCAAACCTTAGAGATCTAAACCCATTTATAAACCAGTTTTACTATCAGAAGCTCATTGGACACTCTCACACGAGGATCCACACTTGTGCTACAATGGCCCAAGAGCCCTGACTCTCACTCCTTTTCCTCTACCTACTTTGATTTCCCTCTATTCTTGAATTGAGCCATTACGCCGCCCAAAATTCATCGGGTACGCAGAGTTCAATATGATCGAAGCGCCTTCGGGCAAGGGGAGTGTTGCCCATTTTTTATTTCTTATATATATGTATATATATATATATATGTATATATATATACCCATCCAAACAACTACAGTAGAGACCTCTTTGTGCGGGTTGATCGGGTGCCTAACACCTTCTCGATCGATAACCGAAGCCCCTACCCAAGAGCTTTGGGCGTAGACCAGAATCAGAGTCATATTGTTTGCACTTCAGTGCTTATAAAATTAATTTGGGTATCCCAGGATATCAAAACCTCCGGGTAGTGACTCTATATTTTATAAAATTGCGCACCGCCGCGACGGAGTCGTGAGAGCCCATGATTGCACAGATGGCGACTCTGCAGGGGAGTAGCTTGTAAAGCTTCCCCTTGAAATATTAGCCTTTTTTGTTTGTCTTTATTTATTTTACTAACCCTTTTTTGGCTCTTTTCATACTCACTCCTACGATTCCGTCAATTTCTACTTACCCCTACTTTTCTGTCATTTACACACCTTAGCCATTTGACGGGTTTACTTGAGCATTTACATTTTTTGTCATTTACACGCCTTAACCGATTGGCGGGTTTACTTATGCATTTTATCACCTTAACCAATTGGCGAGCCTACTTGACCTTTTACTTTCTCGCAATCATATTCCACCAGTAGACGCTAGCTTGTAGAGGCGGCACGGGATCGTCACAACTTGTTTTTTAACGTTAAGCAAATTCCCTTCAAAAATTTAATTTAAAATTGAACCTTAAAAGTGAAGTAAGGGTCTTAATTTATTTTTTCATGGGTATATTTTAAAGGGTGGGAATTTAGGCAGCGATACAAGCGTTTTGGTTCTTAATACGGCGGCAACCCCTAGTGGTGATGATCCAGAAAAGTACCACCCAATCCAATATTTGAGAAAGCACTTGCATTGGAGCTATATTAGGTGGGTAACCAAGCTTAAGAAAAAGCCCTAAAACCCTTGGGGGAGTGCGTTAGTTGTCCCGAATCGACCTTGTATCCCTAGGTCCGGTAAGGAGGGACCTGAAATAACAAGGAAAAATTGTCCCCGGGAGCCCTGCTTCCAAAACCCTGAGAAAACAGACCAATTTCAGGCCTGCTACTGTTGTCAAAATATATAGAATATATAGATTTTTGTCTAGCGTATGTATTACATACGCTAAGCCAAAAATATCCAGAATTAGCCTAGCGTACCTAATAGATATGCTAAGCCAAAAAACTCATAAATTTTACCTATCGTATGTATTACATATGCTAAGCCAAATCTCTAAGTTTTTTGCCTAGCATATGTAGTACATGCGCTAGACTATTTCTGGGTCAACAACCCGAATCTGAGGCCTTCTGTTCACTAGTCCTGAGTCCCTCACTTAGTGGTTTAGTAATTCCGATAAATCCCACACTTTTTGACACCCAATACACCCTCTTCATTCAAAAGAGGTCACCCTCTTATTGACTTTTATCGAGAGATCGGGTTATCGCGTGGACTTCTGTGCCTTCACATAGAACAAAGGGTTTCCTTTGTTTCTTTCGAAATGCGTCAGGATCCTGTCGTGGGAAATATTAGGGGTGCGAACGCTACCCGAAATGGGAATTCCAAGGCCCCATAAAACTTCATTAAAAGGTTTAAATCTTTATCCAAAAAATCAAAATTTTTTAATTAAGAAAATGAAAATCCAAAAAAGGAAAGCTTTTGGTGCCAGCACATTACCCTCCGTCATACCGTGGGAGGAGGAGAAATTTTTTTGGGCCCCACCCAAGGCACCCGTACCCAATCCGCTGCCAAGTCATGTTGTAGGCAATTGATCTGGCTTATGCTGATCCCGATTCATCCCTGCCATGTTCCCAAACACGTTTCCATTTGCAGGATATATCTACCTCCATTCCGCTCACCCAACTCCCATTTATCGTCACCGAACCCTTCGGTGCACCCATATTCCCATCCACCACAATCAAATCACCCAAAATCCAATCCCCATTCCCCCGCATTTACCCAAACCATGTCCAACTTCCCCCCATCAACATCCACCCAACAAATGCCCCACTTTCCTCCTATATCCACTCCAAATATGCCCCATTTTTCCCATACATCTATCCAAAATACACCCGTTATTTCCACATCCACCCATACCATGCCCAACTTTCCAAATCCATCACATATCTCCCCATCTACCCACGTCATGCCTGATTTTTCCCAGGCCATGCCCAATTTTTCCCAAACATCCATCCCATCCATACCCCATACTTTCACCTCGTCAAATGGGCCATTTACATCCACCCCCTCACCCAATCCCATGGCCATGATGGATGAAATGGTCAAGGCCTACACAATTTGGAAGGCCTCTCATAGCCTCCCCCATCCATCCCACGCATCTCCAAACCTATCCCATACACTCCAAAATATTCATACTTCCCTCCCCCAAAATCCTAATCAACCTCCCATTGCCCATACCATCCAAGGCTCCCATCAACCATGGGGCCATTTGAGTAGGCTTTTTTCGGCCCAATACCCCAAGCCCATTAAGGCCAAATAACCCAATCCCATCAAGGCCTAATAACCCAATCCCATCAAGGCCCAATACCCCAAACCCATCAAGGCCTCATATCTATACCTAATCCCATCAAGGCCTAATAACCCAATCCCATCAAGGCCCAATACCCCAAACCCATCAAGGCCTCATATCTATACCTAAACCCATCAAGGCCCCATGCCCTATGCCCAAGCCCACCAAGGCCCAAACCTAGGACCCTCCTTTTCAAACCCTCCACAATTCCCAAAATATCCCACATTCACCCAAGAGGCCTCCATCCCTCCTCAAACAATGCACCCATCTCATCCAATCTCTCAACATGGCATCAGCCTCACTCATCCACATCCCTCACACCCAATCCAGTATGTGAATCCATCCCACCATCAACGACCCCCAATTTTCCCATCCCTCTACCTCTCAGTTCCATCCCCAAGGACTTCCCCAAATACAGTGGCCTCATCATGCGTCAGCTAAAAATTCACAACTCACCCCGCAACTTACTCATCAGAACTTCCCCCATGTACAATGGTCACACCAAGCACCCATCCAGCCTACTCATAACAACAGGATAACCTCACCCTCCCTCCACCATATGTAAACCCACAGTATGAGGAGGATGAGATCAAGAATAGCGGTATGCAAGGGCAATCACCAGTTCCAATCCCCCACCACCCGTATTCATCAACCCACCGGCAGCCCAAGGCAAATGGAGGCAGCCTGTTGAGGGGTCAGCCCCACCATCAAGGGAGTCAGAGCTGTTAAAAGAACAAATGGACAAGATCTAAAAATAGCTGATGTAGATGGGTGGAGCTGAAATCCATGCCACAGACCTTTCTGACTTGTGCTTATTTAAAGAAGTCCCTTTGGCCCCAAAGTTCAAGGTGACAATCTTTGACAAATACAATGGCATGGGCAACCCCATTGCACATCTCAAGTTCTACTGCAGGGACATGTTCCAGTATGGAGGAGATGAGTGTTTGCTCATAAAAGTTTTCTAAAAGAGTCTCACAGGCCCGACTTTGAGGTGGTTCACTTCCTTGGAATCTTCCATGATTAAAACTTGGAAGGATCTGACCCACCTATTCCAAGAACAATATATCTACAACATAGACATTAAACCTTGTAAGTCAAATCTAGCCTGATTGAAGCAGAAGCCTGACGAAGCATTCAGTGACTACCTTGGGCAGTGGAGGCCATTGGCAACTCAAGTGAGAAACAGAATATCTGATGATGAACAAATCAAGATGATCTCAAAAAATACTCTGTCAGTCATCTCGGATTTCCTAGTGTACCAACAGTAGTCTAGCTTTGCTAACTTGGTAAGGAATGCCAATCATTCTGAAGATGCCATAAGAGATGGGTGGCTAAATAAAATCGTAAACAGTGGGATCCAAAAGTTCATCGAACAGAGGAATGAGAGAAGAATCAGGGCGGATATATAGATGGTCATAAATACACGACCCAATACTATCATAACCCCGTTCCAATTTAAAGCGACACAGCCAGCCCTAAAATGAAGTGAACCGATGCAGAGGACTGGAAATGGACAGGAGCACAGATGGCCACGAAACAAAGAAAGGCCCATTTCGATCTAGTCTTTACACCTTTGGGGCAGTCCTTGAATATCTTGTTTCCCTTATTAATTGAAAAGGGATTAGCCATCATGCTCCTACCACAACCTTCACCAAATCTAATCCCAAGAAACTACGATCCCAATACTCACTGTAATTTCCACCAAGGACGGGGCAACCCGACCGATCAATGCTTTCCCTTAAAGCATGCGAGACAAGATCTAATAGAGGTCAACAAAATCATTCCTCTAGCGCTTCCCCAGGTGAATCGGCATGCCAATATACATTAGATGCCATTGCCATCGCATCCATCGAGTGGAACAATCCCGAGGCCTATTGTCAGCATGATAAAGGAAGATGGCGAAAAGTTTGACCCTTCGAAGTATATCCTCACCCAGGAAGACTTTATAGAGCCAAAGCAGAGAAATTAAGAAGATAAAAGCATTAGAGTAATCGAGCGCCTAAATTTGGCTGATTACTTTCCTAATCCCACACCCCAGGCAGAACCCTTAGACTTGAGGATGTATTTTCCACCACCAGTTCCCATCAGCCATGTCTAACCCAACTTTTATCAATATCAACCATACATAGCATCAACCCCTACCAATTATTCAATGGTCGATTTTGCCCCATCTCCCCCTCCGACACTAATTGGTTACCATTGGCCTCCCCATGTCGTATTATTATTGATGCAGTCAATTCCAGCTCCCGTAGATCCCATTTGAGCTACGTTCACCACTCCAACCCATCCACCTCTAGCAGAGGTTAACCAAGTGCTATCCACCCATCCCAATCCACCAATCCAAGCACCCTCGAGGCCTATATCCACTCCATTCCAGATCTCGAGACTAACCTATAATCCCCGCCAGGTTCCCCTCAGTTATGAACAAACGGACAGCGGTAGAAGGTAGTTGATTTCATTACTCAATCAGGAAGAATCTCTAAATAGCCTGAAGTATCGATACCAGCCCGATCGGAAGAGAAGAAAGACCCTACTATGGTAAACCTCTTTGAAAAAATGAGCAGAGAGCATATACTAGAAACTTAGTTGAAAAGAATGCCAGCTCACATCATAGTCTAGGACCTATTAATGGCATCTTTGTTCCATTTCCAAGCTCTGATGGGAGCATTAAAGGATGCACATGCATCTATTCAAGTAACCCCAGATGAGGTGGGACAGATAATTGGATAGGTATTAGCTCGCAATGCCATCTCTTTTTCAGACGTTGATTTGTCGGATGAGAGAAATAATCATTCCAAACCCCTCAATATCATGGTAGAAGCTGGGAACCTGCTAATTCCATTGGTATTAATTGACAATGGATCAACCCTGAATGTGTGCCCTTTGAGAACCGCAACCAAGATAGGGGTGGATCCCTCCAAATTCAGGCCAGCAAGAACAAGCGCCAGAGGATTTGATAACACAAGAAGAGAAATAATTAGAGAAGTTGATCTTGAGCTCACTATCGGGCCAATGACCTTTTTCATACCTTTATAGGTTATGGACATCAAATCCACATTTAATCTGTTATTGAGGCGACCATGGTTACATGAGGTCGGGGCAATTCCTTCAACCTTGCACCAAAAGCTTAGATTTATTTCGAAACAAAAGATTGTCACCATTCTGGGTGAAGGGCAGGAAGAAGGAGAAAAGGTTACTCACAGCATCGAGAACCTCAAAGTGTTGGATGTGCCACACAAGACTGAAGATACAAACCCTCATAATTTTTAGTATGATGTATCGACGATAATCCCTGAGCCCCTCGTGAGGATCACCATGAAGACCGGAGGCAGAATTGTGGCCATGCTCCAGAAATGGGGTTATCAGAAAGGTAAGGGATTGGGACCTCATTTGCAAGGTAAAAAAGACTCAGTTAGAACCAGAGGTGGACAACATGTCAGATTCAGCTTAGGCTATAAGCCTACCAAAGAAGAAATCTGTTAGGCTAAGGAAAAGGCCCGAACCATCACTGCTATAAAAGTTCAAGGAATAGACCTAGAGGATGAACCCCGCCCTAGACCTCACATCCGAATCACATTTGTGACTATGGGGGTTGTGAAGATTGATCAGAATGGGGTAACACAGTTGACCCCACATAAGCCGGTGGCCACTATGCACCCAACCAATCCCTGAATCATTCCCCCCGCTATAGAGATAGATCTGGTGTCCTTGTCCCTCTTCGAGGAGGAGGCTCCCTCGTCAATGTAACCCCCTGTGGTAAACCACCACAAACCCATGCTGACATTCTAGGACAGAGTCCTAGGCGAGCCCGGGATAAATATGATAGAGGCTGACCCCCAAAAGCCATCTCAATCAGCCTCCTCTACAAGGCCAGGTAAAGGGGCAACACCTCATGTGAGGAATTGGGCATCAATGCCTTTAACTCTAGAAGTATCAAATGGCTGTAAAAATGTCACAGGCTTTATAAAAAAAATAACCTGTAAAAAGTGAGATGAGCCTGTGGCAGGCAATACCATGTGTATATAAAGACCCCCCTTACCAAGGGCCATTTTCGAAGAAAAGAAAAAACCTAAAAAAATAAAAGAAATACAAAATAAACTAAAAATATTATCTTTTAAAATTCTTGAGAAAATCAAAGAAAATGATGTCTTAATAGAAAAATCCATCCCATGTGAAGTCGACCCCTTTCCTATAGAAATACAATAAGTGGTAGGAGTCACGAGTCTGGTCGAGGAAATCCCTATCGAGGAGCTCCCCAAAGAACTCCTTGACAGATTTGCAACTTTTTAGCATGGCCCTATGCCAATTGTTGAAGAAATAGAGGACATCAATCTAGGTACCAAGGAGGTCCCTAGAATCACTAAAATCAGAACGTCACTATCTTCTGAGGAAAGGAAAAGTATGATTGATTTCCTTCGATCATACCGAGACATCTTTGTATGGTCATACGAGGACATGCTTGGTCTGGATACAGATCTGGTCGAGCATGAGCTGCCACTTTACCCAGATGTCAGGCCAACCAAGCAGAAGTTGAGACACCTCAGGCCAAAATGGATGTTGAAAGTGAAGGATGAGGTCATCAAACAGTACGATGCAGGCCCTCATGGTCTCTAAATACCCGTAATGGCTAACTAATATCGTCCTTGTGCCAAAGAAAGATACAAAGGTTCACATATGCATCAACTTTAGAAATCTGAAGAAGGCGAGCCCGAAGGATGACTTCCCATTGCCACACATCAACATCTTGATTGATAACACTGCTAGGCATGGGATACTCTCATTTATGGATGGATTCTCCAAGTACAATCAGATCAAGATGGCAGAAGCAGACTGAGAGAAGACAGTGTTCATTACTCCATGAGAAATTTTTTGTTACCGAGTCATGTCATTCGGGTTGAAGAATGTTGGAGCGACATACCAGAGGGCGATGACATCACTCTTCCCCGACATGATGCACCGAGAAATTGAGGTGTACGTTGATGACATGATAGCCAAGTCTCAAGAAAGAGGTGATCATCTGATAAACCTTCAAAAGCTATTTAAGAGGCTAAGAGAATACAGGTTGCACATGATCCCTCAGAAATGAGCATTCGGCGCCATGCGAGGAAAATTGCTAGGCTTCATCGTAAGCAGAAGAGGCATAGAGGTTGACCTGGTGAAAGTGAAAGCCATAGTCAAAATGCCACCGCCATCTATCGAGGAAGAAGTTAGAGACTTCTTGGGTAGGATACAACACATTAGACGGTTCATTGCACAACTCACTCCCATCTGCACGCCAATCTTCAAGCTACTAAGGAAAGATTCACCCATTTAATGGAATGACAACTATCAAGCAGCATTCGATAGATTCAAGGGCTACCATCTCAACCTGTCAGTATTGGTACCACCCGAGCCAAGGAGACCACTCTTGATGTACCTCTCCATAATGGAAGTTTTGATGGGTTACGTCCTATGACAGCATGATGAGACAGGAAGGAGAGAGTAGAGCATCTACTACCTAAGCAATAAATTTATTGATTATGAGACACACTATTCTTATCTGGAGAAACCATGCTTAGCTCTCATTGTGGCTACAGAGAGGCTCCATCACGACTTGCTATCCCAAGCCGTTCTACTCCTAGTAAGAATGGATCCACTAAAATACTTGTTTGAGAAGCCGGCTCTCACTGGGCGGACCACACGTTCGCAGCTTCTGTTAACCAAATTTGACATCGCATATGTCACTCAGAAGTCGATCAAGGGACAAGCACTCGCCGATCATCTTGCCGAGAACCCCTTACCTGATTATGAACCTTTGAGAACTAAATTCCCAGATGAAGGCATCTTGTTTATGATAGAGGACAATACGGTTGGGACAAAGGAATACTGGGTAATGCACTTTGACGAGGCAACAAATGTTGTAGGTCAAGGAGTTGGCACTATTCTAATCTCGCCAAAAGGGTCTCATATACATGTCTCCATCAAGATCAATTTCCCCTATACTAATAATATGGCCGAATATGAACCTTGTGTAGCAGGCCTACAGGCAAACCTAGACCTAAATATAACTCATCTCAGGGTATTTGGTGACTCATAGCTAATCATATGCCAAACCAATGGAGATTGGAAGATGAAGGATGAGAAGCTAGTCCCGTACCATGAACACCTCGAGGATATGATCGCGTGTAAGAAATCGCTTTGCCGATGCGCTAGCAATATTAGCATCGATGGTCGAAATCCATTATGGTGTTGAAATGAAGTCAATCATGATTGAACAAAGGAATGAGCTTGCTTTTTATCTCCAGGTTGAGGAACCCCCCGAAGTTTGATGATGAACCACCATGGTTCTCAGATATCAAAATTTTTCTTAAAGCTTGTGCTTTCCCTGAGGGGACATCCAGGGAAGACAGGCGGACCATCCTGCGTTTGCCAGCGAATTATGTCATCTGTGGTGAGAGCCTCTACAAGTGGTCTTATGACAATATCCTGCTCAGATGCCTAACTGAAGGCGAGGCAGCCAACATCATGAAAGAGATCCATGAAGGGGTATGCAGGGCCCACGCCAATGGGGCACATGCTCGCTAAGAGGATCCTACGGCAAGAGTATTTCTGGACCACCATGGAAACTGACTTTTGTAAGTATGTGTAGAAATGCTATAAATGCTAAAAACACTCTGGTTTGATACATGCTCCTGCTATAGACCTACACAGCATGACCACTCCTTGGCCAATGGCCACATGGGTCCTCGACATCGTTGGACAGGTCAACTCGAAAGCTTAGAATGGGCATCAGTTCATTCTCGTCACCATCGAGTACTTCACTAAATGGGTAGAGGCAGCCTCCTATGCGAACATCACTGTCAGTCATGTCGAGAAGTTCATCAAGAATAACATCATTTGTCGATTTGGCTTGCCCAAAAACATCATCACGGATAATGGCACCAAGCGAACAAGCACATAAGAGCCTTCTGCGAGCAATACAAAATCAAACATCATCGCTCAACACCATATTGACCGTAAACCAATGGAGCCATGGAGGCGGCTAATAAAGCAGTCATCCGAATCTTTGAGAAGATGGTCGTCACGTATCATGATTGGAGTGAAATGTTACCTTTCGCACTTTGGGCTTATCGAACGTCGATCCGTACCGCAATAGGGGCAACACCAATTTCCCTTGTGTATGGAACCGAGGTCGTGCTAGTAGTTGAGGTTGAAGTACTTTTTCTTCGCATTCTCATCGAATCTGATCTATCAGAAGCTGAAAGAGAGAGGTCCCACTTTGAGCAACTGAACCTGCTAGATGAGAAGAGGCTCCTAGCTTTGTGTCACATCCAGGCCTATCAGAGAAGGATTGCCCGTGCTTACAACAAGCGTGTTCGCACCCAAGATTTAAAGGTGGGTGACACAATACTCTAGAAAATTTTTCCTTCTCTCCACACCAATCCAAGAGAGAAATTCAAGCCCAATTGGGAAGGACCTTATGTCATCTGAGAGGTACTCCTGAGATACACGCTCCGCCTTGCAACCATGGACGGAGATCACTTTCTTGAGCCAATCAAAGCAGGATACGTGTGTCGGTTCTACTCCTAATCTTCGCAGCAAGGTAAGTATTAATAAAATAGATACGTGACTGCTTAAGAACCTCATAAAAGAGGCCATCATTTCAAAGCCAAGTAACAAAAAAAGCATCGCTGAACATTCATACTCTTTGCTACACCTATTGAGCCATGAGCCTTTCTTTTATAAACCCCTCCCAAGAAAAGAAGACGGAAAAAGTGTATATGCCAAATAAAAAAAAGGGGAAAGAAAATGAGTTACCATCAAAATCCAAAAAAATCAAGAAAGTAAAACCCCAAGGAAAGATTGTCTGAAAAGAAAAAGAACAAAAAATATATATAGAAAAGAAAAGAGATAGAAATATCATGGGGCATGTACAATGAAAATCCTCCAAGGAAGAAGTGTATTACGATAGCTGAAGCCCAACCAAGGAAATCTTTTAACCTCAGAATACCTTCAAAACTCCTAACCTATCCCTTTCAAACCCATGCCCAAGATAAATCCCTGAGGAGAGCCCTCTTTAAGGTCTATGAGCAGTCACAGTATCTGTTGAGTCAGCGCGAGCGAAGCTATGAGACAGCAAAAGAATGCCACCCAGCCGGCTATGATGGAATCGATGTCTATGTTGTGGCCTTTGAAAAAGGAAAAGAAAATAATAATAATAATAATAAATGCAAGCTCAAAGCGAGATGGATGTGGTAAAAACCCAAAGGGCGCTACGGGTAAAAATAGCAAGTTTGTGCGGACCGGGTGAAAACTAGAAAAGGCTCCTGGGGTAAAAATACTTACCCACGGACGTGGTGGAAACCCGAAAGGGTGTTACGGTTGAAAAGGAGGGCAACAATGGACACAGCGAAAACCCATCTTGGGCATTGTGAGTAAAAAAGGGTAAGAAAAAAAGAAAAGGAGAAGGATAAAATCTTCAATTACTCCCTTAGTTACATTCTCGTTTATCTGGCCACCAATTGGGCCGCTCACGTTAGCTCAAATTGAGTCCCGGCCAGGAATGTCTTCATCACCACACCGTCAAACGTATGGCCCAGGGTAAGGAGAAAAGGATGATTCGATCCAAAGGGATGGACATTCCAACCTTGGTAAAAACTTGGGACCTCACTCAGATCAGACCACGTGAATGGGTTCGACTATGCTCAAAAGGGGACCCGTCACCTCGTCCCATGGTTGAGGCATCAAATAAAAAGAGAGAGAAGACCACACTTATAAAAGATAATAAATTTCACATTCCCATTTTCATCCCCATACCTTGTACACCATATCTCAAAAAGATGATCAGTGTGATACCCGGTTTCTCCCTTTTCAAAGGCTAAGAAGATAATGCCTGTGTAAGATAATAGATTTCCCTTTTCTATTTACATGTCTATACAGTGCTTACATCACATCTCAAAAAGATAATCGGTGTGATGCCCCACTTCCCATTTTACAAAATTCAAAAAGCAATAAAAATATTAAGAAAATATATATACCAAAAAAAAAATATTTGTCAGGGGTTCTTATGCCCCTACCTATGGTGTTTTGATCTATGCAAAAAAGTATGTGCAGGTCCAGGTCAATGACCCAACTCGCGCTTCAGGACACAAATCTCTGCACATAAAGCATCCTCCCAAACATTCCAATTTGTCATACAAGGGCCATGAAGGCCCTTGTATCGCTTTCGAGAAGCATAAGTAGCACCAAGAGCATCACTCAGGGCTCCTTCCAAACTAAGAACTTCACACTCTGCAACACCAGCTCTCGCTTCTACAACATCAGCTCTAACCTATTATTTCTCTAAAAACTCATGCAGGACCCATTTCCCATCTACCAGCAGCTCAATCTGGGTTCGAAGCACCGACTCCTTCCTCAGCCAAGGCTCCCTTGTATATCTACTCTCTGCTTGATCCATGTAACGGGCAGAAGGCCTCTCAGATAGTAACCAAGCCTCATACCCTAGAGAAGTTAAATAAGATTCCCTTGCTCCAAGCCGCACATATGCGTCGACTAAAGCATTTCCCAAAGGGCGGCTATCCTATCCAAGTCCCCAGAGGACCCCCGAGAAAAATTCAGTCCGCACAAGGGAGGTCTCTCTGAACAAGGTACCTGTTGAATATAACCAAACTGGTGTAGCACCTGGGATGGGAAATAATAGGTACTGCCAGTCAAGCCAAGAAGGGTGATACCCTCGTGATCTCTGGATCGAACTATCGGGAAGGTCCTATCAAGGAACGGAAACCTTCATACTAGCTCGGCCTCAGTCAGCCAAGGATTCAACTCACGTATAGTCCCCTGTGGCAACTTATGGCATCGGCCCAAAAAGCAGCAAGCCACCTCCCTGTGAACAACATAGAAACGGGGCACATACCCTAAAAGGGCAAGATGCTCCCCCAGCCAAACATGGAGTAGAACAGGGCATCACCGGAGGCACTCAACCTTGCCCAACGCAAAGGCGTCAAGACAGGGGTAAAGTTTCGCCAGTATCAAATGCATCATAGAATGGCCCTCTTCAAGCTCCGCCAATATGTCGCAGAGTGCGAGAGAGAAGCTCTCCCCTAGTGTAAAAAAGGACCTCTGAGAGAAGGCAAAGGGCGAAAGCTTTCACATTATGGATATTTTTGACTGGCAATCTTTTCAAGCTTTCGTCGCCCAAAAGTTCTCTCAGGAATTTCATTGAACACCTGGTGGGCCCACCGGCAAGATTTTTGTCATAATCATCTTTCTTTAAGCCTAGAGTCGTGTGGATGACTTTAGCGTAACCCAATTTTGGCACCACCCTGGCCAGGCCTCGATGCAGCATCAAACCCGACAGATTGGAGAGCTCTTCAAGAGTTGGAGTTAGCTCACGGGTCCAAAAGCGAAAGACATGGGTTTCCACTTCCCAATGTGAAACTGTTGTGTGAATAAGGTCCCAGAATGGAGGAACTTCAAGGAAAGACAAGAGATGGGCCAGCACGAGTTGATCCAATCCCACATGCTAGTTCTCGTTCAAACTATCGAGCCATTTCTTCAAGAAACTAGGCCCAGCACCCAAATAGGAAAGTATAAAAGTCCCAGACCCCCGAGAAAGACGGGGTCGGAAAGTGGGTCCATGGTCATACAAAGATATTTTAAAGAATCACAATTCAATGTAGGACAATGGACCCACCCTCGGGAAGAAAAGGAAAAAATATGGGAGCAAAATAAAAAACCCTACTCAAGATAAGGAAAAATAAGTGGGTTCTCGGGCTTTATAATCCCACTTTCGTCCAGGGGATACCTAGCATATGTATTACATACGCTAGGTCGAAAATCACCCAAATTTGCCTAGCATATGTATTACATACGCTAGGCCAGAAAATGCCCAGAATTGCCTAGCGTATGTAATACATACGCTAGACCAAAAATAATAAAAAAAAAAGAGAAGAGAGAAAGAAGAAAAAGAAATAAGAGTGTCCTCCCTTCCCTTTGTTCACTTATTTCACATGCATGTAATACACTTTTTTGGCACCACAGGCCACTAGCTGGGACACATGGATTGTTATCACTTAACTTATGATACATTTTCTTTTGCAGCCAACGCATCAGTCGGGGGATAGTCCCCACCTTTTTGCCAAGCGTACAACTACCCTATAGAAAAGTACAAGACACAAATTATAGTTTCACAAGCCATTCAACAACACTTTCAGTTATCAAGCAAGAGAGTCACATCCAAAATAACAAAGAAAGAAATACGAGACAAAGAAAAAAATTAAAGGGGCCCATTTAAAAGAATATCCAAAGTTTGTCAGGCAGTTGCATCGTTATTACAAATGATTTCTCAAACTTCCAATGTTCATAACAAAGAAAAAGAAAAAAAAAAAGAAGCAGCAGCCTCTGATCATTCTCTGGGTCCTTGAGAGTCCCTCTTCTGCGAGCGTTTGGTTTGTTGAAACGTTCGAGTCTCCCCCACGCTAGACCACGCCTAGGACAGTCGGCTGAGCAGTGAATGTGACTCCTTCTCCCGAGCACGCTGAAAGCATTATACAAGAAGGATCAGTGCGTGATAACATAAACCAACTAAAATACACAAAGGACAACCCAGCATCTTACTTACCACTTCAGCTTCCTCCCGGAGGTTTGTAATACAAAAGGGAGGGAGAATAGAAAGGTCAACACCAAGAAAAGACTGAAGAAGGCATATTACCAATAGAAAAGAACTCACCCCAGGGATCAACTTGAGGGGGAGAAACTCTGACAGCCTCGGCTGAAAGGCGAGCACGCTCAGCCACATCAGCACACAAGCCAGAAAGAAATGCATCATCCATGCGCCTGAAAGCACCCTGAGCCCCTGCTGTAGATGGCCTGACACCAAAAGCTTTCGAAGGCCCTGCACCCATCTCCTCTGGTGGTCTCTACTCCGTACCCACACTAGGTCCCGCCGCCTCATCAAACTGAAATAAGAAAAGGAGATTAAGAGAATGATCGGCATAGCACTATCTTAGTAAATCAAAGTTGAATTAACAGGCAAAGGAAAAATAAGAAGAGTACCTAGCCCCATGGCCCTCCGAATGCCAAAAAGTTAGCACCAGGAATAAAGCATGGGAGAAGGGTCCAATAAGGGAGGGACTCGTACCACTGATGGTACACCCCATACTAAAAAAATCCGTCAACTGGAACCCCATGATGAAGGAGTCTCTCGGTAAGCTCCTCGACTACACCCTCCGGCTCCATGACATCCTCAAGGACACCCAATAACACAGTAAAGAAGTCTCGGTACTGGTGCACAACCCTCTCCCCCAAGTAGTAGGCTCGCACCAAGGCACCTTAGAAAAAGATGACTCGACGGTCAACGAACAACCGAGACTACCCAACAGCGGCACGGTCGTAAAAAGGAGAGTCGATGTACGGATAAAAAACAATCTGTATAAGAAAGATAAAATTCGTCAGTTAATCAATGCGATCATAGCTCAGAAAATCCAACCAACAAAGAAAAAGGAGAGTCAAACCTGCTCAGGGATCATCAGGTCAAACTGTGCCCTCAAACCTAATTCTAGGTTCTTCATCCCCACCTCTCGGCGATAGTTTAGGAGCAAGCAGCTCATGAGAGGATAGGTATACTCGTCCAAGAACAGCAGGGGACAGCCGAGTAGGAAGTGCAGGTACCCCAAATCTGAAAAAAGATAGATAAATAATGAACATATCAAATCAAACAATGAAAGTTAGAGGTAATGAACTAAGAGGGGCAAAAACAAGTGTTCTACCTCAATGACATGCCAAAAAATAAAAATAGAGGCAACCTCCTCAACCGACACTCTAGCCAAGCTGCCCATCAGCACCGCGTAACCATTGCCACCTCAGTCAAAGAGATGCACGTCCCCCCAATTCTCCATCAAACAGAGGAGGGACAGCGCAACACTACCCCCACTAGCATTGGCAAGAATGGTCTTACCCAAAAGGTACAGAAGGAAGATATGGGCCAGTACAAGGGCACACTCAGGCTCAACGACAACATCCACATTTGGCTGGAGCGGGTCAATCAGGTCATCGGCCTCAAATAGACTCTCCAACCAGAATAACTTGACCTCAAATCTGGTCATGTTGTTGGAGGAGGGATATGCCCCGATCAACTGAGTCACCTCCTCACGACCAGGAATGCGAGACATTCCCCCTATCATGACTCCCATGATCATAGCCCAGTCTACAGGGGTGATGGTCATCTCAGCGACGGGAATGTGAAAGGTCATTGTCTCTAGATGAAATCTCTCCACCAAAACCCTCACGTAGGTCATTCACCCTGCATAGAAGGGCAGGATAGAAGTCTCCAAAACTCGCTTGGGCTAGGAGAAACCGCACGACAAAGGGGAGTTGGGCATAAAAATTCTGAAGATGAAACCTCCCCTCGCGAAATATGATATGGGGCAAAGGCTGCATAAAAAATGGAGGTCAAATCTTGGATAAAAGAGCATGGACTAAAAAAAAAAGAGAGAAGAAGCATCTAAAGAGCCTTTTTACCTGGCTGGCAATCCCAAAGTTAGAGATGTGGGAAAGTTGTTGGTGAAGTAACCCACTACGGGCCGCATCACCTTGCATCTCATACTAGATACGAGTGGATCTCTACACCTGGATGAGACGTTCCCCATTGATACCAAAAATCACATCGGGAATCCCCTCGTGGGCTTGGTCCTCACCACTTGATGATTTCTGGGCCACCCTGAAATGAGATACACCGCTAAGATGTTAAAGGATGGGGAACCGGAGGAGATGCTACATTTTTCTAAAGGATCATAGAACCCAACGAAGGTAAGTATGACTCATCCGTACCGGGATATTCAAGGAAATAAAAATAAACAAAAAAAAAAAAAAAAAAAAAAAGAAAGTGAACAACAAAACAAAGAAGAAAATATTCGTAAAAATCTCCCTTTTACTGAGAAAGATCAATGACTTCTAGCTCACACATTTTCAAAAGATCACCATCGATCAAAAACTTTGCCGAAACCCATTCTGAAAGTGCAGATACATCACCGATTCAATCAAAGGCATTTTATTTTACCAAATATTTTTCTTTTTATCTTAGCCCCAAATACATTGATAAAATAATGAAAAGAAAAAAAAAATCCAAAAGAAAGGGCATGAATCACCCAAATTTTCACCAAAAATGCACATAGAATCACAATACGGATCACATTTGCAAGAAGAAACACCCCTTTTATCATCTAGATGCAAAAACCATAACCACATTGGCATAAGATCAAAGGAATTTCAAAGGAAAAGGGTTTTTAGAATGGTTACCTTGATAAAAATTTATGCCCTAGGTCCGGTTAGAGTACGTGTTCGATCGACGATAACGACACAGGCACAATGTCGAGGTTTTGATTCAGATCTAGGAAGCACAAGGTAGGGTCCCCTATTTCAGTTTGGAGAGAGAGAGAGAGAGAGAGAAAATAAATTTTTAGAAAAATAAGTATTTTCGGGTCCCTGGTCGTCCCTGACCATTTTAAACCTATTTTTGGCCTAGCATGTGTAATACATACGCTAGGCATAAAATTTCCAGATTTTCGCCTAGCATATGTAATACATATGCTAGGCATAAAATCTTCTGATTTTGGCCTAGCATATGCAATACATACGCTAGGCTTATTTCCGCCCCCAATGGACTTTGTTTCATTTATTGGGGATGGCACGGCTGCAAGGTTTGAGTGGCTAGATCGCAATTGCACATGTTCCCAAAAAGCGCATTGACCTTCATTCAATCTGCTTGGGAAATGGTGCTAAAATAAAAATGTTTAGAGGTCAATGAGCACGCTCAAAGAACCTCGAACAAACATCAAAAACAAAAAAAAATATATGTATATATATATAAACGTACATCAAAAACACAAAATACCAAAAAATATGGCTTAACAAGGGTACACACTCCCAAAAAATGTTGCAACATCAACATTCGGTCCACTCTGGTAGTTGTGCTAAATTAACCTTGTGTTCGATGGGTTCACCCAAAAATATCGAACCCTATCTCGCGTAGGGGCACCCGTGGCCGATCAAATGGGGCAATCAATGCCTCATAAGATTGGACACAAGCTGTGGATGTTCGCGTCTTTGCTTTACGCCCGCCTTGAAGTATGGGTCGCCCCCCCGCCCCCCCGGCCCCGCTCCGCTCGCAGGGCTATTTTTTTCAAAATAAAAATCAAACATTACACCTCATCAAATTATATCGAGAAGCGGATATTTTTCCTAACACATTGGGCTTTCACAACTCACACCATTGTTAAGACCTGAAAAGTACCACTTTTCACCCCTTAACTTAGCCTTTGATTAGACACTTAGCCATCTAATAAAGTTTTGTTAAGTGTTTTCAGTAGATAATAAACAGCAGTGCAATAAGGCCAGAAATCATGTTAAGGAGCCTGTATTGGCACCAGAAGTCCCTCAGAAGAATGAGCCATGAATCCAGACCTGAAGCAAGCCTCGCACAGTTGAGAAAGCTTCAAAGGATTCAGAAAACTATGCTTCGCGCAGTCCTCGCGAGCTTCCCAAGACTTCACAACAAGTGCTCACGCAGTTGAGTAACAGAAGAGCTTCAGAAGCACAACCTCGCACAGCTCTCATGAAGTTCAGGAGTAAATGGTTGCACAGTCTCACACAGTTTAAGAAGACTGAATCAACCTCATGCATTCACCTGAACCGAGAGAGAAAGCAGAGATTCTTCGCATGACTATCGTCAAGCAGAGTCATGGATGCAAATGTCAAAAGAAGCTATCACGCGGTTCAGGAAGAAAGCAGCCTCACGAAGTCATAAGTTAGCCTCGCGAAGATCAATTGTGAAATAGAATGCTCGCACAGTTCTCGCGCTATTCACAAGTAGCAATCCAACCGCCTGAAGCCCAATCCAGCGAGAGCTTAACTACCTACCTCGCAACTGCTCAAAGCATTAAGAAGCTGCAACCCCGCGACGTATGAAGTTTTAATGTTAAACTGAACCACGTGAAGAACAGAGCTACCACGCAACAAGTCTAAGAATCGATTGCAACCTGGAGAACCTCTGAACTCTAACTTCCATCATTCTGCAGAGGACTTTCTGGGAATTTCCAAGGATTAGGGCACGCACTCCCACGCTCAAATCTCCGTGCACGCGCCCCCGAGGCATCCAAGGATCATTAATAGGCCACGTGGCATCGCTAAAATTAGAGTTTCCTAACCCTAATGCGCCGCCACACCCACTGCTATATAAACCTAAGCCTGGTTTAGGTTTAAGGAGGCCGACAGAGTTCAGTTTTTGCTCTATTTTGTTTTTATCATTGTAGTCTTGTTTTTTTGTAGCCGTAAGTAGTTTTCCTTTTTCTTCTTCTTCTCCCCATGGCCCAGCACTTGCTGGCCATCCCTTTGTATGCTTATTAAGATTAGATTAATGGAATTTGTGATTGGGTGTTGTACTTTTATGGGATTCATGTGTTTGTGAGTTGCTCTGTGCAAGGTTGCTGCCTTGTGATCCGCCATTGCTTTGGCTGTGATTCAAAGCAATGGAGGACTGATTCTAAGGTTCCATTCAGATCCAAGTGACCTGTGTGTCTGGGCTATCATGGTCCTATACAGCCTTAGCCTCACCACAGGACCCACTAGATCTGAAATCCCCATGAAAGCCTGAGCTGGTAGCCTTGTGACCATGGTGGTGGTAGCAATATTCTTATTTTGTTTTGGGCTCCGTGAGGAGGATAGCCTCTGGGATAGTCTGTGACCATTTAAGTGGACAGGTTATATCCTTAGGGTGAATCCAATCCGTCGATCCAAAATGGATCCTTCTTCTCCGAGCATGAGCTTGTAGCCTGGTAGGAGATTGTACAGAGGCAGACTCCCCCATATTAGTATAAACCCGCCATCAGATGGCAGATCTAATCTGGGTATGGAGATTGTACGCTTGTGACTAGACCATTGTAGGCCCACTCAAGCAATGGACAACTAGATCTAAGGTGGTACTCAATCTCTTGCTGGTTCTATGTGTTTGGGCTATCATGGTCCTATACAGCCTTAACCCCACACATAGAGCTTTAGAGGTTGAGGTTCCCTATGGATTCCTGAGCTTGTAGCCTGGATGAAGTAGTGCCTACAATGATTAACTTGTTTTGACCCATCTTTGGAGTGTGGTTCCCCTATGGGAAAGTCTGTGACCATTTAAGTGGACAGGTTATAACCTTAAGGGATTGGATCATGGCACAGGGATGAGTTAAATTCTTTCTCCTCTTTGGTTATAATGTAGCCATTGGACAGGATTTCTATACCAGCAGATCTGGATCTGACTCATAAATTCCAGCATATCTGAACCCAATAGCATACTTCTCACCCTTTTATATTTATTTTCCCTCACTCCATCCATCTTCTCAACCCTTTTCTGTAGTTAGTTCATTAGGCTACCTTAGGATACTTAGAATAAGTGACCCTAAACTCCCCTCCTTTTAGGACTGCTAGATCTGTAGTCAGATCTGGAGGGACTACTAGAGATGGCTCCCTTGGAGCTGTAGATCACCTTTCCCTGTGGGACAAACTCTTACTTATAAAAATTTGCTAAAAATGGACCCTATATCTTGCAAGTGTAAGATTTCTCAGTTGTGCTGATTCCATCCCCTATTTTACTTTGATTTTAAATTGCTTTTACCACCAACAAATAAAGTAAGCACATCTGGAGATCGCAACAAGTTTTTGGCGTCGTTGCCGGGGACAGATGATCTATTAGTAAACCCTTAGTTTTTATATTTTTAGTGTTCTTTGTAGCTTTGAATAATTGATACTGCTGATGTAATTTTGAATCTTTCTTACAGATCTAGACAGCAGCAGAGAAGAACAGTGGGCTGCATTTGGAGATTAGCTACCTATGTTTGCAAATTCTCTAAACCTTTAAAACTCTGTCTATTTCTCTTACAATTTCCATAGCAGTATTTAGGATAGTTGTAGATTTATGTTTTCGTAAAATAGTTGTGAATTTGTTAGATAAATTCTTTAAGTCAAGTACAATGTGCCTACAAGGAGTTGTCCCTGCTGGTGATGTGTTTGTATGCTAGGTAGGAGATCTCTTAATCCTACTTTAGAGCCTTTCAACCCTGAGCTAGAAAGGGGTAGAAGACTTAGAAGGAATAGGCACACCACAGTAGAGCCCCCAATTGAATCTGAGATAGTACTCATGGGTGAAGAACAACCCAGAACTCTCAAGGAGTTGAATGCTCCGGATGACAATAACTCTCCATTTAGCAGTCAATTCCCTGATGTTTAGGGGAATTATGAAATTAAAACTTTCATCATCCAGATGCTGCCCTCTTTCCATGGGCTTAGCAAGGAGGACCCTTACAAGCATATTGAATAATTTTTGGCCTTGTGCACCACATTCAATATCGCTAGTTTGGGACCTGAGGCTACTAGGCTCAAGCTCTTTCCCTTCTCTCTGAAGGATAGGGCTAGTACCTGGTTGGCCACTCTTCCCAATAATAGCATTGCATCTTGGAAAGACCTACAGACCAAGTTCCTGAAAAAGTTCTTCCCTGAGACCAAAATGAGCCAGTTGAAGAAAGAAATTCTTGCTTTCGCCCAGTCTCCAATTGGGGATTTTAATCAAGCCTGGGATAGGTTTAAGGAAATGCTCAAACAATGCCCCCACCACAAGATCCCAGACGGGCAGCTTGTACAAAGCTTCTACAATGGGATTGATGAAAAAAATAGAGATATGGTTGATGCCTCTTGTGGTGGAACCTACATGCACAAGACTGCTAATGAGGCATGGGAATTGTTTGAAGTAATCAGTAAAAATGCTTTTCAAAAGCTATCCCTGGCAAGAACTAGTCAGGAGTCTGTGTCAAAAGTGAAGCCTGCCGCATCGTCAAGAGGAAACGTTTATGAGGTGTCTGGGAACAATGACCTGCAGCTGCAGATGGCAAACCTCTCTTTGAAGTTTGACAAATTACTAACTGTGATGCAACCCAGAAGGGTTGCTCAAGTGGTGGAGGCATGTCTGATATGTCAGTCCCCATAGCACACAGTAGAGGAATGTCCATCTGCAGAGCAATATCCTGAATTGGTATTGGAACATGCTGCTGCTGCGCAATCTTTTAGCCAACAACAATCTGGTGGCTACAACAGACAACTATATGGATACCAGCACCAAAATGTTGGTTACCAATGGAGACACCACCCAAATCTGTGGTGGAGGCAAGACAATTATATGCAGCCCCAGCAAATGTTGGCTTTACCCCAAAGGCCTTAGCAGCAGTTCAATCAGGGATATGCCCCTAGGTCTAATTTCCAACACCAGCAGTAGCCCCATCAGCAACAAAGTCAATTGGTCTTACCCCCATCTCAACCCAGAAATGCCTCCTTCAAGGACCAGGTCTTGACTTCATTGCAAAACCTGGGGTCCTTGGCTCAGACTGTGAATTCTCAGGGTCAGAGCATCCATGAAATGGAAGAGCAGATAAGCAAAATTTCAAATGCCTTGGCTAGGAGAGATGAGGGGAGGTTACCACCTTGAGGTTGCTAGCCCCAGTCGATTTTAATTGAAGAAGCTTCCTCAAGTTTTGAGGGAACCAATGTTGTCACTGAGGTCTGGCAGGCTGATAGACAACCATGTGGGTAATAGACCAGCAGAGGTCATTTCCACAGATTATTCGAATGAGTGTGATGGGGATGTTGTTGGAACACAGAGCAAAGAATTGCCACGCCACCTGCGCAGAGAAAAATAAAGAGGTCAGTTGAGCCTCAGAGAAGAAAACTTGAAAAAGAAAAAATAGAAGTTTAGTCATTAGCAAATGAGGAACCAAGAAGATTCACCTGCCATTTCCTCAAGCTTTGGGTGGTCCTGCCCCTTTTGAGAAAGGGAATGCCCAGATGGAGGAAATGATGGAGACCTTCAGGCAGGTGAAAATCAATTTGCCCCTGCTTGAGGCAATTAAACAGGTCCCAGCCTATGCAAAGTTCCTGAAAGACCTCTGTACCCAAAAGAGAAAAGCTCAAGGCCATGTGTCCAAAAGAGTCTTTGCAACTGATACAGTGAATTATGTATTTAACATATCAATGCCTGAGAAGTTGCAAGATCCAGGGATACTCACTATTCCCTGCATAATTGGAGACCATACAATCGGGAAGGCCCTTTTAGACCTTGGAGCTGGCAGTTAACTCACGCCATACAAAGGTATATCTGCAGCTAGGTTTGGGGGAGCTAAAACCTACCCCCATTATGCTAATAATGGTTGATAGATCTAAGAGGAGGCCTATGGGAATGATTGAGGATGTCTTGGAAGGGGTAGAGAAATTCTTTTACCCTGCTGACTTCCTAGTTTTGGACATGGGTTGCAGCAAAGGTACTAATCCCATACCTGTTATCTTGGGCAGGCCATTCTTGGCCACTGCCAATGCATGCATTCAATGTAGGTCTGGAGTCATGGAGGTAACTTTCGGACATATGAAAGTTGAGCTGAATGTGTACAACAGTGCAAAGTACCCTCAAGAGGACAATGAGGAGAGCTTTGCAGTGGATGTACCAGAAGAAATTGTGGATGAAGAATTGCCCACTCTGCTGGAGTGGAGCAACACTGTCAGGAATTTGGTTAAAGTCTAGGATATGGTGGAGGGAGAAAGCCCAGCTGTGATAACAGAAGACATGACCACATTGAAGTCTTCTGTGGGCTCAGTGCAGCATTCCATTTGGAAACCTACATTGTTGTCTCTTCCTCCAACCACCAATGCACCAATTTTGCCATCCACCCAACAAGCCCTTGATCTTGAACTCAAGAAGCTTCCAGAAACATTAAAATATATGCCTTCCTTGAGAAAGGTGATAAGCTTCCTGTGATTATCTCCTCCTCTCTTACCAATGAGCAGGAAGAGGAATTACTAACAGTTTTGAGGAAGCACAAAAAGGCAATTGGTTGGACCATTGCAGATCTGGGAGGAATAGATGCATCAATCTGCATGCACAAGATTCATCTTGAGGAGGGATCACTTCCCTCCAGGGAAATGCAGAGGAAGTTAAATCCTCACATGCAGGAAGTGGTCCTCAAGGAGATCATTAAATTGCTAGATGCAGGGGTGATTTACCCCATCTCTGATTCTAACTGGGTGGCACCTATCCAAGTGGTGCCCAAGAAATCTGGCATAACAATTATTAAAACCGAATCTGGAGAGTTGAGACCAGCCAGGGAGACCACTGGCTGGAGAGTTTGCATTGATTATAGAAAGCTCAACTCTAAGACCAGAAAGGACCACTTCCCTCTCCCCTTCATTGATCAAATTTTGGACAAATTGGCTAGAAAAACTTTTTATTGTTTCATTGATGGGTACTCAGGGTACAACCAGATCCCTGTGCATCCTCAAGACCAAGAGAAAACCACCTTTACCTGTCCTTTTGGCACCTTTGCTTACAGAAGGATGCCTTTTGGGCTGTGTAATGCGCCAGCCACTTTTCAAAGGTGTATGTATGCCATATTCTCTGATATGATTGACAAGTTTTTGGAGATTTTTATGGATGATTTTTCTGTCTATGGGGACAGTTTTGGCCAGTGTCTACCACACCTCAGCCTAGTTTTGCAAAGATGTGAGGAGACCAATCTGGTCCTAAAATTTGGGAAAAACCACTTCATGGTAACACAAGGCATTGTGTTGGGCCATGTAGTCTCTAAAGAAGGGCTTGAGGTAGACAAGGCCAAAGTTGACCTCATTACCAATCTGCCCCCTCCAAAAATAGTCAAACAAATCAGATCTTTCCTTGGGCATGCAGAATTCTACAGGAGGTTCATTAAGGACTTCAGCAAAATTGCTAAGCCATTGTGCCACCTGCTCTGCTAGGATGTGCCTTTCTACTTCTCGGCTGAATGTCTAAAGTCTTTTGGGACTTTGAAAGTCTGCCTTACCTCTGCCCCTGTACTCCAGACACCAGACTTATTCCTGCCCTTTGAATTAATGTGTGATGCATCAGATTTGGCAATAGGTGCTGTCTTGGGCCAAAGAAAGGATAAGCTACCTGTGGTCATTGCTTATGTCAGCAAGTCACTTGTTGAAGCTCAGCTGAATTATACCACAACTGAGAAAGAGCTTCTGGCAGTGGTGTATGCGGTTGGCAAGTTTAGATCCTACCTGTTGGGATCTAAAACTGTAATCTTCACTGACCACTCAACATTGAAGTACCTATTATCCAAAAAAGATGCTAAGTCCAGGCTGACTAGATGGATACTCCTACTGTTGACAAGTGAAAAATACCATTTTTCACCCCTAAACTTAAGTCTTGATAGACCTTTGAGAGAACTAAATAAGTGTTTTAAGTGCCTATGTTGCAGCTAACAATAAAGACAGGCTTAACCATAAAAGCAGCTCAAAAGTGCCAAAAAGATGACAATCCATGTCAGTCCAAAGGAAGGAAGTGAAGAAACAACCTCATCAGCTGTGGAAAAGTCTAAAAGGAAGAGGCAAAGACCTGTAAGAGAAGCAGGGAACAATTCGAACAGAGAAATGCAATACAGAGTTCTTTTCGCAAAGAACCTGCACGTTTCGTAAAGAACCTGGAACTCTGCGAAAAGAAATAAAACCTCCAGGCTTAGTTTTCGAAGAGCATCTGAACTCTTTGAAAAGAAGATTAAACTTTGCGAAAAGGAGAAAACACAATTCGAAGAGAGATTGAACTCTGCGAAAAGAGCTTCAGAAGCCACAGCACTTTGTGAAAAGGCCCTTAAGCTCTGCGAAAAGGTATTCTGGAGATTCGCAGCTTTAACAAGGGCAATTCAGTAATCTGTTGCACGCGTCCCAATGCATTTTAAAACCCAAGGACATTCCGGAAGATTCTGAGCATGAACCAAAGGCATATTCCTCCCCATGTGAACACCCAAAGATGAAATTACTTGGCAGGAACTTCTAGAAGTTCCAACAGATTTTTAAATTTCCTAACATAATTGATGCCTTTGTTTCTTGATTGGCTGAACCAGATCAAACAGTTCTGATTGGCCAGAACAGATCTGGATCCTGGTGCTCGACTCCTATTGGCTGATATGGGTTTAACCAATTCTGATTGGTTGATGCACATTAGAGATGGACTTGGGGAAAGCTATAAATTGACGAACCATTTGCCCAATTTGGAGATCCAGATTTTGAGTTTCATTTCTAATCCCCCATTTCCCAGCCAGACAGTTTGTCTGAAATCCCTGTAATAGCTTCACTTTGATTTGCAATTGAGAGCTGTGAGACGTTTCTGTAATTCAAAAGAGAGTTGTATTCAAGACTACAAATCAGAGTCGCTTTAAGTGCGCTCAGAATTGTAACGTGGATTTGAAAAGGTTCGTAAACCGTATTTTCTCAATTGGACTCATGTTAAGGGTTCCCTCGATCTCCTTATTGCATTAGACTCCTTTAGATTTACTATTTTTATGCAATTTCCTTGATTCATTAATCCTGTAAGAATTAGTGTTGGTAACCTAGTCTCTTACAGCATTTATAGTGATGTTTCCTATTCTGAATTGAGGATTTGGATTAAAAACTATTGGATGGTATGTGGCCATTAAAGTTGACAGACCATAGCCATAAGTGTAAGCCTAATCCTTGAATTAGATTTATCTCTCTTACATCGTGCTTGTAGCCGGATGAAGATTGAATCACCTCTATTTGAGCGTATTTCTCATTAGATTTCAAAGACCAAATCAGAGTTAGATATTACTTCTCCATCTTTGTTTCAATCACTCCCCCAACTCGGATCTGGATCATTTAGTTTAAATTTTCCTTTGTTTTTAGTTTGTTAAACGTGACAAATTCAAACCTCTCATCTTATCAGCTTTCTAGATAGGATAAGAAGCCAGATCTGGAGGTTTATCTTACATTTTAAACAAATTCTCTGTGGACGATCTTTCACTCACTTACTTTTAAAACTTGCTACAATTGGCCCTGATCTTGCAGGCTAATTCTCTTCTAACTGTGCTGATATTTCTTTAATTTCCTATATAGTCTAGAGCCACTGTAATTTGGCAACTTTAAAACTGTTTTCAAAACACACATAAGTCAAGCACACTAAGAAGGTACAACAAGTTTTTGGCGCCGTTGCCGGGGAATTTGTTCTAAAATAGATAGACCTAAGTTTTTCATTTTAATTTTTATCATTACTAAACTATTCTATTATTTATACCTGTGCAGTTATTCATATCCAATTTTTGAAGAAGGGAAACTACTTAAAAAGAAATTCTGAAGGTTTGCTGTGAATAATCAGATTGTTTTGTTCTGAGTTGTATGTTTGGAAGGAGGACTCTCAGCCCTGAGATTCTCCCATTGAATTTAGAAGTTGGAAGGCTACTACGAACCAAACAAACAACACAGAATTCTGCTACTATGGGTGAAGAACCTCGATTGTTGAGGGATTACTTTGCACCTGGTGCTTATAATTCGCCCTTTTGCATTCAATTTCCTACTGTGGAAGGAAATTATGAGATCAAATCCTCAACTATCCAAATGCTCCCTTCCTTCCATGGGTTGAGTAAGGAAGACCCATACAAACATGTGGATGAATTCTTGGCTCTGTGCACCACATTCAACATAGGCGGATCGGGTCCGTATAAACAAGTGAGGCTCTTTCCTTTTTCATTAAAGGATAAAGCTAGAGCATGGTTATCCATGTTAGCACCAAATAGTATCACTTCATGGAATGATTTACAATGTCAATTCTTAGCCAAATATTTCCCAATGTCTAAAACTAGCCAATTGAGACAAAGTATCATTTCATTCTCCCAAAACTCAACTGAAACTTTCCATGAAGCATGGGAAAGATTCAAGGAACTGTTAAGGCAATGTCCTCATCATCAAATTCCTAGGTGGCAGCTGGTTCAAAGCTTCTATCAAGGAATTGATCAAAAAGGTAAAAATATGGTGGATGCTTCATGTGGAGGTACTTACTTACAAAAAACAGTTGAAGAGGTTTGGGACTTATTTGAAGTGATTGGTGAGAATTCAACTCAGCAGGAATCTCTGTCAAGAGAAATTGAAAATCCGGCTAGGTTGAACAATCACCAACCCACAAAAGGGAAGATCTATGAGGTGAATGAGTTGGAAAGAAAAATGGATAATCTAACCACAAAATTTGATAGATTGATGGACTCAGTTAAAACTCCAAATGTTTTAAGAGTAGAGGAGGCATGTCTGATATGCCAGTCCCCTACTCATTCAGTTGATCAATGTCCTGCTGCATCACAGTTCCCAGATTTAATGGTGGAACAAGGAGATCCGGCCACATCCTTTGGACAGATGGCGTCAAATGAATATCCATGGAGAGCACACCCCAACTTGAGGTGGAACCAAGGGAATTACCAAACCCAATAGCAGCAACAACCAAAGAATCAAATGCCTTTCAAAACTGCACAGCCGTATCAGCAAAATTTTTATGTCAAACCAAACTTTCAGCAACCCATTCCACAACAACACATGCGAGATGCGCGATTCAAAAGCCTTCCAGGTCCCTTTCTTTTGAAGAACAAGTCCTAAATTCACTCCATAATTTAGGATCGTTAACTCAAACTGTGAGTTTTCACAGCCAGAGCATAAGGCAGACTGAAGAAACATTGGGACATCTTTCAAATACCTTGGCAAAAGAGAGGAAGGAAAGTTACCACCAACCTTTGAACAATCCCAAAGGGCTTCATGGTTGGAGAAGCTTCTAATTCACATGAAGAAGTAAAAACTGTCACCACTTTGATAAGTGGAAAAATGATAGATAACAAAGTGGGTATTGAAGAAGGAAGAAATGAGGAAGAGGATAAAGATATGCAGCAGGAGCAGCATAGTGATAGCAGTGGGGTTGCTGATGTACCTCAGAAAAATCAAAAAAATGAAAAATGTAAAAGTAAAAAAATTTCTGAAGATACTTCTAAAGCTGTAGATGAAAGATTGGTTCCTCATTTACCATTTCCACATGCAATGAAATCCGTATCTCCTTTTGATAAAGGGAACACAAAAATAGATGATATGATGGAGACTTTCAAGCAAGTCAAGATAAATTTACCTTTGCTTGAGGCAGTCAAACAAATTCCAGCATATGCAAAATTTCTGAAAGATGTGTGCACTCACAAAAGACAATCTAGGATACTGATTGTCCAAGAAGGTCTTTCTTTGTGGAAAGAATTAGTCAGTGTTATCCATTGCTACACCTCCCAAACTTCAAGATCCCTGAATCCCCACAATCCCTTGCATTATTGGGGAACACACCATTGAAAAGGCTTTATTAGATCTGGGTGCTAGTGTCAACCTACTTCCATATTCTGTATATGAGAAGCTAGGTTTGGGAGAATTAAAACCCACTCATGTGGTGTTACAACTAGCAGATAAATCGAAAAGAAAGCCGAGGAATAATTGAAGTTGTATTGGTGGGAGTAGATAAATTTTTCTATCCTGCTGATTTTCTAGTTTTAGATATGGAACCAACCAAAAGCAAAACTTCCATCCCTGTCATTTTGGGAAGACCATTCCTGGCTACAGCAAATGCTTGCATTCAATGCAGGTCTGGTATTATGGAAGTCTCATTTGGAAACATGAAGGTGAAATTAAATGTTTATAATGCAGTCACACAGCCCCAGTTCAGCTCTGAAGAATGTTTTCATGTTGATCTATTGGACGAACTTGTGGAAGGAACTTTACAACAATTTCTGCAGGGTGAAGACTTCACCACAGATATCAAAGATGCTTGGGGATATGCTGAAAAAGAAGCAAGTTGTATCTCCAATTCTGAGGAAATTAATGTTGTGCAAGGAACTCTTAAACAATCAGCAAGTTTTTCTTCTTGGAAACTTGCTACTCTCCCCCTTCCACAAAACATCTAAGGTACCTTTGATACCTTCTTTTCTCAGCCCACCTGATTTAGAACTAAAGAAGCTACCCGAAAATTTGAAGTATGTGTTCTTGGGTAATCATAAATCATTGCCTGCCATTATTTCTTCCTGTTGTCGCTCCAAGTGTGCCATAATTGTGTGCATTATGAATCAAAAATTAAAGAATTAAAGAATGCTAGGTTATATGGATGTTAACTTATGAAAGGGATATCAGCACATTGGGGCTAACACTGGCCTGCAAGATCAGGGCCAATTGTAGCAAGTTTTAAAAGTAAGTATTTCAAGATCGTCCACAGAGAAGTTTGTCTAAACTGAGAGATAAACCTCCAGATCTGTGCTACCAGATCTGGCTCTATAATTATCTAAAAAGAATAGATAAAAGAGAGTGTTGGATTGTGTCACATTTAACTATACGCAAAGAATCAGATTTCAACAGAGCAGATTCAATCTTCATCCTGCTACCAAAGACAGATGTAAGAGAAATAAACTGAATTAAGGAATAGGTTTAGACTTATGGTCGGATCCGCCCACTTAAATGGTCACAGATCATCCAATAGTTGTGGCCTATTCTTTAGTTCGTAACATGAACATCATCAGAATGCCGCTGAATTAGGTTACCAACGCTAATTCGCAGGATGATGAATTAAGGGAAGTTGATGCGATGAGTGAATCTAAAGAAGTCTAATGCACTAAGGTGATCATTCGTAACCTCGACATGACACCAATGGAGAAGACACAAATTACAAAGAACCTTTAAAATCCAACGTTACAATTACAGAGCACGGCTTTAGAGAGCCCTCGACTTACAAATTGCCCGAGCTTCTCAGAGCCCCTCGACAGCCTTGAATCCGAACTTGGAAGTACAAATCCTCACAATGGCTCTCAAAGGTAAACTACAAGAAGGATTACAGGGGTTCTGGGATAAGCTATCCGACCGAATGAGGGAAACAGAGATGAAAACTCTAAAACTGGATACCCAAATTGGGCAAATGGTTCGCCTATTTATAGTTTTCCTAAGCCCGATGTGTATCAACCAATCGTAATTGGATAGATCCGTATCAACCAATAGGAGTGATCCAGATCTGCTCGCCAATCGTAAATGCTTGATCCGGTTCAACCAATCAGAAACAGAGGCATCAATTTCTTATGTAATTCAAAAATCTGATTGAGCTTCTAGAAGTTCCCGCCAAGTAATTTCATCTTTGGGTGTTCACATGGGGTGGAATATGCCTTTGGTTCGTGCTCTGAATCTTCCGGAATGTCCTTGGGTTTTAATACGCATTGGGCGTGCAAAGTTTCTGAAATACCTTCTGGACGAGTCAGAATCCCGTAATGAATGCCATTTCGCATAGTTTAAGGCTTTTTCGCAAAGTAGTTTGGCTCCAGAAGTTCTTTTCGCAAAGCATTTTGGCTTCAGAAGTTCTTTTCGCAAAGCATTTTGGCTTCAGAAGTTCTTTTCGCAAAGCATTTTGGCTTCAGGAGATCTTTTCGCAAAGGTCATTCTTCTTTTCGCAAAGGTCATTCTTCTATTCGAGGAGTGTTTTCTTCTTTTCGCAAAGTTCAAGGTTCTTTGCGAATAGTAGAAGTTCTTTGCGAATTGACTTTTAGCTTCCATTCTTCTTTGCGAATGGATCCTTCTTCTTCTTCAGGTCTTTTCTTGCTCTTTTAGGACCTTTTTAGCCATTGCTGAGGCTATTTCTTCACTCCCTCTTTGAGTTTGACATGCGTTGTCAGCTTTTTGATCATTTTAGGATGGTTTTCGGATTTGGACCTGTCTTTTTGGTTAGCTGTAAAATGCACACTAAAGCACTTATTTAGTCTTCTCAAGGGTCTTTCAAGGCTCATGTTTAGGGGTGAAAAATGGTATTTTTCACTACTTAACACTTCCTCTCTCACAAAGGAGCAAGAGGAAGAGCTGCTGATAGTCTTGAAAGAACATAAAAAGGCTATTGGCTGGACTATTGCTGATTTAGGAGGAATCAGTCCAGCTGTTTGCATGCACAAAATCCACTTGGAAGAAGATGCAAAGCCTTCTAGAGAAATGCAAAGAAGGTTGAACCCTCATATGCAAGAAGTGGTCATGAAAGAGGTTATTAAGTTGTTGGATGCAGGGGTCATTTACCCCATTTCAGATTCAGCTTGGGTGGCACCTACACAGGTGGTACCTAAGAAATCTGGAATCACTGTTGTAACCTCAGATTCTGGTGAGCATATGTCAACCAGGCAAACAACTGGATGGAGAGTCCAGATGATTACGTAAAATTAAATGCAATGACTAGAAAGACCATTTCCTCCCATTCATTGATCGGATCTTAGATAAGCTAGCTGAAAAGCTTATTCTTGTTTTCTTGATGGTTACTCCGGTTACAACTAGATTCTGTGTACCCAAAAGATCAGAAAAGACTACATTCACGTGCCCTTTTGGCACTTTTGCCTATAGGAGAATGCCTTTTGGTCTTTGTAATGCTCCTGCCTACCTTCCAAAGATGCATGTATGCAATTTTTACGATATGATTGACCAATTTATGGAGATTTTTATGGATGATTTCTCAATCTATGGCAACAGCTTTTCCGTGTTTACATCATCTCAAATTGGTACTACAAAGATGCGAAGAAACCAATCTGGTTTTGATGGGAAAAGAGCCATTTCATGGTCACCTGGGCATTGTCCATGGCCATGTTGTTTCCACAAGGGCATTGAGGTGGACAAAGCAAAATTGATTTAATTTCACATTTACCACCTCCCAAAGCGTTAAACAAATCGAAGTTTTTAGGACATCTTTGGATTTTACTGGAAGGTTCATCAAGGACTTCAAGAAAATAACTAAACCTCTTTGTCATTTCGTGCCAAGATGTCCCTTTTGTTTTCAATAATGAATGCATAAAGGCTTTTGAATTCCTAAAACTGTCGATTTCGGCTCCAATATTGCATCGCCATGATTATTCACTACCTTTTGAGCGTGTGTGATGCATCGATTATGCTTTGGGAGCTGTCCTTGGACAGAGAAAAGATAAGCTGCCTCATGTTATAGCTTATGCCAAGAGATCAATGATTGATGCAGCTCAATTACACAACAATCGAGAAGGAGCTGCGGCAATTGTTTTGCTTTAGAAAATTCGGTCATATGTCTTGGGTTCACAAATAGTGGTGTTCATCGAGCACTTTCGGCTTTAAAATACCTTCTGTCTAAGAAGGACACCAAACCAAGACTCATCAGGTGGATTCTCTTGTTACAAGAATTTGATCTACAAATTAAAGATAAAAAAGGGGTGGAGAATGTGGTGGCAGATCACCTCTCGTGATTTTAATCTTGAGATTGATAGGTTGCCAATCAATGAATCTTTCCCTGATGAGCAACTTTTTGCCATTAGTATACACACTCCTTGGTTTGCAAACATAGTCAACTTTTTGGCTACTGGAAGAATTCCTCAACATTGGAAGAGAATGGATAAAGATCTTTTCTTCTCAAAAGTTAAACACTTCATCTGGGAGGATCCTTATCTGTTCAAGAGTTGTGCAGATCAAATAATAAGGAAATGTGTCCCTGACCAAGAATTTCATAGAATACTTTCTATGTGTCATGAACAGGCCTGTGGAGGTCATTTTAGTGGGAACAAAACTGCTGCAAAAGTTTTGCAGTGTGGATTTTATTGGCCTACACTTTTCAAGGATGCCCTGCAGCATTGTAAGTCCTGCCTGAACTGTCAAAAATTAGGCAGCATTTCCAAGAGAAACTCAATGCCTTTACAGCCTATTTTGGTAGTTGAGTTGTTTGATGTTTGGGGGATAGACTTCATGGGTCCCTTTCCTCCTTCCAATGGGTATACTTTCATTTTAGTAGCTGTGGATTATGTATCCAAATGGATTGAAGCCACAGCTACTAAAACAAATGATCACAAAGTGGTCTTGAAATTTCTTAAGGATCACATTTTTTCCAGGTTTGGTTTTCCCAGAGCCATTATCAGTGATGGGGGAAGCCATTTTGTAACAGACATTTTGAAACATTGTTGAAGAAATACTCTGTGACTCATAGAGTAGCCACTCCATATCATCCACAAACCAGTGGACAAGTGGAGATTTCCAAAAGAGAAATCAAACATATTTTGGAAAAGATTGTAAAGAAGGACAGAAAGGATTGGTCCTTTAAGCTGAATGATGCATTGTGGGCATATAGGACAGCCTATAAAACCCCAATTGGTATGTCCCCATTTAGGTTGGTCTATGGCAAAGCATGCCATTTACCAGTAGAGTTAGAATATAAAGCTTTTTGGGCCATTAAAACATTGAACATGGATCTAACTACCGTAATGGTAATCACAGGAAATTGCAACTTGCTGAGTTAGAAGAGCTGCGAATGGATGCATACACCAATTCAAGATTATATAAAGAAAAAGTCAAAACTTTTCATGATAAAAATTTATTGAGAAAAGAGTTCACAGCTGGTTCTAAGGTATGGTTATTTAACTCAAAGCTCAAGTTTTTTCCAGGAAAACTGAGATCCAGATGGGATGGGCCATACACTGTCGTTCAAGCAGCCCCTTCGGGAGCTGTTGACATCCTTGATCCAAGTAATGGAAGAATCATAAAGGTCAATGGTCAGAGGCTCAAACCATGCATTGAAAAAACCTAGGAGCCTGTGCTGACCATCCATCATCACGAATCTTCAAAAATCTGATGGCTGAAAACTGTACATTATGTTTGTATATCATAGTTTGTACATTTACATTTTTTGTTCTCTTTTCGCAGAATTTAAATATGCTCAAAATCAAGTCGCAAAGTAATATTTCTCTTTTCGAATAGATCTGAAGCTGTAATGAACTACTCGAAAGAGAAGATGTGCTCTTCGAATAGTTGGTACTGAAGCCATTTCTCTTTTCGAAAAAGTAATTCTGAAGCTAACTCCTTTGCGAAATGATGTTTCTGAAGCTATTAACTTGTCGAATGGTACTGATGCCATTCACAATTTTAAAAAGGAATCTTTTGGAACTTTTCGAAAACTTAAAAGCACTTTGCGATATTAACCTTGAGTATATTTAAACCCTTTCGACGGTGGGGTTTTCATTTCAAACTCTCTCTGCAGAGCGACTCCTCTCACTAAATCCCTACTTCGTTCTTTCTTTGCACGATTCAACAACTCTACTACCCTTTTTGTAACTAATTGGTTAGATCATCTGCATTTTCAGAAGAGGATTGTCGCTTATAATCTGGAGGATTTCTGCAAAGCAAACAACTCGTTCAAAACAGAAACCCTGAATCTCGGTATTTCTTTACCCATTCTCTCTGGTTATCATATAGTAAGTTGTTCTGTGTCGGCATCTATTTTTGGGCATTATTATACATCGATTTAGGATGGGAAAAGCAGAGAAATCATTGGCTGCAATGTTTACCAAATCATCTGCTAAAAAGGTGAGCAAATCGACCCCAAAAGCAAAGGGAAAAACCAAAACTGCAGCTAAACGGAAACTTTCAATGGATAAAGCGGACAGGGTAGAAAAAGGAAAGAAAATTAGGCATGAGGAACCCACCCCTGTTGCTGCTAGCCCTGAGCCTGAGCTTACTCCTCTGCCCATTCATTTGGTTCTACCCAATCCCTTCATTGAAGCTTAGAAGCTACTACCCGAGCTGATGGTAGACGAAACTTTTTTCGTCACCAAACCAGAGTGCTTGCCATCCTTACGATACCTTAGAGAGGCTTCACTAAGCAATATCCTTACCCCCTTGCCAGAGAAAATTTACCCAAGGATGGTGAAGTTATGGTACCAAAACCTAGTCAAGGTCACGGAAAAAGATGCTGATGTCCCTACCCTTGTAATTTTCATTGATGATTGCGATCTTACTGTGACATTTGAAGACATAGGGAACGCTTTAGGGATACCATTTCAATTTGATCCCTCTGGTCCTTTGGCTACTCCAGAAACGACCTCTTTTAGAGAGATAGCTGCCCATTTAACCCAAGGTATTGTGGGCATCAAGTCCCATCATGAGAAGAGACCTTGCCCCCAATTTCTATTATCGATTCCATTTTAAGGCAGCTTTATGTCACTTTGGGCACGACCAAGAGAGGAGAACACCAATTTAGGCCCTCTTTCATTTCTCCAAGGCGCTTTTCAATGCCCCTATGTTAATTTTTGAAGCTATGGCTGATGTAAGTACTAAGCTGAAGAAAGAGCAGAAGATAGCTGGCCTACCATTTGGCAGATTGATCACAGCCCTCCTTAGAGCCAAATTCGACATTGATAGTGAGGAGCCATTTGAAGTCATTACCCCTCACAATTTTGGGAAAAAGGCTTGGACTACAAGCCAGGCTATGCTGAGAAGGATGAGAGAGGCAGGTGAACCTGCACATGCCCCTGCTGCTGCACCTGAACCTGTAGTTGTGAGTGAGCCAGAACCCACATCTGCAGATGAGCCTCCACCCAAGCCACCTCACGCATTTGAGCTTACAATTGAGCTTGCCCACGCCATGTTGCCAGATCCAAATTTGTCAAGCAACTCGCCCGATCCATTTCGCCAACCCCTGTGGTGACCAGCTCTTTAGCTGCCCCACTCCTTGAAACATCTCTGCCAAGATTTGGTGACTGTTCACCGCACCTACTTTGGAGGAAGTTCCCTTGCACCCTACTCCCTACTCAAGCCCATGCACTTTCACCTATCCCATGTCCCATCTCCCACTCATTCCATCATTCCAATTGTGGACTCCCCTCTACACCAACCATTCTAACACCACCAATTTCACCCTCCAATGCCCAGGGCTTTAGAGGAGTTAGCTACTGATTTATTGCCCCATCCCCTGCACTCCTCCGCTCCAAAGCCCCTCAAATTCCCTCGCTCCATCCCCACATACCTGAGACCTCCCCTACACCTGAACCTGAGCCCTTCACTACAGAGGCCTACTCTTCTCTAATGGGTTCTATTTTTGAAACCATGGAACTAGACCCCACCCCTATACCCGCTCCTCCTCCCTTCACCCACTTTCCAACCTCTCCCTTTACAGCCATTGCACCTCCTCCCTCCACCTCAGTTGTCCCAGTCTCTACTATGCCCACCTCTCCCACACCTGCATCCATTACCCAAATCCTTACCTACCTCCAATCCATCCAAGCCCGACACAAATCAACATGAGACAATCACCAGAACCATGGAACTGCGCTCCATACCTTAACTTCCACATCCCAAACAACCACCATTACCACATCTATTTTTTCTTCCTGTGCCACCCAAACGGATCCAGAGGTAATATTGGCTGATTTGCCCACCCCCACCACTACTACCCAGGCAAAGACATACTCAAATCAAGCTCCTTTGATTCCATCCCTCCACCACTCCCCATTTTCACTGAGCACGCCACTCTGCATGCACCGCCGTCCCCTTTCTAGCCACTTCTCCCCCCCCTACCACCGCCGGGGCCCCTTTAGGCCCCTACCATTCCATTCCCCTCCCCCCATATGCCACCCCCATCCCAGCCATGGCAAATAACCCCTATATCCCCCGCGATGTTTAAAAGGTGCTAGCTGATTTGCAAGCTTGCATCCGCACCCCCTATGAAAACCAAATCGGGAAGTTAGAGATTTTATGAAATTTGAAAGAGATAAAATGCGGACCTTGGGTCAAACATTTCAAATTTGGTGAGGATCGAGCAACACAAGGTGTCCATGTTGCAAGCCCAACTGGATCAAGAAAAATTGAAGACCACTAGCCTCACCAAACACCTTGGCCTCATCGGAAAGATCAAATCGAGGATTATCTTGAGCTACAAAACACCATTCCGAGAAAGCTCAATCAAGTTGACTCCAACACCGACTCTAGCTCGTCGATTAAAGGACTCCAGTTCGAGCCACGAACCAACCTATGATCTGATTTTGACCCAGTTATTAGCTCTCCTTGTACTTTTTGTGTTAAGCAGGTTGTAATAGAAAATTACTTTGTGTATACTCATGCATTTACATCTCATCTTCTTGCCATTATTACTTTTGTTGTTTTTCTTTCTTATATTTTTCCTCTGTTTTGGACCAGTGTGGACCCTGCTTCCCTTTGGTTTGGGGGTATGGCAGGTATGCCAATAAAATAATTAAGTTAATGCTTGCTGCAGCTTATGATCAGTAAAACTTTTGAAAATGAAGTCATTTCACACCTATTGTTTTGAAAAATGAGGAAGTTAACTTTTTAAAATGAATTTCTACTGTAATTCTAAATACTTTCATGAAGTGAAGGTCAGAAAATTTCTAAAAAAATTGATGTTTTAGTAAACCTAAAATGAGAGAAAACAGTGATGATATACCTCAAGAATTTGATAGAAAACCACACCCAGTGAGACTTGAAATGTATTCTTTGGAGGTATGAATTGGCAATTTTTCTCGCTCTAGGAATGTATTTGAACCGGCTTGTTATCACTAGAAGTTACATATATCCAAGTTAAAATAGCTTGACAATCATGATATTAAAGACATGATGTAGGGCCTTCTTTTGACAAATTTGAACTTCAAAAAGCCCCACTTTTTAAAACTGCCCTTGATACCCACCAATTGAGCTTTATAAATCCACGATTTCTTTGAAACCTCATCAACCTCATTTAGCCTAACCCTCACTCTGAGAATTAGGAAGGTAAAGGAAAGAAAGTCAAGAAAGGTGAGTTGGATAATTGGTAAAAGAAAAAGAAAATAATTGAAGGCAATGATGTATCTAAAGAAATGTGGCATTCGGTCAATGTTGCTTTGAAAAAAGGAGAAGGCATTTCATTGGAAGTTTGAAAAGAAAGAGAAAAGATGGCCACTTTGGCTCTAAAATTCAAAGAAGAAGATGAAATTTGAATTGAAGAAGGTGTGTCTATCACCTCCTTACCTTGACTTCTCAATTTTGAACTCCATTCCACCCCTTTATTCTTGATAAATTTCACCCATAAGCCACATTACAACCCAAGTTAAAGTCCTTACTGATCAATGATGGATTGAGCTGTCATATGGAGATAAGGATTTGTGTAATCTATGGTGAAAAAAGTAGTAAATTCAGAACTGAAAAGCAATGCCTATGCTCGCTACATTCCTATTTGAGGATCAGAATTGCTCTTTTGTGTGAAATAGTGCAACCCTCATATTTGCATGGTGAGTGAAAACCCTGGTGAGAGTTGAGTTTGAAATCAAATTATTTGGGGTAACATCAAAACTGAATTTTCAAATAGAAGGCAAGCTTTTCATTAATTTTTCTTGTAAAAACTTTTTGACACCAACTGAGTGAATGGTAAAGGAATTACAGCAGAATTTTAGTTTTGAACTGATGTTTTCTTGAAAATCTTCTTACAACCTCGATCATGGTGTGAATAATCGATTGGATGAAAGTTTGCTTTATGTAACTGCATTGATCTTAACTGATTTATTGGAGAAGTTTGTGGGTACCTTCACTGAAAACCCTCAGGAGACTTCACTCCTCCACTAGGGATCACCTAGGGGTTTAAAAGGCTTGTTGCATAGGCTAAATGCAACTGTGCTCCCTACAAAAGTGGCTCTTTACTTTGTTTTTTGTTTATTATTCTTTTCTTTGCTCAGGGACTAGCAAAGCTTAGGTTTGGGGGTGTGTTGACAAGTGAAAAATACCATTTTTCACCCCTAAACTTAAGTCTTGATAGACCTTTGAGAGAACTAAATAAGTGTTTTAAGTGCCTATGTTGCAGCTAACAATAAAGACAGGCTTAACCATAAAAGCAGCTCAAAAGTGCCAAAAAGATGACAATCCATGTCAGTCCAAAGGAAGGAAGTGAAGAAACAACCTCGTCAGCTGTGGAAAAGTCTAAAAGGAAGAGGCAAAGACCTGTAAGAGAAGCAGGGAACAATTCGAACAGAGAAATGCAATACAGAGTTCTTTTCGCAAAGAACCTGCACGTTTCGTAAAGAACCTGGAACTCTGCGAAAAGGAATAAAACCTCCAGGCTTAGTTTTCGAAGAGCATCTGAACTCTTCGAAAAGAAGATTGAACTTTGCGAAAAGGAGAAAACACAATTCGAAGAGAGATTGAACTCTGCGAAAAGAGCTTGAACGACTGACTTTGAAAAGGCCCTTAAGCTTTGCGAAAAGGTATTCGGAGATTCGACTTTAACAAGGGCAAAGAATTGTTGCACGCGTCCCAATGCATTTTAAAACCCAAGGACATTCCGGAAGATTCTGAGCACGAACCAAAGGCATATTCCTCCCCATGTGAACACCCAAAGATGAAATTACTTGGCGGGAACTTCTAGAAGTTCCAACAGATTTTTGAATTTCCTAACAGAATTGATGCCTCTGTTTCTTGATTGGTGAACGGATCAAGCGATTACGATTGGCCGTAAACGGTCCGGATCACAGTGCTCGACTCCTATTGGGTGATATGGGTTTAACCAATTCTGATTGGTTGATGCACATTAGAGATGGACTTGGGGAAAGCTATAAATTGACGAACCATTTGCCCAATTTGGGTATCCAGATTTTGAGTTTCATTTCTAATCCCCCATTTCCCAGCCAGACAGTTTGTCTGAAATCCCTGTAATAGCTTCACTTTGATTTGCAATTGAGAGCTGTGAGACGTTTCTGTAATTCAAAAGAGAGTTGTATTCAAGACTACAAATCTGAGAGCTGTTTAAGCTGTGCTCTGTAATTGTAACGGTGGATTTGAAAAGGTTGCTGTAAACCGTATTTTCTCAATTGGACTCATGTTAAGGGTTCCCTCTGATCTCCTTATTGCATTAGACTCCTTTAGATTTACTATTTTTTATGCAATTTCCCTTGATTCATTAATCCTGTAAGAATTAGTGTTGGTAACCTAGTCTCTTACAGCATTTGTAGTGATGTTTCCTGTTCTGAATTGAGGATTTGGATTAAAAACTATTGGATGGTTTGTGGCCATTAAAGTGGACAGACCATAGCCATAAGTGTAAGCCTAATCCTTGAATTAGATTTATCTCTCTTACATCTGTGCTTGTAGCCAGATGAAGATTGGATCACCTCTGCTGAACTGCAGTATTTCTCATTAGATTTCAAAGACCAAATCAGAGTTAGATATTACTTCTCCATCTTTGTTTCAATCACTCCCCCAACTCGGATCTGGATCATTTAGTTTAAATTTTCCTTTGTTTTTAGTTTGTTAAACGTGACAAATTCAAACCTCTCATCTTATCAGCTTTCTAGATAGGATAAGAAGCCAGATCTGGTAGCTCAGATCTGGAGGTTTATCTTACATTTTAAACAAATTCTCTGTGGACGATCTTTCCCTCACTTACTTTTAAAACTTGCTACAATTGGCCCTGATCTTGCAGGCTAATTCTCTTCTAACTGTGCTGATATTTCTTTAATTTCTTATATAGTCTAGAGCCACTATAATTTGGCAACTTTAAAACTGTTTTCAAAACACACATAAATCAAGCACACTAAGAAGGTACAACACCTACTGTAGGAGTTTGACATCAAAATCAAGGACAAAAAGGGTGTGGAAAATGTGGTGGCTGACCACTTGTCCAGAATTGTGTTGGAGAAGTGTCTTGATGGTCCTACAAATGATGCCTTCTCGGATGAGCAATTATTTGTAATCCAATCCTTGGTCCCCTGGTTTGCACACATTTTGAATTATCTTGTTATAGGAAAGATTCCTGCTCACTGGACCAAAATGGACAAAGACCTGTTTTTCTCACAGGTCAAATATTTTTTTTGGGAGGAACCTTGCCTATACAAGTACCGTGCAGACCAAATCATCTGAAGATGTATTCCCGAAAGTGATGTCCCCAGTATTCTGACCATGTGCCATGAAAATGCCTGTGCAGGACACTTTAGTGGAAGAAAAATAGCTGACAAGGTCTTACAGTGTGGGTTTTATTGGCCTTCTTTATTCAAAGATGCATATACACACTGCAAGGTATGTGAGAGATGTCAAAAATTAGGAGGGCTGTCCAAACGATATTCAATGCCTTTGCAGCCCATCCTTGTTGTAAAACTGTTCGATGTATGGGGCATAGACTTCATGGGCCCTTTTCCTCCTAATGGTTACCATTTCATCTTAATGGCAGTGGACTATGTTTCCAAATGGGTAGAAGCCATTGCCACAAGAACTAATGACAACCAAGTGGTCCTCAAATTTGTAAGGCAGAACATTTTCTCAACATTTGGAACCCCTAGAGCTATTATCAGTGATGGGGGTAGCCATTTCTGCAACAGGAATTTCGAGAGTTTGCTCAAGAAATATTTTATGACCAATAGGATTGCTACTCCCTACCACCCACAGACAAGTGGGCAAGTTGAAATTTCTAATAGGGAGATCAAGCACATCCTTGAGAAAACAGTAAGGACTGACAGGAGAGATTGGGCTGATAAGCTCAATGATGCACTGTGGGCTTATAAGATTGCTCATAAGACTCCAATTGGAATGTCCCCATTCAGACTGGTCTATGGCAAGGCTTGCCATCTCCCAGTAGAGTTAGAACACAAGGCCTATTGGGCCATTAAAAACTTAAATATGAACCTAACTTCTGCTGGTCATCACAGGTCCCTGCAGCTGTCGAAATTGGACGAGCTGAGGATGGATGCCTACGCCAATGCCAGGATCTACAAGGAACGGTCCAAAGCTTTCTTTAACAAGGGCTTACTGAGAAAAAGCTTTGTACCTGGTGGCAAGGTTTGGTTATTTAACTCCAAACTAAAATTCTTTCCTGGCAAACTAAAATCCCGATGGGAAGGTCCCTATATTGTCTTAAATGTGTCCCCATCTGGTGCTGTGGAAGTTAAGGATCCCAAATCTGGGCGGACCTTGAAAGTGAATGGTCAGAGGCTTAAGCCTTGTCTCAAAAAACCGACCCACCCTATGAACACTATTCATTTTTAAGGGACCCCTTCTTCTACCTGACCCACAGTTGTGTCCATGTTGTACTATACTACTTTCGTTTCTTCAATAGTTTTTAGGAAATTGTAGTGTCTCGATGGGGTCTGAGTCTGTTGAGTTTGATAGAGTTTATGTGGGGTTGGTATGATTACTTCTTCTTCTGCGATTTGCTGATTTTTGAATTAAATGTATACTGTTTGAATATTTTTGGTGAGTATGTTGCACTGCATGAATTGCTCCCTGTTGGGTATTAAGCCCTCGCGCATTCCAAATTGAGATTTGGGAAGCTCTCGCGCAATGCACATAGAGTATTTATTACGCTGTCACGAGCTTCAACAAATGCTTAAGAGCCTCTTGTGCACTGCATTCTGCAACATCCATCATCGCGAGATTTCGTTCCTATCTCGCGATCCCCTTGACCAGCTGCGCAAGTTACATGCATTTGTCATTTCCCACGCTGATTGCTGTAACTTTTCACTTCCCAACTCACTCTCAATTAATTGCAGCAACTTGGATGTTATTACACCGATTCATCTTCCACCATCCTCGTCTTTAAATACACAGGGTGTCCCTTTTCATATTCATCTTATCCTTTCTCCTCTCACCCTAGCGGTCCTTCCCTAGTCCTAACAATGGCAGATGACAAGCCTAATGCTCTGCCTAACAAGTTTTATCCGATGTGGTTGGAACCGCCCCCACCTAAAGAGCCAGACCCCCTACAACCCCTCTGGGATGAATACGAGGAGGTTCTACAGATCCTGGCGAAGGAAGAGAAGGACAAGCACCAGCCAAAGAAGAAAAAGCAAAAGATAGAACCATCCCCATCCCCTGCCCCCTCCACTCAACCCCTCCCACCACCTTCTCAGCCCCACATCCTTGATCCCTCCCCCCTCTCTTCTTAGCAGTTTTCCTTTTGTAATTTTTCTTTTTTTTTTTTTTTTTTTTAGTCTTAATAAAATTTTCTTTTCCTGTTATTCTGTGAAGTTCTCTGTTTTTGTTTGTTTTCATTCTTGCTGTTTTCTTTTCTCTGATAATAAATTTGCTGCACACCCGCCTTTGAACCAGTGAGGACACTACTCCTCATAGGTTTGGGGGTGTGGCAGGCAGATCCTGCCAATGGAATAGTTAACCTAAGTGCAGCAGAATCATGTGAGTAATATGGAAATGGAACCATGTTCACTGGAGAATCAGAAAAATAATGAAATTTAAAATTTTTTCAAGACTTTAGTCAGTATAAACTTTTAATATTTCACATTTCCATTATGAGATCACCAAGGACACTCACTTGTATCAACACTTAGTGAATCATTTGAGAGAGAAAAAGGTAAGGGCATACTTAAGAATTCAAAGGAGGACCACAACCAGTGAGATTTGGGCCTACTATACAAAATTTTTTCTTTGAGGAGTGACTAAGGCAATTTCTTCTAGCTCTAAGGACTGGCTGAGCCACTGTGCTCACTAGAAGTTAGGCAACTCCAAGTTGAAACTACTGACAGCATTCATGAGACTTAAGAAAGGATCAAGGCCTTCTTTTGGACAGTTTGAGCCTAAACAGACAAACCTTAAGCATCTGCCCTTGTCCATACCCCCTTTGAGCCTTAAATCCTAAATTTCTTCAAAATGCACCTGAGTACTTGCACCTAAACCTATGTATCTGATTTAACCTTACCCTCACTCTGAGAATTCAGAGGGTAAAGGAGAAAGAGTTGAAGATGGATTAGCTATGGTCAACATTAGGTGAAGAAAGAAGAAGTACCTCAAAGTCTGGCAGTATGGTAACTGAGAAAATGGTGGCATTTCAGAAAAGCAAAAACAAAATAAAAAGAAGAAAAATGCATAAAAAAGAAACAAAAATAATAATGAAGAGGAGTAAGAGAGGAGTCAAGAGGGAACTTTCATTGGAAAAATCGAAATCAAGAAGAGAAACTGATCACATCAAATCTGAAAACCTCAAAGAAGATGAAAGGAGCTGAATTAAAGAAGGTGAAGTCATGAATCACCTCCTTCACCTACTGATTTCTCAATTTTGAACCCCTTTTCAACCTTCCATTCTTTTTAACCCCACTCCAAAAGCCACATTACAGCCCAGTTAAAGCCCTTGTGATCCAAAGTTGAGTGAGCTATCATGTGGAGATAAAAAGTTATCCAATCTATGGTGAGGATCTGTCAATGATGCCAAAACTTCAGAGCTATGCCTATGCTCATGCTTACAGACACATTTGGGGGATGTAACTGCTCTTGAGCTTGAGAGAAAATGAAACCCTCAACACTTCTTTATGAGAGTATGCCCTGGAGAGTTTTGGGTCTGATATTGAATGCATTAAGTATGATCTACAACCTAATTTTTAATCCAGTGATGAGCTCAATGTTGACACACATGTGTAGTGTCTTTGGTGTAAACTGATTAGAAATGTTGTGCTTTCATGAGAAGCTTATACTTTTTAAATTTCTGTGCAGCCAATGTGTTTGAATTTCTTATATTATTCAAGGGTGAACTAACTCTGTTTCTTGACTGCGCACTTGATAATAGTGCATTTTTGTTAACTGTCTCAGTGAGAAGTTTGTGGGTGTCTTCACCGAAAACCCTCAGGAGACTGCACTCCTCCACTAGGGATCACCTAGGGGTTTAAAAGGCTTGGTACATATGCTAAATGTATTTGTGCTCCCTACGAAAGTGGCATTTAAATTCTGTAGTTATTTTAATGTCGCTTTGCTAAGGGACTAGCGAAGATTAGGTTTGGGGGTGTGTTAAGACCTGAAAAGTACTACTTTTCACCCCTTAACTTAGCCTTTGATTAGACCCTTAGCAATCTAATAAAGTTTTGTTAAGTGTTTTCTGTAGATAATAAATAGCAGTGCAATAAGGCCAGAAATCATGTTAAGGAGCCTGTATTGGCACCAGAAGTCCCTCAGAAGAATGAGCCATGAATCCAGACCTGAAGCAAGCCTCGCGCAGCTGACAAAGCTTCAAAGGATTCAAAAAACTATGCTTCGCGCAGTCCTCGCGAGCTTCCCAAGACTTCACAACAAGTGCTTACGCAGTTGAGTAACAGAAGATCTTCAGAAGCACAACCTCGCGCAGCTCTCGCGAATTTCAGGAGTAAATGGTCTTACAGTCTCGCGCAGTTCAAGAAGACCTGAAATCAGCCTCGCGCAGTTCACTCAGAACCTCTGAGGAGAGAGGGCTTCAGGAGATTCTTCACGCAGCTGTCACGCAGTAGCCAAGGGATGCAAATGTTAAAAGAAGCTGTCGCGCGATTCAGGAAGAAAGCAGCCTCACGAAGTCAAAAGTTAGCCTCGCGAAGATCTATTGTGAAATAGAATGCTCGCACAGTTCTTGCGCTATTCACAAGTAGCAATCCAACGACGCGAAGCCCAATCCAGCGAGAGCTTAACTACCTACCTCACGACTGCTCAAAGCATTAAGAAGCTGCAACCCCGCGACGTCTAAAGTTTTAATGTTACACTCAACCACGCGAAAAATAGAGCTACCACGTGACAAGTCTGGGAATCAACTGCAACCTGGCAAACCTCTGAACTCCAACTTCCATCATTCTGTAGAGGACTTTCTAGGAATTTCCAAGGATTAGGGCACGCACTCCCACGCTCAAATGTCCGTGCACGTGCCCTGAGGCATCCAAGGATCATTAATAGGCCACGTGGCATCGCTAAAATTAGGGTTTCCTAACCCTAATGTGCCGTCACACCCACTGCTATATAAACCTAAGCCTGGTTTAGGTTCAAGGAGGTCGAAAGAGTTCAGTTTTTGCTCTGTTTTGTTTTTAGCATTGTAGTCTTGTTTTCCTGTAGCCGTAAGTAGTTTTCCTTTTTCTTCTTCTTCTCTCCATGGCCCAGCACTTGCTGGCCATGCCTTTGTATGCTTATTAAGATTAGATTAATGGAATTTGTGATTGGGTGTTGTACTTTTATGGGACTCATGCGTTTGTGAGTTGCTCTATGCAAGGCTGCTGCCTTGTGATCCGCCATTGCTCTAGCTGTGATTTAAAACAATGGAGGACTGATTCTAAGGTTCCATTCATATTCAAGTGACCTATGTGTCTGAGCTATCATGGTCCTATACAGCCTTAGCCCCACCACAAGACCCACTAGATATGAAATCCCCATGGAAGCCTGAGCTGGTAGCCTTGTGACCATGGTGGTGGCAGCAATATTCTTGTTTTGTTTTGGGCTCCGTGAGGAGGATCGCCTCTGGGATAGTCTGTGACCATTTAAGTGGACAGGTTATAGCCTTAGGGTGAATCCAATCTGCCGATCCAAAATGGATCCTTCTTCTCCGAGCCTGAGCTTGTAGCATGGTAGGAGATTGTACAGAGGCAGACTCCCCCATATTAGTATAGACTCGCCATCAGATGGCAGATCTAATCTGGGTATAGAGATTGTAAGCTTGTGACTAGACCATTGTAGGCCCACTCAAGCAATGGACAGCTAGATCAAAGGTGGTACTCAATCTCTTACTGGTTCTATGTGTCTGGGCTATCATGGTCCTATACAGCCTTAGCCCCACAGATAGAGCTTTAGAGGTTGAGGTTCCCTATGGATTCCTGAGCTTGTAGCCTGGATGAAGTAGTGCCTACAATGATTAACTTGTTTTGACCCATCTCTGGAGTGTGGTTCCCCTATGGGATAGTCTGTGACCATTTAAGTGGATAGGTTATAACCTTAAGGGATTGGATCATGGCACAGGGATGAGTTGAATTCTTTCTCCTCTTTGGTGATAATGTAGCCATTGGACAGGATTTCTATACCAGCAGATCTGGATCTGAGTCATAAATTCCAGCAGATCTGAACCCAATAGCATACTTCTCACCCTTTTATATTTATTTTTCCTCACTCCATCCATCTTCTCAACCCTTTTCTGTAGTTAGTTCATTAGGCTACCTTAGGATACTTAGAATAAGTGACCCTAAACTCCCCTCCTTTTAGGACTGCCAGATCTGTAGTCAAATCTGGAGAGACTACTAGAGATGTCTCCCTTGGAGCTGTAGATCACCTTTCCCTGTGGGACAAACTCTTACTTATCAAAACTTGCTACAAATGGACCCTGTATCTTGCAGGTCTAAGATTTCTCAGTTGTGCTGATTCCATCCCCTATTTTACTTTGATTTTAAATTGCTTTTACCACCAACAAATAAAGTAAGCACATCTGGAGATCGCAACCACCATCTCAGTTATGCCCAGTAATGTCGCTAAGAGCTTGGAGACCGATAGTCTTGAGGAATGAACATTTTTTTTTACATATAGGGCTTCCATTTACTCACCATGTTACCATCTGATGTTTGAGGTTCATTTTGAATACGACAGACCTGTTACCATGCCTTAGGCCTCTTCGGACATCTCTTTCTTTGGCATACAATCATTAGTGATCGAATACCAAAGAGGGGCATCTGTAGACACCCAAATTTGGCCCAAGGCCTGATCAACTTACACTTCGAGAAAGGCATACCCTCCAAGCTTTCGAGAGCACTTCCAGAACACGTAGAACTTAACCCAAACCCTTAGAAGACTATCCCCGACCCTCGGGAATCGACTTTAACCTATAGAACCCCTCATAAACCCAAACCCTCCCGGGCAGTAGTTGAGAAGAGGAATGCCAAGGTGTGTACAGGCCTCTGCCGAAGCTAAGACTTACCCTATCAGAGCGAGAAGGTTCCCACCTTTCCAACTAGCCAAGACTCACCTCAATCCGATTTGTACGCCAGGAGCTATGGTCGTTTGAAATTCGGGCCGAATTACAGGAATTTGCCTAGCTTATGTATTACATACGCTAGGCCATTTTTTGGTAACTTTTTACCTAGCCTATGTATTACATACGCTAGGTAAAAATATGACTTTTATGGGCCCCCACTGTAGGCTCTAAACCTCCAAGTTCCTTAAGAGTACTGTTCCTATACCTAGCGTATGTAATACATACGCTAGGCTTAGGAACAGTATTTTTTTGAATTTTGGCCAAATTTTGAATTTGGGGTTTGACATGTTGACCACCCCATCCATTAGGGTTGGTTTTGTTGGGACTGTTGCATCCCTACTAGCCCTCTTTTCTACCCTTTTACCACTTGGAACCCCACCCTATCATCTACCATTAAAATCCAATTCACACTTTTCCATAACCTTGAAAAATCCAAAAACCTTAGATCTAGGATTACCTAATTGTTAAACCCATTAGGACTCAAACATCCCTCTAATCTACCCTTTCTCTATAAATAGAGAGCCACCACCCCTTGATTAAGGGCTTGAAAATTTTTCCAATAAGAGAAAATATTAGAGAGCCTCCTCCTTCATTTCCTCCATTAATACTCTAGAATTCCAGCACCTAGGTTTGCCTTTAAACCCCATTTTCCCATCATCAATTCCTTAGTTTTAGGAAGAAAGAAGCCTTAGCCTACTTCTCCTACTTCCTATCTCCCAAAGTTTAGAGATCTAAACCCATTTCTCAACCAGTTTTGCTATCAAAAGCTCATTGGACACTCTCACGCGAGGATCCACACTTGTGCTACAAGGGCGCGAGAACCCCGGCTCTCCCCTCTTTTCCTCTACCTTCTTTGCTTTCCCTCTATCCTTGAATTGAGCCGTTACACCGCCCAAAATTCATCGGGTACGTATAGGATCAGAGCGCCTTCGAGCAAGGGGGAGTGCTGCCCATTTTTCTACATATAATTATATATATATATATATATATATATATATATATTATATACCCATCCAAATAGCCATAGTAGAGACCGCTTTGTGCGGGTTAATCGGGTGCCTAACACCTTTCCGATCGATAACCGAAGTCCCTACCCAAGAGCCTTTGGCGTAGACCAGAATTAGAATCATATTGTTTGCACTTCGGTGCTTATAAAATTAATTTGCATATCCCAGGACACCAAAAGCTCCGGGTGGCAACTCTATGTTTTATAAAAGAGCGCATCGTCGCGACGGACTCGTGAGAGCTCATGGTTGCACAGTGAGCTTCGAATAAACTACCGTCAATTACCTAATCGGTTTCAAATTTCTTAGAATCCCACCAAGCGGTGGGTTGTTCACTTACTATCAGTGGAGTATTTACTTTTTGTCGCTTGGATGGTGAGAGTTTTAATGCCAAAACCTTCTTTGGTCCCATTACAACGACCTACTAGCAAGAATCGAAAAGAAATTGAATTAATCGGTAGATCTTACCCCTCTTTGATGGAAGAAACCTAGAATAAACCCTTGGTGGTAACACTTTGGCGAATTCGGGGAGATTCTATAGCGAATCCGAAGAGCAAATCAAAGGATAAATGAAGGTTTGAAGGTTGGGAAGAAAACCGTAGCTTTAAAAATCTCTTCGCACCCAAAAATTTTGAAGAGAAATGACCTACAGGCCTCTTAAAGCTCGACAATGGCGCGAGCGACCTTAAAAGTCATGCGAGCGACTTAGACTTAAGTCCTATATTTGAATTAGTAGCACGAGCAACTGTGGAGCAAATTTTCTCGCGTGCTCCACTGAAACAGTCTCGCGAGCGACCTAAAATCTCGCATGCACGAGTTCTGCAATTTCTTTGAACTTGGGCTATTTCTTGTTTCAGTTCCTTCTACCTTTGTTCTCGGAGCTTTTTCAAATTCTTATACATCCTTTAGTTGAGTTCACGGCGTACATATGCCTACTTCTTTTAAATGTATCACAATGAAAACTCTCCTGAATTTCTTAACGATGATACGCTTGAATTTAATGATTCCCACATGGGTTGCAAAGTCCTTCATCTTCATTAAAATTTACAATGCTATTTACATTTAGATTTACACAAAGAGTTTTGGATACACGTCACGAATATCTGACTCTCATTCCCATGTACCTTCTTCTAGTGCATGATTCTGCCATTTCACTAGTACCAACGGAATATGTTTAGTACATAGCACTTGCTCTTTCCTGTCGAGAATTTGTACAGGGTCCTCTCTAACTGTTAGATCTTCATAAAGCTCAATCAGTTGCTCATCAATTATGTGAGTTGGATCCCTCATGTATTTCCTCATCATGGATATGTGAAATACGTTGTATACTCTTTCAAGTTGCGGAGGTAGCACAATCCGATATGCAGTTTCACCAACTTGACCCAAAACATCGAACTATCCTATGTAACATGGGCTAAGTTTTCCACGCTTCCCAAAATGCATCACACCTTTCAGAGGTGAAATCTTTAGGAACACATGGTCTCCAATCTGAAATTCTACATGTGTACGTTTTAGATCGGCTCTGAGCAATCTTTAACCTCTCTCGAATACAACGTACGGATTCAGTAGCATTTACGAGGATTTCAAGACCCAAAACAAACTATTCTCCCATTTCTTCCCAATTGAGCAGAGATCTGCATCTTCACCCATATAACGCTTCGTAGGGAGCCATACCAATGCTCGCCTGATAACTGTTATTATACGTAAACTCGATTAATGGTAAATGTTGATTTCATGACCCTCTAAAATCAAGCATACATGCCCTGAGCATATCTTCAATAAACTGATTCACCATCTCAGTTTGTCCATCCGTCTGTGAGTGGAATGCCGAGCTAAAGTCCAATCTTGAACCCATTCCCTCTTGGAATTTTTGCTAAAAATGTGATGTATACAATGGATCACGATTTGATACTATACCCATGGAATACTGTGCAATCGAATGATCTCCTTCAAGTACATCTTGGCAAGTCTACTCGCTGTATATTGGGAATTGTAAGGCAAGAAATGGGCAGACTTGGTCAATCTGTCTATAATTACCTATATGGCATTGTGTCCCTTTATTGTCCTTGGCAATCCCACAATAAAATCCATGGAAATAGACTCCCATTTCCATTCCGATATCAGTAGTGGTTATAATAAACCTGATGGATGTCGGTGATCCACTTTCACCTACTGACGCACCAAGAACTTTGAAACGTATTCGGTGACATCCCTTTTCAAACCTTTCCACCACAAGCTTTTCCCTCGATCTTAGTACATCTTGGTACCACCTAGATGAATCGTATACTTTGACTTGTGTTCCTCTTTTAGAATGTTATGCCGTAGATCGGCATCGGTCGGTATACAAAGGCGCCCACAGAATACCAATGATCCATCCTCCTTGATGGAGAAATCTGGCCAATGCCATCCGCTACACCTTGTCTGATCTTCACCAGTTCTGCATCTTTCATCTGTAGCTCATAAACATCATCATAGATTGTCGATCAAATAATGATATTTGCTACAAGGGCTCTTGACTCTTGCACTTCAATCTGAGTGTCATATAGTGAAACATCTTCCAAAAGCATCCATGGGCATATTCCCATAATAAGGCTTGATAATTGAGCCGAACTTTTCCTACTCAACGCATTCGCTACAACATTTGCTTTACCTGGGTAATATGAAATGGCGTAATCAAAATTCTTGAGAAAATTGATCCATCTTTGCTGCCACATATTCAAATCCTTCTGAGTGAGAAAGTACTTGATTCTCTTATGATCTGTGAATATCTCGAAGGTTTTCCCATATAAATAATGTCTCCATATTTTCAATGCAAAAATTATTGTGGCTAGTTCAAGATCATGTGTGGGATAATTCTTTTTATGATCCTTGAGTTGTCTTGATCCATAGGCAATAACCTTCTGGTTCTAATTAAGCGCATAGTTGATCAGTCACATAATATACCATTTTACCACCTTAACTTAGTGATGCTAGGACTTAGTTTGTTACCAATAAGTTACTGATGTACAGATATTAAAGAAAAATAGCAAAAGAGAACCAAAGTGTTAATATTCATTAAAATGAACTGATAAAGCAATGAAAAGATGAATGAATGAAAAAGATGAATCATCGCCTACGGAAAGATGAAAAATCATGTTTTATGATTTTGCGGAGCGATTCAAAGAAAGAAGTTAGAAAATCGTAATTTAGGATTCTTCAGAAAAGCCGCTCAAAGATGAAGTGTGATGTAAGAGAAAGCGATGAATCGTAAATAGAGAATCGTTCTATAGGAAGCTGAGTGTTAAGAATAGAAAATTATGATTTACGATTTTATAGAAAAGAAGCTTTTTGAAGCTACTGATCATGTGAGATGTACACCGCCATATACCAAAATAGAAGAATTCTTGACTTAGAAGTCTGGCCAATCACGGATTTGAGAAGATTGATGAAGAAGACTCTTGAAGGACTCTGCTGTTAAAATAAAGGAGAAAATCCAGAAGTACATCAATAGTTGAAAGCAAGGAAAGATAAGATTAGAAGTAGAGTTATGTTAGGACATTTATATTTTAGTAGTTTCTTTTATTAGAATTAGAAGTTTTGTAAATCGACCCCTTATGATCTATAAATAAGAGGGCTTGGTATAGGAGTAATCATTGAAGAAATTCTTAGCATCAATTGATGTATGAGGTTGGGTTTTCTTTCGATCAATTAGAGTAGTTAAGTTTAGATATCCAAGGTTCCTAGATCATATTATTTAATCTACTAGAAATAATATGCAAACCATTATTTTTATGCAATTTCCTGCTTTGTAAACATCTTCAAGTTTTAATTTAAATTGATGGCCCGGGTTGAGATTTGCATATTAGTATAATGGTTTTTATTTTCCATCATTGATTTTCTGGAGTTTGATTGATGCCTAAATTTCTAGTAGATTAAAGATTAGTATAAATCTATATTGAATGATGCTAGTTTTTTATTGACACCCAAATTCTAAAAGATTGAGATATAGTATAACGGTATTTAAAACTGTAAACATCCGATAGCAGAAGATTGTGATTGACGACCACAATCTAAACAAGGAGGATTTAAGATTTACTTTTCTGCAAAATTAGTCTAAGAAACCATTCTTTATTCATATTTCCCAAGTAGTTTAGGAACTAAAAAGATAAATATAAGTTTTCATAAATTAATATATACACATATAAAGCCTATCCTCGTGGGAACAATCCTATGCTAGTACTATAATTTCCATTATGCGCTTACAATTGGTTAAGACTTAATTAGATAGATATACATAAGTAATCAGCGATAAGTTTTTGGTGCTGCTGCCAGGGAAAGTGTTTTATTTTGTATTTATTAATTTGAGAAAATAAGTATTTATCTTTCTCTTTTTACATTTATTTATATTTTTAATTTTTCTTTGATCACTTCTTAAGCTTTTGCAGGTTTACTCGGAGCAGCGAATCAAAGATTTCAATACTTCTGCTGGCCACAGAAACTAGAGGCTCATTTTTGTTTTCTCTCCTTGCTTTCTAAAACAAAAATCGGATAAAATTGAAAATCAAATCGACATTTATAATAATTATTTTAGCCACCTTGCTTTGTCCTAACTCCATGATGGCAGGTAAGATCAATATGTGGCTAAGACAATGGGGGAATATTATGGATTCACACCTCTTCCACCTCCCCCATGTATTCAAGTACTTCCTACAACCAGTAATAGGACTTTTGAAATTACGCCCAATGTGCTTCAATTACTCCTAACTTTTCATGGGCTAATGGATGAAGACCCCTATTTGCATTTAAATAAGTTCGTAAAAATGTGCACTATCATTCGAATTAAAACCTTGACAAAAGCATCCACTTGGTTGAGGCTATTCGCATATTCCCTTATGGATGAAACAAAGTAGTGGATAAACTCTTTGCCTCATGGTTCGATTGCTAATTGGGATGGATTGAAATGCATGTTTCTTATGAAATTCTTTCTAATCTGCAGAACGAATAAAATTCGACATTTTATTATAATGTTTCATCAATTCTCACATGAATCTCTTAAGAAATGTTTGAACTGTCTCAACTATCTTCTGCATAAGTGCCCTCACCACAGGATTATGCGCTGGCAACTTGTGCTCACTTTCTATGAAGGCCTTGATGATGCAACCCGACATATGATGATGTGGCCTGTGGAGGAATCTTCTGTGTATTGACTGTAGAGGATGCTTGGGAACTCTTTGAGACCCTTAGCAAGGAATCGGTGCAATACAACGCACCAGGTGAGGTTGATTCGAAGACTTTAAGGAATACACCTCCTAGGCAAGGAGGATTATATAAATTAAAGTAAATGATGAAATGTCTTCCGAGGCTGGCACTTTGAAAAGCAAAAGTTCAATCTCTGGTAGGTATAAAATAGTACCCAACATCTCAAACGACAATTCTAGGGAATAAGCGATTCTAGTGATCGATCTTATCGGTTATGTTGGAATTCAAATCCATTTAATTCATAGAGGAAGTGGACATGAATCACATTCAATTTTAGCACTTTCCAACTACCCAAGCCTATAAGCCTTCACCTTGACACGTGAACCCTTTCCTTCCTTATAAACAAGACCTTTACCTTTCCAAAAACTCATCTCTTTCGTCTTCCTTTCATATCCTAACCCATATGGCGAAGGAAACCAACCAAAATGATTTTACTAAGAGACTTGATAGAATCCTTGAGATACATAAGGCTAAGCTCCTAGCTGTAATACAGAAAGTAGAAGATTTGAAGTGCCAGCGACCTACACCATATGCTGAATTATCCACCGAAACTATCCTTTACCTTAAACCTAATCCAAATCCAACACCACATTTGAAGAATCCATTTTCCCCCACTTCCTAACCTTTATACCATCACAACCCATCTTAAATGCGAGCTCCTATATGATGATGGTGGGTTGAGCTGTCCCTCGCCACCCCTCTCCATTGCTTATCTTCTCCCCTTGCTTGCGTTACAAGTTGCAATCTCTAGGTAGAATCTTTGCAGGGGAGCAATATAGGGTGAAGGGTGATCTAGAGATGTGTTCACTTCCCCACACTTCACAGAACCTCCACTGTGGCAATGCATTTCTTCTAAGGAAGACCTATGAGGTGCTCTGTTTGGGGGAGGGACATTGAAGGGCAGTGAGAAGTATTCCGACAGCTCTTGGAGTAGCAACCCTACCAAGGTGTTGATGCTCCTTTGGTAGAAAGGAATGAGAGACTCTAATCAACAGTGGTTAAAAGTCGATGACCTATCTTTATCAAAGACATCTTCTTCTCTCGGACGTTGTTGCCAATATCGAAGATAGTGTATGTTTAGATTTTTCCTAGGTTTATATTTTTATGTAATTAGTTCTTACTTTTGTTAGTACTTTAGATTTTTCTGCATGATCATTGTAAATATTTAGATAATATAGAACATTTTCTTCTAACTAACTTTTTCACTAACTGTGTAATTGTTACTAACTTTTTTTCTTTTCTTAAATTTTTATTATTAATGTCTCTGAGAATAAAATGGATGTGTTTTCCTCAAGTTTGGGGGACATTCTTTAAAGAATTTTTTTCACAGTTGGTATACAATCGGTATTATCAATAATTCCAAGGTAAATATATTTTAAGTGTCCCCTATTTTTTTACCAATGACGCCATTGTCCAAATTAAGTTTGGGGGGATACACAACTTCTGTGTACAGTATTAGTTTTAGTTTGCTTTTTATAGTAATTAGTACATTAGTATATCAGTTAGTTTTATTTAGTTTGTTTTTGTATAAATTTTTTCAAATTTTTGCTTAAAAATAGTTTTATAGTTGATCATTATATGTGAATTATGATAGAAAAAAATTACGAATATTGAAAACCTATGATCCATCATGGTAGAAGTTCAATAATCAAGAATATAGAATAGTTACAATTCATGCTAAGCTCGTTGAACATTATATGTGACAACCCGAATTTCGGCATCCCGAAATCCGTGCCATCTGCACGACCTTCAAGGCCGTGCCTTAAATTCATATCATAACTCGCCGATATATACAGCCAAACTGTAATTGCAGCACATGCAAACACTCTAAATAAAAATAAGAAGTTATAGGATAGTTGATCCTACAAGGCTGTCCCTGTTCCATGCCAATTCATGGACATAAGGGCATACCCAAAAGTTTAATGACAATTATTCTTCTTAAATAGTTTACCAAGAGACAGTATTTAAACCTTCCAAATAATGAGGTTCGACATATCATGTCATACACAGTACTCTCTCAACTCACTCTAAGGGTATGCAGCGGGTTTCCTAGAAGAATTCCTCAGGAGGAGGTTCTATCTCTTCAGTGGGTACGGACTCTGATGCCCTTGGATTAACTTCACCTGAAGTCCCTGCCGCCGCTAGTCCTTGACCTGTGACGTATAGTCTAAGGGGTGAGCTACATCCTAGCTCCATAGGGAAAACAAAAGAACATATAGATCATCCTTCACGCATATGTTAGTAACTTAATAAAACATAAATTTTCAAGAAAACATTTATGTACAACAATTTGGATAACAGGAATAACTCAATGGTTCCAATCACTACTTATCATGGCTTTGTTTAATCTCTTTATAAGCTTGTTTGTGAACTTGGCCTAATCACTTAAATCTTAACTTAATTAATCCTCGAGCAATATAGCATCGAGCCCCGATGGAATACCCGCCATCGTCGTCTAACTAGACAGTTGTTATGTGCATTCCCTGGGAATACTGCCCGAGCCCCTTCCTCATAGGCGGCGGGGTCTATTCTCAATCTACATCCCTGGGATGTTATAATTGTACGGATTGGCCGCCGTATCGGTCACGGATATCCCTGGGTATTCTAATCAACCTTAAATAACAAAAGTATCAATGTGCTTTACATATAGTTATTCACCGTGATTGTGTTAAATATATTACATTAGGCCTTATCACGTTATCTTTGTTTCTCTGTTTGCTTTCTTACGCATCCCTGGGATGTCCCATGCTTCTATTTCACCTTTCTTTGATTTAACCACATTATCTTTTCTGGGACCTCGGGATTTTCCACATTGGAACACGCACACCCTTACCATGAGGATTTATGAAATATACACTATTTAAATGGACTATACTACACATATGAGTTCACAGAATAATGCACATGTTCGAGAAAATTCCCTACCTCGACGAATCTCAAAGCACGCTTATCCTTAGAGGGTTATAATGCATCAACCTACATTTAAAAGAATTTTACTTTAGGATGATCTAAGGTCTTTGGGGTGTAAGACACCCGAGTTTCTTATATTAGAAAATCAATATTTGAGTGATCACCGGACCTCGCTCGGTCATTAGCCCTCGCCGGCGGTCACTTGACTCGCCGAGCAGTCTCTTGACCTCGCACGAGCGGTCAAATCGAGATAGCTCGAGCGGTTAAATCGAGCTCTCGAATTTTTTATCAGGACCTCGCTCGAGCGAGCCCCCCTTTAGTTTTAGGGACCGCTGGAGCGAGCCCAGAGCCACATTTTTCTATGTTCATCCTCGCTCGAGCGAGCCTCTTTAGACCGCTCGAGCGAGGAACAATGATTTTGTCCCTCGATCAGATAGAGATCATGCTTCCATCCTTCATTTAACCTTAATCTTATATAAAGTAACATACAACCAACATCCTTCCTACTATTCAAAACATTCCTAGGCATCTATCATGTTTTTAACGTACCTCGGCGATGAATGAATCACTTAGTCCGATTTATGATTTGAATATCTACTCGGCTATCCGGCCTCCCTGGTTCTTTCTCCCGTCATTTCCTCTGATCCCTTCTTTCGACCTAAGTCTCAATGAACCCTAGTTCTCCACTAGGCTCTTTTCTTCTTTCTCTCTTTATTCTCCTTCTCTCTATTTAGGTTAGAATAGAGTTACGTAAAGGTTCTTCTCTATCTCTTTCACTTTTATATCTAAATTTTTGGGATAATACTAGTGTGTTTCCCACGTACACACTTAACGTATGTGGGTCGTTTTTGGTCTCCTTGTGAAACACATACACCTATGTGTAAGTATGTGCCGTGCACAGATCTCAAAAATCTGGGTTGTGACAATCACCCCAACTTATAAGATTTTCGCCCTCGAAAATCGATATTATTTTCTTAACCAGGTACCACTTTTGTCATCCGACTCTCATAACAAAGAAGAAATTTAACTATTTTGCCCCATTTTGCAGCAACCAGTGTTGGTTATGCCCACCATTTCCATACGACAAAAACAAAAATAATTAACCAAAATATTATCGATATTACATTCCACACATATTTATCATCTGCCCATATCTAAGTTTAACATCCACATCCAAGTTTTCAAAATATTACATGCAAAGTTTCAAATATTCACTATCATCTAATCCTCCTCCTCTTCATAATCGTCGTCGTCGTCATCATAGTCGTCGTCGTCATCGCCATTGTCCACCGTGACGGCTGCGGTACCCACTGTGGTGCTCCTCGTAGCCGGGCCGGAGCTACATGCTCCAAAAATAGCGTCCCTCATGGCACCTAAGCGCTGCATGTAAGACTGCGGGTATGCCTGGCCCATGAGGTCTATGAGTAGCGCCTCCTGGAACCTCTGGTGCAACCTGATCTCCCTCCCTTGCTGAAGGATCTCCCGCATCATGCCCGTGTCAGTAGTGGGTATGGGCTGCGGTATTGAGGTAGAGGAAGTAGTCGGTCCTGCCGGTGCTTGATGGGTGGCTGATCGGGAGACCTGTCGGTCTCTCTTTTTGTCGACGCTGGTTTGGAGGCTCTTAAGGTTTCGGCTCCAATCTTGGGCAAGGTATGGGACGACGTTGTCGGTGAGGAACAACTCGTCCTCCCGAATCCTAAATCCTCCCTTCCCATTTCGCGAATCCAAGAGTCGGGAAATCAACCGAGCATAAGGTAATCGGTTGATCGGTGGAGGGACAGCACCCCTTACATTCCTTTTGTAGGCATGCGCCATGCCTTTTATGACAACCATAGGTGCGTTGATCCACCTATTGTGAAATGCGGTATGTAGTGCTCGCAAAAACGCATCTCGGCATTCTTGGTCATGGCCGGTTGGGTGCAAATTATTTTTGAAGATAATATCTAAAAGCCACATGCGCGGCGGTAATTGTGATCGGGTGATGGATTGTCCCGAGGCGGTCCTGCCGCCAGTGATGTCGGAGATTATCGTTGGGAAATCTACGTTCCCAGAAAAAGGTGGTAGGATGTGTGGGCTAGGGGTGTAGATGTGAGGACATTTCATGATTGAGGAAATGTCGGCACATCTGAAAATTAACTCATTACCATCGATGGTAACGAGTATGGCATCCTCATCAACGCTCAATTGTAGGGTCTGGTAAAATAATTTCACTAGCCTCGGGTATCGATCCCGAATGTGCGGGTCTTGAGCTGATTGTTGGTGATGAAGTCCGATGTCCACCGGTGGACGCCGGATCTCCAAACAAGAGGGGTGTATTTCCCACTCGGCTTTAAAAATTTTTGGTCCCCACCAATCATCCAGTGTGATTGGAGTAAAGGGTGGGTTTGGTGATTGTTGAGAGGTTTGTGGGGCCTTGTTGCGGCGCAAGATGCACAAGTCGCCATCCGTTTCTTTGGTTGGGGGTTTGGGCTTGAGGCCATCTAGTATAATAATGCTAAAAATGAAGGAAAAACTTTAGGAAATAGGTAGAGTTTACCTAGGAGAATCGTCTTAACGGATCGGATTGCTCAAATCCGTTTGAAATCGGAAGAAAAATGGTTGAAAACGGCTGCCCTAACCCTTCCCCGATCGTCTCTCTTTTCTCTCGCTTGAAGATGAATGCACGCCCGCTCGCCATATTTATAGTTCCGCCGCTCGGCGGTCATTAGTCCTCGCCGGCGAGAACAGAAATCATAATGTCATATACTGATACCTCGCTCGAGCGGTTATAAGTCATCGCTCGAGCGGTCTACATACCTCGCTAGAGCGAGGATTTGTTATCGCTCGAGCGAGAGGAAGTATGATTTTATGTGGTCTCGCTCGAGCGGTCATAAGTGGTCGCTCGAGCGAGACCAGAAACATTTCTCTGGTACCTTCTTGCTCGTTTAGTTTCAATATATCACTAGTTTCATCAATTTATAGTTCGACGAAAAATTTCTCAAACATTGTTTGAAATCAACATATCAAAAGAAAACATACATAGCCTTCATAGTACCCGAAATTACATATTCTCAAACGAATGAAGCATTCAGTTGGCAAGTTCGAACAATTTAGGATAATGTTCTCTAACATCCGCCTCACGTTCCCATGTTGCCTCTTCGGCCGGATGGTTCTTCCATCGGACAAGCACTAAGGGAATCACTTTTGTTCGCAACACCTGTTCCTTTTGATCTAAAATTTCTACGGGTTCTTCAATCATGGTCATATCTTCATGCATTTCGAATGATTGGCCACTCAGCACGTGATCAGGGTCATTGAGATATTTTCTAAGCATCGACACGTGGAACACGTTGTGTACCTGATCAAACAATGGTGGCAAACCAATGCGGTAGGCTACTTCTCCCACTCAACCCAAAACTTCAAACGGTCCCAGATAGCAGGGACTTAGTTTCCCTCTCTTCCCAAATCTCATCACTCCCTTCATCGGTGATACTTTCACGAACACATGTTCACCCACTTTAAAGTCTACACTAGTCCGCTTGATGTCAGCATAACTTTTCTGTCTGCTCTGAGCCGCTTTTAGCCTTTCCCTGATCATGCGGACAATGGCAGCGTTATCTTCAAGTAGCTCGGGTCCCAAAACGAATTTCTCCCCAGTTTCCTCCCAATTGATTGGCGACTTACATCGTCTTCCGTACAAGGCTTCATACGGTGCCATCCCAATGCTCGTCTGAAAACTATTATTATAAGCGAACTCAATCAATGGTAGATGTTGATCCCATGATCCTTGCAATTCTAACATACATGCCCTAAGCATGTCTTCAATGACTTGGTTGGCCCTCTCGATCCCGTCACTGCTTGTGGGTGAAACGCCGTCGAAATCCAACTTAGTTCCCATTCCTTCTTGGAATTTCCTCCAAAACTTTGATGTATATAATGGGTCTCGGTCTGAAACAATGCTAATTGGAATCCCATGTAGCCGAACGATCTCCTTCATGTAAAGTTCTGCTAATCTTCCCGCTGTGTACATCGTGTTGTACGGCAAGAAATGTGCCGACTTAGTTAATCGATCAACCACTACCCAAATGGCGTTATGCCTCCTTGCAGTTCGTGGTAACCCGACTATGAAATCCATTGAGATAGATTCCCATTTCCATTCCGGTATGGGTAAAGGCTGTAATAGGCCTGCGGGGTGTCTATGATCGATTTTCACTTGTTGACACGTCAAACATCGTGACACGTACTCTGCCACATCTTGTTTCAAACCTCTCCACCAGTAGTTCTTTTTCAGGTCCTGATACATCTTTGTGCTTCCCGGATGAATCGCATAGCTTGACCTGTGGGATTCATCAAGAATCGCTCACGTCAACTCCGCATTGTCCGGAATGCAAAGCCGCCCCTTGAATGTTAAGGAACCGTCTTCTTTAATTGAAAATTCAGAGGTAGTACCTTCAATTACATTTCGATGTATCCTTGTTAGAATCGGATCTTTCATCTGTAGTTCTCGTATGTGCTCGAATATCACTGGCTTCACTGATATGTTGGCTAAGAAGGCTCCTGTGGCTTGTGGTTGTATGTCTGCGCCACACAACGCTAGATCTTCCAACAACTTCCATCGATGTATACCCGAAATTAGTCTAGCCAGTTGGGCCGAACTCTTTTGACTCAAGGCGTCGGCCACTACGTTAGCTTTGCCTGGATGGTACTGTATAGAACAATCGTAATCTTTGAGGAATTCCATCCACCTACGCTGCCTCATATTCAGTTCCTTCTGTGTAAACAGGTATCTGAGGCTTTTGTGGTCAGTGAAAATTTCAAATGTTTCTTCGTATAGATAATGTCGCCATATCTTTAATGCGAATATGACTGCTGCTAGCTCTAGATCATGTGTTGGGTAGTTCCTTTCGTGCTCTTTCAACTGTCTAGAGCCGTAAGCTATCACCCTTTTATATTAATTTAGTACACAACCCAACCCGTTATACGAAGCATCACTATAAACTGCGAATCCTCCACTGCCTGATGGAATGGCTAACACTGGAGCTGAGGTGAGCCTCTTCTTGAGTTCTTGAAAACTCTTCTCACACGCCTCAGTCCACTCAAATCTTGAGTCCTTTCTTGTAAGTCTCGTAAGAGGTCCTGATATTTTTGAAAATCCTTCTACGAAGCGTCGATAATAACCTGCCAGTCCGAGGAAACTTCGGATGTCTGTCACGGTTTTTGGTTGTTCCCAGTTCACTACTGCCTCGATCTTAGCGGGATCTACAGTGACACCATGCTTGGAGATGACATGTCCCAGAAAGCTAACCTTTTCTAGCCAAAACTCACATTTGCTGAGCTTGGCGTACAGTTGGTGTTCACGCAAGGTTCGTAGAGCGACACGTAAGTGTTCTTCATGTTCCGCTTTCGATTTTGAGTAGATTAAGATGTCATCCACACTACCACGAGTCTAAGTGTGGTTTAAACACTGATTCATCAAGTCCATAAACGACGCCGTGCATTCACACCCCGAATGGCATTACTAAAAATTCATAGTGTCCATACCGTGTTCTAAAAGCCGTTTTCTGAATGTCCTCGGCCCTGACTCTTAACTGATGATAACCCGATCTTAGGTCGATCTTGGAAAAATGTTTTGCACCCTGCAATTGGTCGAATAAGTCATCTATCCTTGGCAACGGGTATCGATTCTTCACCGTGACTTTATTCAATTGGCGGTAGTCGATGCACAACCGCATCGACCCATCTTTCTTTTTCACGAACAACACTGGTGCTCCCCATGGAGACACGCTTGGTCGTATTAATCCCTTGTCCATGAGCTCTTGCAGTTGTTCTTTCAATTCTTTCAACTCTGCAGGGGCCATTCTATAAGGTGCTTTTGAAACAGGTTCCGTTCCTGGTGCTAAGTCGATCGCAAATTCTACCTCCCTTTCTGGAGGTAATCCTGGCAATTCTTCTGAGAATACATCTGGGAATTCTCGCACCACAGCTATGTCAGAGATAATATTCTTTTCTTCTTTATCCTCCTTCAAAAATGTCAAATAACCACTACACCCTTTCCTGATTAAACGTTCTGCTCTTACTGCAGATATGAGTGGTACCTGAGTCGACCTCTCCCCTTGAAATCGAAAGGATCTTCTCGTGTTAGGACGGAAAACAACAACTTTATCCTTGCAGTCCACTGTTGCGCAATGTTGGGACAGCCAATCCATGCCAAGGATTACGTCGAATCCTTGCATGTCCAACCATATTAAATTTGCGTCTAATTCGTGGACCGCGTGATCCCGAATGCTTACTACTACCGATTTGCAGACTAACTCTGTGTCCACTAATTTTCCTGTTGGGATGGACACTGATAACACAAAGTCCAGCGTTTCCGGAATAATCTTCATCCTTTTTGCAAATCTAGGGGTGATGAAAGAGTGGGTAGACCCTGGGTCTATCAGCACTCGCGCGTCATGTGCTACGTAGCACCCTTTCTCATAAATCTGTAACGTACCTACAATGCATGCATATACGTACATAATATATACTTAATACAAAAAAAATTTCACTCTTGAGTTTAATAACAGTTATATAGATATTTATCCTAATGGAAAATTCATTCATTATCTAGAGTTGTATTGCAAACGAAATTCTTTATTTTAAAGGAGACCTCACCTTGGATAACGTCGTGTACACTCCCTGCTTCTTGGGCGGTAACTGCGTAGGCTCTCCCTCGAATAACAGGCTTTCGAGATTGAATAGGTTGTGGCATGGAAGTTGGAGCCGTCTTTTCTTTGACTGTCTCAGGGCAATCTCTAATCATGTGACCTATCTTGCCACACTTGAAACAGCCTCGCATTCCTTGCCTACAGTCCGTTGTTTTATGGGACTTGCCACATTTAGTACAAGTTTCTCTTGGAAATGAATTAGCAGCTCTCGGAAAAACTTGTGGAGTTGTAGCCCTGCTGGAAAAAGTAGGACCTTGATACCTCATCGATCTCCCTGATGCCAGCAACGGATAATTTTGATGAGTCGGTTGTTGTGCAGCTCTCCCATAACCTGATTTGGTGTTATAAACCTCGGTTTCTTATATGCCGATTCATAACCCCCCGTCCTGTTTAGATCGATGCTTTCTCTGCCTTGATGTTCCCTCTGACGGTATCGGTTATTATTTTCTTCCTCAACCACCAATGCCTTACTCATTACTTCTCCATAAGTTTTCAGCTGGAAGGGCGCAACCCCTCCTCGTATGTCCGACCTTAAGCCCTGTTGGAACCTCTTCGCTTTCATCACGTCTGAGATTACGTAGTCTGGAGCGAAGCGAGCCAATCTCATGAATTCCACTCCATACTCTCTCACGGTCATTCTTCCCTGTGCTAGTTGTAAAAATTGGGTCTCCATCTGATTTCTCACAACTTCAGGAAAATATTGTTTATTGAATTCTTCTACAAATTCGTCCCAAGTCCACGGCACATCTGGAGTTTCTTGTGCTCTCGCGCTTACATCGATTTCCACCAAGGTCCATTCTCCATCTAACATGTATCCTCCGTGCATGTCAAGACACTAAACACCTCCATTTCTCCCAACGGCGCGGCCATCGTGGTTCAGAGGTCTCATTCTTCCGAACTAGGTGAATGTTGAAGCCATCGAGGTGTAAGTCCCTCTTGGAGGGTAGGTGTTCGTTGTGGTTTGATCTTGTCGCTAAGGACGCTGCTTGTTGTGCCATGGCAGTTGCCATGGTCTCCATTGTGTGCATCATTCTCTGGCGTTCTTCTCTTTCTTCATTTCTTTCTCTCACCCTATCTTGTTCCCTCTGATCTCGATCTTGCCTATCTAGATCTTGCCCCTCTGCTTGATTTTGGTTTCCTCCCTGGCCACTGCTCTCGGGAATCTCCCTGTTTCCCAACGGCACTCTGTTTGCAGGTGAGACGAACCCATCTCTACTGCGCAAATTCCTATCATGGCCACCCCTGGGTCGGCCTCTCCCTCTAGGAAACATAACGGTCTGCATGAGAATTCATAATCTCGTTAGCAGAAGTCCCTATATTCTGATGATATGATAGTCAGAACTATGGAAAGAAAGGCTTTGATACCAACTGTGACAGCCCGAATTTCGGCATCCCGAAATCCGTGCCATCTGCACGACCTTCAAGGCCGTGCCTTAAATTCATATCATAACTCGCCGATATATACAGCCAAACTGTAATTGCAGCACATGCAAACACTCTAAATAAAAATAAGAAGTTATAGGATAGTTGATCCTACAAGGCTGTCCCTGTTCCATGCCAATTCATGGACATAAGGACATACCCAAAAGTTTAATGACAATTATTCTTCTTAAATAGTTTACCAAGAGACAGTATTTAAACCTTCCAAATAATGAGGTTCGATATATCATGTCATACACAGTACTCTCTCAACTCACTCTTAGGGTATGCAGCGGGTTTCCTAGAAGAATTCCTCAGGAGGAGGTTCTGTCTCTTCAGTGGGTACGGACTCCGATGCCCTTGGATTAACTTCACCTGAAGTCCCTGCCGCCGCTAGTCCTTGACCTGTGACGTATAGTCTAAGGGGTGAGCTACATCCTAGCTCCGTAGGGAAAACAAAAGAACATATAGATCATCCTTCACACATATGTCAGTAACTTAATAAAACATAAATTTTCAAGAAAACATTTATGTACAGCAATTTGGATAACAGGAATAGCTCAATGGTTCCAATCACTACTTATCATGGCTTTGTTTAATCTCTTTATAAGCTTGTTTGTGAACTTGGCCTAATCACTTAAATCTTAACTTAATTAATCCTCGAGCAATATAGCATCGAGCCCCGATGGAATACCCGCCATCGTCGTCTAACTAGACAGTTGTTATGTGCATTCCACAGGAATATGCCGAGCCCCTTCCTCATAGGCGGGGTCTATTCTCAATCTACATCCCAGGATGTTATAATTGTATGGATTGGCATGCGCAGATCACGGATATCTGCCGAGTCAGTCGTGGGTATCCCGCCACGTCGGTGGGGTATTCTAATCAACCTTAAATAACAAAAGTATCAATGTGCTTTACATATAGTTATTCACCGTGATTGTGTTAAATATATTACATTAGGCCTTATCACGTTATCTTTGTTTCTCTGTTTGTTTTCTTACGCATCCACAGGATGCCCCATGCTTCTATTTCACCTTTCTTTGATTTAACCACATTATCTTTCGCCCACAGGGACCTCGGGATTTTCCACATTGGAACACACGCACACACCCTTATCATGAGGATTTATACACTATTTAAATGGACTATACTACACATATGAGTTCACAGAATAATGCACATGTTCGAGAAAATTCCCTACCTCGACGAATCTCAAAGCACGCTTGTCCTTAGAGGGTTATAATGCATCAACCTACATTTAAAAGAATTTTACTTTAGGATGATCTAAGGTCTTTGGGGTGTAAGACACCCGAGTTTCTTATATTAGAAAACCAATATTTGAGTGATCACCGGACCTCGCTCATGCGGTCATTAGCCCTCGCCGGCGGTCATTTGACCTCGCCGAGCGGTCTCTTGACCTCGCTCGAGCGGTCAAATCGAGATCGCTCGAGCGGTTAAATCGAGCTCTCGAATTTTACTGTGGACCCTCGCTCGAGCGAGCTCCCCTTTAGTTTTAGGGACCGCTCGAGCGAGCCCAGAGCCACATTTTTCTATGTTCATCCTCGCTCGAGCGAGCCTCTTTAGACCGCTCGAGCGAGGAACAATGATTTTGTCCCTCGATCAGATCGAGATCATGCTTCCATCCTTCATTTAACCTTAATCTTATATAAAGTAACATACAGCCAACATCCTTCCTACTATTCAAAACATTCCTAGGCATCTATCATGTTTTTAACGTACCTCTGACGATGAATCACGCACAGGTCCGATTTATGATTTGAATATCTACTCGGCTATCCGGCCTCCCTGGTTCTTTCTCCCGTCATTTCCTCTGATCCCTTCTTTCGACCTAAGTCTCAATGAACCCTAGTTCTCCACTAGGCTCTTTTCTTCTTTCTCTCTTTATTCTCCTTCTCTCTATTTAGGTTAGAATAGAGTTACGTAAAGGTTCTTCTCTATCTCTTTCACTTTTATATCTAAATTTTTGGGATAATACTAGTGTGTTTCCCACGTACACACTTAACGTATGTGGGTCATTTTTGGTCTCCTTGTGAAACACATACACCTATGTGTAAGTATGTGCCGTGCACAGATCTCAAAAATCTGGGTTGTGACATTGTATTAGAATGAATGTTTGAAATAATAGATACATTTGAACTGTAATATTTTAGACTATAGTTTCAAAATTATAAACCAGTGAGCATTAGAGATTAAATTTTCTTTTCTTTCTGAGAGAGACTACTTCTAGTCAAAGTAAAAATTCCTTTGAACTTCCTTACTGTTTGTATGAAATCTCATATTGTTGAATTTAGAATTAAAATATTCTATGACTATGATAAACTTATTTTTTATCTAGAACTATCTATTAGAAATATCAAAGTAATAAGACATCTATGCTAGTAAATCGTAAAGATGATTAAAGGCCATATTTTATTTAAATCAGAGCCAAAAAAGCTAAAATCCCAGAAAATAACTTATCCTTTGAACCCATATTAGAAGCCTAAACTGAATTTTTTTATACTAAGAAAATTTTGAAAACCCTTAACCATATGTACTATCCAAAGCTTTCAACCTTTAACCCTTACATTTTTTTAGAGTTTAGAATGTAAAAGAAGGAAAGAAGAGGGAGTGAAAGGAGTTAAAGCAAAAACAGATAACGAAAATACTAAAAGAGAGTACAGCAAAAGAAATCAATAGAAGAATATGGGAAAAGGGTGAAAAATCGTAAAAAAAAAAATTAGAAAAAAAAAAAGAAAAATCATAAAATATGATTCTATAATTCAATTGAAGAAATGGGATTTACCAAAATAAAGAAGTAGTAAATAAGAAGAAGTTATCCAAATCCATGGATACTTACTGAAGTAAGAAAGAAGAAGAAAAGATAGGAGAAAAAGGAGTTAAATTCTCAAAAAAAAATTGATTCATTTTCTACCTTTCTTTGATACCTTCTAAAACCCAAAACCCCATTACAAACTGAAGGAAAGTCCTTTTTGATTTACGATTTATAAAAGCATAAGCTAATAGAGATATGAATATTAGATACTATAGATTATACAGGGAATCATATGAATAGAATAGATTATCATTTTCTATGAGATTCCAAAAATTTTACAATTATCCTTTGACTGAATTCTTCTAAAAATTATACTGTGAGAACCGAAAGGTTTCATTATTTTTTTGAGAGTATGTCAATAGTGAGTTTTTGAATGAAAATATTTTTTAAATTTACAGTTCATAAAAACTTATGAAGAATAAACTGTTCACTGATGCATACACTCCCTGCTTACTATGAATTGAAATTGTTGGAGTTCTAATTAAGAATAACTATTATAATGGAAAGTAAGGATAAAAGATTGATAAATTTTAGAAAATCATAACAACCATGGGATGATCAAGTTAGTTAACTTAGTGTACAAAAATTAGTTTAGATTTTTAACCTTATATTTTCTTGTAAAATTTTGAGAATATATTTTGAAAAAAATCTAAAAATATTTAAAGTTTGTAGGTAACTTCACTAAAAACCTTCAAGAGACTACAACTCCTCCACTAGGGATCACCTAGGAGTTTTAAAGGCTTATTGCATCTGCTAAATGCAATCGTGCTCCCTACGAAAGTGACATTTAAATTCTTTAGTATAGGATGCTTTATATTTTCTTGTTTGCTAGGGACTAGCAAAGCGTAAGTTTGGGGGTATGATTAGTGACATAAGATACCATTTTACCACTCTTACCTTAGTGATGCTAGGACTTAGTTTGTTATTAATAAAGTACTGATGTTCAGATATTAAAGAAAAATAGCAAAAGAGAATCAAAGTGTTAATATTCGTTAAAATGAACTCATAAAGCAATAAAAAGACGATAGAATGAAAAAGACGAATCGTTGCCTATTGAAATATGAAAAATTGGGTTTTACGATTTTGTGAAGTGATGCAAGGAAAGAAGTTGAAAAATCATAATTTACGATTCTTCATAAAAGTTGCTCAAAGCTGAAGTGCGGTACAAGAGAGCGCTATGAATCGTAAATAAAGAATCGTTCTATAGGAAGTTGGGTGTTAAGAATAGAAAATTGTGATTTACGATTTTACAGAAAAGAAGCTTTCTGAAGCTTCTGATCATGTGAGATGTACACCGCCATGCACCAAAATAGAAGAATTCTTGACTTAGAAGTCTGGCCAATCACGGATTTAAGAAGATTGACGAAGAAGACTCTTAAAGGACTCTGTTGCTGAAATAAAGGAGAAAATATAGAAGTACATCAACAGTTGAAAGCAAGGAAAGATAAGATTAGAAGTAGAGTTATATTAGGATAGTTTTGTTTTAGTAGTTTCTTTTATTAGAATTAGAAGTTTTATAAACCGATCCCTTATTATCTATAAATAAGAGGGCTTAGTATAGGAGTACTCCTCGAAGAAATTCTCAGCATCAATTGACGCCTGAAGTTGGGTTTTCTTCATATCAATTAGAGTAGTTTAGTTTAGATATCCATGGTTCCTCGATCACAATTGACCACTGGGATTGAGAGCTGGAAGATTAGAGTAGATATCTGTAGTTTCTCATAAGTAATTGATGACTACAACTGAGGGGTGAAAGATATAATTTTATTACTTTCTAGTTGAGATTTATTTTTATACAATTTCCTGCTTTGTAAATATCTTCAAGTTTTAATTTGAATTGATGACTCAGGTTGAGATTTGCATATTAGTGTAATGATTTTTATTTTCCATCTTTGAGTTTTTGGAGTTTGATTGATGCCTAAATTTCTGGTTGATTAAATATTAGTATAAATCTATATTGAAAGATGCTAGTTTTTTATTGACGCTCAAATTCTAGAAGATTGAGATATAGTGTAACGGTATTTAAAATTATAAACACCCGATAGCAGAAGATTGTGATTGATGACCACAATCTGAACAAGGAGGATTTAAGATTTACTTTTCTGCAATATTAGTTTCAGAAATCATTCTTTATTCATATTTCTCAAGTAGTTTAGGAACTTAAGAGGTAAATATAGTTTTCAAAAATTAATATATATACACGTATAAAACCTATCGCTTCATATTTCTCATAAGCAATTGATGACTGCAACTTAATATATATACACGTATAAATATAAGTTTTCAAAAAGTAGTTTAGGAACTTACGATCGAGTTGAATTTAATGATCTAAATTGTAAGTTATTATAGGCCTAGATGATTGTGTGGGTAAGAAGCAGAGAAAAATCTGTTAAAATTTGGAGAAAAATGAGCCAGGGAAGAAGAAGCCTGTGTGGCTGCCAAAACTGATCAATCGAATTTAGAATCGATCGATCGATTTTGGCAGAACAGAAATAGGTTGGTTTTCTGAAGGAACCCGATCGATCGAATTTAAGTTTGATCGATCGATTTGAGGAAACGATCGATCGAATTTAAGTTTGATCGATCGATTTGAGGAAACGATCGATCGAAATGGAATTCGATCGATCAAAATTTGTCAACAGGCTTAATTTAATGTCGACAGGTTTCATGTAAAGTCGATAGGATGTGATGTGAAGATGGGTTGGTTTCTGAGTAAACCGATCGGTTGATTTAGGAATCGATCGATTGAGTGTAAGACTGATTATATAAACAAGAGTTTCTGTGCTTTTCGGAGGAAACTGATCGATCAAAATGTGTTTTGATCAATCGATTTTGGGAATCAATCGATCAGATTGGGATTCGATCAATCGATTTGGTCAGATTTTGGCATTTATCGGTTTTGAGGAAAAAGGACTTTGTGACTTCCTTTTCTTCGTCACTTTTGACATGTGAGATATAAATTTGATGTGTTCTAGGTTATGATCAAGAGGAAGTGATAGGAATCTCACCTTGAATTGATTTCAAAGATATCATTGTAGGATCGAATGAAGTTATTAGAATTCTTGAAATTTATGCCTTGAATCTGATTTAACATGATATCCGTTTAAATTAAGTTATAATCTTAGCAATGGAATTAGAACTAGATGATCTGATTATAATCTAATATTTGGATTGAAAAGTGATGATAATGATTTGAACTCGAATTTATGAGATTAACTGCATTTGAAAAATGGAAATCTTGTTAAGGCTAAAACCCTTTTTATTGGAATTTTAGAAGTTAACAAGCTTTTAACTATTAACATTGAAATCTTTGAAATATTAGTTGTATTGGATATTGAATGATTTGACGTTAACTCTGATTTTTGGTATCGACTTTAATCGCTACCTTTGGACACGCATGCATGCATGCCGGTGTACAATGGGTTTTTTCAGACGTATTTCATCTTCATAACATACACTAGACTGTACGATGGGTTATTCGTATTACACCGTATTAATTACATGCATATCTTGAACCAGGCAGTGTTTTCCATACTTATTGTATAATCTGATTGGACACCTACTGAATGACTGTAAACTGACTGGACCGGTACAACGGGTTATCCGTACATACTGCATACTGTACATTAATTAGACCACTACAATAGGATATTTGAACACTGTAAGTTATGAACGAGAAATTTAGAACATAAGATTTGAATGAGAAATTAGAACACCGTGAACTATGAATTGGAAATCAGAACATTGTAAGTGGACTGCAAGATGTGATCGTATTGAAAGAGGTAAAATTGGAATGTGAGGAATTAGAAGATATGTGAAACTTCAAACTATTTTGATTCAAGAATGTTTGACGTTGCATTCTGATAAGAAATTGTCCATGCATCTATCATAGTATTTCTTCTTTTGTTTCAACTTGAATATCCACTCTATTTCGTATTTGTTTCGATTCTTAAATATCTGCTCCGTTTCGTTTTTGCTTCTGTCGTTAAATCTATGCGATGATATGATAAAATCTGAATTGAATTTGAGATTCTTCAACTGAGCTGAGACTGTTAGCTCACCCGGACTATATGTCATAGGTGTAGGTACTGATTGGATCTTGATTTGGAGGGGCCCAGACTACGTACCAGAAGAAGAGGATCTTCCGCCTGAGGAATTGTACCCCTAGTTTTGGGATCGTAGATTTAGTACATTGTGAATTTTGGTAAGTGTGGCTTGGTGCATTCCTGCTATTATGCACATTGTGCGCCATTGTTAGGTGATGGTTGGCCATCACTGGTGTTTATTTAGTTATTATTCATGTTGGATATTAGAATTGGAGATTTTATTTATGCCATTGTATTGTCTGCTTTGATTTTCGCATGTATGTGGATGTACCAAGTATTCTGTATCAGATTGTGATCTATGATCTGGAGGTTTGGTTTCCCAGTTGGATTTGGTTTAAAGAAAAAAAAAAAAAAAATATATATATATATATATATATATATATATATATCTCAAAAAAATTATATTGGAAAAATCTGGGCTGTTACAGTTGGTGCCAAAGCCTAAGCTTTAGGTTTCATGGGGACTCAGAATCATGGCAATGGATTCTACGAGGATAAAGGAGACCCAACTGTGACTCTGTCACAGTTGGTATCAGAGATTAGGCTTTAAGTCTTATGAGAGACTGTGAGCCCTAGCTGTAGGTCTAGAGATGTGGCATTAGATTCTGTCAGGGTATAGGCTATGACGTTTTAAAAGTTCTGTTCGAATATAGTAATTGTCTGGTAACTAAAATTTTTGTCTCATTTTAACAGATCATTCTGTCTGATAGAGGTAGATGACCTATAGGTGGTCGAGGTGGTAGAGATTTCCTATCAGATGTGAATGCTACCACATTATGGGGAGAGAGTGGAAGAGAAGAGAGAGTGGCATAAGCCATAGAGGCTGTGGCCAATGCGATTGCACAACAAACTGCATTGATGGCTGCTAATAATACCCATAATCATCAATAGCCACCTCCACCTCCGACTCAACCTAATCCATCAACATTTTTAGAGTTTAGGAGGATGAGACCTCCTAGTTTTTACAATCAGACGGATCCGCTTGAAGCAGAGAAATGGCTAAATTAGATCAAGAAGTTTCTTCAGTGATTACCATGCACTGAGGAGGAGAAAGTAAGTTGGGCTTCCTTTCAGTTAGAAGGAAAAGTCGATCCTTGGTGGAAGTCAGTATTGAGAATTAGAGAACAGGCAAATCCCGATGGGGTATGGACTTGGGAGGAATTCGTTGAAGTTCAACAAAGAGTATTTCCCTAAGCAAGTGAGGAACCAAATGGCAGCGAAATTTATGACGTTGGAGCAAGGGGGAATGTCCGTACGAGAGTACGGTATAAAGTTCACGCGGTTGTCTAGATTTGCTCCATAGTACGTAGCCACGGAATTGATGAACGCCAATAAGTTTGAAAGCGGCTTAAGGCTGTACATACACGAGAGAATTTCAGTATTAGAGTTGGAAATGTATGGCGCTGTGATGGGTAAGGCCCTTATTACAGAGCAAGATATTGAGAAGATGCACACAAGAAGAGAGCAGTAAGATTAGAATAGGACAAGTAAAGCGTAATCTTATGCTTTCGAACAGACAAGCACAAAACAAAGACTACTGATGCCCACACCCAGTCTGCCTGCTCAGACTGCCTACTCGAGACCACCAATGACTACGGTTGGAACGTCAAGGGTGCAACAACCTGCACACACCACTTCATCAGCACCGGTTGAAACATGCGCACGGTGTGGAGGACGACATCAGATGTAGGAGTGTTGGTGGTCCACTGGTGCTTGCCTTAGATGTGGCCAGATGGGAAATCTGATTAAAGACTATCCCGAGCAAGGAAAGGAAAGAACAAATTTGGCATCTATTCCAAGGCCATAGGTTTACTTTGGTAGTTATAGGTTTTAAAATTTCTTTTGTGGACATTGCATTTTGAACTAATCGACGGGATTTGTAGTAAATGGTCAAACTTTTGATGAATGATCATGTAAACTTTGTAATAGTAAATGACTTAAGTCATAGGGATGTGTTTACAAGTTTTGTGTGTCTGCTTTAGATCAAATGCTAAATGGCTTGAATGTTGTGGAAATATGCTTGAATGTTAAATGGCTTATGTACTGTTAGGTATTGATGGATGTTTGAGAATATCTATGTGGTTTAATTACAGGGTTAACGAACTTAATTATTCACAATGATGATGATGTGTGTTGAGATATCTTTGTTGTCGGGCAATGAAATGTTATTATTCACATTGATGAATCAATTGTGGGTATGTATGAACCCTTGTTGATAAATTAGTTATGGATGCCTCATGTTGAACTTTTGATTTTGGATGATTAAGTAGCTTATGATCAAAGTGCTCCATTCGTTGTGGGTATTTTGTACATTGTTAATGTTATGTGGATCAATGTAACAGATTAGTGTGACCATTTTGTTCTAAACTCGAGATGAATACACACTAACCAACCACCTGACCTATGTGAATTTTCGAGGACAAAAATTTATTAAGGGGAGGAGAATGTAATAACCCTGATTATTTTCGTTAATGTTGAATCATTAATTCTCGAGAAGAGTGTGATTACTGTTGGTCAGACTTGTCAAATATCCATATGTTTTTTAAATAGGCACGTCAATTTCGAGGACGAAAATTCTTTAAGGTGTAACATCCCGAAAAATTTCCAAAATCATAGGTCTTGATTAGGAGTGTGTCCGATAGGATACACATCTGTTAAGACATGAAAAGTACCACTTTTCACCCATAACTTAGCCTCTGTTAGACCCTCAGCCATCTAATAAATGCTTGTTAAGTCATTTCTGAAGGTAATAAACAGCAGCTGCAATAAGGCCTTAATCTTCCTAAGAAGCCCACTTTTTCCCCAGAAGTCTCTCAGAAGAATGGAAGCTGGATCCAGACAAGAACTTGACTGCATGAAGGCAAAGCACAGCAGCAACAGAGCAAGAAATGAGCCTTGCGCAGTTGCCGCAAGGTTCAAAGGATTCAGAAAGTAAGCCTCGCACAATCCTCGCGAGTTTCCTAAGACTTCATACCAATTGTCTGCGCTGTTCTCGTGCAGTTTAGTGACAGAAGGGCTTTAGAATCATGACTCGCGAAGCTCAAGCACTTAAATGCTCGCGCAGTCTCGTGCAGCTCGAGAAAGCAGCACTCAAAACCTTACACAGTTCACTCAGATCAGCTGAGGAGAGAGAGAGCTCCACGTATTTCTACGCACAGCTGTCGTGCAGTGGTCGCGGGATGCAAAACTTCAGAAAAACTTCTCGCGCAGTTTAGAGACCAATGCACATCACGCCCTCGCGAAGATCCATTGAGAAATAAACTGCTCGCGCGATTCTCGCGCCATTCAGAAGGAAAATGCAATCCCGCGAAGACCAGAGCAATCCAACGAGGATTCAATGCTCTATCGCGCGACTACTTAAGCTACAAACTAAGACAACCCCATGACGGCTGGAGTTTCAAGTTAATCCAATCTCGTAAAGACCGTGCTACCACGCGACAGACTTGGAAACCAGTGCTACCTGGCGAGGCTCTGGACTCTAACTCTCCCTCACTTTTGCAGAGGACATTCTGGGAACTTCCAGCAATTAGGGCACGTACTCCAATGCTCTAATTTCTGTGCACACACCCCGAGGCATCCAAGGAACAGTATTAGGCCATGTGGCATCATTAAAATTAGGGTTTCCTAGCCCTAATGCGCCGCCAAACTGACTGCTATATAAACCTAAGCCTGGTTTAGGTTTAGGGAGACCCCTCTTAGAATAGAATTTTTCCTATCTTCTTCTTGCAGTAGCTGTAGATCTCTAGTAAGGTTTAGATAGATTTCTTTTTACTTTTTCTTCTCTCCATAGCCCAACACTTGCTGGCTATGCTTTTGTATGCTTATTTGGTTTAGATTTAATAGAATTTCATGATTGGGTGTTTTACATTTATGGGACTGAAGTTTGAGATTGAGTTGTTCTGTCCAAGGTTGCTGCCTTGAGATCTTCCATTGAAAGGTTGTATTATAAGCAATGGAGGACTGTTTTTAAAGATCTATTCAGATCCAAGTGACCTGTGTGTCTAGGCTAACATGCTCCTATACAAGCCTAGCCCCACCACAGGACCCACTAGATCTGAAATCCCCATGGGAGGAATGAGCTTTTGTAGCCTTGTGAACATGGTGGTGACAGCAATGTTTCTTGTTCTGTTTTGGACCTCTGTGAGGAGGATAGCCTCTGGGATAATCTGTGACCATTTAAGTGGACAGGTTATAGCCTTAGGGTGAGGCCAATCCACAGATCCAAGACAGATTCTTCTTCTCTACACTTGTGCTTGTAGACCTGTGAGAGATTGTACAGAGACAGACTCCCCTATATTTGTATAGACCCGCCATCAGATGGCAGACCTGGTTTGGTTATAGAGAGCGTAGGCTTGTGACTGGATCACTGCAATCTTTCTAAAGTAGCGGACAGCTGGACCTAAGGTTGTACTCAAACTCTTGCTGGTTCTATGTGTCTGGGTTAAGATGCTCCCATACAGGCCTAACCCCACACATAACACTTTAGAGGTTGAGGTTCCCTATGGATTCTGGAGCTTTTGTAGCCTGGATGAAGTAGTGCCTACAGTGATAAACATGTTCTCACCCATCTCTAGACTATGGTTCCCCAATTGGATAGTCTGTAACCATTTTAAGTGGACAGGTTATAGCCACAAAGGGATTGGATCATGGTACAGAGATGAGTTGGATTCTTTCTCCTAAGTGGTGATGATGTAGCCATTGGACAGGACTTCTATAGCAGCAGATCTGAATCTGAGTCATAAAACCCATCAGATCTGAACCTAATAGCATACTTCTCACCCATTTTATATTTCTTTTCTCACATTCCATCATTCTTCTCAACCCTTTCTGTAGTTCAGGCATTAGGTTACCCTAGGATTTAGAGAACAGTGACCCTAAATTCCCTTCCATTTAGGAATGTCAGATCTGTAGTCAGATCTGGAGGGCCTACTAAAGATGGCTCCCTTGGAGCTATAGATCAATTTTTCCTGTGGGACAAACTCTTACTTATTAAAACTTGCTACAATAGGCCCTGTATCTTGCAGAACTGTGCATATTTTAGGCTTTCTGCTCCGTAATCATCACTCTACCTTTCACTCATTTTTCATTTACCCCATTCTTATCACTGTCTCCAATAAAGTCAGTAGCAAGCACTTAAAATAGAAACAACAAGTTTTTGGTGCCATTGCCGGGGATATTGATCTTTTAGTAGACTCTAGATTTTTTATTCTTTATTCATTGGTAGTTGTACTTGTGAATAATTGATACTGCTGATTTACATTTAAAATTTTTCTTGCAAATCTGGACCGTTGCAGAGAAGGAGATTGGAATTTCATTGAGAGTCTAGCTACCTCTGTTTACACTTCTCTAACCTTCAAAACCTCAGTTTATTTCTCCTTTGAAGATTCCGTAAGCAGTTGATTAGGATAGTTGTAATTTTTTTTAGTGCAATGTGCTTGCGAACTGTTTCCTTTGCTGTTGGTGTGTGTGCATGTTAGGAAGGAGATCTCTCGGTCCTACTTTAGAGCCTGCTAACCCTGAGATTGAAAGGGGTAGAAGACCGAGAAGGCACAGACACACCACAGTCGAGTCCCCTATTGAAATAGAGACAACAATTATGGGTGAAGAGTAACCTAGAACATTGAAGGAATTGAATGCTCCGGATGATTACAATTCTCCATTCAGCATTCAATTCCCATATGTTCAGGGTAATTACGAAATCAAAACTTCCATCATCCAAATGTTTCCCTCTTTCCATAGGCTTAGCAAGGAAGACCCTTACAAGCACATTGACCAGTTCTTGGCCCTATGCACGACATTTTCCATTGCTGATTTGGGACCAGAAGCCACTAGGCTAAGGCTCTTTCCTTTCTCCCTAAAGGACAGGGCCAGCACCTAGTTTTCTACTCTCCCAAACAACAGTATCACTACTTGGAAAGACCTCCAGACAAGATTTCTGTCTAAATTTTTTCCAAAGACCAAAACCAGCCAATTGAGGAAGGGCATACTTTCTTTTGCCCAGTCCTCAACTGAGGATTTTAACCAATGCTAGGACAGATTTAAGGAGATGCTCAAACAATGTCCCCACCACAAGATTCCTGACTGGCAGCTTGTCCAGAGCTTCCACAATGGGATAGATGAGAAGAGCAGAGACATGGTAGATGCCTCTTGTGGTGGAACATACATGCATAAAACAGCTGATGAGGCATGGGACTTATTCGAAGTCATAAGTGAAAATGCTTTCCAGAAGATGTCCTCATCCAAAACTGTTCAAGAGCCTTCTCCAAAGCTGGGGGTGGCTGAAACTTTTAAAGGAAAGATGTATGAAGTTAGAGGAAATGATGACCTGAGAATGCAGATGGCCAATCTTACTGAAAGATTTGATAAACTTTTTACTGTGGTGCAGCCCAGAATAGCTGCACAAGTGATGGAGGCATGTCTGATATGCCAATCTCCACAGCAGACAGTGGAAGAGTGCCCATCTGCAGGGCAATACCCAGAATTTGTAATGGAATAGGCTACTGCTGTCCAATCTTTTGGACAGCAATAATCTGGTGGCTACAATAAACAACCATATGGATACCAGCACCATAATGCTGGTTACCAATGGAGAGACCACCCAAATTTGAGGTGGAGGCAAGACAATTATGTTCAGCCACAACAGATGTTGGCCTTACCTCAAAGGTCGCAGCAGCAATTTAACCAGGGTTATGCCCAAAGGTCGAATTTTCAGCAGCAACAGTAACCCCAGCAACAAAATCAATTGGTAGTTCTCCCACCTCAGCCCTGAAGTGCTTCTTTCGAGGACCAGGTTTTGGCCCAATTGTAAAGCCTTGGACCCTTGAATCAGACTGTGACTTTGCACAGTCAAAGTATTAAGAAAATAGAAGAGCAGCTTGGCCAAATAGCCAATGCTCTGGCTAAAAGAGAAGAGGGCAGATTGCCAAGCCAGCCAGTAGCCAACCCAAAAGGCCAGTATTCCATAGGAGAAGGCTCCTCAAATTTTGAGGGGGCCAATGCCATCACAGCCTTAAGGTCTGGCAAGCTGGTAGACAACCAGGTGGGAAATGAACAAGGAGAGGTCATTCCCAAGGAAATGTCTAGTGGAAGTGATAAAGACTTTGTTAGAGCACAGAGTCAAGAACTGCCTGCTACCCTTCAACAAGGGAAAAATAAAGAGGTTGTAGTTGAGTCTCAACAGGAAATAAAAATAGAAAAAATAAAAAAACAAAAGTTCAGCCATAGGCTTGCAGCTGAGGAACCAGCAGTACCTCAGCTGCCATTTCCTCAAACTTTGAGTGGCCCTGCCCCTTTTGATAAGGGTCATGCACAGATCGAGGAAATGATGGAGACCTTTAAGCAGGTCAAAATAAATTTACCCCTGCTTGATGCAATCCGATAGGTCCCAGCCTATGCAAAGTTTCTGAAAGACCTTTGTACTCAGAAAAGGAAGGCCAGAGGCCATTTGTCTAAAAAGGTCTTTGCAACTGATACAGTTAATTCTGTATTAACCATGACAATACCTGAGAAGTTGCAAGGCCCAGGGATACCCACTATTCCCTGTATTATTGGTGACCACACGACTGGAAGGGCCCTTTTGGACCTTGGAGCCAGTGTTAACCTGATGCCATACAGTGTATATCAGCAGTTAGGTTTGGAGGAGCTGAAGCCCACCCCCATTCTTCTATTGATGGCTGATAGGTCTGAGAGGAAACCCATGGGAATGGTTGAGGATGTCCTAGTGGGGGTAGACAAGTTCTTCTACCCTGCAAACTTCCTTGTTTTGGACATGGGTTATAACAAGAGTACATCCCCGATACCTGTCATTCTGGGCAGACCATTTTTGGCCACTGCCAATGCATGCATTCAATGCAGGTCTGGGATCATGGAGGTCACTTTCGGACATATGAAAGTTGAGCTTAATGTGTACAACAATGCAAAGTACCCTCACCTGGACAATGAGGAATGCTTTGCAGTGGATGCATTAGAAGAAATTGTTGAAGAAGAACTGCCCACTCTGCTGGAGTGGAGCAACATTGTCACTGATTTAACTGAAGTTTGGAACATGGTGGAGGAAGGACACCTAGCTTTAATGCCAGAAGACATACCCCTAGTGAGGTCTTCTGTGGGCTTAGTGCAGCATTCCAATTGGAACCTATATTGCTGCCCCTTCCTCCAACCAACAATACACCAATCCTGCCATCCATCCAACAAGCCCCTGATCTGGAGCTCAAGAAGCTGCCAGAGACATTTAAATACGCTTTCCTCGAGAGAGAAGAGAAACTTCCTGTAATTATCTCCTCTTCTCTAACCAGTGAGCAAGAGGAGAAATTGCTAACAGTCCTGAGGAAGCACAAGAAAAGAATTGGCTAGACCATTGCTGATCTGGGAGGGATTGATGCATCAATCTGTATGCACAAGATTCATCTAGAGGAGGGCTCAACACCCTCCAGGGAAATGCAGAGGAAATTAAATCCTCACATGCAAGAAGTAGTTCTGAAAGAAATCATTAAGTTGCTGGATGCTGGGGTAATTTATCCCATCTCTGATTCTGAATGGGTGGCTCCAATCCAGGTAGTACCCAATAAGTCTGGCATCACAGTGATTACAACCGACTCTGGAGTGTTGAGACCAGCCAGGGAGACCACTGGCTGGAGAGTTTGCATCGATTATCAAAAACTCAACTCCAAGACCAGAAAAGACCACTTCCCTGTCCCTTTTATTGATCAAATTTTGGATAAATTGGCTGGGAAAGCTTTTTACTATTTTCTTGATGGGTACTCAGGGTACAACCAGATCCCTGTGCACCCTTTGGATCAAGAGAAAACTACTTTTACTTATCCTTTTGGCACCTTTGCTTACAAAAGGATGCCTTTTGGACTGTGTAATGCCCCAGCCACCTTTCAGAGGTGTATGTATGCCATCTTTTCTGATATGATTGATAAATTCTTGGAAATTTTCATGGATGATTTCTCGATTTATGGGGATAGCATTGACTAATGTCTACAACACCTCCATCAAGTCTTATAAAGATGTGAAGAGATCAATTTGGTCTTAAGTTGGGAAAAGAGCCACTTCATGGTAACACAAGGAATTGTGTTGGGCCATGTGGTCTCTAAAGATGGAATTAAGGAAGACAAGGCCAAAGTAGACCTCATTGCAAATTTGCCCCCTCCAAGAACAGTCAAGCAAATCAAATCCTTCTTTGGGCATGCTGGATTCTACAGGAGGTTTGTCAAAGACTTCAGCAAAACTGTTAAACCAATGTGCCACCTGCTCTGCTAGGATGTGCTCTTTGATTTTTCTGCTGAATGCCTTGAGGCATTTGAAAGTTAAAAATTTGCCTCACCTCTGATCCTATACTCCAAATACCTGACTATACCTTGCCCTTCGAGTTGATGTGTGATGCATCTGACTTGGCAATAGGTGTTGTCCTGGGCCAGAGAAAAGATAAGCTGCCTGTGGTCATTACATATCTCAGCAAATCACTTGCTGAAACTCAGCTGAACTACACAAATCACTTACTGAGAAAGAGCTTCTGGCAGTGGTTTTTGCTGTGGATAAGTTTAGACCTTACCTACTTGGGTCTAAAACTGTCATCTTCACTGACCACTCAGCATTAAAGTACCTACTGTCCAAGAATGATGCAAAGCCCAGATTGATAAGATGGATACTCCTGTTGCAGGAGTTTGACATCAAAATCAAGGACAAGAAGGATGTAGAAAATGTGGTGGCTGACCACTTGTCCAGAATTATGTTGGAAAAAGGTGATGATGACCTTGCTACAAATGATGTCTTCTCGGATGAGCAACTGTTTGCCATCCACTCTTTAGTCCCCTGGTATGCACATATTGTCAATTATCTAGTTATAGGCAAGATCCCTTCCCATTGGACAAAAATGGATAAAGACCTATTTTTCTCACAGGTCAAATTCTTTTTCTGGGAAGAACCTTGCTTGTACAAGTATTGTGCAGACCAAATCATTCGGAAATGTGTCCCCGAAAGTGATGTCCCCAGTATTTTAGCCATGTGCCATGAAAATGCCTGTGGGGGTCACTTTAGTGGGAGAAAAATAGTTGACAAAGTGCTGCAGTGTGGGTTCTATTGGCCTTCTCTTTTTAGAGATGTCAATACATACTGCAAGACCTGTAAAAGATGTCAGAAACTAGGAGGGATGTCTAAACGAAATTCAATGCTTTTACAGCCCATCCTTGTTGTAGAACTATTTGATGTGTGGGGTATTGATTTTATGGGTCCCTTTCCTCCTTCAAATGATTTTTATTTCATCTTAGTGGCAGTGGACTATGTTTCCAAATGGGTAGAAGCCATTGCCACAAGAACTAATGATAATCAGGTAGTCCTCAAGTTCATAAAGCAAAATATCTTCTCCAGATTTAGTACCCCTAAAGCCATTATCAGTGATGGGGGGAGCCATTTTTGTAACAGAAATTTCGAGAGCTTGCTCAAGAATATTCTGTCACCCATAGGATTGCTACTCCCTACCACCCACAAACCAGTGGGCAAGTTGAAATTTCAAATAGGGAGATCAAGCATATCCTTGAGAAGACTGTGAGGACTGATAGGAAGGATTGGGCTGACAAGCTTAATGATGCACTGTGGGCTTATAGGACTGCCTATAAGACCCCCATTGGTATGTCGCCATTCAAACTGGTCTATGGCAAGGCCTGTTATCTCCCAGTAGAGTTAGAACACAGGGCCTATTGGGCCATCAAACATTTAAATCTAGATCTAACTTCTGCTAGTCTTCACAGGTCGTTGTAGCTGTCGAAATTGGAAGAACTAAGGATGGATGCGTACGCCAATACCAGGATCTACAAGGAAAGGTCTAAAACTTTCTTTGAGAAAGGGCTATTGAGAAAAAGTTTTATTGTTGGTGATAAGGTTTGGTTATTTAACTCCAAACTTAAATTTTTTTCGGGCAAATTGAAATCCAGATGGGAAGGTCCTTATATTGTCATACATGTTTCCCCATCTGGTGCTGTGGAAATCAAGGATCCCAAGTCTGGGAGAACCTTGAAAGTGAATGGTCAGAGGCTTAAGCCTTGTTTTGAAAAACCTGTTGAACCCATGGACACCATTCACCTTCAAGACGAACCTTCTTTAAATTGATCCACAGGTGTGTTATTACTGTATCATATGTATGATGTTTTTGGTTGATTTATCTTACTTATTTCTATTCTTTAGGATTTGTTCATGGTCTTATCTGAATCTGGACCAATCTGTTTTAAGCTCTTGATGCATGGTTTGATTCTTACTGTTTTTCAATAGATAGCTTCTGTTGCACGCCTAATATGGGAGGTCATTTTTGATTAAATGCTTGAGTTTGCATGTGTCTAGAGGTAGCCATAGGAGAGAGTCATGCCCCGGATCCAACCACAAGCAAACAAGATTAGGGGCAGAATAGAGAGCACATGCTCTCTGTTCTATCCTTTACTGTCGCTAGGTCCAAAATGAAAGTCTGAGAGACTATCGCGAGATTCAAAAGCTATTGCGAGGTTCAACAGGAATCCTGGGAGCATGTCGTGCAGTTTGCATAGAAACATTCAATGCCTATCACGAGTTTCATGTGTGCCTGACAACCTCTCGCGCAGTCCACATCGCGCTATTCAGTAGTTCTCATAAGATTATCAGGCTGTCGCGAGGTTCACAAGGTAAAATGGGAGACTCTCGCGTAATTCAATAGAAATACTGCATTTCCTGTCGCAAGATTCAAAAAAATGAACCTCAGAGCTTTTCGTGCAATCCAAAAGAAACCTAAGAGCCGCTCGCGTGATTCACATGAATTAATCTCACTCTGTCGCGCGCTCCAAGGATAACTTGAGAGATTGTCGCGCAATCCAGATTTAATCCACACCTTCGCTAGGTTCATTTCCAAACCCGCGACCAGATGTTCCAAAGCGCGCTAAGCTTCACGATAAGTATTTCAACCCCGCGCTTTGTCCCTTCTTCATTATTTTCATCATTCTTCCCTTTGCAAAACCCTAGCTTCTGGAGCTCTCCCCTCTCCCCCTCCAGCATCACTCCTACAGCTTATCATTCACTTCATAATTCTACAAAGTTGTTCCTGACATCACCACCATCCATTGCCCTCTGCTCAGAAATCTTGAGGTGCCCTATTCGTCAAATCAAACCAAACCTAGATTTCAGCCTCCGTTTCTCATACTATAGGACAGAGTTAGATATGGCTCTAAAATCTACACAGAAGAGAAAAGGGAATGACAAGGACCCTGCAGAGACCGCCCCCAAAAAGGCCAAGATTTCAAAGTCCCCCAAAAAAGGAAAGGAAGTGGTTGAGGAGGCGGTAGTATCAACCACAAAGTTCTTTACTCCTTCTGAGCTCATGGAGTCAATTCCATTGGAGCCTGAAACAGCCTTTGATATACCATTTTTTGAGAAAGAACCTCTCTCTGCCCCTGTAGTACAATTTATGAGCAAAGCAGGCCTGCTGCCATTGATGAGAGGAATTCCAGCATTAGCCTACCCCAGGCTAGTGCAGCTGTTTTATCAGCACATCAAGGTCAAGAGGGACAATGATGGACAAGGGTGCTTGCTGGTACTGATTGACGACTTCGATATGTTGGTGGGCCCCAAGATGATCGCTGAAGTGTTGGGCATCCCATTCAATCCTAGCTATGGATATGGCCCCCCTCTGAGGGCATCAATTGATACAATTACACTGGCCCTAACTAGAGGATTAAAAGCCACCGGGGACTCAATCCGAAGGAGGGAACTAGAACCTAAACTGCTGTTCATTGACCAAGTCCTGCGAAAGAACATATATTGCTCAGGACATCAGCAAGAGAGGAGAACCCCCATTGCAGATGTTGTCTACTCCTACCACATGGGCCATGGATTCCATGCAGCCTGGCTGATTTTTGAGGCGATGAAGGATGTAGTGGAGAAGTTAGGGTCCAACAAGAAGCCTCACACTCTACCCTATGCAAGAATCATTACCTTGCTGCTGCTCAAAGGGGGCTACAAGATAGGAAGGACTGAGCAGACCACCACCCTTACCCCTACTATCTTTGCCAAAAGGCAATGGGGAATCAGCAGGAGCTTGATGGGGGGGCCAGAAAAAGAAGAAAGCTGGGGCTCAGGCACTGCCCAAGCAACCAGAGGCAGCTGGATCAGGGTCTACCCCTGCTACAGAGGAGGTGCCTCCAGAGATTATCACTTCCATCACGCAGCACAATTACCCTGCATCCCTCACCCCTCTTGCATCCATCTCCCAACCCCCTCTATTTCCATCCTCCATGCCCACTCCCCCTTCACCTGTGCTTGGTCCATGGGAGGACTCACCATCCCCTACCTTACCGCCACAATTCCTCCTTATCTCCACCTAAGCCTACCATTACCACTCATCTCCTACAAAAAACAAAAAATAGCTGAGACCATCCCAACCATCTCCCAAACACCACCCTCCATACCCTCTATCCCCATTGACACACCCCACCTTGAAGAAACTCCCACCCCAACCATATTTACTACATTCCCTCTCCCAGACATTGACTTAACCCTTAACACATCCATAGGCTTTCAAGCCTTCATCTCTACATTCCTTGAAACAATGCCTGCATACTACACGCCTCTGCCAGACTCCCCAACTACCTCCCAGTACCACTCCCCAGAACCCCACTCTTCCCCTCCCTCCACTTTCCATCATGCTCCTTCCTCCCCTTTCCAACCAGTACCCTCTTCTTCACAAACCCAACCTCCTAGCTTTGACACACTAACCCTCATCCTACCCCTTATCTAAGACATACAAGCCCAGTTTTCCACCAATACCCAAAAACAGGACCAGATGCAAGCTGAACTCACCTCCATCCAATCTACCCTACACACCTTAACCACTCCACCCATCCCTCCCCCATCCACTTCACCCCCCTGGTCCTCTCCACTGACAGGCAGACACAAACAGACTTCCCTCCTGACTCATTTTCCCCCCCACCTTCACCATTAACTCCTACCCACCCATTTCCTTTAATCCCTTTCACAATTCCCATTTTCCATCCCCCATTACCCCCAACTTCTCTCGAGCCTACACCCTTTTCATTTCCCCTATACCCTCCACCCCCTCTTATCCTACCCCCCCACCTTCTCTACCAAATCCACCCAAACAGACCCAGAGCCTGACCCCATTCCCCCACAACTTGATTTCCCTACTATCATCCCCCCTCCCCCTCCCAGGACCAAGCACAATCTGCTCCTTCCACCTCCTATCTTCCCATTGCCCCAAAACATCATTTTTACAGCCCCCCTACCTCACCATCCTCCACCATATGAGAGATAATGCATACCTGAGGAAGGACGTCCTGAGGGGCATGGCCAAGCTTCGCCAATCAATTGAGACCCCCCTGCTAGAGCAGATTGATAAAATGACAGAGGAACACCGACAGCAGCTTCTGGGCATCTCATTGGGGGTGGACAAACATTTTGGACGCCTACCAAAAGGCCAAGGCTACAGCTACTTATCATCAGCTCAATTGAGAGTATGAGAAATCAAATGCTACTGTAGCGAATGCCCGAGCGAGAATGCTTGAAAAATGACTTAACAATGCCCAGGAAATCCAAAAAATCTAAAAGGAGATCCATGAGACTGACGCCCTCAAATTTCAAATCAAGATAGCCTCATTGGAATCTGCATTGGCTGCTGCCCATAATGAACCTTACCATCCGACCCCCATCTCTATTCACGTGCCTGTGCCGAAGCCAACTACTACTCCAGCTCCCCCTGCCCAGTCTGAGGAGGCACCACCTCAGCCCTAGAAAGATAAAGGAACAGGTCCTGCTTCACCTCCTAAGGACCAACCTCTATCTACAGAGCAACCTACCCCTACCATGGCCTCTGCTAAACCACCACAGAAGCAAACTTATCCTCAGTGGAGGAAAGTCACTGCCACGAGGTCTGCTCCCAAAGCTGTCCCTTTAAAAATTGCCAAAGAGCATGCTGCCCAGTTTGAAGAGGCACGGTCCCTTGCCAAACCTGAGTCCACTGGCAAAGGGAAATCCCCAGTGGTCCCCACTGAGGAAGCCACAGCTAAAGGAAAAGGGAAGTCCCCAGTGGTCCCCACGGCCGAAGCAGAAGCCAAAGCCAAACGCAAAGAAAAATCCCCTGCCACCCCCCCTGCTAAGCAAAAAGGAAAAGCCCCTTAAGAACCCAAGGAACCAAAGGCTCCCAAGATACCAAAAGTAAGGGTGAGGGCACCTAAAGCTCCAACTGCAAAGAAAATACTAGCTGAGAAGAAAATAGAGAGGGAGGAAAAGAAGAAACAAGATAAAGCTGCCCTTAAGGCACAAGCTAAAAAGATGGGCTGGGATTTTCTTACAGATTCTGATTCAGATTAGATCCTAGCTTCTAGATTGTATCTTAGGTTTTTCTTCTTGTACTTCCACTTGTACCTATTTTTATTCCACTTTAATAGAATGTCTAGTTTTTGTCTATTGCTCTGTTATGTGTGTTTCTTTCTGATTGTTTGGTATTTTTTATTTTGTTCTTTTTGCCATTCATGGGAGAAGAGTTTTGGGAGGATATGTTTCTTTGAACCAGTAATCCATGTGGAGGATAGGTGTCATTGGTGACTGCATAATTCTGTGTAAATACCTGCCTCAGGGATTTCAATGGCTCCTTCTTCAAATTGTTGTGCCATATTAAGTGTACCTCGTGAAGATCCCTAGCTCAGCTGTTCGAGAAGTCCTTTACTCCTATCTGATTGCTCTCCGTGAGGATCTCCGCGTGCTACACTTACCTCTTTAAATACTATGCCTATCTTTGGGCATTCATTTAATGCTCCTTCTCTTTCCCAAATACCCAGTTGTGTATTTCTTCGTTCCCCACACAACACTCATTTATTGCCAAGTTTGAAAAGGGGCGCAATTTCAACTCCGTCGATTCATGTTCCCTCGTCCCTCTCTTTTTAAGCGGCCATCAGTCCCTTTTCATCTCATCCCTTCTCTTCTAATCTTAGAAGTCCATACCTCCTCACACAAATGGCAGATGACAGCCCCTTCGGCTTCCCAATCAAATTTTTCCCCATCTAGGAAGAACCCCCACCGCCAAAGGAGCCGGACCCCTTGCAATTTCTCTAGGATTAATTTGATGAGGTCCAGCGGATCCTGGCCAAGGAGGAAAAGAAAAAGAAAAAAAGAGAGAAGAGAAAAAAGAAGAACAACAAACAGGCACCACCTTCATCTCCCCCTCCATCTTCCTCAAACCCTCCCCCGGCTACACATTAACCCCCCCCCCCATTTTGTCTTTTCCTTCTCTATCTTTTTGTTATATTTTCTTTTTATTTTAATGCAAGTTGCTTTTAGTCTCTTACTATTCCGTTTGCATTTTCTGTTTCTCTCTATTCTTCTGTGTTTATTTTTGTCTATCTGCTTGGTTTCTCCTACTTTTTATCACGTCTGAACCAGTGAGGACACTGCTCCGACAGGTTTGGGGGTGTGGCAGTCTGCCAATAGAATAGTTAATTTTAGTGCAGTAATGATGGTTTAACTGGGATGAATAAAGTTAATTTTCACTTAACTTGATACAATGAGGAAACATTTAAATATTATGGCAGACTTTTAGAAACAGATAAAAGTTGATCTTGACACCACCATGAAGCTAATATTAGAAAATTTTTTGAGTTAAGTACTCAGCGATCCTAAGAGGAGAGAAACAGACGAAAATACACCCCATGAGTTAAAATTGAAGACCATACCTAGTGAGATTTGGGCCCATCATTTTCTTTTAAAGAGTGTTTTTGACATTATTTCTGCTCTAAGGACTGAGTGAATCAAGACTTTGTCACTAGAAGTTGTGCAACTTCAAATCAAAACTAATTGACAGCACTCATGAGACTAAGGAAATGATCCAAGGCCCTCATTTGGACAGTTTGAGCTTAAAATTCCAACCTTTTAAAATCTGCCCCTTTTGCATACACTAGTTGAGCCTTAAAATCATATTTTTTCTTTCACAAACTCCAAAAAACTTGCACCTTATTCTCATTACCTGAGTCAACCTTACCCTCACTCTGAGAATTCAGAAGGTAAAGGAGAAGGATGTAAAGATACTGAGAATGGTCCAATATTCTGTGAAAGGTGAAGAAAAGCAACTTGTGAACAGCTGTGTATCAATGGCAGTTGTGTGGCATTTCATCAAAAGAATAAAAGAGAAAAAGAAAGAGAAGTCTAGAGAACATCGTCATCTGGAAATTGAAAAGAAAAGGAGAAGCTGGCCACTTTGTCCCTGAAATAGAAGAGGAAGATGAAGTTTTTACTGGAATGAAGGTTGTGAAGTCATAAACCACTCCTTACCTTGCTGATTTCTCAATTTGGATTCCCTTTTTTACCCCTTTTATTCTTTACACCCCTCAGCCATGAGACACATTACAACTCATTCTCAAAGACCTTATGGATCCTAAGTCAAATGAGTTGTCATGTGAAGATGAAGAGTTGCCCAATCTATGATGAAAATCCTTGAAGATGTCAGAAATTAGAAGCTTGGCCTATGCTCATGCTTGCAAACCCATTTGGGGTATGCAACTGCTCTTGAGCTATGAGATTATGAACACCCTCAGTTTATTAATGTTGAGAGATATCCCTAGTGAGAATTGGGTCTGAATTTTTACCTCTTTAGGGTGGTATCCACCCTGGATCTTGAATCAAAGGCAAGCTGGGTACTGATTTTCATACATTGAAATTCTAATATTAAATAAATGATGGTCAGGCAAACACATGTTGACTTTTAAGTTCTCAATGGCCTGCAAACATTGTTGCAATTTCCTCTAAGTGTTAAATGGATGTGGAATGAAACTTTAAACATTTAAATATGTGTTGTCATTATCTGCACTATATTTAACTGATTTTAATGGTGAAGTTTGTGGGTGTCTTCACTGAAAACCCTCAGGAGACTTCACTCCTCCACTAAGGATCACTAAGGGGTTTAAAAGGCTTGGTACATATGCTAAATGTATCCGTGCTCCCTACGAAAGTGGCATTTAATTAAACTGCAGATGTTTAGTGTAGCTTTGCTAAGGGACTAGCAAAGATTAGGTTTGGGGGTGTGTTAAGACATGAAAAGTACCACTTTTCACCCGTAACTTAGCCTCTGTTAGACCCTCGGCCATCTAATAAATGCTTGTTAAGTCATTTCTGTAGGTAATAAACAACAACTGTAATAAGGCCTTAATCCTGCTAAGGAGCCCACTTTTGACCCAGAAGTCTCTCAGAAGAATGGAAGCTAGATCCAGACAAGAACTTGACTGCATGAAGGCAAAGCACAGCAGCAACAGAGCAAGAAATGAGCCTCGCGTAATTGCCGCAAGGTTCAAAGGATTCAAAAAGTAAGCCTCGCGAGTTTCCCAAGACTTCATACCAATTGTCCGCGCTGTTCCCGCGTAGTTTAGTGACAGAAGGGCTTCAGAATCATGACTCGCACAGCTCTCGTGAAGCTCAATCACTTAAATGCTCGCGCAGTCTCGCACAGCTCAAGAAAGTAACACTCAAAACCTCACACAGTTCACTTAGATCAGCTGAGGAGAGAGAGAGCTCCAGGTATTTTTGCGCGCAGCTGTCGCGCAGTGGCCGCGGGATGCAAAACTTCTCGCGCAGTTTAGAGACCAATGCACATCACGCCCTCACGAGGATCCTCGCAAAGATCCATTGAGAAACAAACTACTCGTGTGATTCCCATGCCATTCAGAAGGAAAGTGCAATCCCGCGAAGACCAGAGCAATCCAGTGAGGATTCAATGCTCTATCGCGCGACTGCTGAAGCAGCAAACTAAGACAACCCCGCGAAGGCTGGAGTTTCAAGTTAATCCAATCTCATAAAGACCGTGCTACCACGCGACAACCTTGGAAACCAGTCCTACCTGGCAAGGCTCTGGACTCTAACTCTCCCTCACTTCTATAGAGGACATTCTGAGAACTTCCAGCAATTAGGGCACGCACTCCAATGCTCTAATTTTTGTGCATGCACCCCGAGGCATCCAAGGAACAGTATTAGGCCACGTGGCATCATTAAAATTAGGGTTTCCTAACCCTAATGTGCTGCCAAACTGACTGTTATATAAACCTAAGCCTGGTTTAGGTTTAGGGAGACCCCTCTTAGAATAGAATTTTGCCTATCTTCTTCTTGCAGTAGCTGTAGATCTCTAGTAAGGTTTAGGTAGATTTCTTTTTACTTTTTCTTCTCTCCATAGCCCAGCACTTGCTGGCTATGCCTTTGTATGCTTATTTGGTTTAGATTTAATGGAATTTCATGATTGGGTGTTTTACATTTATGGGATTGAAGTTTGAGATTAAGTTGTTTTGTCCAAGGCTGCTGCCTTGAGATCTTCCATTGAAAGGTTGTATTATAAGCAATGGAGGACTGTTTTTAAAGATCTATTCAGATCCAAGTGACCTGTGTGTCTGGGCTAACATGCTCCTATACAAGCCTAGCCCCACCACAGGACCCACTAGATCTGAAATCCCCATGGGAGGAATGAGCTTTTGTAGCCTTGTGAACATGGTGGTGACAGCAGTGTTTCTTATTCTTTTTTTGACCTCTGTGAGGATGATAGCCTCTGGGATAATCTGTGACCATTTAAGTGGACAGGTTATAGCCTTAGGGTGAGGCCAATCTACAGATCCAAGACAGATTCTTCTTCTCTACACTTGTGCTTGTAGCCCTGTGAGAGATTGTACAGAGACAGACTCCCCTGTATTTGTATAGACCCGCCATCAGATGGCAGACTTGGTTTGGTTATAGAGAGTGTAGGCTTGTAACTGGATCACTGTAATCTTTCTAAAGCAGTGGCCAGCTGGACCTAAGGTTGTACTCAAACTCTTGCTGGTTCTATGTGTCTGGGCTAACATGCTCCCATACAAGCCTAGCCCCACACATAACACTTTAGAGGTTGAGGTTCCCTATGGATTCCTGAGCTTTTATAGCCTTGATGAAGTAGTGCCTACAGTGTTAAACATGTTCTGACCCATCTCTGGACTGTGGTTTCCCAATTGGATAGTCTATGACCATTTAAGTTGACAGGTTATAGCCATAAAGGGATTGGATCATGGTACAGAGATGAGTTGGATTCTTTCTCCTCAGTGGTGATAATGTAGCCATTGGGCAGGACTTATATAGCAGCAAATCTGAATCTGAGTCATAAAACCCATCAGATCTGAACCTAATAGCATACTTCTCACCCTTTTTATATTTCTTTTCTCACATTCCATCATTCTTCTCAACCCTTTCTGTAGTTCAGGTATTAGGTTACCTTAGGATTCAGAGAATAGTGATCCTAAATTCCCTTCCATTTAGGAATGTCAGATCTGTAGTCAGATCTGAAGGGCCTACTAAAGATGGCTCCCTTGGAGCTATAGATCAATTTTCCCTGTCGGACAAACTCTTACTTATTAGAACTTGCTACAATAGGCCCTGTATCTTGTAGGACTGTGCATATTTTAGGCTTGCTGCTCCGTAATCATCACTCTACCTTTCACTAATTTTTCATTTACCCCATTCTTATCACTGTCTCCAATAAAGTCAATAGCAAGCACTTAAAATAGAAACAACAACATCACCATTTCGAATTTTTCTAATGGGATCATTTCGAGTCTATTTGAGCCTTGATTAAGACTTCTGGACCAAAGCTCATAGACCTTGGCGGTGTATTGGCTTAACGCCGAATCCTATGTGACAGGTGGTTTGGGTGTGTAGGCCCCTCATTCAATCAAAATTTATTTTGTATAATAATTAACACTTAACTTGGGTGTATGCACTTAACACCGAACCAAGCCTTGGGATAAGGTTAACACCCATTTGGGTGTATATGTTTAATAAGGGAACCAGTCCCTTTAACTTATAAAAGGCAAGGCCTTCACTAGAAGTCATTACTGGTTGCAAAACTTTGGGGATTTTAGGTTTTTAGAGAGAGAGAACGAGAGTTTCCATTTGTCGAAACCCGGAACCCCTTCTTGAGATTTTGACCACACAATCACGATCACGCTGTAGTCTATGCACTCTTCGTGAATTACTTGGCACCGATCATCGCAACAGTTTCACATCCTAGCAAATCTCAACCATTAGAAACCCTTGAATTTGAATCGAGTGTAAACCGATCGCCTTAGATGGTCGTCGCGCTTTGAGTGGTTCAAAGATCGATACGTTCTAGCGAGGGACTTCTCCCTGAGCTTCGCTTTGATCGATCGTTGTGGAATCACCTTAGAAATCTGAAGTTCAGTTCTGAAACCCTCGTTCGGCAACAATTCTCACAAACCACGAAATCGATCGGTGAAAGGTATGATCGAGTTGAATTTAATGATCTAAATTATAAGTTATTATAGGCCTAGATGATTGTGTGGGTAAGAAGTTGAGAAATTTCTGTAAAATTTAGAGAAAACGAGCCAGGGAAGAAGAAGCTCGTGTGGCTGTGTTTGTCAAAATCGATCCATCGAATTTAGAATCAATCGATCGATTTTGGTAGAACAGAAATAGGTTGGTTTTCTGAAGGAAACCAATCGATCGAATTTAAATTCGATCGATCAATTTGAGGAACCAATCGATCGAAATGAAATTTGATCGATCCAAATTTGTCAACCGGCTTCATTTAATGGCGATAGGTTTCATGTAAAGTCAACAGGATGTGATATGAAGATGGGTTGGTTTCTGAGTAAACTAATCGGTCGATTTAGGAATTGATCGATCGATTTGGAAACCGATCGATCGATTGAGAAACCGATCAATTGAGTGTGGGATTTATTATAAAACAAGAGTATGTGTGTTTTTCAAAGGAAACCGATTGATCAAAATGTGTTTTGATCGATCGATTTGGGAACCAATCGATCGGATTGAGATTCAATCAATCGATTTGGTCAGATTCTGGCATTTGTTTGTTTTGAGAAAAAAGGACTTTGTGACTTTGTTTTCTTCGTCACTTTTGGCATATAAGATGTAAATTTGATGTGTTCTAGGTTATGATCAAGCGGAAGTGATAGGAATGTCACCTTGAAAGAAGAAATCTTTGTTTTGGCTTCAAGTTGAGGTAGGGGAAACTCATTACTCATTATATTTTTGAATTGATTTCATAGTTATCATTGTGGATATAATGAAGTGATTAGAATTCTTAAAATTTATGCCTTGAATCTGATTTGACATGATATCCATTTAAATTAAATTGTAATCTTAGCAATGGTATTAGAACTTGATGATCTGATTATAATCGAATATTTAGATTGAAAAGCGATGATAATGATTTGAAATCGAATTTATGAGATTGACTGCATTTGAGAAATCAAAATCCTGTTAAGTCCAAAACCCTTTTTATAGGAATATTAGAAGTTAACAATCTTTGAACTGTAAACATTGAAATCTCTTAAATATTAGTTGCATTGGATATTGAGTGATTTAACGTTAACTCTGATTTTTGCTAGACTGGACTTTGACTGCTACACTGGACATTGCATGCATACTAGACTGATACGGTAGGTTTTTCTTAGTTACTGGATAAATAGATTGGACACTAATTAAATGACTATAAACTAACTGGACCGATACGACAGGTTATCTGTACATACTGCATACTGTACATTGATTAGACCACTGCAATATAATATTTGAACACTATAAGATATGAATGAGAAATTTAGAACAAAAGATTTGTACGAGAAATTAGAACACCATGAACTATGAATTGGAAATCAGAACATTGTAAGAAGCGAACTGGAAGATGTGAACATATTGAAAGAGGTGAAATTGAAATGTGAGGAATTAGAAGATATGTGGAACTTCAAACTGTTTTGATTCAAGAATGTTTGAGGCTGCGTTCTGATAAGGAATTGTCCTTGCATCCATCATAGTATTTCTACTTTTGTTTCAAATTGAATATCCACTTTGTTTCGTATTTGTTTCAATTCTTAAATATCTACTTCGTTTCATTTTTGCTTCTGTTGTTAAATCTATGTGATAATATGATAAAATGTCAATTGAATTTGAGATTCTCCTACTGAGCTTAGACTATTAGCTCACCCCGACAATACATCACAGGTGTAGGTACTCATTAGATCTTGATTTGGAGGGGCCCAGACTACGTACCGAAAGAAGAGGATCTTCCGCCTGAGGAATTGTACCCCTAGTTCTAGGATCGTAGATTTAGTACATTGTGAATTTTGGTAAGTGTGGCTTGGTAGATTCTTGCTATTATACACATATTGTACGCCACTGTTAGGTGATGGTTGGTACGATAGCCCAAATTTTGACACCCTGAAACCCGAGCCATCAGCACGACCCTCTAGGACGTGCCCCTATAGTTCATACGAAACATTGGTATATCAGGCAACTCAAGTAAAACATGTAAACTGAAGAACATGAAATAAAGATATGCTAGTCCAAAGTAAAAGCTCAAAAGACAGTTCTACTTCCATGCTAACGCGTGAACAGAAGAATCGACCCGAACCATCGGTGATAGTAAGATCACCCCAGATGGTTCGCCCAAAAGAATATATCATTTAATTTACAATTTCTCAAAATATAAGGCTTGACATACCAAGCCATATAGAATACTCTTAAAAATCTCTCTCAACGTACGCAACGAGTCCTCTAGAAGAAGTCCTCAGGAGGAGGCTCCAACGCTTCCCCGGGCACGTAATCTGAATCTCCCGAAGCCTCATTAGCCGCAGGCAGTGGACTTGCGACATATAGTCTAAAGGGGGTGAGCTACATCCTAGATCAATAGGGAAACAATAATTGAACATATAAGTCAAACTCTCACATATAATCTAAAATAATTTAAAAGCATGATTTATCAGAAGGAATTACTGAGACAACAATTTAAATAACTGAAAGATATACTAGATGCAACTGTTACTGTACATGTGTTTATTCATTCTCAACTTGCTGATATTAGTTACTGATTCGGCCTAATTACTTAAATCTTAACTTAAATAATCCACAACTTACTATAGAGTCAGGCGCTCGATGGAATACCCTCCATCGTCATCTAAATAGACAGTTTTTATATCTATTTCTTTCTTGAATACCACTCAGGTCCCTTTCTCATAGGCAACAGGGTTTCTAGTCTCATACACATATCCCTGGGATGTCAAACTGGTGTACGGATTGGCCACCGTACCGGTTATGGATATTCTGCCGAGTCAGTCGTGGGTATCCCACCACATCGGTAGGGTATATTCTGTTCAAACCTTAAATAACAAAAGTATCAATGTGTGCTACATATAGTTGGTCACCGTGTAATTGTGCTAATTCATATCGATTAGGCCTTATCAATCTTTGTTCACTCTTGTTTTACAATGTGACACACATCCCTCGGATGTCTAAGTCAATCGCATCATACAGAGGCCTTTATCACATTTTCATCCCCTGGGGATGTCCCATTTTCATTTATTTACTTGGTGTCACACACACACACACATTTAAAAGATTCACATTTTAAGCATTAGCATTTATTTCTATATCACTACAAACATGCTCTTGAAATTAAAATACATGTTCAATGTGTTCCCTACCTCACGTCTCTTAATGTCTAAACATCAAGGTCTAACACGGCTCCTTATGCTTACATTCTCTCGTACCACGTATGGTACACCATGGCATATGCAAAGCATCAAGAAAGATGTAATAAAGAACGTATAAGACCCTCCTTGAACCTCAAAGTCCAATTCAAAAGCCAACTAAAACTGTCAAAATCGATTAATCGATCTCCCAAAATTGATTAATCAAAATCACAAATTGATTAATCCATCCTAAATCGATTAATCGAAAATCCAAACTCGTTTGATCGATTTTAAAATCGATCAATCTATTTTCTCAGCTCTCAATTTTCCAGCTATTGGAAGTGCTCTGACGATTAATCAATTTTAAAATTGATTAATTGAAATTTCAGAATCGATTGATCGATTTCAAATCGATCATTCGGTTTCGAGCAATTCTACCCAGCTTCCTTCTAAAAGTCAATTCTGCCCAGCTTACTTATGAACCAAAATCGATTAATTGATTTAGTCAGAAACTCAGCCCCTTTGTGGGCATTTCTTCCAAATCTCTTCCTTTCCATTTTTCCTTCATTTTTACATCTTTAATTCATTTTTTGAACAACAATTGAATGCACCACAACTTATTTACATAATCCACATTACAATTCAACAAAACTCACCTCAAATAAATCTCTTGATTGATTGAATGGTTGGTTCAAAGGCTAGGGCTTCTAGCTTTTGCTTCAACGGTTCCTAACGCGTCGTATCAGGCTTTAATTGTTCAATCCCGTCCTCAAATTCAGATCTGCATTAAGTCCTAGCCATACTCCTTCCTTGATCTCTCTCTCTCTCTCTCTCCTCTTAACTCTTCTTACCAACCCAAAACAAGGGAATTAACTTCTCCTAGGTTACTAAGTCCCTTATAACTCCCCTTGTTTCGGTGTTAGGCATATACACCCAAGATAGGTGTATATTGTCACTCACTAAACTTTAAACTACACACACTTGCACACTTACTTATGACATCAACCTAAGTTGTAAACACAGTCATCGAGTTGACTCCCACCCGGTCAACCTATGACCAGTCAGGCGCATATTCCGATGTCACTGTTAGACGCTCAATTTTTTAGAGATGTTACATTCACCCCACCTTGGGAATTTTCATTCTCGAAAATATACCCAAGGGCTCCTCATTGAAAGACCCACACACATCGACGTATGCAGTTTCATCCACAACACATCCTGTATGAAACGAAGTACATAGATAATGATGCAAAATGAAGAAGCACAATTGAAGGTAATTGGCAACAATTTAACTTTGATTCACAGTCGCTACAAAACAAGATAATCCCCCCCATATAATGGCATCCATGCCAAGATGAGATTTTTTAAAATAATTACAGCGCAAAAATAATTACAACAAAACTCCAAAAGTAATCTCAACCAAAAAGAAATGTCATGATCTCAAGCTCACGCGATCCCCTCTCCAGGCTGGTCTGCAAGTCTGGCTGTTGCGGTCCCTCACCTGGCTGCTCGGTGGCCCCGAACCAAATGCGTTGGCATTAGGTGCACCCTCAGCAGGAGCATCAGGCGTCCAAGTCTGCTCCTCCATGAAGCACTGTTGAAAGTCTACAGGATAGATGTACCGCATTATATGGTACATTAGGAAATCCAAATGACGATTCATCTGTTGGTTGTTGGCCTTCATCCGGGTCAACACATCATCGATTGTAGGAGCAGGGTGAGTGGCTCGCCGACGGTAGGATGACATAGGTGTAGAAGTAGTCGGAGGTGATCGTGATGTAGTAGGAGGTGGCACTATGGACTGCCCCTCGGGTGATACTGAGCCATGAGATGATGCTCCCTCAGCTGGTGGATCCTAATGTTGTGGTGGGGGTTGTGGTGGTGCTGGTCCCTCTACTGGTAGGGCTTTCTTTAACAGTTGATAGCTACGGCCCCATGAAGTGATGGAGTAATGCTTCACGTGGTTCGTAGCCTTCCTCTCAACAAGTGAAATAGCATACTTTGGGGCGTTAGAGTAGCATTCCAACATGCTCGATATAAGACGACCATAGTGCATCTTCTCCTTAGGTCGCAAAGGATCCTTCATCATCTTTCCTTTGATGTAAATCATACCCTCAATGACAAGTTTACTCGCATCGAACCAACGGCTGCAGTATGCTGCGTAAAAGGCCTGCTAGACCAACTCGACCCTCTCTGTATCGTGTCGCATAGGGTATAAATAACACTTGATTATAGAATCAAGCATCCACATAAAAAGAGGTAGCCTACCCGCCTTATGGATTTGCCTGAACCCTTATTTCCTCTAGTCATCTCCATCATGATGTCCTCACATTTTGCTTCCTCGGTAAAAGGTGGAAAGAGGGTGGTCTCGGACACAAAATCTAGGTAACACTCTAGGGATTCATGCACATGGCGGCGGGTGAATGTATAACTACGACCGTCGATCTCGGTCGTAACAGTGTCATCAACCCGACCCGCCCTAAGGTTCTAGTAGAATAGGCGCACGAGTCGAGGATAAAAGTGTCCGTGCAATGGGTTCAAAAGGTTTCTGAGACCCGCCTTTTGAAGGTATTGCCAGGCCCATTGGGTCTCGCCCTCGACATCAAGGTCGATAAATAAGACTTTGTAGATGGTGTACTCATCTTTGAATTCCTTTGCCGCCCACAACTCATTTAGTTGGGGCAAGTTTTCGGGTAGTGGTTGGGGTATCAGCAACGACTCGCGAGAAGACACACTCGTCGAATCAGATTCAAAATCTGACGAAGGAGGTGGTGATGATGGAGGTGATGGTGGTGGTGGTGCGGGGTTCTTATGCCGAACCGAGAGTTTGAAAGCCGATTGCTTCGTAGTCAAACGAGTTTGTGGTGGCATTTCTGATCAAAAATGTGAAAACCTAGGGCTGTGATGGTCCAATTTGAAAAGGAAAGGGAATCTAGGGTTTACCTAAGACGCTAGATCCAAATGGCAGAGGTTCTCGATACGAAATCGATCCTAAATCCCCCAAAACCCTAGCTGTTATGGCTGTTAGAAGAGGGAAGAAAAATGGCGCCCAAAGGAAAAAACAAAAATTGAATCTTGACTAGGAACCAAAATCCCAAATCTGTTATATATAGGTAAAAATCGATTGATCGATTTTCAAAATCAATTGATCGATTTTCAAAATTGATTAATCGAATTTTGTTGTTATCAAATTCTCAGGTTTGTCATCTCATTGGCGTGTGCCAGTCGTTCAATTGACCAAAATCGATTGATCGACTTCCAAAATTGATTAATCGACTTGGAAATCGATTAATCGGTTTTGATAGATTTCTCAAAAAAATTTACACTTTATTTTTCCTTCATTTTCTTGGTAATTCTTGACCAGTTGGTCATTGGCTTTGTGAAGCATGTCTTCCTTACCCATGGCTTGACGAAGATGTGAGTTTGCATCGCACCAAGGCACATTTTCAACGCACATTCTTTCCATTGAGTAAGTTGGTCAAAATGGTAAATGTTTGATTACATGATTGGTTTAGATGTACAAACATGCTTGCGATGATAAAATTTAGCTCTCAACTTGCCGCAAACAAGGTCGGGCATTATCCTTTTACGTCAGCCTCTCTTTCCCATGTAGCTTCTTCGGCCGGATGATACTTCCATCTAACAAGCACTAATGGAATCACTTTTGTACGCAACACTTGTTCTTTTCGATCCAATATCTCCATCGGTTCCAAAGGCCTGGGCCACAGAGACACCCCAACTTTAGGGGATTGGTGGCAATAGCAGTTTGTCACATAAACTCCTTCTATGTGGCATCTTGTGGTTCAAACCACTCTTCTTCTGTTAACAGGTGCCTTTAAACTGCTCAGTGCTAGTTTCTTCTTGGAGCAACATTTAGCACAAAATCTGTTAACCACTCAGTCCAATTGTTCAGCTATTGTGTAAATTTAAGAGAAGCCGAAAATAAACCTCTCAGAAAAATCCCATGGGCACATGATTCACTTTAAGTGAGTCACGTGAGAGATTATATAAAGGCAGAATGTGATCTGTTCTAAGTGGTCATGTTTCTATCTTGCACGAGAAGTAAATCTGGTGATTCTAAATCTCCATAAATCTGTTCCCAACTGGGTCTCAAGTGGCCCTATTCTGGACATAAACAAAGCCCTATTGACACTAAAATTTAGAAACCCATTGTGTCTTTATTTAAAGTTCTTTGGGACCTTATTTCCTCTCTGTTTAGACTATGTTTTCCCGCTATTAAATAGCCTATTTCTATAGTTGTTATACCCCCTGTTGCTGCTGCAAACAGGTTTATAACAACCCCCTATGCTGCATCGATTACCCTGCATCACTTCCCCAAGTTCTTGGTTGGGGAAGGTTTCAGCCATATATAAAGGGTGGCAGGGCCCTTCCCAACCAAAAAGGTTATAAAAGATTCCCTACTTTGGCGCTCATTCCCCCTGCGTTCATCCCTCCCTTGGGGTTTTAGAAATATATATGCTTTGCATTATATTTATTTATTTCTATTCTTAGGTTTGATGAAGTGAATTTCTATTTAAATAGTGTATGGAATTGTTCAAGTGTTAAGTGATTAAATTAGATGGTGAAATAAATAAGAAAGCTGCCTTCTTAGCTCAGAGATTTTACCTGATTGCAATAATACTTTAAAAGCTGGAAATCCCAACTGGAAAGCAAATGGTACTACTAATGGACACTTGCCCGACGCTGAAAATGCTGGAACGGTATGCATTGTGCTATTGAGATTACTGTTTTAAATGTGACACTTGGACTTATGTCAACCACAGAATAATGGCCATTAGAGGAGAAGAATCGTCCGACCGGTGCACTCTAATATCTATCATTAAAAATAAGCACAACTGTCCATATTAGAGTACATAGATTAAATGTATAAATATCTAATCAGAGTGTTCTTTTCTAGTGTAGCTCCCAATATGAGCAACCTTTTTTTATGATGTGGGTTACCCGACACTTCACTATCTGGCCTACAAATGGGACTGTCATGGCCTAATCTGTAAAAGGGGAAGTCATATTCCATTGTTGCTTTTAAAAAGATCAGAACCAGAGTTTCTCATCTTTCCTGATGCATATGTTACATATCATATATGAAAATGATTCCGCAATACTGCCATGACAATTTCTTACTTACTTGAGAGAAGAAATATGTCTAGATGGCACACTAATTTCTCTTCTCTCATGTGTTCTCTTTTTCCACAACTTCTCTCTTACTAGTTGCTTTTAAAAGTTGTTTGGCAGCCTTTTTAAAATTTTCAAAATGCCAAAACTCTTGACACATACTCATTTTTTCCTCAAAGAGAAGCAAGATGTCTCAACAAGAGACAACTCCAGTGATGGATCGTATCTATCGATCTGCAGGAAAATTAATAAAAGGTACCTTAATTGCCCATGATTAACCATCAAAAGGTATTTTTGTTCTATTTGAAGTTGAATTGTTCTGACAATCTGATGTAGTTAGTGATCCATAAGCATCATTTTAAAGACTCTTTCGAGAGCTTTCCAGCACTACCACACTTTGAGTGAAGGTTCCTAGAGTGAATGCTTTGGAGCAAAATACTGAAAAAGGTTGGGTACAGATTTGATGTCTCTTATAGATAATCGAACGAATAATGAAGCTTCAGCTCTGTTGTGAATTGGAAACTTAAACTGTTATGTTTATATATTTGTCAATGGTATGTAGTCTGGGCACGGCTATCATAGCTTGAGCAACCAAAAGAGTTTATTGATGGTTTGTTAGGGTTTATTCTACGCTGGAGAACTTTAAGAGGAAAGAAAGAGGTGAGACGATGAAGAAATTTAGGGTTGTGAGATAATTGATCAACCATATATTATCAACTTGTTCACTTTGGACGATATCCCCTGAATATCAGTACTATGAAAAATAATAAAATAAGAAAGCTGCCTTCTCTGGGTCCCCATCGATACCGCTTATACCCGGAGAACCTGGAGATAATAACGGGTCTGATCTGTCTTCGATGCACTCCTCATCTTGATCTAGCTCAACCAAACCCATCTGTCAAGCAACTAGATGGTTAGAACTATGAGCCCCAATAAATTGGCATATATTTGATGATAATTTTTTGAAGCTAAAATGCACAAATCATTGCTAAGGAATTGAATAAAATTACAACCAAGTTCTTTAAAGCATAGCATAAGTAAACTACAGGCCAGTGAAAATGATTAAGTGTAACTGGGGCAGTAAAATGGGAGTTGAAAGCATAATATGACTAGGTAACTGAAAATAATTGAGTAAATGAGGGTTCGGGTCAGTATAAGTTTCTTCATCATAAATGAAGAAGAAACAAGCAAAAAAATTGCTAGAAAATGCCTAGACCTACCTACATCATCTACAATACCACAGGAGAACTACCCCAGTAATTTAGATAGCTTATCTTTAAAAGGAAGGGCACCAGATATACCAACCAAATGTAATCTCTTTCACTATTCTAAGTAGTTATTCTATCCTAAGTAAAGAAGAGCTTTTTATTCTTATTAATTGAGTCTTGGGTTCTATCAAAAAAAAGAAAAAATTAAGTCTTGGGTTCAGGAATCCCTCCATAACTTAAAGTGTCAAAGTGACAGCTTTTTAGACTAAGTCAGGGACATTTGCAAAAAACCCCTTAATTGAATTGAGGTTTCTTTATGGAATCGTGGTAGTTGGTTCTAGGACTAGGACAATAGTGATGTGATATGAGAGAGAAAGATCACAAAATAAAGAGAAAAGATAAGCTAGAAGAAGGTGTACCATAGATTTCAGCAACAATCCACAATAAACAAGTAAATGGAGAAAAGGTTTCAACTTTAAAAGGGATTAGAACACTTGGATAACACTCATGCGAGGTTTTCTTATAAACATAGTCAATAAACGGAGTGCCATGTTCTCTCTATCAACTAACACACACACACACATATATCCAAGTTTTCCTCATTTTTCCATTATTTCGCTATTTTTTCCTTGCCTTTTTATTCCCGAACTCCAAATTCACTATGCCAACTTGTGACATTCATATCTTTTCCCAAAAAAAAAAAAGTTAAGTTAAAGATTAACCGAATATATAAAAACACAGATTACATTACCTATGATTTTTTTTTAATTATTGATATTTTCTATTTATTTTTAATTTCAAATTTTCTCGTTTCCCTAAAATTGCCAATTTTTGTTGATTTCTTTCGAATTTTCCCTCGTTGTTTTATTCTCGAACTCTGACTTTGTTGCTGCTCTAGCTTTTATTATTCGATTACAAATACGAGGCTTAATGTAAGGTACCTAACCTTTTGCCATCGCGGGCACTCAAATCAAATCTGTCACCACTAAAAAAAAATCTCTTCATCATGCTCTTTATCATGGTATCAAATCTGTGACCAATCTAAAATGTCAAGTGGTGATCCATCATTGGATCATCTCACAGACCAAGGAAACATGATGAAGGGACCTTTCACGTTGCATTTTCATTCCCCCTTTTGGTGTTTGTTACTTATGAAAGCAATAATCTTTAAGGAAACCAAAGCTGGGGATATAACTCTGTTATCTACACAACATAATAATTCCATTTGGTCATTTTTTATGCAACAATCATTTTTCTTCTTCTAAAAATTCCATTTTTTATTTATTGTGGAACACTAGCAAATTTATAATCTCATGCTATGATTTTTTTATAGGCGAATTGTGGTGTTGTTTATGTACAGTTGTTTGGTCTATTAGTAAGAGATCACCATGCATTCTAACCCATATCCTTGGGCCTACATGGGGCTTGAAACCAACCACACCAGCAGTAGGGTGGGACTAATTCGGGGTTTGAATCAACTGCACCAGAAATGAGGTTTATATCATTCAATATAATTGTTTATTCAATATTTAAAAGAATTATTGCATTTTTTCTGAAATATTTATTTTGAAGACAATGAATGTATGTGTTCTGTTTGCGACTATGAAGCAAACAACCAATGAATAGATCTTTTTGTTTTAATTTTAGGCAAGAATTGATGGCACAATCTGAATCTGAAACAAGTGGGTTTGAGTCTCAACCAAATGGGTCTGAACAAAATGACGCTCAAGAAAATCACTCTGAACAAAGCGATATTCAAGGGACTGGTTAGTTTGCTTTTGTTTTTTTAATATAATAATTGTTATGATTAGATTGCTAACAAGATATTATTCATTTAGGTGAGCCTAAAAAATCACTGCATTTCAATGAATATGGACAACCTATTGGAGAAGGTTCAGCAGAATTCTCTACGTTTGTAGGTCGAATGGCGAGGGCACATTGCCCACCTACATACAGTACTTGGCGTGACGTACCAATTGTCGTGAAAGAGCAAATATGGAGTAAAGTCTTTGTGAGTGGAAGTAAATTATTTAAATTCAAATTTAATTGTTCTACTAATAATTTTTTTAATCTTTTTTTTATTATATGGAGTAAAGTCTTTATGAGTGGAAGTAAATCATTTAAAATCAAATTTAATTGTTCTACTAATAAATTTTTTATTCTTTTTTTATTATCACAGGCTAAATATGATATTTCAATAAGTCACAAAAGCATGGTCTTATCGAAAGCTAATACTTCATGGAAACAGTGGAAACATGACCTGCGCATACACTACGATAAACATCAGACAAATGTGGAACGGAAAAATGATATACCAAATCGTGTGAAGAAAGAAGATTGGGAAAATTTTGTTGATATGTGTTCGACGGAACAAGAGCAAGCACATCGAGAAAAAGGAATGTCTTCCAGGGAAAAGATGAAAAATCCACACACTACTGGTAGACGAGGGGCAGCTAACATGGCAAAGGAATTGGTAATATATATCTAATATTATATTTGTATATAATTATTTAAAATATTAATATTTACATAATATTTTTATTGTACAGAAAAAGCAGAGTTCTGATGGTAGAGTCACTAGGACACAAATATATATAGCCTCTCATACCAAGAAAGATGGGACTTGTCCTTCTCCCGCTATGAGCAATCAACTAGTAAGACTATTATTTTAGTTCATTTTACATCAGAATTTTAGTATTGAAATGCTTAATTAATATTTATTTTTTACAGGATAATATTAGAAGAATCATCATGAACAATCCTCTTCTAGGGGATAACGATTTAGATACTGACCCTGTTGCTAAAGTAAATAATGCTCACCTCCCTTTTTTGCTTCTTCTTTTCCTTGTAAGGAATTTATAATTCTAAAACAATTTGTTGCTTAGGTTTGTGGCCGTGATGGAAGAGGTTGTGTACGGGGTATGGGTAGGGGTGTATCTAAGACCGCTATTTTGCAGAGAGAACGCTCAACGGGAGAAGAGAGCACGTGAAAACATTGAATCGAAGTTTGATTTACTTATTCAACAATCTGATGAGGACCGTAAGGCACGCAAGACCCTTGAGGAAAAAGTCAATGCATTATCGAGTCAAGTTCTCTCTCAAGGAACACATATGTCAGATTCAGGTTCTTCGCAGGTACAAATTTCAATCTCATGAAGGCCTAAATTCCTTTTCAAAATTATAATTTTTCGATATAATTTTTTTAATACTAATCAGTTATCATTATTTTCGTAGGCACAAGGACATTCATCGGTTTTTCCTGATTCACCAGTGGATCAATCATCTACGCGTTGCTTATTAAAGAACTTCAAGAAAAAACTTGTTGCACTGGGACGTATTAATAGAGAGACGACAACATCAACAGATTCATTTAGCATCATAGTAGATGATATTTATGATATCGCAGCCGAGCTGTATGCAAGTGAAGGGACATTAGCAGATATTACAATTGGGGATACAATTATTCCCCAAAGGGGACTTATCCAATTTATATGATTATTGTTAGGCATAATATAAATTGGATTTATTTGGTTATAGACATTTAATGGATTTGGATGCTTAGTAATTTTTTTTGGGAATTTTAAGTTTTATGTTTTTTATGATTATTTCAAAATTGAAAGTTGAAAGTTGTAATTAAGGATGATGATTATCAATTTATTTAATTTAAGATGTGAATTTTCTTATGGTGAATTTAGAAATTTATGTATTTTGATGATTATAGATTTCATTAGATTTTAGACGAAAATTATAAAAAAATCATCATTTTTAAAAATTTAAATATTTTAAAATATGTATAAATAAACAATACGACTGCTCAAAACCATGGTTGTTTCATGAACGTGATTATTCTAAAGAGAAACGACAGTCCAACTATGTCGATTATGGGGGGAATATGTCATGTCTTTTTCAATAAAACGACATATAAAACAACAGCTCCAAACAGTCGTTTGTGGTCGACAGCCGACGACAGTCGTTATTTTGATGACAAAAACGACGGTCGAAATATGTCGTTGAAAAATACTACTGCTTTTTTTAGGACGGCTCACTCGACTGCCAAAAACTGTCGTTTTCCGAAAAAACGACCGTTTTGGACAGTTGTTTTTTTCACATTTTCACGTAGTGATGGTTGGTGAGAATCCTGTGCCGCCTCTATGGGCCGGTGTCCACTGATGGTATATGACAAGGAATAAGGAAAATTGTGGGGTCAATCAAGTGACTAGACGAGAAATATAGAATACAATAAGTAGACCCGCCAATTGGCTAAGGCGGTATATGACAAAATCGTAGGGGTAAATATAATTGTGCTCAAGTAGGTTCGCCAATTGCTAAGGCATGTAAATAACGAAATCGTAGCGATAAGTATAAACAATGCGGAATTGTAGGGATAAGTAACAAAGAAAAGAGATAAAAAATATTAGTAAACAGTAAAAATACAAGCAAGAAGAGGCCAAAACTTCAAGGAGAAGCTCTACAAGCTATCCCCAGCGGAGTCGTCATCTATGCAATCGTGGATTTTATCAATCCGTCGCGACGATGAGCTCACTAAGAAAAATGGAGTCGCCACCCAGAGCTTTTGGTGACCCGAGATACCTCAAAATCGATATATGGCACTAAGGTGCAAAAATATGGCTCCAGTTTACCGGCCTTTGCCAAATGCTCTTGGGTAGAGGATTTGATTATCTATCGAAAAGCTGTTAGGCACCCAATCAACCTGCTCATAAGCGATCTCTACTTATAATCAAAATATAAATTAATGAACGCCACTCCTCCTTCCTCGAAGGCACTATGATCCTATTTGAGCCCCCCAATAATCACCAAAATTTTGGTTGCGTAACAGCTCAAATTCTAGGATAGAAGAAAAGCAAAAGAAGGTAGAGAAATAGAGGAGAGAGCCGAAACTCTCGGGCCCTTGTAGCACTGCGATGGACCTTCGCGTGCTTGCACTTCCAATGCGCTTCCGATAGCAAACGGGTTTGAGGAATGAGTCTTGGCTTCTAAGGTTTGAGAGCTAGAAGGTAAGAGAGGTACGCTAAGGCCCAGTTCTTACTAAAACTAAGGGATTGGTGATGGAAGATGGGATTTAAAAGGTAAACCTAAGTTCTAGAATTTGAAGGGATAAATACTTGAAAAGGAGGAGAGGAATCACTAAAGCACTTTCTCTCTTTGGAAATTTTTTCAAGGTCCTCATCAAGGGAGGGGGGGTGGCTCTCTATTTATGGAGCTGGAGTAGATTAGAGGGGTACTTATAGGCTAATGGGTTTAACAATTAGGAATCTCTAATCTAAGGTTTTTGGATTTTTTAAGGGTTGGGATAGGAGGGAACTTGGGTTGATGATAGGGTAGTCTTCTAAATGGCAAAAGGGTGGAACTTAAGTCTAGGAGGGGTGCAATAGTCCTAAAGAAACCCATCCCAAAGCTTGGGGTGGTCAAAAGGTCAAACCCTAAATTCCAAATCTGACATTTCCTCAAAAAACACTGTTCACAAGCTTGCGTATATAAAGTATATGCTAGGCTTAGGAACAGTGTCTCTCAGGAAATGAGAAGTTTAGAGCCCGCAGCTGAAGCCTGGGAGCAAAAACATGACTTGTGTATATAAAATAAACGCAAGGCTAATTTTTGGAAAATTTGGCCTTGCGTATATCCAAAAACTTATCTTGCGTATATAAATCTATGCAAGGCCCAATTCTGTGTATTAACCAAGCAGGCTTCAAAATTTGGGCCCGGGGCTGGTCCATTAAGGGTTCCTGTTGTTTAGTTATGGGTTCTATGGATCTGGTTGGGCCTTCTAATGGTTCAGAGAGGGTTTTAAGGTTTCGGATTAAGCACTAAGGGTTCGGGAGGTGCTTTCGGAAGCTCAGGAGTACGTCTTTCTCGAAGTATGTGTCGATCGAGCCTTGGGCCTAATTTGGGTGTCTACACTCCATAATCTCTTTTATAAGCATTTATGGTAAGATTTTAGATCAATCATTACATGAAGCTTTGATGGGTGCAAATGAGAATTTTAAAATCTGAAATCTTATATCCTTGCTTTAATATCACTAGAGGCGTCGTGAATTTTAATTTCCTCGATGTCAAATAAAAAAACAATTTATAAATTAGGAATAATTAAAGAGAAAGGAATATAAAGTTTTGCACTAATACACCGAAATGGAAAGTTTTGCACAATCAGGATGCACCAGATTCTAAGGTACTCGAAATATGTGATCTTTAATTTGTACAAAATAGTGAAATGACTATTATACCTGCTTTATAACAGTCTTCATACCCCTTTTCGTTATTCTTTACACTCCCAACCGTGATCCAAAGAGGAGAGCGGGTGCTCTAGCGGATGCTCCGGTGAAGTGATCGAAACAGTGGGTGCTACGGCGAAGTGATGGGAAGAGCATGTTCAAGGTATAGTTTTTCTTGCAGCTCCATTCTCTTTGATTCATGGAATAATACCCTAGGGATACTCGTTCCATTCTCTCTAATTTAGGCCTGCACATTTAGGGGCGACATAGTGATCGTTGAGGCCTTCTTCCTCTTTGACCAAGTAATCCGAGTACCTTTCGTCGAGTTATTCGCCGGAGAAGAAATTGGCTTCGGCAACAGTCAGCCAAGAACAATGGACATAATGGAAGGAGATTGCTTATTTGGCTGGGAATTTAGGTTCTTAAATGAAAGGGAAAAATCGACCTTTCAGTTTAACAAGACAGCTCACATGTGCAAAAAATTTTAATATTTTCAAAATTTTAGACCCTAAAAATCTGTGCAATCCTGATTATGCAAAACTTTTCGTTTTGGTATAAAACCGCCAATCTTTTAAAAAATAATCCTGTTTTTGCTAAGTGCCCTATAAATTAATTAGGTCTAATAAAAATATAAATCTACATCAATACCTTCTAATCTTAAATTCTAGAGTCAGAACTTTTTGAGTATATTGGCCGCAAAAACACTCCCTTGACTGGAATCAGTTGAATCATGAGAACAAGGTATAAATCAAGTACTTGAAATACACAATCCTAGTTACTATAGACTAAAGTAGTTACACCATAGTGATCTTGGAGATTTTTATTTATGGTTTACTATAATGACCATGAACTAATTAATGGTTATATCACAATTTATGTAAGATGATTGGAGCACCATATTGGGGACAAAGTGTTATAACAATGTAAGGAGCATGCACATACGAGGGTGAAAGCTCAAAGGAGAACGATTGTAAAATCATAGCTAGGACCAGCTTCGCTTCTGTAATAGCAAACTCCACTAGAGAATCTTTCAGGCATGAATTCTCTTGCATCTTCACCCCATAATTCAGGATCATGATGGATAAGTAGTGTTGGGATTGCTAATTTTACTCCAGGGGGAATGAAGAATTCTTCTCCGAGATTTATTGTCTTGTAAGCACAACGATTAAGGAGAACTACTGGTGGATATAACCTTAGAACTTCATATAGGATCATGGTTACCTGCAATCATGATATCAAGATTTAGAGAGAGAAAAACTACTAAGTTTCTAGATTCATTATTATATACAATGCTCAAATGTACCCTACATTCAAGAAGAACGATAGCATATTATGTGATCCATAAGAAGATTTTGTCTAGACATAAGAACAATGACTTGTTTGAGCACTCATAATTTCTTTAGTTCATCCATACTTAAAATCTTAAGATTCAATAATTAAGGCAGTAAATGATACTAGGAGTCGATCAGTCATTTGATATCGAAATATGTTCTAATTTGCAAATGGCATATTTTAAAGGAATTTTTCCATTGCATAACTCAATTTGGTGGAATACATGGCATAAACAAACATATTATTTCCATTAAACATGCTTAAGGAAAACTAAGCTTCTCTCTTAATCTAAAAGTAAATATACTTGTTTATGGGATTGAATTTTAATAAATTTGAATTATTATCATCTCCTTATATGACTTTATTCTGATTACTCTTAAAGAATTTCATAACTTTCTAAAAGGAGTATGAAATTGATACTCACAATCTTTAGGTGGGTTAAGCCATCAAATTTTGATTTATTTTTCCCGAATACTTGCTAAACTTCCTCTCTCGCACGCAATTGCCAGCGAGAGAGGATGCATGCTCAAGAGGACCATTGTCCATGTCAATAAAACTGAAGTGGTCTCTTGTCCGGCAAAGTAAAATAACTTGCACTCATCAATCACCTCTTCAATGGTCATTCTATTGTTCCTCAACCTCTTGTGTTCATGCAACTCATTGGAATTGGATTCTATTAGCAAGCCTAATAAGTCTTCGTTACAAACCTCTCTTGCTTTCATAGCATTTTCCCTCTTTTCAATTATACCTTTCAAGACTGTTATTACCTCTTTGTCAATTTTGGTCCTCTTAATATTCTTTTCGGTAGGAAAGGACCTGCACAAATTTGGCCAAGACAAGAAGATAAATGGCCAAGAAGAGAAGTTACTTTCGTAATTGAACCAAATATAATAAGTTGTTGCATCATACAAATTAATTTTGGCAATAAATTATTTGGGCTAGCTTTTCAAGACATGATCAAATTATGAAAAAATAGATTAATTTACTCTTAATGGAATATAAAAAATTTACTTTTTATTCCAAAGATTATAGTGATTACAAAAAATAAAACTATTAGCGGCAGCCAAAAACTACCGCTAATACCCTTGCAGCTAATAGTCTTTAGTAGTTTTTTGTTAATAGCAGCAGTTTTTTGCTCCAAAAAATTACCGCTAATAATCTGTTTTTTTCTAAAAAAAACTGCCACTATTAGTCATGTTTCTACCAAAAATTGCCTTAACAGCAAGTGCTGCTGAAACACCTTATTTTTGTAGTATGATGCTACAAGAGTATGATGGTGCTAGTATTGATGGATCAAGTTCACAAAATCCCCTAAGCACTAAATACTAAGATAAGGAAAGGAGAACCTTTACGCTTTGCTTGTATTTTTTATTTTAAATTAATAATATTAAAATTTATGTACTTAATTTTAGAGAAATTTACCTGATCGACCCTATCAGATACACCTTTTATGTCAAAGGCCCTATATTTTCACCTTTACCCAAATCGACCAGCTGGGAGCCTAGCCAACCCTAAGGATAGCAAACAGTCCAAATTACTCCTTTTCTTTAATTTAATGCACAAAAACATCATCTTCTTCCTCATTTTAATTTGCTACAGTTTCTAAAAGTCAGAGGTGGCGAAGGTGGCGGTGTCTTCTCCTCAATCCAATCTATTCCGATCTACCATTTGGATCGACCCAAATACACATTTTTCGTCATAGACTGTAGCAGATTAGAATGAGGAAGAAGAGGATACACCTATATAATTTAAAATTTAAAATATTTGCATTTTTCTATATTTACGCGATGTGAAACGAGATCTATGCCGTTTGATTTTAAGGCCACAATATAAAATCGATAGCCAAAGATAGATAAGAAAAAAAGGCGATAGCGACTCTGTACACAGTAGGTACCGACCATTTTACGAGTCGTCAACGACTATTTACAGAGTCGCTATCAATTGTATAAAAAAAGTGAAATAAAAAAATTTCACAGTCGATGGCGACTCTATACACAGTCGTCATCGACTCTATATAGAGTCGCCATCGACTGCATAAAAAAAATAAAATAAAATAAAATAGTAATTTTATTTATTTTTAAAAAAAAAAATATATATATATATATATATATATATATATATATTTTTTTTTTTTTTCTTTTTTTAATACAATCGATGGCAACTCTATACAGAGTCGATGACGACTCTGTACAGAGTCGCCATCGATTTTATAAAAATAAAATAAAATAAAAATTTATACAGTCGATGGCGAGTCTGTACAGAGTCGATGACAACTGTGTACAGAGTCAATGACGACTGTGTACAGAGTCGATGGCGACCGTGTATAGAGTCGATGACGACTCTTAAAATAGTCGGTACCGATTGTGTTAAGAGTCAACATCGATTGTTAAAATTTTTTTTTTTTTTTAAAGAGGCGATATCACCTTTTTTTCGTGTCTATCTTTGACGCCATCTATTTTATTATGTGGCTTTCAAATCAGACGGCATAGATAAGGTTTCATATTGTGTAGATATAGAAAAATGAAAATATTTAAAATTTTAAATCATGTAGAATGAAAAAAAGTGTAAGAAGTGGTATTTCGGACTTTTTGTGCAAGCTAAAAATGGCTTGGCTAGAAGCTCGTCGATTTGAATAAAAGTGAAAATACAGGGCCTTTAACGTAAAAGGTATATCTGAGAGGGTCGAACAAGTAAATTTTCCTTAATTTAATTTTGAATACTTAACCTTATCAATAACATCTGTCTAAGGATTTTTTATATTACTAGTTGGGTAAAGAATCTAAAAAAGGTTGCCTCATTTCGAAAGAAACGCCTACCATAGCATTGTGGAGAGACAAATTTGTTTTGACATATAGTATCCTATTCTCTTCAGAAATGGATATTATACATTCAATAACCTAGTTGTGAAAATTTTCATTTGTATCTAATTCCATTTATTTCAATATATTGATATTTTGTTTTTACTATTAGGAGTATTAATACTCTTCCTAAGAGTTATAAAAAATATTAAACACTTATAATAGCAATAATTACAAAGAAAATTTAGATTCTAATAGATAGGGTATTGTCAGTATAGACTTATACAATCATTTCAAAGGGTTGTTCTTCGAATTAAAATTAGGGTTGGATACTAATTTAGTAGCATTCACTAGAAAAAATAAGACTAAAAGCGGCAATCAAAAACTGTCGCTATTAACAAAAAAAACTGCTGCAAATATGCTTGCTGCTAATACTCTTAATAGCTTTTAATAATTATTTTGCTAATAGCGACGTTTTTAATTAGCTGGAAAAAACTGCCGCTAATATATAGTCTTTTATTTGTAGTGATTAAATTTTCCGTAAAACGGAATGATTAATGATCTATAGTAACACTTGCTTTTTGTGGACCACAATTGCATAAATGAGCTAAAATTTATGGACATATTTTTTGAAATGACGATAAGTTCCTAGCATTAAATATGAATATATCTTTTTAACTGAAAAGATATATTTTTTGAAATGACGATAAGATCCTAGCATTAAACATGAATATATCTTTTTAACTGAAAATTTTCACTAAATAGGCATGACCCTTTACATGTGGCAGCAATGAGAAGGTAAAGAAAACTATACCTAAAGCCTGGGAGTTGGATTTTGAGAGCAGACTTAATTGCAAGCTCAGCTTGTTCAGTTTGAAGTTGGAATATTCGCCTCCCTTCTTCGAACTCAGGCCATACATCCAATTCAAAGCACCCATCTGAGCCAATAGAATTCTCCCATCTACTGATCAATTCAGTACAACTAGTCGAGAATGAAGGTAGCATCAACTATAACAATCACCATAGAGAAAAAATCATCAGCTTTGTTTGAGGTAAATTATTAGACAAATATCGCAAGGGACGATATCATAGTACCATTTCTTGTTTGATTCATTTCCCCATGAAAATAAAATATTTTCTTTAGTTTATAGCAGAAATAAAATATTTAAAATTTTTCCTCATATAAAGTGAGTTTCTAATTGTTCTTGTTAACGCTATGAGATGTTCCAAACCAAGTAAGAGACATCTTGCCTGTGATTTTAACTAACGATGTATGTAGTGAAAAAGCGCAAAGGAAACATTTATCATTAATTAATAAACATTAAGCAAAGGATCTCCTTAGATAAAATATGCTATGAAAATTTTAAAAAAATATGCCTATCAAATATTTCTGGCTAGAAATAAACTTTGACAAAATATGATTTCCTATAAATCAGAAAAAGAATTTAATTTCTATTGGCACAAATAAAGGTTTTGTTATTGATCTTTTCTTTTTTTATATATAAGCTTTGAGGTTGTTGTGTTTTCTCCCGTTCATTGAGCTTAAAATAATAGAGCACTACAAGTCATGGATCAAAATCTCGGATTTTCGATACGTATCGTCCAGCCCCAAAACCGATACGTACTAGACAATACGTATCGGTTCCGGATGATACTTTCTGATTTTTTCCCAAAATAAAATAAAATAAACAATAAAATCGATAATTTGAAATTATCAGATGATAGCTTCAAATTATCATCCGATACGAATGATACATTGAACGAAACGGACGATATGAACAATATTTTAAACGATAATTTGGATGTTTTTTAAGGGGGGCGATAAAAACCTAATGTATCGTATCGCTCAAGTCCAAAACCGATACGTATCGGTATCAGACGATATTTTGACCCATGCTACAAGTGCATAAGTACAAATAGAACAATCAAATCTATCACTCAACGAAAACATGATTGGTCTTGCAAATAATTCACAAATATACCAAAATTAAAATATTTTGCACCGCAAAAATATTTGGCCAGAAATTGTGTCCATAATTTTTTTAAAATATTTTTTCTAGAATTATCTTAATGAAATCTCTCATGGTGTATTATTTTTTTGTTGCCTATCACTTAGGGTACCACTATTTGTAAGCCAAGATTCGGTAACCGCAACCATGATTTTCATAATATATGTCGGCCCATCTCCCTCAAAAAGTTAATAATTAGATCATGGATCACCTATCAAATGATCAATGTTGATTCTATGTGGCACATTTCCCAAAAATGGTTGATCATGATTTTACCATGAGAAGTGGTTCTATGGGCACCATTAGGAATATGTGCCACGGGAAACCAACATCTGACTGTCTGAGAGGCGATCCAGGATCTAAAGAACAGTCCTATGGAAGATTAGACTTATAAACAATCTCCATCATTTCATCCAAGGCAGACAACAATTTCAACTTACGAAAACCTTGGTTACAAATGTAGAATATTCGGTTACAAATATAGGCAGCCATCGACTTGTTCTAAATATTTACATTGGGGTATATAGAGCTAATTATTTGTTGAATTTGGCAAGAAAAAGTACCTACCAAATCAAAGTGAAAAAATTCAGTCAAGAAAATTATAACCTATAATAAGTACCATAATTCTGCACTGTTTGATGAAGGAAGGGAAGGACACGTGGCGCAATCTTATGAGATAAATTCATGGACTTTGATTTTGCTTCCTCTTTCAGTTTTACATGTTCCTTTAAGTTGCCGTACAATAATCTGTATGGTGGTCCAGTGATACCCTGCGCCCTCAAATACCTCTCAATCTTCCTGGGTTTCCACCGAATCCAATATAGTATCCTCAGAATCCATGAGAGAATCAAAACTGAAGAAATTAAAACCATAAATAACATCAAATTTTCCATCTCCTCTTTCAATGTAAAAGCTTTTTGAAAGGAAGAAATAAAGAGCAGGAGTGTCTAAACTTTAATAATCAATAAGAGATGAAAAAGCCTATAAGTTATTAATGAACAACGAAAATCCCACTCCCAACCTTGAAGGAGCTAAAACTTGCATACCAGATTTGTATAGCGGCGCATGATTAAAATGAAAGACTTTGCTATTTTTCTGATTTGTCTCACATGAAATACCATCTAAGTTGTCTAATTTGAAGATCATAATGTAAAGATCTTTGAGGCCAAAAAATTGGCATGAAATATTTTCTCTATCAATTGATTTGTCGGAGTCAACCATTGAATTAGATGATTGCCTTTAACTATATTCAATCAAAATGATAGAGATCGCTTTTCGTGCCAATCTATCAGCTCAAAGATTTTTCTATCATAGTCTTCAAATCAAACGGCTTTGATGAAATTACATGTGTAATATGTACCAAAAATAGTCGTCTTTCTTTTTAGGGTTTTTTGCATATACCCCCATTGTTATGCTAATATTATAAGAAACCCCTGAGTTATGGGTATTTATTCTGCAGCCCCTACTTTTGTATTTCTGTTTCTTATAACCCCCCTGCCGTTAACTAGCCGTGAGTTTATGGACAGAAAGCCTATTTTGCCCTTAATGAAATCAATATTTTAAAAATACCACCATTCTAAATGGCCCTTCATTCATCTATATTTACAAGTCATGCCATTAAAGTTTATCACCATTCTAAAAGGCCCTTCATTCACCTTCATTTACAAGTCATGCCATTATAATTGACCACTATTCTAAAAGGAGTACCTTTATATCCACCTACAAAATCTTGGAGTTCACCCACGCTGAAACACATCGACTGCAATGAATCAAACGATGGAGATTTTTTATCATCTCAATCTTTAATGAGATCGATCTTTAGATCATGGGTGTACCATCAAACGGCCGATTTTTTATTTCATGTGGTACACACCCCTAAAAGTTACCTTAATATCAATTTTAAGCATACACGTGATGTTATGGTCACTTTTCTGAGATGTGTGCCACGTGAAATAAAACACTAACCGTCTGATGGTATGATCATGATCTCAAGATCCATCATGTGAAAGATTGGGAGGATAAATGATCTCCATCGTTTTATTCAATTTAATCAACGTATTTCAGCGTGGGTGAACTTAAAGATTCAGTGGGTGGATTTAAAGGTACTCTTCTAAAAGGCCCTTCATTCACGCATCAGATTCAAGACTCATCTGATGGGTGATTCCTCCATTAAAGCATGCCAACGTTTGAATGAATACTCAACTAATGGAGGATTTGTGGCAAACGATGCAATTATTCTAAAAAAGAAAACCTTCAATCTACATGTTCCACTCACAATACTCGTCCCTCCAATTTCCTATATGATTCAAGACTCATTTTTAGGAATTGGATTTCCTAACCGCGTCTACTTCAATCCTCGAATCTTTGAGTTCACCCACGCTAAAACACATTGATTGTATTAAAAAAAACGATGGAAATCGTTTAGGCATACCATTAGACGATCATTGTTTTATTTCGTGGCACACATCTCAGAAAAGTGACTTTAACATCACATATATGGTTAAAATTAATTTTAAGGTCATTTTTTTGAGTGTGTACCACATGAAATAAAAAATCAACCATCTGATGGTGCCACCATGATCTCAAGATCCATCGTGTGAAAGGTTGGGACGATAAACAATATCCCTCATCCAATTCAATGCAATCAACCATCTGATGGTGCAACCATGGTCTCACGATCCATCGTGTGAATGGTTGGGGCGATAAACGACCTCTATCGTCCAATTCAATACGGTCAACAGTCTGATGGTGCCACCATGATCTCAAGATACATCGTGTGAAAGGTTGGGATGATAAATGATCTCCATCGTCCGATTCAATACAGTCAATCGTTTAATGGTGCCACCGTGATCTCAAGATCCATCGTGTGAAAGGTTGGGACAATAAACAATCTCCATCGTCCGATTCAATGCAGTCAATGTTTTTCAGCATGGGTGAACTCAAATATATTGGTGGGTGGATTTAAAACTACTCTTTTTTGTAAGTGGAGGGATAGATTTAAAATTACTCTTATCACGTGTAGAGGGTGGCAATTTAGTAATTTCATTTTTAAAATGATAAATATGGTATTTAGGCTATTCTTTAGCGGCAATTTTTTAAACTATTAACTAAAAACTATTAAAGACTATTAACAATAAAGGTATTAATAGTAATTTTTTATTAATGGCGGCAATTTATTTTTGACTGCTAATAATAATCTTGTTATTTTATAGGGAAATTTACCTGACCGGCCTGTCAGGTACGCCTTTTACGTCAGAAGCCCTATAGTTTCACTTTTACCCAGACAAACCAGCCCCAAGCCTAGCCGACCCTAAGGAGAGTAAAAGGTCCAAATTACCCCCTTCTAAGACCTTCTTTAACCAACAAAGCATCGTCTTCTTCCTCATTTTAACCTGCAAAAAAGTTAGAGGTGTAAAACCCTAGACGGAGTGTCCTTACTTAGTCTGATCTGCTCCGATCTGCTATTTCGAAGAAGAAAACAGAGGCTTGGAAGAAGAAGGCCCTGCATTTCTTCATTGTGGCAAAAAGACCCTGAACTTTGTCCTTGCGACGAGAGGTATCCTACTTAACCCCATTTTCAGTTTATTAGTGTTATGTAGTGATGCAGTATCTCTTAGAAGAAGAAGGCCCTGCATTTCGTCATCGGCTCCATACACATCCGATATCGATTTCACATACAATCGATATCGATTGTATATAGAGCCGATGACGACTCTATTTGAAATCGATATCGATTATTTATACAATCGATATCGATTGTATGTAGAGTCGATGACGATTGTATATAGAGTCGATGCCGATTGAATACACAATCGATATCGATTTCCAATAGAGTCGATATCGATTGTATTTGCAATCGACTAAGAGTTATAGTCGTCTTTTCTCTTTTGTTTCATCAGTCTTATGACCCTTCCTTCTCATTCTTAAACAGACGATGACGGACGTGAGGATTCCTCTTCTTTGTCACTATGATGGCCTTCTTGTAAACGATGATGGCTTGTATGAAGGTGGCCGGCGGAGGCTTATTAACATTTCAATTGAAATTTCTTATGAACAATTCATAAGGCGAATGTCTGCTGTCAGTTTTGCGAAGGCGGATGAAACAGTTTTCACAAAGTTTCATATGAAGATAGTGAATACGCCTGTGGTTGCCGACATTTTGGACTCTGATGATTTGGCTACATTATTTACGTTTTATAAATCCGGAGTGGACGTTATAAAAGTATTCATCATTAAGGAACCGTCATCCTTCCCAGTTGAAGCTGAACAAGTAAATCTCGGCGGGACTGATTTTGTGTCTCATTCATTTCAGCCATGTAAGTTTGAGGATGAAATTGTATACGATACCGTCCCGTTAGGCGATGACGGTTATATTGCGGCGAACGATGGCAGAGGGAAAGCAACATTTGATTTAAACGATGCTCCGATTGAATCGTATGATGACCCAGTAAAATACATGCATGGGTCACAACAATGTAGTCAATGGTTAGACTATACTTCAGAAAGGGTGGTGGATACCAACGATTTCAGTCATATCTTCCCCAGTGGATGGACAACTTGGTTTACTCAAGACTTATGTTCTACCATGTCATCGATGGGAATTACCGGAGTAACTCAACCCCATGTCCATACATATGAGCACCCCTTCGGTGAAGGGCCTAGCCAACCACGCCATTATCCATTCTGTGAAGGATCCGATCAATCACATCAGAACCCCTTCGGTAAAGGATCTAGTCAACCACCCGAGAACATCGCCATGAATAAAGATACCTTAGAAGAAGAATATGAAGGCGAACCAGATGGGTTTATCAAAGAGAACCCAAAAATTTTTGTCAGAGATATTGACAATCCCCTAGTAGACGGAGATTACGAAATGTCAGAGACATCGGGCGATTCCTCGGATGAAGAGGTGGAAACTGAATATCGGAATTAGACGTTTAAAATTGGAGAGATCTTCCGAGACAAACAAACATTTCAAAGAGCATTGAAAGAACACGCGGTGGAGAAAAACTTTCAAATTCGGCCTTTGAGGACCGCTAGTTATCGAAAGTGATATCGGATGGATACTACGAACTCGATTGTTCGTGGCGAATACATGCTTCTAAATTGATCGGCTCGATTATTTTCAAATCAAGACATTAAATAGTACTCACACATGCGAGCTAAGATCGGACCGCACGGTCACCGTAATGCAACAATCTCCTTCAGAGCGAATTATATCGGATAAACTTATGAAAGGATTCGACTACACACCGGCGTCGATAATGTTTGATATTGCAAAAGCTTATAATGTGTAAATCTCATATGCAAAAGCTTGGAGGGGAAAAGAGCTTGCCCTTAATGATATTAGAGGAAGTTGGGAAGGACAATTTATTGATCTACCAGCCTACATGAAGGAGATGGAGAGGGTAGATCCTAATGTACAAACATCCTTTCAACTTACTCTTGACGGTAAGTTTCAAAGATTTTTTTGGAGTTTTGGCCCATGCATCGGAAGCTACCGCAATATACTTCATCGCATATTGCTTGTAAACGGCACACACCTACGAGGACGTTTCGAAGGGATCCTCTTTATCGCCTCTGCGCAAGACGGTAATGGTCATATATTACCATTAGCATTTGCCGTGGTCGAGTTAGAAGAAGAGGATACGTGGATGTGGTTTCTTGAACGGGTAGGTGCGTTCGTGATCGGTGGGTTTAACGAAGATCTCGTAATTATCACGGACAGGTCGAAGGGTTTAATAAATGCGGTGAAACGTATCTTCCCTAACGCATATCACAACTACTGCATGCGGCATATGACACAAAATTTGCAGCACAAGTATCCCAGGAACAATGTGAAGGATCTATGGTGGTGCGCCACGCGTGCATATTCGAAAGAGAAATTTGATTATTTTATTAACGAAATGAAGAAAGATCCTGCTGATTCTCAGGCCGTAGAATATATTTTGAAAATAGATCCAAAGCATTGGGCACGCGCACATATGGAAGGAAGGCAGTACAAGTCCCTGACTACGAATATTGCCGAAAGTTTAAACAGCGTGCTAAAGATAGCTCGAGAGAGACCAATTATTGACTTAATCAGAACTACTAGAGAGAAAGTCACCGATCATTTTCAAAAACGCAGAGAGATATCTGATAAATTGACCACCCTTCTCTGCCCGAAAGCAGATGCTCACATGAAGAAGGTGTTGCAATGGGCCGGTAGAAAGAGAGCTCAACCATACGGGCGCGATCAATTCCAAGTTAATTCCGAAAATTACATTCATCACGTCGACTTGGAACACAAGACCTGTAGTTGCCGCCGTTGGCACATTCATGGCTTGCCTTGCTCCCATGCCGTGGCGGCCATCAATCGAAGAAGTTACGACTACCATAAATTTTGTGAGAACTGATTTTTCACCGCTTGCTTTAGACAAACATATGACGAGCAATGGGTTCCCACCCTCGATAAAAGTCAATGGGAGTTCCAAGCAGAGCAACTCCCTGAAAATATGAAAGATAGACCACCCTATTATTGCCAAAAGCAAGCCAGCCGTCCGAGGAAGAGAAGGATAAGGTCTAAGGGTGAGGTTAGGGCACTACAGTGTAGCAGGTGCAATGAATATGGTCACAACCGCAGGAACTGCAAGGCAGTGGGACCGATGGGCTAACAGTGTATATTTTTAATAATGATAGATTGAATATAAATGAGAAATTCAGAATCTATGTTTTTTTACACTGTAATAAAGTCTTTACTGATGTATCATAGAGTCGTCATCGATTGTATAACTAGTCGATATCGATTCTATATAGAGTCGCCATCGACTATGTATAACGTCGATATCGATTCATTTAAGAATCGGCATCGATTATGGATATCGTCAATGACGACTACATATATAGTCGATATCGATTATTTATACAATCGACGACGATTATGTATATAGTCGGGTGCGATTACATACAGAGTCGTCACTGATTATTTATATAGTCGATGACGACTATATATGTAGTCGCTAATGGATGCTATTCTACTTTTTAACTACAACTACATAAAAATAGTGCAATTATATTCAAAATAATTCAATTTACAATTACAAAAATATTCAAATACAACCACACTACTGCTGCTCCCCCTCCTTTTTGTCGTCTTTCGCCAGTACTCCGCCATCGCCTGTGTATGTAGCCAGTATATGGCCAATTTCTGCCCTGATCCTATCTATATCCGACATTGCCGGGTTAAATTTCTTCCCATCATAAAGTATTCGACATACTTCACAACAAACACTCCACAATCACGGGAGTTGGTGCAGCCGGGGACGGCTTTGATCCGTGAAATGAGATGACCAAGGATAGTTCTTCTTCATTAGTGCAGCGGAGTCACCGTACGAATATAAGACCACGGGAAGGTATTGGGTCTGTTTCGAAATAATAGAGAGAAGTGTCAGATATGTTAAGCTAACAATGATAAAAGATATGCTAAGCAAAATATCTTACCAGTGCCTGCAATTGGGACACATATCTTTCCTTAGAGGGCCTATTAAATATAGGGTCGACGATCATTATCAATCGTTCGACTACCTTTACGATCGCAAGCGCCCAGTGTAGTGGTTGTTCAGAATGTATTGGCATAAATATCTATAAAAAAGTAATATAATCTCAAAGGGTATGATAGAAAAAATTAAAAAGAATAATTATAAAGAGGATAAAAGCATACTATGTTGCATCCGTGAGCCCACAGATTCCAAAGCTCATTGAAGAAGAAAGTTTCCATCAGCTTCTTCCCTCCGGTCTCTCTTTGTCTATAGGCAGCCCACCTGTGAACTTGAACCTCGATTGACTGGTCGTATAATTTTTCAGCAAGCAGGAACTTGTTGAAATCTCTCAGTTCATAGCCCATGTACGTCAGTGCGGCAGGGTCCATAAGGAAGTTTTTGACATTTTTCTCAGGATGAATTTTATCATCAATAACTTCCAAATGTCTCAGGTAGGCGCCCATAACCTGAAACCAATGTAGTTAGATTAAAATATGCAGTTAGAGTTAAATACATAATCGTTATCGACTCTATAAGTCATCGATATCGATTCATTTGAGAGTCGGTAACGATTATTTAAGTCGTCAAAATATTTATCGACTCTCTAATGAATCGATATCGATGATGTACAGAGTCGCTAACGATTACATACGCAATCGTTAGCGACTCTAAAGGCCATCGATACCGATTCCATACGCCATCGATACCGATTCCATAAGCCATCGATAACGATTACATAAGCTATCGATAACGAATTTGCCTACAGTATGTTAAACTTACAAAGTTATCCAGGTACTGGGTTCCCGCCAGACATCTGAAGGATTACACCACCAGCTTATACTTGCCGACAATGCTAACATATTCTCTGCATAAAAAATGGCCAACTTAACTAATCTTCACGATAAATATATAATAATAAAGTTAAGTATTCAGGGTAATTCTACTTACTCGTCCTCCTTCAGAGGCTTGTTCCATATGTCTAGCATATATTTTTACTCCGCTGTTAGCTCAGCAGGAGCATCTTCATCAGTAGACCCAGGACCAGCGGTAATGACTGCCACCGGTCCAGGCTCAGCAGTTGGTCCTTCGCTGGCCTTCGCGGTAGGCTTCTTTTCAACCGCTACCCTTCGCTGGGCCTTAGGTTTGATGGCAATTACTTTGCTGGCTTTCGCTTGCCTAGATCTTAAGCGAAGCTCAGCTTGTTGATGAGGCAATTGGGAAGAGGTTTCCTCTTCACCAGCAGGACCCTTATCAGTTAGGGTCTCAGGCTGCTTGTCAGCAGCTGCCTTCACCTCATCAACGGGAGGAGGAGGAGGAACCTGATGCGCAAGAGCTGATGGTTCCTCATCGAAGGCTGTGTCACACACCTTCGATATCAGCTCCTCCACAGCCACATCCTGTACATCGTAATAATGATGCAAAATAAGAATTAATTTTTAGTCCACATTTTAAAAAGTCCAAATCGATTTTAAATATAATCGTTATCGACTGTACTTATAGTCACTATCGATTTTATATATGATCGTTATCGATTATATATATAGTCGCTATCGATTTTATATATAATCGTTATCGATTATATAGATAGTCGTGATCGATTGTAAATAGAATCGATATCGATTGCATATATAATCGATAACGATTGTATATATGATCGGTATCGACTCTATATATAATCGATATCGATTTATGTTAACAAAATTGAACATCTAAAAATAGATTTCAACACATACCTTAGGTCTCGCCTCCAATAAATTTTTAAGGAGTTCTTTTATATCAGTCTGGCCCTTTCTGACTAAATAGTTGTAGTGATTTAACTTCTGCCACTCCGCATCCCTTGAATTCAGCCTCTCATTGAAGGAGTTGCATAGTTTCTCTAAAGAAGCGCAACGTTTAGCCAGGGCCTTATTCTCTCCCTCCAAATCGCTCACTCTTTGGGTGAGCTTCAAGTTATCCAGCGTCAAATGATCGACCCTCCTCAACAAAGAATCATTGGAGGTGGACGCTTCAGCTGGGCTATCTTTCGCTGCCAGGCTCTCCTTGGCGGCCCCCCTAGTTCTTGGCCGACCCTCTCCCACATGCACGGGGCCCTTTTTCGAGAGGGGTTCTTCTTCAGACGTCGATGCGTCATCCCATTCTTCCTCTCCCTCTCCAATATTCTCGACCGGAATGTAATTTCTTTTCTTCTTCGGCCGAATCTCTTCCACAGCTTTCTTGACCGGTTCTTTCCTCTTCCCCCCAACCTCCTTTTGAACCCGTAGATATTCTCTTACCACGGGTATCTCTAATTCAAAGCCCTGAGGCATGAGGGGAGCACGAACCTTTTGAAAGAAAATGAAACAACAGAATAAAATGATCGTTATATATATAATAAATCACTCTCGATTATGTAAAGAATCGGTACCGACTATTTAATAAATCGTTATCGATTCGTTAACAAATCGCGATCGATTAGGTAATGAATCGTTATCGACTACTTATTAAATCGTTATCGACTCTGTACGGAATCGCTATCGATTGTTAAGGAATCGTTATCGATTCGTAAATGAATCGGTAGCGATTCTGTAATGAATCGGTAGCGATTCTGTAATGAATCGGTATCGATTCTAGAATGAATCGGTAAGTTGCTTTTTTTTTGAATAGGCAATAGACCTCATACCTTGCTGTCTAACATCTGCCCGCGAGTGTAACCTTTGATCCTGGACTGCGCCCTGTCCGACCATTTCAGCAGCCGTGGGAAAGGGTCCTTGAGGCCTAGCTGGGATGGCGATATATCGGGCAGGATCTCATAAGCCCACCATTGAAGTACACATATGCATCCATATGTGTTGTACGTCTTCAGGGCTTTATCCATCTCGGCGGTTTTTCTATTCGCCGAGCCCTTTATTATATACTCGATCAAGTCCTGGTAGACGTGCAGACCCCATGGAGTTCGGTTAAAGGTCTCTACATCATCGATGAGGTCGATGTGGTCTTCCAAAATCTGATGGTGGGACCCGGGGAAGAGAAATATACACAACACAAACAGAAGGGACAACTTTAAGAAGTCCTCATCACTTTCCGCTCTATAAATTGTAGCATCTATATGAGACCGGAGAATTTTTCCGGGAGGCGTTCCACGAAAGTATTTGTATCTAATGGTTTGTTCTACCGATAGTTTACCGGATGGGGTCTACTTTTCTGGGCCAACTACGGCAAGGCCCAGTATCAATGCAATGTCTATCTTCCAAAGATAGACATCAGTCTTCCCAATTCGGAAGTGGTTTTTATCAACCCAAAATGTCAGCATCGCATCCACCACATCGGAAAGAAATCCCACACCCTTCGGCATTTGAAATATTCCACCAAAAATTGAATCTCTCAGTAACTTCTTCCGATCTGGGGTAGCACTTTCGTAGAGATTCAAAACGGCACTGGGCGAACACTTGGTAACAGCTCGGTGTACAACCATCTTGACAGTCTTTTGAAATGAACTGTAATAAAAAAGAAAGGACTGAGCACCATACTAACAAGGATAGTTAAAAATGTTGATGAAATGTATATATAAAACCTGTATCGATTACATATAGAGTCGTTATCGATTACATAGGTAATTGATACCGACTCTAGATGTAATCGATATCGAGTCTATATATAATTGATACCGATTCTATATGTAATCGATATCGAGTCTAGATGTAATCGATATCGATTACAGATGAAATCGCCATCGACTCAATATAAGGTCGTAATGACCTCAAAATGTTTATTTATATAGAAAATATTTAATTTACTAACTCAAAAGATTTCATGAAGTCGCCATTGAATCAAAATGTTTCATTTACTTGCAAAATTTTTAATTACATTCATAATATTTCAATTAAAATTAAAAATAAAAAGAAAGTCTTGCAGCAACGTCCTAAGAAATCGGTAATCGATATCGATACCGACTCTATATATAATCGATTGCAAGTCTACATATAATCGATAACGGTTACATATGTAAGCGCTAACGACTCTATATGTAATCGATATCGATTACCGATGAAATCACCAACGACTCAATATAAATTCGCAATGACCTCAAAATGTTTATTTATATAGAAATTACTTAATTTACTGACTCCTAAGTTTCTTTTTCTTTCTGTTGTTCTATTTCTTTTCTTCCTTCTTCTTTACCTACATCGATTACATATATAATCGATATCGTTCCTATATGTAATCGCTACCGACTCTCAATGTAATCAATCTCGATTACTTATGAAATCGCCATCAATTAAATATAAGTCTACATTGATCTCAAAATGTTTAATTTACCTGTCAGGTAAATTTCCCTTATTTAAATAGAAAATATTTAATTTACGGACTCAAAAGATTTCATGAAGTCGCAATTGCATCAAAAATTTGTTTCATTTACTTGCAAAATATTTCAATTACATTCAAATTTTTTCACTTATAATTAAAAAAGAAAAGAAAAGTTAGGAAGAAGGATGAAGAGCAGGTGGTGGATAGGGTGGAGAGCCGGGTGGTTCCGTCTTAAGTTTCTTTTTCTTTACTTCCTTCTTCTTTTTCTTTTCTTCCTTCCTCTTCTTCTTCTTTTCTTCCTTCGCCAAAATCTCCATTACTTCATCTTACTAGTCCCACAGGAACTGCAGAGGATCTGGTTCTGGTGGTGGTGGTGGGTCCTCCTATACAGGATCGAACTTTATTGGGTTATAGAAGGTTTTTTCTTCGTTGTCAGACATTGAGAAAAATATGGGCTGGTAGGGATGATAGGTGGTTTGCTAAGGACGAACTAAACCTATATTTAAAGCTCCTAGATTGTGGAATACGAATCGTTGTATTAAATTTTCTCATTCTTCCAACCTAACTTGCATAATGGTTTTACAAAAGGGTAGTTGACAATAAATTGAACGTCGGCTGAGATAAATATAAAACCTCGTATGATTTATTATGGCATCGAGGGTAATAACTATAGGGAAATTATTTCAAATGATGGGTATTAATTATATTCATAGAGAGTCGATATCGATTTGTTATAGATTCGTCATCCACAGTTTATATAGTCGACATTCGACTATATAATCGTTATCGACTCTAAATGTAATCGATAACGATCTTCGATGTAATCGATAGCGACTAAATATGTAATCGGTAACGATTATATATAGGATCGATATCGATTACATATATAATCGATATCGATTACATATGGGAAAACCTAAAAAAATTATGTCAAAATATGCAACAAAGAGAGGAGAAATAAAAAATCTATAGCGATGGAAGCTAATTTTAATTCTAACTTACAGATTTGGTAGCTTGAAGGTTGTAGTTTTGAACGCGATCGTCCACGAAGCGTCAACGACTCTCCACCGACTTCAAACGAAAAAGTAAATTCAAAACAGTAAATGATTTGAAAAGAGGGCGGCTATTTATTACTGTGGGGGTAGTTTGGGTATTTCCTACAGGCGTGCCTCAGCTCGGCGCGCAGCGAGTTTGTCTGGGTAAAAGTGAAACTATAAGGCTTCTGACGTAAAAGGCGTATCTGACAGGGCCTGTCAGGTAAATTTCCCTATTTTATAGTGCATAGTTAGATTGTGTAGGGCAAGTGCCACTGTTATAAAACTGACGATTGTCTGCACATGATTTCATGAAGATTTAGATAACAGAGTATTCATCTTCAAAATCAAAGCAATTTGGAAGCATTTGCCCCGGGTGAGATTGATATCCTCATTGTAAAATCAATACGACCACGCAAAAAAAGTAAGAAAAAAAAAAAGAGGAAAAGGGCACACTTCAATAGATTTTGGCCCATTAAATATTAACGTATCACTATTTATACCCTCATAAACTGTAAACTCATCTCATCTACTTTACCTGAAATGCTTGACTGCTATAAATCTAATAAAATAGATTATTTTTTGTCTCTATCTTTTACACAATAAATCTTGATATTATGGGCATGCCATTAGACAAGCAATATCTATTCCAATTGGGTGACATCCTAAAAAATGATCTTAAAATCATGATATTAAGATCAGGATATAATGTGAATTTAGGGTAACATTTTGAGGTGGATGCCTCATTGAATAAAAATTGATCATATGATCATATACTCATGATATTAAGATCCATTGTATCAAACATTATAACGAAAAATGATCTCCTTCTTCTAATTCCAAGCAGTCAACCATTAATTCCAAGCAGTCAACCAATCGGGCTGAAGGAGATAATATGAGGTTACAATTTCAGCAAGAATAATAACGGTACACTATAGAATATCTATCATTACCATTATCATCAAATCTCCTTGTCGCATTAATTTAGATCGGCTGCCACCTAAAGAAAAATAGTTGTCAAATTTTCTTTATTTCATACGAGGGATAATGGATTGAGACCAACATTTAAACACTGCTCTTGTATAAATGACATTACACCGTTAAAATTAGACTTTGAGTCTGATTTACCAATATTCGATGTGAGGCACATACGTGATTAATCTAAATTGTCCAAGCGATTATCATTAGAACAAGTCTCAAACCAAAGGTACATGCTTATGAATGGATGCCAACCATCCAAATCGGATGGTTTAAATTAAAGCTACCTAAAACGCCATTTTGGCTATCTGGAACTTGCCTATAAATGGATGCCAACCATCCAAATTGGATGGTTTAAAGCTACCTAAAACACTATTTTGGCTAGAGAAATTTACCAAATCGACCCTGTCAGATAAACCTTTCCCGCCAGAGACCTTATATTTTCACTTTTACCCAAACTGACCACCTCCAAGTCCAGCCATCGCCCGCCTTTACGAAATTTCAAAATTACCCCCAAGGTAATAAATAGTTGCCCTTTTTTCAGCTCATTACTGTTTACCTTTTTTACTTTTTACTTTTTCGTTTGAAGTCGATGGAGAGGCGGTGACGAATCGTAGTCGCTGGCGCTCAATTTTTGAATCTTCAAGCTATCAAATCCGTAAGTTAGAAATTAAATTACCTTTAATTGTTGTAGAATTTTTTCTTCTTCTTTCGACAGTCTATATTTTGAATTAATTTTCTTTTCGATACTAAAATAACAAAGCGATAACGATTTCTTACACAATCGACACTTATTGTTACGGCAATCGATAATAATTGTTCATACAATCAATAACGATTGTTAATACGATCGCTACCGATTGTATTAACAATCAATAACGATTGTTCAGACAATCGATATCGATTGTTAATACAATCGGTAGTGATTATTATCTTAGCCTGATTATAAAGAATCCGTTTTAGAATTTGAGTCACACCTTTCAATTTTATTATAGTTCATTTATAGAAGCCGTCAAGATGGTTGTACAGCGGGCTGTTGCCAAATGTTCACCTACTAGCATTTCGAAGGTTTATGACGACGCTAGCCCGCAGCAGAAGGAGTTGCTCAGAGCATCAATTTTTGGTGGAATATTTCAAATGCCAAAGAGTGTGGGTTTTATTGGAGATGTCGATGTCATGTTGAGTTTTTTGATTGAGAAGAACCACTTCTGAATTGGGAAAAGAGATGTCTATCTTCGGAAGATGGACATTGCCTTAATACTGGGCCTTGCTGTGGTTGAACCCCAACAATATACCCCTTCCATTAAATCGCCGAAAAAGAAAATCATCCAATACAAATATTTTTGTGGATTGCAAATCGGAAAAATTATTCGGTCTCATAGAGAAAATGGATCGAGGCTAGCGAAAAGTGATGACGACTTCGTAAAGTTGGCTCTTCTATTTATTCTGTGTACATTTCTTTTTCATGGGTCCCACCATCAATTGTCCGAAGACCATGTTGAACTCGTCGATGTCGTCGAGAACTTCAAACAAACTTCATGAGGTCTCTACATATTCCATGAGTTGTTGGAGTATATAAATAACGGCGTGACAAATAGAAAGATTGCCGACAAAAATAAAGCCCTTAAGCCATATAATATTTATGGCTGTATGCGTGTACTTCAATAGTGGGCCTACAAGAAGTTGTCTGACATCTCACCTCAAAGAATGCCCTCAATGAACCCTTTCCATTGATTGTTGAAGTGGGCGGAGAAGCCGCAAACGAGAACGAAAGGTTACACTCTTGGGAAGATGCTGGAGAGCAAGGTATATGTCTATTTAAATACTTCAAATTTGTAAAGGTAAGGACTTTAAAGAGTAAAAGGAAGGTATCGACTTTTTAAACCATCGATAACGACTCTCTAAGAAGTCGATATCGACTCTCAAAGCAATTGATATCGACTGCATAGAGAGTCTCAGACGATCGCTAATCAATCGTTCTCATCGCTAAAGAGTCGGTATCGATCGCTAACCGATCATTATCATCGCTAGAGAGTCGATGTCGATCGCTTAGAGAGTCGGTGTCGATTGTTTTTAGAGTCAATATATTGCACTGAGTAATTATCCAATTCTCTTTATTCGATTTAGTATATTAATAGTTTGGGTATTTCTTATTTTCTTTATTGTAACAGGTTTACGCTTCCCTCGAACTGGTTTCCTTCGAGTTGGAGATATTCGTCGTTAGGAAATATCTGTCGGGTCGAAAAGCTGTTGGGGGGAAGACGAAAGAGGTTGGTGAAGAGGTCAAGAAAGCTGTGAAAGTTGAATTACGGCCCAAGAAGAAAAGAAATTACCTTCCGATCGTAAAAGTTGATGAGGAAGAATTTGAGGATCAATCGATGTCGGACGAAGACTCTTCGTCAGAAGAGGTCCCCGTCCAATTAGAGTGTTCGAGAAGAAGGGATGCCACAAAGATGAGCGGCAGTGCACCTACCTCCTCTAATGAAGTGTTGTTGAGGAGGATTGACGGTATGGCATTAGAGAACTTGAAACTCAATCAAAAAGTGAGCCATTTGGAAGAGGAGGTGAAGCAGTTGGTGAAAGAGAATGAGCTCCTCCGGACACGATGCAACTCCTTGGATGACCGGCTCACTTATAGGGATGTAGAGCTGCAAACAATTAATCACTTCAACAAGTTGATCCAAAAGCACCAAGGGATCTTGAAAGAAATCCTTCAAACGATCTTAGAGGTGACACCTAAGGTATGGATCGTAATGTAGTTTGTAAAATTTTCTAGGAAATAAGGTAAGTATCAAATAGATAAATGATCGATTGTTTAAACATATAACGATTGTTTTTAAAGTTGATGCCGATTGTCTTTATAATCGATACCGATTGTGTTGAGAGTCGATACCGATTGTTCTTAGAATCGATATTGATTGTCTTTAGAATCGATATCAATTTTATTTAGAGGCAATGTCGATTGTGTTTAGAGTCGATAATGATTGTACAAGTATTGTAATTACAGTTTTCTTATAAAGATTGTTTCGATATTCAGAGTGGTGTTATTTCGGAGTTGATTTCGAAGGTTGCTGTCATGGCCGATAAGTTACCGACCGATGAGGTTGATGCCACTAAAGGACCAGTAGATATGGGACCACCTCCTCCCATGCATGAGGAGATGGCAGCTACTGACAATCAACCCGAGTCTCGGGCCGATAAGGGTCCGGCTAGTGATGAGCAACCCGAGTAACCAACGGACGCTCGCTTAAGACCTAGGAATAAAATAAACAAGCTACCGTGAAACCTAGGACAGGATGAAAGTAGCCGAAGAAAAAACTTGGAAACGAGACGATGACCTCTTCAACGGTTGAGCTAACATCTAAGCAGAGGTTCATGAATTCCATCTGGAAAGCTCCGATTGAGGATGCCGAGTTAGTTACTTAATTTTTTCGATGATAGTTAGTTAGTAGTTAATTTCATTTTGAATTTAAACATTGGCCGTTATTTTATGCAGCACCTACGTAAGAACAGTCGGTGATTATACACTCCAGATTCATTCTTTCAAAATTTTGAAAGACCAAGGATACCTAGGCAATATTATAAGTAACCAAAATTATCATATTATTTCAGTGATGTTATTTTTTGTTAATATTTAATTTCTCTTAGTACCAATTGTTTACACAATCATTATTGATTTCCTTAACAGTCGATAACGACTGTCTAAACAATCGATAACAATTGCCTTAACAATTGATAACGACTGTCTAAACAATCAATAACAATTGCCTTAACCGTCAATACCGATTGTTTAACAGTTGATATCAATTGTCTTAACAGTCGATAACGATTGTCGTAACAGTCGATACCGATTGTGAATAGAGTCGATTACTCAAATTTTTTCTTTCAGATATTGGAAGCCTACCTAAGACTTCTGGAAGTCATTGATGACACTACTCATCTTGAGCTAAAGGATAAATGCTTCCTTATGAGCCCCACCAGTTTGGCTTATATGGGCATTGACTATAATGATTTCATGAAATTTATTGTATCTAAAAAACTCAATAACGAAGTGTTGGACATTCAAATCGAACGGTGGTCTGCTCTTAAGGAAGAAGCGAACCAAGGCAAGAAGGTGCTCCAGAACTTCTTCAATCAGTTGAGGGATCTCTGGGCTCACCAATGTACCACGGTACATTACAATCGCTGCCAACAGTTTTTATAATTTTTAAATTATATTCTCTAACATTATATTATTCATTTCAGATATTTGTCCTAGTTCATTATCACGAACCATTACATTGGGCGCTTGCGATCGTTAAGGTTGCCGAACGATCGGTAATGATAGGTCCTCTAAGGAGAAGTATCTCCTCCAATAGAATGTCCTGGTAAGAATCTATAATACGAATTGTCTAAACTTATAAATTACAAATTTTTACTGTTTACTTATCTTATCTGGCATTGCACTTTTCAAAATAGACCCATTACCTTCCCGCACTTTTATATTTATACGGAGACTCCACTGCATTGAGTGCTAAGACCTATCCTTGGTCAAGTTCTGATTGTCAGACTAAATTCGTTTCCAGACAGAGTAATGGGTGTGATTGTGGGGTGTTTGTGTTGAAGTATGTGAAATACTTCATAACGAGAAAAAAATTCGATTTCACCCAAGACAAAATGAGTCAGATTAGGGCAAAAGTCGGCTAGGCCCTTGCTAAATTCACTGTCGATGGAAAAGCCGATGGAGATACTGATGAAGAACCTACTACAGATGCATCACCCTAATTTTTTTCAGATGTAATTTAAATTGTATTTAGTTGTAGTCTTTGGGATGAACATTCATGAAAATTTGTAAATTTGTAATCTCATTTATTGACAACTATATTTGTACAATTATATATGTACAAATTTGTAATCTCAAGTATTTACAAATATATATGTACAATATTATCGGGTGAATATTCAAAATAGAAACTCAAAATCAATCCAATTACGATTGAATAAGTAATCTTCGAGTAAGAACAAATATACCAACTGTATAGACAGTCGGTATCGACTATCCACGCAGTCAATATGGTTGTCAAAGAAGTCGATACCGACTGTCAAAGCACTAGATACCGACTGCCTATACAATCGATACTGACTGTAAAAGAACTCGATATCGATTGTCTAGACAGTCGTCAATGACTATTTATGTTATCAATGACAATTGTCTATACAGTTGTCAGTGATTGTTTTAGCTATTGATGACGATTGTCTATACAGTCGTCAGCGACTGTTTATGCTATCGTTGATGATTATATGGACAGTCATCAATGATTGTTTATACAATCGATGAAAACTATTAATGAAGTAATCAACGAGTGTATATACAATTGTTCTTTAAACGGTTGCTAAGCTATTACTGGAAGTTATGAGAAAACGCTAAAAGTTCTACTAAAAACTACTTCTTGACAGTGTTAATGGAAAATCATCGTATATATTACATTCAAATTTATAAGTATTAAGAACCGAATTTGCGGCTAAACTTTACCTCGTAACGTTCCTTGTATGATCTAGCCGGCTTCTTATACTGTTTCTGGATGCGATCTATCTCCATCCATCATGCGTGAATTGTAATCCTATAATCAATCGGTAGATGAGTTGTGTCAAATCTATACCATGGTACGTTATTTCCAAAGGATGATTCTGTATCGAAGGTTCCTTCTTCATTCCTGGCATTAAACTATGTTATGCAAGTGATCATATAATAAAGAAAAATTTTCATTTAATAATCAAATCTGTACCTAGTGGTATTGAAATTAGTCTGGCGGTTTCCCCCGTCTACAAGTTCGGAAGTTTCAGCGCGTAAACATCTTCTTTCCCCCGCTGGTTGTGCAAGCCCACAAATATCGTTTGGGTTGGGTTTCGGGACGCGACGTACCTTCATAATACAAAAAAATATAAACCAATCTCTATCAGTAAGCATGTTGTCAAAAAAAATTCTCATTTTTTAATAGATAGAAAAATGCAAGTTACCAAACTCATAGATAGAAAATATAAGTTACCAAATTACACTTTAATAAAATGCTAGGATTAGAGAGCGATTTATTATATAAAGGAAGCACATATTATATCAACCCATCGATCCCACTGTCGTGCAACTCCTGCAATTGTGACCATACTTTTTGCACCTGTCATACTATAGGGCCCTCACTTCACCCTTAGACCGTATCTTTCTCTTTCTCGGACAGCCGACTTGCTTTTAGGAATTATAGGGCATCTCACTTTCATATTTTCTGGCAGTTGCTCAACTTGGATTAGCCATTGGCTTTTATCAAGTGTGGGGATCCATTGTTCATTGTATGTTTGTTTAAAGCAAGAGGTGAAAATCACTTCTCACAAAAGTTATGGTAATCGTAACTTCTCCGATTGATAGCTGCCACAACACGCGAGCAAGGCAAACCATAAATGTGCCAACAGCGGCAAGTACATGTCTTTTGTTCTAAGTCGATATAATGAATAAAATTTTCTGACTTTACTTGGAATTGATCACGCCCGTATGGTTGAGCTCTCTTTCTATCAGCCCATTGCAACACCTTCTTCATATGCTTATCTGCTTTCAGGCAGAGGACGGTACTCCATTTCTCAGATATTTGTCGACGCTTTTGAAAATGAACGACTTCTTTGATCGATTTTAAAATATACCCTTGCAAGTGTACAAGATCGATTGTAGCATGGTGAAATCAAGGGTGTCCTACCCATAGGAAAACGTAAAATTTAATTAATTCTTAAAGAGACAATGACACCCAAAGAAGTACCAAGGGAGAAAGTTCAATTTGCCAAACAATTACCACACTATTCTAAATGTAATAAGAGAGAAGTAATCTAAGCAAGAATAAATTTTGATAAATAAGAAGACAACTTAAAGGAATGATCAAGGAATTTACTATCCCAGATTTATAACTTTTCTACTACTACACCCACAATTCCATAACATATTAATCACACCATCATTTATCTTAAAGAAAAATGAATTGTAAGAAAATATGATCATCGATCCGGCATACCCTATCTAAAAATGATGACTCAGCCTATCATTATGATATGAATCATGTAAAAAGTATAGTGTATCTCAAAATTCTTAAATCACGACAATGAGCAAATAATCACTCTGCAGCCTAGATCGGCCTGTAAATACAAATCTAGAGATTATAGTCGTTGATAACCGCGATTAATGACCATAATAAAGCATTCAGAAGATATTCAAATAAACACACTTTTTAGCAGAATGATTCTATCATGAAACTAAGAAATTGTGGAGTTAATAATAAAAATATTACTTCTCTGGGGATTGCATCCTCCTTGAATAAATATTTTAGCCGCTCATCCTTAGTGCGCGATCTCGTTGTAAACTCGAAGTTATTCTCTTAAATATATACTTTTTATTTATCACCAAAAATCTCTTTACCATGCTTTTCCTAAATACAATCTATGATCCCACAAACTGTAAAAGAAAAGAACTGTAAAAGCCTGAATACAATCTACTCTAAAAAGAAGATCCTAAAAGAGAAAAGAGAGAGACTAAAAGAGAGAATAATTCTAAAAAACCTAGAACCTAAAAAGAGAGCCCTCAAAACAAAGTCGTAGGTTTGTTTTTATAGGAGCCGGTAAGACAACTTCCATAACAGTCTCAATCGATTGAGAATCTTTTCTCAATCGATTGACTCTAAATAGTCCAAAATTTAAATTTTAAGTAGAGGGAAAAGCTGTCTTTATGGTCAATCAATTAAGAATTGGTTCTCAATCGATTGACACATAGGGGTAAGGTCTTCCTTCTTCTAATGGATGCTTAAGTCAATCACTTGCTTTCACGGATTTTGATGCTTCTGTTGACCTCTTGGTCCACTGTTCCTGTGTAACCTTTAATTATTCTCTTTTATGCTCTTTGAAGATCCAACGGTCAGAAACACCTGTAATCACTAAAACTATATAACAACCATCAGATGCTTTCATCGGATAGCTAAATGTAGGAATTAAGGTACAAGATATAGTCACATTTCGGCACTGATCACACCCCCAAACCTACACTTTGCTAGTCCTCGAGCACAGATAATAAAAATAACTAACAGTTTAACAAATAAAATGAATGCTACTTTCGTAAGGAGCACGATTGCATTTAGCCTATGCAACAAGCCTCTTAAACCCCTAGGTGATCTTTAGTGGAGGAGTGGTGTCTCCTGAAGGTTTTCAGTGAAGATACCTACAAACTTCATAAACTAATCAATTCCAGAATTATAGTCATGCCCTTAAATGATCAAATGTCCGTGAATACACTTTTAAGATACTTCTGATCATGCTCATTTTATTAATGCTCATTCAATTCAATTCATTATTTTTTTAATAATTCATGATTCCTGCCCAGAGTGTCATACTGTTATTACTGCTACAATTCTTTCATCTGAGAATAAGTTTAAACTAGAAACCTTTAGATCTCATGTCTAGACTCAATCCTCATCATAGGTATGCACTCAAAATGAAGTCACTCCGATGAGTAGTCTATAATTTCATCCATATGTGAGATGGAGTTGCAACACAAAATAGAAAAATCTCACATGTTATAAGAAGAATGGTGCATCAAAGAATTTAAAAAAAAAATCTCAAGAGGAAAGATATTTGTATCTTAAACATGTATATACCAAGCACCATAGACATTGTGCTATCACTCTCCACAAAGCATTTATCATTCATGATTTGATCATAAAGGTCTTTTTTTTCTCAAGGTTATAACGGGGCTCGGGTAAAGGTTAAGAAAGAAAGGGAAAATTGGATTCAAGTTTCTTTGAGAAATCGGAAAAAGAAACACAATTAATTTTCTGATTTTTCACACTTTCTTTTTCGAATTTTTCAGAACATTTTCCTTTTTATCACTTTTCTCCTTCTTTTCTTTTTCTTTTTCACACCACCTTTACATATTTCTCTACTTCTTGCACTAAGATGTATTTTTTTTTCTCTTGTAATAGCCCAAAAAATCACGCTAAACTATGACCTCGAGATCCGTGCATGATCGGTCACAGGTTTGACCAATTAGGAGTTCGATAGTTAGCGTAGAGTGTGATGAGTGAATGTGATGTGATGGGTTGTGTAGCTATGTGGGGTGTGTTGAAAATCTAAAGTCACATACACCTACTGAGGTGCATGTGCTCAACACACAAGCTAGGGGGGGGAGATAAAAGGGTTTAATAGCCCTAAAATCAAGAGTTTGGTTGTTGAGAGAGAAGTAAAGAAGAGAGAGAGAGGAGTAAAGAGAGTGATTAATACAAGGAGTAAATGCTAGTTGAGGAAGGGAGATTCGAGCAATAAACGTCGGATTCGACGCGTGGGATCTGCTAGAAGCAAAGCTGGAACCCTAGCCTTCCAACCATTTGATTTGAAATCAATTTGAGATTGATTCAAGGTAAATTTTTGTGAATGAAATGTATAGATTGTAGAGGTTAGATTGTAGTTGAAAATGGTTTAAATCATAGGATAATGGTTTAGAAAAATAGAGGAAAAAGTGTGGAAAAAGATAGAGAAGAACAGCTCGAAAGGGGCTGAATCTGGCAATTTCGATTAATCGAAATTGGGTTTCGATTAATCGAAATTAGCCAAGAAGTTGAAAAGTCAGAGGACCCCGATTTCGATTAATCGAATTGGAGTTCGATTAATCGACTTTGGATTTTGATTAATCGATTTGGGTATCGATTAATCGATCGAACCACCAAGGACCCTGTTGGAGGAAATGACTTGGGGAAAATCGACTAATCGAAATGGGATTTCGATTAATCGATTTCAATTTTTGATTAATCGATTTGGGATCGATTAATCGATTTTAGGAACTCGATTACTCGAATTGAGAATCGACTTGGCTGAACAGTGAATTTCGATTAATCGAATTAGGATTCAATTAATCGAATGAGAATCTCGATTAATCGATTTGAGAATCGATTAATCGATATTGACTTTCGATTAATCGATTTTGGAAATCGATTAATCGAATCAGACTCGATTAATCAATTTTGGAGTTCGATTAATCGACTGAGATAAATAATGTTAACTTTTGAGTTTGACTTTAAGATTCTTTGAGGGTCTTGGACCTTTTTTATTGCATCCTTTGTGATGTATTTCACCTGTTATGTGGTACCATAGGTGGTACGTGTGAACTAATGCACAAGGAGCCACGTGGGACCTTGATGCGTTGAGCAAACAAAGACTTGAAGTAGGGAACACCTTGAACATGTACTTTATTTTACAAGAGCATGTATGTAGTGATATATATAATTCAAATTCAAATATTTTATTGCTTAAGAATTGTGAAAAGTGTGTGTGTGTGACATCCATAAGAGTAAGTATAATGAGCCATCCCCAGGGGATGATGAAGTGAAGATATAAGAGCATCAGGTGTGATGCAAGTGAATGGATACATCCCAGGGATGTATCCAAGATTGAATCATGTTTGATAGGGCCTAACTGATATAAGATAGCACATTTACACGGTGAATAACTATATGTAAGGCACTGATATTTTTGTTATTTGAGGTTTGATAGGGTACCCCACCGACGTGGTGGGATATCCACGACTGACACGGCAGGATATCCGTGAATCGATACATGGCGAAACCGTGAGGCGGTCGGAGGCTTATCCGTTACACGATAAAGCACACCCGTGGGTGTTGATTTGAGAAAAGTGAAACCCCGCCACCAATCCCCAGGGGAAAGGGGCTTGGGTACTATATTGTATTCCCAGGGAATACATTAAAAGTGTCTATATAGATGACGATGAAGGGTATCTCATCGGAGCTCGATGCTATATTGCTCGGGGATTACTTAAGTTGAAAGTTTAAGTTTTGCTTTAGGCCTTTTCAGCATCATTCATGAGTAAATGAAAACATAAGTAATCAACAGTAAAATGAAATGCTTTTTAATTGTTTTCATCAATAACTGCATAGACACATCATGCATGGCATATCATAGAATATATGTGAGTGATAATTTATATGTTCAACTGTGTTTTGTTCCCTATTGAGCTAAGATGTAGCTCACCCTATAGACTATACGCAGTCCACTACTAGCTGACCCGAGGCTTGAGAGAAGTGACCGGTGAGTCGGACCTTGCGGCCGGCGAAGAGTTGGAGCCACCTCCTGAGGACTTCTTCTAGAGGACTCCGTTGTGCCACTTTGAGGGCTTTTTGAGAGAGAATTGTACGGCTTGGTATGTCAAGCCTTGATTTTGTTTAAACCATGTATATATGGAGTTGGGGTTATTCTTTTGGGACGAACCATCCATGATGATTTCTATCGTCGATGGTTCGGATCGGTTCTCCATTCATGCAGAGGCATGAGGGTAGAACTGTCTTTTGGAGAACTGCTTTAATATAGATTTAAATTCTGCAATTTCGTTTATTATTCTATTTGATGCTTGATATACCAATGTTCCGTGCATAGCTAAGGGGCACGGTCAAGATGATCGTGCTGATGGCACGGGTTTCGAGGTGCCGAAATCTGGGCTGTCACAGTTGGTATCAAAGCATTTTCTTTTAGCAATTCTGACAATCGTCCTTTTGGTCAGAACATAGGGCTCACGCTACTTGAAACTTTAGTTTCAAATCGGCATAAATGTCATCTAGAGGAAGAGGCCGACCAAGGGAGGCCAACAGTCTCGTAGTGGAGATGATTACATCTCTCCTACTAATAGAGCCTTTAGGAGTGCGAGGCCCGAGGCGATGGTAGTAAACGACATGATGAAGAGGATCGAGATCATCGAGGATCAAGATCTAAGAGAACAAGAGAGTGAGAGAGAAAGGCAAGAAGATAGAGAGGAGGCGACAAAGGATGATGCACACTATGGAGACTATGGCATTTGCCATGGCACAACAAGCGCATCCTTTGCGGCTCATGCATCAAGAAACGTGACCACCTACACCACACCATGGGACTGCGTTGCACTGTGCCCTCATCTTTTCTGAGTTTAGGAGGATGAGACCTCCTTCATTTTTACAGGCGAGACACAATGGCGGCGAGGCTGGTGATGGAGATGGAGAAAGTCTTTAGCGTGCTAACTTGCACGGAAGATGAGAGTGTGAGAGGGCCGGCTTATATGTTGGATGGGGAGGGTGGGCCTTGGTGGAACGCCGTGATACGGACTCGGGCTCAGGAGACCCGAGAATTGTCTTGGACTTGGGAGGAGTTTGTTGAGGAGTTCAACAAACAATATTTTCGGAAGTGGTGAGGAACCCGACTTGAGATACAATTTTCTGATTAGTGCAAGGAGAATGTGTGAGAGAATATGGGGTGGAGTTTCTCGACTTGCCGTTTGCTCGGATTTCGTCGCTCTTGAAGTGATGAAGTCAAGAGGTTTTGACAAGGTTTGAAGCCTGAGGTTAGGGGAGGCGTAGCTCCATTTCAGCTGAGGACCTATGAAGAGGTCATGAGTAAGGCATTGGTTGTGGAAGAAGAAAATACAAATAGATATAGACAGAGAGAGCAACAGAGGGGAGGAAATGAACAAGGAAGATCGGGGCACTACGAACCGGTGAACAAAAAGCCGAGGTTCGTAGCCCAAAATCAGAGACCACAGTTCCAAGGGGGTTTCGGAAGACCGGCGCAACAACAACACAAACAGAGGTTTCCATTACTTGCGTCGGGGAGACCTTTACGCTATGAGAGCCCTGCCATGTCTACTGGCGCCACTATCACACAGGGTTCTCGTACTGTTTCTTCCGCACCTCGGGAGACTTGTGCAAAGTCTGGCAAGCCTCATAGGATAGTGGATTGTAGATTGGGAACTAGGGGCTGTTTCCGATGTGGCAAGGTGGGCCACTTGATCAAGGATTGCCCCGAGGCGGATAAAAGAAAGACGGCTTCAGTTGCAGCGCCACGACCCATTCAAGCAAGGAAGCCGATCGTTCAGGGGAGCTATGCGACGATCCGTCGAGCAGGGAACGTGCATGACGTCATCCAAGGTGAGACTCGTTAAAATTAAAGAAAAATTTTAGATAGAGAAGGAGCATGCATTAGAAATTGTATAGATTCTTTTCTCAATACAAAAGCTGTATGTGAATTAAGGGTGTAAATTGATGTGTAAATTATTGTATGTATGTATGTATACTATAGGTACTTTAAATATATATGAAAAAGGATGCTTCGGTGGATATGACGCTCGAGTGTTGATAGACCCAGGGTCTACCCACTCATTCGTCACTCCACGTTTCGCCAAGAAGATGAAGATTGTTCCATAGACGTTGGATTTCGTCCTATCTGTGTCTATTCCGACTGGAGAGTTAGTAGACACGGAGTTAGCTTACAAATCCATCATTGTAGCAGTTCGAGACTTAGAGGTGAATGAACTAGAAGCAAAGTTGATGCTGTTAGACATGCAAGGGTTTGATGTGATCCTTGGCATGGACTGGTTGGCGCAGCATTGTGCAACCGTCGATTGCAAGAACAAGGTGGTCATTTTCAGACCCAACACAAGAAGATCATTTCGGTTTCAAGGAGTGAGGTTGTCATCTGTGCCACTGATTTCAGCAGTAAGGGCCGAGAAAATGATCATAAAGGGTTGCAGTGGATACTTAGCTTTCTTAAAGGAGGACAAGGAAGAAAAGAACGTCATTTCTGAGATAGCAGTTGTGCGAGACTTCGCCGACGTGTTTCCAGAGGAATTGCCTGGATTACCTCCAGAAAGAGAAGTAGAATTCGCCATTGACTTAGCACCAGGAACGGAACCTATTTCGAAAGCACCTTATAGAATGGCTCCTGCTGAGTTAAAGGAGTTGAAGGAACAACTACAAGAACTTATGGACAAGGGGTTTGTTAGACCGAGCGTGTCTCCATGGGGAGCACCGGTCTTGTTTGTCAAGAAAAAGGATGGGTCAATGCGGCTATGCATTGACTATCGACAATTGAACAAACTCACTGTGAAGAACCATTACCCTTTGCCTAGAATTGATGATCTATTCGACCAACTGCAAGGAGCAAGGTATTTTTCCAAGATCGACCTGAGATCTGGGTATCATCGATTCTTGAGTCAAAGCGAGGACATTCGTAAGACACTTTAGGACACGATATGGACACTATGAATTCCTTGTGATGCCGTTTGGATTGGCGAATGGTCGGCGTCATTTATGGATCTCGATGAACTCAAGTGTTTAAACCACACTTGGACTCCTGCGTCATAGTGTTTGTTGATGATATAGATATACCCCAAATCCAAGACGGAACACGAAGAACATTTGAGGATTGCTCTCTGACGCTTCGTGAACACCAATTGTCGCCAAACTCGGCAAGTGTGAGTTTTGGTTGGAAGAGGTTAGCTTTTTGGGACATGTTGTCTCAAAGCATGGTGTCACCGTAGATCCGGAAAGATAGAAGCGATGAGTTAAATGGGAGCAACCAAAGGACGGTGTGGACCGATGTCCAAGTTTTACGGGCTCGCGAGCTATTATCGACGTTTAGTTGAGGGTTTTCAAAGATATCGGGACCTCTCACAAAGTGACACGAAAAGATTCAAGGTTTGAGTGGAGTGAGGCATGCGAGAAGAGTTTTCAAGAACTCAAAGCGAGACTCACTTGACTCCGATCTTAGCGATTCCATCGGCGATGGAGGATCGCCGTGTCTGTGACAGCGTCATACAATGGCCTTGGTTGTGTGCTCAACCAACACAAGACGGTGATAGCTTACGATCAAGACAGCTGAAGGAACACGAGAAAAATTACCCGACTCATGACTTGGAACTAGCGGTAATATTTTTCAAGATTTGGAGACATTACTTGTATGGTGAGACTTTTGAAATTTTCACAGATCATAAGAGCCTCCGATATCTCTTTACACAGAAAGAGCTCAACATGAGACAACGCAGGTGGATGGAATTCCTCAAGGATTATGATTGCTCCATACAATACCATCCAGGCAAGGCGAATGTTGTAGCTGATGCATTGAGTCAAAAGGTTATTTCGATTAGCTTGTTTGATTTTGGGTATGCACCGATGGAAATTATTGGAAGACCTGGCATTCTATGATGCGAACATTGAGTCAAAGGACACCAGATCCTTTTTGGCTAACATATCAGTAAAGCCAGTGATATTTGAGCATATCCACGATCTACAGATGAAAGATCCGGCATTAATAAAGATTCATCAAGATGTGAGTGAAGGCATCAGGTCGGACTTCTCAGTAAAAGAAGATGGTTCTTTGTTGTTTAAAGGCTGTCTCTGCATTCCGGACAATGCCGATCTAAGACGAATGATTCTTGATGAGGCCCATAAGTCAAATTATGCTATCCACCCTGGTAGCACCAGAATGTACCAAGATTTGAAAAAGAACTACTGGTGGCGAGGACTGAAGCAAGACGTAGCCGAGTACGTGTCACGGTGTTTGACTTGTCAGCAAGTGAAGGTTGATCATAGACATCCTGCTAGACTATTGCAACCTTTACCAATCCCAGAATGGAAGTGGGAATCGACCTCGATGGACTTCATTGTTGGATTACCCCGTACTGCCAAGAGACACAATGCCATTTGGGTCGTCGTAGACGGATTGACCAAATCAGCGCACTTTTTACCGTACAATACTACATATACAGTAGGAAGACTGGAAGACTTATACATGAAGGAGATTGTAAGATTACATGAGATTCCAAGCAGCATAGTTTCAGATCGTGATCCACTATATACGTCCAAGTTTTGAAAGAAATTTCAAGAAGGAATGGGAACACGACTAGACTTTAGTTCAGCTTTCCATCCTCAAACTGATGGACAGACAGAGCGAGTGAACCAAGTAATAGAAGACATGCTCAGGGCGTGCATGCTTGATATGCAAGGATACTGGGATGAGTATCTACCGATGCTCGAGTTCGCATACAACAACAGTTTCCAAACGAGCATTGGCATGGCACCGTATGAAGCTCTGTATGGACGACGATGTAAATCACCCCTCAATTGGGAGGAAACAGGTGAGAAATTTGTGTTAGGGCCAAAACTACTTGAAGACAACGCCACCATTGTTCGAATTATCAGAGAAAGGTTGAAGATAGCACAGAGTAGACAGAAAAGTTACGCCGACATGAAGCAGACTAGTGTCGACTATAAGGTGGGCGAGTACGTGTTTGTGAAAGTATCACCTATGAAAGGTGTAATGAGATTTGGCAAGAGAGGGAAGTTAAGTCCACGTTATGTTGGACCATTTGAAATTTTGGGACGCGTAGGGGAAGTTGCATATCGCATTGGTTTACCACCGCTGTTTGACCGAGTACATAACGTGTTCCACATATCGATCCTCAGGAAGTACGTGAATGATCCGTCTCATGTATTAGGAAAGCAACCTATAGAGATGTATGAGGACATGAGCATGATAGAGGAACCAGTGGAAATCTTGGATCGAAAGAAACAAGTACTGCCCACTAAAGTGATTCCCTTAGTGCTTGTTCGATGGAACAATCATCCAAAAGAAGAGGCTACTTGGGAACGAGAGGCCGATATGAAAGAACAATATCCAGCCTTGTTTCCAACGACGTGAGAATTCAATGTAAACCACGAACATGTTCGTGGAATCTCCATGATCCTTGTAATTCGATGGAAATTTTGCTCAAATGTATGATTAAAGGAATATTTTTTTCTTGTATATATATGACCAAGTGAATGTGTTTTTATGGATTTACGAACCACTTGATGTCATAAATTGTCAAAAATATTCAAAGAACCAAATAACTTGAAAAATCTGTAGAAATTGGGCAAAACCGATTAATCGAATTTCCAATCGATTAATCGATTTGAAATTTCGATTAATCGATTTTGTTCGATTAGTCGACTGGCATGTGCCAGTGACTGGAAATGGAAATGAGAGTTAGAATATACATAGAATGCAATTTCGATTGATCGAGTTATAATTTCGATTAATCGAACAAACTGGGAATGTTAGAAGAATTGGGAGTAAACTAATGAAATTTCGATTAATCGAAGCAGTATCGATTAATCGATTTTGGATTTCGATTAATCGAACTGGACGTCGATTAATCGATTTACTAAAGGGACTTGGAAGAAGTTGAAGTCGGTTAAACGATTTCGATTAATCGGTATTTTGAAATTTCAATTAATGAAATGATTTCGATTAATCGAATATAAGGAATTCGGAAATTTAGAAAGTTATCAACGATTTCGATTAAACGAAGTGAAATTCGATTAATCGATTTTGGAATTTCGATTAATCGAAATGGGTTTCGATTAATCGAATGGCTAGCGCCAGTGAGCTCAAAAACTTGGATTTTTAATCGATATTTATTTGATTAATCGAAATGTTTTCGATTAATCGAATTTAACTTTCGATTGATCGATTTGGGAAATTGATTAATCGATTTTACGCGGCTTAACCTAGTTTTGAATCTCGATTAATCGATTCTGAATTTCGATTAATCGAGCCGGGGCCTATATATATATAAATTTGGGGATTTCATTCCCCATTCGAATTCTTTTTGCTTCGGATTTTTGGGCGTTTCACTTTCCCCTTCTTCTCCAACCAACCAAGCGGTCTAGGGTTTGGATTTTCCAGCGATTCACATCCACATTCGCCTTCGAAACCTAAGGTAAACCCTAGATTTCCATTTTTCCTTCAATTTGAGCTATAAGAACCCTAGATTCTTACTATTTCCCCACCATGCCACCCAAGACTAGGTTATCTTCAAAGAAGGCGACTTCTAAGCTCCGGTTGGCGTAAAGAACGTGCCACCACCACCACCTACCCCATCGCGGTGAGGACTCCATCACCGTCGGCATCGGAGACCACCTCGGTTCGACGGCGCATCCTCGTGAGTCTTCCCCTGAATCCACCCCATGCCACCACCCACTAACGTGGTGCAACCAAACGAATGGTGGGCGGCAAAGACCTTTGAGGTCGAATACATTATCGACCCTACCCTATTCACAAATCCCGATTTGCCGGGCGAGACCCAATGGGCTCGAAATTACCTCAACAACGCCGGTCTCGGCAACCTTCTCAAACCAATCCGGGGTTCTTACTACCCTAGATTGGTGAGATTATTCTACCAAGGGCTTGTGGACGGCCCGACCGACGATGTGATCAAGACCACCATAGAGGGTCGAGACTACACGATCACACGTCGTCACATACATGAGGTACTAGAATGTTACCTCGATTTCACTCCTGAGACCACCCTATTCCCACCCTTCGAGGAGGACCCTAGATTTGAAGAAATCATGACCCGTATGACCAACGGGAAAAAGGGGTCGGGATCCTCCATCAAGAGGGTTGACCTTCCCCACTACATGTGGATGCTTGATTCAATAATCAAGTGTAACCTATACCCGATGCGCCACGATCGGAGCGCATGGACAAAGTGCAACAGGCACTTTATGCGGCCTTCTGTGGCCAATGGTTTGATGCTACCATGGTCATCCTAGAAGGGATGAGGTACATCAAGGGAAAGTTAATGAAGGGCAACATGAGGCCCAAGGAGAAGATGCCATATGCTCGGCTCATCTCGAGCATGTTGGAGTGTTACTCCGATGATCCCTCCTACATCATCTCACCTCACGAGGTGAGGGCTACGGATCGCGTGAAGACGTTTTCGAAGTCTTCATGGACCCGTAGCTACAATTTACTAAAGCGGACCCTACCGGCTCCGGGTCTCGCTCCGGTAGCCCCGAAGCAGAGTAGCACCACCCACCACCCCACCACTCGGAGACCCACCTGGGTGGGGCACACCGTCCCCTCACGAGCCATCCATGGAGAGGGCTCTCTCACGCAGCCTCCGACGCCACTCCGCCCACTCAGCGACACCCACCACATCCTACTGCCGGCCACGCATCATCTGGGTCCATAGAGGAGTCAATGGCGTGATGGAGGCCAACAACGAAAGGATGAACCGGCGGATGGACTTCCTTCTCTTTCACACCCTCCGCCACATCTACCCTACCGACTACCGCCGCTACCTCGCCCAGGAGGAGGGGACATACGACCTTCCATAGAGGACCCGTCTTCCATCCCACCACCGCAGACGCTCCTTCCACATCTACCTCCGCTCACGACCGAGACGCGCAACCACACCACCACCCACCAAAGACAGCCACCACCGCAGCCATAGCTCCAGAGACACACCAGCCTCAGAGCATGTACATGTATATTTTTGTATGCCAACTTATTGGCGCCATGTAAAACTTTCAGATATTAATAGAAATCAAAATTATTATTTTTTAACTACATTGTTTAGATTCCTTAAATTTACTTCTATGCTTGTGTTGTAAATACTTAAATACGTCTGAGTCAACTGGCCCACCCCACCTGAGAGGGGGGGGGCGACCCAGACAGACAAACCTTGGGTTATTTTCGAGGACGAAAATTCCCAAGGTGGGGAGGATGTAATAGCCTGAAAAATCATGCTAAACTATGACCTCGGGATCCGTGCCCGATCGGTCACAGGTTTAACCAATTAGGAGTTCGATAGTTAGCGTAGAGTGTGATGAGTGAATGTGATGTGATTGGTTGTGTAGCTATTTGGGGTGTGTTGAAAATCTAAAGTCACATACACCTACTGAGGTGCATGTGCTCAACACACAAGCTAGGGGGGGGAGATAAAAGGGTTTAATAGCCCTAAAATCAAGAGTTTGGTTGTTGAGAGAGAAGTAAAGAAGAGAGAGAGAGGAGTAAAGAGAGTGATTAATACAAGGAGTAAATGCTAGTTGAGGAAGGGAGATTCGAGCAATAAACGTCGGATTCGACGCGTGGGATCTGCTAGAAGCAAAGCTAGAACCCTAGCCTTCCAACCATTTGATTTGAAATCAATTTGAGATTGATTCAAGGTAAATTTTTGTGAATGAAATGCATAGATTGTAGAGGTTAGATTGTAGTTGAAAATGGTTTAAATGATAGGATAATAGTTTAGAAAAATAGAGGAAAAAGTGTGGAAAAAGATAGAGAAGAACAGCTCGAAAGGGGCTGAATCTGGCAATTTCGATTAATCAAAATTGGGTTTCGATTAATCGAAATTGGCCAAGAAGTTGAAAAGTCAGAGGACCCCGATTTCGATTAATCGAATTGGAGTTCGATTAATCGACTTTGGATTTCGATTAATCGATTTGGGTATCGATTAATCGACTGGGAACCACCAGTGGACCCCAGGGGCTGGAGGAAATGACTTGGGGAAAATCAACTAATCGAAATGGGATTTCGATTAATCGATTTCAATTTTCGATTAATCGATTTTAGGAACTCGATTACTCGAATTGAGAATCGACTTGGCTGAACAGTGAATTTCGATTAATCGAATTAGGATTCGATTAATCGAATGAGAATCTCGATTAATCGATTTGAGAATCGATTAATCGATATTGACTTTCGATTAATCGATTTTGGAAATCGATTAATCGAATCAGACTCGATTAATCGATTTTGGAGTTCGATTAATCGACTGAGATAAATAATGTTAACTTTTGAGTTTGACTTTAAGATTTTTGGAGGGTCTTGGACCTTCTTAATTGCATCCTTTGTGATGTATTTCACCTGTTATGTGGTACCATAGGTGGTACGTGTGAACTAATGCACAAGGAGCCACGTGGGACCTTGATGCGTTGAGCAAACAAAGACTTGAAGTAGGGAACACCTTGAACATGTACTTTATTTTACAAGAGCATGTATGTAGTGATATATATAATTCAAATTCAAATGTTTTATTCCTTAAGAATTGTGAAAAGTGTGTATGTGTGACATCCATAAGAGTAAGTATAATGAGCCATCCCCAGGGGATGATGAAGTGAAGATATAAGAGCATCAGGTGTGATGCAAGTGAATGGATACATCCCAGGGATGTATCCAAGATTGAATCATGTTTGATAGGGCCTAACTGATATAAGATAGCACATTTACACGGTGAATAACTATATGTAAGGCACTGATATTTTTGTTATTTGAGGTTTGATAGGGTACCCCACCGACGTGGCGGGATATCCACGACTGACATGGCAGGATATCCGTGACCGATACGGCGGCGAAACCGTAGGCCAGTGCGAAGGCTTATCCGTACACAGTAAGCACACCCTAGGGGTGTTGATTTGAGAAAAGTGAAACCCCGCCACCAATCCCCTGGGGAAAGGGGCTTGGGTACTATATTGTATTCCCAGGGAATACGTTAAAAGTGTCTATATAGATGACGATGAAGGGTATCTCATCGGGGCTCGATGCTATATTGCTCGGGGATTACTTAAGTTGAAAGTTTAAGTTTTGCTTTAGGCCTTTTCAGCATCATTCATGAGTAAATGAAATCATAAGTAATCAACAGTAAAATGAAATGCTTTTTAACTGTTTTCATCAATAACTGCATAGACACATCATGCATGGCATATCATAGAATATATGTGAGTGATAATTTATATGTTCAACTGTGTTTTGTTCCCTATTGAGCTAAGATGTAGCTCACCCTATAGACTATACGTCGCAGGTCCACTACTAGCAGCTGCCGAGGCTTCAGGAGAAGCTGACCCCGGTGAGTCGGACCTTGCGGCCGGCGAAGAGTTGGAGCCACCTCCTGAGGACTTCTTCTAGAGGACTCCGTTGTGCCACTTTGAGGGCTTTTTGAGAGAGAATTGTACAGCTTGGTATGTCAAGCCTTGATTTTGTTTAAACCATGTATATATGGAGTTGGGGTTATTCTTTTGGGACGAACTATCCGTGATGATTTCTATCGTCGATGGTTCGGATCGGTTCTCCATTCATGCAGAGGCATGAGGGTAGAACTGTCTTTTGGAGAACTGCTTTAATATAGATTTAAATTCTGCAATTTCGTTTATTATTCTATTTGATGCTTGATATACCAATGTTCCGTGCATAGCTAAGGGGCACGATCAAGATGATCGTGCTGATGGCACGGGTTTCGGGGTGCCGAAATCTGGGCTGTCACATCTCTCCTCTTTTATATTTTTCTATCATATACTCCTTACAGTACTATTGCCATAACTCTCTATTTCCTTTCTTGCTCTCATCCCTAATTTCTCATAGATTGAAGGGTAAGGTTTTCTTTTTCAAACTGGTGTGGGGTATTATTGATATAGCTTAACAAGGATTATTTTAGGGCCAAATTTTTTAATTAGGGCTCAAAGGGGTTGCAACAAGATAAATCAATATATGGTGGGATGTTTTTGGCACAAACGAGCCAACGATGGCCTTTGATCATCTCCTCTCATGATGGTGCACTACGTCAAAATAAGGAAAATACAACCATAGCAATAGAAAATAGACTATTGCTTAAAAGAGTGGTTGAATATTCCACCGCTTAAACTAGTAGTTTAAGTTACAAAACAGTAGTTTTATAACTTAAAATAGTGTCACGTGCAACTTTAATCCCTGTCACGTGCAAACCTATCGAGCAACCTAAGACCGGGCTCTTACCGCTCTTTTATCTTTCCTACAGAACCAAAGCCTCTCTTAGCAACCTCATTTCAAACCAAAGCCTCTCTCTCCTCTTCCTCTCTCTCTCTCGTCTCGACAAACCCTAGACTTTGCCCTATTTCAGCTCAGATCGAAGTTCTCAACTTATTTTTAAGCCTCATTTCAGCTTAGATCGAAGCTCTCAACTTCCCCAATTCAGCTGAGATTGAAGCTAGATTTCCATCTTGGGAGTTGAAGATCAGATCGCTTTAATCTGTGCAAGGAAATTTTTAATGATCGAAGCTATATCAGATCAGATCGCTTTAATCTGTGCAAGGAAATTTTTAATGATCGAAGCTATTTTCGTGACGATCGAATCAATGAAGCAATTTTCATATCTGGTCCAGTGCTTGGTATGAGATCTTCTTGTCATCCTTATTCTTGAACTCACTCAGATCTGAGATGCAGATCAAATATGTTTTTATCTGATTTTTTTTTTTGCGATCTGTTTTTATCTGATTTTTTTCCCTTCTTTATTTATTTATAGATTTTTTTCCCTTTTTTTGGCAATCTATTTTTATCATTTTGATTTTTTTTTAGCTTATCCTTAATCTTCATCTTGAATATGTTGATCACTGCTAATTTTTAATTTTAACTGCTAAATTTCCTGAGATTAAGATGTCTAATTATATGGATTTTAAATATGTGTGTTTTTTCTGGATTATTATGTTGCCCTGTTTTGTACTAGTTGAGTAATCTCAAGCTTAGTCGGAGATGTGCAAAGCTTAGTCGGAGATGTGTTTTTTCTGAATTTTTATGTACATGAGTCCATCATGGTCCAAAAGCAGCTAAATTCTTGATTCCCTACACTACAGTGGACTGCAATTATATTCCCACTTTGATGTGGAGGAGGCCCACATAAACAACATGTTATTGTGATTCTGTAAACCACTTGGCATGAAGCAATTGTATTCCAACTGCATTCCTCTCTGGCTTGATATTCATAGTTAATTTGGATACGTTGAAAATAATGACATTTGAAAGTGATTGTTCTCTTAGTTTCTAAGTTTATCCTCACCTTTGCTTTGTCAAACTGGAGGTGCTATGAACATCTGTGGAGCCAAGGTAAATTTGTGCCAAAGATGCAATCTGTGGCGTTTAAAATTTATCAGAAAAAATTATTTCTTTAACCACCCATACTTGCCTTCCAATTCATCAGAAAAAATCGATTTTCCGAAGAGCCACTTACAAGTGGTCGAGACCCAAACCGAGTTCCTCCTTATGATCATAGTATACGCTCATACCTCACATGAGATTGAGACATACTGTTAGCTACTCAAGTGGGTTTAGAACTCACATTTTGAAAGTTCTGTTAGGTTCCATGTCCAAACATGGAGGTGGTTCTAGTCTTTGTCGCATCCGAGTAGTTAGTAGGTGATCCCACACCAGAGATGAGAGATGCATCAGATTCTTATACTGACCTTACTCCTTAGTGATAAGGAACTATATTTAGGTACAGAATGAGATTCATTAGTGAGTTCCATATCAGTAAGAGGAAGACCTGCCTCCAAAAGCAATCTGATGGAGCATAAGTAGACCCTTCCTGTGCCTTAATGGCACCACTTAGCTTTGTTACTTCTGGATAGTAGTAGCACGTATCTGTATATGATGATCATTTCATATATAGAGCGTGTGTGTGTTTTATCATCAAAAGAGAAATATTTGTTCCCTCTGATGAATTCACTTTTGTATATCTTGTATAATTGATGAATTAAGTTTCTATTGAACAATCGCACACAGAGACACATACATATATTATTTTGCAGGTTCTTTGACAAAATAAGAAAATAGTTACGAGTTTTAAAAAACAACAAAATGGATGATACGAAATGTTTCAATTGTATCCTACATGTCTTGTAGTATTGGTATCATATCGTGGTGACCAGTACGCTAAGCAAATAATTGTATTTAACTATTCCAAGTTATTCTTATTGAAATCAATTATTTCATATTTACATACTGCAATCTATATTTTACTGGTGTCAGTAATAATATACACTACTTTAGCATAGCAGTTTCAGGCATGTATGAATTGTGAATTGTTCAACGCCATTATCTATTAGTGATTTTAGCAATACACTTTAGCATCTCTTACCTAGTAGTCACATGTATCAATTGTAAACATATAGTTACATTTGATTAGTGGATAGTTTATTTTTAGATGGTCATTTATTTATTGAGTCATTTTTAAACAAACCAACCAATTTGTCATTGTTTCTAATGTGACAAAAACCTTCAGCAGAACTGGAACACTTTCTCTCATCATGTGACAAAAATGTAACAGCCGATGTTACACGTAGGGCTAATATAATTTTGGAAGCTATCTTTCCAAGTAGTGCTCTTGGAGAACGATGTATTGCTGAAAGTTTACCGAGTGCAAACTTAATGGACAGCATATGGGAAGAACAGAGAAGAATAGAGGCTTTGAAGTTGTATTATAGGACTTTGGAAGCCATGTGTCGGGCAGAATCTCAAATATTAAACGGAAATAACTTGTCTTCATTATTTTTTATCTATATATGCTTATGTTACTGCAATGGTACATAAAAGGTACTACACTTTTCTTTTTAAATCCAGTAAGTGTGTTCTGTGATTAGCTGGTAGGAATTGTATACATCCCACTTATATATATATATTGAGGAGTCAGGCACAAATTATATCTAAGGCGATAAAAAGTTTAAGTCAAACAAAGGTATGGAACCTTTTCATAATTGTTTTTGTAAATTATTCTTCATTGACTATTATCAGCGATGATTTATCATTTCTTTTCCTTTTCCTTTATTAGAATATCTTTCCCTGCCTTTAAATCCAAGGTCACGTTGCGACTACTATTTGTGTGATACTCTGGTTATGCCATGGGAGATAACATCTTTTTATTATCACAGTGAACATAAACAAGAGAGAAGGATTTTCTGTTGGAACCACCAAATTAGAGAAGCTTACTCGGTGGGATGGATCCACTATCCACTTAGGCAATAACAGCAAGAAAGTTGAAGTGGCGAACAAAATTCCAATTGGAAAAAATAATCACAAGCCCCCTGCGAATGAGGAGAAGCATAAACAAGAAAAGAATGGTTCTTCTAGCATAGCCTCTTTAGACAAGGTATTTTGTGCGCTACAAAACAACCTGTAGATTATTGGTGAACGCAAGGTTGTAATGCAGCCCATGTGATGATGTGCATTGAGGTAGATTGAACCTCAGTGTGTTGGAAGATTTTGACATCCATTGTAAGGATTTTCATACCTTTTTTTCTTCTTAAGGTTTCTTTCTTATTTCATTTTAAAGTTATATCCCTAAGAACAAAATGGCTGTTTAAGTTGACATGTGATATGAAGCATAACCGCGCCCCCTTGCCGCAAATATCAAACGTCCTCGTCACATTCCATACTGTACTGGGATGCAAAATTTGCAACTGAAAAATATTTCCAATGAAAAACTAGGGATAAATTGGGCTAGTATCTTCTACCATTTACCAAATACTTGTGGCTGAAAACGGCAAGCAAAATCACTTGTAATTAATACTGTTTTAGCTTTGGGGGCTGAGCCCCCTAAACTCTTCTCTTATGCAGAAAGTCCCTTATCTTTTCACCACTGTGTTTAATTATTCTTGTTCCCTTGATTCTCTCTCTTAAGAAAGTGCCACCAATATGCCCCTTGATTATGATATTTTATTATTTGAGTTTTGGTATCACTAAGAAGCTTTTTGCAATTGGATGTATATTCTTTACGATTTTTTGTTTGGTCACCTTCTCAGTGATTTGGTTCCTTTATTGATTTTATATTTACTTACGTTTATCAATGCTATTTAGCTCAAAGATTTGGCTGAGAATCTGCCCATTGGGGTTTATGACGGTGACAACATAAGACCTGTTTACCTACCAAATGGTTTGGAGCCAAATGCTGGCCACCACCATGTTCCAAATGGACAACATCGTCATCCGAGAAATGGTGCAAACAATGGTTCTCACTTACCTTCTCCCACAGCTAATGGCTTTACTATAAATGGAGTGTTGGGTGGAACTCATTTACAAGGAGAAACTTTTCGTGTGAATGGAACAAATTCTCATTTCCAAAGTCAAAGAGTTGAGAACTCCAATGGGAGGGAAGAAGAGCATTCTTCAGATGTTGGACTACGAAATGGGAATGGTGAATTATTCATAGCTAATGGTAGATCAAAGAATATTGCCGGTAATGAACCGGCACTACTTCGAAATGGTGAGAATAGTTTGCAACCCAGAAGTCCCACATCAGCAATTGATCATCAAGTTGAGGCAGAATGGATAGAATATGGTGTATATCTAACCTTTGTGGCACTTCAAGATGGAACTAGAGATCTCAAGCGAGTGCGATTCAGGTAATTTTTCTTTTACTGTTCAAGTGTTCATGCAATTATATTATGTCGATCTTTTGATGTCAAGTGTTTTTTTTTGTTTTGTTTGCTGATTTAAAGCTTGTAGATGGTCCTATCCTTCTGCTTCTTTTTTATAGGAATTTGTTGTGCTATTATTGGTATTCCATTGTAGTTGCTACAGATTTAGATGCATCTACATGCTCATAAGGGACGCAGATTTGGTTAACCAAACCTAAACAGAAAATTTTAGTTTTCGGTTCGATTCTGCCATAACCTAAATGAATTGCTTCGGTTTCCTGTTGTTTTTATTTTTATTTTTTGAAACTAAAACCCAAAAATTTCTGTTTTCTCAGGCCTGTTCGAATAGCCAACTTTCTCTTAGAAAATTTTTGTCCTTTCAGTTTGGAAGGGCTGTTTATAAATCTACAACTCCTTTTTGGCACATCTACTCCTTTTTGGCTCTGTTAGGTAAAAAAATACCCCAATTTTGATAGAAAAGTGTAGTTGGATTTGGTGTCGTTATGTGTTAGCATCAGAGCCAGTTTCGATATTTGTCGACACATGCATTGGTTCAAGCAAGGGACCACTAAATATATAATAGGTTACCACTGATTTACATTGTGGCATGCCATAGCACACTTGAGAAAACATGCTGCGACTGGAGTAAACTGCCCAAAGCTGTCAACGTTTTTGGAGGGTCTTCATTCTATATACATTAATTGTTTGGGAAATTACAACCATGAGCAACTTTTGTTGCATTGAGCAGGTGAAAGGCATGGAATCTGGACATTTGTTACCTTCTACTAGCATGGCAATGAGTAATTTCTACGCTCGATCCTTTTCTTTTGGCAGTTATAATTGATATGCAGATCAGGCTTATAATTAAGTTTCCCATACTGTTTGGTGTTGTTTCAGTACAAGGGTGATGATGAGGATGAGGATGAGGATGTGGATGTAGAAGTGCTCGATGCAGAGACGGGAGATGTAGATATCACCAACTAAATCAACATTGAGAAGGTCTAGCTAACGTCTTCAATTCGTCAAGGTATAATTCTGCTGCAAGCTTGAGTCTCACCCAACTCTTAAGTGGATCCAACTCAGTTCCCTCCATGATTGCTGATGAGACGTAAAATACTCATATTTCAACACCGTCTGATCATTGAATGGAAAGTTTCGGACTGACTTACATTTAGCTTTTATACAAGTGTTTTGTAACAGAAAATATGATGTTATCATGTTAGATGATCAATCCTTTTTTATGTGGAAATCATAGTTAAAGAGTCTTATATTCTGATATTTGCTCTGCTTCTCATTTTAGATGCTAGCACCGACTCTGATTAAGGTATATGGCATTATAGAGAATAGCAATGTCTTGGACTTAACGTCTTTCTATCAAGCTTATATGACTGCAAATTTGGAATGACGGTTTGAGTGTGTAAATTTTATTTTTTATGCATTTGAATTATCTATTTTTTCTAACTGCAAATATATATTCCAAAATATCTTTCATGCATTTGAATTATCTATTTTTCTAGGGATTGGAATGATGCTCCTGTTATTGTTTGTGGGGATTTCAATTGTATCGCAAAAGTAAGACTGATTCTATGGCTCTTCTGTCCTTATGTGAAGTATGTGTTTGAAATTTGTTATGTGGTTAGAGTATTATCAGTTTAATTGCTTAATATCATCAATATCTCAATTTAATTGCTTAATATTATAAATATTTAATTACGTTTTCCTTTCGATTTTAGGCAAATCTTTTCGACTTGAAGCTCACCTCAAACGGATCACTAGGGGACGGGGATACTTGGCAGGAGAGGCGAAGCACATTTTTTTTTTTTAAAAAAATTATGAAAATAGGTCATGGAGTCCTTAGATTGTTAACTCTCTTTCTTTTCTTCTTTTTTTTTGTTTGAATAAAAGGATTGAGCATGTAAAGTTTAAAATATTTGGTTGATTTGAAAGGTTGGATCATAGGTTGAGATGCAATCTTTTGTTTGAATAAAACAATTGGGCATCTATTTTATTTATTGATGGCATTGAATGATTTGCATTTGAGTTGAATGGATGTGTTTAAATATGAGATTAATAGTTTTTTTTCTTTATATAATTTTTTTTAAAGCATTAAAAAAAAAAGCATTAAAAAAAGTATTACAAAAAGCATAAAAAAAATTACATTAAAAAAAAGCATAAAAAAATATTATTTTAAAAAAATTTGCATAAAAAATTGTCGACGTAATTTTTTTTAAAAATATATATATATATATATTTAAAAATTTACATAAAAAAACAACTGCCCTAACAGTTGTAAAAAAAGGAGTGGTTTTTTTTTACCACTATACAAGACAGTGGTTTATGAAGTTCATAAACCACTGTTTTGTATAGTGGTAAAAAAAAACCACTCCTTTTTTTACAATTGTTTAGGGCAGCGATTTTTTGAAAAAAACCCACTGTCAAAGACAGTGGTTTTTTGAAAAAACCACTGTTTAAGGCAGTGGTTTTTTTGGCTTTTTTACGTAGTGGGTAATGATGCCAATTTGCCTTGAGTTTTCACACAATGTATTCTAGTATGATGATATAAAACATGTGAAATCAACAAATCAAGATAAAGTATATGAGATTTCAACAATTAAGTATGAAGTTCAAAAGTTACTTCGAAATTTTTCAGCACTCATCAAAAACGAGGAAAAAGTTCCAAGCTTACTGGGTTTTAGGCTTTCTTTGGGATTTTAGGATTTCCAAGTTCTAGACTTTATTCTCAGATTTTGGAATTAAAGCATGTGATGGTACAAGATTTTTGGTCATGGATCATGAGCATCATTATTCAACTTTACAATTTATGAGCATTTATAAAACAATCATATTGTGATGGCAAATTCTTTACAGTTTTCCAATTATTAACAATTCAAGGACATGAGACCACAATTCATAATTTATGAGTTTATCAGTCAATCGATTAACAATTCTGCTGTCAATCGATTGACAGTCTTTCACCTGCTGGAAGATACTAGGCTGATGGCTATTAGTCGATCGATTGAGACAAAGGTCTCAATCGATTGATTGCTACTCTTTTTAACTTCTGAAAATAGCCCTTAAAAAAATATATAAATATATATTTTTCTCAATGGTCTTCTTTTTTTTTTTTTTTTGAACATAACTAAACATGACTCTAATACAAATACAACACCCCCAAACCTGAGTTTTCCAATGTCCTCATTGGATTGATTGTTGGAAAGTGTATGAGACCTCCAAACCTGTTAAATGCAATCGAGGACCAAGAAGGCTGACCAGGTGAAAGGTATTGTGAATTGAACAACAAAATTCAAAAGAGACACATTTAACTAAATTACTTTTATTAAAATGGCAATTGACTACATGTAATGAAGAGAGAATAAAAACTTAATTAAAATAACCTAATCTAAAAAAAATGCTTAAAAAGAAATAAACTTGAAAAGACTAAAAATCTAAATCCTAAACTAGTCCTATCCCTTAGTCATCCATGGTAGACCTTCCTTGCTTCGGCTTTGGGAATGCATAACGCCACATCTCTTCAGTGATTCTGACGTCGCCGGGTGTTGATATGAGAGCTTGTGGTGGTGATGTTGGTGGTGTAGGAGGCGGCGGTACGAGTGGCGGTTGTGGGTTCAATTTCGCCCAAAGGTAAGTCGGGATCAAATTCCCAACCGGGTCCTTTTTGGCTTCGTTGGAATGAGCAAAAGTCAATCTGACTTCTCGATTTGATTCTAAGTCAAGATCAATGACTTCTCGATTTGATAAATCGAGAAGGTGTTGTAGTGACTCACGACGCAATCTTTTTCTTGCCGGTTCCGCCAATTTCTTGACTGCCGATCGGGTAAGGTATCAGATTGAAGACACGACGCGAAGGTAGAGAAGATAGTTGATCTTCTTGACTGACGAGATGCTTTTAAAAGAACTAACCTACGAAGGACTTAAATAAAGAAGTCTTTCCTAAATATGGACTCTAAGACGACTCAAATTTGGATTTTCGGAATGAAAGAGGCAGTTTTCCGGAAATAAATATCAGTCAATCGATTGACTCATGAGTGTCAATCGATTGACACATGATGTCAAATTCGGAATCAATCTGTTTCTGACAGAAGGTATTTTATGTTCACCAAATTTTCAATCGATTGAGATTACTTTCTCAGTCAATTGACCGTACCCAATGTATACTGACAGAATTAGAACAAAAGTCTTTGATTCGAAAAGATCCTCAAATAATGAATCTTAATTGAATGTCACAATTGATCGATTGAAAAAGTCTTTTCAATCGATCAACAGTTTTGAATTTCATTTCGAGAATTGGGAATTAAAGTTCTCAATCGATTGAGATTTTTATCTCAATCGATTGACTGATGAACTTTTGCACCAATCCGAGATTACACAGAAATATAACACATTAAAACACTCTTATTTTCATTCATTTAATCATATGATTTGATTACAAAACGTGATCCCATCAACAAAATCAGATTTAAAAACTAATCCTACCTTTAACCACACTACAATTCATCAAATACACAAAATCAAAATAAACATGAACACACTAACAAACTAAACTAAAAACAAACACATTAAACATCATCATCATCATCATCATCATCATCATCATCTTTAGGATCTCCCTCTCCATCCATCACCACTCTCGCTCCTGCGATGAAGTTGTCAGCTTGCCCCGAGAAAGATTCTCGAGCAATCTGCATGAGAAGGGAACTTTAAAATCGTGACCGTCGATCCATACCTCCCACCATTGTACTCAACCCATCCATCCGTGACTCGAGGCGAGCTACTGCTACCTCGGTGTTATAATTGGGGACCTCTTCAGGACGAGATCGTCGGATGCTAGGTTTGGTCAGGGAGGAGGAGGAGGAGGTATTTCATCGACATCAACTGGTGGTGGCGTAACGCATAGAATGGCCTTGATGCTTTTATCCCAAACATTCGTACCATAGTGATAGAATTGCATATCACCCATTTCTTCATCGTCAAAAATTGGGCACCGAACTTGGTCCAACAGATGCATGACATAATGCGGAAAATGCAAAAGGATTGCTTCTCGCTTTTTTGGTGCAGTGGTGATCACGATGTCGCTGGACACCTATACATTTCCTCAAGCATCAGACCCGGCACATCGAACCAAGTATTTGTGTGTGCCGCATAGAGTGCTAACACCCGATTCTTTGTCCTTTCACTCTTAGTACCATGGGGTAACAAATTATTGGACATAACAATGTCCCAAAATAGAATATCCATTGGCAACATAGCGCGCTTCGTCGACAATCCGGACCCATGCCTTCCACCACTCATGTTGTTTATCATGAGCTCGTGACTGAGATCGATGGCCAGATTGATATGGTGGTTCATTAGGCGAACCACGAAGAAGTTGAATGCACGGGCTCAATCAGCGGCGTGCAGATTGTACCACCAGTTGTCAATCTCAAGGCGGATGAATGGCAATCCTGTCGGCACTAGTGGTGCCGATACCCACTCCATATTTTGGTAGAACAAGCGTAGGATACAAAGTGAGATATCAATAGGCGGAGGAGCGAGCAGCATCTCCAAATGCAGGGCCTCGATGAATTCGATTGAACGTACCGCTTCGGCAATGCGCCGATACTTTGTGAGATCGAAGAAGTTCTCCTTTTGAAATTGACGGTTCACGTACTCATCGTTTAGGATGCGCATAGGATTGTTGGCAAGACGAGGTGGTCGGTAAATCGGTGGTCCAGGCACCGCCATTTTGATCATACGAGGAGAATGAAAGGATAGGTGCAAAGCTCGGGTTGGAGGAGGCTTGTGAAGAAGGGGACCACGGGTGTCCCCATTATATAGTCTTTGTGTCAATCGATTGAGAGGGTATTCTCAATCAATTGACAATGATTGAGCTTGTCCACATTGCGGGAATTTTAAGTGATAGTGTAGACGTGGAAGCAACATGGTGTAGGTGCGCATGCATTCATGCATGTCGATCGATTGACACATTGGTGTCAATCGATTGACTCAAGCCTCTTTGTGAGAAGTCGCACCATTTAGGTGCCTTGGAATTGGCGGAGTTAATAGCCATTCAAGTCAATTGATTGAGAGGTTAGTCTCAATCGATTGATATTGAAGTGCCTCTTGAATTTAGCTGCCATCGAAAGGATGTGTCGATTGACACTCAAATTTCCGAAAACTGGCCATCATGTCAAGGTGATGTCAATCGATTGAAATTGGATTCTCAATCGATTGAAATTGGACTCTCAATCGATTGACATGAATGCAGTGCCAATTGATATGGCCACACCATTGATGAAGTGAGATGATGATGATGACTGAAACATCAATCGATTGAGAAGGATGATTCTCAATCGATTGATCCCATTTCAAGGTCAATCGATTGACTTTTCTCAAAGTCAATCGATTGAGCAAGACTCAATTTCTAATAAAAACAAAAGCAAAAACAAAAACATTAGGTTGCCTCTCAGGAAGCGCTGAGTTTATGTGTCGACAGCTCGACCGCTTCTTTTTCACATTGTCGGTTCAGCGAGATCTGTTACTTCAACCATCATTTCGAGGCTCGGTTCAAACATCAGTTTAAGACGTTGACCATTTACTTTTAGGATTTGATTATCATTCAAGTCTTTAATCTCTACAACACTAAACTCGGATGAGGAAATGACCTGAAAAGGTCCTTTCCATCTTGATCGCAACTTCCTGAATAAAGTTTTAGCCTTGAATTGAACAGCCAAACTCTTTTCCCTAGATGAAATTCCTTTCTGGATATTAACTTATCGTGAAACCTTTGGGATCTTTCCTTATAAAGTCTAGCATTCTCATATTCTTCATAACGTAACTCATCGAGTTCGTTTAGTTCCAGACGACGGTTCGATCCAAGATTGCATGCCAAAATTAAACCGTCTAATTGCCCAAAAAGCTTTGTGTTCAATCTCAACTGGGAGGTAGCAAGCCTTCCCAAACATAAGCCAAAATGGAGACATCCCGATTAGTGTCTTGAATGTCATCCTATATGCCCAAAAGCGCATCCGATAGACGAAGAGACCAATCCTTTCTGTCTGTTCTGACAGCCTTTTCCACTTGATTTCACGATTTGACACCTCTACCTGACCACTAGTTTGCGGATGATAAGGTGTTGCCACTTTGTGAGTGACTTTATATCTCTTCATTAAAGTTGCAAACTGGCGATTGCAAAAGTGTGAACCACCATCACTGATGATAGCTCGGGGTATCCCGAATTGGTTGAACACATTCTCTTTAAGGAACTTCTACCACTTTGTGGTCATTCGATCTAGTGGGTATAGCTTCCACCCATTTTGAGATGTAATCTATAACCACCAAAATATAGATGAATCCAAATGACAGGGGAGATGGTCCCATGAAATCGATTCCCTACACATCAAAAATTTCGACAACCAAAATTAGGTTTAATGGCATCATGTCCCGTCTAGAAATATTCCTCAACTTTTGGCAATTTACACACCTCTTGCAATAATTCATTGCATCACAAAAGATAGTGGGCCAATAGAATCCACTTTACAAAATTTTTAATGTCGTTTTTCGTCCCCCAAAGTGACCTCCATAAGCCCCATTATGACAAAAATTCATCACGCTTAATTGTTCATCCTCAGGCACACATCGTCGGATCACCTGATCAGAGCAAAATTTAAACAAGTCTGGTTCATGCCAGAAGTAGTGCTTCACTTGGGAGAAAAACAAAATTTTGTCATTTTTGCCCCACTGCAATGGTATTCGGCTTGTAACCCAATAGTTGACAATGTTAGCATACCAAGGAGTTCCATTTAGAGCCCCATGGATAACCATCATCGGGAAAGGTGTCCCGAATAGGTTCTGCAAAAGACGTTGCCTTCGGAAGTATAAGAGACAAGTGGTCTGCAACCACGTTTTCAACTCCCTTTTTATCTCGTATATCAAAATTGAATTCTTGTAGTAGCAAGATCAATCTTGGCTTTGTGTCCTTTGCCAACAAGTACTTAAGCGCAGAATGATCTGAAAAAACCATGATCTTTGACCCAAGCAAGTATGACTGAAACTTGTCCAATGCATAAACTACAGCCAATAATTCTTTCTTTGTGATGGTGTAGTTTATTTGTGCATCAATCAATATTTTACTTGCATAATAAATTACATGAGGTAATTTATTCACTCTTTGGCCTAGAACTGCTCCAATGGCATAATCTGATATGTCACACATTAGTTCGAAGGGAACTGAGTAATTCGGGGGTTGGATTATGGGGGCAGTGGATAACAGTTCTCTCATTTTCAAAAATGCCTTCATGCAATCATCATCCAAGATGAAAGGGACATCCTTCCCAAACAAGGTACACAATGGTTTAGCCACCTTGCTAAAATCCTTGATAAATCTTCTATAAAATCCTGCATGCCCCAGAAATGATCGAATTTATTGCACTCTTTGGTGGTGGTAAATTAGCAATTAAGTCGACTTTTGCCTTATCGACTTCAATTCCTTTCTTGGAAACGATATGCCCCAACACAATTCCTTGTTGAACCATAAAATGGCTCTTCTCCCAGCTAAAAATAAGATTGGATTCTATGCAATGTTGTAATACCTGTGTCTAATGGTTAAGACACACTTCAAAGGTCCTCCCAAAAACTGAGAAGTCATCCATAAATACTTCGATGAATTTGTCAACCATATCTGAGAATATTGCTAACATACAACGCTAAAAAGTGGTCGGCGCATTGCAAAGTCCGAAAGGCATCCTTCGATATGCAAAGGTACCATAAGGGCAAGTAAATGTCATTTTTTCTTGGTCTGATGGAAATACAGGCACTTGATTGTATCTCGAGTAACCATCAAGAAAATAATAATATTCTTGTCCTGCCAACTTTTCTAGAATCTAATCAATAAATGGTAAGGGAAAATGGTACTTTCTCGTGGCAGTGTTCAATTTCTGATAATTGATACATACACGCCATCTAGTGGTCTCACGTGTAGGCACCAATTCCCCTTCAGTGATCTCTTTCATTGTAATTTCTGACTTTTTAGGAATAATTTGAATTGGGCTTACCCACTCACTATCAGAGTTCGCATAGATGATTCCAGCATCGAGTAATTTGATAATCTCTTTTAATAACTTCTTTCATATTTGGATTAAGTCATTTTTGTGGTTCCCTCAATGATGTACTGTCATCTTCCAAATGTATTTTGTGCATATATACTGATGGATCAATCCCTTTAAGATTAGCTAAGGTCCATCCGATAACTTCTTTGTGGTCCTTAAGCACTTTCAACAATTCATGCTCTTGTGTTTCCGATAATGTTGATGAAATTATTACCAGAAATGTTTCTTGAGTTCCCAAGAAAGCATATTTGAGTGACTCAAGTAGTTTCTTATGGCTGGTGGCTGCCTGATTAATGGTGTCAACTCACCCTTTGCCTCAATGGGTAATGGTTCCACCTTAGTCTCAGTCTCACATGACTTATCATCTTGACTTGATGAATTCAACCTCTTCTCTTCTGATTGTTTCTTTTTAGTTCCTTTGCCCTTATAGATGGCCAATAAAGTAGTTTCGAATTCCTCTTTGGTCAACATTGACGACAAAGCTTCGTCCACTACTTCGTCCACCTGATCGATATAGAAACAGCCAACCTCATCCTTATTTGAAAAGTGGTTCATCGCATGAAATATAATGAGCCTGACTTTCATGTTTCCAAAAGAAGCATCCATGACTTCAGTTCGACAGTTGATACAGGCATTAGCGGTTACGAGAAACGGACGTCCAAGAATGATTGAGATTTGATTTGTTGATTTAACAGGTGCTTCCATATCCAAAACAATAAAGTCCACTAGAAAGATAAATTTATCTATTCCAACCAAAACATCTTCAATGATACCCCTAGGTCATCCTTTTGACCTATCAGCCAGTTATAGTGTAATTGTCGTGGGTTTCAATTTGCCTAGTCCTAATTTCTCATACACTGAGTATGGGCTTAGGTTGAAACTTGCTCCCAAATCCAGTAACACCTTACCAATTGGTTGCCCACCTATGACACATGGAACAGTTGGGATTTCAGGGTCTTTCAGTTTCTGTGGTGCATCCAATCGCAATATTGAATTGACCTGATTAGTCAAGAACGCCTTCTTAGACACTTGAGTACGTGCCTTTCTCTTACGAGTGCAAAGATCCTTGAAAAATTTAGCATACTCAGAAATTTATTTGATTGTTTCAAGTAATGGAAGATTTATCTTTACTTGCTTGAATGTTTCAAAGATTTCCTCCATTTTTTACGGTCCTTTTCCCATTTTAGAAGGACGTGTCAGGCATTTAGGAAATGGTGCCTTTGGGATATAGCGATTGGATTCAAGTTCTGGTTCTTCTTTAGATTCTTGTTGGACAATTTGAGGTGACTCTTTCTCTTTTCTCTTCTCTAGTTCTTTGTCTTTTACTGCTTCTTTTTCTTCTTTTTCCACTTCCATTGGCATTGCCACTTAATTATCAATCGCTCGCCCACTTCTCAACACAGTAACAACTTTCAATTATTGACTATTTGATGGTCCTTCATCAAGTGATGCTTGACCTCGAGGATTGTTGAGGGGTTGCCTAGGAAGCCTACATTCCTCTCGTTGACTCAATTGATTGGTCAATTGACAGATTTGGTCCATTATAATCAGCTGGAAAGCTTGCATGTTTCGCATAATCTTTTCTTCCAAAATAAATTCTTTCGAAGCGATGGTATGAGATTGATTAAAATTCTGATTGAAATTCTTATTTTTTTGGAACTCAGAATTTGGATGATAATAAGGAGAATTCTGTTGAAAATTAGAATTTTGTTGTGGACGAAAGTTCTGTTGTCCATTCATTGAGTTAGATCTATACTGCTAATTCACCTGTCCAGTTTGGTTTGATCCTCCCTATCCTAAGTTGGAGTGATTTTTCTATTCTGGACTGTATGTATTGGAGTACATGTTTCTACTCTGCCGCTGATAAGATTGAATCACATTCACCTGCTCTTGGGGAGTAGGTTCATCAGGAATGACAGGATAGTTGGACATTCATTGACCATGTGACCTGGGTGGTCACAAATCGAACAAGCAGTGGGGGTGATGGGAGTTTTAGCTTGCTTGGTTGTAGCTAACAATATATTCATTTGTTTGGACAACATATCAACTTTTGTTGATAGATTTGAAGAATTATTGTTGGCATCGTAAAGTTCATCTCTTGTCAACACATGAGATTTGATTGCCACTTTCAGGTTGGTTCGCCCTAATGTCTCATTTTGTATTGAGGTTTGGTATAACTTCTCAAACAATGTCCATAATTCATCAGCCTCTTTTGTGGCACATGATCCTTCACAAGAAGCATCAACCATGCGTCTCTCTTCTGGAATCAGTCCATTGTAAAAACTTTGGACTTGTTGCCACCTTAGAAGTTGATGGTTAGGGCAACTTTTGATCAATTTTTTAAAGCGCTCCCAACATTCATGAAATGTTTCTATAGGTTGTTGGGAGAAGAACTGAATCTTCTAACACAACTCAATGGTTTTGGTCATGGGAAAATATATTTTTAGGAATTGACGGTGTAGCTCTGCCCAACTCTGGATAGATTGTGGTTCTAAGGAATAGAATCAAGTTTTTGCCTTATCCCTTAAAGAAAAGGGAAAAAGTTTTAACTTAGCTATCTCGTCGATGACATTATGAACTCTAAACATTTTACACACCCCAGTAAACTTATTTAAGTGAACATGTAGATTTTCATTGGACAATCCATGAAAAATCGGTAGCATTTGAATCATCCCTGATTTGAATTCATAATGGTTTCTTGGAATGGGGGCATGCAAGATACTATCCTGATCTTCGTAAAAATCAGGATCATTGTAATACTCTATTGTTCTCAGGCCCTCATCATGATTATTATTTTCATTATTTCCATTATTAATATTTTGATTGTTCCCATTCCTCTCTTATCTTTGATCTGCCATGGTTTCAGTATGATAATACTGAATCCTTTGGGTTCTACAATTCTCTCTGCAAGACCTTTCGATTTTACGATTCAACGGTTGTAGATGTGGGTGATGAAATCGAGTAAAGCTCATACACCAACACCCAAGATAAGGATTAATGAATCCACAATAAACCCATAAACTTTAGATCAATCGATTGAGGCAGTGGTCTCAATCGATTGACACAAAAGACAAAAAAATTATAGCTGAAATAGCACACAATAGAGGTTTAGTCAATCGATTGATAGAGAAATGTCAATCGATTGATAGAGTCCCAAAAATTTCACAGTGTATACTGGCAAATGGTATCCCAGACTCAATCGATTGACACAGAATGATCAATCGATTAATTTCTATAGTGAACAGTAGCCAGAATTAGAAGAAAATTAAATTAAATTTTGACTCTTTTTTTAATTATTTTTAAAAATTTTTTTTTTTTTTTTTTTTTTTTGAATTCCAAAATTCAAAATTCAAAAATTAAAAATTATTATTATTATAAATTTTTTTATATATATAAATAAAAATTCAAATTAAAAATTTTAAAAATTGAAATTTAAAATTTAAAATTTAAAATTCGAATTCAAATTTCAAAATCAAAATTTGGAATTCAAAGTTTAAAATCAAAAGTTGAAAATCAAAATCAAGATTTGAACTTCAAAATTCAAATTTTAAAATCTAAAATCTTACAAAATTTTACCTAGACAAATGAGGGAAAGGAAAGAGAATCCTATAAATCCTAAACAACAAATCCTAAAAATCCTCTACTTCCTAAAAGAACTCCACAAAATCCCACCAAAGAAAGGAAATTAGAGGAAAGAAGATTTTGCAAATCAAAAATTAAAATGCCAATTCTAAATTTCAAAATAAAATTCAAATATGAAAATCAAATTTCAATTTAAAAATTAAATTTCAAAATTCAAATTGCAAATTTCAAATTGCAAATTTCAAATTTCAAAAATCAAAATTCAACTTTCAAGCTCCAAATTTCAAATTTCAACAATTTCAAAATTTAGAAATCCACAATTCAAATTTTCAAAATTCGAAATTCAAAATTCAGATTTTAACTTGTTGGAATTTTAAAAATTAAAACTCAAAACAATCGATCGATTGATACTTTCGACTCAATCGATTGACACATCAGCAATCAATAATCATAGCACACAGTCAATTGATTGAAGAAGAGATCTCAATCGATTGACTGTCAAATAATTTCACAAAAATCTCTTTCCAAATTATAAAAATTTCACCGATTCTCCGGCAGTGGCGCCAAAAACTTGATCGTTTTGTTATCACTTTTCTGGGTCACTGAGGTACATCGCTTCAATCCTCATCTCGGTTGTTGGGTCCCCGACAACGGTGCCAAAAACTTGATCGGTTTTAAAATATATCCTTGTAAGTACACAAGATCGGTTGCAGCACAGTGAAATCAAAGGTGTCATACCCACTGGGAAATGTAAAATTTAATTAATTCTTAAAGAGATAAAGACAACCAAGAAAATACCAAAGGAGAAAGTTCAATTTGTCAAATAATTACAACACTATTCTAAATGCAATAAGAGAGAAGTAATCTAAGCAAGAATAAATTCTAATATATAAAAGGACAACTTAAAGGAATGATCAAGGAATTTGCTACCCTAAATTTATAACTTTTCTACCATTACACCGACAATTCCATAACACATCAATCACACCATCATTTATTTTAAAGAAAAATGAATCGTAAGAAAATATAATCACGATCCAGCATACCCTATCAAAAAATGATGACTCAACCTATTATTGCTATATGAATCATGTAAAAAGTACAGCGTATCTCAAAATTCTTAAATCACGATAATGAGCAAATAATCACTCTGCAGCCTAGATTGGCCTGCAGTTACAGATCTAGAGATTATGGTCATTGATAACTGCGGTCAATGACCATAATAAAATATTCAGAAGATATTCAATTAAACACACTTTTTAGCAGAATGATTCTATGATGAAACTAAGAAATTATGGAGTTAATAATAAAAATGTTACTTATCTCGGGATCGCATCCTCCTTGAACAAATGTTTTAGCCGCTCATCTTTGGTGTGCGATCTCGTTGTAAACTCAAAGTCATTCTCTTAAATATACACTTTTTATTTATCATCAAAAAAATATCTTTACAATGCTTTTTCTAAATACAATCTATGATCCCACAAACTATAAAAGAAAAGAACTGTAAACGCCTAAATACAATCTACACCGAAAAGAAGATCCTAAAGGAGAAAAGAGAGAGACTAAAAGAGAGAATAACCCTAAAAAAAATAGAACCTAAAAAGAGAGCCCTCAAAACAAAGCTGTAGCTTTGTTTTTATAGGAGTCAGTAGGACAACTTCCATAGCAGTCTCAATCGATTGAGAATCTTTTCTCAATCGATTGACTCTAAATTATCTAAAATTCGAATTTGAATTTGAATTTTAAGTATAGGGAAAAGCTGTCTTTATGGTCAATCGATTGAGAATTGGCTCTCAATCGATTGACACATAGGGGTAAGGTCTTCCTTCTTCTGATGGATACCTAAGCCAATCACTTGCTTTCACAGATTTTGATGCTTCTGTTGACCTCTTGGTCAACTGTTCCTATGTAATATTTAATTATTCTCTTTTATGCTATTTGAAGATCCAACGATCGGAAATACCTGCAATCACAAAAACTATATAATAACTATCAGATGCTTTCATCGGATAGCTAAATATAAAAATTAAGGTGCGAAATATAGTCACATTTCGGCACCGATCAGACTTTCTCTCTAATAGTTCTGATTAAGTCGATAATTCGTCTCTCTCGAGGTATCTTTAGTATGTTGTTCAAACTTTTAGCATTATTTATAGTCAGAGAATCGTACTGCCTTCCTTTGATATATACGCGTGCCCAATGCTTTGGATATATTTTTAAAATATACTCTACGATTTGAGAATTAGCAACATCTTTCTTTATTTTATTCATAAAATAATCAAATCTCTCTACTAAATATACACGCGCAGTGCTCCACTATAGACCAACCACGCCATTCTTGGAATACTTGTGAACCAAATTTTATGTCATATGTCACATGCAGTAGTTGTGGTATGTATTAGGGAAGATCTATTTCACCGCTTTTATCAAACCCTTCAACTTACCCGTGATAATAACGAAATCTTTGCTAAACTCACCGATCATAAATGCACCTACCCGTTTAAAAAATCACATTCATGTATCCTCTTATTCTAACTTGACGACGGTAAATGCTAACGGTTATATATGGCCATTACCGTCTTGCTCTGAAGCGATAAGTAGGATCCATTCGAAACGTTCCCGTAGGTGTGTGTCATCTACAAGCAATATGTGATAAAGTGTAATACAGTAGCTTCCGATGCACGTGCCAAAACCTCAAAAAAAATTTTGGAACTTACTTTCAAGCGTAAGTTGAAAGAATGTTCGTACATTAGGATCTACCCTCTCTATCTCCTTCACGTAGGTCGGTAGATCTACAAATTTCTCTTCCCAACTGTCTCTAATATCATTCAGGGTGAGTTCTTTCCCCTTCCAAGTCTTAACATATGTGATTTTCACGTTAAAAGTTTTTACAATGTCAAATATTATCAATGCAGGTGTTTAGTTGAATCCTTCCATAAGTTTCTCCTATACAAAGTTGGCTACGAAGGAGATTGTTGCATTATGGTGATCGTGCGGTCGATCTTAGTGGCCCCGCATGTGTGAGTACTATTGAACGTCTTGATTTTGAAAGAGTCGAGTCCAATCGATTTAAATGCATGTATTCACCATGAACAACCTAGTTCGTAGCATCCAACAGTCACTGAATAACTAGCGATTTTCAAGGATCGGATTTGAAAGTTTTTCTCCACCGCGTGTTCTTTCAATGCTATTTGGAATGTTTGCTTGTCTTTGAAGATCTCTCCAACTTTAAACGTCCAATTCCGGTATTCAGTTTCCACCTCTTCATCGAAAGACTCGCCCGATGTCTCTGACAATTCGTAAGCTCCATCTACTAGGAAATTATCAATGCCTCTCATAAAATTTTTCAGATCATTTTTTATAAATCCATCCAGTTCGCCATCATAATCTTCGTCGTTCTCTTCTAAGTTATTTTCATTAGTGGATTGGGAATAATTATGTCATTCACTAGCGGTGTTCTGAGGTGGTTGACTAGGCCTTTCACCGAAGGGGTGCTCATGTGTATAGACATGGGATTGAGTTCCTTCGGTAATCCCCATTGATGACATGGTAGAACATAATTTGTGAGTTAGCCAAGTTGTGAATCCACTGGGGAAGATATGACTAAAATCGTCTTCATCCCTCACTCTTAAAGACGTGTAGTCTAACTCTAGACGATATTGTTGTGGCCCATGCATATATTTTAGTAGGATATTATATGATTCAATTGGAGCATTGTTTAAATCAATAGTTGCTTTCCTGACCGACATGTTTGTCGTAAAATCACTGTCATCGCCTTACCGAACGGTATCATATGTAAGTCCATCCTCCTAGAACTTATATGACTGAAAGGAATGGTTACTTACAAAATCAGTCCCGCCAAGAGGTACTTGTTCAGCTTCGACTTGGAAGGAGGACAGTTGTTTAATGATCAATACCTTTATAACGTCCACCCTGACTTTATAAAACGAAAATAGGGTGGCCAAATCATTCGAGTCCAAAGCATCGGCAAGCACAGGTGTATTCACTATCTTCATAGAGAACTTTATAGAAACTATTTCATCTGCCATCGCAAATTAACAACGAACATTCGCCTTATGAATTGTTCGTAAGAAATATCGATCAAAATGGTAATAACCCTCTGCCGGCCACCTTCATACAAGTCATCATCGTTTACAAGAAGGCCATCATAGTGACAGAGAAAAGAAATTTTCACCTCAGACATCGTCTGCTTAAGAAGGATAAGGAAGGAGCCATAAGACTGATGACACAAAGGCGAGATGACAAATTGTTAGCATATCAATTGTATAAACAGTCGATAACAATTGTATAAATAGTCGATATCGACTGTTAAAACAGTCGATAACAACCATGTATACAATCGTTATCGACTATTTATAAACAATCGATAACGACTTTGTATATAGTTTCGATGACGATTGTTTATACAGTCGAGTATGACTGTGTATATAGTCGATATCAACTTTTTATACAATCATTATCGATTGATTAGAGACGTGAAGTTGTTATCGATTATTTCATAATATTGACCAGTAAAATACATTCTCCAAAATAAATTTATATTTCTTATACTGCACCATTATGAGACCCTAATAAACTTAAAATGGGGTTTACACTGGATGATCTTATCATACCTCGCGTCGTCTCAATGGCAAACTGCAGGATCTTCTTTTTCCAATGGCAAAATGCAGGGGCTTCTTTTCCTGACCCTCTATTTTTTTCTTCCAAATAGCATATCAGACTGAGGAAGAAAACTTCGTCACCTTCGCCACCTCTAACTTCTCACTAACTATAGCAGTTAAAATGAGGAAGAAGGGGATGCATTCGTGGGTTAAAGCAAGTCAACTAAGGGGGTAATTTGGACTTTTTATTCTCCTTAGGGTCGACTCGGCTTGGAGCTGGTCAGTTTGGGTAAAAGTGAAAATATAGGGTCTCTGGCGGGAAAGGTGTATATGATAGAGTCGATCTAGTAAATTTCCCTTTTGGCTATCTATAACTTTGATGATATGGACAATGCAAAAATAAGTTGTTTAGCAGCCAAAAACTGCGCTATTAACAAAAAAACTGCCGTTACACTACAAAAAATAAAACTATTAGCGGCAATTTTTTGGAAATTGATAAAATAAGACTACAAAAAATAAGCCAAAAACTACAATCGCTATTAATAAAAAACCTATTAGGACTATTAGCGGCAATTTTTTTGGTAATATCGGCAGTTTTTGATTGTCGCTAATAGCCTTGTTTTTTGTAGTGCTACTAATCCTGTCGCTATTGGAACAACAATTTTTTTTATTAATAGCGGCAGTTTTTGGCCAATTTTTTATAGTAAAAAATGGTCGCTAATAGTTTTATTTTTTGTAGTGGGACCACCACATTTTAAACCATTGATAGTGTAAGATCATTTAAACATCATTTTTGGTGTTTAAATGATGGTCATGAGAGTCGGGTCACCGTTTATGTTATCTAGGGGTACTTCCCAAGGTTTCAAATATCGGTTGATACCGATACATATCAGTTTTTTGGCAAACTGATACGTATCAAGTATCCACACTACAAAAAATAGGACTATTAGAGGCAGTTTTTTGAAAAAATCTGCAGCTAGTAGTCCTGTCGCTACCAAAAACTGCCGCTATTAGTCCTGGTGTTACAAAAAATTGCCTTAACAGCAAGTGCCGTTGAAACACCTTATTTTTATAGTGCCAACTCGGTAACGGTATCGGTCGATATATATTGGGTATCGGCCAATACGTATCCGGTATCGGCCGATAGCTATATTTTTAATTAATATATTTTTTTAAATAAGCCGATATATCTATATTGGCCGATACGTATCGACCGATTTGTATCGATTCTCTGAGGACCAATACCTAATACCGATACCGAATTTATTACCTTGATGGTTCTTATGTAGTGGTATCTGTCAATTTGTTCTGCGAGCTTCATTGTTTAAAAGTCAATTGATGGCACAACTCATAGTGCTTTAAGGATGGAAACAATCTACTTGGTATATAAAAGTTGGGGAGATGGACCGCCCTCGCAAGCATAATCTCTTGTGAAGCACCTTTTCTTCACCAAATCACTAAATATCACATGCTGTCGAGGTGTGGGTTGGGTTAGGTGTTGCTCTGCAAGTGCCATATTTATATGCGTGTACTTTTGGACGGTATTAAAAAAGAAAAATAGCTTCTACGAAACTCTAATATATTCCCAAATATTTTACCATATAATGATGTGAGTGAGGCAAGTCAATCCTTAATTATTAGTTAATAATTAATTAGTTGGAATTAGATCAGGCTAATATCTTTAATGAAGACACCTTAGTAGAGGCACCTTAGTAGGGACGATAAATGGCGATTTCTCTAATGTTCGTAAATTATCATCTTCACTTTGTCTCATATATTTTGCCTCGGCTCCCAACAATGGTTATAGGCATTGCCAAATGGCGTTTAAAAACATAATCGCCTAGTCTCCCCCAGATCATTATGGATATAATCAAGGATAATAGCTCTTCACTTACAATTTTTTTTTTTTTTTTATATAGCATGAGTATTCGAGTTTCTTAAAGTATCCATTTAATCCTTGGGGCACATGTACATCCCAAATTCAACACATATCAGATCAGTACAGAATATAAATCTCTAGAGTGGCCTCAAGGGGAGAAGGGGATTCGAACTCAGGTCTCCTGCTTTTGTAAGCAAGTACCTGGTCAACTCACCTCACCCCTTGAGGTTTTCTCTTTACTTACATTTAAGGGCACTTTAAAAAAATTATGCGTTAAAAACAAACTTTTTAGCGAAAAAGACCCAACCTCAAATGTTTTAGAAAAATGGTGCTTTCACGGATTTTGAAACTTTAGAAAATCGTGAAAGCACCATTTAAAAGAAAATTAAAAAAATAGTGCTTGCACGATTTTCTAAAGTTCCAAAATACGTGAAACACTGTTTTTCTAAAACATTTGAGGTCGGGTCTTTTTTGCTAAAAAATTTGTTTTTGAGGTGTGTTTCTCCAATTATCCCTACATGTAAATACCATACCAGAGTTTAAATGATTTGACACCATTAAATTTATACTTTCTATCTCACATCATAAAAGTGTGATTTATCATTATATCATGTGATGGAAATCTTGACCACTCTAAATTGTCTAAAGAACGAACCATCACTAAAACATATTTTAGCCCAAAGAAACATCTATATGAATGGATGAGAACCATCTAATTGAAAAACTTTAACATCATCCAATAAAACTAAAACTAATTGTTGATCTTATAGTCAATATATCAATTGGTTCAAATCTCTCAAAAATTTTGATTTTTAGGCCAATCATCTTTCAATGTATGATCTACCGCTTTGGTGATGTGGATTACCCACATCTTTAACCCTTAATGGGACAGGAGAGTTGCGTTGGTATAATAACCTATCTACTCACACATATGGGCATGGTTTTGAATGTCGGGTGTATCCGATACATATTGCACTACAAAAATAAAGTGTTTCAGCGGCACTTACTATTAAGGCAATTTTTTGTAGCAGTAAGACTAATAGGGGCAATATTTTGTAGCGACAGGACTAATAGTCTTATTTTTTGTAGTGTTGGCCGATATATATGAGTGAGATTTACAAGCAGATACATACCAGCATATCGATCGGGTCCCAGGTCGATACTGTTGGATATTTCGGATATTTATCAGCTAATCGGTCAATATTAGAGTATCACTTTTTTTTATATTAAAAATATTAACAAAAATTATAGAAAATAATTAAAAAAATTGCCCAAAGGGCATTTTTGGTATTTTTATATTAGATACATATAAGCCTAGATGACCTAATATGGGCCGATATGATATGAGATGGGCTGAAATTTGGCCTGTTTTATTCGAAACTTGACCACACAGTGAGTCGGGGGGTATATATCATATCGGATGGGGTAACCCGATACATATCGGCTGACATGTGTCTGATATGTCCAATATTTAAACCCATGGTATTGGGTTAACACGCACCCAATACGATATTACCCTCTAGTCGAGGTACGATCAAATATGGGGTCACCACCAAGGTATAAAAAATCGGCCAATTCCGATACGCATCGGTTTCTCGGCAAATCAACATGTATCGGCCGGATACATATCTGTAACCCAACTCAGGTATCAGATACCGTATTGGCCGATACGTACGTCTCGGCTTCGCCCGAGACAAAGATTTTATTTTATTTTATTTTATTTTTCTGATACATATTGGTATCGGCTGATACGTATATCAAATATTAGTATCGCCTGAGACCAATACCCATTTTGACACCTCGGCCACGGCAGTCAAATATCAACTAAAATAGGACCAAATCTGGTCCTATTGGCCAATACGTATCTGACATAAAGTGGACATATTACAAAAACTGTCTGTTCAGCAATTTTTTTATCTTTTAAAATTTTTAAACGTTTTTCAAAAAACATTTAAAAGAGAAAAGGCATTTCAATGTGAATCAGATATTCTGGAATAAGTCCCCGCCTTGAATTCAGCTGATATATGGAGATGTATCGGCGATTAAATCCTTGAATGTGGGTGCATACAAGTTAGCATTGAAGTGTTATGCTGATTTGTCATCCTAAGGAGATTTTTTCACCTTCGTTGGCACCTAGATACTTTAAGTTTGGTATAGTCCTCTATGTAAAGCAATGATCTAAGTAGGCGGGACCGGGGAGTCCGACCCGATTCCCTCGAAATCGGGAACCTATACGAATGGATACCATTCGATCCTCTGGTCAACACTGAATTAGTGAACAAAGAGAAAGAAGCCAAATATCATTTGCATGAAGAATCGAAATTGAAGAAGAAATTTTACCCACAGTAAGCTAAAATTCAATGGTCGAGTTAAGGGGATAATAATTCTAAGTTCTTCCTTGCCTCTTTAAAGTTCATGATATCTAATTTTAGCACATATGAACGCAAACTGTCAAATAGAGAATAATGAAGGACTCAAAAAAGATTGGGTAAAATATGATTCAGCATTATAAAAATATGTATCAACCGTTATGTGATGAAGTGATGCCTACCATTCCGTTCAAGAACAAGTTGTCAAATATCCATGGTGCCTTTTCTATCAATGGAGTCTACCAAGGAGGAAATCAAACATGTGGTGTTCTGTTATGACCTGGATTTTGGAAACCTAATTGTAAGGCATACGCTTAAAAAAAAAAGAAAAGAGTCTTGCACCGACGGCTGTTATATGACGCCGTCGGCGTATAGAAACCTGAAGCGGACAACTAATTTTACAAGGCACGGGCCTATATAAAGGGTATATAACCCAATTTTTTCTTCCTTCTTCCCTCGCACGAACTCAAGTCCCTTCTCCCTTCGCACGAACTCAAATCCCTTCTCCCTTCTCCCTTCTCTCATACTTCGCTCGTTGAAACCCTTCATTCCCTCTCGCTCAAACCCTAAATCCCACTCGCCATATTTGATTCTCCTCTCTCTCTCTCTCTCTCTCTCATGAAAGCTGACATCTCTCTCTTTCTCACTCGCGATTTCTCCCGCTGAAACCCCTTTTCCATCTAATTTTTTTTAAAATATTATCTCCATCTGCTCGAGAACGATAGATGGATCACTCGAATGGGGTTTAGTTCCAATGAGCCATAGCTGATGGTGTCCTCTTCAATTCTGTTTCTGGATCTGCAAAAGTGAATCGCCAAGGTTAGGGTTTCGATTTCTTTTTCTTTTTGATTGCTTTGTACTGGTAGTATTTATGGTTTTTGGATTTTGTTTTTTTTTTAGGTTGATCTGATCTGATTTATGTAGAGGAAGACGAACCATAGCTGATCGTATCACCATCATCTCCATTTCTAGATCTGCAAAAATGAATCGCAAAGGTTAGAGTTTTGATTTTTTTATTTTTCATTGCTTTGTACTGGTCTAGCCTCCTGAAGAATGACTCCATTTTGAGTATGCAGTTTCATAACCATAATGTTACTAACCAGATGGATGCTGGTTAGGAATTATTGTTGACATTTTTCTACCTTCCCCTTTTTTCCCGCTGCTGGTTTCTTTTTTGTCCTTTCTACCATGCTTAAATGCAGTATCTATGGAAGTGGTCGTGGTGCGCGACTAGTCTAGTCGAATCCTCTTACACAGACAAATCCTGCAAATTAATACTTTTAATTAAAATGTTAACAAATAAATATTTTTTTTAGGTGGCTGAGAGATGATTGGATTGGTTACATCAAGATGGGGATTTTTTTTTCAAAATTTAGAGCATATAGTTTGAACTCAAACTGGGCTAAACACATTTTAGAGCATGTGGTTTGTAATCTCAACTGCTAGAAGTCGTGGTTTTTGTTTCTTTAATGTAGCATAATGATCCAAGCAAAAAGGGTGGGAGAGCAAAGAAAGTTGTATCATACTTTATTGATGGTGGAGACTATATCCAAACTACAAGAATCGATACAATATCAATGATCTTTATTGTCTTGGAACAGATTTTACTCTGTGGTTGTCCATGCCAGTTTTTTATCTTACAGGTTTATATAAGAGGCTGTTTAGGACTTCGGTATGTGCTAAGAGAGTGCATGTGTATGTGGCAGTACCATTTTATAGATTGAGTATTGAAACATGATAATGGAAAATCTCAAAGAAAAAGTAATATGCACACAACACATAACTTGATATTGTTTAAGAAAATGAAAACAGTGTATTTTCTCCAATATTTGAATGGAGGAAAATATAGTTTAGAAGGTTATTCTGTGCTATATATGTTTGTACTCCTAGGGTTACATGCATTTAATCTTAGCACCGCCCCTATTATAGATAGTGTGATACATCTTTATTTCGGCAATTTTGCTTTACTTTGTGTGCATTGTAATTTCAGAAATCCGGTCAAGTATTTCTATTTACTTGGAAAAAATACTCTATAATCATGGATATTTCAGGGTCATATTTATCACTACGTCAAAATGAGGGAAAAACCACTGTAGCAATATAAAATAAACAATTGCTTAAAATAGTGGTGTAATATTTCACTCCTTAAAACAGTGATTTTTTAAGCTAAAACAGTGGTTTAAAAATTAGTCCTCTTATCACGTGATGATATCACGTGCAATGCATCGGGCCGACCCCGAACCTATTTCGTTAAGTGGTATCTACTCCTGTTTTTTTGATAAGATATCTACTCCTTCCTTTTTGCATTCTTTAGCTTCTTCCTCTCCCTCTCCCTCATTTATGTTTCAATCATCTTTAGATCCATATTCGATCGTCTCAACGGAGTGAAGATAAACCTCCTATTCGGTCGTCTCCAAATCCCTAATCAATAATATTGATGCCTCATCGGACGAAGATCAACGAGGACAAAGATAAAAAAACATCGGACGAAGATCAACGAAGACGAAGATCAACCTCCTATTCGATCGTCTCCAGATCTCTAATCAACAACGTTGATGCATAATCGACGAAGATCAACGAAGACAAAGATCAAAATACATCGGACGAAGATCAACCTTCTATTCGATCGTCTCTAGATCCCTAATCAACGACGTTGATGCCTCATCGGACGGCTCCCGATCGATCATTTCTCCTAATTTTTCCGCATCAGGATCCGCTTTTCAAGATTCTTTTAGAGGTTAGGGTTCCCAAATCCCCCTATTTTTTAATTTGCCAAATTAGATTTATTTATTATTATTATTTTCAGATTCGAGATTCTCATCTTAGGGTTTAATTTACAGGTTTCTTTATTTATGAATTAGGGTTTAATTGTGATTTTTTTTTGCGTTGTAGTTGTAATCTCTGTCTTAGGGTTTAATAGAATTTTTTTATTTATGAAATAGGGTTTAATTTATGGTTTTTTCTTGCATTTTGGATGTATTCTCTGCTCTTATCATCTTTCCTCTTCTTAGGGTTTTAATTTTTTGATATTTCATCGAAGCAAGGTTTCTTGATTGGGATTTGAATTAGGATGCGAGAGAATCTGCAAATCTAGGGTTTGAGAATCTAAAAAGTCCTCTAGTTTTGGTTAATCAGGTTTTGGATATGCATGAACTGATGGAGGAGCCTGATGTCTGTGTTGTGCTTCGTAGATTAAATAATTAGCTGCTGCCAGAATCCAAAGCTTGGTTGGAAGGCTACAATTGTCTCATGGAGTCATGGAGAGTGTTTTCTATCTTGTGAAACAAATCCTTAGTCAGTGGACAGCTCATTTCTTCAATCGACCAGCTTATCCTATGCAGCTTCTATGGATTTGCGAAGGTCTGTTTGTCAGCACTTACGAGATTTTGTAATTTGTAGTTGGATAACTTTCTTCAATTCTTCGTTCTTAAGTTCCTTGAAATTTTTATATATAAGAATTGTAGTTGTTTATTATTCTACTTTTCTGTGATGGCTTGCTCTTTATATATAAGAATCTTTGGTAAATTCCTTGAAAGCTTTTTACATTAGAATTATCTTAAAATGGAGGTTTTGTTAGAATCAAAATTACATGATTTGCTCTTCGTTTGGCTTATCAAGTTTTGCAGCTCACTACTCACTGATGTAGTGAGAGTAAATATCCTAAAGTCACTATAACTCGCTAATTAATTTTCTTGAGTTGATTCATAGTTTCATGTGAATTGGTAAGTTTCGTTGGAGTTCTGTTACTCTATTTTCATTATTTCAATTAAAATTTGATGTTTCAACCAGTGAGTTTACTTTATTTTTAACAAGAAAATAGCTGATAAAGTTGGCGTAGTTAGAGAATTGTGCTTGGAGTTGTATGAAAATTCTTTCTATTATTATGTTTACTTTTTGTGAGAGTTTTCATGAAGGAAACACCCTAAACGTCTTGCAATGGCTTCCTCAAGAAAATATGTGAAGTAGTAAATTTTTTAATTTACGTTCCAAAAGTGCTAATTCACCGTTGGTAAGCTACTCACAGCGAGGAAAGCACGTGCACTTAGAAACTGGTGGATGACATGGGTATAATTGCATAAGAAGATAGAATGAGATTGATAAATGGATACAATTATATGTAGACAACTCTATCTACTATTCCATAGTTTAAGAATCTTTCTTTGTCTTTTATAATAGCTAGTTGATGGCATGTGTCATGCTTGCGGTGAGGTAGAATGCGATAATGAGGCATATAAAAAATTGAAATTCTTTTGTTAGTTTCTTTTGTATAGCTAAATCCTTCTGGGAATTATATATTTCTATTATATTAGTTGTAGATAATTGATGAATTATCTAATTTGTATGCACTAAATGTCTAAAGACAAGGGTTTAGTTGACCCTACCCTTTTGAGGACTTTTAACTAAGGTGGTTGAAAGGTCCCATATGATATTTGAGCTGAAAACTCCATTTAGTTTGACCTGTGGACTGCCATGATCCTAATTGTTCAATTTGCAGAGTTGCAATGGCTGAAATAGCTTAACTAGGAGATTTAGGGGATCCATTTGAATAGGGAAATGAACCCTATGTGTTATGTAATTTGAAGCCATATTAAACTTTAGCCATTAATTCACCAAAGTACAAGGGCATAGCTTTGTTTTAAGTGCTAGGCATGTATATTTATAAATTTGGCACAGTTTGGTTGCCTTTCTCAAGATGCACATTTAGCAGCAAAAGAACTTGAAGGTATGCATTGATTTAAGCCTATTAATTTTTATTTTGAAGTTGGGTTTGTCTCTTTCAGCTGTATGGATGTTAAATACTAAAATTGAAAGTTGGTGTTCATTATCTCATATTTTCACTCCTCAGTAATGAATACTGGCTATTATGACGTAGTCATACATAATCTTGTCTGTAATAGTCTGATCCTTGATTACAATATAAACCCCAAAAAGTGTAGATTCTTTGCACTAAATATGTTGTTCTGTTACCTCAAATGGAAGTCTTTGCATTCATGTAAGCGATCTTCTTTAGCATGCTCCAAAATTTTGACTAAAGGTTTGCTAACATATATTATTTATTATCTTATATTTCCATACTAAAGGTGTACTTACTTTTTTTCCTATTAATATATTGCTTTGTTACAGATAAGAAAATATAAAATAAAATATAAAAAAAAATTGCGAGAGAGACCTTATTTACTCTTGGTCCATTGACATTCCTTCAACCAACCAGGTCTGTTTCAGTGTTGATTGGGAAGTTTTTTCAACTAATGCCATCCTACTTGTGAGGATAGCTGCTTTTTTGTTTTTTGAATGCTTGCTTGGGTTCATATTTCTAATTTAGGTACTCTTGAAATTGACCTTGATTTGGATCCTACAATATCCCATTATTTGTCCCTTGGGACTCATGAATTACTTGGGCAACTTTAAGCTACTTGGGCAACTTTAAGCTGTTCACATATTCTTCAATTTCTTATGATATTTTACTTCGTTCTATTAAACTATGAGTCTAAATTGAGTTTGGAAACCTGGTCCTCATAGTTGCAGTCAATAATTAGTTGATCCTCAGACTTGAGGAAGTGGTCTTTGATTTCTATTGGTAGTATGCATAAATTCTTAATAGTAGAGCAACTTCATCTCCATCCATACTAAATAATTGATTAGTTCTCTCTCCTTTGCATGTCTAAAATTTAATTTATTTATGTTTGAATCTATAATAGGAAATTTTATAAATAAATAAAAGCACTCTTAAGCAAGATGCTTAAGAGAAGGTATGTCACGAGGAAAAACAACTAATACTAACCATTCACAAACGCTTACATCTATTGCGTGTGATGGCATATTATAAATTTTATCTAGGAAAAATAGATAAATACATTGTTTTGAAGCTTGTGATGAAGATTATCTACCAAAATTTTCAAATAATAGTGTTAGCCATTAACATATTTTGTTAGAGGTTAGGTTGTCACTCGGCATAGACCCATCAGCCCATACTCCAGAAAGGGAGGGTGAGGGGGCATATGCCAAATTGAGAGACTAACCGACAAAGAGGACAGCGAAGGGAGAGCTTCCTCAATGAGAAGCTCGACTACAGCGAAGCGCTAACTGGCAAGAAACAAGCAGTAAAAACCCTTGATTCAAGCAAGCAAACTGGACACATCCTTAGTAGGGACTATAAACTAAATTGCAGATTTGATTTTAGTTTATAGTCCCTAAATGAGTAATAAGGCATGTATAGGGTCTAATATTAAACCCTTGATTCAAGCAATAAACTAAATGCTTATCCTGTTCATACCAAATTTGTGATAACTTATTAGATTTGATGCATTTCTAAATTTCTAGGTGACGGAGTCACATCAAGCAAACAAACTGGATACATCCGGAACAACCAAAGCGGTCATCTCGTGCTTCCAAGAGTTGGGTGTCTCATTTGAATTGGATCAGGTGTGTTGGATACACTGCAGATTAATTATATTTGTAGCTTCCAAGGAAGATACATTATCTCCAAATCAATGTCAAAATTTGTTGATTAATTTGTGCCTTTGAAGGGTCGTACTGTTGTATTGGAACAAAGCTTTGGTGCCCCCAAAGTGATCAAAGATGGCGTGACTGTAGCCAAGAGTATTGAATTCAAGGACAGGACGAAGAACGTGGGTGCTAGCCTTGTGAAGCAAGTTGCTAATGCCCATCAATGATGTTGCGGGAGATGGTAAATTTTTAAAGCATCTTATAGAGTTTCTTCTAAGCTTATTCTCTCGCTTTATTGCACTTGTGTTCGGCTGTGTGTGTGTTTTATATCAATGGGATTGATTTATTTGTTTTTCTTTCTTCTCCTTTACTTTTTAATATTATGTTTTCTTTTGTAGTGTCAAAGTTCATACCCTAAAGCAAATTAGAAGCATTTGTGTTTTAAAACCCAATTCAAGACATATTCTTTTGAGTGAAGAAGGGATTTTAAACCCAAGTTTATCATGTTGAAATTGTCTTGATTTTAAACCCAATTCAAGACATATTCTTTAAGACATTGGTGTGCTTATTATAAAAGCTTTGAGTTCTGGTTGCATCTGCTCATCTCGTACTCCGGGCCAGTTTTGCTACTATCATCATTCTATAAAGTTAGTTATGATACCGGAAGTGAGGAGGCAAGTATCTAGCATATATCTTGGGTATTTAATCATTGATGGTTTTCCATCATTAAAAAGTTGATTTTATTTTATTGGACTATGTGCAGGAAAATTTAAATTATCTTACAATTTGTTCCATTGATGAAAGTTTTATTGAAAGGATACTCCATATGTTTGAATTGGAGATTGCTTGGGTACCTTATTATGAGCCTTTCTCTCTGATTTTTTCTCTAGAGAACATAGGTACCGCTTAAAGTTTACATTATTGGGTATGATTATGTAGGGAGAGAGAAGAATATCACAAGAACATGAATCTCTTCTAGGTACCCGAACATGAATATTTGAAATTAGATTTTGTTCGATTTGCAGATTAAAAACTGAGGATATTGGTTTTTATTTATTTATTTGCTTTAAATATTTCATCTTCGTTGGCAAGTTGGTGTGTTTGATTTTTATTTATTTATTTATTTTTAATGATGCAACTAGGCGCGTAGTGCCTTTCATGGCATTAGCTGATTAAATTGATGGAAGAAAGCGATTGGTTTATGGCGATGCATGCATTTCTTTCCAATGGACAGATTGACATTTGCTTGATTCCCGAGGTTTGTAGCATCTGTGATAGACCTTTTTTTTAATGATGACTATTAGGAATTAATTCTTTGATATCTGAAACGAAGGTACCTTTTAATTTAGAAGGACCATATGGTGTCTTACATCATCTTGAGCATTTGATAAAGACGAAAGGATCAGCTGTGGTTTGTGGGGCTGAAGGAGCAGGACAAGTAAGTGATTTTGATGACTTCTTTTTAGTATGTTTGACCGTATATCATGGGGTATTGTTAATTTCTAGGATTTAGGAAAAGAAATTGTGATTGTTAAAGAACATGTCTAGAAATTTTTAGTTGATGTGATCATGTGAATAAAGTTTATGTTTTTTAAGTTTGACTTGGCTGTCGGGACTGATTAAAGATGAATAAGGGATGGGGCTTTTGCTTCGTAGAAGTATCAACAAATCTCATTTATTCCTTGGCATGCATGGTCTGATCTTAGTATGCTCTGAATATATAAACCAACGCAATGCTAACACTAATATAGAAATCTTATCTCATCAGAAAAAAAGTTCAAAAGGGAACACAAGAAAGAAATAGTAATTATAGTTGAATCTAGTGAGGTTCTGATGCTCTGCTCCTCAAATTTGAGAAACATTGGTCTGTATGTCACCATAGACCTGAGGCCTTCGCACACATTGGTTGGTTAATAAGTAGAGATTGGTGCACTTTGATGGCAGAATGTTTGGGGTGAGCCTTTAGAGTTGAGACCTTGCACCCTAAGGTGGTGTACCACCGCACATCTAATGTTTCTTCATATATCAAGTCTGGTGTGAATCTGATAATTAAGATATATGGTTTTAGTTTATATATGATGGCCAGTAATACAATTGGTTCATATGTCAATCAATGTTGATGATTCAGCAGATAGGTTAGCCAAAATGGCTGGTTTAGGACAGTTGATGATCTCAATCTATTAGTGCATGAATCACTGTTAAAAGCTTTTAAGTTCTAGCCACTATAAATTTGTACATAACTGGTATTGGGTACTGGTATTCTATTGTGTATTGTGTGTGCCTCCAATGTTAGTAAACACGAGGCCCTCCCATATGAGCTTAGAGTCCTACTCGTGCATCCTTTGGGTTTTTTTACATATATCATAGATGTACCATAGTCCAAAGATCTTTGGGGTAAAAGAATAGGAAGAAAGACTATCTGTCATTTCATTCAAAGCTGTCAAACAAATATCTCTATTTTCAACAAAAGATTTTTCCTTCTCAATGGATGGAGATCATTTTTTGTCCCAATCCACGACACAATAGTCAAGCGTCATCTAAAATTAACGTACACCATGTATCATCCACCATACCTTAATTTTATGACATTTACAGAGGAGGGGGATTGTATTTTGTCCAAATCTTTTGCATCATATATAAATCTTGCTTAAGTCGGGTACCTAATACCAACACCTTTATATTGAAATATTTCACTGTTCAAGACACCACTACAATAAAGACAAAATGATATCTTGTCTGAGAAGGGTCACTTGGCCCCCTCGCCCGTTAGTAGGTCGGCCAATGCTTACTTAAATCAGCATAACATTAGCACTGCTCCTACTTAAAGATATCTCGGCTGAGAAGGGTCACTTCTCCTACCTTAAATCAGCATAACATCAGCACTTCGTCACTGATACGTTGGCATCCAAATTTCAAAAGAACTAAAGTGGAAGATTCACACTTCGCAGCCTTAGACTCCTGCATCAATTAAATTACTAGAAATAATACCATATTTTAATCAAAAAGGTCCTTATTAATAGAACCCATTTCCCCAATTTCTATATCCAAACTCAGGAGTTTTTAAATCAGAGAAAGTTCTTAAAAAAAAATGTCTGAATCCCAAAATTCTGATCTTCTGAAAAGTCCATGATTGGTGGTGAGAAAATTGCAGGTGAGGGCTCAACGTGAAGGAGATGGGGCCATTGTTAGAAGAGCCATTGGGAGGTATAATAAAATTAATTAATTTAACTTTTGAAATGGGTCTCTATTTTAAATCTTCTTCTTTAGTTTGGATAGAAATTATAGAAAGTTAAATTGTTTTGATTAATGAGTAGTTGTGTATTAGGCTGGAGTTGAAGTATTTTGATCCGTTTCTTCTTTTGGATGAATTTTCAGGTGGGTATTTCTATATTCTGTCATTTTTTTGTTATTATTTTCTTTGATTACATAATATTTATATGTTTCTTTACCTATATAAAAAAATATATATTTATTTGTTTCCTTGATTCTTGCAGTGATTATTTTTTATCCTTGTTTCTTGCAGTGATTATTTATTTATTTCCTTGATCCTTGTTTATTTGATTACATAATATTTATAAATATATTTATTTATATCTTTGCTTGTAATTGTCTTTTTAACAATAGAATCTTGTTGTCAATCAAAAAAATAATTGTCGAAACCTCTAGGATGTTGGAGTCTAGAGAAAGTTAATTGCCGTAAATCCCCTATAGGGTGGATTGTATTGTGGAGGATGTTAGGGAGAAGTAAATCAGCCCGTTGCTGGAGACTCATTTATTTTGTAATTTTGACTGCTTGTAATCTGCACTTTTTCCCTTTTGATGGTGCCATGACTGCACGAAAGGTCTCTAAACACGTTGGTTAAACTTTCTGTAGCCTTCGACAAATATTTTATTTTTTCGCTTGTTTTGCTCTTTCATATAAAATAGTAATTAATGTATTTGTTAGCGTATTTGTTAAGAAAGTAGCAATCTTAATGTTTTCTTAATTTGCTCTACATGGTTCACAAGTTGTGTAATTAGTAAAATTAAGAGAGAACTAGCCGAAGTCAGCTAGTAAATTAAGAGAGAACTAGCCTAAGCTTATTCTGTGGTAGATTTCACTTTGAACCCCTTTTTGTGGACCCTCAGGTAGCCTTCTCCCCAGGTCGACCCTTCCAGGACTTGGACTCGGAGTCATCATGGTGGCTCTGATACTGTTTGTTAAGGACCTAAATAATACACCAAAAGCGCCCAAGAGTTAACAAAGAGACAAATTTATTCAATTCTTTTCTAAATCATGTCTTTGCAGATAAAGGGCCTCCACCAATACGACTACTTGAGAGCGAATAAATCAACTTCAGCATGGGGTTAGAAGTCTGTGTGCCATTTTTAGACAAAGAATTCATCAAAGTTGCAATGGATATTGATCCTGAATGGAAGATGGTAAGTTTTAGAGATTACAGAAATTCTCTTGGTTGATATGTGGATCATTCATAAGTGCTTATGGCTCATTTTGATGTAAATTTAAATATGTATTAGATAAAACCTGATCTTGGACGAATGGAGAAATGGGTGTTGAGGAAGGCTTTCGATGATGAGGAGAATCCGTATTTGCCAAAGGTTAGTAACCATCCACTTTATTAGTCTCTTCTTTGGCTTCATTTATGCCGATATCTTACTATGTTTCTATGAGTAAACATGTAAATGGATCCTCATTAGCATAGTAGTAGGGCCTATTTGGTTGGCTGCCAAATTCGTGAATGGAATCATTCACGAATTGGGTTCATTGACTTGTTTAGGCTACTGTAAAAAATGCAAATTGGTTGGCCATCTCTTTAGTAATCCCACTCAAACTCGTGAGTGAGATTATTTTCACTATACCCATTTAATTCCCATTTGTGAACCGGGTGCTTGTCAATGAGAAGAAGCATGAATTATGCCCCGAACAATTGGCAATGAAAGGAGGTCCTTCGGTTCCCATGGATCAACAACTTTTTGAACCACCATAATAACAAATGCATGTTTTTTTTGTTCTGCAGCATATTCTTTATAAGCAGAAAGAGCAGTTCAGTGATGGTGTTGGCTACAGTTGGATTGATGGGCTTAAGGTTCATGCAGCAGGACATGTACTCTCTCGCTCTCCCTCACTAAAAGTGCCAATCTATCTTCTTTTTTTGGCATAGGTGACAGATAAAATGATGCTTAATGCTCTTCGCATCTTCCCACACAACACGCCCACGACAAAGGAGGCCTACTACTACTGAGTGGTCTTCGAATGGTTCTTCCCATAGGTGATCTACTTCGTAATTTACAATATTGTTAACACCCGAGGATTAAAATCTTGGTCATGGCCTGTGCCGATACCGAGACTTATCATCTCAAAGTATCGTGCGGCACTCGAGACTAAGTATATTTATCATGCGGTACTCGAGACTAAGTATATGTATCGTGCAATACCCGAGACAATACATTTGTCTCGGGTCGAACCAATACTGAGATGTCTCACCCGAAATTCTGATTTATGCGAACACCAATATCTCATTCTTTGGCTTATCAGAACTCCGCAAGGTTAACAGTCCCAGGAGGTTCATGTATTAGGTAGCTTAAGGTAATTTTTTTTTTTTTTGAGAAAATAACTTAAGATAATTTGAGAATCATGATATATAGTTTTTCTTATTTTTTTGTCGATTTTCTTAATTCTCTGCATACAGGAATTGCTGCAAAAGTCAAATGCAACATATGCATCTGGCAATGTGGTGCTCGGAGATATTAGAGTTCATATCTAGCAGCAGGTTAGGTTCTTACTAGCTCAGTTTGTCACTTATATTTTTCAGATTTTAGAAAAATGAATTGCATGAGTTAATGCACCAAGGCCTAGACTTTAATGATGTTCTCCTTTTGATTTCAGGCGACCGATTTCAAGATCACCTTAAACGGATCTCCAGGGGTCGGGGACACTTGGCAGGAGAGGCGAAGCAATTTATTTATATTTTCTTTTATTTTGAAAATGGGTCATAGTGTTCTCAGATTGTTAACTCTCTTTCTTTTCTTCTTCTTTTTGTTTGAATAAAAGGATTGGACATATAAAGTTTAAAATATTTGGCTGATTTGAAAAGTTGGATCATAGGTTGAGATGAAATATTTTATTTGAATAAAATAATTGGGCTTCTATTTTTTTTATTAATGGTATTGAATGATTTGCATTTGAGTTGAATGAATGTGTTGAAAAAAAAATTTGTCTGATTAATAGCTATTTTTCTTTATATAATTTTTTTTAAAGCATTAAAAAAATTGCATATAAAAAAAAGCATAAAAAAATTGCATTAAAAAAGCATAAAAAAAATATTATTAAAAAAAAAATTGTATAAAAATCGTCGACGTAATTTTTTATAAAAAAATAGTATTTTTAAAAAAAAAATTTGCATAAAAAAAAACCACTACCAAAAGCAGTGGTTTTTTCTATGACTGTAAAGAGCAGTCGTTGTTGAAGTTCATAAACCACTGTTTTGTGTAGTGGTAAAAAAAATCACTCCTTTTTTTACAACTATTTAAGGCAGTAGTCTTTTTGAAAAAAACCCACTGTTTAAGGCAGTTGTGACAGCCCGAATTTCCACGCCCGACAATCTGTGCCATCAGGATCATACTCTGGATGATCCCCAGGACAGATCACGAAGTGTCTACTCGTATAGCGGAAATCGAGCAAACATTGTCCAACGGTGGTAGATCGAGTCATCATAAGGCATTTAAAATAGAAAGAAACAATAAACAAAACTTGTGTTTAACTATCTCAAAAGAATATACATTCCCAAAAAGGAACCAAGAAGAACCAATGGTGATGGGCATCCATTACCCAAAACAATGGTTCCTGATAATGGTTCCAATGGAATGTATAGTAATACAATAAAGTAATATCTACAAAAATAAATACAGAAAGTGGCCACCAGGCACACAATAATTCAAAGTTTATACAAAATCCCAAAATGACCAGACTGGTATACCCAGACTATGGATAAAAATCGTCTGGCTGGACATCAGTCTCCTCGTCCTCAGCCTCATCCTCTAGATCAGGCTGGTAGTCAGGGTCACTCTCGGTGCCTGGATTTCTAGCCTCAGAACCTAAAATGTTAATGAAAATAGGGTGAGCTACATCATAGCTCAATAGAAGAATTCCAACTAAAATGAATTGAATATGCAGATCATGATGTCTCAAAACAGGAAATCAAGTCAGAACTTGCAAACATGACAAATCAATGTAATACCGAGCTTTTAAATAAGAAACAGATGTTATCCAAGTATATGATTAGTGACTTAAATTGTGTATGTTTTCGAACTTAAGAAACTCCCATGAATATATAACACGGAGAAAATAGGAATTTACCGATAGGAAACCCCAACCAATTGTCGTTCACATGAACAATTTTAGATTGCAACAATGTCTCATCTATGGAGTGCAATTGTGCCGAGAGATTACAAGCAGATGCACAAGTGTGCCAGGCTCGGATATACTGCCGAGTCGGTGGGGATCATCTAGTTAAATCATCAAATCACATACACATGTAGACCTCACAGATCAAATAGCAGAAATCAGGAGCAGGTTTCAGATTACAATTCCGAAAATAGAAATCAGAGATAGCAAGAAGTTATGATATGCTAACATGCTTGTTAAAACAGAAATCAGGGTGCAGATATGAGATAAATATGAAATCATACTGAAAAATAGTTTAGGTTGGTTTTCCCCCACCTCAGAGCAGACTTCTTTCTAAGCAAATCCAAAGCCTTTTAAAGCGTCATGGTCCGATCCTAGACCATAAATATCGTATACTACGTGTCAGGTAGGTCATAAGGCAACTGGTACGGTGCCCAGTAGCATTCAATTTTCATAAACAAATCAGGACAAAACAGGGGGGGTGATTGATCGATCAACACCCTTATTGATCGATCAATACTCCTTATTGATCGATCAATGTCCTCATTGATCGATCAATATATTCAACTCCATTCATCAGTAACTGAGGTAGTTGATCGATCAATAGCCTTTATTGATCGATCAACACCCTTCATTGATCGATCAATACCTTAATTGATCGATCAATAATCCCTTTTCTTCACACTTTAGCACAGCCAAAATTGATCGATCACCAGCTTGGTTGATCGATCAATGCATCCCGTTGATCGATCAATGCCCTCATTGATCGATCAATAGCCTAAAATCTCAAATTTTCCACCTTCTGTTCACATTTGTGATTTATATAGATTGATCGATCAATGCCTTCATTGATCGATCAATACACCCCAGTGATCGATCAATGCCTTCAGTGATCGATCAATGCCTTCGTTGATCGATCAATACCAGTCATTGATCGATCAATCTCCTTGTGGTCGATCAATGCTCACAATTGATCGATCAATTCACTAATTGATCGATCAACACCTTGCGAGCACTGAACTTCCAGAAAAAGACCCCTCACTGTTCCCACTTAAGTCTTATACAGATTGATCGATCAATGGCTTTCATTGATTGATCACCCAAGTATTGATCGATCAATCTTGTCATTGATCGATCAATAATGACAGAAACTTTGTCATTAATGGAGGTCATCTATTTTCCTTATTTTTGACCCATTTTCATTAATGATTTCTTGCAACCATTAATACACACACAACACACATATAAGAGCTCTCATCTGCCCAAATTTAAAAGCATAGGCTCACCTTTGCTTGGTCCCCTTCGGGGTTTTGGCAACGCAATCCCACGAGGGTTTCAGATCCGGAATTTGGGCTGTATCGCCGGTGCGACCCTGACAATCAATCTATCGACTCCGATTCAGCACGCGGAGGTCTCACATACACGTAGACTATGTTTGGGTTCGCTTCATTGAACTCACCCTACCCTAACTCAATGTGACGCATGATCTTCGCAGCTCTAACCCCACTTCCTCATAAGGCATGCTCAATCTCACCTAGCCGCAGACTTCCTTGCTCAAGAACTAGAGGAAGAAGAAGAGAAAACACCTCTCCAGGTCTCTCCCTTCCCTTATAAGCTACCCAAACTGAAATATCTTTGATATTTCAGTTTAGGCCCTAATTTCAAGCTTCGGTGTGAAACACTCATACGGTTTCTATGGTGTAACGTGTTACGTCAATATCCTACACAACTCAGACTTAAGCGAGAATTCACGTGTGAATTCATCTAACTACGGGGTATCTTTACCTCAACTAATATTGATTATTATATTTTCAAAAAAAATCTGTCTCGATTTCTGTGTCGGGCGCGCATATCGAAATAGTCAGGTTCTTATTTGGAACTTCAAGGTCGTTACGGCAGTGGTTTTTTTTGCTTTTTCACGTAGTGTATGCTTGTCTTTTGTATGGGGCACATTTAATGGATTCCGAACTTTTGATATTATGATGCCAATTTACTTAAATAATCAAGAGCCATTTTTGTATTATGAAATTTAGATTGCAAAGATGATGGGAAACACATAAATTTTTATTTTTTTGATCATCATCCGGCTAGGTGTTTTGGCCCTAGGGTTCACGACTAGCAACTAAATTAATAGTGATGATGGAATGTTACTGTAAATTTTGAGGTGTGATTATATTTCTAACATTTCTTTGTCATTGAATTCTCTATAAAATAAACCTGTTATTTTTCCTTTTTTGGTGCTATAATTTTGATGTTTTCCTATCACTTGTAGCATCATAAGGATAGTGTCTTGCAATGGATGACATCTTCTTTTTGTTTTGTGTTACTTGGCTGTACCTTGGATTCTTGTGGTAAAGAATTTAATCTTATATCTTATTTTCCTACTTATTATAATATCTCATTAGCCACTAATTTCTTTTGTATTGAAAAAATTAATGTTGAAAACTAAACTGGCTAGAGAGAGAGAGAGAGAGTGAGTGAACAGAAACTGAGAGGTTTACTGATTGGGGTGGTTTGTGCAGGGATAACCTTCTCTATTTATTCATAGACAGTCTATGTGACAGCCCGAATTTCGGCACCCCGAAACCCGTGCCATCAGCACGATCATCTTGACCGTGCCCTTTAGCTAAGCACGGAACACTAGTATATCAAGCATAAAAAAGTATAATAAACGAAATTGCGGAATTTTAAATCTATATTAATTAACTCCCCAAAAGACAGTTCTGCCCTCATGCCTCTACATGAATGGAGAACCGATCCAAACCATCGATGATAGCAATCATCACGGATGGTTCGTCCCAAAAGAATGATCCCAACTCTATATATATACATGGCATAAACAGAATCAAGGCTTGACATACCAAGCCGTACAAAACTCTCTCTAAAATCTCTCAAAGTGGCACAACGGAGTCCTCTAGAAGAAGTCCTCTGGAGGTGGCTCCAACTCGTCACCGGCCGCAAGGTCCGACTCGCCGGGATCAGCGTCTCCTGAAGCCTCGGCAGCTGCTAGTAGTGGACCTGCGACGTATAGTCTATAGGGTGAGCTACATCCTAGCTCAATAGGGAACAAACACGGTTGAACATATAAATTATAACTCACATATATTCCATGATATGCCATGCATGATGTATCTATGCAGTTGTTAATGAAACAGTTAAAAAGCATTTCGTTTTACTGTTGATTACTTATATTTTCATTTACTCATGAATGATGCTGAAAAGGCCTAAAGCAAAACTTAAACTTTCAACTTAAGTAATCCCCGAGCAATATAGCATCGAGCCCCGATGAGATACCCATCATCGTCATCTATATAGACAGTTTTAACCGTATTCCCTGGGAATACAAATAGTACCCAAGCCCCTTTCCCCTGGGGATTGGTGGCAGGGTTTCACTTGTCTCAATCAACACCCCTGGGGTGTGCTTACTATGTACGGATAAGCCTCCGCACTGGCCTACGGTTTCGCCGCCGTATCGGTCACGGATATCCTGCCGTGTCAGTCGTGGATATCCCGCCACGTCGGTGGGGTACCCTATCAAACCTCAAATAACAAAAATATCGGTGCCTTATATATAGTTATTCACCGTGTAAATGTGCTATCTTATATCAGTTAGGCCCTATCAAACATGATTCAATCCTTGGATACATCCCTGGGATGTATTCATTTACTTGCATCACACCTGATGCTCTTATTTCTTTACTTCTTCATCCCCTGGGGATGGCTCATTATGATTACTCTTATGAATGTTACACACACACACTTTTCACAAATTCTTAAGAATAACAATTGAATTGAAATCTATATCACTACATACATGCTCTTGTAAAATAAAGTACATGTTCAAGGTGTTCCCTACCTCAAGTCTTTGTTTGATCAACGCATAAAGGTCCCACGTGGCTCCTTGTGCACTAGCTCACACGTACCACCTATGGTACCACATAACAGGTGAAACACATCACTAAGGATGCAATAAAGGAGGTCCAAGACCCTCCATGAATCTTAAAGTCAAACCCAAAAGTCAACATAATTTATCTCAGTCGATTAATCGGATCCCAAAATCGATTAATCGAATCAGATTCGATTAATCGATTTCCAAAATCGATTAATCGAAGGTCAATATCGATTAATCGAAGTAATTTCGATTAATCGAAATTCTCTGTTTCGCAAAGTCGATTCTCAGTTCGAACAGTCGAGCTTTCATTCGATTAATCGAATCCAATTTCGATTAATCGAAATTCTCCTTTTCGCAAAGTAAACTCACAGTTCGAACAGTCGAGTTTTCATTCGATTAATCGAATCCCATTTCGATTAATCGAAATTCTTCTTTTCGCAAAGTCGACTCTCAGTTCGAACAGTCGAGTTTCACAAGTTGATTAATCGATCCCAAATCGATTAATCGAAAACTAAAATCGATTAATCGAAATCCCATTTCGATTAGTCGATTTTTCCTCAAGTCATTTCCTCCAACCCACAGGGTCCTGAGTTCTCACCAAATCGATTAATCAAAATCAAAATCGATTAAACGAAATCAAATTCGATTAATCGAAATCGAATCCTCGACCTTTCAACTTCTGGCCAATTTGATTAATGAAACCCAATTTGATTAATCAAAATTGTCGATTCGACCCTTCATTTATCTTCTTCCATACTTTTCCCTCTATTTTTCTAAGCCATTATCCTATGATTTAACCCACATTCAATCACAACTTAACCCCTATAATCTATGCATTTTATTTACAAAAATTTTACCTTGAATAGATCTCCAGTTGATTTCAATCAAATAGTTGGAAGGCTAGGGTTTCCAGCTTTTGCTCTAACAGATCCAAATCGTGTTGAATCCGGCTTTTATCGCTTGAATCTCTCTTCCTCAACTAGCATTTACTCCTCTCTTACTTCTCTCTCTCTCTCTCTCTCTTCTTTACTCTCCTTCAACAACCAAAAATACACATCTAGGGTTATTAAACCCTTTTTATCTATCTCCCTCTTTGTGTGTTGAGCACATACACCGCAGTAGGTGTAAGTGACTTCTCATTTACATCCCACACCACATAATCACTCAAACTATCACATCTCGTCCGTTCATCACATTCTATGCTAACTCATGATCTCCTGATTGGTCAAACTTGTGACCAATCGGGCACGGATCCCGAGGTCATAGTTTAGCGTGATTTTTCGGGCTATTACATCCTCCCCACCTTGGGAATTTTCGTCCTCGAAAATAACCCAAGGTTTGTCTCTCTGGGTCTCTCTCCCCCCCCCCCACACTTTCAGGTGAGGTGGTCCAATTGACTCAGACGTATTTATGTATTCGCGCATTCACACATACAAGCATGGAAGTAAAATTTAACAAAATTGAACAATTTACACAAAAAGTTTGATTTGTATTAAGGATTGAATATTTTTACAATGCCAATAAGTTGGCGTACAATAAAATCTACAGGTATAAAATCAAAATGCAAAATACATATAAGACTCAAAGAGTCCCCTCGCCAGGCTGGTCGGGTGCTGAGGCGGTGGGTCTGGGTGAGTCTCTTTGTGGTGGCGATTTGTCTTTGGCCTGGGTGGTCATTGTGGCTGCTGGCGTCTCGTGAGCAGATGTGGATGTGGAAGGAGCCGCGTCTGCAGTGGTGGGATGGAAGACGGGTCCTCGGTGGAAGGCGGTGCGTCCGGTCGTCCACTCCTCCTCCTGGGCGAGGTAGCGGCGGTAGTCGGTAGGATAGATGTGGCGGAGGGTGTGGAAGAGTAGAAAGTTCATCCGCCGGTTCATCCTTTCGTTGTTGGCCTCCATACGGGCCAACACCTCCTCGATGGTCGGCCCAGATGAAGTGGCACGCCGACGGTAGGATGAGGTGGGTGTCACGGGCGGGGAGTGGGCAGGTGGTGTCAGTGAGGCTGCGGTGTGGGAGGGAACCCTCTCCACGGATGGCTCTGCGGGGATAGGGTGTGCCCCACCCACGGGTAGGTCCTGCTGAGGCGGTGGGGGTGGTGACGGTGCTACTGCTGCTGCTGCTGCTGCGGCTGGGGCGGGAGCGGGACCCGAAGCAGGTAGGGTCCGCTTTAAGAGGTTGTAGCACTCTGGTCCATGAAGACTTGCGTCTTCACACGATCCGTAGGATCGGTGAGATGGTGTAGGAGCAACATGCTCGATATAAGGCGAGCATAGGGCATCTTTTCTTTGGGCCGAAGGTTGCCCTTTATCAACTTGCCCTTGATGTACCACATCCCCTCAAGGATGACCATTGTGGCGTCGAACCACCGGCCCACGAAGGCGCAGTAAGTGTGTGTTGCACCTTTTCGGTCTGGCGCTCGATGTAAATGGCGCTGCACTTGATTATGGAATTAAGCATCCACATGTATGGTGGAAGGTCAACCCTCTTGATGGAGGATCCGGACCCCTTCTTCCCGTTGGTCATACGGGTCATGACCTCTTCAAAGTGGGGGTCTTCCTCAAAGGGCGAAAAGAGGGTAGTTTCGGGGGTGAACTCGAGGTAGCACTCGAGTACCTCGTGGATGTGACGTCGAGTGATCGTATAGAGACGACCCTCGATCTTGGTTATGATGCAATCGTCGGTAGGGCCATCGATTAGCCCTTGGTAGAATAATCTCACCAATCTAGGGTAATAGGAACCTCGGATTGGTTTGAGAAGGTTGCCGAGGCCGGCGTTATTAAGATAATTTCGAGCCCATTGGGTCTCGCCCGGCATATCGGGATTGGTGAAAAGGGTAGGGTCTATGATATATTCGACCTCAAAGGTCTTTGCCGTCCACCATTCATTTGGTTGCTCGACATTGGTGGGTGGTGGTGGCATGGGGGTGGACTCGCGGGAAGACTCGCGCGTAGACGCGCTCGTCGAACCGGAGGTGGTCTCCAATTCCGACGGTGATGGAGTCCTCACCGGCGATGGGGTAGGTGGTGGTGGTGCAGCGTTCTTACGCCTAACCGGCAACTTAGACGTCGCCTTCTTTGACGATAATCGGGTTTTGGGCGGCATTCTTAGAAAATCTAGGGTTTATCTAGTTTAAATTTGAAAGAAAGGTACGAATCTAGGGTTTACCTTAGGTTTCGAAGGCGGATTCAGAAGCGAATCAACGGAAGATCCAAACCCTAGACCACTCGGTTGGTTGGAGAAGAAGGAGAAGATGAAACGCCCAAAATCCCAAGCAAGAAAAATTTCGAATGGGAAATGAAATCCCCAATTTTATATATATAGCCCGCGGCTCGATTAATCGAAATTCAGAATCGATTAATCGAGATTCAAAACTAGGTTAAACCGCGTAAAATCGATTAATCGAAAGTCAAATTTGATTAATCGAAATGATTTCGATTAATCGAAATCGTATCTATTTAAAATTTTCAATTTTTGAGCTCACTGGCGCGAGCCAGTCGATTAATCGAAATCCATTTCGATTAATCAAAATTCCAAAATCGATTAATCGACTTTAATTTCGATTAATCGAAATCATGCTGCAACTTCAAATTTCCTAGAATTTCTTAAATTATTCGATTAATCGAATCCAATTCGATTAATCGAAATTCTGAAATCGATTAATTGAAATGCACTTCGATTAATCGAAATCGTCCATTTGCTTTCAATTCTTGTAAGTCCCTTTAGTAAATTGATTAATCGAAATATAATTCGATTAATCGAAATTTTAAAAATCGATTAGTCGATCCCAAATCGATTAATCGAAATTCCAATTCGATCAATCGAAATTTTTCTTCTATGTATATTCTAACTCTCCTTTCAATTTCCAGTCACTGGCACATGCCAGTCGACTAATCGAACAAAATCGATTAATCGAAATTCCAAATCGATTAATCGATTTGAAATTCGATTAATCGGTTTTGCCCAATTTCTACAGAATTTCAATCTCTTTATTTCTTTGATTTCTTTTGGTAGTTTATGACATCAAGTGATCCATAGTTCCATAAAAATACATACACTTGGTCATATATATACAAGAAAGAAATATTCCTTTAATCATACAATCGAGCAAAATTTTTCATCGAATTACAAGGATCGTGGAGATTCCACGAACACGTTCGTGGTTTACATTGAATTCTCACGTCGTTTGAAACAAAATTTGGATATTGTTCTTTCACATGCCTCTCTTTCCCAAGTAGCCTCTTCTTTTGGATGATTGTTCCAGAACAAGCACTAAAGGGAATCACTTTAGTCTGTGATGCGTTCCTTTCGATCCAAGATTTCCACTGGTTCCTCTATCATGCTCATGTCCTCACACATCTCTATAGGTTGCTTTCCTAATACATGGGACGGATCATTCACATACTTTCTGAGCATCGATATGTGGAAAATATTATGTACTCGATCAAATAGCGGTGGTAAATCAATGCGATATGCAACTTCACCTACGCATCCCAAAATTTCAAATGGTCCAACATAACGTGGACTTAACTTCCCTCTCTTGCCAAATCTCATTACACCTTTCATAGGTGACACCTTCACAAACACATGCTCGCCCACTTTGTAGTCAACACTAGTCCGCTTCATATCGGCGTAACTTTTCTGTCTACTCTGTGCTGTCTTCAACCTTTCTCTGATAATTCGAACGACGGTAGCGTTATCTTCAAATAGTTTTGGTCCTAACACAAATTTCTCACCTGTTTCCTCCCAATTGAGAGGTGACTTGCATCGTCGTCCATACAGAGCTTCGTACGGTGCCATGCCAATACTCGTTTGAAAACTGTTATTATATGCGAACTCGAGCATCGATAGATACTCATCCCAGTATCCTTACATATCAAGCATGCATGCTCTGAGCATGTTTTCTATTACTTGGTTCACTCGCTCTGTCTGCCCATCAGTTTGAGGATGGAAAGCTGAACTAAAGTCTAGTCGTGTTCCCATTCCTTCTTGAAATTTCTTCCAAAACTTGGACGTATATAGTGGATCACGATCTGAAACTATGCTGCTTGGAATACCATGTAATCTTACAATCTCCTTCATGTATAAGTCTTCGGTCTTCAGATATCGTAGTATTGTATGGCAAAAGTGTTGATTTGGTCAATCGGTCTATGACGCACCCAAATGGCATTGTGTCTCTTGGCGACGGGGTAATCCAACAATGAAAATCCATTGAGATCGATTCCACTTCCATTCGGATTGGTAAAGGTTGCAATAGTCCCAGGATGTCTATGATCAACCTTCACTTGTCGACAAGTCAAACATCGTGACACATACTCGGCCACGCCTTGTTTGATCCTCCACCAAAGAGTTCTTTTCAAATCTTGGTACATTTTGGTGCTACCAGGGTGGATAGCATAATTTGACTTATGGGCCTCATCAAGAATCGTTCGTCTTAGATCGGCATGGTCCGGAAAGCAGAGACGGCCTTTAAACAACAAGGAACCATCTTCTTTTAATGAGAAGTCCGACCTGATGCCTTCACTCACGTCTTGATGAATCTTTGTTAATGCCGGATCTTTCATCCAGAGATCATGGATATGCTCAAATATCACCGGGTTTACCGATATGTTAGCCAAAAGGATCCGGTGTCCTTGACTCAATGTTCGCATCATAGAATGCCGTGTCTTCCAATAATTTCCATCGCATGCATACCCAAAATCAAAGAAGCTAATCGAAATGAACCCTTTCCGACTCAATGCATCGGCTACTACATTCGCCTTGCCAGGATGGTATTGTATGGAGCAATCATAATCCTTGAGGAATTCCATCCATCCATCTGCCTCATGTTGAGCTCTTCGTAAACAGATATCGAGGCTCTTATGATCGGTGAAAATTTCAAAGTCTCACCATACAAGTAATGTCTCCAAATCTTTAGCATAAAAATGATTCCCGCTAGTTCCAAGTTATGAGTCGGGTAATTTTTCTCGTGTTCTTCATGCCTTTGATCCGTAAGCTATCACCTTCTTGTGTTGGTTGAGTACACATCCAAGGCCATTGTACACGTCAGCGTATCCTCCACTTTGAAGGAATCGCTATCACGGAGCCAAGTGAGTCTCGCTTTTGAGTTCTTGAAAACTCTTCGATGCCTCACTCCACTCAAACCTTGAATCTTTTCGTGTCGACTTTGTGAGAGGTCCCGATATCTTTGAAAACCCCTCGAAAACGTCGATAATAGCCTCGCTAAGCCCGTAAAACTTGGACATCGGTCCATCGTCTTTGGTTGCTCCCATTTAACTCGCTTCTATCTTCTTTGGATCTCGTGACTCCATGCTTTGAGGCGACATGTCCCAAAAAGCTAACTTCTTCCAACCAAAACTCACACTTGTGAGTTTGGCGACAATTGGTGCCCCAGTAGAGCAATCCTCAAATGTTCTTCGTGTTCCGCCTTGGATTTGGAGTATATCGATATCATCAACAAATACTACGACGCAGGAGTCCAAGTGTGGTTTAAACACTCGATTCATCGATCCATAAACGACGCCGAGCATTCGGCCAATCCAAACGGCATCACAAGGAATTCATAGTGTCCATACCGTGTCCGAAAAGCCTTCAATGTCCTCTCGCCTTTGACTCAAGAATCGATGATACCAGATCTCAGGTCGATCTGGGAAAAATACCTTGCTCCTTGCTATTGGTCGAATAGATCGTCAATACTAGGCAGAGGGTAACGGTTCCTCACAGTGAGTTTGTTCAATTGTTGATAGTCAATGCATAGCCGCATTGACCCATCCTTCTTCTTGACAAACAAGACCGGTGCTCCCCATGGAGACACGTTCGGTCTAACAAACCCCTTATCCATAAGTTCTTGTAGTTGTTCCTTCAACTCCTTTAACTCAGCGGGAGCCATTCTATAAGGTGCTTTTGAAATAGGCTCCTGGTGCTAAGTCAATGGCGAATTCTACTTCTCTTTCTGGAGGTAATCCAGGCAATTCTTCTGGAAACACGTCAGCGAAGTCTCGCACAACTGCTATCTCAGAAATGACATTCTTTTCTTCCTTGTCCTCCTTTAAGAAAGCCAAGTATCCACTGCAACCCTTTCTGATCATTTTCTCCCTCATCAGAGATGAGTGTACGATGACGACCTCACTCCTTGAAACCGAAATGATCTTCTTGTGTTGGGTCTGAAAATGACTACCTTGTTCTTGCAATCGACGGTTGCACAATGCTGCGCCAACCAGTCCATGCCAAGGATCACATCAAACCCTTGCATGTCTAACAGTATCAACTTTGCTTCTAGTTCATGCACCTCTAAGTCTCGAACTGCTACAATGATGGATTTGCAAGCTAACTCCGTGTCTACTAACTCTCCAGTCGGAATAGACACAGATAGGACAAAATCCAACGTCTCTGGAATAATCTTCATCTTCTTAGCGAAACGTGGAGTGACGAATGAGTGGGTAGACCCGGGGTCTATCAACACTCGAGCGTCATATCCACCGAAGCATCCTTTTTCATATATATTTAGAGTACCTATAGTATACATACATACATACAATAATTTACACATCAATTTACACTCTTAATTCACATACAGCTTTTTGTCTTGAGAAAGAATCTATACAATTCCTAATGCATGCTCCTTCTCTATCTAAAATTTTAATGAAATGAAAATTTTCTTTAATTTTAAAAGGGTCTCACCTTGGATGACGTCATGCACGTTCCCTGCTTCCTGAGCAGTGACTGCATAGGCTCTCCCCTGGACGATCGGTTTCCTTGCTTGAATTGGTCGTGGTGCTGCAACTGAAACCGTCTTTCTCTTATCAGCCTCGGGGCAATCCTTGATCAAGTGGCCCACCTTGCCACATCGGAAACAACCCCTAGTTCCCGATCTACAGTCCACCGTCCTATGAGGCTTGCCACACTTTGCGCAAGTCTCCCGAGGTGCGGAAGAAACAGTACGAGAACCCTGTGTGATAGTGGCGCCAGTAGACATGGCAGGGCTCTCATAGCGAATAGGTCTCCCCGACGCAAGTAATGGAAACCTCTGTTGGTGTTGTTGTTGTTGCTGTTGCGCCGGTCTTCCGAAACCCCCTTGGAACTGTGGTCTCTGATTCTGGCCCATGAATCTCGGCTTTTTGTTCACCGGTTCGTAGTGCCCCGATCTTCCTTGTTCATTTCCTCCTCTCTGTTGCTCCCTCTGTCTATATCTATTTGTATTCTCCTCTTCAACCACCAGTGCTTTACTCATGACCTCTTCATAGGTCCTCAGTTGAAATGGAGCTACGCCTCCCCTAACCTCAGGCTTCAAACCTTGCTGAAACCTCTTGGATTTCATCACTTCAGTAGCGACGTAATCCGGAGCAAAACGGGCAAGTCGTAGAAACTCTACCCCATATTCTCTCACTGTCATTCTCCCTTGTACTAACTATAAAAATTGTATCTCTAGTTGGTTCCTCACCACTTCCGGGTAATATTGTTTGTTGAACTCCTCAACAAACTCCTCCCAAGTCCAAGGCAACTCTGGGGTCTCTTGAGCCCGAGTCCGTATCACGGACTTCCACCAAGGCCCAGCCTCCCCATCCAACATGTAAGCTGCCCATCTCACGCTCTCATCTTCCGTGCATGTTAGCACGCTAAAAACTTTCTCCATCTCCATCAACCAGTTCTCAGCGGCCATTGTGTCTGCCTGCCCAGAAAATGAAGGAGGTCTCATCCTCCTAAACTCTGTAAATGATGAGGGCACAGGCAACGCAGGTCCTACAGGTGGTGTAGGTGGTTGCTGTTCTCTTGACGCATGAGCTGCAAAGGATGCGGCTTGTTGTGCCATGGCAGCTGCCATAGTCTCCATAGTGTGCATCATCCTTTGTCGCTCCTCTCTGTCTTCTTGTCTTTCTCTCAATCTTTCTTGCTCTCTTAGATCTTGATCCTGATGATCTCGATCCTCTTCATCCCGTTGTCTACTACTACTGCCCCCTGGGGCCTCAGTACCTCCTAGAGGCACTCTATTTGTAGGAGAGATGTAATCATCTCCACTACGTAGACTCCTCTGCTGGCCTCCCCTTGGTCGGCCTCTTCCTCTAGATGACATTTGCGGCTGCATTTGAAACTAAAGTTTCGTTAGCAGAAGCCCCTATGTTCTGACGAAAGAACCCTTATCAGAATTGCTAAAAGAAAATAGCTCTGATACCAACTGTGACAGCCCGGATTTCGGCACCTCGAAACCCATGCCATCAGCACGATCATCTTGACCGTGCCCTTTAGCTAAGCACGGAACACTGGTATATCAAGCATCAAAAAGTATAATAAACGAAATTGCGGAATTTTAAATCTATATTAATTAACTCCCCAAAAGACAGTTCTGCCTTCATGCCTCTACATGAATGGAGAACCGATCCGAACCATCGATGATAGCAATCATTACGGATGGTTCGTCCCAAAAGAATGATCCCAACTCTATATATATACATGGCTTAAACAGAATCAAGGCTTGACATACCAAGCCGTACAAAACTCTCTCTAAAATCTCTCAAAGTGGCACAACGGAGTCCTCTAGAAGAAGTCCTCTGGAGGTGGCTCCAACTCGTCACCGGCCACAAGGTCCGACTCGCCGGGATCAGCGTCTCCTGAAGCCTCGGCAGCTGCTAGTAGTGGACCTGCGACATATAGTCTATAGGGTGAGCTACATCCTAGCTCAATAGGGAACAAACACGGTTGAACATATAAATTATAACTCACATATATTCCATGATATGCCATGCATGATGTATCTATGCAGTTGTTAATGAAACAGTTAAAAAGCATTTCGTTTTTTGTGATTACTTATATTTTCATTTACTCATGAATGATGCAAAAAGGCCTAAAGCAAAACTTAAACTTTCAACTTAATATAGCATCGAGCCCGATGAGATACCCATCATCGTCATCTATATAGACAGTTTTAACAGTATTCCTGGGAATACAAATAGTACCCAAGCCCCTTTCCCCTGGGGATTGGTGGCGGGGTTTCACTTGTCTCAATCAACACCCCTGGGGTGTGCTTACTATGTACGGATAAGCCCCCGCACTGGCCTACGGTTTCGCCGCCGTATCGGTCACGGATATCCTGCCGTGTCAGTCGTGGATATCCCGCCACGTCGGTGGGGTACCCTATCAAACCTCAAATAACAAAAATATCGGTGCCTTATATATAGTTATTCACCGTGTAAATGTGCTATCTTATATCAGTTAGGCCCTATCAAACATGATTCAATCCTTGGATACATCCCTGGGATGTATTCATTTACTTGCATCACACCTGATGCTCTTATCTCTTTACTTCTTCATCCCCTGGGGATGGCTCATTATGATTACTCTTATGAATGTTACACACACACACTTTTCACAAATTCTTAAGAATAACAATTGAATTGAAATCTATATCACTACATACATGCTCTTGTAAAATAAGGTACATGTTCAAGGTGTTCCCTACCTCAAGTCTTCATTTGATCAATGCATCAAGGTCCCACGTGGCTCCTTGTGCACTAGTCCACACGTACCACCTATGGTACCACATAACAGGTAAAACACATCACAAAGGATGCAATAAAGAAGGTATAAGACCCTCCAAGAATCTTAAAGTCAAACCCAAAAGTCAACATAATTTATCTCAGTCGATTAATCGGATCCCAAAATTGATTAATCGAATCAGATTCGATTAATCGATTTCCAAAATCGATTAATCGAAGGTCAATATCGATTAATCGAAGTAATTTCGATTAATCGAAATTCTCTATTTCGCAAAGTCGATTCTCAGTTCGAACAGTCGAGCTTTCATTCGATTAATCGAATCCAATTTCGATTAATCGAAATTCTCCTTTTCGCAAAGTAAACTCACAGTTCGAACAGTCGAGTTTTCATTCGATTAATCGAATCCCATTTCGATTAATCGAAATTCTTCTTTTCGTAAAGTCGACTCTCAGTTCGAACAGTCAAGTTTCACAAGTTGATTAATCGATCCCAAATCGATTAATCGAAAACTAAAATCGATTAATCGAAATCCCATTTCGATTAGTCGATTTTTCCTCAAGTCATTTCCTCCAACCCACCCCGGGTCCTTTGGAGTTCGATCGATTAATCGATCCCCAAATCGATTAATCGAAATCCAAAGTCGATTAGTCGAAATCAAATTCGATTAATCGAAATCGGGGTCCTCTGACCTTTCAACTTCCTGGCCAATTTCGATTAATCGAAACCCAATTTCGATTAATCGAAATTGTCAGATTCAAATTTTCGAGCTGTTCTTCCCAATCTTCTTCCATACTTTTCCCTCTATTTTTCTAAGCCATTATCCTATGATTTAACCCACATTCAATCACAACTTAACCCCTATAATCTATGCATTTTATTTACAAAAATTTTACCTTGAATAGATCTCCAGTTGATTTCAATCAAATAGTTGGAAGGCTAGGGTTTCCAGCTTTTGCTCTAACAGATCCAAATCGTGTTGAATCCGGCTTTTATCGCTTGAATCTCTCTTCCTCAACTAGCATTTACTCCTCTCTTACTTCTCTCTCTCTCTCTCTTCTTTACTCTCCTTCAACAACCAAAAATACACATCTAGGGTTATTAAACCCTTTTTATCTATCTCCCTCTTTGTGTGTTGAGCACATACACCGCAGTAGGTGTAAGTGACTTCTCATTTACATCCCACACCACATAATCACTCAAATATCATATCTCGTCCGTTCATCACATTCTATGCTAACTCATGATCTCCTGATTGGTCAAACTTGTGACCAATCGGGCACGGATCCCGAGGTCATAGTTTAGCGTGATTTTTCGGGCTATTACAGTCTATACAACATCCCAATGCATGGTCATTGGACTAGCCATTCTCCTCATTGGTCTCCTCATACAAGAAGGTTTTATTAGTATCTAAGCTCTGCAATCTGTTCTTACCTGTAATCTAAGGCTAAAACTACATCTGGTTTTAATTTTGAATCATAAGGAGTTTTATGTCTCCATTGTCTTTTTTTTTGGCGATTTAGGCAGTTGGATATATACTGTATCATGATATATGTAACTTTTTAGTGTCATATGGTATTATGAGTTTTCTCTGGGGATTTTGAGTAGTTTATTTATTGATTCATGATTCAAATGCATGTGTTTAATGATCCCTATTGGTGTGAGACTATATGGTAATTAACTTATAGATTATTGGATTCTATTGTCTTGTAGTTTCATGCAATTGGATGGTTCTAGTTTTACATTCGGTGGAAATTTGAAGAATTTATGGGGATTTTGAATCGTTTCTTCCTTGTGTTATTTGTGGGTTGTTGAAGAATCTATAGGCATTTGAGCAGTTATTGTTCCATCGTTAAATATGTTAATTCATTGAACTAATCGAATCAAAGGCCAGGAAGGAGCTTGAAGGGGATCAAAACCATCATAGAAAAACAAAAAAAAGAGGGAATTAGGCACCTGAAATCCGTGACAAAACTCCCCAATGTCAACCCAAAAGAGTAGGGTTGTCAACAGTTTGCGCGGGTTTCGGTCGGCACTATCATTTTCGACTACAAAAACTAGGCCCGAAACCGACTCAAATTGATATTCGGGCCATGCTCAGGATTTTTATTTAATCCCAAACCCGGCCCAAACTGGGTGGGTTGGTCAAGTTTAGGCTGACCCTGGCCCATTGCCCGCTTATAATCCTCTCAACCATAGCCTAGATAGTGTTCCTACTGATGAATCTTATAACATTATATGTTTGACAATTCCTTGACACATTTTTATTAAAAAAATTAGCCTCCTAAATAGAGGTCTGATCTTTCTACTCACTAACCTCTGTATAGCTATCTGTAAAAATACAGACTTCCCTAAAATGTAAGATATGCATCATAAATAAATGTTTGATTGTATATATCTACCGTCATTCACTGATCTCATTGATTGAATGGTTGATATCGCCAAAAAACATCCATCGTACTGTTGTGGTCAACAGGAGTCTGTCCAAAGTGAGCAACTTTTTGTTGATGGCTAACCAGGTGATAAAGGAATGGTGAGGACTTTATGGCAAGTCGAAACAACCTTCCTTCATTCAATCTTGTCAAACTATCGTCTTAGAGCATTCCAAGCACTTTTGAAAGTAAACTTTCCAGAGTTTGATGGTACCCAAATCATTTGGTCCATCTTGTTCATTCTTGGAATGGGTTGCTCCATAATTTTATCCCATACCCACTTTATTCTTTCTGTAAGATAACAAGGGTTTTTCCAAGTTCCTTCCTCTTTTGCATTTTGATGGCTTTCAAAAAGGGATATCATTCGATAACCATATTGAGAAACAATCGAGTCTCCCTCCACCCAAGGGTCCCTCCTTAGAAAAGTTGAGGAACCATCTCCTATAATGATTCGTATATGTTTCATGGTAGCCTCCCTTGCTCTAAGTATTCCACTCCAAGCCCATGAGCAATCAGTAGGCTTTATAGTTCTCCATTTCCCACATATTTGGTCTTAATCCATTTGGATCATAGAGAATCATCATTAGACACAATATTCCAAAATAATCTAGCCATACCGGCTTTGTTCCAATCCTTTATCTTGTGCAGCCCCAGTCCTCCCTCAACAATTAATAGACAAACCCCATTCCAGCTAATCGGGTGCATGGATCTTTCTAGCGAAGGACCAAAAGAATCTAGAGAACATGACTTCAAAAAAAAAAAAATTAGCTTTCTTGAAATATAGAATGAAGCACTCCATAAGATAGGAAAGATGATTTCCATTCTTGAAGCGCTTTTGGATTCAATTAGTTAGAGGTTGACATAATGAGACTAGAAATGTAATAGCCCGAAAAATCACACTAAACTATGACCTCGGGATCCATGCCCAATCGGTCATAGGTTTGACCAAATAGAAGTCCAATAGTTAGCATGGGGGTGATGAATGGATGAGATGTGATGAGTTGAGTGTTTATGTGGTGTATGATGGAAAATGTGAAGTCACGTACACCTACTGCGGTGTATGTGTTCAACACACAGGTAAGGGGAAAGATAAAAGGGTTTAATAACCCTAAAATTCTGGAAATTGGTTGTTGAAGGAGTAAAGAAGAGAGAGAGAGGAGTAAGAGTTTGAGCAAGCATTATTGTGAGGGATTGGAAGGGGGATTCTAGCATTAAAGAGGCTGATTTAGCGAGGAGAATCCGTTCAAGCTAAAGCTGGAACCCTAGCCTTTCCAACCATGGATTTGAAATCAATTTGAAATTGATTGAAGGTAAGAGTTATGTAGTTTAAATGCATGGATTGTAAGGGTAAATAGTGGTTAGAAATAGGTGAAAAAGAGTGGAAAAAGGTTGGGATGAACAGCTCAAAAGGGGCTGAATCTGGCAATTTCGATTAATCGAAATTGAGGTTTGATTAATCAAAATTCGCCAAGAAGTTGAAAAGTCAAGGAACCCGAGTTCGATTAATCGAACCGAGTTTCGATTAATCGACTTTGGATTTCGATTAATCGATTTGAATATCGATTAATCGACTGGGGACCTCCAGTGGACCCCAGGGGCTGGAGGAAATGACTTGGGGAAAATCGACTAATCGAAATGGGATTTCGATTAATCGATTTCAAATTTCGATTAATCAATTTGGGATCGATTAATCGATTTTGGAAACTCGATTACTCGAATTGAGAATCGACTTGGCAGAGCAGAGAATTTCGATTAATCGAATTGGGATTCGACTAATCGATATTGACTTTCGATTAATCGATTTTGGAAATTGATTAATCGAATGAGAATCGATTAATCGATTTTGGTGTTCGATTAATCGACTGGGCTAAATTTTGTTGACTTTTGAGTTTGATTTTAAGCTTCATGGAGGGTCTTGGACCTCCTTTATTGCATCCTTAGTGATGTGTTTCACCTGTTATGTGGTACCATAGGTGGTACGTGTGAGCTAGTGCACAAGGAGCCACGTGGGACCTTGATGCGTTGATCAAACAAAGACTTGAGGTAGGGAACACCTTGAACATGTACTTTATTTTACAAGAGCATGTATGTAGTGATATAGAATTTAAATTCAAAATGTTTTATTGCTTAAGAATTGTGAAAAGTGTGTGTGTGTGTGACATCCATAAAAGTAATTATAATGAGCCATCCCCAGGGGATGAAGAAGTAAAGAGATAAGAGCATCAGGTGTGATGCAAGTGAATGGATACATCTCAGGGATGTATCCAAGATTGAATCATGTTTGATAGGGCCTAACTGATATAAGATAGCACACTTACACGGTGAATAACTATATGTAAGGCACAAATATTTTTGTTATTTGAGGTTTGATAGGGTACCCTACCGACGTGGCGGGATATCCACGACTGACACGGCAGGATATCCGTGACCGATACGGCGGCGAAACCGTAGGCCAGTGCGGAGGCTTATCCGTACACAGTAAGCACACCCCAGGGGTGTTGATTTGAGACAAGTGAAACCCCGCCACCAATCCCCAGGGGAAAGGGGCTTGGGTACTATATTGTATTCCTAGGGAATACGTTAAAAGTGTCTATATAGATGACGATGATGGGTATCTCATCGGGGCTCGATGCTATATTGCTCGGGGATTACTTAAGTTGAAAGTTTAAGTTTTGCTTTAGGCCTTTTCAGCATCATTCATGAGTAAATAAAAGATACGAGTAAATTACCAGTAAAATGTAATACTTTTAACTGTTTTCATCAGTAATTGCATAGACACATCATGCATGGCATATCATGGAATATATGTGAGTAATAATTTATATGTTCAACTATGTTTTGTTCCCTATTGAGCTAGGATGTAGCTCACCCTACAGACTATACGTCGCAGGTCCACTACTAGCAGCCGCCGAGGCTTCAGGAGACGTTGACCCCGGTGAGTCGGACCTTGCGGCCGGCGAAGAGTTGGAGCCACCTCCTGAGGACTTCTTCTAGAGGACTCCGTTGTGTCGCTTTGAGGGCTTTTTGATAGGGATTTGTATGGCTTGGTATGTCAAGCCTTGTTTTGGTTGAACAATGTATTTATTGGGTTTTGGGATTATTCTTTTGGGGCGAACCATCCGTGGTGATTGCTATCATCGATGGTTCGGATCGGTTCTCCATTCATGCAGAGGCATGAGGGTAGAACTGTCTTTTGAGAAATGCTTTTATATAGATTTAAATTCCGCAGTTTCATTTACTACTTCATTTTGCTTGATATACCAATGTTCCGTGCTTAGCTAAGGGGCACGGTCAAGATGATCGTGCTGATGGCACGGGATTTGGGGTGCCGAAATCCGGGCTATCACAGTTGGTATCAGAGCCATTTTCTTTTAACAATTCTGACCATTATTCTTTTGGTCAGAATATAGGGGCTTCTGCTGACGAAACTTTAGTTTCAAATGCAGCCGCAAATGTCATCTAGAGGAAGAGGCCGACCAAGGGTAGGCCAACAGAGGAGTCTACGTAGTGGAGATGATTACATCTCTCCTACTAATAGAGTGCCTTTAGGAGGTACTGAGGCCCCTGTAAGCGAGTAGTAGACAACATGATGAAGAGGATCGAGATCGTCAGGATCAAGATCTAAGAGAACAAGAGAGAGTGAGAGAAAGATAAGAAGATAGAGAGGAGCGACAAAGGATGATGCACACTATGGAGACTATGGCAACTGCCATGGCACAACAAGCCGCATCCTTTGCAGCTCATGCGTCAAGAGAACAGCAGCCACCTACACCACTTGTAGGACCTGCGCTGCCTGTGCCCTCATCTTTTACAGAGTTTAGGAGGATGAGACCTCCTTCATTTTTTAAGGCGGACACAATGGCGTGAGAACTGGCTTATGGAGATGGAGAAAGTCTTTAGCATGCTGACATGCACGGAAGATGAGAGTGTGAGATGGGCAGCTTATATGTTGGATGGGGAGGCTGAGCCTTGGTGGAAGTCCGTGATACAGACTCGGGCTTAGGAGACCCCAGAGTTGCCTTGGACTTGGGAGGAGTTTGTTGAGGAGTTCAACAAACAATATTTTCCGGAAGTGGTGAGGAATCAGCTTGAAATACAATTTCTACAATTAGTGCAAGGGAGAATGACAGTGAGAGAATATGGGGTGGAGTTTCTACGACTTCTGCTTTTGCTCGGACACGTCACATCAAGTGATGAAATCCAAGAGGTTTCAAGGTTTGAAGCTGAGGTTAGGGAGTTCCATTTCATGAAGAGGTCATGAGTAAGGCACTAGTTGTGGAAGAGGAAAATACAAATAGATATAGACAGAGAGAGTAGCAGCGAGGAGGAAATGAACAAGGAAGGATGGGGACCTATGAACCGGTGAACAAAAAGCCGAGGTTCATGGCCCAAAATCAGAGATAACAGTTTCAGGGAGGTTTTGGAAGGCCGGCGCAGCGACAACACCAACAGAGGTTTCCATTACTTGCGTCGGGGAGACCTTTACGATATGAGAGCCCTGCCATGTCTACTGGCGCCACTATCACACAAGGTTCTCGTATTGTTTCTTCCGCGCCTCGAGAGACTTGTGCCAAGTGTGGCAAGCCTCATAGGACCGTGGATTGTAGAACGGGAACTAGGGGTTGTTTCCGATGTGACAAGGTGGGCCACTTGATCAAGGATTGCCCCGAGACAGATAAAAGCAAGACGGTTTCAGTTGCAGCACCATGACCCATTCAAGCAAGGAAACCTATCGTTCGGGGAAGAGCTTATGTAGTCACTGCTCAGGAAGCAGGGAACGTGCATGACGTCATCCAAGGTGAGACTCTTTTAAATTAAAGAAAATTTTCATTTCATTGTAATTTTAGATAGAGAAGGTGCATGCATTAGGAATTGTATAGATTCTTTTTCTCAATACTAAATCTATATGTGAATTAAGGGTGTATTTTGATGTGTAAATTATTGTATGTATGTATGTATACTATAGGTACTTTAACTATATATGAAAAAGGATGCTTTGTTGGATATGACGCTAGAGTGTTGATAGACCCAGGGTCTACCCACTCATTCGTCACTCCACGTTTCGCCAAGAAGATGAAGATTGTTCCAGAGGCGTTGGACTTCGTCCTATCTGTGTCTATTCCGACTGGAGAGTTAGTAGACACGGAGTTAGCTTGCAAATCCATCATTGTAGCAGTTCGAGACCTAGAGGTGCATGAATTGGAAGCGAAGTTGATACTGTTAGACATGCAAGGGTTTGATGTGATCCTTGGCATGGACTGGTTGGCGCAGCACTGTGCAACCGTCGATTGCAAGAACAAGGTAGTCATTTTCAGACCCAACACAAGAAGATCATTTCGGTTTCAAGGAGTGAGGTCGTCATCTGTGCCACTGATCTCAGCAGTAAGGGCCGAGAAAATGATCAGAAAGGGTTGCAGTGGATACTTGGCTTTCTTAAAGGAGGACAAGGAAGAAAAGAATGTCATTTCTGAGATAGCAGTTGTGCGAGACTTCGCCGACGTGTTTCCAGAGGAATTGCCTGGACTACCTCCAGAGAGAGAAGTGGAATTCGCCATTGACTTAGCACCAGGAACGGAGCCTATTTCGAAAGCGCCTTATAGAATGGCTCCTGCTGAGTTAAAGGAGTTGAAGGAACAACTACAAGAACTTATGGAAAAGGGGTTTGTTAGACCAAGTGTGTCTCCATGGGGAGCACCAGTCTTGTTTGTCAAGAAGAAAGATGGGTCAATGCGGCTATGCATTGACTATCGACAATTAAACAAACTCACTGTGAAGAACCGCTACCCTTTGCCTAGAATTGATGATTTGTTCGATCAACTGCAAGGAGCAAGGTATTTTTCCAAGATTGACCTGAGATCTGGATATCATCAGTTGCGAGTCAAGGCAGAGGACATCCAGAAGACAGCTTTTAGGACACGGTATGGACACTATGAATTCCTTGTGATGTCATTTGGGTTGACGAATGCCCCAGCGTCGTTTATGGATCTGATGAACCGAGTGTTTAAACCACACTTGGACTCCTGCGTCATAGTGTTTGTTGATGATATATTGATATACTCCAAATCCAAGACGGAACACGAAGAACATTTGAGGATTGCTCTACAGACGCTACGTGAACACCAATTATACACCAAACTCAGCAAATGTGACTTTTGGTTGGAAGAGGTTAGCTTTTTGGGACATGTCGTCTCAAAGCATGGTGTCACTGTAGATCCAGCAAAGATAGAAGCAGTGGTTAAATGGGAGCAACTAAAGACAGTGATCGATGTCCGAAGTTTTCTGGGCCTAGCAGGCTATTATCGACGTTTCGTTGAGGGGTTTTCAAAGATATCGGGACCTCTCACAAAGCTTACACGAAAAGATTCAAGATTTGAGTGGAGTGAGGCATGCGAGAAGAGTTTTCAAGAACTCAAAACGAGACTCACTTCGGCTCCAGTGTTAGCGATTCCTTCAGGCACTGGAGGATACGCCGTGTACAGCGACGGGTCATATAATGGCCTTGGTTGTGTACTCAACCAACACAAGAAGGTGATAGCTTACGGATCAAGACAGCTGAAAGAACACGAGAAAAATTACCCGACTCATGACTTGAAACTAGCAGCAGTCATTTTTGTGCTGAAGATTTGGAGACATTACTTGTATGGTGAGACTTTTGAAATTTTCACCGATCACAAGAGCCTCCGATACCTGTTTACACAGAAAGAGCTCAACATGAGACATCGCAGGTGGATGGAATTCCTCAAGGATTACGATTGCTCCATACAATACCATCCAGGCAAGGCGAATGTAGTAGTCGACGCATTGAGTCGGAAAGGATCAACTCAGTTAGCTTGTTTGGTTTTGGGTATGCACCGATGGAAATTATTGGAAGACCTGGCATTCTATGATGCGAATATTGAGTCAAAAGCCACCGGATCCTTTTTGGCTAACATATCAGTAAAGCCAGTGATATTTGAGCATATCCACGATCTACAGATGAAAGATCTGGCATTAACAAAGATTCATCAAGACGTGAGTGAAGGCATCAGGTCGGACTTCTCAGTTAAAGAAGATGGTTCTTTATTGTTTAAGGGCCGTCTATGCATTTCGGACAATGCCGATCTAAGGCGAACGATTCTTGATGAGGCCCATAAGTCAAATTATGCGATCCACCCTGGTAGCACCAAAATGTACCAAGACTTGAAAAAGAACTACTGGTGGAGAGGATTGAAGCAAGACGTGGCCGAATACGTGTCACGGTGTTTGACTTGTCAGCAAGTGAGGATTGATCATAGACATCCTGCTGGACTATTGCAGCCTTTATCAATCCCAGAATGGAAATGGGAATCAATCTCGATGGATTTCATTGTTGGATTGCCCCGTACTGCCAAGAGACACAATGCCGTTTGGGTCGTCGTAGACCGATTGACCAAATCAGCGCACTTTTTTCCGTACAATACTACGTACAAATAGAAGATCGACTTATACATGAAGGAGATTGTAAGATTACATGGGATTCCAAGCAGCATAGTTTCAAATCGTGATCCACTATATACATCCAAGTTTTGAAAGAAATTTCAAGAAGGAATGGGAACACGACTAGACTTTAGTTCGGCTTTCCATCCTCAAACTGATGGGCAGACAGAGCGAGTGAACCAAGTAATAGAAGACATGCTCAGAGCGTGCATGCTAGATATGCAAGGATACTGGGATGAGTATCTACCGTTGCTCGAATTCGCATACAACAACAGTTTCTAAACGAGCATTGGCATGGCACCGTATGAAGCTCTGTATGGACGACGATGCAAATCACCCCTCAATTGGGAGGAAACAAGTGAGAATTTTGTTTTTGAGCCAAAACTACTTGAAGACAACGCCACCGTTGTTCGAATTATTAGAGAAAGGCTGAAGTCAGCACAGAGTAGACAGAAAAGTTATGCCGACATGAAGCGGACTAGTGTCGACTATAAAGTGGGTGAGCACGTGTTTGTGAAAGTGTCACCTATGAAAGGCGTAATGAGATTTGGCAAGAGAGGGAAGTTAAGACCACGTTATGTTGGACCATTTGAAATTTTGAGAAGCGTAGGTGAAGTTGCGTATCGCATTGGCTTACCACCGCTGTTTGATCGGGTACATAACGTTTTTCACATATCAATGCTCAGAAAGTATGTAAATGATCCATCTCACGTGTTAGGAAAACAACCTATGGAGATGTGTGAGGACATGAGCATGATAGAGGAACCAGTGGAAATCTTAGATCGAAAGGAACAAGTACTGCGCACTAAAGTGATTCCCTTAGTGCTTGTTCGGTGGAACAATCATCCAAAAGAAGATACTACTTGGGAACAAGAGGCCGATGTGAAAGAACAATATCCAGCCTTGTTTCCAACGACGTGAGAATCCAATGTAAACCACAAGCATGTTTGTGGAACCTCCACGATACTTGTAATTCAGTGGAAGTTTTGATCAAACTATGAGTTAAGGAACGGATTTAGTATGTACTTGACTAAGTGTATGTGTTTCTATGGGACTATGAACCACTTGATGTCATAAACTACCAAAAGAAATTAAAGAACCAAAGAACTTGAAAATCTGCATAAATTGGGCAAAACCGATTAATCGAATTTAAAATCGATTAATCGATTTGGGATTTCGATTAATCGATTTTGTTCGATTAGTCGACTGGCATCTGCCAGTGACTGGAAATTGGAATGAGAGTTAGAACAGACATAGAATGCAATTTCGATTGATCGATTTATAAATTCGATTAATCGATTTGGGATCGATTGATCGATTTTGGAAATTCGATTAATCGAATTGAGTATTCGATTAATCGAACCACATGTTCGATTAATCGAACAAACTGAGAATGTTAGAAGAAATTAGGAAGGAAATAATGAAATTTCGATTAATCGAGGAGGTTTCGATTAATCGATTTGAGATTTCGATTAATGGAACTGGAAGTTCGATTAATCGAATTACTGAAGGGAATTGAAAGAAATATGAAGTCAAAAGAACGATTTCGATTAATCGAAGTGGAATTCGATTAATCGATTTGAAATTTCGATTAATCGAACCGAAGTTCGATTAATCGAATAACTTAAGCAATCCTGAAATTTTGGAAGTTATTGCACGATTTCGATTTCTCCAAACCCCAAATCACATGTTGCCTATTTTGTGAAAATCAACCGGTCGAGTTACTTTCAATCGGTCAGGTTCGTATCTTGACAAAATCAGAATCTGATCCAACTTCCTACTGAATTGTGACCCTTAAAATGGCTGATTCACAAGTTGGTCAATTCATAAAAGTTGTAGATTTTACTGTCCTCATTCCAATTCCATAAGAATCGCATCAATCGAAGTTCGGAGCAGAAAGTTACGATTAAAATACCGAGGCACTGTCAGCAAGCTCAGTCACATTCGACCGGTCGATTTCAATTTCGACTTGTCAATTTTATTTCGATTGATCGGTTTCGTTCTAAAGCCAAACTCGGGTTTTAACTTCTAAACTCATTTTTCCTTCAAATCGTATCATTCTTTTTCTAATTTTTCACCCATATGCATAAACTAAACTAACTCAACTATAAATCATAATTTAGCACAATTTTCATACCTCAATTTGATCGATTCCTCGATTCATGAGCCCACGCCCAAGCAAGGGTTTCAAAGTTGAACTCCTGAAAAAATCGTTGATTCGAACCCCACGAACTTCACACTGAGCTTCAATCTTGCACACACACTCCTAATTTAGAGTTCTCCATCCTCCTCTTCTCTCTTTCTCTCTCTAGAACCCAAAAACCCCCCAAGCAATTGAAACCGGCTAATTAATAGCTTCCAAAGGAAGCTTTGTGTTTTATTTTTATTACTAAAGGGACTAGTTCCCTTGTAAGACATATACACACAACATGTGTGTATTAGTTCTTATCCAAAGAACTAGATTCTGCGTGAAACGGACATACCTAAGTAAGGTATAAGCCATTATACAAATAATCTCTTGGTTCGGTATAGGGCTTGCACACCCAAACCACCTATCTATCTGATCTAGTGTTGAGCCGATACACCACACCAAGGTGTATAGAAAGCCATCTAAAGGCTCATACACACTCTAAATCTGCCCTTTTTCACCCAATACTTAAGCCAACCATAACTTAAGTATCTTTATGATATCAGGTATGTGACCCGTTGGGCACGCACACCAAGGTGTACTATCCAAATGTCAAAATTTTTGAGACATTACAGTTGGCCCATAAGGTCAACCCAAATTAATTGGTCCAATCTCAACCGATATGTTTTTAAGCCATTAATAAACCTTCATTAATAATCCATTTTACTTCTAAGTTGCGCACAAACAAAGTGTCACCCTAGGGACGCTCACTTAGTCAATACGTGCAGGCTCAAAATTTAGGGATGTTACAACTCAAGTCTCCAAGCCATACACATCGCGTTGAGGTGTGAAGTGTATTGCTGGGATACTCTAGTCACTTGAGGACTTGGGTGAGAGGATCATCTCACACACACACACACACACACACACACACACACACACACACACATATATATATATATATATATATATATATATATATATATATATATATATATATATATATATCTATATAATAGTCTCCAAAGTAATGCATATCGTATAATGATCTCTAATTAATAGTAATATTACAAAATTTAACAAAAAAATTGTAAGAACAAAATTTAAGTGATGTATCAAGCTCTTACAAATTGAACAGCTGCAAAGCTAAATATTATCTCTTGTCACAAACAAACGAATCTTCAAGGTTTGCCATTTCCTATCTGCAAGAACATGCACTCTCAAGAGGTAAGGGGCTTTGCAGGTTGTGCAATGAGCAAATGCAAACCCCTCCTGCAGAAAATGGATCAAGATATTCAGATCCATATAATGACAGTTGTCACAATAAAAAATAAAGGAAGTAATATAAATTCTTTGTTTATCGATTATACAAACATATGTATATTAAAACACATAGAGAATATAAATTACAGATAGATGATGCCAAACCAGGGAAATGAAAGCACCAAAGTGGCAGGGCTGTCATAATATTAGAAAGTAACATAGAAGTAGAATGAAACAGATGAATACAGATGACTAACAGATTCCAGTGAAGCATGAATTCGCCTATTCTTCCTGCTATGGCCAGTCATCCTATCTGCATTTCTTTTTCTATTATTTAGAGTTGAAGTCAAACCGGATTTGCCGACTTTCTACTAACCAGATTTCCATCATTGCTCTCAGCCAGCATTCCAAGATTTTCGTTTTGCCTCGTTTTGGTTGCTTCATCACACAATTTTGCAATGACTGAGTTTTGTTTTGGGTTCTCCTCTGCCAACTTTGATGATCTGGGGATAGAGAAAAAAAACATTTTCCCTGTGAACCCACCAACCGCCTATCAGAAAATGATGCGGTAGTGGAATACATGGCAGAATTTTGTGAAGTGTTTCTGACAGAACCTCCAAACAGAGACTCCATTTCAGAACTAATACCTGAGAGTTTGGTATAGCTTCCTCCAGATATTAGAGGCAAAGAGCCGAGAGCATTTGCCATCTTTGCTAGCTTATTTTGCTTTGACAATACAAATGGCATGCTTCTATGCCCGAAACTTTATTCTTCAGGTTAAAGCTCTTTAGCTCTGAGGAGTCACCAGTCTGCATTATGAGTTTAGAGCTTTAGAGTAAACAAAATATAAAATGAACGTTTCATGCATTTATACTTTCAAGAAAATACTTCACAATATCTTCAAGCAAACACAAAAATAAATAAATTGTTTTATACGTCCATACTCAGTCAACAACTCATTCATATAAATTAAGCTTAATCCTAACTTCTTGAATATATTACAGACAAATTATCAATATGTAATTGTTGGGGAGGAATAGAACAAAAATAGTAACGCATAGCCTGGACCTGTTTCGAATTTGAGTTTCCAGTTTGCCAGAGTTTTAAAAGAAAATATTGAAAATATTTAGATATACACATAATAACATTTTGTTTTAAACAAAAATGTCGTTTCCAGCTTGTTGGTTTAAACCTATATCTTAAAACTAAGTAGCCAGCATTCAAAACCGGTTTACAGCATTTAGCACTTTGTAACTTTAATAATATTATAAAGAATCGATCAGGCAGAGACAGACTGGATTGAACCCACCCATGATAGGGTCTTGAGGGAAATGGGTAACTCTGGACTAGATAGACATACCAGGAATATAGGCACCTAGCATTATGTTTGGTCAGCCTGAAAATTCGGTTGCTGATAATGGATATATTTAAATACAAAACAACAAAAACACCTTAAACAGGTGTCCCATGGATGATATACATCCAGAGTCAAATCCAAAAGGAAAAAAATTATTATTTGGAGTAGGATTACATTCCAAAAAAATTATTATTTGGAATGAGTTTATTATGAGGGAGATGGGTTGGATCGAAGGATGTATCTCATTCGTTTGATTCCCCGAACTGAAATGGGCCTCTGATTGATATTTTTCCCAAATTCTGGAGGATTAAGATAGGGAGAATTGTTACTTCCATAATAATTTTTCACGGTGGCTGAGGAACTCAACCACCTCCTTAACAAAGTGAATCTGCTGGGTATGGTCAGGGGATTTACAGCAAGAAGAGAGGGTATCAAAATCATGAACCTATAGTTTGTCGATTATTTGTCGGGGCTAGTGTTGATGAGGCAACAATTTAGCAACTACCAAGAGTATCCTCAAGTGTATTAAAGTGTTGTCATGTCCGAAAGAAGATGTGCACAAGCAAAGAGTTTTTTGGTAGTTAATTTAGCCAGTGAAGTAGGAAATTGGTAATAAAATAGGTTATAACTCGAAATCCCATTTAGTATTGGACAACCTTCCAATTTATATTGTACCTGATAATCAAGCATGTGGAATGTTGATTGGCTGATTCCTAATATCCCAGAAAACACCTGAAATTTAATGTCTAAGATTGAAATCCTACCATTAGAAAAAAATCTGATTTTTGCTCAACCTGATTCATTTAACAAGCACTGCCCCTGTTTTAGAAAGTAATCGTTATGAGGTTGCCATCTATTCTTTAAGATCTGAAACAGTTCGCTCAATTTTTAGTGTTTCAGATTAATTTATGTTAAAACTTTAAATATTAAACATATGAGGTCGTTAACTCGACAGATAGGGAATTAGATTACGGATATTACCTCATCAGAGCAAGTAGCTCTATTTTTATGAATGTAGCACAACCCGATTCTATCGCGAAGGATCGCCGATTCTCTCTCCTCTTTCACAGACAAGATTGCATAGAGATTCACGAGCTGCAATAAGCATTGATCAAGAGATTCAGAAACTTTATTTAAATAAAATGCGAGAAGATTGGTTGAACATTGAAGATAAATTACGCAAAAAAATTTAAAATAGAGAGTTACATAAGCAAAAAAAATGAAAATTAGAACCTACAACTACAATGAGAAGCTTGGTTTTGATCGAGCGGCTAGAGTTTTGATCAAGCAACTAAGGTAAGACCCTCCATTTCCATTGACCATTCAAACAATGGGACCCCTCTTAGACAGGACATGCAAAAAATCACATTGATTGAATGGTTCCAGCATCAATATATTTTTTTTTTTATCATACCACACTGTTTCACAACTAAAATGAAGCAACCGATTTTTTCTTAGTTGTCTTTCTCATACCAATCTATGTAGTGCCACATCAATTAATTGCTCAAATTGATGGGCATGTGTACTGATTGGCCTATAGAGATGAGTGCACCATCATCATTGATAACACTAAGAATAGTGTTGTTAAATCATTTTTCTCCAATGAAATTAGGATTCCCTTCCTTGGTCAGGGCACACAACAGTTAAGTTTTGGAAATGTAGGGAGGATTGAAGACTAATTTTTTTTACTATAACTAACACAAATTGCTAAAGGCATCTATATCCCAACACATAGTGTTCTTTGCCACATGGATGAAGCGAATGAGCATAAAAAATTTAAACATATAAAGCCCAAATAATAAAGTATGGAATTTCTCAAGATTAAGCCTACATGCCTAATTTGGACATTGATCAGTCACATAATTTACCATTTTATCACTCTTAATTTAGTGGTGCTAGAACTTAGTTTGCTACTAACGAGATATTGGTGTGCAGATATTAGAGATAAGCAGTAAATCAAAGCCTGAATGTTAATCTTAGTCAAAATGAACTAAAAAAGCAATAAGAAAAATGATTGAGCGAAAAAGACAATTTGCCGCTACTGAATGCCAGAAAATCGTAATTTACGATTCTTCAAAAGAGACAAAAAGAGAACAGCGATAAAGCGTAATTTAGAGAATCGCCAACTATGAGGAAGCCTACTGAAAATAGAAAATTGTGATTAACGATTTTCCAGAAAAGAAGCTATGAAAGAAGGAATCGTTATTTACGATTTCCTAAAAATAGAAGCTTTCCTACTATTATTGCTGTTGCTGATCTCGTGAGAACTATCATAGCCATATCTAGAATTAGAAGACTCCTGCAATTAGAAGTCTGATGAACCACGGATCTGAGAAGATTGATAAAGATCTAATCCGAAGGACTCTGCTGCTACTAGATAAAGAACACTCTAGAAACGCATCAACTAAAAGAAGCAAGGAAAGATAAAATTAGTAATTAGAGTTATATTAGGATACCTTTTATTAGTTTCTTTTATTAGAACTAGAATTCTGTAAACCGACCCCTTATGATCTATAAATAAGAGGGCTCGACATAGGAATAATCATCGAAGAATTTCAGCATCAATTGACGTTTGAGGTTGGATTTTCTTCCGATCAGTAGTATATACTAGTTAGAGTAGATTAGATATCAGAGGTTTCTCAAGAGCAATTGACGTCTGCAATTGAGTACTGAAGATTAGTGTAGATATCTATAATTTCTCAGGAGTAATTAACAACTACGGCTGAGGGGTGAAGGATATATTTTACTTTACTTTCTAGTTTAGATTTTCTTTGCTTTGTAAACATCTCCAAGTTTTAATTTGAATTGACAGCTCAGGTTAGAATTTACAGATTAGTGTAATAATTTTTACTTTTCCATCTTCAGTTTGCTAGAGTTTGATTGATGCCTAAATTTCTAGTTAATTGTTGATTAGGTTAAATCTGTGTTGATAAGATCTTAGACTTGATTGATGACCAATGCTAGGAGACCAGAAATATAGTGTAACGGTACTGTTTATTTTTATAAATATCCGAAAGCTAAAGATTAAGATTGACGACCTTAATCTGAAGGAAGATTATGATTTATTTTTATGTACTTTAGTATAGAAAACCATTCTTTTATTCATATTTCCCTAGTAGATTAGAAAATCTTAAAGATAAATAGAAGTTTTTAAGATAGAGATTTAGATAGAAGATAGAAATAGGAATTAATAACATATTGAACTTCCTTATGGGAAGGATCCTATGCTAAGCTATAATTTTTATTGTGTGCTTGCGATAGATTAAGACTTGAAATTAATATAATTATAATACATATTAATTGACAAGTCAAGTTTTTGGCGCCGCTGCCGGGGAAGCGGATTTATCTAATTCTTTTAAATTTTTATCTAATATTTTTTATTCTTTTAAAAACTAATATTTATCTTTCTCTTTTTATATATTTTTATATTTTTATTTTCTTTAGTCACTTCTTAAATCTTTTGCAGCTTTATTCGAAGCAGTAAATTACGAGTCCCCAACTTCTCCTGATCACATAAGCCAGAGACTTAGATTTGTCTTCTCTCCCTCTCTTCTAAAATAAAAATTATATAAATATTAAATACACAAAGATTTACGTTCTGGTGTATACATTATACCCAGTCTAGAAGACTAGACTCTTTCAAATACAACCCAGAAATTGAGCGGACTTTCTTGCGTAGACTCGCATTAAACAGATCTTCTGCAAGAAACTCACAACCCATGGCTGACGAACTTTCAATCAAAGCATATTTTAGCCCAATAGCTTTAACCGAGCCATCGTGTATAGTTATACTAGAGGCAGCTGAAGGTCAAAACTCTTACATCAAGCCCCACACACTCCAAACTCTACCAACTTTTCATGAGCTTGATAGAGAAGATCCCTACCAGCACTTGAGGGACTTCATAGAAATCTGCACAATACTACAGACTACGACCAGTAAAGAAGCTATAAAACTATATCTATTTCCTTTCTCTCTTAAAGATAGGGCGAAAGCATGGTTAGTCTCACTGTCTGCCAGGAGTATTACCACTTGGGAGGACTTACAGTCCAAATTTCTGGCTGAATACTTTCCAATTGGTAAAACAAACTAAATTCGCCAAGTGATTCAAGGCTTCAGGCAAAGGCCTGGAGAATTATTTTATGAGAGTTGGCAACGGTTGAAGGATTTTCTACGAAAATGCCCTCATCAGGAGGTGTCGAATTGGTCTATAGCACAAAGTTTTTACCAAAGATTGACTAAGACTAACTAGTCGACAGTCGATGCCGTAAGCGGAGGAGCCTTCATGGCTCAAAATGGCCAATAGACTTGGAATTTATTTGAGAAACTATGACAGCTCGAATTTCGGTACCCCAAAACTCGTGCCATCAGCACGACCCTCAAGGTCGTGCCTTATAATCCTGCATGGAATATTGGTATAACCAAGCAACAAGAAAGCAAAATAAAGCATGAGAACTGAATCGGACTAAATCTCCATGCATTAATGATATATTATAGTAAAAGCTCAAAAGGCAGTTCTAATCCCATGCACTGCATGAGCAGAAGAATCGGCCCGAATCATAAGTGATAAAACAAGGTCACCCCAGATGGTTTATCAAAAGAATATATCATAGCTTAATTACATTTTCTCAAAAGGGCTTGACATACCAAGTTGTATAATCACGCTCTCAAAACTGAATCAAAGTGTACAGGGGTCTCTAGAAGAAGTCCTCAGGAGGGGGCTCCAAATCCTCTTCGAGTACGTAATCTGAATCCTCCGAATCAATGACTCCAGAAGCAGTAGTAGCTGCAAGCACGAGACCTGTGATGTATAGTCTAAAGGGTGAGCTACATCCTAGCTCAATAGGAAAATAATAGAATGAACATATAATTTAATTCCTCACATATATTCTATGATATTTAACAACATGATGTATCAATAAATTAACTGAAAAAGTAGTTTAAATGACTGAAAAGATGCATTACATGTTATTATTTTTTTACTTGTTTCATTTGTTCTCAACTTTTCTTATAGAAGACAATAATTCGGCCTAAAGACTTAAATAATAACTTAAATATTTTCCAACTTATTATAGAGTCGGGCGCCCGATGGAATACCCTCCATTGTCATCTAATCAGACTATTTTCATGTCCTTTATCATTCATTCAATACTATCCAGGTCCCTTTCTCATAGGCGATGGACTTTAAGTCTCATAATAACATACTTACATCCCAGGGATGTCCAACTGGTGTACGGATTAGCCGCCGTACCGGTCACGGATATCCTGTCGAGTCAGTTGTGGGTATCTAGTCATGTCGGTGGAGTATTCTCCAAACCTTAAATATCATAGTGTACTACATATAGTTATTTACCGTGTGATTGTGCTAATTATAGTAGATTAGGCCTTATCAATCTCATTAACTTTGCTTTATAGATTCACATACATCCCTGGAATGTCTAACTCAATGCATCACACAGATGCACTTATCACATTCACATCCCCTGGGGATGTCACATACTTATTTACTTTATTTTGTGTTCACACACACACACACACTTAAGATTCATATTATATGCACAGTACTCATTTCTATATCACTACATACATGCTCTTGCTCTTAAATTACATGTTTAAGGCGTTCCCTACCTCACGTGATTGAATCTCTAAGCATCAAGGTCCAACGTGGTTCCCCATGCTTACACTCACTTGCTTAACCTACGTTACATCATAGCATAAATAAAGCATCAAGAAAGATGCATTAAAGAAGGTACAAGACCCTCCTAAAACCTCAAAGTCTAAAACAAAAGCCAATAGAAACTGTCAAAATCGATTGATCAATCTCCAAAATCGATCAATCGAACTCCCAAAATCGATTAATTGATCCCAAATCGATTGATCGATTTCTCAAATCGATCAATCGATTTCCTCATACCCTATTTTTTCAGTCACTGGGAGTGCTCAGACGATTAATCGATTAATCGAAATCTTAAAAATCAATTGATCGATTTTAAATCGATCAATCAGTTTCGGGCATTTTTATTCAGCTAACTTCCAGGCCAAAATCGATTGATCGATTTTCCAAATCAATCAATCGATTTGGTCAGAAACCCAGCCCTTTTCGGGCATTTCTTCCAGCTTTCTTCCTTACCATTTTCCATTCTTTTTCTACATTTTTAATTTGACATTTAACCAATCTATCCTCGAGCTAATGCACAACAACACATTCAATTAAAATCCAATAAAAACTCACCTCAATTCAACCCTTGGTTGATTGAATGGTTTGGCTCAAAGGCTAGGGCTCCTAGCTTCTACTCCAATGAGTTCCAACGCGTCGTATTAGGAGTAATTGCTCAAACTCGTCTTTAATTTGAAATCCACATTAACTCCCCTTGCATTTACTCCTTCCTATTCTCCCACTCTCTCTCTCTCTCTTCTTAAAGCTTTACACCAATCCAAAACAAGGAGAAATAAATTCTCTTAAGCTATTTAACCCTTTAACCCCTCTTGCTTTGGTGTAAAGCACATACACCCAAGACAGGTGTATGTGATCTCTAACTAGCTCTAGTGTTACACATACATGTTCATTTACATCAAGATTACTTTAACCATGGTTATCATGTTGACTATCACCTGGTCAAACCTATAATCAATCGGGCATGCATCTCGAGGTCACCGTTCAAAGTCAAATTTTCGGGAATGTTACATTCTCCCCACCTTGGGAATTTTCATCCTCGAAAATGTACCCAAAGGTCATCCATGTGGAATACCCATACACATTGACAGTTGTAGTTCATTCATCCTATATGATGAACAATTACATTTTGCAACTATTGGAGGAAATAAGCGTAAGTCACAATAATTTGCCAACTTGAAATTTGATTTACATTCTATACAGCGGTTACCCACACCAAAATAATTACAAACATAAAAAGTAATGACATCCATGCCAGATAGTTTCATACATGATATTTGGAAATAAATACAATCCCAAAAAGATAATTACAATGCAAAAAGAAAAGAAAACCACAACGATCGATCAAGCAGTCCCATCCCTAGGCTGGTCCGCGTCGTCCTACTCGTGAGTACCAGAACCTGATGCACCAGGAGTCCATGTTCGCGCTGCTGGTAATCAGTGGGATACATGAACTGCATCGTTTGGTAGAGCAGCGCCTCATGGAAGTCTAGTCTGTGGTCCATGCGAGTGCTGGTCGCCTCCATGTGCTGTTGGTACTCCAACATCTGACGATTGTTCTTCACCATGAGGGCGAGAACTTCATCAATGGTACTCGTCACAGGAGCCTGGGATGCTCGCCTCCGGTGTGAGCGGATCGGAGCTGTAGGTGTGGACTGTGAAGGACCAGTACGTGACACTGACGGATGCTCCTCGGGTAGTACTAGGTCATGAGGCTGCTCTCCCTCGGCGTGGTCCTGTGGAGGCACAACAGGCTGCTCCCCCTCTGCTGGTGGGTCCTGCTGTGGTGGTCGTACATCGCCAGCCTGGGCAGGTGCTGGCCCTTAATTGGCAGTGTCTTTGCTAACATTCGATAACTACGACCCCATGAAGCGATGGAGTAATGCTCCACGTGGTCGGTGGCCTTCCGCTCAGTAGGGGAAATGACATACTCTGGGGCGGCAGAGTAGCATTCTAACATGCTTGAAATCAGCCGAGCATAAGGCATATGCTCCTTAGGTCTCAAAGGCCCTTTCATCAGTTTGCCTTTGATATAAACCATACCCTCTATGACTAGTTTGGTAGCATCGAACCAACGGCCGCGGTATGCCACGTATAAGGCCTGTTGGACCAACTCTACATGCTCGGTACCATGGTGCATAGGGTAAAGATTACACTTGATTATTGAATCAAGCATCCACGTGTAAGGAGGTAAGTCTACCGTCTGTATAGATTGGCCAGATCCTTTGCTTCCGCCGGTCAATTCAGTTATAATTTCTTCAAAAGCAATCTCCTCGTCAAATGGTGGGAAAAGGGTGGTCTCAGGTATGTGGTTGAGATAACACTCTAAGAATTCGTGGACATGGCGTCGGGTGAACAGGTAGTGACGACCATCAATCTTGGTCGTGACGGTGTCGTCCACTCGATCCGCCTTTAGGTTTTGATAAAATAATCGCACAAGTCGAGGATAGAAATACTCGTGTAAAGGTTTTAAAAGGTTTCCGAGATCCCCTTTGAGAATGTATTGCCGGGCCCATTGGGTTTCACCCTCGACATCGGTATCAGTAAATAATGCCGGATCGATAATATGCTCATTTTCAAATTCTTTTGTTGCCCACCATTCATTTGGTTGGAGCAAATTTCCAGGTGGTGGGGGTGGTGGCAACACTGCGCGTGATGACGCGTCCGTTGAGTAAGAAGCATTTGAGCAGGATGGTGATGGTGAAGGTGGTGGTGAGGTGAAGGTGGTGGTGGCACAAAATATTTACGTCGTACTGGTAGTTTGGAGGTAGCTTTCTTAGAAGCTAACCTCGTTTTGGGTGGCATTATGGGTTTAACTAAGAAATTAAAAAATCTAGGGTTGTGATAACTTAAATTGAAAGGAAAAATGAAGAACTAGGGTTTACTGTGAGTGTTCGATCTAAATAGATAGGGTTTTGATCCGAAATAGATCCGCAAAAGCCCCAAATCTTAACTGGTATGGGAGCTAAATGAGGAAGAAGAAATGGCACCCAAAAGAAAAATCAAACTGAAATTCGAATGGGAAGAAAAAATCCCAAAACTATTATATATAGGCAAAAATCGATTGATCAATTTTTGTAACCTAACATCAGTCTCGCGAAATCGATTGATCGATTTCAAAAAATGATTAATCGATTTTCAAAATTAATTAATTGAATTGAACTCGATTAATCAAAATTTAAGGCTTTTAAATTTCCATGTTTTGCATCTCACTGGTGTGTTGTGTGCCAGTCGTTCAATCGAACGAAATCGATTGATCGATTTCCAAAATCGATTGATCGATTTCCAAAATCGATTGATCGATTTCCAAAATCGATTGATCGATTTCCAAAATCGATTAATCGATTAATCGGTTTTGACAGCAAACAATTTTTTTTTTTCTGCTTGTCATTTCCCTTTTCCTTCTTCTATTTTCTTGTCAGTGTGCTTTTGGCCTTGTGGAGCATATATCGATCATTCTTTCTATGATGCAATCATCATTAAGTCACACATTTTGATTGCACTACGATGCATTTAGAACTCACGTTCATTCCATTCATTCCTTAAATAAGTTGGCATAAGCGCTCAACTTTTGATTACATCAACGATTCAAATTCAAAAGCATACATGCAAAGATACAATTTGGCTCTCAATTCTCGATAACTAAATCTGGGTATTGCTCTCTCATGCCCGTCTCTTGTTCCCACGTAGCTTCTTCGGCCGGATGATTCTTCCATTGAACAAGTACTAAAGGAATCACTTTGGTGCATAACACTTGCTCTTTTCTATCCAATATCTCCGCCAGTTCCTCTATCATGCTCATATCGTCGTGCATTTCTTTCCTGTACGCGGTAGTCCAACAATGAAGTCCATAGACATTGACTCTTATTTCCACTCTGGTATAGGTAGAGGCTGTAATAACCCAGCAGGATGTCTATGATCGACTTTTACCTGCTGACATGTAAAACACCGTGATACATACTTGGCCACGTTTTGCTTCAAACCTCTCCACCAGTAATTTTTCCTCAAGTCTTGATACATTTTAGTGCTACCAAGGTGGATAGCATACTTCGACTTGTGTGCTTCATCAATGATAGTTTGCCGCAGATCGACAGCATCTGGAATGCAAAGACGGCCCTTGAACAGTAAGGAATTATCTTCTTTCACTGAAAACTCTGGTTTGATGCCTTCAATCACATCTTGATGAATCCTGGTTAACTCTGGGTCTCTCATTTGTAGCTCACAGATATGTTCAAAGATCACAGGTCTCACTAATATGTTAGCCAAAAAGGCTCCTGTAGCTTGCACCTCAATATTTGTATCATATAATGACAGATATTTCCATCTGTGCATCCCCATGATCAAATTAGCCAACTGAGCTAAACCCTTCTGACTCAAGGCATCGGCTACTACATTAGCCTTGCTTGAATGATATTGTATGGAGCAATCATAGTCCTTGAGAAACTCCACCCATCTGTGCTGCCTCATATTCAAGTCTTTTTGTGTGAATAGGTACCTGAGGCTCTTATGGTCGGTGAAAATTTCAAAGGTCTCACCGTACAGATTGTGTCTCCAAATCTTCAATGCAAATATGACAGTTGTTAGTTTCAGGTCATGTGTCGGATAGTTCTTCTCATGCTCTTTCAACTGTCTTGACCCGCAAGCTATATCACCTTCTTGTGTTGGTTGAGCACACAGGCCAAACCATTATGCAAAGCATCACTGTATACTGCGAACCATCCACTGCCTGAAGGAATTGCTAACACTGGAGCTGAAGCGAGTCTCATCTTAAGTTCTTGAAAACTCTTTTCGCATGCTTCACTCCACTCAAACCTTGCAACATTCCTTGTAAGTCTCGTAAGAGGTCCCGATATTTTAGAAAATCTCTCTATAAAACGTTGATAGTAGCCAGCTAGACCAAGGAAACTACGGGCATCGATTATCATCTTTGGTTGTTTCCAGTTTACCACTGCTTCAATCTTTGTCGGATCTACTGTGACACCTTCCTTTGAGACAACATGTTCTAAAAAGCTAACTTCTTCCAACCAAAACTCGCACTTACTGAGTTTGGCATATAGTTGGTTTTCACGTAAAGTTTGTAGAGCAACTCTCAAGTATTCTTCATGCTCCTTCTTTGATTTGGAATATACCAGGATGTCGTCAATAAATACTATGACGCAAGAGTCCAAGTGTGTTTTAAACACCTGATTCATTAAATCTATGAACGACGTCGGTACATTTGTTAAACTAAATGGTATTACTAAGAACTTATAGTGTCCGTACCGTGTCCTAAATGCTTTCTTTTGGATGCCCTCTGTCTTGATTCTCAGTTGGTGGTATCTAGATCTCAGATCGATCTTGGAAAAATACCTTGCTCCTTGTAGCTGATCGAATAAGTCATCAATTCTAGGCAACATATATCTTGATGGTTAGCTTGTTTAATTGGTGATAGTCAATGCACAGTTGTATTGACCCATCCTTCTCCTTTACAAACAAGATCAGTGCTCCCCATGGAGACACACTCAGCCTCATAAACCCCTTACCCATCAGTTCTTGCAATTACACCTTCAATTCCTTCAACCTAGCAGGAGCCATCCTATATGGTGCTTTAAAAATAGGCTCCGTTCCAGGTGCCAAGTCAATAGCAAACTCCACCTCTCTATCTGGAGGTAATCCTGGTAATTCCTCCAAAAATACATCTTCAAATTCTCGTACAACTGCTATCTCTGAGGTGATGTTCTTTCCTTTCTTAACTTCCTTTAAGAATTCCAAGTAACCACTACATCTCTTTCTGATTAAACGCTCGGCCCTGACTGCAGAGATAAGTGGCATAAACATCGATCTCTCTCCTCGAAATCGGAACGATCTCCTCGTATTAGGTCAGAATACGACAACCTTGTTCTTACAATCTACCGTCGCGCAGTGTTGTAACAACCAATCCATGCCAAGGATCACGTCGAATCCTTGCATGTCTAGCAAAATTAAATTCGCCGATAGTTCAAAGTCATCTCCGTCCCTGATGGTCACTATAACTGATTTACAAACCCTTTTCGTATCGACCGATTTCCCAGTCGGGATCGATACCGCTAAGACGAAATCTAACATCTCCGAGTTGACCTTCATCTTCTTTGTGAAACAGGGAGTAGTAAATGAGTGGGTAGACCCCGGGTCCACCAACACTCTAGCCTCATAAGCTACTTCACTTCTCCTTCCGTATAATTGTAAGGTACTTATATCATACATTTACATATACATAACACCCTATATATATCAAAATTTATGGAAGAGAATCAATCTATTCTATTTCTTACATGAATGCACCTTCTCTATCTAAAACTTTTAAGAATTGAAATTCTTTATTTAAAAGAAATCTCACCTTGGATCACGTCGATGGTATTGTGTGCTTCCTGAGCCATAACTGCATAGGCTCTTCCCTGTATGACCGGTTTCCTCGCTTGTAGCGATCGTAGCATTGAAACCGAAGCTGCCCTCTCCTTAGCCGTCTCAAGGCAATCTCGGATGATGTGGCCCACCCTTCCACATTTATAGCAACCCCGAGTACCTCTCCTGCAATCTGCCGTCTTATGAGACTTGCCACACTTGGCACAAGTCTCCGCTATAGTCGACGTTGCTCGTGAGAAACCCTGTGAAACTGCTGCTCATGTAGTGGTAGCAGGGCTCTCATATCTGATCGGCCTCCTCGACGCAAGCACTAGTAATCTTTGATAGGTTGTCTGCTGCGCCGATCTCACATACCCTGTTTAAAATAGTTGCCTCTGAATAAGCCCTACAAATCTCGACTTTTTGTTCACCGGCTCGTAGTTCCCAACTTTACCTTGATCCGTTCTTCCTCTCCCCTGATGATCTCTTCTCTGATATTTATCTTCATTGTCCTCCTCAATCAGTAAGGCTTTGCTCATGAACTCTCTATAGGTCTTCAACTCAAAAGCCGCCACTTTCCCCCTGATGTCCGACCTCAAGCCGCGTTGTAGTCATTTTGCTTTCATTAGATCCTTGACTACATAATCAGGAGTAAAGCGGGCAAGCCGCATAAACTCAACCTCATACTCTCTAACTGTCATTCTTCCCTATTGAAGCTGTAAGAACTTCACTTCCATCTAATTTCATACAACCTCAGGAAAATACTGTTTGTTGAATTCTTCTACGAATTCCTCCCACATATAGGGCAATCCTAGGGTCTCCTGAGCCCTAGTCCTAGAAATGGACTTCCACCAAGGGCCTGCCTCCCCATCAAGCATGTAAGCTGCCCATCTGATGCTCTCGTCCTCCATGCATGTGAGCACGCTAAAAATCATTTCCATCTCACTCAGCCAATTTTTCATAGCATTGGCTTAGCTTGCCCTGAAAAGTTGGGAGGATGCATCCTCCTAAACTTCGTAAATGCTGAGGGCACTAGCTGCGTAGGACCTACTGGAGGTATAGGTAGCTGATACTGTTGAGGGGTGTTTTGAGCTACCAGGGACGCTGCTTGCTAAGCCATGGCGGCTGCCATAGTTTCCATAGTATGCATCATCCACTGACACTCTTCTCTATCCTCATTTCTTTCTCTTGTGCTTTCTTGTTCTCTCTGCTCTCTATCCTGACGGTCTCTTTCTAGGCTCTCTTCCTGATCTTGGCCCTCTTGGCCACTACTTCCTGAAGCCCCTCTGCCTTCCATTGGCACTCTATTCGTAGCTGAGATGTAATCATCTCTACTACATAAGTTTCTATCATAACCGCCCCTGGGTCGGCCTCTTCCTCTAGAAGACATAACGGTCTACGCATGAAACCAAAGTTTCATTAGCAGAAGTCCCTATGCTCTGACAAAATAAGAATTTTCAGAATTTCTAAAAGAAACCGCTTTGATACCAACTATGACAGCCCGAATTTTGGCACCCCAAAACCCGTGCCATCAGTACGACCCTCAAGGCCGTGGCCCATAATCTTGTACGAAACATTGGTATAACCAAGTAATAACGAAGCAAAATAAAGCATGAGAACTGAATCAGACTAAATCTCGATGCATTAATGATATATTATAGTAAAAGCTCAAAAGGCAGTTCTAATCTCATGCACTGCATGAACAGAAGAACCGGCCCGAACCATCGGTGATAAAACAAGGTCACCCCAGATGGTTCACTAAAAGAATATATCATTGCTTAATTACATTTTCTCAAAAGGGCTTGACATACCAAGCCGTACAATCACGCTCTCAAAATTGAATCAAAGTACACAGGGTTCTTTAGAAGAAGTCCTCAGGAGAGGGCTCCAAATCCTCTTTGGGTACGTAATCCGACTCCGGATCTACGCCTCCAAAAGCAGTAGCAGCCGCAAGCACGAGATCTGTGACATATAGTCTAAAGGGTGAGCTACATCCTAGCTCAATAGGGAAACAACAGAATGAACATATAATTTAATTCCTCATATATATTCCATAATATTTAACAGCATGATGTATCAATGAATTAACTGAAAAAGCAGTTTAAACGACTAAAAAGATGTACTAAATGTTACTGTTTCTTTACTTGTTTCATCTGTTCTCAACTTTTCTTATAGAAGACAATGATTCGGCCTAAAGACTTAAATCATAACTTAAATATTTTTCAACTGACTATAGAGTCGAGCGCCCGATGGAATACCCTCCATCATCGTCTAATCAGACCATTTTCATGTCCTTTTTCATTCATTCAATACTACCCAGGTCCCTTTCTCATAGGCGACGGGTTTTAAGTCTCATAATCTCATACTTACATCCATGGGATGTCCAATTGGTGTATGGATTGGCCGCCATACCGGTCACGAATATCCTGTCGAGTCAGTCCTGGGTATCCCGTCACATCGGTAGGGTATTCTCCAAACCTTAAATATCATAGTTCACTATATATAGTTATTCACCGTATGATTGTGCTAATTATAGTAGATTAGGCCTTATCAATCTCATTAACTTTGCTTTACAGATTCAAATACATCCCTAGGATGTCCAACTCAATGCATCACACAGATGCTCTTATCACATTCACATCTCCTGGGGATGTCACATACTTAGTTACTTTATTTTCTATTCACACATACATACACACACACTTAAGATTCATATTATATGCACAATACTCATTTCTATATCACTACATACATGCTCTTACTCTTAAATTACATATTTAAGGTGTCTCCTACCTCACATGATTGGATCTCCAAGCATCAAGGTCCAATGCGGTTCCCCATGCTTGCACTCACTTGCTTAACCTACGGTATGTCATAGCATAAGCAAAGCATCAAGAAAGATGCATAATAGAAGGTACAAGACCCTCCTAGAACCTCAAAGTCTAAAATAAAAGCTAACAGAGACTATCAAAATCGATTGATCGATCTCCAAAATCGATCAATCGAACTCCCAAAATCGATTAATCGATCCCAAATCGATTAATCCAAATTCCAAAATCGATTTATCGATTTCTCAAATCGGTCAATCGGTTTCCTCAAGCCCTATTTTTCCAGTCACTAGGAGTTCTCAGACGATTAATCGATTTTCAATCGATTAATTGAAATCTCAAAAATTGATTGATCGATTTTAAATCGATCAATCAGTTTTAGGCATTTTTGTTCAGCTAACTTTCAGGCTAAAATCGATTGATCAATTTTCCAAATCGATCAATCGATTTGGTCAGAAACCCAGCCCTTTTCGGGCATTTCTTCTAGCTTTCTTCCTTACCATTTTCCATTCTTTTTCTATATTTTTAATTTGACATTTAACCAATTTATCCTAGAGCTAATGCATAACAACACATTAATTTAAAATCTAATAAAAACTCACCTCAAATCAACCCTTGGTTGATTGAATGGTTTGGCTCAACGGCTAGGGGTCCTAGCTTCTACTCCAATGAGTTCCAACGCGTCATATCCGGAGTAATTGCTCAAACTCGTCTTTAATTTGAAATCCACATTAACTCCAGTTACATTTACTCCTTCCTATTCTCCCTCTCTCTCTCTTCTTAAAGCTTTACACCAACCCAAAACAAGGAGAAATAAATTCTCTTAAGCTATTTAACCCTTTAAACCCTCTTGCTTTGGTGTAAAGCACATACACCCAAGACAGGTGTATGTGATCTAGCTCTAGCGCTGCACATATGTGTTCATTTATATCAAGATTACTTTAATCATGGTTATCGTGTTGACTATCACTTGGTCAAACCTATGACTAGTCGGGCATGCATCCCGAGGTCATTGTTCAAAGTCAAATTTTCAGGGATGTTACAAAAATTGGCCAACACTTCAAAGCAAAAATAGACTTTGTTGCAAACTAACCCGGAGATTGCTCGTCATACCCCTCTCGCAAGAAGAGGGGTTTATGAGATCAATAAAGAAAAAGTAAAAACTGAGGACGACATGAGTGCGAAAGTTTTAGCTCTTGAGTAGAAAATTGCCGCACTCATGAATTGCAATCTAAATACTCTGGATAGACCTACAACAAACCCTCAAATTTGCCAGACTCACACATATACGGAGAACCCTGCTACGTCACAATATCATAAAGTAGTGTAAATAGAGCATGCAATGGTCTTTCAGAGGGGAGACTATGGGAACACATACAACCCAGCATGGAGGAATCACCTGAGATTCAATTATGGTTCCACCGCTGGAGCTCAACCAGCACCAACAGCTGTGCTGCCTTGATTTCCCCAGACCTAAGTTTTCCACCACAGACCCCAATTACAAGCAGCACAACCCCAAATTGGACTATAGAGCAGTATGTTTGATGCTACGATTATTTAAATCCTTCAGGATTTGTAACAACAGCCGCACCAGCATTCACGAGGTTTGCACCAACTTGCTAAATTCTCTCAGACCCTTCATTCACATACACAGTCCATAACCAAGCTGCAAAGCCAAATTGGTCAATTAGCTTCCCAAGTGACAAAGAAAGAGAATGGCCAATTAACTACGCAGCCAGTAAGCAATTCTAGAGGACAAACTTTCCTGGGGGAGACAGCTGCTCCCCAAAATATAATTTAAAAACCCTCATGGATCGTTGCGCTACCGACTCATCCGTAGCATCATGTGTAAATTATGTAAACTATTTTATTTTCATTTTTATCAATTTTCTTTTAGGTATTATAAGACGACTTGTTTCACTTAACGATAGATCGTAATTTGTACCTACTATATAATATAAGTGGTCAATCCTATGAATTTACGATTGTTCGTATTTTAAAATGCAGCGATTGCATTTTTTTTCTAAAAACTCAGAATCGACTTACGACTCTAGGTTAAAATTCAGTAATGACTGGCTTAGCACGTCATCACTGAAGACGGACCTACATATTTGTGAAAAGGATATATCGACCCCATTTTCAGAAACCTTCTAAATTTTCCTCCTACTATCCCTCTCTTTTTCAAATCATCCATAAGCATAACCGTTCTTCCACCTAATCTAACCATTTATCTTATTACAACCCCTTATTCCCGCAGTTTAAATCTGAAGATCCCTACGCAAGATCTATTTTACCATTACAACTTAGGGTTTCAATCCTTAAAAAGGTAAGGGATGATTTCAATCGTTAAATGAAAGAATTTATGCAAGAGATTTATGGACATTAAACTTGATTAATAATGTCGACTTTAATCTTTGTAGAAAAATGAGTGGAGGAATGACGAACGAAATGAGCAAAAGACGGAGAGAAGAAGAGGAAGAAGATGAAGGTAATACCTCCGATAATACCCCAATTATTCAACATAGTATACGGTCTGCTACCTTAAAGGCTAAATCAAAAGCAACAGCCTGTCCTCAAAAGAAGATTAAGTCTTTAGGGGTGGTTATTTGAGAAGGTCCATCAGACACCACTGAGAAAAATCCTGTGTCTGCCCCAAAAAAGGGACCCAAAGTAGATAAAGGCAAGAAGCCAACATCCTCTGTATCGCCAGTAGACAAACTCCCCACTACAACAAAGCATCATATTGTGGGAATTGAGGTTACAATGGATGTGAAAGCCCTTGGAGAAACTGGAGATGGGGGGGGGGGGAAGCAAGGAAATATTTTAAGGATGCCGGGCTCAATTATTTCCTAGAGCCAGGAGTCACACCAGTCTATCGTAGATTGGTGTGACTCTTTTATAAAAATATGACGAAAAATACCCTTGGGTCATCCTTAATTATCTCCACCAGTATAGATGGCCTCCCTATAGAAATAACAAAAGAGATGATTTCCCCGGTAATGAATGCTCCTTTGGAAATACCACAAGTATCACGTGATAACCTAGAGGCCAATCAGTTGAGAATGCCACCCGAGACCCTCCCCTGTTTCACTGATATGGCAATAGAATTATTAGGAAAACCCCCATAGGATAAGTCCTTTTTCCTTAGAAAAGATTTGGAAGCAAGGAGTTTGTCCATTTACTTCTTTGATGTGTTGATACATAAGACCATTCACCCCACTGGACACGGAACTTAGAGAAGAACACTCTTTGCAAAAGCACTATACCTTATGGCAAATCGCTATTGGTTCAATGTACCCTCATATCTTCTTGAAGTCTTCATGACCGTAAGGGACAAATTAGGATAAGAAAAATACCAAACGAAGAAGATGACCTTGCCATTTGGAGGTCTTATAACCAATCTACTAATGAACGTGGGATATAGTATCAATCCCACTAAGAAAACCTTACCAAGACCAGAGGAAGGCTTAACAGTCCAGTCTTATAGGAGAACTTTAAATGCTACAAATAAAAAGAAAATACCACTAGCCCCTCGAACCAAACAAACACCCTCTATCCCAATAGATAGCAATTTTCAAAGAAAGAGAAAAAAATGCCATAAAGCAGATAGTTGGAACAGTGGTAATGAAAGAAGGTGAGAGTACTTCTACTCCACCCCTTGAAAAAGAAAGTAGTTCTCCAATTCAAGAAAGAGTATCCATGGAGAGAATACCAATCATAGACCAAGTTAGTCTGTACGACCCTACTCTAGACTCTCCAACAGGGCCTGTTTTGCCCACTTTAAAAGAGGCAACCACATTGCTTGGTACTTTTGGAGCAGAGCCTTAAAGAGAAGAACAACTTGTTGAGGTGACTACTTCTAACCAAGACACAGAATAGGTAGAATTTGTTATTCCACCAACAGTCTCAGATGTTGCAGGAACAAAGCCAATAAACCCTGATACTACACAGGAAGAAGCAATTCTGGCACCAGAAGATATACATACAGTTCTAACCCCTATGTTGCAAACTATAGGAGCAAGCCAAGAAATTGCAGTTCCATCTTTGGTGGATTCTAGGGTCACCAATACAGTAACAGTATCACATGCCTACTACGCAGGAAAAGCAAGAGATGATCGCAAACATTAAACAAAAGGAAATAAAAGAATATCGGGTACATTGGATAACTGAAATAAACAAGAGGATACAAGAAGAAACTGCAGTCCTCAGAAACCAAGTAGCACAGGCACAGGACGAAAACATGCTACTAAAGGAAAATCATCAAGAGTGGGAAAGAAAAGAATGAGCATACCAGGATAAAATTCTTCAACTAATTGAGCAAGTGACAGAATTCATTGGCAACCCCGATGCTTGGGAAATAACAAGAGAAAAAGCCCATCAAGAATATGAACAGACCCTAAACAAATTGAGGAAAGAGAAGACTCACGAACTCACAATAGCTCAAGGGAAATTACTTAAACTAAAAGAAGAAAATGAGTCCTTGATGCTGATGTGTGCTGAGCGAAAGGAAAAAATTGAGTCCCTCATAAAAATTATTGGGCCACTATAACAACAGAAAAGTCTATTTCTAATAAGCTAAGGGTGGATTTTATGTTTCTTTGTTTGTTAGGGACTAGCAAAACTTAAGTTTGGGGGTGTGATCAGTCACATAATTTACATTTTTATCACCCTTAACTTAGTGGTGTTAGGACTTAGTTTGCTACTAACGAGATATTGATGTACAGATATTATAGATAAACAGTAAATCAGAGCCTAATTATTAATCTTTGTCAAAATAAACTCAAAAAGCAATAAGAAAAATAATTGGGCGAAAAAGACAATTTGCCGCTACTGAAAGTCAGAAAATTGTAATTTATGATTCTTCAAAAGAGACAAAAAGAGAAAAATGATAAAGTGTAATCCAGAGAATCGTTAACTATGAGGAAGCCTACTGAAAATAGAAAATTGTGATTAACGATTTTCCAGAAAAGAAGCTATGAAAGAAGGAATCGTTATTTACGATTTCCTAAAAATAAAATTTTTCCTACAATTGTTGCTATTGCTGATCACGTGAGAACTATCACCACCATATCCAAAATTAGAAGACTCCTGCAATTGGAAGCTTGATGAATCAGGGATCTGAGAAGATTGATAAAGATCTAATCCGAAGGACTCTGCTGCTACTAGATAAAGAACACTCTAAAAGCGCATCAACTAAAGGAAGCAAGGAAAGATGAAATTAGTAATTAGACTTATATTAGGATACTTTTTAGTAGTTTCTTTTATTACAACTAAATTTCTGTAAACCGACCCCTTATGATCTATAAATAAGAGGGCTCGACATAAGAATAAGCATAAAAAAATTTCAACATCAATTGACGCCTGAGGTTGGATTTTCTTTCGATCAGTAGTGTATACTAGTTAGAGTAGATTAGATATCAGAGGTTTCTTAAGAGCAATTAATGACTGCAATGGAGTGCTGAAGATTAACATAGATATCTGTAATTTCTCAAGAGCAATTGATGACTACAGCTGAGGGGTGAAGGATAAATTTTACTGTGCTTTCTAGTTTAGATTTTATTTACTTTGTAAGCATCTCCAAGTTTTAATTTGAATTGACGACTCAGGTTAGAATTTGCAGATTAGTGTAACGATTTTTACTTTTCCATCTTTAGTTTGCTAGATTTTGATTGACGCCCAAATTTCTAGTTAATTGTTGATTATATTAAATTTGTGTTGATAGGATCTTAGACTTGATTGGCAACCAATGCTAAGAGATTAGAAATATGGTGTAACGGTATTATTTATTTTCGTAAATATTCGAAAGCTGAAGATTGAGATTGACGACCTTAATTTGATGAAGGAGGATTATGATTTATTTTTATGTACTTTATTTTAGAAAACCTTTCTTTTATTCATATTTCTCTAGTAGATTAGGAAATCTTAAAGATAAATAGAAGTTTTTAAGATAGGGACTTAGATAGAAGATCGAAATAGGAATTAATAAGATAATAAACTTCCTTGTGGGAACGATCCTATGCTATGCTATAATTTCCTTTGTGCGCTTGCAATAGGTTAAAACTTGAATTTAATATAATTATAATACACAATAACAGACAAGTCTGACATATACATGCTTGGTTTGAGATAGAACTAGAACTCAACTTTTTAAATGGATCCTATACTTTGAACACTACACATGCATTCTACACATCCCATATCCATCGAATTTGATCATAAAAACTATGAGAATTGACGTGCATGTCATCCCATCCACATACTTGTCCACATTCCAAATTCTAGACTAAAAATGGCTAAATTTCGTACTTGATGATGGTTCTAACACCACATGCACCACATGGATGAATGCATATGGTTTTAGATGATTTCTATAGAACTTTGAACACCCATCATCTACCATACATCAAATCTACTATGTCACCTGATCCTGTCGATGTTGCTGCATAATGGAGAGCCGTCCTCCCAAACCCTTCTACTCTCTTAATCAACTCGTCACTTCCTTCGATCAACATTTGGATGATTTCTGCCATTTTCAATATGGTTGTGATCTCTTATAACAATTAGAGTATATGTTAGCACTTAGTACCATCAAAGGGATTGAGTTGGCATTAGGTAAGCACCCATGATAGGAAATTTCAATAAAAGAAGTTTCATTATACTAAGTTCCAAACTGCAATAAACAAACAACACCTAAATTACAAGGATGCACAAACAGAGCTACTTACTCCCTTGGTATAACAAGCATGTAGTACCTGCATATCAAAATAACTTGCAAGAATGCATCCGTTAAATAAGTCATGTTAGATCCTAATGCTAGCCGCAGCCCTCGGGTCAATCTCCTTCTGTCCAAATCGTCAACCCTCGAGAGCTGCACAACTATTTATGAGTAAGCAAATCATAAAAATTTACTTTTAATCTTTCACTAGTTTGGCACTCAAAAATATTTGCACAACTACCAAAGTCGATAGTGTAAGATTGACCCGAGTGCTACCACTGGTTCTCATATTAGGTACCTTATGGCAAGTCCTATGTTATATCCCAATAAATTATTCAAAGAATATGCACGAAACTGATTAGATGTTAAATATAAAGCTTACTATCCGTTGATCAGTCACATAATTTAACTTAGTGATGTTGGACATAGTTTGCTACTAACGAGTTACTGATGTGCATATATTAAAGATAAGCTGTAAATTAGAGCCTAAGTGTTAATCTTTGTCAAAATGAATCAGAAAGCAATAAGAAAGGCGATCGAGCGAAAAATATATTTTTTCACCTACTGAAACCTAAAGAATCGTAATTTACAATTCTTCAAAAGAGACAAAAGGAGAAAAGCGATAAAACATAATCCAGAGAATCGTCAACTATGAGGAAGCTTTGAGAAATAGAAAATCATGATTGACGATTTTCCAGAACATAAGCTATGAAAAGACATAAAATTGCGATTAACGATTTCCTAATAATAGAAGCTTTCCTATTACTTTTGTTGCTACTGCTGATCACGTGAGAGTTTAACACCGCCATATCCAGAATTAGAAGACTCATGCAATTAGAAGTTTGATGAACCACGGATCTGAGAAGATTGATGAAGATCTAAATCCAAAGGACTCTACTGCTGCTCAATAAAAAACAATCCAAAAGCGCATCAACTAAAGAAAGCAAGGAAACATAAAATTAGGAATTAGAGTTATATTAGGAATCTTTTATTTTTAGTAGTTTCTTTTATTAGAACTAGATTTTTGTAAACCGACCCCTTATGATCTATAAATAAGAGGGCTCAACATAGGAATAAGCATCGAAGAATTTCAGCATCAATTGACCCCTGAGGTTGAATTTTCTTCCGATCAATAATGTATACTAGTTAGAGTAGGTTAGATATCAGAGGTTTCTCAAGAGTAATTGGCGACTGCAATTGAGTGCTGCAAATTAGTGTAGATATCTGTAATTTCTTAGGAGCAATTGGCGACTGCGGCTTGGGGGTGAAGGATATATTTTACTTTGCTTTCTAGTTTAGATTTTATTTGCTTTGTAAACATCTTCAATTTTTAATTTGCGTTGACGACTCAGGTTAGAATTTGCAGATTAGTGTAATGGTTTTTACTTTTCCATCTTTAGTTTGCTAGAGTTTGATTAACGCCCAAATTTCTGGTTGATTGTTGATTAGATTAAATCTATATTGATAGGATCTTGACTTGATTGATGACCAATGCTAGAAAACTAGAAATACGGTGTAACATGACTCCCATTTTTCAACTCTCTAGAAGCCATTGTTTCTCATCGTCCTTCATATGACACTGCAGTAACAAGCTTGGGCACATATCCATGATATCCAACATGGTCTGCAAATGCAGGGTATACTCGTAACAAGGACACCAATGCAATAGACAACAGCAAAGGCAGGTTGGGATCTATAGCAAAGGCAACTCGGGTTACTATTATGGAAGTGGAAGGAGCCCTAGGTGAGTTGGTAATCATAAAATTTTTGGGATGTGTCATGTGGAATTAATATGGACCATATGGCAGGTGCATCATAACCTAAAGTTCTTTGGTGTAAAAGATTAAGACAAAATCTCCACCATTTGATTCAAAGCTAAGCTATCAAATGTCATCTAAAATAAATACATAATCCTACATTGATGGCAAAGAATATTAAATAATAACTCTATAGTTCATCGTCATTATGAATTTATGCCTGCTCAAGAAAGTAAAGGGTACAGAGTCCTCCCAACTAAGTAAATGAGATGTCTACTACAATATTCTAAACAAGGCATTTAACGAGCTTGACTTGCCATAGAAATTCCAAATCTATAAGCATTCATGCAAAATTTGTTTCTCCAATTATGTTCAATTTGTTTCTCCAATTTGTTCCTCATTGAAGAATCTCCACTCGCTATTACTTATAGTGATGTTTTGGGGAAGCATTAGTGAAATCATACCATCCTTTTAATCCATGGAGTTCCAACTCTGATTAACAATTTCCAAGTTCTCATATAGTCAGAAGAAAAAAATATGACATCTTGGCGACAAATCTTTACTTTATACAGAATAGAGCAATATTTTTATCCTTTTGGAAGGAAAGTGAACTATTTAGACAACGATTGAAAACTGCAGTACATAGCAAATACTCCAAGCAGAAAAATCTTCAAATAGACTTTCTATAGATCAAACTTCAAAAAAGTAAATTCACTGATGAAAAAATTCTCAATTTTCACCCCCAGCTCTATCAAGTACATGCATTGATACATGCATCAAAAGGGAGACATAAAAATTGGGTGATCAACTAGTGCTCTGGAATAGAAAAATATAGATTCAAGCAACAAACCTACTACAAGAACTCTTCAAGCAGAAACCAGAGGAATCTTCACCCATAAGCATTACTCGTAGAATCTAAATTTTTCTTTAGAGTAAAACTATTTTCATTGCATATAAATTTACTAAAGCTCTAAAACCAGACCAAGGTGATCACATAGCAGACTCACCCACTACAATAGAACAGGAAAGTAGCGAACAAAACCAAATTTTACTAAAAGATAAAGCACATCGTAATCGTACAATCTCTAAACCCAAAACTAACTACTAATCCCACAAATTCTTCTCGTTTTAGAACCTACACACATAAAACCCTAGTAACCAAATCTAGCTACCTAAAGCAGAACTCTAGTTTCCAGAATCCATAAAAGGAGAAGCCCAAGTAAGAAAAGAAAACCCTTAAAATATTAAAACCCAAAAAAAAATAGCAAATTTACATAACACACATATAAAACGAATATTCACTAATAAATAAACAAATAAACCTACCAACTTATTATTATTATTTTTAACTTATTTTTTCCAAAAAAGAAAGGGAACAAAACCCTAATATCCAAAGTCCAACCCAATTAGCTGAAGCAAATCTCTACTTTGCAGAAGCCATAAATAGGACAACACCTAGTACGGAAGGGAAAAACCCTTAAAAAAACCAAGTTCACAAAACAAAAGTGTATCAAACAATAAATTGACAAATAAATATACCAAGTAATTTAATATATATATATATATTCAAAAATAAAAGAGAAAAAACCCTATTTCAAACCGAATTAGCTGATGCAAAACTTTAGTTTCCCCAAACCATAAAATCCCTAATACAAATATAAAAGAAAAAACCAAAACCAAAAACAATCAAACCCTTAAGACCCAAATCCCAAATCACAAAAACAATAAGTTTATCCAAAAAAATAATAAAATAAAAAATAAAAAAACATAAAAAAAAAGACTTACGTTTTATGAAAGTTGGGATGAGATTGAGATAAAAAATGATTGAATCCCAGAAGAAACCCTCGTCTTGTAAATGGAGGCGTAAGGTTTATATACGCCCACGACTTCATATAATAGCCATCGACATAGGACTATTTTTTTGTAGTGGGAGAACCTTTTGACAAATCTTGAAATCATGCCAAGATGGTGTACATCACACGACGATCGTACGATGATACGATCTTGACCAAAATCCTAGACCATTCAGTTAATGGTTTAAAAGATCAAACCAATAGTGGCAATCATAGGGTATCTAAACACACATTACATTGATGATAACGGTAGGATTAGATTGTTCTAAACTCAATCACCTATATTTTAAAATGTGTGTACCAAGGATCTGACAGTGTATAAATGATTCAGTCATACTGAGACTAAATCTTATCAAAATCACATAAATGACTAGTTAATTTTTGTCAGATCGAAAAGATCTATCTAATGAGAATAGTCTATCATCATGTTATGACACATATGAGGGAATCACGTATCAATTTATACAACACCTCTTTCTCTCTTTCTCCTTTAGCAGTAAGTAGAGTTCCCTAAGAAACTCTAAACCACTTTCTCGCCTGATTAATACCTTAGGTCTCTATGCAGTGTCATAAGTCAATGTTTGACTTTCGTTGTAACATGTAACTAACTTGTGATCAGCTCTCTAACTCTTTTCTGGTACATTACTTGTTTGACTTTTTTGCGACTTATTAATATAATAAGTTATTTTATGATTAAGCTTCAATTGTCAAAATATGTTGTTAGGGTTATATAAGTTATATGTTATATTAAATATTTTCATCGACACTACATGACATCCATATTATAGAAATACGATAGGACATATGCATGATAAGTTAATGAATAAAATGCGACGCACGACCTATAATCCTTTATAATGGTGGGGTTCCTTTCACATTCACGTAGAACTTGAAATGTAGGGATCCATGTATGGATATAACACCTCTATAAGAGTATGGGCTGCCACACAAAATACATTCAGATTACTATAGAACCCGTCCCTTGGAAAGCGTGGCTCAGTGAAGCTTATCTCACTATAGCTCACTCTAATTTAAGTTGTATGAAAATGAAATGATAAGAAAGTGTAAGTAAAAATATGATAAGATACATATACGATCAGATACACTATGAAGGCTAACTGAATATGAAATTAAGCTTTACACTTGTCATACCTTATGTGCCACCGTAAGGGTACAACGTTTATAGCCAAGATGGGTCTTAGGATAAAATGATAAGACAGTATCTCGACATAAGGGGATACTAATATTTATGCACTCAACCTCATCGGGCTGGATGTTGGTTTACGATATGATATGAAGGTTAGGTGGTTATCTACACGAGGGACTCGTGTGGTAGGCTAACATAGGCCATTTACATAAAATAAGTATGATGCGAAGTACGTTGTATAGGTGTATGGAGCTATAATAAGATTTAAGATATGTCACATAAGTTAAGTTGACAAGAAAAGTAAGAAAAATGATAAGCGTTAGAAGCATCATATGAACTAAAATTTGTTATGTTCTTTCAGTTGTATAGTTTTATAGTTTTATAGTTATGAAAAATTTATGAAATTTTTTATTATGTTATTTATATGAAATTGTAAAGGATTCACTTCTACTCACAAGGTTGCACTCACGATCACCTGGGTAAAGTGTGGTAGATCGGTTGTGCAACCCACAAAGTTTACGTGACTAAGTCATCCAACCAAAAATTAATAGCTGCAGGTGAGGATATGGACTACACTGCCCCGGTGGACTTGATGCACTGGTAGATGATACGGTTTATGAGGGTGACGACGTGGATGACCAGTTAGACGATAACAGGTATGTATTAAATAGTTAGAAAGATTTTCTACTAGTTGGTCGTATCTTAATTTATGGTCATTTAGTATAATGGACTCAAAATTTAATTTAAGCTTAATGAAGGAAATTTTAATGTGGAAGAAAAATTGGTTTACGATTTTTGGGAGCCCAAATTTATATAAGATTTAAGCAAGTATAGTTTCAAGGAATCACTTTAGCTAACATGTATAACACAAAGCTTAACTAAAAATAGTGATCAAAGCCATAAAAATATGATCCTAAACTTGGTTTAAAATCAGTTTTCAAAGTGTTCAAACATCCTAAACTGGGTATTACACTTGTGCACTAGTTTTTTTACCAACGGGATGCAAATCATCTTAAAGAAACCAATTTGGTCTGCGCCTGAGCTCACAACTTGGAAAATATCTATTCCCATTTAATGCTTCATTAAAGTGATTTATAGGTAATCATATGGATTCTAAGTTATACAAGTTGGAACAACACTCAGAATTTGAATACTAGAAGAATCAGAGTGCACTCAAATTCTTAGTTTTTCTGAGTGTTGTTCTTGAGGTTGTCAAAGTTTAGGATTTTCTGAGTTTTTCCTAGAAAATTCAGATTTTTGTGTTCTTGAGTTCTCAGATTCCTAGCTCTAAAGGGTATTTTGGTTCCATTTTCTGAGCTCATTTTCTGAGCATTTCCGCATCATTTGGTAGGAAATTAAAATGTCGCTTTCACTCGAAAATACCCACAAATTATGGATCCCCATGAAAACTCCCAAACAAAGGAAAATGTCAGAAAAGCTCAGAAATAGCTATGAATTTGAGTCAACACTCATATTCTAAGTGTTTTTGGACTCACGAACAGGCCCTAAAAGATTGTTACTCTATTGTCCATAATTCCTAATATATTCTTTGTGCATCAAAACAATATATAGGGTTGGGCTGGCCCATCAGCCCACTTGACTCGGCCTTATAATCTTAGGACCAAGGCTTAAAAATGGGATACGAGGGTCGAGCTAGTTCCTCGAAATAAAAAGGGTGCATGCATTGGGCTGGGTAAGGGTTTGACAAGCTAACGCCCGTAAACTCGACCCGTACTGAAAATCTCTTTTAATTATATGTATTGAGTATATTAATATAGATATATATATATATATATTACATTTTATATATATTATAATTTTTATGAACGAATTTTGAAAATAATCCTCAATATAACCATAAGATTTAGTAAATGAGTAGTTGTATGGATATTTTGGTAACTTGAATATCCATAAGGAGATGTCTTAGGGTTTCACTTTAAGGCCTCGTCTAGAGACCAAAAACACTCAGATTCTAAGTTTTTACTCAGAAAGTAGGCAGAATCTGAGTAAATCCGCACGAATCAGCTGTTCAAGAGTCATGTCTTGGGAGTTGCGATTTTTGAGACATTTCGAGTGAAAGCTGTTAAGACCTAAAAAGTATCACTTTTCACCCCTTAACATAGCCTTTGATTAGACCCTTAGCCATCTAATAAAGGTTTGTTAAGTGTTTTCTGTAGATAGTAAATAGCAGTGCAATAAGGCCATAAATCATGTTAAGGAGCCTGTATTGGCACCAGAAGTCCCTCAGAAGAATGAGCCATGAATCTAGACCTAAGGCAAGCCTCGCGCAGCTGACAAAGCTCCAGAGGATTCAGAAAAATATGCTTCGTGCAGTCCTCGTGAAGTCCCAAGACTTCACAATAACTTCTCGCGCAGTTGAGTGACAGAAGAGCTTCAGAAGCCTTGAGTCGCGCAACTCTCGCAAAGTTCAGAAGTTAAAGGTCGCATAGTCTCGCGCAGTTCAAGAGAGCTTCAGGAAAGTTTTCGCGCAGCTGTCGCGCAGTAGCCGCGGGATGCAAATGTCAAGAGGAGCTGTCGCGTAGTTCAGAAAAGCCTCAAAGCTATCGTGAGGATCCTCGTGAAGTTCCATTAAGTGAACTTCTCGCGCAGTTCAGGAAGAAAGCAGCCTCGCGAAGCCAAAGTAAGCCTCGCGAAGATCTATTGTGAAATGGAATGCTCGTGCAGTTCCCGCGCTATTCACAAGTAGCAATCCAACCTCGCAAAGCCCAATCCAGCGAGAGCTTAACTATCTACCTCGCGACTGCTCAAACCATCAAGAAGCTGCAACCCCGTGATGTAATATCCTAAAAAATCATGTTAAACAGTGACCTCAGGATCCGTGCCCGATTGTTCATAGGTTTGACCAAATAAGAGTTCACAAGATAATGTAGGATACGATGAACGGATGAGATGTGAGGATTCGAGTGAATATGGGGAGTGTGATGAAAATCTGGAGTCACATACACCTATTAAGGTGCATGTGCTCAACACACAAGTTAGAGGGGAGATAAAAGGGTTTAATAGCCCTAGTTTCTCTTTTATTTGGTTGATTGAGAGAGAGTAAAGAAGCGAGAGAGAGAAGGAGAGCATAGTTAATGCAAGGAGTGAATGCAAGTTGAGGAAGGAGGATTCGAGCAATAAACGCCGGATTCGACGCGAGGGATCCGTTAGAGCCAAAGCTGGAACCCTAGCCTTTCCAACCACTTAACCTAATCAATTGAAAATTGATTGAAGGTAAAATTCTTGTAAATTGAATGCATAGATCGAAGGGTTTAATTGTAATTAGGAATAGCTAAAATCATAGGATAATGACTTAGTAAAGAGAGAAATTAGTTGGAAAAAGATTGGAAGGAACAGCCCAGAAGGGGGCAGAATCTGGCCATTTCGATTAATCGAAAGTGAGATTCGATTAATCGATTTGTGCCAAGAAGTTGAAAAGTCAGGGGACCCCGAGTTCGATTAATCGAATTGAGTTTCGATTAATCGACCTTGAATTTCGATTAATCGATTATGGTATCGATTAATCGACTGGGAACCTCCAGTGAACTCCAGTGGAGGGAAAGAAAGGACTTGGAGAAATCGACTAATCGAAATGAGAGTTTGATTAATCGATTTAGAATTTCGATTAATCGATTTTGAGAATTCGATTACTCGAATTGAGAATCGACTGGATAGAATGGAGAATTTCGATTAATCGAATTGGGATTCGATTAATTGAATAAAAATTTTGATTAATCGATTTGAGAATCGATTAATCGATTTTGAATTTTGATTAATCGATTTTGGAAATCGATTAATCGAATCAGATTCGATTAATCGATTTTAGAGTTCGATTAATCGACTGTGCCAGTTTTTGTTGACTTTTGAGCTTGACCTTAAGATTCTTGGAGGGTCTTGGACCTTCTTTGTTACATCTTTAGTGATGAATTTCATATGTTATGTGGTACCATAGGTGGTACATATGAGCTTGGGCACAAGGAGCCACGTGGGACCTTGATGCATGATCAAACAGAGACTTGAGATAGGGAACACCTTGAACATGTACTTTATTTTGCAAGAGCATGTATGTAGTGATATAGAATTCAATTCAAACTATTTTTATTGCTTAAGAGTTTGTGAAAAGTGTGTGTGTGTGACATCTATAAGAGTAATTATAATGAGCCATCCCCAGGGGATGAGGAAGTAAAGAAATAAGAGTATTAGGTGTGATGCAAGTGAATGGATACATCCCAGGGATGTATCCAAGATTGAATTATATCTGATAGGGCCTAACTGATATAAGATAGCACACTTACACGGTGAACAACTATATGTAAAACACCTGATATTTTTGTTATTTGAGGCTTGATAGGGTACCCCACCGACGTGGCGGGATATCCACGACTGACGCAACAGGATATCCGTGACCGATACGGCGGTGAAACCGTAGGCCAGTGTGGAGGCTTATCCGTACACAATAAGCACACCCAAGGGGTGTTGAGTTGAGATAAGTGAAACCCCGCCACCGATCCCCAGGGGAAAGGGGCTTGGGTACTAATTGTATTCCCAGGGAATACTTCTAAAGCTGTCTATATAGATGACGATGATGGGTATCTCATCGGGGCTCGATGCTATATTGCTCGGGGATTACTTAAGTTGAAAGGTTAAGTTTTGCTTTAGGCTTTTTCAGTATCATTCATGAATAATTAAAAGACATGAGTAAACTATCAGTAAAACATGATTCTTTTCAACTGTTTTTCATCAATAACTGCATAGACACACCATGCATGGCATATCATGAAATATATGTGAGTTGTAATTTATATATTCAATTATGTTCTGTTCCCTATTGAGCTAGGATGTAGCTCACTCTTTAGACTATACATCGCAAGTCCACTATTAGCAGCTACCGAGGCTTCAGGGGACGTTGACCCTGGTGAGTCAGACCCGACACCCGAAGACGAGTTGGAGCCACCTCCTGAGGACTTCTTCTAGGGGACTCCGTTGTGCAGCTTTGAGGGTTTTTGTGAGAGCATTGGTACGGCTTGGTATGTCAAGCCTTGTTTTTGGTTAAACAATGTAATTAGAGTTTGGGATTATTCTTTTGGGCGAACCATCTGTGATGATTAGCTATCATCGATGGTTCGGATCGGTTCTCCATTCATGCAGAGGCATGAAGGTAGAACTGTCTTTTGAGAAATACTTATATGACAATTTAATTCCGCAGTTTATTTATTATTTCAATTCAATTCATTGCTTGATATACCAATGTTCTGTGCACAGCTAAGGGGCACGGTCAAGATGATCGTGCTGATGGCACGGGTTTTGGGGCACTGAAATCTGGGCTATCACAGTTGGTATCAGAGCGATTTCTTTTAGAAATTCTGACAATCATTCTTTTGTTAGAACGTAGGAACTTCTGCTAACGAAACTTTTGTTTCAAATGCAGCCGTCAATGTCGTCTAGAGGAAGAGGCCGATCGAGGGGAGGCCAACAGAGGAGTGTGCGTAGTGGAGATGATTACATCTCTCCTACAAATCAAGTACCTTTAGGAGGCAGTGAGGCTCCAGGGGGCAGTAGCAGTAGGCAGCAAGATGATGAGGATCAAGATCAAAGAGAACAAGAGAGAGTTAGAGAAAGACAAGAGGATAGAGAGGAGCGACAAAGGATGATGCATACCATGGAGACCATGGCAGCTGCCATGGCACAACAAGCCGCATCCTTTGCAGCTCATGCAACAAGAGAACAGCAGCCACCTACACCACCTGTAGGACCCGCACTGCCTGTGCCTTCGTCATTCACGGAGTTTAGGAGGATGAGACCTCCTTCATTTTCTGGGCAGGCAGACACGATGGCAGCAGAAAATTGGTTGATGGAAATGGAGAAGGTTTTTAGTGCTCTGACATGCACGGAGGATGAAAGTGTTAGATGGGCAGCCTATATGCTAGATGGGGAGGCTGGGCCTTGGTGGAAGTCCGTGATACGGACTAGGGCTCAAGAGACCCCGGAGTTGCCCTAGACTTGGGAGGAGTTTGTTGAGGAGTTCAACAAACAATATTTTTCAGAAGTAGTAAGAAATCAGCTTGAGATCCAATTTCTACAATTGGTGCAAGGAAGAATGACCGTGAGGGAATATGGAGTGGAGTTTCTACGAGTTGCTCGTTTTGCTCCGGATTACGTCGCTACCGATGTGATGAAGTCCAAGAGGTTTCAGCAAGGTTTGAAGCCTGAGGTTAGGGGAGGAGTAGCTCCATTTCAGTTAAGGACCTATGAGGAGGTCATGAGCAAGGCGTTAGTTGTGGAAGAGGAGAATACAAATAGATACCGACAGAGAGAGCAACAAAGAGGAGGCAATGATCAAGGAAGATCGGGGAACTACGAATCGGTGAATAAAAAGCAGAGGTTCATGGCCCAAAATCAGAGACCGCAGTTCCAAGGAGGTTTTGGAAGACCGGCGCAACAACATAACCAACAGAGATTTCCACTACTTACGTCGGGGAGACCTTTACGCTATGAGAGCCCTGCCATGTCTACTGGCGCTACGGTCACACAGGGTTCTCGTACAGTTTCTTTCGCGCCTCGAGAGACTTGTGCCAAGTGTGGCAAGCGTCATAGGACAGTGGATTGCAAAGCAGGGACCAGGGGTTGTTTCCGATGTGGCAAGGTGGGCCACTTGGTCAAGGATTACCCCGAGACTGATAAAGGAAAGACGGCTTCGGTTGCAGCACCATGACCCATTCAAGCACGGAAGCCGGTCGTTCATGGGAGAGCTTATGCAGTCACTGCTCAGGAAGCAGGGAACGTGCATGACGTCATCCAAGGTGAGACTCTTTTAAAATAAAGAAACTTCAATTTCGTTAAAAATTTTAGATAGAGAAGGTGCATTCATTAGGAATTAGTGTAGATTCTCTTTCTCAACACTAAATTTATATGTGAATTAGGGGTGTAAATTGATGTGTACATTATTGTATGTATGTATGTATACTATAGGTACTTTAACTGTATATGAGAAAGGATGCTTTGTTGGATATGACGCTAGAGTGTTGATAGACCCAGGGTCTACCCACTCATTCGTCACTCCACGTTTTGCCAAGAGGATGAAGATTGTTCCAGAGGCGTTGGACTTCATCCTATCTGTGTCTATTCCGACTGGAGAGTTAGTGGACACAGAGTTAGCTTGCAAATCTGTCATCGTAGCAATTCGAGACCTGGATGTGCATGAATTGGAAGTAAAGTTGATACTGCTGGACATGCAAGGGTTTGATGTGATCCTTGGCATGGACTGGTTGGCGCAGTACTATGCAACAGTCGATTGCAAGAACAAGGTCGTCATTTTCAGACCCAACACAAGAAGATCATTTCGGTTTCAAGGAGTGAGGTCATCACCTATGCCACTGATCTCAGCAGTAAGGGCCGAGAGAATGATCAGAAAGGGTTGCAGTGGATACTTAGCTTTCTTAAAAGAGGACAAGGAAGGAAAGAACATCATCTCTAAGATAGCAGTTGTGCGAGACTTCGCCGACGTGTTTCCAGAAGAATTGGCTGGATTACCTCCAGAGAGAAGTAGAATTCGCCATTGACTTAGCACCGAGAACGGAGCCTATTTCGAAAGCGCCATATAGAATGGCTTCGGCTGAATTGAAGGAGTTGAAAGAACAACTACAAGAGCTCATGGACAAGGGGTTTGTCAGACCGAGTGTGTCTCCATGGGGAGCACTGGTCTTATTTGTCAAGAAGAAAGATGGGTCAATGCGTCTATGCATTGACTATCGACAATTGAACAAACTCACTGTGAAGAACCGCTACCCTTTGCCTAGAATTGACGATCTGTTCGATCAACTGCAAGGAGCAAAGTATTTTTCCAAGATCGATCTGAGATCTAGATACCATCAGTTGCGAGTCAAGGCAGAGGACATTCAGAAGACAGCTTTCAGGACACGGTATGGACACTATGAGTTCCTTGTGATGCCGTTTGGGTTGACGAATGCTCCTACATCTTTTATGGATCTGATGAATCGAGTGCTTAAACCACACTTGGACTCTTGTGTCGTAGTGTTCGTGGATGATATCTTGATATACTCCAAATCCAAGATGGAACACGAAGAACATTTGAGAATGGCTCTACAGACGCTACGTGAACACCAATTGTACGCCAAACTCAGCAAATGTGAGTGTTGGTTGGAAGAGGTTAGCTTTTTGGGACACGTTGTCTCAAAGCACGGTGTCACTGTAGATCCAGTAAAGATAGAAGCAATGGTTAAATGAGAGCAACCAAAGACAGTGACCGATGTCCGAAGTTTTCTTGGGTTAGCAGCCTACTATCGACGTTTCGTCGAGGGTAGGACCACTCACGAGACTCACATAAAAAGATTCAAGATTCGAGTGGAGTGAGGCATGCGAGAAGAGTTTTCAAGAACTCAAGACGAGACTCACTTCAGCTTCAGTATTAGCAATTCCTTCAGGCAGTGGAGGATACGCAGTGTACAGCGATGCGTCATACAATGGTTTGGGTTGTGTGCTCAACCAACACAAGAAGGTGGTAGCTTACGGATCAAGACAGCTGACCGAACATGAGAAAAATTACCCGACTCATGACTTGGAGCTAGCAGCAGTTATTTTTGCGCTGAAAATTTGGAGACACTACTTGTATGGTGAGACGTTTGAAATTTTCACCGATCATAAGAGCCTCCGATACCTATTTACACAGAAAGAGCTCAACATGAGACAGCGCAGATGGATGGAGTTCCTTAAGGACTATGATTGTTTTATACAGTACCATCCAGGCAAGGCAAACGTAGTAGCCGATGCCTTGAGTCGGAAGAATTCAGCTCAGTTAGCTTGCTTGATTTTGGGTATGCACCGATGGAAATTATTGGAAGACCTGGCACTCTATGATGCGAACATTGAGTCGAAAGCTACAGGATCCTTTTTGGCTAACATATCGGTGAAACCAGTAATATTTGAGCATATCCACGATCTACAGATGAAAGATCCGACATTAACAAAGATTCATCAAGACGTGATTGAGGGCATCAGGTCAGACTTCTTAGTCAAAGAAGATGGTTCCTTATAGTTCAAGGGCCGTCTCTGCATTCCGGACAATGCCGACCTAAGATAAACAATTCTTGATGAAGCTCACAAGTCAAACTATGCTATCCACCCTGGCAGCACCAAAATGTACTAAGACTTGAGAAAGAACTATTGGTGGAGAGGTTTGAAGCAAGACGTGGCCGAACATGTGTCACGGTGTTTGACCTGTCAGCAGGTGAAGATTGATCATAGGCATCCTGCTGGACTATTGCAACCTTTACCAATACCAGAATGGAAGTGGGAATCGATCTCGATGGATTTTATTGTCGGATTACCGCGTACAGCCAAGAGACACAATGCCATTTGGGTAATCGTAGACCGACTGACCAAATCAGCGCACTTTTTGCCGTATAATACGATGCATACGGTAGGAAGATTGGCAGACTTATACATGAAGGAGATCGTAAGGTTACACGAGATTCCGAGCGGCATAGTTTCAGATCGTGATCCACTATATATGTCCAAGTTTTGGAAGAAATTTCAAGAAGAATGGGAACACGACTAGATTTTAGTTCAGCTTTCCATCCTCAAACTGATGGGCAGACAGAGCGAGTGAACCAAGTGATAGAAGACATGCTCAGAGCGTGCATGCTAGATATGCAAGGATACTGGGATGAGTATCTACCGTTGATCGAATTCGCATACAACAACAGTTTCCAAACGAGCATTGGCATGACACCGTATGAAGCTTTGTACGGACGACGATGTAGATCACCCATCAATTGGGAAGAAATCGGCGAGAAATTTATTTTAGGGCCAGAACTACTTCAAGACAACGCCACCGTCGTGCGAATAATCAGAGAAAGGCTGAAGTTAGCACAGAGCAGACAGAAAAGTTACGTCGATATCAAGCGGACTAGTGTCGACTATAAAGTGGGTGAACACGTGTTTGTGAAAGTGTTGCCTATGAAAGGTGTAATGAGGTTTGGCAAGAGAGGGAAGTTAAGTCCCCGTTATGTTGGACCATTTGAAATTTTGGGCCGCGTAGGTGAAGTTGCGTATCGCATTAGATTACCACCGCTATTTGATCAGGTACATAACGTTTTCTACATATCGATGCTCAGAAAGTATGTGAACGATCCATCTCATGTGTTAGGAAGTCAACCTTTGGAGACGTGTGAGGACATGAGCATGATAGAGGAACCAATGGAAATCTTGGATCGAAAGGAACAAGTACTGCGCACTAAAGTAATTCCCTTAGTGCTTGTTCGATGGAAAAATCATCCGAACGAAGAGGCTACATGGGAACGAGAGGCCGATGTGAAAGAACAATATCCAGCCTTGTTTCAGACCACTTGAGAGTCAAATGTAACTCGCAAGCATGTTTGTGGATTTTAATGACACTTGTAATTCAATGGAAGATTTGATCAAAGTATGATAAAGAAACAAAATTTTTATGCACACATGGTCTTGAGGATGTGTTTCGTAGAAGAAAGGATCAATGGTATCATACACTACCAAGAGAAGTCAAATAAACAGAGAAACTTGGAAATCTACAGAATTTGAGCAAAACCGATTAATTGAATTTCAAATTGATTAATCGATTTGGAAATTCGATTAATCGATTTTGGTCGATTAGTTGACTGGCATGTGCCAGTGACTGGAAACTTGATAAGGATTCAGAAAAATGACAAAGTGAAAAATTCGATTAATCGATTTGGGGTTTCGATTAATCGATTCATGATTTCGATTAATCGATCTGAGGATTTCGATTAATCGAGTAACTCCAGGAAATTACAAAATTTTGAAGTATGATATACGATTCCGATTAATCGATTTGGAATTTCGATTAATCGAACTGGAAGTTCGACTAATCGAGTCACTTAATGAATTTGGAAAATTTTGAAGGACCTCACGATTTCGACTAATCGAATTAAAATTAGATTAATCGATTTTGAAATTTCGATTAATCGAAATGGATTTCGATTAATCGACTGGCTCGCGCCAGTGAGCTCAAAAACTTGAAATTTTAAACGGATACGATTTCGATTAATCGAAATGGTTTCGATTAATCGATTTTGACCTTCGATTAATCGATTTGAGAAATTGATTAATCAATTTCGCGCGATTTAACCTAATTTTGAAACTCGATTAATCGAATCTGTATTTCAATTAATCGAAGCTAGCCTATATATATATGAGTTGGGGTTTTTGGTGCCATTCAAAAATTTTGCAAGTGGGCGCCATTTTCTTCTTCTTCTTCTCCAACCGACCGGGAGATCTAGGGTTTGGATTTTCGTCGATTTTGTATCCTCAATCGCACACATTCGCATCTGAAACCTAAGGTAAACCCTAGGATCGCGTATTTCTTCAATTTCAAGTTGATAACCCTAATTTTTATCGAAAATTTCACCATAATGCCGCCCAAAACCCGTTTGTCTTCGAAGAAGGTAACCTCCAAGCTACCGGTCCAGCGTAAGAACTCCGCACCACCACCACCTACCCCATCACCCGTGAGGACTCCATCGACATCGGACACCACAAGCGCGTCTTCGCGTGAGTCTTCACGCGAGTCCACACCCATGCCGCCACCACCCACCAATGTCCTTCAACCTAATGAGTGGTGGGAGGCTAAGACATTCGAGGTCGAGTACATCATCGACCCAACCCTATTTACAAATCCCGATGTGCCGGGCGAGACCCAATGGGCTCGTAACTACCTTACCAATGCCAGTCTTGGCAATATCTTAAAGCCAATTCGGGGTTCCTACTACCCTCGATTAGTTCGATTGTTTTACCAAGGGCTTGTGGATGGCCCGACTGACGACGTGATCAAGACCACCATAGAGGGTCGGGAGTATATAATCACTCGTCGCCACATACACGAGGTACTCGAGTGTTACCTCGATTTCACCCCAGAGACCACCCTCTTTCCACCCTTCGAGGAAGAGGTTAAATTTGAGGAGATCATGACCCGCATGACCAACGGGAAGAAGGGGTCGGGATCCTCCATCAAGAGGGTCGACCTTCCCCACTACATGTGGATGCTTGATTCCATAATCAAGTGTAACCTCTACCCGTTGCGGCACGACACCGAGCGGATAGATATGGTGCAGCAGGCACTGCATGCGGCCTTTTGTGGCTGTTGGTTCGACGCGACCATGGTCATCCTAGAAGGGATCAGGTACATTAAGGGCAACTTGAGGCCCAAGGAGAAAATGTCGTATGCTCGGTTGATCTCGAGCATGTTGGAGTGTTACTCCAACGCTCCCGAGTACGCGGTATCGCCCCACGAGGTGAGGGCCACCGACCGAGTGAAGACGTTTTCGAAGTCTTCATGGAGCCGTAGCTACAACTTTTTGAAGCGAACCCTACCGGATCCGGGTCCAGTTCCAGCAGCACCAGCAGCAGCAGTAGCACCACCACCACCCCCACCACCACATCAGGACCCACCCGTGGGTGAGGCGCACCCGACTGAGCCTTCAGCAGAGGGGGCACCCTCTCATACTACCGCTTCACCGACACCGCCAGCCCATTCTTCACCAGCTACACCCACATCATCCTAGCGCCGACGCGCAGCTCACTCCGGCCCTACCGTCGAGGAGGTGTTGGCATGTATGGAGGCCAACAACGAGCGGATGAACCGGAGGATGGACTTCCTTATGTTCCATACCCTCCGCTACATCTACCCGTTGGACTATCAGCGGTACTTAGCTCAGGAGGAGGAGTAGACTGCGGGACGGACTGCCTTCCATAGGGGTCCCGTCTTCCATCCGACCACTATGGCTACTGACGCAGTGGGCTCCACATCACAGCCACTGGAGCAGCCAGCACAGCAACCGCCGCTATCTCCGACCACTCAGCCGCTCCAGCAAACCTGTCAGCACCCATAGTTCCGCCAGCTCAGATGGAGCAGCCCGCTCCAGCACCAGACCAGCTTGGCGAGGGGATGGCATGAGCCATACTTTACTTTTTATTTTGGTTGTATAGAAAACGTTTGTTATACTGTTGTTTAAATTAATGTGACCAGTTGTATAAATTTTCTGTTGATTAATATAAATCTTTTGTTACTTCTACAACTGTTATCTTTTATACCATGTATGTGTTTTGTTATAATTCATGTAACTTCACTGGGCCACCTCACCGAGTGTGTGGGGGGGGGAAACCTAGACCACCGCACCTTTGAGTTATTTTTGAGGACGAAAATTCCCAAGGTGGGGAGGATGTAATATCCCAAAAAAATCACGTTAAACAGTGACCTCGGGATCTGTGCCCTATGGGTCATAGGTTTGACCAAATAAGAGTTCACAAACTAACGTAGGATACGATGAACGGATGAGATGTGAGGATTCGAGTGAATATGGGGAGTGTGATGAAAATCTGGAGTCACATACACCTATTAAGGTGCATGTGCTCAACACACAAGTTAGAGGAGAGATAAAAGGGTTTAATAGCCCTAGTTTCTCTTTTATTTGGTTGATTGCGAGAGAGTAAAGAAGAGAGAGAAGGAGAGCATAGTTAATGCAAGGAGTGAATGCAAGTTGAGGAAGGAGGATTCGAGCAATAAACGCCGGATTCGACGCGAGGGATCCGTTAGAGCCAAAGCTGGAACCCTAGCCTTTCCAACCACTTAACCTAATCAATTGAAAATTGATTGAAGGTAAAATTCTTGTAAATTGAATGCATAGATCGAAGGGTTTAATTGTGGTTAGGAATAGCTAAAATCAGAGGATAATGGCTTAGAAAAGAGAGAGAAATCAGTTGGAAAAAGATTGGAAGGAACAGCCCAGAAGGGGGCAGAATCTGGCCATTTCGATTAATCGAAAGTGAGATTCGATTAATCGATTTGTGCCAAGAAGTTGAAAAGTCAGAGGACCCCGAGTTCGATTAATCGAATTGAGTTTTGATTAATCGACCTTGAATTTCGATTAATCAATTATGGTATCGATTAATCGACTAGGAACCTCCAGTGAACACTAGTGGAGGGAAAGAAAGGACTTGGAAAAATCGACTAATCGAAATGAGAGTTCGATTAATCGATTTAGAATTTCGATTAATCGATTTAGGATCGATTAATCGATTTTGAGAATTTGATTACTCGAATTGAGAATCGATTGGATAGAATGGAGAATTTTGATTAATCGAATTGGGATTCGATTAATTGAATAAAAATTTCGATTAATCGATTTGAGAATCGATAAATCGATTTTGAATTTCGATTAATCGATTTTAGAGTTCGATTAATCGACTGTGCCAATTTTTGTTGACTTTTGAGCTTGACCTTAAGATTCTTGGAGGGTCTTGGACCTTCTTTGTTACATCTTTAGTGATGAATTTCATATGTTATGTGGTACCATAGGTGGTACGTATGAGCTTGGGCACAAGGAGCCACGTGGGACCTTGATGCATGATCAAACAGAGACTTGAGGTAGGGAACACCTTGAACATGTACTTTATTTTGCAAAAGCATGTATGTAGTGATATAGAATTCAATTCAAACTATTTTTATTGCTTAAGAGTCTGTGAAAAGTGTGTGTGTGTGACATCTATAAGAGTAATTATAATGAGCCATCCCCAGGGGATGAGGAAGTAAATAAATAAGAGCATCAGGTGTGATGCAAGTGAATGGATACATCCCAGGGATGTATCCAAGAATGAATTATATCTGATAGGGCCTAACTGATATAAGATAGGACACTTACATGATGAGCAACTATATGTAAAGCACCTGATATTTTTGTTATTTGAGGGAAAAAATCAGAAAGTGAGGCTTATCCAGATAGCACACCAGTGGGTGTTGAGTTGAGATAAGTGAAACCCCGCCACCGATCCCTGTGAAAGGGCTTGGGTACTAATTGTATTCCCAGGGAATACTTCTAAAACTGTCTATATAGATGACGATGATGGGTATCTCATCGGGGCTCGATGCTATATTGCTCGGGGATTACTTATGTTGAAAGGTTAAGTTTTGCTTTAGGCCTTTACAGTATCATTCATGAATAATTAAAAGACATGAGTAAACTCTCAGTAAAACATGATTCTTTTCAACTGTTTTTCATCAATAACTGCATAGACACACCATGCATGGCATATCATGGAATATATGTGAGTTGTAATTTATATGTTTAATTGTGTTCTGTTCCCTATTGAGCTAGGATGTAGCTCACTCTTTAGACTATATGTCGTAGGTCCACTATTAGCAGCTACCGAGGCTTAAGGGGACGTTGACCCTGGTGAGTCAGACCCGGCACCCGGAGACGAGTTGGAGCCACCTCCTGAGGACTTCTTCTAAGGGACTCCGTTGTGCAGCTTTGAGGGTTTTTGTGAGAGCATTGGTACGGCTTGGTATGTCAAGCCTTGTTTTTGGTTAAACAATGTAATTAGAGTTTGGGATTATTCTTTTGGGCGAACAATCTGTGATGATTAGCTATCATCGATGGTTCGAATCGGTTCTCCATTCATGCAAAGGCATGAAGGTAGAACTGTCTTTTGAGAAATACTTATATGAAAATTTAATTCCGCAGTTTATTTATTATTTCAATTCAATTCATTGCTTGATGTACCAATATTCCGTGCACAGCTAAGGGGCACGGTCAAGATGATCGTGCTGATGGCACGGGTTTCGGGGTACCAAAATCTGGGCTATCACACGCGACATCTAAAGTTTTAATGCAAACTCATCCTCGTGAAGTCAGTACTATGACGCGACAAGTCTGGGAATCGACTGCAATCTGGCGAAGCTCTGAACTCCAACTTCCATCATTCTGTAGAGGACATTCTGGGGATCTCCAGCGATTAGGGCACGCACTCTCATGCTCAAATCTCCGTGCATGCACCCCGAGACATCCAAGGATCATTAATAGGCCACGTGGCATCGCTAAAATTAGGGTTTCCTAACCCTAATGCGCCGCCACACCCACTGTTATATAAACCTAAGCCTGGTTTAGGTTTAGGGACCTTTTTCTTGGAAACTTTTAGACTTAGACGCCCGGAAGAGCTCAGACCTAATCACTGATACGTGATCTGAGATCTTCTTCTTTTCTGTTCTTCTGTAGTTGTAAGTAGTTTTCCTTTTTCTTTTTCTTCTCTCCATGGCCCAGCACTTGCTGGCCATGCCTATGTATGTTTATTGAGATTAGATTAATGGAATTTGTGTTTGGGTGTTGTACTTTTATGGGATTCGTGTGTTTGTGAGCTGTTATGTGCAAGACTGCAACCTCGTAATCCGCCATTGCTTTGGCTGTGATTCAAAGCAATGGAGGACTGATTCTAAGGACCCATTCATATCCAAGTGACCTGTGTGTCTGGGCTATCAATGTCTGATACAGCCTTAGCCCCACCATAGGACCCACTAGATCTGAAATCCCCATGGAAGCCTGAGCTGGTAGCCTTGTGACATGGTGGTGGCAGCAACATTCTTGTTTTATTTTGGGCTCTGTGAGGAGGATAGCCCCTGGGATAGTCTGTGACCATTCAAGTGGACAGGTTATAGCCTTAGGGTGAATCCAATCCGTCGATCCAAAATGGATCCTTCTTCTCCGAGCCTGAGCTTGTAGCCTGGTAGGAGATTGTACAGAGGCAGACTCCCCTATATTAGTATAGACCCGCCATCAGATGTTAGATCTGATCTGGGTATGGAGATTGTAGGCTTGTGACTGGACCATTGTAGTCCCACTCAAGCAATGGACAGCTAGATCTAAGGTGGTACTCAATCTCTTGCTGGTTCTATGTGTCTGGGCTATCATGGTCCTATATAGCCTTAGCCCCACACATAGAGCTTTAGAGGTTGAGGTTCCCTATGGATTCCTGAGCTTATAGCCTGGATGAAGTAGTGCCTACAATGATTAACTTGTTTTGACCCATCTCTGGATTGTGGTTCCCCTATGGGATAGTCTGTGACCATTTAAGTGGACAGGTTATAACCTTAAGGGATTGGATCATGGCACAAGGATGAGTTGGATTCTTTCTCCTCTTTGGTGATAATGTAGCCATTGGAAAGGATTTCTATAACAGCAGACCTGGATCTGAGTCAGAAATTCCAGCAGATCTGAACTCAATAGCATACTTCTCACCCTTTTATATTTATTTTCCCACACTCCATCCATCTTCTCAACCCTTTATGTAATTAATTCATTAGGCTACCTTAGAATACTTAGAATAAGTGACCCTAAACTCCCCTCCTTTTAAGACTGACAGATCTGTAGTCAGATCTGGAGGGACTACTAGAGATGACTCCCTTGGAGCCGTAGATCACTTTTCCCTGTGGGACAAACTCTTACTTATCAAAACTTGCTACAAATGGACCCTGCATCTTGCAGGTCTAGGATTTCTCAGTTGTGCTTATTTCATCCCCTATTTTACTTTGATTTTAAATTGCTTTTACCACCAACAAATAAAGTAAGCATAGCTGGGAAGCAACAAGTTTTTGGCGCCACTGCCGGGGATAAGATAATCTATTAGTAGACCCTTAGTTTTTGTATTTTTAGTATTCTTTGTAGCTGTGAATAATTGATACTACTGATGTAATTTTAAATCTTTCTTGCAGATCTAGACAGCAACAGAGAAGGACAGTGGACTGCATTTGGAGAGTAGCTACCTCTGTTTGCAATTCTCTAACCTTTAAAACTTAGTCTAGTTTCTTTGAAAATTCCGTTGCAGTTATTTAGTATAGTTGTAAATTTATGTTTTCTTAAAATAGCTGTAAATTTGTTAGATAAATTCTTTGAGTCAAGTGCAATGTGCCTGCAAGGAGTTGTCCTTGCTGATGGTGTGTTTGTATGTTAGGTAGGAGATCTCTTAGTCCTACTTTAGAGCCTTTCAACCCTGAGATAGAAAGGGGTAGAAGACTTAGAAGGAACAGGCACACCACAGTAGAGCCCCCAATTGAATCTGAGACAGTAGCAATGGGTGAAGAACAACCCAGAACTCTCCATTTAGCATTCAATTCCCTGATGTTCAAGGGAACTATGAAATTAAAATTTCTATCATCCAGATGCTGCCCTCTTTCCATGGGCTTAGCAAGGAGGACCCTTACAAGCATATTGACCAATTTTTGGCCTTGTGCACCCCATTCAATATCGCTGGTTTAGGACCTGAGGTCACTAGACTCAGGCTCTTTCCCTTCTCTCTGAAGGATAAGGCTAGTACCTAGCTGGCCACTCTTCCCAACAATAGCATTGCATCTTGGAAAGACCTACATACCAAGTTCTTGACAAAGTTCTTCCCTGAGACCAAAACTAGCCAGTTGAGGAAGGAAATTCTTGCTTTTGCCCAATCCCCAACTGAGGATTTTAATCAAGCCTGGGATAGGTTTAAGGAAATGCTCAAACAATGCCCCCACCACAAGATCCCAGGCTGCCAGCTTGTACAAAGCTTCTACAATGGGATTGATGAGAAAAATAGAGATATGGTTGATGCCTCTTGTGGTGGAACCTACATGCACAAGACTGCTGATGAGGCATGGGAATTGTTTGAAGTAATCAGTGAAAATGCTTTTCAAAAGCTATCCCTGGCAAGAACTAGTCAGGAGTCTGTGTCAAAAGTGGAGCATGTTGCATTGACAAGAGGAAAAGTTTATGAGGTGTCTGGGAACAATGATCTGCTGCTGCAGATGGCAAACCTCTCTTTGAAGTTTGACAAATTACTGACTGTGATGTAACCCAGAAGGGCTGCTCAAGCGGTGGAGGTATGTCTGATATGCCAGTCCCCACAGCACATAGTAGAGGAATGTCCATCTGTAGGGCAATATCCTGAATTGGTATTGGAACATGCTGCTGCTGCACAATCTTTTGGTCAGCAACAATCTGGTGGCTACAGCAAACAGCCATATGGATACCAGCACCAAAATACTGGTTACCAATGGAGAGACCACCAAAATCTGAGGTGGAGGCAAGACAATTATATGTAGCCCCAGCAAATGTTGGCCTTACCCCAAAGGTCACAGCAAAAGTTCAATCAGGGATATGCCCCTAGGTCTAATTTCCAACACCAGCAGCAACCCCATCAGCAACAAAATCAATTGGTCTTACCCCCATCTCAACCCAGAAATACTTCTTTCGAGGACCAGGTCTTGTCCTCATTGCAAAACCTGGGGTCCGTGGCTCAGACTGTGAATTCTCATGGTCAGAGCATAAAGAAGATGGAAGAGCAGATTGGCCAACTAGCGAATGCCTTAGCTAAAAGAGAGGAGGGGAGGTTGCCCAATCAGCCAGTGGTTAATCCCAAGGGCCAATATTTGATTGGTGAAGGATCCTCAAGCCTTGAGGGGCTGGGGGAACTTTCATTTAATTGATTCCCAGAACTGTGCATTGTGTATGTTATGTATTTTAGTATGGTTCATTTTTTTTTCTGTTTATAGGAATTTCTAGTGATCTTGTCGGAGTCTGAATGTATATGACCTAAAAATTCTTCTGCCTGCTTTGGTTCTTATTCCCTTTGAATTGTTGATTGTAATTGAACAAAGGATGGTGGTACTGTGTTGATAATGCGAATGCTGTTTGAATTTGATGTGTTGATTAAATGCCTTTTGAGTTATTGCATGCTTAAATGTTGGGAACGCATGAGGGATTCCCTTTTTAGAATGACTAAGGGTGTCCCTGGAAAAGAGAATGTGAGAGAATCCACCCACAAAATAAAGGAAAATGACAGACTAATGGGTGTGTGATCCTTGTCTCTATTTAGCTGTCGCGAGGTTCTGAAAAATAGGCGTGGTTTCTTCTCGCGCAGTTCATAAGATGTTATCCTGCTAAGCTGTCGCGAGATTCAATACAATTGTGTGGACTCTCTCGCGTGATCCAAATGAAAGTCCAATCTTGCGACCCACTCGTTCCCATCTAGCGAGTAGACATTTTCAAAGCGCGCCAAGCCTCACAATTTATATAATCCAACCTCGCGCTGCTTTCCTTTTCTGTTTTCTCTTTCTTCTCCAGCCAGCTAAACCCTAGCTCTGACTCCCATTAATCTCTCTCCTCTAGCACCCATTTTACAGTCCATCATTCACCTTCTAATTCTAGGGATTTGCTCCTACATCCTCCATCACCAGTTGCCCTCTGATAGGAGCTCTCGCGGTCTTTCATGCATCAGATTGAATAGAACCCTAAGTTTTAGGGTAAGACTCAGCTCTCAACCTTTGCTTTTCATTTTTTCACACTACACATTCACAGAGGAGAAGTTCAATGGCCCCTAAGGGTGCACCTGTGAAAAGAGCAAGGGATAAGGATCCCGTGGAGCCCACTCCCAAGAAGGCCAAGTCCTCAACGGCGCCGCAAAAAGGGAAAGAAAGTGTTCAGGAAGTGGTTGCGCTAACACCTGATTACTCTACACCCTCTGAGCTCCTGACTCCCATTCCCTTGGAACCTGTAGCTGTTTTTGACCTATCTTTCTTTGAAATGGAACCTCTGTCAGCCCCTGCCATTGAGTTCATGCGCAAGGCTGGTTTGACCCCCCTGCTGCAAGCTATCCCTGCACTAGCCTACCCTAGACTAGTGCAACTCTTTTACCAGCACATTAGGGCTAGACCAGACCACCGTGGGCAGCCAGGCCTCCTTGTGTTAGTTGACAATTTTGAAATGTTAATCAGCCCTGAGTTGATTGCTGAAGTGATGGGCATCCCTGCTAGTTTTAACCCCAACTGTGGATATGGCCCCCCTGTGTGTGCCCCCATTGATACCATTGCACAAGTCCCTTACCAGAGGATTGAAGGCCATAGGGGATTCCATCTAGAGAAGAGACCTGGACCCTAAACTTCTGTTCATTGATCAAGTTTTGCGGAAGAACATTTATTGTGCCGGCCATCAGCAGGAGAGGAGGACCCCAATTGCTGATGCTGTTTATTCCTTTTCTCTGGGACACGGATTCCATGCTGCCTGGTTGATTTTTGAGGTCATGAAGGATATAATGATGAAGCTAGGGCTGAAGAAGAAGCTCCACACTCTCCCCTATGCAAGGCTCATCACCAGATTAATTTTGAGTGGAGGGTACAAGATACCAGTAGGGGAGTTAACCATTGACCTCACCCCTACAACTTTTGCAAAGAGGCAATGGGGGATCAGCAGGAGTCTAATGGATCCCCAAAAGAAGAAGAAGAAGGTTGAGGCTCAGGCTGCTTCTGAGCAAGGAGAGGGGACTACTGTTGCAAAGGCCATCCCTGCTCCCAAAAAGGTGGCTAAAGCTCTTGCTCCCAAGAAGGTGGTGCAAGCTCCTGTCATTACTGATTCTGCAGTAATGCCTTCATCCACAACACCTGCCCCTCCACCAGTTTCTTTGCCTATTCCATCTCTCCCTTTCCCTCTTTTGTCTCCCTTATCCATACCCTCACGTTTCCTTGTGATTAGTACTATTGAGGACATTGACCCCCATGCCAGCCCTTTACCTTCACCTACATTACCTCAGTACACACCCCCAATTCCCCTATCATCTGAACTGAACCCTGACAGCCCTCCCATGATAACCTACATTAAAAAGAAAACCTCTCACACAACCCCTGCCATATCCTTACCTAAACTAACCACCCCTATCATTCCCATAGAAACCCCACATATTGACCAAGACACAGTCCAGACCATCCCTACTTCACCTCCACTCACAGACCTTGACTTTAACCTCGCCACTACTTCCGGATATCAGGCCTTCATGTCTATATTTCTTGACACTATGCCAACCCATGATATCCCTCTCCTAGATTCTCCACTTCCTTCCCCACATCACTCGCCAGACCCTCCATCTGCCCCTCCTACAACCTTCCATCATACCCCTACTTCCCCTTTCCAACCTGCCCCCTCTTCTTCTCATACTCCACCCCAACCAAACTCAGACACACTTACCCATATCCTTTCCCTAATACATGACATTCAGACCAAACTATCAACCACAACACATACCCAAGACCAAATGCAGACTGACATCACCAACATCAAATCCACCCTTCAAACATTGACAAAACCACCCATCTCTGCACAAACACCTCCTACCCCACAAATCCAATCCCCTTCCACCTCTGACTCCACAGTGCAACCAGATCTTTCCCCCATTGACTTAACTACAACCCTCACCCTCCAAGACACCATACCCCACCACTCCTTTCCCACTCTACCTATCCTTCCCCCACTCATTTTACCCCCACCACAATTTACCAACCAATCAACCCAAATAGACCCCATTCCTTTCCCATCCACCCACACACACTTTTGGCCCCACCATTACCATTCAGACCCTTCACCATTCCATTTTACCCTTACCCAGAACCACCCACCTTTAGTGACCCCACTTCATTTGCTTTTCCACCCATGCCTTCCATTCCACCTCTCATATTACCTTCTCCTACATTCCCTGAAAACTCGACTCAAACCGACCCAGAACTTTTTGCCCAGCCCCCAAATGTGAATGTCCTCCCTGCCACTTTACCCTCACAGGACCAATCACCTTCTACTTCTTCCACTCCCTTTCTACCTATCCTACCAAGACATTCCTATTACACCCCTCCTTACTTCACCCTCCTCCATGCCATGAGGGACAATGCCTACATCAAGAGGGATGTTCTCAGGGGAATGGCCCAACTTAGACAATCCATTGAGTACCCTTTGCTGTAGAAGTTGAGTGACCTGAAGCTTGCTCACAGGCAGAAGCTGAGAGATATTTCCAAGGGGTGGGAGACAATTTTGGAGACCCTCAATGACACAAAGGCTGATGCAACTTACTATAAAATGAATGCAGAGATGGAGAAATCCAATGGCCAGCGGGAGCAAATAAGAGCCCGGATGTATGAAAAGAAACTTAACAATGCTCAGGAGTTCCACAGGCTCACTAAGGGGCTTTCTGATGCCAAACTCCTTTATGCTGAGAAACAGATTGAAATTTTGCAAAAAAGGATTGCATCTCTGTTAGGCCAACCAATTCAGGCCACCCCTCTTGTTACCGAACCCCCTGAGGCCCCACCTTCCACACACCCCGGGCCATCTTCTTCCATCCCCCCTGCTCCTACATCTACATCTCCACCTCCTCCACCTCCTACTCAAGCACCTCCTCCACCTCCTGCTTCAATGCCTCCCCCTACTAAATCTCCTGCACCCAAGAGAAAAGGGTTGCTCCGAAGAAACCTTCTCCCACCAAAAGAGCCACTGCTGCCCAAAAAGGGAAAGAGCCTGCACCACCATCCCCACCCCCAAAGGCCACCAGAGCTTCTGCTCAGGATGACCCCCATGGTCGGTTGCTTTCAAAAGATGAACGCAGCATGCCGCCGCAATTCTTGGATTGGACCCCACTGCTCTCTTTCCCTCTGATTCTGATTCTGACTCTGCACCACCTGAGGATCCAAGTGCTCAAAGTCCTGTTGCTCCTCCTTCATCAGACCCTGCTGAACAAACTTATCCTCAGAGAAGGAAAGTTACAGCTAAGAGGACTACTCACACAGCTGCCTCTCTAAAAATTGAAAGAGAACAATCTGCCCAGTCTGAGGAGGCACCACCACTGACCAAGAAAGATAAAAGCAAGAGCCCGGCTGTCCCTCCTGAGCCAGAAAAAGAAAACTCTCCTCTTATTCCCCCTCAGACTCAGCAAGGGCAAGGCTCAAAAGGGAAGGACCCCAAAGGAAAGAGTCCCAAAGGAAAAAGTCCTATCAAATCACTTGAGCAAACCAAAGACAAATCCCCAGTGATCCCTCCTGCACCAAAGGCTCCCAAAATGAGGGTGAGGGCACCAAAAGCTCCAACCATGCCCAAAACTGCAGCCCAAAAGAAGGAAGAGAGGGAAAGAAAGAAAAAGGAGGAAGAGGCTCTCCTTCGAGAGCAGGCCAAGAAGATGGGTTGGGACTGGTTTTGATTCAGGCTCCGATTAGCTTGTACCTAGGATTTTTTTGTTTCTGCATTTTCTTTTTCTCCTATTGTTTTTCATTTTGTACATTTCTCTCTTATAATAGATCTTCTTCTTTTGTCATTACTATTTGTCTTTGTCTTGTGTCTGTTTTGCTCCATGTTTTGCTCCATGTTATTTCCTTTTATTTTGCCATTAATAAATCTGCTGCACACCCACCTTTGAACCAGTGAGGACACTGCTCCTCATAGGTTTGGGGGTGTGGCAGGCAGATCCTGCCAATGGAATAGTTAACCTAAGTACAGCAGAATCATGTGAGTAAGATGGAAATGGGTCATGTTCATTGGAGAATCAGAAAAATAATGAAATTTAAAATTTTTTCCAGACTTTAGGCATTACAAACTTTTAAAATTTTACATTTCCATGATGAGATCACCAAGGAAACTCATTTGTATCAGTATTTAGTGAATCATTAGAGAGAGAAAAAGGTAAGGACATACTTATGAATTCAAAGGAAGACCATAACTAGTGAGATTTGGGCCTATACAAAAAAAAATTTCTTTGAGGAGCGACTAAGGCAATTCCTTCTAGCTCTAAGGACTGGCTGAGTCACTGTGCTCACTAGAAGTTAGGAGACTCCAAATTGAAACAACTGACAGCACTCATGAGACTTAGGAAAGGATCAAGGCCTTCTCTTGGACAGTTTAAGCCTAAATAGACCAACCTTAAGCAACTGCCCTTGTCGAGACCCCCTTTGAGCTTTAAATCCTAAATTTCTTCAAAATACACCTGAGTACTTGCACCGAATCTATGAATCTGATTTAACCTTACCCTCACTCTGAGAATTCAGAAGGTAAAGGAACAAGAGTTGAAGATGGACTAGCTATGGTCAACATTAGGTGAATAAAGAAAAAGTACCTCAAATTTTGGCAGTATGATAACTGAGAAAATGGTGGCATTTCAGAAAAGCAAAAACAAAACAAAAAGAAGAAAAATGCATAAAAAAGAAACAAAAACAATAATGAAGAGGAGTCAAGAGGGAACTTTCATTGGGAAAATCGAAATCAAGAAGAGAAACTGATCACTTCAAATCTGAAAACCTCAAAAAAGATGAAAGGAGCTGAATTAAAGAAGGTGAAGTCATGAATCATCTCCTTCTCCTACTGATTTCTCAATTTTGCACCCCTTTTCAACCTTCCATTCTTTTTAACCCCACTCCATAAGCCACATTACAGCCCAGTTAAAGCCCTTGTGATCCAATGTTGAGCGAACTATCATGTGGAGATAAAGAGTTATCCAATCTATGGTGAGGATCTGTCAATGATGCCAGAACTTCAGAGCTTTGCCTATGCTCATGCTTACAGACCCGTCTGGGGGATGTAACTGCTCTTGAGCTTGAGAGAAAATGAAACCCTCAACAGTTCTTTATGAGAGTATGCCCTGGAGAGTTTTGGGTCTGATCTTGAATGCATTAGGTGTGACCTATAACTTAATTTTTGATCCAGTGATGAGCTCAGTACTGACACACATGTGAATTGTTCTTTGGTGTAAACTGATTGGAAATGCTATGCTTTCATGAAAACCTTATACTATTTAAATTTCTGTGCAGCCAATGTATTTGAATTTCTTATATTCTTATTGATTCAAGGGTGAACTAACTCTGTTTCTTGACTGCTCACTTGATAATAATGCACTTTTATTAACTGTCTCATTGAGAAGTTTGTGGGTGTCTTCACTGAAAACCCTCAGGAGACTTCACTCCTCCACTAGGGATCACCTAGGGGTTTAAAAGGCTTGGTACATATGCTAAATGTATCCGTGCTCCCTACGAAAGTGGCATTTAATTTCTGTAGTTGATTTAATGTAGCTTTGCTAAGGGACTAGCAAAGATTAGGTTTGGGGGTGTGTTAAGACCTGAAAAGTACCACTTTTCACCCCTTAACTTAGCCTTTGATTAGACCCTTAGCCATCTAATAAAGGTTTGTTAAGTATTTTCTGTATATAATAAATAGCAGTGCAATAAGGCCATAAATCATGTTAAGGAGCCTGTATTGGCACCAAAAGTCCCTCAGAAGAATGAGCCATGAATCCAGACCTGAGGCAAGCCTCGAGTAGCTGACAAAGCTCCAGAGGATTCAAAAAAATATGCTTCGCGCATTCCTCATGAAGTCTCAAGACTTCACAACAACTTCTCGCACAGTTGAGTGACAGAAGAGCTTCAGAAGCCTTGAGTCGCGCAGCTCTCGCGAAGTTCAGAAGTTAAAGGTCGCACAGTCTCGCACAGTTCAAGAGAGCTTCAGGAAAGTTGTCGCTCAGTAGCCGCGGGATGCAAATGTTAAGAGGAGCTGTCACGCAGTTCAGAAAAGCCTCAAAGCTATCGCGAGGATCCTCGCGAAGTACCATTAAGAAGTGAACTTCTTGTGCAGTTCTCACGCTGTTCAAGAAGAAAGCAGCCTCGCGAAGACAAAGTAAGCCTCGCGAAGATCTATTGTGAAATGGAATGCTCGCTCAGTTCCCGCGCTATTCACAAGTAGCAATCCAACCTCGCGAAGCCCAATCCAGCGAGAGCTTAACTATCTACCTCGCGACTACTCAAAGCATCAAGAAGCTGCAACCCCACGACGTCTGAAGTTTTAATGCAAACTCATCCTCGCAAAGTCAGTACTACAACGCGACAAGTCTGGGAATTGACTGCAACCTGGCAAAGCTCTGAACTCCAACTTCCATCATTCTGTAGAGGACATTCTGGGGATCTCTAGCGATTAGGGCATGCACTCCCATGCTTAAATCTCGGTGCATGTTCCCCGAGGCATCCAAGGATCATTAATAGGCCACGTGGCATCGCTAAAATTAGGGTTTCCTAACCCTAATGCGCCGCCACACCCACTGCTATATAAACCTAAGCCTAGTTTAGGTTTAGGGACCTTTTTCTTGGAAACTTTTAGACTTAGACGCTCGGAAGAGCTCAGACCTTATCACTGATACGTGATCTGAGATCTTCTTTTCTGTTCTTCTGTAGTTGTAAGTAGTTTTTCTTTTTCTTTTTCTTCTCTCCATGGCCCAGCACTTGCTAGCCATGCCTATGTATGTTTATTAAGATTAGATTAATGGAATTTGTGACTGGGTGTTGTACTTTTATGGGATTCGTGTGTTTGTGAGCTGTTCTATGCAAGGCTGCTGCCTTGTGATCCGCCATTGCTTTGGTTGTGATTCAAAGCAATGGACGACTGATTCTAAGGACCCATTCAGATCCAAGTGACCTGTGTGTCTGGGCTATCATGGTCCGATACAGCCTTAGCCCCACCACAGGACCCACTAGATCAGAAATCCCCATGGAAGCCTGAGCTGGTAGCCTTATGACCATGGTGGTGGCAGCAACATTCTTGTTTTGTTTTGGGCTCCGTGAGGAGGATAGCCTCTGGGATAGTCTGTGACCATTCAAGTGGACAACTTATAGCCTTAGGGTGAATCCAATCCGCCGATCCAAAATGGATCCTTCTTCTCCGAGCCTGAGCTTGTAGCCTGGTAGGAGATTGTACAGAGGCAGACTCCCCTATATTAGTATAGACCCGCTATCAGATGTTAGATCTGATCTGGGTATGGAGATTGTAGGCTTGTGACTGGACCATTGTAGTCCCACTCAAGCAATGGACAGCTAGATCTAAGGTGGTACTCAATCTCCTGCTGGTTCTATGTGTCTGGGCTATCATGGTCCTATACAGCCTTAGCCCCACACATAGAGCTTTAGAGGTTGAGGTTCCCTATGAATTCCTGAGCTTGTAGCCTGGATGAAGTAGTGCCTACAATGATTAACTTGTTTTGACCCATCTCTAGATTGCGGTTCCCCTATGGGATAGTCTGTGACCATTTAAGTGGATAGGTTATAACCTTAAGGGATTGGATCATGGCACAAGGATGAGTTGGATTCTTTCTCCTCTTTGGTGATAATGTAGCCCTTGGACAGGATTTCTATAATAGCAGACCTGGATCTGAGTCATAAATTCTAGCAGATCTGAACTCAATAGCATACTTCTCACCCTTTTATATTTATTTTCCCACACTCCATCCATCTTCTCAACCCTTTCTGTAGTTAATTCAATAGGCTACCTTAGGATACTTAGAATAAGTGACCCTAAACTCCCCTCCTTTTAGAACTGCCAGATCTGTAGTCAGATCTCGAGGGACTACTAGAGATGGCTCCCTTGGAGCCGTAGATCACTTTTCCCTGTGGGACAAACTCTTACTTATCAAAACTTGCTACAAATGGACCCTGCATCTTGCAGGTCTAGGATTTCTCAGTTGTGCTGATTTCATCCCCTATTTTACTTTGATTTTAAATTGCTTTTACCACCAACAAATAAAGTAAGCACTGCTGGGAAGCAACAAAAGCTTCATCTAAGCTTTTCACTCAGAAAGTCTCAGAATCGAAGTAGTTTATAGTAAGGGTGGTGTATAGAATGTTGTAGATGAGCATTGGATAAACCCTTGCCGAACGGTCACTTAACAGCGGTCTTTGTTTAGTTAAATTGAAAGGGGTCATTTTCACTATGGAAAATAGAGAAATGCATCTCAGTTGATAGCCAAAAAATTTATTAGTTTATGATTTAGGTTAGAGAAATATGCTAGCTAATCCAATGTTCAATAATAAAGTGATGGATTAGTGCTAATTAATCCATGAATTAGTTATAACAGAGCTTCTTCCTTTGGTAAATAAATGATGTTATGATGTAATTACCATTACTCACAATTAAAATATGGAATATATTAGCTTCTTAAATTAGTGACTAAAATTGACATATGAAACTAATATCTTAATCTCCATTTAGTAAAAGATTAGTTTCTTCTTTCCCATTTTGGAGATTTTGAAGAAATGGCCTAATTAAAATATGGAGATTAGTTTCTGAAGGGAGAAGGTTTCAGAAAATTAGTCTAATAAGGTCACCATTTCAATGACATTTATATGTAAATTATTCAGTTTAGAATAATTATGTTGTTCTATAAACTAAATATTTGGAAGCTGTTGTTTTACAAACTAATATTTGGAAGCCTTCTTTAAACTAAAAGTTGTTCTTTAAGCTCAATATTGTTCATTTGGAATTAACAAGCTATTTAAAAGATGTTTAACAGTTGTTGTTCCTAGATTTGGCTTATTAAACTCAAAAAATAAATTCTTAAACTATTTAGTTTAAATAAATAATGAGGTTGATTAAAATATTCAATTGGAAAAAAATAGTTGATATTTGAACTAAATATCTAAGTTTTAAACAACAAATGAGGCTATTTATTTAAAATATGGTGTTTAAACTAATCAATTATTTAGTTTAATTATGAGCAAAAGCTCAGTTTTTAAAAGTAATCATAATAATTGGTTAGAGTGATTGTGCACATGATTAATCAAAGAGATTCTAGCCATCTTTTAAACACTGTTAAATATAGTAACAGAGATCTCTCAGATGGACAAATGCTATCTTGGACTATGGCTAAACATATATATATATATATATATATGACTTTTTTGGAGACAGTCATCTACAAGTTGAATTACTAAAACAAACCGTATAATATGTTGAACGTCGCATGGATGGACAACCCGTCAAATTTTGACTAAATCCGACTTTGCCTCATATACCGATCACTCGATAATGTATCTACAGTCCGGGCACAAGCAACAATTCATCCAAATCTTAGCTCTTTTGAGATAAACTTAAGAATGCACTACAAAAAATAAGACTACCAGCGGCAGTTTTTTGCAGCCAAAAAGTGCCGCTATTAACAAAAAAACTATTAAGACTATTAGCGGCAGTTTTTTGTTAATAGCGATAGTTTATGACTGCCGCTAATAGTCTTTTTTTTGGTAGTGCGATAGGATTCTGAGTTATTTAGGGAAAAATTAGGAATCTAAGAAACTTAAGAACGCATTTAGGAAAAGCCAGGAAACTGGGTCTGCTAAGAATTTACAAGATTTTGAGTTTTCAAAAATCTAAACTTTTCTTGAAAAAATCGCGAAACCTAAATATCTCTTTTCATATTCAACAAAAAAAAGTTGGCAAGAATTTTAGAGAAGTAACAATAAACCACAAAGCAAAATGTCTGGCCCATCTAAGTTAAGGCTAGGGCTAAATATATCAAAAGCTCACCTAAATCATGATTGAGCTAAGGCATAGCAGAAGCACTACCTGAGGAGCAAGTGGAGCCTGAACAAGAAAACAATTTTGACTGCTGTACTGTAGAAATCTCTGACTCTAATGAAGATTGCATTAACAGCCTGGTTGCTCTAACAACTCCATCACATGTACTTTCAAAATCAATTGTCCCATATTCTACATCACCTAGTGAGTAAATCTCTAGATATATCACAAGCCTCACAGGTACGAAGATTTTGATAAATTTTGGAATACTTTGTACTTATTTAATTCATATATGTAGTTTTCTTTTTGACAAATTTTGTTCCTAACATTACTAACAATTTTATTTTTTTAACTTTAGTTCCATAAAATCAGAAGTATTTTTCTCCTAAGTTTGGGGGAATGATTTATTATTTTATTTTAGGTTATATACCCGATTACTAACATAGCAGCAAATTAAATAGGTAACTTTTTCTGTATGTCCCCTATTTTGCACAATGAGGACATTGTCCTATTTAAGTTTGAGGGGGATACACCACATTAGTTTAGTTTTTTTTTTTGAGGTTTGTTTTTCGTAGAAATTTTAAAATTTTTAATTTTTAATTTCTCTTTTTGAATTAAAATTGTTTTATTTTAGTTGATCATTATATGCAATTTATGAAAAAAATATAAAAATCCAAATTTCGTAGCAAACCATCATAGTAGTAGTTCAAAAATCAAAGTAAAAATAGTTACAATTCAACATTAAGCATCTCTATAAGATTGGATCAGAAGAATGTTTGAAACTATACGATTGATCTAAACTGCTTATATTTTAGATTATAGTTTTAAAATCATATAACCAGTGAGCTATAGAGCCTATTTCCTCTTTATTCTGAGAGAAAGAGAGACTATTTTTATTCATACTTAATTTCCTTGAATTTCTCTACTATTTGAAATCTCATATTGCTAAATTTAGAATCAATATATTCTATGATTATGATAATTTATTTGTTTAAAACTGTCTATTGAATATATCAAAGCAATAAGACATCCATATTAGTAAATCGTGAAATTGACCGAAGGCCATTTCTTTTTCTAACCAGAGCCAAAAAGCCAAAATCTCATAATACTTTACCATTTGAACCAATATTAGAAGCCTAAAGACTAAATTTATTTGTACCAAAATTTTATAAACTCTTAACTATCTCTACTGCCCAAAACTTTCTATCCTTAACCCTTACAATTTCTGAGAGTTTAGAATGAAAAAGAAGGGAAGAAAAGGGAGTGAAAGGAGCGCGCCGAAGAGGGGCATCTGTAGACACCCCCATTTTACCCTCTCAGAATATACAAAGCTATTCGATCAACTTTTGACCTCAACCCTAATGTGGGATCATATACTGAAACAAGAGTATATGGCTGGACACAGGCTAAAATAATAGCTCTGTGGCTCAGGACCCTTTAACCCTAAATTGGGAACCATGCACTGAAACAATAGTACATGGCTAAACGCAAGCTGAAATAATAACTTCGTGGCTCAGGTCCCAACATAGGAAGACTATATACTGAAATAATAGTATATAGTTGGAATGCAGATTGAAATAATAGTCTTGCATTTCAGACCTTTTAACCACCCTAATATGGGAACCATATACTAAAACAATAGTATATGGCTGGACGCAGGCTGAAATAATAGCTCTGTGGCTCAGGCCCTATAACCCTAAATCGAGAACCATATACTGAAACAATAGTAGATGGCTGAACGCAAGCTAAAATAATAGCTCTGTGGCTCAGATCCTGACATAGGACATTATATACTGAAATAATAGTATATAGTCGAAATACAGGTTGAAACAATAGTCTTGCATTTCAGACCTGACCCAGACTCGGACAACCCCAAATTTCGCGCCTGAAATTTTGTGAATAATTTGATTACACACAAAACCACACACGTGCAATCAGTCTCCCTTTCAGGCCAGACTCCCTTTCCTAGACCATCTCGAGACTCGATCACATGCCTGACACCAGACGCACTATCAGATTGAGCGCCCCACCACCGGCGCACAATTGGCCTATGCCCGACCTAGCCTCACAGTCCTTGACCCCCAAGTTTCCTTGATTGAACACTTTGAAAGAGGCGCTTAATCGGATTGCACATGCCTTATCAAGCGCGCAATTAGTCCTAGCATTGTTAGAACTAGGAAACTCGCTGAGCAAGTCAGCCAGTCGCTCACTGAGTCGGCGACCAACTCAAAGCGATTAGGCACTGGGAAACCAGCGTGTAATTTGTTTAAACACCTGAAACAGGGCATTTAATTAGAAAAAAACCTATAAAAGCTTTTTCTTAATTCGATCCAAGGGGGCTGGATTTTTTTGGAGTTTCAAAAATTCGAGCAATTGAAAAATTCAGAGAATAGAATGAACACAGAGAGAGACCGAGCAATGACTTCAAACACCGAATTCCGAGATCCTTTCCTACAGCCCCGACCTTAGGTAAAAATTTAGTTTTTATTTCCAACCGTAATTCTTAGTCTCTAGACTTAGAAACTTTATTAGTTTTAATTTTCAGTTTTAGATCGTAGCACCCCCTTTTTAGACCGTAACTTTTTATATCTGGTTCTAGTTCTCCGTTTCTCGAACCAGTCCTTAATCTGACGGTCTAATTTACCATTCCTATGCTTTAATTCTATTTTAAAATCTTAATTTCCAGTCCTATCATTAGTCTCTAGTTCTAGGTCTTAGGTTCTAGAACCAGTCCTTAATCATACGGTCTGATTTTCTGATTTCGGACTCGAATTTAGTCATAGAATCTTAAATTATAGTTTTAACTGCTTAGTTTAATAATTTTAAAAATCCTAAATATTAATTTTGGTTTCTATAATTTTAATTTCTCAATTTAATTCACAATTATAATCCCGAAATCGACTCTAAAAAGCCCAAAAATACTATTTTACAGTCCAAAATCCAATTTATTTTTAATCTCAGCCACTCGATTTGCCCAAGGGAGCTTACGGAGGGTACTCGGGAACGAGGCCAATCCTCCTTAGCATAGCGGGCCCAAAACCCTTTTTTAAAAATAATTTTGGCGTTTTAAGTAGGATTAGAAAATCAGTTCTATTACTTCTTAGATTTTTAGTATAATTAATTTACATGCTTTATTTTTATTAAATCCTCAAAATGCATTACTTTGATTATGATTTTAGAGAAATCAGTTCCTTTATTCTAATTGGACTTTAATAAAGTTGATTCATTGCATAAATTAGAATTTAAGTAAAATTAGTTCTCTATTCTAATTAGAATTCTAGTAGGACTATTATAATTACTTCGATATGAATTTTAGTCAAATCATTATATTTATTCCAGTCAGAATTGCAGTACAATTAGTATACTTGCTTTACTTAGAATCCCAGTATAACTAGCATGCTTGATTTAATTAGAGTTTTATTGGAACTAGCATACTCGCATTCCTAGTATAATTAGGAGACCGATATTTATTGGACTTTTAGTAATATTAGGATACTAAATTAATTGGAAATTTAATAAGATTAGGACACTAATATTAATTAGACTTCTAATAAGATTAGCAAACTAAGATTAATTAGACTCCTGATAGTATTAGAATAATAGATTAACTCACTATAATAAATCCACATAACTAAAATCACAACAGAATTGGGAAGTCTAAACTGATAAAAGCAACAACGATAACAAGGGAAGAAAAGGAAAATTAAACTATCTAAATTATAAAAAGAGACATAGCTGCTGGCATTCGCAGGCAGACAATTCAGTAAAGAAGTAACCCACACCCGCTCTAAAGCATGATCATTGACGTATTGCAGCATCGTTAAATATTTGCAGCTGGTGATCGCAACAAACTAGGAACCTTCCTAGAAAAAACCCCCTATTTTTCATTTTACCTCCATCATTCCAAAGGCCGCATCGCTAGAGTCCACTTGGACAGAATTGGGCCACTGATTCAACAGGGACCGAGAGGAACCCAGAAAAAGCACTCACCAACAATAGGACCAATAAGAAAATTTAGATTCTCTACAGAAGAGAACACTTTCACATCAAAATCGAAACACATTCACATTTAACCAACCATACATTCTCACATATCACATAATTTATCCACAACGACTTTGGCAGAATGGTCATACGATTTATTCTAGTAAAATGAGCTAACACAATAGTTAGCTATTAGCAATCTAACCACCATTACTCCTACACACATTCACAATTTCTCTGCATATTCCCCTGCATTGTGGCACACGTTACCCTGCATATTTACCACTAATTTTACCTACAAGAATTTTATCTACATTTGATGTATGGACAACTGCACAAGGATTTCCATAATGAACTTATGGATCGCACCTACAATAATACTATTCACAATCGTTTATACATGACCATCACAACAAAATCATTCTTACTTTCCAAAAACAATTTCAATATTCAAACATAAATTTATACAACCATCCAAAAGTTTAAACCATTATCACATGACATCCATGCCACTATCCACATAATTCATTTACATAATTACAATTAATTTACCCAAAATTTCCAACCATAGTTTTAAGAACTAATATCCAAAATTTTAAAAAAATTTCCAAATTAAACATAACATAAAAAAAAAAAAATCCCACAACCATAGCCCCTCGGCTAGTCCTCATCACCACCTGGCTGCTCGGCCTCGTCATCGGCGCCTCCAGCTCCAGAACTAGATGCATACGACCTGAATGCCCGTACCTCTGCCATGCACTGAAAATAGTCGGAGGGGTACATGTAGCGCATAGTATCATGGAGCAGGGCTTCGTGGTAGTCGAGCTGGTGCCTGGTCTCAATATTTTGTTGGACTACTAGCCCAAGCAATTGCTCTTAGAGGTCCATCCATCTGAATAGCTCTACGACGAAGTCTAGTCCACCATATTGGGGAATCGGTGGCTGGACTGGAAAATGTTGTGGTGGTATCGGGTACTGAGCCGCTTGATCCGGCTCAGGGTGTAGCTGTTGGAGTTGTTGTTGTTGTTGTTGTTGGGCTTGTTGTGCCAGTTCTTCTGTTTGGTGGCACTTAACGCTTGTATTTAGACTTGTGAGACTAATTTTCAAGTCCTCATATCAATACCTCTGGGTGTTGGCCGTGAATCGGGGCTCATTTGGTGCAATGTAGTAACTCCCGCCTGCCTCGTTCATGTATTCTTCGATCAACGTGTGATCAACTGAGAATAAGGTAGATGTTTTAGGGTTTTTTACTGTGCACCCTGCCTTGCATTGTTTCTTGCGTACACCATTCCTTCACCCACAACAGCAGGGGCAGAGAACCACTCCTCCTAATAGGCCAAGTACAAGGCCTGGATAAGAACTTCCCTCCTCTCCTGCTCGTGCCCCAACGGAAATTTTTTTTTTCAGAAGATGATGTCAAGAGTTCACATGTAGTGGGGTGACTAGACTCTCTTAACCGATAACCCAGATCTGGTTAGTCCTTTGGTCATGTCGACGATGATCTTTTGGAATGGTATTTTATCGGGATGATGGAATGCTCCACCTTCCACATACCTTGATGGGCATCCCATCGCGATAGCGACGTCCCCTAGGACAAATTAAAATTTGTGACCGTTGATCATGGTCACAAATTCCATATCATCGGCGCTCATTTTCAAATGTTGATAGAATAGGCGTACGGTAATAATGGGAATGAAATGGCTCTAGGAGCGATTTCATGTCGGCGGCGGTTAGATATTTGAGGTTCCTATTCGTAGTTCCGTGACCCTCGAATAAATTTGGGTCAATCGACCACTCCACCTTGAATTTCTTCGAATCCCACCATTCAAAGGGTTGTTCCCTCATGATCGGTGGAAGATCCACCTTAGGTCATTTAGATGATGAGGGTTTTGAAGCCGATGCCTTCCGTGGAGCCATGTTTCTCAATTTGAAAAGGAAATGAAAAAATTTTGAACTTGAAATGGTAGATCTTACCCTTTGCTTATGAAGAAATCGGAAGAAATGCCTGCTAGATTGAAGGTGTAAACATATTTGAGAAGGTTCCAAAGAGAACCCCAAAGGAAGAAGAATGGTTTTCGTGAATGGGAAAAAAACCCTAGCTTTCGAAAAAATTTCGCACCCAAAAATATGAAAAAAATTTACTCAAAGGCCTGAAATAGCCTGATAGTTGCGCGAGCAACTTTCGATGTCGCGTGAGCGACTTTCAAGTTAAAATTTACTTCTGACCAGTCGCGCAAGTGACTATGTTACCCCCTTTTTCTAGTGTGGCCATCTGAAGAAGTCGCATGAGCGACTCTAAATCTCACGCACGCAAGTTCAGCAGTTTCCTTCAATTTACACATTTTTCTATTTGGGTTTCTTCTATCAATCTACCAGTACCTAATTCCCATTCATTTATACCCAAAATTCGAGTATAAAATCCATAGGCATACACTTATCATGTTGAATTAATTCATGGAGTTCCTTTAATCCAATCCTTGTAATACTTTACGATTTGCTTGACGATTTGCTATTTGTTCATGGCACCCTTATCACAATGTTAACTAATCACAATTTATAATTAAAAGTTTATATAGAATGATCCACTAGTTTATATTTTTCATTGACATAATTTACAATTTACATGCTTCCTTAACTCAAAAGCTCATTCGAAGAGCTGTGGACATGGGTCACTTATGTCTGATTCGTGTTCCCACATAGCTTCTTCCGGAGAATGGTTTTGTCATCTCACAAGTACCAACGGAATATGTTTGGTATGCAACACTTGCTCCTTCCGATCAAGAATCTGCACGGGTTCTTCTCTAATGGTCAAGTCTTCTTAAATCTCAATCAGTTCATAGTCTAGGACGTGAGTTGGATCCTTCACGTACTTCCTTAGCATCGACACGTGAAATACGTTGTGCATGCTTGATAGTTGCGGTGGTAGAAAACCTGATGCGCAACTTCTCCAACTCGTCCCAAAACCTCAAATGGTCCTACGTATCATGAACTCAACTTCCCACATTTCCCGAAGCGCATTACACCCTTCGTGGGTGAAATCTTTATGAACATGTTATTTCCTTATTGAACTCAATGCCCGTTCTTTTCAGATCGACGTAGCTCTTCTGCCGACTTTGTGCTACCTTCAATCTCTCACGGATCAAACGTACTACTTCGGTTGTACTTTCAATGATTTTTGGACCCAAAATGAACTTCTCTTTGATTTCTTCCCAGTTAATCGAGATTTACATCTTCTTCCATATAGTGCTTCGTAGGGAGCCATACTGATGCTCGTTTGATAACTGTTATTGTATGAAAACTCAATCAGGGGTAGATGTTAATCCCATGATCCTTGAAAATCAAGCATATAAACTCGCAGCATGTCTTCTATAATCTGGTTCACCCTTTCGGCCTGTCCATCTGTTTGTGGGTGAAATGCTGAGCTAAAGTCTAGTCTTGAACCCATTCCCTTTTAGAATTTTTGCCAGAACTGTGACATATACAACGGATCTCGATCTGACACAATACTCACAGGAATACCATGCAATCTGACAATCTCTTTCAGGTACATCTCTGCAAGCCTACTCGCTGTATACTTGGTATTGTAAGTTAAGAAATGGGCTGAGTTGGTTGTCTATCAATAGTTACCCATATTGCATTATGTCCCTTTACTGTCCTTCGTAATCCCAAAATAAAATCCATGGAAATAGATTCCCACTTCCATTCCAGTATCGATAGTGGTTGTAATAAACCCGATGAATATTGGTGATCCACCTTCACTTGCTGACACACTAAGCACTTTGAGACATACTCGGTGACATCTTTCTTCAAACCTCTCCATCAAAAACTCTTTAGATTTTAGTACATCTTGGTACCACCTGGATGAATAGCATACTTTGACTTATGGGCTTCTTCTAAGATGGTATCCTAAGATCGGCATCGGTCGGTATACATAGACGCCCTCTAAAATGTAGCGATCCATCCTCCTTGATGAAGAATTCTGGTCTAGTACCATCAATCACTCCCTGTCTAATTGTCGTAAGTACTTCATCCTTCATCTAAAGCTTGGAAATGTTATCGATGATCGTCTGTCTGATCGTGATGTTTGCCACTAAGGCTCATGAATCTTTCACCTCGATCTTCTTGTCATACAATGAGATATCCTCTAATAATTTCCATCTTCTGATTCCCATGATAAGGCTCGTTAACTAAGCCTATGTCTTTTGACTCAAAGCATCTGCGACGACTTTTGCTTTACCTGGGTGATATTGAATGGAGCAATCATAGTTCTTGAGAAACTCAATCCATCTTCTCTACCTCATATTCAACTCATTCTAATTAAGCAGGTACTTTAGGCTCTTATGATCAGTGAATATCTTAAAGGTTTTCCCGTAAAGGTAATGCCTCCATATCTTCAATGCAAAGATCACTGCTGCCAGTTCAAGATCATGTGTTGGATAATTCTTTTCATAATCTTTGAGTTGTCTCGAACCGTAGGCAATAACTTTCTAGTTTTGGTTAAGCACACAACCTAATCCACTATGTGAAGCGTTGCTAAACATGACAAAACCTCTCGTACCTGATGGAATAACAAGCACTGTGCAGAGGTAAGCCTTCTCTTAAGTTTCTTAAAACTCTTCTCACACAACTCGGTTCTTTCAAACTTCACATTCTTCCTTGTAAGCAGTGTGAGTGGTCCTGAGATCTTGGAAAAACCTTCTACAAACCTTCTGTAATAGCCAGCCAAACGTAGAAAACTTCGTACTTCTGTCACTATTTTAGGTTGTTCCCATTATACCACGACCTCAATTTTTCCTGGATTAACCATAATACCAACTTCAGAGACAACATGTCCTAAGAAATTCACTTGTTCTAACCAAAACTCACACTTGCTAAGGTTCGCATAAAGTCGGTGTTCACGTAAAGTCTGTAAAGTGATTTGTAGATGATGCTCATGCTCTTCCTTTGACTTTGAGTAGATAAGGATATCTTCTACGAATATGACCACACATTTATCAAGATGTGGTTTGAATACCCTATTCATAAGGTCCATGAATGAAGCTGGTGCGTTAGTCAAGCCAATAGGCATCACTAAGAACTCGTAATGCCCATATCTGATTTGGAATGTCATCTTCTAAATATCATTGGCTTTAACTTTTAACTGATGGTAGCTGAATCTAAAATCGATCTTGGAAAAGTACCTTGCTCCCAACAATTGATCAAAGAGATCATTGATCCTTGGAAGAGGATAACGGTTCTTGATTGTCAACTTATTCAATTGACGATAGTCGATGCATGACCTCATCGACCCGTCCTTCTTCTTGACAAATAAGATCGGTGCTATTGTCTCATGATCTTCAACTGAAATGACAATTGATCAGCAACACATATCCGTGCTCACCGAACTTCCCGTAGGAACTGACACGGCTAGAATGAAATCTAAGGGTTCCGGAATGACACTCAATTCGGTCACGAACTATGAAGTTACAAAGGAGTGCGTAGAACCTAGGTCTATCAATACCCGTGCTTTGTGATAGCAAATGTCGCTTCTCTGATATAGATGTAGGATACCTATGTGTCAACATACAACTCGATTTAGAGTGTAAAAGTGTGTGCGATGGTACTCAGGAATCGCAACTACTTGCAAACAACTATAATGGCATTTACTAAGGAAATGATAGTAAGAATTGATAATCAAATTAAATTATACCTTGAACGACGTCCTTGGATGTATGAGCATCCAGGGCAGTAATAACATATGCATGGCCTTGAATGGTAGGTTGCGTGCATCATGCAGGCTATTAGTCAATGCTTTTTACCATTTTATGCCCCTTAAATCTGGCTTTTGCTAAGCCTCATAGTATTTAATAATTGCATTTTAATGTTGATTTGCAGTTAGGAAGAATGTACATCCTTAGGGTAGTTTGTCAGTAAAAAGTGCCAATAAGGAGGAATTTTCAATCATTTAAGAGCAGAGACAGAGAGATGTGCTTCCACACATGAAGAAGAAGTGCCACAGTAGCTATCACATTGAGGACTTAAGCAATCGAGGAGCTAAACAACATTTGGAATGAGCACATGGCAGCAATCACTTCAACAATATTGTGAGATATGTGCGCATTCATTTGGTTCACCATCTCAAGCAGCTTCACATCAAGAACCTGGTAGCAACAACCCAAGCCCAACAAACAACAGCAAGCATTTCAGCAACTGATGCCCCTGCACTTTAACTTCCAAAAAGGAGTTCAGCTGCTGCATTTCAGAACCTATTGAGCTCTTTAATGGTGTAGGAACAGAACCGAATGCAACAGCATCACTTGGAAGAGTAGTAGTGCAGCCATGTAGTTCAGCCCAACAGCAGCATCCTTTTCTTGAAATTGATGAGATATAGCAGCCAACAACTTAGGGGGACCTTTACACCTTAAACCTGTCAAAGATGAAGCTTGCATCTTCTTGAATGGAGTACAAAATACAGCAGCTGAACTTTGCCAATTAGTGTTTAAACAGGAGCCCACCATCCAACATGTCGACTGCAGCAAGCTAAGTCTCCAATCCAAGCTCCTTCCAGTAGATTCAACACCTTTCAAGTTATTAAATTGCAGCAGCATTGAGATCCCAAGTCTTACTTGTTGAGCAGATGAAGCTCCAAGCCATAACCTGTCGACTTGTACCAGCTGAAGCCAGCAACCTATTGAATTAGAAGGGCATTGAACCTGTCGAAAGGGAGCAGCATCAACCCTTTGAACCTCACGACTAGTTGCTGAAGCCTCGAAAGCTCTAAACCTGTTGACAGCTTGAGCTGCAGTTCAAACCTCTCAACCTGTCAAGGTCTTGCACTCCCTATCCTCCAACCTCTCGACTGCAAGTACCCTCAATCCTGTCAAGATCTTCTCCATGCAGCACAACCTGTCGATTAAAAGGTGAAACCTACAAAACCTGTCGACCTTTAGCTGCCTCAGCTTCAGAACCTCATGAAAATGACCTTCACAAGCTTCAATCCTCTCGACAGATCCTCCCATTATACCTGTCGACCAGCAAAGCTTTCAGCCCTTCATCCTATCGAGATTCACCCCCATCCTCACGAATACTTACCTGAAGTTGCTGCTATGTGAGACTATTCAGCCATCCTATCGATTGGTCCTAGCTGTAGTCTTAGCACCTCTCGACACCTTACCTGAAGGTGCTGCACTCCACCCCAACCTCTCGACCTTTATCCCTCATCCTCACGAAATACACTTGAAGGTGCTGCACTTAGACCACATCCTCTCAAGTGGGCCTTGCACACATGTAGCCATCCTCTCGAACAGGCTTTGATTCTATCAAACAATGCAGCTCCCATGCAAACCTGTCAAGTGGATCCTCACTACCTTCAGCTAAACCTCTCAAAGCTCGCATTTATCCTCTCGAGTTCATCTTCTCTAGCTGCAGATTTTAAAACCCATTAGCCTACATTTCTATAATTCATCAACAAATATAGAGGTATTACAGCAGCTAATTTTATGAAGGGCAATGATGAAGCCAAAAGGGGGCTGTTTTGGCAATAGCTGTAGCAAGAGCATTTTGGAAAATATTTCTAGTTGGCAAGGGTAATGTTGGAAACTCCAAGGCATAAGAGAAGGCTGCACATGGGCAATAACTGATTTTCAAATCTTTGGCAGGAAGCAAACTATTTCAGCTAAGCACAACAAAATTGGATCTCTCTCTTCTCTCTGATTGGTTGGAATGCTAAAACAAGGATTAGCATAAACTGAATTTGAAAATCCCTCCTCTGATTGGCTACAATCAAAAGCACTTGGATCACTGCATGTGTATAAATAAAGCTCCTTGCTGCTGTAATTTCTCAGCAAGGAAACCATAGAATAACTTTGGTTCTCCTTAGCTCAATTTAGGTTTAGTTTTAGTTTTATTTTTTCTTTTTTCTCTTCCCCTTCTCTCTCTAATCTAGCCTATTGGATTAAGATCTAGATAAGCAGTTCAGATCTGAGGTTGAGAGCTGTAAATTGAGAGGTTCAAAGCTTTGTAAATGGAGTGTATGTTGCACAGAATGTAGATCAGAGCACAATAGGCTGTAAATTGTACAATTATAGTAATTGTGGATTATAAAGGTGATTTTAATTTAAAGATCACTTTTTCGTATTTGATTTCCCTAATTTAGATATCCCTGTGGATGCTTGAGCTTGTAGCCTGGCACCCACAGCATCTGCAATAGCTTACCTGTTCCAATCAAGATCCTTGAATTAGATGAATCTCTGGGATGATCTGTGACCATTCAAGTGGACAGATCATAGCCTTAGGATTGCTCCAATTCTTTGGTCTAGATTCGATTCTTATACCTTACATCTGAGCTTGTAGCCAGACGAAGGATTATAGCAAATCTTTCCTATGCATTGCCTTTGATCCAATTGAATTTCAGTAAAGACCACAATCCCTAGCTGCCTATTTCTCACCATTTTACAGTTTATTTTACCATCCATCTTCCTCCATTTTTTAAACTTAGTTTTATAATTCCGTTTTGTAGATAATTAGATCTAGTGACACCTAAAAAACTCTCTTTCTTTTCCCTATTTTCTAGGCTAGAATTGCCAGATCTGTAGCCAGATCTGGAGGTCTACTATACACCTTCTAGGTTTTAGATCACTACTCCCTATGGGACAAACTCTTACTTATTAAAACTTGCTACAAAAGGACCCTGTATCTTGCAGGTCTAGGATAATTTTAGTGTGCTGTTTTCACCCTCTATCTTTACTTTGATTTTAATTTGTTTCCACACACACAAATAATCAGCACTAAAATATCCCCAACAAAGGCCTCTGTGTGGCAACTGATGTCGTCCCTTACTTTCTTAGCTCAGGGTAATCTCTTATCATGTGCCCTATTTTGCTATACTTAAAGCATCCTTCTTAATTCCGTCTACAACTATAGTCTTATGTGATTTCCCACAATGTGCACATGTCTTAACCGGAATGGACGATGTTGCTCTTGACTGGCTTTATGCAAATCTACTAAGCGTAGGCACCAACGGTCTTGAGTAGTCACTCTAATTAGGTTGCCTTGGTGTCACTACTGAAAACTTAGGTCTCTTATTTGCCTGTTCATAACCACTAGACCTCACCTGATTTGCCTTACCCTTATTCTGTTGGTCCCTTCTTTTATACATTTTCTTTATGTCTTCCTCGACAACAAGAGCCTTGCCCATGACTCTCACATAAGTCTCCAACTCAAACATCGAGACTCTATCTTGAATATTCGGCCTTAAGCTGCATTGGAACTTCTTAGCTTTCATTGCATTCGAGGCTACGTGTTTTGATGCAAATCTTGAAAGTCTTGTAAACTCTATTCCGTACTCTCGCCTTGTTCCAATTGAATAAATTTAACCTCCATCTGATTCCTTGCCACTTTGGGAAAGTATTGCTCATTGAACTCCTCAACAAATTCCTCCCAAGTCCACATAGCATTTGGGTTTTCTTTCTCTCTTGTCCTTGATACTGATTTCCACCATGGGTCGGCTTGCACATCCAACTTGAAAGCAGCCCACCTAACCTTCTCATCCTCAATGCACGGAAGCACACTGAAGATTTTCTCTGTTTCATTAAGCCACTTTCCTTCCTCAAGTGGATCAACTTGTCCTGAGAAACTTGGAGGGGGCATCCTCCAAAACTCTATGAATGCCGAAGGATGAGGCTAATGATTATTAGCATTATTCACAGTCATCAACTCAGTCAGTTGTCCCATCGCATTGGCCACAGTCTCCATAGCTTGTTCCATTCTCTCTCTTTCATCTCTTCCTTGGTTTCCTTCTTCTCGAGGACCCCTCTCACCAATTGGAGTCCTATTTGAACCAATGAGGATTTCTTCACCACTCCTTGTGTTTCATATATGATGGCCTCTTGGTCTGCCTCTACCTCTAGTGGATATACTGATCTGTAAACATGAAACAAAAGTTTCATCAACAGACGGTCCCTATACTCTGACAAAACCTTAAACTCCTATTCCAAGTTTAGATTCTATCAAAAATTTCTAAATTCATAAGCTCTAATACCAACTCTGATAGCCCGTATTTCTTACCCAAAAACCCATGCCGTCAGATCGCCGATAAAGACATAAAGACGAAACCTAAACATAACGCTTGGTATGTCCACATAGAGAGCGGAATTCAAAGCAAAGACACATATGACAAAAGAAATCTCCAATTCTATATATATAAGAATAAGGACAAAATAATGATTCTATCCTTACGCATCTCATAAGAGTGAAAGAACCAAAATGGATCATCGGTGACAGCCATCCATCACCTAAACAGTGATTCACACAAAATACAATTACTATATTACATGAGTATAAAATTCTATCAAAAAAGAATGGCTGAACGTATCAAGCCCTATCCACAAAATATCAAAATAACTCTGAATATCCTAAGGAAAGTAGTCCTCAGGTAGAAGATCTGATTCTTCCTCAGAAATGTAATCAAGATCTTCTTCACGTCCTGACTCCTCAGTAGTTGTATTAACACCTGTGCCTATGACATATAGTCTAAGCTCAATAGGGAGAATATCAATAGCAATTATGTCATAATTCAAAGCATGGATTCCATGACTGATTTCAAAAGCATATTTCACATAAAACTAAAATTTGAAATGCTTGAATTGAAATAAAACAAAATTCAAATACAAAATCGGAATTTGTTTCTTAGTTTCATACTTCTTACTTGATTCAGATTTTACATGCTTCTTATACTTCAAAGTGACTTAAAACCATAACTTAAATAGTCTCCCAAGCGAATATAGCATTGAGAGCCTCACATATACCGATGGAAATCTCCGAACCATCATCGTTAAATTGAATAATTTTCGAAGTGCGCAAGCCCCTACACTAGGAGGGTCACTTGTGCGGCTAAAGTTAATGTTGGCCAGTGTAAATGTATGGATATCCCACCGTATCAATACACAATGGGGATTCGTTCCACGTGAACTTTAAATCATTGTGCTAGTTCTAACATATAGTTTATCACTGTGTGGTTCATCAGTGTGATTCATTTATAACTAGTTTCGGAGTTCAAAAATCAAGCATGAATACAAAGTTCATATTGCACATTCTTAAATGAGTTCACATTCTTCTTAGAGTTCACATTCGTAATGAAGTTCACAATTCAAATCACCTATTTTGGAATGCATGTACAAAGCTCATGTTTGAAAATTAAAGTAAGCTATCTCATTTGTTTTTATCATATCACAATGTCTATACCAATCACATAAATGTAAATGTTATTGAATTTCCCCTACCTCACGGCTCCTGAAAACACGTAAAATGTGGTGAAGATCCTCACACAAACATCCAATTTATCACCTACATTTCAAAGTGTCCAAAGGTCACTAACCGATGCTAAAAGGATCATACACACTGAATATTTGGAAAATTCTCCAAGAAAAATCCAAAATAGCACAAACTGCCTCAGTATCGCGCGCGAGCTCCCAAGTTAAGTGAGCGACTCCACCAGGCACACCTCAGTCACGCATGTGAGCTCCCAAGTCGAGCGAGCAACTCCACCAAGCACACCTTAGTCGCGTGACCTCGCGCGAACGACTGTGCTTGTTCATTTTTCTTTTAAAACTGCCTTAGACAGTCACACTCGAGTTCAAGGTCGCACGAGCAACTTCTCCTGGAACTTACTCGGTCATGCGAGCGACTGATCTCCCTTGATTTTCAGGCTATTCTGAAGCCTAACTCGCGCGAGTGACTTACACTTGCCCGTGCGAGTTCTAAGGTCGCGCGGGAGACTTTCGGGATTTCAACATTTATTTCTAAATTCTAATTTTTTTTCTCTTTCCTTTCTTACCCTTTCCTATATCCACATTAATTACTTAACTCTCAGAGCAATAAATATTCGATCTAACCATAATAAACCACAATTAAACCATGAGATCTCACCTTATTAACTCACGGATTCAACGATCGAATGAACACACCAATTGACATTTCCTCCACACGAATCGAAAGGGTTTGAGATCCACCTTCTCACACTTGAATACTGATGTATGCAAAGACAATTTCTCATCTAGTGCACTCAACCAATTCCCACTTCTCGCTCAACAACGATCACACCATGAAACTCCCTATGAAAGAGGGTTTCCTACCTACACACATGGGTTTCTAGAACGAAAATCGATCTCCTCGATCAAATGGTACGCCTTGTGCCGATAATAAAATTTATGGAGGGTTGCGAGCGAAAAGTCGATAACAAATCCAAAAATCGGCGTGTAAAGCCTTAACAAGGAGAGTTCTTCTCCTCATTCTCTTCAATTGCAATTGAAACCCACATTGGCTTCTCACACAAGCTATTATCTTAAACACATTGTTCCTGCTTCCATGTGAAGCACATATACACACTAATGTGTGCTTCAACAATTTGTTTGGTTTGCTCGTAAACCCTATACACCTAAGTTAGGTGTTATATCCTTTGTCTAACAAGGCCAATGAGCCTATAGTAGTTTCGGAATGGTACCACATGCTGTATGGACATGTGTACCCAATCGACTTACACGGTTCACGAAATTTAGGGATGTTACAAAAAGGGATTATGAAACCCTAAGAGAAGTCTGACGACACATTGGAAAAAAGAACCATAGAAGATCTATAACTCAAGAGGATGGCTCAAAGAAGAACCATTGATGAGTCATTACAAGAAGATGCAAGGCTAGCAATCATAGTTGTCTAAGGATCAAACAAGGCTACGGATGAGTAAATGAGGGTTTAGATTTTTGTTTTGAAAGGAGAGATTTGATTGTATAAATTTGAAAGCTAAGTTAAACTCTTTTTTATTTTATTACCATTGAATTTAATTGTCAGATTTATTTTGTAAGTGGATTTGTTATTCCTTAGGCTTTTATCTTAGATCTAGTACCTGTGGTCTAGATATGTGCATTTATACACTGGTATTCCTGTTTCTATATTGCTAGATTAGGTAAACAATGATAGTAAGTGACAAGTCATTCTTACTTTAAGGTAGATGATCTGTACTCATGTTATATAGTTAATGCTAATCGACTGATTAAGAATCCTTTATGAAATTTATTCCTGCTTGTACTGAGAAATGATCTATAAATCTAATCTTTCAAAGCATTAATCTAACCATATTGATTTCTTTACATATTTGTTAACCGAATTTGAATCCTAGGCAGTTTTCTCATTCAGATTCCTCATTTTGTTAATCATTTTTCCTAAAGTTTTAGAAATCATATTCATTTCTTTTAATTAATTTTAGTTCTTTTTACTTTAGTTTTCAAAACCCCAAAAATCATTATCAATAGAAAATACAATAGATCTAGATTAGCCAATCTTCCTTTGGGTTCGACATCCTTAGTACTTGCCCTAGTTCTACGAACTTGTGCACTTACATGGTTTTATAATTTAACGATCAGATTTCTATTTAGCATATTGACAGCTAAGCAACTACCTCTGCCCCAAAACTCCTTTGGCATGTTATGGTGTATTCTTTCTTTTTGCAATGCCATTTTGCTGAGGAGTGTATGCAGCTATCAACTGATGTTTGATTTCATTTGACTTGCAAAATTCTTGAAACACACATGAGGTGTATTCACAATCCTATCAGATCTTATAGTTCTAATAAAGTAACCAATTTATTTTTTCACCATTGATTTAAATTGCTTGAAGGTCTAAATCACATCTGATTTTTATTTGAGAAAATACGCCCTTGTCTTTCTAGTGAAATCCTTAATAAAAGTGAGGAAATACTTATTTCTTCCTTTTGATGCAACCTCCATTGGACCCATAACATCAGAACGAATGAGTTGAGGACGTTCAAAAGCTCTTCGTGATTTTCCCATTGGAAAACTCAATATATGTTATTTACACAAAATACATCCTTCACAAATTTGTCTTGGATGTTCAATTTTACGAAAACCTTTCACCATATTAGTTTGGGATAACAACTCTAGCCCGCTAAACCCAAAATGCCCGTAGTGCAAATGCCATAACTAAGAGTTGTCATTCACAATGGAGTTAAAGCTTTAACTGCATCATTGTTAATTTTTAAAATGAATAATATGTTCTTTGACATCTCCACCTTTGTAATGACACCATTATCGCAATCTTTAATAGTAAGAGCATGGTCCTTCTATGTCATAACCTTTTTCTTGGAGCTATCCCAAGCCTAAAAGATTAAGTGCATGATCTTTCATTTGTATGCCCTTCATTTGAATAACGACCATGATCAACACATCCTCTAACATCTTGAAATTTTTTTGAAACCATAGGTCCGGATGGGGTGCGTGTCCGTTAGGAAATGCGTCACCGTTTCGAATTTTTCAAACGAGATTATTTCGGGTCCGTTTGAGCTTCATGTAAGACTTTTGGACCAAAGTTCATACACCATGGTGGTGTATTGGCTTAACACCGAATCTCGTGTGACCAATGGTTCAGGTGTGCAAGCTTCCTGTCGGACCAAAGATTTTTGGTGTAATAAGAAGCACCTCGCTTAGGTGTATTAGTTCCACACCAGAACAAGTCATGTGGATAAGGCTTAACACCCAAAAGGGTGTATGTGTTTTGTAGGGGAAACAGCCCTTTTAATTTAAAGAGGCAAGACTTCCATTGGAAGTTGTTGCCGATTTGCTTTTGGGTTTCTAGAGAGAGAGGAAGAGAGAGGAACTTGTGAAAATCGAATCGTGGACATCTAAAACTTGGATCAACTCTGTTAAACTTTGAGGTCTTATCTTCGTGTTGGTTTATGTGCCACGAGAAGTCACTGAGTTCCGACGCGACATAGATCCATGAAGAAACGAAGGGTTTATCCCTTCAAACCCTCTTTTGATTTGGATATTTTAAAGTCCCGAAGTCGGTGGACCTCGTAAGAGTTTTATCATGTGTTATGAGAAGAGTTTAAGCTTTGATTGAGTCTGATGCGAGCGCGAGAGGTTGGGCTCTTAAACCGCTTTGTGTAGAAGAATCGACGCTCGATTTCCACCCAAAGTACGCGACAAAGGTGTTATTTAAAAAGGTGAGCAATCTCTTATTTTTGAGGATTAAATTAGTGGTTTAGTGGTGTATTAGATGTTCTAAACTTATATTAAAGAGAGTATGTGAAAATTTATTAATAGCATTGAAAATTTTGGGGAAAAATGAACCGAGGAAGAAGAAGCCCGAAGGGGTACAAAGTCTGTCAAAATTGAACGATCGATTCATGAATCGATCGATCGATTTTGATTGGATAGGGATAAATAAAAATTTCTGAAGAAATCAATCAATCGATTTTAGAAATTGATCGATCGAATTTGAAATTCTAAAGGAATCGATCGATCGACTTGTATAAAATAAGGATTGAAAAATATATATTAAGGGAAATCGATCGATTGAATTTCTCTGCTTGGGAAATAGATCGATCGATTTGTTCTGTTTTTGGTTGGTTCAATTTTCCTTGGAAAAACTTTGGAAAACTTCGAGCAAATTTATTCTTCGCCACCATTGACACGTAATATGATCTTATTGTGATCTAGGTTAAAAATGGGAGACCGTATATGAGGACCTGTGGATCGCTTTGAACAACTCCAAATTTTAGGTAGGGGAAACTCATTACTCATTGTATTTTTGAATTGATTTCATAGATATCATTGTAGGATCGAATGAAGTGATTAGAACTCTTGAAATTGATGTCTTGAATCTAATTTGACGTGATATCTATTTGAATTAAGTGCGATCTTAGCAATGGATTTAGAACTTGTTGATTTGACTGTATTAGAATATTTGGACTGAAAAGTGATAATTGTGGTTTAAAATCAAATTTGTAAGATTGACTGCATTTGAGAAATTGAATCCTGTGAAGTCTAAAACCCTTTTTTGTATGAATATTGGAAGTTGACAATCATTGAATTGAAAACATTGAAATCTCTGAAATATTAGTTGCATTTGGATATCGAATGATTTGACATTAACTCTGATTTGGTAGACTAGACATTGATAGCACGACTGTACACTGCATGCATACTGGACTGGTACGGCGGGTTTTTTCGTACCTACTACATACACTGACTAGACCGGTAGAGCGAGTTATCCATACACACTGTACACTGCATGCCTATTGGACCAGTACGACGGGATTTTTTCATACATACTACATACTGCAAAAACTGATTGGACACTGAATGAATAACTGTATGCTGACTGGACCGGTATGACAGGTTATCCGTATACACCGAAAGATATTGGAAGATATGAACACACTGGAAGATATGGACACACTGGATGATAGAAATCTTAAATCTGAACCTTAGGACATTGAACTATAAGATTTGAATCCTGTAAGATGTGAACACTATGAGATATGAGTAAGGGAATTCTTAATACACTGTAAGATGTGAATAATGGAAACTAACATACTGCGAGATGTGAGTAATGGAAACTGAATTCTGTAAATCATTGAATACCTAATATGTTTCCACTTTTGTTTCAATCATTGAATGCCTACTCGATTTCTATTTTTGTTACAATCCTTGAATATCTGCTCAGTTCCGTTTTTGCTTCTATCATTAAATCTATGTGATGATATGATAAGATGTCAATCCAATTTGAGATTCTTCTACTAAGCTTAGACTATTAGCTCACCCAGACTATACATCACAGGTGTAGATTTTGATCAGAACTTTGAACTTGAGGAGGATCAAAGTTACCTACTGGAGGGAGAAGCTCAATTAGATTTGGTACAGTAACTTCTGAGATTTGAGCTTGGTATATTATAGAGTTTTCAGTTAGTACATATTTGTATACCATTGTTTAGGTGATGGTTAGTCATCACCGACGGTTTATTTTAGTTACTCCGGTCATGTGTCTGTATAGAAATGAAATATTTAGTTCTATCATTTATGCTATAACTGCTTGATCTGCAATATGTGTGTATATACCAAGTAAATTTTGTATCAAATTGTGTTCTGTGATCTGGCGGTCTGGATTTTCCCATTTGGTTTAAGTTGAAAAAAAAAATATCTCAGAAAATTATGTTAGGAAAATTCAGGCTGTCACACATCCTCTTTCATTAAGGTTCTTATCACGACCACCACATCCACCATGAGTAAAACCTCTGCCTCGAGATCCTTTGGCACGTCTTCGGAAGCTTCTTTAAGGACCAACTTGTTTTACAAAACTTTTTCTATCTCCTAATGTTTTGTTTCATTCTTTATTCATGGGCTTCAAGTGATCTCATGAGTTCATCAATTGTAAGAGTGGGTAAGGCTACTAAGACATTAGGTATCATTACACTTTTGCTACCTTTGCTATTTCGCTAAATTTTGCTTTTTAGAGAGGAAAACTTTTATCGTCATTTCCATTTAATTCTTTGCTAAAATACTATTGCAAGGAAAATTTTCATCACTAGTTCATCATCAAAACATCGTTACTAAATGTGATTGGCAGAGAAAATGTAAAGTCCTAGAAAATTTTGACCTTTGAATAGTCTGTCTCGATGTGCGTGTCTGATTGGTCGAACACCTGATAAGATAAAATATTAAAATATTAATGTGAGTTAAGTAAAACTAAGTTTTTAAATGAAAAAGGAAAGATTGGAATGTGTATGAACAGTGGATGCGGTAGTGTACAACGAGGTTTGGTGTATGCACTTAACAGTCAAGTTAGAGCTTTTAAGTATATAAGTTAAAAGATAAGAGAAATTACTTATCATGTCTTGGTTGTTGAGAAGGAGTAAATCAGAAGAGAGAGAAGAAGATTGTTTGAAATCATGAGTGTGCGTGCAAGACCTGGACCGTGTGTGAAATTGCAGATATGGGATCGATATGAATCCCCAAATTCAAACCCTTGAAGATATAGCTTGAGCTTGAGCTGGGAATCAAGCAATCGATCCAACCTAGGGTAAGAAGAATTATGGTTTAGTGTGATACGTATGTGTGTTGTTTCAATTAGCATATGGATGAGAAAATTTGAAGAATAGGAATTAAGAAGTTAAAGAAATGAGTTTGAGAAGTTAGAAACTATAAATGTGAGAAATCTGGCAATACCAATCAATCGAAATAAGTGATCGATCGATCGATTTTGTCAAGACTGAAAATATGAAGGCTTTTGGAGAAATCGATCGATCGAACTTCGTTTCGATTGATCGATTTGTAAACCAACTGATCGGTTTGTACACTGATCGATCGAGTTATGAAAAATAGTGTGTTAAAGATTTCTGAAGAAACCGATCGATTGAAATAGAATTTTGATCGATCGATTTGAAATTTGACCGATCGATTTAAAAATTGATCGAATGGATGGTGGCACCAGAAGTGATGGTTTCTGAAGGAATTGACCAATCGAAATAGAATTCGATTGATCAATTTGGAAACCAATCGATCAATTTTGGGAATCAATCGATCGATTTAGGCAAATTCAAGATTTTGTTCTGTTTTGGTGAGAGGACTTTGGGGAGACTTTACATCTTTCTATTCTGTGTAATTTCTTATATATAGACTATGATGTGATGTGCTAGGTATGAACTTGTCATGTGTGTGAGAGGCTAGCTTGGATTGAGATGACTTCGTCTTAACTTCTCGTCGAGGTAGGGAAAATTCCATAACATGTATATTTGATTACAATAAGTATATATGTAATGATATGATAAGAGTATGTGTGTGTTTTATGACCTTGTCTTGTAATTGTATGAATTTCAATTCATGGCTTTTAAACATGTGAATTGTGTATGGCACTAAGAGAAAAACTATGTGTGTGTGTGTGAAATCAAAAATGTGTATGTGAATCAAAAGGTTGTAAATGTGTATGTGACATTAAATTGATGTAAATATGTGTGTGACATCAACAGGATGTGAATAAGATGTGTGTGCAAGCTTTGAAAACTTTGAATTATTATAAATTACCACAAACTCACTATGATAAACTATATGTAAATTTTGCACTTTGATTCAAGGTTCATGTGTGATACCTTACCGACGCGGCGGTATAACCGTGATCGGTACGGCAGGATATCCGTAAGTGTGCTCTGGTACGAGAGGATATCCGTTCTTTGGTTACCATTCTGCAGTAACACTTCGTGCGGCCCAAGTCACCTCTTCGTAGGGACTTGGGATAAATATGTGTGTGAATTGTTCATTGAATGACGATGGTTGGGGTTTTCCATCAATAAATCTATGCGGCTCTTGATGCTATATATGCTCGAGAGAATATTTAAGTGATTGTTTTAAGTTTTGTATAATAAGAACAAGTCTTTGAAATCATGATAAGTGTGCTTTGAAATATGCTTCTGATATTCATTTTTGTCAATTTAAATACTTTTAAATTGTGACTTTCAATAAAAAGAATGTGTATTGAATTATGTCATGAAAGATATGTGTGATGTGATTTAAGATATACATGTTAATTATATTTTCCTATTGAGCTTAGATGTTAGCTCATCCCTCGACTATACATCACAGGTACAAGTATTGAGGCGGGGACTGAGGACGTAGATCCTGAGGACCCGGAGTACGTGTCAGAGGAGGAGACTGAGCTCTCTCCTGACGAGTACTTTTAGTGGACTAAACGCTATGTACTTTGAGATAGTTTTTAAGGCTTGGTACGTCCAGCCAATATAAGTTGGGATTTATGTAATTATGTCTGATACGGTATTTATTTTGCGAACCATCCTTGGGTGACTATTGGTTGTCACTACTGGTTCGGTTCGGTTCTTTTGTTCATGCTATTGGAATGGGATTAAAACCGTCTTTTGTTATACATATTGGTTTTATCATTTATAGAAATGGAGATTTATTTTCCTTATGATGACTTGATTTGCATAGTTAGAATGTATGCTTTATTTCCTCTTTGAGTGTGGATGTGCCAAGTGTTCGGTGTGTTTCAGGATCGGTCTTGTTGACCATCCGGTGGCACGGGTTTCCGGGTGTAAAAATCCGAGCTGTCACAGTTGGTATCAAAGCATTTTTGCTTTAGATATTTCTGACAAGCTTTAGATGTTTATATGTTTAAGATGTGTTAGAATATAGAGGCCTTCTGTTAATGAAACTCTTGGTTTCATATTGCAGAAAATCATGTCCACTAGAGGTCGAGGACGACCAAGAGGTCGTGGTAGACGGAACTTGAGAAGTGGGGATGAGATTCCCACTAGTTCTAACAGAGTTTCGATAGGTAACCAAGAGGTTTCAAAAGAAAGAGCCGAAAGAGAGAAATTGAGAAAGAGAGGATAGAGAGGAGAGGCAGAGAATGGCGCAGGCCATGGAAGCTGTGCCAAATATCATGGCTCAGCAGATAACATTGATGGCAACAAACAATGCCACTGGCCATCAGTAGCAACCTCCAGCACCACCTCCTATGCCACCACAACCCTCATCATTTGTTGAGTTTAGGAGATTGAAACCTCCTAGCTTCTATGGGCAGACGGATCCGCTTGAGGCAGAGAAGTGGCTCAACCAAATTGAGAAGCTCCTTTAGAGAATACCTTGCACGGAAGAGGAAAAGTGAGTTGGGCTTCATTTCAATTGGAGGGAGAAGTCAATCCATGGTGGAAGTCAGTTTTGAGAATGAGAGAACAAGACAATTCGGACATATTGTGGACATGGAATGAGTTTGTTGAGATATTCAATAAAGAATATTTTTCGAAGCAAATCAGGAACCAGATGGCAGCAAAGTTCATGACTTTAGAACAAGGAGCAATGTTCGTATGAGAGAACGACATGAAGTTTACTCGGTTGTCAAGATTTGTTCTTGAGTATGTGGCCACTGAACTGATGAAGGCCAACAAGTTTGAAAGTAGCTTAAAGCCGATTATTCGATATAGGATCTCCGTATTTGAGTTGGTGACCTATGGGCCAGTTATGGGAAAAGCACTGGTAGCCAAGAATAATATAGATGAGATGTTTAAAAGACGAGACCAGTAGAACAAGGGCAAGGCATGTCTGGGCAGACCCAGTAACTATGAGCTGGTGAATAAAAAGCCGCGATCCGTAGCACTAGTTTCGAGACTACTTGCACCGAAAAATTTCTCTAGGCCACCTATGCCTACATTGGAGAGACCTTTCCATTATGAAGGCCCTGCGATGACTACAGGGTATCAGTTACCCAGGGTTTCTCTAGAGCAGCATCATCCACACCTACTGAGACGTGTGCCAAATGTGGCAAGGCTCACAAGACCTCATATTGTAGACAAGGAACGGGTGGATGCTTTAAGTGCGGGAAGGTGGGGCATATGATCAGAGATTGCCCAGAGTTAAGGAAAGAAAAGACGACATCAGCGATTACAACAAAGCCTATCAAGACGGCGAGGCCTATCATATAAGGACATGTGTATGCCATTACGGCTCAGGATGCCCAAAACAGTAGCGACATCATTCAAGGTAAAATTTTAGTTTAAATTTAAAATATATTCATTGATTTGAATTTTAGATAGAGAAAGTGCATCAATTGTAGAAGTAGTTTTTAAATTTCAATGTCTACATATTTCACTTTGATGCATATGTAATTGGTGAAATACGTGTGTGCTTTAGGTACTGTGCAACTGTGAGATTTTTGATGATCCCGTCGCGATGATGTACTCACTAACAAAAATATAGAGTCGCCACCCGAAGCTTTTGGTGTCCCGAGAAACCTATATCACTTTTATAAGCACTGAAGTGTCACAAATATGACTCTAAATCCGGTCCACACTAAAGGTTCTTAGGTATGGGCTTCGATTATCGATTGGGAAGGTGTTAGGCACCCAATCAACCCGCTTATTGTGGTCTCTACTTATGACCAAAACAAAAATAATATAAAAGAAAAGAAAAAGGCTTCCTCTTATCTAAAGGGGCTTAAAATCCTATTTATGCCCCTCCGTTCCTACCAAAAATTCGGCGGCGTAATGACACAAATGGGAGGGTGGAGGAATGACCGAGAAGGTAGAGGAATAGAGGGGAGAGTCGGAGATCTCGGGCCCTTGTTGCACCATTGAGGAGCCTTGTTTTGGCTTGCTTTGATGAACTTTTAAAGGCTTGTATGGTGGAAATAGGGGTTCTAACCTCTAAGGCTTGCTAGCTAAGAGGTAGAGAGGGAAGGCAAATGGATAGCGCACACCTAACCTAAAGGCTTTTTTATGAAGGGTAAGGTTTAGAAGGAGGTTTATCAATTCTAAAATTTGTATGAGCACTGGTGCACCAAAGGGAGAAAGATCTCACTTTAAGCTCTTTCTCTCTTAGGTAATTTTCTCAACCTCTAATGCAAGGGGAGGAGGATTCTATTTATAGGAAAAGGGCAAGTTACGAGGCTACTTAGAGGCTAAGCAAGATTAGGAATTAGGTAATCTAGTATCTAAGGTTTCCTAGGATTTTTGGAGCCTTGAATTATGTGAAGAGGTGCTCCAATGGTGGATGATTGGATGAGGCTTTAAACCACTTAAGGGGTTACACATAGGTAGTAAATGGGTGCAACAAAACTAGCAAAACACACTCCAAAGGTTAAGATGGTAAATAAGTCAAACCCTAATCTCGATTTTTAAGATAAAAACTAGGGGTTACTATTCATATGCCTGACGTAACTATTAATTGTGCCAGGTATATGCACAGTAAAATAGTGCATGCACAGTACCTGAAAGTTGGCTCCCCGAGGTGGGGTCCACCTTAATGCTGGCGTAACTATTAGTTGCGCCAGGCCATTTTTGGGGAGAGATGGCTTGGCACAACTAATAGTTGCACTAAGCTTACTTATAACTGGCACAACTATTAGTTATGCCAAATCCCTAAGGGGGTTTTCATGAAATTACTATCTTGCCCCTATGGTTCGAACCGCCAAATCTTTGCGTACATAGCTCCGATTGGGGTGATTCTTGGCCCGTTGGAAAGCTAAGGGCTTCTACTTTTTAATGGTGTGAGATTTGATCATAGTAGAAGGTCATAGCTAGTCTTGGTATACTACTCTTTATCCATTGCTCGAGAAAGCTAGGTTTAGGTCCGAGATGGGTTCTAAGGGTTCGGGAAGGTTCTTAAGGGATCTAGGGTGATTCCTAAGGGTTTAGGATAGCTCCTAAGGTCTTAAAAGGGTTCCTAAGGGTTCCATACATTCCATCAAAAGCTCAGAGGCGCGCCTCTCTCGAAATGTGTTTCGATCGAGCCATGGGCCAAATTTGGGTGTCTACAAGTATGTTACAACTGTATAGTAAGGATGATTACCTTTATTATGAAGTGAGAGTGTTGATAAACCCCGGGTCTACTCACTCGTTCATGATGTCATAGTTTGCGAAGAAAGTAAAAGTCATTCTCGAGACATTGGATTTTGTTTGGAAGTGTCGGTTCCAACGGGAAGTACAGTTAGTACTGACTTTGTGTGTCAATCGGTTAGGGTCGTTATCAGGGATTATGAGGATCATGAGTTAGTGGTCGATTTGATCCTATTAGATATGCAAGGATTTGATGTAATCCTTGGCATGGATTTGTTATTCACGCATGATGCAAGCATTGATTGTTAGAGGAAGATGATTACTTTTAGACCCATTGGGGGTAGATCGTTTACTGTCAATCAGTTAGGGTCGTTGTCAGGGATTATGAGGATCATGAGTTAGTGGTCGATTTGATCATGTTAGATATGCAAGGATTCGATGTAATCCTTGGCATGGATTGGTTATTCATGCATGATGCAAGCATTGATTGTCAGAGGAAGATGGTTACTTTTAGACCAATTGGAGGTAGATCGTTCAAATTTCTAGGAATGCGATCAACATTTGTACCGTTTATCTCCACAGTCCAAGCAGAACATTTAATGAAGAAGGGATATAGTGGACACTTCATTTTTTTGAAAGAGCAATGGGGGAGAAGAATGTGATATCAGAAATTCCGATTGCTCGTGAGTCTCAAGATGTATTTTCAAATGAGTTGTTGGGATTGCCACCAGATAGAGAAGTGGAGTTCGCTATCGACTTAGCATCGGGAACGGAGCTAGTATCCAAAGAACCATATCAAATGGCTCCTGCTGAGTTGAAAGAATTGAAGGACCAATTATAGAAACTCTTAGATAAAGGGTTCATAAGACCTAGCGTGTGTCCTTGGGGAGCATCGGTCTTATTTGTGAAGGACGGGTCGATGAGACTATGCATCAACTATCGCCAGTTGAATAAGTTGACTATAAAGAATTGTTACCCTTTGCTTAGGATCGATGATCTGTTTGATCAGTTGCAAGGTGCTAGATTCTTTTCCAAGATTGAATTGAGATCTAGATACTATCAATTAAGGGTCAAAGTAGAAGATATACAGAAGACAACATTCATAACTAGATATGGACACTACGAGTTCTTAGTGATGCCATTTGGTTTGACTAATGCACCAGTTTCATTCATGGACTTAATGAATCGGGTGTTTAAACTACATCTCAATACTTGTGTGGTTGTATTCGTAGATGACATCCTCATCTACTCAAAGATGAAGAAAGAGCATGAACAACATATGAGAATTGCCCTACAGATGCTACGTGAACACAAACTGTATGTGAAAATCAGTAAGTGTGAGTTTTAGTTGGAGAAAGTGAATTTCTTGGGACATGTAGTCTCAGAAGAAGGTGTGACAATGGATTCAGTAAAGATCGAGGTAGTATTAGAATGGGAACAACCAAAGACTGTGACCGAGATTCACAGTTTTCTTGGTCTAGTTGGATACTATAGAAGGTTTGTAGAGGGGTTTTCTAAGATCTCAGGACTGCTCACAAAACTGATAAGAAAAGATGTGAAGTTTGAGTGGACTAAAGAATGTGAGAAGAGTTTTCAACAACTCAAGAAAAGGTTGACTATAGCACTTGTGTTGGCTATACCTTTAGGCAGTTGAGGGTTTGCTGTGTACAGTGACGCTTCACACAGTGGTTTAGGTTGTGTGCTCAACCAGAATAAGAAGATTATTGCTTATGGGTCGAGACAGCTTGAGGATCACTAGAGTAATTATCCAACACATGATTTAGAACTAGCAGCAGTAATCTTTGCATTGAAGATTTGGAGACACTATTTGTATGGAGAGACCTTTGAGATATTCACGAATCATAAGAACCTTCGATATCTTTTTACACAGAAAGAACTAAATATGAGGCAACAGAGATGGATGAAATTTCTCAATGACTATGATTGCTCCATCCAGTATCATCCAGGTAAGACAAATGTTATAGCAGATGCTTTGATTCGAAAGAGTTTGGCTCTACTATCTAGCTTTATTATAGGGATTCAAAGATGGAAATTGCTAGAGGACCTTTCTTTGTATGACACAAAGATTGAAGTACAAGCTTCAAGATCCTTGTTGGCTAACATCACTATCCGACCAATTATCTTCGATCGCATTAATGAGCTAAAGATGAAAGATACAGAATTAGTGAAGATTAAACAGGGTGTGATTGATGACACTTGACCATATTTCTCCATCAAGGAGGATGGACGACTTTTGTTCAGGGGTTGTTTATGTATACCGATCGATGTCGACCTTAGGCAAACTATCTTAGACGAAGCCCATAAGTCTAAGTATGCTATTCATCCTGGTGGTACTAAGATGTACCAGGATCTAAAGAAACACTATTGGTGCATGGAGAGGTTTAAAACATGATGTTGCTGAATACGTTTCAAAGTGTTTGATATGTCAGTAAGTGAAAGTGGACCACAGACATCCTACAGGTTTATTGCAACTCTGCCAATACCAGAGTGAAAATGGAAGTCAATTTCTATGGACTTCATATTGGGGTTATTGTGGATAGCAAAGAAGTACAATGCCATTTGGATGGTCGTTGATCGACTAACCAAATCAGCTCATTTCTTACCATACAACATGATGTATATGGCAAGTAGACTAGCAGAGATGTATATGAAGGAAATAGTTCGATTGCACGGTATTCCAACCAGAATTATTTCAGGTCATGACCTGTTGTATATTTCAAAGTTTTGGCAAAAGTTTCAGGAAGGAATGGCTACGCGATTGGATTTCAATTTAGCATTTTACCCACAGACGGATGGACAAATAAAACGGGTGAATCAAATCATAGAAGATATGCTCAGAGTGTATATGCTTAATTTTAGAGGATCGTAGGATTAACACTTACTGTTGATCGAGTTTTCATATAATAACAGTTTTCAGACAAGTATTGGAATGACACCTTATGAAGCATTGTATGGATGACGATGTAAATCACCGATCAATTGGGAAGAGACCGGTGAAAAGTTTATATTGGATCCGAAAATTATTGAGAGCAATGCCAAGGCCGTTCCTTTGATTCATGATAGAATTAAGACCGCTCAAAGTAGGCAAAAGAGTTATGCCAAAATAAAGAGGACAAGCATCGATTTTCAAGTTGGCAATCATATGTTTGTCAAGATCTCACCAATGAAGGGTGTGATGCGCTTTGAAAAATATGGAAAGTTGAGTTCATGCTACATAGGACCTTTTGAAATTTTAGGTCGGGTTGGTGAAGTAGCATAAAAATTGCTTTACTCCCACAACTTGATAGGGTTCACAACGTGTTTCATGTATCTATGTTGAGGAAATATGTGAAGGACCCTACACATATCTTTGATGGTCAACCGATCGAGATTTATGAAGATCTGACCATGAGAGAGGAACCGGTTTAGATACTTGATCGAAAGGAACAAGTCTTACGCATGAAAAGCATTCTGTTAGTGTTGGTTAAGTGGCGGAATCATTCAGTGGGAGAGGCCACTTGGGAGTGCGAGGCGGAGATCCGCGATCAATACCCTCAATTGTTCATTAAGAGTTGAGAAGAGTTGTAAAAGTTGTAAAAATTTCTTTTGATATTATAAACTTGAGATTTTGATCTGTAGTAGTGGCTTGATGAACATGTAAAGACTGATTATATGAAGGTTAGAAAGGTTGTAATTAATTTGGAGTGAAAAGTACAAATTTTGAAGTTTTTTGTCAAAATTGGCCGATCGAAACCTAAACCGATCGATCAATTTGACAAAACTGAGATACAGGCTATGTCTGTGAAAACCGATAGATCGAAATTAAAACTGATCGATCGATTTAAATCGTTCAATTGAAATGAACATTGATCGAACGAAATTACAAAAACAGAGAACAAATTTTGAACTAATAGAAAGCTTATGAAAATCGACCGATCAAAATGGGTATTTCGATCGATCGATTTATAAAATTGATTGAACGAAATAAGTAACCATTCGATCAAAATTTTGAACCAACCGATCGATTTGAAATCAACCGATCGAAATTGTCGATTAGTGCATTTATGAGGGAAACCGACCGATCAATTTTTAAATCGATCGATCGATTTCGACATTATATATATGGATCATGCAATTTTATTTCAAAAAATTAGAAACTTGTTTTTATTTTCTTTTGGGGGTTTTCTTGTGCTCTTGCTTGGAGACTTAATGACTTGATTTAACACCTTTCAGAGTCAATTCTTTTCAAGATTTAGATCAAATTGCTTCTAAAAGGTAAGTCTTAAACTTTTGGAGATTTGGAATTGCCATTTCTACATTATAAACCCTAGTTTCTTTTAGTTTTTGGGAAAAGAAAACCCTAGTTCTATTGGTTTGTTGTGAGAACAATGGCTCCCAAAACTTGGCAATCGTCAAAGAGCACCACTTCCCTTATCGCGACTAGGTTCTTTGCAACAACCACAACAGCCACCACCACCACAACAACCACCGCAGCAGCCACCACCATCACGTGAGCAGCCCAACGAGTTGTGAGATTCGAAGGGTTTTGAGCCCGAGTGGAGCATTGGTAAGACACTATTTAAGAAGCGGGGTGAGACATATTGGGCCTTTAAGTACATCCGCAAGGCTGGCTTGGACAATATACTCCAGCCATTTTATGAATGTTATTACCCTCGCTTAGTGTGATTATTTTATCAAAATATGTATGAGGGTAACAAATTGAACACCCTTTGTACAAAAATCGATGGTAGAAATTACGAGTTTATGTATGACAATGTTGTCGATGCCATGGAGTGTTATGTGAAGTATGATACCGAGATTGAATTACAAGAACCTTTTCCAGATACTGAAGATTTTGAAATTGTGAAAGAACAAATGACCCAAAGCAAGCAGGGGTCCGATACAATGATAAAAAGAGTGGATTTATCGAGTGATTTGTGGATGCTTTATCCCATCTTCAAGTGTAATTTCTATCCGTTGAGGAATAAGACTGAGAGACGTGGAGTGATACAATAGGTGTTGTTTTCGGCTTTTAATGGGCGATGGTTCAGTGCACCAAAAGTCATGTTTGAGGGTTTAAAGTATGCAAGGGAAAAGATGCTAGAAGGGGCAGCAAAACCCATTGATGTGATGCCTTATGCCCAACTGATTTCTATCATGGCTAAGGATTACGCCGGTAGCAGTGCGTACACAATTTCAAAAGATGAGCCAAGATTGACGAATAATGTCAAGCCCTACACTCTGAAGGAATGGAATAAAATTTATAACCGATTGGTTAAGTGACAACAAGAAGAAGACCAAACTACCCAAACCACATGATGCTCCAGATGCCCCACAAGACCAAGACGCACCAGCTCAGGATCAACCAGCAGCTATACCTACACCTCAGCGGCATGCTCAGATCCGTGTGCCACCACCACCCCAGAGCACTGCTACGACTAGTATTGATGATGTTTTCACCCTAGTGGCTGAGAACACTCGTCAAATGACTAAGTATTATCGTCATATGGGTTGCCGTTGGGACTACCATGATGCCTTACTTGCCGAGACGATGCGCTATATGTACCCAGATGATTATTTATAGCGCATGTCGGTAGCGCGAGCATGGATTTTGGAGGCATCGAGTTCAGGCGTGGGCGGACCCGATGCGGATGATGACCAGCCTTGTGACGTGGCGGCTTGAGCAGGGATTCTATGGGGTATAGGTTTATGTTTTGGGTGTTCAGGGATGTTTTACTTTTTGCTAATTAAATGTAATTAAAACAAGGAATTAGGATGTGAGTCCTTCAAACTATTGTGGCATGGTTGCCACTTATCTTTGTGATCTTTGAACTATTATGGCATGGTTGCCACTTTTGGAATAGATAAACTTTGTGGCATGGTTGCCACCTCTAGATGGTGTAAATAACTTTTTGGATATGGTTGTATAGTAAATTTTCCATTTTATATGACATGTTCGTATCTGCATATGCTAGGCTAGTTGTGAATGCAATTCTCGTGCAGGTACGTTGGATGGGTTAAATTGACCCGTATGATTTAGTTGTGTACTTCCATTTCATGTAATGTGATATAATGGTGAATGTAATGTGATGTGTGAGCTCTTATACCTGGTTAAATTGTTAGGTGTTTGGTCTAGCCTTGGCTAGAACTTTTATATAAGTTATGACTTGTTCAGTCCTCGTTAAAAGATTGGGTTCTCTAAACGGGGAAACCATTGTGATTTTAAATGTCTTGTGTTTATGTGTGCTTGAATCCCTATGGAGCAATACCCTACTATGAAACCAAAAGACCTTAGTTAATTTTCAGAGATGAAAATTCCTAAGGCAGAGAGAATGTAATGTCTCGAAAAATTTTGACCTTTGAACAGTCTGTCTCGATGTGCATGCTCGACTGGTCAAGCACCTAATAAGATAAAATATTAATGTGAGTTAAGTAAAACTAAGTTTTTAAATGAAAAAGGAAAGATTGGAATGTGTATGAACAGTGGATGAGGTAGTGTACATCGAGGTTCGGTGTATGCGCTTAACACTCAAGTTAGAGCTTTTAAGTATATAAGTTAAAAGATAAGAGAAATTACTTCTCTTGTCTTGGTTGTTGAGAAGGAGTAAATGAGAAGAGAGAGGAGGAAGGTTGCTTGAAATCGTGAGTGTGTGTGCAAGACTTGGACCGTGTGTGAAATTATGGAAATGGGATCGATATGAATCCCCAAATTCAAAGCCTTGAAGATATAGCTTGAGCTTGAGCCAGGAATCGAGGAATCGATCCAACCTAAGGTAAGAAGAATTATGGTTTAGTGCGATACGTATGTGTGTTGTTTCAATTAGCATATAGATGAGAATATTTGAAGAATAGGAATTAAGAAGTTAAAGAAATAAGTTTGAGAAGTTAGAAACTGTAAATGTGAGAAATCTGGCAAAACTGATCGATCGAAATAAGTGATTGATCGATCAATTTTGTGAAGCGTTAAAATATGAAGGTTTTTGGAGAAATCAATCAATCAAACTTAGTTTCAATTGATTGATTTGTAAACCAACCAATCTGTTTGTACACTGATCGATCGAGTTCTTAAAAATAGTGTTTTAAAGTGTTTCCGAAGAAATTGACCGATTGAAATGGAATTTCGATCGATCAATTTGAAATTTGACCGATCGATTTAAAAACCGATCGAATGGATTGTGGCACCAGAAGTGATGGTTTCTGAAGGAATCGACTGATCGAAATAGAATTTGATCGATCGATTTGGAAACCGATCGATCGATTTTGGGAATTGATTGATCGATTTAGGCAGATTCAGAATTTTATTTTATTTTGGTGAGAGGTCTTTGGGGAGACTTTATATCTTTCCATTTTGTTTCATTTTTGATATATAGACTATGATGTGATGTGTTAGGTATGAACTTGTCATGTGTGTGAGAGGCTAGCTTTGATTGAGATGCCTTCATCTTAGCTTCTCGGCGAGGTAGGGAAAATTCTGTAACATGTACATTTGATTACAATGAGCATATATATAATGATATGATAAGAGTATGTGTGTGTTTTATGACCTTGCCTTGTGATAGCATGAATTTCAATTCATGGCTTTTAAACATGTGAATTGTGTGTATTGTGTGTATATGGCAATAAGAGAAAAAGTGAGTGTGTGTCAGTGAAATCAGAAATGTGTATGTGACATCAAAAGGATGTAAATGTGTATGTGTTATGCATTAAAAAGTATCACTTTTTACCTCTTAACCTAGCCTTTACTACACCTTGAAACTGACTAATAACTCTTTGTTTAGCTTGTTTTGTAGTTAGTAATAATTTGTGCTGCTTAATACAAGTCCATGCCTTTGGTGCCAAAAGAGAGAATTTAAGTCAAGGATGACTGCTGAGCCAAAGAATGATGAAACACCATGATGGTACACGCCATGGTGACTATTTTGCCTGTCATGATGGACCAAGGAAGTCCAGCAGATGAAAGAAGTATGGATGTGAGAGGAGAAGGCTACAACAGCAGTAGCATTATAGCAACAGAGGAGAAATGGTGTTATCTCGCACAGTAGAAATGTTGCCTCGCGATGTTTACGTCTATAGCAAAGCTTCCTCTCACAGATGTTACATACAACACAAGGAAACTCATGAAGAATTCATGCAGTTAAGTGAAGGGATTGTCTCAGAGCATTCTCTCACGCAGCAGTCACGCGCTCCAGCTGCAATCAATACTAATGGTCCTCGCGAAGTTATTGCGCACTAAGCCTTCAAAAATCCAGCTCGCGAAGCTCTCGCGAGGAACAAATCTCATATCAGTCGCGCGCACTATGTCGTGAGGCCAATTGGCAAAAAGAATAACAACAAGCTCGCAAAGTCCTCGCATGGTTTAAGAGGAGAGAGAGCTCCAAAAATTCCCTCACGCGCTTGACAGCTTAACCTAGCGAGCTGTGTTAATCAATTCATATGAAGCCAAGTGAGATTGAAAGCCTTCTTCGCAAGAACCTTGCGACAGAAAGTACCTGAAACTCTGCCGCATGAGCAAAGCCAAATCAATGAAACTCATCCTAGCGACAACATTGTAGTGCAAAGCAGTTGCGCGACAATTCAAAGTTCACCTGCGTGAGTGAACAACCTTCCAAGCCAATTCTGACCTCGCGAGGACTCTACAAGCCGCACGACTAAATTAATGCATCAAAATCAGCCCCGTGAAGCTCGAGCTCTCCACTTCTCATTTCATATCCAAGGACCTTTTGAGGATTTCCCCAGGTCTAGGGCACACATCTCGAGGCTTTAATTTTGAGGCACACATCCCAAGGCATCCAAGGGTTGTAGCAAAGCCACATTTGTCCTAAAATTAGGGTTTAATCTTCTCTTAGCCAAGGCATTAAGGACTGAGTATTTAAGCTATAATTTTAACTTAGAAAAAATATCTCTCCTTCAACCTCTGTCACCTATGAGCTCCAGCAGACTAGGGTTAGGGTTTGATCACCTCTTTTTTTTTCTATTTCTTCTTCTCTCTTAGCCCAGCACTTGCTGACTAGGTTCTCTGTAAGCAACTAAGTTGAGTTTTATCAGTTTTGTAATGGGTCTTGTTCATATTGGGATTAGTTGATGAGTTGTTTTGCACAAGGCTGTTGCCTTGAGAAATCTCATTGTAAGTATTGTGTTGAGCAATGAAATTTATATTTTCAATGTTTATTCAATCTGTTATTGCCTATTTGTCCATAGTTTTGTTGAATCTATGCCATACAATTAGGACTTGAGCTGATTTGAAAGGCCCATGGAAGCTTGAGCTTGTAGCCCTGGGACCATGGTGGCAGTAGCAATTTATATGTTCCATCTCAATTTTCTGTGGTGAGGATAACCTCTGTGGATAGCCTGTGACCATTCAAGTGGATAGACTTAAGCCCTAGGGTGATTCCAACCCACTGATCTAAGAAGGATTCTTTTCCTCTGCACTTGAGCTTGTAGCCTTGTGAGAGGATGTTGCAGGAACAAGCTCCCCTCTGTTGTACTAGACCAACATCAGGTGTTAGATCTGATTTCTCTATAGAGATTGCAGACTTGTGAGCTAAGTCATTACAAGCCTTTTGTAGTAATGACCAGCTACATTTAAAGTCTTCAAATAGCTTTTGAACAACTGAGATCTCCACTAGTTTTTCAAGAACTATTTGCTCCCATGGATGCCTGAGCATGTAGCCTGGCATACATGGTGTCTGCAATAGTTTTAATATTCTGATTTGATCCATTGGGTGGAGGACATCTATTGAATAATTGTTAGGTTATTTTAAGTACTTGCTGCTAACTTTATTGGAAATGGTGATAAGAATGGGGTTAGTGAAAATCAAAGGTGGATTAAAAACTACAGAGCAGCAAGCCTAAAAATACGCAATCTTGCAAGATACAGGGCCTGTTGTAGCAAGTTTTAATAAGTAAGAGTTTGTCCCACAGGAAAAGTTGATCTAAAGCTCCAAGGGAGCTATCTTTAGTAGGCCCTCCAGATCTGGCTACATATCTAGCAATCATAAATGGAAGGGGATTTAAGGTCACTATTGTCTAAATCCTGAGGTAACCTAATGCCTAAACTACGGAAAGGATTGAGAAGAATGATGGAGTGTGAGAAAATAAATATAAGAGGGCGAGAAGTAAGCTATTAGGTAAAGATCTGATGGGTCTTATAACTCAGACTTAAATCTGCTACTATAGAAATCCTATCCAATGGCTACATTATCACCAAAGAGGAGAAAGGATCCAACTCACCCCTGTGCCATGATCCAATCCCTTATGGCTATAACCTGTCCACTTAAATGGTCATAGACTATCCAATAGGGGAACCACAGTCCAGAGAGGGGTCAGAACAAGTTTATCATTGTAGGCACTACTTCATCCAGGCTAGCAGCTCAAGAATCCATAGGAACCTCAACCTCTAAAGTTCTGTGTGTGGGGCTAGGCCTGTAATGTGCACTAGCCTGGACACACAGGACTAGCAAGAGTTTGAGTATTAACTTTTAAGCCTAGCTGTTCACTGCTTTAGAAAGACAGCAGCGATCCAGTCACAAGCCTACAATCTCTACAACCAGATCAGATCTGCCATCTGATGGTGGGTCTATACAAATATAGGGGAGTCTGTCTCTGCACAATCTCTCACAAGGCTACAAGCACAAGTGCAGAAAAGAAGAATCTGTCTTAGATCTGTGGATTGGCCTCACCCTATGGCTATAACCTGTCCAATTGAATGGTCACAGACTATCCACAGAGGCTATCCTCCTCACAGAGGTCTGAGACAGAATAAGAACATTGCTGCCACCACCATGTTCACCAGGCTACCAACACAGGCTCGCATGGGGATTCAGATTTAGTGGTTCCTGTGGTGGGGCATAGGCCTACAATGTGCCTAACCTGGACACACAAGTCACTTAGATCTAAATAAATCCTTAAAAATAATCCTCCATTGCTTACAATGCAACATAGCAATGGAAGATCTCAAGGCAGCAGCCTTGTACAGAACAACTCTCAAAACCCCAAACCCAAATAAATATAACATCCTATTATAAAACACCATCAAAATTATTCCAAATAAACATACAAAGACATAGCCAGCAAATGTTGGACTATGGAGAGGAGGAAAGGGAAAAAGAAGCTGCCTAAACCCTAACCTTAGCCTATTGTAATTCTACAGTTGGTTTAAAAAGGAGTATAGAAGTCCCCTAAACCTAAACTAGGCTTAGGCTTATATAGTAGTCAGTTGTGTGTGCATTACGGTTAGGAAAATCCTAATTTATCAGTGCTATCGTGGCCTATTTCTGTTCCTTGGATGCCTCGGGGCGTGTGCACTGAGATTGGAGCATTGGAGTGCATGCCCTAGTTACTGAAAGTTTCCAGACTGCCCCTGCAAAAGTGGGGAGAAGTTAAGATCTCGAGCCTCGCTATGTAGAAAGGATTTCCATATCTTGTCGCATGATAGAATTGGCGTCACGGGATTGAATTGACTTGAAGCTCTTCTAGTCGCAGGATTGATACTTTGGTCATCGCGAGATTTCTCTGGTTATCGTGGGATTGATCTTTCTATTTGAATGGTGCGGGAATTACACGCTCGGTTCGTTCCTTGGAGCTCTCTCTCCTTAGCGAATCGCATGAAGATTAAAGGTTCCTTTCTTGAGCTGCGCGAGAGCTTATGACTGAGCCTCGCGAGAACTATGCGAAGTCTACTTTTTGGGCTCTTCTATCATTCATCTACGCGAGAACAAAGACGGCGCGGTCGCCTTGAAACTCACAAACCGTATAAGCATTCTTTCTGATTCAATTTGAACCTTGCGACATCTGCGCGAGGCTCATTTCTTAGCTTGTTGCTGCTTTGTTGTGCCTATGCTACAGCCAATTCTCTGTCTAGGTCTAACCTCCTTTCTTCTGAGGAACTTCTGGGGCAACAGTAGGCTTCTTGGCATGGTTAGGGCCTTATTTTAGCAGCTGCTATTTATTACCTACAAAATAGGGTTAACACACACTTATTAAATGACTAAGGGTCTAACAGAGAGTAAGTTAAGGGATGAAAAGTGGTGCTTTTCAGGTCTTAACACACCCTAAACCTAATCTTTGCTAGTCCCTTAGCAAAGCTTTAACTAATTAAATGCCACTTTCGTAGAGATCACGGGTACATTTAGCATATGTACCAAGCCTTTTAAACCCCTAGGTGATCCCTAGTGGAGGAGTGAAGTCTCCTAAGGGTTTTTAGTGAAGATACCCACAAACTTTACCATTAGAACAGTTGAGTATAGTGCAGTTAATGACAACACAGATTTCAATGTATAAAGCTTCATTCCCACACCCATTCTTTAACATTTAGAGGAAACTGCAGCAGTAATGCAGGCCATTTAAAACTCAAAATTAGCATGCGTTTGCATCACCACCATTCATTTTACATTAGAAATTCAATGTGTAAAAATCAGTACCCAGCTTGCCTTAAATTCAAAAATCAGGTTGGATACAACCCCAATGAGGTTTAAATTCAAACCCAATTCTCACTAGGGCTATCTCTCAACATTGACAATCTGAGAGTGTTCACATTCAAAACAGCTCAAGAGCAGTTACAGACCCCAAATGGGCATGCAAGCATGAGCATAGGCAAAGCTTCTAATTTCTGACATCCTCATGACTTTTCACCTTAGATTGGACAACTCCTCATCTCCACATGACAGCTCATTTCACTTTGGATCTACAAGGTCTTTTTAAATGGGTTGTAATGTGGCTTATAGGTGAGGGATATAAAGAATCAAGGGGTAAAAAGGAAATTAAAATTAAGAAATTAGCAAGGTAAGGAGTGATTCATGACTTCACAACCTTCATTTCAACAAAACTTCATCTTACTTGATACATTCCAAAATCAAAGTGGCCAGCTTCTCCTCTTCTTTTTAATTTTCAGATGATGTTCTTCTCTAGACTTCTCTTTCTTTTTCTTTTTATTTTTATTCAACCATTTTTATGATTTTTATGATGAACTGCCACATAAATACCATTGATACACTGTTGTTCATAAGTTACTTTTCTTCACCTTCCACAGAATGTTGGACCACTCTCACTATCTTTAACTCCTTCTCCTTTACCTTCTGAATTCTTAGAGTGAGGGTGAGGTTGAATCAGGTCATGAGGTTAAGGTGCAAGTACTCTGGAGTTTGTCAAAGAACAGTAGGATTTTTAGGCTCAACTAGTGTATGCACAAGGGCAGTTTTTTTTAAAGGGTTGGATTTTTAGGCTCAAACTGTCCAAATGAGGGCCTTGGATCATTTCCTTAGTGTCATGAGTGCTGTCAATCAGTTTTGATTTGGAGGTGCCTGACTTCTAGTGAACAGGTCTTGACTCAATCAGTCCTCAGAGCATAAATAATGCCCAAAAACACTCTTCAAGAGAAAATGATGAGTCCAAATCTCACTAGGTGTGGTCCTCAAATTAACCCACGAGGTGTATTTTCACCTGTTTCTCTCCTCTTAGGTTCACCAAGTATTAACTGAAAAATTTTCTGATGTTAGCTTCATGGTGGTGTCCAGATTTTAACATTTTTAGTTTCGAAATATCTGTAAAAATATTTTAATTTTTCACAAATTTCCTCATTGCAGCAAGTTAGGTGGAAATTGACTTTATTCATCCCAGTTATACCACCATTACTACACTAAAATTAACTATTCTATTGGCAAACCTACCTTGCCACACCCCCAAACCATGAGGAGCAGTGTCCTCACTGGTACAAAGGTGAGAAAGTACAGGTTAATAGTCAGGAATAAAAAAGTAAACACACATAGATAATGCACATAAATCAATATATAAAAATAAAAATTCTATTAACTTAGAAAAACATGTACAATTGTAATTACAATAACAAGAAAAGAAGTGCAAAGGCAAGAAAAGCCTAATCTACAATCTAGGTTTTAAGAGGAGGAGGAATCTGAATCTGAATCTGTGAACCAGTCCCAGCCCATCTTTTGGGCATGTTTCCTAAGTGCAGCTTTGTCCTCTTTCTTTCGTGCTTGCTTTTTAGTTGGACTCTTTTTCTTCTTAGCTTTACTCTTAGCTGGAGTCTTTTTCTTAGGCTGCTTTGGATTCTTAGGTTGAGCTGGTGGTTTCTTAGTGGTAGAGGCTTTTGGTGCCCTCACACTCATTTTTCTGGTCTTGGGTTCAGGAGGGACCATAGGGGATTTTCCTTTGTCTTGCTCAGTAGGGGCTACTGGGGACTTCCCTTTTGCTTGCTGACTTTGTGGTTGTGCCTCCTCAGACTGGATAGCTGGCTCTTTGCCAATTTGGATAGAGGCTGCTGTGAAAGCAGTCCTCTTAGTAGTGACTTTCCTCTATTTTGGATAAGTTTGCTTAGTAGTAGGTGCAGAAGAGGTGCGGGTAGGTGGAGGCTGCTCGAGGGGGTGAGGGACCGCCTTTTATCCTGGTCAAGCAAGTGGGTGGGCCTCCTCGGGGCAAAGGTTGGAGAAGGTTTAGGCTCAGTTCGCATGAGTACAGTGGGGTGGGGTGCTTTCTGATGCGATTCAGTAGCGACAATGAATGCTTCCAATGAGGCTATCTGGATTTTGGCATTGAGGAGGTCAGTTTCACGGATTTCCTTTTAGAGTCTGAAGATCTCCTGGGCATTGTTGAGCCTCTTTTCGAACAGTCTAGCTTTCATCCTCTCTGCAGTAGTATTAGCTTTCTCCAACTCCAGATTCAGCTAATGATAAGCAGCCATAGATTTGGCCTTCTCATAGGCCTCCAAGATGTTAGTCCACCCCAGGGAGATACCCAGTAATTGCTTTCTGTGGGCTTCCTCTAGTTCAGCAATTTGCTATAACAGGGGGATCTCAATGGACTGCCTATGTTGGGCCATGCCCCTCAGGACATCCCTCCGAAGGTAGGGATTGTCCCTCATGGCATGAAAGATGGTGAGGTAGGGAGGGATGTAAAAAGAGTGTTTGGGTGCGATAGGAAGAGAGGAAGTGGAAGGAGCAAAATATGATTGGTCCTGGGTGGGGGAAGTGGATTTATCAGTGGGTAGGTCTAGTTGTTGGGGGAGGGTAGCAGGTTCTGGGTCTGTTTGTGTCTGTTTGTTAGTGAATGTTGGAGGGGGTAGGATAAGAGGTGGGATGGAAGGCATGGGAGGGAAAGAAAATGAGGTAGGCTCACTAGGAGTAGGGGGTAATGGGAGAGGGAAAAAGGAAATGGTGAAAGGTATGAAAGAGAATGGTTGGGTTACAGGGGCAGGGCTGGGAGGGAAAAGAACCAGGGGGGTTGGAGTGGTTTATTGAGGGATGAGTGGGTTTGTCAAAGTGTGAAGTGTGGATTTAATGGATATGAGTTCTGTTTGCATCTGGTCCTGGGTGTGTGTAGTGGTGGATAGTTGGGATTTGATATCTTGGATGAGGGAGAGGATGAGTGTCAGTGTGTCTGGGCTTGGAGATTGAGTTTGTGTAGAAGATGGTACAGGTTGAAAAGGTGAGGAAGGTGCATGATGAAAAGTAGAAAGATGAGGAGATTAGGGTTCTGGTGAGTGATGTTGTGATGTAGTTGGGGAGTCCGGGAGGGGGGTGTAGTGGGTGGGCATGGTGTCAAGGAAACTAGTCATAAAGGCTTGGAATCCTGTGGTTGAGTTAAGGTTTAAGTCTATGTCTGTGAATGGGGATATTGTAGGCATGGCAGGGGTGGTGTCTTCTTGAATGTGAAGTGTGTCAATGGGGATAAAAGGGATTGTGGGTGGTGTCTGGGAGATGGTGGGAGTTGTCTCAGTGGTTTTCCTTTTCTTGTAGGAAATGAGTGGAGGGCTGTCAGGTTTATGTGAAAAAGCTGGGAGTGTTGGTGCTGTGTATTGAGGTAGGGTAGGGGATGGTGAGGGGCTGACATGGGGAGTGATCTCCTCCCAGGTACCAATCACAGGAAAAAGGGGTGTAGGGGAGGAAGGGAGAGATGTTGCTGGTTGAATGGGAGGGGATGTTGTCAGGATAAGGGATCCTAGAGTAAAGGGTGGGGGGGATGTGGTGGCTGCTGCAGCAGTGGTGGTGACAGGCTCTGGAATCTCCTGTGTAGTAACAGGGGTTGGCCTTGTAACATCTGCCTCTTTTGCTTGCTTGGGAGGGGCCTGAGTCTCAGCTTTCTTCTTCTTCTGTGCTTCCATCAGGCTCCTACTGATTCCCTATTGTCTCTTGGCAAAAGTAGTAGGGGCAAGGGTGGCAGTATCCTCTATTTTTGCTATCTTGTACCCTCCCTTTAGAAGCAGCTTGGTGATGACTCTGGCATAGGGGAGTGTGTGTGGCTTCTTGTTCTACCCTAATTTCTCCACCAAGTCCTTCATTGCTTCAAAGATTAACCAAGCTGCATGGAAGTCATGGCCCAGAGAGAACGAGTAAACAGCATTAGCAATAGGAGCTCTCCTCTCCTGCTGATGGCCTGAGCAGTAGATATTCTTTCTCAGGACCTAGTCAATGAAAAGGAGGCTTGGCTCCAACTCTCTTCTTCTAATAGAATCCCCTGAGGCCTTTAATCCTCTAGTCAAAGCCCTTGCAATTGTATCAATTGAGGCACTCAGGGGGGACATATCCACAGCTAGGGTCAAATGCAGCTGGGATACCCAAAACCTCAGCAATCACCTTGGGGCTAACTAACATTTCGAAATCATCAATCAACACTAGGAGACCTGCTTGTCCATCTTTGTCCTTGGTGACCCTGATGTGCTAGTAAAAGAGTTGCACTAGCCTAGGATAGGCTAGTGCTAGAATTCCTCTCATCAAGGGTGTCAGGCCAGCCTTGCTCATAAATTGAATGGCAGGGGCAGAAAGAGGCTCCTTCTCAAAGAAGGGAAATGCGGTCAAGGGATTGAAGCCATGAGCTCGGTGGGTGTAGAAAACTCAAGGGTTGGCTCCTCCACCTCCTCAACCACTTCCTTCCCTTTTTTCTGTGCCTTTGAAGTCTTGACCTTCTTAGCAGCGGGTTCAACAGGACCTTATCCTTGCCCCTTCTCTTTGGTGCACTCTTAGGGGCAATTCCAAACTCTACTTTCAAAAATAAAAATGGGGGACTAAGATCTGAGTGCTTACCCTAAAATTGTAGGGTTTGGTTCGATCTGACGCACAGTGCACCACGAGATCTCTAAGCAGAGGGCAATTGATGGAGATAAGTTAGGAACAAATCTATAGATTCCTGGTGTGAATGATGGGTTGTAGGATGGACGCTGGAGGAGAGAGGGAGAAGAGCGCCGAAAGCTAGGGTTTCGCTAGATGGAGAAGGAGGAGAGAGTACTGAAAAGGGAGACAAGCGCGGGGTTAAAATACTTGTCGCTAAGCTTGGCGCGCTTTGGAAATATCTGGTCGCGGGATTGGAAATGAAACCTAGCGAAGGTTCCATTCAACTTGGATTGCGCGACAATCTCCCAGGTTTACCTTAGAGAGTGCGACAGCTTGTGAAGAATTCCATGTGAATTGCGCGAGAGGCTCCCAGGCCTCCTTTTGGATTGCGCGAAAGGCTCTGAGGTTCACTTTGAATCTCACGACAGCCTTTGAATCTCGTGACAGCTAATGAAGTATTCTATTTGAATTGCGCGAGAGTCTCCCAGGCTTCTTGCTGAACCTCACGACAGCTAATGAAATGCTCTATTTGGATCGCGCGAGAGGTTCCCAAGTTAACTTGAATCTCGCGACAGCTATTGAAGGGTTCTATGTGAACTGTGGAAGTGTCTCTCAGGCCTCCTTTTGAACCCAGTGACAGCAAAGTAGTAAACAGAGAGCATGTGCTCTCTGTTCTGCCATTTTCATTTGTGTTGTGACTGGATCCTAGGCATGACTCTCCATCATAGGTACCCCCAGACACATTAAGATCAAACATTAAAGTATAGACAATAAAAATCACCATCCAACATTGTGCATTTAGGTAAAAACCATCAATCCAAGAGCAGTAATCATCAAACTAAGCATAAAGAATTCAGACAAGACAGGTCCAGATTCAAGTGGGGCCACTAAAATTTCCTAGAGAATTTTGAACAAAAGAAAGCAAGAAAAATCTAATAAAACTAAAGTACATATGATACAATATTGACACACCTGTGGATCAGTTTAATGAAGGATCCCCTCGAAAGTGAATGGTGTCCAGAGGTTCAGTAGGTTTTTTGAAACAAGGCTTAAGCCTCTGACCATTCACCTTCAAGGTTTTCCCAGACTTGGGATCCTTGATTTCCACAGCACCAGATGGGGAAGCACTCATGACAATGTAGGGACCTTCCCATCTGGATTTCAGTTTGCCAGGAAAAAATTTAAGTTTGGAGTTAAACAACCAAACCTTGTCACTAGCCATGAAGCTCTTTCTCAACAAACCCTTGTCAAAGAAAGCCTTGGACCTTTCCTTGTAGATCTGGGCATTGGCATATGCATCCATCCTCAGCTCATCCAGTTCTGACAGTTGCAGCAACCTGTGATGACCAACAGAAGTTAGATCTAGATTTAAATGTTTGATGGCCCAATAGGCCCTGTGTTCTAACTCTACTGGGAGATGACAAGCCTTGCCATAAACCAGTCTGAATGGGGACATCCCAATGGGAGTTTTATAGGCAGTCCTATAAGCCCACAGTGCATCATTTAGCTTTTCAGCCCAGTTCTTCCTGTCAGTCCTCACAGTCTTCTCAAGGATGTACTTGATCTCCCTATTAGAAATTTCAACTTGCCCACTGGTTTGTGGGTGGTAGGAAGTAGCAATCCTATGGGTGACAGAATATTTCTTGAGCAAGCTCTCGAAATTTCTGTTGCAGAAATGGCTACCCCCATCACTGATAAGGGCTCTAGGGGTGCCAAATCTTGAGAAGATATTCTGCTTTATAAACTTGAGGACAACTTGATTATCATTAGTTCTTGTGGCAATAGCTTCTACCCATTTTGAAATATAATCCACTGCCACTAAGATGAAATGATAATCATTTGAAGGAGGAAAGGGGCCTATAAAGTCAATACTCCAGACATCAAACAGTTCCACAACAAGGATGGGCAACAAAGGCATTGAGTTTCTTTTGGACAGCCCTCTTAATTTTTGACATCTTTCACAGGTCCTGCAATGTGTATTGGCATCTCTGAATAAAGAAGGCTAATAGAACCCACACTGTAAGATTTTGTCAGCTATTTTTCTTCCACTAAAGTGGCCTCCACAGGCATTTTCATGGCACATGGCCAGAATACTGGGGACATCACTTTCTGGAACATATTTTCAGATGATTTGATCTGCACAATACTTGTATAAGCAAGGTTCCTCCCAGAAAAAGAATTTGACCTGTGAGAAAAACAGGTCTTTATCCATTTTGGTCTAATGGGCAGGAATCTTGCCTATAACTAGATAATTGACAATGTGTGCATACCAAGGAATCAAGGATTGGATGGCAAACAATTGCTCATCCGGGAAAACATCATTTGTAGGATCATCAATACATTTTTCCAACACAATTTTGGACAAGTGGTCAGCCACCACATATTCCACACCCTTTTTGTCCTTGATTTCAATGTCAAACTTCTGCAACAGGAGTATCCATCTAATCAGCTTGGGCTTAGCATTCTTCTTAGACAATAGGTACTTCAATGCTGAGTGGTCTGTGAAGATTACAGTTTTAGACCCAAGTAAATAGGGTCTAAATTTGTCCACAGCAAAAACCACTGTCAGAAGCTCTTTCTCAGTTGTGGTGTAATTTAGCTAAGCTTCAACAAGTGATTTGCTGAGATAGGCAATGACCACTGACAGCTTATCTTTCCTTTGGCCCAAAATAGCACCTATTGCCAAGTCAGATGCATCACACATCAACTCAAAGGGTAGTGTATAGTCAGGTGTTTGGAGTACAGGGATAGAGGTGAGGAAAATCTTCAAAGTTTCAAAAGCCTCAAGACATTCAGCAGAAAAGTCAAAGGGCACATCCTGGCAGAGCAGGTGGCACAATGGTTTAGAAATTTTGCTGAAGTCCTTAATGAACCGCCTGTAGAATCCTGCATATCCAAGGAAAGATCTGATTTGTTTGACTGTTCTTGGAGGGGGCAAATTTATAATGAGGTCAACTTTGACCTTATCTACCTCAATCTCATCATTAGAGACTACATGGCCCAACACAATACCTTGTGTTACCATGAAGTGGCTCTTTTTCCAACTTACCAGATTGGTCTCCTCACATCTTTGCAAGACCAGATGGAGGTGTTGTAGACATTGGCCAAAACTATCCCCATATGCAAAGAAATCATTCATAAATAATTTCAAGAATTTGTCAATCATATCAGAGAATATGGCATACATACACCTCTGAAAGGTGGCTGGGGTATTACACAGCCCAAAAGGCATCCTTCGGTAAGCAAAGGTGCCAAAAGGGCAAGTAAATATAGTTTTCTCTTGGTCATGAGGGTGCACAGGGATCTGGTTGTACCCTGAGTACCCATCAAGAAAACAGTAAAAAGCTTTTTCAGCCAACTTATCCAAAATTTGATCAATGAAGGGGGAGAGGGAAGTGGTCTTTTCTGGTTTTAGAGTTGAGCTTCTGATAATCTATGCAAACCCTCTAGCCAGTGGTCTCCCTGTTTGGTCTCAGCTCTCCAGACTCAGTTGTGATGATTGTTATGCCAGATTTCTTGGGCACCACTTGGATAGGTGCCACCCATTCAGAATCAAAAATGAGGTAAATTACCCCAACATCTAGCAATTTAATGATTTCTTTGAGGACCACTTCCTATATGTGAGGATTCAATTTCCTCTGCATTTTCCTGGAGGGTGTTGAGCCCTCCTCTAAATGGATCATGTGCATATAGATTGATGCATCTATCCCTCCTAGATCTGCAATGGTCCAGCCAATTGCCTTTTTGTGCTTCCTCAAGACTGTTAGTAATTTTTCCTCTTGCTCATTGGTAAGAGAAGAGGAGATAATTATAGGAAGTTTGTCACCTTTCTCAAGGAAGGCATATTTCAATTTTTTTAGAAGCTTCTTGAGATCCAGATCAGGGGCTTTTAGGTGGATGGCAAGATTGGTGCTTTGTTGGTTTGAGGAAGAGGCAGCAATGTAGGTTACCAAATGAAATGTTGCACTATGCCCACAGAAGACTTCAATGTAGTCATGTCTTCTGGCATAACAGCTGGGCTTCCTTCCTCTACCATGTCCCAAACTTCAGTTAAACTTGTGACAATGTTGCCCCACTCTAGCAGAGTGGGCAATTCTTCTTCAACAACTTCCTCTAGTACATCCACTGCAAAGCTTTCCTCATTGTCTAGCTGAGGGTACTTTGCACTATTGTACACATTAAGTTCAACCTTCATATGTCCGAAAGTTACCTCCATGATCCCTAACCTGCATTGAATGCATGCATTGGCTGTGGCCAAGAATGGCCTGCCCAAAATAACAGGTATAGGGGATGTACTCTTATTGCAGCCCATGTCCAAAACTAAGAAGTCTGCAGGGTAAAAGAACTTGTCCACCCCCACTAAGACATCCTCAACCACTCCCATAGGTCTCCTTTCAGACCTATCAGCCATTAACAGTACAATGCGGGTGGGTTTTAGCTCCCCCAAACCTAGCTGCTGGTACACACTGTATGGCAACAGGTTTACACTGGCTCCAAGGGCTAGAAGGGCCCTTCCAATTGTGTGGTCTCCAATTATGCAGAGAATAGTGGGTATCCTTGGGTCTTGCAACTTCTCAGGCATTGTCATGTTTAATACAGAATTAACTATATCAGTTGAAAAGACCTTTTTGGACAAATGGCCCCTAGCTTTTCTTTTCTGGGTACAAAGGTCTTTCAGAAATTTGGCATAGGCTGGGACCTGTCTAATTGCATCAAGCAGGGGCAAATTGATTTTTACCTGCTTAAAGGTCTCCATCATTTCCTCTATCTGTGCATTCCCCTAATCAAAAGGGGTAGGGCCACTCAAAGCCTAAGGAAATGGCAACTGAGGTACTGCTGGTTCCTCAGCTGCAAGCCTATGACTAAACTTTTATTTTTTATTTTTTCATCTTTTATTTCCTGTTGAGGCTCAACTACAACCTCTTTATTTTTCTCTTGTTGCAGAGTAGCAGGCAACTCTTGGCTTTGTGCTCTAATAAAGTCTCCCTCACTTTCATTCAAAAGTTCTTTGAAAATGACCTCTCCTTGTTCCTTTCCCACCTGGTTGTTTACCAGCCTGCTGTTGTTCTCCAAGTGTGCTTCGCTTATTGGTTGGTGGTGAAAGTTATTTAAAAATCAAAAATAGAATAAAACAGGGGATGAATCAGCACAACTCGGAAATCCTAGACCTGCAAGATACAGGGTCCTTTGTAGCAAGTTTTGATAAGTAAGAGTTTGTCCCACAGGGAAAGGTGATCTAAGGCTCCAAGGGAGCCGTCTCTAGTAGTCCCTCCAGATCTGTCTACAGATCTGGCAGTCCTAAAAGGAGGGGAGTTTAAGGTCACTTATTCTAAGTATTCTAATAACTAAATTACAGAAAGGATTGAGAGGATGGATGGAGGGTGGAAAATAATTATAAAAAGGTGAGAAATATGTTATTGAGCCAAGGTCAGAGGAGTTTTGTAACTCAGATTTAGATCTGATGTTATAGAAATCCTATCCAGAGGCTACATTATCACCTCTGAGGAGAAAGGATCCAATCCATCTCTACTGCCATGCCTCCACCCTTAGGGCTATAACCTGTCCACTTGAATGGTCACAGACTATCCCATAGGGGAGCCACTATCCAGGGATGGGTCAGAACATAACAAATAAATCATTGCAGGCACTATTTCATCCAGGCTACCAGAATCCATAGGGAACCTCAACCTCTAAAGTTCTATATGTGGGGCTAAGGCTGGAAAATCATGATAGCCCAGACACATAGAACTAGTAAGCGATTGAGTACAACCTTCGATACAACTGTCCATTGCTTGAGAGAGGCTACAATGGTCCTGTCACCAGCCTACAATCTCTATAACTAGATCAGATCCAACATCTGATCGCGGATCTATACAAATATGGGGGAGTCTGCCTCTGTACAATCCCTCACCAGGCTTCTACAAGCTCAGGTAAAAAGAAGGATCCATCTTGGATCGGTGGATCAGAATCACCCTAAGGCTATAATCTGTCAACTTAAATGGTCATAGACTATCCCAGAGGTTATCCTCCTCACGGAGCCTAAAACAAAACAAGATTATCGCTGCTACCACCATGTTCACCAGGCTACCAGCTCAAGCTCCCATGGGGATTTCAGATCTATTAGGTCCTGTGGTGGGGCTAAGGCTGGAAGACCATGATAGCCCAGACACACAGGTCACTTGGATCTGAGTGGCCCTTAAAATTAGTCCTCCGTTGCTTTGAAACACAGCCAAGGCAATGGGGGATCACAAGGCAGCAGCCTTGCACAGAGCATCTCACATATAAACAACAATCCCACAAAGTACAAATCCTATTGCAAAACTTCCATTAATCTAACTCAAATACATATACAAAGTCATAGCCAGCAATTGCTGGACTATGGAGAAGAAAAGAAAAGAAAAGAAAACTACTTATCGCTAAAAAGAAAGAAAAGAAAAGCGATCTGAGATAGGTTCCCGGATACCTAAACCTAAGCTAGGCACAGGTATATATAGCAATGGGTGGCGATTGCATTAGGGTTAGAAACCTAATTTTAACGATGCCACGTGGCCTTATCTTGATCCTTGGATGCCTCGGGCGTGTGCATGGAGATTTGAGCGTGAGTCGTGCCTAATCTTGGAAATTTCCAGAATGCCCTCTACTGAAGAGATGGAAGTTTAGGTTCAGAGCCTCGCTAGGTAGCTATAGTTTCCCAGACTTGTCGCGTACTCATTGCCCTTCACTAGGATGATTTGACACTGAAGCTTCAGCCATCGCGAGGTTGCCTTGGTTTTCTCTTCAGGCAGTCGTGTGGTAGAGAGTTGAGCTCTCGCTGGGTTGGAGTTCACAAGGTTGAATAGAAAACACAGTCTCAAGCGTCGCAAGGTTGCAATTCAAGCGATGCAGGTAGATTAGTCTTATTTGGTAGCAAGAATTTCTTTACTTGGACTTCGCGAGTTACCTCGTGAGGTTCTTTTGAGTTCTGAACTGCGCGAGGTTCTTTGTCTCACTCAATCTTCGCGAGCTTGGCTTTGCCTTCTCCAGGATGCTTTCTTTCTTGAATGGCGCGCGAACTGTGCGAGGCGTTCTTCTTATGAGAATTGTACCCCGTGGCAACTGCACGATAGCTACACGAGGAATCTTCTGAAGCTCTCTCTCCTCAGCTGTCTTAAGCAAACTTCATGAGATTGAGAGAGGTCTGCTTTGAACTGCGCGACACTGAGCGATGTGTTCTACTCTTGAGCTTCGCGAGAGCTGCGCGAGGTTGAGTTTCTGAAGCTTCTCAGTCATTCATCTGTGCGAGAGGTTGCTGTAAAGCCTTGGGAAGCTCAGCTGATCTGTGCGAGGCTTCAAAGTTCATTCTTACTGAGGGGCATCTGGTGCCAAAGCAGGCTCCATAATAGGATTCTTGGCCTTATTTCACTGCTGATTATTTCCTGAACAAAACACTTAAGAAGAGTTTATTAGGTGGCTAAGGGTCTAATCAAAGGTTAAGTTAAGGGGTGAAAAGTGGTACTTTTCAGGTCTTAACACACCCCCAAACCTAATCTTTGCTAGTCCCTTAGCAAAGCTACATTAAATCTACTCTAAAAATTAAATGCCACTTTCGTAGGGAGCACGGATACATTTAGCATATGTACCAAGCCTTTTAAACCCCTAGGTGATCCCTAGTGGAGGAGTGAAGTCTCCTGAGGGTTTTCAGTGAAGACACCCACAAACTTCTCCAATGAAATAGTTAACTAAAGTGCAATGTCATCCAATGAGCAGTTAAGGAATCAGATTTAGTCTACTCATGAATCAGCATAAAAGAAATTTAATTCATTGGTTGCACAGGAACTTAGACAGCATAAACTCTCATGTTTGCACATTTCCAAATAATTTATGCTGACAGAAAATCGCAAAGTGTATGTCAAGACCGAGCTTATCCTTATGTCGAAAAATTAGGTTAAGGTCATACATAATGCATTCAAGTTCAGACCCAAAAGAAAGCTTTACAGGGCATACTCTCATCAAGGTTTGTTGAGGCGTTCAGTTTCTCACAGGCTCAAGAGCAGTTACATCCCCCAACTGGGTTTGTAAGCATGAGCATAAGCAGAGTTCTTAAGTGCTGGCATCATTGTCAGTTTCTCACCATAGATTGGATAATTCCTTATCTTCACATGACAGCTCACTCAATCTTTAGATCACAAGGGCTTTTTACTGGGTTGGAATGTGGCTTATGGAGTATGGTTAAAAAGAATGGAAGGTTTGAAAAGGGGTTCAAAAATTGAGAACTCAGTGGGTGCAGGAGGTGGTTCATGACTTCACCTTCTTGAATTCAGCTCCCTTCATCTTCTTTGAGATTTTCAGATTTGAAGTGATCAGTTTCTCTTCTTGATTTTGATTTTCTAATGAAGGTTCCTCTTGACTTCTCTCTTATTCCTCTTCATTATTATTATTTTTTTTTTATTTCTTTTTGCTGGAGTTTTCTTCTTTTTATTTTGTTTTTGCTTTTCAGAAATGCCACCATGTCCTCAGTTACCATGTTGCCAAAATAGATGCTTCTTCTCCATTCACCTAATGCTGACCATAGCTAGTCCATCTTCAACTCTTTCTCCTTTACCTTCTGAATTCTCAGAGTGAGGGTAGGTTGAATCAGGTTCATAGGTTCAGGTTCAAGTACTCAGGTGTATTTTGAAGAAATTTAGGATTTAAAGCTCAAAGGGGGTATGGACAAGGGCAGTTGCTTTAGGATTGATCTTTTTAGGCTCAAACTGTCCAAGAGAAGGCCTTGATCCTTTCCTAGGTCTCATGAGTACTGTCAGTTGTTTCAACTTAGAGTTACCTAACTTCTAGTGAGCACAGCGACTCAGCCAGTCCTTAGAACTAGAAGAAATGCCTTAGTTACTCCTCAAAGAAAAAAAATTTGTAGGCCCAATTCTCACTGGTTATGGTCATCCTTTGAACTTTCAAGTATGTCCTCACCTTTTTCTCTCTCTAATGATTCACTAAGTGCAGATACAAGTGGGTTTCCTTGGTGAAACTATTATGGAAATGTGGAATATTAGAAGTCTATAATGTTCAATGTTTGCATAAATTTTAAACTTCTTAATTTCATGATTCTTAAGTGAACAGAGGTCCATTTCCATATTGCTCAGATGAGTCTGCTGCACTTATGTTAACTATTCCATTGGCAGGGTCTGCCTGCCATACCCCCAAACCTATGAGGAGCAGTGTCCTCACTGGTTCAAGGTCAATGTGCAGCAGACTTATTACAACATAAAAGAAAAGGAAAACAAAACACACAGACAAAGCAAGACAGTAAAGACAGGGGAAAAGTCTATGAAATATTAGAAATGTACAAAATACAAGAGAACATATGTAAAAGAAATAGAGGAAATCCTAGGTACAATCTAATCAGAATTTGGATTAAAATTTATCCCAGCCCATCTTCCTTGCATGTTCTTGAAGGAGAGCCTCTTCTTCTTTCTTCTTGCGTTCCCTCTCGGCCTTCCTCTGCTCTGGAGTTTTGGGTATGGTAGGAGCCCGGACCCTCATTTTTCTCTTCTTTGGCTCAGGAGGGATCTCTGAAGATTTTGCTGTGGGTGGCTCAGGGGGTTTGGTGGGGGATTTCCTGTTGGGGCCCGTACCTTTGGAGGCTTGCCCTGGCTGAGGCAGAGGTGGAATAGGAGATGATTAGGCAAATGGTTCTTTGCCAATTTTGAAAGAGCGAGTTGGGGGAGTGGTCTTCTTAGCAGCAACTTTCCGTCGCTGAGGATAGGATTGGGCTGCAGGGGCATCGGAAGGAGCAGCCACAGTAGGTTGGGCACTGGGATCCGTAGGTGGTGCCTCATCAGAGTCAGAATCAAAAGGAAAGAGCTCAGTAGGGTCCAATCCTAGGGCAGCAGCAGCCTGTCTGCGTTCTTCTTTGGAGAGGAGGCGCCCATGGGGATCATCCTGAGCGAAAGCTCGGGTGACCTTTGGAGGTGGGGATGGAGGGGCCGGCCGTTTGCCTTTTTGGGCTACAGTGGCTCTCTTAGGAGTGGGCTTTTTCTTGGAAGGGGTGCGTTTTCTTTTTATAGCAGGAGAGGGAATAGGGGGGGCACTGATGTAGGAGGAGGAGCTACAGGAGGGGTTGCAGCAGGAGCAACAGGTTTTGTAGGTACTGCAGAAGGAACGGCAGTAGGCATTGGAGGAGGAACAGGAGGAGCTATCGGAGTGGGGGCTGTGGGAGTTAGGGAAACAGACTGTGTAGGGGTTGTGGAAGAAGATGGGCCTGGATGTGTGGAAGAAGATGGGGCCTCAGGGGGAGCGGTGGAGATGGGGGTGGCTTGGATAGGTTGGGACGCAGGAAAGAGACTCTCTGTTCCAAGATGTCAATTTTCTTATTAGCCCACAGGAGATTGGGTAGGGTCTGTTGGAACAGGGGAGGCAAAGGTGGAAGGGGGTTGTGTTGGGATTGGTGGGTTTGTCAATGTGTGAAGGGTGGATTGGATGTTGGTTATGTCAGTTTGCATTTGGGATTGGGTCTCTGTGGTGTTGGATAGTTGGGTTTGGAGGTCATGGATAAGGGAAAGGATATGAGTAAGGGAATCTGAGGTTGGTTGAGGGGGGGTAGGAGGGTAAGAACGAATAGGTTGGAAAGGGGAAGGGGGGGCATGATGGAAAGTGGTAGGGGGGAAGGGGGGGGGTCGGGTGAATGATGTGGTGAAGGGAGAGGGATGTCTTGGGTGGGCAAGGTATCAAGCAAACTGGTCATGAAGGCTTGATACCCAGAGGTGCTGGCTAGGTTGAAGTCTAGGTCATGGAGAGGTGGGTCTAAGGGTTGGTCACTAAGGGGTGTGGCTGTGGGAAGGGCAGGGGTAGTGTGAGAGGTTTTCTTTTTAAGGTAGGTTATTAAGGGAGGGCTGTCAGGGTGAGGATCAGGGGCTATGGGAGAGACTGGGGTTGTTGATTGGGGTAGGGTGGGTGAAGGTGGAGTGGTGTCTTTGGGTTCAACACTTTCTTCCCAGGTTCAGATAATGGTTGGAGGGGGAATGGAGAAAAGAGAAGAAAGACGAGAAGTGAGAGATGGAATGGGTGAAGAAGGTAGGGGAGAGGCCAGAGTAGTGGATGGAGGAATTGCTACAGAAGCAGAGGTGACAGAAGGTCGCGCCACCTTCTTTGGGGCAAGGGTTTTTGCCTTCTTTTTGGGGGCAGGGGTGGCCGTTGCCACAGCAGCTTCCTCTCCCTGCTCGAAGACCTCCTGAGCTTCAGTCTTCTTCTTCTTTTTCTGGGGATCCATTAAGCTTCTGCTGATCTCCCATTGTCTTTTAGCAAATATGGTGGGAGTGAGGTCAGTAGATAACTCCCCCACTGGTATCTTGTATCCTCCCCTCAGAAGTAATCTGGTGATGAGTCTTCCATAGGAGAGAGTGTGGCTCTTCTTTTGCAGCCTCAGCTTCACCATTGTATCCTTCATGGCCTCAAAGATCAACCATGCAGCATTGAATCCATGGCCCAGAGAGAAGGAATACAGAGCATCAACAATTGGTGTCCTCCTTTCTTGCTGATGGCCTGAGCAATAGATGTTCTTCCTCAAAACTTGATCAATGAACAGCAGTTTGGGCTCCAAATCTCTTCTTCTGATGGAGTCCCCTGTGGCCTTCAAGCCTCTGCTAATGGCATGGGCAATTGTGTCAACGGGGGCACTCACAGGGGCACCATAACCACAATTGGGATCAAATCTGGCAGGGATGCCCAAGACTTCAGTGATCAACTCTGGGCTAAGCAGCATCTCAAAGTTGTCAACTAATGCAAGGGGGCCTGGCTACCCTTGTGTGTCGGGTCTGAGCCGAAGGTGCTGGTAGAAGAGTTGCACTAACCTAGGGTAGGCTAGTGCAGGAATCATTTCCAGCAAAGGGAACAAACCAGCCTTGCGCAAGAACTCGATGGCAGGTGCTGACAATGGCTCAGATTCAAAGAAAGAGATATCAAAAATGGCTTCAGGCTCTAAGGGAATGGAAAGGAGGAGCTTAGAGGGTGTAGAATAATCCGATGTTGGTGCAGCCTGCTCCGGTACCACCCCCTTCCCTTTTTGCAGAGTCGTAGAGGACCTGGCTTTCTTAGGTGTAGGCTCCACAGTGGCCTTGTCCCTGGCAACGGCGCCAAAAACATGTTCTCCAAGTGTGCTTCGCTTATTGGTTGGTGGTGAAAGTTATTTAAAAATCAAAAACAGAATAAAACAAGGGATGAATCAGCACAACTCGAAAATCCTAGACCTGCAAGATACAGGGTCCTTTGTAGCAAGTTTTGATAAGTAAGAGTTTGTCCCACAGGGAAAGGTGATCTAAGGCTCCAAGGGAGCCGTCTCTAGTAGTCCCTCGGATCATCTCTGTCTGGCGATCTAAAAGGAGGGGAGTTTAAGGTCACTTATTCTAAGTATTCTAATAACTAAATTACAGAAAGGATTGAGAGGATGGATGGAGTGTGGAAAATAATTATAAAAAGGTGAGAAATATGTTATTGAGCTAAGGTCAGAGGAGTTTTGTAACTCAGATTTAGATCTGATGTTATAGAAATCCTGTCCATAGGCTACATTATCACCTCTGAGGAGAAAGGATCCAACCCATCTCTACTGCCATGACTCCACCCTTAGGGCTATAACCTGTCCACTTGAATGGTCACAGACTATCCCATAGGGGAGCCACTATCCAAGGATGGGTCAGAACATAACAAATAAATCATTGTAGGCACTATTTCATCCAAGCTACCAGAATCCATAGGGAACCTCAACCTCTAAAGTTCTATATGTGGGGCTAAGGCTGGAAAATCATGATAGCCTAGACACATAGAACCAGCAAGCGATTGAGTACAACCTTCGATCCAGCTGTCCATTGCTTGAGAGAGGCTACAATGATCCAGTCACCAGCCTTCAATCTCTATAACCAGATCATATCCAACATCTGATGGCGGATCTCTATAAATATGGGGGAGTCTGCCTCTGTACAATCCCTCACCAGGCTTCTACAAGCTCAGGTAAAAAGAAGAAGGATCCATCTTAGATCGGTGGATCAGAATCACCCTAAGGCTATAATCTGTCCACTTAAATGGTCACAGACTATCCCAGAGGTTATCCTCCTCATGGAGCCCAAAACAAAACAAGATTATCACTGCTACCACCATGTTCACCAGGCTACCAGCTCAAGCTCCCATGGGGATTTCAGATCTATTAGGTCCTATGGTGGGGCTAAGGCTGGAAGACCATGATAGCCCAGACACACAAGTCACTTGGATCTGAGTGGCCCTTAAAATCAGTCCTCCGTTGCTTTGAAATACACCCAAGGCAATGGGGGATCACAAGGCAACAGCCTTGCACAGAGCATCTCACATATAAACAATAATCCCACAAAGTACAAATCCTATTGCAAAACTTCTATTAATCTAACTCAAATACATATACAAAGTCATAGCCAGCAATGGCTGGACTATGGAGAGAAGAAAAGAAAAAGAAAAAGAAAAACTACTTACTGCTAAAAAGAAAGAGAAAAGAAAAGCAATCTGAGATAAGTTCCCAGATACCTAAACCTAAGCTAGGCCTGGGTATATATAGCAGTGGGGTGGCGGCGCATTAGGATTAGGAAACCCTAATTTTAACGATGCCACGTGGCCTTATACTAATCCTTGGATGCCTCGGGGCGTGTGCACAGAGATTTGAGCATAGGAGTGCGTGCCCTAATCACTAGAAATTTCTAGAATGCCCTCTGCTGAAGAGATGGAAGTTTAGGTTCAGAGCCTCGCTAGGTAGCTGTAGTTTCCCAGACTTGTAGCATGGTAGCTCATTGCTCTTCACTAGGATGATTTGACACTGAAGCTTCTGCCGTCGCGAGGTTGCCTTGGTTTGCTCTTTAGGCAGTCGCGCGGTAGAGAGTTGAGCTCTCGCTGGGTTAGAGTTCTTGAGGTTGAATAGAAAACACAGTCTCAAGCGTCGCGGGGTTTCAATTCAAGCAGTCGCGCAGTAGATTAGTCTTCATTGGGCAGCAGCGCGAGAACTGCGCGAGCTCTTCTCTTTACTTGAACTTCGCGAGTTACCTCGTGAGGTTCTTTTGAGTTTTGAACTGCGCGAGGTTCTTTGTCTCACTCAATCTTTGTGAGCTTGGCTTTGCCTTTGCCAGGATGCTTTCTTTCTTGAATGGCGCATGAACTGCGCGAGGCGTTCTTCTTCTGAGAATTGTACCCCGTGGCGACTGCGCGATAGCTGTACGAGGAATCTTCTGAAGCTCTCTCTCCTCAGCTGTCTTAAGCAAACTTCGTGAGATTGAGAGAGGTCTGCTTTGAACTGCGCAACACTGAGCGATGTGTTCTACTCTTGAGCTTCGCGAGAGCTACGCGAGGTTGAGTTTCTGAAGCTCCTCAGTCATTCATCTACGTGAGAGGTTGTTGTAAAGCCTTGGGAAACTCAGGTGATCTGCGCGAGGCTTCAAAGTTCATTCTTGCTGAGGGGCATCTGTTGCCAAAGCAGGCTCCATAACAGGATTCTTGGCCTTATTTCACTGCTGATTATTTCTTGAACAAAACACTTAAGAAGAGTTTATTAGGTGGCTAAGGGTCTAATCAAAGGTTAAGTTAAGGGGTGAAAAGTGGTACTTTTCAGGTCTTAACACCTGCCACACCTTAGGGTTGTGATGGCATTAGCTCCCTCAAAACTTGAAGAACCTTCTCTAATCGAATATTGGCCCTTAGGGTTGGCCACTGGCTGGCTTAGCATCCTGCCCTCTTCTCTTTTGGCCAAGGCATTAGATATTTGGCCTAACTGCTCCTCTATTTTCTTTATGCTTTGACTGTGAGAAGTCACAGTCTGAGTCAAGACTCCAAGGCTTTGCAATGAGGTCAAAACCTGGTCCTCGAAAGAAGCATTTCGGGGCTGAGGTGGGAGAACTACCAACTAATTTTGCTGCTGGGGCAGCTGCTGATGCTAGAAATTTGACCCTAGGGCATATCCCTGGTTAAATTACTGTTGTGGCCTTTAAGGTAAGGCCAACATCTGTTGCGGCTGCATATAATTGTCTTGTCTCCACCTCAAATTTGGGTGGTCTCTCCTCTGGTAATCAGTATTTTGGTGCTGGTATCCAAATGGTTGCTTGTTGTAGCCAACAGATTGTTGCTGGCCAAATGATTGGGCAGCTGCAGCTTGTTCCATCACATACCCAGGATATTGCCCTGCAGATGGGCACTCTTCCATTGTGTATTGTGGAGATTGGCATATCAGGCATGCCTCGATCACCTGTACAGCCAATCTAGGTTGCACCACAGTTAATAGTTTATCAAACTTATAAGTTAGATTGGCCATCTGCATTCTTAGGTCATTATTTTCACTTACTTCATACATCTTTCCTTTGGAAGTTTCAGCAAGTCCCAATTTAGGAGAAGGCTCTTGAATAGTTCTAGACAAGGACATCTTTTGGAAAGCATTTTCACTGATGACCTCTAACAAGTCCCATGCCTCATCAGTTGTTTTGTGCATGTAAGTTCCATCACAAGAGGCATCTACCATGTCTTTACTTTTCTCATCAATCCCATTATAGAAGCTCTGGACAAGCTGCCAGTCAGGGATCTTGTGGTGGGGACATTGTTTGAGCATCTCCTTAAATCTGTCCCAAGCTTGATTAAAATCCTCAGTTGGGGATTGGGAAAAAGCAAGTATTGCTTTCCTCAACTGGCTGGTTTTTGTCTCTGAGAAGAATTTGATCAAAAATCTTGTCTAGAGGTCTTTCCAAGAAGTGATGTTGTTGTTTGGGAGAGCAGCTAACCAGGTGTTGGCCCTGTCCTTTAGGGAGAAAGGAAAGAGCCTTAATCTAGTGGCTTCTGGTCCCAAACCAGCAATGGAAAATGTTGTGCACAGGGCTAAGAATTGGTCAATGTGTTTGTAGGGGTCTTCCTTGCTGAGCCCATGGAAAGAGGGAAGCATTTGGATGATTGAGGTTTTAATCTCATAGTTTCCCTGAACATCCCGGAATTGAATGCTGAATGGGGAGTTATAATCATCGGGAGCATTCAATTTTCTTTAATGTTCTGGGTTGCTCTTCACCCATGACTGTTGTCTCAGTTATAGTAAGGGGCTCAACTGTGGTGTGTCTGGGCCTTCTTGGTCTTCTGCCCCTTTCTATCTCAGGATTAGAAGGCTCTAATGTGGGACTAAGGGATCTCCTTCCTAACATGCACACACACCAACAACAGGGAAGACTACTTGTTGACACATTGCAATTAACAAAATTACAACTATCCTAATCAACTGCTATGAAATTTTCAAAGGAGAAATAGACTGAGGTTTTAAGGGTTAGAGAAGTGCAAACAGAGGTTGCTAGACTCCCAGTGCAATTCTGCTTTCCTTCTCTGCTACTGTCCAGATCTGCAAGAAAATTTTCAAATGTAAATAAGCAGTATCAGTTATTCACAAGTATAGCTACCAAAGAATAAAAAATACAAAAAATCTAGGGTCTACTAATACATCAAGATTCCCCGACAGCGGCGCCAAAAACATGTTAGGTTATTTTAAGTACCTGCTGCTAACTTTATTGGAAATGGTGATAAGAATGGGATTAGTGAAAATCAAAGGTGGATTGAAAACTACAGAGCAGCAAGCCTAAAAATACATAGTTCTGCAAGATACAGGGCCTGTTATAGCAAGTTTTAATAAGTAAGAGTTTGTGTAATAGGGAAAGTTGATCTAAAGCTCCAAGGGAGCTATCTTTAGTAGGCCCTCCAGATTTGGCTACAGATCTGGCAATCCTAAATGGAAGGAAATTTTAGGTCACTATTGTCTAAATCCTGAGGTAACCTAATGCCTAAACTACAGAAAGGGTTGAGAAGAATGATGGAGTGCAAGAAAATAAATATAAGAGGGCGAGAAGTAAGCTATTAGGTAAAGATCTGATGGGTCTTATAACTCAGACTTAAATCTGCTGCTATAGAAATCCTGTCCAATGGCTACATTATCACCAAAAAGGAGAAAGGATCCCACTCACCCCTGTGCCATGACCCAATCCCTTATGGCTATAACCTGTCCACTTAAATGGTCACAGACTATCCAATAGGGGAACCACAGTCCAGAGAGGGGTCAGAACAAGTTTAGCATTGTAGGCACTACTTCATCCAGGCTAGCAGCTCAAGAATCCATAGGAACCTCAACCTCTAAAGTTTTGTGTGTGGGGCTAGGCCTGCAATGTGCACTAGCCTGGACACATAGGACCAGCAAGAGTTTGAGTATTAACTTTTAAGCCTAGCTGTTCACTGTTTTAGAAAGACAGCAGTGATCCAGTCACAAGCCTACAATCTCTACAACCAGATCAGATCTGCCATCTGATGGTGGGCCTATACAAATACAGAGGAGTCTGTCTCTGCACAATCTCTCACAAAGCTACAAGCACAAGTGCAGAGAAGAAGAATCTGTCTTAGATCTGTGGATTGGCCTCACCCTATGGCTATAACCTGTCCACTTGAATGGTCACAGGCTATCCACAGAGGCTATCCTCCTCACAGAGGTCTGATAGCCTGTGGGACAAACTCTTACTCAAAACTTGCTACAACAGCCCTGTATCTTGCAAGCTGTGTATTTTAGACTTGTTGTTTTAACCTATTTCTATCTCTTTACTTTGATTTATTTTTATACACCATCGTTTTCTCACCAATAACAAGACAGCACTCTAGAATTAATCTAACAAGTTTTTGGCACCGCTGTCGAGGATATTAATCTTTTTAGTAGACCTGAGTTGTATTTTAATTTAGTCTAGAAAATTCTTTGTAGTTGTGCCTTTAATAGAATTAAAAAAACTACTGATTTTTTTGTGGAATTTTTAGAGAATTGGACATGAGTAGCAGGGAAAAGATAGAGCTGCAGTTGGAGTTTAGCTAGCTCTGTTTGTATTTCTTTTATCCTAAAACTCAATCCATTTGTGTTGAATTCCCTATCATTGGTTAATTGTAAATCTGTTTAGTTGTGATTTTTATTTACAAATTTTTGGTGTGTTGTGAGCATTTTCTTTACCTGCTGATTCTGTGTGTGTGTACTTGGTAGAAGGTCCCTAAACCCTGAGTTGAAACCTCCAAATCCTAAGGTTGAAAGGTTCCTTAGACCGAGAAACAGCACACCAGCCCCTATTGTTAAAGCTGAGCCAGCTGTCATGGTTTGGAAGCAAAGAACTCTGAAGGAATACAATGCCCATGAGGATTACACATCTCCCTTTTGCATACAATTCCCTTCAATTGAAGGAAACTATGAAATCAAGTCCTCCACCATTAACATGTTGCCATCTTTTCATGGGCTCAGTAAGGAAGATCTTTACAAACACCTTCATCAATTCTTGACACTGTGCACCACATTTAATATTGTTGGCTTGGGACCTGAAGTCACCAAACTGAGGCTTTTTCCTTTTTCCCTAAAGGACAAAGCCAGCACCTGGCTCTCTAAGCTCCCAGCCAATAGCATCCAGACATGGAGTGACCTCCAAAGCTAATTTCTAACTAAATTCTTTCCCATGAATAAAACTAGTCAGATGACGACAAACATATTATCATTTACTCAGTCCTCAATTGAAGATTTTTATGAGGAATGAGAGAGATTTCAAGAAATGTTAAAACAATGTCCCCATCATCAAATTCCACAGTGGCAACTGGTACAAGTCTTTTACCAAAGAATTAATCCCAAGAGTAGAGATATGGTGGGTGCCTCATGTGGGGGTAGTTACCTCCACAAGACAGCTGATGAGGCATGGGAGTTATTTGATATCATAGGGGAGAATTCCATGCAGCAGGAGTCACTGTCTCGCAATGACAGCCAAACCACAGCTAAATTGGTGAAAGAGTCCACCCCTAGAGGTGAAATGTATGAGGTTAAGGTGCAAAGTGAATTGGAGAGGAAGGTGGATAATCTGAGTTTAAAGTTTGATAAATTGATGAGTGTGATGCAGCCTAGGATGGCTGCATAAGTGGAAGAGGCATGTCTGATATGCCAATCTCCCACACATTCACTTCAAGATTGTCCATCAGCCAATCAATTTCCTAAATTAGTTTTGGAACATGCCAATGTTGCCCAAGCATATGGGCAGCAACTTGCTGGGTACACATAGAGAAACCACCCAAATTTGAGGTGGAGACAAGATACATACCCTCAGTCCCAGCAGCAGCAGTTAGCAACTCCATACAAACCTCAGCACCAATTTAACCAAGGTTATCCACCAAGGCAAATTTTTCAGTTGTCTACCCCACAGCCCAATCAGTTGGTCTTGCCCCCACAGTAGCCCAAATCCTCTTCCTTTGAAGAGCAAATGCTGACATCAATGCAAAATTTGAGAAGCCTGGTCCAAACTGTGAACTCTCATGGGTAAAATATTAAAAAAATAGAGGACCAGCTAGGTCAAATCTATAATGCTTTGAATAGGAGAGAGGAGGGAAAATTGCCTAGTCAATCCTTTGCCAACCCTAAAGGGCAATACATGATTGAAGAAGGCTCCTCTATCCATGAGGAGGCTAATGCAATCACTATCCTAAGGAGTGGCTGAGTGGTTGACAACTTAGTGGGCAGGGAAGCTGAGGAGGCCATGGAGAGTGAAAATAAAAGAAATGTGAGTGTTAAAGAACCAATGAATTCATCCTCTGCTGTGGAGCAACAAGGGCAAAATAAAGGGGTTGATGTTGAGCCCCAACAACAAACAATAAATGAAGAAAAAAGAAAAAAAGAAAAATTTGACCATGATGCGGTTAGGCATGCAGCTATGACACCAGCAATCCCACAGCTGCCATTTCCTTATATACTTGTTGGCCCATCTCCTTTTGATATGGGGAATGCTTGGATGGAGGAGATGATGGAAACCTTCAAGGAGGTCAAGATCAATTTGCCCTTGCTTGATGCTATAAAATAGGTCCCTACCTATGCTATATTTTTGAAGGACGTCTGCACACAAAAAAGAAAAGCAAGGGTACAGTTGTCCAAAAAGGTTTTTACTGTTGAGCATATTGAGTCAGTTCTGTCCATTGCCACACCTGAGAAATTACGAGACCCAGAGGTACCTACTATCCCCTGCATAATTGGAAACCATGCCATTGGTAGAGCCCTCTTGGACTTAGGGGCCAATGTGAACTTGCTCCCATATTCTATGTATGAGAAGTTGGGTTTGGGGGAGCTAAAATCCATATCAGTTGTGCTCCAGTTGACTGATAGATCTGAGAGGAGACCTATGGGTGTGGTGGAGGATGTTTTGGTGGGGGTGGGCAAGTTCTACTATCTTGCAATAGTAAAACCCCAATTCCTGTCATCCAAGGAAGGCCATTCTTGGTCACTGCCAATGCTTGCATTCAATGCAGGTCAGGGGTTATGGAGGTGACCTTTTGGAACATGAAGGCCCAATTAAATATGTATAATGCTGCTAAGCAGCCTCAGATGGACATTGAGGGCTGTTGTGCAATAGATGTGCTAGATGGCCTAGTGGAAGAAGAATTACCCAATCTGCTGGATTGAGATAATATTGTTGAAAATCTGAAAAGTATTTGGACTGTGGCTGAGGAGGAGGCCCAAGCTCTCATGATAGAAGACAACACCAAAATAGAGTCTTATGTGGGCCTAGTGCAGCATTCCAGCTAGAAACCTACATTGTTGCCTCTTCCTCAAACCACCAAGGCACCTTTGCTACCTTCCATTGAATGTCTCCTTGAGCTGGAGCTGAAACAGCTCTCAGACACATTAAAATATACCTTCTTGGGGCAAAACAAAAAGCTTTCAGTAATTATCTCTTCCTCTCTCACTAGTGAGCAATAGGAAGAATTATTGAGTGTTCTCAAGAAGCACACAAAGGCAATGGGGTGGACAATTGCTAATTTAGGGGGCATTGATGCCTCAGTTTATATGTAGAAAATTCACTTGGAAGAGGGTGCAGAACCCTCTAGGGAGATGCAGAGGAAGCTTAATCCTCACATGCAAGAGGTGGTCTTAAAAGAGATAGAAAAACTGTTGGATGCAGGGGTGATTTATCCCATTTCAGATTCAGAGTGGGTGTCTCCTATCCAGGTGGTACCCAAAAAGTCGGGCATAATAGTTATTACTTCTAATTCTAGAGAGTTGATGCTAGCCAAGGAGACCACTGGCTGGAGAGTTTGTATTGACTACTGAAAACTCAACTCCAAGGGCAGGAAAGACCACTTCCCTCTCCCCTTCATTGACCAAATTCTTGATAAGCTGGCTAGGAAGGCATTTTACTACTTTCTTGATAGATACTCAGGGTATAACGAAATCCCTGTGTACCCTCAAGATCAAGAAAAAACTACTTTCACATGTCCCTTTGGCACCTTTGCTTACACGAGGATGCCTTTTGGCCTCTGTAATGCCCCAGCCACATTTCACAGGTGCATGTATGTAATTTTTTCTGATATGATTGACAAGTTCCTGAAAGTCTTCATGGATAATTTTTTAGTTTATGGGGACAACTTTAGCCAGTGCTTGAGTCACCTTTACCTGATTTTATAAAGATGTGAAGAGACCAATTTAGTCTTGAGCTAGGAAAAGAGCCAGTTTATGGTAACATAAGGAATTGTGTTAGGCCATGTGGTCTCTCATAGAGGAATAGAGGTTGACACGCCTAACGTAGACCTGATCTCACACCTACCCTCACCCAGGACTGTCAAGCAAATCAGATCCTTCTTAGGACTTGCTGGATTTTACAAGAGGTTCATTAAGGACTTCAACAAAATTGTAAAGCCATTGTGCCACCTGCTATGTCAGGATGTGCCATTTGAATTCTTTGCTGAGTGCCTTGAGGCCTTTGAGGTCTTAAAAAAATACCTTATCATTGCTCCTGTAATCCATGCCCCAGATTACTCACTCCCCTTTGAGCTGACGTGTGATGCATCAGACTTGACCATAGGTGCTGTCTTAGGACAGAAAAAAGATAAGTTGCCTGAGTGATTTATTATTCAAGCAAATTACTAGCAGAAGCTCAGCTCAACTATACCACCACTGAGAAGGAGTTGCTTGCTGTGGTGTTTGTTGTGGAAAAGTTTAGACCCTACTTGCTTGGGCCTAAAATTATTATTTTTACTGATCACTCAGCCCTGAAATACCTATTGGCCAAGAAGGATGCCAAGCCAAGGCTGATCAGATGGATCCTCCTACTGCAGGAGAATGATCTTGAGATTAAAGATAAGAAGGGAGTTGAGAATGTGGTGGCTAACCACCTCTCTAGAATTGTTTTGGAAGAATGTGCAGTAGCAGCTGTCAATGAATTGTTCCCTGATGAGTAGTTATTTGCTATGCAGTCTAGTATGCCATGGATTGCACACATTATGAATTTTCTTGCTATTGGTAGGATCTCCCCTCACTAGTCCACGATGGACAAAGACCTATTTTTCTCTCAGGTCAAATATTTTATGTGGGAGGATCCATACCTATATAAGCATTGTGCAGATCAAATTGTTAGGAGATATGTGCCTGAAAGTGAGTTCCACAACATTCTTTCTATGTGCCATGAGTAGGCCTGTGGAGGTCACTTTAGTGGCAAAAAGATAGCTGCAAAAGTTTTACAATATGTGGGTTTTATTAGCCCTCTTTGTTCAAAGATGCATACATACATTACAAAGCCTGTAAAAGATGTCAAAGGTTGGGAGGCATTTCCAAGAGAGATTCAATGCCATTATAACTCATCCTTGTAGTATAACTGTTTGACATCTAGGGGATTGATTTTATGGGCCCCTTTCCTTCTTTTATGAGTTTCAATTTTATACTTGTGGCAGTGGACTATGTGTCCAAATGGGTGGAAGCCATTGCCACAAGGACAAATGACCACACAGTTGTCGTTAAATTTTTAAAGGATAATATCTTCTCCAAATTTAGCACCCCAGAGCAATCATTAGTGATGGGGGGAGTCATTTCTGTAACAGACCTTTTGAAAATTTGCTCAAAAAGTATGCTGTTACACACAGAATTGCAACTCCCTACCACCCATAGACAGTGGGCAAGTTGAAATTTCTAATAGGAAAATCAAGCACATCGTAGAGAAGACTGTGAGGACAGATAGAAATAATTGAGCACAAAAACTAAATGATGCTTTGTGGGCTTATAGGACTGCCTATAAGACCCCCATTGGTATGTCCCTTTTTACGCTGGTCTATGGCAAGGCATGTCACTTGCCAGTGGAGTTAGAGCACAGAGCCTACTGGGCTATTAAAATACTGAATTTTGACCTAACTACTGTTGGTTCTCACAGGAAATTGCAACTGTCAGAGTTTGATGAGCTGAGACTGGAAGCCTATACAAATGCAAGAATTTATAAGAAAAATTCCAAGGCATTCTTTGACACGAAAATAATGAGAAAGGACTTCAATGCTGGTACCAAGGTTTGGCTTTTCAACTCTAAATTAAAATTCTTTCCAGAGAAGTTAAAATCTAGATGGGATGGACCTTACACTGTCATCCATGCCTCCCCATCTGGTGCTGTGGAGATCTTGGATCCCATGTCTGGGAAGATCATGAAAGTGAATGGTCAAAGGCTAAAAGTTTGTGTAAAAAAATTTGTTGAGCCTCCTCAGACCATCCACCTGCATGAACATCCCACTGATTAGTGATCCACAGCTCTGCACACTGTGTTCCATAGTTATTGCATTTGTGTTTTGTTATGTTTAAAAATTTGTCAAATAGTGTTTTTTTTGTGTTGTTGAATTACATGCTTTTTTTAATTTTATTTTGAGTTATGTGTTGTTGATGTGATGTGCATGTTTGTCATCTGGATTTAATGTGTATGGACTTGATGTTGATGTGCATGTTCTGTTGTTGCTGTGTGGATTGAGGTGCTGTCCTTGTAAATATCATGCATCTGCTATAATTGAAAATCATTAGTATTCTAAATGTTTGATGTGCATATGTGGTAATGGGCATATAATTATCATGATGAAATGGATGACATTTTAAGGAAGTTGGTGCTGATGCATAATGGCTAGGTGCATGTCTGTATGGATGCACAGGCCAATGTGCAACACTGAGAAAGAGAGAGTTCTGCCTTGTCGCGAGGCTCAAAGGCCTCAATTTCACACTCGCTAGTTAATTTTGGGCTTTCTCATGGGGCTCTATAATGACCTGTGTTGCCTCGCAAGAGCCTCTCGAGGCTATGTCTTCTCTGCGACATTAAACTGCGTGAAAATTGAAAGTCGTGTTTTTTCCTCGCGAGTGCCTCACAAGCTAAAATTCTGAAGCCTGCATTAGTAACTACCTCGCGAGGCCCCTGATGCTCAGATTGCATGTTACTCGCGAGTTTACAAGCTCAGCTGCATGAAAGATTCATATTTTCTCTTGTGCGCTCAGACCCCAGCCAGCTCCGCAACTGACCTCGTGAAACTCCTGAGCACCTTAACAAGCATTTCTCGCGAGATCACATGTTTGTTGCGTGAGAAGAACTTTAACCGTGCGAGTGCCTGGTGAGAACCGCGTGAGGCACTGGGTCACACTCTTATACCTTGCGAATTTTCAAACTTCTCCATTTCATTTCTTCTTTGCCCTAGTTCCACTAAGCACTTCCGAGCTCCCTTCTCTCTTCTTTCTTCTCTACAGCCTAAACCACTCCAACTCAGCTATTTTTCTCCTACAAGTGTATTCCACAACATGTCCTGATCATTTTGCATACGGTTTTGAGGAGATTTGATCCACGGAGCAGCATTTGGACCCTAGCTCTCTTGTGGTAAGTGTGCTCATCCCCTCATTTGGATTGTTTAAGCTGTGATTTTGGTCTTAAGTAGGGGGCATTTCTTGTATAAATCTGTCATTGGAGCATTAATTTCACAATCTCTGTGTTTTAAGACCTAATTTTGAGAAGTTGGTTAGCTATGGCCACGGGTTCTAAATTCACTGACACATTGGCTGCCTTGGTGAACCTTACACCAACTGGGAGCCCTGTGGCCACACGAAAATCGGTGAGGATTGCAGAAGCCTCCACTGTGGAGACCTCTGAGATGCCTACACATTCTGTGGAGCCCTAAGTGGAACCAACTAAGAAAAGGGTTGCCCCTATCAAAAAGGCCAAGGCTATGGCCTTTGATGCCCATGCTGCCAAGAAGAAATCTGCCCCTAAGAAGAGGGCCAGAGACCACCTACCTGCTAAAAGCCCTAAAAAATCTAAGAAAAAGCATAAAAAGGGCAAGGGGGTGGTCCCTGTGGTGGTCCCTGAGGAGGAGGAAGGTAATGAATCACTTAGAGTCCCCTCTGAGTTTGTGGCTGCAATTACGCTTGAGACAGAAACTACCTTTGATAAGGCCTTCTTTGAGGAACTGCCTGAGACAGTTGCATCAATAGAATACCTGACCAAGGCCACACTGCTACCCCTATTGAGGCCCCCACTACAGCTAGTCTTCCCTAGACTAGTGCAACTATTTTACCAAAACATAAGGGTGAAGACTGGGATGATGCGAACCCAGCATTGCTGGTTTTGATAGATGACTTTGAGATGTTGTTTAACCAAGCAGCCATTGTTGAGATTCTAGGGATACCAGCCAAATACAACCCAAAGTGTGGCTTGGGTCCTCCTTTGACAGTCACCATCACTGAAATGGCCAAGGAACTCACTGGAGGGATCACAGCCTCAGGGCTGTCAATTAGGAAAAGAGACCTGCACCCTCAACTGAGATTTATGTACAACCCGCCTCGTAATTATTGGATGATTAAAACAGCTAATTAAAAAGGCACGAATTACAGAGATATGGAATCAAGGTGAGCTACCAGTCCTGCAAGAACCAGGGCTGTTGTAGCAAGTTTTAAGAGATACATAAGGGTATGTCCATAGAAAAATGTGTTCTAAAGGATAGTAAATCTCCAAATCCATAGTAGATCTGGCACTCTATCCTAAATTAAGCTAAACTCAAAGCAGGAAAGACGAGAGGTTTTATGGTTTTGTCACTTTAACTATAAATTATAGAAGATAAATGCTATTGATCTATACTTGATTAAACACAGAGATGAGAAAACAAAAGTAAAGTGAAATTCAAAAGATGGAGAACAACAGCTAGAGGTTTTGGTCTTTTACTAAAAATTGAAGGAATTAAAGGCAGTGCATAGGATAGATTTGCTACAATCCTACATCTGGCTATAAGATCCCCATTTCTGGGAAATGCAAGGTAGAAGAATCCAATCTCAACTAGAGAATTGAAGCAATCCTAAGGCTATGATCTATCCACTTTAATGGTCATAGACCATCCCAGAAGTTGTTCCACTCCAACGGTCTTGATTAGAACAAGAAAGCTATTACAGATGTTGCAGATGCCAAGCTACCGACTCCCTAGTTCTAGTTGGCATCCATAGGAATATCTGACCTAGGGAAATCAAATACGAAAAAGTGAAATGTAGATCAGAATCACCTTTAAAATCCATAATTATATTGCAATCACAAAACTTACAATCCTATTGTGCCCAGATCTGTAATCTGTGTAACATGCAATCCTTTACAAGCCTCTGAAACTCTCAATTTACAGCTCTAGACCTCATCCTAACTACTGAGAAGAGTTTAGCCACTCATGATTGGCTAAAGAGAGAAGGGGAGAAGGAGGAAGAAGGAGGGAGAATTTGGAGGGAAAATGGATTTCGCGCTCGGCTCTGGTTCTCTCAAATTCTTGATCGATATTCTATATTTTCTTCAAGCTTTTATACTCTCCTCCTCTGTCCTCAGATCCGTTTCAGCCAATCAGAGCTCAAGGGAATAATTCAGCTATTCTGGGCTACTGATGTAGCCGATTTCTCTTCTAGAAGCGCTTCTCCTATTGGCTCTCAACTGGCGAATACATGTGAAGTAGTTAGGGTTTCCATGCAAGCCTAAATATGTGCCAAAAATACCCTCAGGGGTCACTGAAGTGTTTTGAAACTCGTGCACAAAAATCTGGAAGTGGCAGTTGCTGCAGAAGCACGCTGAGAAGTTGCCAAAATGAGTGTCGAGAGGTTAGGGGATCCTCTCGACAGGTTCTAGATCTGCTTTATGCTCACGCCGACAGGTGGCATTAGCTTTCGACAACTTCTGAGACTTCTCAACATGATTGAAGTAGCTAGTCGACAGGTTTGACAGCATCTCGACAGGACTAGAGTAGCACTCGATAAGTTTGGACACATCTCAATAGGTTGATGAAGATCCTGTCGACAGCTTGGGAGGACATCTCGAGATGTTGATTTGCACTTGTCGATAGGATTGATGGCTCGTCGACAGGATGGGAAGCTCATTTCTCTGTTCTGTTCAATTCTTCATTCATCCTGTCGACAGGTTATAATCATCCTATCGACAAGTTATACATTCTCCAGTGAAGTGGTCGACAAGTAGGTTCAATCCTTGCGAGAATGAATGCTGCTTCAAGTAAGTCGTCGACAGGTTGTCTTGTACTACTCGATAGGTTCAGTTGAACCTCGCGATAAGTATTTAAAACCTCTCGACTCATCTGTACCTTGAAGTATCCTCTCGAAAGGATCCATGTCTGTACTTCCAACCACTCGGTTGGTGCTAGAACCTCTCGTGATCTTCATCTTTTCAACTCAGTACCTCTCAACAGCTTCATTCCTCGCTCTCAGGACTTTTTAACAGGTGCTGGGAAGCTCTCGACAGCTTATGGAATCTAGCGACAGCTTATTTTCAGTGCTTTCACAACTGGCACACATCTTGGGTGTGTTGTTCTTCTTTTGTTTAACACTCAGCAACCCCTCAGTAGGTTCAATCTTTCTTTCTTGTAGTTGGACTTGGTCTCAGGCCTTTCCAATTTGGTAGCACAATGCTTCTTGGGCTCTTTTGAGTGGAAGTCTGTATTAAGCTTGCAATTTATTGCTTAACTACAAAATGTACTCAAAACACATTATTAGTCAACCCAAGGGTCCAACAAAGGTCAGGTTAGGAGGTGAAAAATGATATTTTTCACTGCTTAACACACCCCCAAACCTAAGCTTTGCTAGTCCCTGAGCAAAGGAGAAAATAAAAATAACTAACCTATAAAATGAAATGCCACTTTCGTAGGGAACACGGGTGCATTTGGCACATGCACCAAACCTTTTAAACCCCTAGGTGATCCCTAGTGGAGGAGTGAAGTCTCCTGAGGGTTTACAGTGAAGTTACCCATAAACTTCTCTAATAGAATCAATTAATTATAGTGAAGGATGTTAAAAAAAAATTCAAGCAATATAAAATTCATTCCACCTTGTCCATTCATTTTTAGAGGATTCCCAGCAAAAACAAGACAGTTTAAACTAAAATTCTGTTGTAGTTCCTTCACAATCAATCAGCTCATGTCAAGGTATTTTGTATGAAAATTAATGCAAACTTTACTCTTAAGTTTAGAATTTTGTTTTGATACTGTCCCCATCAATTCTAATTTCAGACCCAAAGCTTACCAGGACTATCACTCTCAATAAAAGTAGTAGGGTGTATCAATTCACACAGCACAAGAGCAGTTACAGCCCTCAAAGAGGACTGCAAGCATGAGCATAGGCATTGCTCTAGTTTCTAAACTTTTCTAACTCTTTTCACCATAGATAAAACAAATCTTCATCTCCACATGACAGCTCAATCCATTTTCAGATCAGTGGGGACTTTTATTGGGTTGTAATGTGACTTATGGGTAAAGTTAATGACGAATAAAAGGGTGGAATGGAATTCAAAATTGAGAAATCAATAAGGTAAGGAGGTGATTTGCAACTTCACAACCTTCATTTCGGCATAGTACCATCTTCTTCTTGAATTTTCAGATTTGAAGTGATCAGTTTCTAATATTCTTTTTCACACTATCAAATGAAATAACTTCTCTCTTATTTTTGTTTTGCTTTATTATTTTTGTTTTCTTTTTGTATGCTTTTTCTCTTTTTAATTAAATTTTTTTTTTCTATAGTTTTTTTTTCATTGGCTGGAATGCCACAATCTGCAAAACTAACACACAACTGTCATCAAATGTGCTTTCTTCTATTTTTAACCCACTGTCAATCCTTACTCCTTTAACCTCACTTCTCCTTCCATTTCCTGATTTCTCATATTGAGGGTGAACTGAAACAGGTCAAGAGGTTTTGGGGTTCAAATTCTCTGGTTTCTATCAAAGAAAGCTTGGATTTTTAAGGATCAAATGGTGTGTATCAAGGGTAATTCAAAGGTTACTGATATTTTAAGCTCAAACTGTCCAAGGGATGGCCTTACTTCATGTCCTGAATGTCATGAGTGCTGTCAAGTTATTTCAACTCAGATTTGCCTAACTTCTAGTGAGCAGAGGTAGATTCAATCAATCCTTAGAGCAGAAGAAATTGCCAAGATACTCTTCAAAGAAAAAATTTCTCAAGCCCAAATCTTACTGGATATGGCCTTCCATCAAATTTTCTGGGGGGTATCCTCACAGTTTCCTCTCTTCTTAAGTTCACTAAGCATTGATTTTTGAAGAATTCCTAACATTTGCTTCATGAAAATGTTAGAACTATCACATGTTCTAGTTTTAAAAAGTTTAAAATTTCCTCTATATAAAATATCAGGTGTGAAGATATTTTATTTTCTCAATTTCTGTTAAAAATCTTGCTGCACTACCATTAACTATCCATTGGCAAACTGCCACACCCCCAAACCTATGAGGAGCAGTGTCCTCACTGCTTGGAAGATAGGGAAATGTGCAGTATGAGAAAAATATAGACAGAGAAACAAGGAAATGTAAACAACTACACTACAGCTAAACAAAGGACATTAATGCACAAAAATGAGGACAAGAAAATCACACTAAACATACTAAAGCAGAATCCTGTATTAACACCAAAATATGCACGATGTAAAGGAAAGTGGTCTACAAGAGATTACGCCAAAAAGATCCTAACTGTACTACTCTAAACATGACTATATACATTCTATTCAGAATCAGTATCTGAGTCAGAGCTAGAGGGGGGCATTGGCTCCCAGCCATATTTGGCCGCTATCTCATTATACTCATCTCTCAGCCTCTTCTTCCTTTTCAAATTTTCAACTCTATTCTCAGCCTTGGTCTGCTCTTTGGTAGTAGCTATCTCCTCAGACTGGGCAACTATCTCTCCTTCCACCTGTAGGGCAGCTATTTCACCTTCCACCTGTAGGGCATGCTCAGCTGCTTGGGCAGGCTAGCCAGCAGTCAAGTTAGCAAGTTTTCTTTCTAGGATTTCAATCTTCTTGGTAGACAGTGCAACTTCGGTGTCATATAATTCCTGGCAGCCTTGTTGTGAGCTTTGGATGTAGCCAACCTCTCCTCTAATCCATCAGCTCTTGATTTCTCAGAGGCTGAAATGAGCTTTTCAGCGTCATAGTGGAGTAAAATGATTTTCCAGCCCTTGGAGATCTTCAACATTTCCCAGTTGTAATCCACAATCATTTGCTCAATCTTTGCTTTATAAGATATCTCAATTGATCTTTGGAGGGCAGCCATTCCTCACACAACATCCCTCTTGAGGTAAGGACTTTGCTTCATGATATGGAGGAGGGTAGCGTATAATGGGGGATGGGGGAAAGAGGAGGCAGGGAGTATAGGCTGAGGAGGTTGAAGATGAGGAATTGGGTAGGTTGGGGTTGGGATAAAGTCCTCCACATCTGTGGCTACATCAGAGGTAGCTACTATAGGTGGGAGATTAGGTTGGGATTGTGGCAGGATGAATGGCAGAGGTAGGGGAATGATGGGGGGTTGGATAAGATCAGGCTGGGGTTTTGGTTCAGGTGCAGTTTGAGTAGAGGCATCTTTATAAGTAGGAGAAGGGATGGCTAGTTGTTGGGAAGGTTTTGTTAACAGTTGCAAGGTGGAGTGATTGGCTTGAAGTGTAGTAGGCAGGGAGGATTGACTTTGGAGGGTGGAGTTCATGGCATGGAGTGTGGCCTCAATTAATGATTTGGTTTGGTTGTTGGCTATCACTTGGGATTGGAGGGAAAGTAAAAGTTGAAGGATTTGAGGTAAAGGGTCAGGTGTGACAGAGGCTGGGGGTTGGATTGGAGGAATTGGTTGGAAGGGGGAAGTGTTGGTATGGGTGAAAGGTGGGGTGGATGAATGAGTAGGTTGTGGAGACTCAGGTAAGGGAGTGTAATCATGCTCAATATTGTCCACAATGGATTTTATCAAGGATGAAAAACTCTCAGTGGTCAACTGGTTCTAGGTGTGTGGAGGGGAGATGGGAAAAGTCTGGTTGAATTCAAAGGGAATGGATAGAGGGAAAGAAGTGGCTGGACCAGTTGATGAAGTTGGTGCATGGCTTAGAGGTGGGGTGACTAAAATGGATGGGCTGGCTGGGATGATGAGTGAAGGCAAGGTAGGGATTGGATCAATGGTAAAAGGGATGGATAGAGGTGTGGATGTGGTGATGGTGGAAATAAATGCTGAAGTATTGGAAGGTATGGAGACTGGAATGGAGGGTAAGGAAACTGATATGGGTGGTGTGATAAAAGGGATGGTGGTGAGGCTGGCCCTCTCAGAGCTGACAAATGGGGCTGCCTGAGGAGCTTCTACCTCAGTATCTGCACTGGACTTGTGTTTGCTCTTACCAATGAGAGTCCTACTGGCAGACCAGGCCCTCTTCCCAAAAACTGTGGGGGTCACCTTTACCACTAGCTCATCTACCTTGAAAATAAAATCTTTTCTCTTGAGTAGGGCAGTAATGAGCCTGTTGTAGGGTAGCCCTGGTAAGGCTTGAGCCTTCCTACATTTGTCATTTACATCCACCATTGCTTCAAAAATTAATTTTACAGCATTCATGAATTGGCCCTTGGAGAAGAAATATAAAACAATCAATATTGGCACTCTCCTCTCTTGTTGGTGCCCACTCACATAAATATTCTTCGTCAAAATTGCATCAATGAAATGCATGTTGGGGTGTAAATCTTTTCTCATAATTGACTCCCCAATCCCCACAATGACTTGAGTGAGGTGTCTAGCCATTGCTTTGAAAGAGACACTCTCAGGTTTAGCCAGGTCATAAACTGGATCAAAAATATAAGGGACTCCCAATACTATCCCTATATCTCTGTAATCCACCACCAACTCCATGTTATCAATCAAAATGACAAGGAAGGGCTCAAGTGAATCTGGCTTGGTTTGTTTACTGAGATTCTGATACGACAACTTATCCAGTCGTGGGTAGGATTTTTCATTCAGTGCGCTCAACATGGGTGTCAGACCTACCTTCACCAAATAATTCAAAGTATCCTGACACTCCTCAACCTTAGAGAAATAGGGGGTGTCGATAATGGTTTTTGGGATCAGATCCAATGCATCCACAAATTCATTGGGTGTGGATCTGGGCAAAAGGACTTCAGGCTCTAATTCAGGGTTAGGCTCGGCTTCAAAAATTCCAAGCACAAGGTTAGGTTCTATCTCAAGGGTCTCCTTAACAATGTCTTCACAAGGTTAGACTGCAGATCAAAAACTTGTTGTACAACCCACCTCACAATTATTAGATGATTAAAACAGCCAATTAAAAAGGCACGAATTATAGAGAAATGGAATCAAGGTGAGCTGTCAGTCCTGCAAGAACCAGGGCTGTTATAGCAAGTATTAAGAGGTAAGTAAGGGTATATCCATAGGGAAATGTGTTCTAAAGGATGGTAAATCTCCAGATCCAAAGTAGATCTGGCACTCTATCCAAAATTAAGCTAAACTCAAAGCAGGAAAGAGGAGAGGTTTTATGGTTTTATCACTTTAACTATAAACTACAGAAGATAAATGCTATTGATCCAGACTTGATTAAACACAGAGATGAGAAAACAATACTAAAGTGAAATTCAAAAGATTGAGAACAACAACTAGAGTTTTTGGTCTTTTACTGAAAATTGAAGGAATCAAAGACAATGCATAGGATAGATTCGCTACAATCCTCCATCTGGCTACAAGCTCCACATTTATGGCAGATGCAAGGAAGAAGAATCCAATCTCAACCAGATAATTGAAGCAATCCTAAGGCTATTATCTGTCCACTTTAATGGTCACAGACCATCCCAGAGATTATTCCACTCCAAGGGTCTTCATTAGAATAAGAAAGCTATTGCAAATGCTGCAGATGTCAGGCTACCAGCTCCCCATTTTTGGCTGGTATCCACAGGAATATCTGACCTAGGGAAATCAAATACGAAAAATAAAATGTAGATCAGAATTACCTTTAAAATCCATAATGACATTGCAATCACAAAACTTACAATCCTATTGTGCCCAGATCTGCAATCTGTGCAACATGCAATCTTTTACAAGTCTCTGAAACTCTTAATTTACAGCTCTAAACCTCACCCTAACTACTGAGAAGAGTTTAGCCACTCATGATTGGCTAAAGAGAGAAGGGGAGAAGGAGGAAGGAGGAAGGAGGGAGAATTTGGAGGGAAAATGGATTTCATGCTCGGCTCTGGTTCTCTCAAATTCTTGATCCCTATTCTGTATTTTCTTCAAGCTTTTATACTTTCCTCCTCTGTCCTCAAATTCGTTTAAGCCAACCAGAGCTCAAGGGAATAATTCAGTTATTTTGGGCTGCTGATGTGGCCAATTTCTCTTTTAGAAGCTCTTCTCCTATTAGCTCTCAACTGGCAAATACACGTGAAGTAGTTAGGGTTTCCATGTGTGCCCAAATATGTGCCAAAAATACCCCCAGGGGTCGCTGAAGTGTTTTGAAACTCATGCATAGAAATTTGGTAGTGGCAGTTGCTGCAAAAGCACGCTGAGAAGTTGCGAAAATGAGTGTTGAGAGGTTCAGGGGTTCCTCTCGACAGGTTCTTGATCTACTTTATGTTCATGCCGATAGGTTGCAATGGCTTTTGACAGCTTCACAGACTTCTCGACAGGATTAAAGTAGCTAGTCGACAGGTTTGACAGCATCTCGACAGGACTGGAGTAGCTCTTGATAGGTTTGGACACATCTCGACAGGTTGATGAAGATCCTGCCGACAGCTTGGGAGGACATCTCGAGATGTTGATTTGCACTTGTCGATAGGATTGATGGTTCGTCAACAAGATGGGAAGCTCATTTCACCGTTCTGTTCAATTCTTCATTCATCCTGTCAACAGGTTATAATCATCCTGTCAATAAGTTATACATTCTCCAGTGAAGTGCTCGACAAGTAGGCTCAATCCTCGCGAGAATGAGCACTGCTCCAAGTAAGTCGTCGACAGGTTGTCTTGTACTGCTCGACAGGTGTAGTTGAACCTCGCGATAAGTATCTAGAACCCCTCAACTCATTTGTACCTTGAAGTATCCTCTCGACAGGATCCATGTTTGTACTTCCAACCTCTCGGTAGGTGCTGGAACTTCTCGAGATCTTCATCTTTTCAACTCAGTACCTCTTGACAGCTTCATTCCTCACTCTCAGAACTTCTCGACAGGTGCTGGGAAGCTCTCGATAGCTTATCGAACCTCGCGACAGCTTATTTTCAATGCTTTTACAACTGGCACACATCTTGGGTGTGTTGTTCTTCCTTTGTTCAACGCTCAGCAACCCCTTAGTAGGTTCAATTTTTCTTTCTTACAGCTAGACTTGGCCTCAGGCCTTTCCAATTGGGTAGCACAGCGCTTATTGGGCTCTTTTGAGTGGAAGTCTGTATTAAGCTTGTAATTTATTGCTTAACTATAAAATATACTCAAAACACATTATTAATCAGCTCAAGGGTCCAACAAAGGTCAGGTTAGGAGGTGAAAATGATATTTTTCACTGCTTAACACACCCCCAAACCTAAGCTTTGCTAGTCCCTGAGCAAACGAGAAAATAAAAACAACTAACCTATAAAATTAAATGCCACTTTCGTAGGGAACACGGGTGCATTTGGCACATGCACCAAGCCTTTTAAACCCCTAGGTGATCCCAAGTGGAGGAGTGAAGTCTCCTGAGGGGTTTACAGTGAAGTTACCCACAAACTTCTCCAATAGAATTAGTTAATAATAGTGCAGCATGTTAAAATAAAATTCAAGCAATATAAAATTCATTCCACACCTTCTCCATTCATTTTTAGAGGATTCCCAGCAAAATCATGATAGTTTAAACTAAAATTCTGCTATAGTTCCTTCACAATCAATCATCTCATGTCAATGTATTTTGAATGAAAATTAATGCAAACTTTACTCTTAAGTTGAGAATTTTGTTTTGATACTACCCCCATCAATTCTAATTTCAGACCCAAAGCTTACCAGGACTGTCACTTTCAATAAAAGCAGAAGGGTGTATCAATTCACACAGCTCAAGAGTAATTACAACCCTCAAATAGGACTGCAAGCATGAGCATAGGCATTGCTCCAGTTTCTGAAATTTTCTAACTCTTTTCACCATAGATCAAACAAATCCTCATCTCCACATGACAGCTCAATCCATTTTCAGAATAGTAGGGACTTTTATTGGGTTGTAATGTGGCTTATGGGTGAAGATTATGACAAATAAAAGGGTGGAATGGAATTCAAAATTAAGAAATCAATATGATAAGGAGGTGATTTGCAACTTCATTTCGGCATAGTTCCATCTTCTTCTTGAATTTTCAGATTTGATGTGATCAGTTTTTAATATTCTTTTTCAAAATATCAAATGAAATGACTTCTCTCTTATTTTTATTTTGCTTTTCTGTTTTTCTTTTCTTTTTGTATGCTTTTTCTCATTTTAATATATATATATATATATATATATTTTTTTTTTCTCTATTTTTCTTTTCATTGCCTGGAATGCCACAATCTGCAAAACTGACACACAACTGTCATCAAATGTGTTTTCTTCTCTTTTTAACCCATGTCAGTCATTGCTCCTTTAACCTCACTTCTCCTTCCATTTCCTGATTTCTCAAATTGAGGGTGAACTGAAACTGGTCAAGAGGTTTTGGGGTTCAAATTCTCTGATTTCTGCAAAGAAAGCTTGGATTTTTAAGGCTTAAATGGTGTGTATCAAGGGCAGTTCAAAGGTTAAAGATATTTTAAGCTCAAACTGTCCAAGGGATGGCCTTACCTCATATCCTGAATGTCATGAGTGCTGTCAAGTTGTTTCAACTCGGATTGCCTAACTTCTAGTGAACAAAGGTAGATTCAATCAGTCCTTAGAGCAGGAGAAATTGTCAAGACACTCTTCAAAGAAAAGTCTTCCCAGGCCCAAATCTTACTAGGCCTCACAATCTGGGCCTCACAAAGAAAAGTCTTCCATTAGACTTCTGGGGTATGTCCTCACAATCTGCTCTTTTCTTAAGTTTACTAAGCATTGATTTTTTAAGAATTCCTGACATTTGCTTCATGAAAATGTTAGAACTATTACATGTTCTAGTTTTTAAAAGTTTTAAATTTCCTTTATATAAAATATCAGGTGTGAAGGTATTTTATTTTTTTAATTTATGTTAAAAACCTTGCTGCACTACCATTAATTATTCATTGGCAATCTACCACACCCCCAAACCTATGAGGAGCAATGTCCTCACTGCTTGGAAGATAGGGAAATGTGCAGCATGAGAAAAACATAGACAGAGAAACAAGTAAGGAAAAGTGAACAACTACACTGCAGCTAAATAAAGGACATTAATACACAAAAAATGAAGACAAGAAAATCACACTAAACAGACTAAAGCAGAATCCTATATTAACACCAAAATATGCACGATGTAAAGGAAAGTGGTCTACAAGAGATTATGCCAAAAAAATCCTAACTGTACAACTTTAATCATAACTATATACATCCTATTCAAAATCAGGATCTGAGTCAGAGCTAGAGGGAGGCTTTGGCTCCCAGCCATATTAGGCTGCTCTCTCAGTTTCCTCCATGAAAAGCTTCCTTTTTGCAGGCGGGGTTTCCTTAGGCTTTGTAGGTTGCCTAGTGGACTTCCTAGTGGCTTGGGTGGCAGATTTAGAGGGCACCTTGAGAAGAATCGCCAATGTGTCTTCTTGACCAGCCATTACGCAATTAACACAATATCAATCACCACTAATTCAATAGCAATCACCACAAAGATCTCTTGAATGCTCAAATGACCCAGACAAACTAAAGATTGAAATGCTAAGCTTGGAAATCACAAAAAATGAGCTGAAGAGAAGCTTACCAACGGAAACCTAGGGTTTCACAGATCTTAAAATGCATAGCACCAAACCAACTCAAACCAGGTGTGAAGTGTAGCTTTTGATGGATTGAAGCAATGTGGAAAAAATAGCCAGGAGGTTGCTGTAACAGTCAGTGAGATAGAGAGAGAAAAAATAAAATGGAAAAAATCGCCCGAGCAACTTAAAGCGCAAAGAGAAGCTGTCGAATGGAAAACATGGAGGTGTCGTTAGGTTTAAAGCAATGGGAAACGATTCTCGACAGGATTGGGGCAAGGTGTCGAAATGTTGATGCAACCTATCGAAGAGTCGAAAGTCAATGATCCTCGTGAGAGGTGCATGCAATCTTGTCGAGGAGTCCACGAGGACAGAGATAATCGTTTTGAAAGGCTCACAGAGCCTCTCAATAGGTTCTTTGAACTCACTATGTAATCCTCTCGACAGGTTCAAGTCTCCAGAAAAGTTTTTTCGAGAGGTTCTCAGAACCTCTCGATAGGTACCTTGAACGTGTCGAGAATTCAACCAAAGGTCTTCAGAACCTGTCGAAATGCTCTTGGATCCTATCAACAACCATTTTTGCATCTTCAAACCTATCGAGAGTTGGTCCACACTTCTCGACAGCTTCTAGATCTTGTTGAAATGTAAATTGGGAACTCTCAGTACCTGTCGACATGTTCATAGAACCTATCAACAGGTTTGATTTCAGCTAAAATAGGCTTGTACTCAGTTCCCAGTTCATTTCTCAACAGATCTGACACTCCAACTCAGGTCACTTCACAACTTTGACTCATTTTCCTACCTAAGGTACTTGCATGCATGGAAAATTTATATACAATGGGACGCAGAACTAAAACAAAAATAGAAAATTCATCAAAAATAAATAACCAAATACATAAGTTATTATACATAGTATACATTTGTGGAAAGTTAATCATGCTATGGAGGTTCATGATAGAGAATGGTCAGTACAGGCTCCACCACATTTTCAAAAACAACATCAACATTATTACAAAGATCATTATAGTGCAGCAGCTTAGGCAAAGCCTCTTTCACAAGATCATCAACAACATCAATTAAAAAACAATCCTTACTATCCATGCAATGCTGATTGGCTACTTTGTAAACATTTAATTTTACCTTCATGTTGCCAAAAGATACCTCCATTTCTCCTGATCTACACTGAATACCAGCATTAGCAGTAGCCAAGAAAGGTCTGCCTAAAATCACAGGAATAGAGGTGGTGCACTTGCTTAGCTCCAGGTCAAGCACCAAAAAATATGCTGGATAGAAAAATTTGTCAACTCCAACTAACACATCCTCTATCATTCCCACAAGCTTCCTTTCAGATTTGTCTGCTAGTTGTAACACCACATGTGTGGGCTTCAATTCTCTCAGGCTTAACTTCTCATAAACAGAATATGGAAGTAGGTTTACACTAGCTCCCAGATCTAATGAGGCTTTTTCAATGGTACAATCCCCAATGATGCAGGCGATTGTGGGAACTCCAGGGTCTTGAAGCTTAGTTGGAGTTACAATAGACATCACTTGGTTCCCTTTCTCAGTATAAAAGACTTTCTTGAATAAGTGTATCCTAGACTGTCTTTTGTGGGTGCATAATTCTTTCAAAAACTTTGCATAGGCTGAAACTTGCTTGATGGCATCAAGTAAAGGCAAGTTGATCTTTACTTGTTTAAAAGTTTCCATCATCTCCTCAACCTTAGCATTCCCCTTGTCAAAAGGAGAAGCTGCTTTCATTGCATTAGGAAATGGAAAATGGGAAACTGTCCTCCCATTTGCAGCCTTAGCACATTCATCAAAATTTTCTTTATTTTTGTTTTCAATTTTTTAGAGGGGCACATCACCCCCCTTATTTTTTATATGCTGCTCCTACTGTATATTTTCATTGGTTGTTTCTTCCTTTTCTTCACTTGACTCATCAAGCTCAATACCAACTTAGTTATCCACCAGCTTCCCACTCCTCAAGGTGGTGATAGATTTGACTTCTTCATGGGAAGAAGTCTCACCAACATGCATGTAGTTAGGTTACTTTTGTAGATTATTTTCTCTTGCATTGTACAATTCCCTGTTCCATAAATGAAAATCTTTTTGTTAGCTTTTGTCTGAAGTTTATTTGCTCTACATTATTTCTGTTATTTGTTTGTTTGTTTGTTTTGGTGTTTGTGTGAGTTTTGTTTGCTATTGTTATTTGCCTGGTTTTGTGTCTGATTTTTTTTTATCAAAATGCCCTGCTGCATATGTCCCTTATCTTTTAATCAGTGAGGACACTGCTCCTTGTTGTTGCCTAACATGTGCCTGATTTATGTGTGTTTTGAATGACGAATTAATGAATATTAAGTTACATAATTTTAAATTATGAAAGAGATATCAGCACATTGAGGGCTAACAATAGCCTGCAAGATCAGGGCCAATTGTAGCAAGTTTTAAAAGTAAGTATATTAAAGATCGTCCACAGAGAATTTGTCTGAAATATGAGATAGACCTCCAGATCTGTGCTACCAGATCTGGCTCTATAATTATCTAGAAAGCAGATAAAAAGAGAGTGTTGGGTTTTGTCACGTTTAACTAAAAGCAAATAAAGAAAAGAACTAACTAACTGATCCAGATCCAAGTTGGGGAAGTGATTAAAATAAATCAAATGGAGAAATAATAACTTTCTGTGATTTCGCCTTTGAATTTTAATGGAGAATCGCAACTAAGCGAGTTGATTCAATCTTCATCCGCTACCACGGATGTAAGAGAAATAAATCTGAATTAAGGAAGGGTTTAGACTTATGGTTATGATCTGTCCACTTAAATGGTCACAGATCATCCAATAGTTGTTGACCTATCCTCAATTCGAACATGAACATCATCGCAAGTCTTTGTCGAACTAGGTTACCAACGCTAATTAAATGCAGGGAGTAATGAATCAAGGAAATTGCATGCAAAGTAGTGAATCTAAAGAGTCTAATGCACTAAGGTGATCAATAAGAACCCTTGACATGAATCCAATGGAGAAAACAGTTCTGACAACCTTTTAAATTCAATCTTACAATTACGAAGCACGGCTAGAGCGACCCTCGGACTTGCGATCTTGAATCCAATCTCCTTGGAGTTACAAATAGCTCTCGAAACTCTCAAAAGCAAATACAAAAGAAGCTATTACGAAGTGCAGACAAGCTATCGGCCGGAAGCGGGGAAATAGAAATGAACTCAAAATCTGGATGCCACAATTGGGCAAATGTCTTCTCTATTTATAGCTTTCCTTGATCTCGCATGTATGAATTGACCAATCGAAGTGTTCGGATCTGGATTGCCCAATGGCGATTGAGCACGGGATCCAGATCTGTTTACGGCCAATGAAAATGCTCGATCCGTTCACCAATCGGTAGAAGCATCAATTCATTATGGAATTCAAAAATCTGTTTGAGCTTCTGAAGTTCACGCCAAGTGATTTCATCTTTGAGCGCTCACATGGGTTGGAATATGCTTTTGGATCTTGATTGGAATCTTCAAATGTCCTCGTCGAAATTAAATGCATTGAGCGTCTGAAGATTATTGAAATGCCCTTTAAACAAGTAATTCCCGTAATGTCCTTTCGTAGAGTTTAAGTGCCTTTTCGCAAAGTGTTTTGGCTCGTAAGTTCTTTTCGCAGCAATTTGGCTTCAAAGTCTTTTCGCAGGACTTCTCCCCATCTTCTATTCGAAAAGGAAATTTCAACTATTCGAGCGAACATGGTTCTTTTCGAGTAGTTCATTACGACTCAATCAATTGAGCAGAACTTTGACCTTTTCGAAAAGTACTTTTTTACTTTGCGATTTGAACTTTTAACTTGATTTCTTCTTTGCGAATGGATCCTTCTTCTTCTTGGTCTTTTCTTGCTCTTTTAGGACCTTTTTAGCCATTCTTGAGGCTATTTCTTCACTCCCTCTTTGAGCTTGACATGAGTTGTCGACTTTTTGATCATTTTAGGATGCTTTTCGGACTTCGACCTGTCTACCTGGTTAGCAGTAAAATGCACACTAAACCACTTATTTAGGGCTCCCAAGGGTCTTACAAACCTCATGTTTAGGGGTGCAAGGCGGTACGTCTCAGTAGTTAGCACACCCCCAAACCTAAGCTGTGCTAGTCCGAGCAAAGAAACATAAAAACAAAGTAAAGAGCCACTTTTGTAGGAAGCACAGTGCATTTAGCATATGCAACAAGCCTTTTCAACCCCTAGGTGGTCCCTAGAGGAGGAGTGAAGTCTCTGAGGGTTTTCAGTGAAGGTACCCACAAACTTCTCCATGAAACAGCTTAACATCGCAAAATTATCAAATGAGCAATCAAGGAGCGGGATTAGTTACTCTTGAATCAATGATGAAACAGAAAATTTGATTATTGTTTGCACAGGAACTTAAACATTTTAAGAACCTCATGAATGTTTCAATATTTCCAATCCGTGAGAAGCCATAGAAAATTGTACAAATGTGCCAGCAGTGAGCTCATCATCTGAATAAAAATTAGGTTGTAAGTCATACTTATTATGCTCAAGTTCCAACCCAAACACTCACCGAGGTATACTCTCATCGGTGTTTTTGTTGAGGGTTCATTTTCACTCAAGCTCAAGAGCGGTTACATCTCCCAAATGGATCATAAGCATGAGCATAGGCATGATTCTTAGGCAATGGCATCATTGACATCTCCTCACCATAGATTGGGTCACTTCTTATCTCCACATGACGACTCACTCAACTTTGGATCACAAGGGCTTTTAATCTAGGTTTGTTTGTATGGCTTATGGAGTGAAGTTTCAAGGAAAGGCAGTTTGAGCAGGGGTTTGAATTTGAGAACTCGTGAAGTCGGAGATGGTTCATGACTCCACCTTTTGAGTTTAGCTTCTTTCTTTTGAGATTCTCACATTCACGGTGATCAGTTCTTTCTTTGATCTTGCATTTTTTCATCATAAGGTCCCTTTTTGCCTTTTTGCTTGCAACTTTTTCACATTGTTTGTCTCTTCCTTTCTCGGTCACCATATTGCCTGCTTTTTGAGGTATTTTCTCTTCATTTTCTTGATGTTGCCCGAAATGGTCCATCTTGATTCTTTCTCCTTTACCTCCCTGAATTCTCGAGTGAGGAAGGCTGAATTAGTTCCATAGGTTGGTGCAAGTACTTTTGGGTATTTTTGATGAAGAATTGTAGGATTCTACACTCAAATGGGGTACAAACAGGGCAGAATTTTCTTGGTTGGTTACTAGGTTCAAGTCATTCAAGAAGGCCTTGATCTTTCCTCGGTTTCATGAGTCTTGTTTTAATTTGGAGTTTCCTAACTTCTAGTGGATCTAATGCCTCACCAATCCTTTGAATCGTAAAAATTGCCTCATCACTCTTCAACAGAGATGGAAAATATATGGGCTCAATTCTCACTGGTTATGGTTTTTCCTTGAGCTTTTAAGTATGTCTTTACCTTTTCTCTTTCCCATGACTTGCTAAATGCGATACCAGAGGTTTTCATGGTGCTAACATCATGGAAATGTAGAATATTGAAAGGTTTATGATGTCTAAATTTTGCAAAGAAATTTTAAACTTCCTAATTGTCATGATTCTTAAGTAAAATAATTCATTTCACGATTACTTAGGTGATTCTGTTGTCCTTAGGTTAACTATTCCTTGGGCAGACACATCACATACCCCCAAACCTATGAGGAGCGTGTCCTCCACCGGTTCAAAGGTGGTGGCATAGTCACATTATTAGGGAAAACAAAGAAAAATAATAGCAAGGAATTGCAGAAAGCAAATTGCATGAACCAGAAATTTGATGAAAATAAAAGGAAAAGAGGAGGAAAGGGAGTAAGGGTGAGGGGTTTATTTTGTCTTTTTCAAGTAGGGGACTAAAGTGGGTGCAATGGGGAGGGAGGGTAAGAGAGGGTCGTTGGGTAGCTATCTCACCAGAAGGGAGGTAAGGCCTACAGTTCGTGTGTGGTTTGGGTAGCCTGTGGTAGTGGAGGGAAGCACTAGGACTTAGGTGCTTGGGTTGCTTGTGAGGCAACATGGAGGGCAGTCTTGGGGTGGGTGGTAAGGGTGCAGATTAGGGCTTGGATGAGCTCCAATGTGGAAGGGGTGTGGGGTGGAAGGGGTGTGGGGAATAGGGTACCAGGTGTAGTGGTGGTAGAATGGGTGCAGTGGTGCACTAGAGAGCCGTCACCACAGAAATGGTTCTTGTAAAATGGCGGTGGCGAGGTGCAATGGTGGTGGAGGCTCCATAGCAGTTTAAACCTGCAGCAGGGTATCTCTTGGACTCGTGCTAGTTCACTCCTGGTTCATGTACAGCTGGGGGTCCATAGGTGGTTGTTCAGGCCCACCCACACTTGCAGGCTAGGTTCCGTCAGCTTAGCGGAACTGGCTCGCTCGCTCGGTGCTCTGGCAGAATGGGTTCAAAGACAGAGGCAGGGCAAGAGCAGGGCATGTCGGATCACCTGGTGCTCTCATACTCCTCAACATAGCCAGACTTGTGGTGGAGGCTTTCTTGCCAAAGTTATGGGGGGTGAGGACTTCAAAGGGCTCTTCCCTATCTATGTCAAACTTGGCTCTTAGGAGGCTGTAATTAGTCTTCCAAAGGGGAGGCCAGACAATTTTACATTTCTTCTTTATCTTGGCACTCACATCGCCCATTGCTTCCGGATGAGCATGGGGGCATTGAAAAATTGCCCTTTAGAAAAGTGGCGCCTAAGGATTTCTCGGCCTTTCCCATATTTAAAATGGAAGAAAACAAAAGCCCACACTGGCTAACATGATTTAGATTTTTCTAAAAAGATTGAGCGAGAATGGATAGAAAAATACCACGATCTAAGGTTTGTGCTTGAACGAGTCGCTTTGTTTGTAAAGATCGCCCAACCTGATCGATCGTGATCTCTGAAAAATGGAAACGCTCAAACAATTAGGAACAAACGGTGATATCTTTGTGGAGCTCGTGTGAGAAGAGAGTGAGCTATGGTTTTAGTGGAGCGTCATTTCGCAGAGAGTGTTTGCAAATACAAAGCTAACTTCAAACGACTAAATATACTTGAAGCTAAAATCGCAAAGCACCTTTAAGTTTTCAAATATTCCAAAAGAGCCCTTTTTTTTCTATTTCGAATGGCAAAAGTGCCTTTCGACAAGTAGATAGCTTCGGAAAGTTTATTTCGCAAGGACTTAGCATCGCACCATCTATTCGAAAAGGAACTGTTAACATAATTAACTATTCAAAAGAACATCTTTCTTTTCGAGCAGTTCATGCAGCTCCAATCTATTCAATAGAACTTTGGGCTTTTCAAAAGTAGTTTTGCTTATGCGATTTGAACTTTTAAGTGTATTTAAACTATGCTCGAACAAGAAAAGAAATAGAAACAGAGAAATTCAAGAAAACTATGTTGTACAAACATAATATACAATTTTCTACCATCAGATTGTTGGAGATTCGTGATGACAGATGGGCAAAGACAGTTCATGGCTTGAGCCTCGACCATTTACCTTAAGGATTCTTCCATCCTTGGGATCTGAAATATCCCAGCTCACGGGGAGGCCTTGATGACGATGTATGGCCCTTCCCATCTGGATCTCAATTTGCCGGAAAGAATTTAAGTTTAGAGTTGAATAACCATACCTTGGACCCCGGTATGAACTCTTTTCTCATTAAACTCCTATCATGAAATGATTTGACTTTCTCCTTATACAACTGGAGCTTGTATAAGCATCCATCATGACTCTTCCAATTCGGTGAGTTGAAGTTTCTGTGATTACCAAGGTTAGATCCATATTAAATGTTTTAATAGCCCGTAAAGCTTTGTATTCTAACTCTCTTGGCAAATGACATGCTTTGCCATAGACCGTCTAAAAGGGACATTCAATTGGAGTTTTGTAGGCGCGATTCATGCCCACAAAGCATCATTAAGCTTAAAGGACCAGTCCTTTCTGTCCTTCTTTTCTTTTTTTTCCAAAATGTGTTTGATTTCTCTATTGGAAATCTCCACTTGTCCAGTTTGTGGATGATAGGGAGTGGCTACTCTATGAGTGAGTACTTTTTCAATAGAGCTTCAAACTGCTTTGTTACAAAATGGCTTCCCCATCACCGATGATGGCTCTGGGAAAACCAAACTGGAAAAATGTGGTCATTGAGAAATTTCAAAACCACTTTGTGATCATTTGATTTAGTAGCTATGGCTTCAATCCACTTGGAGTCATAGTCCACTGCTACTAAAATGAAGTTATTTCCATTACAAGGAGGAAAGGGGCCCATAAAATCTATTCCCCATACATCAAAACAACTCAACCACCGAATAGGTCAGAGGCATTGAGTTTCTTTTGGAAATGTCGCCCAATTTTTGGCTCGCGTGATTTACGGTGTAAGGCATCTTTAAAGATTGTGGGCCAATAAAAACCACACGCAGAATTTTTGCTGTTTTGTTACCAATCAAATGACCTCCACAGCTGTTCATGACACATTGACAATATGCCGAGAATTCATGGTCGTGGACACATCTTCTATCACTTGGTCTGTGAATAGATAAGGATCTTCCCAAATGAAATGTTTAACTCGTGAGAAGAAAAGATCTTTATCCATTCGATTCCAATGTTGAGGAATCATCCGAGCTAAGAAGTTGACTATGTTTGCAAACCAAGGATCGGGTATTGATGGCAAAAGTTGCTCATCGAAATGATTCATTAATGGGTAAGCTATCATCCTCGTGATTGAGAATTCGGATAGGTGATCACCACCACATTTTCCACTCCTTTCTTATCCTTAATCAGATCAAACTCCGTAATAGGAGGATCCACCGATTAACTGGGCTTGGTATCCTTCTTAGATGTAGGTATTTTAGGCGAGTGGTCAAAACACCACAATTTGTGAACCTAAAACATAAGACCTGAATTTTTCCAATGCAAACACAATGGCCAAGCTCTTTCTCGGTTGTTGTGTAGTTGAGCTGGCATCTATCATGGATCTGGGCATAAGCTATGACATGGGGAAGCTTATCCTTTCTCCGCCCTAGGACAGCTCCTAGGGCATAGTCTGATGCATCACACATCACCAAAGGGCACCTGAATAGTCGGGGACCGCAAGATGGGAGCCAAATCAGACATTTCTTAAGGACCTCAAAAGGTCATGCATTCATTAGTAAACACAAAAGGAACATCTTGACACAGAAATGACAGAGTGGCTTGGAAATTTCTTGAAATCTTTGATGAACCTCCTATAAAATCCTGCATGCCCTAAGAAACTTCTTATTTGCTTACTTGATTACGGGAGGAGGCAAATGTGCAATTAGATCAATTTTGCTTGGTCCACCTCTATGCCTTTATGGGAGACCACATGTCCTAGGACAATGCCTTGGGTGACCATAAAATGACTCTTTTCCCAGCTTAGAACCAAATTGGTTTCTTCACATCTTTGCAACACCAACTTGAGGTGGTGTAAGCATTGGGAAAAAGTCGTCTCCATAAATTGAAAAGTCATCCATGAAGATCTCCATGAATTGATCAATCATGTCGAAAAGATGGCATACATGCATCTTTGAAAAGTAGCAGGGCATTGCAAAGACCAAAGGGCATCCTCCTATAGGCAAAAGTGCCAAAGGCGGTGAAGGTGGTCTTTTCTTGGTCCTGTGGGTACCGAGGATCTGGTTGTAACAGTACCCATCAAGAAGCGATAGTAAGGAGCTTATCAAGGATTTGGTCAATGAAGGGAGGAAATGGTCTTTCCTTGTCATGGTATTTAATTTTCTGTAGTCTATGCGACCCTCCATCCAGTTGTTTTGTCCGGTGGACATAAGTTCACCAGATTCACTGCTACCACAGGATGCAGATTTCTTAGGCACCACCGTGGGTGCTACCTACCCAAAATGTAAATGACCCCTCCTTCATTACCACTTCTTGCATGTGAGGATTCAACCTTCTTTGCATTTCTCTAGAAGGCTTGGCATCCTCTTCCGTGGATCTTATGCATGCATACTGGGTTTATTCCTCTAAATCAAATGGTCCACCAATTGCTTTCTTGTCTTGCTTTAGAACTACCAACAGCCTCCTCTTCTTGCTCCTTTGTAAGGGAGGAAGAAATAATCACAGTAGTGTTTGATGATCTCCCAAAACACATATTTCAGATTTTGGGAGTCTGTTTGAGTTCCAATTCGTGGGTGAGAAAAGAGGGCAAAGGTACCTTGGTAATTTGTGGAAGAGGGAGAGGAGCAGGTCTCCAAGAGGGAGAACTTGAGGATTGTTTGTGAGTGCCTTGCACAAAGCAGACTCCCTTTGAATTTGATCTCCTTTTCCTTCTTTCTCAAAGGATTCCCAATCATTTTTAGTTCTGGTGGAGTCTTCACCTGCAGAAATTTTTGCAAAGACTCCTCCACAAGTTCATCCATGATGTCAACATGAAAGCACTCTTCACAGAAAATTGAGGTTGGTTAATGACATTATAAACATTCAATTTGACTTTCATATTACCAAAAGAAACTTCCATGATACTGCACCGACATTGAATACAAGCATTTCTTTGTCAGAGCTGTGAATGGTCTCCCTAAAATGACAGGATGGAAGTCTGCTTTTGGTTGGTTCCATGTCCAACACCGTAAAATCGGCAGATAGAAGAATTTATCTACTCCTACTAGCACATCTTCAATCAATCCCAGGTTTTCTCTCGATCTGCTGCCTAGTTGCAACACCACTTGAGTGGGTTTTAATTCTCCCAAACCTAGCTTCTCATATACGAGAATAAGGAAGCAGTTGACACTAGCTCCAGATCTAGCGTAGCTTTCGATGGTATGCTCCCCAATGATGCGGGATTGTGGGGATTCAGGATCTTGCATTTTAGGGGTGTTGCAATGGATAGTACTGGTTGATTTTCTCCCACGGCAAGGCCTTCTTAGATAAATGTATCCTAGATTGCCTTTTGTGGGTGCACATCCTTGAAATTTAGCATATCTGAGGACTGTTTGATTGCATCAAGCGGTAGATTAATTTTAACTTGCTTGAATGTCTCCATCATTTCCTCAATTTTGTGTTTCCTTTGTCAAAAGGGACTTCATTGCATGAGGGAATGGGAGGTGGGGAACAAATCTCTCCTCCTCATCTTTTTCAACAATTTTTTATTTTTCATTTTTCATTTTTGGGTTTTAGGTAAATCAACAACCTCATTGTTTTCATCATCTTGTGCTTCTGCACATCTTGTTCTTCTTCTTTTCCTCTTCACTACCCTTGTGTTTTTTATTACTCTTCCACTTCTCAAAGTGGTCACTTTAATCTCCTCATGGCCATTTGAGGATTCTCCAACCATGAACTCCCTTAGGATTGTTCAAAGGTCGGTGGGTAGTCGCCCTCCTCTCTCTTAGCTAATGAATTCAGAGTCGCCCAAAGTTTCTTCAATTTTTTAATGCTCGATCGTGAAGGTTCATGAGATAGAGTTCCTAAATTCAAGTGAACTTAAGACCTGCTCTTCAAATGATGAGGGACCTAGGAGGGCAGGCTGGTGTAGAATCTTGCATGGGTTCTTTGTGGGTTAGGTTAAAATTTTGTTTATTGTAAAAATTATACGATATGGTCGGTGTTTGAAAGGTATTTGATTTTTGGGCTCTTGTTCTTTGTTGTAATGGTAATTTCCCATTCCACGAGATTAGGATGAGATCTCCATGGGTAGTCATTGGATTGCATCTGTCCATAAGACTCGAGCGCATGAGCTTGTTCCATCATGAGTTCTGGAAATTGTGATGCGAAGGACATTGATCAATTGAATGAGTAGGGGCGGCATATCGGACATGCCTCCTCTACTCTTGACCCATTTGGAGCTTTAAATGAGTCCATCACTATCAAATTTTGTGGTCAAATTATCCACTTTCCTTTCCACTCATTGACTTCATAAACTTTCCCTCTTGTGAATTGGGATTATTCACCCTATTTGGATTCTCGTGTCTCTTGACAGATTCCTGCTTTGGGTTGAATTTTCTCCAATCACCTCAAAGAGGTCCCAAACCTCTTCAACTGTCTTTTGTAAGTAGGTACCTCCACAGAGGCATCCACCATGTTCTTGCCCTTGATCAATTCCTTGATAGAAGCTTTGAACAAGCGCCATTTAGGAATTTGATGGTGAGGGCATTGTCTTAATTCTTTGAATCTTTCCCATGCCTCATGGAAAGTTTGATTGAGTTTTGGGAGAAAGAGATGATGCTTTGTCTTAGTTGGCTGGTTTTAGTCATTGGGAAATATTTTGACAAAATTGACATTGCAAATCATTCCATGATGTGATCTTTGTTTGGTGCTAACATAGATAACCATGCTCTAGCTTTGTCCTTTAATGAAAAAGGAAAGAGCCTCATTGGTTGCCTCTGGACCAAGTCCAACTATGTTAAATGTTGTGCACAAAGCCGAAATTCATCAATGTGCTTGTAAGGATCTTCTTTACTTAATCCATGAAATGAAGGCACATTTGGATGGTTGATGATTTGATCTCATAATTTCCCTCCACCTGGGAAATTGAATGCGAAGGGGAATTATAGGCACCGTGAGCAAAGTAGTCTCTTAACAATCTAGGTTCGTCACCCATTGTAGCAGAACTCATGGTGTATGTGTGTTTCTTAGAGTCTTTCAACTTCGAATTAAAAGGAGAATCTCGGGGTTGAGAGTTCTCCTACCAAACATACAACGCAGAGAGAATTTGGTACCGCAAACCCGTCAATTAGGTGCTTTCCTTTCCTTTTACGCAATTTGTATTTGTAACACCACAGATAACAACGAGAAAAATGAATTAATAAATAATAAATAAAGAGAATAAAACATAGGTCTATCTATTTTAGAACAAATTCCCTAAGAACGCGCCAAAAACTTGTTGTTGCCTAACATGTGCGATTTATGTGTGTTTTGAATGACAATTAATGAATATTAAGTTACATAATTTTAAATTATGAAAGAGATATCAAGACATTGAGGGCTAACAATAGCCTGCAAGATCGAGGGCCAATTGTAGCAAGTTTTAAAAGTAAGTATATTAAAGAGATCGTCCACGGAGAATTTGTCTCAAATATGAGATAGACCTCTCTAATGCTACGATCTGCTCTATAATTATCTAGAAAGCGAGATAAAAGAGAGAGTTGGGTTTTGTCACGTTTAACTAAAAGCAAATAAAGAAAAGAACTAACTAATCGATCCAGATCCAAGTTGGGGAAGTGATTAAAATAAATCAAATGGAGAAATAATAACTTTCTCGTGATTTCGCCTTTGAATTTTAATGGAGAATCAGCAACTAAACAGTAGTTGATTCAATCTTCATCGCTACCAAAGACAGATGTAAGAGAAATAAATCAATTAAGGAAGGGTTTAGACTTATGGTTATGATCATCCACTTAAATGGTCACAGATCATCCAATAGTTGTTGACCTATCCTCAATTCGTAACATGAACATCATCGCAAGTCTTTAACTAGGTTACCAACGCTAATTGCATGCAGAGTAATGAATCAAGGAAATTGCATGCAAAGTAGTGAATCTAAAGGAGTCTAATGCACTAAGGTGATCAATAAGAACCCTTGACATGAATCCAATGGAGAAACACAGTTCTTACAACCTTTTAAATTCAATCTTACAATTACTGAGCACGGCTGACTAGATGACCTCGGACTTGCAATCTCCTTGGAGTTACAAATAGCTCTCAAACTCTCAAAAGCAAATACAAAAGAAGCTATTACAGGGTCAGACAAGCTATCCGACCGAAAGCGGGAAATAGAAATGAACTCAAAATCTGGATGCCACAATTGGGCAAATGTCTTCTCTATTTATAGCTTTCCTTGATCTGCATTGTATGAATTGACCAATCGAGATCTGGATTGCCCAATGGCGATTGAGCACGGGGATCGGATCTGTTCGCCAATGAAAATGCTCGATGCGGTTCATAATCGCGCTAGAAGCATCAATTCTTATGGAATTCAAAATCTGTTTGAGCTTCTAGAAGTTCACGCCAAGTGATTTCATCTTTGAGCGCTCACATGGGTTGGAATATGCTTTTGGATCTTGATTGAATCTTCAAATGTCCTGGTCATTAAATGCATTGGGCGCGCGAGATTATCAAATGCCCTTTAAACAAGGTAATTCCCGAATGTCCTTTCGTAGAGTTTAAGTGCCTTTTCGCAAAGTGTTTTGGCTCGAAGTTCTTTTCGCAAAGCAATTTGGCTTCGTAAAGTCTTTTCGCAAAGGACTTCTCCCGGATCTTCTATTCGAAAAGGAAATTTCAACTATTCAAGAACATGGTTCTTTTCGAGTAGTTCATTACTGACTCGAATCAATTCGAACAGAACTTTGACCTTTTCGAAAAGTACTTTTTACTTTGCGATTTGAACTTTTAACTTGATTTCTTCTTTGCGAATGGATCCTTCTTCTTCTTCAGGTCTTTTCTTGCTCTTTTAGGACCTTTTTAGCCATTGCTGAGGCTATTTCTTCACTCCCTCTTTGAGCTTGACATGAGTTGTCAGCTTTTTGATCATTTTAGGATGCTTTTCGGACTTGGACCTGTCTAATTGGTTAGCTGTAAAATGCACACTAAAGCACTTATTTAGTCTTCTCAAGGGTCTTTCAAAGTTCATGTTTAGGGGTGAAAAATGGTATTTTTCACTACTTAACACTCCTCATAGGTTTAGGGGTGTGGCAAGGTTTGCCAATGATATAGTTAACCTAAGTGCAGTAGAACCAAGGAAATAAGATAGAAATAGAGCTAAGTTCACCTAAGAAACTTTGAAAATGAGGAAATTAAAAATTTTTGCAGACCTTTAGGCATTAAACACTTTTAAATTTTAACATTTTCATGAGGTGAACACCAAGAAAACCCACTTGTGTCAGTACTTAGTGAACCATTAAAGAGAGAAAAAGGTAAGGACATGCCTAGGAGTTCAATGGAAGACCATACCTAGTGAGATTTGGGCCTACAAAAATAATTTCTCTTTGAGGAGTGTCTTAGGCAATTCTTCTTACTCTAAGGACTGGCTGAGTCTTTTCCTCACTAGAAGTTAGGCATCTCCAAGTTTAAACAATTGACAGCACCCATGACAATTAGGAAAGGATCAAGACCTTCTCTTGGACAGTTTGAGCTTAAAAATACCCAAACCTAGTAAATTGCCCTTATGCATACACCCTTTGAGCCTTAATTTCTAGTTTTCTTCAAAATACACCTGAGTATTTGTACCTAAACCTGTGGACCTAATTCAAACCTACTCCCACTCTGAGAATTCAGAAGGTAAAGGAGAAGGAGTTGAAGATGGACAAGCTAGGGTTAACATTTGGTGAATAGAGAAGAAACACACAAAGAGAATAGCAGTGTAGCAGCTGGGAAGAAGAGGGTGGCATTTCAGGAAAATAAAAATAAAAATAAATGAAAAATATATTCAAAAGAAAAATAGAGAAATAAATTAATGAAAAAGAATAGAGAGGAGTCAAAAGAAAATTTCATTGGAAAAAGTAAAAATAAGAGGAGAAGCTGGCCACTTCAAGTTTGAAAAATATCAAAGAAGATGAAATATGCTGAAATTAAAAGAAGGTGAAGTCATGAATCACCTCCTTCACCTGTTACTTTCTCAATTTTGTATCCTTTTCACCCGTCCATTCTTTGTAACCTACACTGATAAGCCACATTACAATCCAGTCATAAGACCTGGTGATCCTAAGTTGAATGAGCTGTTATGTGGAGATGAGGAGTTGTCCAATCTATGATGAGAAATGGTTAATGATGCCAGAATTTAGGAGCCTTGCCTATGCTCATGCTTGCAGACCCATTTAAGGACTGCAATTGCTCTTGAGCTTGAGTGAAAATGAAAACCCTCAAAGTTCTTTGTGAGAGACTGCCCTGGTAAGCATTCGGTCTGACATTGAATGTAGTGGGCATTGCCTAAACTTAATTTTTGAATTGATGGTGAGCTCAGTACTGACATATACTTGTTGTTTTTCTTGTTGTAAGCTGATTGGAAATTATGTGCATGCATGCAAGAGTTTTTAATGATTAAATGGTTTGTGCATTTCATTTGTTTAAATTCCTCACCATTTGAAAAGAATCAAGGGTGGACTGATGCTCTGATGATTGAATACTGATTTGGTGATGTTGCACTTTTGTTAACTATTTTCATTAAGATGTTTGTGGGTACCTTCACTGAAAACTCTCAGGAGACTTCACTCCTCTACTAGAGATCACCTAGGGGTTTACAAGGCTTGGTGCATAAGCTAAATGCATCTGTGCTCCCTACGAAAGTGGCATTTAAATTCTTAGAATAGTTGTTTAAATCTTACTTTGCTCGAGGACTAGCAAAGATTAGGTTTGGGGTATGTTATTCACTGAAAAGTATCACTTTTCACCTCTTAACCTAGCCTTTACTACACCTTGAAGCTAACTAATAACTCTTTGTTTAGACTATTTTGTAGTTAGTAATAATTTATGTAGCTTAATACAACATCCATGCCTTTGGTGCCAAAAGAGAGAGAATTTAAGTCAAGGATGACTGTTGAGCCAAAGAATGATGAAACACCATGGTGGTACACACCATGGTGACTATTTTGCATGTCATGATGGACCAAGGAAGTTCAGCAGATGAAAGAAGTATGGATGTGAGTGGAGAAGGCTGCAACAACAGTAGTAGCATAGTAGCAGAGGAGAAATGGTGTTATCTCGTACAGTAGAAATGCTGCCTCGTGTTGTTTACGTCTATAGCAAAGCTTTCTCGCGTAGATTTTACATGCAGCACAAGGAAACTCGTGAAGAATTTGTGCAGTTCAATGAAGGGATTGTTCCAGAGCATTCTCTCACGCAGCAGTCGCGCGCTTCAGCTGTAATCAATACTCAAGGTCCTCGCGAAGCTCTCGTGCACTAAGCCTTCAGAAATCTAGCTCGCGAAGCTCTCGCGAGGAACAAATCTCATATCAGTCGCGCGCACTATCTCGTGAGGCCAATTGGCACAAAGAACAATAGTAAGCTCGTGAAGTCCTCGTGTGGTTTAAGAGGAGAGAGAACTCCAGAAATTTCCTCGCGCAGCTCTCGCGTGCTTGACAGCGTAACCCTCAACCTAGCGAGCTGTGTTACTTAATTCATATGAAGCCAAGCGAGATTGAAAGTCTTCTTCACGAGAACCTCACGACAAAAAGTACCTGAAGCTCTGCCGCGCGAGCAAAGCCAAATCAATGCAGCTCATCCTAGCGATAGCATTGCAGTGAAAAGCAGCTGCGTGACAATTCAAAGTTCACCTGTGCGAGTGAGCAACCTTCTAAACCAATTCTTACCTCGCGAGGACTCTACAAGCTGTGCGACTGAATTAATGCACTAGAGTCAGCCCCGCGATGCTCGGGCTCTCCACTTCTCACTTCATATCCAAGGACCTTTTAGGGATTTCCCCAAGTCCAGAGCACACATCTCGAGGCCCTGATTTTGAGGTACACATCCTAAGGCATCCTAGGGTTGTAGCAAAGCCACATCTACCCTAAAATTAGGGTTTAATCTTCTCTTAGCCAAGGCATCAAGGACTGATTATTTAAGCTATAATTTTAACTTAGAAAAAATATCTCTCCTTCAACCTTTGTCAGCTGTGAGCTCGAGCTAACTAGGGTTAGGGTTTTATCACCTTTTTTTTTTCCATTTCTTCTTCTCTCTTAGCCCAACACTTGCTGGCTAGGTTCTCTGTAAGCAACTAAGTTGAGTTTTATCAGTTTTGTAATGGGTCTTATGCATATTGGGATTAGTTGATGAGCTGTTTTGGACAAGGCTGTTGCCTTGAGAAATCTCATTATAAGTATTGTGTTGAGCAATAAAATTTGTATTTTCAATGTTTATCCAATATGTTATTGCCTATTTGTCCATAGTTTTGTTAAACCTATGCCATACAATTAGGACTTGAGCTGATTTGAAAGGCCTATGGAAGCTTAAGCTTGTAGCTTTGGGACCATGGTGGCAGTAGCAATTTACATGTTCCATCTCAGTTTCCTGTGGTGAGAATAACCTCTGTGGATAGCCTGTGACCATTCAAGTGGACAGACTATAGCCCTAGGGTGATTCCAACCCACAGATTTGAGAAGGATTCTTCTCCTCTACACTTAAACTTGTACCCTTGTGAGAGGTTGTTGTAGGAACAAGCTCCCCTCTGTTGTACTTGACCAACATCAGGTGTTAGATCTGATTTCTCTGTAGAGATTGTAGACTTGTGAGCTGAGTCAATACAGGCCTTTTCTAGCAATGACTAGCTGCATTTAAAGTCTCCACTGGTTTTTGAACAGCTGAGATCTCCACTGGTTTTTCAAGAACCATTTGCTCCCATGGATGCCTAAGCTTGTAGCCTGACATACATGGTGTCTGCAATAGTTTTAATATTCCAATTTGATCTATTGGGTGGAGGACATCTATTGAATAATCTGTGAGCATTTAAGTGGACAGGTTATAACCTTAAGATCAGTCTATTCCATTGGATCAGATTGGTTTTCTAATTTAATCTATGTGGTTTGATCCTCTCTATTGGATAGCCTATAGCCATTGAAGTGGATAGGTTATAGCCTTAAGAGACCAGGTCAAACCATGAGGGTTGAGTTGGATATATCTTCCTTGCAGGTGTGCTTGTAGCCCTTTGAGGGATTACTACAGACACAACCCTAAATCTGAGTTACATAGTTGTTTTAACCTTAGCTTAATTGTTTACTTCCCATCATTTTATCTTTATTTTAACACACATTATCACGACCTTCTTCAAAACCCTTTCTTTAGGACATGACTGTACTTCATTTCTCTTTCTTTAGTATTAATTTTGTGTAGTGCCACCCAACTCCCTTTCTCTAGGATTGTCAGATCTGTAGCCAAATCTGGAGGCCTACTAATATAACCCATTTTGGGTTCTAGATCAATTTCTCTATTGGACAAACTCTTACTTACTCAAAACTTGCTACAATAGCCCTGTATCTTGCGGGCTGTATATTTCTGACTTGCTATTTTAACCTATTTCTATCTCTTTACTTTGATTTATTTTTATTCACCACTGTTTTCTCACCAATAACAAGACAGCACTCTGGAATTAATCGAATAGTATGTGACATGAAATTGATGTAAATATGTGTGTGACATCAACAGGATATGAATAAGATGTGTGTGCAAGCTTTGAAAACTTTGAATTATTATAAATTACCACAAACTCACGGTGATAAACTATATGTAAATTTTGTACTTTAATTTAAGGTCCTGCCAACGCGACGGTATAACTGTGACCGGTACAACGGGATATTTGTAAGTGTGCTTCGGTACGGCAGGATATCCGTCCTTTGGATACCATTCTGTAGTAACACTTCGTATGGCCCAAAGTCACCTCTTCTTATGGACTTGGGATAAATATATGTGTGTGAATTGTTCATTGAACGATGGTAGTTGGGATTTCCTATCGGTAAATCTAAGCGACTCTCGATGCTACATATGCTCGAGAGAATATTTAAGTGATTGTTTTATGTTTTGTATAGTAAAAACAAGTCTTTGAAATCATGATAAGTGTGCTTTGAAATATGCTTCCGATAATCATTTCTATCAATTTAAATATTTTTAAATTATGACTTTTAGTAAAAAAAATGTGTATTGAATTATGTCATGAAGGATATGTGCGATGTGATTTGAGATATGCACATTAATTATATTTTCCTATTGAGGTTAGATGTTAGCTCATCCCTCGACTATACGTTACAGGTACAGGTATTGAGGCACAGACTGAGGACGTAGATCCTGAGGACTCGGAGTACGTGCCAAAGGAGGAGTCTAAACCCCTCCTGACGAGTACTTTTAGTGGACTACATGTTGTGTACTTTGAGATAGTTTTTGTAAGGCTTGGTACGTCCAGCCAATATAAGTTGGGATTTATGTAATTATGTCTGATACGGTATTTATTTTGTGAACCATCCTTGGGTGACTATTGGTTGTCACTGATGGTTTAGTTCAGTTCTTTTATTCATGTTATTGGCATGGGATTAGAACCGTCTTTTATTATACATATTGGTTGTCATTATATATAAATGGAGATTTATTTTTCTTATGATGACTCGATCAGCTTAGTTAGAATGTATGCTTTATTTTCACTTTGTGTGTGGATGTGCCAAGTGTTCGGTATGTCACAGAAAAATTCTTTCATCGCCATAGGTTAGCAATTTACAATGAAAAAATTCATTGCAAAATATGAGAAAATTTAGTCGCTAAATAATTGAAGAATAAACTACCAAGATTTGGCAAGAGATATATTTCGTGGTCATAGGTTAGCAATTTACAACCAAAAAATTCATCATTAAAGATGAGAAAATTTTGTCGCTAAAGAATAAATTTTATCGCTAAAAATTAACGAAAAGAAGAGACAAGTGAGGTTTAGCAATGAAAATATTTCTTCATCATCTAATAAATGAAGTCAAGTGAGAACGCTGACTGCTAAATCTCACTTGTTCAGTGGGAGGGTCAAGGGTAACAAATGAAGTCAAATTTGGTCTTATTCAGTAATGTGAAGTTAAGTGAAGCAAAGGTCAACTAATAGCAACTCAAGTGCTAACCTTAAATGCAGTTAAATATATATGTAAGAGTTGTTAGGGTTAGTAGTTAAGTGAGACCCTTAAATGCAGTTAAATATAAGAATTAGTGACAAAATAATTCACCGCTGAAGATAAAAAAATTTCATCGTAAAAAATGAAAGAAAAGAAGAAACAAGTGAGATTTGGCGACAAAATACTTTTGTCACCATTTTGATGATATTCGTCGATGAATATATTTCGTCACCATATGTTGAATCAATGACAAAAAATGTTATCACTAAAGATTAAAAAAAATTGTCACTATAGAATAAATTTTTTCAATAAAAATTAACAACCAAATTTATTCGTCCATTTTATCAATATGTTCAATATACCAATATCAACATTACAAAATATACATTATAAACTATTCAATATACCAATATGAACATTATAGAATGCTCAGTGTAAGTTTTTCAATATACCAACATTTTCATTATAAAATACTTATTATAACAACCTGATCAACATTACCAACAAATCTATTCCAAAATGCTAAATATAAAAATTTGTACAATTTACCAACACATCTATTACGAAATGCTCGATATAACAAACGCAATTTAAATTAACTACTCATTCAATATAACTAACATTTAAAAATATTAAAAAGTCTATTATCAATCACCACTACTAAAAGTCAACAGCATTGATGTCCCATACAACCAATCTCCTCCTTCTCCTATCTGTAACAATTGCAAGAAATACAATTTTTTATCAATTATATTTTCAAATGCATATACAATAAAAGTAAAATATGTGATTACAATTCAACTTGAAAAAAGACGCAACAATAAGCTAGCATGTTTATTAATTACTACATCATGAACCTGACATAGATAATATTTTTTTATATACTGGTAAAGAGCATGGCAACACATATAATATTTTTTTATATACTAGTAAAGAGCACGTGCTATGCACGTCCCTTATTTTTTCCTTTGACATTTTTGGTGATCAAAGAACTTACCACCTATTATAAGCACTTAACTGTTGGTTCCATACCACATGCACCATTTTGCCTCGACAAAATTTTATTGGCAATAAAATTTTCATAGCCTTATGATGTCACTGAGGAAAGTTAATCACTTTACTGAAATTGAATGTACAATGTTGTCAACATAAATTTGTATATTTCAAGGCCTACATGTAAAAGCTCTTGTATGCTCTTATATTCTGTAGAATAAAATAGTTTATTAAAACAACCTTCAAGCTTAAACCAATTTAAAGCGTGACACATATAGCATTCATAAATTTATCAAGTATACTCATAATTACAACTTGGGCATCGAATGCCAATTCATATTAAACTACCACAAGTTAAATATACAAGGCTGCTATACGCAAATGCGAAAACCTTCTACACATCAAACAAAAAATTAAAACTGACCTTATATGCTTATACACCAAAATCCTAAACAACGCATCCCGCATGACCTTAAAGCCCTTCATGTTCATACTCCAAATTTTTATAATTTCCACCAGTCCTAGTCACTAATTAAGAGACCTTTCCCTTGCTAATTTCCCTTGATGCCTTAAAGAAACCCTAATAATTGTTTTCAAAAGTACGAGTGTGCAAGTAGGAAATATCGGAGTGCTTTAAGGAAAATCACTAAGTGGTGTGCATCAAGAAATAATTGGTATTCATGTAGCAGTCCTCTAAATAAAAGATAAAAAATCATACATTACATTGGTTGCCTATAAGCAAAAAAATAATTCCGTCAATATAGGTTAGGCATTTTGAAGTAAAGCAACAATTGAACACAATTAAAAAGGAACATGACAATCAACTAATTATTTCTACCATTATTATCAAACATGAACAATATTAAATCAACCCAAGATATTATTACCAAAAGAGGCCATGCCTTAGAATAATTAGATGACTAAGGATGTTGAAATTAGATAAAATATGAGGTGTAACAATTCAAAGATTTGACATTTCATGCATGTAACCAAAATTTATTATCTCCTAGAGATTGATATAATGCACTACTCAAATATATGAGGGCTCTCTATATGCCAATGCAAAAACTAAAATAAAATCTAAAATTAGAACGAAAATGTTTTAAACACCATACCTTTGCAAGGCTCGCCGCTATCATCATCATCGCCTTGTCCCATCTACTTATGGTTAGCCAAATCCTCCATAAGACTACAAGGGTTTAAAAAAAATATCTTATAAAGCATTTTGTGCAATGGCCATAATGAAATGATGACAATTCCATTCTCACAACTTATAAAAAACACTAATATATATGCCAAATGAATTTAGAAAGAGGATCTTTGTTATTCCATTCTCAATCACTTGGCAAGCTGGCAGCACTTTCGCTAAAGCAGTAAAAAATATATATAAATTAAAAGTCATATCTTAGAAATTTTCAAACTTTTATGTTGTACTTTTGAGTAGATTAATAGGATCACTTCGTCTATTAAATAGATAATCTTTTATAATATCATTGGTGAAAGCTTGACTGAATCACTAGACTAAAATAGTAAAAAATAAAAAAAGGAGACCATTGGGGTTTTCATGTAATCTTTTATGATTTCCAAACCATTGAGTGTCACCTTGTTAACCCAAATCCTGATCTGATTTCCAAACAGATCCATAGTCTATGAATGACTGATAACCCTTTTGACCAAATTGGGTTGAGTTTGGAATAGTTTGACCCATTAACACATAAAAACTGCTATTGGAGGTAAGAAATTGAAATGTAGCTGCCATCAAAAGCTGTCGAAAGCTATCTGTAATAGAATCTAGAAGCCTTAAAGCCCTTGCAAGTCACCATTTTAGCATCCTTTATAAGATGATTATAAATCATCTTATATTAGACAGGGAGATGTGATTTTCAATTGTAATTTCTACCATACTATTTATGTTCGATGATTCAATGTGTTCCTTTTATATAGATTAGTAGGATAGAAAATACACATATACTCTAAGTTAGGTAAGGAACCAAATATTAGTATGATTCATTATAGATTCTTGAACTGTAAATATTATATATGTTATAAATCTACTATCAACCAACTTATCGAAATAAAAAAAAGAGTGAAATTATGCAATGTCAAAAGAGAGTTTTACCCTATTAAGTAAATAAGTTTAAAACTGACCCTGTACGAGAACAGGAAAAGTTCTTGACCTTCACTACGTGAAAAAGCCAAAAAAACCACTACCTTAAACAGTGGTTTTTTCTTGATTTTTTTTCAAAAAATCACTACCCTAAACAGTTGTAAAAAAATGAGTGATTATTTTTTTTTACTACTATACAAAACAGTGGTTTATGAACTTCAACAACGACTGCTCTTAGCAGTCATAGAAAAAACACCACTGCTTTGAACAGTGGTTTTTTTATGCAAATTTTTTTGAAAAAAATACTTAAAAAAAAATAATAAAAATTACGTCAACGATTTTTTATGCTTTTTTTAATGCAATTTTTTTATATATTTTTTAATGCTTTTTTTAATACAATTTTTTTAATAATTTTTTTTAATGCTTTTAAAAAAATTATTAAACTAATATTTAAACACATCCATTCAACTCAAATGCAAATTATGCAATGCCATTAATAAAAAAAATAAATGTCCAATTCTTTTATTCAAATAAAAGATTGCATCTCAACCTATGATTCAACATTTCAAATCAGCCAAACATTTTAAACTTTAAGGACCCCATGACCCATTTTTAAAATAAAAGAAAAAAAATATAAATTTGATTCGCCTCTCTTGCCAAGTGTCTCCGTCCCCTGGTAATCCATTTGAGGTGAACTTCAAATCAGAAAGCTTCGCCTGAAATAATAAAAACAAAATTAATTCTATTAGTAGAAAATATAAAAAAATATAACAAAATATATTTCAAGTTAAAAATAATGACTTTAATGAACAAAATAGGCGAACCTAAAGGCTGAACAAAATAGTACACAACCTAAAGGTCTTTTCCCCCTTAAGTACAAGTGAAAAGGAAGAAAATTAAACTTTATAGATAGAGGAACAGACACTGAAGTATACTCATGTTGCTCCCAAATTAGTCAAACCTGTTGGTGACTCCCTGGAAGAACGAAGATCTTTGCATGGATCTGGACCAAGAGCAAGAACAATATCAGACATCTTTTGCCATAAGCCAGATTTCCTAGCACCATTAGGAGGTGGAATGAGTGCGCAGAAATAGTTTGGAGAATCTTTTGAATTTACACGACACCCCTGGCAAATTGGCTTCCAAATCATATATAGTTGATGGATGCCATCTTCTGAAATATCACCAGTTGAGTGAATTCTCCTACAAAAGAGCCAAGGTGAGTGGGGAATCGAAATAAAAATTTAGAGACTTAAGCATCAGAGTGAATACAATATCAACTTCAGAGAAAACATGTACCTCAATATTTCAGGCAATTCTCCATCATTGTCGTCAGGCTTATGTCTTTTATTTTTGCTACGGGTGTTGGGTCTGCTCATTTTTTCAGCAATGAATTCAAGAATCACAAATAACTATACAGTGATACCCATTCTTCGTATAAATAGAACCAGAGGATTACTGTAAATCATAAAGGAGTGTATCATTGATGTTTCACTCCAAATGAGAATTTACCAAAGTGAAAATTCAAGTACTAGGCTTTCCATTTCCAGCAACTACTGAGAATTTTTTTCACCATATCTATATCATTATATAGGCATGAAGAAATGAAAACACAAAAAGTATCTCAAAACAACACCTCAGAAGAGCAGGATAATTCCCCAACTGGCATGTAAACCAACCCATACCTTGTTAGCATCTCTAACATCTGAAGTTGAATCTACCGTTCATTCTTCCCTCAGAATGAACAGAAACATAATAGTCAAAGAACAGAATATAAACAAAATGCTTAAAATATCGTTAGATGAGTTATACAATGCGAAAAACTCAATTCAAAGTGAACTCGTAATAAATACGAGGTCAGAGCAGTTACCTGCCATTCTTTATCGTGTTATAAACTGATCAATCAATATATCAAATAGTTTGAATTTCCTATATGAGATGTGTGCTGTAGAAGTCGGCCCATGGTGTGATGGCAAGTGCTGTCTGCCGAAAGCCATGTGTCATGGGTTTGAGTCCAGGAATTAGCTAGCCTCTCCAAAATGGGGGTAAGGCTGCCGACCGTCTACTTCGCCCAGAAGCAACTAAAAGTGGGAGCCTCGTGCACTGGGTACCACCTTTTATATGAGCTGTGCGCTACTGGTGGTACACGGAATAAGAAGGTCCCTATATCTATGTGCCTACTGCAAACTCTACACCAAAAACTGGACCATGGGAGTGATGGATCCGTTGCACTTCTGACACCCATTAGTTGTCAAAGATTTCCAATTCCTTGTGGAATGGTAATGTTGCTTTGTCTATTCTGTTGTACGATTTAATGGGCCTTAAGAACAAAGTTTTGATTAATCTTCATATGGCCTCATTGTCTCAAAATTTTGACAAGAGGAGCCATAGGTCTATTAATCAATCTTCCTTCTCCCTAAACTTTGAGTATTCAATTTCTTCCGCTCTTTTGAATCTGCCCATTTAAACTCGTTATTAGTTTGAAACCAATCTGGGTTTGGCCTCATCATATTAGGAACTAGTGAGTGGTTTTATGTGATTTTATTTTCGATTAGAGTTAAACCTACTCTTTATTATTATTTCTATTATTTATTGTAAATTCCTTGATATTTTTCTATCATAAAATTAACACAACGTTCTGAATAGAAGTCTCAATTGAAGTGCTTCCTCTATCTATAAGTTTACTTCCCTCAGTAGTAACGTTTGAAAGGAAGAAAATTAAACTTTTTGACAGGTAACTAGTTTTAGTTTAGATTTTGAGAATAAGATGAACAAAACAAGAAAAAATATACAATAATTCAATACCTCAGTAGATCCAATGAATGCTTATCTGTGCTGCTCTTCGCATCTGATTTCTCCACCTACCATCCCGATTTGCAGCTGCAGCAGCGTCACTCGATAACCATTTTTTAACTTCCTGCACGCATTACATTTCAAAAACAAGGGTGGAGTAAAGATTAGCATAAAAGCATTTAGGGACATCAAAAGAAAGTTTCCCAATATCTGTTATTGTTTAAATAATGGAATTTACTTTGGGAGCCCAATCTGGTGCTCAGAACTACCTTCTCAATATTTGGATTGGAGCGACTCTCCTCATCGGGCCATAGCATCCATGCAACAATGCATATGTCAATTCCATCTTGCACAGAAATAGATGGTAGCAATAAAAACGAGTTGTTTATCAATTCAATATTGCTCATTTCCTTCTGTTCAAAGCTGAGCCCACCAACCCTCTGAATGGAAAACCCTGGATTTTTAAAGACCTGAATCTGAGTTTTTAAGTTTCAAGTGATTTTCCTGAGTTTTCTGTATTATTGGCGATTAATTTAACATTGGGGCCATGGGTAAGAGCAGACCCTCCAACGGAAATTAAAGAGTTTCCAGCATTACAGTTATAATGCATTGCCTTAATTGAGTTCACACCTCCAGCGCCATCACTATTATCTGATGATTTATCTGCCTTTTCTCCTTCAACATCAAGTGAAAAATCCTTACACTTCTTATCTGTGTCATCTACAGATAGCTTAGTAGGAAGTTGAGTATCCTTGCTCGGTTGCTTAGCATCACAATTGCTAGGAGTATCCCCACCAGATGAGGACTGAATAACTTCTTGCATGCTGAAATCCCTAATGGCTGTGGAAAGTGAGGATCCAGAAAACTGAGGAACTAACACTCCAAGTGATTTGAATGTAGTAAATGCCACCACTCTTGCCTCTTCAGCTTGGTCAAGAACAAGTTTACGTGCACCATTTTTTATCTTCTTGGCCACACCCAATTGTACTCGTCGCATTGCTGAACCCTCTAAATATTCAATGATCAAATAAATCATCAGATAATAAATCAAACAATAACCTGCATTTACAGAAGAAAATGAAGAACAACAACCACAACAACAACAACAACAAACGATTTTACTTGAATTTGAAGCCACCATAACTCCATATGTTAAATTCAAACCATAATGATATTGACAAGAAAGGCTAAAGTTGGAAGAATATCAAAAAGATTATTGGAACCTCATCCAATGAAAACAAATCGAGATAAGATTATGCCAAACCAACCATAACTCAAGAGAACAAACTAGTAATATCAATCAAATGTCACATTGTAGCAAGATTCAAGCTGAGAAGAAGGCCATTGATCAACCCAGCTACATGTCCAAGCAAATGTTTGTGATAATCAATTCACTCCACTCTGTTTACATTTCACTTGGACCATCCAAAGAACTCAATCACCCAAACAATAATATCCTTGATCTCTAAAACAGAGATTCCATGTCCCTCAATTGTTGATGGGCCTTAATATCACAACTAGAGAGTTGGCATTTACAATTTTTTTGCCAGGAACATTAGTGTAGCTCCTCCAAATACAATGAGCATAAACTACAACTAACCATTCTATAAAACATACTTCTATGAAAATTAGGCACATCCCAACTTAAAAATGATGTGGAATAACTATAGTGGGATTCGTGATATAAAGCTTTTCCATATTATAATCAGATATTATACAAGCTAACATGCAGGTTTGTCTACATCAACCTTCTATGTAAAACAAAGTAAAAACAAAGATATTATAACGCATTAGAATTATATGCCACCAGGCAGTCAAACCTCAATGAACCTCAAAATAGTCGGTCTTCAAATGTGTAAAAAAATTATTTTTTATGTTAAAGACTACAAATATTAACTTCCCTTAGGTCCCTATGGACATACTATAATAGATGGGGAGATGGTGGCTTCAAAGGAGTTTGTTTTGTCACCAAAAACTAATGGGAAAAAGGGGCTACTCACTAGCCATTGACTATGACAGTCAACTGGGAGACCTTGCTGTTCTAGGGATGGTTCAGAAAAGAACTCACTCAATTCTTCCTAACTTTCCTGTTCTAACAAAATTATCCTTATCATACTATATCTCCTTTTTATGGTTTATTTTAAAAATCTATACATAAGGTGTATGCCTTAACACCCAAATATGTGGGCCACCTTGATACAGGAAAAGCATCCAAACATGCTAATCACCTTTAAAAATATGGGTCACAAACAAATAAATTACAGATATTAACTTGATTGCTGAATGCAACTTTAATATAGTGACCACTAGTGTAAAGCAAGGATCAAAATATCAGGTAAATTTTTTATTTCGGGCATGACCGAAACCGAAAATTTGGACCAAAATTTCGGCTGAAAACCGATAATTTGGACGAAATTTCGACTGAAATTTTGAGTCCCATACAAAATATGACCAAAATTCCGTCCAAATTATCATTTTGGTGAGGACCGAAACCGATAATTTGGACCAAAATTTCGGTCATTTCGGCCGAAATTTTGATCCTTGGTGTAAAGGAAGATCAACTTATTTCAACAAAAAAGAAATAATATATAAGAACTAAATCTTTAAACTTTTAGTTATTAAAAGCAAAAACATTTATGTCCTGATCCAAGTTTTCTTCACATATGGTCCCATACGTTACCATTCACGGAAGTGACTTTCTATTTAACCAAATACGCTATAAAATAAACATTTTGAATGTGGTGGCACCGTGGCAGAGAGCAAAGCAACAAAAGAGTAGTACTGAGTCGAAAGATAATAACTACCATGAGATACAGAATTCTAGGATTGAAACACATAAATTATCCCACAAATTTTCACCTTGTACAGCCCAAGAAGAAGATTCAAAAATAGCTTTGACTATTTCAGGAAGGGATGCTTCGGCAATGGTTAGAAGGGTGCGCAAGCAGCCTTATAAAGTGCCCTAGCTCGAGAACCATAAATAAAAATGAAAGGCATCATCTTACAGATTCAGTTGATATCAAACACCAGAATAAAATGTGTCATTTAGCTTTTATGAAAATGCACTCACTATATGTAAATAGGGAAAAGTAAGAAAAATATATTTACCTTAACATATGGTATAGTAGTAAGCTCTACACTTTCTGCTCGTACTCCAAATGAAACTCGATTTTGGAACTTAGCAACCAAGACTTCCAAATCATGCCAACCAAGTCTCTCGCAAAACAGAGAAACCATCAAAGCAAACCTGCCAGCATTCTCTTGCAAGGCTTGAATCATGCCTCTAGCCACTTTGAAGGCTTCACAAACATTGGAAACCGGTACCTCCTACACCCAGCATGGATAGAATAAGCATTGTCAATCCAGCGACAGGGGAAAATAAAAACTAGACATATATAACTACATACATAAGATTATCCGCTATAATTGAATCAAAAAATAGGTAATAAAGTATAACATAAGGTGAAAAGAGTGTTGAGATAAATTAGTCAAGATAATGAATAGGTAACAGATGATGGAAGTTTTTCATATTATTCATGTAAGTGGTTAACCTCTTGATATGACAAGAAGAAAACTAAATATGCAGAGATGGTTTTCCCATCTCTGCATACATCTACGAAGGTAAAGACCGCTTGAAAACAGGTATTAAGTCGACGATCTCCTTAAAGTTGTTGGGTAAATACCCTTAGACATAGGGATTTCAACTCTCCTAGCATATAACAGGAAGCAAACTCCCTTGATCAGAAAAGATATATTTAGTTTTGACAAGGCACTAATAATCGCTGTTACCATGGAAGTTATCTTTTGTATGACACCTTTATTACTTATTCGTTACTTGAACTATTAAATACACAATGAACACATAGCCAAAATATTTCAACTTATTACAATCCCATTTTCAGAATTTAAGTTCTATAAAAAGAACTAGATTCACACTTGAAGATCTACAAAATCAGCAGTCATTTGAGCATCTTTGGATTTCAGAGGAAAGGGACAAGACACCAGCAACTATGGTGCTATTATTAAGAACCGAATTTTAGCACCTTTTACTTACAAGGTTGTAGAATACTAATTGTTTGAGATCAATGAACATTGACTTCAGACAAACAAGAACCAAAAAGAGGTGACAACTTCGCCTATGGTATGAGAAAATTGTTTATACATGTAATCTGATTAACCCAACACTTCGAATGCATATTAAACTGTCCTCTTGGATCTGAAATTTGTCTATCATAAAAAAATTTATGACCTACTTTGGCTGCGTTAAATATGTTCAAATTGAATTGTGAGTTCCGACTCTCAAGGAGAGCCTGGATTACACCACAACAATAAATGTGTTACACTAGATATCATCAACTGCCACTTGTCATCATCTCTTACCTTCATGAGGGTGTCAACGACATCGATGAAGCCTCTGCAGCTAGCAATAACGAGTGCGTGAGCAGCCACATGTGGCCTAACCAGGTCCGAGCCCATGAGCAACTCGGCGAGTCTGGCTCGTCCATGGCAACTCGCTTCTAACAAAGCCTCCTCGCAAGCAGATAAATCATCAGATGATCACAGAGACTAGAAATACATCCACTTAGCAGATTGGATGCCTTTTCTCCTTCAAAAATCACAGGTTTTCTTACATTTTCCCTAATTATTGCCAACTTCTCTTAATAATAAAGATTGAAGCATTAAAATTTTAAATCTAAAGAAGAAACATCAATGCTGTGACTATAGGGAGATAGACCTTAGCTTTGACCATCTGACCCTGCTACAGGGCCAAGCATTTTATTTCCCAAATGGCCAAACAGGCACCTTTCCATAGTGGCTACACTTTGTTTGGATTAACTACATTAGTTGTTGTACTCTTACAAAATCTTCTAGAATAAACATGGTTCTAAATGGTGTGTCCATAGATTTCAACAATAAGGCATAGTCTGCACTTCCCACCCCATTTCAAGGTTTTTACCAGAATGAACAAACCCATTATACTGCATATTTACCATTATTAAACCTTAAACAGACAAGTTATAGCCTTTTGCGAATGTCATGGGCATAGTTTAAAAACTACACTAAGACCGTCTTTAAAAGTAAACAAGAAAAGTAACAAGCCAGCAAAAGAAGATAAACTGAAGCCCATACACAATCTTAAGATCGTTTCTTTCATAGTAAAACAAGAAAACGTAACTGTGTCTGAGATGCTGCTGCACCGCTTGCATGCGATACTTGAACAGCATCACACTCACTGCAACTAGAACATTCTGAACCATTCTCATAATCTCATTTTCTCTCACTTTTAGTATACATTCAATGCTCCAATTAAATTGACCATTATAGTTCCAGTGACTGAATTTTCTTTCTAATAAGAAAAGAAAAAAAAAATGGATTCTCGTTCGAACTATCATGTGCCAAACATGTATTTTAAGCCATCTAAGAAATCTCAGTAGCATGCATATCAATCTTCAACTATCATAGATAAGAAAATCTTAGGACAGTGATTTTGCCATCAAAAGCATCATAAGAATAATGAGCTTCAAACACAATCCTTAAAGAAGAGCAAGAGCCTCCACTTCTATCCCCACTACAACACCCAAGTAAGCAATCTCATTGTCCATTTAACCACCAAAGTGGACCTAACCTTTTATTATTAAGGCAATCTCATTGTCCATTTACACAAATTCCCACATACCATACTTACATACACAAGTAGTAAATAACAACCATTTTAAACTCAAAGAAAAACATTAGAATTGACTGTTGTTTGTTTGTTGCTTCTAATACGAGAAAACAAGAACATCCAAATATTATCAGATTAGATGAAACTAAGTACTAAACAAAAATCTCTAAACAGACTATTATATTAACAAGAATCTCTAAACTAAGTACCAATCATAGAAAATTGATTAGTATTAATTCCCCAGATTTCATAAATTAAAATGCATTTTTTTTAAATAAAAAAAAATAAACTGCTTGTCACTAGAACTATTGAGTATGCATCAAAGTATTGAGTATGATACCTTATTGGCGAAGTACAAATTGTCGAATCCGGATTATTTTTGATGATCTGCCACTCCAAATTCTCCAATTCTAAGTAATCTTTGCAATTCTTCAATTAATCGAGGAAAATTAACAAATCTAAAGTATACAAACAAAAATGCCCCAAATAAGTAACAAAAATGCCCCAAATAAGTCAGAAAAATTCAAATATGAAATATATATGGCCAAAAATTCCCGTTTCTGTTCTAAAATTGAATGTTCTAAAATATATTAACAAGAATCCACAAAAAAGTCAGAAAAATTCGAATCTAAAACCTATAAACTGAATGCCCCCTTTTCTATTCCAAAACTGACCGATCTGAAATACAGAGATATAAAATCCCCAAAAAAATATCAGAACATTCAATTCTTACATTTTGGTGTCAATCCATAGCTCTCTATCATTTCTCTCCACTCTCCGACACAATGAAATCGGAGCTAAAACCCTTCGTCGCAGTTCGAAGCTCAGCTAGATCGTACTCAATCCATAGCCGGTACTTGATCCTGCTCAGCTGGATCTGCATCAGCTTCAAAATTATAACAAAAAAAAAAAAATCAAATCCAAAATCATAATCTCAAAACCAATACATATATCAGAGATCAAAATACCTAGATCAGGTTTGTCCACTTGTAACGATTCTTCTTCAAGAGACTAAACATTGCTGGTCTTCGACTATAATCGGTTGAGAAGATGAAGATGATCGATTGAGAAGATGCTAGCTCGAGGAGAGGAAGGCGAAGAGGTGAGAGGGAATGAAGAAGTCAGACGAAGAGGCTTGGTTTTTTAGAGCGTATAAAGAGAGGCTGGGTTTTCGATTTAGGGTTCGTCTACGTTGGCCGGATTCATTTGCTACAAATTTACATATAACGTGTTTTAAACTTACAAGTGACGTGCTTTAAACTTAAAAAACTACTAATTTAGGGAGGAAAACTACTGTTTTAATGAGTAGAATAGTATACCACTTTTTAAATAGTAGTTTATTTTATAAAGCTATAGTGGTTTTTCCCTCCTTTTGACGTAGTGCTTGTTAGGTAATTTGGCCAGAATATTTTGTTATGGCTATCAACGACTTGAGTTGGGAAAAAATTTTGGTTGCTCGATGGGTCAAGGGTATACGCTTGATTTGGCTAGCTTGTACAACCGGACCCAATCCATTCGAGTCAAGGGTACATGCCCGTCCCACGAGAAAACCTACTCCAACTTGGTTCAAAATCCCCTAAATGCCTCTAATTATTGAGCTTAACTTACTCAATCTGGTTCAAAATCTTCTAAACCACTCCAATTCTTTCATATTGCATAAAAGATATCGGGTTGACTCCATCGGACCCAATCTTTAACTTGAAACTATGTTTGAAGGTCAGATTGGATGCTTCCAGCTCGACAAACATGATGGTTGAACTTAATTTACCCAATTCTGTTAAAAAAGGGTACCTCTGTTTGCGCCCATGCATTCTCGAAAAGTGCCTACATCTCATACCCTTTGAAAATCATTGATTGCTTCGGATCATATGATGGAGATTATTTTTTCGCCCCAATCTTCCACGAAATAGATCTTGGCGTACCAATCAGATAGTCATAATTTTATTAGATATGTCACAGATCTCCAAAAAATGTCCGTAAATTCACGTTTGACAATAATGTATGCCATATGATTCAAGGATATTTTTTGTGGACCTATGAGACATGGAAGAAAAAACTAACCGTCTGATAGGTCCGCTACAATTTCATAATCTGTTGTGTTGAAGATCGGAATAAAAAGCGATCTCCATCATTTGATCCGAAGTAGTCAATTGTTTTGAAGGGTTCTACGCATGGGCACTTTTGGAGAATGTGTGGGCGCAAACAGAGGTAACCTTTAGGGCTCGTTCGGCAGTTTATGAGCTTTCCCCAGAAAAACTCAGAAAATCACTACCTCAGTTTCTGCCTAGAAACTAGCTTGCTGAGAAAAGAAAAGTCACTTTCTGAGGGGAACGTTCTTGAGTTACTTAGAAACCCAATTTCTGAGAATTTCTTATGTTTTCTTGTGTTCTACACTTTCTCAAGAAAATGTCAGAAAGCGCATTGTGTTCTTTCACACGCTATAGCCGCACGTATTTATGACCTTCATCTAAGTGGCTATATTGATCAGATGATCGTCAAAATTTATAAGCATCCAATCAGCAATATGTTGAAGACTTCGGTCGAGCGGATTATGAGAAAATCACTTCAAACATAGGATCTTTCATCTAAGCGGTTATATATATATGCCAAATGAAGAGCTTGGTGTTGGGTATTAAAATTGAATTATAATTAGTCAGTCTCTCTTCCTGCAAAATTATAATAACCCAAAATTTTCGGAAATGTTGAATTGTTGACCTTTGACGAGAATGTGACCTTTTGACTGATTCTACCTAAGTCAAATAATTTGACCTGGGTAACGTGGCCTCAAACCCCAATTATTATAATTAGGGGTACGCGCCAGGCACATTGAATCCCAACTCATACCCTATGTAGAGCGTATGCGTATTTGTATAGGTTGCAAAACGAACCTAAGCCCAATGCTTGAACTTGGATCCCAAACTGAATTTCAGCTCAAATCGAGAGTAGACTAGAGGCCAATATCCCAACCCATCACGTGGCACCCAGCCAAGTGTACATATTCGGCAAGGCATGCAATACCGCCTTGGAACTTTTGAAATAAGTAATTTAAAAGAATGTATTTTGTGTGAAAAGTGTGTGTGACTAATTGAGCCGACCAGTTGGGCCAACTTTGAGCCTCAACTAGAACCTTTGAAGAAGTGACAAATACACCGATTAGGTGTTTGTGTCCAACCCGATACGCACTACACACCGTGGATTTCTAAATTTATTTAATTTTTAGAAACACATTTTAGCGATGAAAGGGCTTGTGTGTTTAATGGCGTGACTAGCTACACAAGAGCACTCTTTTTGGACCCTTAGATAAAAAGCTAACACATTGTTTCAGTGTGTGCGCTTCACACTGAATTGGCTCCTTTGGTTATAAGTGAAGCCCCACGTGGGTTTCTCACTTGCTTGCAAAAGAGAAGAGAAAGAGAGGAGAGAAGAGAGATAAGAGATAGAAGAAGAGCTTCCCCTCCTGTTAAGACCTGAAAAGTAACACTTTTCACCCCTTAACTTAGCCTTTGATTAGACCCTTAGCCATCTAATAAATGTTTGTTAAGCTATTTTTGTAGGTAATAAACAACAGTGCAATAAGGCCATAAATCCTATTAAGGAGCCCATAATTGGCACCAGAAGTCCCTCAGAAGAACGAGCCATGAATCCAGACCTGAGGTAAGCCTCGCGCAGCTGACAAAGCTCCAGAGGAATCAGAAAAATATGCTTTGCGCAGTCCTCACGAAATCCCAAGACTTCATAACAACTTCTCGCGCAGTTGAGTGATAGAAGAGCTTCAGAAGCCTTGAGTCACGCAGCTCTCGCGAAGTTCAGAAGTAAAAGGTCGCGCAGTCTCGCACAGTTCAAGAGAGCTTCAGGAAAATCCTCGCACAGCTGTCGCGTAGTAGCCGCGAGATGCAAATGTCAAGAGAACCTGTCGCGCAGTTCAGAAAAGCCTCAAAGCTATCACGAGGATCCTTGCGAAGTTCCATTAAGAAGTGAACTTCTCGCGCAGTTCTCGCACTGTTCAGGAAGAAAGCAGTCTCGCGAAGCCAGAGTTATCCTCGCGAAGATTTATTGTGAAATGGAATGCTCGCGCAGTTCTCGCGCTATTCACAAGTAGCAATCCAATTTCACGAAGCCCAATCCAGCGAGAGCTTAATTATCTACCTCGCGACTGCTCAAAGCATCAAGAAGCTGCAACCCCGTGACGTCTGAAGTTTTAATACAAACTCATCCTCGCGAAGTTTGTGCTACCACGCGACAAGTCTAGGAATCGACTGCAACCTGGCGAAGCTCTGAACTCCAACTTCCATCATTCTGTAGAGGACATTCTGAAGATTTCCAGTGATTAGGGCACGCACTCCCATGCTCAAATCTCTATGCACATGCCCCGAGGCATCCAAGGATCATCAATAGGTCACATGGCATCGCTAAAATTAGGGTTTGCTAACCCTAATGCGCCGCCACACCCACTGCTATATAAACCTAAGCCTGGTTTAGGTTTAGGGATCCTTGTTTTTTAGACCTAAACGCCCAGAAGAGCTCAGACCTTGTCACTGATACGTGATCTGAGATCTTCTTCTTTTCTGTTCTTCTGTAGTCGTAAGTAGTTTTCCTTTTTCTTTTTCTTCTCTCCATCGCCCAGCACTTGCTGGCCATTCCTCTGTCTGTTTATTGAGATTAGAGTAATGGAATTTGTGATTGGGTGTTGTACTTTTATGGGATTCGTGTGTTTGTGAGTTGCTCTGGGCAAGGCTGCTGCCTTATCATCCGCCATTGCTTTGGCTGCGATTCAAAGCAATGGTGGACTGATTCTAAGGACCCATTCAGATCCAAGTGACCTGTGTGTCTGGGCTATCATGGTCCGATACAGCCTTAGCCCCACCACAAGGCCCACTAGATCTGAAATCCCCATGGAAGCTTGAGCTGGTAGCCTTGTGACCATGGTGGTGGTAGTAATATTCTTGTTTTGTTTTGGGCTCCATGAGGAGGATAGCCTCTGGGATAGTCTGTGACCATTCAAGTGGACAGGTTATAGCCTTAGGGTGAATCCAATCCGCCGATCCAAAATGAATCCTTCTTCTCCGAGCCTGAGCTTGTAGCCTAGTAAGAGATTGTATAGTGACAGACTCCCCTATATTAGTATAGACTCGCCATCAGATGTTAGATCTGATCTGGTTATGGAGATTGTAGGCTTGTGACTGGACCATTGTAGTCCCACTCAAGCAATGGACAGCTAGATCTAAGGTGGCACTCAATCTCTTGCTGGTTCTATGTGTCTGGGCTATCATGGTCCTATACAGCCTTAGCCCCACACATAGAGCTTTAGAGGTTGAGGTTCCCTATGGAGTCCTGAGCTTGTAGCCTGGATGAAGTAGTGCCTACAATGATTAACTTGTTCTGACCCATCTCTGGATTGTGGTTCCCCTATGGGATAGTCTGTGACCATTTAAGTGGACAGGTTATAACCTTAAGGGATTGGATCATGGCACAGGGATGAGTTGGATTCTTTCTCTTCTTTGGTGATAATGTAGCCATTGGACAGGATTTCTATAACAGCAGATCTGGATTTGAGTCATAAATTCCAGCAGATCTAAGCTCAATAGCATACTTCTCACCCTTTTATATTTATTTTCCCACATTCCATCCATCTTCTCAACCTTTTCTATAGTTAATTCATTATGCTACCTTAGGACACTTGGAAACTCTCCTCCTTTTAGGACTGCCAGATCTATAGTCAGATCTGGAGGGACTACTAGAGTTGGCTCCCTTGGAGCCGTAGATCACTTTTTCCTATGGGACAAACTCTTACTTATTAAAACTTGCTACAAATGGACCCTGTATCTTGCAGGTCTAGGATTTCTCAGTTGTGCTGATTCCATCCCCTCTTTTACTTTGATTTTAAATTGCTTTTACCACCAACAAATAAAGTAAGCACATTGAAAATAACCAACACCTCCCTTGCCATTCTTCTTTACCGTTGTTGATCTTCCGCTCAAGCATCTTCTTCTTCATCGATTTACCGCAAGAAGGCACCGATCTTGCCGCGGTTTTGATCAAAGCGAAAGAGAACTCCACCCATTTCAAACCCTCTTTTTCATTTGAAACCCAAACCTCGTGGATCTCGCTCTAGAACGCACTATTTTACTTGGAAGAACCGTTGGAGTTGTTGGATACGTCGAGGAGGTTTGATCTCTGCCACTACGATCGAAGGAATTAAAGGATTTCAAATAATTGGGCGATTGTGAAGCGTGGAAGCCGATTCTTAGATGCGATCATCGTTACCATTTCGTATCCGATTTAAGGAGGTAAACATTATGGTTATTTCATGTATTGAAGTTAGTTTATGTTGCTTAGATGTATGCAAAAGATTAGAATAAAAAAGATTGATTTTTGATGTGAAAATGGGTTTTGAAAAAGAGAAAAACACGCAGAATCACGCATAGTTTTGCACGCAAGTTGAAAAAGTCGCTTGCGCGAGTTGCGCATCAGAAATAGGCTAAAAAGTCCTTAAAACAGTCACTCACCCGAGTTTGGAAAGTCGCTCGTGCGACTTTGGAAGTCGCTCGCATGACTGCGATAGAATGACTGACACTGCTTCAGTATTTTGGTCGTAACTTTCTGTTCTGAACTCGGATTGACATGATTCTCTTGGCGTTGGAAAGAGGACAACGAGCTTTATAACTTTTGTAAATTAATAATTTCATGAATTAAATGTTTTAAAAATTAAAATTTAGGAGCAAGTTAGGACAAGTTCTACATGATCCAAGATTAACACGAACTTGTCCATTCCACCTCAGTTTGGAGAAAAGACTTAGGAATATCGACATTTGTGATCTTTTCGTCATTAACATGTAGCGTATAAACATGTTGGAATGTAGATTAAGAGTTGTAGGCTGCTTGTGAGGATTTTCACATTTTGCTTTCGCAAGACATCAAACCGAGGCATGGAGAATTCATTACTTAATTGCATTTTTGATTTGATTCATAGATGTCGTGATATAATTGAATAATAAATGTTGAACCGTAATTAGAATTTGAACTTTGAATTTTGAGCTTTGAATTGTGAACTCTGAATCCGCACTTTGAAATATGAATCTGTATTTAAATTCTTTGAAAAGAAACGAATCCTCCGAATTTTGAATATGAACTTGAATGTGATATGAACTATGAATCTGATAGGAATATGTATTTGTAACTAAATCTAATATGGATATGAACTTTGAATTAGAATCTGAACTTTAAATCTGATATGAATTTGAACTCTGTTTACAAAATTATAACCATGAATATGAATTGAATCTTTCGAATCTGAATGTGATATTTTGATCTTTGAAATTAAATCGAAATTTTGGAAATGAACTTTGAACTTGAACTATGATCTCTGAATTTGCACTTGAATAGGAACCTGAACTTTGAACTCTGAAATTAGAACTTTGAACTGAATTGTACACTCTGAACTTTGAAACCATTGAACATCGATTCTGATTTGATATAAATGTGTACATGAATCAACCGACGCATAAAGATATCTGAATCGTGAATCGGTATGACAATTAATCCGTGAATCGAATCGGCACGACGACATATCCGTGAATCGAACCGGCACGACGGCATATCTGTGAATTAAAAAATAAGTCAGGTAAATTAAAGTAGACCGCTATGACGAAATATATGTGCACACCGTGGACCGGTAGGGCGGAGTATATGTGTATTTGTAGACCGCTAGGGTGGATTAATTATATGTGTATCTGTGGACCGCTAGGGCAGATTATATGTGTGTCTATGGATTGCTAGGGCGAATTATTTGTACAATTGTTGACTGCTAGGGCGGATTATATGTAAGTAAATTAAACTGGATCTTTGAATCCGAATCGAACTTGATTTTGAATCAAACTTGAACTTGAATCATTGTGAAACTCCACCTAAGACATGTGATTTTCAGATTTTGTTTTGATATGAAAATGTCCTTGGAAATTTCGTTTGATATGAAAATGACTTTACCATTCTGAGATGAAAATGACTTTGAAACATATCCCTGTTTTAAAATGAAATGCCTTTTGAAAACTTGTATTTGAATCTGCGTTTTGATGAGAAACTGTTTTGAAATCTTGTCATTGGATCTATGCATGATCTGATAAAATGTAATTGTTCTTGAGTTTTCTCTACTAAGATTAGACTGTTAGCTCACACCGACTATACGTCACAGGTGTGGCACTTGATCAGGAAACAGAACTTGAAGAGAATATAATTTTGCATACCGGAAGAAGGAGATCTTACGTATGAGAATTTTACTCATAGATAGGGGTTTGTGAGCATTGGCAAGATTTTGGGGATTGTAGATTTCTGACTTGGCACATCTAGGTGGGTTATATAATTATAGCATCAATTTTTGAATTACGTGTTCTCTATATAGAAAAGAAGATTTTATTTTATTTCTGTCATAGGTATATCTGCTTTGATTTTTATACTTTTATGTGGATGTACCAAGTATTCTATTTTCAGATTGTGATCTACGATCTGGTGGTCCGGATTTTCCCAGTTAATAAAAAAAAAATTATCCCAAAAATCCGTGTTAGGAAAATCCGAGCTATCACAAAAACAGTATAAAGTTGATTATAATCATCAGTTTTAACTTATTTGTATTTTGCTCTATTACAACAAGTGAAGGGTGCTAATTCCTTGGTACTACTATTGCGATCCAGTATTGGAGTTGAACACTTTGATTTGCTTGATGGGAGCAACTGAATAGGTTGGTAGACTGACTTGCAAAAACAATACATTTTGGTAGTAATTTTACAGCTAGTTACATTTAAATGACAATTAAAGAGACCCCTAACTGCCATTTACATTTAAATGACAGTTAAAGGATTTTGGCTGGGGCTGCTATCAGTTGAAGCAATGATTCAGTAAGACACCTCGTCGTGTACTATATGATGAGTAATGAAATGTGATGATATTTCACCCCTAAATACCTACATTTAGCCGTCCGATGAAGGCTATCTGATGAAAATTATTAGATTTGAAGTGTTTCAGGTAAATACAATCAAAGTGCAGAAAACAGCCAAAGAATTCTGAAAATACTGTCAAAACACTGCAACTTTGGATCATCGAGAACTTGGTGCGACTTGCACCTCAATTTGGACCATCAAGACTTCAGCTTAACAAAATTTCCAAAACATAAAAGTTGTAGATCTTTCTGTCAGCTTTCCAACTCCGCAAGAATCATGTCAATCCGAGTCAGGAATAGAAAGATATAGCCGAAATACCGAAGCCGTGTCTGATATAAAAGTGGGCTGGAATTCACGAAAATCTGGGAGGTCGATGCATCGACCCTTTTGCTTGATTAATCGAGGTACAAAAGTAGTGTGACACGGAATTGACTCTTTTAAGCAGATATTTAGGGATTGTTGGAGGGTCAATGAATCAACCCTGACTTGTCGAGCTGGGACACCTATGTTACTGGGAAACTATTTAAACACGGAACTAACACTTCGAGTTAGAAAATAATAATTTTTTAGGGGGAATTAATTTTTAGAGAATTAGAGTTTTTATTTTTTAGAGTAGACGTAGAGATAGAGATTTTTTATTCTTTTTGAGAGTTTTGTTCCTTTAATTTTTCAGTATTCCTTCCTTCAATTTATTGTTTTTATTCAGTTGATTCCTACTTTAATTTTAGAGAGCATTGTTAATTTCGTTTCTGAAGATCATTGTACTTGTGGATCAAAGTAATTTCTGTTGAAGTTTGAGGTATTTTTAATTCATTGAATTGATGTTATTTTTCTTTTCTTATTTATTTATGTCATTTAATTACAATATGTGTGGCTAAATTCATAGGGATGGGGATCTAATGATTCTCATCCGAGGGATGTACTTCTAACAATATAAATTTAGGATTAAAATATGAGATCTTATTTTATGGTTATTGTGTTATCACGAACGGATGAAATCCCTACAACTAACCGGGATCGAGTGTGCCGAGCCATGCCTTGGATCTCAGATCTGTGACGGTAATTTTACCCAATCATTGTTCTATGGTCTTTTTACTTTCATCGTGTGGATCTACTTACGATTATGATCTGGGATCGAGTGCCGAGCCATGCCCTAGATCTTGGATCTGTAATGGTAATTTTATCTTAATTACTCCCAAATCTTAATTCAAGTGTGCCGAGCCATGCCCATGATTTCAGATCTATGGTGGTATTCTTGTTGGAATTTTTACCTACTTTGGGAATGATTTTTATTTGCATCTGAGATCAAGTGTGCCGAGCCATGCCCTTGATCCCGGATCTATATATGAAAATCATCTCTGAAGTTAAGTCTTGATTGCAGGGATGCAACGTGGAACCTATCGGGGTCTCGACCATTTATCTTCCATAAAAGATAATTTTCTTCAATGGTATATCTCATAGTTTAATCCTTAAATTTATATTACGGGAAGAACAGACCAAATATGGGAGGATTTAACATCTTCATCTTTACCTTTATTTTTGAATTATCAGTTAAGTTTTAGTTTGTAGTAGTAATTGTCATCTCATCAAACCACCTAAATCATAAGACTGGTAGAATACTATTAGATCTTGATAGATTTCTTAAATTACTGTCTTATCTTTTTAGATCTTCAAAAATAGTCCTCGTGGGAACAATCTCGTACTCCGCACCCACTATATACAATCTGATTCGTGCGCTTGCGAGTAAAACAATATAATTAAAATTCACATCACTATAGTAGCCCAAGCTCAAAAACTGAGCTTTCCTGAGCAAAATTCTCTAAAAATGATCTGTCACTTTCAACGGAAAAAGCTCTGAAAACACGTAGACCTATAAAAACTCTCAAACATAAGGAAAGCTCAGAAAGTCCTCAAGAAACCCATTTTCTGCAGAAAATGCTAAGGAAATGTCATTTTCTTAGCTCTCGAACGAGGCCTTAGAAAGTTGGGTCTGCGGCGGTATCTCATCCATCGGACAAATTATGATAGGAAACCAGTATACGCAACTACAGATTCGGTCTCTACAGCTTACGATTTCCATGATTAAATTTGTTGACCATGGAATTTGATGAAAGAGATCATTTTTGGCACCAATCTTTTAAACAACAGATCCTGACATCATTTGCCACCTATCAGATAGTCAGATTTGATTCTACGTGGCACACATCTTCAAAACTGACAATGATCAAGCGCTTATCATGCGGATCACGGGATTCTGGGGTCACTTATGGGGAAGTGTGACACATTTAATCAAAACTTTTAATCTGGTACGTGAGCCATCATATCAAGATGATAGGTGAGCCATGTTATCAAGATCCATTATCATGATTCATTATGTGCTCAATTAGTATAAAAAAGATATTTATCATCAATTCAAGGTAGTCAATGGCTTTGGCCGTGGAAATTAAAGGCTGCAGAAATCAAAGCTTCGGTTGGAAATTCCAGTGGCCATTATGAAATTAAAGACAATGAGGGTGGCATTTTCGTAGTTGACTAAAAGCAGAAGGGCATTTTAATTTTTCGAGATGGCTAAAGACCCCCCATCTGGTTACCGTATCTGCAAATCTAAGAAAAAATTTTCTGGTGCGAAGAGATAAGACAATGGAAGAAACGATGTTTTTTGTGGGTTTAGTTTGTTTAGTTTTGATGATCTCATGGATTTTGAGGATAGTAGAGTTGATTTGGTGGAAACCGATGAGGATGCAGAGAGTTTTGAGGGAACAGGGAATCAGAGGGCCACCCTATAGATTATTGTTCGGCAATTTAAAAGAGTTCGTCGGGATGATGGAAGAAGCCAGATCCAAACCCATGAATCTATCTCACAAGATCGTGCCACGTGTCTCTCCATTTCTTCATCACACGGTCACTAATTACGGTATTCATTATGGATTATTTTTCTTTATTTCAATATATATATATATATATATATATATATATATATATATATATATATATATATATATATTTTATAAGGCCCAACGTCGAAAATTGAGTTGCAAGTACGAATACATATGTAACAGTTGCTGAATAGCGTGAGGAAGCATCAACGGAATTTTTTTTTTTTTTTCAGACAATTTTTCTAATAGCTTATGCGGCGCAAGGTCACTGCTGCAGTGCTTGAGCCCATAAGTACTGCAGCCAGTGACGTTGCGCCACATAAGCTGTCTGTAAAAAATTATCCACCGTGTAATATGGGTGTTGAAATAGAATGGATCCCATATCCCATCCGGTAGTGTTTTAAAGTATATATTTTAAGGTAATTTTTTCGAATGGATTTCCTGTCAGGCAAATTTCTCCTTCCATATTAATCTTGCCAAAATTGTCTAGTTTACCGTTACTTTTGAGGTCCATGGTTTTAAATCTCCGAAAACTGAGAGATATCGGATGGGGTCGTTACGCAAGACGCCTCGGTGATATGGCGTGGTATGAAACATAGTGTTCAAATGTTCTATATATTTTCTTATATTTAAAAGAAAAAATACTTTCATATATATATGGACCCATTTGGCTAATACGTATCTGCTATATCTGATAAGTAACAACTTGGGAGTCAGCCCATATGCTGATATGTATCGGTCTTTAAATCCTTGATGGATAGGCCAGGCCAATGAACTGGTTGAACTGTCATGACTCAGAATCCTTACCCGATATCGAGGGCCTAGAATTCCGTGTTATGACACTGCACGCTGGTTAAGGCGATAAGCGGACATACACATAATCTATAAATTGACTTAGCATATGGATTGAAACATTTAAGATAGAATTAAAAATAATTGACTCATAAATTAATAGCGGGAATCATAAAAGACAATAAAAATGTAAATCCTAATCATGCATCTAAGATAGAAAATAAAACAAGTTTTACGTAGAATAAAATGATCCTAAACGTGAACTCACAAAAATATCAAAATAACTAGAATATGTCTCTAAAAAAATAAAGTCTAAAGAAAAAGGACTCTCAAGGCTCGTAGAAATCTGCCGGATCTACGCTCTCCTCCGGATGATAGCCAACGTCTCCATCTACGTAAGCCGCCTCCGGAACAGCAGCTCTCTCGCATCATCATGAACAGGATAAATGGAATCTTCACTTGAAACTGTTTAATTTGGGAGGAGGGTGAGTTTACTCAGTCGCGTAAACTCAGCGGGTTGCACAATCGATCCACTATAACTTACTCAGGTGATCGTGTGTGCAATCGCTTGAATTACGGTGTGTTTTTAAAATATAACCAACATCTTAAATAAATGAAATAAACTTATCCATAATTCATAACATATCATAATCTAACTGAAAAACATATTAAAACATAAAGGGTACATGATGCTTCTAATTTTCTTATCTCTTTTTCTATTTGTCTCATCAACTTAGCATACATGACATATCGTAAGTCTTATTAATTACTTCATACGCCTACACAACGTACTTCGCATCTTATCTTATTTAAACGATCGCTGCTCGAGCCTACCACGTGAGGTCCACGTGTAGATAACCACCTAACCTCCATATCATAACATAAACCATCATCCAATCAGATGAGGTTGCCGGCATAGTAACCACGATGCCCCCTTAGTTCGAAACAAGGCTATAATGTCTTTAAGACCTGTCTTGGCTGCAAACGTTAGGCCTTTACGGTGGCTCGTAAGGTATGACACGTGTAGAAACTTAATTAATGTTTAGCTGGCCTTCACAGCGTGTCTTATATATCATATTATTTTTCGGTTACGGGCTTAGGTCCCCTCTCCGATTTCATATTTGCGTGGGCTTAGGTCCCCACTTTCTTACATGTGTCTTAATATATTATTTTCTCATTTTTTCTTAAAACTTAGTTAGAATGGGCCACGATGCGATAGGCTTCACTAAACCACGTTTTTCAAGGGTTGGGTTCCGTAGTAACCTGGATGTACTTCGTGTGGTATCCCATACTACCATAGAGGTTGCATTCGTACATAGATGCCTATATTCCAAGTTCCACGTGACCGTGAAAGAAATCCCACCGCGACGAAGGCTTATGTCATGTGTCATATCTTATTCTTAACTTATATGCGTATGTCCTATCGTGATTTTCTAAATGATAAATATCATATGATAATAATGAACATATTTAAGAATGAACTATAACATAAACCTTAAGCATTTCATATTTTTGAAGAAAATTAATAAAGAGTATAACATAGGAAATATTAAAGTAAAACAGAAAATAAGAAATATTTAACTACATTTATTTTGCAATAGAGTTGAAACTATACTTCATTAGGGTTAATTGTATCCATAAAATTTGGTGATTGACTGGTATAGCGATCCGACCTATTTTAAAATTCTAAAGGAGCACATGTGTCAATTTAAGGATTGTATGAGGCTTAAAGGAGGTAATAGAATGGTAAGTATTGAAAAATGTCAATATTTGACCCCTTAAACTTATAGATTGTTATTCGATGCAAGCTATTTAATATATTTTATTTAATTTTAGCGATTTATAAGTCTAGAGATAAGTTTAGCATAAAGTAACCCAAGAGTTAAAAAAAATAATGTCAAACCCGTGCACCTTGAGTCATCTAAAACGTATTCAGACTTGCAGCTCAATTTTGACCCTAAAAATATTAAATTCGTGAAATTACTATTTCAGACAAAGTTGTAAATCTCATTGTCTTCTTTCCAATGCCGCAAGAATCACGTCAATCCGAATTCGGAGTAAAACGTTATGGCCACAATACCAAGACTGTGTCTATTAAAGAGTTTGGCCGAATTTCACGAAAATCTGGAAAAAACGATCCTATCGATTTTGGGTCGAATTTTTATGTTTATAAGACTCGAAATTTATCAAAATTTAAGAAAAATTTAGGGTTTTCTTTTTAAGAAATAACTGAATAATTTAAGATAGATTTAGAGGCACCCACCTGTTGAAGCGTGATTCGAATCCTACGATGATTTGGGTTGATGGAGATCAGATTCGAAAGACGATATGTCCGAGTCTTTTCACGAGAATTCTTTTCTTACGATAGATCGGTCGCGGCGATGAGAAACTTTGATGATGTAAGATTCTCTGATAAGATCGAAAATCGATAGAGATCCGATGAAGAATTGTGAAAGATGGCACTGTTGGAGCTTTTGCAGAGAAGAGAGAATAGAGAGAGACAACTGAGAGAAGAAGTAAATATATATCTAATTTCTTTTCTAGGTTAACTCTAATTAAAGCTTTCCGTATAAGATTTAATAAAAATAGTAGTTTTTACACGCAAGTAGAATTCATAGGTTGAGAAGAGGTTTTGCTCCAGTGCTTTGTATAAGCACTAAGGTAAATGGTGATTCTCTCCCGAAATTACAGTTATGCCCTTTAACCTGCTTCGCTCTTCAAACGGGCGTAATTTTTTTTATTTTTATCGAAATCGACAAATTATATATCGTTGGAATCGTATCGACGAGTACTTCGCAATTGAGTCTAATATTAATATTTAAAAAATCAGACTATTTCTAAAGTGGGTAGATTCCGGTGTGGAGCATTAGCACCACGCACTGTGGTACATCATCTAATACCGTTAAAAAAGTTAAAAAAATATAAGTTGTTACATTCTCTCCCCCTTATAATATTTTCGTCCTCGAAAATTACGTAAATGAGAGAATGAGCTCGAGATACTTCTCCCTAATCTCAACTTCTCATCTAAAGTCAAAGGTACAACGATAGTAAAAAAAAATCATCAGGGCCGTTACATTCTCTCTCTCAAAAAAATTTTCATCCTCGAAACTTACGTACCGGTTATTCAAAAAGCTCAGGATGGTTTTCTTTGATGTCGTCTTTATTCTCCCAGGTCGCTTCCTTTGGCGTGTGATGTTGTCATTGGACCAACATTAATCTCGTCGTTTTGTTCTTGAAGACTTGAACTTTCTGGTCGAGGATCTTGATCGGTCTCGCTATGGTAGTGAGATCCTCCTTTATATGACGGGTTGGATCTCCACGATGTGTGATGGGTCATAGATGTATCTCCTCAGCATTGATACGTGAAAAACATCATGAATTCCCATATATTATGGCGATAGAGCAATTTTGTACGCAATCTCACCCACAAGTTTTGTGACTTCGAAAGGCCCTACATATCTGGGGCTCAGCTTCCCGCGCTTTCCAAAGCGCATGACTCCCTTGGTCGGAGAGACGCGAATGAATAGTCGTTCGCCAACCTCGAACTCTAAATTACGACGGTGAGGGTCAGCGTACTTTCTCTGATGATCCTGGGCTATCTTATGTTGTTCGTGTATCAGTTTGACTTTCTAAGTCGTAGTTTGGACTAGTTCGGGTTCAAGCATCTTCCTAACTCCAACTTCGTCCCAACACAACGGCGTTCTGCAACTTCTGCCATATAAAGCTTCGAAAGGGGACATTCCTATACTTGCCTGGTAGCTATTATTGTAAGAGAACTCGATCAGCGGGAGGTGATCGTTCCAGTTCCCTCGAAAGTCGAGCATATACGCTTGTAACATATCTTCAACTATTTGATTCACTCTTTCAGTCTGGTTGTCCGTCTATGGGTGAAAGGCAATACTAAAATCTAATCGAGTGCCCAGAGCTTTTTGGAAGGCTGTCCAGTATTTTGAAGTAAATTTTGAGTCTCGATCAGAGACAATACTGACTGGGACCCTATGTAGTTTGACAATCTCTTTCAAATATGTTTCGGCAAGTTTGTTTCCATCTGTGGTAGTCTTGAATGGTAAGAAATGAGCTGACTTGGTCAATCTGTCAACTATTACCCAGATTGCATCGTTCTTCTTCATCGTCTTTGGTAGACCTACGATGAAGTCCATAGATATGTTTTCCCACTTCTATTCCGAGATGGGTAGGGGTTGTATAAGTCTGGTCAATTTTTGATGTTCTGCCTTGACTTGTTGATACACTAAACATCTCGACACTTATTCGGCTATTTCCCGTTTCATATTCGGCCACCAATACCAATTTCTCAGATTTCGATACATCTTAGTACTGCCTGGATGTACTGAGTATCCTGATTTGTAACCTTCATCAAGTATCTCCTTTTTCACATGAGGGTCATTGGGTACGCACAGTCTTTGTCTGAAGAGTAACATCTCATTCGTCCTTAGGCTGAAATCGGGTTTCGATCTTATGGTTTCAATGATTTTGAGAATCTCTGGGTTTGTACGCTGTATTTCCCTGATTTTGTCCAAAATGAACGAACTCATCACAATTCGTGCCAAATATACACCATCGTCAATCTCTTGGAAGTAAATGTCTTCTTCGGCGAGTTCATTGAAGGGCTTCCAAATTTTTAATCTGGCTAATAGTGCCGAAGATTTTCTATTAAGTGCATCAGCGACGACATTTGCTTTTCCGGGGTGGTAATTTATTGAGCAGTCGTAATCTTTCATGTATTCCATCCATCTACGTTGTCTCAAATTCATGTCCTTTTGTGAGAAAAGGTACTTGAGACTTTTGTGATCCGTATAAATCTTGAACGTCGCGCCGTAGAGATAGTGTCGCCATAGTTTGAGGGCAAAGATAACTGCCGCCAGTTCCAAGTCATGAACCGGATAGTTCTTTTCATGAGGTTTGAGTTGTCTTGACCCATAAGCGACAACTTTCTTACTTTGTTCAAGCACACAACCAAGTCCTTGGCGAGATGCATCCATGAATATTTCAAATTTCACTAGTGCTGGAAGTGGATGGTAGGGTGAGGATTGGTGCAGTAGTAAGCCTCTTCTTCAGTTCTAGAAAACTTGCTTCACATTCATCGGTCCACACAAATTTGACATTCTTCTGTGTGAGGCGGGTGAGTGGTAGAGCAATGCGTGAAAATCCTTTAATAAAGCGACAGTAGTAACCCGCCAATCCGAGGAAACTCCTAACTTCGGTGACACTTGTCGGTGCTTTCTATTCTGTAACTGCTTCGATCTTAGAAGAATCGACGGTCACTCCTTCTGCTGATACCACGTGGCCAAGGAATGTCACTTGTTTAAGCGAAAACTCACACTTACTAAGTTTAGCATACAACTGGTGATTTCGGAGTGCCTGAAGTGCGAGACGAAGGTGTTCCTCATGTTCTTCCACTCTTTATAATCCTTAACTTTTCAAAAATCAAATTCTCGTAGTCTCTTAAATTATTTATTCAAAACATACTCACTTCTCAACATCAATTACTTCTAACACTCCGTCGTAGGCTATCATCATTATTATATCTAGTTGACCATAAAGTAATTCAAATAAATCTAAGGTTGATGATAATAATTTATTCCTCCATCTGAACTCACATCTAATAAGTTATTCTTATAGTCAACATCTCAACCTATAATGAATATTTAAACCATCAAACCAGTCAAGATTTATCTTTTTTTTATTATTTTTTATTCCCCAATACGCTAAAAATATATCTTCTAATTGCTCCTCAATCTTCAAAGATTTTTCTCAATTTCTCTTACATGCTCCTAGCTCATATAAGTTTTCATCAAACAGATCTTTAAATCTTTAATTGAACCTGCAAATCTTATGTCATTGATCATTACACTTTCTTAAAATTCTTCAGTCCACAAAAGATCTAAAGCTTAGGGTCTATCAAAATCATTATCACATCATTATCATAGTGTACTTACATAAGCCACACAGTCCTCGAGGAAGTAAAGCCTAGGCTCTGATACCATCTCTGTCATGACCCAGAATCCTTACCCGATATCGAGGGCCTAGAATTCCGTGTTATGACACTGCACGCTGATTAAGGCAAAAAGCGGACATACATATAATATATAAATTGACTGAGCATATGGATTGAGGCATTTAAGATAGCATTAAAAATAATTGACTCATAAATTAATAGCGGGAATCATAAAAGACAATAAAAAGGTAAATCCTAACCATGCATCTAAGATAGAAAATAAAACAAGTTTTACGTAGAATAAAATGGTCCTAAACGTGAACTCACAAAAATATCAAAATAATTAGAATATGTCTCTCAAAGAATAAAGTCTAAAGCAAAAGGACTCTCAAGGCTCATAGAAATCTGCAGGATCTACGCACTCCTCCGGATGATAGCCAACGTATCCATCTACGTAAGCCGCCACCGGAACAGCAGCTCTCGCGTCATCATGAACAGGATAAATGGAATCTTCACCTGAAATTGTTTGATTTGGGAGGGGGGTGAGTTTACTCAGTCGCGTAAACTCAGCGGGTTGCACAATCGATCCACCATAACTTACTCAGGTGGTTGTGTGTGCAATCGCTTGAATTGCGGTGCATTTTAAAAATATAACCATCTTAAATAAATGAAATAAACTTATCCATAATTCATAACATATCATAATCCAACTGAAAAATATATTATAACATAAAGGGTACATGATGCTTATAATTTTCTTATCTCTTTTTCTATTTGTCTCATCAACTTAGCATACGTGACATATCGTAAGTCTTATTAATTACTTCATACGCGTACACAATGTACTTCGCATCTTATCTTATTTAAACGATTTGTGTCAGGATCGCTGCTCGAGCCTACCACGCGAGGTCCACTTGTAGATAACCATCTAACCTCCATATCATAACATAAACCATCATCCAGCCAGATGAGGTTGCTGGCATAGTAACCACGATGTCCCCTTAGTTCGAGACAAGGCTATAATGTCCTTAAGACCCGTCTTGGCTGTAGACGTTAGGCTCTTACGGTGGCTCGTAAGGTATGACACGTGTAGAAACTTAATTAATGTTTAGCTGGCCTTCACAGCGTGTCTTACATATCATATCATTTTTCGGTTACGGGCTTAGGTCCCCTCCTCGATTTCATATTTGCGTGGGCTTAAGTCCTCACTTTCTTAATATACATGTGTCTTAATATATTATTTTCTTATTTTTTCTTAAAACTTAGTGAGAATAGGCCACGGTGTGATAGGCTTCACAAAATCACGTTTTCCAAGGGATGGGTTCTGTAGTAACCTGGATGTACTTCGTGTGGTATCCCATACTACCATAGAGGGGTTGCTTCCGTACATAGATACCTACATTCCAAGTTTCACGTGGCCGTGAAAGAAATCTCACCGCGATGAAGGCTTATGTCATGCGTCATATCTTATTCTTAACTTATATGCGTATGCCCTATCGTGATTTTCTATATATCATATAATAATAGTGAATATATATAAGAATGAACTATAACATAAATCTTAAGCATTTCATATTTTTGAAGAAAATTAATAAAGAGTATAACATACGAAATATTAAAGTAAAACAGAAAATAAGAAATATTTAATTACATTTATTTTGTAATAGAGTTGAAACTATACTTTATTAGGGTTAATTGTATCCATAAAATTTGGTGATTGACTGGTATATCGATCCGACCTATTTTAAAATTCTAAAGGAACACATGTGTCAATTCAAGGATTGTATGAGGCTTAAAGGAGGTAATAGAATGGTAAGTATTGAAAAACGTTAATATTTGACCCCTTAAACTTGTAGATTGTTATTCGATGCAAGCTATTTAATATATTTTATTTTATTTTAAGGATTTATAAGTCTGGAGATAAGTTTAGCATAAAGTAACCTAAGAGTTTAAAAAAATAATGTCAAACCCGTGCACCTTGAGTCATCTAAAACGTATTCAGACTTGCAGCTCAAATTTGACCTTAAAAACATTAAATTCTTGAAATTACTATTTCAGACAAAGTTGTAGATCTTGTTGTCTTCTTTCCAATGCAGTAAGAATCACGCCAATCCGAATTCGGAGTAAAACGTTATGGCCAAAATACCGAGACTGTGTCTGTTGAAGAGTTTGGCCGAATTTCACGAAAATCTGGGAAAAACGATCCTATCGATTTTGGGCCAAATTTTTATGTTTTTAAGACCCGAAATTTATCAAAATTTAAGAAAAATTTAGGGTTTTCTTTTTAAGAAATAACTGAATAATTTAATATGGATTTAGAGGCATCCACCTGTTGAAGCGTGATTCGAATCCTACGATGATTTGGGTTGATGGAGATCGGATTCGAGAGACGATATGTCCGAGTCTTTTTGCGAGAATTCATTTCTTACGATAGATCGGTTGCGGCGATGAGAAACTTTGATGATGTAAGATTCTCTGATAAGATCGAAAATCGATAGAGATCAGACGAGGAATTGTGAAAGATGGCACTGTTGGAGCTTTTGCAGAGAAGAGGGAATAGAGAGAGACAACTGAGAGAAGAAGTAAATATATATCTAATTCCCTTTCTAGGTTAACTCTAATTAAGACTTTCCGTATAAGATTTAATAAAAATAGTAGTTTTTACACGCAAGTAGAATTCATACGTAACTTGAAAAGCTTGAGAAGAGGTTTTGCTCCAGCGCTTTGTGTAAGCACCAAGGTAAATGGTGATTCTCTCCCGAAATTACAGTTATGGCCTTTAACCTGCTTCACTCTTCAAACGGGCGTAACTTTTTATAATCTTATCGAAAATCGACAAATTATATATCGTTGGAATTGTATCGACGAGTACTTCGCAATGAGTCTAATATTAATATATAAAAAATCAGACTATTTCTAAAGTGGGTAGATTTTGGTGTGGAGCATTAGCACCACACACTGTGTGGTACATCATCTAATACCGTTAAAAAAGTTAAAAAAATCTGGATTGTTACATGAACCGAAGTAGAGCAGGCCATGGTTAATGATCATTCCGTTGCTTAATTTCGAAAGAGACAAAAGAAAAAGACAAAAGTGGTTATTTATTTATTTTTAAGATGCCTGGGACTAATCGTCTTGACGCAAGGATATTCCCGATGTCCATACCATTTGGGCATCATGTGGCACCGGCAAGAGAATCAAGTGCCCCGACAACTTAGATAAGGTTGATTAAGTGCCACAAAAAAAATTGGGCATGATCTAATGCATATCTATCATTGAAAATATAGTTAAGGGGGCCCAAATTCAATACACCGGATTTGTGGGGCATTATGATATCTTTAACAAATCTGTCAAATGAGGACAAAAAAAAGTTGAAAAAGTACATTTTATATTAAGCCATATCCCTATAGCTGATCAACCTAAAACGGGTGTTGTTTTGGATTGATCATGCCACGTGATATGTGATATGGCGTTTAGGTGCTGGGTCCATCCCTGCATCCGGATACAGTCTCCGTATTCTCATATTTTGGCTGTTGTTACTACCACACAATTTTATGTTATAACTGCCTCACTTCAAAAAGGAAAAAACTGTTGACTCTTTATAATCTGACGATGGATATCATTTTTCATCCCATTCTTTCACGTAATAAATCTTGAGATTGTAGGTCTACCATCAGATGGCCAGATGTTGATTTCTAGTGGCACACATCCCAAAAAGTGTACGTATAGCATATCATCAAACATTGTTCCAGTTCACCTTTTGAGTTGTGCCCTATGTAATCAACATCTAACTGTCTGATAGTAGGACCATGATCTCTAGTTCTATTTTGTGCAAGATTGGGACGAAAATTGATGTCCATCGTCTGATTTAAAGCAGCCAACTGATTTTTTTCTTTTGTTTTAGTGAGGTGGCTGTAACATACAGTGGTGTGGTGTGGTAGTAAGAACAACCTTTTTTAATATATATATATATATATATATATATATATATATATATATATATATAGAAGGAGCGGTTAGGTCCTCCAATGGAGGATGGTGACTGTCCTCCAAGATACACATGGATCACCACGTGGCATTCAAAACACATTTTGGGTGCACGTTGTTTAGATCAATTTTTTTAAAAATAATTTTAAACTATATTTTTAAAGCACAAGTCAAACTTGGACTAGTTTCAATGGTCCAAATTTTATTGGTAAAGAAATACATGGTAGAAATGAGTTTTCAATTATTATTTTTTCAAATTATGATATCTAAGCAATGAACTTGTATTCCATGTGGCATCAAAATAGTGTTACGAGTATCTCATGTAGCTCCATATAGGATCTTGGAGGATGCTCACCATCCTCCATTGGAGGACCAAACCTTTTTCCATATATATAGGGAAAAGGGATGTTACCGACGAGGGTATCCCCCAACTGCTACCCATGACGGCTAGATCACATGTCATAAAAAAAATTCGGTTTTTGATAATGCATCCAATGGGATTTGTACAAAAAAAAATAATTTTTATGACTTTTTTACCCTTCAAGGCACTGGTCAAAGAGAGGGTAACACCAACTCTCATAGTTAGCATCCCAGCCCTCATATATATATGTAAAACAAAAAAAATGAAACGGCAAAGGATGAATTTCATGGTTCTTTGTGTTTTGTAAAAAATTTACCACAGAAAAGGGCAACATGCAGGATTCTCTCTTTATTATTGTCATCATTTTTACATTGAACTTACCTTAAAAACAGGGGTATGCTACTAATCCACACCAAATATTTAAATATCCCCCATTAACTACAGCTGAAAACCGTTGACTGCTTTGAATCGGACCATGAGGTTGTTTTACGTTCCAATCTTTCACACAACTGATCTTTGGCATCATGGGCATATCGTCATACGATCAATTTTTTATTCCATATGACACACATCCCAAATGGTGGCGTGTTCAAGCCCAGCTTTATGCATTCAATCCTCGCTTGGCAAGATAATCAGCACCATTGTTGATCTCCCTCCATATGTTATTCAAGTATTTTTGGAAAATCTTTGAACATGTTTCTTCAATCTGATTAGAGAAATGTAAGCTTTTCCAAGGACCTGTAAATCCTCTAGTGATGCAATTGATTACTTCCATAGAATCAGACTCAACTAAAATTTGATGGCCTTTTAAAAAGGCTCCAGTTTCAGTTCATTATCAACAGCTAGCCCCTCACAATCCATCAGGTTTTATTCTTACAGCGGATTGTAAATCCTTACAGCAAAAAAAAACTTGCGAAGGTTTTGTCCATTGGCAAATCTCGGTGTATCTTTTTTCACTGGAAGTAAATGCCATTCATGTCATAGTAAATCATCTTCTTCTTCCAGATTAAGTCCATCTTCTCCTTCAGAACTTGCTTCTTGTGCTTTTGAGATTCATCAAAGATTCTAGAGTTTCACTCATTCTGGATGTGCCAAATGAATAAACAAAAGGCATTGCACAATAGATACTATCTTATGTTACTTCCTTTTGTTTCCTTCAGAATTGAAAAACAATTTCTCCCCAAATGGGCCAATAGAGTTATATCTAAAACACAGTCTGGCCTTGGCCGAGCTCCAGAACCAGCTTGAGTATCCACAATTAGAGCACAAGTAGTTTGTATCTTTGAATGTAACCACAATAAGGGATCTATGCTCATTCCAAACAACGAAAATTCGAATAGATTGAAGGTATACGGCTTACCTTTAGGAGCTTTTCTTTCTTGAACTTCATCTCTTGTTCATCATTTGATGCTTGGCGTCACGATCCTGATGATGTCAGTCCTTGTTACATATAATCTTCTCTAGGTTTGCCTCTAGATGTAAAGAGGCTAGGTAAAGTTAAAGAGGAGATGGTGGTGGTCGCCTCTAGATGGGATTGCAAGGGCGGTTGGCCTATATATGCCACTTCATCTCTAATCTTAGGAAGATTTCATCTATTCTCTTGGTTGATTAAAAAATGAGTTCCATTCAAACGAAGAGATGAATGTCAAAAGGCCTTTGATAGCTTAATATAATATTTCCTACAACCGTCGGTTCTAATTGCAACCAATTGAGGGAACACCTTTGATATTGTACACTGCAACCATAGAAAATTCTTTGGGAGCTGTATTGGCTTAAGAAAAATGAATTTCGAAAAGAGACAGAGTTATACTACCTCAGTTGGACTCTAATTGGGACATAAAGAATTACTCTCCAACCAAAAAGAGTTGTTTGGTTCACCACGCAGAAGCTTCGATACTACATGCCCATTACCTAGTTCGCTTGATAAGTGGATCCTCTCACGTTCCTTATCTAACTGGTCACTACTCTTTTTTTACATAATCTTCATACATCAGAACTTAGTCAAGCCTTAATTGATTCTTAACGACACATCTAGTTCCCGATGCCCCCTTATCGGAAAAACTACATGACGATGAAGTTTATTTTTGAACCCATGCAAAAGTGGTGACTATAGTTTTATGGTGATTTATAAGCAAAGAATGAGGGTGGTGGAATTGTGTTCATAACACCAACTAACAAAATATTGCCTTGTTTATTCACATTGACGGATTTAGTAATCAAACAATGCAGTTGAATATGAAGCACTCAATATAAGATTGGAAATGGCTTTGTGATGGGGAAGTCAGATCCGCATGTTTGGATCGTGACCGAGCCAATCGAAGGAAATCAGCAAGGAAGATGGACCCATAAATGGGCTTTCAAACGGCCCGAGAAGAAGATGACGCCATAAACATCGCCTTAACACGCCACACCGCCACGAACATTATTTTGCAAAGACACCGCCTGTTAGCCGTGATCGCTGATTTTACTTTTCTCCGCCAATTTACCTTTTTAGTCTTATTATTTTAGAACTCTTTTATTGCGAGTTTTATGTCGTTTAGGGTTTTCTTAGCCTATATAAAGGCATTGTAAACACTTTATTAATCAGTTTTTATTAAATGAAAAGAGAGTTGCTTTTGTGCAAACTCTAGAGAGCTTGTGAAGAGTTTTCAATCGAAGGAGTGAATCCTTCAAACCTTGAGGAGTGAGCAATCGTTCATGCGACTTGGTGCGAAGCCAACGTACAGCCGTAGTGTGAAGCTTCGGAAAAACCCGTTGGCGTGAAGCCGACAAGCCTCTTTGGAGCGAATCTGAAGATTTTCTACCTTATTCTTCCTTTTTATTTTAGTTTAATTAGAGATTAAGACCCTAAAACCCCTTCCACGCGGGACTTTACTATTTTAGGGTGAGCATTCGATCTCGTCCTGCGCCAATTTTGGTATCAGAGCAGGCTGTCCATCATGAGTAACGAACAATTTATCGAAGCCTTGCACGAGTTGAATGGATTTATGATGGCTAGAATGGGATCGTTCGTAGATCGGCGAAAGCTCCTTGATTTGTATAAGACAATTGGTAAGATTAGACAAGCATGGGAAGCAGTGAAAACTAAATCGCAGAGTCTGAAGTATTTAGATTCAACACCTTGATATTGGCCAGCTTTATATGATCGAGCGTTTACTTTGGAGATTAGACGTGAGTTAACAAATACACGTGAGATAGCGGAGGCATTAAACAAGAGTCTCGTTCAAGAATTTCTTGAGGATTTTCTCCTCAAACTACAACAGGAAATCATATCGGTGAGACATGAAGCTTTCAGTTTTAAGCTTTCAAAACCCGTGTTTGTTAACCCAAAGCCGGAACCCGTGGTTGTATCTGTATCGGTGGAAGATACTAAACCTATAGTAAATCCAAGTACTTCCATGCCTATGGAAGAACTGATGGTGCCCGTTGTTCACGCAGATCCAGTTATCCACCTTGATCTTGTGCCGGAACAACGTCTGATTGAAGAGTTCATACCAGTTGCCCAGACCGTGGCAGATCTCGAAACCGTTGAAGTGCCCAAGATCGTTGAAGTCCAAGCAGCCATGATAGGCCCTACCGAATCCGTAATCATCAAAGCACCGACATCCGTGATCGTCCCTACCGAGTCCGAGACCATTCAAAAGTTCGAGATCCAAGGGGAAGAAGTATATTTCATGACGCTTAGCGATGTCGGCCAAAGTTCGAGGTCGAACTTTTTCAAATTCGAGGAGATTGACGGGGAATTCAGATCCGCATGTTTGGATCGTGACCGAGCCAATCAAAGGAAATCAGTAAGGAAGAAATGGACCCATAAATGGGCTTTCAAACGGCCCGGGGAGAAGATAATGATAGCAAACAACGCCAGCAGACGCCACGCAATGTGTATGCCGAGAACATTGCCGAGACCTGTTGCGCCGCTGACGCCGGTAATACCTTTTTAGTCTTTTATTATTTTAGGATTCTTTTATTGCGAGTTTTATATCGTTTAGGGTTTTCTTAGCTTATATAAAGGCATTGAAAACACTTTATTAATTAGTTTTTATTGAATGAAAAGAGAGTTGCTTTTGTGCAAACCCTAGAGAGCTTGTGAAGAGTTTTCAATCGAGGGAGTGAATCCTTTAAATCTTGAGGAGTGAGCAATTGTTTCTCGTGCGACTTGGAGCGAAGCCGACGGACAACCATAGTGTGAAGCTTCGGAAAAACCCGTTGGCGTGAAGCCGACAAGCCTCTTTGGAGCGAATCCGAAGATTTTCTACCTTATTCTTCCTTTTTATTTTAGTTTAATCGGAGATTAAGACCCTAAAACCCCTTCCACGCGGGATTTTGCTATTTTAGGGTGAGCATTCGATCTCGTCCCGCATCACTTTGGATACGGCCTTCTATACCCTACAAGTATATGGCGACTCTCGGATTAAAGTAAGGTTGTTGGAGGGTACATACCGCATTGGAAAAACAAAGCTGATATCATACCATCATAAAGTATGCGAACTTTTTAGCCAATTTGAAGACATTCAAATTCCTCGTATACAAAGAAGCCAAAATAATAAAGCTGATGCCCTTGTTAAGTTGGCCGCATCTTTGACACGTCGCAAAGGTCAAAATCCATGGAATTACAATGGAAGTGCAGAGAATATTGTCGCCAATTAAGAAAATACAACAAGGCGAATTCTTAACCTCAGTTAACCTGCAACAGCTTATGAAGTAGAAACACAAGACTGGAGGTGAGAACCTGAGAGCCTTATAGACGAACTCCAAGATGGAAGATTACCTCAAGAGGCATGACGTAGGTCTGAAATCTGTCGTAAGGCAAGTCGATTCATATATTTCAATGAGTGAATACTCCTACTCACATCATTGAGGGTTAAATACATCGGATGATGCAATTTATCATCCTAATCCGTCATAGGACGGTTAAAACTACATTAGGGATCATGTATAGAGATGATGATACGTGAATACTCTTACTCACATGAGGATAAACTGCCTAATATGATGTATGACATGTACTCAATAACATCAAATGCATTTCGAAGAATTCTGTTTGGTGATTGTAGTTCTTCTACAGTCTGTAAGAGCAATTATATAAGAGCTCAAAAGATGGATTGATCGGTATTATAAAAAATAAATATTAGATTTCATTTTGTAGTCAAAAGTATTACAATGAAAACCTGGAAAAAAAGCCTAGAGCTAGATTTTCCAAGTACAATATGATCCTTCCCGTTTCAGAGCAACAGGAATGGACCCATTTCATCAACCAGATGAGTTTTCGTCTCTTGAATCAGTCTTGAGCATGAAGCAACCTCATATTTCATATTTGTCGCTTTTGTGGATAGTTCCATTGCTTCAGTTAGAGCTTGAGCTAAGGAATACTATACTTTGCTAAGAGATCCTTCAGGAGATGCAAGTTCACTCTTCACTCTGTTTTAATTTTCCTCCTTGACTTCTGTTTCTTGATCTAGGAAGCATTTGCTTTATTGCTTTGCTTATCATTGTCTTCTATTCAGTAAGATTGGCTCTATATTTTTGAGACCGCTCCAACTGAGAGGTCTGAACTTTTTCAAATTTCAAAATTTTCCCCTTAGAGCTCTTTATCCGCTCTTCAAATTCCTTAATGAGTGCATGTTGTCGCTTGACTCGAGCCATTTAATTTCACAAGTCAAAATTAGAACATTCATTGGAAAGGCGTTCAAATGTCAGCTATCCCTTTGGCTGCTTCAGTGATCTTTGTTGATGCTTCTATTAATTCTTCAGGTCCTGTCATTTCGTCTAAATGGGTGGTTGGATATCAAATATGTAATGAGCTTGTTGCTGGCAATGGTTATCATCTCTTTGCACTACAAAGACACTTGTGAAGGATTTCAATCAATGAAGGTCGTCCCTTGAGGTGTAGAAACAACTGTAAGAACAAAGTTAAAGATATCTCTGTTTGCAATATCTTGAAGATAAAAAATAATCGAGTACAACAGAGAAGTGGATAGATAACTGGTCATCAAATTCTTGCATTTTCAAGAAGTTTCGTCCTATGTTGGCCTATGCCTTGACACCCCTAGAGTCAAGGCTATTTAGAATGAGGGTATCCCCTGAAGCACTGCATTTACTGAGACCATCATGGCAATCTCTACAACAAAAGGTGACCTAGCAGGGAATTTAGGTAGATCCATGTTTGTACTCATCCCTCTTTGGTCAAAGTTAACCCCTTCATTTGCCTTGGATGGAACATGAGTACTCGTGTCAAGAAGGGGTTTGGATTTCGTATCTCTGATACAATTTGTGATCTCAATGAATTACGGTTCCAATAGAGCAAGTAGAGGCAGACTCTCCTCCACATCCATGGTAGTTATCGACATACATCCCTAACAACACCTGCAAAATGAACTACGATGAGAAAAGTAATTCACTAAAGAAAATTAAAACTTTTTTACAATTTCAATTACTATGGTCACCTGCTCTAGTACATGACCATGATGTTCAGATACCTAAGATAAGGGTGATTCGCTCACCGGCATTCTATACGAGGGTTGAGGAATAGGCCTGGAAGATGTGTCTGAAGTAGTGACATTCACTTCCCTTGTGACAAGGCTCATTTACGAGCCTCGAATGGAAACTATTCACCTAAAAACCATCTCTTTACCTTTGGACATGCTAGGCTTTGGTTGTTTAAAGGGAATGCGCCTCATAAATTTTTTGCTCACATGGGTTTAAGACAGGGTCTTTCTTTATCTCTTGATCCAATTTGAAAATTACAGCTTCTAGAAAGACGGATGTTTGTTGGTTGAGTAATGATGTTCTCAGGGATCACATCTGTCTTTATAGGCGTGTGGTTAAAGAAACTTTCGCTCGTAGGTACATCTGCAGAAGGGTAGGAGACTAGAATTAGTTTCCTTTTCAGAAGGGAAGAAAGTGTTTATTGGCAGGCAAAAGTAAGCATCGTCATTCAATTGAATTGATCAATTAATTGGTGAAAGAATCAATTGAGCTTTTGTCGCGTGTCTAGTAAAGGCCTTTTTCTAGCCATCTAATCCCTTTGATGGTACTTTAACCTTTGTAAAAACATCTAGGTATTTTGGGATTGTCTGGTCATGCAAAACTGTTGCGTGTACCTGTTTGGATAATGAAGCTCTAAATTTTTGTTTGCCCCATCCTAAGCAGTAATGATGCAGGACGAGTGCATAGAAAGAAGTATGATGCAACCAATGGAATTTAATTCTATAAATTTTCTTAGTTAATAACATCATTAAAAGTAAAAGGCTTGGGCCTTTTGCACAATGGAAGGTTGACAATATTGCAACCTCAAGGTCTCAGGTTCAATCCCAGCTTACTATTGAAAAAAAGTATATCATTAAAGGAAAGGTATTCATTGAACCACTCTATTCTTGGATACAGACATTTATTAAAGTCATCCACCTTTTTTATGAAGAGGCGAGCCTCCTAGTGAGTGATGTGACTATGTCAAGTTCATCCTTTTGAACATAAATGAAATATTCATATTACTGTCTGTGGCACAAAAATTATATGATCCTAAAAAATAGGCAGCAACCTAGCTCAGAAAAGGCTGGACCAGGGTAGGGTCTTTGTGGAAAGAAGCCTTCAAATGTTGAAAAATCAATATTCCAAAGGAGGAACCAACAATGACTGAATCACACGATAAAAAATTACTGACTTATACCGAGAGCACAAACAAAAGATCTTCGCTACATATGAAACTAAAATTTAATACAAACTTTAAAGGCTTCTACAAGTTTTAAAAATGAAGGAATGATAAAATAGAACGTCATTTGAAAAAGAAGAGAAGATAAGATTTGATTAATGCTTATACATCATCACTCATCCTCGTTAACATTATTGTTAATCACTGAAAAATACCATTTTTCACCTCTTAACCTAGCCTTTACTACACCTTTGAGCTATCTAATAATTGTCTTTTGAGCATGTTTTGTAGTTAGGAATTAAACTGCAGCTTAGTGCAACAGTTCATACTTTGGAGGCCAAGAAGAGAGAATTCAAGCCAAATCTTGAAGCTGATGTAAGAACAGAGGGTATACCATGGTGGTCCACACCATAGTGACCATTGTTCTTGCTTAAAGGGTCCCTAGAAGCCCAACAGAGTAAAGAAGGATGGACCCAAGCAGAGAAGACTGCTGCAGCAGACTATGCACAGCAGCATAGAAGCAGATAGGAAGCCTCGAGTGGTTCTCGAGCAGTTAAAATAACTCAGAAAGTGCCTCACGTGGATCTCGCAAGGTTAAGGCCTGCAGCATATAACCAGCTCGAGTGGATCTCGCGCAGTTCAACGGCGGAACAGCTTCAGAAAATATACTCGCCCAGTTCTCGCGATGATCAAAGTGTTAGAAAACCCCCCTCGAGCAGTTCTCGTGAGGCTCAAATACTCCATACATTATCTGCTCGCGCAAATACAGCTTCAGAAAGTCGCTTCGCGTAGATCTCGCACGGTTCTCACGCACTTCAAAGATGAATCCAGCTATGTGAGACATTCAATTTCATCCTGTCGAGAATCTACGCGAGCTGCATTTCATCCTAGCGAGGTCCTCGCGAGGTGAATCACCTAAAGGCTCATCCGCGCGAGCTGCATCAGCTGAACCTAGTGAGCTTTCTTCAACAGCCAATTCAACCACTCAACAGCCACTCGAGGACCGCGCGAGATGCAAATAGGCAACACTTAGCCTCGCGAGGCACAGGTTCCGAACTTCTCAGTCAATACATAGGGACATTTTTAGGATTCTACAACATTTAGGGCACACATCCCGAGGTGTTGAGTTGTTTCTCACTCCCCTGGCAACACTTGGCCACAAATTGGCCACGACAATGCTATAAAATAGGGCAAGATATTTTTGGCAAGGACTATATATAAGCTGTAATTTTAGTAGAAAGAGCATCTAACATTTTCCTAATTTTGCTCTGAGACAGGAGGTTTTCTGTGCTTAGGTCACTGCTAGGGTTAGGTCATCTTTTTCCCTTTTCTTCCCTCCTTAGCTCAGCATTTGCTGACTAAACCTTTGTGTAATAGATAGGACTGTTTTTATGCTATAAAAAGACTGTGGAAGCTTGTAAAGGTTTAGAATCTGCATTGATTGCAGCTTAGAGGATTGTTCATTATAAGTTTTGTTATACGCAATGAATTCTGTTTTTATTGATTCATTCAATTCTGTAATGTTTCTATGTTTTTCATCAAGAACTTTATGGATTGCATGCACCTATGGATGCAAGAGCTTGTAGCCTTGTATACATAGAGGCTGTAGTGATTTTAATGTTCTGATCTCAACCCCCCTGACTGCAATATATCCCTGGGATGATCTGTGACCACTCAGTGGACAGATCACAACCCTAAGACCACTCCATGTCACCAGGATTAGATTGGATTCTTTATCCTTGCATTTGGCTTTCAGGCAAATGAAGGAATGATGTGGATCTAGCCTTTTCCTTGTTTTACCAGTCCCTATTTCAGCAAAAACTTCAGTCCCTATTTTATTACTTCTCACCATTTTTCATTTTATTTTCCAAATCCATTTCCATCTCTTTCTAAAACCCTTTCTTGTAGTGTAGATTTGTGAATTTGTTTTCTGTTTTAGTTTACATAGTGACACCCCAAAACTCCCTTTCTTTATCCCTGCTTTCTAGTGTAGGTTAGGATTGTTAGATCTGTATCCAGATATGGAGGCTTACTATACAACTCTTGTGGTTCTAGATCAGATTTCTCTATGGGACAACCCTTTCTTATCAAAACTTGCTATAACAGGCCCTGGATATTGTAGGCTGTGTTTAAATCTGTGTGTGTAGATTTTCTTAATTAGAAGCCTTGATCAAACAAAAATCCTTACCTTAACCCCCTCATATATCATATATCATATAATACAAATTACGAAATTTTCCTTGAATTCTACATATCTCTACATTTCAATTATAATTATGAGTATGATAAACTGTACCTAATCTTCCCCATCAATGTATGCTATATATATATATATATACATAAAAAATTTACTTCTTGTATTTTGAGTTCTAGTTTTAGATTAGTCGGATTCGGGATATTTCCCTATCATTGAAGGCCCCACAATGATTCTTTAGTCATTGGGGTAAGTTGATTTTTAAGTTAGCGGTCTTAATGGTTGATCATACTATCTTTTGTATGTCTTGAAAGTACACTTACATTGAGCTTTATCAATTTTTTATGGTCTTCTCTACTTTCTAATTTGTAAATATGCTGTTTGGAGTTGTCATGAGTATTTCTTTATTTGAATGATTTCTCTTATTTAAGGGGACTATTTTCCTGAACTTAGAGTGTATGCTATTTGATAATCTCTGTGATCATGTTCTCTTTGTACTGACACCATTGGTAAAATTACAGGTAAAATGTCTGTTTCTTGGTTTGGAACAACTCCAAGGGTGAACATCTTGGACCCAGAGCTAATAAAGGATATTCTTTTTAACAAGTTTGGTCACTATGGAAAGCCAGAAATAATTGCGGCTCTTAAGCTCCTTGTAACAGGACTTGTAACCTATGAGGGTGAAAAATGGGTCAAACACAGGAATATTATCAACCCTGCTTTCTATCTAGAGAAATTGAAGGTTGATTTGTATTATGCTTACAATTAGGAACCCATTTTATTTTCAAAAATATTAATAATTTTTTTATTTAGCTCATTGACCAAAATAATTATTTAAGTTATATGAAGAAATTGAAAATTATGCACAAGAAATAGTTCTTTGATATCTTTTTTTGTTTTTTAATTTTATGTTATATTTGTTCTCCTACGATTCTAATTGTGTTTCTTTTATAGCTCATGCTACCGGCGTTCTCTACTAGCTGTAGCGAATTGATCAGCAGATGGGAGAATTTCATTGGCCTCGATGGATCAGTCGAATTGGATGTGTGGCTTGAATTCCAGAAATTCAGTGGAGACGTCATTTCTCGGACAGCATTTGGTAGCAACTTTGAAGAAGGGAGGAGAATATTCCAACTTCAAACAGAACAGGCTGAGCTTGGAATACAGGCTGCTCTGGCTATGCACATACCGGGTTTTCGGTACAATTTCCTTTATCTACTCATTGATGCAGTCTATAGAAATGGCGTATTTATTTAATAAATTTCTCTATATGGAGATATATTGACACTCTAGTACCATGATTTTTCCTCATAGATATACTTTTTAAGTTGAATTCAGTTCATTTCTATAATAGTGACAGATAAAAATATCCTGATGGTATTAAATATAACTTTAATGATTAGTTTTCTTAGACAATTGAATGCAACTAAATAAGTGCTCAATTTTATTGAGAAAACGACTCAAGGATTTAAAGAAACCTTTATTGATTTTTTCTCTTTGTAATAACCATGCAATATCTTTCAAAATTTGAATCTTATAAAATTTTCAACAGATCATCTTCAAAGATTGTCATTACTATCCTTTCTCCAAGATATTATGATATTTGTGTCTTTTATCAGGACAACCTTTGTAAACTAAATTTGATATCAGTTAGGAAGGATATTTATTACCATAAAGATACATGGAAGCCGTACTAAGATTTAATTCTTTAATTTTTGTAGTCTCTGCTCAACTCACCAAAATTAGAAAACCGATGAAAAAATTAATGAAAAGGTAAAGAAGAAAAAATCTTGTCAACTAAAATTAAAGCTTTAAGTAAATAAAAATAAAACTTATAAAATTGAAAAACCTAGAAGCTAAACTAGAAAGGATCTTGTATCTATATCATAGGATTCTGATGTTTAGAGGATCTATGATCCTTCCAGTATTCTATACCCAAGCGCATAATCAAGTAGCAGAGCCAAGATGTGTAATTTTTTTTGAGCAGCATCATCATCTTATCTACGAATATTTTTATGTCGCAGGCAAGTGGAGTCTAGTTATGTGTAATCAACTCATGTTATCAAAAGCTATTTCATATAAATTCCCAGATTGAATTTTTGAGTGTTCGTCTAATCTACCCCCTACATGAGGAGAAGATGAGAAAACGTAGGAGGCAAATGATAAATGATTATGTTTACCTTCAAATTGTTTTATGCTTACAGGTTCTTACCCACCAAAAAAAATATTAGGAGAAAGAAAATTGACAAAGAGGTTCGAGAAGTTCTAAGAGGTATAATTGAGAAAAAAGAAAGCGCCATGAAAATGGGAGATGCTGGTAATGATGACTTGTTGGGCTTACTAATAGAATCAAGGATTTAAAGAAACCTTTATTGATTTTTTCTCTTTGTAATAACCATGTAATATCTTTCAAAATTTGAATCTTATAAAATTTTCAACAGATCATCTTCAAAGATTGTCATTACTATCCTTTCTCCAAGATATTATGATATTTGTGTCTTTTATCAGGACAACCTTTGTAAACTAAATTTGATATCAGTTAGGAAGGATATTTATTACCATAAAGATACATGGAAGCCGTACTAAGATTTAATTCTTTAATTTTTGTAGTCTCTGCTCAACTCACCAAAATTAGAAAACCGATGAAAAAATTAATGAAAAGGTAAAGAAGAAAAAATCTTGTCAACTAAAATTAAAGCTTTAAGTAAATAAAAATAAAACTTATAAAATTGAAAAACCTAGAAGCTAAACTAGAAAGGATCTTGTATCTATATCATAGGATTCTGATGTTTAGAGGATCTATGATCCTTCCAGTATTCTATACCCAAGCGCATAATCAAGTAGCAGAGCCAAGATGTGTAATTTTTTTTGAGCAGCATCATCATCTTATCTACGAATATTTTTATGTCGCAGGCAAGTGGAGTCTAGTTATGTGTAATCAACTCATGTTATCAAAAGCTATTTCATATAAATTCCCAGATTGAATTTTTGAGTGTTCGTCTAATCTACCCCCTACATGAGGAGAAGATGAGAAAACGTAGGAGGCAAATGATAAATGATTATGTTTACCTTCAAATTGTTTTATGCTTACAGGTTCTTACCCACCAAAAAAAATATTAGGAGAAAGAAAATTGACAAAGAGGTTCGAGAAGTTCTAAGAGGCATAATTGAGAAAAAAGAAAGCGCCATGAAAATGGGAGATGCTGGTAATGATGACTTGTTGGGCTTACTAATAGAATCAAATTGTAAGGATTTACAGGAACGTGGAAACTCGAAGAATAATGTAATGAGTGTTGAAGAAGTGATAGAGGAATGCAAATTATTCTACTTTGCTGGACAGGAGACAACATCAGTTTTGTTGACTTGGACAATGGTTGTGTTAAGTATGCATCCAAGCTGGCAAGCACGTGCAAGGAAGGAAGTTTTTGACGTATTTGGTAAAAATAAACCAGACATTGATGGCTTACACCACCTAAAGATTGTGAGTACTCTTTGTATTCCTTTACTAAACTATGGAACTTCTGAAAGGGCATTCATGTTAAATTTCCAAGTGCTAATGGTGATAGTTCAAGGTTCATAAATTGATCACTATGGACTTATTTTCTACTTTTGTCTAAATTAGTATAAGTTGCATACCTGTTTAGGCTAAATTGGACACCTATAAAATTCACACATGAGAAGAAAAAATTTCCTAGCTAAAGTCCTTATATTTTCGAATTATAGGAAAAATTTATACTTAATGACTCGGTCAAATGTATCTACTATCCTCATTTATAAACGAGATCATTATGAGTTAATTAGTTCAATTCCTAATTGTTCAAATAACGGTTTTTTTATTTTTTATCGAAGCTTTTCTTTTGCATTGCATAGAAAATCTACTCTTTTCCTTGTATGCAATTAAAATTTGATACATTGTATCATATTGAATCTTGACATTTAGTGCTTATTTTATTTAATTATTGAAATTTATCTTGTAGGTGACCATGATTTTGTACGAGGTTCTAAGATTATACCCACCAATAGTTCTCCTTACTCGATGCACTTACAAGACAATGAAACTAGGAGAAATATTCTTTCCACCTGGAGTTGAATTTTCACTTCCAACGATGTTAGTCCATCATGATCCTGAAATATGGGGTGAAGATGCAGATGAATTCAAACCCGAAAGATTCGCTCTTGGAGTTTCAAATGCTACAAACAATAAAGTTGCGTTCTTTCCATTTGGTTGGGGGCCAAGAATATGTGTTGGGCAAAATTTCGCAATGATAGAGGCTAAGATGGCTTTAGCTATGATTTTACGATCTTTCTCATTTGAGCTTTCATCCTCTTATGCTCATGCTCCATTTACTGTTATAACACTTCATCCCCAGTATGGTGCTCAAATCATCTTACATAAACTATGATTTTGTCATCGTTTTCATGATCACGATTAATATAATCTATCGTTATCATAACCTTCCAAAATTTCTATGCTAGACATGGTGTAAAAACTTTATCCCATTTTATAGATACTAGTTTCGTATAGTTCAATTGACTAATTTTGTACATCTCATGAGCTCACTCTCATATATTATTGGATTTATGATGGATATTGATGTAAAGAGCATGTCTTGATGTGAATGGGCTGACAGAATAAGTTTCTCTAATTCATTGGTAAAGTCGAAAATTGGATGGTTTTGATGACTCTCTTAACCATCAATAATGTAGAGGTTACGGATTCAAGTATTTGCGAAGCACGATATCAATATTTCGAAAAACACAATTTTCATCACGTCGACAGGTCATGAGGTCATTTTTGTATATATAAAAGGGCATAGAAAATTTAGTTGATTTTCTCCCATATTTCTTCTTGTCATAGAGGTTCAAATATTATGACTAACACAAAATGAGTGACTTTATTCGTAATAGGCAGTGAGAAAACCTATTGAGAGCTAGTAAGTGAGAAAGCCAATTGATCCTATTCGTGAGTAGCTATGCACCCCACCTTTCCCCTGTTTTATATATATATATATATATATATATATATATATATATATATATATATATATATATATATATAAGTGTAGTAATAAATATTTTAATGTTTTAAAATTAAGTTTATAAGTGACATTATACATGTTGATAATAATTTATGTCAAACTTATAAAAATTATTTTCTCTCTAAAGAAGTGTCTTTCAGATTTTGATTTATCTTTTTATCATTGGTTGAAAAGACACAAGTGAAATCGATTTATCTTTTTACTGTTATTTGAAAAGACAATTTTCTGATAAGGCACAAGTGAAATCAATTTATCTTTTTACCCTTATCTGAAAGGACAACTTTATGAAAAAACACAAGTGAAGATTTATCTATTTACGTTATCTGAAAAAATACAAAGGTTCAGAATTTTCTCTATAAATAGAGATAAGATCTCCATTAGAAAAATACAAGGCATAAAAAACAATAGAGATAATAACATTTATCTCTCTTCTTCTTACGTTCTTAATTTTTAAGAATCTTTTTGTGTATCAGAAAATCTGTGTGGCATGTTTTTTCTATAGAAAATATAATTTAGAAAGTAACATACGGTTTTGATAAGACCGGGCTCTGTTGTATTTTAAAGGCAAATTCCCTGGGAACCTTATTGCATCTTCATTTATTCGATGGAGTGAGGGTGTCTATTGTCTTTTAGACAACCTAGTGAACTATGTGCCTCAAAGTCATTATAAATTATATATTTTTATCAACAATTTAAAGACAATAGATCGTTCTAATGGCCCAGACCTTAAAGTTCATGAATTAAGATCTCATCAAACTTGACTTATTTGACAGGTCAAATTTCAAAAGATTGCAGCATAATGTGTGATTTATCTTACAACAATTCAAGATTGCTTATGTCTACATTACACCATGTCCACTAATTTCTGTATAGGAAATAGTGGGAAGTACGACTAGCGAAAGATCGGATGCTCAACTCAAATGGCTAAAAGATGATCATGATTGTCGGGATTACATCCTTAATGCATTAAATGATAAGTTATTCAACACATTCTATAAGTACACTATTACTATATATTTTGAAATTTATTAGTGAAGAAGTATCTAATTGAGGATAAAGGTATAAAGGTTTTTCTAGTCTCTAAATATTTTGATTTCAAGATGATTGAAGATAAATCAATTTTTGAATAAGTTCAAGAATTACAGTTTATCGTTACTGAGATAGAAGTCTTTTGTATCTAATGAAGTGTACTAGACCCAATATAATATTTGTAGTGGGGGTATTAAGTAAACTAACAACCCAGGGTTGGAATATTGGGAAGCTATTCGTAAGACATTAAGATACTTGAAAAGAACTATGCATCATAGTTTTACAATATAGTGGCAAACCTGACTCATAGAGGGGTTTACTGATGCTACTTGAATTTCTGACTCCTCTGAATCAAAATTCACAAGCGGATGAATTTTTACTTTGATAAGAGGAGAAATATCGTGGGGGTCTAGAAACAAACATGTCTTTCTGATTCAAGTATGAAATCAGAGTATACATCATTTTTTGTGGGAGTAAAACAGACAGAGTGACTTCGAAGATTACAAAAGCACTACCCAGAGATACAGTGTTGAAAACATCGAGGGGGATGGGCCTAAGACCGATATCTTTAATGGCACAGTAGTTGAACCTCAACTTAGTAGAGTTGGAGATCCTAAGTCCTAAGTTCAAAGAGATAAGAAACTACTCCGTGACCCTTAAAAGTACACAAAGATATGTTACCGATTGGTCATCCTTATGGTATTAAATTTCGTGTACATCTCTTATAATGTGAGAGGGTGAGTTTAACTCTTAATAATTTTGTAGGCATTCATTTACTGGGGTGAAAAAGTAGTTAGAGGAGCACCCATGACAGATTCACCTATATGAGTATGGAAGTAAAGTCACTTCAACAAATATTCAGTCATCTCTCTGAGATAATCATGAAATCAGGATTTTAGTGCATGAATAGAAAGCGCGGGCCTTATGTCACTAATGATTTAGGTCATAGTAAGTGTATATGTAATTCTAGTTTGTTAGATAGATTTTAAGTTTAAACCTATAAGTTACTTAAAGTCCTTATAAACTTTAAGTTATATGTACTAGTCAAAGGTTCAAATCGATCGGTACCTCTGATGATGTTTAGTATGATCGCTCTAATATACAATTTTTTTTATTTTGAAACAAGTGGGGGAATGTTTTATATATCATTGTAGTAATATATATTGTAGTGTTTCAAAATTAAGTTTATAATTGACATTGTATATGTTGATAATAATTCAATGACAAACTTGTAAAAATCATTTTCTCTCTAAAGAAGTGTCTTTCAGATTTTCATTTATCTTTTTACCATTAGTCGAAAAGACACAAGTCTAACATCTTTTCACAGTAAATCTGAAAAGAAACAAGTGGATTAGATTTATCTTTTTACTGTTATTTGAAAAGACACAACTCTCTGAAAAGACACAAATAAAATCGATTCATTTTTTTACCCTTATTTGAAAAGACACAACTCTCTGAAAAGACACAAGTGAAATCGTTTTATCTTTTTACGTTATCTGAAAAGACACATCTAAAATCTCTTCACCGTAATCTGAATAGACGAAATAGTTTGAAATTTTCTCTATAAATAGAGATTAGATCTCCGTTAGAAAAATAAAAGACATACAATAAATATCAGAGATAATAACATCTATTTCTCTTTTTCTTACGTTCTTAATTTTTAAGAATCTCTTATTGTTTCCGAAAATCTGTGTGGCAGACTCTTTCTCTAGAAAGTGTAATCTAGAAAAGAACATACAGTTCTTGGCAAAATTGGACTCTGTTGTATCCTGAAGGCAAATTCCCTAGGAACCTTATTGCATCTTTGTTTATCCGACGGAGTGGGGGCGTCTATTGTCTTTAAGACAGCCTAGTAAACTATGTGCCTCGGGGTCATTATAAATATCCTTTTTTATCAATAATTTAAAGACAATAGATCGTTCTAATGACTCAGAGCATAAAGCTCATGAATCAAGATCTCATCAAAGTTGTCCGATTTGGCGGGTCAAATTTCAAAAATGACAGTAAAATGTACAATTTATCTTACGACAATTCAAGATTGTTTACATCCTCATTACACCATGTTCGCCAATTTTTGTAGCGAAAACAGCGGGAAGTACGACTAGTGGAGGATTGGATGCTCAACTCAAATGGCTGGAAGATGATCATGATTGTCGAGACCACATCCTCAATGCATCGAACGATAGGTAATTCAACACATTCTGTAACTGCACTATTACTAAATATTTTGAGATTTAATAGTGACGAAGTATCAAATTGAGGATACAGGTACAAAGGCTTTTTTAGTCTCTAATTATTTTGATTTCAGGATGGTTAGAGATAAATCGATTCTTAAACAAGTTCAAGAATTACAGTTTATCGTAACTGAGATAGAAGCCTTATGTGTTTAATGAAGTGTACTTGTAACAACTTGAAATTTTCGTAAAAGTTGAATGGTTAACTTTTGATGAGAATGTGATCTTTTGACTGATTTGACTCGAATCAAAACATTTGACTTATGTAACGTGCCCTCAAACCCCACTTGTGATGGTTGGAGTTACACTCCAAACACATTAAAGCCCAACCCATACCCTATGTAAAGTGTGTGTTTGTACATGTTGCACATGAACCCAAATCTAATAACCCAACTTGTCACGTGGTACCCAACCAAGTGTACGTGTTTGGCAAGGCATGCTACGTCACAGCCTCGAATTTTGAGATACTTAGATTAGAAAAGTATGAAATAATTATGTGGGAAATTAGTGAACCGAGAACCGAGAGAGAGAAAGAGCATCGACGATGAAAGAATTATTTAATGAGTGAAAATTGGTCCATTTTGACCCTTGATGGAGAAACCGTACACCGACTCACGGTGTGCTAATTTCACACTAGACCAAAAGAAAATGAGTTATATGTGAAACTTCCTTTGAAAGTTTCACTCGTTTGAAAGAAAAGGAGAGTGAGAGAGAGAGAGAGATTAGAAAAGAAAGGGAGCTAGAGAGAGAAGGAGCTATCCCTTGGATTTTTGGTTGATTTCTCATCAGTTTTATTCTTCTTCATCGATTGATTGCCACGAGGGAACGACGATCGTTGATGTAGTCATAATTCAAGAGCATGGGAACTCATTTTTCCCAAACCCTCTTTTATTTTTGGTTAGGAACCCCGATTTGAATCCCCGTTTGAACGACCCTCATCTCGTAAGGATCTAGTGAGATCGTAGGGCACAACCCATGGAGATTGACCTTGGGTTTCACCCCTTTTTTATTGGGAGAAGATTTGGTTTCGAAATCTCGGATTTGAGAGAAGCGTGGGTTTCGGCATTGTCGGTGCCATCCATCGTATATTTCGATCTCGCGAATTAGGAAGGTAAGATTTGATTTAATTTGGTTAGACTTAGTTTAGTGTTGGCTTGTGTGTGAAAGGAATGAAGATCCTTTGATTTTGAGTGATTTGGACTAAGGAAGAAGAAGCCGTATGGCTGAGAATTTGTCAAAATCGATTGATAGAAATTAGTAACCGATTGATCGATTATGACAGGGCAGAAATGTGTAAAGTTTCTGGAGAAATTGATCGATCAAAATGGAATTCGATCGATTGATTTGAGAAACTCATTAATCGAAATTAGATTCAATCGATCGAAATTGGAAATCGATCGATCGATTTGTGAATCGATCAATCGAATTGTGACACAAAAAAGTGTGAATTTTTTGAGAAAATCGATCGATCGAACTAGAATTCGATCGATCGATTTTGGAAACCGATCGATCGATTTGGGAACCGACGATCGAATTGTTCGGGCAGAGAAATGTGAATTTTCTAAAGCAACCGATCGATCGATTTTGGAAATTGATCGATCGATTTGAGATTTGACCGATCGATTTGTCATGTTTATGAGTTTTTTTGTTTTTGATGAAAGGACTCGGGGAGACTTTAGGGTTTCTCGTTTTTCATCACATTTGACGTATAGGATAAAAGGTTATTGTGTTTTAGGTTATGATCAAGGGTGCGTGATGGGAAGGTTGCCTTGAAAGAGGAAAACTTTATTTTGGTTTCGAGGTTAAGGTGGGGAAAATTTTATACACAATTACATTTTTCTTTGATTTTTTATAGATGCTTGATATGATCAAATGAAATGCGTTAAGTATGGTATTTGCATAATTTTGAAACAGTTTTAGAATTCAATATTTGATTGTATTTAAAAAATGAAATAGTTTTGCATCATTGACTAATACTTGAACTTTATGCATTTGAAACTCCAAAAATGAATTTGAAATATGAAATTGAACATGAATTTATAAGCTTTGAATCAAATAGGCACGGCGGGATATCCGTGAACCTAATGTGTAAGTCAGGTAAGTGAATCAAACCGGCATGGCGGATAATCGTGAATTGAACTGGTATGACAGTCTCCGTGAATCGAATCGGGACGGTGGATAACCGTGAATCGAACTGGTACATCAGTCTCCGCGAATCGAACCGGCACGAAAGAATATCTTTGAATCGAACTGGTATAACACTTAATTAGTGAATCGAACTGGTACGACAGTTAATCCGTGAATTGAACTGGTACGCCAGTTATACCCGAGAATCGAACCGACACGGCGGGATATCTACAAATCGAACTATAAGTCAAGAAAAATATAATTTGGACTGCTAGGGTGGATTTTGTGTGTCTGTGGATCGATATGGGCGGATTATAAGTACCTTACATACCGTGGACCGCTAGGGCGGAGTATGTGTGTTTGTGGACCGCTATGGGCGAATTATAAGTACCCTCTGGCCCACTAGGGCGGAATCAAACTGGTACGACAGTTAATCCATGAATCGAAGTGGCACGGTAGTTAAACCCGTGAATCAAACTGGCACAGCGAGATATCCGTGAATCAAATAAGTGAGACATGTAAGTAAATGTGAATCGAACTTAGTAAACTCAAGATAAGACATGTAAGTAAAGATGAATTGAACTCAGTAAATCACGATAAGACATGTAAGTGAATGTGAATCAAACTCAGTAAATCAGTTTAAGTTTTGATAAGCAAAGGCATTTGAAATCAGTTTAAGTTTTGATAGGAAAAGGCACTTTGAATTCAATTTCTATTTTGAGTATGAAAATGTCATCAATTTTAATATGAAAATATTTTTATCTTTCTCTTTGAATCTATGCATGACTGATGAGATGTATAATGGTATCAGTTTTCTCCACTAAGCTTAGACTATTAGCTCACCTCGACTATACGTCATAGGAGTAGATATTGATTGGGATCTTGGTTGTGAGAAGGATTCGGACTAACTTTCGCCTGAGAATTTGCACCCTAGTTCAGGGATCGTAGATTTAGTGCATCGTGGGTTTTGGTAAGTTTAGGCTTGGTACATTCGTACTATTCTATATATACTTTGTATGCCACTGTTAGGTGACGATTGACCATCACCGGTGGTTTGTTTTAGTTTACGGTTTATATTGGATTTTAGAACTGGAGATTTAATTATGTCATAAGTATTATATGCTTTAATTTCCGCACGTTGTGTGGATGTACCAAGTATTCTGTATCAGATAGTGATCTATGATCTGGCGGTCCGATATTTCGGTGTTGAAGAAAAGAAAATGTGTCAGAAAAATCGGGCTGTCACAATACTAGACCCAATATAGTATTTATAGTGGGGGTAATGAGTAAACTAGCAACCCAGGGTTGGAATACTAGGGTATTAAGATACTGGAAAAAATTATGCATTATACTTTTACAACATAGTGGCAAACCTGAACTCTTAGAGGGGTTTACTGATGCTATTTGGATTTCTGACTCCTCTGATTCAAAATCCACAAGCGGATGAATTTTTACTTTGGTAGGAGGAGCAGTATTGTGGGGGTTTAGAAACAAATATGTCTTTCTGATTCAAGTATGGAATCAGAGTATATAGCACTGTCTACGGGAGCAAAAGAGGCCGAGTGGCTTCGAAGCTTACAAAAGCACTACCTAGAGATACAATGTTGAAAATATCGAGGGGGATGGGCCTAAGACCGATATATTTAATGGTACAGTAGTTGAACCTTAACTTAGTAGAGTTGGAGATCCCAAGTCCTAAGTTCAACGAGATAAGAAACTACTTCGTGTCCCTTGAAAGTACACAAATGTATGTTACCTATTGGCCATCCTTATGGGGTTAAATTTCGTACACATATCTTCTAATGTGAGAGGGTGAGTTTAACTCTTAATGATTATGTAGACTTTCATTTGTTGGAGTGATAAAGTAGTTACAAGAGCACCCATGACAAATTCACCTAAATGAGTATGAAAGTGAAGCCACTTTAACAAAGATTCGGTCCTCTCTGAGATACTCATGAAATCAAAATTTTAGTGCATAGATGTAAAGCACATGCCTTATGTCACTAATGATTTAGGTCATAGTAAATATATATGTAATTCTGGTTTGTTAGAAAGGTTTTAAGTTCAAAGCTATAAGCTACTTAAAGTTTTTATAAACTTTGAGTTATATGTACTAGTCAAAAGTTCAAACCGATCGGTACCTTTGATAGTGCTTAGTATAGTCACTCTGATATACAATTTTTTTTATTTTGAAATAAGTGGGGGAATGATATATATATATTGTGTAGTAATATATATTTTAGTGTTTCAAAATTAAGTTTATAATTGACATTATATATGTTGATAATAATTCAATGCTAAAATTGTAAGAATCATTTTTTCTCTAAAGAAGTGTCTTTTAGATTTTGATTTATCTTTTTACCGTTAGTTGAAAAGACATAAGTCTTACATCTTTTCACAGTAAATCTGAAAAGACACAAGTGAAACCATATTATAGAAGTCGACGTCGAAATAGGTCGTGGAGCGATCAAACTAGGATGGCAATCTCTCAACCACAATGGTGGAATGATCAAACCAGGATTGCAATCTCTCAACCAACGGAAGGAGCCCCTTTTGAACGGTAGGAAGTGGGTAATTTGTTAATCGGCAGTACATCTTTGATTTTCCTTGTTAAATCGTTGGGCCGATCAGTAGTAATCGTCGATTTGAATCAAAATGCTCTGAATCAGATGTGTTTTTCGTCTATTTATTTATTATTTAGTGAAAAAATTGATGCTTGCAAAGAGTCAAATTACGTATTTATATATATAAATTGTATATGATGGTTGTTTGGAGCTTATATAAATTGTATGTAATGGTTGTTGGGATCTTATCTACTCTAATATATATAAATGGTTCGAATTACCAAATTTCTATATAAAAGGAAATTTAGGTCTTATCTAGTCTAGTATATATAAATGGTCCGAAAAGTATAAAATAATTAAGTGGGAAATTAGTGAGCCGATAATCGAGAGAGAGAGAGAGAGAGAGAGAGCATCGACGGTAAAAGAATTATTTAATGAGTGAAAATTGGTCCTTGATGGAGAAACCATACACCGACTCACAGTGTGTTGGCTTTTCACCGGGCCAAAAGCTAATGAGTTATATGTGAAACTTTCAAAGGAAGTTTCACTCATTTAAAAGAAAAGGGGAGTGAGAGAGAGAGATTAGAGAAAGAGAGGGAGCTAGAGAGAGAAGGAGCAATCCCTTGGATTTTTGGTCGATTTCTCATCAGTTTTATTCTTCTTCATCGATCGATTGCCATGAGGGAATGCCGATCGTTGATGTAGTGATAATTCAAGAGCATGGGAACCCATTTTTCCCAAACCCTCTTTCATTTTTGGTTAGGAACCTCGATTTGAAATCCTGTTTGAACGACCCTCATCTCGTAAGGATCTAGTGAGTTTGTAGGGCACAACCCATGGAGATTGACCTTGGGTTTCACCCCTTTTTGATTGGGAGAAGATTTGGTTTCAAAATCTTGGATTTGAGAGAAGCGTGGGCTTCGACATTGTCTATGCCATCCATCATATACTCCGATCTCGCAAATTAGGAAGGTAAGATTTGATTTAATTTGGTTAGACTTAGTTTAGTGTTGGTTTGTGTGTGAAAGGAATGAAGATCCTTTGATTTTGAGTGATTTGGACTACGGAAGAAGAAGCCATATGGCTGAGAATTTGTCAAAACCGATTGATAGAAATTAGTAACCGATCAATCGATTTTGACAGGGCAGAAATGTATAAAGTTTCTAGAGAAATTGATCGATCGATTGAACTGGAATTCGATCGATCGATTCGGGAATGGATTGATCGGATTGTTCAAGCAGAGAAATGTGAATTTTCTGAAGAGACCGATCGATCGAATTGAAATTTGATTGATCGATTTTGAAAACCGGTCGATCAATTTGAGATTCGATCGATCGATTTGTCTTGTTTATGAGTTTCTCTATTTTCTATGAAAGGGCTCGGGGGGACTTTAAGATTTCCTGCTTTTCATCACATTTGACGTATAGGATGAAATATTGTTGTGTTCGAGGTTGTGACCAAGGGTGCGTGATGGGAAGGTTGCCTTGAAAGAGGAAAACTTTGTTTTGGTTTCGAGGTTAAGATGGGGAAAATTTTATACATAATTACATTTTTATTTAATTTTTCATAGATGCTTGATATGATTAAATGAAATGTGTTAAGTATGGTATTTACGTGATTTTGAAACAGTTTTAGAATTCAATATTTGATTGTATTTGAAAAATGAAATAGTTTGGCATCATTGACTAGTACTTGAACTTTATGCATTTGAAACTCCAAAAATAAACTTGAAATATGAAATTAAACATGAATTTATAAGCATTGAATCAAACCGACACGGCGGGATATCTGTGAACCTAATGTGTATGCCACGTAAGTGAATCAAACCGACATGACGGATAACCGTGAATCAAACTGGTATGGCAGTCTCCGTGAATCGAACCGACATAACGGGATATCTGTGAATTGAACTAGTACGATAGTTAATCCACGAATCAAACTGGTACGACAGTTAATCCGTGAATCAAACTGGTACGACAGTTATTATTAATCAATAAAAAATATCATTTTTTACCTCCTAACCTGACCTTTGAGTGATAAATAATATCTTTTGAGTGTTATTTTGTAGTTAGCAATAAATTGCAATCATAGTGCAGAAATCCATTCAAAAATGTCAAGAGAGATATTTGCAGAGAAGAATCACAAACAGATCATTGGAGACTGTAGCAGTTGTAAACACCCAAATTTGGCCCAAGGCCCGATCGAGACACATTTCAAGAGAGGCGCACCTCTGAGCTTTGATGGCATGTATGGAATCCTTAGGAACTTTTCGAAACCTTAGGATCCATTCCAAACCCTTAGGAAGCACCCTAGATCCCTTAGGAACCTTCTCGAACCCTTAGAAACCATTCCGGACCTAAACCTAGCTTTCTTGAGCAATGAATAAAGAGTGGTGCACCGAGACTAGCTATGATCTTATATTGTGATCAAATTTCATACCATTGAAAAATAGAAGTCCTCAGCTTTCTAACAAGTCAAAGATCACCTGAATCGGAGCCGTATGGGAGAAGATATCACGCTCCGAAGTGTAGGAGCAAAGTTGTAAATTGGCTGAGTTCCCCTTAGGGATTTGGCGCAAGTATTACTTGTGCCAAGCCATATCTCCCTCAGAAATGGCTTGGTGCAACTAATAGTTGCGCTAGTTATAAGGTGGGCCCCACCACGGAGTGCCAACTTCCAAACCCTATTCAAACACTGTTTTACTGTACCTTTGCTTGGCGCATCTATTAGTTGCGGAAGGCTTAGGAACAATAACTGTGGGTTTTTGCCTCGAATTTCAAGCTTGGAGTTTGATTTGTTGACCATCTTGACTTTTGGGGTGTGTTTTACTAGTTCTGTTGTACCCATTCACTATCTATTTGCAACCCCTTAAGTGGTTTAATGCATCACCCTATCATCTACCATTGGAGCATCTCTTCACACATTTCATGGCTCTAAAAATCCTAGAAAACTTTAGATGACTAGATTACCTAATTGCTAATCCAAGTTAGCCTCTAAATACCCTCCTAACCTCTCTCTCTCTCCTCTAGTGCACCATTCTCAAACAAATTTCAGAATTTCAAAACTTTCTTTAGACCTTAGCCTTTCACTTAAAAGCTCAAGGTTAGGTGTGTGCTACCCCCTAACCTCCCCTCTCTACCTCTTAGCTATCTACCTTAAGAGTTAGAATCCATCATCAAGCTATGCAAGCCATCAAAAAGCTCACTGAAGCAAGCCAATGCAAGACTCCACAGCGGTGCAACAAGGGCCCGAGAGCTCCGGCTCTCCCCTCTATTTCTCTACCTTCTCGGTTCTTTTTTCATCCTCTCATTTGTGTTGTTACGCCACCAAATTTTTGGTTGAAATGGAGGGGCACAAATAAGATTTCAAGGCCCTTTGGGCCAGAGGAAGACTTTTTTATTTCTTTTATATCTTTTTTGTTTTGGCCATAAGTAGAGACTGTATTAAGCAGGTTGATTGGGTGCCTAACACCTTCCAAATCGATAACCGAAGTCCCTACCCAAAAGCCTTTGGTGTAGTCCAGATTAAGAGTCAAGTTTTAGCACTTCGATGCTCTTTAAATTTGATTTAGGTTTCCCGGGACACCAAAAGCTTCGGGTGGCGACTCTAAATTTTTATTACAAGCGCATTGTCGCGACGGGATCGATAAAATCCACGATTACACAAATGGCGACTCTACTGCGGACTAGCTAGTAGAGCTTCCTCTTGAATTTGGCCTCTTTATTTTTGATTTACTAACCATTTATTACTATTTTTTTACTCACTCCTTCAATTACGTCATTTTACTCACCCCTACTTTTACGTCCTTTACGAGTCTTAGCCGATTGGCGGGCCTACTTACGCACCACATTCAATTTCTTTACATTTCCGTCATTTCAAGCACCTTAACCGATCGACGGGTCTACTTGTGCATTGTCATTTCATTTCTTTACATTTCCATCATTTTAAGTGTCTTAGTCATTTGGCGGGCCTACTTGTGCCTTTAATTTTCTTAATCATATTCCGCTTGTGAACGCCGACCTGTAGAGGCAGCACAGGATCCTCACCCCCGGTCTTTAAACTTAAGAAAACTTCCTTAAAAGTAGAAAGTAAAATTGAACCAACAAAGGGGATTTAAATTAATTTTTGCGTGGTAGATTTTCAAGGGTTGGGTTATTTAGGCACACATACAAACTCTTGGGTCATAGTACGGCGACAGCCCCTAGTGGTGATGATCCGGAAAAGTCCCAGCCCACCTAGTACCTTAGAAAAGTGCTTGCACTTGAGTTATATCGGGTGGGAAACTTCTTGTTACCAAGCTTAAAACCGAGGGAAAAAGAGAGTGTTAGTGAACCTAAATTGACCTTTAAACCCTTAGGATCGGTGAGGAAAGAGACGGATCATATAAACAATCAATCCCCAGAAGCATAGCTTCCATAAAATACTAGTTTGGAGACTCATTTCGGGCTGAGAGTGCTGCTGTCAAACTATCTAGAGCATTTTGTTTGTCTGGCGCCACTATTAATTGCGCCAATACAAAATTCCTCAGAAATACACTGGCGCACCTATTAGTTGCGCCAACTTTATACTGGGTAAATTTGCTTTGGCGCATCTATTAGTTACGCCAGGATTGTTTTAGGCAGTAGCAGCTCGAATCTGAGGCCTGCTTCACACCCCGGACTCTCCGATTAGTGTTTTTAGTGCTTCTGTTTAGGCCCCGCAATCTTCGACACCCAATACGCCCTCGCCGGTCAAGAGAAGGTAACTTTTTTTTTTACTCGTTTCGAGGGATCGGGTTATTTACATCGGCTTCCGTGCCTTTAATAGATCAAGGGGTTACCTTTTTATTCTTCCGAAGCGCTTTGGAGCCTTTGCTGTGACCTATTTAGGGTAAAAGAGTCACCCGAGAAGGGAATTCAAAAGGCCCTGGAATCCTCATTTCTTTTCACTTATAAAATTTTTTTAAAAAATTTAAAATAAAAAAGTCTAAAAATAGAATCTTGATTGGTATCGGCACAACGACATTATCGTATCCTTCGTCTTCTTGTAAAGGGAGAAGGAGGAAGCTTTACGAGCCCCACCCGAGGCACCCGTACCCGACCCGATACCGAGCATTATCATGGGCTGTGGATCCGGCCGACGCCGGTCCCAACTCATCCCCGTCACATTCTCCAACCCATTTCCATATCGAAGAGGCTTTCATTTCCGTCCCCCTCACCCAATCATCCCTCACCATCACCGGCCCGTTTGGTGCCCCTATTTTCCCTTCCATCACTTCCTAAAAACATCTAAAATCCAACCCCCCATACCCCATTATTTTCCCAAGCCATTCCCCCATCCATGGCCATGCCCAACCCATCTCATTTCCATCCACACCCATTCAAAACTCGTCTCCATCCTCCACTTTCAGCAATACCCCATATTTTTCATCTGCCCGATGCATACCCAATCCATCCGCATCTATCCATGCTGCATCCGATCCCCCACACATCCCTCCATTCACCTAGGTCATGCCCATTTTTATCGGGGCCATGACTAACTTTCCTCTCTCATCCTCCACATCTATGCCCCTTATACCTTCCCCATACATGCCTAATCCATCTACTAATGCCCTAGCTCATTTCTCCAACCCACCTCATATCCCACCCCTTACCTTGGTCATGCCCGATTTTGTCGGGGCCATGCCCAATTTTCCCTCTTCATCCACCCTATCCATGCCCCTCCAATCCTTAAATACCCCATCTCCATCCTATCCCCCTTCCATGGCCATGATAAAGGAGATGTTCCAAACTTACAATAAGTGGAAAGCTTCCCAACACATCCCCTCTCATCCATACCACACATCCATAGATCCATCCAAGACCATATCAAGCCTTCATGCCTCATTCTCTCATGACCCCCATCAACCCCATCATCCACACCATCAAACCCCCACTACCCACATACCTCAAGGCCCAATAACCCAAACCCCCTTTGCCCACATACCCCAAGGCCCAATAGCCAAAACCCCTTTTACCCACATACCCCAAGGCCCAATAGCCCAAAACCCCATGACCCATACCCATCAAGGGCCCATGACCCAGACCCACCAAGGGCCCATGGCCCAAACCCACCAAGGGCCCATGGCTCAGATCCATCAATGGCCCACAACCCAAAACCACCAAGGCCTAATGGGCCAGACCTATCATGACCAAGGCTTTATGGCCCAAGCTTCTCAAGGGCCCATGGGCCAAACCTTCATAGCCTAACTCTTCCAAGGCTTCATGGCTCAAACCCAAGCCTAGCAAGGCCCTAACCTTGGAGCCTCACACCCATACCCTTGACAATTCCTCCAAAATTTCACTCATCCATAACCCCCATACCCAGCTCAAACCCATACCTTACATCAACCCCAATTCACCTATATACAGACATTCCAAAGTCAGTTTTAAATCTTTCCCCATGCCTAATGGCCTCATCAAACCACGCCCCAAAATCTAACTTCCACTCATCCCATCACCCAACAAACCTTCCCTCATCTCTAATGGACTCACCCAACCCCCATTCAAGCCATCCCCATCCAGTCCATGCAGCACCAGTAAAAGAATCCCACCCTCATTGCACCTTATGTAGACCAGCAGTATAAAGAGGACGAGATTAGGAACAGTGGAGCCTATGCTGGGGCATTGACCAGCCTTAACCCTCCTCCTACAATCTCCCACCCCTTGGTAGCCCAAAGTGAAGTCCAATCGGCTGCTGAGAAAGTGGCCCCCATGTCCAAGGAATCAGAGCAGTTAGACAAAATCCAGAAGTAGTTGTTGAAGATGGGTGGTGCTGATTCACGCCACAAACTTCTCAGATTTATGTTTGTTTGTTGAGGTCCCCTTGCCTCAAAAATTTAAAATGCCGGCTTTTGACAAGTATAACGACACTAGTAATCCCATAGCACACCTCAAGTCTTATTGTGGGATATGTGCCAATATGGAGGGGACGAAAGACTATTAATAAAGGTCTTTCAGAAAAGTTTGATTGGTCCGGCCTTGAGGTGGTTCACATCCTTGGAACCATCTATGGTAAAGACCTAGAAGGACTTGACGCACATATTTCAAGAACAATATGTCTATAACATAAACATTGAATAGCATACGTTAGACTTAGCCCGATTGAAGTAGAACGAATGAGACCTTTAGCGATTATTTGGGGCATTAGAGAGCACTGGCAGCTCAGGTCAGAAATAGGATACCAGACGACGAGCAAATAAAAATGATTTTCAAGAACACCCTGCCAGTGATCTCAGACTTTTTAGTGTACCAGTAGCAGTTTAGTTTTACTGATCTGGTAAGGAATGCAAACCACTATGAAGATGCTATAAGGGAAGGTCGCCTGAGCAAAAATGTACCTAGTGGAGCCAGTGGAATTAAAAGGTTCTCAGAGCAGAGGAACGAGAAGAGATTAGGGGCCGAAGTCCAGAACATTACCAACACCAGGCCCAATCATAATATAACCCTGTTCCAATTTCAGGCAACCCAACCAGCACCAGTCAGAACTGAGTAGATGCAGAGAATAGGGAATGAACAAGGAATGAAGATGACTCCGGAGTAGAGGAGAGCCCACTACGATCGAGTTTTTCCACTCTTAGGGCAATCATTAAGTGTACTTTTACCTTTACTAATAGAAAATGGATTAGTTACTGCCCTCCAATCGTGCCCTCATCCTAATCCAATCTAGAAGAATTATCATCGTAACACTCACTGTAATTTTCATCAGGGTTTGGGTCACCCGACTGATTGTTGCTTCCCTTCGAAGTACACAATACAAGATTTAATTGATGCTGGGAAAATCATTCCACCCACACCTTCTCAAGTAAAGCAGCACGCAAATATACATTAGGTGCCATTACCCCCACACTCTACCCGAGGAGAAGGTCTCAAACCCACCATCGGGATGATAGAGGAGTATGAGGAAAAGTTTGAATTTGATTTGTCGGATTACATCAGTGATCGGGAGAGTTATGTGGCACCGTTGCAAAGAAATTGTGAAGAAAGGAGTATCGAGGTGATTGAACCCTGAATTTGTCAGATTACTTCCCCAATCCAGCACCACAAGTTGAACCCTTAGATCTTAGGGCATATTTCCCATCACCCACACCCATCAATTATGTGCACATAAATACATACCAACCATATACTATCACCCCCATCAATTACCTAATAGCCCCACCATCACCTATAAATTATCAATAGCTCACTCCTACCCCATTACCCCCGGTGCAACCACCCGCAAACCTAATCACCCCAATTAGGCCCAATTTTGTCACCCAACCATCTATCACTGAAGTGGACCAAGTATTACCCACCCCTCTGGAGCCATTAGTGCGAGTGCATCAGATACCGACAGCTACACCATTTCAGATTTCAGGACCAACCTATAATCCTCATCAGGTCTCGTTGAGTTACGAGCAGACAGATGCCAATGCTAGCAGCAACAGAGAAGGGGTAGTAGACTTTGTCACTAGATCCGGGAAGATTTCAAAATAGTCGGAAGCGCCAGCAACAACACAAACCTAATCAGAGGGAAAGAAAGATAGTGCTGTTAATCCTTTTGAAAAAATGAGTCGAGAACATATACTGGAGACTCAATGAAGAATGATTCCAGCTAACATCACTGTATGGGATCTATTGATGACGTCCCCACTCCATTTTCAAGCTTTAATGGGGGCGTTAAAGAATGCGCATGTCTCACTTCAGGTGAGCCCATATGAAGTTGGACAAATAATTGCTCAAGTTATGGCTCCAAATGCAATTTCATTTTCGGATGCCGATTTACTGGATGAGAGAAGTAGTCACTCCAAATCCCTTAATATTACTGTGGAATTCGAAAATATGATAATCCCTCTGGTGTTGATTGGCAATGAGTCTACTTTAAATATATGCCCACTGAGGACCGCCACCAAGATTGGGGTAGATCCATGCATGCTGAAACTCACGAGAACCAGTGCCCAAGGTTTTGACAATACGAGGAGAGAGATAATGAGAGAAGTTGACCTTGAGCTATTGATTGGGCCAATGACCTTCTCCATATTATTTCAAGTAATGGACATTAAATCCTCGTTCAATCTATTGTTAGGATGCCCTGGTTGCATGAAGTCAGAGCAATTCCCTCCATGTTGCATCAAAAGCTCAAATTTGCATCCGGGCATAAGATTATCACTATCATTGGTGAAGGGCACAGTGAGAAGGAAAAAACTACCAACAACGTTGAAAAGCTAAAGGTGTTAGACGTGCCACACATAACTGAGAATGTCGACCTCCATAGTTTTGAGTACGAAGTATCAACAATACTCCTGGAACACATCAAGGGTATCATTATAAAAATCGGAGGTGGAATGGTAGCGACAGTGGCCATGCTCCATAAGTGGGGCTATCAAAGAGGAAATGGCCTGAGACCCTGATTACAAGGAAGAGAGCCCGTTATAGTCAAGGGTCAGAAAGTCTGATTCGGGTTAGGTTACAAGCCTATGGAAGAAGAGGTTCAAGAGGCTAAGGAGAAAGCCCGAGCCACGGCAGCTACAATAGCCGAAGGAATACACTTAGAAGAAAAACCCCATCCCAAGCCTCACATCAGAGACTCATTCGTGAGTGCCGAAGTTGTGAAGATTAACCAGAACTGGGTAACTCAATTAACCCCACATCAACCCGCAGCACCAGTTCACCCCACCAATCCCCACATCACCCTTCTCGGCCTAGAAATAGACCTGATCGCGTTATCCCTCTTTGAGGAGCGACACTTCATATCTGAACAATCTCCCCCTATGGTAAATCACCACACAATGGTATTAATGTTTGAGGACATAATCTTAGACGAACTCGGGATCAACATGATGGAGGCTGACTCCGAAGAGCCATATCAGTCAGCACCCTCCATCCAAATAGGTAAAGGAGCAGCCTATTAGGTACGCAACTGGGCATCTTTGCTCCAAACCCTGGAAGAGGGGAGTAGCCTAAAATTTGGCACCCGTTTCCTAAAAAAAATAACTTATAAAAAGTGAGATAAGCCCTTAGCAGGCAATACCTTATATATACACAAACTCGCACTGCCAAGGGTTCGTCTCCGGAGAAAATAAAAATTCCAAAAATATCAAAAAAATATAAAATAAAAAAATAACGTCTTTTAAAATTCTGAATAAAATCTCACAAAAAGATGCCTTAATCGAAATGCCCATCCCACGTAAAATTTACCCCTTCCCTATAGAAATATAAAAAAAGGTGGGAGTTATGAGTCTGGACAAGGATATCCCTTCTGAGGGGCTCCTTGACCGATTTGCCGACTTTGAGCATGGCCCTACCCCCATTGTTGAAGAAATCGAAGACATCAATCTAGGGACTGAGGAGATTCCCCAAATCACCAAGATCGGAACATCGCTGTCTCCTGAAGAAAGAAAAAGCATGATCGATTTTCTTCGGTCATATCAAGACGTCTTCACATGGTCATACGAGGAAATGCCTGATTTGGACACCGATTTGGTCGAGCATGAGCTGCCGCTCTACCCTGATATGAAGCCGGTCAAGCAGAAGTTGAGACATCTCCAACCCGAGTAGATGTTGAAAGTCAAGGACGAGGTCATCAACCAGTAAGACACGGGGTTTCTCTTGGTATTAAAATATCTGCAGTGGCTAGCCAATATTGTGTCTGGGCCGAAGAAAGACAGAAAAGTCTGCATGTGCATTAATTTTAGAAACTTGAACAAGGCAAGTCTGAAGGATGATTTCTCGCTACCACACATCGACATCTTGGTTGATAACACTGCTAAGCACGGGATGCTTACATTTATGGACGGATTCTTAGAATACAATCAAATCAAGATGGCAGAGGCAAATCGGGAGAAGACGACATTCATCACTCCATGGGGAACCTTTTGCTACAGAGTCATGCCATTTGGACTGAAGACTGTCGATGCAATGAACCAAAGAGCTATGACTGTGCTATTTCATCACATGATGCATCGAGAAATTGAAGTACATGTCAATGATATGATAGCCAAGTCACCAGAGTGAGGCGATCACCTGGTAAGCCTCCAGAAGCTGTTTAAGAGGTTGAGAAAGTACAGGTTATGTTTGAATCCACAGAAGTGCGCATTTGGCACTATGTCTGAAAAATGGTTAGGATTCATTGTTAGCAAGAGAGGTATCGAGGTCAACCCAGTCAAAGGAAAGTCCATCACAAAAATACTACCACCATCTACTGAGAAAGAGGTTAGAGGGTTCTTGGGCAAGATACAGTACATCAGTTGATTCATTACACAGCTAACGCCTATCTGCACGCCGATCTTCAAGCTACTCCGAAAGAACTCACCCATTGAATGGAATGATGATTGTCAGGCAGCTTGAATGATGATTGTCAGGCAGCATTCGATAAAATCAAAAGCTACCTCCTTAATCCACCTATTTTAGTACTGCCTGAGCCGGGGAGACCACTCTTGATGTATCTTTCCACGACGAAAATCTCGATGGGATGTGTCTTAGGGCAGCACGATGAGACGAGAAGAAGAGAGCAGACCATCTACTATCTGAGTAAGAAGTGTACTGATTATGAGACGCACTATTCTCATCTGGAGAAAGGATGCCTGACTCTTGTATGGGCTACTCAGAGGCTCTGCCATTACTTGCTATCTGAAGCCGTTCTACTCCTGGCCTAAATGGATCTATTAAAATACTTATTTGAGAAGCCGACTCTTACTAGATGAACTGCACATTAGCAACTCTTATTGTCTGAGTTTGACATCACCTACATTACTCAGAAATTGATTAAGGTGCAGGCACTCGTTGATCATCTTGCTGACAATTCTTTGCCAGACTATGAGCCCTTGAGAACCGAGTTCCCTTATGAAGACATCCTATTCATGACAGAAGACGATATAGAAGAAGCAGAGGAATCATGGGTAATGCACTTTGACGGGGCAACAAATACCGAAGGTCAGGGAGTTGGCGCTATTCTGATTTTGTCGAAAGGATCACATGTTCCGATTGCCATCAATCTCAAATTCCCTTACACTAATAACATGGCCGAGTATGAAGCTTGTGCAGTAGGACTGCAGTCAGCACTGGACCTGAATGTAACTCACCTCAGGGTGTTTGGCGATTAGCAGTTGATCATATGCCAGATGAACGGTGACTGGAAGACGAAAGATGAAAAATTGATCTTTTACTATGAGCACCTTGAGGATCTGATAGCTGGCTTCAAGGACGTGACATTCTCATATGTCTCGTGGATAAGGAATCGCTTTGTCGACGCACTAGCAACTTTGGCGTCAATGATAGAAATTCGATAAGGTGCTGAGATGAAGCCGATCATGATCGAGCAGAGAAACGAGCCAACCTTCTGCCTGCAGATTGAGGAACCTACCAAGCTTGATGATGAGCCACCTTGGTTATCAGATATCAAGAATTTCCTTGAAACTATAACTTTCCTCGAGGGTACATCTAGGACGGATCGACGAACCATTCAGCGTCTAGCGGCCGGTTACGTCATTTGCGGGGAATGCCTTTACAAGCGGTCCTATAATAACATCTTGCTTTGGTGCCTTACAGAAGGTGAAGTGATTAACATCATGAAGGAGATCCACGAGAGAGTATGCGGTGCCCACGTCAACGGTCACATGCTCTCTAAGAAAATTCTATGACAGGGATACTTTTGGACAACTATGGAGTCAGACTGCTGCAAACATGTTCAAAAATGTTACAAGTGTCAGGACCACTCTAGTCTGATATACGCTCTGGCCATCGATCTACACTGCATGACCACTCCTTGGCCATTTGCTACCTGAGGCCTGGACGTTGTTGGAATGATTAATCCAAAAGCATTAAACGGATATCGGTTCATCCTCGTTGCCATTGAATACTTTACTAAGTGGGTAAAGGCAGTGTCATATGCCAACATCACGACCAGTTATGTCAAGAAGTTTCTCAAGAATAATATTGTGTGCTGATTTGGAGTACCCAAGGATATCATCACGGACAACGACACCAACTTTGCGAATAAGCACATCCGAGCCTTCTACGAGCAATACAAGATCAAGCACCATCTCTCGTCACCTTATTGGCCTCAAACTAATGGAGCCGTAGAAGCTGTTAATAAGACGGTCGTCTGCATCCTTGAGAAGATGGTCATCACATACTGAGATTGGAGCGAAATGCTGCCTTTTGCTTTATGGGCTTACAGAACGTCGATCAGTACCTCTACAGGGGCAACACCCTTCTCCCTTGTGTATGGAACCGAGGCCATCCTACCTATAGAGGTTGAAGTACCCTCACTCCGAATCCTCCTTGAATCAGGCCTATCTGAAGCAGAAAGAGAGAGATCCCGTTTCGACCAATTGAATCTACTAGACGATAAAAGGCTCCTAGCCTTGTGTCATACCCAAGTATACCAGGGGCGAATTGCATGCGCTTACAATAAATGTATCCGCAGTCAAGATCTGAAGGTGGGAGACATTGTGCTTAAGAAGATCTTCCCATCCATCCATGCCGACCCGAGAGGGAAATTTAAGCCGAATTGAGAGGGACCTTATGTCGTCCAAGAAGTGCTGTCGAGATACGCCATCCGCCTCGCCACCATGGACGGAGTTCATTTTCCTGAGCCCATCAACACTGGATATGTCCGACGGTTCAACTCTTAGTCTATCGCGACAAGGTAAGTATTGGTGAAACAGATACATGACTGCTTAAGAACCACCCAAAAGAGGCCATCATTTCAAGCACAGTAGCCAAAAAGCATCCCTAAAAATGATGATATCTTTTGCTACCCCATTCGAGCCTTGCCCCTGAAAAAGAAAAAATGTGTACATATACAAAAAAAGAGATGAAGTAGAATTGCTATAAAAAAAATAAAAAAATCGGAAAAGTAAAACCTCAAAAAGAGATTGCTTGAAATAAAATAAAGGAAAAAGAAAAAAATAGAAGAACCATAGGGCATACAGTAAAATCCCCCAAGGAAGAAAGTATGCTATGAAAAACTGAAACCGTATCAAGGAAACTTTTTTAGCCCAGCATACCTTCAAATCCTAACCTAACCCATAGCCAAGCTACCCCCTGAAGAGAGCCCTCTTTTTAGGTTCACAAGCAGTCATAGTATCTATCAAGTCAATACAAGTCGAGTTGTGAGATGACACCAGAACCCCATCTAGCCGGCTATGATGGAATTGATGTCTATGTCATGGCTTTTGAAAAAAATAAAAGAAAAAAATAAGCTCAAAGCAAGATGGACGTGGTGAAAACCTAAAAGGGCGCTATGGCTAAAAACAGTGAGCTTGTGCAGACCAGGTGAAAACCCGAAAGGGCGCTTGGGGTAAGAGAGCTAAACCAATGGACGTGGTGAAAACTCGAAAGGGTGTCACAGGTAAAAAAAGGACAAAACGGGCACGACGAACCCACCTTGGGCGTTGTGAGTAAAAAAGGATTAAAAAGAAAAAAAAATTGAAAAAGAAAGGTTTGAAATGATTAATAAGATTGATGTTTGAGGAACCCTTTTTGGTTTCTCTCCCTATTACCCATTTTTCGACTGGGCCGCTCATGTTAGTTCAAATCGGGCCCCGACCAAAATTGTCTTAGTGAAACTATGTCAAACGTATGACTCAAAGTAAGAAGAAAGGTTTGACTCAATCCAAAGGGATTGACGTTTCAGCCTTGGTAAAACTACTGAAACTCACTCAGATCCGACCATGTAAAAAGGGTTCGACCATGCTAAAAAAGAAGACCTGAGATCTCACTCGGTGATTAAGGCACCACACCAAAGAAAAAAATAAATAAAATAAATAAAAAACAACAAAAGGAGAAGCCTTTGTAAATATAATAGATTTTCCTTTTCCATTTACAACTGTCCCGCTTACACCACATCCCAAAAAATAGTCGGTGTGATGTTTAGCTTTATTTCTTTCTTTTTTATAAAAGCAGAAAAAATAAAAACATAAAGAAAATATGTATACAAAAAAATGTGTATCTATAAAGGGGTGTCTTACACCCCTTTTCTGTGAATCTGATATGTGTAAAAAGATATATATGCAGGAGGGAATCAACGACCCAACTCGCGCTTGAAGGCACTAATCTCAGCACGAAAACCATCCTCTCGGACATTCCAGTCGGTCAGCCAGCGGCCATGGAGGCTCTTGTACCTCTTTCGAGAAGTATCAGTAGCCTCATGAGAAACATTCAAGGTTCCTTCCAAACGAAGGACCTCGCTCTTAGCTATGCCAGCTCTAGTCTCTGTCTGCTACCTCTGGTCTAACTTTCTCTTGTGCCAAAAGCTCTTGCAGGACCCTCTTCTCATCAATCAGTAGTTCAATGCGAGCTCGAAGTGCCATCTCTGCCAGTTAGCCAGTTAGCCTATTCACTTGTTTTAGGCCTTAAAAGGACATTCACAAACTTAAAAAATCAAAGGGCTCCTAACATTGAAATCATTTAACTTTTGTGCAGGAAAAACCCGCACTGAGGCATAGAACCTCAAAGGGTCATTTTTACAAGCCATCATCAAAACCATCCTGTAGGCAATCAGATATAATGTAAGGGAAACAAAGCATGCGATCAAAGAAAAAGCACTAAACATTTCAAAGCAGAAAGATCATCCAAAAAGTGCCACAATTATCCGTTACAAACTTTTCAAATCCCAATAAAAACCATCTTAAAGTGTTTAAAGTGTTCAAAATGTAGAAACTAGGCCTAGTCCTTGTTGGCGCTCTTCGATTTCTTTCGTCGGCACGGGGAGCTTTGGAAGGTTCACATATCTCCTACCTGGGACCACGGTTGTGAATACCGGCTGAGTAAAGAGCGCGACTCCTTGTCACGTGTGCGTTGCAAGTCACAACCGAGATCATAAATCAGGAGTAATTGAAAAGATAGATAATAAGGTAGTGAGGAAAGCAGGTCAGCAGAATACTCACCATCTCCACATCCAGGAGCTCAGCAATGTTGTGATAATATGCGGCATAGTCCATGGCCAACTCGAAGTTCTACATTCAGAGAGAGAGATGCCAGTTACAGGGGCTATTACAAACACATGCATTTATTAAAGGAGCTAAAAATAAAGGAGGGATGATTGAAAAGAGGCTTACCCCCTAAACCACCTTAGGAGGAGGGACTCGAGCCGCTTCAGCTGAGAGGTGTGCTTGCCTATCCACGTCGGCACATAGATCCGAGAGAAATCCATCGTCGAGGCGCCTGAAGGTCCCATGAATCATAGCAGGTGCACCGCCCAAGACACCCATACGAGAGGAGCCTGAAGGACCGACATTCAAAGGACCAGCACTTGAGGAACTAAAACCTGAGGGACCTGCACCGGAAGTACCTGCATCTGAGGGACCCACCCTTGAAGTATCAACAGTACCCGCCACCACCCTACCTTCATCATCTGAGTTGTCTCCCTAGATAAACTGTGAAAAAGATAGAGATTTGCTCAGTAGAAATAAAAGTTGAATAAAAAACCTGAAGGGGGCCAATCTAAAAGAGAAAAGAAGATTACCTGTGAGCGCGGACCGTCGAAAGTGAGGAAATTGACTCCAGGGACAAAGCGCAACAGAATAAACCGATACGGCAAAGACTTATACCATAGCCGATAGTCCCTGGGCATGAGAAGGGCATTAATGGGGATCCCGTTGAGGAGGAAGGCCACAGTAAGCTCCTCGATGCTACCCACGGGGTCCAGGACAACTGCAGGAGGATCCATGGGTATGATAGGGTAGCCCAGATACTGATGAACTACCCGCTCCCCCAGGTAGTAGGCCCTAGCTCACGCCCCATAGAAGAAGACAACGCTACAGTTTTTAAAGAGGTGAGATGGACCTATGGCAGCCTAGTCTCAGAAAATAGGGCTAAAATATGGGTCGTATATGATCTATCCAAGTCAAAAGGTGGCGAATCAGTTAAAAATGCCGCATAATAACAAAGGAAAATTTATGAACTGAAATAAACAGGGGGGAAAAGGTCTTACCTGCTTAGGGATCATTAGGTCAAACTGAGACCTCAGGCCCATCTCCAGATGCTTCATGCCCACGTCTCAGCGTCGGGATTTGTTCCATTTTCTTAAGAGGGGGTAGGTGTATACCTTAGAGTGGAGAAGCGGGCGTCCAGGCTGGAAGTGAAGGTACCCCCATGCTTAAGGAGAGCAGTGCACAAAAGAGGAGTCAGTAATATGCAATGACCATCCAAATAAACTGATAAAAGCAAAAGATTTAGAGATTACCTCCAGAGCTGGCCAGAAACCAATGATGGACTTTGAATCTTCGGTAGTTACTTAGGTTATGCCATACACCAACATCGCATATCCGGCCCCACCCCAGTCGTATCTGTGGATATCGAGCCAATTATCCATAAGGCTCAGCATTGCTAGGTTGACATGCCCGCCGCTCGCATTGATAAAGAGGGTTTTTCCCAACATGAGCATAAGCGTGATACGGGCCAGGACGATCGCACGCTCGGGCTTAATGTAAAGCTCCACATCTGGTTGGCCCAGATCTACCAACTCATGCGGCCAATAGAGCCTTGATAGCCAGGGCATCTTGACCTCAACACCATGCAATTGTCCATGGGGGGATAATCCCTTATCAAGCTGATAACATCGGCTTGGTTAGGCACTGCAAGGTTGGCAATCGAAATGCCCCCTACCCTGATACTAGTAATCATCGCCCAATCCACTGGCGTTAGGATCATCTCAGCGGTGGCCATGTGGAAAGGCATGGTCTCTGGGTGAAACCTCTCTATCAAAGCCCTCAGGTATGCAGCGTCCGCCCTCATGGGGGGCATGACAGGAACTCTCTGAAACCCGCCTGCTCAAGTAAATACTTCACGACAGGTGGGATGTAGCGATAAAAGTCATGGAAGTCCAGCCAGCCCCCTAGGAACACAATATGGGGCAAGTCCTGCGTCAAGAGAGAAGGATGCATCAGGTCATGGAAATAAAGCAAAATCACACAAAAAGGACTGAAATGATCTTTTACCTTGCCCGCTATACCAAAGTTGGAGATATGGATGTATTGCTGGTAGAGAAGGCCGACTCTGGTGGCCTCGCCCTACATCTCAAGCCATGGACCTGCCCAGCATTCTACTACAAAGAATTGTTCCCCACAGGGACCATAAATCACGTCGGGCCCCCTCCTCCGGCACGTATTCTTCATCACCAGACATTCTGAGGCAAAAGCAAGCACTCATATTAGAGCAGATCAGTGATAAAGAACCATTTTTTGCTACAGGCCAAGGGAAGGTAAGTATGCTCATCGCTTTCTTTCATTTTATTTTCAAAAATAAAGAAAATACGTACACAAAAAAAGAGATGCCTTTCCTTGGCTTTCAAAAAATGAAAATTCAAAAATCCCTTTCTTTTTTTGTCTTCGAAATAAATAAAAATAAAGCAAAATTTTTCCTTTCTATCTTAAAAAATAAAGCAAAAAAAAAAAAAAAAAAAAAAAACATAAACAAAAAATTCCTTTCTTTATAGAATTAAGAAACTAAAAAAGGAACAAAAAAATCTCTTTCTTATGCTCATAAAAATGAAAAATAAAATAAAAAAAGGAACTAAAAATCCCTTTCTTTATGTCAGTAAAACCAAAAAAACAAACAAAGCAAATTAAAAACAAAAATTCCTTTCTTTATACTCAAAATAAAAAATAAAATAAAATCCCTTCCCTTATGTTTTTAAAAACAAAAACCCCAAACAAAAAATCCCTTCTCTTATGTCCATAAAATAAAAAAAAATCCACAAAAAATATATACAAATTAAATTCCTTAGTTAATTTTTGAATATAAAAACAAAAACCAAAAATAAAAATCCCTTTCCCTAATTAATTTTCAAAAATAGAAACCAAAAATCCTCTTTCAGTAGTTAGTTTTCAAAAATAAAGACCAAAAATCCTTGCTTTGTATTCCAAAATGAAAACAAAAACAAAAACCTAAAATAGAGTCCTTTTTATATTCACAAATAAAAACAACAAAAAAATATATATTATGTAAACCCATAAAATAATAAAAATAGGGCATCATTCATGAAAAATCATCAACCCATTATCAATAAACATGCTTACAATGAAAATAAATAATTTATCATCTAAAGATGCAAGTTCATGATCACATTAGCAAGACAAAGCAAGAAAAATCAAATAAAAAGAGTTTTAAATGGTTACCTTTGAAGAAAAAGGGGTCTTTGATCTAGTGCGAAGCGGGCGATCAATCGGCGCAAGTAAATGCCGGCAATGAGGCACACGTAGAGGTGATGTAAAGGAACCCTAGGGGAGGTTTGTTTTTCGGTTTGGAGAGAGGAAGAAAATATTTTCGAAAATACACCCCTGCTGCCCAAACTCGGGCTCTTTAAATTCGAATCCCCAGCCATGCCTGGCAGACCTATTAGTTGTGCTAGGCTATTTTGAGCTCCTAGTTGACTTGGCGTAACTATTAGTTGTGTCAAATCACTTATGGGCTGGATTTTGGGCTTGATGAATGTCACATGCATGGCCCGACACCCCCTTTTTGTTTTGTTACTCCCAACAGATGCATATGCTCCCAAACAGTATGTCGATTTTCATTCAGCTTGCCCGAGAAGTCGTGCTAGAATAAACTAGATTGAGATCACTAAGCATCCCGATCCTACATAGGAAGACGTGAGAAAGTCCAAAAAATGATAAAAAAATCCCACATAAAATGACAAAAAGATCACATAAAATGATAGCTTTGAAAATCCAAAAAATTGCATAAAATGGTTGTTTGAAAATCCAAAAGTTCACATAAAATGATAGTTTCGAAAAAAAAAAACACACAAAATGATAGCATTGAAAAACCAAAATATCACATAAAATAATAACTTAAAAATCCAAAAAAATCCACGTAAAAAGATAAAGAAAATCCCAAAAAAATTCACATAAAATAATAGATTAAAAGTCACATAAATGATAGTTTTGAAAATCCAAAAAAATCACATAAAATAATAACTTAAAAGTCCAAAATAATCTACGTAAAAAGATAAAGAAAATCCCAAAAAATTCACATAAAATAATAGAATAAAGTTACATAAAATGATAAAGTGATAGATAAAAAAAAAATCACATAAAATGATAAACTTAAATCCAAAAAATCACATAAAATGATAAACTTAATTCCAAAAAATCACATAAAATGATAAACATAAAAAGGTAAAAAATTCTGACATAAAATAACAAAAATATATGTTTTAAAAATGGCACGTACTCCTAAAAAGCATTGCAAAATCTATTTGCTCTGCTCAGGTAGTCGTGCTAAATAAACTTCGGGATCGATGGGTTCGCCCAAAGATCTCGAACCCTGCTCCAAGCAGGGGCACCCGTAACCAGTCAGATGACACGGTCAATGCCTCATATGATTGGACACAAACTGTGAAACCTTACATAGTTGCGTTACGCTTATCTTTGAATATGGGTCGATCACCCCCCTTACTTACGAAGCTATTGTATTCAAAATAAATCTTGAACATCAATCACCTTCAAATCATCTCGAAAAATGATTATTTTTATCGACTAACGAGCTTTCGCAACTCGAGAAGCGAACACTTTTCCCAGCTATTAGGCTTTCGTAACTCATTCCACTTCGGTTATGCCCAGTAATGTCACTAAGCGCTTGGGGACCGATTACCTTAAGAAACGACCGTTATCCTGACATACAGCGCTTTTATTTTCTCACCATGTTACTCATATGATATTTAAAGTTTGTTCTGAATGCAGCGGACCCGTCAGTAATGCCTTAGGCCTCTTCAGATATCTCTTTTCTTTGGCATTTGATCATTAGTGATCAGATACTAAAGAGGGACATTGGTAGACACTCAAATATGGCCTAAGGCCCGATCGAGATATATTTTGAGAGAGGCGCACCTTCGAGCTTTTGATGGCATGTATGGAACCCTTAGGAACCTTTTTGAAATCTTAGGAGCCATTCTAAACTCTTAGGAAGCACCTAGATCCCTTACGAACCTTCCCGAACCCTTAGAAACCCATCCCGACCCTTAGAAACTATTTCGGACCTAAACCTAGCTTTCTCGAGTAATGGATAAAGAGTGGTACACTGACACTAGTTGTGACCTTCTACTACAATCAAATCTCATACCATTAAAAATTAGAAGTTCTTAGCTTTTCAACAAGCCAAAGATCACCCCAATTGGAGCTATATGCGAGAAGATATCGCATTCCGAAGTGTAGGGGCGAAGTTATAAATTGGTAGAGTGCCCCTTAGGGATTTGGTGCAAGTATTACTTGTGCCAAGCCATTTCTCCCTTAGAAATGGCTTGGCACAACTATTAGTTGTGCCAGTTATAAGGTGGGCTCCACCACGGGGAGCCAACTTCCAAACCCTGTTCAAGAACTATTTTACTATACCTTTGCCTGGCGCATCTATTAGTTGCTCTAGGCTTAGGAACAGTAACTATAGGTTTTCGCTTCGAATTTTGAGATTGGGATTTGACTTGCTGACCATCTTGACCTTTGGGGTGTATTTTGCTAGTTTTGTTGCACCCATTCACTATCTATTTGCAACCCCTTAAGTGGTTTAAAGCCTCACCCTATCATCCACCATTGGAGCAGCTCTTCACACATTTCAAGGCGCCAAAAACCCTAGGAAACCTTAGATGGTTAGATTACCTAATTGTTAATCCAAGGTAGCCTCTAAACACCCTCCTAACCTCTCTTTTTCCTATAAATAGAGAGGCACCCCCCCATTTACAAAGGCTTAAAAAAATTTGCAAAGTAAGAGATTAAGGAATCCCTTCTCTCTCTCCTCTAGTGTACCAATCTCATACAAATTTAAAAACTTTAAAACTTTTTTTAGACCTTAGCCTTTCACTTAAAAGCTCTAGGTTAGGTATGTGCTACCCCCTAGCCTCTCCTCTCTACCTTTTAGCTATCTACCTTAGGAGTTAGAATCCATCATCAAGCTATACAAGCCATCAAAAAGCTCACTGAAGCAAGCCAATGCAAAGCTTCACAATGGTGCAATAAGGGTCCGAGAGCTCCGGTTCTCCCTTCTATTCCTCTACCTTCTCAGTTCTTCCTCCATCCTCTCATTTGTACCGTTATGCTATCGAATTTTCGGTAGGAACGGAGGAGCCCAAATAGGATTTCAAGGCCCTTTGGGCAAGAGGAAGTCTTTTTAATTCCTTTTATATCATTTTTATTTTGGCCATAAGTAGAGACCGCATTAAGCGGGTTTATTGGGTGCCTAACACCTTCCTAATCGATAACCGAAGCCCCTACACAAGAGCCTTTGGCGTAGTCCGGATTAAGAGTCAATGTTTGGAACTTTGGTGCTCTTTAAATTTGATTTGGGTTTCTCGGGACACCAAAAGCTTCGGGTGGCAACTCTAAATTTTTATTACGAGTGCATCGTCGTGACGGGATCGATAAAATCCAAGGTTGCACAGTAGTACCTTCATCTGTGTGCATTCAAACCTGCCATTATATCAATTGCACATCATTTAGTTGTGTGCATGCTAGATGTGTGCACTCCAGAGCAATATTTTGAATAGCAACAGCTGCATTTGATGAAGAATGAACCCCTCAAGAGGGTACTGAGTGCTGGACAGCTGAATTCCAGCACCCCAAGTTATGCACAAGCTGTGGAAGCAAAGAAAAGATCCTGTTGAGTGGTTATTTAAACCTATTGAGAGGTTTTGATGTAGGGAAGTGAAGTTGCTGAGAGGCTCCCACAACGTGTTGAGTGGTTGAGACTGAAGAAAAGATATCAAGCAGTATGTTGGAACCTGCCGAGAGGTTCCCTGAACTTATCGAGCAGATGAAAGGTGCAGTCAACTTATTGGGACCGCTGCATGAAGATCCCATCGAGCAGTACCTCCAACCTATCGAACATACACCTGGAGTTGCACTGAATCTCGAGAGATTGCCTAAACTCGTAAAGAGGATAACTGAACATTGCCTATTGAGAGGATAGCTAAAGCATGTAGAACAGTCGAGTAGTTGAATTCAACCTATCAAATTGGAGTACAGAACCTATCGAATGAACTAAAAACTGTAGTTTGAACCTATCGAAAGGTTCTCTGAACCTCTCGAGACACGGATTCTGAACTTCTATCAGTCGGCTGAGAAGTGTAAATCAGCTAGTACTTTTCTGCACATATCCAGAGGTTATTAGATTACTTGAGGGTACTTTTGGAACTTCATGAGCACAAATGAGAACCTCCCTAACTACCTCACATGTGCTTGCCCAATTCTAACCAATTCGTGGGAGTCTCTTGGAGGGAATGCAGCCACCTCAGCAAGCTAATAACAAATTTGATTCCACTTTGTTCTGATTGGCCAAAATAGATCTGAGACAGATGGGGAAGAGTATAAATAAGGAGAAACACAATAGAAAGGGGAATCCGGAGTTTGAGCAATTTTCCAATTTCTCTTTCCCGCTAAAATTCTAGCCTTCTTCCCTCTTAATTCTCTCTTTAATCCAATCATGGTTTGGCTAAATTCTCCTAGCAGCTAGGGTGAGGTTTGATCTGTAAATTGAGAGGTGTGAGAGTTTTGTAAGAGATCTGGATGATGCAGAGACTGAAGATCTGAGAACAATTTATTGTAAGCTGCTTTGAATTAATGAAATTATTGGTTTTAAAGTTCATTTAATCCATAGGTCTTTTGATTTCCATTATATTTTCATAGGTTTTATGCTCCTGGGAATGTCAGTTCATTTAATCTATAGAATTTTTAGTTTCCATCAGATTTTTCTAGGTTTTATGCTCCTGTGGATGTCTGAGCTTGTAGCCTTGCATCCACAACATCTGTAGTGGTTTTCTTGTTCTAATTGTAGCCTTTGGATTGAATAAAATCTCTAGGATGATTTCTGACCATTGAAGTGGATAGATCATAGCCTTAAGATCAATTCAAACCTCTGGTCTAAATTGGATTATTTTACCTTGCATTTGTGCTTGTAGCCAAATGAAGGATGGCTGCAGATCCATCCTCTGCTCAGCCATTTTACCAACCAATTTAGCAGTGAGACCAATCCCAAGCTGTTATTCTTCATATCTGATTTTTAATTTCACCAAAACCTTTGCTCTCTTCTTTAAATCCTTTTCCTGCTCATCTCTGTATCAATTTCCAATTAGATTTAATATTCTTTAGTTTTTAGTTTAAAGTGACAAACCCTAAAAACCTCTCCTCTTTCCTTTTCTTTCTTTATTTTAGGTTGGAATAGGAGAGTGCCAGATCTGTAGCAGATCTGGAGATTTGCTAATTCTTAAATACATTTCCATGTGGATAACCCTTACTTACCTTTTAAAACTTACTGTAATAGCCTTGGATTCTTGCAGGACTGTGGTTACCTTTTTGTGCAAAAACTTCTGTTATTATCTTTTTTGTCTACTATTTTTAGCATCTTAATAAGCACAAAGTAACCCACAACAATAAGTTTTTGGCGCCGCTGTCGGGGATCTGTATATCTAGAATTGGTAGATTTAAGTTTTTTTTATTTTTAGAATTAGATCTATATTTGTCGGTGTTGTGTTTGATTAATTGCTGCTGTAGTTTTTTGTAGTTTTATAAATTTTTGCAGATTTGGAGCTGTAGTTCGAGAGGAACATTTTGCAAGCAGGAGGAGCAATTTGCTTGAATTTGCATTCTCTACTCTTTTAATTACAATTTCATTTCTGTCGATTTTGTTCTTAAGTTTGCAGTAGTAGTTTTTGTGTTTATAGTTGTTTGCTATCATTTGTGCTACACATTGTTTGTGTGTATTATATGTTTGGGAGAAGAACTCTTAATCCTGAGATTTTGCCTTTAAATCTTGAAGTTGAGAGAATTCTTAGATCTAGACAACCAACACACATACTTGCTAATCAGTATGAGACTGTTGAAATGGGTGAGCAACCTAGACTGTTGAGAGAATATTATGCACCGGGTGCATATAGTTCTCCTTTCTGTATACAAGTTTTTGCTGTGGAGGGAAATTATAAAATTAAGTCTTCAACTATTCAAATGTTGCATTCTTTCCATGGGTTGAGTAAAGAGGAGCCATACAAGCATATTGATGAATTTCTTGCTTTGTGTACAACATTCCATATTGCTAGTTTGGGGGAAGAAGTAACCAAACTTAGGCTCTTTCCTTTTTCACTAAAGGACAAAATCAGGGCTTGGCTATCCATGCTCCCAGCTATTTAGTGATGAAAAATGCCACTTTTCACCCTTTAACCTGACCATTGACAGACCTGTGAGCACACTAATAAGCCTCTGTTAAGTGTTTTTTGTAGATAGCAGTGAAAGCTGGTAATAATGCAGAAAACCACTTAAGAATGCCAACAAAGAAGCCATCTCTCAGCACTATGCAGACCCAGCAACAGCACACCAGAGGGCAGCACATCACTAAGCCCTTGGAATGCGTGGCTGCAGCAGAACAAAGGAAAGGAAGTGAAGACAGGTCTTAAAACAATCTATCAAAAGGGCATCTGGAAGACTTCGATAGGAGTTGAAGGATAAAAGAGAAGAATCCGTACAGTTGGAGAAGGGTTCGATAGGATCTGAAGGTAGAAAGAGGAGGGCATGTGCTGAAGTGAGGGATTCGATAGGATCCCTGAACCTATCGAGTAGATGAATGAAAGAGAAAGCTCATCCTATCGAAAGCTTGCCTGAGGAGAAAAGAGAACCTGTCGAAGGCTTCCTGAACCTATCGAAATGAAGATGCTAGAATTGAACGTATCGAAGGATGCTTAAGCCTTTCGATAGGAATGAATGCCAACCATTGGGATGACGGCATGCAGAGCTGAACCTGTTGAAAAGGACCTCTGGACCTATCGAACTACTCAACCAAGCTATCGAATACTCCAGATAAAGGGCTGAGGACCCTGAAGCTTCAAAGAGAAAACTCATCCTATCGGTACCTATCGAAGAGACCAAGGAACCTATCGAAAGGGACTACAAGCTTACTTTTAACCTATCAAAAGCTTCTCCAACCTGTCGAAATCGTGTGCTGAACTCCTCAGAAACTATGCTATGCACACGTTGAGACTTGGTAACCTGCTGCACGTAAGATGAGGCACTTTGGTGACTGGCGTGAGGTTCTAAAAGATGCCCTAGAAAGCCCTAATCGACCCACGTGCTTTAATAGAACTCTAACAAACTCTGACTACCTTCTAGAAGGGATTTTTTACGGGAAAAATAGAGGAGAAAGCTATATATAGAGATCCCCAATTGCCATTGGGGAGATCAAAATTCTGAACAAATTTTTGGAGATCAGAGCTTGCAGCGAGATTCTATTTTCCTTCCTTTAGCCTAACCATGGTTGGCTATTCCCTAGGAGCAGCAAGGAGTGAGTAAGATCTGTGATTGGGTAAGGTTAAGAGTGTTGCTGGGGTTAATTGCTGCACAGACTACAGATCTGAGAGCATTTCATTGTAGAGTGAGTTTGATTGCAATGTAAATGTTATTTTCAATGTTTTAATTAGATCTAAAGCTCTTTTGATTCCTTTTGGTGCTCGATCGGAATTGTGTAGAGGAGTTGCTTGATCAGCTCACCCACTTAACTGGTAGACCTCTTGGATATCATCTGAATTCCCTGAATTTGATATCCTTGTAATTTCCTGCATCTGTGACCTGGAAATTGTAGCATCTGTAGTGGTTTTAATTGTTCTAATTGAGGCTCTGGCTTTGTAGGAGATCTCTAGGATGGTCTGTGACCATTAAAGTGGACAGATCATAACCTTAAGGTAAATCTAAGCTCAGGCCTCAATTAGATTCATCTGCTGCAATCCATGGATTCGATAAAGTCTATAGGATGGTCTGTGACCATTAAAGTGGACAGATCATAGCCTTAAGACCAGGGGGAACCTGTGATTTGGAGTGGAATTTATACCCTGCAGCTGTGCTTGTGGCCAGTGTTAAGCACTAATTTTTGCCACTTTCTACACCTTTAAACCTGACTTTTGCTAGGACTTAGAGTATTTAATATTTGTTTTTAGTGGTGTTTTACAGCAAGGGGTTAATTTTGTCCTTAGTGCAGTTTTCAGCTAAAAAGTATCATTTAGAGGAGTTTTGGAATTAATTAACAAGCTGAAAGAGAGATCTGGTAAGAGTGGGCTATGGCTTGTTGATAAGGAAGAAAATAGCAGCAACAAGGTGGAATGGAATGGCTTCAGCTTGATAGAGGTGCCTTGAGAGCTACTCTCAAATTGCTGCAAGCCTAAGCAATCCCAAGGTTTTAACTCTATGCCCATTGCAGCAACAATATATTCTGGATGAATTCAAGCATTTCAGATGTAAGCTACACTCATGTGCATGGACATGAGTTGCACACATCCAAAGCTCAAAAGAGAAAGCTGCGCATTTAAACCGCTCGGATTAGTGCTGAAAGAAAGGGACTGCAAAGGATCACCTTCAACCCAAAGCTGTGGACAACCCCAAAACTGCAACTTCCAACCTCGTGAACCTATTGAATGGGTTGAGATTGAGTGCACCTAACATGTCGACCTCTGCTTTGATCTTGTTGACAAGTTAAAGCTGCAACCTCCCAAATCCATCCTCCCAAGCAACCTGTCGAGATGTACATCTCAGCTGGGCGACATGCAGCTCCAACATCTCCAAACTGCAGCAGCCATAAAAGAGTTCAGCATTTAAAGCCAAGCTGCAAACGTGTTGACATGTTAGAGTGTGTCTCCAGAACCTACGGAGTAGAACTAATGCTGGAATTGCACCTGTCAACTTGCATACAAGATGGTTTCCAAACCTCTTGAGTTTCAGCAAAGTGCAGCAGCACCATTGGCTTGAAAGCATGCACCAGCAGTAACCTCTCAGCAAGCATGAGCCGCAGCCATTAAACCAGCAGCTAAACCTGTCAACTACCTACCGAGCAGATCAGCTACCTCCCATGCAAGAAACTCACGAGCAGTGCAGCACGCTTACTCGTTCAGCTGCAAAATGAACTTAATGAATACTCCAACCCAGCTGTAGCCTTGCACCTCCTGCATCCTATTGAAATGCCCAGCTGTAACCCCACCTGTTCATCCTATCGAACAGTTGGTCCAGCAGCTCTTGCACCTATCGACAACTTCTCCATGCAAAGCCTGATCCTATCGAATGCCTGAGTTGCTGTAATTCATCTTGTCGAAAGAGTATTCGCAGCTAACCTATCGAATGCTACGAAGCTGTAGCTTTAAACCTGTCGACACCTTGCTGCACTTACCTCTTCATCCTATAGAATGCAACAGCTTGCACCTATCGAACTCCTCATTGCAGCTGCCTTCCACCTATCGAATGCTACACAGCAGGAGCCTCCAAACTATCGAGGTGCTTTGAATATAACAGCCACTAAACCTATCGAATGGTTTAAGGCAGCAAGGTCTGAACCTGTCGACTTGTGCTCCTCTAAACCTGTCGAGCTCTTAAGCAGCTCCATCCTCCAGCCTATCGACACCTTGCTGCAGCCTCACTTTTTCATCCTAACGAATTCGGCAAGCGTAGCAGCCTGATCCTATCGAGCAGTCCTCCTCCCGCTAGCTTGAACCTATCGATTGGTTGGTAAACTCGCTCAGCCGCAGCCAAGTGCATGAACCTATTGAATGCTGCAGCCCCACCTTCAAATCTATCGACTACTACAAGCAGCAGCAGCCTTCTAGCAAACCTGCATGCAAGTTTCAGTTGCAATCCAGCCCACAACACCCGTTGACTGCCTAGATTTGAGGGGCTTTCTCCAATCGGCCGATGTGCAATCAAGATTCTATCCAACGGTCGATTTCTTAGAAAGCCCCTCAAATCTAGCGTCTTATGAGTAGCTGCATATGCATGTGTGTGTATATATATATATATATATATATATATATATATATATATATATATATATATGTATGCTTCTTGTTTTAGCTAAAAAACTAGACCATAGCAGCCTTTGACCGCTTCAATATCACAACCTATCGAGAAGCCCAACCTCTAGCCTGCCCCAAACCTGTCAAGATGCAGTCAAGATTCTATCCAACCGTCAATTTCCCAAAAGGCCCCTCAAATCTAACGCCTCGAGTGCAGCCGCATATACTATATATATACACATATATTTCTTGCTTCAGACGAGGCCCAATTGGGATTGTTTTGGTAACAAACAACAGGGGTATTTTGGGGCAGTGAGAATGATCATTTTATGGGCGACCACTTGAGGTGTGCAATTGGAAAAAGGGGCAGCTTGGGTCCATTTTGCGGACAGCAGGTATAGAGTTGAGTAGCTGAGTATTTGTGGCTAAACAAGGGCAAATTGGGAACTCCAATGCACAAAAAATGCTGCACATGGGTAGGAGCTAATTTTTGGTGGGAATGCAACTGAAGCACAACAGAAGAGGGATCCATCTCTGCTCTCTGATTGGCTGAAACCCAAGGCACAAGGATCAAGGCCTATGTATAAATACCCATCTATTTTGCTGTTTTTCGGCAGTAAGGAAAGTAGGAACGAAGGAATAACCTGAGTTCTCCTTAGCTAATTTAGCTTTAGTTTAGGTTTTTATTTTCCTTTTTCTTTTCCTCCTTCTCTCTCTAATCCAGCCTGTTGGATTAGATCTAGATAGCAGCTAAGATCTGTTTTGTAATTGTAAGTTCGGCATGAAGAAATATGGATCGATGCACAGACTACAGATCTGAGAGTATTTTCATTGTAAGAGTGACCTTGTTTGTAATGATAATGCTGTTTTTAATGCTTAATTAGATCTAAAGATCTCGTGCTCCCATTAGATTCTCGATCGGATTTGTGTAGAGGAGCTTGTTAATCAGCTCACCCACTTATCTGGTAGATCTCTTGATGACCATTTGATTTCCCTGGGTTTGACATGCCTGTAATTCCCTGAGTTTGTGACCTTGGAATTGTAGCATCTGTAGTGATTTTAATTATTCTAATTGAGGTTCTGGCTTTGTAGGAGATCTCTAGGATGGTCTGTGACCATTAAAGTGGATAGATCATAACCTTAAGGTAAATCTAAGCTCAGGCCTCAATTAGATTTGTCTGCTGCAATCTATGGATTCGATAAAGTCTATAGGATGGTCTGTGACCATTAAAGTGGACAGATCATAGCCTTAAGACCAGGTGGATCCTGTGATTTGGAGTAGAATTTATACCCTGCAGCTGTGCTTATAGCTAGTTGAGGGATGGGTGCATATCCTCAGATCTTGATCTATTTTGCAATAATAACCAGGTCTTGGCTGCCTATTTCTCAACATTTGATCTTTATTTGTCCATCCATCTTCCTCCATCTTTTAGTTTAGTTTTATTTCAGTTTTGTAGAATTAGATCTAGTGACACAGAAAAACTCTCTTTCTTTTCCCTGTTTTTATAGAATTACCAGATCTGCAGCCAGATCTGGAGGTCTACTATACTCCTTCTAGGTTTAGATCACTACTCCCTGTGGGACAAACTCTTACTTATTAAAACTTGCTACAAAGGACCTGTATCTTGCAGGTCTAGGATATTTTCGATGTGCTGAATTCATTCTCTGTTTTATTTTGATTTTATTTTGCTTTTACCATTACACAATAAATTAGCACACTGAAAATCTACAACAAGTTTTTGGCGAGCTTAGGGACTTGTGTGCTTTTGAACCCCTGTAATATGCTTAGCTCAACCTGATTGCAGTGAAAACAACCTCCAAGCTGATCTTCTCCATTTTCTGAGTTTTTAAACCTTTCATCTGCAAGATCTGAGGCTCCAGATTCGATCTAAGACAAATTGCCTTTTAATTGTAGTTTAGATTAAGTGAAAATCCAATATAATCTCTCCCCTGTCTTTTAGCTAGACCAACATTAGTTAGGGTGCCAGATCTCTTACAGATATGGAGATTTACCTAATTCCAAACCACCTCTCTGTGGACTTCCCCTTACTTACTTTTAAAACTTGCTACAAAGGATCTTGTACCTTGCAGGCCTAGGATCTCCCAGCTGTGCTGAACCCATCTCTGTTTTCTCTTGATATTTACACCATAAATCAACACATTGGAAATCCCCAACACCAGCCAATAGTATAACCTCTTGGAATGATCTTTAGTGTTAGTTCTTTACAAAATTCTTTCCCATGTCTAGAACAAGTTAGCTGAGGAAGAGCATAATTTATTTTACTCAGTTCTCAACTGAAAGCTTTCATGAGGCTTGGGAAAGATTTAAGGAGCTGCTGAGATAATGTCCACATCATCAAATTCCTCAGTAGCAGCTTGTTCAAAGTTTCTACCAAGGGATTGATCCAAAAAGTAAAAATATAGTGGATGCCTCATGTGGGGGTACTTACCTTCACAAAATAGCTGATGAGGCCTGAGAATTGTTTGAGGTTATAAGTGAGAATTCAATGCAGCAGGAGACTCTGTCTAGGGACATTGAGACTCCAACTAAATTGGTGAAAGAGAACACTTCAAGAGGAAGAATGTATGAGGTCAATGGATATAATGACCTAGAAAGGAAGGTGGATAATTTGACCCAAATTTTTGATAAATTGATGGGGGTCATGCAGCCTAAAATGGCTGCACAAGTGGAATAAACATGTCTGATATGCCAGTCTCCCGCACACTCACTTGAGGATTGTCCCTCAGCTGCTCAATTTCCTGATTTAGTTATAGAGCATGTCAATGTTGTTCAGTCTTTTGGACAGCAACAAACTATTGGGTATCCTTGGAGAAACCACCCCAATCTAAGGTGGAGGCAAGATAATTTTCAAACCCAGCAGCAACAGCAAGATATGCCTTACAAACCTACTCAACCATACCAACAGAATTTTTTTCCAAGGCCTCAATATCAACAGCCAATGGCACAACCTAGTTATTAAAATGCACCAGCCCCCCCACCTGTTAGAGCACCTTCATTTGAGGAGCAGGTTCTGTCCTCATTACAGAACCTGAGCTCTTTATCCCAAACTGTAAATTCTCATAGCCAAGTATTAAAAAGATAGAAGATCATCTTGGTCAGCTGTCTAATAATTTGACTAGGAGAGAAGAGGATAGACTGCCAAGTCAGCCAATGAACAATCCTAAAGGGTAGTATATGGTGGGTGAGTCATCTTCAACTCATGAAGAAGCTAAGGCCATCAGTACTTTGAGAAGTGGTAGGTTGGTGGATAAGAAAGTTGATGTTGAGACCTCTAAGAGTGCAAAACAAGAGACACCCGTCTATGATAGTATGCAGCAAGAGCAGCATGTGAAAAATAAAGGGGCTGTTGTTGAGTCCCAACAGAAAAAAATGAAGAAAATGTTAAGGCAGCAAATGAGAGACCAGTCCCTCATTTGTCATTTCCTCATGCTCTTCAAGTACCTTCTCCTTTTGATAAGGGGAATGCTAAAGTTTAGGAAATGATGGACACCTTTAAACAAGTGAAGATAAATTTATCTTTGCTTGATGCCATAAAGCAAGTTCTAGCCTATACAAATTTTTTAAAAGATTTGTGCAAACATAAAAGGCAATCTAGGATTTATTTATCTATGAAAATATTTTTTGCTAAGAAAGTAAAGCAGATTTTATCCATTACAACCCCAGCTAAACTCCAAGTCCTGGAGTTCCCACAATTCCCTGCATTATTAGGGATCATACCATTGAGAAAACATTGTTAGATCTGGGAGCCAGTGTTAACTTACTTCCATATTCAGTATATGAGAAGTTAGGTTTGGAGAAGTTAAAACCCACACAAGTTATTTTGCAACTGGCTGACAGATTTGAAAGGAGACCTGTGGGAATTATTCAAGATGTGCTGGTTGGGGTTGACAAGTTCTTTTGTCCAGCAGATTTCCTGGTTCTGGACATGGAACCTAGCAAATGCACTACCTCCATCCCTGTTATATTTGGCAGGCCATTCTTGGCCACTACCAATGCTTCTATATAGTGCTAATCAAGGGTGATGGAAGTATCTTTTGGTAACATGAAAGTGAAGCTCAATGTCTATGATGCATCAAATCAGTCACATTTGGATAGTGAGGACTGTTTCATGATTGATTTACTTGATGAGCTTGTTGAGGAAATTATACCCAAGCTGTTAAATTATGATGATATGTTTGATGTTTTTGAAGAAGTTTGGACTGAAACAGTTGAAGGGGACGCCCCCACACATTTGATTGAAGAGGTAAAAACCTTAAATTTTGCAGTGGGGCCAGCAAAGCACTCTCATTGGAAACCTGTTGTGTTGCCTCTTCCCTCACCTTCTAAGGCACCTTTGCTGCCTTCACTCATCAACCCACCTAATTTGGAGTTGAAATAGCTCCCTATATCTATGAAATTTGCAATTTTGGGAGCAAATCAGAAATTGCCTGTGATCATTTCTTCTTCCCTCACCGAGGAGCAGGAAGAAGAACTGTTATGTATGTTGAAAAGGCATAGGAGAGCAATAGGATGGACTATTCCTAATCTGGGAGGAATCAGTCTTGCTATTCATATGCATAAGATTCACTTGGAAGAGGGTTCCAAACCCTCTAGAGAGATGCAGAGGAAGTTAAATCCTCGCATGCAAGAAGTAGTGATGAAGGAGGTGGTCAAATTACTAGATGCTAGAGTCATCTATCCCATTTCATATTCTAAATGGGTGGCACCTACTCAGGTGGTACCTAAAAAATTAGGAGTAACTATTGTTAAATCTGATTCTAGTGAGCTGATTCTAACCAAGGAGACCCCTGGTTGGAGAGTTTGTATTGATTATAGAAAGCTTAATTCTAAAACCCGAAAAGACCACTTTTCACTGCCCTTCATAGACCAGATTTTGGATAAGTTGGCAGGTAAAACTTTTTATTATTTTCCTGATGGATACTCTGGGTATAACTAGATTCTTGTGTATCCACAAGATCAGGAGAAAACCACTTTTACATGTCCATTTGACACCTTTACTTATAGGAGAATGCCATTTGGACTGTGCAATGCTTCTGCAACTTTCCAAAGGTGTATGTATGCTATCTTCTCGGATATGATTGACCAATTTTTAGAGATATTTATGGATGATTTCTCTATCTTTAGGGACAGTTTTAGCCAGTGTTTACATCACCTCAGCTTAGTGCTACAGAGATGTGAAGAGACTAACTTGGTCTTAAGTTGGAAAAAGAGCCATTCTATAGTCAATCAATGTATTGTACTTGGCCATGTAGTTTCCCACAAAGGCATAGAGGTTGATAAGGAAAAAATTGATTTGATTGCACATCTGCCCTCACCTAAAACTATTAAACAGGTCAGATCCTTCTTTGGGCATGCTGGTTTTTATAGAAGATTTATTAAGGATTTTAGTAAAATTTCCAAGCCTCTTTATCACCTGCTGTGTTAAGAGGTTCCATTTGTGTTCACTGATGAATGTCTTACTGCTTTTGAGGTGTTAAAAAATGTTTAACTTCTGCACTTGTCATACAAGCTCCTGATTTTTTTCTGCCATTTGAGCTGATGAGTGATACATCAGATCTGACAATCGGTGTAGTTTTGGGGCAGCGAAAGGACAAACTACCTAGTGTAGTTTCTTATGCAAGCAAGACACTAACTAATGCTCAACTGAACTATACAACCACTGAGAAAGAGTTGTTGGCAGTTGTCTTTCCTATGGAGAAATTTAGATCTTATGTTTTAGGATCTTAGATTGCTGTGTTCACAGACCACTTAGCCCTGAAATACCTTTTGTCTAAAAAAGAAGCAAAATCAAGATTAATCAGATGGATCCTGCTGCTGCAGGAGTTTGATCTTGACATTAAGGATAAGAAGGGTGTAGAAAATGTGGTTGCAGACTACTTGTCTAGGATTTTGACTACTGAGTTTTCTGATTTGCCTGTGAATGATTATTTTCCAAATGGGCAACTTTTTACCATCACTATGAGTATGCTCTGGTTTGCTAACATAGTAAACTATCTGGCAGTGGGTAGGATTCTCCCACATTAGACTAAAATAGATAAAGATCTATTTTTCTCTCAGGTCAAATACTATTTGTAGGAGGATCCTTACCTTTACAAGAGTTGTGCAAACTAGGTTGTGAGAAGGTGTGTGCCTGAAGATGAGTTCCACAGCCTTTTAACTATGTGTCATGAACATGCCTGTGGAGGTTATTTCAGTGGAAAGTAGACCGCTGCAAAAGTGTTCAAAGTGGATTCTATTGGTCTACCTTATTGAAGGATGCATTGCAGCACTGCAAAGCCTGTGAGAAATGCCAGAAAATGGAAAGTATTTCCAAGAGATATTCTATGCCTTTACAGCCCATATTTGTAATAGAGTTATTTGACATTTGGGGCATAGACTTTATGGGCCCATTCCCTCCTTATGAGTTTAACTTTGTTCTTGTGGTTGTGGACTATGTGTCTAAGTGGGTTGAAGCCATAGCCACAAGAACCAATGATCACAGAGTTGTTCTTAAATTCTTAAAGGATAATATTTTCTCTAGGTTTGGTACCCCCAGAGCTATCATTAGTGATGGGGGGAGCCATTTCTGTAATAAGTACTTTGAAAGCTTGCTTAAAAAGTACTCTGTTACACATAGAATTGCTACTCTATATTATTGAGCAGTGAAAAATACTATTTTTTACCTCCTAACCTGACCTTTGTTGGACCCTTGAATTGACTAATAAGGTGTGTTAAGGATGTTTTGTAGATAAGCAATAAAATCCAGCCTTAGTGTAGATATCCACCTAAAAAGGCCAAAGAAGCAATTTGTTCCTCATCAAGGTTTCACAACAACCCAAAAGCCTGCCAGTCAAACAATCAGAGCTGTATAAATTCATGAGAAGGTCATGGGCTCAACAAGTCATGCTTGTGACCAAGCACAGTTGCAGAGAAGATATATTGAACCCACCAAGAGGTTGCTGAGTGCTAACAGATGGAAGATAGTGCACTAGAAATAGGTGTCAGCTGAGGAAAGTCAAGGAAGAAGCTGTCGAGAAGTTCTGAAGCTCAATTGCCAAGCTGTCGAGAGAATCCAGCAAGCTAGCGCAAGGTTCTAGCTGCTTGTCGATAGGTTGTGATTGCAGAAAGAAAGAATCCTGTCGACACCTTACCTGAAGGCGCAGTGGAAGTCACGAGTTTCAGATAAACCTATCAAGCAGAACAAGAGAAGCCTTCGACAGGATCCTTCAGAACCTATCGAGATGATCCCCAACATATTGATCACCTCACCAAGGTGACAGGATGGTTGTAACCCATCAACAGGATGAATGAAGAACTAACCAGAGGGTATCGAGAGCTACTTAAAACCTGTCGAGAGAGGCTAAGACTAGAGACTAGTACACTTCAACCCAACGAGAGGTTTATCCCAAACCTATCGAAAGACTGAGCATATAGACCAAGAACCCATCGAAAAGCCCTCTAAAACCTCTCGGCATTCATTCTGGGAACTTCCAATGACCCTTCTTCAGTAGTCACAACTTCTAGATTTCGTGCACACGCTTCAAGGCATGACAGCGATGCCTGGAGGGTATTTTTGGTATTCAACTAAGCACAAGCAAAAACTCTAACTACCTCACCTGTACTTGTCAGTTGTGGACCAATAGGATAAAAGCTTCTAGAAGAGGGATCAACCATATCAGTATAACTGCATTATTCTTTTGAATTCTGATTGGCTGAAACAGATATGAGAAAAAGGTATAAATAGAGGAGCAACGACATTTAAAAGCATCCAGAAATTGAGAGAGCAGGGCGGGATCGAATTCATTTCCCTCTAATTTCTCCCTCTCTTTTCCTTCTTCTTCCCCATTATTAGCCAATGATGGTTGGCTAAAAACCTCTTCAGTAGCTAGGGTGAGGGTATGATCTGTAATTAAGAGTTTCAGAGGCTTTGTGAGGGATTGGATGCTGCATAGATTGTAGATTTGAGCACATCATTGTAAGTAGTAGCATTGCAATGGAATTGTAGGTTTTAGAGTTAATTCTAAGCTAGATTTTATTATTCGTATTTGATTTCCTTAGTTTGGATACTCTTGTGAGCCAGCTAGAAATGGGGATCTTGTAGCCTGATAGTCACATCATCTATAATGGTTAACCTATTCTAATTAAAACCATTGGCTCAAGACAATCTCTAGGATGGTCTGTGACCATTAAAGTGGACAGATCATAGCCTTAGGATTACTTTGATTTATTGGGACAATCTCTGGAATGGTCTGTGACCATTAAACTGGACAGATCATAGACTTAGGATTGCTTCCATTCTCTGGTTGAGATTGGATTCTTTTACCATGTATCTGTCGGGGTAAAACCTGGGGAGCTTGTAGCCAGATGAAGGATTATTTCAGATCTGATCTAAGCATTACCTTTGATTCGATTCATTTTCAGTGGAATACCAAATCCCTAGCTGCTGATCTTCATCCTTTTGATTTTTAATCCATTCTCTCTTACCTCTGTGTTCTCTTATGCTTTGGATTAACTGCATTTAAAATCTGTAGTTTATAGTGAAAAAATTCCAAAAAAAAACTCTCCTCTCTCCTATTTTAGAGTAACTTATATTAGGATAGAGTGTCAGATCTATTGTAGATCTGGAGATCCATCATAGTTTATTCATATTTTCCCTATGGACATACCCTTACTTACCTATAAAACTTACTGCAATAGCCCTGTATCTTGCAGGTCAAGGAGATTGTAGTTGTGCTGAATCCATCCTTTGTTTTAATTTGATTTTATTTTGTTACACACTAAATCAGCACACTACATTGCCCCAACAATTTTTTGGCGCCGCTGCCGGGGATCATGTGATCTAAACTTGGTATATCTAAGTTTTCTTTCTAATTTTTTAGATTTGTAATTGTGATTACCTGTTAAGTGTTTGACTAATTGCTCCTGTATTATTATGTAGCTTGATATTCTTTTCAGATCTGAATCTGTGGTGCTCCGAGCATTGCGCTAGAGGTTGTGCTGAAGTTTGCATCTCTTTACTCTATTATTTTTTAGATCTGTGCATTTGTAGATTTATTAGTTGTTTGTGCTTGTTCCTTGTTGTATTGGTTGTGAACTGCATTTTGGGTACTGTGTGAGTGGTGTATGTTTGGAAGAACTCTGAACCCCTAAATTTTGCCATTAAATCCAGAGGTTGAAAGGATTTCTAGACGTAAACAAACCCCATCTACATCTGCTGAAACTGAATCTGTTGCAATGGGTGAGCAACCGAGGTTGTTGTTGAAGGATTATTATGCACCTAGTGCATATAACTCTCCTTTTTGTATCCAGTTTTCTGTTGTGGAAACTAATTATGAGATTAAGTCCTCAACCATTCAGATGTTGCCTTCTTTCCATGGTTTGAGTAAAGAGGACCCATACAAGTATGTGGATGAATTCCTTGCCTTGTGTACCACCTTTAACATTACAGGTCTAGGGCCAGAAGCCACCAAGCTTAGGCTATTTTCTTTTCATTAAAGGACAAAGCTCAGGTCTGATTATCTTTGCTTCCCCCTAATAGTATCAACTCATGGGATGACAAACAAAGCCAATTCCTAGCTAAATTCTTCCCCATGTCTAGAACCAGTCAGTTGAGGAAGAATTTCTTCTCATTTTCTCAACTCCCAACTGAAGGGTTCCATGAGGCGTAGGAGAGATTCAAGGAGCTGTTGAGGCAGTGCGCCCACCACCAAATTCCTGAATGACAATTTATCCAAAGTTTCTATCAAGGAATTGACTCAAAGAGTAGAAATATGGTGGATGCTTCTTGTGGAGGTACATACCTTCTTAAAATAGCTGAGGAAGCATGGAAATTATTTGATGTTATTAGTAAAAATTCATTACAGCAAGAGTCTCTTTCTAGAGATGTGGACACCCCAAGAGGAATGGTGAAGGAGAATTGTGCAATCGTGGGAATTGAGACGATCCCGTCGCGATGATGCGCTCTCTAACGAAAAAAAATATAGAGTCGCCACCCGGAGCTTTCAGTGTCCCGGGATACCTAGTTCATTTTTATGAGCGCCTAAGTGCTAAAAATATGACTCTGAATCCGGTCCACATCGAAGGATCTTGGGTAGGGGCTTCGGTTATCGATCGGGAAGGTGTTAGGCACCCGATCAACCCGCTTAACGCGGTCTCTACTTATGGCCAAAAATAAAATGATGTAAAAGAAAAGGAAATGGTTCCCTCTTGCCCAAATGGGCCTCCAATCCTATTTGTGCCCCTCCATTCCTACCAAAAATTTGGCGGCTTAATGGCACAAATGAAAAGGGTAGGGAATGCCAAAAAGAGATAGGAGAAGAAAGGGGAGAGCCAGAGCCCACGGGCCCTTGTAGCACCGTAGAGGAGCCTTGCGTGACTTGCTTTGATGAGCTCTTGAAGGCTTTGTATGGTAGAAAATTGGGTTCTAACTCCTAAGGCTTGAAGCTAAGAGATAGGGAAGGGAGGCTAGGGGATCACACACACCTAACCTAGAGATTTTGGATGAAGTGTAAAGCTTGGAAGGAGGTTTTGAAATTCTAAAATTTGTATGGGAGGTGTGCACCAAAGGGAGAAAGATCTTCTCACTTTAAGCTCCTTCTCTCTTAGGTAGAAATTCTCAACCCTTAAACCAAGGGGAGGGGGGCTCTATTTATAGGAAATGGGTGGATTAGGACGGTGTTTAGATGCTAAGTATGGTTAAGAATTTGGTAATCTAACATCTAAGGTTTCCTAGGGTTTTTGGAGCCTTGAAATGTGTGAGAAGGTCCTCCAATGGTAGATGATGGGGTGAGGCCTTAAGCCATTTAAAGGGGTGCAAATAGGCTTCAAAAGGGTGAAACAGAACTAGCAAAACACACCCCAAAGGTTAAGGCAGTCAACAAGTCAAACCCCAAACACAAAATTTGGGGCAAAATTGCCAGGCAAATGTACAGTAAAACAATAACGAACAGTAGCCTGGTAGTTGGCCTTGCGAGGGGTGGGAGGACCCATTTATACCTAGCGTAACTATTAGTTGCACCAGGCCATTTCTGGGGGAAAAAGACCTGGCGCAACTATTAGTTGCGCTAGGCAACTCCAGGGGGAAAATGGCCTGGCGCAACTATTAGTTGCGTAAGGCCATTTTTAAAAATCCTTTCAAATATGCCTAATTTTCAAATGGTCATAACGTTTGATATACAACTCCGATTGAGGTGATTCATTGCTCGTTGGAAAGCTGGAGAAGTCCTCTTTCCAATGGTATATGATTTGATATCAATAAAAGACCTCATCTAGTCTTGGTACACCACTCTTTATCCATTGCCTGAAAAGGTTAGGTTTAGGGTTTGGAATGGGTTCTAAGGGTCGGGGCTGGTTTCTAAAGGTTTGGGATAGGTTTCTAAGGGATCTAGGGTGATTCCTAAGGGTTTAGGGTGATTCTTAAGGGTTCCATACATGCCATCAAAAGCTCAAAAATGCGCCTCTCGAAATGTGTTCCGATCGGGCCTTGGGCCAAATTTGGGTGTCTACAGATGCCCCTCTTTGGTATCCGATCACTAATGATCGTATGCCAAAGAAAAGAGACATTCGAAGAGGCCCAAGGCATTACTGATGGGTCCGCTGCATTCAGAACGAACTTCAAACATCAGATGAGTAACACGGTGAGAAAACAAAAGCCCTGGGATGTCAGGCTAATCATTCGTTTCTCGAGGTAATCGGTTCCCAAGCGCTTAGCGATATTACTGGGCATAACCGAGGTGGAATGAGTTGTGAAAGACCAATAGCTAGGAAAAATGTCCGCTTCTCGAGATGATTTAAAGGTGACTGATGTTCAAGATTCATTTTGAATGCAATAGCTTTATAAGTAAGAGGGGTGATCGACCCACATTCAAAGATAAGCGTGAAGTAAACATACGCAAGGCTCCACAGTTTGCGTCCCATCCTACAAGGCATTTGATGACCTCATTAGATTATGCACGGGTGCCCCTACTGATAGCAGGGTTCAAAATCTTTGGGCGAACCCATCGATCCCAAAGTTTATTTATCATGACCACCGGAGAGAAGTGAATAGATGTTACAATGCTTTTTGGGAGTACGTGCCATTTTATAAAAATGTTCCCTGGATCAACATAAGCTAGAGCATCCAACTTCAACTACCTTGAACAGATCCAACCAAACATTGGGTGTCTCCCAAAAGGGGGCATCCAATCCTGGTCTCTATTGACAATGATCATAATCATTAATTAATTATGCATAATCATGCACCCATCAGGGGCAATAAGCAACGACAAAGGCGATGAAAGCCCCGACCAGGACCCGCCCAGGTACAATTTACGGGGACAAACGACTATCATACGGATACCCAGACGCATGGCATACACTTTATAGGGATACCGCTGCCCATACAGGTTTTAAGCCTACAGAAAATAAAAGGGAAATGAACCCTTTTGAATGCATGGTTGTACATAGTTTGATTGATAGGTAATCTCATCCTCAACAGGTTGGTCTGAGCCAACGATTGACCTTTTCCAACGGAGAATCTGAAGCTTAAGACACTTAAGTTCACATGAATCAAAAACAGAACGCTTATCGCAAAGAATTAGCAGTGGAGTCGACTCGATCGAAATATTGACTATTTGATCGGGATTGACACTGTTGCTCCTACTTTGAAGTAGGATCCATGGATCCAAGGCGAACCTTTGACCTAGGACATTAATTTTTCACAGCTGCATTGTCGCTAAAATATTGACATTTTACCGCATCGAAACACGCATGTGCGCCTCTGTGGGGAAGCACAGATTTATTCTTTTTCTCTTTTTTCTTTTTTTTTAAAAGATTGTTTTTTTTCATTTTTGTTTTAAAACAAGCATTATCTGGACCTCGAACCCCAGGAGGCACACGCCCAGACAACGCATACCAAGAGTCTACACCTTCGCAATAGTTTACGACGAAACTAAAGCCAACGTACTCAAGTTCACCTGAAATCAAAATATGGAGCGATCAGGGCGAATATTTAGCGGTGGAATCAATCCAATCCAAGCATTGATTGTTTGACCGAAATTGACACCGTCGCTCTTATTTTGAAATAGGATCCATGGATCCAAGGTGAACCTTAGACCTAAGACATTAATTTTTCACAGCTGCGTTGTCAGTAAAATATTGACATTTTACCGCATCGAAAATATGCGAGTGCGTAGCATGAAAACATAGATTTCTTTTTTTCAAAATGATTTTCATCATTTTTTTTGTTAGACCTGACGTCGGTGGTAAGATGCTTTATCTGATTTGTCCATCGTTGAGAAGTTGCCCGCTTCGAGGCTTTGGACCGTGTGATGTTCCTGCACTTTATCAAGAAAATGTCAGTCCCTTTTTTGTTTATACATATAAAGAAAATGCATCCTAAACAACAGAAGAAAAAGTAGATTTCTACCTACACTTTTTCATTTTCAAGATATTTTTTGGATTTTTTTTATAGAGATTTTTTGTTGTTTTTCTTCATTTTTGAGATTGAAATATGATGCTGGAAATATGTACATGAAAATGAGTAGAAATATATACACATTTTTTGGTGTTTGGATTTTTCTTGATTTTTTATTTTTGGCTTTTCTTCTCTTTTTTTTTTTTAATATTTTTGATGCCTTGATAGTGAGACAGAGTAACGGGTCCCATTTTGAGCATAGTCGAACTCTTTCATTTAGTCAGACCTGAGTGAATTTTCAGATTTTACCAAGGCCAGAACATTGATCCCTTTAGATTGAATCAAACCTTTCTCCTTGCCTCGGGTCATACGTTTGACGGTGCGGTTTCACAAAGACAATTATGGTCGGGACCCGATTCAAACTAGCATGAGCGGCCCCTAAAAAGGGATCAGGAAGAGTAACCAAGAGGGCTCCTTAAACATTTAATCAATCATTCCAACCCCTCTTTTTCAAATTTTTTCTCCTTTTTTTTTTATATTTATCTCCTTTTTTTACTCGTGGCGCCCTTTTGGGTTTTCACCACGTCCATGGGTTTAGCTCTCTTACCCCAAGCGCTCCTTCGAGTTTTCACTAGGTTGCACAAACTCGTTGTTTTTACCCGTAACGCCCTTTCGGGTTTTCACCACGTTCATCTTGCTTTGAGCTTGTATTTTTATTTTATTATTTATTATTATTTATTTATTTTATTTTTTCCAAGTGCCACGACATAGACGTCGATTCCGTCATAGCTGGCTGGATGAGGTTCTGGTGTCGTCTCACGACTCGGCTCATGTTGACTTAACAGATATTATGACTGCTTGCGAACCTACAAAGAGGGCTTCCTACAGGGTGTAGCTTGGCCATGGGTTAGGTTAGGATTTGAAGGTATGCTGGGCTAAAAGGGTTTCCTTGATACGACTTCAATTTTCTCAACATACTTTCTTCCTTGGGGGTTTTTACTGTACATGCCCCGTGATTCTTCTATACACATTTTTTTTGTTATTCTTTTTCCCCCATTTCAGGTAATCTCTTTTTGAGGTTTTACTTTTTCAATTTTTTTGGATTTGATAGTAACTTTATACACATGCATCTTTTCTCTCTCTTTTGTACATGTATACGTATATTTTTTTTTGGGGAAATGAGTTTATTGAAAGAAAGGCCTCGGCTCAAATGGGGTAGCAAAGGATATCATCATTTTTAGGGGTGTTTTTGGGCTACTGCACTTGGAATGATGGCCTCTTTTGGGTGGTTCTTAAGCAGTCACGTATTTGTTTCACCAACACTTACCTTGTCGCGATGGACTAAGAGTAGAACCGTCAGACGTATCCAGCATTGATGGGCTCAGAAAGATGATCTCCGTCCATGGTGGCGAGGCAGATGGCGTATCCCGGCAGCACTTCTCGAATGACGTAAGGTCCTTCCTAGTTTGACTTGAATTTTTCCCTTGGATCGGCATGGAGGGATGGGAAGATCTTCTTCAGCACAGTGTCTCCTACCTTTAGGTCTCGACTGCAGACACGTTTATTGTAAGCGCGTGTGATTCACCCCTGGTAAACTTGAGTGTGGCATAAGACTAGGAGTCTCTTTTCATCCAGTAAGTTCAGCTGATCAAAGCATGATCTCTCTCTTTCTGCTTCAGGTAAGCCTGATTCCATGAGGATTCAGAGTGAGGGTACTTCAACCTCTGCCGAGAGGACGACCTCAGTTCCATACACAAGGGAGAATGGTGTTGCCCCTATAGCGGTACAGATCGACGTTCGGTAGGCCCACAACGCAAATGGCTACATTTCGCTCCAATCTCGATAAGTGATGGCCATTTTCTCAAGGATGCGGACGACTGTCTTGTTTGCGGGTTCCACGGCTCCATTAGTTTGAGGCCGATAAGGGGATGAGCGATGGTGCTTGATATTGTATTGCTCGCAGAAGTCTCGGATGCGCTTATTAGCAAAGTTTGTGCCGTTGTCTGTGATGATATCTTTGGGTACTCTGAATCGGTACACAATATTGTTCTTGAGAAACTTCTCAACGTGACTAGCCATGATGTTGGCATATGACGTCGCTTCTACCCACTTGGTGAAGTATTCAATGGCGACGAGGATGAATCGATGTCCGTTTGATGCTTTTGGATTGATCATTTCGATAACTTCAAGGCCCCAGGTAGCAAATGGCCAAGGAGTGGTCATGCAGTGAAGATCAATGGCAGGAGCGTGTATCAGACTAGAGTGTTCTTGACACTTGTAGCATTTTTGAACATGTTTATAGCAATCTAATTCCATGGTGGTCCAAAAGTATCCCTGCCACAAGATTTTCTTAGCGAGCATGTGATTGCTGACGTAGGCTCCGTATACTCCCTCATGGATTTCTTTCATAATGTTGACCGCTTCACTTTTAGTAAGGCACTTGAGTAAGATGCTATTGTATGATCGCTTGTAGAGGCATTCCCGGCAAATGACGTAACCTACTGCTAAATGTTGAATGGTTCTTCGGTCTGTCTTGGATGTACCCTCTGAGAGAGTTAGGGTCTCGAGAAAATTCTTGATATCTAAGAACTAATGTGGCTCATCATCAGGCTTTGTAGGTTCCTCAATCTGGAGGCAGAAGGCCGGCTCATTCCTCTGCTCGATCACGATCGACTTCATCTCAACACCATAGGGGATTTCAATCATTGACGCCAAAGCTGCTAATGCGTCGGCAAAGCGATTCCTTATCCAGGGGACGTATGAGAAAGTCACATCCTGGAAGCAAGCTATCAGATCTTCGAGGTGTTCATGATAGGGGATCAGTTTCTTATCTTTCATCCTCCAGTCACCATTCGTCTAACATATGATTAACTGTGAATCGCTAAATACTCAAAGGTGAGTTACATTCAGATCGAGAACCACCTACAGACCAGCAACGCAAGCTTCGTACTCAGCCATGTTGTTAGTGCAAGGGAAGTTAAGCTTGTTAGAGATCGGTACATGGGATCCTTTTGGAGAAATTAGGATGGCACCAACTCCTTAGCCCTCAACATTTGTTGCCCCGTCAAAGTGCATTACCCATTATTCTTCTACTTCTTCTGTATCGTCTTCGGTCATGAACAAGATATCTTCATTTGGAAATTCGGTTCTTAACGGCTCATAGTCAGGTAAAGGATTATCAGCAAGATGATCAGCAAGTGCCTGCCCCTTGATCGATTTCTGAGTGACGTATGTGATGTCGAATTCAGATAATAAAAGTTGCCATCGTGTGGTTCATCCAGTGAGAGCTGGCTTTTTAAATAGGTATTTTAATGGGTCCATTCGGACCAAGAGCAGAACTGCCTGAGATAGCAAATAGTGGTGGAGCCTTTGAGTAGCCCATACAAGAGCTAGGCATGCTTTCTCCATATGAGAGTAGCGCGCTTCATAATCAGTAAACTTCTTGCTCAGATAGTAAATGGCCTGCTCTCTTCTTCCCGTTTCATCGTGCTGCCCCAAGACACATCCCATCGAAACTTCCGTCGTGGAGAGATACATCAAGAGTGGTCTCCCTGGCTCAGGTGGTACCAAAATAGGTGGATTAAGGAGGTAGCTTTTGATTTTTTTAAACGCTGCTTGACAATCATCATTCTATTCAACGGGCGAATTCTTCCTTAGGAACTTGAAGATCGGCATATAGATTGGAGTTAGCTGTGCAATGAACCGACTGATATACTATATTTTGCCCAGAAACTCTCTAACCTCTTTCTCGGTAGACGGTGGTGGCATTTTAGTGATGGCTATGACTTTGATTGGGTCGACCTCGATCCCCCTTCTGCTAACGATGAACCCTAGAAGTTTCCCTGACATAGCACCAAATGCGCACTTCTGTAGATTCAGTCATAGCCGATACTTCCTCAGCCTTTCAAACAGCTTCTGAAGGTTTACCAGATGGTCGCTCTGCTCTGGTGACTTGGCTATCATGTCGTCGACATACACTTCAATCTCTCGGTGCATCATGTCATGAAATAGTGCAGTCATAGCTCTCTGGTACGTTGCTCCGGCATTCTTCAGCCAGAATGGCATGACTCGATAGAAAAAGGTTCCCCAGGGGGTAATGAATGCTGTCTTCTCACGATCAACCTCTGCCATTTTGATCTGATTGTATCCTGAGAATCCATCCATAAAAGAAAGCATCTCGTGCTTAGATGTGTTATCAACCAAGATGTCGATGTGTGGTAATGGGAAATCATCCTTTGGGCTCGCTTTGTTCAAATTGTAGAAATCGATACACATGCGGACCTTTCCATCCTTCTTTGGTACGAGCATGACATTGGCTAGCCACTACGGGTATTTGGATACCATTAGAAATCTTGCGTCATACTGCTTTATGACCTCATCTTTGACTTTCAGCATCTATTCGGGTCGGAGACGTCACAGCTTCTGCTTACTGACTTCATATCAGGGTAGAGAGGCAACTCATGCTCAACCAAATTAGTATCCAGACCAGGCATGTCCTCGTACGACCAGACAAAAATGTCTTGGTATGACCGAAGGAAGTCGATCATGCTTTTTCTTTCCTCAGGAGACAATGACGTTATGATTTTGGTTATCCTGGGAACCTCCTCAGTTCCTAGATTGACGCCTTCAGTTTCTTCGACAATGGGGGTAGGGTCATACTCAAAGTCGACAAATCTGTCAAGGAGCTCATTGGGGAGTTCCTCGAAGGGAACATCCTTGTCCAGACTCGTGATCCCTATCTCTTCTTGTATTTCTACAGGGAAGGTCGATTTCACGTGGGATGGCTATTTTGATTAAGGCATCCTTTTGTGGGACATTTTCTAGAATTTTAAATGATAATATTTTTAGACTTTAGATTTTTTCAATATTTTTAAGATTTTGTGTTTTTTCCATGTTTTTGAGATTTTTGTTTTCTTCAGAGACGGACCCTTGGCAAGGAGGGTTGCTATATACACAAGGTATTGTTTGCCAAGGGCTTCTCTCACTTTTTATAATTTTTTTTTTTTTAGGAAACGGGTGCCAAATGTTAGGCCACTCCCTACTTCCAGGGTTTGGGGCAAGGATGCCCAGTTGTGTACCTGAGGGGTCGCTTCTTTACCTATTGGGATGGAGGGTGCTGACTAATATAGTTCATTGGAGTCAGCCTCCATCATATTGATCATCATTTTGTCTGAGATCATGTCCTCAAACGATAACTCGGTTTTGTGGTGATTCACCACAGGGGGGTTTGTTTAGGTACCGACTGTCATTCCTCAAAAAGGGACAACGCGGCCAAATCTATCTCCAAGATGGGAATGGAGAACTGGGGATTGGTGGGATGGATTGGGGCTATGGGTTTGTGTGGGGTCAAATGGGTTACCTCGTTTCGATCAATTTTTACAACCCCTGCACTGACAAAAGAATCTCTGATGTGCGGCCTAGGGTGAGGTTTCTCTTCTATGTTGATTCCTCGAGCTCTTGCAGCCGCGGCCACCCTGGCTTTCTCTTTGGCCTCTCGGACCTCTTTCTCTATGGGCTTGTATCCTAGCCCGAATCTTACTTTTTATCCCTTAGCCACAACAGGCTCTCTTCTGCCTTGTAATTTGGGTCTCAGACCCCTTCCTTTCTGATAGCCCCACTTTTGGAGCATAGCCACTGCTACTTCCATTCCGCCGTTGGTTGTTGAAGTGATGTTTCTAGGGGGTTCTGGGCCTACAACCGACACCTCATATTCAAAACTGTGTAGGTCAGTGTCTTCCTTAGTATGTGACACATCCACTGCCTTAAGATTTTCAATGCTGTGGGTGGCCTTGTCTTTCTCATCGTGCCCTTCACCAATGATAATGATGATCACCTTCTGTCCTGATATGAATTTCAATTTTTGATGGAGGGTAGAAGGTATCGCCCCAACCTCATGCAACCGTGGGCGTCCTATCATTAGATTAAAAGAGGATTTGATATCCATCACTTGGAATGGTATGGAAAAGGTCATGGGCTCGATTACGAGCTCAAGGTCAACTTCTTCCATGATCTCCCGCCTTGTGTTATCAAAACCTCAAGCACTCGTCCTTTTTGGCCTCAACATGCAGGGGTCCACCCCAATTTTGGTGGCAGTTCTCAATGGGCACACGTTCAATACAGAACCATTGTCAATTAAAACCAAGGGAATTATCATATTCCTGGATTCTACAGTGATGTTGAGAGGTTTAGAATGACTATTTCCCTCCTCTGGCAGGTCCGCATCCGAAAAAGATATGACATTGGGAGCCATCACTTGACCAATTATCTGCCTAACTTCATCCGGGCTGACTTGAAGTGATACATGAGCATTTTTCAACGCCCCCATTAATTCTTGGAAATGGAGTGGGGATGTCATCAATAAATCCCATACAGTAATATGGGCCGGCATTCGTTTTTGCTGAGTCTCCAGTATATGTTCTCGACTCATCTTCTCAAACGGATTCACAGTGCTCTCTTTCTTCCCCATGGGTTGGGCTTATGCTGCTGCTACTATTGCTGTTGCTACTGCTGCCGTTGTCTCAGGTTGTCTCGAGATCTTTCCCGACCTGGTAATAAAGTCCACGGCTCCCTCTCTGCTGCTGCTGCTGCCGGTGTTAGCATTGGTTTGCTCGTAGCTTAGCGGGACCTGATGTGGATAATAAGTTGGTCCTGAGAGCTGGAATGGTATAGCTATCGGTGTCTGGAGTGCATGTACTGATGGCTCTGGGAGGGTAGGTAAGACATGGCTTTCCTCTGTGATGGATGGGGGGTAGCAAAATTTGGCCAGGTAGGGGTGGTGAGATTTAATGGTGGTTGCACCGGGGGTAATGGTGTGGGTGCAGGCCATTGATAATTGATGGGTGCAGGCGGAGGGTTGAGGGTTTGATGGGCCATGAGGGAATTGACAGGGGTGGTAGAGTTTGCATGTGATTGAGCTGATGATAATGGGGTGGGAGTAGGCCATTGGTAATTTATTGGTGGTGGGGGATCGGGGGTCTATTGGTTTATTGGGTAATGGATGGGGGTGGTGGAATATGGTTGATACGCATTCATTTGTACGTAGTTAATGGGAGTGGATTGTGGGAAATAGGCCCTAAGATTTAGGGGTTCAACTGTTGGTGTGGGGGTAGGAAAATAATCTGCCAGATTCAGGGGTTCAATCACCCCAACAGTTCCTTCCCCTAGATTTCTCTGCCTTGGTGCCACAAACATTTCTGGATCACAAATGAAGTCTGACGGATCAAACTCTAATTCTTCTTCAAATTCCTCTACCATCCCTATGGTGGGTCTAGGACCTGCTATTCCGATAGGGTGTGGTGGTAAAGGCACCTGATGGATATTAGCATGCTAGTTTGCTTGGGTGGGTGCAGGGGGAATGATCTTTCCAGCATCGATTAAGTCTTGGATCACATGCTTCAATGGGAAGCAGCAATCAATCAGGTGACCCAGACCCTGATGAAAATTGCAATGAGTATTAGGGTCAAAATTATATGGAATCGGATTGAGAGGAGGTCGTGGTTGGAGAACAGTTATTAAACCCTTTTCAATTAATAATGGCAAAAGTACACTCAGGGATTTCCCTAAGGGCGTAAAGACTCGATCATAATGGGCTCTTCTCTCTGGGGTCATTTGCATTCCCTGCCCATTCCCTGCTCTTTGTACTGGCCCTATCCTGATGGGAGCTAGTTGCGATGCTTGGAATTGGAACAGGGCTACATTGTTATTATTGGGCCGAGTGTTCGCAACATTTTGCACCTCTGCCCTTGTCCTCCTATTGTTCTTCTGCTCAGTAAACCTCCTAACCCCACTAGGGCCCCCTGAAGCATTATTACTCAACTGCCCTTCCCTGATGGCATCCTCACACCGGCTGGCATTCTTCACCAAATTAGCAAAACTAGACTGTTGTTAATATGCAAGAAAATCAGAAATCACTGGTAGAGTGTTCTTTGAAATCATCTCTATCTGCTCATCGTTCGGTATTCTATTTCTAACTTGAGCTGCCAGTGCTCTCCAACGCCCCAAATAGTCGCCAAAGGTCTCATTGGGATTTCATTTTAAACGGGCCAAATCAGACTTGCGCGGTTCAATATCAGTATTATAGACATACTGTTCCTGAAACAAATGCGTCAAATCCTTCCATGTCTTCATCATGGATTGTTCAAGAGATGTGAACCACCTTTGGCCCGATCCGGTCAAACTTTTCTGAAAGACTTTTATTAGCAATCTCTCGTCCCCCTCGTACTGGCACATGTCCCCACAATAGGACTTGAGGTGTGCAATCGAGTTGCCTGTGCCATTGTACTTGTCGAATATTGGCATTTTAAATTTTGGGGGCAGGGGGACCTCAACAAATAGACATAAATCTGTGAAATCCGTGGCGTGGATTTCAGCACCACCCATTTTTAACAATTATTTCTGGATCTTGTCTAGTTGCTCCCTTAATTGTTCCGATTCTTTGGATATGGGGGCCATTTTTTCAATAGCTGGCTGGGACTCGTTCTGGGCTACCAGGGATGGGTAATTATGGGAGGAGAGTTGAGGCTGGTCAAAGCCCCAGCATAGGCCCCGCTATTCCTAATCTCGTCCTCTTCATACTGCTGGTCGGCATAATGTGCAGCGAGAGCGGGATTCTCCTGTTGTTGTTACATGGGGTGGATGGGAAGACATGAGTGGGGGTTGGGTGAGCCCATTGGGCGTGAGGAAAGGTTTGTTGGGTGATAGGAATTTGGTTTTGAGGTGGGGCCTGATAGAGCCATTGGGTATGGGGGAAGGTTTGGAGATGGCCTTGGGGTGTGGGGCCATGGGAGAATTGGGTTTGAGGTATGGCATGGGTTTGACCTGGCTGTGAAGGTTGGGTTAAATGTTGGGGGTATTGTGGAAGGTATGAGTGGAGGGTTCGGGTTTGAGCCATGAACGCTTAGTCATTTTGGGTCATGGGCCATACCCACCAAGGGCCCATGGGCCATGGGTGGGCCTGGCCCATGGGCCCTTGGTGGGTATGGCCCAGTGGGCCTTGATGGGTCTGGGCCATGGGCCCTGGGTAGGCTTGGGTTGTGGGGTATTGGGTCATGGGGTCCTGGGATATGTGGAAAAAGGGGGTTTGGGCTAATGGGCCTTGGGGTATGTGGGAGTTGGGAGATTGGGCCATGGGGCCTTGGGGTAAGTGGGTAATGAGGGTTTGGGTGGTGTGGACTATGGGGGGTTGATGGGAGTCATGGGGGAGTGAGGCATGGAGATTGGCCAGGTGAAATTGGGCATGACTCGGGTAGATGGTGGGATTGGTGGGGGATCGGATAGGGCGGAAGTGGTGTATGTGAATGTGGGTGAATCGGGTCAATAGGGGGATGATGGGAATTGGCGCATGGATGTGGATTGGGAAAATGGGTTTGGGTTTGGGTTTTGTATGGATGTGGATGGGATATGAGTTGGACTTGACATGGCTTGGGCAAAAGATGGAGAATGGGGGGTTGGATTTTGGATATTTTGGGGGGTAATGGTTGGGAAAATGGGGGCGCCAAATGGGCCAGTAACGGTAAAAGGGGGTTGGGTGAGGTGGATGGTGGAAAAGACTTCTCTCGAATGGGAGTGGGTTGGAGAATGTGGTGGGGAAGAGTCGAGATAGGCGTAAGCTGGGTCCACTACCCACGACATTCTACGGGAGCGGGTCGGGTAAGGGTGCCTTGGATAAGGCCCAAAACTCCTCCTCCTTCTTCCCCTATGGGACGGCGGAGGGCAAGATAATGTCATTGTGCTGGCACCACAAAACTATTTATTTATTTTTGAGTTTTAATTATTTATTTATTTTTTGAATTTTTTGAAAGAGTTTTGAAAACAAAGGTTCCGAGGCCTTGGAATTCCCTTTTCGGGTGGCTCTCGTACCTCAATTCAAGACCCGCGGCTACGATTCCGAGGCACTTCGGAAGAATCGAAGGAGAACCTTCGATCTATTGAAGGCACAAAAATTGAGGCAAACAACCCGATCCTCCGGAATGAGCCAAAAAGAAGTTGCCCTCTTTTGATCGACAGGGGCGCATTGGGTGTCCGAGATGGCGGGGCCTAAACAAGGCACTAAGCACACTAATCGGGAAACTCGGGAGGTGGAAAGGGCCAAGGATTCGGGCTGGGGCTGTGCAGACAGACCTGGTGCAACTAATATTTGCGCCTAGGTTGCAGGGGAGCCTTTTTACACTGACGCAACTATTAGTCGCGCCAAGGTAAAAAAATGAACTTTAAAGCTGGCGCAACTATTAGTTGTGCCAGTTATAATTTCCAGATTTTTGGGCTGGCGCAACTAATACATGCGCCGGCCAAAAACTCAAGCTCCAGACCTGATGACAGCAGCCACCAACACTCGAAATGAGTCTTTTTTTTTTGGTTTTTATGGAAGCTAAGCTTCCGGGAACTGAGCTATTCTTTAGTGATCGATTCGCTCCTCACCGCACCTACAAGGTTTGAATCCAGTATAACTCGCTAGCGCGCTCCCCAAGGGTTTAAGCTTTGGAATGAAAACCCACCCGATATACCTCTGACGCAAGCGCCTTCTCAGATACTAAGTGGACTGGGACTTTTCTGGATCATCACCACTAGGGGTTGCCGCCATACTAAGACCCAGGTGTTTATGTGTTTGCCTAATCCCAACTCCTTTGAAAATCTAACCCGTAAAACAAATTAATTAAGCTCCCTAACTTGGTTCAATTTTAATTTTTTTAAAGCATTTTTTTTTCTTTTTTTTGGAAAGTTTTCTTTGGTTCAAAGACTGGGGGTGATTATCCTGTGCCGCCACTATGGGCCGGCGTCCACTGTTGGGATATGAGTGCACAAGTAGGCCTGCCAATCAGCTAAGGCACTTTAAATGATGAAAATTTAAAGGAATTAAAAGACAAAGCTCAAGTAGGCCCGCCAATCGGCTAAGGCACTAAAATGATGGAAAAGTAAGGAATTTTAAAAGACAATACGCATGTAGGCCCGCCAATCGGGTAAGTAAAATGACTTAATCGGAGGGGTGAGTAAAAAATAGCAAAAATAAACTAAAAAAACAGCAATAACATGCTAGTAAAATAAGAAAAAAAACAAGGCCAAGTTCAAAGGGAAGCTCTACATGCTAGTCCCCAGCAGAGTCGCCATCTGTGCAACCGTGGGAATCGAGACGATCTCGTCGCGACGATGCGCTCTCTAACAAAAAAAAATATAGAGTTGCCACCCGGAGCTTTCAGTGTCCTGGGATACCTAGTTCATTTTAATGAGCACCTAAGTGCTAAAAATATGACTCTGAATCCGGTCCACACTAAAGGCTCTTGGGTAGGGGCTTCGGTTATCGATCGGGAAGGTGTTAGGCACCCGATCAACCCGGTTAACGTTGTCTCTACTTATGGCCAAAAGTAAAATGATGTAAAAGAAAAGGAAATGATTCCCTCTTTCCCAAATGGGACTCCAATCCTATTTGTGCCCCTCCGCTCCTACCGAAAATTTGGCGGCGTAACGACACAAATGAAAGGGTAGGGAATGCCAAAAAGAGATAGGAGAAGAAAGGGGAGAGCCGAAACCAATGGGCCCTTGTAGCACCGTAGAAGAGCCTTGCGTGGCTTGCTTTGATGAGCTCTTGAAGGCTTTGTATGGTGGAAAATGGGATTCTAACTCCTAAAGCTTGAAGCTAAGAGGTAGGGAAGGGAGGCTAGGGGATCACACATACCTAACCTAGAGATTTTGGATGAAGTGTAAAGCTTGGAAGAAGGTTTTAAAATTTTGAAATTTGTATGGGAGGTGTGCACTAAAGGGAGAAAGATCTTCTCACTTTAAGCTCTTTCTCTCTTAGGTAGAAATTCTCAACCCATAAACCAAGGAGAGGGGGCTCTATTTATAGGAAATGGATGGATTAGGAGGGTGTTTAGATGCTAAGCATGGTTAAGAATTAGGTAATCTAACATCTAAGGTTTCCTAGGGTTTTTGGAGCCTTGAAATGTGTGAGAAGGTTCTCCAATGGTGGATGATGGGGTGAGGCCTTAAGCCATTTAAAGGGGTGAAAATAGGCTTCAAAAGGGTGAAACAAAACTAGCAAAACACACCCCAAAGGTCAAGGTGGTCAATAAGTCAAACCCTAAATACAAAATTCAGGGCAAAATCTAACAGTTACTATTCATATGCCTGGTGCAACTATTAGTTACGCCAGGCAAATGTACAGTAAAATAGTAACGAACAGTAGCCTGGAAGTTGGCCTCGCGAGGGGTGGGGGGACCCATTTATACTTGGCGTAACTATTAGTAGCGCAAGACCATTTCTAGGGGAAAAAGACTTGGCGCAACTATTAGTTGCGCCAGGCAAATCCAGGGGGAAAATGGCCTGGCGCAACTATTAGTTGCGCCAGACAAAAATCCCTCCAAAAAAGCCCGATTTTCAAATGGTCATAACTTTTAATATACAACTCCTGCCAAAATTCTAGCCTTCTTCCCTCTTCTCAATTCTCTCTTTAGTCTAACCATTGTTGGCTAAATTCTCCTAGCAGCTAGGGTGAGGTTTGATCTGTAAATTAAGAGGTGTGAGAGCTTTGTAAGAGAATTAGATGATGTAAAGACTGTAGATCTAAGAATAATTTATTATAAGCTATTTTGAATCAATGAAATTGTTGGTTTTAAAGTTCATTTAATCTATAGGTCTTTTGATTTCCATTAGATTTTCATAGGTTTTATGTTCCTGGGAATGCCAGTTCATTTAATCTATAGAATTTTTAGTTTCCATCAGATTTTTGGTTTCTATCAGACTAACGGGCTTTCGCAACTTGAGAAGCAAACATTTTTCTCAGCTATTGGGCTTTCACAACTCATTCTGCCTCGGTTATGCCTAGTAATGTCCCTAAGTGCTTGGGGACCGATTACCTTGAGAAACGACCGTTATCCCGACATACAGAGCTTTCATTTTCTCACCATGTTACTCATCTGATATTTAAAGTTCGTTCTAAAAATAGCGCACCTGTCAGTAATGCCTTGGGCCTCTTCAGACATCTCTTTTCTTTGGCATTTGATCATTAGTGATCGGAAACCAAAGAGGGGCATCTGTAGACACCAAAATTTCACCCAAGGCCTGATTGAGACATATTTTGAGAGAGGCGCACCTCTGAGCTTTTGATGGCATGTATAGAACCCTTAAGAACCTTTTTGAAACCATAGAAGCCATTCCAAACCCTTAGGAAGCACCCTAGATCCCTTAGGAACCTTCCCAAACCCTTAGAAACCGATCTTGAGCCTTAGAAACCATTCCAAACCTAAACCTAGCTTTCCCGAGTAATAGATTGAAGAGTGGTGCATCAGAACTAGCTGTGACCTTCTACTATAATCGAATCTCATACAATTGAAAAGTAGAAGTCCTCAGCTTTCCAACAAGTCAAAGATCACCCCAATCGGAGCTGTATGCTAGAAGATATCGCGTTGCGAAGTGTAGGGGCAAAGTTATAAATTGGCTGAGTTTCCCTTAGAGATTTGGTGCAAGTATTACTTGCGCCAAGCCATTTCTCCCCCAAAAATGGCTTGGCGCAACTAATAGTTGCTTTAGTTATAAGGTGGGCCCCACCACGGGGAGCCAACTTCCAAACCCTGTTCAAACACTATTTTACTGTACCTTTGCTTGGCGCATCTATTAGTTGCACCAGACTTAGGAACAGTAACTATAGGTTTTTACCTCAAATTAGCCATCTATTAGAGTCTTGAAATGTGTGAATAGTAACTCTTCACACATTTCAAGACTCTAAAAATCCTAAGAAACCTTAGATGGCTAGATTACCTAATTGCTAATCAAAGTTAGCCTCTTAACACCCTCCTAACCTCTCTTTTTCCTATAAATAGAGAGGCACCCCCCTTTACAAAGGCTTGAATTTTGCAAAGTAAGAGATTAAGGAATCCCTTCTCTCTCTCCTCTACTGCACCATTCTCAAACAAATTCTAGAACATTAAAACTTTCTTTAGACCATAGCCTTTCACTTAAAAGCTCTAGGTTAGGTGTGTGCTACCCCCTAGCCTCCCCTCTCTACTTCTTAGCTATCTACCTTAAGAGTTAGAATCCATCATCAAGCTATACAAGCCATCAAAAAGCTCACTAAAACAAGCTAACGTAAGGCTCTACAGAGGTGCAACAAGGGCCTGAGAGCTCCGACTCTCCCCTCTATTCCTCTACCTTCTTGGTTCTTCCTCCATCCTCTCATTTATGCCGTTACTCCACCGAATTTTCGGTAGGAACGGAGGGGCACAAATAGGATTTCAAGGCCCTTGGGGCAAGATGAAGGCTTTTTTATTTCTTTTATATCATTTTTGTTTTGGCCATAAGTAGAGACCGCATTAAGCGGGTTGATTGGGTGCCTAACACCTTCCCGGTCGATAACCGAAGCCCCTACCTAAGAGCCATTGGCGTAGTCTAGATTCAGATTCAATTTTTGGTACTTCGGTGTTCTTTGAATTTCATTTGGGTTTCTCAGGACACCAAAAGCTCCAGGTGGCAACTCTAAATTTTTATTATGTGCGCATCATCGCGACGGGATCGATAAAATCCACGGTCGCACAACAGTACCTTCATCCGTGTGCATGCTAGATCTGTGCACCCTAGAGCAATACTTTGAATAGCAATAACTACATTTGATGAAGAATGAACCCCTCAAGAGGGTACTGAGTACTGGACAATTGAAATCCAACACCCCATGTTATGCACAAGTTGTGGAAGCAAAGAAAATATCCTGTCGAGTGGTTATTTAAACCTATCGAGAGGTTCTGATGTAGGGTAGTGAAGCTGTCAAGAGGCTCCCACAACCTGTCGAGTGCTTGAGATTGAAGAAAAGATCCTATCAAGTAGTATGATGGAACATGCTGAGAGGTTCCCTGAACTTATCGAGCAGATGAAAGGTGCAGTCAACTTATTGGGACCACTACATGAAGATCCTGTCGTAAAGTATCACCATCTGTCGAACATACACCTGGAGCAGCATTGAATCTTGAGAGGTTGCCTGAACCCTTCGAGAGGATAGCTGAAGGTTGCTTGAACCTGTCAAGAGGATAGCTAAAGCATGTAGAATAGTCAAGCAGTTGAATTCAACCTGTCGAATTGGAGTATAAAACATGTCGAATGAACTAAAACCTGCAGTAAGAACCTATCGAAAGGTTCTCTAAACCTCTCGAGACACGGATTCTGAACTTCTATCAGTCGGTTGAGAAGTGCAAATCAGCTAGTACTTTGCTGCACATGTCTAGAGGTTATTAGATTGCTTGAGGGTACTTTTGGAACTTCATGAGCACGAATGAGAACCTCCCTAACTACCTAACGTGTGCTTGCCCAATTCTGACCAATTCGTGGGAGTCCCTTGGAGGGAATGCAGCCACCTCAGCAAGCTAATAACTGATTTGATTCCACTTTGTTCTGATTGGCCAAAACAGATCTGAGACAGATGGGGGAAGAGTATAAATAAGGAGAAACACAACTGTTGTTGATCTCAAGTGTGCTTCGCTTATTCGTTGGTGGTGAAAGTTATTTAAAAATAAAAAACAGAATAAAACAGGGGATTAATCAGCACAACTCGGAAATCCTAGACCTGCAAGATACAGGGTCCTTTGTAGCAAGTTTTGATAAGTAAGAGTTTGTCCCACAGGGAAAGGTGATCTAAGGCTCCAAGGGAGCCGTCTCTAGTAGTCCCTCCAGATCTATCTGCAGATCTGGCATTCTGAAAAGGAGGGGAGTTTAAGGTCACTTATTCTAAGTATTCTAATAACTAAATTACAGAAAGGATTGAGAGGATGGATGGAGTGTGGAAAATAATTATAAAAAGGTGAGAAATATGTTATTGAGCCAAGGTCAGGGGAGTTTTTGTAACTCAGATTTAGATCTGATGTTATAGAAATCCTGTCCAGAGGCTACATTATCACCTCTGAGGAGAAAGGATCCAACCCATCTCTACTGCCATGACTCCACCCTTAGGGCTATAACCTGTCCACTTAAATGGCCACAGACTATCCCATAGGGGAGTCATTATCCAGGGATGGGTCAGAACATAACAAATAAATTATTGCAGACACTATTTCATCCAGGCTACCAGCTTAGGAATTCATAGGGAACCTCAACCTCTAAAGTTCCATATGTGAGGCTAAGGCTGGAAAACCATGATAGCCCATACACATAGAACCAGCAAGCGATTGAGTACAACCTTCGATCCAGCTGTCCATTGCTTGAGAGAGGCTACAATGGTCCAGTCACCAGCCTATAATCTCTATAACGAGATCAGATCCGACATCTGATGGCAGATCTATACAAATATGGGGGAGTATGCCTTTGTACAATCCCTCACCAAGCTTCTACAAGCTCAGGTGAAAAGAAGAAGGATCCATCTTAGATCGGTGGATCAGAATCACTCTAAGGCTATAGTCTGTCCACTTAAATGGTTACAGACTATCCCAGAGGTTATCCTCCTCATGGAGCCCAAAACAAAACAAGATTATCGCTGCTACCACCATGTTCACCAGGCTACCAGCTCAAGCTCCCATGGGGATTTCAGATCTAGTAGGTCCTGTGGTGGGGCTAAGGCTGGAAGACCATGATAGCCCAGACACACAGGTTACTTGGATCTGGGTGGCCCTTAAAATCAGTCCTCCATTGCTTTGAAACACAGCCAAGGCAAAGGGGGATCACAAGGCAGCAGCCTTGCACAGAGCATCTCACATATAAACAACAATCCCATAAAGTATAAATCCTATTGTAAAACTTCCATTAATCTAACTCAAATACATATACAAAGTCATAGCCAGCAATTGCTGGAGTATGGAGAGAAGAAAAGAAAAAGAAAAAGAAAAACTACTTACAGCTAAAAAGAAAGAGAAAAGAAAAGCGATCTGAGATAGGTTCCCAGATACCTAAACCTAAGCTAGGCCTGGGTATATATAGCAGTGGGGTGGCGGCACATTAGGGTTAGGAAACCCTAATTTTAATGACGCCACGTGGCCTTCTACTGATCCTTGGATGCCTCGGGGCGTGTGCACAGAGATTTGAGCGTGGGAGTGCGTGCCCTAATTACTGAAAATTTTCAGAATGCCCTCTGTTTAAGAGATGGAAGTTTAGGTTCAGAGCCTCGCTAGGTAGTTGTAGTTTCCCAGACTTCTCGCGTGGTAGCTTATTGCTCTTCGCTAGGATGATTTGACACTGAAGCTTCAGCCGTCGCGAGGTTGCAATTCAAGCAGTCGCACGGTAGATTAGTCTTCCCTGGGCAGCAGCGCGAGAACTGCGCAAGCTCTTCTCTTTACTTGGACTTCGCGAGTTGCCTCGCGAGATTCTTTTGAGTTCTGAACTGCGCGAGGTTCTTTGTCTCACTTAATCTTCGCGAGCTTGGCTTTGCCTTCGCCAGGATGCTTTCTTTCTTGAATGGCGCACAGATTATGCGAGGCGTTCTTCTTTTGAGAATTGTACCCCGCGGTGACTGCGCGACAGCTGCGTGAGACATCTTTTGAAGCTCTCCCCTCTGCTATCTTAAGCGACCTTCGCGAGATTGAGAGAGGTCAGCTTTGAACTGCGCGACACTGAGTGCTATGTTCTACTCTTGAGCTTCGCGAGAGCAGCGCGGAGTTGAGTTTTTGAAGCTCCTCAGTCATTCATCTGCGCGAGAGGTTGCTTGTAAAGCCTTGGGAAGCTCAGCTGATCTGTGCGAGGCTTCAAGGTTCATTCTTGCTGAGGGGCATCTGGTGCCAAAGCAGGCTCCATAACAGGATTCTTGGCCTTATTTCACTGCTGATTATTTCCTGAACAAAACACTTAAGACGAGTTTATTAGGTGGCTAAGGGTTTAATCAAAGGTTAAGTTAAGGGGTGAAAAGTGGTATTTTTTAAGTCTTAACACACCCCCAAACCTAATCTTTGCTAGTCCCTTAGCAAAGCTACATTAAATCTACTCTAAAAATTAAATGCCACTTTCGTAGGGAACACGGATACATTTATCATATGTACCAAGCCTTTTAAACCCCTAGGTGATCCCTAGTGGAGGAGTGAAGTCTCCTGAGGGTTTTTAGTGAAGACACCCACAAACTTCTCCAATGAAATAGTTAACTAAAGTGCACTGTCTTCCAATGAGCAGTTAAGGAATCAGATTTAGTTTACTCATGAATCAACATAAAAGAAGTTTAATTCATTGGTTGCACAGGAACTTAGACAACATAATTCGCATGTTTGCACTGCATTTCCAAATAATTTGTGATCACAGAAAACTGCACAAGTGCATGTCGGCACTGAGCTTATCTTATGTCAGAAAATTAGGTTAAGGTCATACATAATGCATTCAAGTTCAGACCCAAAAGAAAGCTTTACAGGGCATACTCTCATCAAGGTTTGTTGGGGGGTTCAGTTTCTCACAGGTTCAAGAGCAGTTACATCCCCCAACTGGGTTTGTAAGCATGAGCATAGGCAGAGTTCTTAAGTTCTGGCATCATTGTCAGTTTCTCACCATAGATTGGATAATTCCTTATCTTCACATGACAGCTCACTCAATCTTTGGATCACAAGGGCTTTTAACTGGATTGAAATGTGGCTTATGGAGTATGGTTAAAAAGAATGGAAGCCTTGAAAAGGGATTCAAAAATTGAGAACTCAGTGGGTGTAGGAGGTGGTTCATGACTTCACCTTCTTGAATTCAGCTCCCTTCATCTTCTTTGAGATTTTCAGATTTGAAGTGATCGCTTCTTCTTGATTTTGATTTTCCAATGAAGGTTCCTCTTGACTTCTCTCTTATTCCTCTTAATTATTATTTTTTTGTTTCTTTTTGCTGGAGTTTTCTTCTTTTTTAATTTGTTTTTGCTTCTCAGAAATGCCACCATATCCTCAGTTACCATTCTGCCAGAATAGATGCTTCTTCTCCATTCACCTAATGCTGACCATAGCTAGTCCATCTTCAACTCTTTCTCCTTTACCTTCTGAATTCTCAGAGTGATGGTAGGTTGAATCAGTTCATAGGTTCAGTTCAAGTACTGGTGTATTTTGAAGAAATTTAGGATTTAAAGCTCAAAGGGGGTATGGACAAGGGCAGTTGCTTTAGGATTGATTTTTTTAGGCTCAAATTATCCAAGAGGAGGCCTTGATCCTTTCCTAGGTCTCATGAGTCTTGTCAATTTGTTTTCAACTTGGAGTTACCTAACTTCTAGTGAGCACAATGACTCAAATGATCCTTAGAACGGAAGAAATGCCTTAGTTACTCCTCAAAAACAAAAAATTTGGAGCCCCAATTCTCACTAGTTATGGTCATCCTTTGAACTTCTAAGTATGTCCTCACCTTTTTCTCTCTCAATGATTCACTAAGTGCAGATACAAGTGCGTTTCTTTCGTCAAATTACTATGGAAATGTGGAATATTAGAAGTCTATAATGTTCAATGTTTGCAGAAATTTTAAACTTCTTAATTTCATGACTCTAAAGTGAACAGAGGTCCATTTCCATATTGCTTAGATGAGCCCGCTACACTTATGTTAACTGTTCCATTGGCAGGGTCTGCCTGCCATACCCCCAAACCTATGAGGAGCGGTCCTCATGGTTCAAGGTCAATGTGACAGATTTATTGCAACATGACAGAAAAGGAAAACAAAACACAGACAAAGCAAGACAGGACAGACAGTGGGAAAGTCTATGAAATATGAAAACTATACAAAATACAAGAGAACATATGTAAAAGAAATAGAGGAAATCCTAAGTGCAATCTAATAAGAATTTAGATTAAAATTTATCCCAGCCCATCTTCCTTGCATGTTCTTGAAGGATAGCCTCTTCTTCTTTCTTCTTACGTTCCCTCTCGGCCTTCCACTGCTCTGGAGTTTTGGGTATGGTAGGTGCCCGGACCCTCATTTTTCTCTTCTTTGGCTCAGGAGGGATCTCCTCCATAGCATACAATCACACCCACAGCAAGGAAGGCTTCTTGCAGGCACGTTGCAAAAGAATTCTTATACACAAACAAATTTATCTAACTATTTTACAGCTATCCAAAGAATACATTTAAACTATCCTAGATACTACTGGAAAAATTGTTAAAAAGAAAGATAGACAGAGCATTAGAGTCAGAGAGTTTGCAAACAGAGGTAGCTATGCTCCAATTGCATTCCAACTATCCTTCACTGCTGCTGTCCAGATCTGTAAGAAAGATTCACAATTATATCAGCAGTATCAATTATTCACATGTATAAAGAATACTAAGAATACAAAAACTAAGGGTCTACTATTAGATCATCTTTCCCCAGCAACGGCGCCAAAAACTTGTTGTTGATCTCAAGTGTGCTTCGCTTATTGGTTGGTGGTGAAAGTTATTTAAAAATCAAAAACAGAATAAAACAGGGGAGGAATCAGCAAAACTCGGAAATCCTAGACCTGCAAGATACAGGGTCCTTTGTAGCATGTTTTGATAAGTAAGAGTTTGTCCCACAGGGAAAGGTGATCTAAGGCTCCAAGGGAGCCGTCTCTAGTAGTCCCTCAAGATCTGTCTACAGATCTGGCAGTCCTAAAAGGAGGGGAGTTTAAGGTCACTTATTCTAAGTATTCTAATAACTAAATTATAGAAAGGATTGAGAGGATGGATGGAGTGTGAAAAATAATTATAAAAAGGTGAGAAATATGTTATTGAGCCAAGGTCAGAGGAGTTTTTGTAACTCAGATTTAGATCTGATGTTATAGAAATCCTTTCCAGAGGCTACATTATCACCTCTGAGGAGAAAGGATCCAACCCATCTCTACTGCCATGACTCCACCCTTAGGGCTATAACCTGTCCACTTGAATGGTCACAGACTATCCCATAGGGAAGCCACTATCTAGGGAAGGGTCAGAACATAACAAATAAATCATTGAAGGCTCTATTTCATCCAGGCTACCAGCTCAGGAATCCATAGGGAACCTCAACCTCTAAAGTTCCATATGTGGTGCTAAGGCTGGAAAACCATGATAGCCCAGACATATAGAACCAGCAAGCGATTGAGTACAACCTTCGATCCAGTTGTCCACTTCTTGAGAGAGGCTACAATGGTCCAGTCACCAGCCTACAATCTCTATAACCAGATCAGATCCGACATCTGATGGCAGATCTATACAAATATGGGGGAGTATGCCTCTGTACAATCCCTCACCAGGCTTCTACAAGCTCAGGTGAAAAGAAGAAGGATACATCTTGGATCGGTGGATCAGAATCACCCGAAGGCTATAGTATGTCCACTTAAATGGTCACAGACTATCCCAGAGGTTATCCTCCTCACAGAGCCCAAAATAAAATAAGATTATCGCTGTTACCACCATGTTCACCAGGCTACCAGCTCAAGCTCCCATGGGGATTTCAGATCTAGTAGGTCCTGTGGTGGGGCTAAGGCTGGAAGACCATGATAGCCCAGACACATAGGTTACTTGGATCTGAGTGGCCCTTAAAATCAGTCCTCCATTGCTTTGAAACACAGCCAAGGCAATGGGGGATCACAAGGCAGCAGCCTTGCACAGAGCATCTCACATATAAACAATAATCCCACAAAGTATAAATCCTATTGCAAAACTTCCATTAATCTAACTCAAATACATATACAAAGTCATAGCCAGCAATTGCTGGAGTATGGAGAGAAGAAAAGAAAAAGAAAAAGAAAAACTACTTACTGCTAAAAAGAAAGAGAAAAGAAAAGCGATCTGAGATAGGTTCCCAGATACCTAAACCTAAGCTAGGCCTGGGTATATATAGCAGTGGGGTGGTGGCGCATTAGGGGTAGGAAACCCTAATTTAAATGATGCCACGTGGCCTTCTACTGATCCTTGGGAGATTTGGGCGTGAGTCGTGCCTAATTCGGAAATTTCGAATGCCCTCTCTTTGAAGAGATGGAAGTTTAGGTTCAGAGCCTCGCTAGGTAGCTGTAGTTTCCCAGACTTCTCGCGTGGTAGCTCATTGCTCTTCGCTAGGATGATTTGACATTGAAGCTTCAGCCGTCGCGAGGTTGCAATTCAAGCTGTTGCGCGGTAGATTAGTCTTCGCTGGGCAGCAACGCGAGAACTGCGCAAGCTCTTCTCTTTACTTGGACTTCGCGAGTTGCCTCACGAGATTCTTTTGAGTTCTGAACTGCGCGAGGTTCTTTGTCTCAATCAATCTTCGCGAGCTTGGCTTTGCCTTCGCAGGGATGCTTTCTTTCTTGAATGGCGCGTGAATTGTGCGAGGCGTTCTTCTTCTGAGAATTGTACCCCGCGGTGACTACGCGACAGCTGTGAGAGACATCTTCTGAAGCTCTCTCTCCTCAACTGTCTTAAGCGACCTTCGCGAGATTGAGAGAGGTCTGCTTTGAGCTATGCTGACAGGCAGACATCTTTTGAAGCTCTCCCCTCTGCTATCTTAAGCGACCTTCGCGAGATTGAGAGAGGTCAGCTTTGAACTGCGCGACACTGAGTGCTGTGTTCTACTCTTGAGCTTCGCGAGAGCAGCGCGGAGTTGAGTTTTTGAAGCTCCTCAGTCATTCATCTGCGCGAGAGGTTGCTTGTAAAGCCCTGGGAAGCTCAGCTGATCTGTGCGAGGCTTCAAGGTTCATTCTTGCTGAGGGGCATCTGGTGCCAAAGCAGGCTCCATATGATTCTTGGCCTTATTTCATCGATTATTTCCTGAACAAAACACTTAAGACGAGTTTATTAGGTGGCTAAGGGTTTAATCAAAGGTTAAGTTAAGGGGTGAAAAGTGGTATTTTTTAAGTCTTAACACACCCCCAAACCTAATCTTTGCTAGTCCCTTAGCAAAGCTACATTAAATCTACTCTAAAAATTAAATGCCACTTTCGTAGGGAGCACGGATACATTTATCATATGTACCAAGCCTTTTAAACCCCTAGGTGATCCCTAGTGGAGGAGTGAAGTCTCCTGAGGGTTTTTAGTGAAGACACCCACAAACTTCTCCAATGAAATAGTTAACTAAAGTGCACTGTCTTCCAATGAGCTTAAGAATCGATTTAGTTTACTCATGAATCAACATAAAAGAAGTTTAATTCATTGGCTGCACAGGAACTTAGACAACATAATTCGCATGTTTGCACTGCATTTCCAAATAATTTGTGATCACAGAAAACTGCACAAGTGCATGTCGGCACTGAGCTTATCTTATGTCAGAAAATTTGGTTAAGGTCATACATAATGCATTCAAGTTCAGACCCAAAAGAAAGCTTTACAGGGCATACTCTCATCAAGGTTTGTTGGGGTTCTTTCTCACGAGTTCAAGAGTTACATCCCCCAACCGGGTTTGTAAGCATGAGCGTAGGCGAGTTCTTAAGTTCGCATCATTGTCGCTTCTCACCATAGATTGGATAATTCCTTATCTTCACATGATGACTCACTCAATCTTTGGATCACAAGGGCTTTTAAGCTGGATTGAAATGTGGCTTATGGAGTATGGTTAAAAGAATGGAAGACTTGAAAAGGATTCAAAATTGAGAACTCAGGAGGTGGTTCATGACTTCACCTTCTTGAATTCTCTCCTTCATCTTCTTTGAGATTTTCAGATTTGAAGTGATCAGTTTCTCTTCTTGATTTTGATTTTCCAATGAAGGTTCCTCTTGACTTCTCTCTTATTCCTCTTAATTATTATTTTTTTGTTTCTTTTTGCTGGAGTTTTCTTCTTTTTAATTTTGTTTTTGCTTCTCAGAAATGCCACCATATCCTCAGTTACCATTCTGCCAGAATAGATGCTTCTTCTCCATTCACCTAATGCTGACCATAGCTAGTCCATCTTCAACTCTTTCTCCTTTACCTTCTGAATTCTCAGAGTGAGGGTAGGTTGAATCAGGTTCATAGGTTCAGGTTCAAGTACTCAGGTGTATTTTGAAGAAATTTAGGATTTAAAGCTAAAAGGGGGTATGGACAAGGGCAGTTGCTTTAGGATTGATTTTTTTAGGCTCAAACTATCCAAGAGGAGGCCTTGATCCTTTCCTAGGCCTGATGAGTACTGTCAGCTGTTTCAACTTGGAGTTACCTAACTTCTAGTGAGCACAGTGACTCAGCCAGTCCTTAGAACTAGAAGAAATGCCTTAGTTACTCCTCAAAAAAAAAAATTAGGTAGGCCCAATTCTCACTGGTTATGGTCATCCTTTGAACTTTTAAGTATGTCCTCACCTTTTTCTCTCTCAATGATTCACTAAGTGCAGATACAAGTGTGTTTCTTTGGTAAAATTATTATGGAAATGTGGAATATTAGAAGTCTATAATGTTCAATGTTTGCATAAATTTTAAACTTCTTAATTTCATGACTCTAAAGTGTACAGAGGTCCATTTCCATATTGCTTAGATGAGTCCGCTACACTTATGTTAACTGTTCCATTGGCAGGGTCTGCCTGCCATACCCCCAAACCTATGAGGAGCAGTGTCCTCACTGGTTCAAGGTCAATGTGCAGCAGATTTATTGCAACATGACAGAAAAGGAAAACAAAACACACAGACAAAGCAAGACAGGACAGACAGTGGGAAAGTCTATGAAATATGAAAACTGTACAAAATACAAGAGAACATATGTAAAAGAAATAGAGGAAATCCTAAGTGCAATCTAATAAGAATTTAGATTAAAATTTATCCCAGCCCATCTTCCTTGCATGTTCTTGAAGGATAGCCTCTTCTTCTTTCTTCTTACGTTCCCTCTCGGCCTTCCTCTGCTCTGGAGTTTTGGGTATGGTAGGTGCCCGGACCCTCATTTTTCTCTTCTTTGGATCAGGAGGGATCTCCTCCATAGCATACAATCACACCCACAGCAAGGAAGGCTTCTTGCAGGCACGTTGCAAAAGAATACTTATACACAAACAAATTTATCTAAGTATTTTACAGCTATCCAAAGAATACATTTAAACTATCCTAGATACTACTGGAAAAATTGTTAAAAAGAAAGATAGACAGAGCATTAGAGTCAGAGAGTTTGCAAACAGAGGTAGCTATGCTCCAATTGCATTCCAACTATCCTTCACTGCTGCTGTCCAGATCTGTAAGAAAGATTCACAATTATATCAGCAGTATCAATTATTCACATGTATAAAGAATACTAAGAATACAAAAACTAAGGGTGTACTATTAGATCATCTTTCCCGACAAGGCGCCAAAACTTGTTGTTGATCTCGCTTATTGGTTGGTGGTGAAAGTTATTTAAAATCAAAAGCAGAATAAAGCAGGGAGGAATCGAAAACTCGAAAATCCTAGACACGCAAGATCGAGGTCCTTTGTAGCATGTTTTGATAAGTAGAGTTTGTCCCACGGTGATCTAAGGCTCCAAGGAGCCGTCTCTAATAATCCTCGGATCATCTCTGAATCTGGCGATCTAAAGGAGGGAGTTTAAGGTCACTTATTCTAAGTATTCTAATAACTAAATTATAGAAAGGATTGAGAGGATGGATGGAGTGTGAAAAATAATTATAAAAAGGTGAGAAATATGTTATTGAGCCAAGGTCAGAGGAGTTTTTGTAACTCAGATTTAGATCTGATGTTATAGAAATCCTTTCCAGAGGCTACATTATCACCTCTGAGGAGAAAGGATCCAACCCATCTCTCGCCATGACTCCACCCTTAGGGCTATAACTCCACTTGAATGGTCACGAGACTATCCCATAGGGGAGCCACTATCTAGGGAAGGGTCAGAACATAACAAATAAATCATTGAAGGCTCTATTTCATCCAGGCTACCGGCTCAGGAATCCATAGGGAACCTCAACCTCTAAAGTTCCATATGTGGTGCTAAGGCTGGAAAACCATGATTGCCCAGACATATAGAACCAGCAAGCGATTGAGTACAACCTTCGATCCAGTTGTCCATTGCTTGAGAGAGGCTACAATGGTCCGATCCTGACCTACAATCTCTATAACCAGATCAGACCCGACATCTGATGGCAGATCTATACAAATATGGGGGAGTATGCCTCTGTACAATCCCTCACCAGGCTTCTACAAGCTCAGGTGAAAAGAAGAAGGATACATCTTGGATCGGTGGATCAGAATCACCCGAAGGCTATAGTATGTCCACTTAAATGGTCACAGACTATCCCAGAGGTTATCCTCCTCACGGAGCCCAAAATAAAATAAGATTATCGCTGTTACCACCATGTTCACCAGGCTACTGCTCCCATGGGGATTTCAGATCTAGTAGGTCACTGTGGTGGGGCTAAAATTTGGAAGACCATGATAGCCCAGACACATAGGTTACTTGGATCTGAGTGGCCCTTAAAATCAGTCCTCCATTGCTTTGAAACACAGCCAAGGCAATGGGGGATCACAAGGCAGCAGCCTTGCACAGAGCATCTCACATATAAACAATAATCCCACAAAGTATAAATCCTATTGCAAAACTTCCATTAATCTAACTCAAATACATATACAAAGTCATAGCCAGCAATTGCTGGAGTATGGAGAGAAGAAAAGAAAAAGAAAAAGAAAAACTACTTACTGCTAAAAAGAAAGAGAAAAGAAAAGCGATCTGAGATAGGTTCCCATATACCTAAACCTAAGCTAGGCCTGGGTATATATAGCAGTGGGGTGGTGGCGCATTAGGGGTAGGAAACCCTAATTTAAATGATGCCACGTGGCCTTCTACTGATCCTTGGATGCCTCGGGGCATCTGCACGGAGATTTGAGCGTGGGAGTGCGTGCCCTAATTACTGGAAATTTCCAGAATGCCCTCTGCTGAAGAGATGGAAGTTTAGGTTTAGAGCCTCGCTAGGTAGCTGTAGTTTCCCAGACTTCTCGCGTGGTAGCTCATTGCTCTTCGCTAGGATGATTTGACATTGAAGCTTCAGCCGTCGCGAGGTTGCAATTCAAGCATGCGGTAGATTAGTCTTGTCATTTGGCAAGAACGCGAGAATCAGCATAAGCTCTTCTCTTTACTTGGACTTCGCGAGTTGCCTCACGAGATTCTTTTGAGTTCTGAACTGCGCGAGGTTCTTTGTCTCAATCAATCTTCGCGAGCTCGGCTTTGCCTTCGCAGGGATGCTTTCTTTCTTGAATGGCGCGTGAATTGTGCGAGGCGTTCTTCTTCTGAGAATTGTACCCCACGGTGACTACGCGACAGCTGTGAGAGACATCTTCTGAAGCTCTCTCTCCTCAGCTGTCTTAAGCGACCTTCGCGAGATTGAGAGAGGTCTGCTTTGAACTGCGCGACAGCTGCGCGAGACATCTTTTGAAGCTCTCCCCTCTGCTATCTTAAGCGACCTTCGCGAGATTGAGAGAGGTCAGCTTTGAACTGCGCGACACTGAGTGCTGTGTTCTACTCTTGAGCTTCGCGAGAGCAGCGCGGTGTTGAGTTTTTGAAGCTCCTCAGTCATTCATCTGCGCGAGAGGTTGCTTGTAAAGCCTTGGGAAGCTCAGCTGATCTGTGCGAGGCTTCAAGGTTCATTCTTGCTGAGGGGCATCTGGTGCCAAAGCAGGCTCCATAACAGGATTCTTGGCCTTATTTCACTGCTGATTATTTCCTGAACAAAACACTTAAGACGAGTTTATTAGGTGGCTAAGGGTTTAATCAAAGGTTAAGTTAAGGGGTGAAAAGTGGTATTTTTTAAGTCTTAACACACCCCCAAACCTAATCTTTGCTAGTCCCTTAGCAAAGCTACATTAAATCTACTCTAAAAATTAAATGCCACTTTCGTAGGGAGCAATGATACATTTATCATATGTACCAAGGCTTTTAAACCCCTAGGTGATCCCTAGTGGAGGAGTGAAGTCTCCTGAGGGTTTTTAGTGAAGACACCCACAAACTTCTCCAATGAAATAGTTAACTAAAGTGCACTGTCTTCCAATGAGCAGTTAAGGAATCAGATTTAGTTTACTCATGAATCAACATAAAAGAAGTTTAATTCATTGGTTGCACAGGAACGTAGACAACATAATTCGCATGTTTGCACTGCATTTCCAAATAATTTGTGATCACAGAAAACTGCACAAGTGCATGTCGGCACTGAGCTTATCCTTATGTCAGAAAATTAGGTTAAGGTCATACATAATGCATTCAAGTTCAGACCCAAAAGAAAGCTTTACAGGGCATACTCTCATCAAGGTTTGTTGGGGGGTTCAGTTTCTCACAGGTTCAAGAGCAGTTACATCCCCCAACTGGGTTTGTAAGCATGAGCATAGGCAGAGTTCTTAAGTTCTGGCATCATTGTCAGTTTCTCACCATAGATTGGATAATTCCTTATCTTCACATGACAGCTCACTCAATCTTTGGATCACAAGGGATTTTAACTGGATTGAAATGTGGCTTATGGAGTATGGTTAAAAAGAATGGAAGCCTTGAAAAGGGATTCAAAAATTGAGAACTCAGTGGGTGTAGGAGGTGGTTCATGACTTCACCTTCTTGAATTCAGCTCCCTTCATCTTCTTTGAGATTTTCAGATTTGAAGTGATCAGTTTCTCTTCTTGATTTTGATTTTCCAATGAAGGTTCCTCTTGACTTCTCTCTTATTCCTCTTAATTATTATTTTTTTGTTTCTTTTTGCTGGAGTTTTCTTCTTTTTTAATTTGTTTTTGCTTCTCAGAAATGCCACCATATCCTCAGTTACCATTCTGCCAGAATAGATGCTTCTTCTCCATTCACCTAATGCTGACCATAGCTAGTCCATCTTCAACTCTTTCTCCTTTACCTTCTGAATTCTCAGAGTGATGGTAGGTTGAATCAGGTTCATAGGTTCAGGTTCAAGTACTCAGGTGTATTTTGAAGAAATTTAGGATTTAAAGCTCAAAGGGGGTATGGACAAGGGCAGTTGCTTTAGGATTGATTTTTTTAGGCTCAAATTATCCAAGAGGAGGCCTTGATCCTTTCCTAGGTCTCATGAGTACTGTCAGCTGTTTCAACTTGGAGTTACCTAACTTCTAGTGAGCACAATGACTCAGCCAGTCCTTAGAACCAGAAGAAATGCCTTAGTTACTCCTCAAAAAAAAAAAATTTGTAGGCCCAATTCTCACTAGTTATGGTCATCCTTTGAACTTTTAAGTATGTCCTCACCTTTTTCTCTCTCAATGATTCACTAAGTGCAGATACAAGTGTGTTTCTTTGGTAAAATTATTATGGAAATGTGGAATATTAGAAGTCTATAATGTTCAATGTTTGCAGAAATTTTAAACTTCTTAATTTCATGACTCTAAAGTGAACAGAGGTCCATTTCCATATTGCTTAGATGAGCCCGCTACACTTATGTTAACTGTTCCATTGGCAGGGTCTGCCTGCCATACCCCCAAACCTATGAGGAGCAGTGTCCTCACTGGTTCAAGGTCAATGTGCAGCAGATTTATTGCAACATGACAGAAAAGGAAAACAAAACACACAGACAAAGCAAGACAGGACAGACAGTGGGAAAGTCTATGAAATATGAAAACTATACAAAATACAAGAGAACATATGTAAAAGAAATAGAGGAAATCCTAAGTGCAATCTAATAAGAATTTAGATTAAAATTTATCCCAGCCCATCTTCCTTGCATGTTCTTGAAGGATAACCTCTTCTTCTTTCTTCTTACGTTCCCTCTCGGCCTTCCTCTGCTCTGGAGTTTTGGGTATGGTAGGTGCCCGGACCCTCATTTTTCTCTTCTTTGGCTCAGGAGGGATCTCCTCCATAGCATACAATCACACCCACAGCAAGGAAGGCTTCTTGCAGGCACGTTGCAAAAGAATACTTATACACAAACAAATTTATCTAACTATTTTACAGCTATCCAAAGAATACATTTAAACTATCCTAGATACTACTGGAAAATTTTTTAAAAAGAAAGATAGACAGAGCATTAGAGTTAGAGAGTTTGCAAACAGAGGTAGCTATGCTCCAATTGCATTCCAACTATCCTTCACTGCTGCTGTCCAGATCTGTAAGAAAGATTCACAATTATATCAGCAGTATCAATTATTCACATGTATAAAGAATACTAAGAATACAAAAACTAAGGGTCTACTATTAGATCATCTTTCCCCAGCAACGGCGCCAAAAACTTGTTGTTGATCTCAAGTCTGCTTCGCTTATTGGTTGGTGGTGAAAGTTATTTAAAAATCAAAAACAGAATAAAACAGGGGAGGAATCAGCAAAACTCGGAAATCCTAGACCTGCAAGATACAGGGTCCTTTGTAGCATGTTTTGATAAGTAAGAGTTTGTCCCACAGGGAAAGGTGATCTAAGGCTCCAAGGGAGTCTCTCTAATCCCTCAAGATCTCTCTGAGATCTGGCATCTAAAAGGAGGGGAGTTTAAGGTCACTTATTCTAAGTATTCTAATAACTAAATTATAGAAAGGATTGAGAGGATGGATGGAGTGTGAAAAATAATTATAAAAAGGTGAGAAATATGTTATTGAGCCAAGGTCAGAGGAGTTTTTGTAACTCAGATTTAGATCTGATGTTATAGAAATCCTTTCCAGAGGCTACATTATCACCTCTGAGGAGAAAGGATCCAACCCATCTCTACTGCCATGACTCCACCCTTAGGGCTATAACCTGTCCACTTGAATGGTCACAGACTATCCCATAGGGGAGCCACTATCTAGGGAAGGGTCAGAACATAACAAATAAATCATTGAAGGCTCTATTTCATCCAGGCTACCGGCTCAGGAATCCATAGGGAACCTCAACCTCTAAAGTTCCATATGTGGTGCTAAGGCTGGAAAACCATGATTGCCCAGACATATAGAACCAGCAAGCGATTGAGTACAACCTTCGATCCAGTTGTCCATTGCTTGAGAGAGGCTACAATGGTCCAGTCACCAGCCTACAATCTCTATAACCAGATCAGACCCGACATCTGATGGCAGATCTATACAAATATGGGGGAGTATGCCTCTGTACAATCCCTCACCAGGCTTCTACAAGCTCAGGTGAAAAGAAGAAGGATACATCTTGGATCGGTGGATCAGAATCACCCGAAGGCTATAGTATGTCCACTTAAATGGTCACAGACTATCCCAGAGGTTATCCTCCTCACGGAGCCCAAAATAAAATAAGATTATCGCTGTTACCACCATGTTCACCAGGCTACCAGCTCAAGCTCCCATGGGGATTTCAGATCTAGTAGGTCCTGTGGTGGGGCTAAGGCTGGAAGACCATGATAGCCCAGACACATAGGTTACTTGGATCTGAGTGGCCCTTAAAATCAGTCCTCCATTGCTTTGAAACACAGCCAAGGCAATGGGGGATCACAAGGCAGCAGCCTTGCACAGAGCATCTCACATATAAATAATAATCCCACAAAGTATAAATCCTATTGCAAAACTTCCATTAATCTAACTCAAATACATATACAAAGTCATAGCCAGCAATTGCTGGAGTATGGAGAGAAGAAAAGAAAAAGAAAAAGAAAAACTACTTACTGCTAAAAAGAAAGAGAAAAGAAAAGCGATCTGAGATAGGTTCCCAGATACCTAAACCTAAGCTAGGCCTGGGTATATATAGCAGTGGGGTGGTGGCGCATTAAGGGTAGGAAACCCTAATTTAAACGGTGCTACGTGGCCTTCTACTGATCCTTGGATGCCTCGGGGCATCTGCACGGAGATTTGAGCGTGGGAGTGCGTGCCCTAATTACTGGAAATTTCCAGAATGCCCTCTGCTGAAGAGATGGAAGTTTAGGTTCAGAGCCTCGCTAGGTAGCTGTAGTTTCCCAGACTTCTCGCGTGGTAGCTCATTGCTCTTCGCTAGGATGATTTGACATTGAAGCTTCAGCCATCGCGAGGTTGCAATTCAAGCTGTTGCGCGGTAGATTAGTCTTCGCTGGGCAGCAACGCGAGAACTGCGCAAGCTCTTCTCTTTACTTGGACTTCGCGAGTTGCCTCACGAGATTCTTTTGAGTTCTGAACTGCGCGAGGTTCTTTGTCTCAATCAATCTTCGCGAGCTTGGCTTTGCCTTCGCAGGGATGCTTTCTTTCTTGAATGGCGCGTGAATTGTGCGAGGTGTTCTTCTTCTGAGAATTGTACCCCGCGGTGACTACGCGACAGCTGTGAGAGACATCTTCTGAAGCTCTCTCTCCTCAGCTGTCTTAAGCGACCTTCGCGAGATTGAGAGAGGTCTGCTTTGAACTGCGCGACACTGAGCACTGTGTTCTACTCTTGAGCTTCGCGAGAGTAGCGCGGAGTTGAGTTTTTGAAGCTCCTCAGTCATTCATCTGCGCGAGAGGTTGCTTGTAAAGCCTTGGGAAGCTCAGCTGATCTGCGCGAGGCTTCAAGGTTCATTCTTGCTGAGGGGCATCTGGTGCCAAAGCAGGCTCCATAACAGGATTCTTGGCCTTATTTCACAGCTGATTATTTTCTGAACAAAACACTTAAGACGAGTTTATTAGGTGGCTAAGGGTCTAATCAAAGGTTAAGTTAAGGGGTAAAAAGTGGTACTTTTCAGGTCTTAACACACCCTCAAACCTAATCTTTGCTAGTCCCTTAGCAAAGCTACATTAAATGTACTCTAAAAATTAAATGCCACTTTCGTAGGGAGCACGAATACATTTAGCATATGTACCAAGCCTTTTAAACCCCTAGGTGATCCCTAGTGGAGGAGTGAAGTCTCCTGAGGGTTTTCAGTGAAGACACCCACAAACTTCTCCAATGAAATAGTTAACTAAAGTGCACTGTCATCTAATGAGCAGTTAAGGAATCACATTTAGTCTACTCATGAATCAGCATAAAAGAAGTTTAATTCATTGGTTGCACAGGAACTTAGATAGCATAATTCGCATGCTTGCACAGCATTTCCAAGTAATTTGTGATCACAGAAAACTACACAAGTGCATGTCAGCACTGAGCTTATCCTTATGTCAGAAAATTAGGTTAAGGTCATACATAATGCATTCAAGTTTAGACCCAAAAGAAAGCTTTACAGGGCATACTCTCATCAAGGTCTGTTGAGGGGTTCAGTTACTCACAGGCTCAAGAGCAGTTACATCCACCAACTGGGTTTGTAAGCATGAGCATAGGCAGAGTTCTTAAGTGCTGGCATCATTGTAAGTTTCTCACCATAGATTGGATAATTCCTTATCTTCACATGACAGCTCACTCAATCTTTGGATCACAAGGGCTTTTAACTGGGTTGAAATGTGGCTTATGGAGTATGGTTAAAAAGAATGGAAGGTTTGAAAAGGGGTTCAAAAATTGAGAACTTAGTGGGTGCAGGAGGTGGTTCATGACTTCACCTTCTTGAATTTAGCTCCCTTCATCTTCTTTGAGATTTTCAGATTCGAAGTCATCAGTTTCTCTTCTTGATTTTGATTTTCCAATGAAGGTTCCTCTTGACTTCTCTCTTATTCCTCTTCATTATTATTTTTTTGTTTCTTTTTGCTGGAGTTTTCTTCTTTTTTATTTTGTTTTTGCTTCTCAGAAATGCCACAATGTCCTCAGTTACCATTCTGCCAGAATAGATGCTTCTTCTCCATTCACCTAATGCTGACCATAGCTAGTCCATCTTTAACTCTTTCTCCTTTACCTTCTGAATTTTCAGAGAGAGGGTAGGTTGAATCAGGTTCATAGGTTCAGGTTCAAGTACTCAGGTGTATTTTGAAGAAATTTAGGATTTAAAGCTCAAAGGGGGTATGGACAAGGGCAGTTGCTTTAGGATTGATCTTTTTAGGCTCAAAATGTCCAAGAGGAGGCCTTGATCCTTTCCTAGGTCTCATGAGTACTGTCAGCTGTTTCAACTTGGAGTTACCTAACTTCTAGTGAGCACAATGACTCAGCCAGTCCTTAGAACTAGAAGAAATGCCCTAGTTACTCCTCAAAAAAATAAATTTTGTAGGCCCAATTCTCACTGGTTATGGTCATCCTTTGAACTTTTAAGTATGTCCTCACCTTTTTCTCTCTCTAATGATTCACTAAGTGCAGATACAAGTGTGTTTCTTTGGTGAAATTATTATGGAAATGTGGAATATTAGAAGTCTATAATGTTAAATGTTTGCATAAATTTTAAACTTCTTAATTTCATGACTCTTAAGTGAACAGAGGTCCATTTCCATATTGCTCAGATGAGTCTGCTACACTTATGTTAACTGCTTTATTCAGTGGTTCCGTCACATACCCCAAACCTATGAGGAGCAGTGTCCTCACTGGTTCAAGGTCAATGTGCAGCAGATTTTTTACAACATGACAGAAAAGGAAAACAAAACCCACAGACAAAGCAAGACAGGACAGACAGTGGGAAAGTCTATGAAATATGAAAACTGTACGAAATACAAGAGAACATATGTAAAAGAAATAGAGGAAATCCTAGGTGCAATCTAATCAGAATTTGGATTAAAATTTATCCCAGCCCATCTTCCTTGCATGTTCTTGAAGGATAGCCTCTTCGTCTTTCTTCTTACGTTCCCTCTCGGCCTTCCTCTGCTCTGGAGGTTTGGGTATGGTAGGAGCCCGAACCCTCATTTTTCTCTTCTTTGGCTCAGGAGGGATCTCCTCCATAGCATACAATCAGACCCACAGCAAGGAAGGCTTCTTGCAGGCACATTGCAAAAGAATACTTATACACAAACAAATTTATCTAACTATTTTACAGCTATCCAAAGAATACATTTAAACTAATCTAGATACTGCTGGAAAAAATGTTAAAAAGAAAGATAGACAGAGCATTAGAGTCAGAGAGTTTGCAAACAGAGGTAGCTATGCTCCAATTGCATTCTAACTATCCTTCACTGCTGCTGTCCAGATCTGCAAGAAAGATTCACAATTATATCAGTAGTATCAATTATTCACATGTATAAAGAATACTAAGAATACAAAAACTAAGGGTCTACTATTAGATCATCTTTCCCCGGCAACGGCGCTAAAAACTTGTTGTTGATCTCAAGTGTGCTTCGCTTATTGGTTGGTGGTGAAAGTTATTTAAAAATCAAAAACAAAATAAAATAGGGGATGAATCAGCACAACTCGAAAATCCTAGACCTGCAAGATACAGGGTCCTTTGTAGCAAGTTTTGATAAGTAAGAGTTTGTCCCATAGGGAAAGGTGATCTAAGGCTCCAAGGGAGCCGTCTCTAGTAGTCCCTCCAGATCTGTCTACAGATCTGGCAGTCCTAAAAGGAGGGGAGTTTAAGGTCACTTATTCTAAGTATTCTAATAACTAAATTATAGAAAGGATTGAGAGGATGGATGGAGTGTGGAAAATGATTATAAAAAGGTGAGAAATATGTTATTGAGCCAAGGTCAGAGGAGTTTTTGTAACTCAGATTTAGATCTGATGTTATAGAAATCCTGTCCAGAGGCTACATTATCACCTCTGAGGAGAAAGGATCCAACCCATCTCTACTGCCATGACTCCACCCTTAGGGCTATAACCTGTCCACTTAAATGGTCACTGACTATCCCATAGGGGAGCCACTATCCAGGGATGGGTCAGAACATAATAAATAAATCATTGCGGGCTCTATTTCATCCAGGCTACTAGCTCAGGAATCCATAGGGAACCTCAACCTCTAAAGTTCCATATGTGGGGCTAAGGTTGGAAAACCATGATAGCCCAGACACAGAACCAGCAAGCGATTGAGTACAACCTTCGATCTAGCTGTCCATTGCTTGAGAGAGGCTACAATGGTCCAGTCACCAGCCTACAATCTCTATAACCAGATCAGATCCGACATCTGATGGCAGATCTATACAAATATGGGAGAGTCTGCCTCTGTACAATCCCTCACTAGGCTTCTACAAGCTCAGGTGAAAAGAAGAAGGATCCATCTTGGATCGGTGGATCAGAATCACCCTAAGGCTATAGTCTGTCCACTTAAATGGTTACAGACTATCCCAGAGGTTATCCTCCTCATGGAGCCCAAAACAAAACAAGATTATCGCTGCTACCACCATGTTCACCAGGCTACCAGCTCAAGCTCCCATGGGGATTTCAGATCTAGTAGGTCCTGTGGTGGGGCTAAGGCTGGAAGACCATGCTAGCCCAAACACACAGGTTTCTTGGATCTGAGTGGCCCTTAAAATCAGTCCTCCATTGCTTTGAAACATAGCCAAGGCAATGGGGGATCACAAGGCAGCAGCCTTGCACAGATCATCTCACATATAAACAACAGTCCACAAAATATAAATCCTATTGCAAAACTTCCATTAATCTAACTCAAATACATATATAAAGTCATAGCGAGCAATTGCTGGAGTATGGAGAGAAGAAAAGAAAAAGAAAAAGAAAAACTACTTACTGCTAAAAAGAAAGAGAAAAGAAAAGTGATCTGAGATAGGTTCCCAGATACCTAAACCTAAGCTAGGCCTGGGTATATATAGCAGTGGGGTGGCGGCGCATTAGGGTTAGGAAACCGTAATTTTAACGATTCCATGTGGCCTTCTACTGATCCTTGGATGCCTCGAGGCGTGTGCACAGAGATTTGAGCATGGGAGTGCGTGCCCTAATTACTGGAAATTTCTAGAATGCCCTCTGCTGAAGAGATGGAAGTTTAGGTTTAGAGCCTCGCTAGGTAGCTATAGTTTCTCAGACTTCTCGCATGGTAGCTCATTGCTCTTCGCTAGGATGATTTGACACTGAAGCTTTAGCCGTCCCGAGGTTGCAATTCAAGCAGTCGCGTGGTAGATTAGTCTTCGCTGGGCAGCAGCGCGAGAACTGCGCAAGCTCTTCTCTTTACTTGGACCTTGCTAGTTGCCTCGCGAGATTCTTTTGAGTTCTGAACTATGAGAGGTTCTTTGTCTCACTCAATCTTCGCGAGCTTGGCTTTGCCTTCGCTAGGATGCTTTTTTTCTTGAATGGCGTGTGAATTACGCGAGGCGTTCTTCTTCTGAGAATTGTACCCCACGGTGACTGTGCGACAGCTACGCGAGACATCTTCTGAAGCTCTCTCTCCTCAGCTGTCTTAAGCGACCTTCGCGAGATTGAGAGAGGTCTGCTTTGAACTGCGTGACTTGGGTGTTCTACTCTTGAGCTTTGAAGCTCCTCAGTCATTCATCTGCACGAGAGGTTGCTTGTAAAGCCTTGGGAAGCTCAGCTGATCTGCGCGAGACTTCAAGGTTCATTCTTGCTGAGGGGCATCTGGTGCCAATGCAGTATCCATAACAGGAATCTTGGCCTTATTTCACTGCTGATTATTTCCTGAACAAAACACTTAAGACGAGTTTATTAGGTGGCTAATGGTCTAATCAAAGGTTAAGTTAAGGGGCGAAAAGTGGTACTTTTCAGGTCTTAACAACAACAGAAAGGGGAATCCAGAGTTTGAACAATTTTCCAATTTCTCTTTCCCACCAAAATTCTAGCCTTCTTCCCTCTTCTCAATTCTCTCTTTAGTCCAACCATGGTTGGCTAAATTCTCCTAGCAGCTAGGGTGAGGTTTGATCTGTAAATTGAGAGGTGTGAGAGCTTTGCTAGAGAACTGGATGATGCAGAGACTACAAATCTGAGAACAATTTATTGTATGTTATTTTGAATCAATGAAATTATTGGTTCTAAAGTTTATTTAATCTATAGGTCTTTTGATTTCCATTAGATTTTCATAGGTTTTATGCTCCTGGGAATGCCAGTTCATTTAATCTATAGAAGTTTTGGTTTCCATCTGATTTTCCTGGGTTTTATGCTCCTGTGGATGTCTGAGCTTGTAGCCTTGCATCCACAACATCTGTAGTAGTTTTCTTGTTCTAATTGAAGCCTTTGGATTGAATAAAATCCCTAGGATGATATGTGACCATTGAAGTGGACATATCATAACCTTAAGATCAATTCAAGCCTCTGGTCTAAATTGGATTATTTTACCTTGCATTTGTGCTTGTAGCCAAATGAAGGATGGTTGCAAATCCATCCTCTGCTCAGGTGTTTAACCAACCAATTTAACAGTGAGATCAATCCTAAGCTGTTATTCCCCATATCTGATTTTTAATTTCACCAAAACCTTTGCTCTCTTCTTTAAATCCTTATCTTGCTCATATCTGAATTAGTTTCCAATTAGATTTAAAATTCTTTAGTTTTTAGTTTAAAGTGACAAACCCTAAAAACCTCTCCTCTTTCTTTTTCTTTCTTTGTTTTAGGTTTGAATAGGATAGAGTGCCAGATTTGTAACAGATCTTGAGATTTGCTAATTCTTAAATATATTTCCCTGTGGACAACCCTTACGTACCTTTTAAAACTTGCTGCAATAGCCCTGGATTCTTACAAGACTGTGGTTACCTTTTTATGTAAAAACTTTTTCTGTGATTTTCTTCTTTGTTTACTATTTTTAGCATCTTAATAAGCACAAAGTAATCGACAACAATAGTTATACCCGTATATCGAACCGGCACGGCGGGATATCCGAGAATCTAACTATAAGTCAAGAAAAACATAATGTGGAACGCTAGGGCGGATTTTGTGTGTCTGCAGACTGCTATGGGCTGATTATAAGTACCCTACACATCGTGGACTGCTAGGGCAGAGTATATGTGTCTGTGGATCGCTATGGGTAGATTATAAGTACCCTGTGGGCCGCTAAGGTAGAATCGAACCGGTACGACGGTTAATCTGTGAATCGAACCGATACGGCGATTAAATCAGTGAATCGAACCGGCACGACAGGATATCCGTGAATTGAATAAGTAAGACATGTAAGTAAATGTGAATCAAACTTAGTAAACTCAAGATAAGACATGTAAGTGAACGTGAATGGAACTCAGGTAATCAAGATAAGACATGTAAGTGAACGTGAATCGAACTCAATAAATCAGTTTAAGTTTTGATAAGTAAAGGCATTTGAAATCAGTTTAAGTTTTGATAAGAAAAGGCACTTTGAATTCTGCTTCTCTTGAGTATGTAAATGTCATCAGTTTTAATATAAAAATATTTTGATCTTTGTCTTTGAATCTATGCATGACTGATGAGATGTATAATAGTATCAGTTTTCTCCACTGAGCTTAGACTGTTATCTCACCTCGACTATATGTCACAGGTGTAGGTATTTATTGGGATCTTGGTTGTGAGAAGGATCCAGACTATGTTCTGGAAGAAGATCTTCCGCCTGAGAATTTGCACCCTAGTTGTAAGTTTAGGCTTGGTACATTCGTACTATTCTATATATACTTTGTACTCCACTATTAGGTGTCGATTGGCCATCACCAGTGGTTTATTTTAGTTTACGGTTCATATTGGATATTGGAACTGGAGATTTTAATTATGCCATAAGTATTATATGCTTTAATTTTTGCACATTGTGTGGATGTATCAAGTATTTTGTATCAGATTTGTATATACGATCTGGCGGTCCGATTTTTTCGTGTTAAAGAAAAAAAAAATGTGTCAAAAAAATTGGGCTGTCATAGTACTAGAGCCAATATAGTATTTATAGTGGGGGTAATGAGTAAACTAGTAACCCAGGGTTGGAATACTGGGAAGCTATTCGTAGGGCATTAAGATACTGGAAAAGAATTATGCATTATACTCTTATAACAGTGGCAAACCTGAACTCTTAGAGGAGTTTACTGATGCTATTTGGATTTCTGACTCCTCTGATTCAAAATCTGTAAGTGGATGAATTTTTACTTTGGTAGGAGGAGTAGTATCATGGGGGTCTAGAAATAAACATGTCTTTCTGATTCAAGTATGGAATTAGAGTATATAGCATTGTTTACTAGAGCAAAAGAGGCCGAGTGGCTTCGAAGCTTACAAAATCACTACCCAGAGATACAATATTGAAAACATCGAGGGAGATGGGCCTAAGACTGATATCTTTAAAGGCACAGTAGTTGAACCTCATCTTAGTAGAGTTAGAGTTCTCAAGTCCTAAGTTCAACGAGATGAGAAACTACTTCGCGACCCTTGAAAGTGCACAAATGAATGTTACCTATTGACCAACCTTACGGTGTTAAATTTCGTGCACATCTCTTATAATGTGAGAGGGTGAGTTTAACTTTTAATGATTCTGTAGACTCTCATTTGCTGGAGTAATAAAGTAGTTACAAGAGCACCCATGACAATTCACCTATATGAGTATGAAAGTGAAACCGCTGCAACAAAGATTTGGTCCTCTCTCTGAGATACTCACGAAATCAGGATTTTAGTGTATAGATGTAAAGAATATGCCTTATGTCACTAATGATTTAGGTCATAGTAAATGTATATGTAATTCTGGCTTGTTAGAAAGGTTTTAAGTTCAAACCTATAAGCTACTTAAAGTCCTTACAAACTTTGAATTGTATGTACTAGTCAAAAGTTCAAACTAATCGGTACCTCTGATGATGCTTAATATGATCGCTCTGATATACAATTTTTTTTTTTTTGAAATAAGTGGGAGAATGCTATATATATTTTAGTGTTTCAAAATTAAGTTTATAATTGATATTATATATGTTGATAATAATTTAATGGCAAACTTGTAAAAATCATTTTCTCTCTAAAGAAGTGTCTTTCAAATTTTGATTTATCTTTTTACCGTTAGTTGAAAAGACAGAAGTCTGACATCTCTTCACAGTAAATCTAAAAAGACACAAGTGAAACCGCATTGTCGAAGCCAGGGTCGAAATAGGTCGTGGAGAGATCAAACTAGGATTGCAATCTTTCAACCACAGTGGTGGAATGATCAAACCAGGATTGCAATCTCTTAACCAACGGAAGGATCCCCTTTTGAACGATAGGAGTGGGTAATTTGTTAGTCAGCAGTACTTCTTTGATTTTCCTTGTTAAATTGCTGGGCCGATTAGTAGTAATCGTTGATCTGAATCAAAATGCTATAAATCGGATGTTTTTTTCGTCTATTTATTTATTATTTAGTGAAAAAATTGAGGCATGCAAACAATCAAATTATGTATATATATATATATATATAAATTGTATATGATGGTTGTTTGGAGCTTATATAAATTGTATGTAATGGTTGTTGGGATCTTATCTACTCTAGTATATATAAATGGCTCGAATTACCAAATTTCTATAGAAAAGGAAATTTAGGTCTTTTCTAGTCTAGTATATATAAATGATTCAAATTACCCAATTTCTACGTAAAGCAAAATTTAGGTAAAAGGAACTCCCACAAAATCGTTTGGGGCGATTATACCCAATTGAAAATTTTGTGGGAGAAGGGATTCGCATGATTCCTGAGGCTGCGAAATCCGGTTGGTTAAGGTATTCCTGTTAAAGGGCAAAGGTGAAATTTCCATCCTACCCTTTAAGTGGAAATATGAAATTACCAATTTACTGTAGGTATACGAAAACCCTAAACTGGTGTTCCCATTGCCTTCATTGTTGCTCTAGGTTCCCATCGCCTTCTTTCTTGCCCTAGCAAAATCGAAAACCCTAAATCGGGGTCCCATCCCCTCATTTTTTGCTCTAGGTTCCCATCGCCTCCTTTGTTGCCATAGCAAATTGAAAACCCTAAACCAGGATTCCCATTGCCTTCTTTGTTGCTCTAGGTTCCCATCACCTTCTTTGTTGCCCTAGGAAATCGAAAACCCTAAACTGGGGTTCCCATTGCCTTATTTGATGCTCTAGGTTCCCATTGCGTTCTTTGTTGCCCTAGCAAATCGATACCCATTACAAAATCCTTTGGGTATGTATGAATATATTTTTGTATGTTTAATGGCGGGAAGAGATTACCGAAGGGGAAGTGGGTAGCGACCAACTTTTGAAAGGCATTGACGAATTTGGCGCTCCGATTTCAGCGATTGATTTTGGAGAAGGGGAAGCAAACGATGAATTTGGTTGTCAGCTATGTGGGATTATTCTTTGATACCCACTATTAAAGTCGGAAAGGGATAGTAGAAGGGGAAGAAGGTAGCAACCCACTTGTGAAAGGCATAGACGACTGTTGGTATGCGTTTCTTTTGGTTCCCGAAAGAAGTGACCCAATTCAGTTCGAGTGGACTCTGGCTAAGGGCGGCAGAATAATAAGCTAGGAAATATTAAATGCTAAACTTAAAGAGGCGAATATTAAATGGAGAGTACCTGGGTGATGCGATCGCCGGCTGCAGATGTTTATCGATGCTGCAACACATCACTGATCATGCGCGGGGGGATGCAGGCTGACTCCTTTGCTGAACATTGGGTGGCTGACTCCAGTAGCTAACAATAGCCTAAGTCTATCTAGTGTAACTTCCTAATCCTGCTCTAAGTATAATTGATTTTGTCTTTTGATCCTACTATGAATCTAATTAGTCGTGGGTCTCCTAATACTACTCTAACTTTAACTATTTTAGTTTCCTATTGCTACTTTAATTAAACAGGAGCTGTGGCCCGCTATGCTAAGGAGGATCGACCCCGTTCTTGGGTACCCTCCGTAAGCTCCCTTGGGCAAATCGGCTAGGCTAAGGGTGATTTTGAATGTTGGGAATTAAAGGTTTAACTAAAATTGAAGTAAGAATTAAGGACTAAGAACTAAGAACTAAAGGAGAAGTTACCTAAAGCTGAGCGCTTGCCCCTCCTTGCTTCTCCTTTTTCTAGTGCCGCAGAGGAGGAACCTCCAAATCCCTAAGAGGCCTAGGCTTGAGAGAGGAGAGATCTCTATGAAAATTGGTGTGTTGAATGGCTGTGTGGTAGGGGCATTTTTATAGGTGAACGGGTAATTGCATGCCCTGGGGCTGGTGAGTAATTAGTCGGTCGGTTTCAATTGCGCACCCTTTGTGGGGCGTGTAATTGGATTCCCCGCCTTGTCCGTGGCGCTTAATCGAGTTATAGTCGATCACAAACTCAATGAGTGGCCGATTTACTAGCTCAGCCAGGGAGTTCTAGTTCCAACTCGCTTGGAGCTGATTGCATGTCTTATGGGCGGTGCGCAATAAGGGAATGCGGGCGGTCTAAGGATTTAGAGGACTGGCCCAACTGGGGACCAATTGCACGCCGGTGATGGAGCGTGCAATCGATTGCGGGCCCTACTATAGGCACGTAATCGGGTGTTCAGGCGGTCCATGGAAGGTGGAATTTTGGCCCAAGTTGGACCAATTGAGTGTCGGTGATGAGGCATGCAATCTAATTGCACGCCCTATCTAGGGCATGTAATTCGGTCCTAAGGTGGTCCACAGGAAGAGCAGACCTGGTTCAAGTGGGGCCAATTGCGCGTATGTATCCATACGTGCAATCGAATTGAGCACCTTGGTTCAAACGCTTACTTAGGGATCTTCTCAGTTTGAGTTGGGTCCGAGTCTTAGAGCTATTGTTTCAGCCTGGGACTCAGCCATATACTATTGTTTCAATATATGTTCCCGTATTTTAGGGTTTTAAGGTTTCCAAAGAACGTCGGCCCTTTTTCGAGAGTCATGGGTAAGGTTGAAGGTTGACCGAATGGGTCTGTATACTTCGAGAGGATGAAAATGGAGTGTCTACAATGACGTTCACCATCTGATCCCCGTGATTGATTATGGAGAAGGGGAGGCTGAGGATGAATTAGGTCATCAGGTGCGTGGGATTAGTCTTTAATACCCATGAATGTGGGGCATATTCGAATATCGCAACCAAGGAAAAGAGCCCATTTTGCACGTTTGATTTGTGGGTAAGTTAACTTTTGTTGTCGTATATTTCTTTTTACAGTGTAATCTGTCAGTAAAGTTGTTGATATGCTTGCGGGCTTATGGATTTAGGGTTTATTGACGCCATCTGATTATGGTTAAGAAATTTAAATTCAAATTATTGAAGTTAGTTATAATATATTTGTTGTTCATCATATAATTTGTAGGATGAAATCTTGCTACTAATAAAAATGCATTACCGGTGAAGAAGAGTAGAGAGGTTAGGGATGCGGTATTTTTACCCTTTGTGTGTCATTATAATAATTTGGAAAAGATGTGCGTATCAATTATTCTAGTGTAGAAATTGCTTATTTATTTACTCCTGAAATGGTTCTATGCATAGATTCAAAATCTTTTTTTTTTTGCAACATTTAGGTAGGGTGTGATTGTGATAAATTTGGAGGAGAAATAGGAAGGAATTTGTTTTGGAAAATTTCAAAATATTTCAATAAAATCGTTTTGGTTCATCTGATAAGTTTGTGGAATTTGATTAATCCAAAATTGAAACTGATTTAGCGGAATTGAACCGAATATACAAAAAAATAAGAAATGAATAAAAAAGAAAATAAAAATAAAACACACTTTCGGGTTAGTTAACCGAACTTGACCCTCTAGTGATGAGGTCACTTTTCGAAATGGCGCATTGTAGATTTTGACATAAGTTCTTGTAGAATAGTACTCTCTAAGTGTGGTGCCCGTAGTAGCTATACAAAAAAAGTGACCTATTCAGATAGGAGAGTGGTAATGGGTGTAATGTGCATTTGATAAAGAAAATACTAAATTATGATTTTGGTTTATCTGTATATGTTGTGAGTATATCAACTCTTATTGACAGTAATGTGTAATATGTAGGTACATTGGATGATGAGTGGTCTGATGGTGTCATTGCAATGTTGCTATGATGGAATAGTAAAGGACAATGAAAACGGTGTGCTATATTGTGGTGGTAAGCAAAAAAAGAAGACTATAAGAAATGATATTTTGTATAATAAATTTGTAAATGAGATGGCAGTATAAGCAACTGGGAAGGTGAGAAGTCTGCCATAACCTTCAAATATTTGTACAATAATTTGGCAAGCCACAATTCTAGTATGGATCTAGAGAACGTAGATGATCTTCGCGAGATGATCCATGGATGCCCAAAGGAAGTACAATTTATTATAATCTATATATGTAAACCCCTAACGGACTCAGAATGTGGGAATTAGCTTGATTGCATAGGAATGTCTACAACAAATCTGAAGCATGAAACGAAGGAGACATCATCTTCCAACGATAGGTACGTCCTCATGTGCGTGTGTTTACACTTTCTAGTTATGCACTCATAATATGCGTTATGCTCTCACAAGTGGTTTAATCTGAAATATAGAAAGCGATATATTAGTCGGTTTTGATCCGACTGTACTAAAGATAGTATCAAAGAGATCAGAGACCATGTGAGAGAGCGTCGAAGCAAAAAAATGAAGTCGTTAGGTGAGTTGAACGTGATGATGAATATGTTCACATTTTCATAGTATTTGGAACATGATAAATGGATTATGTGCTTTGTAGGGATGAAATGGATGATCACATGTGTGCATATTATGTTAGATTTGAAACTCTCCATATCGAAGAAAGTACTAATAGCTCTGGATGTGATGATAAAACTCCCCTGTCAAATGACCATGTTCATAGGTCTATCTAAAATCTCATCCTCAAATTGATATATGTCAAATATTGTAATGAGATGATGATGATAACATAATTGCCTCTTCATGGAGGGACAAAAGAGATGTTGATGTATTAATGATAGAGAAGTCAGAAGAAGCTAGTGGGCAAAGTTGACATGGCATGAGAGGCAAAGAAGTCACAAAATGTAACGCAATGATGGAAGACATCCATCAAACTGGAAGAACCTTTCCCATGTATCAGTAAAATTATATGACGGAAGTTGGTCAAAGTGATTATTTTGTTCACAACACTAATACAGAGTCTGATGAAGTACGCAATGAAGGGTATAGAGAAGGAGAAACTAGGAGGCTGAGGAGGAAAATGTGGATAATCGTCACTGTAAAGGATTTATGCTCGACTCATGACTTGAATGAGGATCCAAGTAAGAAACATTTTGTGTCAAGAGAAAAACCGAAGAAGCGGAGTGGTGATAATGACTCGGATTGTGGATACCTTTCAGAAGAGGAGGTTTATAATCTATCTTTTAGGGTCGGGAAGATCTATCCTTCGAAAGAAGCATTCCATAATGCTTTGTAGGAGTTTACGATTAGAAAATTTTTTGTGTTGAAGCCTATCAAGACTTGTAAGAAGGTGATCATATCAAAATGTAAAAGTTACTACTGTCCTTGGAGTATACACGCATCACAATAACGGAGAGTGCTTGCATTTCAGATTAAGAGTTTTCAGTCTCAATATACATGTGTACCGTCAGATGCTGGTGCAACCCATCGACAAGCAACTAGTAGATGGATCACAGGTATTGTTAAGGATCGTATTAAGAGAAAACCAAACCTAACTCTAGAGGACATTGCGTTTGAAATAAAAAAACTTATGGTGTCGAAGTGAGCTACTACAAAACATGGAAAAGAAAAGATATAACCTTCAAATGATGCATTTGGTGTTTGGGAGAAATTATATAAGTTGATCCTGACATATGTGAAGAAGTTAAAGTGGGTAGATAGGGGTGTAGTGACCGATCTCGTTTGTCATGATGATCATGCGTTCCTCCATTTTTTTTAGGCCTTTGAACCATCAATTCGTAGCTATCGTAGGACTTTATGACCCATCATCTCACTTGATGGGACACACTTGAGAGGAAAATACGTAGGTACGCTCCTAATAGCTACTTCTAGTGATGGTAACAATGGTATTTTTCCCTTCGCATTTGCAGTAGTCAAGTCAAAAACAAAGGAAGCTTGGGCATGGTTTTTAACCATTGTTAGGGAACGCGTCATAGGTGATGATGAAACTCCACTTGTTCTAATTAGTGATGGTGCGATAGGCCAAATGGAAGTATTACCGGTAATTTTCCCTCATGCATATCATAGATATTGCTTGAAGCATCAATGCGACAACTTCACGAAGGAACATAAGAATGGTTTTGCCCGTACATGGCTTTGGAAAATTGCCAGGAAATATACAATTCTCAAATTCATGAAAGAAATTGACGATCTAAAAAGTTGTAGTTTGGAATGATGGGAATGGTTGACATTAAGGGATCCTCGATGTTGGTCAAGAGCTCATTTTCCCAAGAGGCGATATCATTTCTTAACAACTAGTATCTCAGAATGTCTTAATTTTGTGCTTAAATTAGATAGGGCCCTCCCCATTATTGTGTTGATTGAGAAGATGCGTGCTAAAGTAATTGAGTACTTCTACGCACTCGGCTTCACCCGTTGCTTGTTGGAGGTTTTTTTTCTTTTGTTTACCTGAGAGTTCGTTAGCGAATTCTCACCCTATAAGAGTTGAGTTGGATGATCTCGAGGATTTTCCTGACCCTCGTTTGGAAGCTTTTTGATTGTGGTCTTTTTGTGATGTATTTTAGTGTGTAAGGAGGGAGAAAATCTTCCTTCCGCTCCGACCCCTTCCATCCTTCCTTCCAAAGGAACGAACGCATATTCAAACTGGCATGGGTAAGGTGGGCTTACTAAAGCCGTTTATGGTAAAGTGGTGCTCATAATGGAAGGAAGCCTCTCTAGATGAGAAGGAGGATGCTACCAAGGCGAGAAGGAAGAAGGGGAGTTCCACTATCTGAGTTAGGCCGATATCATTAGATAGGTAGGCTGATCTCCGCTTCTATCCTCCAGGGAAAGGCGAAAGGTGACAGCCTCAATGGGGCCCGATTTGGCAGCGTATGCTCAAGAGCATTTAGATATTCAAGCGAAATTTGCTAGCCGTATCTAGGCAAGTTCCTCTAGCTTGGATGAGTTCAAGATAACTACCTCTACTAGGAAATTTACTGTAAACCTAGAGAGGCGTACTTGTTCATGTCAGCGGTTCGATTTATTATGTCTCCCATGCTCCCATGCATTGGCAGCTACTAAGTTTAGGGAGGCATCAATTTACGCTTATTGTGACGATTGATTTTCAGCAGATCAATATCATGATACTTACTCTAGGGTGTTGCATCCTACTACCGATGAAAGTGAGTGGTCAAGATCATGTGAGGATGCGAACGCGTTACCGCCACATTCAAGAGTTGCGAGCGGGTGCCTCCCAAAAAATAGGTATCGATCCGCTTATGAACATAATAAGAAAGTTAAATGTGGTATTTGCAGCACAAAATATTCACAATCATAAGACTTGCAAAAAGGGGAAAGAAGAGAAATTTGTAGATGTAGGCACCATGGAGGTAAGCTACTTTCTAAGTAAATATAAATTTGACATAGCAAATGCATACTATTCGCAACCATTCTTAATTACATTCCATGAAAGTGAAATATAGTCATATGTGGGTGCTTTACGTATTGCATGAGGTATATGATGCATTCAAATACAGTTACAAAAAAATTGGTTACTTGTGCATACGCTCCGTCCTCGGCTCAGGATTTTCCTGACTGACTAGTAAATCTGAAATACTCAGTCAAAAATAAATGAAATTCTCCTTCATTTTGGGGAAGCTTATCTTCAATCAAGGGTAAGATCCCATTAGAGTTGCAATGAACAACTTTTCTAAAATTAAACAAGTAGTATATAATTATCATGTAGGGAATATTTTGACAGTTGACAATAAACCCTATGTGTAAAAAATAGTAATTCGATGATGAGATCAATTGAGATTCAGGTTATGTTTAATAAATGCATGGCTCTATTTAATATTGTTTTGCAAATGAATTTGCAGCTTTGAAGGCAGGTCTCGAAGGTCCAGAGGCATGGTGATATGAGGTGGGAACCCTGGAGCCTCCAACAACAAGTTCTGGAATAGGGTCGAAATTATTCATTCGATGTTGACCTATATCACCTACCGGTTTGGTGGGTATGTCTTGATGTTATTGGGCTTGGAACATATAGAGTTTTTGGGTTTTTTTTTGGCTGGTATGTATGTGGTTAAGACTGCTTTGTATTTCAGTTTCCTTGAATTCCATTAAGAGGCATAACCTGATTTTAGGTGTCTTAGGGCATAATCAAATGGGTTTTGACCCCAGGAAAATTAAGATGACATGAGACTCATTCATCAAAAGTGCATAAACCCTGATGTGATGAGGTTGCAACCTTTCTTGGGTTAGGGAGATACAAATGTTGTTTGGATAGTGGATTATTTTTTTGAGCTATTTTCTGTGTTGGGGACATAACTATATTAGCCAGTGCAACTACTGAATAAGTAAAGGACCTTGGTCCTCCTTGCCAAGGGACCGTCCCCAAAGAAAAGAAAGACCCCAAAAAAATATAAAAAATACAGAACAATTAAAAAACTGTCTTTTAAAATTCCTGAAAAAATCAAAACTCATGATGCCTTAAATGAAGAGCACGTCCAAAGTGAAATCGACTTCTTTCGTGTAGAAATACAATAAGAGGTAGGAGTCACGGATCTGGGTGAAGAGGTGTCAGCTGAGGAGCTCCCCACCGAACTCCTTGAGTAATACATCAATTTTGAGAACGACCCTACCCGAATCATCAAAGAGATTGAGGAGGTCAATCTAGGAGCAGAGGAGGATCCTAAAATAATAAAGATCGGAATGTCGTTCTCTCTTGAGGAAAGACAAGGCATGATTGATTTCCTTCGGTCATACCAAGATGTCTTTGCATGGTCATATGAGGATATGCCAGGTTTGGATACCAATTTCGTCAAGTAGGAGTTGCTATTATATCTCGATGTAAAGCCTGCCAAGCAAAAGTTGAGGCATCTCAGGTCCAAATGGATGTTAAAGGTGAAAGACGAAGTCATCAAGTAGTACAATACAGGTTTTCTCATGGTCTCCAAATACTGGCAGTGCTTGTTCAACATCATGCCAATACCGAAAAAGGATAGAAAGGTTCGTATGTGCATTGATTTCAGAAATCTTAATAGAGTAAGCTCGAAAGATGACTTCCCCTTGCCACACATCGATATCTTGGTCAATAATACTTCCAGACATGGGATGCTCTCATTCATGGATGGGTTTTTCGATTACAACTAGATCAGAATGGCGGATGAGGGCCGAGAAAACACAACCTTCATCACTCCATGGAAACTTTCTGTTATCGGGTCATTCCTTTTGGTTTAAAGAATGCGGGAACAACATATCAAAGGACAATGACGGCACTGTTCTACAACATGATGCAATGAGAAATTGAGGTATACATCAACGACATGATTGCTAAGCCGTAAGAAAGGGAAGATCACCTGGTGAACCTCTAAAAATTATTCGAAAGATTGAGAAAATACAAATTGCGTTTGAACCTGCAAAAATATCCATTCGGTGCTATGTTAGGAAAGTTACTAGGCTTTAATGTCAGCAGGAGGGGCATCAAGGTTGAACCAGTGAAAGTAAAAGCTATCGTCGAAATGCCTCCACCATCTACCGAGAGGGAAGTCAGAGGCTTCTTGGGCAGAATATAGTAAATCAATTGGTTCATTGCACAACTATCTCCTATCTGCACTCCGATTTTCAAGTTACTAAGAAAGATTCACTCGTTAAATGGAATGATGATTGTCAAGCAGCATCCGATAAGATCAAGAGCTATCATCTTAACCCTCCCATTTTGGTATCACCTGTCTTCGAGAGATCATTCCTGATGTACCTCTCTATGATAGAATTTTCAATGGGATGTGTCCTAGGGCAGCACAATGAAACCAAAAGAAAAGAGCAGACCATCTACTACCTGAGCAAGAAATTCACTGATTACGAAACATGCTATTCTCATCTGGAGAAAGAATGTCTGGCTCTTGTTTAGGCGACACTGAGGCTTCCTCACTACGTACTTGTTGGTACACACTTTTTCTAGGTCCCTTTCGGGTCCCAAAATAAGTGGCCCAATTCGATCCGAGTGGACTCTGGTCTGGGATACACCAACTCCTTCACTTTCCTATCACAATCCTTCTACACCACAGCAGACTAAACACATGCTCACATCATGATCCATGCACACAAATGATCCCAAACATACCACATCAGGAGATCATTAATTATGAAATCAGATTATCCAAAATATAGACCACTTATATCACACAGGCAGATGTAGAATCATGCATAGAAACTAAGTTGCATAGTCTACCCAACACCCAAATCACATATGCAGATTACATAAACCACAGTAGATGAAGACTCATATATCTAGATCCAGATTCCCTAGACGCTAAAAAACATTCACAGAGAATTGAACAACACACAAAAACATACAAAAACAGTAAATGATAGAATTTCAACATCAAATAAAAATATTTATGTTACATAGTATACAAGGCTAGGGATCACTCATCATTGGGAGGTTCTTGAAGGTACATGGTTGCTGAGGTCTCCATAGAGTTTTCCACACACAGCTTGAGTCTCTGACCATTTACTCTCATAATCCTCCTGAAAGTTGGGACCATAATCTCTACAGCCTCAGATGAGAATGCATAGATGATAGTGAAAGGTCCATCCCATCAGGATCTCAATTTTCATACGAAGAACTTAAGTTTAGAGTTGAATAGCCATACCTTGCCCCCATCAGCAAAGTCTTTTCTAAGCAGGCTCTTGTCAAAGAAGGCTTTGTCTTTCTCTTTTTAAACCCTGAAGCTTGAGTATGCATCCAGCCTCAGTTCCTCCAGTTCGGACAGCTGTAATTTCCTGTTTTCACCAGCAACAGTTAGGTCTATGTTCAAGCTTTTAATGGCCCAAAAGGTCTTCTGCTCTAACTCAATAGGAAGCTGACATGCTTTGCCATAGACTAGTCTAAATGGGGACATTCCAATTGGGGTCTTATAGGCCCACAATGCATCATTTAACTTCACTACCAAATCCTTCCTATCAGTTCTAACTGTCTTCTCCAGGATATGCTTAATTTCTCTATTGAAAATCTTCACTTGCCCACTAGTCTGTGGGTGATATTGAGTTACAATCCTATAGGTAACAACATACTTCTTGAGTAAGCTCTCGAAGTGTCTGTTATAGAAATGGCTGCCCCCATCACTGATGATGGCTCTAGGGGTGCCAAATCTAGAGAAAATATTTTCTTTAACAAATTTGAGGACAACCTTATGGTCATTAGTCCTTGTGGCAGTTACTTCTATCCATTTGGAAATATAATTCCCAGCTGCAAGGATGAAGTTATAATCCATTGAAGGAGGAAAGGGGCCTATAAAATCTATCCCCCAAATGTCAAACAGCTCCACAACAAGGATGGGTTGTAGTGGCATTAAATTTCTCTTTGAAATGTCACCCATCCTTCGACATCTTAAACAAGCTTGGCAGTGTGCATGGACATCCTTAAACAAGGAAGGCCAGTAAAACCCACACTGCTACACCTTTGCTGCTTTCTTTTTCCCATTAAAGTGACCCCCATAGGCATATTCATGACACATGCTAAGAATACTGTGGATGTCACTATCAGGGACACACTTCCTAATGACCTGGTCTGCACAGTACTTATATAGGTATGAATCCTCCCTCCCAAAAGAAATATTTGACTTGTGAAAAAAATAAGTCCTTGTTCATCTTGGATCAGTGGAAAGGAATCTAACCTAGCAAGGTAGTTGACTATGTTAGCAAACCATGGTACAACTGACTGGATGAAAATTAATTGCTCATCAGGGAATGAATCTCTAACAGGTATTACAACACACTCCTCAACTAAATTTCAAGACAAATGATTAACCACCACACTCTCCACTACTTTCTTGTCTTTGATTTCAAGATGAAACTCCTGTAGTAGGAGGATCCATCTTATCAACCTTGGTTTTGCATCTTTCTTTGCCTGTAGGTACTTTAAGGTAGAGTGGTCAGTGAAGATGAAAATTTTAGACCCAATTAAATAGGATCTAAATTTATCCATATCAAACACCATTGCGAAAAGCTCTTTCTCAGTTGTTGTATAATTCAGCTAAGCTTCTGTCAGTGATTTGCTGGCATAATAAATCACACATGACAGTTTCTCTTTCCTCTGGCCTAACATAGCTCCCACAACAAAGTCTGATATCACACATTAATTCAAAGGGTAGGGTATAGTCAGGGGCTTGGATCACAGGGGCAAAGGTTAGACATTTCTTTAAGACCTCAAATACTTCAAGGCACTCAACATCAAAATTAAATGGCACATCTTAACATAGCAAGTGGCACAAAGGTTTAGAAATTTTGCTGAAGTACTTGATGAACCTCTTATAAAATCCTGCATGCCCTAAGAAAGACCTGATTTGCTTGACTGTATTTGGTGGGGGCAAGTGTGCAATCAAATTAATTTTAGCTTTGTCAACCTCAATGCCCTTATGAGAGACCACATGGCCAAGGACAATGCCTTGGGTGACCATGAAATGGCTTTTCTCCCAGCTCAAGACCAATTAGGTCTCTTCACATATTTGAAGAACCAGGCTGAGGTGATGTAACCATTGACTGAAATTGTCTCCAAAGACAAAGAAATCATCCATGAAAATCTCCAAAAATTTATCAAGCATATCAGAAAAGATTGCATACATGCATCTTTGGAAGGTGGCTAGAGCATTACATAGTCCAAATGAAATTTTTCTATAAGAAAAAGTGCCAAAGGGATAAGTAAAGGTGGTCTTTTCCTAATTGTAACCAGAGTATCCATCAAGGAAGCAATAAAATGCTCTTCCAGCCAGCCTATCCAAAATTTGATCAATGAAGGGTAATGGGAAGTGGTCTTTTCATGTCTTGGAGTTCAGTTTCCTATAGTCAATGCATACTCTTAACCAGTGGTCTCCCTGGTTGGTACTGACTCCCCAGACTCAGTGGTTATAACTATGATGCCAGGCTTTTTGGGGACCACATGGATAGGTGAGACCCACTCAGAGTCTGAAATGGGGTAAATTATCCCAACATCCAACAATTTTAAAACTTCTCTTAGGACCACCTCCTGCATATGAGGGTTCAACTTCCTTTATAGGGGTTGGAAACCTCTTCCAAATATATCTTGTGCATACACACTGATGGGTCAATTCCCTCCAAATCTGTAATAGTCCAGCCAATTTCTCTTTTATGTTTCCTAAGGACACAACAATTCCTCTTCCTGCTCACCAATAAGAGTGGAAGAGATAATTACAGGAAGTTTTTTATCATGCCCTAGGAAGGTAAATTTCAATGTTTCTGGTAGCTGTTTAAGCTCCAGATCAGGTGGACTTTCTATTGAAGGCAACAAACAATGGTGCCTTGGAGGACTGAGGTAGGGGCAACAATTTGGGTCTCCATATGGAGTGCTGCACTAGGCACACTGAAGACTTTGATGTGTTGCTTTCTTCAATAATGTAAATTGGGGCCTCCTGCTCAGTCACATCAGTCCACACATTCTCAAACTCATCATAAATTTTATCCCAATCCAGCAGATTGGATAAATTTTCTTTCACTAATTCCTCTAGTACATCAACTACAAAACATTCCTCATTGTCTAGCTGAGGCTGCTTTGCAGCATTTTACATATTTAACTTTACTTTCATATTTCCAAATGTAACTTCCATCATCCTAGACCTACATTAAATGCAGGCATTGGCTGTGGCGAGAAATGGCCTACCCATGATCATAAGAATTGGGGTGCTACTCCTTGAAGGTTTCATGTACAATACCAGAAAATTAGCAGGGTAGAAGAATTTATCCACCCCTACCAACACATCTTCAACCATCCCCATAGGCTTTCTCTTAGACCTATCAACCAGTTGGAGCACAACAGGTGTTGGTTTCAGCTCCCCCAAACCCAACTGGTCATACACTGAGTATGGCAGCAGGTTGACACTGGCCCCCAATTCTAAGAGGGCTCTGCCTATGGTGTGATGACCAATAATATATGGGATGGTAGGCACCCATGGGTCCTAAAGTTTGGCTGGTGTAATAATAGATAAAACTGACTTGACTTTTTCAGCTGCAAAGACCTTCTTGGACAAACGGATCCTTGCTTTCCTTTTTTGGGTACATAGGTCCTTGAGGAAATTGGCATAGGTTGGGACCTATTTGATTGCATCAAGCAGAGGTAAATTGATCTTAACTTGTTTGAAGGTCTTTAATATTTCCTCCATTTTAGCTTCCCCATATCAAAAGGAGAGGGGCCTTTAAGAGCATGAGGAAATGGCAGCTAGGGTACTGCTGGTACCTCAGCTGCTAGCCTAGCTGTCTCATCATCAATTTTTTATTTTTTCTTTTATCATTTTTTTCTTTTTGTCGGGTCTCAACAGCAGCCCCCTTATTGTGTTCCTGCTGCACAGCAGTAGGGAATGAGTCCTTTTTCTTTTCTACACACTCTTCTTTCTCCATGCCCACCTAGTTGTCCACCACCCTACCACTCCTTAGGGTTGTGACTACTTTAGCCTCCTCATGAGTTGAGGAGCCTTCACCAATCATATATTGACCCTTAGGATTGATCATAGTTTTACTTGGAAGCCTATCCTCTTCTCTCTTGGTCAGAGCATTAGAAATTTGACCAAGGTGGTCCTCTATTTTTTTTAATACTCTGATTGTGAGAGTTCACAGTCTATGACAAGGAGTTCAGGTTTTACAGTGATGACAAAACTTGCTCCTCAAAAGAGGGGGCTTTAGGCTATGGTGGTGGTAAGGTTGTCTGGGTGTGGGGCAGACTAAGTGAAAGGTTGTCTGGGTGCATACCCATGATGACACTATTATTGTGGTCTGTATTGCAATGCAGACTGTTGCTGCTAGGGTAACTGATAATTGTCCTGCCTCCACCTCAGATTCAGGTGGTTTCTCCATGGGTACCCAGCAGGTTATTGCCCATATGATTGGGCAGCAACAACATACTCCATGACCAGTTCAGGGTATTGAATGGTTGATAGATAGTCCTCAAGTGAGTGTGTGGGAGACTAACATTTCAGACATGCCTCTTCTACTTGTGAAACTATTTTAGGCTGCATCACACTCATTAACTTGTCAAATTTTAGGGTCAGATTATCCACCTTTCTTTCCAGGTCATTGTGCACATTAACTTCATACATCTTTTCTCTAGAGGTGGATTCTTTTACCATTTTAGCTAGAGTCTCAATGTCATTTCGAGACAGAGACTCTTGCTGCATGGAATTCTCACTGATGACATCAAAAAATTCTTAAGCCTCATCAACAGTCTTGTGGAGGTAAGTACCCCCACATGAGGCATTCACCATATCCCTACTCTTGGAATCAATCCCTTGGTAGAAGCTCTGGACAAGCTACCACTTAGGGATTTAGTGGTGGGGACATTGCCTTAACAACTCTCTAAACCTTTTCCATACTTCATGGAAGTCTTCAGTTGAGAAATGAGCAAAGGAAATTATGCTCTTCCTCAACTGGCTGGTTTTGGATATAGGGAAAATTTTTTCCAGAAACTGGCATTGGAGGTCATTCGAAGATGTAATACTGTTTTTGGGAGCATGTTAAGCCAATTCCTGGCTTTGTCCTTTAATGAAAAAGGAAAATGCCGCATTTTGGTGGCTTCATCTCCCAACCCAGCAATAGTAAATATGGTGCATAAGGCAAGGAACACCTCTATGTGCTTATATGGGTCCTCTTTACTTAGCCCATGGAATGATGATAACATTTGGATGGTTGAGAATTTGATTTCATAATTCCCTTCTACTACAGGAAATTGAATGCAGAAGGGGGATGAATATGCCCCTGGTGCATAGTATTCTTTCAGTGTTCTTTGTTGCTCTCCAATCACAGCTGTCTCAATATTAATAGTAGGGGTTTGTGTGGTCTGCCTAAGTCTACGGGATCTCTCTATCTCAGGATTTAGAGGTTCTAAGTCAGGGATTAAGAGACCTCCTACCCAACATACATACACAAATAGCAAGTACAGACAGGCACTTATAACACACTTAAAGAATGATAAACAAAATTACTGCTAAAAAAAAAAATTACTGCTGAATTTAAGACATTAACAAACAGTAAACATAAAGCAAGGGAGATGGGATGCAAACTAAGGCTAACAAGCTCCAGCTACAACTTCCAACTCCTCTTTTTGCTGCTATTCTCGATTTGCAGAAAACCAAATTAAATTTAGTAGTACTTTTATTCAAACACAGAAAATGCACAAATGAATTTATATGCAAACAAAATAAAAACCCAGATCTACGATTTAGATCAAATCTCCCCGACAGTGGCGCGAAAAAAATTATTGGTTATTTTAGATTGGTTGTACTATTTTATTAAAGAGAATATGTGGTGAAAACATGGCAGAAAATCAGATTACAAAGGGGAATGAAATGGAATGAAACACCACAGAAGACAATAATCTAAACACAGTCCTGCAAGATCCATGGCCTGTTATAGCAAGTTTTGAGAAGTAAGAGTTTGTCCCATAGGAAAATTTGATCTAAGAACCTAAGGGTGAATAGTAGACCTCCAGATCTGGCTACAGATCTGGCAGCACTAACCTAAACTAGAAAACAAAGGTAAAGGAAGGGAGTTTTGGGGTGTCACAATCTAAACTAAAATAGAAAAAGAAATAACATATCTACACTATAAGAAAGGGTTTTAGAAGGGGGTGAAAATGGATTTAGAAAATGAAATAGAAAAATGGTGAGAAGCAATAAAATAGAGACTGCACTTTTTGCTGAAACAAGGGCTGGTTAAGCATAGAAAGACTTAGATCCACATCATTCCTTCATTTGGCTGCAAGTCAAATGCAAGGATAAAGTATCCAATCCAACCCTGATGACATGGAGTAGTCTTAGGGTTGTGATCTGTCCACTGAGTGGTCATAGATCATGCAAGGGATATATTCCAGTTAGGGGGTTTGAGATCAAGACATTAAAATCACTGCAGCCTCTATGTATACAAGGCTACAAGCTCTTGCATCCATAGGTGCATGCAATTCATAAAGTTCTTGATGAAAAACATAGAAATATTACAGAATTGAATGAATCAATAAAAATAGCCTTCATTGCATATAACAAAACTTACAATGAATAACCCTCCAAGCGGCAGTAAATGCAGATTTCAGACTTTTACAAGCTTCCATAGTCTTTTTATAGCAAAAAAATAGTCTTATCTATTACACAAGGGCTTAGTCGGCAAATGCTGAGCTAAGGAGGGAAGAAAAGGAAAAAAGATGGCCTAACCCTAGTAGACCTAAGCACAGAAAACATCTTGGCTCAGAGCAAAATTAGGAAAATGTTAGATGCTCTTTCTGCTAAAATTATAGCTTATATATAGTCCTTGCCAAAAATATCTTGCCTTGGCCAATCATAAAATAGAAGAGAAAAATGCCCTATTTTACAGTGCCGTCGTGGCCAATTTGTGGGCAAGTGTTGCCTTAGGGAGTGGGAAATAGCTCAACACCTCGAGATGTGTGCCTTAAATGCTATAAAATCCTAAAAATATCCCTTTTTATTGACTGAGAAGTTGGAAACCCGTGCCTCGCGAGGCTAAGTGTTGCCTATTTTGCATCTCGCGCAGTCCTCACGTGGCTGTCGAGTGGTTGAATTGACTGCTGAAGAAAGCTCGCTAGGTACAACTGATGCAGCTCGCGAGAATGAGCTTTCAAGTGATTTAACTCGTGAGGACCTTTCCAGGATGAATTACAGCTCGCATAGATTCTCGACAGGATGAAATTGAATGTCTCGCGTGGTTGGATCCGTCTTTGAAGTGCGCGAGAACCGCACGAGATCTATGCGAAGCAACTTTCTGAAGCTGTATCTGTGCGAGATCTACGCGAGCAGATAATGTATGGAGTATCTGAGCCTCGTGAGAACTGGTCGAGGGGGGTCTTCTGATGCTTTGATCCTCGCAAGAATTATGCGAGTATATTTTCTTAAGCTGTTCTGCTATTGAACTGTGCAAGATCCATTCGAGCTGGTTATATGCTGCAGGCCTTAATCTCGTGTGATCCACGCGAGGCAGTTTCTGAGTTATTTTAACTGCTCGAGAACCACTCGAGGCTTCCTATCTGCTTCTCTGTTGCTGTGCATAGTCTACTGTAGTAGTCTTATCTTCTTGGGTCCATTCTTCTTTACTCTGTTTGACTTTTAGGGCCCCTTTAGGCAAGCACAATGGTCACTATGGTGTGGCCCACCATGGTATACCCTCTATTCTTACATTAGCTTCAAGATTTTTGTTTGAATTCTCTCTTCTTGGCCTCCAAAGTGTGAATTGTTACACTAAGCTACAGTTTAATTCCTAACTACAAAACATGCTTAATATTTGGTGGACTTGTAATAAATTTTTAGTATCTAAAATTTTATTTTGTTGATGTTTTACCTTCATTTTTATTTTGTATCCCGGGTGTTATGCCCTGAAAGGATTTGTAATGGCAGTCCGCTTGTTGTGGTATCAGGGTTGCTGGGATATGGAGTAGCATCCAAAATGCTACTGTGCTAGGGGAAGAGGTAGAAGAGATAAAGGTGGAGGGAAGAACACCAAGGAAAATAGATGGGTCAGAGTTCTTGTGATCGATCCCAATTGCTCCTTGGTGTGCTCTATCGATTGACCTTTTGTAAGCTCTCCTTTGGGGGCTTTTTAAAAGGTTCTTCCATAGGTGTATCCCTCAACCTCTGAGTGGCCTTCTGTGAGCCACCCTTTCTTTTCCGTCCGTTCGGGACTCCGTTGCGCCGCCACTGAATCGTGTGACTTGGAAGATTGCATCATATGTGGCGGCTCATGCAGCAGAGGTAGCGAAGATGAGATTTGTTTTAGAACTTATTTAGCTTGTGCATCTTCTTCGGGTCTCTCAGTCATCTCTTCTCCTGAGCACCCTCATTCGGGCATGCGCTGCTTGAATGCGTTGATTTTTAAGTTTTTGTTTTGAATGTTATATTCAGGGGGGATGCCCCCGGTGTAATTTGTAATGATTTTGTCATATTTAAAAGTGCTTTATTTGTTTGTATATATATTTTTGACCTTTTTTCATCGTTATTATTTTTGTTGACTTTTGGTTTATATGGGTTTGATCTGGTTTAGTTCATTTTGAGTTATATTGATTTAAGTTCAGATGATTCCAATGTGTGTATAAGTTGCCATTTCCAGAGTTTGCGTGTGCGTATAGGTAAGGGCCTTTTCTAATTTTCGGAGTGCATACAATGGGTGTAGAGTGCATTCAGGATGGTATACGGTGTGTTTTGTAAGTCTGAGCTGTTTGTTTTAGGTGTGCTTAAATGCAATGTTCGGTCTCTGCCCTCGCTGGTCCATGCATATATTTTTTGCTATAACTGGGGAATTACGCGAAAGTGTTTGTGCGTGGAATTGAATTACGCGCAGGATCAATAGCGTGGGATCGAAGGGTCTGCAGGCTCATTTTGCACTTTATAGCTAGCATGTAATCTTAGTACGGGTAGTGGTGATTGTGTGAGATTGAAGAGTTAGCCGTTACATGGCACGATCATTCAAGTGTCGGTTCAAATTCTGTGCCACGAACTTATCACATATTTTGACTTCCGCGAAAGAGATCTTGCAAAAGAATGGATCGTCGCATGCATGGTTCGGCGAGGGTTGAATTACACGCTCTATACTACGCATGGGACTCAGGATCTATGTGCTGGGACAGGCACTAAATTGAATTATGCGGGAGACCATCTGTGCGCGATTGGTCGAGTGCCTATATATTTGTGGGGTTTTCTCATTTTTTCTTCATTCCTTTCTAAGTTCTTGTGTTCCTTTCGGTGGTTCGGACGGTTCTGATGTCTTTCCTCCCTATCTTTGTCGTTTCTCACATTCTTCATCCCAAGGTGATGTTTGGTGATGATGATGCTTAGAAGTGCCATTGTAGTCGAAGGGAGGTGTTATTAGAAGCACAACCATAGTCAAGATGGTCGGCTGGCGGGGTGGTACCTCTCTGTTGCTGTCGTCAGGAAATAGTGTAGGCAGTGTCGGAGGAGGTGGAGATGGCGGAAGGGGGTGATACAAGTGGAGGAAATGTGTTACCCAACCAATCCTCTTCCCGTAGTTTCTGTTGCTTCTAGTTGGACGCCCCTGCGTGTCGTATGCCCGTATTGGGATCCTCGATTTCATTTTGGGTTGTAGGTTATGTTTTTAGGCTGTAAGCTCAGGGGTTATGCCCTCAGTGACATTTTGTAATGAATTTTAATTATTAATAAAATTTATTTATTTTATTTTATTTTATTTCTTCGTTTGTTTCGATTTGATTAATGTGCGTGCATATGTGTTAAGAGGCCTTTTTGGCCTGTGTTTGCGTGCAGAGGCCTTACCGGCCTCGATACATATATATTTTGTTCAAATTTTGTGATTGCGCGCAATGGTTTAGCGCATAATACAATTTCATGTGTTTCATATTGCACGGGATCCAGAGGTCAGCGGTTTGATTGCACCCTGAAGTGTTAGCGTGTGACCCAATTATGCGTGGTGGTGTCTGCGCGTAATCAAAAGGTCAGTGGGCCGGAGCGTTTAGATGTCGGGGTGACGCTTTGAATCTTGTGTAGAGGCATAGGCGCGAGTTTCTAATTCCGCACATAGGAGGTTACATGGTTTTGGTTTGTCGCCCACATCAGTGGACGGAGAGCTCATTGCGCGCATGTGGGTTTGCATGGGATTAGGAATCTGTGTGGACATTTATGCTCTTAATTTAATTCCTCGCACGGATCAATGCGTAGGATTTGAGCAGAGTCTAGAAAAGGTGAGAATTCTTCTCATTTCACTTGTGCATTCTAATTTTTGTCTGCTTTCTGTGCTTCCTTGGTTCCTGGATGCTTTGATTTTTGTGTTTCCTCTATATCTTGCAATCTGTTTATCAGATTTTAGCGTGATTTCTTGCATTTTTCTCAAATTTTCAAGCACTTTCTTGTGAGATGGAGTTAGAGGGTAGTGTGACTATTTTGGAGCTGGAGTAGATGTTGGAGGGTGAGGGTGCCCCAGAGGTTCCTGCGGGTGGAGGCGGTGGTGCTGAGGAGGTTCTGCGATTGCTGAGGAGGGTGCAGAGGTGGCCGCTGTGGTTGACGAGGATGAGGTTCCTCCCAGCGATGAGGGCAAGGTTCCTCCCCATGCTGAGGGTCCTGACCCACCATGGGCTGAGCATCCGATACGGATTCCACTGGCGGACGCCTTCGTGGAAAACTGGGTAGGTGTTCGAAAACAAGAGTCTTTTTTAATTTCCTAGGCATTTAGGTTATAACGTAGATTATCTAGGATATGGAAACCCTTTTATTTTATGCCGAACCCGCGTTTAGTTTTCGTGTGCGTGCACATTCATGCATCATGGCTGTATATAGTTTTAGGTCATGCTCATTTTATCGATTCGTATAATATCTCTCATGCTTTGCATGCATATCGTAGTTTTTGTTAGGATTATGGTTGTATCGCATATATTATCCTCTTCGTAGTTTCACTTTTTTTTTATGCGTTGTTTATCTCTCTTGTTCCCTGTCATTAGTATTCATGCTTTCGTCATGTTCGTTTATTGTTATTACTGTTATTCGTATTGGCTTCTTGGCTTATTGGTTCGCTCTATTGTCAATTTGTTTATTTTATTGTTATTACTATAGCCAGTCATTATTAGTTTTGTTTTTGCTTAAAACCATCCGTTATAAATAATGTTTGTTATTTATTGTTGTTGTTTCTATTATTATTCTTGTTGTTATCTTCATCATTACTTCTTTAGAATTTATTATTAATATTATCGATAACTTATATCATTATTTATTATTTTTTTTGGCTTCGCTATTATTAATTCTTATACTTTTCATGGATACCAGTTTTGCCTTACATTTTCATTTATTTATTTGTGTTTTCCTTCTTTTTCTTGGGTTGTGAGTTTAGGAGCCATTGTCTTTGTGCATTAATTCTGCGTGGGTAGAGTCCCATGCATGATATCATGCTCTCTCTGCGTTCCAATAGGAGAGACTAGCTTCTTTCGGTTTTGATCTGATTATGAGGCTCGAGCCTTTCTACCCCGACATTGGTTTAGTCGAGCCCTTAGTAGAGCGATGGAGGGAAAAGCAGTAGGCACTACTTTCCCCTACGGGGATGATGCTTTTGACCCCCAAGGACTGGGTACATGTGACGGGTGTGCCGTTCGAGGGCGAGCCTGTGACCGGGCAGATGTTGTCTGACTACGAGGTGGCGTGCGTAGAGTGACTCGGACATATGCTTCTAGCGGGCCTGGGTCAGGGTTGATTCAGACCACTTGGTTCTTCGATAGCTTTGCTGTGGGGTTTGTTCCTCCGAGACGTTACCCAGAGTCCGTGGCGACTTATGAGGAGCGACGTATGGTGATAGAGACTTGTGCCCCCATATTAGAGGCACGGGTGGAGGCTGATCGCGTCATCAGGGTCTTCTTGATGCACTTTTTTGGAGTTCAATTTTCTTCTTCCACTTAGGGGTGTGTTACCGGGCAATTTCTGCCGCTACTCGTGGACTTGGATCGGGTTTCTCCATATGCATGGGGTGCGGCAGCGTTAGCCCACCTTTATGGGTAGTTGTTTTGTCGCGCGAGGGGTGTTGCTACCATCGGCGACTTCATTCCCTTCCTTTAGGTGAGGTTTTAGTCCTATAGGTCTTTTAGGGATCATTATTTTCTTTTAGGAGTTTTCATTAACGTTGATTTGTTTCACCTTGTTCAGTTCTGGGTATATGACCATTTGACTTTCCTTTGCTCTAGGGTTCCTCGAGGGATGACGCTAACGTTTCCACATATATGCGTGGTGGACGTTGATGGGAGATCGTCGGAGGAGTACAGACCTCCAGACTGCGAGGTGGCCATTTGAGGATATGCACCTCAGTTAGCTGTGTGTACACTTTGTTTTATTAGCACTGTTTCATTTTGTATTTCCAATTTCACTGACATATTTGTTTCATTTGTTTTTGGTTATAGGTGTTGCGATTCCCAGTGTGCTTACTTTATTTGTTGGTGGTAAAAGCAATTTATAATCAAAGTAAAACAGGGGATGGAATCAGCACAACTGAGAAATCCTAGACCTGCAAGATACAAGGTTCATTTGTAGCAAGTTTTGATAAGTAAGAGTTTGTCCCACAGGGAAAAGTGATCTACGGCTCCAAGGGAGCCATCTCTAGTAGTCCCTCCAGATCTGACTACAGATCTAGCAGTCCTAAAAGGAAGGGAGTTAAGGGTGGTCACTTATTCTAAATATCCTAAGGTAGCCTAATGAATTACTAAAGAAAGGGTTGAGAAGATGGATGGAGTGTGGGAAAATAAATATAAAAGGGTGAGAAGTATGCTATTGGGTCTAGATCAGAGGAGTTCTGTAACTCAGATTCAGATCTAATGTTATAGAAATCCTGTCCAATGGCTACATTATCACCACTGAGGAGAAAGAATCCAACCCATCTCTGTGCCGTGATCCAATCCCTTAAGGCTATAACCTGTCCACTCAAATGGTCACAAACTATCCCATAGGGGAACCACAGTCCAGAGATGGGTCAAAACAAGTTAATCATTGTAGGCACTACTTCATCTAGGCTACAAGCTCAAGAATCCATAGGGAACCTCAACCTCTAAAGCTCTATGTGTGGGGCAAAGGCTGTATAGGACCATGATAGCCCAGACACATAGAACCAGCAAGGGATTGAGTACAACCTTCGATCTAGCTGTTCATTACTTGAGTGGGACTACAATGGTCCAGTCACAAGCCTACAATCTCCATAACCAGATCAGATCTAACATCTGATGGCGGGTCTATACAAATATAGGGGAGTCTGCCTCTGTATAATCTCCCACAAGGCTACAAGCACATGTGCAGAGAAGAAGAATCTATCTTGGATCCTACGGATTGGCTTCACCTTAAGGCTATAGCTTGTCCACTTGAATGGTCCCAGACTATCCCAGAGGCTATCCTCCTCATAGATTCCAAAATAGAACAGTAATATTGCTGCCACCACCATGGTCTCAAGGCTACCAGCTCAGGCTCCCATGGGGATTTCAGATCTAGTGGGTCCTATGGTGGGGCTAAGGCTGTATCAGACCATGATAGCCCAGACACACAGGTCACTTGGATCTGAATGGATCCTTAGAATCAGTCCTCCATTGCTTTGAATCATAGCCAAAGCAATGGCGGATCACAAGGCAGCAGCCTTGCACATAGCAACTCACAAACACACGAATCCCATAAAAGTATAGCACCCAATCACAAATTCTATTAATCTGATCTTAATAAACATACATAGGCATGGCCAGCAAGTGCTGGGCCATGGAGAGAAGAAAAAGAAGAAAAAGAAAACTACTCACAACTACAGAATAATAGAAAAGAAAATGATCTCAGATCCCGTATCAGTGATAAAGTCTGAGCTCTTTCGGCCCCTGCTCTCCTTTAAACCTAAACCAGGCTTAGGTTTATATAGCAGTGGGTGTGGCGGCGCATTAGGGTTAGGAAACCCTAATTTTAGTGATGCCACGTGGCCTATTAATGATCCTTAGATGCCTCGGGGCATGTGCACAGAGATTCGAGTGTGGGAGTGCGTGCCCTAATCACTGAAAATCCCCATAATGTCCTCTACAGAATGATGGAAGTTGGAGTTTAGAGCTTCACCAGGTTGGAATCGATTCCCAAACTTGTCGCGTGGTAGCACTGACTTCGCGAGGATGAGTTAGCATTAAAACTTCGGACATCGCGGGGTTGCAGCTTCTTGATGCTTTGAGCAGTCGCGAGGTAGATAGTTAAGCTCTCGCTGGATTGGGCTTCGCGCAGTTGGATTGCTACTTGTGAATAGCATGGGAACTGCGCGAGAAGTTCACTTCTTAATGGAACTTTGCGAGGATCCTCGAGAGGCTTTGATAGTTTCTAGACTGCACGAGAGGTTCTCTTGACATTGCATCCCGCGACTCTTGCTGTGACAGCGTGGCGAGGATTACGAAGCTAGTCATCACTCAGGAAGTTGTTGTGAAGTCTTGGGAATTCGTGAGGACTGCGTGAAGCATATTTTTCTGAATCCTCTGAAGCCTTGGGAAGCTATGCGAGGCTCTTCTCAGGTCTGAATTCAGTTCTCATTCTTCTGAGGGACTTCTGGGGTCAAAACAGGCTCCTTAGCAGGATTTATGGCCTTATTGCACTGCTGTTTATTATCTACAAAAATAGCTTAAGTTAAGGGGTGAAAAGTGATACTTTTCAGGTCTTAACAATAGGTCATTTGGAGACCCTACGGGGATGACGAGGGGGCCGACTAGGATGTGATTTAGTCTAGTCAGGCTCTTTTTATGCGGGAGATATGGGTCCCCTACTTTGATATGGTGGAGTAGATCCACCTCTCCCGAGTTGCACCCTAGTTGGGACTCACTCAGGGAGTCCCTCCGTAGCTTCGCCCATGAGTGGCGAAGAAGAAGACTAACCCCCTGGCAACTTTTTTGAGAAGAAAATTCCAGAGTAGTATGCAGATTTTAGGGCTGGGGGGACTGAGGTGTCTGGGGATCGTGACGAGGCAAATGCTAGGGACTTTACAAGATGGTTCGAGGACCTTGACGGCGGACTCTTCTCATGATTCCCCTTTCAAGGGAAGAATTCTTTCAGCATTGGCGGGCTTGATTCTACTACGGCTTTGAGGGGAGCGAGTGGCCGAGCTGGAGCAGGGTCAACTGAGCCCTGGGGCTCATAGCATTGGAGGCCCTACATCTTGCCTAGGAGCGGATGGGGAGTGCCCCCCAACCTGACGAAGAGATGTTGCATTCCCTAGTGACCTCGATCGCCGATGTCAGGGCCGTAGAGGATCAACCGAGGGTTCAGCTGGAGGAGTCTCGCCATATTCTGGTGAGTTTGTTAGCTTGTTTTATTTTAGTTTTATTTAGTTTACTTTTCTCATTTTAATGGGTTAATGTTCTTGCGTATTTCTCAGGTTGTGAGAGAGGTGAGGTGGCTCGCTAGGCGCAGCTGATTGAGCTACTTTGGGGTCAACAACAGCTTGGTCACGAGGTGGAGGCCAGCTTGTGCTCAGAGATTGATAGACTAGTGAGTGTATGTATTTTTTTTCTATTAATCATTAGTGTTGTTGGTTTTGATGCATTCGTCATCTGTGATATTCACAAAGGGCTGAGATCTATGCTGCTGGGGTGTCTGCTCTAGTGTTTGATCTGTCCATAGGGAGGACCCTGTGGTAGCTCAGCTTCGTGCTGAGTTAAAGCATTGGGTGAGTTTTTTGATCATTTTGATTTTGCTCATTCTATCTAGTGATTATCTTTCTTAATATGGCATTGGGATATTTTTAGCATGAGCTCGCTCAGGAGCTTCAGTTGAGGGAGTCCACTGATGCTACTTCGCACCCTGAGAGTCAGGTATAGTATTTGTTTTAGTTTCTATGTATGCATTGTTTATTTTGACATGTTTGCATTTGCTGTCTATTTTGCCTTGTACAGGTCGTCCATGATTCTGCTCTTGAGGCTCCTCCTCAGGATCCTATTCCTCCTACTCAGGTATGTTGAGCTAGTGTAATCTTTAGTTTTGGTTATGTGGTTGTGACAGTATCTAATGCGCTTTTATTTATGTTGTAGCAGTCTATGTTCGAAGTTCCTCCTTCTCCACCTGCCTATCCGGTGACTATTGTGACTATTGAGCGCCTTCTTCAGGAGAGCACTGAGCTGGTATATTTTTATCACTCTTGATCTATATCTCATCACATGAGCATATCTTCTTAGCCTTGCTTCATACTCGTGTGCAGGTGCGTGAGCTAGAGCAATTGTATTTGAGATGCAGCGTGCCCTTGCTAGTCAAGAGGTCCACGAGGTTCCATCTGATCTCGCCGATCATCATCTTAAGGAGGTGACTATAGACTTGTTGGTCGAGCATAGGACTCTGGCAGTTGAGTTGGAGAGTGCTTGAGCCGTAGCTTGCACTGAGATGCAGGTGACGATTGAGCTTCTGCATCATGAGCTGGTGAGAGTAGGAGGGAGAGTGTGGGGGATGCTTGATCACCTTCCGGGGTCGGGATTAAGGGCTACTGGCTGAGATCGATTGTGGGACTCATGAGCGCATGGGCCTATGCTCAGGCAGACTCGGCCCTTGGGCCCTTATTTGCCTTTGACCCTCTACACTCACAGTCTAGGTGAGCCTCTAGCCAGGAGAGCGAGGGGGTTCTGTTGCCAAACCTTCTTCTTTCAGAAGGCCTCTACCTACTCCCCAGGCTTTTGCTGAGGCCTCAGTGGACCAAGCTCCTGGTCTGTGAGTCGATGATGCAGGAGAGAGTGGTGAGCGCCCCTCGCAGAGGCAGCAGAGGGAGTAGGGTCATGTATATTATTATTGTATTCTTTCCTTTATTTGTATATACAGGGGGTATGCCCCCGATGATAGATGTAAAAAATATTTTAGAGATGTATATAGATGGAGTTTTTGTTTATATGTACTTGATCTCGCTTCTTTCTTTGCTTTACCTTCCATGCTTTAGCTGCTTTGTTTAGGTGTCATCGCCTATTATTGGGACTTGGAAGCTCCTTGAGTTGGCCCAGTAATAGTTGAAGGTTGCTTTGTATCTGCACATGAGAATAAGATCATTAGTAATTTTATTCTCCCCTTTGCTAATTGTCAAGGGGGGTGTCTTAGACCGGGGTCTAGTAATAGAAGAGGGATCATGGTATTTTTTTTTTGTTTTTGGTATTACTTTTCATTACATGGAGAGGAAAATAATGTAACAGGGAGAGCAAAGTACTAAAATAAAATTCTAAAAACTAAAAAAAAATGCCCCAGTGTAGGAGTGTGGCAGGGTAGGCAGCGCGACTTTCTTTCGCAGTCTTCCTCGAGTGACAGTCTTATTGTTCTGCATCCTTTCTGTGGGCAAATAGTGGCCTTTGAAGTAATCCTCCTCTTGAATAAAACAATGCCCCAGTGTCGAGTTACAATGGAGCTTTCCTGGGCTTTGTGAATACTTGTGTCTATGAAGAGCTATGTGCGTTTGGTGAGTCAATTTTGAAGGAAATTCCTGATGATATCTTGCCACACTAGAAGGGGGCTTTTGATTATATCAGTCATGTACCATGTCATACTACATAGTCTTGGTAGGAATGAGGTAAGCGGTAGGTAGCAGGTGATTGCATCAGTCATCATTCACAAGTTTTCAGTTTTATTCCTGGAAATATCCTAAGAAAGACTCTGATTCATTGTCTGAAAATAAAATAAAGGGGGGAAAGAGGGGTAAAGCTTAATGATGTGGGGGCAGTTTTTTACTTGTAAACACTAAAAGAGATATGCAACAACATTTTTTTGGTGGTTTGGGGTGTCATAGTTGAGTTCTTCATCATGTTTCAGCACCATCAAAATCTCATATTCTGTGGTTAGTAGGGGTTTGTCCTCCTTCCGCCACCTTACGACGATATCTAGTAGTATAAAGACACCAGGGATGCCCTCGCAGCTTGCTTATACTTTTCTGGTAGGGTTACCAGGAACATCCTAAAAATTTACTTATGCCTCCCTAGGCTCATTGACTTGTTCACCCATCGTATTGCTCTCACTCGGTTATGCTTTTGAAAGTGGCCTGCTGACATAAGAATTGTGAGTTTTGATTGAACCTAATATCTTCATTTTTATGCTCAAACGTCTCCTCTAATGGCGGGGGAAAGGGGTGAGAATTGGGTGTTGCCTATGCTTTTAAAAGAAGTTGGGTATTCGACTAATCCTTTCGATCAGATTGCCTGAATGGAGAGGTGGGTGATGAGTAAGAAGCTTTCGAGAGATATTCTTAGAAATAATGACGCACAACTAGCGAATGACTTGTGATGACTACGAGGATGGTATCTATGTCTGACTACGGGATATGACAGTCACAGTGGTAAGGGTAGTATTTTCTATGGTACATGGCATTCCACGGGTTAGAAAGTTCCTCTCCATCTTGGTTTACCAGCGTGTATGCATTTTTGGGATACGCGGCCGCTATAACATAAGGGCCTTCCCAGTTCGGCTTCAGCTTTCCTTTCGAGTGAGTATGGTTGGAAGGCATGGTTTTCTTCAAGATTAACGCTCCTATTTCAAAGGTTCGCTCGAGGACTTTCTTTTAGTAGGCTCTGACCACTCTCCTTTGGTATACTTGAGCATGATCGACCGACTTTAAATGTGTCTCATCGAGTTATTTCAGCTGGGTAAGCAAAGCAACCTTCCTTTCGTCTATGGATAGTTGATTGTCAAGTTGGACACGTAGGGATGGTACTTGTATTTTGTATGGTAAGACCACTTCCATCCCATACGTGAGAATATAGGGAGTTTGGCTAGTGGTCGTACGAATAAAAGTCCGGTAGGCCCAGAGTGCTTCTGGTAGTCGTTCGGGCCAGTTAGCTCCATTTCTTTTCTCTACTATTTGCTTCAATATTCGGATCAATGTTTTGTTCGTGGCTTCTGCTTGTCCATTTCCCTGGGGATAGAACGATGACGAGTGTTGTAGGTCAATGCCGTATTTCTTGCACAGTCACTTCGTCTTCTCTGTGATGAATTATGGTCCATTATCAGTGACAGACATTTTGAGAACTCCAAACCTTGTGATGATGGTCTGAATAATAAACTTCACAAGCTTCAAAGTAGTGATTTTGACATACGACTCGGCTTCTACCCTTTTGGTGTAGTATTCGGTTGTAGTGAGTATGAAGGCATGCTTGTGCGTGTTCCCGACTGTGCCTGTGAAGGGTCCGATGATGTCGAAGGCCCACATTGAAAATGGCCATGGCGAGGTTATGGGGTTTAGTTTGACTACTGGGGCTTTGATGAGTGCAGCATGCTCTTGACATTGCTTACAGGACTGGACGTAGAGGTGACAATCCCTTATCATTGTAGGTCAGTAGTAGCCTTGTCATATGATTTGATCTGTGAGTCTCTATCTATCAGCGTGGGCGCCGCAGGCACTGGCGTGTGCTTCCCGGATGATGTATTATTCTTCGACCACTGTGACATAGCATAGAAAGACTCCTTTCGTGAAGGCTTCCTTGTACAAGACCTCTCCTAGGATGCAGTACCTGGCGCTTCTGTTCCTTATCGTCTTTCGTTCGATCCTTGTTGCGTAAGGGGGAATGAGCTGATATTTTAGAAAGTTCCATATGTCGGAGTACCATGGTTGTCCGTCGTCAGTTGGGGACTTTTCGAATCTGAAAGTGGCGACAGTAACTCCTTTCTTCTTGGGACTTTTCATGGTGGATGCTTCTTCTTGCTTCATGGTCTTTGGAAGGTCTGGTAATTTTGGCTTGACCTTTCATGCCACTTCGTGCACCAACATGGTCAATTTCTTGATGAAGAAAGACATGGTGCTTTGTCCGACTGGTATCTGTATGACTGATGCTAGCGTGGTGAGGGAGTCTACCAGCTCATTCTCTAACCTTGAGAAATGCATAAAGGAAATTCTCTAGAACTTCTTTATCAAGAACTGAGTTGTTTATAAGTATGCCATCAGTCTTCTTTCTTTTTTCTTCCATTCTCTGATGACCTGTGATATCACACGTTTGGAGTCGCCGATGGTCTTCAACTGTTTGATGCCCAGTTGTAGTGCTGCTCATAGTTAGGCAATGAAGGCTTCATACTCTACAACATTGTTGGTGACTGGGAAGTCAAGTTGAAACACTTTAGGTATGATGACTCCTTTCGGGCTTAGTAGGACTATCTCGATGCCCTTCTCTTTATGATTAAGAGCATCGTCGAAGTGTAAAGTTCATGAGTTTTGTCGGGCTCTTCCTCGTGAATCGAGAGTAAGTCTTCATCAGGGAAGTCAGTGTTTATTGGCTCACTACCCGAGAGTGGAAGATTTACGAGGTAATTAATGATTGCTTGTCCTTTGATTGACTTTTGTGTGACATAGGTGATGCCAAATTCTTGTTGTAGCATATGCCATCGAGCGATTTTCCTGGATGTAGCTGACTTATCGAATATGTACTTCAGGGGGTCCATGCGTGCGAGTACCATGATCTTGTGAGCCCCGAAGTAGTTCATAGTTTGGTCGAAGCCCATGCTAGTTTTAGGCAAGTCTTCTCGATTGCTGTGTATTTTTGCTCATGCTCGACCATAGTCTTGCTGAGGTAGTAGATGGCCTTCTTCTTCCCGTCTTTATTATGCTGACCTAGGATGACCCCCATTGCCTTGTCATTGGTTGAGACGTAAAGGATTAAGGGCCTTCCAGGGATTGGTGGCTATAGTATCGGCAGGTTGAAGAGGTACTTCTTGATATTGTCGAAGGCTTGCTGACATTGGTCATCTCATATGTACTCGGTTTCTCCTTTGAGTAGTCTGTAGAAAGGGTCTCATCTGTCTGAGTGCTGGGAGATGAATCTCATGATGAATTGCAATCTTACTATTAGGCCTCATAATTCGTTGATGTTGTTGGGAGGTGGCATCTCGAGGATGGCTCTGACTTTCACTGGATCGACTTTGATTCCTTGCTTGCTGACTATGAATCCTAATAATTTTTCAGAGGTTACCCCGAATATGCATTTCTTCAAATTCATCTTTAGTTGATACTTTTCGGATCATTGTAGCACTAGTCGAAGGGCTTCAGCATGTCCTATCCGTGTTTGAGACTTCACCAATATGTCATCGACATATACTTCTATGCACATGTGCATCATATCGTGAAATATAGCCATCATGGCACGTTGATATGTGACTCTTGTGTTCTTGAGGCCGAAAGGCATGATAGCGTAGCAGTAAGTTCCCTATGGTGTAATGAAAGAAGTCTTCTCTTAGTTAGTTTCTGCTAATCTAATTTGGTTGTATCCGGAGAAGCCATCCATGAAGGATAACATCACATGTACAGTAGTGTTATCGACCAGAGTGTCGATGTGTGGGAGAGGAAAGTCATCTTTTGGGCACGCCTGGTTAAGGTTTCGAAAGTCAATCCATACCCTTACTCTGTCGTCCTTCTTAGCTACAAGCACTATATTGGCAACTCACTTGGGGTAAAGGACGACTAGGATGAATTTTTCCTTATGTAGCTTGTCGACTTCCTCTTTGACTTGTAGCATTGTCTGCGGGTGCATTCTTCTGAGTTTCTGCTTGACGGGTTTCGCATCGGGTTCTAGGACTAAACGATGTTCTACTAAGCTCAGGTCCAGACTAGGCATGTCTTCGTAGGCTTATAGGACTTGGATAATCTGTTGTCATTCCTTGGGGCTAAGTGTTGCACTATTCAATAGCTTCTTGGGCTTTTCCTCGGTGCCAAAGTAGATTTCCTCTATAGGTTCTGCGGCAGCTTGAGTTTGCTTGTAGAAGCGTTTGATGACCCGTTGGAAGTTCTGTGTTCCCTCAGCGGCTAGTCCTTCTTCTTCATCTATAAGCTCATAAACTGTAAAATCACTACACTGGGGGTTAGTTTTGTGAGAGGTAACCCTTCATTGCTACAGTTGATAGCCGTGACATCCTTGGTGAGGTGTAGATCGAGGGTGTTCATCCTCCTATCAAAATCGTAGAGTATCTCATCGGGTATGATGATTGGTTTGTTGCTTCGTCGAGATACTTTGCGCTCTCACGAGGGGAAAATAGTAAGGTTGTGTCGAGTGAGATCAAGGTGTGGCCATGCGGTGTCGAAAGTAGCGGCACAACCTTGCATGGGTATGTCGGTTGGCTCTTCCTTGACTCTGTCAGCGTAACCATTACTTGTAGCCTTAAGAGAAAAGTCCCTTTGTTGGTCGCTGAATGGATCTGGGATGAAGGGTTCCCTCTCTTTTCCAATATTTTCTAATTTTTTTAGGTTTTCTATTTTTCAATTTTTAGGGGTTTTGGGGTCTTCTATTTTTTTGATTTTGGATAATAAGTATGGTTCAGGGTCAATTTCCTGAAGAGGAATTGACGAGGGCGCTTCTCTCAGCTAAGGAAGTGTGATGGCTGCTGGAGCCGTTCGTGTGAGCCTTCGGATGACGTGGACTCATTCGAAATTTGGCATTTTTTTTGTAGTCTTCCTCTATAGTAATCCTTTGGATGTGTGACATGAGTAGTGGTGAGGCCGACGTTCCCGCCTCTTCTAAAATGTGAATTGCCTCGCTCTCAGTGTCAACCATGTATCCATTTGTCTCCTCTTCTTATATCGACAACCCCATTGGTAGATAGATGGTTTCCCTTTTTGTGAACTGTAATTCTGTAGTTTAAAGTCACACGCTCTGCAGAAGGTTTGGTCCTGATACAGGGGGTACAGGTCTCTTTGGGGACATTCTTGGTGGAGAAAGGCAGCCTTAAGCTCCTTGAAGAGTAACAAGGTCGATCCTTGTTCATCCAGTGAGGGGCTCATTATGAAGGTGCATTTCTAGCATGGCTGGTCAATTTTGTAGTATTTGCAATCATATGGCTAGACACATTCCTCACCGGGTCTAGGCCTAGGGTAATGAGTAGTTGATTCAGAGTCATTTTCACTGTCGAGCTCTGCCCACGAGGCTTCGGGGATTGAGTCTTGTTTAAGAGTGATGTAAAGGTTGGATGGCTCGAGATACTGTACTATAATGGTACATGATCTGTAGCAGGGCCGATATGGCTGGATGATGCAGGGGCAATCCGATGGGATTCCCATCCTATAGGTAGGCGTTTGAGATCACTGTCATCGGAACTAGAGTCTTTTTGCTGAGGCTCATCTTTTTCCAACACGTGGATCGCCGCTTCTTTAAAGAAGGTTTGAAATTTGTAATCATCTAGATCTTCTTCCTTAGATTCGGGGAGGCTGGGTAGGGGATGTTCTATTTACGGTGTGGGTCTATCTTCGGGAGGTCTCAATGTCTTTGATGGTGGAGACATGCTCTGCATGGGGGGTTGTTTCAATGCAGGATTCACGATTTTTCCCACGAGCATTACCATCCTTCAGGACTGGGGCTGGAACAACTGTTGCTAGGGCTGAAGTATTCTTACCAGGACTCGTCTTCTTCACTGGATGAGCTTTGGAGGCCTTAGTCTAGTTGCTCTGCTAACTCGAGAGTTGGGATATCTATCTAGTAGTCTTCATCGTCGCTCGATGGCGGTTGCCACTTTTCCTCTAACGACCGCTCGTCTTTTTCCAACACGTGGATCGACTCTTCTTTAAAGAAGGTTTGAAATTTATAATCATCTAGATCTTCTCCCTTAGATTTGAGGAGGCCGAGAAGGGGATGTTCTATTTGTGGTGTGGGTCTGTCTTTGGGAGGCTCTGAGTGTCTTTGACGGTGGAGACATGCTTTGCATGGGGGGTAATTCAGCACAGGATTCACGGGTTTTCCTATGAGCATTCCCATCCTTCAGGATCAGGACTGGGACCGCTGTTTCTGGGGTTGAAGTATTCTTATCTGGACTCGTCTTCTTCACTGGATGGGCTTGGAGGCCTTGGTCTAGTTTCTCTCCTAACTCGAGAGCTGGGATATCTATCCAGTAGTCTTCATTGTCGCTTAGCAGCGGTTGCCACTCTTCCTCTAATGACCTTCAGAATATCTGGAGTTGAGGTAATCCTAGGGACTGGGGAACATCAAACTCTAGTCCCTCTTTGCCCTCTATAACGCTAATGCAAAAATCTTCTGCCTCGGTCATTTGATGAATTTCATCTAGGATAGCTCTCTCGCATCGTTGCATCATAAATGTGCACAGGCTGCATTAGGGTGTCCTCGGGTAGGGACATCGACGTGGGTGAAGATGATCAGTCACATAATATAACATTTTATCTCCCTTAACTTAGTGATGCTAGGACTTAGTTTGCTACTAATAAGTTACTGATGTGCAGATATTAAAGAAAATCAGTAAAAGAGAGTCAAAATGTTAATCTTTATCAAATTGAACTCAAAAGAGCAGTACAAGATGATTAGGCAGAAAAAGATGGTTCACTATATACTGGAGACTAGAAAATTGTGAAAAGACGATTGAGTGCTGCTACTACAAAGAGAAATGAGAAATTGTAATTTACGATTCCCCAGAAGACGTTCAAGAAGCTGAAGTGATACAGAATGAAAAGTGATGAATCGAAATCAAAAGAATCATCTAGAGAGAGAAAGCTATGAAAGTTAGAAAATCATAATTTACGATTTTTCAAAAAAAGAGAAGAATCATGATTTATGGTTACGATTATGAAGCTTTTCGGCTGACTATCATTGCTGCTGATCACGTGAAGATTTCACCGCCATGAACAGAATTAGAAGAACTCTTGAATTAGAAGTTTGGCTGATCATGGATCCGAGAAGATTGATGAAGATAGACTCTAAAAGATCTCAACTACGGAACAATTCAGAAGTACATCGACTAAAGGAAGCAAGGAACTGAAAAATAGAATTAGAGTTATATTAGGATTGTTTTATTTCTTTTATTAGAATTAGAAGTATTGTAAACTGACTCCTTATGATCTATAAATAAGAGAGCCCGGTATAGGAATAACCATCAAATAAATTCTCAGCATCAATTGACGACTGAGGTTGGGTTTTCTTCCTATCAAAATTAGAGTAGAGTTTTATTGCTTTGTTGTAACACTCATGATTTCCATGTACTGTGCAGGTCATGTGTGCCATGAATAGTGCTATGGCGTTTGTGGTGCACAAGAAAACTTAAATCCCTATATATGCTCTAAGGTGTATATGTTTAGCAAGTAAGCCAAGTGGATGAATGTGTGTGGTTAGCACACTAGTTAAAAAAAGTGAGAGAAAGGGGGGAGGAATCTCCCAAACATTGTTTATTGAGCTTAGAAAGAGAGTGTGAAATAGGTAGAAAGAAGAAAAGTGTTTTTACTAAAAGAAAACTAGAAATAGGAAGTTTCCTTTGAGAAGAAGGTGAGATTCATCTTATGGATTTTTAATATAGGAGATGAGGAAGGTGGTGAGGAGAGTGAAGAAGATTCCTTAGTTTTGAGAGCTTGGGAAGGAGCAAGAAGGGGTTTGGAGGAAGGGTCTTGGATCGAATCTAGAAGAGATTCGATTGATCTAAGGTATGTTTAATGCTTATATATGTTTTAAATAAGGTGTTAATGGTTAGTTGAATCATTTTGACATTTAAATAGGATATTAAATGAGGTAGGAGGTAGCTCTCGAAATGATCGAGCATTTATTGTCATTGCTCCTCGCTCGAGCGAGGAAGGACAAATTATATGAGAAGAAAAAGTTTTAGACTCCCTCGAGCGAGACCCTTTGTAAGGGGAATCTCACGCAAGCGAGGGTCGTGTGAAGTCAAGAGGCATCGTTTATAATCGCTCGCACAATATTATGTACCTCGTTTATGATCACTCGAGTGATGAATAGTGCTCGCTCGCGCGAGGTACTACATAGAAATTTATTTTTATTTTTGTTGTTCTAGGGAGCTATGATTTCCAAGATTCTTAAGGACTTTTCTAAGAGTATCTTTGGCACATACAATGTAGGTTTGGCGTGTGTTAGATGCGCTTGATTTCCTAAGGGATGGCGATGCGTTAAATGATGGCTTTGCATTGAGATAGGGAACCCCTTGTACATGTACTTTAATTGTAAGATCATGTATATAGTGATATAGAAAAGAGTAATTATGCATTAAAGATGTGAATCCTAAGTATGTGTGTGTGTGTATGTGACCACAAAGTAAAGTAAATAAGTATGAGTCCCCAGGGGATACGAATATGATGAAGGCATCTGTGTGATGCATTGACTTGGACATCCCAGGGATGTATGTGATCATGTAAAGTAAGGAGAATGAGATTGATGAGGCCTAATTTACTATATTTAGCATAATCACACGGTGAATTATATGTAGTGCACTTGATATTTAAGGTTTGAAGAATACCTCACCGACGTGGTGGTATACCCACGACTGACACGACAGGATATCCGTGACTGGTACAGCGGCTAATCCGTACACCAGTTGGACATCCCAGGGATATCCGTGTTTATGTATGAGATGTAAACCCCATCGCCTAAGAGAAAGGGACCTGGGTAGTATTAAAAGAGAATAGACAAATGTCTGATTAGACGACGATAGTGGGTATTCCATCGGGCGCCCGACGCTATAGTAAGTCGGGGAATATTTAAGCTATGATTTAAGTCTTTAGGCAGAATCATTGTGGTTAATGAACAAATTGAGAACAAATGAAACCTGTAAAGTAATAGTGACATCCAAATGCATCTTTTCAATCATTTAAAAATACTTTTCCAGTAAATTCATTGATACACTATGTTGTTAAATATCATGAAATATATGTGAGAGACTAATTTATATGTTCAATCCTATTTATTTCCCTATTGAGTTATGATGTAGCTCACTCCTTTTGAATATATGTCGCAGGTCCCATACTTGCGGCTGTTACTACTTCTGGAGACATCGATTCGAGAGATTCGGACTACGTACCTGGGGATGATTAGGAGCCCCCTCATGAGGATTTCTTCTAGGAGATTTTCGCACGTATTTTGATAAGTTTTGTGAGAGTACTGGGCGGCTTGATATGTCAAGCTGAATATTTTGAAAATGTAACTAAACAAATGTTATGCATATTCTTTTGGCGAACCATCTGGGGTGACCTTGTCTTATCACCAATGGTTCGGGCTGGTTCTTCTGCTTATGCATTGGCATGAGATTTGAACCGTCTTTTGGGTTCTTATTAGAATAATATATCCCTAATGCATAGAAGATGTTGTTCAATTCATTTCTTATGCTTTTTTGTGCTTAGTTATACCAATGTTCCGTGCAGGTTTTTGGGGCACGGCCTCGAGGGTCGTGCTGATGGCACGAGTTTCGGGGTACCAAAATCTGGGCTATCACATTTGTAGATTAGATATCCAAGGTTTTTCCCGAGCAATTGATGACTGCTATTAGGTATTGAAGGTTAGTATAGATATCTGTAGTTTCTCAGAAGTAATTGACGACTGTGGCTGAGGGTTGAAGGATATATTTACTTTTGCTTTCTAGTTTAAATTTATTTTATTGCAATTTCCTGCTTTGTAAACATCTTCAGATATTAATTTGAATTGACAATTCAGATTGAGGTTTGCAGATTAGTGTAACGGATTTTACTTTTTCATCTTCAGTTTTCTAGACTTTGATTGACGCCCAAGTTTTAGGAGATTGTTGATTAGATTAAATTTGTATTAGTAGGATTTTAGTATTGATTGACGACGAATACTAGGAAACTTGATATATAGTGTAACGGTACTATTTAATTTTATAAATATCTGATAGATGAAGATTGTGATTGACGACCATAATTTGAAGGAGGATTAGGATTTATTTTCTACGAACGTAGTTTAAAAATAAATTCTTTATTCATATTTCTCAAGTAGTTTAGGAACTTAAAAGAAAAGTATAAGTTTTCATAAAAATTAAGTTAATATAATTTAACATATCTCTGTGGGAGCGATCCTTTGTTAGTACTATGATTTCCATTGTGCACTTGTAATAGGTTAAGACTTAATTAGATATATACACTTAAGTAGACGCAATCAAGTTTTTGGCGACGTTACCGGGGATAAGTGATTTATATTAATTTAATAAAAATTGTATTTATCTTTCTCTTTTTCTATTTCTTTATATTTTCTATTTTCTTTGATCACTTAAATCTTTTGCAGGTTTATTCGGAGTGGTGAATCAGAGTTTCAACTTCCCCTGATCATAGAAGCTCGAGGCTTAGATTTGCTCTCTCTCCTTGCCTTCTAGAATAAAAACTAAAAAAAAAGTCAAAAATATCAAAAATAAAGTTTTTCTTTTTGTATGCATCAGACCTGATCTCGAAGTCTAGATTTCTTCGAGTGTGATACAGAAATTTAGAGGACTCTCCAACGTAATTTGGTAGCAAACCGAATTTCTGTAAGAGAATCCTTTACCATGGCTGACGATTTGTCATGCAGACACATTTCAGCCCAGTAGCTTTGACCGAGCCCTCTTATATAGTTATACTAGAGGTGCCTACGGGTCAAAATTACGAAATCAAGCTCCATACACTTCAATCTATACAAACCTTTTATGGGCTTGATCGATAAGATCCCTACCGGCATCTAAGGGACTTTATAGAGCTTTGTACAGTGCTGCAATTATCGACTGCCAATAAAGAGGCCGTAAAACTACGTTTGTTACCATTATCTCTCAAGGATAGGGCGAGGGCATGATTAATATCATTACCTGCTAGAAGTATTATCACATGGGAAGATTGCAATCCCAGTTTCTGGGCGAGTACTTTCCAATTGGTAAAACTAACCAAATTTGCCAAACGATTCAAAACTTCAGGCAAAAGCCAGGAAAATTATTTCATGAGAGTTGGGCACGAATGAAGGATTTGTTAGGAAAGTGTCCTCATCACGAGGTACCCAATTGGTCGATAGTGCAAAGCTTCTACCAAGGATTGACTGAGACTAACCAATCTATAGTCGATGCCACAAGTGGAGGAGCCATTATGGCTCAGAATGGCCAGCAGTCCTGGAATTTATTCAAGAAACTGGCCAATAACTCAAAACAGAAGCAGGCTCTGCATAGATTTGAACCAGAAGTCACTCACCACAACCTGCTCGCGAGGGGTGGACTTTACAATATCAGCAGTGATAAAGTAAAGGAGGAGGACATGAGTGCAAAAGTTTTGGCCCTCGAACAACAGATCGCAACATTAATGGCCACCAAACCAAGCACCCCAGATAGATCCTTGGCAAGCCACTCTAATTGTCAGACGCAGACATATACTGAAAACCCAGCAGCGCCAACCCACCAAGAGGTGGTGGAAAGTGAACAAATAATAGCTTTTTAGAGGGGAGACTATGGAAACACATATAATCCAACATGGAGGAACCATCCTAGATTTAATTATGGTTCCACAGGCAGAGCACAAGTAGTACCATCAGTTGTGTAACCTCAATTTCCTTAGACTCAAGATTTCTACCAAAGATCTCAAATGCCCACTGCACAGACCCAATTTGGACCACATAGCAATGCACTTGATGCCACAGTTGTTCAAATCCTTCAAGATTTACTATAACGGTCGCATCAACACTCAAAAGACATATATCAGCTTGCTCAATTCTCCCAAGTACTTAATTCGCACACACAATCCATTTCGAAGCTGGAAAGCCAGATAGGCCAACTAGCTTCTCAAGTGGATAAAAGGGAGAGTGGTCAATTGCCTATGTAGCTAGTAAATAATCCTAGAGGACAAGTGTTCCTGGGGAAGACATTGCCTCCCAAAATTAAATATAAAAACCTCTTAGATTATCGAGCTACCGACTCATCCGTAGCACCAATTGTAAATTATGTAAACTATTTCTTTTTCTTTTTAAGTACTATAATACGACCTAAATCACTGGAAAGAGACAGATTGTAATATCATACCTACCGTTCATTATAATGAACAATTGTATGGATTTACAATTAATCGTAGTCATGTCTCTAAGTAAAAGCGCAGTGATTACAATTCTTACCTAATGAAAGCTAGGATCAACCAATGATTCTAGGTTAAAACTTACGTGATGACCGGCTCAGTTAGTCGTCATTGAAAGTAGGACCTACATATTTGTCAAAAGGATATGTTGGTTTCATTTTCAAAAACCTTCCAATTTTCTCCCCCCTCCTACCCTCTCTTTTTTGAATCATCCGTAATCTTAACCGTTCTCCTCTCCAACCCAACCATTTTACTTTTCATATAACCCTTACTACCACTATTTTATTTTGGTAACCCTACATACATTTCATTCCGCATTCACAAATTAGGGCTTCAATCTTCAAGGAGGTAAGGTGACGATTTTAATTGCAGAATAGAAGGGTTTCTGAAAGAAATTTTATTCAATACACAGATTTTAAGCTTAATTAATGGTGTTGTCCTAAAACTTTTACAGAAAAGAGAGTGGAAGCATGATGAACGAGATGGGTAAATGACAAATGAAAGAAGAAGGTAATAGTTCTGATAACACCCCAATCATTCACTGTATCGCACGGTCTGCTGCCCTTAAGACCAAATCAAAGCAGCAGACCCACCCAAGAAGAAACCCAAATCTTCTAGGGTAGTTATTAGAGAAAAGACTAAGGACATAAATGAAATAGAATTTGTGGCTGCCCCTAAAAAGAGGTTGAAATTAGATAAAGGAAAAAAGCTAGTGTCCTCTGCCACACCAATAGATAAACTCCCTACATCAATGAAACACCATATCATGGGAGCCGAGATTGCAGTGGACGTTGAGTCTTTAGAAAAATTGGAGATGAGTGGAAAAGCAATTAAATATTTTAAGGATATTGTTGAGAACTGGAAAATACCATTTTTCACCCCTTAATCTGGGTCTTGATAGACCCTTGAGAGAACTAAATAAGTGTTTTAAGTGTTTGTTTTACAGCTAACAATAAAGGCAGGCTTAACCTTGAAAGTAGCTTAAAAGTGCCAAAAAGATGATGACTCGAGGAGAAAGCCTTACCAAGAACAGAGGAAGGCTTGACAATCACAACCTATAGAAGAACTTTGGGTGCTGACAATAAAAAGAAAATCCCACTCATACCGTGCACTAAAAGTATCTCCTCTACACTAAATGTCCCACATATTCATGTGGACAGAGAAGTGACTGCCATAGAGCAGCCAACATAAATCGTAGCCCCAGAAGAAATAGTTATGGAAGAAGGTGTGAGTACTTCTACTCAACTTCAAGAGAGAGCAGAGATCAGCTCTCCAGCACAAGAAAGAATGACCGAGTCATGAATCCCAAGTGCAGACCACGCCAGCCTGTACGACCCTGGTTTGGACTCACCAATAGGGCTTGCTATGCCCCTTCATCAGAGGCAGACATGCTGCTAGTTACTACTGAAGCAGACCCTGAGAGCCCAAATACTGAGTTACACCAAGAAATTCCTTCCACAATTGATCCACATATTATTGACATGGCTACTTTGAGCCATATCCCTGTATCTGAAGAACCTGTTGCTCAACCTACAATTCCAGTCCATACAGAGCAAACCTTCATAGCTTTAGCTGTTGAAGCAGAACAAAGCTCTGAGTTATCAAGAGAGAGCTTTATAGAATTACTAAATGGAGAAGAAGCACCACCTAAAGATCCTCCAATCACCACCACATCAATTCAGGAGTTAGAGAGAAGATTGACGGCAGTGAAGCAACGGCAACCCACACATGAACTAAATCTATTGCCATTACCAGAAGTAGAAAGAAGGGTGAGACAACTAGAACAATGGATATCTATAAATTCCCCACCTTTGATACAACTGTCAGGTATAGTAAGAAAGTGGATGGAGGAATATCGAGGACTAAAGAAGAGAGTCTTGAATACTACCTTGACAGCTCAAGAGCGAGCAAAAATAATGGAAAGCTTGCAATGAAAAGATATACAAGATCAATGTGTGAGATGGATTGCAGAAATAGAAAAGCGAGTCCAAGATGCCACTTCAACCCTTCAAGCACAGATTACCCAGCTGCAAGTATAGAATAGAAGACTGAGTGAAAATCAGTAAGCTCGGGAACAAGAAAAAAAGGTGTATGAAGATAAAATGGCAGCCATACTTAATTAGTTTGAAGGGTTAGTGGTGTCATCTGATGATGCAGAAATAGCAAGAGAAAAAGCCCTTAAAGACTATTAGCAAAAGCTCCATGAACAGCTAAGTGAGAAGAATCATTTATTGACGGTAACTGAAGGAAAAATTCTGCAACTGTAAGAAGCTCAAACTTTCCTAAATTCAATAAATGCAGAACAACAGCAGATCATTGAGTCCATAACAAAGAACAACTTGATCCCCATGGCAAAAGAACGAGATAAAGTAGAAAAACTGAGAAGTGAGATACGACCTAAATCTGCTGTGATCAAGAAGCTGATTGAGGATTTGAAAGAGAAGGCTAATAAGGAGCAGCAGTGTAAGGATGAAACTTCTTGCCATAGGAGTGATGAAAAGGAGCGACAGTGTAAGGATGAAACTTCTTGCCATAGGAGTGATGAAAAGGAAAACATAGACGTGGTTGAACCGTCAGCACTTGGGGATTTACCTTCAGATGAGGATCAAGAGGGTTATTCTACTGCTGAGGTATCTGACTCGGAAGATGACCCTACCCTATTTGTGTACCACACCAGTCATCACAAAGTGAGTAAAAATATAATAGAACATCATAAACATCACAAGTATGATCTTAATCGATTTTTCCTAGGATTATTTTGTTTTTTTTTTATGTAATTAGTTTCTAATTATTTGAGATTTTTTGTATTTTCCTTTCATGTTCATGTAAATATTCAGTAATATATAAAATTTTCTTTCTTTTTGACTAACTTTCAATTTTCTAACTGTGTAGTTGTTACTAACCCCACTAACATTTTTGTTATTGATACTCTGAGAATAAGTCGCAATTATTCTCTCTCAAGTTTGGAGGAAAGTATATATTTGGTGACAATTTTTTTTCGATAAATAATCAGAGTTATCAATAATTTAAAAAAAAATATTTTTAGTGCCCCCTGTTTTTGTGCCAATGAGGGCATTGTCCGATTTAAGTTTAGGGGGTACAAAATTCTATGTACAATAGTATAGCAGTAAATAGTTTAATTTAGTTTTAGTTAACTTGTTTTTGAAGAAAAAAAATTAAAAATTTGGAAATTTTTGAAATTGTAATTGATCATTACATAGGAATTATGATAGAAAAAATTACAATTCTTGAAAATTTACGATTCATTATAGTAGAAATCCAACAATCAGACGAAGAACATATAAAATTCATGCCTAGCTTGTTGAACACTGTATTAGAATGGATGTTTGAAATGATAGATTGATCTAAACTGCAAGAATTTTAGACTATAGTTTCAAAATTATAAACCAGTGAGCATTTGAGTCATATTTCCTCTTTTATTTAGAGAGACTGTTTCTTTTATTCAAATCAAAAGTTTTCTTTGAACTCTATAATGATATGAAATCTCATACTGCTGAATTTAGAATCAAAATATTCTATGATAAATTGAATTCTTGCCTAGAACTATCTATTAGAATCTTCAAAATAATAAGGCATCTATGCTTGTAAATCGTAAAGATGATTAAAAGCTATTTTTTGTTAAACCAGAGCCAAAAAGCCACAATTCCATAATAAATTTTATCCATTAAACCCATATTAGAAGCCTAAATCGAATTTCTTTGTACCAAAAATTTGATAACCCTTAACCATATATACTACCCAAAGTTTTCAACTTTTAACCCATATATTTTTTGAGATTTTAGAATGCAAAAGAAGGGAAGAAGAGGGAGTAGATGGAGTAAGAGCAAAAACAAATAAGGGGAATGCTAAAAAAAGGGTATAGCTGAAGGAATTAAGTGAAAAATATGGGAAAAGAGTGAAAAATTGTAAAATAGCGATTTAAAAAAAAAACATACAATTTGAAAAGAAGATTATGATTCTTAAGCAAAAAGATTACAAAGAGAAGAAAAACCATAAAATACGATTTTATAAATCAATTGAAGAAATGGGATTTATAATAGAAATAGAAAAAAAGTGGGAAGAAGTTACCCAATCATAGATACTTACTAAAGTAGAAAAGAAGAAGCCCGAAAAGTTAGGAGAAAGAAGAGCTAAATTCTTAGAAAAACATTGAATCCTTCTACCTTTCTTTGATACCTTCTAAAACTTAAAGCCCCATTACAAGCCAAAGGAAAGACCTTTGTGATTTATGATTTGTAAAAGCATAAGTCTAGTAGAGATATGGATACTAGATACTATGGATTGTACAGGGATTCATATGAATAAAGTAGATTATCCTTTTCTATGAGATTGACAATTTTATCTTTGATTGAATTTTTCTGAAAAATATATTGAGAGAACCTAAAGAGTTTCGATATCTTTTGAGAGTATGCTAATAGTGAGTTTTTGAATAAAAATATTTTCTAAATTTTCAATTTAGAAAAATTTATGAAGAATAAACTGTTCACTAATGCATATATCTCCTGCTTATTATGAATTGAGATTGTTAGAGTTTTTATCAAGGATAACTGTTGTAATGAAAAGTAAGGATAAAAGATTAATAATTTTAGAAAATCGTAATAAACTATGTAATGACCAATTTGGCCATTTAGATAATTTAGTTCATATATTTAGTATACAAAATTAGTTTAGAATTTTTATCTTCATCTTTATTGAAAAATATGTTGAAAAATTAAAAAATATGTTGAAGTTTGTAGGTAACTTCACTGAAAACCTTCAGGAGACTACAACTCCTCCACTAGGGATCACCTACGGATTTTAAAGGCTTGTTGCATCTGATAAATGCAATCGTGCTCCCTACGAAAGTGGTAATTTAATTTTAGTTGAGAATATTTATGTTTCCTTGTTTGCTAGGGACTAGCAAAACATAAGTTTGGGGGTGTGATCAGTCACATAATATACCATTTTATCACCCCTAACTTAGTGATGTTAGGACTTACTTTGCTACTAATAAGTTACCGATGCACAGATATTAAGGAAAATCAGTAAAAGAGAGCCAAAATATTAATTTTTATCAAAATGAACTCAAAAAGAGCAGTAAAAGAGGATTAAGAAGAAAAAGACGATTCACTATATACTGAAGATGTGAAAAGATGATTGAGTGCTGTTACAGCAAAGAGAAATGAGAAATCGTAATTTACGATTCCCTAGAAGACATTCAAGAAGCGGAAGCGATACAGAATGAAAAGCGATGAATCGTAATTCAAAGAATCATCCAGAGAGAGATAACTATGAAAGATAGAAAATCATAATTTATGATTTCCGAAAAAAGAGAAGAATCATGATTTACGATTACGATTATGAAGCTTTCCTGCTGACTATCATTGCTGCTGATCACGTGAAGATTTCACCATCATGAATAAAATTAGAAGAACTCTTGAATTAGAAGTTTGGCAGATCACAGATCCAAGAAGATTGATAAAGATAGACTCCAAAAGATCTCTACTACGAAACAATCCAAAAGTGCAACGACTAAAGGAAGCAAGGAACTATAAAATTAGAATTAGAATTCTATTAGGATAGTTTTATTACTTTTATTAGAATTAGTAGTATTGTAAACCGACTCCTTATGATCTATAAATAAGAGAGCCCGGTATAGGAATAACCATTAAAGAAATTCTCAGCATTAATTGATGACTGAGGTTGAGTTTTCTTCTGATCAAAATTAGAGTAGATTTTTATTACTTTGTAGATTAGATATCCAAGGTTTCTTAAGAGCAATTGCCGACTGCTATTGGGTACTAAAGATTAGTGTAGATATCTATAGCTCAGAAGCAATTGATGACTGCAGCTGAGGGGTGAAGGATATATATACTTTTGCTTTCTAGTTTAAATATATTTTATTGCAATTTCCTGCTTTGTAAACATATTTAGATTTTAATTTGAATTGATGACTAAGATTGAAGTTTGCAGATTAGTGTAACAGTTTTTACTTTTCATCTTCAGTTTTCTAGAATTTGATTGACGCCCAAATTTTAGGAGATTGTTGATTAGATTAAATCTGTACTGATAGGATTTTAGTATTGATTGACTACCAATGCTAGGAAACTTGATATATAGTGTACCGGTACTATTTAATTTTATAAATATTCGATAGCTGAAGATTGTGACTGACGATCATAATCTGAAGAAAGAGGATTAGGATTTATTTGCTGTAAACTCCGTTTAAAAAAAAATTCTTTATTCATATTTCTCCAGTAGTTTAGGAACTTAAAAGAAAAGTATACATTTTCATAAAAATTAAGTTAATATAATTTAACATATCTCTATGGGAACGATCCTTTGCTAGTACTATGATTTCTATTATGCACTTGCAATAGGTTAAGACTGAATTAGATATATACACATAAAAAGATGCAATCAGTAGACCCTCCTATTTTTCCCTCTTGGAGTATACAAACCTTTTAGACCCTCCTATTTTTCCCTCTCGGAGTATACAAACCTTTTTGGTCAGCCTTTGACCTTGCCCACGATCTTTGGAGAAGGACTGACCTTCTCCAAAGACCTTAAAACCTAAATACGGGGACCATATACTGAAGCAATAATATATGGCTGACTTCTCAAGCTGAAATAATAGCCCTGTGGTTCAGACCTTACTTAGCCAGGGGAAGGTCCCTAATTACGTGCCCTCACAGAGGCGCACAATTCGATTGCATGCATGGACACATACGTGCAATTGGTCCCACTTGGACCAGACCCGCTCTTCTTGCGGATTGCCTTTGGACCTTATTCTGTGCTCTATTCAGCGCGCACAATCAGATTGCAAGCCCTACCACTAGCGCGCAATTGGTCCAACTTAGACCAGTCCTCCACCTTTCGTAGATCGCCTGAAGATCCGATTATGTGCCCTCACTAGTGCACGTAACCGATTGCACTCTCCATTTCCAGTGTGCAATTGGTCCCGGTCTCTAATTTCCATGACTGCTCGAACTCCCCAATCAAGCACATGTAAGCAGGTGCTTAATTAGATTACACATGATACACAAGGAACGCAATTAGTTCTATGTGAGTTAGAACTAGGACGCCCGATTGAGCCAGTCAGCCGGTCACTCACTGAGTTTGTGATCGACTCAAAGAGTATTAACCGCCCCGGACAGGATACGTAATCAAATTAAACGCGTTGTACAAGGCCCGTAATTGGATCTGACCGACCAATTGTGCACCTCCCACAGGGTGCATAATTACCCAAATACTTATCAATAGACCCCCCAACTTCGACAATTAACACAACAATTTTCATAGAGATATCTTCTCTCTAGCTCCGGCCTCTCCTAGGGAGCTCGAGTTCTTCCTTTGCGGCGCGTAGCCTCAGGTAATCTCTTTTAGTTTTTCAATTTCTAGTTCTAATTCTTAGTTCTAGTTTCTAGTTCTTAATTTATAGTTCTAGTCCTTAATTCTCTTTCTAGTTCCTAATTTTCTTTCTAATCCTTAATTCTCCTTCTAGTTCTTAATGCTAGTCTGAATTCTTCATTCTACTTCTAAATTCTTAATTCTCGATCTCAGTTTTTTATTCCTACTTTTTAGTTCGTAATTCAAATTCAATTTTAAATTCCCTATATTTCTAAAATAAACCTTAGCCACTTGTTGTGCATTTTTTTATTAAAAAGTGATGGTAAAAATATGGCACAAAAGCCTAAAAATGGAATTGATTGAAACAACATAAAAAAATAATAATAATTTATACACAGTCATGCAAGATTATGGTTGTTGTAGCAAGTTTTATGAATAAGAGTTTGTCCCACAGAGAATTGTGATCTAAGGTAGTAAATCTCCAGATCTGCTACATATTTGCCAAATCTAATCCTATTCTAACTTAAACTAAACTAAGAAAAATAGGAGAAGGAGATGGAGTTTCTTTTTTGGTTGTCACTACACTAAAAAATGAAATGAAATAGATCTAATTAAAAACAAAATCAAAAGCCAAATCAGAGATAGAGGAAGAGAGAATTGAAGAAGATAGCATATGTTTTGGTAAAATAAAACTAAAATATGAAGTAAATAGCTAGGGGATAGTTTTTCACTGTAAAATTGAATTGTTAAGCAGGGTAGAAGCTGGATCTACAGTAAACATTCATTTGGCTACAAGTACAAATGCAAGGTAAAAGGATCCAAATCAACTCTGAGATATGGACTATCCTAGGGCGATACTCTGTCCACTCAAATGGTCACAGAGTATCCCATGGATATAATCAAGTCACGGGGGAAAGAAATGAAATAGGAAAACCACTGTAAATGCTATGGAAGCAAGGCTACAAGCTCATGCATCCATAGGCGCATAAAATCTATAAAAATTCGATGAAAATTACTAGATCTACAGATTAAATGAACATTAAAACCAGTAATTCATTGATCTAAACAAAACATACCACAAATCACCATTGGATCTGAAATCTCTGCAATGTCCACACTTATTATAAAGCTTTTACAATTCAAATTACAGATCAAACTAGCCTAGCTGTTACAAAGATTTAGCCAGCCATGGTTGTGCTAAGGAGAGAAGAAGAAGAAGAAGAAGAAGAAAAGGCGAGAAGAGTTTAAAAAATTCCTCAATCTCTGCTCCCCCTTAGATATATTTTATTCCTCCCTATTTATACAATTCCTAAGTGAATTTGATATGCCTTGGCCAATCAGAGAAGAGCAGAATCAAATCAGTTATAAGACTTGATGACGTGGCTGAATTTCATCCAAGTAATCCCTCAAATTCATTAAAATAGTTGTGCACACGTGAGGCAGTTAGGTCAGGTGTCCTCTGTGCTAATGGATTTTCGAAAATATCCTTCAAAGCTAACAGATATATGGTTGAACTCGTGCCTCAAGTGGTTTCAGCCTCAGAATATCAACCTCGATAAGTTTAGACAGCCGCTCGACAGGTTCTTTGTTTCAGCTCAGACCAATTTGACAGGATGAATCTTTGGTGCTGGGAACCACTCGAGTAGTTTAAGTGTGCAGCTCGACAGACTCTTCTCTTCAGCCATGAACCACTCGAGCTGATGGATTTCAACCCTATAGACTGCTCATCAACATCAATACTACTCAATAGGTTCAGGCAACCACTCCACAACATCAATGCAACTTCAACAACTGCTCGAGTATGCATCAGATCTGCTCGACAGATGCATTTTAACTACTCAACAGCTGCTTTAACTGCTCGAGCACTCCTTTTCTGCAAGTCTAATGTGGTTAAGAACTGCTCGAGTTTCATTTTTTGAACCCCTGTTGCTGATGGACAATCTGTTACAGCACTCTGTCATGCATGAGTCTTCTCATCAGTTAGTTGTTGAATCAAATCTCCCTCCTTTTGGCTTTTGCTACATGGATTTCTGTACTTCACTGTAGATTACTGCTAACTACAAAACAACACTCAAAAAATAATTATTAAATAACTCTAAGGTCTAGTAAGGGTTAGACTAGGAGGTGAAAAATTATATTTTTTTGTATTTAACATACCCCAAACCTAATCTTTATTAGTCCTCGAGCAAAACAAAAATTAAACACTACTCTTATAATTTAGATGCCACTTTCATAGGGAGCACGAATTCATTTAGCTTATGCATCAAGCCTTTTAAACCCCTAGGTTATCCCTATTGGAAGAGTGAAGTCACCTGAGGGTTTTCAGTGAAGGTACCCACAAACTTTCTAATGAAGAAAATTTAAACAAGTGCACACAGTGACAAGCCAGATTTCAATATACTAAGCTTAACTCCACACCTTACTCCTTCAAATTAGAGAAGTTTTAAAATAGTAAATGTAAATAATTTAATACCTAAATCCTTATGCATGCTCATCACAGCCAGTCTGAAGACATCAAGAGTGTAGTGTGTGCAAATCAGTATAAAGTTCACCATTAATTCAAACTCCTGTAATAGGAGGATCCATCTGATTAATCATGGTTTGACATCCTTTTTAGATAAAAGGAATTTAGGACTGAATGGTCTATGAACACCACAATCCTAGATTCTAACACATAAGACCTGAATTTTTCTAAAGCATAGATAATAGCTAACAATTCCTTCTCAGTTGTGGTGTAGTTTAACTGAGCATCTATCATTGTCTTTCTTGCATAAGCAATCACACAAGGTAACTTGTCCTTTCTTTGCTCCAAAACTGCACCAATAGCAAAATCTGATGCATCACACATTAGCTCAAATGGCAAAGAATACTCAAGTGCTTGTAGGACAAGTGCAGAGGTTAAACATTCTTTCAAAAACTCAAAAGCAATGAGACATTCATCATTGAATACAAAAGGAACCTCTTGGCACAGTAGGTGATAAAGAGGTTTTAAGATTTTGTTGAAATCTTTGATGAATCTCCTATAAAAACCAGCATGCCCCAAAAGGATCTGACCTATTTGATAGTTTTAGGTGGGGGCAAATGTGCAATTAAATCAATTTTAGTCTGGTCTACCTCTATTCCTCTGTGGGAAACAACATGGCCAAGGACAATGCCTTGATTGATCATAAAGCGACTCTTTTCCCAACTCAATACCAAGTTGGTTTCCTCAAATCTCTACAGCACTAGGCTGAGATGATGCAGACACTGGCTAAAACTATCCCCAAGGATAGAAAAATCATTCATGAATATCTCTAAAAACTGATCAATCATATCCGAGAAGATGGCACACATACACCTTTGGAAAGTTGTAGGGGCATTGCACAATCCAAATGACATCCTTCTATAAGTAAAGGTGTCAAATGGACATGTGAAAGTTGTTTTCTCCTGGTCTTATGGATACACAGGAATATGGTTATACCTAGAGTATCCATCAAGAAATCAATAAAAAGCTTTGCCTGCCAACTTGTCAAAAATCTGGTCTATGAAGGGTAAAGGGAAACGGTCTTTTCTAGTTTTTGAATTGAGCTTTCGATAATCAATGCACACCCTCCAACCAGTGGCTTCCCTGATTGGAATTAGCTCACCAAAATCAGATTTAGCCACAATGATTCCAGATTTCTTTGGTACCACCTGAGTAGGTGCTACCCATTCAGAATCTAAAATGGGATAGATGACTCCTGCATCTATAATTTAACCACCTCTTTCATCACTACTTCTTGCATGTGGGGGTTTAAATTTCTCTGCATCTCTCTAGAGGGTTTGGAAACCTCTTCTAAGTAGATCTTATGCATACAAATAGTAGGATTGATTCCTCCAAGATCAGCAATAGTCCAACCTATTGCTCTCTTATGCTTTTTCAACACACACAACAACTCTTCTTCTTGCTCATCAATGAGGGAAGAAAAAATTATCACAAGCAACTTTTGATTTGCTCCCAAAAATATATATTTTCAAAGACTTGGAGAGTTGTTTTAATTCTAGATCAGGTGGACTTATGAGTGAAGGCAATAAAGGTGCCTTTGAAGGTAGTGGAAGAGGCAACACAGCTGGTTTCCAAGGAGGATACCTTGTTGATGGCCCCATTTCAGAATTTAAGGCTTTCGCCTCTTGAATCAAAGGTGTGGGGTCCTTCTCTTCCGCAATTTCATTCCAAACATTTTCAAAAACATCACACATGTCATCACAATACAGCAGCTTGGGCAAAGTCTCTTCCATAAGCTCATCCAACACATTAATCAAAAAGTAGTCCTCACTATCCAAGTGAGGCTGACTTACTGCATTATAAATATTCAATTTTACTTTCATATTCCAAAAAGATAACTCCATTACACCTGATCTACATTGTATACAAGCATTGGAAGTAGCCAAGAAACGTCTGCCTAAAATTACAGGAATGGAGGTAGTACACTTGCTTGGTTCCATGTCAAGAACCAGAAAATCTGCTGGATAGAAAAACTTGTCAACCCCAACTAACACATCTTCTATCATTCCCACTGGCCTCCTTTCAGATATGTTAGCTAGCTATAATACTACATGTGTGGGCTTCAATTCTCCCAAACCTAACTTCTCATAAACTGAATATGGAAGTAGGTACACACTGGCCCCCATATCTAACAAGGCTTTTTCAATTGTGTGATCCCCAATGATGCAAGCGATTGTGGGAACTCCAGGGTCTTGGAGCTTTATTAGGGTTGCAATGGACATCACTTGGTTTACTTTCTTAGCATAAAAGACCTTCTTGGATAGGTGTATCCTAGATTTCTTTTATGTGTGCACAAATCTTTCAAAAATTTTACATAGGCTGGAACTTGCATGATTGTATCAAGTAAAGGTAAATTGATTTTCACTTGTTTAAATGTTTCCATCATTTTCTCAACCTTAGTGTTCCCCTTATCAAAATGAGAAGGTACTTGAAGTGCATTGGGAAATGGCAAATAAGGGATTGATCTCCCATTTGTTGCCTTAACAATCTCATCAGCTTTTTCCTTATTTTTATTTTTATTTTTTTATTGGGGTTCATCAACAGCCCCCTTATTTCTCATATGCTGCTCCTGCTGCATATTATCATGGGTTGCTCTTTCTTTTCCTGCACTCTTCTCAGGCTCAACACTAACTTTGTTATCAACCAGCCTTTCACTTCTCAAAGTGGTGACAAATTTAGCTTCTTCATGTGATGAAGTCTCACCCACCATATACTACCCTTTTGGGTTATTCATAGCCTAACTAGGCAGTCTTCCCTCTTCTCTCCTAGTCAGAGTATTAGATAGCTGACCAAGGTGGTCCTCTATTTTCTTAATACTTTGGCTATGGGAGTTAACTGCTAGAGACAAAGAGCCTAAATTCTGCAATGAAGCCAAAACTTGCTCTTCAAATGTGAGGGATCGAGAGGGTGCTAGGGCTGGTGCACTTTGATGCACAGGTTGTGTCATAGGCTGTTGGTATTAGGGCCTTGGGAAGTAATTCTGCTGGTAGGGCTAAGCATTTGTATAGGATATTGGTTGCTGTTGTTGCTTGTTTTGGAAATTATATTGCCTCCACCTCAAGTTGGGGTGGTTTCTCCAATGATAACCAGCAGCTTGCTGTTGTCCAAAGGACTGGGCAGCATTCACATGCTCCATAACATGATCTGGAAATTGTGTAACAGAGGGACATTCTTCAAGAGAGTGAGTAGGGGACTGGCATATCAAACATGCCTCCTCCACTTACGCAGCCATTGGAGACTGCATTACTCCCATGAACTTATCAAATTTTTGAGTCAAGCTATCAACCTTCCTCTCCAAATCATTGTATCCACTAACCTCATACATTTTCTCTCTTATAGTGTTCTCTCACCAATTTAACAGGAGTCTCAATGTCCCTTGACAGAGTCTCCCTTTGTAAGGAATTTTCACTAATTGTATCAAACAATTCTTAAGCCTTATCAGCTATCGTGTGGAGGTAAGTACACCCACATGAGGCATCAACCATGTCCCCACTCTTGGGATCAATTCCTTGGTAGAAACTTTGAACAAGTTCCCATTCAGGAATTTGGTGATGGAGACATTGTTTTAAGATCTCCTTAAATCTTTCCCATGCTTGGTGAAAGTCTTCAGTTGGAGACTGAGCAAAGGAAATTATGCTCTTCCTCAGTTGACTTGTTTAGGACATGGGAAAAAATTTGGCTAGAAATTGACATTGAAGGTCATTCCAAGACTGTATACTATTGGTTGGGAGCATAGAAAGCCAAGTTCTGGCTCTGTCCTTTAATGAAAACAGAAAGAGCCTCAACCTGGTTGCTTCCTCCCACAAACCAGTAATGTTGAAGGTAGTACACTAGCCTAGGAATTCATCAATGTGTTTGTAAGGGTCTTCCCTACCCAGGCCATGATATGAGGGCAGTATCTGTATGATGGAAAATTTAATCTCATAGTTCCCTTAGACAGTAGGGAATTGAATGTAGAAGGGGGAATTGTATACCCCTAGTGCATTGAATTCTTTCAATGTCCTTGGCTACTCACCCATTGCAGAAATCTCATAATTAACCACAGGTATGTGTAGGGATTGCCTAGGTCTGAGAAGCCTCTCAACTTTAAGATCTAAAGGAATAATCTCAAGATTGAGAGATCTTCTACCAAGCATACACAACAGAAATAAAATATAGCACAGATTTTAGTAAAATAATTACAAAAATAAACAACTATTGCTGCAGATCTAAAAATTTATAGATCTAAAAACGTAAAAGAGTTAGGAAATACAAACTCAAGCACAGCTTGCTCCTCCAATAAGCACAATGCTCTTCTCAAAACTACAAATCCAGATCTGCAACACAAAATTAAACTACAAAAAACTACAGCAGTAATTAGTCAAACACAAAACAGACAAGTAAGAATCTAAAATCTAAAATATAAAAAAAAACTTAGATCTACCAATTCTAAAAACACAGATCCCGACAGCGGTGCCAAAAACTTATTATTTTTGCCTACCTTGTAATTATTAAAAGGTTAAAAATAACAAACTAACTAGAGAAAAAATCATAGTAAAATGGAATCAAGGTAAGGCAATCAGGCCTGCAAGAACCAGGGCTCTTGCAGTAAGCTTTAAAGGGGTAAGTAGGGATATGTCCACAGGAAAATGTGCTTCAAAATATAGTAAATCTCCAGATCTTATAACAGATCTGGCACTCTATCCTATCCTAATTTAAACTAAAGTAAGAAAGGAAAGAGGAGAGATTTTAAGAAATTGTCACTTTACTAAAATTACAGAAAATTAAATGTAAAAGCAAATGATCTATAGGTGAGTCAAACACAGATTTAAAGAAATGGAGAAAAATATTTGGGGAATTAAAATAAAAGGGGGAGAATAGCAGCTGGGGATTTTGGTTTTTACTGAAAATTAATTGGTTCAGAGGCAATGCAAGAGATTGATTTACAGCTATCCTTCATCTGGCTACAAGCTCAGATGAAAGGTATAAAAATTCAATCTAGACTAGAGAATTAGATTAATATTAAGGCTATAATCTACCTACTTTAATCGTCGCAGATCATCCTAGGGATTTCTTCTAGTTCAAAGGTGTTAATCAAAATAATTAAATCATTGCAGATGCTGTGGATGCAAGGCTACAAGCTCAGGCATCCACAGGGATATTAAATCTAGGGAAATCAAATGAGAATCAAGAGATTTATGGATTTAAATTAACTTTACAATTAATAATGTACTGATTCAATATAAACTTACAGTACATTGTTCTTAGATCTGTAATCTGTGCAACATCTAATCCCCATACAAAGCCCTGAACCTCTTAATTTACAGCTTTACCTCACCCTAGAAGTGTTTAGCCAATCATGATTGGTTAAGGAGAGAAGGGGGAAGAAGGAAGAGGGATGAAATTTTGGAGGGAAAAGGGAATTCGAATTTTGATCTCTGAGTTCTCTCAATTTCTGGATGGCTCTTCTATGATACTTCTCTTCCATTTATAGTCTTCCCGTCTGTCCTCAGATCTGTTTCAGCCAATCAGAGCTCAAGGGAATATTTCTATTATTCTGAGTGGCTGATGTGGTTGATTTTGCTTTTAGAAACCCTCCACCAATTGGTTCAAACTGGAAAAGTACATGTGGGGTGGTTAGAGGGTTTCCATTCGTGCCCATTTTTATTCCAAAAATACCCTCAAACTAGCTAAACAGCCTTGGGACACGTTTGCACAGATACTAGAGTGAGCTACAGTCTCAGCTGGAACTGAGAAGTTCCTAAATCGTGCTTTGAGAGGTTTAGGGAACCTCTCGAGAGGTTATGTGTCTGTTTTATGCTCCCTTCGACAGGTTGGATGTATGCCTTGGTAGGATCTGTTGAACAGTTCGATAGGATGACTTCAATACCTATCTTCTTTCCTAGCTTTAGCCATCCTCTCGACAAGATAATTCAACCTCTCGATATCTATACAGCTCTAGGTGAGTCTTCGACAGGTTCTGTTCTGCTGTTCGATAGGTTGGGGGCACTTCTCTACAGGTTCATATTTAAGCACGCAAACCAGTCGATAGGTTTAAATAACCTCTCAACAGCTTCAGGTACACTCTCGACATGTAGGTGGAACCTCACGAGATCCACTGTGTCTCCAGGTGACCTCTCGACAGAATGCATTGCACTAATCGACAGGTTTTGTAACCCTCTCGAAATGTCCATTTCTTCACATCAGAACCTCTCGATAGGGAGCCTTCTTCAGTTTTAACTCCTCGACAGGTTTTGGGAACCTCTCGACAGCTTCATATTTAAGCATCCAATTTCTTGATAGCTTTCATTGCAGCACACAGACCTCTCGACAGGTTGAGCTAACCTCTCGACATGTCCTGTTCATTGCTTCCACAACAGGCACACATGGGGTGCTGTCTTTCATCTGTCTGGCACTCAGCACCCCCTTTGAGGGATTCGATCTTCATCCAATGTAGCTGCTCTTGCTCCCATGTGTGTTCCCAGTTGGACTCATGCCATTCTAATAGGCTTCTGAAGCTCTGTGAACTGCTTGATGGCTGGCCTTTAGGGCTGCATGAGCACATGCTGCAACAGCAGGTCTCTTCTTTAGCATTTTTAGATGGATGCCTGTATTATGACCGCATTTTATTGCTTAACTCCAAAACACACTCAAGACACATTATTAGTCAACTCAAAGGTCTATCAAAGGTCAGGTTAGGAGGTACAAAATGGTATTTTTTACTGATTAACAACAGGTTCAAGCATGTATCTGCCAGCTTTGAAGGACATTTTCGAAAGTCCATCAACACAGAGGACACCTAACCTAACTGCCCCACATGTGCACAACTATTTTAATGAATTTGGGGCAATACTTGGATGAAATTTAGCCATGTCATCAGGTCTTATAATTAATTTGATTCTCCACTTCTCTGATTGGCCAGGGCAGATCAAGTTCACTTAGGAATTGTATAAATAGGGAGGAATAAAATAGATCTAAGGGGGGGCAGAGATTGAGGAATTTTTTAAACTCCTCCTACCTTTTCTTCTTGTTCTTGTTCTTCTTCTTCTTCTTCTCTCCTTAGCACAACCATGACTGGCTAAATCTCTGTAACAGCTAGGCTAGCTCAATCTATAATTTGAATTGTAAAAGCTTTGTAAGAAGTGTGGACATTGCATAAACTGCAGATCCGAGGGTGATTTGTTGTAAGTTTTGTTTAGATCAATGAATTACTAGTTTTAATGTTGATTTAATCTGTAGATCTAGTGATTTTCATTGGATTTCTATAGATTTTATGCACCTAAGGATGCATGAGATTGTAGCCTTGCATTCATAGCAATTGCAGTGATTTTCCTGTTTCATTTCTTTCCCCCATGACTGGATTATATCCATGGGATACTCTGTGACCATTTGAGTGGACAGAGTATAGCCCTAAGACTAGTCCATATCTCAGGGTTGATTTGAATCCTTTTACCTTGCATTTGTACTTATAGCCAAATGAAGGTTTGATGCAGATCCAGCTTCTACCCTACTTAGCAATTCAATTTTATAGTTAAAAACTATACCCTAGTTGTTTACTTCTCCATATTTTAGTTTTATTTTACCAAAACATATGCTAACTTCTTCAATTCTCTCTTCCTCTATCTCTGATTTGGCTTTTGATTTTGTTTTTAATTAGATCTATTTCAATTATGTTTTTAGTGTAGTGACAACCAATATAGAAACTCCATCACTTTCTCCTATTTTTCTTAGCTTAGTTTAAGTTAGAATAGGATTAGATTTGCCAGATTTGTAGCAGATCTAGAGATTTACTACCTTAGATCACAATTCTCTGTGGAACAAACTCTTATTCATCAAAACTTGCTACAACAGCCCTGATCTTTCAAGACTATGTATAAATTTTTATTGTTTTTTTATGTTGTTTCAATCCATTCCATTTTTGTGTTTTTGTGCCATATTTTTACCATCACTTTTTAATAAAATAAATGCAAAGCAATTATATTCAAAAAGTTTTTGGCGCCATTGTTGGGGATTTGAGATCTAAGTAGTAGATCTGAGTTTTTCTTTATGTTAGGAGTTAGATCTATTTTTTTGTCTGTGTTATATTTGAATAAATGTTGTTGTAGTTTTTGTAGTCCTTTGATTCTTGCAGATCTGGAGCCGTAGCCAAGAGAGGAGCCAATAGATTGCAAATGGAGTTGATTCTGCCTGAGTTTACATTTCTTGTTCCTTTGATTACAATTTTTTTTTTGTAATTTTTGAATTTAGCAGCAGTACTTAGTGTGTTTGTTTTTGTTAGCTGTAATTTATTCCTGTTGTGTGTTGTATGCTTGGTAGAAGGACACTTAACCCTGAGATTTTACTTTTAAATCTTGAAGTTGAGAGGATTCTTGGAGCTAGACAATCAACACACATCCCTGCTGATCATTATGAGACAGTTGAGATGGGTGAACAACCAAGACCATTAAGGGAATATTATACACTAGGGGTGTACTCATCTCCCTTTTGCATGCAATTTCCCAATGTTGAAGGCAACTATGAAATTAAAGCCCAAACCATGTAAATGCTACCATCTTTCCATGGGCTTAGTAAGGAGGATCCTTATAAGCACATACATGAATTTTTGTCTCTATGCACCACATTCAAGATTGTTGGTCTGGGAGCTGATGCAATAAAGCTGAGGCATTTTCCTTTTTCACTCAAGGACAAAGCTAGGAATTGGCTCAACATGCATTCTCTCAATAGCATAACCTCGTGGAATGCCTTGCAATGTAAGTTTTTAGCCAAAATTTCCCCTATGAATAGAACCAGCCAGTTGAGGAAGAGGATCATCTCCTTTGCTCAATTCCCAACTGAAGATTTTCATGAGACATGGGAAAGCTTCAAAGAGCTGCTGAGGCAGTGCCCACATCATCAAATCCCTAAGTGGCAGCTTGTCCAGAGCTTCTACCAAGGGATTGGCTCTAAGAGTAGAGACATGATTGATGCCTCATGTGGTGGCACATACGTTAACAAAATTGATGAGGAAGCCTGAGAATTATTTTATATGATAAGTGAAAACTCCATGCAGTAGGAGTCCTTGTCAAGAAATGACATTGAACTGGCTGCTAGAGTGACAAAAGAACCTCTCCCAAGGAAAATTTTTATGAGCTTACTATGTACAATGTCCTGACTAAGAATGTGGACACCTTGTCCCACAAATTTGATAAAGTGTTGAGTGTGTTACAACCCCAAATTGTTGCAAAGGTGAAAGAGGCAGGTCTAATATGTCAGTCACCTACTCATTCACTGCTGGAATGTCCCTTAGCTGGTCAATACCCTGAACTGGTTATGGAGTATGCCAATGCTGTCCAATCATATGGGTAGCAGCCTACTGGGTACCAATGGAGAAACCACCTCAATTTGAGGTTGAGGTAGGACAATTTCCAACAACCCCAGCACCAGCATCAAGCATTGACATATAGACCAGTTCAACAGTACAACCAAAGTTATGCCCCAAGACAAAAATTTGCTTAGTCTACCCCATAGTCAAATCAGTTAGTTTTTCTCCCACCACAGCCTAGAGAACCCTCATTTGAAGAACTGGTTTTGTCATCACTACAAAACCTGAACTCATTATCACAGATTGTGAGCTCTCATAGCCAGAGTATTAAAAAAATTCAGGATCAACTTGGTCAAATCTCTAATACTTTGACTAGGAGGGAAGAGGGCAGATTGCCAGGTTAACCAATGAACAATCCCAAGGGTCAGTACATGATTGGTGAGGTTCCTCAACCCATGAGGAAGCTAAAGCAATCACAACCTTAATGAGTGGCAAAGTGGTAGACAATCAAGTGGGCATGGAAGCAAGAGAGAGTGTATGAGGACAAGAAAGTTCATTTCCTGCTGAGATGCAGCAGGAGCAGCATGGGAAAAATAAAGGGGCTGCTATGGAGCCCCCACAGAAAGGAAAAAATAAAAAAAAATGATAAAAATGCTAAGGCAGCAAATGAGATTCCAGCAGTTCCTCATCTGCCATTTCCTATAGCCCTTCACGAGTCGTCTCCTTTTAAAAAGGGGAATGCTAAGATGCAGGAAATAATAGACACTTTTAAGCAGGTAAAATTTAATTTACCTTTGCTTGATGCCATACAGCAAGTCCCAGCCTATGCAAAATTTTTGAAGGATTTGTGCACCCAGAAAAGGAAGTCTAGGATCCATTTATCTAAGAAAGTATTTTCTGCTGAAAAAGTGAAACAAATTTTATCCATTGCATCCCCAGCTAAACTCCAAGACCCTGGAGTTCCCACAATTCCCTGCATTATTGGAGACCACAACATAGGGGAAGCTCTCCTAGATTTGGGAGCCAGTGTTAACCTACTTCCATATTCTGTGTATGAGAAGTTTGGTTTGGGGGAGTTGAAACCCACACCTGTTTTCTTACAACTGGCTAACAGATCTGAGAGGAGACCTGTGGGTATCATTGAGGATGTGCTGGTAGGGGTAGACAAAATTTTCTACCCAGCAGATTTCTTGGTTTTGGATATGAAGCCTACTAAGTGTACCACCTCTATCCCTGTGATATTAGGCAGGCCATTTTTGGCCACTGCCAATGCCTGCATTTAATACAGATCTGGGGTGATGGAGGTAACTTTTGGAAATATGAAAGTGAGGCTCAATGTGTATAATGCAGCCAATCAATCTCACTTTGAGAGTGAAGACTTTTTTATGGTTGATGTCATTGATGAGCTTATGGAGGAGACCTTGCTCAAACTGATGACTTGGGATGAGATGTTTGATGAATTTGAGGAGATTTTGACTGAGACTATTGAAAGGGAGGCCCCCACTCATTTTACTGAAGAGGTGAACACCTTGGACTCTTCTGTGGGGCAAATACAAAATTTTCTACCCAGCAGAGAAGGTAAAGGGGGGGATCCCTTTACCTTCTAAGGCACCTTTGCTACCTTCACTTGACAGTCCACCTAATTTGGAGCTGAAACAGCTCCCTGAATCTCTCAAATATACTTTCTTGGGGCAGGATCAGAAATTGTCTATAATTATTTCTTCTTCCCTCACTGAGGAGCAAGAGGAAAAATTACTGTGTGCTAAAGATGCATAAGAAAGTAATAGGATGGACCATTACTGACCTAGGAGGAATTAACCCATCTGTGTGCATGCACAAGATTCACCTAGAAGAGGGCTCCAAACCCTCTAGGGAGATGCAGAGAAAATTAAATCCTCACATGTAGGAAGTGGTTATGAAAGAGGTTGTCAAACTACTTGATGTTGGAGTAATCTATCCTATATCAGATTTTGAATGGGTGTCACCTACCATGGTGGTTCCTAAGAAGTCTGGCACCATTGTAGTTCCCAATGAGTCTAGAGAATTAATGCCAACCAGGGGGGTCACTGGTTGGAGGGTCTATATTGATTACAGAAAACTGAACTCTAAGACTAGGAAGGACCACTTCCCACTACTTTTTATTGACCAGATTTTGGATAAGCTAGCAAGAAAGGCTTATTACTATTTTCTTTATGGATATTCTGATTACAACCAGATACCTGTGTATCCACAAGATCAGGGAAAGACAACTTTTACTTGTCCATTTAGCATTTTTGCTTACAGAAGGATGCCATTTGGACTGTGTAATGCTCCTGCTACTTCCCAGAGATGCATATATGCGATATTTTTTTACATGCTAGATAAGTTTTTGAAAATTTTTATGGATCATTTCTCAGTGTATGGTGATAATTTTGATCAATGTTTGCATCACCTATCCCTTATGCTTCAAAGATGTGAGGAAACCAATCTAGTTTTGAGCTAGGAAAAGAGCAATTTCATGTTCACCCAAGGAATTGTTCTTAGTCATGTGGTTTCCCAGAAGGGGATTGAGGTGGATAAAGCAAAAATTGATATGATTTCATACTTACCTCCTCCAAAAACTGTCAAGCAAGTTAGGTCTTTCCTAGGACATGCTGGCTTGTATAGGAGGTTTATCAAGAATTTCAGTACAATTTCCAAACCACTGTGTCACTTGCTGTGTCAAGAGGTACCCTTTGTGTTTACTACTGAATGCTTGATTGCTTTTGAGGTATTAAAAAAGTATTTGACTTCTACTTCCTAGTGTAGTTTATTATGCCAGCAAGACACTGGCAGATGCTCAGATGAATTACACCACGACTGAGAAAGAGCTCCTGGCAGTGGTCTTTGCTTTGAACAAATTTAGACCTTATATCTGAGGGTCTAACATTGTGATTTTTACTGATCATTTTGCCCTAAAGTACCTGCTATCTAAGAAAGAAGCAAAACCCAGGCTAATCAGATGGATCCTGCTGCTGCAGGAGTTTGATCTTGAGATCAAAGACAAAAAGGGTGTGGAGAATGTGGTTGTAGACCACTTATGCAAGATTTTGATTGCTAATTGTGTTGATATACAGGTGAATGATTCCTTCCCTGATGAGCAACTGCTTGCCATCAATGTGAGTGTTCCCTGGTTTGCCAACATTGTCAACTACCTTGCTGTTGGTAGGATTCCCCCACACTGGTCCAAGATGGACAAGGACTTGTTCTTTTCTCAGGTTAAATATTTTCTATGGGAGGATCCTTACCTCTGTAAGTGTTGTACAGACCAGGTGGTTAGGAAATGTGTTTCCGATAGTGAGTTCCATAGTATTCTCACAATGTGCCATGAACAAGCATGTGGAGGTCACTTTGGGGGGAAGAAAACTGCAGCTAAGGTGCTCCAAAGTGGTTTTTATTGGCCATCCTTGTTCAAGGATGCAATGGAGCACTGCAAGGTCTGTCAGAGATGTTAAAAGATGGGGAGCATATCCAAAAGAGACTCTGCATTGCTCAACATCTGTAATGGATACTAGAGATATGGCACTTGTTTTAGGGATCCCTGACCAGTATGAGCCTTCTTACAGTCTAGGAGTTCCAATCAGTGCTTCATTTCGAGACATTGCTCAACATCTAACTAAGGGTATAGTTTGATCTGGAGAGTCACTTATGAGGAGGGATCTCGACACCAGCTTGTTATTCATGGACAACATTCTGAGAAAGAATGTATTTGTAGTTGGACATCAATAAGAAAGAAGGCACCCCATTGTGGATGCCCTTTACTCTTTCTCAAAGGGGCATTTTTTAATGCTCCTGAGATGATTATTAAGGGGATGTGTGACATCCATGAGAAGGTTAGGAAGATGCAAACAGTGTTGGGTTTACCTTACAGCAGGCTCATCACAGCCTTGTTGAAGAGAGAAAAATATGTCTGGAAGGAGGGAGAGCCAGCTGATGGCTTGCCCCTTGTGGTGTTTGGGAAGAAGTTATAGACAACAAGTATGACCTTGATGGGGAAGAAGGGGACTAAGGATACATCTACAGCTACTCCTGTGGTCACCACTGTTGCACCTTCTGCTGACAGCTTAGCACCATTGCCCACAACATCTTCATCAGTAGCTTTAGTACCCATTCCATCAGCAGACACTCTAGCAACTTCCCTTATTGAGACCACATCTGCCAGTTCAGTGCCACACAGCATCCCCTCATCAATCATCTCACAATCCATTTCATCTTCCATTCTTGCACCCATGCCTACCATTTCGACTTCAACACCCTCTACAATCACCACCACCATCCCTGTGTCAGCTCCAACTCTAACTCTCAAATTTCCATTTACCTTACCCACTCTCTCCATAAAAGGAAAATACTAAAGAAAAAACCATCACCCTAAACCAACACCCATTGCATTAGGCCCATCCATTTCCCTTCCTCCTCCCATTCTAGATCTTGAACCCACTGACATACCCATCTCCACCCTACTCCCACCTTCTCCATTCACATATGCTAACAGGGGCCTATGGTCATTACCATTGAACCATCCTTTCATCCCATTCACCCCACTACCCCAGTTACCTCTCCTACCTATTCCTTACCACCTATACATCCCCATGACCTAGAGCAGTTCACCACTGAGGGGTACTCAACCTTGATTGACTCCATTGTGGAGGATATTGGGCATGAGTATACACCCCTTCCGGACTCTCCACATCCTGCCCATTCCACCATGCCCCTGCATCACCCTTCCAGCCAATCCCACCTACCCAAACTGTTACCCAAGCCTTACCAGACTCCTTTGCCCAAATTATTTCCTTCCTCACCTCTCTCCAATCATAATTGCAAATCAATATTGAGACCAAAACCACCATGCAATCCAGCCTGCATTCCATACAAACAACCCTTCAAACCTTACACCTACCAATCCAACCTCCTACACCTTTACCTACACCCAAACATATACCTACCCCTCTTCCTTCACCTAAGCCTTCATATTCAGTGGCAATAGCAGATGCTACCACCCAGACTGAGTTTGAAGTAGAGGAGCTTCCCATCAGACCATTAACATCCACCTCAACCTCTACCCAGACTGAACCCCTTGAAGAGGAGCTGGCACTCATCCTTCCCTCTAGCCCACCATCATCCCCCACCTCAGGTACTGAGCTACCTATTAGTTCTGAGGATCTTAATGACCCTGCTAATTGGGCCATTGTCCCTGCTGGTGCCATTCTCATACCCAAGTTTTAAACACTCAACAAGTCTATGACTACTGATCCATATTTGCAGAGGGATGTACACATAGTGGTGAATTCTGTTAATGAGATGGTACAACATTTTTATGACAATCAGATGCCCCTGATGAAGTATGATTACTGGAAGCTAATGGAGAAAGAAATGTTGGATTGTAAGAAAGAAAGAGAGCTAATGTAGAAGCAAGTGGACATTGCAATGTCCCTGTACCAAGTTTATGAGCGGAGGGCCACACAATTGGCCAAGTTGGTTGATACACTTACATCCACCATCTCAGTTATGAACCCCACTTTCACCAAGGGTGTATCTTTCAAGGAACCTTCCATGGAGAAGAGCAGCACCAAGCACTTGAAACCAGTTGCAACTACAACCAAGGTTGGTGTTGTCCAAGCTGAAACTGTGAAAAAAGGGAAGGACAAAGCTAAAAAGGACCCCATTGCCTTAGATTCAGATTCTTATTAGGATTTAGTGTAGCATTTTGTACTTAGGTTTTGTTGTCTGTATTTTCTATTTTCGAGCTGATTGTATATACTCTTTTGTCATATTGATTTTGTTAATGACATTATCTTTTGTGTTTTGGGTTTGCATTGTGCATCTTTGTTTACTTTTTCATATTTGTTGTTACTTTGCTATTTTCTGCTAAGTATGATTATTCCCTTGCATATCCTGCTGCCCCTACCTACCTGTCCCTTGTAACAGTGAGGACACTGTTTATATTAGGTTTAGGGGTGTGGCAGGGTAGACCAATGAGATGGTTAAGCTAAGTGCAATAATAGTAGTCAGATTGAAACAAATAAAGTAAGGTTCCACCTAAGCAATTTTGAAAAAGAGGGAAAATTAAAATGTAAAGTAGATTGTTTAATACTGAAATCTTTAAAAATTTTAACACTTCCATGTAGAGATCATCAAGAAAAATTTTCACAATCAGTACATAGTGAACCAGTAAGGAGAGAAAAAGGTGAGAACATGCACCATAAGTCCAATTGAAGACCATACCCAGTGAGATTTGGGCCCATAAAAAAAAAAATTCTTTTGAAGAGTGTCTTTGGCAATTGTTGTGCTCTAAGAATTGGCTGACTCAAACCTTTTCACTAGAAGTTAGGCATTTCATAAATTAAAATTGTTGAGTAGAACTCATGACACTGAGGAGATGATCTAAGGCCCTCATTTGGACAGTTTGAGCTTTAAATCTATACCCATTTAACTGCCTCCTTTGCATACACTCTTTGAGCCTGAAAAAAATCCATTCTTCTTTGAAAAACACCAAAATAATTGAACCTGAACCTCTTGACCTGATTCAGCCTTACCCTCAATCTGAGAATTCAGAAGGTGGAAGGAGAAAAAGTGAAGAAAGGTGAGCAGTTTTGACATTTGGTGGAAGGAGAAGGAAAATGAAGAAAATCTAAGTAATACAGTGTATCAGTTGTATGGTTGGGTCAACCATCATAAAAAAAAGAAAAAAAAAGAAAGAGAAGTCAAGTGAAGTACTTTATTTGGAAATTGAAAAGAAGAAAAGAAGCTGGCCACTTTAATTCTGTAAAATATCAAGAAAGATGAAGTTGTGCTGAAATGAAGGTTGTCAAGTTATGAATCACCTCCTCTTGCTGATTTTTTAATTTTGAATCCATTCTACCCCTTGATTAATGTGAACTTTTAAACCTATCGAGAGGTTGGATGAACCTCTCAATTTGTAAAATCTGAGGCATGTACACCTATCGATAGGATGTATGAACTTATCGACTTGATTTTTTTGAAGCTTTGTACCTGTCGAGAGGTTTGATAAACCTCTCGAAACCTTTCGCCTGATAGACCTGTTAATCCAAATGCTTTTAACTATTCGATAGATTGATGCAACCTATCAAAGTCTTATTTTCAACTGTGCAACCGTGGGAATCGAGACGATCCTGTCGCGACGATGCGCACTCTAACGAAAAATATAGAGTCGCCACCTGAAACTTTCGGTGTCCCGGAATACCTAGTTCATTTTTATGAGTACCGAAGTGCTAAAAATATGACTTTGAATCCGGTTCACACCAAAGGTTCTTGGGTAGAGGCTTCGGTTATCGATCGAGAAGGTGTTAGGAACCCAATCAACCCGCTTAACACAGTCTCTACTAATGGCCAAAAATAAAATAAAGTGAAAGAGAAGAAAATAACTTCCTCTTACCCAAAAGGACTTAGAATCCTATTTGTGCCCCTCCGTTCCTACCAAAAAATCGGCAGCATAATGGCACAAATGGGAGGATGGAAGGAGCTAGAAAGAGATAGGAGAAGAGAGGGGAAAGCCGGAGCCCTCGAGCCCTTGTAGCACCGTAGGAGAGCCTTGCGTGGCTTGCTTTGATGAGCTCTTGAAGGCTTTGTATGGTAGAAAGTGGGGTTCTAACCTTTAAGGCTTGCTAATTAAGATGTAGAGAGGGAAGGTTAATGGGTAGCATATACCTAAACTAAGGGATCTAAGGTGAAAAATATCACTCAAAGGAGGTTTTAGAATTCTGGAATTTGTATGGGAAGTGTGCACCAAAGGGAGAAAGATCTTCTCACTTTAAGTTCTTTCTCTCTTAGGCAAAAATTCTCAACCCTTAAGCAAGAGGGGTGGCTCTCTATTTATAGAGAAAGGGAGGATTAGTGAGGGGTTAAAGTCCTAATTGGGTTAGCAATTAGGTAATGGGCAATCTAAGGTTTTTGTGGTTTGCTAGAGCTTGGAGAAGAGGGATTTGGATTAATGGTAGATGATAGGGTGGTGACTTGAAGAAACACACCCTAGACTTTGGGATGGTCCACAAGTCAAACCCCCAATATCAATTTTGGCCATTTTTTGAAGAAAAACCAGGCCCAAACTTTTGGAAGTTGAAGACCCGCAGGGGCCCGGCCCGGTTTGCAATTTCCTGCACGAATCCGTAATTTTCAAATTGCCATAACTTTTTATGTATAACTCTAAATTAGGTGATTCTTGACTCGTTGGAAAGCTGGGAAAGTCTACTTTCCAATGGCATAGGCCTTAAGTTGGAAAACTATTTATGCTAACCTTGGCACTCCTCTTTTCATCAGCTGTTTTGGTTAGTTCGAAACTGGCTCTATGGGTCCGATTTTGCAATTTTTTGCACCAATTTGCGATCTTCATTTTGCCATATCTTTTGATGTACAACTCCAAATTAGGTGATTCTTAGTTTGTTGAAAAGATGAAAAGCTCTACTTTCCAATGGTACATTCCTTAGGTTGGGAAACTCTTCACAAAAAACTTTAGCATCCTCTTTCTAACCGCTGTTCAGGGGGGTTCGAATCGTACTCGGGTAGGGTTCTAATAGGTCTGGGAAGGCTATGGTTGATTTCTGAGGGTTCGGGATTGGTTTCTAAAGGTTCGAGATAAGTTTTGAGGGATCTAAGGTGATTCCTAGGGGGGGTAATTCTTAAGGGTTCCATACATGCCATCGAAAGATCGAAAATGCGCCTCTCTCGAAATGTATTTCGATCGGGCCTTGGGACAAATTTGGGTGTCTATAGTTGCCCCTCTTTGGTATCCGATCACTAGTGATCATATGCCAAAGAAAAGAGACATCTGAAGATGCCCAAGGCATTACTAACGGGTCTGCTGCATTCAGAACAAACTTCAAACATCAGGTGAGTAACACGGTGAGAAAATGAAAGCCCTAGGGTGCCAGGCTAATCATTCGTTTCTCGAGGTAATCGGTTCCCAAGCGCTTAGCGACATTACTGGGCATAACCAAGGTGGAATGAGTTGCGAAAGCATAATAGCTAGGAAAAGCGTTCGCCTCTCGAGTTGCGAAAGCCCATTAGTCAGGAAAAATGTCCGCTTCTCGAGATGATTTGAAGGTGATTGATGTTCAAGATTTATTCTGAATACAACAGTTTTGTAAGTAAGAGGGGTGATCGACCCACATTCAAAGATAGGTTCGAAGTAAACATACGCAAGGCTCCACAATTTACGTCCAATCCTATAAGGCATTTAACGACCTCATTGGATTATTCGCAGGTGCTCCTGCTGAAAGCAGGGTTCGAGATCTTTGGGCGAACCCATCGATCCCAAAGTTTATTTAGCATGACCACCCGAGTGAAGTGAATAGATATCACAACTCTTTTTAGGAGTACGTGCCATTTTTATGAAAATATGCCCTGGATCAACATGAGCTAGAGCATCCAGCTTCAACTAGCTTGAACAGATCTAACCAAATATTAGGTGTCTCCCAAAAAGGGGCATCCAATCTTGACTTCCGCCGACAATGATCATAAACATCAATTAACTATGCATAACCATGGACTCATTAGGGGCAATAAGCAACAACAAAGGCGATGGAAGCCCCGACCCGGACCCACCCGAGTACAATTTATGGAGATAAACGACCATCATACGGATACCCAGATGCATGACGTACACTTTACAGGGATACCGCTGCCCATACAGGTTTTAAGCCTACAGAAAATAAAAAGGGAAATGATCCCTTCTGAATGCATAGCTTCACATAGTTTGATTGACACATAGTTTCATTCTCAACAGGTTGGTCTCAATCAATGATTGACCTTTTTTCAACGGAGAATCTAAAGCTTAAGACACTTAAGTTCATATGAACCCAAAGACAGAGCGTTTGGCTCAAAAGATTTAGCAGTGCAGTCGACTCGATCGAAACATCGATTGTTTGACCGAGACCGACGCTGTTGCTCCTTCCTTGAAGTAGGATCCAGAATCTAAGGCATGCCTTAGACTTAGGACGTTATTATAGCATAGTGGTGTTGCTGATAAAACATTGATATTTTACCACATTAGAACACGCATGTGCGTCGCTCTGTGGGGAAGCACAGATTTATTCTTTTTCTTTTTTTTTCTTTTTTTTAGAGATTGCTTTTTTTTTTTCATTTTTTTAAATCATTATCTGGACCTCAAACCCTGGGAGGCGCACGCCCAGACAACGCATACCAAGAGCCCGTGCCTCCGCAATAGTTTGCAACGAAACTGAAGCCAACGTACTCAAGTTCACCTGAAACTGAAATATGGAACAATCAGGGTGAAGATTTAGCGGTGGAATCAATCCGATCCAAGCATTGACTGTTTCACCGAAATTGACACCGTCGCTCCTATTTTGAAATAGGATCCATGGATCCAAGGCGAACCTTAGACCTAAGACATTAATTTTTCACAGCTGCGTTCCCAGTAAAATATTGACATTTTACCGCATCGAAAATATGCGAGTGCGTAGCTGTGCGTATATATTTCTTTTTCTTTTCAAAATGATTTTCATCATTTTTTTTTAGACCTGGCGTCGGTGGTGAATTGCTTTATCTGATTTGTCCATCGTTGAGAAGTTGCCCGCTTCGAGGCTTTGGACCGTGTGATGTTCCTGCACTTTCTTGACAAAACGTCAGTCCCTTTTTTGTTTATACATATAAAGAAAATGCATCCTAAACAATAGAAGAAAAAGTAGATTTCTACCTACACTTTTTCATTTTCAATATATTTTTTTTGGATTTTTGTTTTTGGTGATTTTTTGTTATTTTTCTTCATTTTTGAGATTGAAATATGATGCTGGAAATATGTACATGAAAATGAGTAGAAATATATACACACTTTTTGGTGTTTGGATTTTTTTTTTACTTTTTTTATTTTTATTTTTAACTTTTCTTCTTCTTTTTTTTTTTTGATGCCTTGATAGTGAGACAGAGTAACGGGTCCCATTTTGAGCATAGTCGAACTCTTTCATGCAGTCAGACCTAAGTGAGTTTCCTGATTTTACCAAGGCCGGAACGCTGATCCCCTTGGATTTAGTTAAACCTTTCTCCTTACCTCGGGTCATACGTTTGACGGTGCGGGTTTCACAAAGACAATTCTCGTCGAGACCCGATTCGAATTAGCATGAGCGGCCCAGTCGGACAAGAGGGTATAGGAAGAGTAACAAAAGGGTTCCTCAAACATCAATCTTCTCAATCAGTCCAACCCTTTCTTCTTTTCTTTTTTTTTCTTCTCTTTTTTCTTCTCTTTTTTATTTTATTTATTTATTTATTTATCTCCTTTTTTTACCCGTGGCGCCCTTTCGGGTTTTCACCACATCCATGGGTTTAGCTCTCTTACCCCAAGCGCCCTTTCGGGTTTTCACCTGGTCCGCACAAGCCCGCTGTTTTTACCCCTAATATCCTTTCTGGTTTTCACTACGTCCATCTTGCTTTGAGCTTGTATTTTTATTTTATTTTTTATTCTTTTTATTATTTTATTTTTTCAAGAGCCACGACATAGACGTCGATTCCGTCATAGCCGGCTGGATGGGGTTCTGGTGTCGTCTCACGACTTGGCTCATGTTGACCTAACAGATATTATGACTGCTTGCGAACCTACAAAGAGGGCTTCCTTCAGGGTCTAGCTTGGCCATGGGTTAGGTTAGGATTTGAAGGTATGCTAGGCAAAAAAGGTTTCCTTGATACGGCTTCAGTTTTCTCAACATACTTTCTTCCTTAGGAGTTTTTACTGTACATGCCTAGTGATTCTTCTATACACATTTTTTTTTTGTTATTCTTTTTCCTCCATTTCAGGCAATCTCTTTATGAGGTTTTAATTTTTTGAGTTTTTTGGATTTGATAGTAACTTTATACACATGCATCTTTTCTCTCTTTTTTTTTTTGGTATATGTACATGTATATTTTTTTTAGGGGAATGGATTTATTGAAAGAAAGGCCCAGGCTCAAATGGGGTAGCAAAGGATATCATCATTTTTAAGGATGTTTTTAGGCTACTGTGCTTGGAAAGATGGCTTCTTTTGGGTGGTTCTTAAGCAGTCACGTATCTGTTTCATCAATACTTAACTTATCGCGATAGACTAAGAGTAGAACCGTCGGACGTATCCAGCATTGATGGGCTCAGGAAGATGATCTCCGTCCATGGTGGTGAGGCGGATGGCATATCCCGACAATACTTTTCGAATGACGTATGGTCCTTTTCAGTTCGGCTTAAACTTTCTGTTGTTTAATTCTAAGTGTGCATGATTTATTTGTGTTTTGAAAACAAATTTGTAATTGCTAAGTTATACTGAGTCTGGAAAAAAAAGGGTAAAGAAATATAAGCACAGAGAGAAGTGAATTAGCCTGCAAGATCAGGGCCAATTATAGCAAGTTTTAAATGTAAATGAGTAAAAGATCGTCCACAGAGAATTTATTTAGAATGCAAGATAAACCTCCAAATCTGAGCTACCAGATCTGGCCTCTTATCCTATCTACAAAGCACATAAGATGGGAGGTTGAATTTGTCACATTAACTAAATGATAAAAGTAAAAGTTAAACTAAATGATCCAGATCTGAGTTGGGGGAATTTTGATGTAAACTTATAAAAATGGAGAAATAATATCTAACTTTGATTTGGTCCTTGAAACACAATGAGAATGACTGCAGATCAAATGAGAAATGATCCAATCTTCATTTGGCTACAAGCACAGATGTAAGAGAAATAAATCTAACTCAAGGGTTAGATTTATTTCAGATTTAGGCTTATGGCTATGGTCTGTCCACTTCAATGGCCACAGACCATCCAATAGTCTTTAATCTAAGCCCTTAATTTAGAACAAGAAACATCACTACAAATGCTGTGAGAGATTAGGTTACAAACACTAATTTCCACAGGGTTAATGAATCAAGGGAAATTGCATGAAAAACAATAAATCTAAAGGAGTCTAATGCAATAAGGAGATCGGAGGGAACCCTTAACATGAATCCAATTGAGAATGTACGGTTTACAACAACCTTTTCAAATTCACCATTACAATTACAGAGCACAACTTAAACAGCTCTCAGATGTGTAGTCTTGAATACAACTCTCTTTTGAATTACAGAAGTATCTCACAGCTCTCAATTGCAAGTAAAAGTTAGGCTATTACAGGGATTTCAGACAAACTATCTGATTTAAAATGGGGGAATAGGAGTGAAACTCAAAATCTGGATGCCCAAATTGGGCAAATGGTTCATCTATTTATAGTTTTTCCTGTGTCTAGCTCGTAGATCGACCAATCGAAGTGTCTCAGATCTCAGATCAACCAATGGTAGTCGAGCACAAGGATCCAGACTGCTTCGCCAATCGTAATTGCTCGATCCGTTCACCAATCAGTGACATAAGCATCAATTTCATATGCAATTTGAAAATCTGTTAGAGCTTCTAGAAGTTCCCGCCAAGTTATTTCATCTCGGGTGCTCACATGGGTGGAATATGCCTTCGCTTCATGCTTAGAATCTTCCGAATGTCCCTAGGTTTTTAAATGCATTGGGAGCGCATGAAAAGATTATTGAATTACCCTTGCAAAAGCCGGGAATCTCCGAATACCATTTCGCATAGTTTAGGGACTTTTTCGCAAGGTAATGACTCAAGCTCTTTTCACAACGCTGTGTTCTGCTAAAGGAGTTTTCTTCTTTCGAATAGGTCAATCATCCTTCAAGAGTTCAGCTCTTCAAAAAACTAAGCCCTGAGTTTTAGTTCTTTTCAGAGTTCGTGTTCTTTTCAAATGTTTAGATTCTTTCAAAAGCACTCAGTAGTGCATTTTTTCCGCTCAATTGCTCCACATTTCTTTTCTCGGGTTGAGACCAGGTCTTTGCCTCTTCGCCTGTATTTTAATGTAGTGAGGTTGTCCTTCTCTTCTTCCTTTGGATCGACATGGATTATCATCTTTTGGCACTTTTAGGCTGCTTTCATGGTTAAGCTCGTCGTTATTGTTAGTAACACAAGCACTTAAAACACTTATTTAGTTCTCTCAAGGGTCCATATCAAGGCCTAGGTTAAAGGGTGGAAAAGGTATTTTCCAGTTCTCAACACACCCCTTAAACCTAAGCTTTGCTAGTCCCTTAGTAAAGTCAGATAAAAATAGAATAAAAAAGCCACTTTTGTAGGGAACACAGTTGCATTTAGCATATACAACAAGCCTTTTAAACCCCTAGGTGATCCCTAGTGGAGGAGTGAAGTCTCCTGAGGGTTTTCAGTGAAGGTACCCACAAACTTCTCCAATAAATCAGTTAAGATCAACGCAGCTCTGTTAAAGCAAACTTTCATCCAATCAGTTTATTCACACCTGCATCAGTCAGGCTGTAAGAAAATTTTCAAGAAAACATCAGTTCAAAACTAAAATTCTGCTGTAATTCCTTTTACCATTCAGTCAATTTGTGTCAAAAAGTTATTTACAAGAAAAATTAATGAACAGCTTGCCTTCTATTTGAGAATCCAGTTTTGATGTTACCCCAATGAGTTGATTTCAAACCCAACTCTCTCCAAGATTTTCACTCAACATGCAAGTAAGAGGGTTGTACTATTTCACACGGCTCAAGAGCAGTTACAGCCCTCAAATAGGACTGTAAACATGAGCATAGGCATTGCTTTTTAGTTCTGAATTCACTGCTCTTTTCACCATAGATTACACAAATTCTTATCTCCATGTGACAGCTCAATCCATCATTGATCAGTAAGGACTTTACTTGGGTTGTAATGTGGCTTATGGGTGAAATTTATCAAGAATAAAGGGGTGGAATGGTGTTCAAAATTGAGAAGTCAGGCAAGGTAAGGAGGTGATAAACACACCTTCTTTAATTCAGCATACTTTCATCTTCCTCTTTGAATTTCCAAAGCCAAAGTGGCCATCTTTTTCTCTTTCTTTTTCAAACTTTCAATGAAATGCCTTTTTTTTTTTTTTTTTTTTTTTGTTTTCAAAGCAACATTGACTGGAATGCCACATTTCTTCTGCCGATACATCATTGCCTTCAATTATTGTTCTTTTTACCAAACTGATACCCAACTCTCCTTTCTTCAGCTTCCTTTCCTTTACTTTCTGAATTCTCAAAGTGAGGGTTAGGCTAAATGAGGTTGATGAGGTTTCAAAGAAATCTTGGATGTATAAAGCTCAAAATGGTGTGTATTCAAGGCAGTTTCAAAAGGTAGGGATTTTTGGAGTTCAAACTGTTCCAAAAGGAGGCCTTACATCATGTCTTTAATATCATGATTGCTGTCAAATTATTTCAATTTGGATATGTGAAAGTAAGCAGGTTGAATCAGTCCTAGAGCAGAAAAAATTGCCAATTCATACCTCCAAAGAATACATTTCAGGCCCAAACCTCACTGGGTGTGGTTTTCTATCAAATTCTTGAGGTATATCATCACTGTTTTCTCTCTTTTTAGGTTTACTAAAACATCAATTTTCTTTTGAAAATTTTCTGACATTCACTTCATGAAAGTATTAGAATTACACTAGAAATTAATTTCAAAAAGTTTTTAACTTCTTCATTTTTCAAAACAGCAGGTGTGAAATTACTTCATTTTCAAAAATTCCACTGATCATAAGCTGTATTGATGTTAACTCAATTATTGACATTTCTGCCACACCCCCAAACCTAAGGGGAGCAGGGTCTGCACTGGTCCAAAGCAAAGAAAAGAAGCAATTAAGAAAAAAAAATCATAATAACAAGAAGAAAGAACAAAAATGCACAGTAATTTCACAAGAAAAACCAGAATTTTATATTACAAACTCATAACACAGATAAGTACAATGTGATTTAATAACTGGGGTCAAAATCTGTGTCATAAGTTGGTTCAATGGGATCAGAACTGGAGTCACTGTCAGAGTCAGAACTAGAATCAGTATTGGAGTCTGAACTCGATTTAGCCTTCTCTTGGATTGTATTTTGCAGCTCAGTGTATTCCTCTGATTTGATCGTTTTGGTGAGGCCAATGTACTTTCCAAGTCTAGTAGTCCTCAGTTTTTCCTGGTCAAGCTGTGCTTGCAACATGGTCACCTTGTGCTGCTCACTCCTAACCATATGAAAAGTTTGACCCAGCAGGTCCTTCATTTTCTCTCTCTCAAATTTCATGAATAACTCCAATTTCCGAATCTGGTTTTCATAAGGGGTTCTAATGTAAGCTTGCAAATCAGCTAACCCCTTGAGGACATCTCTACAGATATATGGATTTTCTTCCATGGCCCTTTCGAGAGCGGTAAATCTGGGAATGGGAATGGAATGGTAGGGGACTAAAGGTATCCCAGCTGTGGGAGTGGGAGAAGAAGGGTCCAGAAGGATGACTTTAGGGTCGGTCTGATTGGCTTGATTAGAGAAAGTGAGGAGTGGTGAAGGGGACTCAACCAGAGGTACTTCAGGTTCAGTTTGGGTAGCATGGGCAGTAGTGGTGAGGGTGGGCAGATCAACCAATACTACCTCAGGTTCAGTTTGGGCACCATGGTCATCAACAGCAGGTACAGTGGTTATGGTAGTTGTATGGGATGTGGAGGCTAAGGTTTGGAAAAGGTCATTGGTCACAGACTGATTATCTGTGTTGATCTGTAGTTGGGCTTGGATGGATTGGAGAAAGGTAAGTATTTGGCTAATAGATTCAGGTGTGGGGGAGGTATGCATAGCAGGGGCTGGTAAAACTGAAGTGGATGGTGGAGGTGCAATGGGTGAAATGGCTGTAAAAGGAGAAGTAGCCAAGTGAGTGAAATGAGGAGGGTCAGGTATAGGGATAGGTTCAAGCCCAACGTTTTCAAAAATAGACCCCATCAATGAGGAATAAGCCTCTGTAGTGAAAGGCTCAGGTTCAGGGGTATGGGATACTTCAGGTGTGTGGGCTAAAGGAGCAGGTGAACTTGAGAGGCTTTGGAGAAGAGGAGTGCAAGGAGATTGTTCAATAAAATCTGTGGCCAAGTCTTGGGCATTGGTGGGAGAAATTGGTGGTGTGAGTATGGTTGGAGTGGTTGGTGTAGAGGGGGAATCTGCAATTGGGATAATGGTGGGTATGGGAGATGGGACTGCTGGAATAGGTGAAGTGGCAGGAGCTGGACTAGGTGAGGAGGGTAAAATGCCAATTTCTTCAAGAATTGGTGCAGCTGAAGAGCTGGTCACCACAGGAAGGACAACTTCTTCAAGAATGGGTGCAGCTAAAGAGCTGGTCACCTCAGGGTCTGGCAAAGCCGGTTCTAAGGGAGCTGCAGGGGCAGGTTCATGTATGGCAGGTCCACTAACAACTGAGATGCAGGCTCAGTAGCAATTGCAGGTGTAGGTTCACCTTCCTCTCTCAGTCTTTTCAGCATTGCTTGGCTTGTAGTCCAAGCCTTTTTCCCAAAATTGTGAGGAGCTATGACTTCAAATGGCTCCTGGTCATCAATGTCAAACTTAGCTCTTAGGAGGGCTGTGATCAATCTACCAAATGGGATTCCAGTTAATTTCTGCTCCTTTTTCAACTTGGCACTAATATCAGCCATGCCTTCAAAAATTAACATAGGGGCATTGAAAAATTGCCCCTTAGAAAAATGAAAGAGAGCCTCTAAAATTGGTGTCCTCCTTTCTTGGCTGTGCCCGATGACATAAAAACTGCCCCTCAAAATTGAATTCATCAATAAAAATTGAGGTGCTAGGTCTCTCCTCATTATGGACTGTCCAGTTCCAACGATCCCTTGGGTTAAATGTGCAGCCATTTCTCTGAAGGAGGTCGCTCAAAAGTCCAATGGGCCAGAAGGATCATATTGAAAAGGTATCCCCAAAGCATTCCCAATGTCTTCATATGTGACCGTTAGATCGCAATCATCAATAAAGATAACCAGGGTAGGGACATCAGCATCTTTTTCAGTGACTTTTACCGGGTTTTGGTACCATAATTTCACCATTCGCGGATAAATTTTCTCTGGCAGAGGGGTAAGGATATTGCTTAGTGAGGCATCTCTCATGTATCTTAAAGATAGCTGACAGTTCGGTTTGTTGACGAAAAAAGTTTCGTCCACAATAAGCTCAGGAATTAGCTTCTGAGCTTCAATGAATGGATTTGGCAGTACCAAATGCATAGGCAGAGGAGGAAGCTCAGGTTCAGGACTAGCAGCTGCAGGGATGGGTTCCTCATGTCTAACTTTCTTCCCTTTCTCAATCCTATCAGCTTTATCCATTGATAGTTTTCTTTTGGCTAAAGTTTTGGTTTTTTCTTTTGGGGTTGGTTTGCTAATTTTCTTAGCAGAAGATTTTGGGAACATGGCAGCCAGCGATTTTTCAGCTTTCCCCATTCTAAATTTGTGTATGAAAACACCCACAACAAATGCTGACACAAAATCAAACTTTGCAAATGATAAACAGAGGAAATGAGCAGAAAAATACCAAAATCTAGGGTTTTTGATTGAACGTGTTGCTTGCTTGCTGAAATCCACCAGACCAGAAGCTAAAATCCCTCTTTTAAAGCTCAAATGATTGAAAAAATGTGAAGAAAAGCGTGGCTGAATTCTAAAATCATGCAAGGAAAGAAAGAAATGGGGTTTCTGTGGAACAGGACGTTCTCAGAAAGCTTTCGAATATGAAACCCTTACTTCGAAAGGGTTTAAATATGCTCAAAGTTAATTTCGCAAAGTCATTTTTTAAGTTTTCGAAAAGTTCCAAAACAGACCTTTTTACAACTGAGAATGGCATCAGTACCATTCGAAAAGCTAATAGCTTCAGAAATAACTTTTCGAAAAGAAAATGGCTTCAGAAACAACTATTCGAAAAGCAAATCCTTGCTTTCGAGCAGTTCGTTCTTCTTTTTGAAAAGTAAATTGAACTTTGAGAAAAGACAATTTTTACTTTGCGACTTAACTTTTCACATATTTAAACCTTGCGAAAAGAGAACAAACATGAATAAAAATAGAGAAAAAGAAAACTAAGCAAAAACTATGGAATAAACATATATTGTACAGTTGTATACCATCAGATTTGGGGAGGCTCTTGATGATAGATGGGCATCACAGGCTCCTGGGTATTTTCAATGCATGGTTTGAGCCTCTGACCATTTACTTTCAAGATTTTTCCATTACTTGGATCTAAAATGTCAACAGCTCCAGAAGGAGCTACATGAATGACAGTATATGGCCCTTCCCATCTGGATCTCAGCTTTCCAGGAAAAAACTTAAATTTTGAGTTAAATAACCATACCTTAGAGCCAGCTGTGAACTCTTTTCTCAACAAATTTTTATCATGGAAGGCTTTGACTTTCTCTTTGTAAGATCTTGAATTGGTGTATGCATCCATTCTCGCCTCCAACTCAAAGAAGTTGCAATTTCCTGTGATTACCAGCAGTAGTCAGATCCATGTTCAATGTTTTAATAGCCCAAAAGGCTTTATATTCTAACTCCACTGGTAAATGGCATGCTTTGCCATAGACCAACCTGAATGGGGACATGCCAATTGGGGTTTTATAGGCTGTCCTATATGCCCATAATGCATCAGTCAGCTTAAAGGACCAATCCTTTCTGTCCTTCTTCACAGTCTTTTCCAGTATATGTTTGATTTCTCTATTGGAAATCTCCACTTGTCCACTGGTTTGTGGATGATATGGAGTAGCTACTCTATGAGTCACAGAGTATTTTTCAATAAAGTTTCAAAATGTTTATTACAAAAATGGCTTCCCCCATCACTGATAATAGCTCTGGGAAAACCAAACCTGGAAAAAATTTGATCCTTTAAAAATTTTAGAACCACTCAGTGATCATTGGTTTTAGTGGCTGAGGCTTCAACCCATTTGGATACATAGTCCACAGCTACTAAAATGAAATTACATCCATTGGAAGGAGGAAAGGGACCCATGAAGTCTATCCCCCAAATATCAAACAATTCAACTACCAAAATAGGCTGTAAAGGCATTGAGTTTCTCTTGGAAATGCTGCCCAATTTCTGGCAGTTCTGGCAAGACTTACAGTGCTGCAGAGCATCTTTGAAAAGTGTAGGCCAATAAAATCCACACTGCAAAACCTTTGCAGCAATTTTGTTTCCACTAAAATGACCTCCACAGGCCTGTTCATGACACATAGAAAGTATTCTATGAAATTCTTGGTCAGGGACACATTTTCTTATTATTTGGTCTGCACAACTCTTAAACAGATAAGGATCTTCCCAAATGAAATGTTTAACCTTTGAGAAGAAAAGATCTTTATCCATTTTATTCCAATGTTAAGGAATTCTTCCAGTAGCCAAAAAGTTGACTATGTTTGCAAACCAAGGGGTGTGTATACTAATAGCAAAAAGTTGCTCATCAGGGAAAGATTCATTGATAGGCAGCCTATCAATCTCAGCAGTTGAAATTCTAAACAAGTGATCAGCCACCACATTCTCCACACCCTTTTTATCTTTGATCTGTAAATCAAATTCTTGTAATAGGAGGATCCACCTGATTAATCTTGGTTTGGTGTCCTTCTTAGACAGAAGGTATTTCAAGGCAAAGTGGTCAGTGAACACCACTATTTGTGAACCCAAGACATATGACCTGAATTTCTCTAAAGCAAAAACAATTGCCAGCAGCTCCTTCTCAGTTGTTGTGTAATTGAGTTGTGCATCAATCATTGATCTACTGGCATAAGCTATGACATGAGACAGCTTATCCTTTCTCTATCTAAGGACAGCTCCCAAAGCATAATCTGATGCATCACACATCAGTTCAAAAGGTAGTGAATAATCTGGAGACTGCAATATTGGAGCTGAAATCAAACAGTTTTTTAAGAATTCAAATGCCTTCATGCATTCATTATTGAAAACAAAAGGGACATCTTGGCATAATAAATGACAAAGAGGCTTGGTTATTTTACTGAAGTCCTTAATGAACCTTCTCAGAAATCCAAAGATGTCCCGTAAAAACTTCGATTTGTTTAACAGCTTTTGGGAGGTGGTAAATGCAATTAAATCAATTTTGCTCATGTCACCTCAATGCCCTTGTGGAGAACAACATGGCCAAGGACAATGCCTTGGGTGACCATGAAATGGCTCTTCTCCCAGCTCAAAACTAGATTGGTTTCTTCACATCTCGTAATAACCAATTTGAGATGATGTAAACATCGGGAAAACTGCTCTCAGAGATTGAAAAATCATCCATAAAAATCTCCATAAATTGGTCAATCATATCAGAGAAAATGGAGTACATGCATCTTTGAAAGGTAGCAGGAGCATTACAAAGACCAAAAGGCATTCTCCTATAGGCAAAAGTGCCAAAAGGGCAAGTGAATGTGGACTTTTCCTGATCTTGTGGGTACACAGGAATCTGGTTATAACCAGAGTAACCATCAAGAAAACAGTAATAAGCTTTTCCTGCTAGCTTATCTAAAATCTGATCAATGAATGGGAGAGGGAAATGGTCTTTTCTGGTCATTGAATTTAATTTTCTGTAATCAATACAGACCCTCCACCCAGTTGTTTGTCTGGTTGACACAAGCTCACCAAAATCTGAGGTTACAACAGTGATCCCAGATTTCTTAGGTACCACCTATGTAGGTGCCACCCAAGCTGAATCTGAAATGGGGTAAATGACCCCTGCATCCAACAACTTAACAACCTCTTTCATGACCACTTCCTACATATGAGGGTTCAACCTCCTTTGCATTTCCCTAGAAGGCTTTGAATCTTCTTCCAAATGGATTTTATGCATGCAAACAGCTGGACTGATTCCTCCCAAATCAGTAATAGTCCAGCCAATTTCGCTTCTATGTTGTTTCAAAACAATCAACAGCTCTTCCTCCTGCTCCTTTGTGAGGGAGGAAGAAATAATCACAGGCAATGATTTATGATCTCCTAAAAATACATATTTCAAATTTTCTGGCAACTGCTTCAGTTCTAAATCAGGTGGGCTGAGAAAAAATGTAACAAAGGTACCGTAGCTGTTTGTGGAAGGGGAAGAGTAGCAGGTTTCCAAGAAGAGAAACTTGCTGATTGATTATGAGTTCCTTGCACAACATTTGCTTCCTCAGACTTTGAGGTACAAACTGTTTCTTCCTCGGAATTTCCCCAAGCATCTTTAGAATCTGTGGTGAAATCTTCACACTGCAGAAACTGTTTTAAAGTCCCTTCTACCAGTTCATCCAATAGATCAATATGAAAACATTCCTCAAAGCTAAATTGAGGCTGTCTGACTGCATTATAAACATTTAATTTTACCTTCATGTTTCCAAAAGAGACTTCCATAATACCAGACCTGCATTGAATGCAAGCATTCTTGAGCTGTGAATGGTCTTCCCAAAATGACAGGGATGGAAGTTTTGCTTTTGGTAGGTTCCATGTCCAAAACTAGAAAATCAGCAGGATAGAAAAATTTATCTACTCCCACCAATACATCTTCAATCATCCCAACTGGCTTTCTTTCAGATCTGTCTATTAGTTGTAACAACACATGAGTGGATTTTAATTCTCCCAAACCTAGTTTCTCATATACAGAATATGGAAGTAGGTTGACACTAGCACCTAAATCTAATAAAGCCTTTTCAATGGTATGTTCCCCAATAATGCAAGGGATTGTGGGGATTCCAGGATCTTGAAGTTTAGGAGGTGTGGCAATAGACAACACCTGATTAACTCTTTCCACAACAAAGACCTTCTTGGATAACTGTATCCTAGACTGTCTTTTGTGAGTGCAGACATCTTTCAAAAAATTTACATATGCTGGAATTTGTTTGATTGCCTCAAGCAAAGGTAGATTTATCTTGACTTGCTTGAAAGTCTCCATCATTTCATCTATTTTTGTGTTCCCTTTATCAAAAGGGGATACAGATTTCATTGCATGAGGAAATGGTAAATGAGGAACTAGTCCTTCATCTATAGCTTTAGAAGCATTATCAGAATCTTTTTGATTTTTTTGTTTTTTATTTGTTTGATTTTTCTGAGGTACATCAGCACCCCCACTGCTAACATTATGCTACTCTTGCTGCATATCTTTATCATTTTCCTCACTTTTTTCTTCTTTAGTACCCACTTTGTTATTTATGATTCTTCCACTTCTCAAAGTTATGACAGTTTTTACTTCTTCATGTGAAAGAGAAGCTTCTCCAACCATGAACTGTCCTTTGGGATTGTTCAAAGGTTGGCTGGGTAACTTTCCTTCCTCTCTTTTGGCCAAAGTATTTGAAAGCTGACCCAATGTTTCTTCAATCTTCTTTATGCTCTGACTGTGAAAGTTCACAGTCTGAGTTAGAGATCATAAATTCTGGAGTGAATTTAGGACTTGATCTTCAAAAGAAGGGGACCTGGAAGGGATTTGAACTGGAGCAGATTGCTGCACAGGTTGTTGTGGAATGGGCTGCTGAAAATTTGGCTTGGCATAAAAATTCTGCTGATAAGGCTGCGCAGTTTTGAAAGGCATTTGGTTCTTTGGTTGCTGTTGCTGTTGTGATTGATAATTCCCCTGGCTCCACCTCAAATTGGGGTGCCCTCTCCATGTATATTCATTTGACTGCATCTGTCCAAATGATTGGGCAGGATGAGCTTGTTCCACCACTAGATCTGGGAACTGTGGTGTAGCAGGACATTGGTCAATTGAATGAGTAGGGGACTGGCATATCAGACATGCCTCCTCTACTCTTGCAACCATTGGATTTTTAAGTGAGTCCATCAATCTATCAAACTTTGTGGTTAAATTATCCATCTTTCTTTCCAACTCATTCACCTCATAAATCTTTCCTTTGGTGGTTTGCTGATTGTTCAACCTAGCAGAATTTTCAATATCTCCTGACAGAGATTCCTGTTGAGTTGAGTTTTCACCAATTACTTCAAATAAGTCCCAAACCTCCTCAACTGTTTTTTGCAAGTAAGTGCCTCCACAGGAAGCATCTACCATATTCTTGCCTTTTTGATCAATTCCTTGATAGAAGCTTTGAACCAGCTGCCATCTGGGAATTTGATGATGAGGACATTGCCTTAAAAGTTCCTTAAATCTTTCCCATGCTTCATGAAAAGCTTCAGTTGAGTTTTGTGAAAAGGAAATGATGCTTTGTCTCAATTGGCTTGTTTTAGACATTGGGAAGTATTTGGCTAAAAATTGACACTGCAAATCATTCCAAGAAGTGATACTATTTTGTGCTAACATAGACAACCATGCTCTAGCTTTGCCCTTTAATGAAAAAGGAAAGAGCCTAAGCTTGGTTGCCTCTGGACCAAGTCCAGCTATGTTGAATGTGGTGCAAAGAGACAAGAATTCATCCACATGTTTGTATGGATCTTCCTTACTCAACCCATGGAAGGAAGGAAGCATTTGGATAGTCGATGATTTGATCTCATAATTTCCTTCAACAGTAGGAAATTGAATGCAAAAGGGAGAATTATAAGCACCAGGTGCAAAGTAATCCCTCAAAAGTCAAGGTTCTTCACCCATAGTAACTGTTTCAGCAGAATTCTGTGTTGTTTGTCTGGTTCGTAATAGCCTTTCAACTTCTAAATTCAGAGGGACAATCTCAGGGCTGAGAGTCCTCCTACCAAACATACAACACAGAACAGATAATCAGATTATTCACATCAAACCTTCAGAATTCCTTTTTAAGTAGTTTCCCTTCTTCAAAATGGATATGAATAATTGCACAGATATAAACAATAGAATAGTTTAGTACTGATGTAAAAATGAAAACTTAGGTTTACCTATTTTAGAACAAATTCCCCGGCAACGGCGCCAAAAACTTGTTGTTTAATTCTAAGTGTGCATGATTTATTTGTGTTTTGAAAACAAATTTGCAATTGCTAAGTTATACTGGGTCTGGAAAAAAAAGGGTAAAGAAATATCAGCACAGAGAGAAGTGAATTAGCCTGCAAGATCATGGCCAATTGTAGTAAGTTTTAAATGTAAATGAGTAAAAGATCGTCCACAGAGAATTTGTTTAGAATGCAAGATAAACCTCCAAATCTGAGCTACCAGATCTGGCCTCTTATCCTATCTACAAAGCACATAAGATGGGAGGTTGAATTTGTCACATTAACTAAATGATAAAAGTAAAAGTTAAACTAAATGATCCAGATCTGAGTTGGGGGAATTTTGATGTAAACTTATAAAAATGGAGAAATAATATCTAACTTTAATTTGGTCCTTGAAACACAATGAGAATGACTGCAGATCAAATGAGAAATTATCCAATCTTCATCTGGCTACAAACACAGATGTAAGAGAAATAAATCTAACTCAAGGGTTAGATTTAGGCTTATGGCTATGGTCTGTCCACTTCAATGGCCATAGACCATCCAATAGTCTTTAATCTAAGCCCTTAATTTAGAACAAGAAACATCACTACAAATGCTGTGAGAGATTAGGTTACAAACACTAATTCCCACAGGAAATCAAGGGAAATTGCATGAAAAACAGTAAATCTAAAGGAGTCTAATGCAATAAGGAGATCGGAGGGAACCCTTAACATGAATCCAATTGAGAATGTACGGTTTACAGCAACCTTTTCAAATTCACCATTACAATTACAGAGCACCTTAAACAGCTCTCAGATTTGTAGTCTTGAATACAACTCTCTTTTGAATTACAGAAGTATCTCACAGCTCTCAATTGAAAGTAAAAGTTAGGCTATTACAGGGATTTCAGACAAACTATCTGACTTGGAAATGGGGGAATAGGAATGAAACTCAAAATCTGGATGCCCAAATTGGGAAAATAGTTCATCTATTTATAGTTTTTCCCAGGTCTAGCTCAGATGTGTATCGACCAATCAGCAGTGCTCAGATCTGTATCAACCAATGGTAGTCGAGCACAAGGATCCAGATCTGTTCTGGCCAACCAGAATTGCTCGATCTGGTTCAGCCAATTAGGCGGCATAAGCATCAATTCTGTTATGCAATTTGAAAATCTGTTAGAGCTTCTAGAAGTTCCCGCCAAGTTATTTCATCTCTGGGTGCTCACATTGGGTGGAATATGCCTTCGCTTCATGCTTAGCATCTTCTGAAATGTCCCTAGGTTTTTAAATGCATTGGGACGCATGAAAAAGATTAGTGAATTACCCTTGTAAAAGCTGGGAATCTCCAGAATACCATTTCACATAGTTTAGGGGACTTTTCGCAATGTACTGTGACTCCTGAAGCTCTTTTCGTAACGTTCAGGTTCTGTTCGAAAGGAGTTTTCTTCTTTTCAAATAGGTCAATCATCCTTTCGAAGAGTTCAGGCGCTCTTCGAAAACTAAGCCTGGAGCTTTTAGTTCTTTTCGTAGAGTTCAGGTTCTTTTTGAAATGTTCAGATTCTTTTCGAAAAGCACTCTGTAGTGCATTTTTCTGTTCGAATTGCTCCACATTTCTTTTCTGGGTTGAGACCAGGTCTTTGCCTCTTTAGTTCAGGTATTTTAATAGCTCGTGAGGTTGTCCCTTCTCTTTCTTCCTTTGGATCGACATGGATTATCATCTTTTTGGCACTTTTAGGCTGCTTTCATGGTTAAGCCTGCCTTTATTGTTAGCTATAACACAAGCATTTAAAACACTTATTTAGTTCTCTTCAAGGGTCTATTAAGGCCTAGGTTAAAGGGTGGAGAAAGGTATTTTCTGGTTCTCAACACTTTCCTCTTGGATCAGCATGGAGGGATGGGAAGATCTTCTTCAGCACAGTGTCTCCTACCTTTAGATCTCGACACGTTTATTGTAAGCGCGTGCAATTCTCCCCTGGTAAATTTGAGTGTAACACAAGCCTAGGAGTCTCTTCTCATCTAATAAGTTTAATTGTTCAAAGCGAGATCTCTCTCTCTCTGCTTTCGGTAAGCCTGATTCCATGAGGATTCAGAGTGAGGGTACTTCAACCTCTACTGGGAGGACGACCTCGATTCCATACACAAGGGAGAATGGTGTTGACCCTGTAGCGGTACAGATCGACGTTCGGTAGGCTCACAAAGCAAATGACAGTATTTCACTCCAATCTCAATAAGTGACGACCATTTTCTCAAGGATGCAGACCACTGTCTTTTTCGTATCTTCCACGGCTCCATTAGTTTGAGGCCGATAAGGGAATGAGCAATGGTGATTGATCTTGTATTGCTCGCAGAAGTCTTGGATGTGCTTATTCACAAAGTTTGTCTCATTGTCCATGATGATATCTTTGGGTACTCCAAATCGGCACACAATATTGTTCTTGAGAAACTTCTCAACGTGGCTGGCCGTGATGTTGGCATATGACGCCGCTTCTACCCACTTGGTGAAGTATTCAATGGCGACGAGGATGAACCGATGCCTGTTTAATGCTTTTGGATTAATCATTTTGACAACGTCAAGGCCCCAGGTAGCAAATGGCCAAGGATTGGTCATGCAGTGAAGATCAATGACAGGAGCGTGTATCAGACTGGAGTGTTCTTGACACTTGTAGCATTTTTGAACATGTTTGCAACAATTCGATTCCATGGTGGTCTAAAAGTATCCCTGCCGTAGGATTTTCTTAGCGACCATGTGATCGTTGACGTGGGCTCTGCATACTCCCTCATGGATTTCTTTCATAATATTGACCGCTTCTCTTTTAGTGAGGCACCTAAGTAAGATGTTGTATGATCGCTTGTAGAGGCATTCCCCATAAATGACATAACCTGTCGCTAAACGTTGAATGGTTCGTCAGTTTGTCTTGGATGTACCCTCTGGGAAAGTTAGGGTCTCGAGGAAATTCTTGATATCTCAGAAGCAAGGTGGCTCATCATCAGGCTTTGTAGGTTCCTCAATGTGGAGGCAGAAGGCCGGCTCATTCCTCTGCTCAATCTTGATCCGCTTCATCTCAACACCATAGGGGATTTCAATCATTGATGCCAAAGTTGCTAATGTGTCGGCAAAGCGATTCCTTATCCCGGGGATGTATGAGAAAGTCACATCTTAGAAGAAAGCTATCAGATCCTCGAGGTATTCATGATAGGGGATCAGTTTCTCATCTTTCGTCTTCCAGTCACCATTCGTCTGACATATGATTAACTATGAATCCCCAAATACTCGAAGGTGAGTTACATTCAGATCGAGAGCTGCCTGTAGACCAGTAGCGCAAGCTTCGTACTCAACCATATTGTTAGTTCAAGGGAAGTTGAGCTTGATAGAGACTAGTACATGGGATCCTTTTGTTGAAATTAGGATGGCGCCAACTCCTTGGCCCTCGACATTTGCTGCCCCATCAAAGTGCTTTACCCATGATTCTTTTGCTTCTTCAGTATCGTCTTCCGTCATGAACAAGATATCTTCATCTAGGAATTCAATTCTTAACGGGTCATAGTCAAGTAAAGGATTATTAGCAAGATGATCAGCAAGCACCTGCCCCTTGATCAATTTCTGAGTGACGTACGTGATGTCAAATTCAGATAATAAAAGTTGCCATCGTGCGGTTCATCCAGTGAGAGCTGGCTTTTCAAATAGGTATTTTAATGGGTCCATTCGGGCCAAGAGCAAAACCACCTGAGATAGCAAATAGTGGCAAAGCCTTTGAGTAGCCCATACAAGAGTCAGGCATGCTTTCTCCAGATGAGAGTAGCGCGCTTCATAATCAGTAAACTTCTTGTTCAGATAGTAAATGGCCTGCTCTCTTCTTCCCGTTTCATCGTGCTACCCCAAGACACATTCCATTGAAACATCCGTAGTGGAGAGATACATCAAGAGTAGTCTCCCTGGCTCAGGTGGTATCAAAACAGGTGGATTAAGGAGGTAGCTTTTGATTTTTTCGAACGCTGCCTGACAATCGTCGTTCCATTCAACGGGCGAATTCTTCCTTAGTAACTTGAAGATCGGCGTGCAGATTGGAGTTAACTGTACAATGAACTGAATGATATACTCTATTCTACCCAGAAACCCTCTAACCTCTTTCTCAGTAGACGGCGGTGGCATTTTAGTGATGGCTTTGACTTTAACTGGGTCGACCTCAATCCCTCTCTTGCTGACGATGAACCTCAGCAGTTTCCCTGACATAGCACCAAATGCGCACTTCTGTGGATTCAGTCGTGGTCTATATTTCCTCAGCCTTTCAAATAGCTTCTGAAGGTTTACCAGATGGTCGCTTCTCTCTGGTGACTTGGCTATCATATCATCAACATACACTTCAATCTCTCGGTGCATCATATCATGAAATAGTGTAGTCATAGCTCTCTCGTACGTTGCACCGACATTCTTCAGCCCGAATGGCATGACTCGATAGATAAAGGTTCCCCAAGGGGTAATGAACGCTGTCTTCTCACGATCAACCTCTGCCATTTTGATCTGATTATATCCTGAGAATCCATCCATAAAAGAAAGCATCTCGTGCTTAGCTGTATTATCAACCAAGATGTCGATGTGTGGTAATGGGAAATCATCCTTTGGGCTCACTTTGTTCAAATTGCTAAAATTGATACACATGCGGACCTTTCCATCCTTCTTTGGCATAGGTATGATATTGGCTAGCCATTGCGGGTATTTAGATACTATGAGAAACCCTGCATCGTATTGTTTAATGACCTCATCTTTGACTTTCAGCATCCATTCGGGTCGGAGACGTCTCAGCTTTTGCTTGACTGGCTTCATATCAGGGTAGAGGGGCAACTCATGCTCGACCAAATCAGTATCCAAACTAGGCATGTCCTCGTATGACCAAGTAAAAACGTCTTGGTATGATCGAAGGAAGTCGATCACGCCTTTTCTTTTCTCAGGAGACAGTGACATTCCGATTTTGGGAACCTCCTTAGTTCCTACATTGATGTCTTCGGTTTCTTCGACAATGGGGGTAGGGCCATACTCAAAGTCGGCAAATCAGTCAAGGAGCTCATTGGGGTGTTCCTCGAAGGGGACATCCTCGTCCAGACTCGTGATCCCTACCTCTCCTTATATTTCTATAGGGAAGGGGTTGATTTCACGTGGGACGGGCATTTTGATTAAGGCATCCTTTTGTGGGACATTTTTTCGAATTTTAAATGACAATATTTTTGGACTTTGTATTTTTTCAATGTTTTTGGGATTTTGTTTTTTTTCCATGCTTTTGAGATTTTATATTTTTTCCATGTTTTTGAGATTTTTGTTTTCTTCGGAGACAGACCCTTGGAAAGACGGGTTACTATATACACAAGGTACTGTTTGCCAAGGGCTTCTCTCACTTTTTATAGGTTTTTTTTGGGGAAACAGGTGCCAAATGTTAGGCCACTTCCTGCTTCCATGGTTTGGGGCAAGGATGCCCAGTTGCGTACCTGAGGGGCCACTTCTTTACCTGTTGGGATGGAGGGTGCTGACTTATATGACTCATTAGAGTCAGCCTCCATCATATTAATCCCCATTTCATCTGAGATCATGTCCTCAAATGATAACTCAGTTTTGTGGTGATTCACCACAGGGGGGGTTTGTTTAGGTACCGACTGTCGTTCTTCGAAAAGGGACAATGCGGCCAAATCTATCTCCAAGCTGGGAAGGGAGATCTGGGGATTGGTGGGATGGACTGGGGCTGTGGGTTTGTGTGGGGTCAAATGAGTTACCCTGTTTCGATCAATTTTTATGACCCCTGCGCTAATGAAGGAATCCCTGATGTGCGGCCTAGGGTGAGGTTTCTCTTCTATGTTGATTCCTCGAGCTCTTGCAGCCGTGGCCTGGCTTTCTCTTTGGCCTCTTGGATCTCTTCTTCTATGGGCTTGTAACCTAACCCGAATCCGACCTTCTGTCCCTTGGCAATAACTGGGTCTTTCCTTCCTTGTAATATGGGTCCCAGACCCCTTCCTTTCTGATAGCCCCACTTTTAGAGCATAGCCACCGCTACTTCCATTCCGCCGCTGGTTGCTGAAGTGATGTTTCTAGGAGGTTTTGGGCCTACAGCCGACACCTCATATTCAAAACTATGTAAGTCGGTGTCTTCCTCAGTATGTGGCACATCCACTACCTTAGGATTTTCAATGTTGTGGGTAGCCTTGTCTTTCTCATCGTGCCCTTCACCAATGATGATGATCACCTTCTATCCTGATATGAATTTTAATTTTTGATGGAGGATAGAAGGTATCGCCCCAACCTCATGCAACCATGGGCGCCCTATTAGTAGATTAAAAGAGGATTTGATATCCATCACTTGGAATGGTATGGAAAAGGTCATGGGCCCGATTACGAGCTCAAGGTCAACTTCTCCCATGATCTCCCGCCTCGTGTTATCAAAACCTCGAGCACTCGTCCTTGTTGGCCTCAAAATTGTTCCACCCAAATTTTGGTGGCAGATCTCAATGGGCACACGTTCAATGCAGATCCATTGTCAATTAAAACCAAGGGGATTATCATGTTCCCGGATTCGACAGTGATGTTGAGAGATTTAGAATGACTATTTCCCTCCTCTGGCAGGTCTGCATCCGAAAAAGATATGGCATTGGGAGCCATCACTTAAACAATTATCTGCCCAACTTCATCTGGGCTGACTTGAAGTGATACATGAGCATTTTTTAATGCCCCCATTAATGCTAGAAAATAGAGTGGGGATGTCATCAATAAATCCATACAGTAATATGGGCCGACATTCTTTTTAGCTGAGTCTCCAGTATATGTTCTCGACTCATCTTCTAAAATGGATTCACAGTGCTCTCTTTCTTCCCCATGGGTTGGGCTTGTGGTGCTGCTATTGTTGCTGTTGCTGCTGCTGCCGCTGTCTCAGGCTATCTCGAGATCTTCCTCGACCTGGCAACAAAGTCCACGGCTCCCTCTCTGCAATTGGTAATTTATTGGTGGTGGGGGATCGGGGGTCTATTGGTTTATTGGGTAATGGATGAGGGTGGTGGAATATGGTTGATACGCATTCATTTGTACGTAGTTAATGGGGGTGGATGGTGGGAAATAGGCCCTAAGATCTAGGGGTTCAACTGTTGGTGTAGGGGTAGGAAAATAATCTGCCAGATTCAGGGGTTCAATCACCCCCTCAGTTCCTTCTCCTAGATTTCTCTGCCTTGGTGCCACAAACATTTCTGGATTACAAATGAAGTCTGATGGATCAAACTCCAATTCTTCTTCAAATTCCTCTACCATCCCTATGGTGGGTCTGGGACCTGCTATTCCGATAAGGTGTGGTGGTAAAGGCACCTGATGGATATTGGCATGCTGGTTTGCTTGGGTGGGTGCAGGGGGAATGATCTTTCCAGCATCGATTAAGTCCTCGATCGCGTGCTTCAATGGGAAGCAACGATCAGTCGGGTGACCCGGACCCTAATGAAAATTACAATGAGTATTAGGGTCAAAATTATATGGAATCGGATTAGGAGGAAGTCATGGTTGGAGAACAGTTATTAAACCCTTTTCAATTAATAATGGCAAAAGTACACTCAGAGATTACCCTAAGGGCATAAAGACTCGATCATAACGGGCTCTCCTCTCCGGGGTCATTTGCATTCCTTGCCTATTCCCTGCTCTTTGTACTAGCCTTGTCCTGACGGGAGCTAGTTGTGTTGCTTGGAATTGGAACGGGGCTACATTGTTATTGTTGGGCCGAGTGTTTGCAACATTTTACACCTCTGCCCTTGTCCTCCTGTCATTCTTCTGCTCAGTAAACCTCCTAACCCTGCTAGGGCCCCCTGAAGCATTCTTACTCAACTGCCCTTCCCTGATGGCATCCTCACAGCGGTAGGCATTCCTCACCAAATCAGCAAAACCGGACTACTGTTGATATACAAGAAAATCAAAAATCACTGGTAGAGTGTTCTTTGAAATCATCTCTATCTGCTCATCGTCCGGTATTCTTTTTCTGACTTGAGCTGCCAGTGCTCTCCAATGCCCCAAATAGTCGCCAAAGGTCTCGTTGGGATTCTGTTTCAAACAAGCCAAATCAGACTTGCGCAGTTCAATATCAGTATTATAGACATACTGTTCCTTGAACAAATGAGTCAAATCTTTCCATGTCTTCATCATGGATGGTTCAAGAGATGTGAACCACCTTAGGGCTGGTCCGGTCTAACTTTTCTGAAAGACATTTATTAGCAGTCTCTCGTCCCCCTCGTACTGGCACATGTCCGATTGCACACCACAATAGGACTTGAGGTGTGCAATCGGGCTGCCTGTGCCATTGTACTTGTCGAATATTGACATTTTAAATTTAGGGGGCAGGGGGACCTCAGCGAACAGACATAAGTCTATGAAGTCCGTAGCGTGGATTTTAGCACCACCCATTTTCATCAGCTACTTTTGTATTTTGTCTAACTGTTCTTTCAGCTGTTCTGACTCTTTTGATACAGGGGTCGCTTTCTCGGCCGTCAATTGGACTTCAGTCTGGGCTACTAGGGTGTGGGCAATTACTAGAGGAGGGTTAAGGCTGGTCAATGCCCCAGCATAGGCCTCACTATTCCTAATCTCGTCCTCTTCATACTGCTGGTCGGTATAATGTGTAGTGAGGGCGGGATTCTCCTGTTGTTGTTGCATGGGTTGGATGGGAATGTCATGACTGGGGGTTGGGTGAGCCCATTAGGGGTGAGGAAAGGCTTGTTGGGTGATGGGAATTTGATTTTGAGGTGGGGCCTGGTGGGGCCATTGGGTATGGGGGAAGGTTTGGAGATGGCCTTGGGGTGTGGGGCCATGGGAAAATTGGGCTTGGGGGATGGCATGGGTTTGACCTAGCTGTGAAGGTTAGGTTAAATGTTGGGGGTATTATGGATGGTATGAGTGTGGGGTTTGGGTTTGGGCCATGAACCCTTGGTCATTTTGGATCATGGGCCACTGATAGGTTTGGGCCATGGACCCTTGGTAGGTTTGGGCCACAGGCCCTTGATGGGTGTGGGCCAATGGGCCTGGGTAGGTTTGGGCTAAGGGCCCTTGAGGGGTTTGACCCAATGGACCTTGATGGGTCTGGGTCAGGGCCCTTGATGGGTCTGGCCCAATGGGCCTTGACAGGTCTGGGCCATGGGCCTTTGGTGGGTCTAGCCCAATGGGCTTCGATGGGTCTGGCCCAATGGGCTTTGATGGGTCTAGCCCAATGGGCCTTGGTGGGTTTGGGCCATGGGCCCTTGGTGGGTCTGGGCCATGGGCCCTTAGTCGGTCTGGCCCAGTGGGCCTTGATGGGTTTCGACCATGGGCCCTTGGTGGGTCTGGGCCATGGGCCCTGGGCCCTGGGTGGTGGGGTATTGGGCCATGGGGCCCTGGGATATGTGGCAAAAGGGGGTTTGGGCCAATGGGCCTTGGGGTATGTGGGAGTTTGGAGATTGGGCCATGGGGTAAGTGGGTAATGGGGGTTTGGGTGGTGTGGATTATGGGGGGTTGATGAGGGTCATGGGGGAGTGAGGCATGGAGATTGGCTAGGGTGTGAGATGGGTTTAGGGACATGGGGTGTGAAGGAGGAGGGGGGTTGTTTTGAGAAGCCTTCCACATGGAATAGGCTTGGAACATCTCCTCCATCATGGTCGTGGAGGGAGGGTTGGATGGGGATGGGGGATTTAAGGGATGATGGGGTATAGATGGGATGGAGGTGGCGGGAAAATTGGGCATGGCCCCGGTATAATCAGGCATGACCATGTTAGGTGGGGGGTATGGGATGGATGAGGGGATGTATTGGGTATGTTTTGGGATGATGGGGGGCATGATGAGGAGGGATGAGGAAAGTTGGGCATGGCCCCGGTAAAAATAGGCATGACCCGGATGGACGAGGGATTTTGAGGGGGGGGGAGGGGGGGGGGGATAGGGCAGAAGTGGTGTATGTGAATGTGGGGGGATCGGGTCTATAGGGGGATGATGGGAATTGGGGCATGGATGTGGATTGGAAAAATGAGTTTGGGTTTTGTATGGATGTGGAAGGGAAATGTGTTGGATTGGGCATGGATATGGGAGGGAGAATGGACATGGTTTGGGCAAGAGATGGGTAAGGGGTTGGATTTGGATATTTTGGGGGGTATCGGTTGGGAAAATGCCAAATGGGCCGGTAATGGTAAAGGGGGGTTGGGTTAGGGGGATGGTGGAAAAAACTTCTCCCGAATGGGAGTGGGTTGGAGAATGCGGCGGGGATGAGTCGGGATCGGCATAAGCCGGGTCCACTACCCACGACATTCTTCAGGAGTGGGTTGGGTAAGGGTGCCTTGGATAAGGCTAAAAAATCCTCCTCCTTCTTCCCCTACCGGACGGCGGAGGGCAAGAAGATGCCGTTGTGCCGGCACCACAAACTATATATTTATTTTTTTAGGTTTTGATTATATATATATTTTTTAAATTTTTTTTTGAAAAAAGTTTTGAAAGACAAAGGTTCTGAAGCCTTAGAATTCTCTTTTCGGGTGACTCTCGTACCTTAATTCAAGATCCGCAGTGACGATTCTAACGCACTTCGGAAGAATCGAAAGAAAACCTTCGATCTATTGAAGGCATGAAAATTAAGGTAAATAACTCGATCCCCCGGAATGAGCCAAAACGAAGTTGCCCTCTTTTGACCGGTGGGGGCGTATTGGGTGTCAGAAATGGCGGGGTTCAGACAAGGCACTAAGCACACTAATCGGGGAACTCTGGATGTGAAAAAGGCCACAGATCCGAACTGCTACTGTTCAAAACTACATAGCAACAACTTAAGTTAGGAGTTGGTCTCTAAACTGCTTTTTTTGTGGAAGCTGGGCTTCCGGGAACTGACTGATTTTTTAGTGAACCGTTCTCTCCTCACCGAACCTATGGGATGTGAGTCTGGTATAACTCGCTAGCGTGCTCCCCAAGGGTTTTAAGCTTTGTAGGAATGAGAACCCACCTGATATACCTCTAGCGCAAGCGCTTTCTCAGATACTAGGTGGGCTAGGACTTTTCTGGATCATCACCACTAGGGCTTCCGCCATACTAAGACCCGGGTAGTTGTATGTGTGCCTAAACCCAACCCTTTGAAAATCTACCCTGTAAAAGTAAATTAATTAAGTTCCCTATCTTGGTTCAATTTTAAAACTTTTCAAAGCTTTTTTTTATGAAAGTTTTCTTAAGTTCAAAGAACAGGGGTGATGATCCCGTGCCGCCTCTACGAGCCGGCGTCCACTGTTAGGATATGACAAGAAATAAGGAAAAATGACGGGACCAGTCAAGCGACTAGGCGGAAAATAAAAAGTGCTGAAATTTAAAACCGAATCGTAAAGGTAAGTAAGAAAGGTGCTCTTAAGACCTGAAAAGTACCACTTTTCACCCCTTAACTTAATCTCTGCTAGACCCTTAATCATTTAATAAATGTGTTTTAAGTCTATTCTGAAGGTAATAAGCAGCAACTGTAAATAAACCCGTAACCACACCAAGAAGCCTACTGTTATCCCAAAAGCCCCTCAGAAGAATGAAGGTTGAACCCAGACAGAGAATTAGCTGCAGCATAGGCACAGCAAAGCAGAAACAAACCAAGAAGAATGCCTCACGCAGATGTCATAGGGTTCAATTGAACTAGAGATAATTCCTTCACGCAGTTGTCACGGGCTTCTGAAGATAGCACACCAACTGGTCGCGCAGTCTTTATGCGATTTGATGACAGAAAGAATTAAAAAGCAAACTTCATGAGGTTCTCATGAGTTTCAGTCATCAGCGCTCGCGAAGCACTCGCGCAGTCTCGCGCAGCTCAAGAAAGGAGTCTTCAATCATCGCGCGATTCGCTAAAGAGAGAGAGCTCCAGGTACTCTAGCGCGTGACTGTCGCGCAGTGGCCGCGGGATACAAACCTTTAAGGAAATGCTCGCGCGATCCATAGGCCTATGAACACTGCTTCTTCACAAGGATCCTCGCGAGATTCACCAAGGGACGAACCACACACGCAATTCCCGTGCCATTCAAAAGGAAAGAACAATCTCGTGACAGCCAGCAGTATCCCGCGATGACCAAAGTATCAATCCCGTGACTGCATGAGCTTCAAGTCAATTCAACCCCGTGATGCCAATTCTACCACACAGTAAGATCTGGAAATCTTTTCTACCCAGCGAGAATCGGGTTCTTAACTTCTCCCCACTTCTGTAGGGGCAATCTGGGAACTTCCAACAATTAGGGCATGCATTTCAATGCTCCAATCTCTGTGCACACACCCCGAGGCATCCAAGGGACAGGAATGGGCTGCAATTACATTGAAAAATTAGGATTTTCCTAACCCTAATTCCGAGAGAGCCAACTGCTATATAAGCCTAAACCTAGCTTAGGTTTAAAGGAAGCTCTTTTGGAGACTTAACTTCTGTAGTCCTTCTTGAAACCGACTGTAGAATTACAGTAGGCTAAGGTTAAGATTTCAAAGTTTTCTTTTTCCTTTTTCCTTCTCTCTATAGTCCAGCACTTGCTGGCTATGCCTTTGTATGATTATTTAGTATTGTTTTAATGGAGTTTTGTAATAGGATCTATTACATGTATGGGATTGGTGTTGTGTGAGTTGTTCTATGCAAGGCTGCTGCCTTGAGATCCTCCATTTCTAAGTTGCAATGAAGCAATGGAGGATTATCTTTAAGGCTTTATTTAGATCCAAGTGACCTGCGTGTCCAGGTTAGGCACATTGTAGGCCTAACCCCACCACAGGACCCACTAAATCTGGATCCCCATGGGAGCTTGTGCTGGTAGCCTTGTGAACATGGTGGCGGCAGCAATGTTCTTGTTCTGACTTAGACCTCTGTGAGGAGGATAGCCTCTATGGATAGTCTGTGACCATTTAAGTGGATAGATTATAGCCCTAGGGTGAGGCCAATTCACAGATCTAAGACAGATTCTTCTTCTCTGCACTTGTGCTTATAGCCTTGTGAGAGATTGTGTAGAGACAGACTCCCCTGTATTTGTATAGACCCACCATCAGATGGCAGATCTGATCTAGCTGTAGAGATTGTAGGCTTGTGATTGGATCACTGTTGTCTTTCTAAAGCAGTGAACAGCTAAGCTTAAAAGCTAGTACTCAAACTCTTGCTGGTTCTGTGTGTCCAAGCTAGTGCACGTTGTAAGCCTAGCCCCACACACAGAGCTTTAGAGGTTGAGGGTCCTATGGATTCTTGAGCTTGTAGCCTGGATGAAGTAGTGCCTACAATGATAACCTTGTTCAGACCCATCTCTTGATTGTGGTTCCCCTATTAGATAGTCTGTGACCATTCAAGTGGACAGGTTATAGCCATAAGGGATTGGATCATGACACAGGAGTGAGTTTGATTCTTTCTCCTCTTTGGTGATAATGTAGCCATATGACAGGATTTCTATAGCAGTAGATCTGACTCTGAGTTATGAGACCCATCAGATCTGTACCTAATAGCATACTTCTCATCATTTTATATTTATTTTCTCACACTCCATCACCCTTCTCAACCCTTTTCATAGTTTAGGCATTAAGTTACCTTAGGATTTAGACTATAGTGACCATAAATCCCCTTCCATTTAGGATTGCCAGATCTGTAGCCAGATCTGGAGGGCCTACTAAAGATAGATCCCTTGGAGCTTTAGATCAACTTTCCCTGTGGGACAAACTCTTACTTATCAAAACTTGCTACAACAGGCCCTGTATCTTGCAGGACTGTGTATTTTTAGGCTTGCTGCTCCTCAATCCATCTTTGATTTTCACTTACCCAATTCTTATCACCATCTCCAATAAAGTTAGTAGCAAGCACTTAAAATACCTCACCAGGTGCCACTCAAGTGACTAGGTGAAAATTGCTGAAATTTAAAGCCGAAATGTAGGGGTAAGTAAAAAGGTGCTAGTCAAGTAACTAGGCAAAAATTGCTGAACTTTAAAGCCGAAACGTAGGTAAGCAAAAAAGGTGCCAGTCAAGTGACTAGGCAAAAATTACTGAAATTTAAAGCCGAAATGTAGGGGTAAGTAAAAAGGTGCCAGTCAAGTGACTAGGCAAAAATTGCTGAAATTCAAAGCCAAAACGTAGGGGTAAGTAAAAAAGGTGTCAGTCAAGTAACAAGACAAAAATTGCTGAAATTTAAAGCGGAAACGTAAGGGTAAGTAAAAAGGTGCCAGTCAAGTGACTAGGCAAAAATTGCTGAAATTTAAAGCCGAAATGTAGGGGTAAGTAAAAAGGTGCAAGTTGTTGTTGATCTCAAGTGTGCTTCGCTTATTGGTTGGTGTTGAAAGTCATTTAAAAATAAAAAACAGAATAAAACAGGGGATCAATCAGCACAACTCGGAAATCCTAGACCTGTAAGATACAGGGTCCTTTGTAGCAAGTTTTGATAAGAGTTTGTCCCACAGGGAAAGGTGATCTAAGGCTCCAAGGGAGCCGTCTCTAGTACTCCCTCCAGATCTGCCTATAGATCTGGCAGTCCTAAAAGGAGGGGAGTTTAAGGTAACTTATTCTAAGTATTCTAATAACTAAATTACAGAAAGGATTGAGAGGATGGATGGAGTGTGGAAAATAATTATAAAAAGGTGAGAAATATATTATTGAGCCAAGGTCAGAGGAGTTTTTGTAACTCAGATTTAGATCTGATGTTATAGAAATCCTGTCCAGAGGCTACATTATCACCTCTGAGGAGAAAGGATCCAACCCATCTCTACTGCCATGACTCCACCCATAGGGCTATAACCTGTCCACTTGAATGGTCATAGACTATCCCATAGGGGAGCCACTATCCAGGGATGGGTCAGAACATAACAAATAAATCATTGCAGGCTCTATTTCATCCAGGCTACCAGCTCAGGAATCCATAGGGAACCTCAACCTCTAAAGTTCCATATGTGGGGCTAATTTGGAAAACCATGATAGCCCACACATAGAACCCGACAGCGATTGAGTACAACCTTCGATCCAGCTGTCCATTGCTTGAGAGAGGCTACAATGGTCCAGTCACCAGCCTACAATCTCTATAACCAGATCAGATCCGACATCTGATGGCAGATCTATACAAATATGGGGGAGTCTGTCTCTGTACAATCCCTCACTAGGCTTCTACAAGCCCAGGAGAAAAGAAGAAGGATCCATCTTGGATCGGTGGATCAGAATCACCCTAAGGCTATAATCTGTCCACTTAAATGGTCACAGACTATCCCAGAGGTTATCCTCCTCACGGAGCCCAAAACAAAACAAGATTATCAGCTACCACCATGTTCACGGGTTACCCATGGGGATTTCAGATCTAGTAGGTCCTGTGGTGGGGCTAAGGCTGGAAGACCATGATAGCCCAGACACACAGGTTACTTGGATCTGAGTGGCCCTTAAAATCAGTCCTCCATTGCTTTGAAACACAGCCAAGGCAATGGGGGATCACAAGGCAGCAGCCTTGCACAGAGCATCTCACATATAAACAATAATCCCACAAAGTATAAATCCTATTGCAAAACTTCCATTAATCTAACTCAAATACATATACAAAGTCATAGCCAGCAATTGCTGGACTATGGAGAGAAGAAAAAAAAGAAAAAGAAAAGCTACTTACTGCTAAAAAGAAAGAGAAAAGAAAAGCGATCTGAGATAGGTTCCCAGATACCTAAACCTAAGCTAGGCCTGGGTATATATAACAGTGGGGTGGCGGCGCATTAGGGTTAGGAAACCCTAATTTTAATGATGCCACGTGACCTTTTACTGATCCTTGGATGCCTCGGGGCGTGTGCACAGAGATTTGAGCGTGGGAGTGCGTGCCCTAATCACTGGAAACTTCTAGAATGCCCTCTGCTGAAGAGATGGAAGTTTAGGTTCAGAGCCTCGCTAGGTAGCTGTAGTTTCCCAGACTTCTCGCGTGGTAGCTCATTGCTCTTCGCTAGGATGATTTGACACTGAAGCTTCAGCCATTGTGAGGTTGCCTTAGTTTGCTCTTCAGGCAGTCGCGCGGTAGAGAGTTAAGCTCTCGCTGGGTTGGAGTTCGCGAGGTTGAATAGAAAATACAGTCTCAAGCATCGTAAGGTTGCAATTCAAGTAGTCGCGCGGTAGATTAGTCTTCGCTGGGCAGCATCACGAGAACTGCGCAAGCTCTTCTCTTTACTTGGACTTCGCGAGTTGCCTCGTGAGATTCTTTTGAGTTCTGAACTGCGCGAGGTTCTTTGTCTCACTCAATCTTCGCGAGCTTGGCTTTGCCTTCGCCAGGATGCTTTCTTTCTTGAATGGCGCACGAATTACGGGAGGCATTCTTCTTCTGAGAATTGTACCCCGCGGTGACTGTACGACAGTTGCGCGAGACATCTTCTAAAGCTCTCTCTCCTCAGCTGTCTTAAGCGACCTTTGTGAGATTGAGAGAGGTCTGCTTTGAACTGCGAGACACTGAGCGCTGTGTTCTACTCTTGAGCTTCGCGAGAGCTGTGCAGAGTTGAGTTTCTGAAGCTCCTCAGTCATTCATCTGCGTGAGAGGTTGCTTGTAAAGCCTTGGGAAGCTTAGCTAATCTGCGCGATGCTTCAAGGTTCATTCTTGCTGAGGGGCATCTGGTGCCAAAGCAGGCTCCATAACAGGATTCTTGGCCTTATATCACTGCTGATTCTTTCCTGAACAAAACACTTAAGGAGAGTTTATTAGGTGGCTAAGGGTTTAATCAAAGGTTAAGTTAAGGGGTGAAAAGTGGTACTTTTCAGGTCTTAACACACCCCCAAACCTAATCTTTGCTAGTCCCTTAGCAAAGCTACATTAAATCTACTCTAAAAATTAAATGCCACTTTCATAGGGAGCACAGATACATTTAGCATATGTACCAAGCCTTTTAAACCCCTAGGTGATCCCTAGTGGAGGAGTGAAGTCTCCTGAGGGTTTTCAGTGAAGACACCCACAAACTTCTCCAATGAAATAGTTAACTAAAGTGCACTGTCTTCCAATGAGCAGTTAAGGAATCAGATTTAGTCTACTCATGAATCAGCATAAAAGAAGTTTAATTCATTGGTTGCACAGGAACTTAGACAGCATAATTCGCATGTTTGCACAGCATTTCCAAATAATTTGTGATCACAGAAAACTGCACAAGTGCATGTCAGCACTGAGCTTATCCTTATGTCAGAAAATTAGGTTAAGGTCATACATAATGCATTCAAGTTCAGACCCAAAAGAAAGCTTTACAGGGCATACTCTCATCAAGGTTTGTTGAGGGGTTCAGTTTCTCACAGGCTCAAGAGCAGTTACATCCCCCAACTGGGTTTGTAAGCATGAGCATAGGCAGAGTTCTTAACTGCCGGCATCATTGTCAGTTTCTCACCATAGATTGGATAATTCCTTATCTTCATATGACAACTCACTCAATCATTGGATCACAAGGGCTTTTAACTGGGTTGAAACGTGGCTTATGGAGTATGGTTAAAAAGAATGGATGGTTTGAAAAGGGGTTCAAAAATTCAGAACGCAGTGGGTGCAGGAGGTGGTTCATGACTTCACCTTCTTGAATTCAGCTCCCTTCATCTTCTTTGAGATTTTCTGATTTGAAGTGATTAGTTTCTCTTCTTGATTTTGATTTTCCAATGAAGGTTCCTCTTGACTTCTCTCTTATTCCTCTTCATTATTATTTTTTTATTTCTTTTTGCGGGAGTTTTCTTCTTTTTTTTATTTTGTTTTTGCTTCTCAGAAATGCCACCATGTCCTCAGTTACCGTTCTGCCAGAATAGATGCTTCTTCTCCATTCACCTAATGCTGACCATAGCTAGTCCATCTTCAACTCTTTCTCCTTTACCTTTTGAATTCTCAGAGTGAGGGTAGGTTGAATCAGGTTCATAGGTTCAGGTTCAAGTACTCAGGTGTATTTTGAAGAAATTTAGGATTTAAAGCTCAAAGGGGGTATGGACAAGGGCAGTTGCTTTAGGATTGATCTTTTTAGGCTCAAATTGTCTAGGAGAAGGCCTTGATCCTTTCCTAGGTCTCATGAGTACTGTCAGTTGTTTCAACTTGGAGTTACCTAACTTCTAGTGAGCACAAATGACTCACCGATCCTTAGAACTAGAAGAAATGCCTTAGTTACTCCTCAAAAAAAAAATTTTGTAGGCCCAATTCTCACTGGTTATGGTTATCCTTTGAACTTTTAAGTATGTCCTCACCTTTTTCTCTCTCTAATGATTCACTAAGTGTAGATACAAGTGTGTTTCCTTGGTGAAATTATTATGGAAATGTGGAATATTAGAAGTCTATAATGTTCAATGTTTGCATAAATTTTAAACTTCTTAATTTCATGATTCTTAAGTGAACAGAGGTTCATTTCCATATTGCTCAGATGAGTCTGTTGCACTTATGTTAACTGTTCCATTGGCGGTGCACTGCCATACCCCAAACCTATGAGGAGCGGTGTCCTCAACGGTTCAAGGTCAATGTCTTGATTTATTGCAACATAGCGAGAAAAGGAAAACAAAACACAGACAAAGCAAGAGATGACTGGAAAGTCTATGAAATATGAAAAGCATACAAAATACAAGAGAACATATGTAAAAGAAATAGAGGAAATCCTAGGTGCAATCTAATCAGAATTTAGATTAAAATTTATCCCAGCCCATCTTCCTTGCATGTTCTTGAAGGATAGCCTCTTCTTCTTTCTTCTTACGTTCCCTCTCGGCCTTCCTCTGCTCTGGAGTTTTGGGTATGGTAGGAGCCCGGACCCTCATTTTTCTCTTCTTTACCTCAGGAGGGATCTCCGAAGATTTTACAGTGGGTGGCTCAGGGGGTTTGGTGGGGGATTTCCCTTTGGGGCCCGTACCTTTGGAGGCTTGCCCAGGCTGAGGCCGAGGTGGAATAGGAGATGATTGGGCTAGTGGAGGCACAAGAGGGGCAACGGGAGATTTGGCTGGAGCTGACATTTGAGACAGGAGAGGACCTTTCCCTTTTTCTGCTGTAGGGGGAGCCACAGGAGATGGGAATGTAATTCAGAGGGCACTGGGGGGGCTCTTTCCTTTTGCAGACTTGCTCGGTGGTGGTGCCTCCTCAGATTGGGTAGATGGTTCTTTGCCAATTTTCAAAGAGCGAGATGGGGGAGTGGTCTTCTTAGTAGCAACTTTCCGTCACGAGATAGGATTGGGCGGCAGGGCATCAAGGCAGCCATAGTAGGTTGGGCACCGGATCCGTGAGGTGGTGCCTCCTCGAGTCGTAATCGAAGGAAAGAGCTCGAGGGTCCAATAGGCAGCAGCACTGCCTGCGTTCTTCTTGGAGAGGAGGCACCCATGGGGATCATCCCGAGTGGAAGCTCGGGTGACCTTGGAGGTGGGGATGGAGGCCGCTGTTGCCTTTTGGGCTGCAAGTGGCTCTCTTAGAAGTGGGCTTTTGGGAAGGGTGCATTTCCTTTGATAGCAGGAGAGGAAATAGGGGGGCAATCGTAGGAGGAGGAGCTACGAGGGGTCATGCAGCAGAGCAACAGTTTTGTGGTATGGAAGGAACGACAGCATTGGAGGAGGAACAGAGGAGCTGAGTGGGGTCAGGGGGAGTTGGGGAACAGACGTAGTAGGTTGGTATAGGGGTTGTGGAAGAAGATGGGCCCGGATGTGTGGAAGAAGATGGGGTGGGGAGCGTGTATGGGGGTGGCTTGGATAGGTTGGGACAGCAGGAAAGCAACTCGCTGTTCCAAGATGTCAATTTTCTTGTTAACCCACAAGAGATTGGTATCCGCAAGCTCCTTACTGAGACAGGTGATCTCCTGAGCATTGTTCAATTTCTTCTCTAATAGCCGGTTATGCTTTTTCACCCTCTCAGCATTGGCCTTTTCCATGTCAGCAGTTACTTTGTAGTAAGTTGCTACAACCTTGTTCACATTTGATGTCTCTAGAATTGCCTCCCATCCTTTTGAAATATCGCGCAGCTGCTCGTTGTGAGCAAGCTTTAGATCACTAAGCTTCTGCAGCAAGGGGTATTCAATGGCTTGGGGGAGTTGGGCCATGTCATGGAGAACATCCCTCTTGATATAAGGATTGTCCCTCATGGCATGGAGGAGGGTGAAGTAGGGAGGGGTGTAGTAGGAGTGTCTGGGCAAGATTGGGAGAAATGGAGTGGATGGAGCCTGGGGGGGAGTGGGGGTTGTAGAAATGGTTTGGGTGGTCTGGGTGGAATGGTCAATGAATTTAGGGGGGGGGGGGAGAAGAGGGGGAATGGAAGGTATGGGTGGAAAATGAAATGAAGGGCAGATGATGTGGATGGTTCAGGGGAAGGGAAGAAGGGTATGGTGAAGGGTTGAAATGGAAGGGAGGGGGGTGGAGTGGGAAAGGTGGATGGGAATGGAATGGGGTCTGTCTGGGTAGAAGTGTTGGTGAATTGAGGGGGAGGTAGTATTAGAGGTGGAAGGATAGGGAGAGAGGGAAAGGAGTGGTCAGGTATGGTATCAGGGAGGGGGAAGGATGGAGGCGAGTCAATGGGGGTAGGGGCTGTGGGAACAGGGGAGGCAGAGGTGGAAGGGGGTTGTGTTGGGATTGGTGGGTTTGTCAATGTGTGAAGGGTGGATTGGAGGTGGTTATGGGGTTTGCATTTTGGCTTGGGTCTGTGGTGTTGGATAGTTGGGTTTGGAGGTCATGGATAAGGGAAAGGATGTGAGTAAGGGAATCGAGGTTGGATGAGGGGGTAGGAGGGTAAGAAGGAATAGGTTGGAAAGGGAAGTGGGGCATGATGGAAAGTGGTAGGGGGGAAGGGGGGGGGGTCGGGTGAATGGTGGGGTGGAGGGAGAGGAGACTCAGGGAGAGGGATGTCGTGGGTGGGCAAGGTATCAAGCAAATTGGTCATGAAGGCTTGATACCCAGAGGTGGTTGCTAGGTTGAAGTTCAGGTCATGGAGAGGTGGGTTTAAGGGTTGGTCACTAAGGGGTGTGGCTGTGGGAAGGGCAGGGGTAGTGTGAGAGGTTTTCTTTTTGAGGTAGGATATCAAGGGAGGGCTGTCAGGGTGAGGATCAGGGGCTATGTGAGAGACTGGGGATGTTGATTGGGGTGGGGTGGGTGAAGGTGGAGTGGTGTCTTGGGGTTCAACACTTTCGACCCAGGTTCGGATAATGGTTGGAGGGGGAATGGAGAAAGGAGAGGAAAGAGGAGAAGTGAAAGATGGAATGGGTGAAGAAGGGAGGGGAGAGGCCAGAGTAGTGGATGGAGGAATTGCTGCAGAAGCAGAGGTGACAGAAGCTCGCGCTACCTTCTTTGGGGTAAGGGTTGTTGCCTTCTTTTTGGGGGCAGGGGTGGTCGTTGCCACAGCAGCTTTCTCTCTCTGCTCGGAGACCTCCTGAGCTTCAGTCTTCTTCTTCTTCTTCTTGGGATCCATTAAGCTTCTGCTGATCCCCCATTGTCTTTTACCAAATGTGGTGGGAGTGAGGTCAGCAGATAACTCCCCCACTGGTATCTTGTATCCTCCCCTCAGAAGTAGTCTGGTGATGAGTCTTCCATAGGGGAGAGTGTGGCTTTTCTTTTGCAGCCCTAGCTTCACCATTGTATCCTTCATGGCCTCGAAGATCAACCAGGCAGCATTGAATCCATGGCCCAGAGAGAAGGAATACAGAGCATCAGCAATTGGTGTCCTCCTTTCTTGCTGATGGCCGGAGCAATAGATGTTCTTCCTCAAACTTGATCAATGAACAGTAGTTTGGGCTCCAAATCTCTTCTTCTGATGGAGTCCCCTATGGCCTTCAAGCCTCTGGTAATGGCATGGGCAATTGTGTCAATGGGGGCACTCACAGGGGCACCATAACCGCAATTGGGATCAAATCTGGCAGGGATGCCCAAGACTTCAGCGATCAACTCTGGGCTAAGCAGCATCTAAAAGTTGTCAACTAATGCAAGGAGGCCTGGCTGCCCTTGTGTGTCGGTCGAGCCTAAGGTCTTTGGTAGAAGAGTTGCACTAACCTAGGGTAGGCTAGGGCAGGAATCATTTGCAGCAAGGGGAACAGACCAGCCTTGCGCAAGAACTCGATGGCAGGTGCTGACAATGGCTCAGATTCAAAGAAAGAGATATAAAAAATGGCTTTAGGCTCTAAGGGAATGGAAAGGAGGAGCTCAGAGGGTGTAGAATAATCCGATATTGGTGCAGCCTGCTCCGATACCACCCCCTTCCCTTTTTACAGAGCCGTAGAGGACTTGGCTTTCTTAGGTGTAGGCTCCACAGTGGCCTTGTCCCTAGCTCTCTTCACAAGTGCGCTTTTAGGAGACATCCCAATTTCCTTGGTGAGTGTGGAGTTACAAATTTGAAAGGAAATACCAGGAGCTGAGTCTAACCCCAAAAGTTAGGGTTCTATTTAATGGAACGCGCAAAGGATCTCCAGAGCTCTAAACAGGGGGCAACTATTAATGGGAGCTTGAAGAACAAAAATCCTGAAGTTTGAAGTGAACAATGATTTGGGGACAGGGTGTTAAAGGAGAGAGGTGGAGAAGAGTGGGAGCTAGGGTTTCGCTGGTAAGAGAGAAAAGAGAAAGCAGTACGGAAAAGCAGCGCGGGGTGGGATTTAAATATCGTGAAGCTCGGCGCGCTTTAGAAACGTCTGCCCGCTGGTTGGGAATGAATGGGTCGCGAGATTAGATGTTCCTTGAAACTGCGTGATGCAGCCCACCCAGTTCTTTGAAACTCGCGACAGCACAACAAAATAGTTCCTTATGAACTGCGCGAGATGGGACCAAACTCATTATTCAGAACCCCGTGATGGCTTAATCGAGGCAGAATTCACTCACCCCCCAGTCCGTTGTTTGACCCTTACCAAAGGGGTGGATTCTCTCACAGACTCTCTTCCAGGGACACCCCTAATCATTATAAAGCATTCACAATTCCTATACTCTCAAGGCAAGAAAGTCACACGTCATGCAAAGCATTCAAATCATCATTCAATCACTTAAAATTATCACACAGGGGCAGTTGGTATCAAAGTAAGCATTAAAGCACTAAACTCAAATTCCAACAAGATTGCAAACTATTCCTACAAACTGTAAAGTACATATTATGCAACGATGCACAGTTCTTATCATCAATTCAATGAAAGATCCCCTCCAGGTTTTGAGGATCCTTCACCAATCAAAAATTGGCCCTTGGGATTAACCACTGCTTGACTGGGCAACCTTCCCTCTTCTCTTTTGGCTAGGGTGTTCGCTAGTTGTCCCATCTGCTCCTCCATCTTCTTGATGCTCTGACCATGAGAGACCACAGTCTGAGTCAAGGAACCCAAGTTTTGCAATGAAGCCAAGACTTGGTCCTCGAAAGAAGTATTTTTAGGCTGAGAAGGGGTAAAACCAACTGATTTTGCTGCTGATGGGGCTGCTGGTGGTGCTGGAAGGTAGACCTCGGGGCATGCCCTTGATTGAACTGCTGCTGTGGCCTTTGTGGTAAAGCCAACATCTACTAGGGCTGCATGTAGTTATCTTGCTTCCACCTCAGATTTGGGTGGTCTCTCCATTGGTAACCAGCATTTTGGTGCTGGTATCCATATGGCTACCTGTTGTAGTCCCAGTTATTCTTTGGCCATGGTGACAACAAGACATTTTTCAACATTAATTCAGGAAATTGCCCTGCAGATGGACATTCCTCCACTGTGTGCTGTGGGGACTGGCATATCAGACATGCCTCCGCCACATGAGCATCCCTTCTGGGTTGCATCACAGTCAATAATTTATCAAACTTCATAGAGAGGTTTGCCATCTGCAGCCGTAGGTCATCGTTCTCTGACACATCATAAATTTTTCCTTTGGATCCAGCAGCAGGCCCCACCTTTGACTCAGATTCCTGATGAGTTCTTGCCAGGGATGGCTTTTGAAAAGCATTCTCACTCATCACCTCAAACAATTCCCATGCCTCCTCAGCAGTCTTATGCATGTAGGATCCACCACAAGAGGCATAGACCATATCTCTGTTTTTCTCATCAATCCCATTGTAGAAGCTTTGTACAAGCTGTCACTCAGGGATCTTGTGATGGGGGCATTGTTTGAGCATCTCTTTAAACCTATCCCAGGACTGGTTAAAATCCTCAGTTGGGGATTGAGAAAACGCAAGAATCTCTTTCCTCAACTGGCTAGTTTTGGTCTCAGGGAAGAACTTGGTGAGGAATCTGGTCTGCAGGTCTTTCCATGAAGCAATGCTATTGTTGGGAAGAGTGGCCAACCAGGTACTGGCCCTATCCTTTAGAGAGAAGGGAAAGAGTCTCAGCCTAGTAGCCTCAGGTCCCAAACCAGTGATATTAAAAGTGGTGCACAAGGCCAAGAACTGGTCAATATGCTTGTAAGGGTTTTCGTTGCTAAGGCCATGGAAAGCTGGCAGCATCTGGATGATTGAAGTTTTTATCTCATAATTCCCCTGAACATCAGGGAATTGAATGCTATAAGGGGAGTTGTAGTCATCCGGAGCATTCAACTCCTTGAGGGTTCTAGGGTGTTCTTCACCCATAGTTGCTGTTGCAGATTTACCTGAGGGCTCTCCTGTGGTGTGCCTGTCTCTTCTAAGTCTCCTTCCCCTTTCTAACTCAGGGTTTAGAGGCTCTAAAGTAGGGCTGAGGGATCTCCTCCCTAGCATACAAGCACACCCATAGTAAGGAAAGCTTCTTGCGGGCACATTGCAAAAGAATACTTATACACAAACAAATTTATCTAACTATTTTACAGCTATCCAAAGAATACATTTTAACTATCCTAGATACTGCTAGAAAAATTGTTAAAAAGAAAGATAGACAGAGCTTTAGAGTCAGAGAGTTTGCAAACAGAGGTAGTTATGCTCCAATTGCATTCCAACTATCCTTCACTGCTGCTGTCCAGATCTGCAAGGAAGATTCACAATTATCTCAGCAGTATCAATTATTCACATGTATAAAGAATACTAAGAATACAAAAACTAAGGGTCTACTATTAGATCATCTTTCCCCGGCAACAGCGCCAAAAACTTGTTGCTGATCTCAAGTGTGCTTCGCTTATTGGTTGGTGTTGAAAGTCATTTAAAAATCAAAAACAGAATAAAACAGGGGATGAATCAGCACAACTCGGAAATCCTAGACCTACAAGATACAGGGTCCTTTGTAGCAAGTTTTGATAAGTAAGAGTTTATCCCACAGGGAAAGGTGATCTAAGGCTCCAAGGGAGCCGTCTCTAGTAGTCCCTCCAGATCTGTCTACGAGATCCGCCCCTAAAAGGAGGGGAGTTTAAGGTCACTTATTCTAAGTATTCTAATAACTAAATTACAGAAAGGATTGAGAGGATGGATGGAGTGTGGAAAATAATTATAAAAAGGTGAGAAATATATTATTGAGCTAAGGTCAGAGGAGTTTTTGTAACTCAGATTTAGATCTGATGTTATAGAAATCCTGTCCAGAGGCTACATTATCACCTCTGAGGAGAAAGGATCCAACCCATCTCTACTGCCATGACTCCACCCATAGGGCTATAACCTGTCCACTTGAATGGTCACAGACTATCCCATAGGGGAGCCATTATCCAGGGATGGGTCAGAACATAAAAAATAAATCATTGCAAACTCTATTTCATCCAGGCTACCAGCTCAGGAATCCATAGGGAACCTCAACCTCTAAAGTTCCATATGTGGGGCTAAGGCTGGAAAACCATGATAGCCCAGACACATAGAACCAGCAAGCGATTGAGTACAACCTTCGATCCAGCTGTCCATTGCTTGAGAGAGGCTACAATGGTCCAGTCACCAGCCTACAATCTCTATAACCAGATCAGATCCGACATCTGATGGCAGATCTATACAAATATGGGGGAGTCTGCCTCTGTACAATCCCTCACCAGGTTTCTACAAGCTCAGGTGAAAAGAAGAAGGATCCATCTTGGATCGGTGGATCAGAATCACCCTAAGGCTATAATCTGTCCACTTAAATGGTCACAGACTATCCCAGAGGTTATCCTCCTCACGGAGCCCAAAACAAAATAAGATTATCGCTGCTACCACCATGTTCACCAGGCTACCAGCTCAAGCTCCCATGGGGATTTCAGATCTAGTAGGTCCTGTGGTGGGGCTAAGGCTGGAAGACCATGATAGCCCAGACACACAGGTTACTTGGATCTGAGTGGCCCTTAAAATCAGTCCTCCATTGCTTTAAAACACAGCGAAGGCAATGGGGGATCACAAGGCAGCAGCCTTGCACAGAGCATCTCACATATAAACAACAATCCCACAAAGTATAAATCCTATTGCAAAACTTCCATTAATCTAACTCAAATACATATACAAAGTCATAGCCAGCAATTGCTGGACTATGGAGAGAAGAAAAAAAAGAAAAAGAAAAACTACTTACTGCTAAAAAGAAAGAGAAAAGAAAAGTGATCTGAGATAGGTTCCCAGATACCTAAACCTAAGCTAGGCCTGGGTATATATAGCAGTGGGGTAGCGGCACATTAGGGTTAGGAAACCCTAATTTTAACGATGCCACGTGGCCTTCTACTGATCCTTAGATGCCTCGGGGCGTGTGCACGGAGATTTGAGCATGGGAGTGCGTGCCCTAATCACTGGAAATTTCTAGAATGCCCTCTACTGAAGAGATGGAAGTTTAGGTTCAGAGCCTCGCTAGGTAGCTGTAGTTTCCCAGACTTCTCGCGTGGTAGCTCATTGCTCTTCGCTAGGATGATTTGACATCAAGCTTCACCGTGAGGTTGCCTTAGTTTGCTCTTCAGTGATGCAGAGAGTTGAGCTCTCACCGGTTGGAGTTCGCGAGGTTGAATAGAAAATCTGATCTCAAGCGTCATGAGGTTGCAATTCAAGCGGTCATGTAGAGATTAGTCTTATTTGGCGTAGCGAGAAGCTAAGCTCTTCTCTTTACTTGGACTGAGTTGCCTCATGAGATTCTTTGAGTTACGAGCTACGAGGTTTTTGTCTCACTCAATCTTCGCAAGCTAGGCTTTGCCTTCGCCAGGATGCTTTCTTTCTTAAATGGCGCACGAATTGCGCGAGGTGTTCTTCTTCAGAGAATTGTACCCCGTGGTGACTGCACGATAGCTACGTGAGACATCTTCTGAAGCTCTCTCTCCTTAGCTACCTTAAGCGACCTTCACGAGATTGAGAGAGGTCTGCTTTGAACTGCGCGACACTGAGCGCTGTGTTCTACTCTTGAGCTTCGCGAGAGCTTCGCGGAGTTGAGTTTCTGAAGCTCCTCAGTCATTCATCTGCGTGAGAGGTTACTTGTAAAGCCTTGGGAAGCTCAGCTGATCTGCGCGATGCTTCAAGGTTCATTCTTACTGAGGGGCATCTGGTGTCAAAGCAGGCTCCATAACAGGATTCTTGGCCTTATTTCACTGCTGATTATTTTCTGAACAAAACACTTAAGACGAGTATATTAGGTGGCTAAGGGTCTAATCAAAGGTTAAGTTAAGGGGTGAAAAGTGGTACTTTTCAGGTCTTAACACTAGTCAAGTGACTAGGCAAAAATTGCTGAAATTTAAAGTCGAAACGTAGGGGTAAGTAAAAAAGTGCCAGTCAAGTGACTAGGCAAAAAATTCTGAAATTTAAAGTCGAAACGTAGGGGTAAGTAAAATGACGTAGTCAGAGGGGTGAGTAAAAAAAGAATTAAAAAATACACTAAAAATAGCAATAAAAGGTTAGTAAAAATAACAAATAAATGGGCCAAGTTCAAGGGGAAGCTCTATTAGCTACTCCCCAGCAAAGTCGCCATCTGTGCAATCGTGGGAATCGAGATGATCCCGTCGCAATGATGCGCACTCTAATGAAAAATATAGAGTCGCCACCCAGAGCTTTTGGTGTCCCGAGATACCTAGTTCAGTTTTATGATCATCGAAGTGATAAAAATATGACTCTGAATCCGGTCCACACTAAAGGCTCTTGGGTAGGGGCTTCGGTTAACGATCGGGAAGGTGTTAGACACCTGATCAACCCGCTTAATGCGGTCTCTACTAATGGCCAAAAATAAAATGAAGTGCAAGAGAAGAAAATAGCTTCCTCTTACCCAAAAGGGCTTAGAATCCTATTTGTGCCCCTTCATTCCTACCAAAAAATCGACGGTGTAACAGCACAAATGGGAGGATGGAGGGACCTAGAAAGAGATAGGAGAAGAAAGGGGAGAGCCGGAGCCCTCGGGCCCTTGTAGCACCGTTGGAGAGCCTTGCGTGGCTTGCTTTGATGAGCTCTTGAAGGCTTTGTATGGTGGAAAGTGGGGTTCTAACCTTTGAGGCTTGCTAACTAAGATGTAGAGAGGGAAGGTGAATGGGTAGCATATACCTAAACTAAGGGATCTAAGGTGAAAAATATCACTCAAAGGAGGTTTTAGAATTCTGGAATTTGTATGGGAAGTGTGCACCAAAGGGAGAAAGATCTTCTCACTTTAAGCTCTTTCTCTCTTAGGCAAAAATTCTCAACCCTTAAGCAAGAGGGGTGGCTCTCTATTTATAGAGAAAGGGAGGATTAGTGAGGGGTTAAAGTCCTAATTGGGTTAGCAATTAGGTAATGGGCAATCTAAGGTTTTTGTGGTTTGCTAGAGCTTGGAGAAGAGGGATTTGGATTTAATGGTAGATGATAGGGTGGTGACTTGAATGGCAAAAGGGTGATAACTTAAGCTAATAGGGTCACTAGGGTCCTAAAGAAACACACCCTAGACTTTGGGATGGTCCACAAGTCAAACCCCCAATGTCAATTTTGGCCATTTTTTGAAGAAAAACCAGGCCCAAACTTTTGGAAGTTGAAGACCCGCAGGGGCCCGGCCCCGTTTGCAATTTCCTGCACGAATCCGCAATTTTCAAATTGCCATAACGTTTTATGTATAACTCTAAATTAGGTGATTCTTGACTCGTTGGAAAGCTGGAAAAGTCAACTTTCGAAAGGTATAGGCCTTAGGTTGTGTAACTATCTATGCTAACCTTGGCACTCCTCTTTTTATCAGCTATTTTGGTTGGTTCGAAATTGGCTCTATGGGTCCGATTTTACAATTTCTTGCACAAATTTGTGATCTTCATTCCGCCATAACTTTTGATGTACAACTGCAAATTAGGCGATTCTTAGTTCGTTGAAAAGAAGGAAAGCTCTACTTTCCAATGGTATATGCCTTAGATTGGGCAACTATCCACAAAAAACTTTAACACTCCTCTTTCTAACCGCTATTCAGGGGGGTTCAAATTGTGCCCGGGAAGGGTTCTAATAGGTCTGGGAAGGCTATGGTTGATTCCTATGAGTTCGGGATTGATTTCTAAAGGTTCGAGATGAGTTTTGAGGGATCTAAGGTGATTCCTAGGGGTTTAGGGTAATTCCTAAGGGTTCCATACATGCCATCAAAAGATCGAAAATGCGCCTCTCTCAAAATGTGTTTCGATCGGGCCTTGGGTCAAATTTGGGTGTCTACATCAACCTATCAAAATCATTTTTTCATTGTTTTAAACCCATCGACAGGTTTATTCCATTCATTCAACACCTTCATTGAGAGTTTTGTTCCTCTTCTGCCAATTTTTTTATTTATGTCTTTCTTCTCCATCTTCCTGGTTCCAAATCAATTTACCTTGCCATTGTTCCAACTGCATTAATTTTACAAGGGCAACATTTTGCACCTAGTTTATGTCAGTTTGGTGCTGTGTACTGCAAGTTCTGAGAAACCCTAGGTTATCTGGGTAAGTTCTTCCTCAACCTCAACTCTATGATTTTCCAGCATTGCAGTTCCATATTTCAATGTGTGTGGTTAATTTGATTGAGCAAAAGAAGGTTGCCGCGGTGTTTGAGAGTTGATTGTGTTGATTGTGTGTCTAATGGCTGACCATGAGGATACCCTGGTAGATTTATTCAAACCCTCTTCCAAATCTGCCATAAAATCATCCAGGAAATCTAGTAGGTTAGCCACACAGCCCAAAGATGACCCACTTGCTAAGAGAAAGCTCATTATGGAAAAACCTAAGAAAGCTTAGAAAGCTAAGAAAGCCAAACTATTTAAAGAGATTGTTGAGGATGCCCCTGTGCTTGAACCTAACATTGAGACTGAAACTGAGATACCTGTGAACCTGACAACCCCCAATGAGTTTGTGGATGCTTTAGGTCTGATTCCTGAGACAATCTTGGACCTACCTTATTTTTCTAAGGTAGAGGAGTGCATGGAGACCTTGGACTACTTGGTAAAGGCATCCCTAACACCTCTCTTAACCCCATTATAGGAAAAGGCCTACCCAAGACTGGTCAAGTTATGGTATCAAAACATCAGAAACAAGATGAAGCCAGGGTCAACTGACCCTGTGCTTGTGGTTTTGATTAACAATTGGGAGGTAGTTGTGGACTACAGTGATATTGGATTGTTGTTAGGGGTTCCATCAGTATATGACTCAGCTTATGGCCTAGGAGCACCTGATAATGTGTCCTTCCGAGCAATGGCCAGACATCTAACTCAAGGCATTGTGGGATCTGGGGAGTCATTGATGACAGATCTAGACCCCAACTTGCTCTTCATAGATTCAATCTTGAGGAAGAATGTCTATGTCAGTGGACATCAGCAGGAGAGAAGAACTCCTATAGTAGATGCCCTTTACTTTTTCTCCAAGGGCCAGCTCTTGAATGCCTCTCAACTGATATTTGAGGCTATGGTGGATGTGAATGACAAGATAAAAAAGAGACAGATGTTTCCAGGGTTACCCTACAGCAGACTCATTACTTCTCTGCTAAGGAAAGGGAAATTTGTGATACAAAAGGATGAGCCAGTGGAAAAATTGAGTCCAAAAGAATTTGGGAGAAGAGCTTGGTATACAAGCATGACTCTGATTGGGAAAAGCAAGAAGAAGCTAGTGGAGAGTCCTGAAAAGGACGCACCTCAGGTGACCAACTCAGCAACTGCACCCGTGATACCTACAGCCCCATCAGCTAGCTCAGAGCCTCTGCCTACCTCTATTGGTACTAGCTTAGTGCCTCCACCTGTGACCTTTGCATCCATGCCCCTCCTTTCTCCTGCTGTGACCATGCCCATTGTTAGCTTAGCTATTGCCAGCATCCCCATTCCATCACCCTCCATACAATCCATCTCAGTGCCCATACCTTCCACCAACTCAGCCATCTCCTCTATCATCACCACCATCACCCCTGTGTTAGCTCCTACCATGAACCTAATTGTCACCTTACCTTCACCTCCCATCACAACCACCTACCAGAAAAAATCAAAGTCAGCCCCAACCCCTCCAGCTAGCCCATCCATCTGAGTTGTTGAACCCTTAAGCCCTGAACTAGCAACTCCATCTACATCAGCTGACCCAGTCACTTCCTCCCCACCATCCATACCTTCTGATATTGACCCCACTACCTCCATGTCACCTGCAGATATCTAAGAGCTGGAACACTTGACCACTGAGGGGTATTCATCCCTGATAGAGTCCATTGTGGAGGATATTGGGCATGAGTACTCCCCTTTATCTGATTCCCCACAACCTAGCTAGTTCCAGAATGTGTCTACATCCCCTCTCCAGCCCATTCTGATCAGCCCACCTATTACCCAAACCCAAATTTTACCAGATACCTCCCCCCAGATCTTTTCCCTTCTCCTCCATCCTAGCCCAGCTTCAAACCAACACAACAAACCAATCTGCTATGGCCACCTGCCTCCATGCCATTCAATCTAGTCTAATCCCATCTATCTCAACCCTTCAACCTCTTACAACTCCTATTCCTACACCTACTCCTGTACCCACTCCACCTCCATCCCCTCAGCTGTCTCCTGTAGTAGTGGCTTCCATTGTTGAGCTGGAAGAACAAATTCCTGCCCCTTCTACCAGAGACTCCTCAACCCAAACTGACCTCATAAAATTTGACCTACCCTCTTTACCTTTCACCTACCGTCCACCCCACTTGAGTCTATTGCTGTGGAAGAGGAGCTGCCACTGACCTTCATTTTACCATCACCATCACTTCTTGAGCTGCCCATCACCCCCTCCTCCATGAATGACCCTCACCATTGGGCCATTGTCCCATATGGAACCAACACCTTTTCCCCTTTGCCATCCCTCACCAAAGCCATTGAGACCAACCCATATGTTAAGGAGGATGTCAAATTTCTAGTGGATGCAGTCATGGTTTTACTACAAGCCCATCAAGAGGAAATTGACCCTATTTTGGAGGCCCATAGGCAAGAGGAATGGAAATTATGGAAGATGGTCCTCAATTCCCTTGACTTTTATAAGATGTACAAAAAGAAATCTGAAATGCTAGGTAGGTTAGTAGAGACCCTCTCCCTATACTCAGCCTTGGGTCCTTCAGAATCCAAAGGCATTTCCATCAAGGAGCCTGGACCTAAGCCAAAGAAGAAGAAGAAGCCAGCTGCAATCAAATCCACACCTGATACTTCCAGTGTAGAGCCAGTGAATAAGGATAAGAATCCTTATGAAGAAAAATGTGCCTGAGACCCTCCTTTTGTTTTAAGTTCAGATACTGACTTTGACTAGGTGTAGCCTGTGTTTAGGAATTTGTAGTAATTAGTTTGTATGTAGGATTTTGCTGTATATACTTTTTGTTAAATATAGAATGTACTATTTCTCTTGTGCTTTGTAATTACTTGTGTTCAATAAAATTTCTATTTTGTCAGTTCCAACTGTGTTTCTTTCTTTTCTTTGTGTTTTCATTTGTTCTAATTTATTCTTTATGCTTCATTTGCTACTGTCCTTGTGCTTACCTTGCTATTTCCTTTTGTTATACTTCCAAAATAGTGAGGACACTATTCCTCACAGGTTTGGGGGTATAGCAGGGTAATTTTGAACAAATTATATGAGATAATTAAGCCAAGTGCAATGGTATGAATGAAATAAAAAAATTTTAGCAGAATTTCAAACTGAGCAATTTTGAAAAAGGAAGATTTAAAAATGGTAGACTGTTTAATTTTTGGATCTTTTTTTAAATTCATCATTTCTATGAAAGACATCATCAAGAAATTTTTATCATTATTAGTGTGTAGTGAACCATTAAGGAGAGAAAAAGTAAGAACATGTCTTGAGAGTCCTAAGAAAGACCATACCCAGTGAGATTTGGGCCTGTAAAAAAATTTCATTTGAAGAGTGTTTGGCATTTTTTTTCTGCTTTAAGGACTGTTTGAATTTAATTCTTTTTCACTAGAAGTTATGCACTCCAAATTGAAATAGCTTGACAGTACTCATGACATTAAAGACATGATGTGAGGCCACCCCTTGGACAGTTTGAGCTAAAAAAAATCCCTACCTTTTGAACTGCCTTTGTATACACCATTTCAGTAAGAAAATTTCCTTCTTCTTTGACAAAAACCGAAATATTTTTTTTCCTGAACCTCTTGACCTGTTTTAGTTCACTCTCAATCTGAGAATTTAGGGAGTGGAGCAAGAAGTGAGATTAGAGGAGCAAGGTTTGATGTTTAGTGTGAGGAAAAGGGAGAAAATCTAAGAAAAGTAGTGTTCAGTTGTAAAATTGTGGCATTGTAACACATATAAAAAAAAAAAGACAAAAATGCAAAAGAAAAGCATACAAAAAGAAGAAAAATAGAAAAATAATATAAAAAGAAAAGAGAAAATCACTTCATTTGAAAATTGGAAGAAGATGAGAAGATGGCCACTACAAATCTGAAAATATCAAAGAAGATGAAGATGGGCTGAAATGAAGAAGGTGTGTGCACCACCTCCTTACCTTACTAATTTCTCAATTTTGAATTCCTCTTTACCCTTTTATTCTTTATAAACCTCACCAATAAGACACATTACAACACAATAAAGAGACGTTACTGATCTGAAGTTGATTGAGCAGTCATGCGGGGATGAGGAGCTGTGTAATCTATAGTGAAGAGAATTAGAAGATTTAAAGACTTAGAGCACTACCTATGCTCATGCTTGCAGTCCTATTATGGGCTGTAACTGCTCTTGAGTTGTGTAAAATGAAACAGTTGCAACTACTCTTGAGTTGTGTAAAATGAAACACCTTTGAAATCACTTGTGAGAGTATGCCTGTGAGATAATTGAGTTTGAGATTGGACTTATTTAGGCATTATTTGAACCTGATTTTCAAATTAATGGTGAAATACATATTGTTTTGCACATAGCATTCCCTTGATAATTTCAAATTGGTTATAATGAGTTTGAAAAAGGATTTAGGTATTAAATTTATTTACATTTACTGTTTTGAAACTTCTGAATTCAAAAGGGTAAGGTATGGAATAAAGCTGAAATTATTGGGACCTAACTTGTAACTGTTTGCACTTGGTTTAATCATGTTCATATGGAAGTTTGTGGGTAACTTCATTAAAAACCATCAGGAGACTTCACTCCTCCACTAGGGATCACCTAGGAATTTAAAAGGCTTGATGCCTATGATAAATGCATCTGTGCTCCCAACAAAAGTGGCATTTTCTATTTTTAATGTTTATTTTTAATTTCTCCTTTGCTCAGGGACTAGCAAAGCTTAGGTTTGGGGGTGTGTTAATCAGTGAAAAATACCATTTTTCACCTCCTAACCTGACCTTTGATGGACCTTTGAGTTGACTAATAATGTGTCTTGAGTGTGTTTTATAGTTAAGCAACAAAATGCAGTCATAATGCAGGCATCCATTTAAAAAGGCCGAAGAAGAGACTTGCTATTTCAACATGTGCTCATGCAGCCCCAAAGTCCAGCCATTAAGCAGTTTATAGAGCTTCAGAACCCTATGGGAATGGCATGTGTCCAATAGGGCACACACATGGGAGCAAGAGCAGCTGCATTGGATGAAGATTGAGCCCCTCAAAAGGGTGCTGAGTGCCAGACAGATGAAAGACAACACCCCAAGCTATGTGCTAGCTGTGGAAGCAGTCGAGAGGTTCTAATGCTTAAATATGAAGCTGTCGAGAGGTTACCAGAACCCGTCAAGGAGTTAAAACTGAAGAATGTCGAGAGGTTCTGATGTGAAGAAATGGACATTTCAAGAGGGTTACATAACCTGTCAATTAGTGCAGCGCATCCTGTCGAGGTCACCTGGAGATGCAGTGGATCTCATGAGGTTCCAACTACATGTCGAGAGAATACCTGAAGCTGTTGAGAGGTAATTTCAACCTGTTGACAGGTCTGCATGCTTAAATATGATCCTACCGAGAAGTGCCCCCAACCTGTCGAACAGCAGAACAGAACCTATCGAAGACTCACCTGGAGCTGTATAAGATATTGAGAGGTTGAATTATCCTGTCGAGAGGATGGCTGAAGCTAGGACAACAGATAGGTATTGAAGTCATCCTATCGAATAGTTCAACAGATCCTGTCGAGGGATACATCCAACCTGTTGAAGGGAGCATAAAATAGACACAGAACCTCTTAAGAGGTTCCTTGAACCTCTCGAAGCACGATTTAGGAACTTCACAATTCAAGCTGAGACTGCAGATCACTCCAGTACTTTGTGCACATGTGCCCCAAGGCTATTTAGCTAGTTTGAGGGTATTTTAGGAATACGAATGGGCACGAATGGAAACCCTCTAACCACCTTGTTGGTTCGCACTTTTTCTAGGTTCCTCTTGGTCCCCGTTGAATTAGTGGCCCAATTCTGTCCATGTGGACTCTAGCAATGCGGTGTTTGGAATGTTGGAGATAAAATAAAAAAAGGGGGGTTTTCTAGGAAGATTCCTAGTTTGTTGCGATCACCAACTGCAGATATTTAATGACACTGCAACACATCAATGATCACGCTTTAGAGGGGTGTAGGTTACTTCTTTATTGAATCGTTCGCCTGCGAATGTCAGCAGTTATGGCTCTTCTTATAATTTAGATAGTTTAGTTTTCTTTTTCTTTCCCTATTAGTGTTGTAATTTTGATGGGTTTAGATTTCCTAATTCTATTGTGAGCTTAGCGGTTTGGGAATTTATTATGGTGGTTTAATTTGATGTCATAATCCTATTGGGAGTCTAATTAATTTTAGTTTCCTAGTCTTACTAAAAGTCCAATTAATATCAGTCTCCTGATTGTACTAGGAATGCCAATATGTTAATTGTAATGAAACTCTAATTAAATTAGGCATACTAATTGTACTGAAATTTTGAGTAAAGCAAATATACTAATTGTATTGAAATTCTAATTAGAGGAGATATAATAATTTGACTGGGATTCTAATTAGAGTAAAGGACTGATTTTTACTAAAACTCTAATTAAAGCAATGAATTAACTTTACTAAAATACTAATCAAAATAAAGGAACAGATTTTTCTCTAAGAATATGATCGAAATAATGAATTAATTATACCGAAATCTAATTAAAATAAATAAACTAGTTTTCCTAAAATTTTGATTAAAGCAATGAATTAACTATACTAAAATTTTAAAATAAAGGAACTGATTTTACTGGAGTTATAATCCAAAGCAATAAATTAATCATGTTAAAATTCTAATTAAAGGGGACTAACATTACTAATCCTAATCGAAGCAGTGAATTAATTCTACCAAAATCTAAGAAAAAGGGGTTTTGGGCCAGCTATGCTAAGGAGGATTGGCCTCATTCCCGAGTGCCCTCCGTAAGCTCCCTTGGGTAAATCGGGTGGCTGAGATTAAAGTAAATTGAATTTTGGATTATAAACTCGTATTTTTTTGGATTTTTAGAGTCGGTTTTGGGGTTATAATTATGGATTGAATTTAGAAACAAGAGTTTTAGAAAACTAAATTATTTATGGATTGAATTTAGAATACTAAATTAAGAAATTAAAACTAAAAATTTAAAATTTAAGGACTGAATTCGGGTCCGAAATTAAAAAAGTCAGACCGTATGATTAAGGACTGATTCTAGAAACTAAGAACTAGAACCAGAGATTAATGATAGGGCTGGAGATTGAGATTTTAGAACAGAATTAAAGTCTACGGTTGGTGAATTAGGCCGTCAGATTAAGGACTAGTTCTAGAAACGGAGAACTAGAACCATATATTAAAATTATGATCCGAAAAAAGGGTGCTACGGTCTAAAACTGAATAATTTAAGATCAATAATTATGACTAAGAAAAAAGTCCTAAATCTAAAGACTAAGGACTACGGTCGAAAACTAGAAATTAGATTTTTACCTAAGGTTGGGGCTGCGGGGATGAATCTCGGAAATTCGAAGCTTGAATCATGTTCTCCATGGGTTTGTTCTCAGGATTCTCTGGTATCGAAATTTCTAGCCTCTCTTCCCAAAATTTGCAGTCTCTCTTATCTTTTCAAAAATAAAATGCTTTTATAGGGTTTTCTTCAATTAAACGCCATGTTTCAGGCATTTAACCAAATTACAAGTTGAACTCCCGGTGCTTAATCACTTTAAGTCGGTCACCGACTCAGTGAGCAATTGGCTGACTTGCTCAGCGAGTTTCCTAGTTTTAACAATGTCAGGACTAATTGTGCGCTTGGGGTGGAATACACAATCCGATTAAGCGTCTCTTTCAAAGTGCTTAATCGAGGAAACTTGGGGGTCATGGACGATAAGACTAGGTCAGCATAGGCCAATTACACCAGTGATCGGGCACTCAATCCGATCGTGTGTCTCATGTGAGGTGCTTGATCAAGTCTCAAGGTGGTCTGAGGAAGGGAGTCTGGCTTGAAAGGGGGACTGATTGCACATTTGTGGTTTTGCGTTCAATCAAATTGTGCGCATGGTTTTAGGCATGTAATTCAAGGCTGTCCGAGTCTGGGTCAGGTTTAAAATGCAAGACTATTGTTTTAGTCTGCATTCTGACTATATACTATTGTTTCAGTATATAGTCTCCCTACATTAGGATCTAAGCCATAGAGCTATTGTTTCAACCTGTGTTCAGCCATGTACTATTATTTCAGTGCATGGTTCCCACGTTAGGGTTGGGGGTCTGAAATGTAAGACTATTGTCTCAGTTTGCATTCTGACTATATACTATTATTTCAGTATATAGTCTCCCTACATTGGGATCTGAACCACAGAACTACTATTTTAGCCTGTGTTCAGCCATGTACTATTATTTCAGTGCATGGTTGCCACGTTAGGGTTATGGCGCCTAAACCACAGAGCTATTATTTCAGCCTGTGTCCAGCCATATACTATTATTTTAGTATATGGTCCCACATTAGCGTAAAAAGATCTGAACTGCAGTGATATTGTTTCAGCCTGTGTTCAGCCATATACTATTGTTTCACTATATGGTTCCTATGTTGGGACGTGAAGCTTCCAGAAAAGGTAAGTCCTTTCTGCAAAGTTATGGGCAAGGTTAAAGGTTGACCGAATATATTTGTATATTCCAAGTGGGCAAAATAGGGGTGTCTACAGATGCCCCTCTTCGGCGCGCTCTTGTGAAGTAAGAACGCGTGAAAGAAGTAGACACCCCTCATTCGAGGTGTCTTCTCGTTTCTCTTGGGAATGCTAACATGACAAACTTGGCTTTCCTATCTATCAGTGCAAGCTAAAATTGAGCATTCGGGGCCCAGTGGTAGCTGTCGAAAGGCATGTTCCATGCTGTGGATGCCCAGGGGCGATCCCGTCGCTATTGTGACCTGCTGTCATAGACAGTTGACGGGGAAAGTCAGCATATCCTATTACGAGGGTGTCAGGGGCATCCCATTGCGTGGTATGATCTGCTGCGAGTGACAATCAAACGAAAAGGATAATCACCATATCCTAATCTATGGGTGCAAGGGGCATCTCACCGCATGTCGCAACCTGCTGGGGCAGCCAAACAAAGGGATATGACGCAGTCAAGGTACCGGGGGGCATCATACAAATGTCCATAAGGTCTAGGGACCGATAATAATATAGTGCAATATAATGTCGAGGCGCGTCATTGTTCACACCAATGCACGTCAGGCGCTCCTTTTCAAATAGGCGTTCGTAAGTTCTTAGATTAAATATACTCATTGTTTGGTTTCCCAGGGGAATGGCCGGTTTGGACTAGTAATTGGGCTGGCAATTGAAGTGATTTCTGGTGGGTAAGCCTCTTTGTTTATTGATTTTTCTTTGAGTTTTTTCTTTCGGTCTCTATATTTTTTTTTGGGCGTAAGAGATTTTTGGTTTTTTTTTTTTTGAGGTTAGAGATTTCTGGTTTTAGAAGTAAAAATTTTTGGGAGTAAGTAATGGGTTTTGAAATTTTGGGATTTTTAACTTAAGATCAATTCGGTGGTAAAACGACGAAAAATGTGGCTTCCGAGACGTCGCTGAGCAGATCCACCGGTACGGGATTTGTGGACCCGATCATTTATGTGGTTGTCAAGACGACACTTGGCATGCTAGATACTCGGTCTAACCTTCTCGATGAATACTGATGATTGTCTCTTATGGGAGGACTACAGTGATTCGCGAGTTGATAGAGATAGGTTTTGAAAATATTTTACTTAATCATTGCTAACTATAGTTTACAAGGAATATCGAGTAATTGAAGAGTGGGCAGTACTTATCTGGGGGTGATACTTACCTGAGTTGTGTGCAGCTTATGACAGGACTTGTGATGTTGTAGTGTGATGCTGGGATGGGGCTTTGAAGATTTCTGCCTTTCTTTTTTTTACTGCAGTAGGGACTTGCTGGCCATTATTGTGATGCAATGTTCTGGGTGTGATGTCACAATGGGACTTTTGAGATTTCTTCCTTCCCTTTGGTTGCGTGTTGGATGAGTCCTGGTGGGACGTGCGGATTCTGACAAGATGTTCACGCTGGAACTCGGCATTGGTCGAATGTGGTGGGACATGGGAGGAGTCCCAATTCTTCACACGTATCTATTGTGGCAGTGGTATCTGGTGACTATTACGTAGCGATCAATTCAGGAGGAGAGCTCTTTACTTTAGCGATGGGACAAGATTGAGCTTTTCTCCCTTTTCATCATATGGTGTGGCAGGTGTCGTTTGAGTTTTTCGGATGATGATGTTTGTGATGGGGTATTGGTTGAGCATAATTGGCGATGGGACGCTAGTAGGATATTTGTTTGATAGGTGTGTCTTATTTCTTTCTTTGATAGATCTTGGGTTATGTAAGGTCATGTTGTGGTTGCGTTGTGATTGGCTTCTCATGAGGGGATGAGTGGTGGCATGATTGATTTATCGCGATGGGTCGTGCATGACGGGTTGGTATCATGCGTACATTTTATCATGATGGGACGTGCGTGATGGGGTTATGTGATGGGGCTCTCCCTTTCTGGCGGGGGTCGTGATGGGATGAGGGAAAGTGAAGGTGTCACGGTAAAGAATGTATGTCTTATCGCGATGGGACTAAGGGGTGGCCAATGGGAATGAGGGCGCTAGTCTTCACATAGATCTCTTTTAGGGAACAATGAAGGCAGCGTAGAGGGGGTGGTGGCGGAGGAAGCGAAGATGGCGGAAGAGGAAGGAGTAACAAGTGGAGGGATGTGTTTCCCAACCAATCCTCCTTTAAGCCTCCGATTGGATGCTCCAAGTCGGGCACTGGTGTTTCTGACGCCTCCGATTAGACGCTCTGCTCCTCGGTTTGTGTTGATTTCGGGTCTCCATTTTTTATTTTGGGTTGTAAGTTAGTGTGCGACCATGGATCCTCGTGAACCCGTCGCGGCGATGCGCTCGCTAAGAATGAAATGTAGAGTCGCCACCCGGAGCTTTTGGTGACTCGGGAAACCTTCAAATCGATATTTTGAGCACCGAAGTGCTAAATATGACTCTGATTTACAGGTCTTTGCCAAAGGCTCTAGGGTAAGGGCTTCGGTTATCGATCGGGAAGGGTTTAGGCACCCGATCAACCTGCACGTAGCGGTCTCTATCTATGGCCAAAAATAAAAATAAAAAGGTGGAGTTTCCCCTTGCCCGAAGGCAATACGGTCCTATCAAGCTTTGAGCCAAATCAAAATTTCGGCGGCATAATAGCTTGAATCCTTGGACGGAGGAGACACCAAGAAGGAAGAGGAAGAGAGGGGTGAGCCGGAGCCCACGGGCGCTTGTTGAACCATGGAAGACCTTCGCTTCGGCATGCTTCCGATGGCTTAAACAGTATGGAAATGGGCTCTAAAGCTAGGATTCGGTAAATAGGAAGTGTAGAGTGAAGCTAGGGAATAGATTTTGGCTAAAAGAGAGTGATCTAATGGTGGAAATGGATTAAAATGGATGAACTAGGCATGCTGGAATTTTGGAAAAATGTGTGTATTTTCTCCCACTAGGGTTCTCTCTTAAGCTCAAAATTCTTAACCTTAATTTTTTTTCAACCAACCCTTTGGGAAGAGGGGGGCCTCTCTATTTATAGAGAAGGGATGGGTTAGGGGCTTACTTAAGAGCTAATTGGTTTAGCAATTAGGAAATCCCCCATCTAAGGTTTTCTAGGTTTTCAAGGTCTTAGGGTTTTGGGAAACTGATTTTAATGGCGAAAGATGGGGTGAGACCATGGGTGAGTTAAGGGTTGCCAATAAGCTCAAAGGGGGTGCAACCAACCTCAAGACACCCACCTTAACCAAGGGGATGGTCAAAGGGTCAAACCAGATGGAGGAAATTCGAGCATTTAATGACAGATACTGTAGCTAAGCTGGGCGTATATATTACATATGCCCAGCTTATGCATAGTAAAACTCAAGAAAACCAGGGGGAATCTAAGAAGATGGGTGCCCGTGGTGGGTCCCACCTATGTTGGGCATATATATTATATACACCCGGCCAAATTTGGCCCAAACATGCCAGGCGTATATAATATATACGCCAAACCAATCTGGGGCCAAATTGGCTAGGCGTATGTAATACATACGCCTGAGCAAAAGTTGTCATTTTATGTGAAACTTAAATCGGCCATAACTTTTGAACCACAACTTCAAATCAGGTGATCTTTAGCTCGTTGGAAAGTTGGAGAAGTCCTCTTTCCAAAGGTATGTGGCTCATTCTTAGAAGTGGTCATTATAAAAGGTTGTAGCTCTCCTCCCATCAAATGCTCAGAAGGGTTTAAATTGAGTTTGGGAAGGGATCCTAGGGTTTAGGGGTGATCTCTAAGGGCTGGGAGAATGGTTTTTAGCTGATTCCTAAAGGTCTGGATAGATTCCCAAGGGTGGGGTGCCATCGAAAGCACAGGGGTGCATTTCTCCCGGAGTACAGACCGATCGGGCATATGGCCAAATTTGGGTGTCTACAGATGCCCCTCTTTGGTATTCGATCACTAATGATCGGATGCCAAAGATAAGAGACATTCGAAGAGGTCCAAGGCATGTTCGATGGGTCCGCCTGGTTCAACTCAATTCTCAAACATTCATGGTGATTGTGAGTGTACGTAAGCCCTCTCATTTCGGGATATCGTCCGTACCTCAAAGCTAACAGTCCCCAAGCGCATTGCGACATTACTGGGCATAACTGTGATGATCACAGAAAGTGTAAGCCCCCTAGTCGGGATATCGTCCACTTCCTGAGGGAAATTATAGATTTGTGATATTGAGTATTAATCTGAACCAGACAGCTCCGTGAAACGGGGTGATCGATCTATGTTTCGGAATTGATGCGAAGCACACAAAGCGAAGGCCTACAAACTTGTGTCCAATCCTGTGGGATATTGACAGCTCCACTGGATTGGCCACGGGTGCCCATACCTAGGTAAGGCTCAGAGTCTTTGGGTGAACCCATCAACCTCGAGGTTGCTTTAGCATGATTTACCCGAGTGGAGAGAATGTTGATGTCGCAACACTTCTTGGGAATGCATGCCCATTTTTTGAGTGAATTTTTTATGTTTCCTTTTTCCGAATTTTTTGTTTCGAGGCCTCTAAGCAAAGCTCAAGGACCACTGGCAACTTTATTCTTGCACAACTCTTTAAGTGGATCAAATGTCAATTGATACACTTTAAGAATGCGTGCGCTTTGCCAGGGATAGGTGCACCTTGGGGATGTGCTCGTTCCGGTGGTGAGGTGCTCCTGATTCACATGAACCGGAGTGCCTTAACTTGAGACAAAGCTAAAAAGGATCGGGCTAGAACCAAACATCCATTGAAAGAGATGGTCAATTCTAGCCTTCGTCCCTAATGAAATTACATCTTACTAACTATGCACAGATAGACACCCATCAGGGGCGATAAGCAGCAAATAGGCGCGAACGGAAGCCTCGACCCTAAGGTACAATTTACGAGGACAAACGACCATCCTAGGGATACCCAGACGCATGTGCATACATTCAATAGGGACACCGTGCCTATACAGGTTTTAAGCCTGTGTAAAAGAAAATAAAAGGGAATGAGCCCTTTGGTCTGTATGTTTGCACATAGTTGGTTGGTTGTAATTTCATTTTTGACGGGTCAGTTTCAACTGACAATAGGCTTTTTAAATGGTCTGAAGTCAGGGGCACTCTTGGTCAATATAGATCCATAGGTGGATGATCAGAGCTAACGCTTGGAAGGTGGGGTCAACCTACTTAGGATTTTAATTACATAACAAAGGTCGTTATTTCCTCTCTTTTTTTCTTCTTTTTTCTTCTTTCATGTCAGTTCGAGACTTTGAGCATGCTCAAACTGCCTTTATTTCTACACATATCCTTAGGCGAATCAACTTTCCATGTTGACATACCTTAAGGACATGCGCATCCCGGTGATAGGTCCTTAGTTTGCCTGCCGAATCAGGTCTCGACTTTTGCTGGGGAAGATCTGGCGCTAGGTGTATGTTTCTAGGAGTGACCGGTGATGGATAAGTTTATTTGCCTGCCGGATCAGGTATGGGGGGTCCTTGTGCAAGACGGGGTTCGAGAACTTTCGGGTGAACCCGATCATTCCGAATTGATTTAACACGGTTCTCGGAGTGGCACAAATGGTCATTGCAACGCTCTTTTGAGAATTAGTGTCATTTTCAGCAATTCTCTTTCTTCTTTTTTTTCTTTTTCTCCCTTTTTTTTATTTTGGATCTTATGATTTTATGGAGCACTTAGCGGGTGCTTACAGATCTAGATCCGTTTATTGTGGCACGGTCCCTTTGGGCCAGTCGAAGAGAGCTCGAAGGGCCGTTTGGGGATGCATGCACCATCGCTTGATGGTATGCGGGCTTCAAAGGGGGACCGGGCCGTGGTCCATAGCATGCAAGGGGGATCCGTCGGGCCTCAAAGCTAAAGAGAATGGCTGGGCAGTTTTAAAAAACAGCCATTTCTAGTTGGGCGTATATAATATATACGCCTGACCAAAATGCAGCAAAAAATGGTCGGGCGTATATATTATATACGCCTGACCAAAATCGGCAGTTTTTTAAACTGTTCGAGCCCGAGCACAAAAGGGACCCCCCTTTTCAAATTCTATCTTCCTCCCTCCTTCCTTCTTGAGTTCGGGACAGCCCCCCTAGGGTTTTTGCATTTGATTTGGCTTGAGATCTACCACCGGGGGCCGCACGTGCCTATCAAGAGTGCTCATTCTCCGCTGATCCTTAGATTTATTTTCCTCTTCGATTGAAGGTAATCATTACCCTTCCCTCCTTTTTCCTTTGAATTTTGATAATGTTGTTGCTTGATGCTCTTCTCCTTTGTGGTGAAATGCTTTTTGATTTTCCTCTAAGCATATGTGATGCCTATATTCCTTTTCTTTCCTCTCTTCTTTTTTTTGTTGAAATGCTTGATTTCTTAGGCCTATTTTCTATTTATCATTCATTCATTTCATTTTATTTCTTCTTTTTTTTTTTTTGATGGATTAGTGCATTTTATTTGATCGATTGGTGCATTTTTTTTGGATTAGTGCATATATATATTATTTATTATTATTTTTTTGTTTAGTGCATTTTTTTGGTTTTATGCATTCTCTCCCCCTCTTTTTGGACGGATTAGCACACACACACACATTTTTTTTTTGTTGATGGGTTAGTACGCATTTTTTTGTTTGGTCTTATTCCCCCCCCCCCTTTTTTTGGAGATTTTTTTGGATTAGTGCATTTTTTTGGTTTTATGCATTCTCTCCCCCTCTTTTTGGATGGATTAGCACACACACACACACATTTTTTTTTTTTGTTGATGGGTTAGTACACATTTTTTTGGTTTGGCCTTATCACCCCCCCCTTTTTTTTGTTTGATGGATTAGTACACACACACATTTTTTTTTTGAAGATTTTTTTGGATTAGTGCATTTTTTTAGAGATTTTTTTGTGGATTAGTGCATATTCTTCTTTTTCTTTTTTTTGGTTGGCACCCCTTTCATATGCCGATGCGTCTCATATTTTCAGGATGTCCGTCGACGAAGGGCATGATCAGCAAGAAGGGCCGGAGATGGCCTACGGTCCCCATGGGGAACAGTTCATCGTGTCTCAGCGCTCTTCCCAGCCTTGGTATGAGGCTGCCCGTACCGGCCTCCTCTACTGCCAGCACACCCATATTTCCAACTTTGGGATTGTTGGCTAGGTAAACTGAGGGATCCTTTTCTCTCTTTTTTTTTCTTTTTTCTTCTTCCTTCTTTTTTTTTTTTTTATCATATTACTTTGCTCCTATTTGATAGATCCCTTTTTCTTGCAGCCTCTTCCACACGTCATGTTCCGGGGTGGCTGGTTTGACCTCCAGTGTCTCGTGCTTTACCTTCCCCCAGCGGTGAAGGACCTGCTCACCGATGCCGGTTTCGGGGATTTCATTTTGTGCCCCGCCGTGAGGGCCGATACGGCCTATTTGAAGACCCTAATAGAGCGTTTTTGCCCTGAGACCATGACATTTCACATGGGCATGGCAGAGATGGCCTTTACACCTGTGGACTGGTCTATGATTACTGGGGTCTGTATTGGAGGGGTGCCTGTGGTACCTACCCATACACTGGATAAGTAGGAGGTGATTCTACTGATAGGGGCCTACCCGACCTCTGGGAATATTCGAGGTTCTGAGGTCAAGCTATCCTGACTGGTTGATCAGTTTAAGCCTCATGATTTAGTGGACCAGGGCCAGCCCGACATGGCCATTTACCTCGAGCCCGCACGCGCACATATGCTGGCTCGCATTTCTCTGCTATTCCTCTTGGGCAAGACTCTCCTCTCAAACACCAGTGGAGGGTGGGTCTCGTTATCCCTACTCAATCTTATGGTGAACTAGGACAATGTGCATCTGTTCGATTGGGGCGGCGCTGGCTATGCGGTGCTCATGTCCAGCCTAAAGCGAGCCGTTCTTGGGGAGTCTAGCTCCATTGTGGGTTTCTGGCTTGCAATTGAGGTATTTTATCCTTTGGTTTTAGTTTGTCCTATTTTTCTTTTATGGCATACCTATTTTTATCTGCTTGCTTTCTCAGGTTTAGGGGTATCTCCATTTCCAACCGGGTCGCCCTCTACTTCAGTGTAAAGTTGCTATGTTCCCCCTCATGAGTAACTGGCATGTGAGCCGCCGTCGGGAAGTAGGTATGAAGCATTTGGAGTTAGGGCTGCGCTCTCAGTTCGACCTGTTGATCCCAGAGTAGGTATAACAATTCCCTTTTTATAAATTTGACAGCTCTTGTGTACTATGGGTTTTGACCAAAAGTGTGTATCCTTCCTCTATTTTCTCTTCTTTTGCAGATCATCCTCAACCCCTACATAGGATCTCCCTTCTGGAACTTGGCTTCAGTGGGTTCTTCTCGCTTTTTACTGGACCGTTGCATTATCTTCCTCTACGGGTCCTAGACTAGGGCCTACTATTTAGGAGAGAGAGTGGTTCATCAATATCGTCCTCTCTTCGCCGTGCCCCAAGCTCCTCCAGCTGATGTGCTGGCTCCGGAAGGCTCCATTGACGAGCTTACTGCTCACTTCCTTCACCATGGGATTGCTATTAACGACCTTCTTTTATCTGGGGGGTATCAGATGTGGTACGATTCTCTGCCCTATCATTTCCTGCTGCCCCGCTTCGTGCCTGGTGCTAACTTTTTAGCTTTTAGCGGATCGTGATCTCAGGTAATGCCCTTTTCTCTTTTTATTTAGCATCCGCTTTGTGATTACTTTGATTGACCTACCATTTTAAATGATAAAATGTTTCTCCCTACAGTTTCAGCAGGGCGGCAGCTCAGATGAGGGGGATGAGGCGGCTGCTCCTTATGATGCTATAGGTGCTGGACCCTCCGACCCTTCCGGTGCTGGTGCCTCTGGTGCGACCTCAGGTGCTGGACCCTTTTGGTGCTGGTGCTTCTGGTAGTTCGCCTGCCGAGATCCAGGGGACTTTCAAGCGTTTGGACGATGCTTTCTTGTCGCGCGTGTGTGCCGACGTGGCTGAGAAGGCACATAGCTCTGCTGAAGCTATCTAGGTCCCACCTCCTGAGCTGATCCCTGGGGTAATCTCTACCTTGTTGCTTTGCTCTCTTTCCCTTTGAATTATGCTGATGGCCTGTGTGACTGACACCTCTTTTTCTTACTGGCCAGGATTATGAGTCGGTAGTGAGTCAAGCCGAATATTATCGTAACATTGTTGGGCTTAGGGAGACCGAGGTGGTGAGTGAATACTGACCCAACCTAATCATTTTCTTATTTACTTTTCACCTGTTTCTCTACCTGATGGCCTTTGGTGTGCTCCTGCAACGTGCTCGTGAAAAGGAGTCGCGTTCTCTGCTCAGCTGTATTTCTCAGGCATGGACTCGGGTGGGAGAGACTCGTACTTTCCAAAGCGCGAGCTGGCGCCGGAAGAAGTTGAAGGGTGCTGCCCAGGACTAGTTCATTCTCTAAAAATTTGACACAAAGAAACAATTTAGACTTTTGGTTTATTTGGGGGATATGTAATAAATTATTATTATTATTATTTTTTTTATTTTTATTTATTTTTTAAAACAGCACATTTTTATGTGAATGTTCCATTTGATTATCTCTTTACTTTGCTAGTTTCCTTTTCTTTGGCCTGAAACGAGTCGGCACCCCTCCAATGATGGGGTTGATCTTGTAGGTGATTCTCCATATATAACCTATGGATAGTTCGTCATCCGAGGGCTTCCCATGGGTGTGTGAGCATGCATGCCTGTGGGCTGCCATATATAACCTAATCATTTTCTCCATATATAACCTAATCATTTTCTTGCAGGTGATTCTCCATATATAACCTAATCATTTTCTTATTTACTTTTCACCTGTTTCTCTACCTGATGGCCTTTGGTGTGCTCCTGCAGCGTGCTCGTGAAAAGGAGTAGCGTTCTCTGCTCAGTTGTATTTCGCAGGCGTGGACTCGGGTGGGAGAGACTCGTACTTTCCAAAGCGCGAGCCGGCGCCGTAAGAAGTTGAAGGGTGCTGCCCAGGACTAGTTCATTCTCTAAAAATTTGACACAAAGAAACAATTTAGACTTTTGGTTTATTTGGGGGATATGCAATAAATTATTATTATTATTTTTTTTTTTTAAAACAGCACATGTTTTATGTGAATGTTCCATTTGATTATCTCTTTACTTTGCTAGTTTCCTTTTCTTTGGCCTGAAACGAGTCGGCACCCCTCCAATGATGGGGTTGATCTTACAGGTGATTCTCCATATATAACCTATGGATAGTTCGTCATTCGAGGGCTTCCCATGGGTGTGTGAGCATGCATGCCTGTGGGCTGCCCTTGGCTTGGCCTTTTTTTCCCTTCTTTTTCTTTTCCCTCCCTTCTATTTTTTCTAGGGGGTCCATCGCCATACATTGATTGATTTTCATAAAGAACATCTTTGTACGTCCATGGACCCGCCTTTGACAAGGGGCCCAAGTTCTCATACGGGGGCTGGGGCTAGTATACTTCCCTGTTTGGTCCCGGGGCCCAGTTTTTTGCAAAAATGGCATGATAGCTTGGCTGAGAGCGAGCTCACTATTTTGGATTGCCTCGGGTTGTCCTGCCTTTCCTCCCTCCTTGCTATTCCTCTGTTGCCCAACCTGCTGCTGGCGGCTTTGGCGTTGTGGGACCATAGGGCCCATGTCTTTAGATTTGGGTCCAGGGAGCTGACCCCAACCTTGGAAGAGCTGGCCTCTATTACTGGCTTGAAGATGCATCGAGGCCTTGCCAAAGTAGTGCCCAAATCGGGGTATGCAAGGGCGGTCCACGCGGTTCTCGGTTTAAAAAAGGGTGGGTATGAGAAAAGTTTCGCCGGAGGGCCCACCAGGTGTTCGGTGAAATTCCTGAGAGAACTTTTCGGCGACTTGAGTCTTCGAAAGTTGCCTATTCGAGATCCCTTCAATGTAAAGGCCTTTGCCCTTTATTTATTGTCGAAAGTTCTCTTCTTTACTGGGGGTGAGACCTTTTCCCTTGGGCTGTGCGATGTCTTGAATGAATTGGAGGGAGGTCGTTCATTGGTACACTTGGTCCTGACTGAGATGTATCGGGGCTTGGATGCCTCGGCCTCTGGCCGAGTTGGGATTCTCAGTGGGAGCCCGCTCCTTGTTCAGATCTGGCTAGGAGAGCATTTGGCTATCATGGGGCCTGTGCCGAGATTGTGTTTGATAAGAGGGGATGTGGCTCGGGGCTTTCTGATCCGGTGGTCGAGATTGCCTCATGGGAGCGCCGAGGAGCTGAGCATGTGGCTATCATATGCGACGTTGATCTGGCAACTTCCCTGGTCGGAAGGCACCTTTCCGATTGTCCACTCTCGGGATTGTGAGGGTATCACGCTTCTGGGGTTGACAAGTAGCACATTCTATTTCCCATCTCGGGTGCTTCGTCAATCCGGATATGACCAACAAGTGTCGTGTACCATAATGCCACCTTTGTGCTCTCTGATATTCTCTCGGGGTTCTCTTAGTGATCTTGACCACATAGCCGCCCTCTGGGAGACCCGCCAATCGGCGCACATGTGCAGCTTAGTTCAGGGGGGCGTCGTCTCTCCTGATTATGAGGTTTGGCTGGCATCTGAGGAATTACCTGCCCCTAGCCCAGTTTCGGTAGACGTGATAGAGACGGGGCCTTGTCCATATAAGGAAATGATTCTCCGGACTAGGATCGAGTCTCTTTCTGTAGAGAGGCTGGCTTTGACCGAGGCTTTGGAGAAAGAAAGGGTCAGAGCTGAGATTGAGCGAGGTACCACGAGTGAGATTCTTCGGTTGGTAGGCTTTTGGTGAGTCTCATGATCGGTGATGCTTCGAGAGCAGTGAAGAGTCTTCATGGTAGGTGGATGTCTGATCTAAATGCTCGCGAGGACTCTCTTCTTGTAGAGATCAGTGCTTTGAAGCGTGGTCCCTACCCTTGACCTGTTCTTGCACATACCATAGATCATATACACGGAGGGGAGGAATGCCCCATAACAGAGATCTCTTTTTGGGTTACTTTCTTTTTTTGTTGTTTTTTGTTATATATATATATATATATATATATTTGGTTTTTACTTGTAAAGAAGGCAGAAAAATAGAAGGTGTGTCATGTCGTTATCTTTTTGGGACGTGACACTCCGCACGTGATACTGTAAGAAATGGAATGAAATCTATACATACATATATTTTTTTATTTTTCGACTTTTTCTTTCGTACGTTTCGCAGTGTAAGGCTTTTCATGGAAAAGGAGAATCTATTATCTCTTTTTTCGAAAAAAAAAAATTTCTACAGTGTAGGGCTTTTGATGAGAAAGGAAAATCTATTATCTTTTTTTTTTAAATCTTCTCCTTCACAGTATGAGACTTTTTATGGAAAAGGGAAATCTATTATCTTTTTTGAAATTTTCTCCTCCACAGTGTGGGGCTTTTTATGGAAAAGAAAAATCTATTATCTTTTTTGAAATTTTCTCCTCCACAGTGTGGGGCTTTTTATGGAAAAGAGAAATCTATTATCTTTTTTAAAATTTTCTCCTCTACAGTGTGGGGCTTTTTATGGAAAAGGGAAATCTATTATCTTTTTGAAATTTTCTCCTCTTGGATCTTTTTGCGATGTCAGTAATTACGAGGCCAAACCAGTGGGTCCCCCTTTTTTTTTTTTAGCATGGTCGAACCCTGTTTATGAGGTACAGGTTTTTCCTTTAAACATGGGAAGGTCAACTTCCCTGGGATTGGTCTAGTCTTCTGTCTATCCCTTTGGTCATGTGTCAGACGCCGCGGTAGAGACGACATACTTGATCGGGATCCGATCCAATTTTTAACATGAGTGGCCCATCAAAGGGGAGAAAGGGGCTCAAGGGGTTCAAACTGAAATGGGCGGGCCAGAACAGGTCTTCTCCTAATCTCTCTCTTCTTGACATTTTTGCTCATAGCACCCAAGATGGGTTTTCGCTATGCCCGTCATCCCTGTTTTTACCCGTAGCGCCCTTTCGGGTTTTCACTACGTCCATGGGTTCGCTCTCTTACCCCAGGTGACCTTTCAGGTTTCCACCTGGTCCGCGTGAGTTCGCTGTTTTTACCCATGGCGCCCTTGCGGGTTTTCACCACGTCCATCTTGCTTTGAACTTAAATTAACTTTTTTTTTTTTTTTTTTTTTTTAAGAACCAGAAAGCCACGACATGGACGTCGATTCCATCATAGCCGGTTGAATGAAGTTCTGTGTGGTTTGTTAACTCAGCTTGTTTTGATGCAGTGGATGCTATGACCGCTTGTGTACCTTAAAGAGAGCTTTCTTCAGGGTTGTAATGTGGCTGGGGTTCAAACGGGTTGGTTTTTTCTGGGGGTTTGGATCTAAGTTTTGAGTGAATTCTAGATTCGGTGACTCCTCTTTCATTTCAAAGGCTTTTTATGGTACATGTACCAGTCATTTCTTTTTTATTCTTAGTCCCCCTCTCCTTTTGGGGTTTTGCTTTCTCCTTCTCTCTATTTTTTCTCTATTTTTTTTGGTTTGGATTTTTCCTCTCTTCTCTTTTCTCTTTTTCTAGAATTTTGGGAGGGGTATATGAAAGAAATGGTTATTGGCCCGACGTGTGTAGCAAAAAGGGTGAAGGTTTTTAGGGAATATTTCTTTTGGGCTACTTGTCTTTAAAATTATGGCCTCTTCTATGGGGTTCTTAGGCGGTCACGCATCTACTTTTATCAAAACTTACCTTGTCTCAAGACCTATGAGTAGAACCTACGGAGGTATCCAACGTTGATGGGCTCAGGAAAGTGGTCTCCGTCCATGGTGGAGAGGCGAATGGCGTATCCTGGCAAAACCTCTCGGATGACGTAGGGTCCTTCCCAATTCGGCTTAAACTTCCCTCTAAGATCGGCGTGGAGAGACGAAAAATTTTTCTTCAGTACAGTGTCTCCTACCTTCAGACCTCGACTGTGGACACGCTTATTGTAAGCACGTGCAATTCTCCTCTGATAGATCTGGGTGTGGCATAAGGCTAGGAGTCTCTTCTCGTCAATTAAATCCAACTGGTCAAAACGGGCTCTTTCCTTCTCAGCCTTGGGTAGATGGGATTCCAAAAGGATACGGAGTGACGGTACTTCGGCCTCAACGGGTAGCATGGCCTCAGTTCCGTACACAAGGGAGAATGGTGTTGCCCCTGTAGCGGTACGGATAGACGTTCTATAGGCCCAAAGTGCGAAGGGTAACTGCTCACTCCAATCTCTGTAAGTGACTACCATGCTCTCTAGGATGTGGATCAGAGTTTTGTTGGCTACTTCCATAGCTCCGTTCGTCTGCAGCCTGTATGGGGATGATCGATGATGCTTGATCTAGAATTGCTCACACAAGGTCCGAATGCGCCTATTGGAGAAATTAGTGCCATTATCAGTGATTATATCTTTGGGTACGCCGAATCTGCAAATTATGTTGTTCTTGATGAACTTCTCAACGTGACTAGCCTTAATGCTCATGTAGGAGGCTGCCTCTACCCACTTCGTAAAATACTCTACTGCGACGAGGATGAACTGATGTCCGTTGGAAGCCTTAGGATTGATTTTGCCGATGATGTCGAGACCCCAGGTGGTGAACGGCCAAGGAGTGGTCATGCTGTGCAAATCAATGGCCGGAGCATGTATTAGACTGGAGTGCTCTTGGCATTTGTAGCACTTCTACACGTGTTTGCAGCAATCGGTCTCCAATGTGGTCCAAAAGTATCCTTGCCTTAGAATTTTCTTAGCAAGCAGGTGTCCACTGACGTGCACCCAGCAGACTCCTTCATGATCTCACCCGCTTCTTTCCGGGTTAGGCATCGAAGCAAAATATTGTCGTGAGACCGTTTGTACAAGAGATTGTCGCAAATGACGTAGTTCGTTGCCAATCGCTGGATGGTGCGTCTGTCTACCTTTGATGTTCCTTCTGGGATAGTTCAGGTCTCGAGGAAATTCTTGATGTTTGAGAACTAGGGTGGTTCATCATCTACCTCTGTAGGTCCCTCGATTAGGTGACAGAAAGTCGGTTCATTCCTCTGTTCTATCATGATCGACTTCATCACAACTCCGTATGGAATCTCAACCATAGATGCCAGGGTAGCCAGGGCATCAGCAAACTGATTCCTTGCTCGTGGTACATAGGAGAAGGTAACCTCTTCAAAGCAGACTATTAGATCCTCCAGATGTTCATGGTATGGGATCAGTTTCTCATCCTTGGTCTTCCAATCTCCGTTGGTCTGGCATATAATTAACTGTGAATCTCCAAAGACCCTGAGGTGAGTTATATTCAGATCAAGAGCTGCCTGTAAACCAGCTGTACAAGCCTCATACTCGGCCATATTGTTGGTGCATGGGAAGTTCAATTTGATTGAGATGGGTACATGTGATCCTCTTGGTGAGATATGAATGGCGCCAACTCCTTGGCCTTCAACATGCGATGCTCCATGAAAGTGCATTACCCAGGATTCCTTTGTTTCCTCAGTATCCTCGTCAGTCATGAACAGAATGCCCTCATCGGGGAATTCGGTCCTTAGAGGCTCATAGTCCGGCAGAGGGTTCTCAGCAAGATGATCAGCGAGTGCCTGCCCCTTAATCGATTTCTGGCTAACATAAGTAATGTCAAATTTGGATAGGAGTAGTTGCCATCATGCAGTTCGATCAGTGAGAGCAGGTTTCTCGAATAGGTACTTCAACGGATCCATCTGTGCTAGAAATAGAACGGCTTGGGATAACAGGTAGTGTCGAAGTCTTTGAGTAGCCCAAACGAGTGCCAAGCATGCTTTCTCCAGATGAGAATAGCACATCTCATAGTCAGTGAACTTCTTGCTTTGGTAATAGATGGCCTGCTCTCTTCTTCCTATCTCATCATGCTGTCCTAACACATAGCCCATGGAAAACTTTATCATGGACAGGTATATTATCAGGGGCCTATTAGGTACAGGCGGTACCAATACCGGAGGATTTATGAGGTAACCTTTAATCTTATCAAATGCAGCTTGGCAGTCATCATTCCACTCAACTGGTGAGTCCTTTCTCAGTAACTTGAAGATCATCATGCAGATTGGAGTTAGCTGTGCAATGAACCGACTGATATACTGTATTCTACCCAGAAAAACTCTAACCTCTTTCTTGGTAGACGGCCGTGGCATTTCAATGATGGCTTTGACTTTGATTGGGTCGACCTCGATCCCCCTCCTGCTGACGATGAATCCTAATAGTTTTCCTAACATAAAACCAAATGCGCACTTTTGTGGATTCAGACGTAGTCGGTACTTCCTTAGTCTTTCAAACAGCTTCTAAAGGCTTACTAGATGGTCGCTTCGCTCTGGTGATTTAGCTATCATGTCGTAGACATACACTTCAATCTCTCTATGCATCATGTCATGGAATAAGGCTATCATTGTTCTCTGGTAGGTTGCCCTAGCGTTCTTGAGCCCAAATGGCATTACTTTGTAACAGAAGGTACCCCAGGGGGTGATGAACGCAATCTTTTCTCAGTCGGCCTCTGCCATCTTAATCTGATTGTAGCCTGAGAATCCATCCATAAATGAGAGCATTTTGTGCTTTGCAGTGTTATCAACCAAGATATCGATGTGTGGTAGCGGAAAGTCATCCTTAGGGCTTGCCCTATTGAGATTTCGGAAATCAATGCACATTCGAGCGTTTCCATCCTTCTTCGATACGGGGACGATATTGGCCAGCCACTGGGGGTACTTGGATACCATGAGAAAACCTACGTCATACTGCTTAATGACCTCGTCCTTCACCTTCAACATCCACTCTGGTTGGAGGTGTCTCAGCTTCAGTTTAACTGGCTTAATATCGGGGTAGAGTGGCAACTCATGCTCAACCAGATCGGTATCCAAACCAGGCATGTCTTCATACGACCATGCGAAGATGTCTTGGTATGACCGAAGGAAGTCTATCATACCTTTCCTCTCCACAGGGGACAACGATGTTTCTAATTTGGTGATTCTAGGGGCCTCTCTGGTGCCCAAATTAGGATCCTCCGTCTCTTCGACGATCGGGGTAGGGCCATGCTCAAAATTGGAAAATTGTTTGAGGAGCTCATCGATTTGACCTTCCTCGTCCAGACTCGTGACTCCTACCTCTTCTTGTATTTCTACAGGAAAGGGGTCGGCTTCACATGGGACGGGTATCACGATATCAATTTTAATTTTATTGGGAATTTTAAAGGACAATATTTTTGGAATTGGTATTTTTTCTATTTTTATGGCTTTTTGCATTTTTTTGGAGGTCAGCCCCTAGTGAGGTGGATCTCTATATATACAGGGCAGAGTGGTCCAGAGGATAACCTCACTTTCTATAGGTTATTTTTTTTTAGTGAGTCGATGTCGTTTTCAGGGTATTGGTGGCTCCCAGGAGTTGGGGCAAGGATGCCCAGTTCCTCACATTCGATGCTTGGCCTTTACCTCTTTGGTTGGAAGCGGCAACGATAGGCTCTTGCAGTTCCTCCCTCAGCATATTTAAAGAGGGATCCTCTGGGACCCTGTCCTCCATGGCTAGGATGGGCCCAGAGTGGCTGGTGCTGGAGTGATGGGTGGACTGGGGAACTTCTTCCTCAAATAAGAAAAGGGCGGCTAAGTCCATCTCGAAGTCTGGGGGAATGATGTAGGGATTGGTGGGGTGGATTGAAGTAGGCTTATGTGGGGTTACCCTCGTCTCCCCATTCAGATCAATTTTCACTACCCCGACGCTCACAAAGGTTTCACAGATGTGGGGTCGAGTGCGAGGTTCTTCTTTCAAGATGATTCCTCTGGCCCTGGCGGCTGCTGTGGCTCTTATCTTCTCTTTGACCACTCTGACTTCTCCTTCGACTGGCCTATAGCCCAGGCCGAATTTGGTTTCCTGCCCCTTGGCCTTGACGGGGTCTCTTCTTCCTTGAAGACGCGGGCCCAGCCCCTTTCCTTTCTGGTGGCCCCATTTGTGGAGCATGAACACAGCTGCATCCATTCCTCCTCCAGTTTTGTTAGGAGTTTTTTCAATTAGCCCAAGTGTAATGGTCGAGAAGTCATACTCGAATCGATGGAGATCGGCATCATCTGCTGTGTGCAGTATGTTTACCACTTTCGGATTTTCGATATGCAGAGTGCTTCTTTCCCTGTCTTCTCTACTCTCTCCCAAGATGGTGACGATCTTTCCCTCTGAAATAAATAAGAGCTTTTGGTGTATAGTCGATGGTATTGCTCCGAGCTTATGTATCCATGGCCGACCCAACAGTAGATTGAACGTAGACTTAATGGCCATCACCTGAAAGGGGGTGGTGACGGTTTGCAGCCCGAGGATCAGGTCGAGGTCTACTTCTCCTATGATTTCTCTTCTAGGGTTATCGAATCCCCTGGCGCTTGATATGGATGGCCGGAAGGTGTCGGGGTTCGCACCAATTTTGATTGCCGTCCTTAGAGGGCACAGGTTTAGCGCCGACCCGTTGTCTATTAAGACCAACGACACCACTAGGTATCCTACTTCCACTATTATATTCAGGGGCTTAGAGTGGTCATTCCCCTCGATCGGTAGGTCTACATCAGTGAATGAGATGGAATTTGGGGCCAACACTTGCCCTATTATTTCTCCTACTTTATTTGGAGTTACGTGAGTGGAGACATGTGCGTCCTTGAGTGCTCCCATTAAGGCTTGGAAGTGGAGCGGGGACGTGATTAACAAATCCCACACAGTAATATGTGCGGGTGTTCTCTTGAGCTGTGTCTTCAGTATGTGCTCTCTGGCCATTTTTTCAAAGGGATTCCCTGCGGCCTGTTCTTTCTTCTTCTCTTCTCCTCTGACAGCCCCTAATGCTTTCGGCTGTGTAGAAATTTGGTCTGACCTGGTAATAAATTCAATAGCCTCCTCTTGGTTGCAACTAGCATTCATGTCTGTCTGTTCATAGCTTAACGACACCTAATGCGGGTCATAGGCAGGTTTTGGGATGAGGAAAGGAGTGTATGGTGATTCTGGGGAGGATTGGGTTGGATACTCCAGTTTCTCGGGTCCAACTAGGTTGACTCCAATAGGGGGAGGAATGGTAGTGGTGGGGATTGGCGAGGTTGGATTTGTGGGTGCGGAAAGGGCTTGTACAGGTATTACCTGGGCTTGGTAAGACCAGTGGTGATTGGGAGTGGGTGATAAGGGGATTGGGTGAGGGGTTGCTTGCTTAGGTGACGGTGGAGTTGGATTAGGGCCAAAATAACGAAGGGATGGTGGGAGTGCGACTGGGATGGAGGGATGGGGAGACGTCTGAGGTGCGGGTGGAGCGGGGTGATAGGGATATGAAGGGTTTGTATAGGGGGTGGCATGGTGGGGTGATGATGGGTTTGTGGATGAACTGGGGTAGATTGGGGGTGATGGAGTTGTGCATGGAGCGGGGTAATTTGGGGATGGCGGAGTAGTGTATTGGGTGGAGATATTTGAGGGTGTGTATGGGGTAGGATAATATGGGGATGGCAGAGTTATGTATGGTATGGGGTGATTCGAGTATGACGGGGGGGTATATGGGGTAAATTGGGAGTGGGGTTGATATGTGTATGATTGCGGTGGGGCTGTGCCCGTTTGGATTTGATAGGTGGGAGCGGGAGTAAAAAAATATTGCCCTAAATCTAAGGGCTCCTCTTGGTGTGCCGGCACAGAGAAATAATCAGCCAAATACAATGGCTCGATAACCCCAACGAATGGTCCTCCTTCATTCATCCTGGGGAATGAAAACTCCTCCTGATTACTAATATAATCTAATGGGTCAAACTCTTTTTCCTCCTCCTCTATCCAATGGATGTTAGGCCTGAGGCCTCCTGGGTGCGGTGGCAGAGGGGCTTGATGGATGTTCTAGTTTTGCCCTTGAGGAAGCGACGAGGGAATAATTTTTCTTGCCTCTATTAAATCTTGGATTGCGTGCTTCAGGGGGAAGCATCGGTTCGTAGGGTGACCCGGTCCCTGGTAGAAATTGCAATGCAGATTCGAGTCATAGTTTCTTGGGATGGGATGGGGTGGTGGGAGAGGCTAGAGCAGATTGACCAGACTTTTCTGTAATAATACTGGCACTAAGACACTTAAGGATTACCCCAATGGTGTGAACACTAGTTCAAATCGAGCTTTCATCTTCTCCTGGGTAAACGGGGCTCTTGCTCCGTTGTTTGGCCTTGGTGCTTGCTCGAAATGGGGTGGGGGTGGTTATGTGACCTGGAGTTGTATCGGGGGGGCATTGGTATTGGCCTGGGGGTAAACAATGTTCTATACCTCTGTCCCTGGTCTTCTTTCAATTCTTGGTTAGATAGTTTTTCGAACCCCAATGGCCCCGCTGGCCACGTTTCTCCCTAGCCTGCCTTCTCTAATGGCATCTTCGCAACGGTTGGCATTTCTGACCAAATCAACAAAACAAGACTGCTGCTGATATACTAAAAAATCTGTGATGGCCAGGAGGGCTCCCTTGGTTATCAATTCAATCTGTTCATCATCGAGAATCTGGTGAGTTACCTGAGCGGCCAATGCCCTCCACCTTCCCAAGTAAGCACTGAAAGCTTCATCATGTCTTTGCTTTAAATAGGCCAAATCTGACTTCCTTAGCTCTATGTCCATGTTATAGACATATTGTTCTTGAAATAAGCGTGTCAGATCTTTCCAATTTTTTATCATGGACGGTTCCAGGGATGTGAACCATCTTAGAGCTGGGCCCGTTAGACTCTTTTGGAACACTTTGATGAGGAGTCGTTCATCTCACATCGCACATATCCCCACAGTAAGATTTTAAGTGGGCGATGGGGTTGCCAGTGCCATTATACTTATCAAATGATGGCATCTTGAATTTCTATGGCAGGGGGACATCAGAGAATAGACATAAGTCTAAAAAGTCTGTTGAATGCAGTTCTACTCCTCCCATCTTCATCAGATGCTTCTGTATTCTGTCTATTTGTTCTTTCAACTATTCAGGTTCTTTTGAGGTCAGAGGGGGGCTTCCCTCGATTTTGTTCGACCCTAGGTGTGATGATGGTGGGCCCGGGAGGGTTGAAGCTGGCAACTCCTCCACTGTTGTGGATCTCATCATCCTCGTACTGTTGGTCATGGTATTGGTGAGGGGCGAGGTCTGCTATTTGGACTTGGGGGGTGAGGGGTTGGATGACCTGGTGGGGCCATAAGGTTTGTAGGGGATGAGAAGGGATAAATGGATGAGCGGTTTATGGATAAATGATGTGCTGAGCTGGGTGCACATTCTTGGGGTGATGGGGGTGTGGTTGATGTGGCAGGATGTTGTGGGTTTTAGGAACGGGATGGATTGGATTTTCTGTTGGAGGCGGGATGGGGGTGTAAGGGGTATAGGTGAATGAAGGGTACTGGTGGGGGGGTATGGGGTTAGTGAATGGGCCTTGATGAGAGTGGGTGGATGGGCCTTGGGTTTGAGGGATTTGGGCTTGATGGTTTTGGAAGGCTTGGGTTGATGGGCCTTGGGCCTGGGTGTGGGGGTTAGTATGACTTTGAGCTAATGGGCCTTGTTGGGTTTGCACTAATGGGCCATGTGGGGGTTGGGTTTGGGTCCATGGGCCCTGGGCTTGGGCTTGATAGGTTTGGGTCAAAGAGCCCTGAGGAGCTTGGAACTGGGCATGGGTCTAATGGTCTTGGGCCCATGGGTTTTGAGGGTTTTGGGCCTGAGCCTGGGTCTGATGGGCTTGGGTTTGGGCCCATGGGTATTGAGGGTTTTGGGCTTGGGTCTGATGGGCTTGGGCCCATGGTTCTAAAGGTGTTTGGATTTGGGCCCATGGATTTGTAAGGGTTTGGGCCTGGAATTAAGGTGGGAGATTTTGGGAGGTATGGACGATGGGTGGTTGGGCATGGTTAGGAGGGAATGGGGTATGAAGGTTTTGGAGATTTGGATGCAGGGTTTGAGATGTAGGGTTCTGAGAAGCAGCCCATAAGGCATACATCGTTCTCATGTCCTCCATTGAGGGCATGGATTCAGGTGTGAGATTGGGGGGTGATGGCTCACTTAAGGATGGAGGGGGTTGGGATAAATTGGGCATGACCCGGGTATGGGGGGTATGGTTGATTGTGCTTGGGGGTATGGATGTATGGCTATGGAAGATGGTGGGTTATTGGTCATATCCTGGGAAAAGTTGGGCATGACCTGGGTAAATGGGGGGGTATGTTGGGATGTGGAGTGGCCATGTGGTGGGAATGGTATGTGAGACGGGGTGGATGGAATGTGGGATGTAGGGGGCATGGATGATGAGATGGAAGGAACATGGGAAGTAGGCAGGGGATGGGGCTCCCTATGGGGTCTTTGGGAGTATGGGGGTGCGGTAAGGGTGTATGGATGGGAGATGGGGATGTATAGGTCGATTGGGAAATGAGGGATTTCAGTAGGGGATGAAAAGGGGGTATGTTGGGAGAACGTGAGGGAGGGGGGTGGGGTGGATGTGAGAACGGGTGCCCCAAAGGGACCCGTGATATTGAACCGGGTTTGGGTGAAGGTGTCAGAAATTGGGCCTTCTCCTACATGGGAATGGGGTGGGGATGACGGTGGGGATGTATCGGCTCTTGACATGATCCGCTGACGAGTATTGTATCGATGTCTCGGATAAGGGCCGTAACCTTCCTAGTTCTCCTTCTACGGGCCGGGTTTGAGGTTGCCGTAGTGACGGTCACACCAAAATATATTTTTTTGATTGATTTTCTCTCTCTCTCTCTCTCACTTTTTTGTTGTTGATTTTTGTTGTTTGTTTTTTTTTTTTTGTTTTTTTGTTTTTTTTTTTTTTTTGTTTTGTTTTTTTTTGGAAGATGATTTTTTTCTTTCGGATGGAAATTAACTCCCCTCTACCTAGATGAATGATGACCTAGTGCCTAGGGTCAATTCCCATCTCGGGTGGTATATGTACCTTTAGTAGGTCCCATGGCGGGATCCGACACACTTCGGAAGAAGTGAAAGGGAACCCTTTCGTTCTATTGAAGGCGAGGGAATCCACGCAAACGACCCGATCCCCAAGAGCAGATCAATGAGAAGTCGCCTTCTCTTGACCGGGCGGGGGCATGTTGGGTGTTATAGAATGCGGGAGGCTACTGCGGGCACTAATTCCGCTAATCGGGGAATTGGGGTGGTGGATTGAGCCTCAGATCGGGTTGTTGTGACCCAGTATACACTGGGCGTATGTTTTATACACGCCTGACCAAAAAAAGACAGATTTGGTTGGGCGTATATATCATATACGACTGGCTTAAATCTGGGGGTTTTGGCCGGGCGTATATATTATATTCGCCTGAGTAAATCTGGGAATTTTTGTCATATATATATTATATCGCTGACAAAAGCTCTGTCGTTGAAGTTTGATGGAGCAAAGAAGCCCAAATGTGGGACTTTGAGCTGGTTTCTGGGGAGGGATGCTCCCGGGGACTACTGTGTATGTTATGGGGTCCCTCCTTTCCGTTTCCTACGGATACATGGCTGAATTTGGGCTGTCTATGCTCTCACCGATGCGGGTTTTACGGCTTGATTGGAATTGGCAACCCAACCGATATACCTCCGGCGCAAGCGCCTTATTAGGTACTGGAAGGGGTGGTTCTTTTCAGGATCATCACCACTAGGGCTGCCGCCTTACCGGGAGCCAGGTAAACTATATCTGTGCCTACACCCCTCGAAAACTACCCAAAAAATGCAAAAATAATTTTGATGATGTCCCCATACTGTTGGTTCACTTTTAATTACAGATTTTTAAAGGGGAGTGAAATTAAGTCCAAAACCGGGTCGGGGATGACAAGCCCGTGCCACCTCAACGGGCCAGCGTTCAATGGTGGGATATGATGACTGAAATGAAAAGCGCACGTAAGCCCGCCAAACGGCTAAGGTGGCTTAAATGACAAGAATCGGAAAAATAAGAATTTAAAGGCGCACGTAGGCCCGCCAATCAGCTAAGGCACTTAAAGGACTGAATCGTAGGGGTGAGTACGTTAGTAAAAACAACAAAAAAATAGAAAAAATAGCAGAAAATAAGAAAAAAAAAAAAAACAACAATGGTTAGTAACAAAAAAAAAGAAAGGCCAACAAGAGGGGAAGCGCTAGGGTGATATCCCCAGCAGAGTAGCCATCTGTGTGACCATGGATCCTCGGGAACCCGTCGCGGTGATGCGCTCGCTAAGAATGAAATGTAGAGTCGCCACCCGGAGCTTTTGGTAACCCGGGAAACCTTCAAATCGATATTTTGAGCACCGAAGTGCTAAGTATGACTTTGATTTACCGGTCTTTGTCGAAGGCTCTAGGGTAGGAACTTCGGTTATCGATTGGGAAGGATTTAGGCACCCGATCAACCCGCACGTAGCGGTCTCTATCTATGGCCAAAAATAAAAATAAAAGGGCAGAGTTTCCCCTTGTCCGAAGGCAATACAGTCCTATCAAGCTTTGAGCCAAACCGAAATTTTGGTGGCATAACGGCTTGAATCCTTGGACGGAGGAGACACCAAGAAGGTAGAGGAAGAGAGGGGTGAGCCGGAGCTCACGGGCCCTTGTTGCACCGTGGAAGACCTTCGCTTCGGCGTGCTTCCGATGGCTTAAACAGTATGGAAATGAGCTCTAAAGCTAGGATTCGGTAAATAGGAAGTGTAGAGTGAAGTTAGGGAATAGATTTTGGCTAAAAGAGAGTGATCTAATGGTGGAAATGGATTGAAATGGATGAACTAGGCATGCTGGAATTTTGGAAAAATGTGTGCATTTTCTCTCACTAGGGTTCTCTCTTAAGCTCAAAATTCTTAACCTTAATTTTTTTTCAACCAACCCTTTGGGAAGAGGGGGGCCTCTCTATTTATACAGAAGGGATGGGTTAGGGGCTTACTTAAGAGCTAATTGGTCTATCAATTAGGTAATCCCCCATCTAAGGTTTTCTAGGTTTTCAAGGTCCTAGGGTTTTGGGAAACTGGTTTTAATGGCGGATGATGGGGTGAGACCATGGGTGACTTAAGGGTTGCCAATAAGCTCAAAGGGGGTGCAACCAACCTCAAGACACCCACCTTAACCAAGGGGATGGTCAAAGGGTCAAACCAGATGGAGGAAATTTGAGCATTTAATGATAGATATTGTAGGTAAGCTGGGCGTATATATTACATACGCCCAGCTTATGCACAGTAAAACTCAAGAAAACTAGGGGGAATCTAAGAATATGGGTGCCCGTGGTGGGTCCCACCTATGCTGGGCGTATATATTATATACGCCCGGCCAAATTTGGCCCAAAAATGCTAGGCGTATATAATATATACGCCTGGCCAATCTGGGGCCAAATTGGCAGGGCGTATGTAATACATACGCCTGAGCAAAAGTTGTCATTTTATGTGAAACTTCAATCGGCCATAACTTTTGAACCACAACTCCAAATTGGGTGATCTTTGGCTCGTTGGAAAGCTGGAGAAGTCCTCTTTCTAAAAGTATGTAGCTCATCCTCAGAAGTAGTCAGTATAAAAATTTGTAGCTCTCCTCCCAGCCAATGCTCAGAAGGGTTTAAATTGAGTTTGGGAAGGGATCCTAGGGTTTAGGGGTGATCTCTAAGGGTTGGGGGAATGGTTTATAGGTGATTCCTATAGGTCTGGATAGATTCCCATTGGTTCAGGGGTGCCATCGGAAGCACAGGGGTGCATTTCTCCCGGAGTACAGACCGATCGGGCCTTGAGTCGAATTTGGGTGTCTACAGATAGGTTTTAGGTTTTCATTTTGGGTTGTAAGTTCAGGAGGTATGCCTCCGATGATACTTGTAAAATTTTTAAGTTGTTAATGAAGAGGTATTTTTATTTATTATGCTTATTTATTTGTTGAAACTTATTTATGGATTAGACATAAATATTTGATTTATTTGATTTAGTTTAGGATTTAATTTAGCTTAGAGTTTTTCCCCAGATTAGTTTCTTTTATGGAATTTTATTTAGGGGGCTTACTTGGTTCTGATGGGTTGGTTGGGGGCATTTTTTTATGCGGTCCTAAACAAGTTAGGGCCTCATTTTTGGAGTGTTTTTTTTATTTGTTTAAGGTATTTTTGGTCTTAGGTTTGGTACTTGTTAAAAGTGTGTGAATTTAGGTTTCAATTTAAAGTTTCTAGAGGGGCGTTAAGTGTTTGAATCCTATTGGAATGTTTACTTTTCTTTGGGTTTGTATTTCCTTGGGGGGGGTAGGTGTTGCATGCTTATTGGTTTATCTGGGTTGTCATGGATTGTGGACTTTCAGGGGGGTATGTTTCTGGTTTTTGATTTAATTAGATTAAAAGGGTTTTTAAATGTGACACTTGTAATGTTGTGGTTTAGGAAGGTATAGTTTATAAATGTGTGAGCCAAGGGGCTTTGGGTTCTTGTTGTTTTGAATTTTTTTTTTTTCAAGCTTAGGATTAAAAGTTTTGGGGCATTTTTTGTCTGTATATTTTATTCATTAATGTCTTTTCTTCCATTTTATTTTATATCACGGGTATTAAACCTGAAGAATTGTGATTATTAAGCGGATTATTGGGAGTTAACGGGATTGGGAATTTGGGGTGATGTTAGGGTTGGTGCTGTCAATCCAACTCGAAGTGTCACCCCATTGGGAGAGGAGAAGGAAGAGAAAAAGGTGGTTGAAAGGAAACCCAAGGGAAAGGCAGGGTCAGAATTTTTGTGATCGCTGCCTATCTTTCCTCAGTAGGCTCTGCGAATTCAGTGTTAGTTGCTCCTCCTTCTTATGCTTTCCAAGGTGAGCTTCCAAAGGTGGATCCCGCAGGCCCTGGGTGGCATTCCATGAGCCACTCTTTCTTTTCTTCCGGCTTGGGGTGGGGAAAGGTTGTCGTTGTTAGAATTTTTTCAGGGTGTGCTCCTCCTCCGGGATTCTTTGAGATTTCTTGTTTCCCGAATAAATTCGGATTCGGGCATTGCCTGAACGTGTGGATTTGGAATTTCTTGTTTAAAGTTGTATAATCAGAGGGTATGCCCTCGGTGTGTTTTGTAATTGTTTTATTTATTTATGAAGTGGTTGAAATTTCAATTTATTAGTGATTACTTCTATTTAATAAATTTGAATTTGGTTTTCTTTGATAGCTTATTTGACTGGTTTTGAGTGTGAGGTTTTAAGTTTGGTTTGATTTTATTTATTTATTTTGATCTGGGGTGAGTTGGGAGCGGTTTTTTATTCAGTTTAGTTTAGGTTAAAATCAAGAGCATAAGTGACGGGGGCATTTTTCTTATTTTTTTTTAGTTTAGTTCGGTCTTAGTTGAAGCGTATAAATGATTTTGGGAGGCATATTTTTTTAGTTTAGTTTGGGGTGTATATGTTCTAAGTCAGAAGTGTTTTTGGATTGGTCTTAACAAGGGCGTAGTTTAGGTTAGTGTCGGAAGACTCCTAATTTAAGCCTGTGAACTTGCTGTTCTAGGACATATTTTGTGTTTCTAAGAAATTGCGCGCTTCCCTCCGGGCGCATAAACAAATTGTGTGCTTGAATAGATGCACGCCTTCCAAGGAATTGGAAGGTTATTAAGAATCAATTTATGATCGTTTAACCGAGTTAAATGCACGGCACGGGGCAAAGGATTAGGGCGGTGGCCGGTCACTGTTGAAGTGACAGTTGGCATTCACGCGTGCGGTTTAGGGCGCTTGAGGTGATTACGTGCCAGGTAGGTAGAGAGAAAATAGGGTGTCGGGTTAGTTTGAGCGAGCGATGATTAGTTTATGCGCTCAAGACTGGTCGTTTGATCTGAATTAAGCGGGGGGTTCATGGTGCGTGATTGGGTTGAGCGCGTGAATTTACGCAAGCGATTTAGCTGTCCTATAAATAGTTCCAAATTCTTTATTTTTTTCTCGCATTATCCATTTTGGTCTTCAATTCTTTGTCTCCTTGTTTCTTTGTGCTCTAGTTTTCGTGTTGTCATGATATCTCGCGATCCAGTCGTCTGTTTCACGCGCCTTTTCTTCTGTTCTTTCAAGTTTTTTCAAGCTCTTTGTTCTATGATGGATTCTAAGGGTGGTGGGAGGCACGAGCTTACTATTTATTAGTTGGAGAGGAGGATGATGGGGGAGATAGGTGAGACTTCCGAGGCTCGGACCGATGTTGTCGTGGGGGTGGACATCGGGGAGATGGTTAGGGAGGAGGTATTGGAGGGGGGCCAGGTGGTGGTGATGGAGGAGGTACCCGAGATTGAGCTGGGTGTAGTTTAGGATGAGGGTGAGAGGAGGAGAGAGCTGAAGACACGGTTGAGGAGCACCAGGGGGGACGTCGAGATCGCAGACACTTCCCGCTGGAGGAATTCTTTGCTCGAGGCCGGGTGAGTACTTGTGAGCAAGACTTCCTTCAATTTTCTAGGCATTTCAGGTTATGACATAGAGTTATTAGGATCCGGAAACCCTTTTTAATTTATGTCCAACCTGCATCGATCGTTGATTGTGTGCTCATTCATATATCATGGCCGCATCTAGAGATAGGTCACATTTATGCTTTGTCATTCTTATCATGTTTTGTGTGTTTGTTATGAGTTGTTATTTTATGTTTCGGATATATTTCATTTGCTTTTAGCTTTAAATCTATTTGTCATGGGCATGTGTGTTAGTCTAATTTTCTACTTGTGTTTCATTCGATAGGAGCCCCCGCAGCTGGCAATCAGCTCTGCGTGGACCGAGTCCCATACTTGGTATCGTGCCTTGCTAGATTTTCAGTGGTCACGGCTGGTGTCTTTCAATTTCGAGCTGATCCTGGAGTTGGAGCCCTTTCAGGTTGATTGTGGTCTAATTGTGGTGATCTTAGAGAGGTGGAGGGAGGAGCATCAGGCGCTTCTCTTTCTAGTTGGTATGATGTTGCCGACTCTAGAGGACTGGGTCCGTATTACCAGTCTCTTTCTAGTTGGTATGATGTTGCCTGAGCAAAAGTTGTAATTTTATGTGAAATTTTAATCGGCCATAACTTTTGAACCACAACTCCAAATCGGGTGATCTTTGGCTCGTTGGAAAGCTGGAGAAGTCTTCTTTCCAAAGGAATGTGGCTAATCCTCAGAAGTAGTCAGTATAAAAATTTGTAGCTCTCCTCCCATCAAATGCTTAGAAGGGTTTAAATTGAGTTTGGGAAGGGATCCTAGGGTCTAGGGGTGATCTCTAAACATTGGGGGAATGGTTTTTAGGTGATTCCTAAAGGTCTAGATATATTCCCAAAGGTTCAGGGGTGCCATCGGAAGCATAGGGGTGCATTTCTCCCAGAGTACAGATCGATCGGGCCTTGAGCCGAATTTGGGTGTCTACAGATAGATTTTAGGTTTTCATTTTGGGTTGTAAGTTCAGGAGGTATGCCTCCGATGATACTTGTAAAATTTTTAAGTTGTTAATGAAGAGGTGTTTTTATTTATTATGCTTATTTATTTGTTGAAACTTATTTATGGATTAGACATGCATATTTGATTTATTTGATTTAGTTTAGGATTTAATTTAGCTTAGAGTTTATCCCGAGATTAGTTTCTTTTATGGAATTTTATTTAGGGGGCTTACTTGGTTCTGATGGGTTTGTTGGGGGAAATTTTTTATGCGGTCCTAAACAAGTTAGGGCCTCATTTTTGGAGTGTTTTTTTTATTTGTTTAAGGTATTTTTGGTCTTAGGTTTGGTACTTGTTAAAAGTGTGTGAATTTAGGTTTCAATTTAAAGTTTCTAGAGGGGCGTTAAGTGTTTGAATCCTATTGGAATGTTTACTTTTCTTTGGGTTTGTATTTCCTTGGGGGGGGTAGGTGTTGCATGCTTATTGGTTTATCTGGGTTATCATGGATTGTGGACTTTCAGGGGGGTATGTGTTTGGTTTTTGATTTAATTAGATTAAAAGGGTTTTAGAATGTGACACTTGTAATGTTGTGGTTTAGGAAGGTATAGTTTATAAATGTGTGAGCCAAGGGGCTTTGGGTTCTTGTTGTTTTGAAAATTTTTTTTTTCAAGCTTAGGATTAAAAGTTTTGGGGCATTTTTTGTCTGTATATATTATTCATTAATGTCTTTTCTTCCATTTTATTTTATATCACGGGTATTAAACCTGAAGAATTGTGATTATTAAGCGGATTATTGGGAATTAATGGGATTGGGAATTTGGGGTGATGTTAGGGTTGGTGCTGTCAATCCAACTCGAAGTGTCACCCCATTGGGAGAGGAGAAGGAAGAGAAAAAGGTGGTAGAAAGGAAACCCAAGGGAAAGGCAGGGTCAGAATTTTTGTGATCGCTGCCTATCTTTCCTCAGTAGGCTCTGCGAATTCAGTGTTAGTTGCTCCTCCTTCTTATGCTTTCCAAGGTGAGCTTCCAAAGGTGGATCCCGTAGGCCCTGGGTGGCATTCCATGAGCCACTCTTTCTTTTCTTCCGGCTTGGGGTGGGGAAAGGTTGTCGTTGTTAGAATTTTTTCAGGGTGTGCTCCTCCTCCGGGCTTCTTTGAGATATCTTGTTTCCCGAATAAATTCGGATTCGGGCATTGCCTGAACGTGTGGATTTGGAATTTCTTGTTTAAAGTTGTATAATCATAGGGTATGCCCTCGGTGTGTTTTGTAATTATTTTATTTATTTATGAAGTGGTTGAAATTTCAATTTATTAGTGATTGCTTCTATTTAATAAATTTGGGTTTGGTTTTCTTTGATAGCTTATTTGACTGGTTTTGAGTGTGAGGTTTTAAGTTTGGTTTGATTTTATTTATTTATTTTGATCTGGGGTGAGTTGGGAGCGGTTTTTGATTCAGTTTAGTTTAGATTAAAATCAAGCGTATAAGTGACGGGGGGCATTTTTCTTATTTTCTTTTAGTTTAGTTCGGTCTTAGTTGAAGCGTATAAATGATTTTGGGAGGCATATTTTTTTAGTTTAGTTTGGGGTGTATATGTTCTAAGTCAGAAGTGTTTTTGGATTGGTCTTAACAAGGGCGTAGTTTAGGTTAGTGTCAGAAGACTCCTAATTTAAGCATGTGAACTTGCTGTTCTAGGACATATTTTGTGTTTCTGAGAAATTGCGCGCTTCCCTCCGAGCGCATAAACAAATTGTGTGCTTGAATAGATGCACGCCTTCCAAGGAACTGGAAGGTTATTAAGAATCAATTTATGATCGTTTAACCGAGTTAAATGCACGGCATGGGGCGAAGGATTAGGGCGGTGGCCGGTCACTATTGAAGTGACAGTTGGCATTCGCGCGTGCGGTTTAGGGCGCTTGAGGTGATTACGTGCCAGGTAGGTAGCGAGCAAATAGGCGGTCGGGTTAGTTTGAGCGGGCGATGATTAGTTTATGCGCTCAAGACTGGTCGTTTGATCTGAATTAAGCGGGGGGTTAGTGGTGCGGGATTGGGTTGAGCGCGTGAATTTATGCAAGCGATTTAGCTGTCCTATAAATAGTTCAAAATTCTTTATTTTTTTCTCGCATTATCCATTTTGGTCTTCGATTCTTTGTTTCCTTGTTTCTTTGTGCTCTAGTTTTCGTGTTGTCATGATATCTCACGATCCAACCGTCTGTTTCACGCTCCGTTTCTTCTGTTCTTTCAAGTTTTTTCAAGCTCTTTGTTCTACGATGGATTCTAAGGGTGGTGGGAGGCACGAGCTTACTATTTCTTAGTTGGAGAGGAGGATGATGGGGGAGATAGGTGAGACTTCCGACGCTCGGACCGATGTTGTCGTGGGGGAGGACATCGGGGAGATGGTTAGGGAGGAGGTATTGGAGGGGGGCCAGGTGGTGGTCATGGAGGAGGTACCCGAGATTGAGCTGGTGTAGTTTAGGATGAGGGTGAGAGGAGGAGAGAGCTGAAGACGTGGTTGAGGAGCACCAGGGGGGCGTCGAGATCGCTGACACTTCCCGCTGGAGGAACTCTTTGCTCGAGGTCGGGTAGGTACTTGTGAGCAAGACTTCCTTCAATTTTCTAGGCATTTCAGGTTATGACATAGAGTTATTAGGATCCGGAAACCCTTTTTAATTTATGTCCAACCTGCATCGATCGTTGATTGTGTGCTCATTCATGTATCATGGCCGCATCTAGAGATAGGTCACATTTCTGCTTTGTCATTCTTATCATGTTTTGTGTGTTTGTTATGATTTGTTATTATATGTTTCAGACATATTTCATTTGCTTTTAGCTTTAAATCTATTTGTCATGGGCGTGTGTGTTAGTCTAATTTTCTACTTGTGTTTCATTCGATAGGAGCCCCCGCAGCTGGCAATTAGCTCTGCGTGGACCGAGTCCCATACTTGGTATCTTGCCTTGCTAGATTTTCAGTGGTCACGGCTGGTGTCTTTTGATTTCGAGCTGATCCTGGAGTTGGAGCCCTTTCAGGTCGATTGTTATCTGATTGTGGTGATCTTGGAGAGGTGGAGGGAGGAGCATCAGGCGCTTCTCTTTCTAGTTGGTATGATGCTGCCGACTCTAGAGGACTGGGTCCGTATTACCAGTCATCTTTTTAAGGGTTAGCCGATCACGGGGTGGATGGCAGGAGAGTATTTGGAGGTGTGTGAGGAGATTTTGGGTGTACCGTATAGGTCGAGTGGATCAAGGCCGGGTGTAATTCGAGTCACCTAGTTTTTCGATAAATTTTTTAGTGGCTTCATCCCTTCGAGGCATCATTCAGAGGCAAGGGCATCTTACGAGGTGCATTGTGTGGTGGTGGTGGGTCGGGAGCCCATGGTGGAGCTGGGGTTGATTGTGGGTAGGGTGCTTCGAGCGTTCTTGATGCACTTCCTCGGTGTAGTATTCTTTTCTTCTTCGACTCGAGGATACGTCACCGGGTTATTTTTATTGATTCTCAGAGACTAGGATCTGGTCCCTTCTTATGCATGGGGGGTGGCCGCATTGGTGCATCTCTATGAGCAGCTTTACCGTCAGGGAAGGGGTGTCACGACGATCGGCGGTTAACTTTCTTTCCTCCAGGTGAGTTTTAGTTAGTCGGTGTCATAATGTCTTCATTTCTTTCTTTTGGTTATAGCAGTTATTTAGCATTTCTTTGTTTTGTTTTCTAGTTTTAGGTATACGATCATTTTGCTTTTCTTCGTCCGAGGGTTCCATTGGAAGTTAGGTTCACGTTGATGCATGTGTTGAGGGCAACATTGAGGGGTCGTCGTTGGCCTTCTGATCGCTAGACTACACGAGGTCTTTTTGAGGACATGCATGTGGGGCAGGCATATATCATCATGTTCTCATTTTCTTTTATTTTGTTTTATTTCGGGCTCATAGGATCTGAGGTTTTATTGATGGGTTGGCTTGCTTGTTGGTTGTAGGTGATTTGGAGGCCCTACGCAGCCGAGGAGGATGCGGGTGTGCCAGTGATTCAGTCTGGTTAGCCCTTCTTCGACGTGGACATATGGGTCCATTATTTTGAGAAGGTGGAGAGGATCAACCTATCTTAGGCAGTGCGGCAGCTAAGGTTCGCTCAGGGAGTCCCTTCGGAGATTGGTCACAGGGTGGCGAAGAGGATGATCGGCCCCCCTAGCCGAAACATTACAAAGCAGATGGCACTTCAGATGGCGGATTTTAGAGTTGGGGGGACCAGGGTGATAGGGGCGCGTGATGAGGCGGACGCCCAAGAGTTTAGGAGATAGTTTAGTGCATTGGGTGGGTGGTGGGCACCTCTTCACATGTCCCTTCCATGGGAGTGGTTCTTTCATGATCGACGGGCCGGAGTCGGCATCGGTGTTGAGGGAGAGACTGGCCGCGCTGGAGTAGGGCCATCTCACTGCGAGTGTACGGGGGGCGATAGATGCCCTCCATAGGACGATGGAGCAAATGGGGTGTGCTCCTCATCCTAATGAGGAGATGCTGCACTCCTTAGCCCTCTCGGTTGCTCAGGGCAGGGGATGAGTTGGGGGCTCGCTTAGCGGAGACTCGACGGCTCCTGTTGAGTCAATTTATTGGTTTTTTATGTATTAGGTTGACTTGGTCTTTCAGTCATTCTGACAGAGTTGTGGTGTTTTGTTTTATTTTGGACAGTCTGAGAGGGAGGCCGAGGTGACTAGTCATGTGACGATGGTAAGTGTCTTGGTTAGATTTATTAATTGTTGGTAGTTTGTAGATTCTTATTAATTCTGACACATTTGTCAATGTTTGCAGAGGGCAGAGCTTTCCGCCGGGGGGGCTTCTGCTCAGGCATTTGATCCTTCTTCGGTTGCCTCTTCTAGTCGGGAGGATCCAGCGATGGCTCAGCTTTGGGCCGAGCTGGAGGACTAGGTAAGTTTCCTCAATCTTTTATCTCATTTGTATAATTGTATTAGTTCATTGGATGTTATTGTTTTGTTTCTCTTAATAGTTTACTAACATCGCTTGGTATTTCAGCGTCAGGTTGCTGAGGACCTTCAAACGAGGGAGGCAACTGCTCCCTCTTTATGCCCCGAGAGCCAGGTATAATCTGGTTTGGTGTAATTCAATTTAAGTTATTTCATTTTATTTTACTCTGACATATCTTGTGTTGGCCTGTTCAGTTTTTTTTGTGCAGGCTTTTACGGACTCCACGCCTGAGGCTCCCCCTTAGGGGTCTATTCCTATTCCTACTCAGGTATGTTTTAATTATTATGTTCATAGTTTACTTGTCATTATAGTATTTTTTATGTATTTATTTGTTCTCGTTGCAGCCGCCTACGTTTGTTATTCCTTCTCTGCCTCCTGCTGATCCAGTGACCGCTACGACGGTTGAGCAACTTCTGGAGGAGAGGCTAGATTTGGTATGGTTCTTTCCTTTTCAAAGCTTTTTCTATATTCATATATATATATATATGTTGATTTTCTTTGACTTAGTCTGGTTACATAGGTTCGTCAACTTGAGGAGGCATGTCTAGAGGCGGCGCGAGTGCGCGCCACTCTTGAGGCGAGACGGATGATTGGGGAGACACAAGGTCACGAGGACCTACTCATGGAGATGATGGTCATGCAGAGGACTCAAACTAAGGCATTAGAGGCGGTGCGTCAGACGATGAGGGCAGAGATGCAGGTGTCCCTTGATTGACTGTAGTATCGTTTGATGAGGAGTGAGCGAGGGGTGTGTAGGCTGGCCAGTCAGGGATGATGCTCGTGGGGATTCAGTCGTTCGTGAGCTTCTTACGGGGTATCCTCCTCGTTCTCGATTGAGGCGGTCTATTAGCCATACGAGTGAGGGGGGTTCTGAAGCGGGGCCTCGTCGTTTAGAGGTTCCACCAACTTCGAGTGCTCGAATTGTGTTTTCGGAGAACCAATCAATGAACCTTTGAGCTGATGATACTGGGGATAGCGGTGCTCGTCCATCCCAGCGGCAACATAGGGAGTAGGGGTGTGTGTGTGTGTTTATTTTGTTCATTATGTGTGCGTTGTATATATAGGGGGGATGCCCCCGGTGAGAAGTGTATAAAGAAAAGAAAACTTTGATATATATATGGAGAGATTTTTTTTTGTCTAGATGATGTACCTGATTGGCTCCTTTTCTTTTAGTTACCTCTTGCATTTGCCTTTTGGTGTTTTTTTTTTAACGCCTTCAGCCGTCATCGGGACTTGGATGCTTCCTGAGCTAGCCTGGTGATGGTTGGAGGTTGCTTTGTAACTGCACATGTAAAGGTAACGCTATCAGTAATTTTTGTTCTCCCCCCTTCTAGTTGTCAAGGGGAGTGAATGTCTCAGACCGAGGTCTGGTAATAAAGGTGGATATGTGCATTTTTTTTCTTTTTTTTTTTTTAAATAAAAATAATGCAACAGGGAAAGAAAATAGCTAATATAGGTATAATAAAAACAAAAAAATTAAAATGCCCCAGTGTAGGAGCGTGGTAGTGTTGGCAGTATGGTATCTTTGGTAGCATTCTTCGGATGGTAACTTTGTCTTTTCTCACCATCTTTGTGGACGAGTCGGCGCTTCTAATATGATTCTCCTTCCGACAAAATAAAATGCCCCAGTGCATAGGTGCAATGGAACTTTTCTGGGTTTTAGATAAGCACTTGGGGTCTATAAGCAGTCATGGGTATTTGGGGAGTTAGTTTTGAAGAAACGTCCATCAGTGGTATCACCGAATCGAGGGAGGTCTCTTTGATTAGGTCAGTTATATATGGGGGTCTAGCTTAGGGCGTTGGTCATCCTATCCCGTGGTTATTAGTAAGAAGTGCGGTAGGTATAGTAGGAGATTGCATTAGTCGTCATTCAATGATTTTCAGTTTCATTCCTAGGAGTATCCTGTAAGGCTTTTGATTTATCGTTCGAAATAAAAATAGAAGAGGGGGGTAAGGCTCAGTGATATGGGGAATAGTTTGTATCTAATGCTTTCCAAAAGGTATGAGGAATAATCTTTTTCTTAGAGGGATACGGGGTGCCATGATCGAGCTCTTCGTCATGTGTCGGTACCTGTTAAGTAGTGAAAAATACCATTTTTCACCCCTAAACATGAGCCTTGAAAGACCCTTGAGAAGACTAAATAAGTGCTTTAGTGTTCATATTGCAGCTAACCAAAAAGACAGGTCCAAATCCGAAAACCATCTTAAAATGATCAAAAAGCCGACAACGCATGTCAAACTCAAAGAGGGAGTGAAGAAATAGCCTCAGCAATGGCTAAAAAGGTCCTAAAAGAGCAAGAAAAGACCTGAAAAGAAGAAGGATCCATTCGCAAAGAAGAATGGAAGCTAAAGCTCAATTCGCAAAGAATCTCTTCAATTCGCAAAGAACCTTGAACTTTGCGAAAAGAAGAAAACACTCCTCGAATAGAAGATTTACCTCTGTGAAAAGAAGACAAGTCCTTTGCGAAAAGAACTTCTGCTTTGCAAAAAGAACTTCTGCTTTGCGAAAAGAACTTATGCTTTGCGAAAAGAACTTCTGGAGCCAACCTACTTTGCGAAAAGACCCTTAAACTCTGCGAAATGGCATACTGGGGATTTCTGACCACTTTGAAGGGCATTTCGAAACTCACGCCGCCAATGTAATTAAAAGCCGAGACATTAGGAAGATTCCAAGCACAAACCAAAGGCATATTCCCACGTGAAAACCCAAAGATGAAATCACTTGGCGAACTTCTAGAAGCTCAAACAAACTTTTGAATTCCCATAATGTAATTGATGCTTCTAACGCTGATTGGTGAACCAGATCGAGCATTTTCATTGGCGAACAGATCCGGATCCCCGTGCTCAACGACCATTGGGCAATACAGATCCGAGCACTTCGATTGGTCAATTCCTTGTGCGAGGATAGAGGAAAGCTATAAATTGAGAAGACATTTGCCCAATTGGGGCATCCAGATTTTGAGTTTTCATCTCTGTTTCTCCTTCGGTCCGGATAGTCTATCTGCACTTGTAATTTCTTCCTCTGTTTTGCTTTTGAGAGTTCGAGAGTGCTTTTGTAACTCCAAAGAGATCGGATTCAAGGCCGCTAGTCCGAGGGCTTTCTAAAGCCGTGCTCGTAATTGTAAGATTGAATTTAAAAGGTTGTCAGAATCGTGTTTTCTCCATTGGATTCATGTCAAGGGTTCTTATTGATCACCTTAGTGCATTAGACTCCTTTAGATTCACTACTTTGCATGCAATTTCCTTGATTCATTACCCTATTTAATTAGCGTTGGTAACCTAGTTCGACAAAGACTTGCAAAGTGATGTTCATGTTCGAATTGAGAATAGGTCAACAACTATTGGATGATCCGTGACCATTTAAGTGGATGATCATAACCATAAGTTTAAACCCCTTCCTTAATTCGATTTATTTCTCTTACATCCGTCTTGGTAGCCGGATGAAGATTGAATCAACTCTATTTAGTTGCGATTCTCCATTAAAATTCAAAGGCGAAATCACGAAAGTTATTATTTCTCCATTTGATTTATTTTAATCACTTCCCCAACTTGAATACGGATCGCTTAGTTAGTTCTTTTCTTTATTTGCTTTTAGTTAAACGTGACAAAAACCCAACACTCTCTTTTTATCTGCTTTCTAGATAATTATAGAGCCAGATCTGGTAGCACAGATCTGGAGGTCTATCTCATATTTCAGACAAATTCTCTGTGGACGATCTTTAATATACTCACTTTTAAAACTTACTACAATTGGCCCTGATCTTGCAGGCTATTGTTAGCCCTCAATGTCTTGATATCTCTTTCATAATTTAAAATTATGTAACTTATTATTCATTAATTCGTTCTCAAAATACACATAAAAAAGGCACATGTGGAGTTACAACAAGTTTTTGGCGCCGCTGCCGGGGAATTTGTTCTAAAATAGATAAGACCTATGTTTATTTTCATTTATTTATCAGTCATTTAATAATTACAAATACGTATGAATGAAGGAAAGGAAAGCACGTAATTCAACAGTTTCTTGTACCAAATTCCTCTCGAGTTGTATGTTTGGCAGAGAACCCTCAACTCGAGATTCTCCGTTAAATTGAAGTTGAAAGACTCTAAGAAACCGAGCATACATCACGGACATATCTCATGAAATGGGCGAAGACGAGATTGTTAAGAGACTACTTTGCCCCTGGTACTTATAATTCCCCATTTTGCATTCAATTTCCCAGAGTGGAGGGAAATTATGAAATTAAGTCCTCCACCATCCAAATGTTGCCTTCATTCCATGGATTGAGTAAGGAAGACCCTTACAAACACATTGATGAATTTCGGCTTTATGCACAACATTTAACATAGGACTTAGTCAGAGGCAACCAAGCTTAGGCTCTTTCCTTTTCATTAAAGGACAAAGCTAGAGCATGGTTATCTATGTTAGCACCAAACAAAGATCACATCATGGAATGATTTACAATGTCAATTTTGTCAAAATATTTCCCAATGACTAAAACCAATAACCGAGACAAAGCATCATCTCTTTTTCCCAAAACTCAATCAAACTTTCCATGAAGCATGGGAAAGGTTTAAAGAATCATAAGACAATGCCTCACCATCAAATTCCTAAATGGCATGGTTCAAAGCTTCTATCAAGGAACCGATCAGAAGGGCAAGAACATGGTGGATGCCTCTTGTGGAGGTACCTACTTGAAAAAGCTTGAAGAGGTTTGGGACCTCTTTGAGGTGATTGGAGAATTCAACCCAAAGCAGAATCTTCAAGGGACACCGAGAATCCAAATAGGATGAATAATCCCCAATTCACAAGAGGGAAAGTTTATGAAGTCAATGAGTCGGAAAGGAAAGTGGATAATTTGACCACAAAATTTGATAGGTCGATGGACTCATTTAAAGCTCCAAATGGGTCAAGAGTAGAGGAGGCATGTCCGATATGCCAGCCCCCACTCATTCCATTGATCAATGTCCTTCATACGCATCACAATTTCGAGAACTCATGATGGAACAAGCTCATGCATTTCAGTCTTATGGATGATGCAATCGAATGACTACCCATGGAGATCTCATCCTAATCTCGTGGAAGAAGAAGAACAGCCCAAAAATCAATTACCTTTCAAACCTGCTACCATATCGTAGAATTTTTATAATAAATCAAATTTTCATGACCTAACCAACAACAAGTGCACCAGCCCTGCCCCTCCTAGAGCCCTGACCTTTGAAGAGCAGGGCTTGAGCTCACTTCAAAATCTTGAACTGTCTCGCATCGTGAACCTTCACAAGAGCATTAAAAAATTGAAGAAACGCCGGGCCAACTCTCAAATTCATTGGCTAAGAGAGAAGAGGGTAACTACCTACCAACCCGTGAACAATCCTAAGGGCTTCATGGTTGGAGAATCCTCAAATGGCCATGAGGAAATCAAAGTGGACTACTTTGAGAAGTGGAAGAATAATAAAAACACAAAGGTAGTGAAGAGGAAAAGATGAAGAACAAGTGCAGAACAACAATTTGGATAACAATATGGTGTTGATTTACATCGAAAAATTCAAAAAATGAAAATGTAAAAATAACAAAATTGTTGAAAAAGATGAGAAGGAGAAATTTGTTCCTCATCTCCCATTTCCCCATGCAATGAAGTCGGTTTCTCCTTTTGACAAAGGAAACACAAAATTGAGGAAATGATGGAGACATTCAAGCAAGTTAAAATTAATCTACCGCTTGATGCAATCAAACAGTCCTCGCTATGCAAAATTTCTCAAAGAGGTATGCACTCACAAAAGGCAATCTAGGATACATTTATCCAAGAAGGCCTTTGTGGAGAAAATCAACCAAGTGCTATCAATTGCAACACCACCTAAGATGCAAGACCGGAATCCCCACAATCCTGCATCATTGGGGAGCACACCATTGAGAAAGCCTTGCTAGATCTGGGTGCTAGTGTCAACCGCTTCCCTATTCGCCTATGAGAAGCTAGGTTTGGGAGAATTGAAACCCACTCAAGTGGTGTTACAGAATGACAGATCCGAAAGGAAACCTATGGGGTTGATTGAAGATGTTTTGGTAGGAGTAGACAAGTTTTCTACCTGGCTGACTTTTTGGTGTTGGACATGGAACCAACCAAAAGTACCACATCCCCATCATATTCGGGAAGACCATTCTCGGCTACAACTAATGCATGCATTCAATGCAGTCCGCATCATGGAGGTGTCGTTTGGAAATATGAAAGTTAAATTGAATGTGTATAATGTTTGTTTACTCAACCTCAATTCTCTGAGGAATGTTTCCATGTTGACATCATTGATGAGTGGTGGAGGAGTCTTTACAAACATTTCTTCAAGGTAAAGACTCCACCACAGAATTTAAAAATGATTGGGAATCCACCGAGAAAGAAGGAAAAGGAGATCAAATTCAAAGGAGTCCGCTTTGTGCAAGGCACTCACCAACATCATCAAGTTCTCTCTCTTGAGACTGCTCCTCTCCTCTTCCACAAGTTACCAAGGTACCTTTGCTGCCCTCTTTTCTCAAAATTTCAATTGAATTGAACTCAAACACCCCAAAATCTGAAATATGTGTTTTGGGAGATCATCAAACACTACTGTGATTATTTCTTCCTCCCTTACAAAGGAGCAAGAAGAGGAGTCATTGGTAGTTCTAAACAAGACAAGAAAGCAATTGGACCATTGCTGATTTAGGAGGAATAAACCCATTTGTATGCATGCATAAGATCCACTGAAGAGGATGCCAAGCCTTCTAGAGAAATGCAAAGAAGGTTGAATCCTCACATGCAAGAAGTGGTAATGAAGGTCGCTAGAATCTTTGGGGTCATTTACCCCATTTCAGATTCTGCTTGGGTAGCACCCACATGTGGTGCCTAAGAAATCTGCATCACTGCTATGTAGCAAATTAATCAGTAAACTTATGTCCACAGGACAAACAATCGGATGGAGGGTCCGCATAGACTACAGAAAATTAAATACCATGACAAGGAAAGACCATTTCTCCCCTTCATTGACCAAATCCTTGATAAACTTGCAGCAAAGCTTACTTGCTTCCTTGATGGGTACTCGGTTACAACCAGGATCCCTGTACCCATTGTGACCAAGAAAAGACCACCTTCACCGCCTTTGGCACTTTTGCCTATAGGAGGATGCCCTTTGGTCTTTGCAATGCCTGCTACTTTTCAAAGATGCATGTATGCCATCTTTTACGACATGATTGATCAATTCATGGAGATCTTCATTGATGACTTTTCAATTTATGGAGACTTTTCCCAATGCTTACACCACCTCAAGTTGGTGTTGCAAAGATGTGAAGAAACCAATTTGGTTCTAAGTCGAAAAGAGTCATTTTATGGTCACCAAGGCATTGTCCTAGGACATGTGGTCTCCCATAAAGGCATAGAGGTGGACCAAGCAAAATTGATCTAATTGCACATTTGCCTCCTCCCGTAATCAAGCAAATCAAGTTTCTTAGGCATGCAGGATTTTATAGGAGGTTCATCAAAGATTTCAAGAAATTTCCAAGCCACTCTGTCATTTCGTGTCAAGATGTTCCTTTGTGTTTACTAATGAATGCATGAGCCTTTGAGGTCCTTAAGAAATGTCGATTTCAGCTCCCATCTTGCAGTCCCTGACTATTGGTGCCCTTTGAGTGATGTGTGATGCATCAGACTATGCCCTAGGAGCTGTCCTAGGGCAGAGAAAGGATAAGCTTCCCATGTCATAGCTTATGCCACAGATCCATGATAGATGCCCAGCTCAACTACACAACAACCGAGAAAGAGTCAGCCATTGTGTTTGCATTGGAAAAATTCAGGTCTTATGTTTTAGGTTCACAAATTGTGGTGTTTATGACCACTGCCCTAAAGTACCTTCATCTAAGAAGGATACCAAGCCAGTTAATCGGATGGATCCTCCTATTACGGTGAGTTTGATCTGATTAAGGATAAGAAAGGAGTGGAGAATGTGGTGTGATCACTTATCCGAATTCTCAATACCGAGGATGATAGCTTACCCATTAATGAATCATTTCGATGAGCAACTTTTGCCATCAATACCCAGATCCTTGGTTTGCAAACATAGTCAACTTCTTGGCCATCGGATGATTCCTCAACATTGGAATCGAATGGATAAAGATCTTTTCTTCTCACAAGTTAAAGATTTCATTTGGGAAGATCCTTATCTATTCAAGAATTGTGCGGACCAAGTGATCGTAAAGTGTGTCCCGGACCATGAATTCTCCGGCATATTGTCAATGTGTCATGAACAGCTGTGGAGGCCATTTCAAAGGCAATAAAACAAATGCAAAATTCTGCAGCAGTGTGGTTTCTATTGGCCCACAATCTTTAGATCAGAAGATCTTCAAGAATCGCCAAAATCAAGATTTCCAAAAGAAACTCAATGCCCTGACCAATCTGGTAGTTGAGTTGTTTGATGTTTGAGGCATAGATTTTATGGGCCCCTTTCCCCCTTCTAATGGAAATAATTTCATCTTGGTAGCTGTGGACTATGTCTCCAAGTGGATTGAGGCCATACCAAATCCAATGATCACAAAGTGGTTTTAAGATTCCTCAAAGACCACATTTTTTCCAGATTTGGATTCCCCAGAGCCATCATCAGTGATGGGGGGAGACACTTTTGCAACAGACAGTTTGACTCTCTATTAAAAAAGTACTCTGTCACTCACAGAGTAGCCACTCCCTATCATCCACAAACCGGGCGGTGGAGATTTCAAATAGAGAGATCAAACACATTTTGAAAAACTGAAGAAGGATGAAAGGATTGGTCCTTGCTTAATGATGCTTTGTGGGCATACTACAAAACTCCAATTGGAATGTCTCCTTTTAGATGGTCTATGGCAAAGCATGTCATTTGCCAAGAGAGTTAGAATACAAAGCTTCGGGCTATTAAAACATTTAATATGGATCTAACTGCGGTAATCACAGTGAAACTTCAACTCACCGAATTGGAAGAGTCATGGATGGATGCTTATACAAGCTCCATTGTATAAGGAGAAAGTCAAATCATTTCATGATAGGAGTTTAATGAGAAAAGAGTTCATACCGGGTCCAAGGTATGGTTATTCAACTCTAAACTTAAATTCTTTCGCAAATTGAGATCCAGATGGAAGGGCCATACATCATCAAGGCTGCCCCCTCAGGAGTTGTCGATATCCGTGATCCCAATGTCGGAAGAGTCATTAAGGTAAATGGTCAGAGGCTCAAGCCATGCATTGACAACATTCAGGAGCCTGTGCTGCCCATTTGTCATCACGAATCTCCAAAATCGATGGTAGAAAATTGTATATTATGTTTGTACAACATAGTTTTCTTGAATTTCTCTGCTTTCTTTTCCTTTTCGCATAGTTTAATTACACTTAAAGTTCAAATCGCAAAGCAAAATTATCTAAAGTCCAAAGTCTATTCAAAAGATTCGAGTCAATGAACCGCCGAAAACAAAGATGTTCTTTTCGAATAGTTGATTATGATAACATTTCTTTTTCAATAGACGGTTCAAGCTAAGTCCTTTGCGAAATAATCTTTCGGTTATCTACTTGTCGAAAGGCACTTTGGCCATTCAAGTAATAAGAAGGGCTCTTCGAACTTTTCGAAAACTTAAAGGTGTGCATTTTAGCTTCAAGTATATTTAGTCGCTTTGAAGTTAGCGTTGTATTTGCAAACACTCTCTGCAGAGCGACGCGCTCCACTAAAACCCTAGCTCACTCTCTTCTCACACGAGCTCCACAAGGATATCACCGTTTTGTTCCTAATTGTTTGAGCGCTTCCATTTTTCGAGATCAAAGTCGACCGGTTAGGCGATCTTTACAAACAAAGCGACTCATTCAAGCACAAACCCTAGATCGCGGTATTTTTTTTCTATCCATTCTCGCTCAATTTTTTAGAAAAATCTAAATGTGTTAGCCAAAGGTGTTTGGAGCATTTTTCCTCCGTCAATTAAGTATGGGAAAAACTGAAAATCCTTAGTCGCCATGTTCCCCAAATCATCACCAAGAAGGCAACCAAATCGACCTCAAAAGCCAAAGGCAAAGCAAAACGTCAAGCAAAGAGAAAGCTTTCAATGGACAAGGCGATAGGGTTGAAAAGGAAAGAAAATACGCATGAGGAGCCTACCCTGCTGCCTCAAGCCACGAGTCTGAGCTGCCCCATTACCCATTCACTTAGTTTTGCCTAACCCTTCATTGATACCTAAGCTCATACACGAGCTATTGGTGGATGAAACTTTTTCTCCTCTAAACATGATTGCCTACCATCCCTAAGATACCTGGGGAAGCTTCTCTCAAAGACTATCCTCACCCCATTACCGTAAAAAACTTATCCAAGGATGATAAAACTGGTATCAAAACCTCACAAAGGTCATCAAGATGTTGTAGACGTGCCAACCTTAGTCATTTTCATAGATAATCGTGACCTAACGTGATTTTGAGGACATAGGGCATGCTCGGGGATACCTTTTCAATTCAACCGATGGACCTTTGGCGGCTCTCAAGGCGACCTCTTTCGTAAACATGGCTGCCCATTTAACACAAGGCATGGTGGGTTCGGGCAATCAATAATGAGAAGAGATCTCGCAATATCTCGCTAATGGATTCCATACTCGAGGGAGCTTTTATGTAATCGGGCATACCCAAGAGAGGCGAACTCCTATCCTCGAAGCCCTCTTTCACTTTTCTAAGGGGCAATTTTCAATGCCCCATGCTCATCTGAAGCAATGGCTGATGTGAGTGCCAAGGTAAAGAAGAAGCAGAAAATTGTCGGCCTCCTTTGGAAGACTAATTTCAGCCCTCTTAGGAGCCAAGTTTGACATTAATAGGAAGAGCCCTTTGAGGTACTCCTCCTCACAACTTTGGCAAGAAAGCACGGACCACAAGTCGTGCCATGTTAAGAAGAATGAGGGAAGTAGGAGAACCAGCCCATGCCCCGCCTCCGCACTTTGCCCCTATTCGCCCTAACTTGAACCCATAGACTGAGCGAGCTAGTTCTTGCCTTTGAGCATGACAGAGAACCAAGCCTGAAAGTGTGGGTGGGCATGCTGCAGAAGTGGAAATTTTGTGGAGCCTCAACCAGGAGCCTCGGCCACTACCACCATAAGCCCAACTCCTTGTGGTGACCAGCTCTTTAGTGCACCAACTTCTGACTTAGTCCACACAGCCCCGAGGTAGCCACTCTTGGTGCACCTCCTCTGCCCACAGATGGCTGATTCCCTATTCCTCCACACCTCCCCATCCCACCGGTTCATCATCCACACCTTCCATCATTCCTATTTTGGACACCCCTACCACACCAACCACCCCTACTATCCCAACACCACCCATCTCCCCAACAATAACTGTGTCCTAGAGGAATTAGCCACCCCAATCCTTGCTCCATCCCCTTCCACCCCTCCGCCCAACGCCTCCTCACACTCCCACACCCCTTCAAAGACATACACCGAGGTATCCTGCATCAACCCCAACCTTTCCCCACAGAGGCTTATTCACCCCTATTTGACACCATGGAGCTAGATCCTACACCTATCCCTCGCCTCCTCCCCTTTCACCCATTTCCCACCTCCCTTTCACACCCATTACCCCCATCCCTCCACCTCACTAATCCCAATCCTCTAGGCTAATCTCCCCACACCGCCTCCCTACACCCAGATCCTCACCTACCTCCAAAATATCAAGCCCAGCTCCAAACAAATGCGCATAATCATGCTACATTGAGCTCATCCGTTAATCGCCCCATTACCACCTACCCCCATTACCCCTGCTCTCCATTTTGCCTCACAGCAACCCAAAGCACCGAAGTCCTAGTGCCCCCCTCCACTACCACCCAAAGCTAACCAAAGACCCCCTTCACCACCCCCTGTTTTTCCGACTTAGCCATTCAACCGACCCACCGACCCTCTCTTAACCGCCCCACCCTCCCCAATTGGACCCCTTTAGTCCCCTACCACTCCATCCCTCCCTAGATATGCCACCTCTCCCTGTGCCATGATAGAAAATCCCTACATCCGTAGGGGATGTGCGAAGTGGCTGATTTGGAGGCCTACATCCAACCCCTTATGAGGCCAAAATCAAGAAATTAGAGCATTTCATGCAATTTGAGAGAGAGAAGATGAGGGTTCTGGTGCGCCGAACCTACCAATTGGTCAAGGCCGAGCAGCACAAGGTGGCTATGCCCCAAGCACAGTTAACTCAAGAAAAGAAGAAATCCACCAGCCTGACCAAACCCCCTGGCCTCACCAGAAAGATCATGTCAAGAGTACACCTGAACTCCAACTCCATTCTCGAGAAACCAAAATCCAGCCTCGATTCCAACATCGATTCTAGTTCGGATTCGACAAAGGACTCTAGTTCGAGCCCATAGAACCCATCTATGATAATCGACTTTGATCCTAGTTATTAAAAGTCTGCATCTCGTGTCTCAAATACAATGTATAAATCTTTTGTTTTTGTATCATTCGGTCCAATTCATCATTTGTTTTCTTTCTTATTCCATTTTTCTCATTAATTGTTCTGCATTTTACATTATTTTGCAATTTTTCCGTTATATTGTGCTCCCTACTTGTAAACAAACAAAATAAACCCTCACCCTTACTCCCTTTCCCCCTCTTTTCTTTTATTTTCAGAAAATTTCTGGTTCATACAATTTGCTTTCTGTAATTCTCCATGCTATTATTTTTTCTCATTGTTTTTCCCTAATAAGCGTGGACTATGCCACCACCTTTGAACCAAAGGAGGACACTGCTCCTCATAGGTTTGGGGTGTGGCATGTGTCCGCCAAGGAATAGTTAACCTAAGGACAACAGAATCACCTAAGTAATCGAGAAATGAATTATTTTACTTAAGAATCATGACAATGTGGAAATTTTAAAATTTTCTTTGCAAGAATTTAGACATTCTAAACCTTGATATTCTACATTTCCATGATGATTACACCATAAAAACATTATCTTGGTATCAGACATAGTAAGTCAAAAGGAAGAGAAAAGGTAAAGATATACTTAAAAGCTCAAGGAAAACCATAACCAAAGGAGAATTGAGCCCATATATTTTCCATCTCCGTTGAAGAGTGATCGAGGCAATTTTTTCTCGATTCAAAGGATTGGCCGAGGCATTAGATCCACTAGAAGTTAGGAAACTCCAAATTAAAACAAAGACACTCATGAAACTGAGGAAAAGATCAAGGCCTTCTTTGGACATGACTTGAACCTAACAGAACCAACCAAGAAAAATCTGCCCTGTTTGTACCCCATTTGAGCTATAAATCCTACAATTCTTCATCAAAATACCCAAAAGTACTTGCACTGAACCTATGGAACTAATTCAGCCTTCCCTCACTCGAGAATTCGGAGGTAAAGGAGAAAGAATCAAGATGGACCATTTCGGGCAACATCAAGAAAAAGAAGAGAAAATACCTCAAAAAGCAATATGGTGAGAAAAGAAGAGACAAACAATGTGAAAAGTTGCAAGCAAAAAGGCAAAAAGGGACCTTATAATGCAAGATCAAAGAAAGAACTGATCACCGTGGAATGTGAGAATCTCGAAAAGAAGAAGAAAGAAGCTAAACTCAAAAGGTGGAGTCATGAACCATCTCCGCACTTCACCGAGTTCTCAAATTCAAACCTCGCTCAAATTGCCTTTCCTTGAAACTTCACTCCATAAGCCATACAAACAAACCTAGATTAAAAGCCCTTGTCATCCAAAGTTGAGTGAGTTCATGTGGAGATGAGAAGTGACCCAATCTATGGTGAGGAGATGTCAATGATGCCATTGCCTAAGAATCATGCCTATGCTCATGCTTACAGATCCATTTGGGAGATGTAATCGCCTTGAGCTTGAGTGAAAATGAACCTCAACAAAAACACCGATGGGAGTATACCCCGGTGAGTGTTTGGGTTGGAACTTGAGCACCTTAAGTATGACTTATAACCTAATTTTTATCCATAGGATGAGCTTATCATTGGCACATTTGTATGATTTTCTATGATGCTCACAGATTGGAAATATTGAAACATTCATGAGGTTTATAAATGTTTAAATTCTGCAAACAATAATCAAATTTTCTGTTCATCATTGATTCAAGAGTAACTAACTCGCTCCTTGATTGCTCATTTGATAATATTGCACCGATGTTAAGCTGTTTCATGGAGAAGTTTGTGGTACCTTCATCGAAAACCCTCGGAGACTTCACTCCTCCTCTAGGGATCACCTAGGGGTTTAAAAGGCTTGTTGCATATGCTAAATGCACTGCTTCCTACAAAAGTGGCTCTTTATTTTGCTTTTACGTTTCTTTGCTCGGGGACTAGCAAAGCTTAGGTTTGGGGTGTTAAGTAGTGAAAATACCATTTTTCACCCTAAACATGAGCCTTGAAAGACCCTTGAGAAGACTAAATAAGTGCTTTAGTGTTCATATTGCATAACCAAAAAGACAGTCCAAATCCGAAAACCATCTTAAAATGATCAAAAAGCCGTCAACGCATGTCAAACTCAAAGAGGGTGTGAAGAAATAGCCTCAGCAATCGCTAAAAAGGTCCTAAAAGAGCAAGAAAAGACCTGAAGAAGTAGAAGGATCCATTCGCAAAGAAGAATGGAAGCTAAAGCTCAATTAAAGAATCTCTTCAATTCAAGAAAGAACCTTGAACTTTGCGAAAAGAAGAAAACACTCCTCGAATAGAAGATTTACCTCTGCGAAAAGAAGAGAAGTCCTTTGCGAAAAGAACTTCTGCTTTGCAAAAAGAACTTCTGCTTTGCGAAAAGAACTTATGCTTTGCGAAAAGAACTTCTGGAGCCAACCTACTTTGCGAAAAGACCCTTAAACTCTGCGAAAATGGCATCGGGATTCTGACCACTTTGAAGGGCATTTCAGTAAACTCTGCACGCGCCCCAATGTAATTAAAAGCCCAGAGACATTCCGGAAGATTCCAAGCACAAACCAAAGGCATATTCCGCCCCACGTGAAAACCCAAAGATGAAATCACTTGGCGGGAACTTCTAGAAGCTCAAACAAACTTTTGAATTGAATTGATGCTTCTAACTGATTAATTTGAACCAGATCGAGCATTTTCATTGGCGAAAGATCTGGATCCCGTGCTCAACATGACCATTGGGCAATGATCCGAGCACTTCTAATTGGTCAATTCAGCCTTATGCAGGATAGAGGAAAGCTATAAATTGAGAAGACATTTGCCCAATTGGGGCATCCAGATTTTGAGTTTTCATCTCTGCTTCCCTTCCTACGGATAGTCTATCTGCACTTTGTAATTTCTTCCTCTGTTTTGCTTTTGAGAGTTGCCGAGAGTGCTTTTGTAACTCCAAAGAGATCGGATTCAAGGCGCTAGTCCGAGGGCTTTCTAAAGCCGTGCTTTCGTAATTGTAAGATTGAATTTAAAAGGTTGTCAGAACTGTTTTCTCCATTGGATTCATGTCAAGGGTTCTTATTGATCACCTTAGTGCATTAGACTCCTTTAGATTCACTACTTTGCATGCAATTTCCTTGATTCATTACTGCATTTAATTAGCGTTGGTAACCTAGTTCACAAAGACTTGAGTGATGTTCATGTTCACGAATTGAGAATAGGTCAACAACTATTGGATGATCTGTGACCATTTAAGTGGACAGATCATAACCATAAGTTTAAACCCTTCCTTAATTCAGATTTATTTCTCTTACATCTTGTCTTTGGTAGCCGATGAAGATTGAATCAACTCGCTTAGTTGCAGATTCTCCATTAAAATTCAAAGGAAATCACGAAAGTTATTATTTCTCCATTTGATTTATTTTAATCACTTCCCCAACTTGAATCTGGATCAGTTAGTTAGTTCTTTTCTTTATTTGCTTTTAGTTAAACGTGACAAAAAAACCCAACACTCTCTTTTTATCTGCTTTCTAGATAATTATAGAGCCAGATCTGGTAGCACAGATCTGGAGGTCTATCTCATATTTCAGACAAATTCTCTGTGGACGATCTTTAATATACTCACTTTTAAAACTTACTACAATTGGCCCTGATCTTGCAGGCTATTGTTAGCCCTCAATGTGCTGATATCTCTTTCATAATTTAAAATTATGTAACTTATTATTCATTAATTCGTTCTCAAAATACACATAAAAAAGGCACATGTGGAGTTACAACAGTACCATCAAAATCTCACATTCTATGGTTAGCAGGAGTTTATCCTCCTTCCGCCACCTTACAATGGCATCTAGTAGTATGGGGACATCAGGGATGCCCTCGCAACTTGCTTATATACTTCTAGTAAAGTTTTTAGAGATGTCCTCACGGCCTGCTTATGCTTCCCTGAGTTCATTGACTTGTTCATTCGTCGTAATGCTCTCGCTCAATTTTTTTGACGTATGTGTTTTTTAAAGCATCCTGCTAATGCAAAAATAATGAGTTTTGATTGAACCTAGCATCGTCATTTTTTCATTGCTCTAACGTCTCCTCCAATGGCGGGGGAAGGGGAATGAGGATCGGGTGTTACTTATGCTATTGAAAGAGGTTAGGTAGGTCACCAGTCCTTTGATAAATTTGTTCGAATGAGAAAGTTGGCGATAAATTTGAGGTTTTAAGGATACTCTAAGGATTGATGACGTACAACCAATGAATGGATCGTGACGACTACGGGGGTGATAAGTATAAGTATTTAACCACGAGATGTGATGATCACTGGGCTAAGGATAGTATTTTCAAAGGTACATGGCGTTCCAAAGACTAGGGAGCTCTTCCCCATCTTGGTTCACCAGTTTGTATGCATTCCCAGGGTATGCGGCTGTTACAACGTAAGGGCCTTCCTAGTTTGGTTTCAATTTTCCTTTTGGATGGGTGTGTTTCGAAGGCATGATTTTTTTTAAGACTAATTCTCCAATATAAAAGGTCCGTTTGAGGACTTTCTTGTCGTAGCCTCTGGCCACTGTCCTCTGATATACCTGAGTGTGATCAGCTGCCCTTAGACATGTTTCATCGAGTTGCTCTAACTACGTGAGTAAGGCAATTCTTCTCTCGTCTAATGATAGCTCATAATCGAGTTGAATCCGTAAGGACGGTACTTGTATCTTATATGGTAGGACTGCCTCCATCCCGTAGGTGAGGAGGTAGGGAGTTTGGCCAGTGGCCATACGAATAGAAGTCCTATAGGTCAAGAGCGCTTCTGGTAATCGTTCGGGCCAGTCGGCTCCATTGCTGGTTTCTACTGTGCATTTCAACATTCGAATCAACGTCTTATTCGTAGCATCAGCTTGTCTATTTCCTTGAGGGTAGAACGGTGATGAGTGGCATAGATCGATGTTGAACATCTTGCATAGCTTCTTCGTCTTCTCAGCGATGAACGGTGGTCCGTTGTCGGTGAAAAACATTTTGGATACTCTAAACCTGGTGATGATAATCCGAACGATAAACCTTACGCGTGTTGAAGTGGTGATTGTTATTCACTGAAAAGTACCACTTTTCAACACTTAACATAGCCTTTATTGGATCTTGAAGCTGACTAATAATTCCTTTTTAGCTTGTTTTATAGTTAGTAATAAATTGTATAGTTTAACACAAAGTCTATGCTTTTGGTGCCAAGAAGAGAGAGAATTCAGGCAAAAGATGACAGCTAAACCAGAAAGTGATGGAACACCATGGTGATACACACTATGGTGACTATTTTGCATGTCACAATGGGCTGAGACAGTCCAACAGATGAACCAAGTGTAGATGAGAGTGGAGAAAGCTGCAAAAGAAGCATGTGCATAGCAGCAGAGGAGCCAATGACCTATCTCGCACAGTTGAGGTGCTACCTCACATTATTCAATTCACTGGCAAAGCTCCCTCGCGCAGCTAAGACATGCAGCATATTCGAGCTCACGAAGAAGTCGCGCAATTCAATGAAGGAGATATCACAAAGCAACTTCTCACACAGTAGTCGTGCACTTCAGTCATAATCTATATGTGAAGAAACTCACGAAGCTTTCATGCACTAAGCCTCCAAAAATATAGCTCGCAAAGTTCTCACGAGGATCAAGCCTTAATACAGCCGTACACACTACCTCACGAGACCAATTGGCATGAACAATAGTAAAGACCTCGTGAAGTTCTCACGTGGCTCTAGAAGAGAGGAACACCTAGAAATCCTCTCACGTAGCTCTCGCATGCCTAGAAGCTTAAACCTGAACCGAGCGAGATGCAAAGGCATCTGCGTGAGTACCTCGTAAAAAAAAACTTCTAAAGCTCTACTACACGAGTACATTCAAAGCTAAAGCAGTTGGGCGACCATCTAAAGTCCTACTGCGCAAGACAGTAACATTCAAAGCTAAACTCTACCCTGCGAACACTATAGCTATGCGACAGAAGTGATATGCACAAGCCAACCTAGCAAAGCACGAGCTCTTCACTTCCCAATCTTAACTCAAGGACCTTTCAGAGATTTCCCTAGGTCTAGGGCACGCATTCCGAGGTATAGATTCTAATGCACGCATCCCAAGACATCTAAGGGTTATAATAGTGCCACATCTGCTTAAAAAATTAGGATTTACTATTCTCTCAGCCACAGCATTCGGAATAAGTATATAAGTTGTGCTTGTAACTTAGAAATTATCAATCACTCTTTCCTTCAACCTCTGTCGGTTGAGAGCTCAAGAAGATTAGGGCTAGGGTTTGATCACTTCTTTTTCTATTTTTTCTTCTCTCTTAACCCAGCACTTGCTGGCTAAATCTTTGGTAAGAAATAAGGTGTAGTTTTATTTAGTTTTATAATAGGCCATTTAAATATTGGGATTTTGTGTTTAGCTATTGTGCACAAGGTTACTACCTTGAGAGATTTCATTGTTGGTAACATCAGATCAATGGAATTTATGCTTTTAATGCTTACTTAATCTGTTATTTTCCTATTTGCCTGCAGTTTTGTTCAGGCTATAGCATGCATTTAGGATTTGAGCTTATTAAAAGGCCCATGGAAGCTTGAGCTTGTAGCCCTGGGACCATGGTGGCCGCAGTAGTTTACATATTCTATCTCATCATTTATGGGTAAGGGAGCCTCTGTGGATAGCCTTTGACCATTATAGTGGACAAACTATAGCCCTAGGGTAATCTTGGTCACAGATCTGAGATGGATTCTTTTTCTCTGCACTTGAGCTTGTAGCCTGGTGAGAGATTGTGCAGGAACAGGCTCCCCTCTGTTTCACTTTACCACTATTGGATGTTAGATCTGGCTTCTCTGTAGTGATTGCAGCTCTGAGGACATTTTTTTGTAAGCTATTTTTAAGCAATGAATTGTTGATTTAAAGTCCATTTAAATCTATAGATCTTTTGGTTCCATTAGTTTTCTCAATTGGATTTGTGTTTTTGGGAATCGCCCATTCACTTAACCTTTAGATCTTTTGATTGCCATCTGATCTTCCTAGGTTTATACCCCTATGAATAACTGCCATATCTATATGCAAATCTGGGGAGCTTATAGCCTGGCAAACTTAGTGTCTGTAATGGTATTTATGGCTTGGTTTGATTCATTGGATTAGGTTTGATCAACCCACTCCTTTGGATTAGGTTAGCTTTTCTGACTTAATCAATGGGATTTGACAGATTCTCTTAGATAGACTGTGGTGAGTGGACAGACTATAGCCTTAAGAGCACCCCAAATGGCATGGGTTAAGTTGGATTCTTCTACCTTGGTGAAGTTATTGATAGCACTTCAGTAAGGATTTGCTGCACAGAGAGCCCTAAATCTGAGTTACATAACTGAATGAACTTTTGCCTAAACTGCTTACTTCCCATCCTTTCATCTTTATTTTAACACTCCATCACCACCTTCTTCATAACCCTTTCTTAGGATAGGACTGCACTTTATGTCTTTTCTTTTTAGTAGGTAATTTATTATAGTTGTGACACCCAACTCCCTTTCTTTAGGATTGTCAGATCTGTAGCAAGAATTGGAGGCCTACTATTATAGCCCATTTTGGGTTCTATATCAATTTCTCTATGGGACAAACTCTTACTTATCAAAACATGCTACAATAGCCCTGTATCTTGCAGGCTTAGGGTTATTTTAGTTGTGTTGTTTCCATCTTTTATTTTACTTTGATTTTTAATTTGTTCTCACCACACAATAAAAAAAATCAGCACATTAATATAATCACAAGTTTTCGGCACCGCTGTCGGGGAAATGAATCTTTTTAGTAGACCTGAGTTGCATTATATTTCATTTTAGAAAATTATTTGTAGCTGTGCCATAGTAGAATAAAAGTAATACTAATTTTTTGTGAATTTTGCAGAATTGGACAACAGTAGAAGGGAAAACCTAGAGCTACAACTGGAGTCTAGATAGCTATGTTTGCACTTCTTTTACCCTGAAACATAGTCCCTTGATGTTGAATTCATTATAATTAATTTAGTATAAATTTGTTTAGTTGTTATTTTAGTTTAGAAATTTTGTGTGTTGTGAGCATTTTCCTTACTTGCTTAATCTGTGTGTGTATGCTTGGAAGAAGGTCTCTTAATCCTGAGTTGGACCCTCCAAATCCTGAGGTTGAAAGAGTCCTTAGACCAAGACACACCACACAAGGCCCTACTGTTGAAACTGAGCCAGCTAATATGGCTGAGAGGCAAAGAACCCTGAAAGAATACAATGCACTTGGGGATTACACATCTCCCTTCTGCATACAATTCCCTTCAGTGGAAGGAAACTATGAAATCAAGTCCTCCACCATCAATATGCTGCCATCCTTCCATGGGCTTAGTAAGGAAGATCCTTACAAGCACATTGACCAATTTTTGATACTTTGTACCACTTTTAATATTGCTGGCTTGGGATCTGACGCCACCAAACTGAGGCTTTTATCTTTTTCCTTAAAGGGCAAAGCCGGCACCTGACTCTCTAAGCTCCCAGCCAACAACATACAAACATGGAGTGACCTCCAAAACTAATTCTTGGCTAAATTCTTTCCCATGAACAAAACCAGCCAAACGACGACAAGTATTTTGCCATTTACTCAGTCCTCAATTAAAGATTTTTATGAAGCATGGGAGAGATTTCAGGAGATGTTAAAACAATGCCCCCACCACTAAATTCCAATGTGACAGCTAGTGCAAGTATTTTACCAAGGAATTAATCCCAAGATTAGGGATATGGTGGATGCCTCATGTGGTGGTAGTTACCTCCACAAGATAGTTGATGAGGCTTAGGAGCTGTTTGACATTATAGTGGAAAATTCCATGCAGCAGGAGTCACTATCTCGCAATGATAGCCAGACCTCTGCTAAGTTGGTGAAAGAGTCCACCCCTAGAGGTGGAATGTATAAAGTTAAGGTGCAAAGTGAGTTGGAGCGGAAGGTGGACAACCTGAGCTTGAAGTTTGACAAATTGATGAATGTGGTGCAGCCTAGAATGGTTGCAAAAGTGGAGGCATGTTTGATATGCCAATCTCCCACACATTTACTCCAGGATTGTCCATCAGCCAACCAATTCCCTGATTTTGTTATGGAGCAAGCCAATGCTGCCCAAGCATTTGGGCAGCAACCTGCTGGATACTTATGGAGAAAACACCCAATTTTGAGGTGGAGATAAGATAATTACCCTCAACCCCAGCAGCAGCAGTTGGTAGCTCCATACTGACCTCAGCACAAGTTTAATCAAGGATACCCACCTAGACAGAATTTTCAGTTGCCTGCCCCACAACCCAACCAGTTGGCCTTGCCCCACTATAGCCCAGATCCTCTTCTTTTGAAGAGCAAATGCTGGGATCCATGCAGAATTTAGGGAGCCTAGTCGAAACTGTGAACTCTCATGGGCAAAGCATTAAGAAAATAGAAGACCAGCTGGGTCAAATCTATAATGGTTTGAACAAAAGAGAGGAGGGTAGACTGCCTAATACCTTTAACCAACCCCAAAGGGCAGTACATGATTGGTGAAGCATCCTCTACCCATGTGGATGATAATTCAATAGGACATGGAAACTGAGGAGGTCATGAAAAGTGAAGGTGGGTGGTAAAGGACAAAAGAATGTCTGTACCATATGTATTAATTATGTGTTTTGATTTGTGTTGCTTAGAAAATTTTCAATTACTGCTGTTAGAGTGATGCTTTGCTTGTGTGTTTGATTTTATGTTGTTTTGTTTTAAGTACATGTGCTTATCTATCATCCGAATTTTGATACGCATGTCTCTTACTGATGGTTGAGATGCTCTCACAATACATGTCATGAATTTGATCTGAAAGATTATTTTTGGAATTCTGGATGTTTGATGTCTCAATATTGAAAAAGGGTAACTTAATTGTCATGAAGAAATGGAGTCCATGTCAAGGATTTGGTGCTGATGCACATTGAATTGGTGCATGATATTGTACATACATAGGCCAGAGCACCAGGTCAGAGAAAAGTCTAAGTGTTGCCTTCTCGCGAGGCTAAATAGCCTAAATTTCAAGCTCGTGAGCCACCTGAAGCTTTCACGCAAAGTTCTGATAGATCTTTTGTACTGTGCGAGAGCTTCGCGAGCACAAGGACATATGCTGTAGCCTGATAGTGAGCCTCGCGAGGTACTTGAGACTCACATTTTAATGCTCGCAAGGCTTCGCTACTCTAGCTGCGCGTGATATGAGCAACTGCTTCATGCACTTGAGCCTGAATTTAACTTTGCGAAGAACCTCACGAGGCACATAAAGCTTTTAAATCTTTTCTCGCGAGGCTTTGATCTTCTATGGGACAAAGCTCCTCGCAATGTTGGTTGTGTACTGCGCGAAAAATTTACTCCGCGAGAGCCTCGTGACAGCCGCGCGAAGCACGGGTTTAGCCCTATAAACCCAGTGATTCCTCCATTTCCTTCATTAATTTCTCTTTGCCCTAGCATTCATTGTGCATTTTTGAACTTCCCCTTTTCTTCTTTCTTCTATACTACCCTTTCCACTCAACCTCAACTAGTTTCCTCACACCATTATACTCCCCATCACCTCCTGGTGACTTTGAGCTAGGTTTAGGGGGATTTGAGCATCAGTGCAACGTGTGAAGTGAAACCCTAGCTATCATTTGTTAAGATTTCTCACTCTCTCTCAGTTCATTTAATTAGACATTAGTTTAGTGTAAGTAGAGTGTAATTTGGGGTCTGTTTTATTTGTGAAAAGTGCATTACAATTGTTGGGATTTTGAAATTTGAAACTTTTGAGAAACTAGATAGATACGGCCACAAGTTTAAAATTCTCAGACACCTTGTCTGCTTTGGTAATCCCACCACCTGCAGGAATCCCTGTGGCCACTAGAAAATTTGTAAGAATTACAGAGGCCTCCAATGTGGAGACCCCTGTGGTAATTGCACCCTCTGAGAAGCCCCAAATTGAGAAAACTGTGAAGAAAGGCAAGGGCATAACCTCTGCTACCCAAGGTGCCAAAAAGAAATCTGCTCCTAAGAAGAAGGCCAGAGAGCACCTACCATCTAAAAGCCCTGAGAAATCAAAGAAGAAACAGAAAATGGGCAAGGGAATAGCCACTGAGGTCCCTGAGGATGAAGAGGAAGAAGATAATGAATAGCTCAAGGTCCCAGCTGAATTTGTTACAGCAATTAAGCTAGAGGCTGAGACAATTTTTGATAAAGCCTTCTTTGAGGAGCTACCTGAGATAGCTGCCTCCATGGAGTACTGTTAAGACCTGAAAAGTACCACTTTTCACCCCTTAACTTAACCTTTGATTAGACCCATAGCCACCTAATAAGTTCTTGTAAAGTGTTTTATGTAGGTAATAACGATGAAATAAGGCAGAATCTGCTAAGGAGCAGTTTAGCACCGAAGTCCCTCGAAGGATGAACTCACGAATCCAGGACACTGAAATGAGCCTCATACGGTGACCCAAGCTTTAGAGGATTCGGAGAAATACACATCGCCTTGATCTGTGCGATTTAGCAGACCTCTCTCAACCTCGCGCGATTCTCGAGCGGGAAGAGAGAGCTTGAGAAGACTCAGCGAATCGTCAGCGCGATCGTCATGCGGATGCAACTATCAGAAGGGAACTCCTCGCGTAGTTCTCGCACCATTCAAGAAGAAAGCATCCTTGTGAAGGCAAAGCCATCCTCTCGAAGATCAATTAAGACATGGAACCTCGCGCAGTTCAGAACTCATTAAAGCCTCGTGAGGTAACTCGCGAAGTCCAGTGAAGAGAAGTGCTCGCGAAGTTCTCGCGCTATTCAAATCTGTCCTCGCGAAGATCAACCCAGCGATCGCGTAGCTACCTCGCGACTGTTTGGACTCCAACCCCGCGACATCTGAGGCTTTCATGTCTACTCAACCTCGCGACTGCCTGAAGAGCAAACCAAGCCAACCTCGCGACGGTTGAAGTTTCAATATCAAATCATCCTAGCGAAGAGCAAAAGCTACCACACGACAAGTCTGGAAAATAATGGCTACCTAGCGAAGCTCTGAACTTCAACTTTCATCTCTTCAGCAGAAGACCTTCTGGGAATTTCTAGCGATTAGGGTACGCACTCCCATGCTCAAATCTCCATTCACGTGCCCCAAGGCAATGAAGGATCACTATTCGGCCATGTGGCATCGTTAAAATTAGGGTTTCCTAACCCTAATGCGCCACTACACCACTGCTATAAATCCCCAGGGGGGGCTTGGACCATAAAATCGATCTACATCCTGGAATAGCTGGGAACACATCTCATTTCTTGGAGACTTGATCTGAGATCGTTTCACTTTTCTTTTTATGGCTGTAAGTAGTTTTCTTTTTCTTTCCTTCTCTCCATAGTCCAGCACTTGCTGGCTATGTCTTTGTATGCTTTTTGAACTAAATCAATGGAAGTTTTGTAATAGGATTTGTACTCTGTAGGATTTGTGTTTGAATGTGAAATGCTCTGTGCAAGGCTGCTACCTTGTGATCTGCCATTGCTTTGGCTGTGTTTCAAAGCAATGAAGGACTGATTCTAAGGGCCATTCAGATCCAAGTGACCTGTGTGTCTAGGCTATCATGGTCTTATACAGCCTTAGCCCCACCACATGACCCACTAGATCTGAAATCCCCATGGGAGCTTGAGCTGGTAGCCTGGTGACCACGGTGGTGGTAGCGATATTCTTGATTTGACTTGGGCTCCATGAGGAGGATAGCCTCTGGGATAGTCTGTGACCATTTGAGTGGACAGGTTATAGCCTTAGGGTGATTCTAATCCACCGATCCAAGATGGATCGTTCTTCTTTACACCTGAGCTTGTAGAAGCCTGGTGAGAGATTGTACGAAGGCAGACTCCCCTATATTTGTATAGATCCACCATCAGATGTTGGATCTGATCTGGTTATAGAGATTGTAGGCTTGTGACTGAACCATTATAGCCTCACTTAAGCAATGGATAGCTTGATCGAAGGTTGTACTCAATCTCTTGTTGGTTCTATGTGTCTGGGCTATCATGATCCTATACAGCCTTAGACCTACACATAGAGCTTTAGAGGTTGAGTTTCCCTATGGATTCTTGAGCTGCTAGCCTGGATGAAATAGTGCCTACAATGATTAACTTGTTTTGTTTTGGCCCATCCCTGGATTGTGGTTCCCCTATGGGATAGTCTGTGACCATTTGAGTGGACATGTTATAACCTTAAGGGATTGAATCATGGCAGAGAGATGGGTTGGATCCCTTCTCCTCAGTGGTGATAATGTAGCCATTGGACAGGATTTCTATAACATCATATCTGAATCTGAGTTATAAAGCTCCTCTGATCTAGGCTCAATAACTTACTTCTCACCCTTTTATATTTATTTTCCACTCTCCATCCATTCTCTCACCCCTTTCTGTAGTGTAGACATTAGGCGACCTTAGAATACCTAGAATAAGTGACCTTAAACTCCCCTCCTTCTTAGGACTACCAGATCTGTAGTCAGATCTGGAGGGACTACTAGTGACGGCTCCTTTTGAGCTGTAGATCACCTTTCCCGGTGGGACAAACTCTTACTTATCAAAACATGCCACAATGGACCCTGTATCTTGCAGGTCTAGGATTTCTTAGTTGTGCTGATTCCATCCCCTGTTTTACTCCTTTGATTTTTAAATTACTTTTACCACCAACCAATAAGGCAAGCACAAACTAAGAAATCGCCAACATGTTTTTGGCGTCGTTGTCGGGGAAAGATGATCTATTAGTAGACCCTTAGTTTTTGTATTCTTAGTATTCTTTGCAAATGTGAATAATTGATACTGCTGACATAATTTTGAACCTTTCTTGCAGATCTAGACAGCAGCAGTGAAGGGCAGTTGGACTGTAATTGGAGCTTAGCTACCTCGGTTTGCAAACTCTCTGACTTTTAAAACTCTGTCTATCTTTCTTAAAAATTTCTAGCAGTATCTAGGATAGTTTTAAATGTATTCTTTGAATAGTTGTAAACTAGTTAGATAAATTTATTAATTGTACATATATTCTTTTGCAAAGTGCCTGCAAGAAGCTTTCCTTGCTGTTGGAGTGCTTGTATGCTAGGGAGGAGATCTCTCAGCCCACTTTAGAGCCTCTTAACTCTGAGTTAGAAAGGGGAAGGAGACTTAGAAGAGACAGGCACACCACAGGAGAGCCCCCAAGTGAACCTGTGACAGCAAAGATGGGTGAAGAACAACCCAGAACTCTCAAGGAGTTGAATGCTCCGGATGACTATAACTCCCCTTTTAGCATTCAATTCCCTGATGTTCAGGGGAATTATGAAATAAAAACTTCAATCAACCAGATGCTGCCCTCTTTCCATGGGCTCAGCGAGGAGGACCCGTACAAGCATATTGACCAGTTCTTAGCCTTGTACACCACTTTTAATATCACTGGATTGGGACCTGAGGCTCCTATGCTCAGACTCTTTCCCTTTTCTCTGAAGGATAGGGCCAGTACCTGGTTGACCACTCTTCCCAACAATAGCATTGCTCCATGGAAAGACCTGCAGACCAAGTTCCTCACCAAGTTCTTCCCTGAGACCAAAACTAGCCAGTTGAGAAAAGAGATTCTTGCTTTTGCTCAATCCCCAACTGAGGATTTTAACCAGTCCTGGGATAGGTTTGAAGAAATAATCAAACAATGCCCCCACCATAAGATCCCGGAGTGGCAGCTTGTACAAAGCTTCTACAATGAGATTGATGAGAAAAATAGAGATATGGTCGATGCCTCTTGTGGTGGATCCTACATGGACAAGAATGCTGAGGAGGCATGGGAATTGTTTGAGGTGATTGGTGAGAATGCTTTTCAAAAGCCATCCCTAGCAAGAAGTTGTCAGTAAATTGAGTCATAGGTGGGGCCTGCTGCTGGATGAAGAGGAAAAGTTTATGAGGTGGCTGGGAACAATGACCTGTAGCTGCAAATGGCAAACCTCTCTATGAAGTTTGACAAATTATTGACTGTGATGTAGCCCAGAAGGGCTGCTCATGTGGTGGAGGCATGTCTGATATGCTAGTCCCCACAGAACACAGTGGAGGAATGTCCATCTGCAGGGCAATTTCTTGAATTAGTTTTGGAACATGCTGCTGCTGCTCAATCTTATGGCCAACAAAAATCTGGGGGCTACAACAGATAGCCATATGGATACCAGCACCAAAATGCTGGTTACCAATGGAGAGACCACCTAAATCTGAGGTGGAGGCAAGACAACTACATGCAGCCCCAGCAGATGTTGGCCTTACCACAAAGACCACAACAGCAGTTCAATCAAGGGAATGCCCCTAGGTCTAACTTCCAGCACCATCAGCAGCCCCATCAGCAACAAAATCAATTGGTCGTACCCCCATCTAAACCCAGAAATACTTCTTTCGAGGACCGGGTCTTGACCTCACTGTAAAACCTGAGTTCCTTGGCTCAGACTGTGAATTCTCATGGTCAGAGCATCAAGAAGCTGGAAGAACAGATTGGCCAACTAGCGAATACCTTAGCCAAAAGAGAAGAGGGAAGGTTGCCAAGTCAACCAGTGGTTAATCCCAAGGGCCAATTTGTGATTGGTGAAGGATCCTCAGACCCTGAAGGGGATCTTTCATTGAATTGATGTAAGAACTGTGCACCTTTGTATGATATGTACTTTACAGTTTAGAGGAATTTGTAGTGATCTTGTTGGAGTCTGAGTTTAGTGCTTTATGCTTACTTTTATTCATGTTCCCTTTGTTTGACAATTTCAAGTGATTGAATGATGATGGTATTGTTTGAATGCTTTTCATGATGTGTGAATTTAATGTTGTGAGAGTGTGGGAATTTTTGAATGTTTTATAATGCTTATGGGTGTCCCTGGAAGCGAGCCTGTGAGAGAATCCACCCACAAAATAAAGGTCAAAAGGCTGACAGTGGGTGTGCAAATTCTAACTCTGTTAAGCCATCGCGGGGTTCTGAAAAATTGGTTTGGTTTCCTCTGGCGCAGTTCATAAAGAATTACGTTGCTTTGCTGTCGCGAGTTTCAGATATAGCTGGGTGGGCAGCCTCGTGCAGTTTAAATGAACATCCAATGTCGCAACCCATTCATGCTTATCTAGTGAGCGGATATTTTCAAAGCGCGCCGAGCCTCGCGATATTTAAAATCCCACCCCGCACTACTTTTCTTTACTGCTTTCTCTTTCCTCTCCTGCCAGCGAAACCCTATCTCCCACTCCTCTCAATCTCTCTCCTCTAGCATCCTGTCTACAGTTCATCACTCACTTTGAAATTTTGGTGTTTTGTTCTCAAAGCTTCCATCAATAGTTGCCCCCTGCTAGGAGCTCCTGCGATCTACCGTGCGTCAAATTGAACAGAACCCTAACTTTTAGGGTAAGACTCGGCTTTTGATTGTTTTCTTTCAAAATTTCAACTATACACTCGCCAAGGAGAATCTTAATGGCTCCTAAAAGTGCACCAGTGAAGAGAGCCAGGGACCACGCTCCCGTGGAGTCGGCCCCTAAGAAAGCCAAGTCCTCTACGGCACAATAAAAAGGGAAGGAGGTGGTTCCTGAGGTGGCTGCAAAAATGCCTGACTACTCTACACCCTCTGAGCTCCTCATTTCCATTCCTTTAGAGCCTGAAGCAATTTTTGATATATCTTTCTTTGAATCTGAGCCATTGTCAGCACCTGCCATTGAGTTCTTGCGCAAGGCTGGTTTGTTCCCCTTGATGCAAATGATTCTTGCACTAGCCTATCCTAGGTTAGTGCAACTCTTTTACCAGCACCTTAGGGTCAGACCAGACACACATGGGCAGCCAGGGCTCCTTGTGTTAGTTGATAATTTTGAGATGCTGCTTAGCTCAGCGTTGATTGTTGAAGTCATGGGCATCCCTGCCATTTTTGATCCAAACTACGGTTATGGTGCCCCTGTGAGTGCCCCCCTTGATGCCATTGCCCAGGCCCTTACCAGAGGTTTGAAGGCCACAGGGGACTCCATCAGAAGAAGAGATTTGGATATCAAACTGCTGTTCATCGATCAAGTGTTGAGGAAGAATATCTATTGCTCCGGCCATCAGCAAGAGAGGAGGACACCAATTGTTGATGCTCTCTATTCCTTCTCTCTGGGCCATGGATTTAATGTTGCATGGTTGATTTTTGAGGCCATGAAGGATATGATGGTGAAGCTCAGGCTGTAAAAGAAGATCCACACTCTCCCCTATGGAAGACTCATCACCAAATTACTTCTGAGGGGAGGGTACAAGATACCAGTGGGAGAGTTATCTGCTGACCTCACTCCAACCACTTTTGCCAAAAGACGATGGGGGATCAACAGAACTCTGATCGATCCCCAGAAGAAGAAGAAGGCGGAAGCTCAGGTTGTTTCTGAGCAGGGAGAGGGAACTGCTGTGGAAAAGGCCACCCCTCCCCCGAAAAAGAAGGCTAAAGCCCCTGCTCTAAAGAAGGTGGTGCGAGCTTCTATCACCTCTGCTTCTGCAGCAATACCTCCATCCACCGCACTTGCCTCTCCATTAGTTTCTTTGCCTATTCCATCTCTCCCTTTCCCTCTCTTATCTCCCTTTTCCATTCCACCTCCCACTGTGATTCTTTCCTGGGTGGAAAGTGTTGAACCCCATGACAACACTCCCCCTTCACCCACTTTACCTCAATCCACAACCCCAGTATCTCCAACATCATCTGACCTCAACCCTAACAGCCCTCCCTTGATAACATACCTTAAAAAGATAACCTCTCACACAACCCCTGCCTTATCTTTACCTACTTCCACCTCCCCTGTCATTTCCACAGACACACCCCATATTGACCAACCCTTAGTCCAACCCCTCCACCTCTGACTCCACAGTTCCACCAAACCTCACCCAATTTGACTTAACTACACCCTTCACCCTCCAAGACACCATACCCCACCACTCCTTCCCCACTCTACCTATCATTCCGCCACTAATATTACCTCCACCACAATTTACCAACACTTCTAGCCAAACAGACCCCATTCCCTTCCCATCCACCTTTCCCATTCAACCCCACCACTTCCATTTCGACCCTTCACCATTCCATTCTTCCCTTACCCAGAACCATCCACATCCACTGACCTTTCTTCATTTCACTTTCCACACATACCTTCCATTCCACCTCTTCTCCCACCCCCTCCTCAATTCACTGGCCATTCAACACAGACTACCCCAGCCACTTCCACTCCTCCTCTCGACTTCCTTACTACAGCCCCCACTTTTCTCCCCCAGGATCAATCACCTTCTACTTCTTCCACTCCATTTATACCAATCTTACCCAGACACTCCTATTACACCCCTCCCTACTTCACCCTCCTCCATGCCATGAGGGACAAAGCCTATATCAAGAGGGATGTTCTCAATGGCATGGCATAACTCCGACAAGCCATCGAATACCCCTTGTTGTAGAAAATGAGTGACTTGAAGCTTGCTCACAGCGAGCAGCTAAGAGATATTTCCAAGGCGTGGGAGGCAATTTTGGAGACACTCAATGCAAACAAGGCTGCGGCAACTTATTACAGAATGACTACGGAGATAGAAAAAGCCAACGCAGAAAGGGCGAAAAAGCAAGCCAGGCTGTTAGAAAGGAAACTGAACAATGCTCAGGAAATCAACAAATTCAGTAAGGAGCTTACAGATACCAATCTCCTGTGGGCTATCAAGAAAATTGAGATTTTGGAACAGAAGGTTGCCTTCCTACTATCCCAACCAATTCAGGCCACCCCTCTCGCAACAGCACCCCCTGAGGCCCCATCCTCTTCCACACAACCAGGCCCATCTTCTTCCACTCCCCCTGCCCCTACACCTACACAACCTGTTTCCCTACCTCCTACGGCTACAACTCCCGTACCTCCTCCTGCTCCTACTCAAGTTCTTGCTCCTGCTAAAGTCCCTACTCCAGCTCCAGCTCCTGCTCCTGTCTCAGTGCCTCCCTCGGTTCCCTCTCCTGCCCCCAAAAGAAAACGGACCCCTTCGAAGAAACCTCCCACTTCCCAAAGAGCCACTGCAGCCTAAAAAGGAAAAAAGGTCAGCCCCTCCATCCCCACCTCCGAAGGTCACCAGAGCTTCTGCTCAGGATGATCCCCATGGCCGCCTACTTTCCAAAGAGGAACACAGACAGGCTGCTGCTACCCTTGGATTGGATCCCACTAAGCTTTTTCCTTCTGACTCAGACTCTTATTCTGCACCACCTATGGATCCCAGTGCCCAGACTACTGTTGCTACTCCTTCATCAAGCCCTGCTGGACAAACTTATCCTCAGCGAAGGAAGGTTGCTGCCAAGAGGACTACTCCCCCAACTGCCTCTTTGAAAATTGGAAAAGACAAATCTGCCCAGTCTGAGGAGGCACCACCAATAAGCCAGCCAGTGAAAGGGAAGAGCCCTGCCATTCCTATAGCAAAAGAACAAGACAAATCTTCTATGGCTCCCCCTAAGCTTGCAAAAGGGAAAAGTCCTCCCTTGCCTCAGGTGAAAGCAACAGATAAATCCCCTGTTGTCCCTCCTGAGCCAGCATAAGCCCAATCCCCTCTTATTCCCCCTCCGACTCAGCATGGGCAAGCCTCAAAGGGACGAGCTCCAAAGGTAAGGGGCCCAAAGGCAAATCTCCCACCAAACCCCCTGAGCCACCCATAGATAAATCTACTGCGATCCCTCCTAAACCAAAGACCAGAAAAATGAGGGTTAGGGCACCATCCATACCCAAAACTGCCACCAAAGAAAGGAAGAGAGGGAACGAAAGAAAAAAGAGGAAGAGACTTACCTTCAAGAGCACGCTAAGAAGATGGGTTGGGACAAGTTTTGATCCAGACTCTAATTAGATTGTACCTAGGATTTTTTTTCTGTTTTTACACTCTTTTGTTTCAGTTTTCTTCTAGTTTATAAACTTCTCATTTTTAATAACTTTTCCTCTTTTGTCACTACTATTTTGCTTTGTCTGTTGTGTGTTTTGGTCCATGTTATCTTCTCCTCTCTTTACCCTTAATAAATCTGCTCTACAGACACCTTTGAATCTGTGAGGACACTGCTCCTCATAGGTTTGGGGGTGTGGCAGGCAGACCCTGCCAATGGAATAGTTAACCTAAGTGCAGCAGACTCATCTGAGTAATATGGAAATGGATCTATGTTCACTTAAGAATCATGAAAATAAGAAATTTAAAATTTCTGTAAAGTTTTGACATTATAAACTTTTAATATTCCACATTTCCATGATAATATCACCAAGAAAACTTACTTGTATCAGCACTTAGTGAATCATTAGAGAGAAAAAGGTGAGGACATACTTAAAAGTTCAAAGGAAGACCATAACCAGTGAGAATTGGGCCTATAAAAATTTTTCCATCCTTTGAGGAGTAACTAAGACAATCTCTTCTAGTTCTAAGGACTGGCTGAGTCACTGTTCTCACTGGAAGTTAGGTAACTCCAAGTTGAAACAACTGACAGTACTTATCAGACTTAGGAAAGGATCAAGGCCTTCTCTTGGACAGTTTGAGCCTAAAAGGACCAACCCTAAAGCTACTGCCCTTGTCCATACCCCCCTTTGAGCTTTAAATCCTAAATTACTTCAAAATACACCTGAGTACTTGAACTTGAACCTATGAACCTACTTCAGCCTACCCTCACTCTGAGAATTCAGAAGGTAAAGGGGAAAAGATTGCAAATGGACTAGCTATGGTCAACATTAAGTAAATGGAGAAGAAGCATCTCAAAATTCGACAAGATGGTAATGGCGAGAACATGGTGGCATTTGAAAAGCAAAAACAAAAATAAAAGAAGAAAATTCCATCAAAAGAAATAAAATAATAATGAAGAGAGTAAGGAGGAGTCAAGAGGAACTTTCATTGGAGATTCAAAATCAAGAAGAGAAAGCTGATCACTTCAAATCAAAATCTCAAAGAAGATGAAGGAGCTGAATTCAAGAAGGTGAAGTCATGAATCACCTCCACTCTTGATTTCTCAATTTGGAACCCCTTTTCAACCTTCCATTCTTTTAACCCTACTCCATAAGCCACATTATGATTAAAAGCCCTTGAGATCCAAAGTTGACTGAGCTCTCATGTGAAGATAAAGAGTTATCCAATCTATGGTGAGGAACTGCCAATGATGTCAGCACTTAAGAACTCTGCCTATGCTCATGCTTACAGACCCATTTGGGGGATGTAACTGCTCTTGCGCCTATGAGAAAATGAACCCCTCAACAAAACCTTTATGAGAGTATGCCCTGCAAAGTTTTTGGGTCTGAACTTGAATGCATTATGTATGACCTATAACCTAATTTTTGACCTGAGAATCGGCTCAGTGCTGGCACACACTTGTGCAGTTTTCTGTGGTTGTAAACTGATTGGAAGTGTTGTGCATTCATGAAAAGTTTATGCTATTCTGTGCAACCAATGGATTAAATTTCTTTTATGATTATTGATTCAAGAGTTCGCTTCACGGTTGATATTACACTTTTGTTAACTGTTTCATTGAAGAAGTTTGTGGGTGTCTTTACTGAAAACCCTCAGGAGACTTCACTCTTCCACTAGGGATCACCTAGGGGTTTAAAAGGCTTGGTACATATGCTAAATGTATCCGTGCTCCCTACAAAAGTGGCATTTAATTTTTATAGTAGGTTTCATGTAGCTTTGCTAAGGGATTAGCAAAGATTAGGTTTAGGGGTGTGTTAAGACTTGAAAAGTACCACTTTTCACCCCTTAACTTAACCTTTGATTAGACCCATTGCCACCTAATAAGTTCTTGTGAAGTGTTTTATATAGGTAATAACCAGCAGTGAAATAAGGCCAGGAATCCTACTAAGGAGCCGGTTTTAGCACCAAAAGTCCCTCAGAAGGATGAACTCTGAATCCAAACCTAAAATGAGCCTCACGTAGCTGACCCAAGCTTAAGAGGACTCAGGAGAAATACACATCGCGCAGTCTCGCACAGTTCAAAGCAAACCTCTCTCAACCTCGCGCAGTTCACTTAGAATGGCTGAGAAGAGAAAGCTTCAGAAGACTCCCCACGCAACTGTCGTGCAGTCGCCGTGGGATGCAACAATCAGAAGAGAACTCCTCGCGCAGTTCTCACGCCATTCAAGAAGAAAGCATCCTTGCGAAGGCAAGGCCATCCTTGCGAAGATCAATTAAGACATGGAACCTCGCATAATTCAGAACTTAATAAAGCCTCGCGAGGTAACTCGCAAAGTCCAGTGAAGAGAAGTGCTCGTGAAGTTCTCGCACTATTTAAATCTGTCCTCGAGAAGATCAGCCCAGCGATCGCGCAGCTACCTCGTGACTGCTTGGACTCCAACCCCGCGACATCTGAGGCTTTGATGTCTACTCAACCTCGCGACTGCCTGAAGAGCAAACCAAGCCAACCTCGTGACGGTTGAAGTTTCAATATCAAATCATCTTAGTGAAGAGCAAAAGCTACCACGCGATAAGTCTGGGAAACAATGGCTACCTAGCGAAGCTCTGAACCTCAACTTCCATCTCTTCTGCAGAGGACCATCTAGGAATTTTCAACGATTAGGGCACGCATTCCCACGCTCAAATCTCCGTGCACGCGCCCCAAGGCATCGAAGGATCACTAGTTGGCCATGTGGCATTGTTAAAATTAGGGTTTCCTAACCCTAATGCGCAGCCACATGACTGCTATAAATCCTCATTGGGGCTTGGACCATAAAATCGATCTACATCCTGGAATAGTTGGGAACACATCTCATTTCTTGGAAACTTGATCTGAGATCTTTTTGCCTTTCTTTTTGTAGCTATAAGTAGTTTTCTTTTTCTTTCCTTCTTTCCATAGCCCAGCACTTGTTGGCTATGTCTTTGTATGCTTCTTGAACTAGATCAATGGAAGTTTTGTAATAGGATTTGTACTCTGTACGATTTGTGTTTGAATGTGAGATGCTTTGTGCAAGGCTGCTTCCTTGTGATCTGCTATTACTTTGGCTGTGTTTCAAAGCAATGAAGGACTGATTCTAAGGGCCATTCAGATCCAAGTGACCTGTGTGTCTGGGCTATCATGGTCCTATACAGCCTTAGCCCCACCACAGGACCCACTAGATCTGAAATCCCCATGGGAGCTTGAGCTGGTAGCCTGGTGACCATGGTGGTGGCAGCAATATTCTTGTTTTGTCTTGGGCTCTGTGAGGAGGATAGCCTCTGGGATAGTCTGTGACCATTCGAGTGGACAGGTTATAGCCTTAGGGTGATTCTAATCCACCGATCCAAGATGGATCTTTCTTCTTTACACCTGAGCTTGTAGAAGCCTGGTGGGAGATTGTACGGAGGTAGACACCCCTATATTTGTATAGATCCACCATCAGATGTTGGATCTAAGCTGGTTATAGAGATTGTAGGCTTATGATTGGACCATTGTAGCCTCACTTAAGCAATAGACAGCTTGATCGAAGGTTGTACTCAATCTCTTGTTGGTTTTATGTGTCTGGGCTATCATGGTCCTATACAGCCTTAGCCCCAGACATAGAGCTTTAGAGGTTGAGGTTCCCTATGGATTCTTGATCTGCTAGCCTGGATGAAATAGTGCCTACAATGATTAACTTGTTTTGTTTTGGCCCATCCCTAGATTGTGGTTCCCCTATGGGATAGTCTGTGACCATTTGAGTGGACAGGTTATAACCTTAAGGGATTGAATCATGGCAGAGAGATGGGTTGGATCTCTTCTCCTCAGTGGTGATAACGTAGCCATTAGACAAGATTTCTATACATCAGATCTGAATCTGAGTTACAAAGCTCCTCTGATCTAGGCTCAATAACTTACTTCTCACCCTTTTATATTTATTTTCCACACTCCATCCATTCTCTCACCCCTTTCTGTAGTGTAGACATTAGGTTACCTTAGAATACCTAGAATAAGTGACCTTAAACTCTCCTCCTTTTTAGGACTGCCGGATCTGTAGTCAGATCTGGAGGGACTACTAGTGACGGCTCCTTTGGAGCTGTAGATCACCTTTCCCTGTGGGATAAACTCTTACTTATAAAAACTTCCCACAATGGACCCTGTATCTTGCAGGTCTAGGATTTCTTAGTTGTGCTGATTCCATCCCCTGTTTTACTCCTTCTTTGATTTTTAAATTACTTTTACCACCAACCAATAAGGCAAGCACAAACTTAGAAATCGCCAACAAGTTTTTGGTGTCGTTGCCGGGGAAAGATGATCTATTAGTAGACCCTTAGTTTTTGTATTGTTAGTATTCTTTGCAAATGTGAATAATTGATACTGCTGACATAATTTTAAACCTTTCTTACATATCTAGACAGCAGCAGTGAAGGACAGTTCGACTGCAATTAGAGCTTAGCTACCTCTGTTTGCAAACTCTCTGACTTTTAAAACTTTGTCTATCTTTCTTAAAAATTTTCTACCAGTATCTAGGATAGTTTTAAATGTATTCTTTGAATAGCTGTAAACTAGTTAGATAAATTTATTAATTGTACAGATATTCTTTTGCAATGTGCCTGCAAGAAGCTTTCCTTGCTATTGGTGTGCTTTTATGCTAGGGAGGTGATCTCTCAGCCCTACTTTAGAGCCTCTTAACTCTGACTTAGAAAGGGGAAGGAGACTTAGAAGAGACAGGCACACCACAGGAGAGCCCCCAAGTGAACCTGTGACAGCACAGATGGGTGAAGAACAACCCAGAACTCTCAAGGAGTTGAATGCTCCGGATGACTATAACTCCCCTTTTAGCATTCAATTCCCTGATGTTCAGGGGAATTATGAAATAAAAACTTCAATCATCTATATGCTGCCCTCTTTCCATAGGCTCAGCGAGGAGGACCCGTACAAGCATATTGACCAGTTCTTAGCCTTGTGCACCACTTTTAATATCACTGGTTTGGGACTTGAGGCGACTACACTCAGACTCTTTCCCTTCTCTCTGAAGGATAAGGCCTGTACCTAGTTGACCACTCTTCCCAACAATAGCATTACTTCATGGAAAGACCTGCAGACCAAGTTCCTGACTAAGTTCTTCCCTGAGACCAAAACTAGCCAGTTGAGGAAAGAGATTCTTGCTTTTGCTCAATCCCCAATTGAGGATTTTAACCAGTCCTGGGATAGGTTTAAAGAAATGCTCAAACAATTCCCCCACCACAAGATCCAAGAGTGGCAGGTTGTACGAAGCTTCTACAATGGGAATGATGAGAAAAATAGAGATATGGTCGATGCCTCTTGTGGTGGATCCTACATGCACAAGACTGCTGAGGAGGCATGGGAATTGTTTGAGGTGATTAGTGAGAATGCTTTTCAAAAGCCATCCCTGGGAAGAACTAGTCAGGAAACTGAGTCAAAGGTGGGACCTGCTGCTGGATCAAGAGGAAAAGTTTATAAGGTGCCTGGGAACAATGACCTGCAGCTGCAGATAGCAAACCTCTCTATGAAGTTTGACAAATTACTGACTGTGATGCAACCCAGAAGGGCTGCTCATGTGGCGGAGGCATGTCTGATTTGCCAGTCCCCACAGCACACAGTGGAGGAATGTCCATCTGCAGGGCAATTTCTTGAATTAGTTTTGGAACATGCTGCTGCTGCTCAATCTTATGGCCAACAACAATCTGAGGGCTACAACAGACAGCCATATGGATACCAGCACCAAAATACTGGTTACCAATGGAGAGACCACCCAAATCTGAGGTGGAGGCAAGACAACTACATGCAGCCCCAGCAGATGTTGGCCTTACTTCAAAGACCACAGCAGCAGTTCAATCAAGGGAATGCCCCTAGGTCTAACTTCCAGCACCATCAGCAGCCCCATCGGCAACAAAATCAATTGGTCGTACTCCCATCTCAACCCAGAAATACTTCTTTCGAGGACCAGGTCTTGACCTCACTGCAAAACCTGAGTTCCATGGCTCAGAGCATCAAGAAGATGGAAGAACAAATTGGCCAACTAGCGAATACCTTAGCCAAAAGAGAAGAGGGAAGGTTGCCCAGTCAACCAGTGGTTAATCCTAAAGGCCAATTTTTGATTGGTGAAGAATCCTCAGACCCTGAAGGGGATCTTTCATTGAATTGATGTAAGAACTGTGCACCTTTGTATGATATGTACTTTACAGTTTAGAGGAATTTGTAGTGATCTTGTTGGAGTCTGAGTTTAGTGCTTTATGCCTACTTTTATTCATGTTCCCTTTGTTTGACAATTTCAAGTGATTGAATGATGATGGTATTGTTTGAATGCTTTTCATGATGTGTGAATTTAATGCTGTGAGAGTATGGGAATTTTTGAATGTTTGATAATACTTATGGGTGTCCCTGGAAGTGAGCCTGTGAGAGAATCCACCTACAAAATAAAGGTCAAAAGGCTGACTAGTGGGTGTGCGAATTCTAACTCTGTTAAGCCATCGCGCAGTTTAAATAAACATCCAATCTCGCGACCCATTCATGCCTATCCAGCGAGCGGATATTTTCAAAGCGCGCCGAGCCTCGTGATATTTAAAATCCCACCCCGCGCTGCTTTTCTTTACTGCTTTCTCTTTTCTCTCCTGCCAGCGAAACCCTATCTCCCACTCCTCTCAATCTCTCTCCTCCAGCATCCTGTCTACAGTTCATCACTCACTTTGAAATTTTGATGTTTTGTTCTCAAAGCTTCCGTCAACAGTTTCCCCCTGCTAGGAGCTCCTGTGGTCTACCGTGCATCAAATTGAACAGAACCCTAACTTTTAGGGTAAGACTCAGCTCTTGATTGTTTTCTTTCAAAATTTCAACTGCACACTTGCCAAGGAGAATCTTAATGGCTCCTAAAAGTGCACCTGTGAAGAGAGCCAAGGACCAGGCTCTCCTGGAGCCGACCCCTAAGAAAGCCAAGTCCTCTACGGCACAACAAAAAGGGAAGGAGGTGGTTCCTGAAGTGGCTGCAAAAATGCCTGACTACTCTACACCCTCTGAGCTTCTCATTTCCATTCCTTTAGAGCTTGAAGCCACTTTTGATATATCTTTCTTCAAATCTGAGCCGTTGTCAGCACCTGCGATTGAGTTCTTGCGCAAGGCTGATTTGTTCCGCTTGATGCAAATGATTCCTGCACTAGCCTATCCTAGGTTAGTGCAACTCTTTTACCAACACTTAGGGTCAGACCAGACACACATGGGCAGCCAGGCCTCCTTGTGTTAGTTGACAATTTTGAGATCTTTGCTTAGCCAGCTGATTGATTGTCAAGTCATGGGCATCCTCGCCATTTTATCCCAATCATGGTTATGGTGCCCCTGTGAGTGCCCCACTTGATACCATTTCCCAGGCCCTTACCAGAGGTTTGAAGGCCACAGGGGACTACATCAGAAGAAGAGATTTGGATCCCAAACTACTGTTCATCGATCAAGTGCTGAGGAAGAATATCTATTGCTCCGGCCATCAGCAAGAGAGGAGGACACCAATTGCTGATGCTCTCTATTCCTTCTCTCTGGGCCATGGATTTAATGCTGCATGGTTGATTTTTGAGGCCATGAAGGATATGATGGTGAAGCCCAGGCTGCAAAAGAAGATCCACACTCTCTCCAATGGAAGACTCATCACCAAATTACTTTTAAGGGGAGGGTACAAGATACCAGTGGGGGAGTTATCTGCTGACCTCACTCCCACCACTTTTGCCAAAAGACAATGGGGGATCAACGGAACTCTGATCGATCCCCAGAAGAAGAAGAAGGCGGAAGCTCAGGTTGTTTCTGAGCAGGGAGAGGGAACTGCTGTGGCAAAGGCCACCCCTCCCCCCAAAAAGAAGGCTAAAGCCCCTGCTCTAAAGAAGGTGGTGCTTGTCACCACACCTCTTCGCAGCAATACCTCCATCCAGACTTGCCTCTCCATTAGTTTCTTTGCCTATTCCATCTCTCCTTTCCTCTCTTATCTCCCTTTTCCATTCCACCTCCCATTTGTGATTCTTTCCGGGTGGAAAGTGTTGAACCCCATGACAACACTCCCCTTCACCCACTTTACCTCAATCCACAACCCCAAAGATTCCAACATCATCCTGACCTCAACCCTAACAGCCTCCCTTGATAACATACCTTAAAAAGATAACCTGTCACACAACCCCTGCCTTATCTTTACCTACTTCCACCTCCCCTGTCATTTCCAGAGACACACCCCATATTGACCAACCCTTAGTCCAACCCCTCCACCTCTGACTCCACAGTTCCACCAAACCTCACCCAATTTGACTTAACTACACCCTTCACCCTCCAAGACACCATACCCCACCACTCCTTCCCCACTCTACCTATCATTCCGCCACTAATATTACCTCCACCACAATTTACCAACACTTCTAGCCAAACAGACCCCATTCCCTTCCCATCCACCTTTCCCATTCAACCCCACCACTTCCATTTCGACCCTTCACCATTCCATTCTTCCCTTACCCAGAACCATCCACATCCACTGACCTTTCTTCATTTCACTTTCCACACATACCTTCCATTCCACCTCTTCTCCCACCCCCTCCTCAATTCACTGGCCATTCAACACAGACTACCCCAGCCACTTCCACTCCTCCTCTCGACTTCCTTACTACAGCCCCCACTTTTCTCCCCCAGGATCAATCACCTTCTACTTCTTCCACTCCATTTATACCAATCTTACCCAGACACTCCTATTACACCCCTCCCTACTTCACCCTCCTCCATGCCATGAGGGACAATGCCTATATCAAGAGGGATGTTCTCAATGGCATGGCATAACTCCGACAAGCCATCGAATACCCCTTGTTGTAGAAAATGAGTGACTTGAAGCTTGCTCACAGCGAGCAGCTAAGAGATATTTCCAAGGCGTGGGAGGCAATTTTGGAGACACTCAATGCAAACAAACAACTTATTAACTGACTACGGACTACGGAGATAGAAAAAGCCAACGCAGAAAGGGCGAAAAAGCAAGCCAGGCTGTTAGAAAGGAAACTGAACAATGCTCAGGAAATTAACAAATTCAGTAAGGAGCTTGCAGATACCAATCTCCTGTGGGCTATCAAGAAAATTGAGATTTTGGAACAGAAGGTTGCCTTCCTACTATCCCAACCAATTCAGGCCACCCCTCTCGCCACAGCACCCCCTGAGGCCCCATCCTCTTCCACACAACCAGGCCCATCTTCTTCCACTCCCCTTGCCCCTAAACCTACACAAGCTGTTCCCCGAACTCCTACGGCCCCAACTCCGGTACCTCCTCCTACTCCTACTCAAGTTCTTACTCTTGCTAAAGTCCCTACTCCAGCTCCTGCTCCTGTCTCAGTGCCTCCCCCTGTTCCCTCTCCTGCCCCCAAAAGAAAACGGACCCCTTCCAAGAAACCTCCCACTTCCAAAAGAGCCACTGCAGCCTAAAAAGGAAAAAGGCCAGCCCCTCCATCCCCACCTTCGAAGGTCACTAGAGCTTCTGCTCAGGATGATCCCCATGGTCGCCTACTTTTGAAAGAGGAACGCAGACAGGCTACTGCTGCCCTTGGATTGGATCCCACTAAGTTTTTTCCTTCTGACTCAGACTCTGATTCTGCACCACCTACGGATCCCAGTGCCCAGACTACTGTTGCTGCTCCTTCATCAATCCCTGTTGGAAAAACTTATCTTCAGCGAAGGAAGGTTGCTACCAAGAGAACTACTCCCCAACTGCCTCTTAGAAAATTGGAAAAGACAAATCTGCCCAATCTAGGGAGGCACCACCAATAAGCCTGCTAGTGAAAAGGAAGAGCCCTGCCATTCCTGCAGCAAAAGAACAAGACAAATCTTCTGTGGTTCCCCCTAAGCTTGCAAAAGGGAAAAGTCCTCCCCTGCCTCAAGTGAAAGCAACAGATAAATCCCCTGTTATCCCTCCTGAGCCAGCACAAGCCCAATCCCCTTTTATTCCCCCTCCGACTCAGCATGGGCAAGCCTCCAAAGGGGCGAGCTCCAAAGGTAAGGCCCCCAAAGGCAAATCTCCCACCAAACCCCCTGAGCCACCCACAGATAAATCTGCTGCGATCCCTCCTCAACCAAAGACCAGAAAAATGAGGTTCAGGGCACCATCCATACCCAAAACTGCCGACCAAAGAAAGGAAGAGAGGGAACGAAAGAAAAAAGAGGAAGTGACTTTCCTTCAAGAGCACGCTAAGAAGATGGGTGGGGACAAGTTTTGATCCAGACTCGGATTAGATTGTACCTAGGATTTTTTCTGTTTTTGCACTCTTTTGTTTCTGGTTTCTTCTAGTTTGTACACTTCTCATTTTTAATAGCTTTTCCTCTTTTGTCACTACAATTTTGCTTTGTCTATTGTGTGTTTTGGTTCATGTTAGGTTCTCCTCTCTTTACCCTTAATAAATCTGCTCCACAGACACCTTTGAATCTGTTAGGACACTGCTCCTCATAGGTTTGGGTGTGTGGCAGGTAGACCCTGCCAATGGAATAGTTAACCTAAGTGCAGCAGACTCATCTGAGTAATATGGAAATGGATCTATGTTCACTTAAGAATCATGAAAATAAGAAATTTAAAATTTCTGTAAACTTTTGACATTATAAACTTTTAATATTCCACATTTCCATGATAATATCACCAAGAAAACTTACTTGTATCAGCACTTAGTGAATCATTAGAGAGAAAAAGGTGAGGACATACTTAAAAGTTCAAAGGAAGACCATAACCAGTGAGAATTGGGCCTATAAAAATTTTTCCATCCTTTGAGGAGTAACTAAGGCAATCTCTTCTAGTTCTAAGGACTGGCTGAGTCACTGTGCTCACTGGAAGTTAGGTAACTCCAAGTTGAAACAACTGAAAGTACTCATGAGACTTAGGAAAGGATCAAGGCCTTCTCTTGGACAGTTTGAGCCTAAAAGGACCAACCCTAAAGCTACTGCCCTTGTCCATACCCCCGTTTGAGCTTTAAATCCTAAATTTCTTCAAAATGCACCTGAGTACTTGAACCTGAACCTATGAACCTACTTCAGCCTACCATCACTCTGAGAATTCAGAAGGTAAAGGAGAAAAGATTAGAAATGGACTAGCTATGGTCAACATTAAGTAAATGGAGAAGAAGCATCTCAAAAATTCTGGCAATATGGTAACTGAGAATATGGTGGCATTTCTGAAAAGCAAAAACAAAAATAAAAAGAAGAAAATTCCATCAAAAGAAAATAAAAATAATAATGAAGAGGAGTAAGGGAGGAGTCAGGAGGAACTTTCATTGGAGAATTAAAATCAAGAAGAGAAACTGATCACTTCAAATCTGAAAATCTCAAAGAAGATGAAGGGAGCTGAATTCAAGAAGGTGAAGTCATGAATCACCTCTGTCACCTACTTATTTCTCAATTTGGAACCCCTTTTCAACCTTCCATTCTTTTTAACCCTACTCCATAAGCCACATTACAGCCCAATTAAAAGCCCTTGTGATCCAAAGTTGAGTGAGCTGTCATGTGAAGATAAAGAGTTATCCAATATATGGTGAGGAACTTCCAATGATGTCAGCACTTAAGAACTCTGCCTATGCTCATGCTTACAAACCCATTTGGGGGATGTAACTGCTCTTGAGCCTGTGAGAAAATGAACCCCCCAACAAAACCTTTATGAGAGTATGCCCTGCAAAGTTTTTGGGTCTAAACTTGAATGAATTATGTATGACCTATAACCTAATTTTTGACCTGACGATGGGCTCAGTGTCGGCACACACTTGTGTAGTTTTCTGTGGTTATAAACTGATTGGAAGTGTTGTGTATTCATGAAAAGTTTATGTTGTTCTGTGCAACCAATGGATTAAATTTCTTTTATGATTACTGATTCAAGAGTAAACTAAGTCTGCCCCTTAACTGCTCATTGGATGATATTGCACTTTTGTTAACTGTTTCATTGAAGAAGTTTGTGGGTGTCTTCACTGAAAACCCTCAGGAGACTTCACTCCTCCACTAGGGATCACCTAGGGGTTTAAAAGGCTTGGTACATATGCTAAATGTATCCGTGCTCCCTACGAAACTGGCATTTAATTTTTATAGTAGGTTTCATGTAGCTTTGCTAAGGGACTAGCAAAGAATAGGTTTGGGGGTGTGTTAAGACCTGAAAAGTACCACTTTTCACCCCTTAACTTAACCTTTGATTAGACCATAGCCACCTGTTAAGACCTAAAAAGTACCACTTTTCACCCCTTAACTTAACCTTTGATTAGACCCATAGCCACCTAATAAGTTCTTGTTAAGTGTTTTATGTAGGTAGTACCTAACAGTGAAATAAGGCCAGGAATCTTGCAAAAAAGCCTGTTTTGACACCAGAAGTCCCTCAGAAGGATGACGTCTGAATCCAGACCTGAAAATGATCCTCGCGAAGTCCAGCTGAGCTTCCCAAGACTCTACAATAACTTCTCGCGCAGATGATTAAACATAACTGCAGCCTGAAGCTCAAGAATAGAACACCTCGTGCAGTCTCGCACAATTCAAAGCAGACTTCTCTCAACCGCGCACAGTTCACTCAGAACGGCTGAGAAGAGTGAGCTTCAGAAGACTCCTCGCGCAGTTGTCGCGCAGTCACCGAGGGATGCAACTATCAGAAGAGAACTCCTCGCACAGTTCTCGCGCCATTCAAGAAGAAAGCGTCCTTGCGAAGGCAAAGCCACCCTCATGAAGATCAGTTAAGAAATGGAACCTCGCGCAGTGCAGAGCTCATCAAAGCCTCACGAGGTAACTCGCGAAGCCTAGTGAAGATAAGTGCTTGTGAAGTTCTCGCGCTATTCAAATCTATCCTCGTGACTGCTTAAGCTCTAACCCCGCGACATCTGAGGCTCTGATGTCCACTCAACCTCGTGACCGCCTGAAGAGCAAACCAAGGCAACCTCGCGAAGGCGGAAGCTTCAATTTCAAATCATCCTAGCGAAGAACAAAAGCTACCACGCGACAAGTCTGGGAAATAATGGCTACCTAGCGAAGCTCTGAATCTCAAACTTCCATCTCTTTAGCTGAGGACTTTCTGAGAATTTCCAGCAGTTAGGGCATGCACTCCCATGCTTAAATCTTTGTACACGTGCCCCAAGGCATCAAAGGATCACTATTCTGCCATGTGGCATCGTTAAAATTAGGGTTTCTTAACCCTAATGCGTCGCCACACCACTGCTATAAATACACACACTTAGCTTAGGTTTAAAGGGGAGCGTAAACTTTCTTTTCTTTATACATCCTGGAATAGCTAGGAACCCATCTCATTTCTGGGAGACCTGATCTGAGATCGTTTAGTTTTCCTTTTTGTAGTTGTAAGTAGCTTTCTTTTTCTTTTTCCTTCTCTCCATAGTCTAGCACTTGCTGGCTATGTCTTTGTATGTATTTTAAACTAGATTAATGGAAGTTCTGTAATAGGATCTGTACTTTGTAGGATTCGTGATTGAATGTGAGATGCTCTATGCAAGGCTGCTGCCTTATGACCCCCCATCGCTTTGGCTGTATTTCAAAGCAGTGGAGGACTGATTCTAAGGGCCACTCAGATCCAAGTGACCTGTGTGTCTGGGCTATCATGGTCCTACACAGCCTTAGCCCCACCACAGGACCCACTAGATCTGAAATCCCCATGGGAGCTTGAGCTGGTAGCCTTGTGACCATGGTGGTAGCAGCGATATTCTTGTTTTGTCTTGGGCTCCGTGAGGAGGATAACCTCTGGGATAGTTTGTGACCATTTAAGTGGACAGATTATAGCCTCAGGGTGATTCTAATCCACCGATCCAAGATGGATCCTTCTTCTTTACACCTGAGCTTGTAGAAGGCTGGTGGGAGATTGTACAGAGGCAGACTCCCCTATATTTATATAGATCTGCCATCAGATGTTAGATTTGATCTGGTTATAGAGATTGTAGGCTGGTGACTGGACCATTGTAGCCTCACTCAAGCAATGGACAGCTAGATCGAAGGTTGTACTCAATCTCTTGTTGGTTCTATGTGTCTGGGCTATCATGGTCCTATACAGCCTTAGCCCCACATATAGAGCTTTAGAGGTTGAGGTTCCCTATGGATTCTTGAGCTGGTAGCCTGGATCAAATAGTGCCTGTAATGATTTACTGGTTATGTTTTGACCCATCCCTGGATAGTGGTTCCCCTATGGGATAATCTGTGACCATTTGAGTGGACAGGTTATAGCCTTAAGGGTGGAATCATGGTAGAGTGATGGGTTGGATACTTTCTCCTCAGTGGTGATAATGTAGCCACTGGACAGGATTTCTATAACATCAAATCTGAATCTGAGTTACAAAACTCCTCTGATCTGGGCTCAATAACATACTTCTCACCCTTTTATATTTTTTTTTCACACTCCATCTATCCTCTCAACCCTTTTTGTAGTTTAGACATTTTAATACTTAGAATAAGTGACCTTAAACTCCCCTCCTTTTGAGACTGCCAGATCTGTAGTAAGATATGGAGGGACTACAAGAGATTGCTCCTTTGGAGCTGTAGATCACCTTTCCCTGTGGGACAAGCTTTTATCAAAACTTGCTACAATGGACCCTGTATCTTGCAGGTCTAGGATTTCTTAGTTGTGTTGATTCCATCTCCTGTTTTACTCTTGCTTTGATTTTCAAATGACTTTCACCACTAACCAATAAAGTAAGCACACACTCAGAAATCCGCCAACAAGTTCTTGGTGCCGCTGCCGGGGAAAGACGATCTATTTGTAGACCCTTAGTTTTTGTATTCCTAGTATTCTTTGCACATGTGAATAATTGATACTGCTGACATAATTTTGAATCTTTCTTGCAGATCTAGATAGCAGCAGTGAAGGATAGTTGGACTGCAACTGTAGCTTAGCTACCTCTGTTTGCAAACTCTCTGACTTTTAAAGCTCTGTCTATCTTTCTCAAAAGTTTTCTAGCAGTATCTAGGATAGTTTTAAATGTATTCTTTGAATAGTTGTAGACTAGTTAGATAAATTTGTTAGTGTACAATTATCCTTTTGCAATGTGCCTGCAAGAAGCTTTCCTTGCTGTTGGTGTGCTTGTATGCTAGGGAGGAGATCCCTCAGCCCTGCTTTAGAGCCTCTTAACCCTGAGTTAGAAAGGGGAAGGAGACTTAGGAGAGATAGGCACACCACAGGAGAGCTCCCAAGTCAATCAGTGACAGCAATTATGGGTGAAGAACAACCCAGAACCCTCAAGGAGTTGAATGCTCCGGATGACTATAACTCCCCTTTTAGCATTCAATTCCCTGATATTCAGGGGAACTATGAGATAAAAACTTCAATCATCCAGATGCTGCCAGCTTTCCATGGGCTTAGCAAGGAGGACCCTTACAAGCATATTGACCAGTTCTTGGCCTTGTGCACCACTTTTAATATCACTGGTTTGGGACCTGAGGCCACTAGGCTCAGACTCTTTCCCTTCTCTCTAAAGGATAGGGCCAGTACCTGGCTGACCACTCTTCCCAACTGTAGCATTGCTTCATGGAAAGACCTGCAGAGCAAGTTCCTAACCAAGTTCTTCCCTGAGACCAAAACTAGCCAGTAGAGGAAAGAGATTCTTGCGTTTGCTCAATCCCCAACTGAGGATTTTAACCAGTCCTAGGATAGGTTTAAAGAAATGCTGAAACAATGCCCCCACCACAAGATCCCAGAGTGGCAGCTTGTACAAAGCTTCTACAATCGGATTGATGAGAAAAATAGAGATATGGTCGATGCCTCTTATGGTGGATCCTACATGCACAAGACTGCTGAGGAGGCATGGGAATTGTTTGAGGTGATTAGTGAGAATGCTTTTCAAAAGCCATCCCTGGCAAGAACTAGTCAGGAATCTGAGTAAAAGGTGGGGCCTGCTGCTGGATCAAGAAGAAACGTTTATGAGGTGTCTGGGAACAATGGCCTGCAGCTGCAAATGGCAAACCTCTCTATGAAGTTTGACAAATTATTAACTGTGATGCAACCCAGAAGGGCTGCTCATGTGGCGGAGGCATGTCTGATATGCCAATCCCCACAACACACAGTGGAGGAATGTTCATCTGCAGGGCAATTCCCTGAATTGGTTTTGGAACATGTCAGCCGCCAATCATATGGCCAAAGAACAACTGGGGCTACAATAGGCAATATGGATACCAAAGACCAAAATGCTGGTTACCAATGGAGAGACCACCCAAATCTGAGGTGGAGGCAAGACAACTACATGCAGCCCCAGCAGATGTTGGCCTTACCACAAAGGCCACAGCAGCAGTTCAATCAAGGGAATGCCCCTAGGTCTACCTTCCAACACCATCAGCAGCCCCATCAGCCGTAAAATCAGTTGGCCTTACCCCCTTCTCAACCTAGAAATGTTTCTTTTGAGGACCAAGTCTTGACTTCATTGTAAAACTTGGGTTCCTTGGCTCAGACTGTGAAGTCTCATGGTCAGAGCATTAAGAAGATGGAAGAACAGATTGGACAACTTGTGAACACCTTAGCCAAAAGAGAAGAGGGAAGGTTGCCCAGTCAACCAGTGGTTAATCCCAAAGGCCAATTTTTGATTGGTGAAGGATCCTCAGACCCTAAAGGGGATCTTTCATTGAATTGATGATAAGAACTGTGCATCTTTGTATAATATGTACTTTACAGTTTACAGGAATTTGTAGCAATTTTGTTGGAATCTAAGTTTAGTACTTTATGCCTACTTTTATTCATGTTCCCCTTGTCTGCTAATTTCAAGTGATTGAATTATAATGGTAGTATTTGAATGCTTTTCATGAATTGTGAATTTAATGCTTTGAGAGTGTGAGAATTTGTGAATGCCTTATAATGCTTATGGGTATCCCTGGAAGAGAGTCTGTGAGAGAATCCACCCATAAAGTCAGGGTCAAAAAGCTGACTAGTGGGTGAGTGAATTCTAACTCTGTTGAGCCATCGCGGGGTTCTGAATAATGGGTTTGGTCCCATCTCGCGCAGTTCATCAAGAACTACTTTGTTTTTCTGTCGCGAGCTTCAGATACAACTGGGTGGGCTGCCTCGTGCAGTTTCAAGGAACATCTAATCTCGCGACCCATTCATGTCCAGTCAGCGAGCGGATATTTTCAAAGCGCGCTGAGCCTCGCGATATTTAAATCCCACCCCGCGTTACTTTTCTTTACTGCTTTCACTTTCCTCTCCTTCCAGCAAAACCCTAGCTCCCACTCCTCTCAACCTCTCTCCTCTAGCTTCCTGTCTATAGTTCATTGCTCACTTTGAAATTCTAGATTTTTGTTCTTAAGGCTCCCATCAACATTTGCCCCCTGCTAGGAGCTCTTGCGATCTATCGTGCGTCAACGTGAACAGAACCCTAACTTCTAGGGTTAGACTTAGCTCTTAATCTTTTCTTTCAAACTTTCAACTGCACACTCACCAAGAAGAATTTTGATGGCTCCTAAAAGTGCACCTGTGAAGAGAGCCAGGGACTAGGCCATCGTGGAGCCTGTCCGCAAGAAAGCCAAGTCCTCTATGGCATAACAAAAAGGGAAGGAGGTGATTCCTGAGGTGGCTGCAAAAGCACCTGATTACTCTACTCCCTCTGAGCTCCTCATTTCCATTCCCTTAGAACCTGATGCCATTTTTGACATATCGTTCTTTGAATCTGAGCCGTTGTCAGCTCCTGCCATTGAGTTCTTGCGCAAGGCTTGTTTGTTCCCGTTGATGCAAATGATTCCTGCACTAGCCTATCCTAGGTTAGTGCAACTCTTTTACCAACACCTTAGGGTGACCAGACACACATGGGCAGCCTGGCTTCCTTGTGTTAGTTGACAATTTTGAGATACTGCTTAACCCAACGTTGATTGCTGAAGTCATGGGCATCCCTGCCATTTTTTATCCCAACTGCGGTTATGGTGCCCCAGTGAGTGCCCCTCTCGATACCATTGCCCAAGCCATTACCAGAGGCTTGAAGGCCACAGGGGACTCCATCAGAAGAAGAGATTTGGATCCCAAACTATTGTTCATCGATCAAGTGCTAAGGAAGAATATCTACTGCTCCGGCCATCAGCAAGAAAGGAGGACACCAATTGCTGATGCTCTCTATTCCTTCTCTCTGGGCCATAGATTTAATGCTGCATGGTTGATTTTTAAGGCCATGAAAGATATGATGGTGAAGCTTGGGCTGAAAAAGAAGGTCCACACTCTCCCCTATGGAAGACTTATCCCCAAATTACTTCTAAAGGGAGGATACAAGATACCTGTGGGGGAATTATCTGCTGACCTCACTCCCACCACTTTTGCCAAAAGGCAATGGGGGATCAGCAGAAGTCTAATGGATCCCCAGAAGAAGAAGAAGAAGGTTGAAGCTCAGAATGTTTCCGAGCAGGGTGAGGGAGCTGCTGTGGGAAAGGCCACCCCTACCCCCAAAAAGAAGGCTAAAGCCCCTGCCCCAAAGAAGGTGGCGCGAGCTTCTGTCACCACTGCTTCTGCAGCAATCCCCCCACCCACCACACTTGCCTCTCCACTAATTTCTTCACCTATTCCATCTCTCCCTTTCCCTCTCTTATCTCCCTTTTCCATTCCACCCCCCACTGTAATTCGTTCCTGGGTGGAAAGTGTTGAACCCCATGACAACACTCCCCCTTCACCCACCTTACCTCAATACACAGCCCCAGTACCTCTGACATCCTCTGACCTCAACCCTGACAGCCCTCCCTTGATAACCTACCTTAAAAAGAAAACCTCTCACACTACCCCTACCTTATCTTTACCCACTTCCACCTCCACTGTCATTCCCACAGACACACCCCATATTGACCAACCCCTAGTCCAACCCCTCCCAACTACATCTTCCCCCCATGATCTTAACTTTAACTTAGCCACCACTTCAGGATATGAGGCCTTCATGACTACCTTGCTTGATACCTTGCCCACCCATGACATCCCTCTCCCAGATTCACCACTCCCTTCACCACATCACTCCCCATCCCTTTCACCTTCTCCCCCTACCACTTTCCATCATGCCCCCACTTCCCATTTCCAACATGTTCCTTCCTATCCTCATACTCCACCCCAACCAACCTCAGATACCCTTACCCATATCCTTTCCCTCATACATGACATCCAAACCCAACTCTCCACCACCACACAGACCCAAGCCCAAATGCAAACAGACATCACCAACATACAATCCACCCTTCAAACACTGACAAACCCAATCATCCCTACACAACCTCCTCCCACCCCATTGACCCAACCTCCTTCCACCTCTGACTCTACAGTTCCAACAGACCTCACCCACATTGACTTACCTACACCCTTCTCCCTCCATGACACCATACCCTACCACTCCTCCCTCTCTCTACCTACCCTACCTTCTCTACTCCTACCACCACCTCAATTTACGAACACTTCTACCCAAACTGACCCCATTCCATTCCCTTCCACCTTTCCCATTCAACCCCACTTATTTGCAACCCCACCCCTTCCATTTCGACCCTTCACCATTCCATTCTTCCCTTACCCAGACCCATCCACATCCACTGTCCTTCCTTCATTTCACTTTCCACCCATACCTTCCATTCCACCTCTTCTCCCACCCCCTCCTCAATTCACTGACCATTCAACACAGACTACCCCAGCCATTTCCACTCCTTCTCTTGACTTCATCCTTACACCACCCACTCTTCCCGCCTCAGGATCAATCCCCTTCTACTTCTTCCACTCCATTTCTACCCATCTTACCCAGACACTCCTATTACACCCCCCCTACTTCACCCTCCTCCATGCCATGAGAGACAATCCCTATATCAAGAGGGATGTTCTCAATGGCATGGCCCAACTCCGCCAAGCCATTGAATACCCCTTCCTGCAGAAACTTAGTGACTTGAAGCTTGCTCACCGCGAGCAGCTGAGAGATATTTCCAAAGGGTGGGAGGCAATTTTGGAGACCCTAAATGCGAACAAGGCTGCGACAACGTATTACAGAATGACTACTGAAATTGAAAAAGCCAATGCAGAGAGGGAGAAAAAGCACAACAGGCTATTAGAGAAAAATTGAACAATGCTCAGGAGATCAATCGACTCAGTAAGGAGTTTGCAGATACCAATCTCATGTGGGCTAAAAAGAAAATTGAAATCTTGGAACAGAGAGTTTCCTTCCTACTTTCCCAACCCATACAAGCCACCCCTCTCGCCATAGCTCCCCCTGAGGCCCCATCTTCTTCCACACAACCAGACCCATCTTCTTCCACTGCCCCTACCCCAACACCTACACAATCTGTTCCCCCACCTCCCATAGCCCCAACTCTGGTACCTCCTCCTGTTCCTCCTCAAATGCCTACTGCAGTTCCTTCTGCAGTACCTACACAACCTGTTGCTCCTGCTCCAATCCCTACTGCAGCTCCTGCTCCTCTCTCAGTGCCCCCCTGTTCCCTCTCCAGCTCTTAAAATAAAATGCACTCCTTCCAAGAAAAAGCCCACTTCTAAAAGAGCCACTACAGCCCAAAAAGGCAAAAGGCCGGCCCCTCCATCCCCACCTCCAAAGGTCACCAGAGCTTCTGCTCAGGATGATCCCCATGGTCGCCTACTTTCTAAAGAGGAACGCAGGCAGGCTACTGCTGCCCTTGGATTGGATCCCACTGAGCTTTTTCTTTCTGACTCCGACTCTAATTCTGCACCACCAAAGGATCCCAGTGCCCCCACTACTGTTGCTGCTCCTTCATCCAGCCCTGCTAACCAATCCTATCCGCTGCGAAGGAAGGTTGCTGCCAAGAGGACAACTCCCCCAAGTCGCTCTTTGAAAATTGGAAAAGAAAAATCTGCCCAGTCTGAGGAGGCACCACCACTAAGCCAGCCCGTGAAAGGGAAGAGCACTGCCATTCCTGGAGCCAAACTACCAGATCCATCTTCTGTGGCTCCCCCTAAACCAGTAAAAGGAAAAAGTCCTCTCCTGCCTCAAGAGAAAGCAAAAGCTAAATCCCCTGTTGTCCCTCCTGAGCCAACACTAGCCCCATCCCCTCTTACTCCCCCTCCGGCCCAGCAAGGGCAAGCCTCCAAAGGTAAGGGCCCCAAAGGAAAATCTCCCACCAAACCCCCTGAGCCAACCACTGATAAATGTTCAGAGATCCCTCCTAAACCAAAGAAGAGAAAAATGAGGGTCAGGGCTCCAACCATACCCAAAATGGCCGACCAAAGAAAGGAAGAGAGAGCCCAAAGGAAGAAAGAAGAGGAGGCTTACCTTTAAGAACATGCCAAGAAAATGGGTTGGGACAAGTTTTGAGCCAAATTCTGACTAGATTGTCCACAGGATTTTATCTGTTTTCGCACTCTTTTGCTTATGTTTTCTTGTAGTTTGTACACTTCTAATTTTCAATAGACTTTATTCTTTTATCATTACTATTTTGCTTTGTATGTTGTGTTTGTTTCTTGTTCTGGTCTTTTATGCTGTAATAACTCTGCTGCACTGCGACCTTTAAACCAGTGAGGACATTGCTTCTCATAGGTTTGGGGGTGTGCCAGGCAGACCCTGCCAATGAATATCTAACATAAGTGCAGCAGACTCATCTGAGCAATATGGAAATGGACCTCTGTTCACTTAAGTATCATGAAAATAAGAAGTTTAAAATTTTTGCAAACTTTTGACATTATAAACTTCTAATACTCCATATTTCCATGATAATATCACCAAGGAAACTCGTATCAGCACTCAGTGAATTAGTAGAGAGAGAAAAAGGTGAGGACATACTTAAAAGTTCAAAGGAAGACCATAACCAGTGAGAATTGGGCCTATATAAAAACAAATTTTCCATCTTCTGAGGAGTAACCAAGGCAATCCCTCCTAGTTCTAAAGACTGACTGAGTCACTGTGCTCACTAGAAGTTAGGTAAATCCAAGTTGAAACAAATGACAGTACTCATGAGACTGAGGAAAGGATCAAGGCCTTCACTTGGACAGTTTGAGCCTAATAAGACCAACCATTAAGTAACTGCCCTTGTCCATACCCCCTTTGAGCTTTAAATCCTAAATTTCTTCAAAATACTCCTGAGTACTTGAACCTGAACCTATGAACCTGCTTCAGCCTACCCTCACTCTGAGAATTCAGAAGGTAAAAGAGAAAAAGTTGAAGATAGACTAGCTATGGTCAACAGTAGGTGAATGGAAAAGAAATACCTCAAATCTGGCAGAATGATAATTGGGAGCATGGTGGCATTTCTGAAAAGTAAAAACAAAAAAAATAAAAAATAAAAAAATCAGAAAATTCCATAAGAAGGAAACAAAAATAACAATGAAGAGAAGCAAGGGAGGAGTCAAGAGGAACTTTCATTGGAAAATCAAAATCAAGAAGAGAAACTGATCACTTAAAATCTGAAAATCTCAAAGAAGATGAAAGGAGCTAAACTCAAGAAGGTGAAGTCATTAATCACCTCTGTCACCTACTGATTTCTCAATTTTGAACCCCTTCTCAACCCTCCATTCTTTCAACCCCACTCCATAAGCCACATTACTGTCCAGTTAAAAGCCCTTGTGATCCAAAAGTTGAGTGAGCTGTCATGTGAAGATAAAGAGTTATCTAATCTATGGTGAGGAACTGCCAATGATGTCAGCACTTAAGAACTTTGCCTATGCTCATGCTTACTGACCCATTTGGGGGATGTAACTACTCTTGAGCCTGTGAGAGAAAGAACCCCTCAACAAAACCCTTATGAGAGTATGCCCTGTAAAGTTTTTGGGTCTGAACTTGAATGCATTATGTATGACCTTAACCTAATTTTTGACCTAAGGATAAGCTCAGTGCTGGCACACACTTGTGTAGTTTTATGTGATTATAAACTAATTGGAAATGTTGTGCAATCATGAAGAGTTTATGCTGTTTAAAGTTACTGTGCAACCAATGAATTAAATTTCTTTTATGCTCAATGATGCAAGAGTAAACTAAGTCTGCCCCTTGATTGCTCACTGGATGATATTGCACTTTTGTTAACTGTCTCATTGAAGAAGTTTGTGGGTGTCTTCACTGAAAACCCTCAGGAGACTTCACTCCTCCACTAGGGATCACCTAGGGGTTTAAAAGGCTTGGTACATATGCTAAATGTATCCGTGCTCCCTACGAAAGTGGCATTTAATTTTTATATTAGGTTTAATGTAGCTTTGCTAAGGGACTAGCAAAGATTAGGTTTGGGGGTGTGTTAAGACCTTAAAAGTACCACTTTTCACCCCTTAACTTAACCTTTGATTAGACCCATAGCCACCTAATAAGTCCTTGTAAAGTGTTTTATGTAGGTAGTACCCAGCAGTGAAATAAGGCCAGAAATCCTGCTAAAAAGCCTATTTTGGCACCAGATGTCCCTCAGAAGAATGAAGCCTGAATCCAGACCTAAAAATGAGCCTCACGCAGTCCAGCTAAGCTTCCCAAGACTCTACAACAATTTCTCGCACCGATGATTGACTGAAGAGCCTCAGAAACATAAACTCGTGCAGCTCTCACGAAGCTCAAGAATAAAACACCTCGCATAATCTGGCTCAAAGTGCACTTCTCTCAACATGCTGAGATTCACTCGTAACGGCCGAGAAGAGAGAGAAAGCGTGATCCGTTGCATATCGTGACTCATTGTCATGGGATGTGGAAAGTCAACGTATCTTATTCCGTGGGTGCAAGGAGCAACCCATCATATGGTGCAACCTACTGCGAGTGACAGTCAAACGGAAAGGAGAATCATCATATCCTAATATGTGGGTGTAAGGGGCATCCCACTGTATGTCGCGACTTGCTGTAAGGGGCAGTCAAATAGAGGGATATGACACAGTTGAGGTACCGGGGGGCATCATACAAATGTCCATAAGGTTCAGGGACCGATAATAATATAGTGTAATATAATGTCGAAGGCTTTTGCAAGTCATGTTAGATCGGGTGCACCATTACTCACACCAATGCGCATTAGGCATTCCTTTTCCAATAGGCATTTGTAAGTTCTTAGATTAAATATACTCAGTGTTTGGTTTCCCAGGGGAATGGTTGGTTTGGGCTGGTAATTGGGTTGGCAATTGAATTAAATTTTGATGGGTAAGTCTCTTTGTTTATTGATTTTTCTTTGGGTTCTTTCTTTCGATTTCTATATTTTTTTTGGGGAGTAAGAAATTTTTGGTTTTTTTTTTTTTGGAGGTTAAAGATTTCTAGTTTTAGAAGTAAAAATTTTTGAGAGTAAGGGGTTTTGAAAATTTTAGGATTTTTAACTTAAGATCAATTCGGTGGTAAAATGACAAAAAACATGGCTTCCGAGACGTCACTGAGCAGATCCACCGGTACGAGATTTGTGGACCCAACTGTTTATGTGGCTGTCAAGATGACACTTGGCATACCAGATACTCCGTTTAATCTTCTCGACGAATACTGATGATTATCTCTTATGGGAGGACTATAGTGATTCGCGAGTCGAGAGAGATGGGTTTTGAAAATATTTTACTTAATCATAGATAACTATGGTTTACAAGGAATATCGAGTAATTGAAGAGTGGCCAGTACTTATCTGGGGGTAATACTTACCTGAGTTGTGTGCAACTTGTGACGGGACTGGTTATGTTGTAGTGTGATGCTGCGATGGGGCTTTGGAGATTTGTTCCCTTCTTTTTTTTGCTGCAGTAGGGACTTGGTGGCCATTACTGTGATGCAGTGTTCTGGGTGTGATGTCGCGATGGGACTTTGGAGATTTCTTCCTTCCCTTTCGCTGCGTGTTGGATGATTCCTGGTTGGACGTGGGGATTCTGACAAGATCTTCGCACTGGAGCTCGACATTGGTTGAATGTTGTGGGACTGTTGAATACTTCTGGTGTGCTTTCATTATTGGTTGGTGGTGAAAGTTATTTAAAAATCAAAGACAGAGTAAAACAGGGGGTGAATCCAGCACAACTCAGAAGTCCTAGACCTGCAAGATACAGGGTCCTTTGTAGCAAGTTTTGATAAGTAAGAGTGCGTCCCACAGGGAAAGGTGATCTAGAGCTCCAAGGGAGCCATCTCTAGTAGTCCCTCCAGATCTGTCTATAGATTTGGCAGTCCTAGAAGGAGGGGAGTTTAAGGTCACTTACTCTAAGTATTTTAATATCTAAACTATAGAAAGTGTTGAGAGGATGGATGGAGTGTGGAAAATGAGAATAAAAAGGGTGAGAAGTATGTTATTGAGCCAAGGTTAGAGAAGTTTTGTAACTTAGATTTAGATGTGATGTTATAGAAATCCTGTCCAGAGGCTACATTATCACCTCTGAGGAGAAAGGATCCAACCCATCACTCTGCCATGATTCCACCCTTAAGGCTATAACCTGTCCACTTGAATGGTCACAGATTATCCCATAGGGGAGCCACTATCCAGGGATGGGTCAAAACATAACAAGTAAATCATTGCAGGCACTATTTCATCCAGGCTACCAGCTCAAGAATCCATAGGGAACCTCAACCTCTAAAGTTCTATATGTGGGGCTAATGCTGTAGGACTATGATAGCCCAGACACATAGAACCAGTAAGAGATTGAGTACAACCTTCGATCTAGCTGTCCATTGCTTGAGTGAGGCTATAATGGTCCAGTCACCAGCCTACAATCTCTATAACCAGATCAGATCCAACATCTGATGGCGGTTCTATACAAATATGGGGGAGTCTGCCTCTGTACAATCTCTCACCAGGCTTCTACAAGCTCAGGTGTAAAGAAGAAGGATCCATCTTAGATCGGTGGATCAGAATCACCCTAAGGCTATAATCTGTCCACTTAAATGGTCACAGACTATCCCATAGGTTATCCTCCTCACGGAGCCCAAAATAAAACAAGATTATCGCTGCTACCACCATGCTCACAAGGCTACCAGCTTAAGCTCCCATGGGGATTTCAGATCTAGTGGGTCCTGTGGTGGGGCTAAGGCTGCAGGACCATGATAGCCCAGACACATAGGTCACTTGGATCTGAATGGCCCTTAGAATCAGTCCTCCATTGCTTTGAAACACAGCCAAAGTAATGGCAGATTACAAGGCAGCAGCCTTGCACAGAGCATCTCACACATAAACACCAATCCCACAAAGTACAGATCCTATTACAAAACTTCCATTGATCTAATTCAAAAACACATACAAAGGCATAGCCAGCAAGTGCTGGACTATGGAGAGAAGGAAAGAAAAAAAAATTACTTACTGCTAAAAATAAAGAGAAAAGAAAAAACGATCTGAGATGGGTTCCAAGATGCCTAAACCTAAGCTCAGGTATGGGTTTATATAGCAGTGGGGTGGCGGCGCATTAGGGTTAAGAAACCCTAATTTTAACGATGCCACGTGGCCTGATAATGATCCTTGGATGCCTCGAGGTGCGTGCACAGAGATTTGAGCATGGGAGTGCGTGCCCTAATCGCTGAAAATACCCAGAAGGTCCTCTGCTGAAGAGATGGAAGTTTAGGGTCAGAGCTTCGCTAGGTAGCTGTAGTTTCCCAGACTTATCGTGTGGTAGCTCTTTGCTCTTTGCTAGGATGATTTGACACTAAAGCTTCAGGCAGTCGCGCGGTAGAGAGTTGCACTCTCGCTGGATTGGGCTTCGCGAGGTTGAATAGAAAACACAGTGTCAAGTGTCACGGGATTGAAATTCAAGTAGTTGCGAGGTCGATCGGTCTTCGCTGGGCTGATCTTCGCGAGAGTGAATTTCAGCAGTGCTAGAACTTCGTGAGCGCTTCTCTTTACTGGACTTCACGAGTTACCTCACGAGGCTCTACTGAGTTCTGAACTGCGCGAGGTTCTATGTCTCACTTGATCTTCGCGAGATTGGCTTTGCCTTCGCCAGGATGTTTTCTTTCTTGAATGGTGCGAGAACTGTGCGAGGCGTTCTTCCTCTGATAATTGCATCCCGTGGCGACTGCCCGACAGCTGTGTGAGGAATCTTCTAAATCTCTCTCTCCTCAGTCGTTCTGAGTGAACTGCGCGAGATTAAGAGAGGTCTGCTTTGAACTGCGCGACACTATGCGATGTGTTCTACTCTTGAGCTTCGCGAGAGCTGTGCGAGTTTGAGTTTCTGAAGCTCTTCAGTCACTCATATGTGCGAGAGGTTGCTGTAAAGTCTTGGGAAGCTCAGTTGAACTCTGCGAGGCATATTTCTCCAGAATCCTCTAAAGCTTGGTCAGCTGCGCGAGGCTCATTTCAGGTCTGGATTCAGAGTTCATTCTTCTGAGGGATATCTGGTGCCAAAGCAGGCCCCTTAACAAAATTCCTGGCCTTATTTCACTGCTGATTATTACCTACATAAGACACTTAACAAGAACTTATTAGGTGGCTAAGGGTCTAATCAAAGGTTAAGTTAAGGGGTGAAAAGTGGTACTTTTTAGGTCTTAACAAGGACATGGGAGGAGTCTCAATTCTTCACGCATTTCTGCTGCGATAGTGGTATCTGGTGACTATTATGTAGTGATCAATTTGGGAGGAGAGCTCTTTACTTTAGCGATGGGACAAGATCGAGATTTTCTCACTTTTCATCATATGGTGTGGTAGGTGTCATTTGAGCTTTCAGGATGGTGATGCTTGTGATGGGATGTTGGTTGAGCATAGATGGCGATGGGACACTGGTAGGATATTTATGCGATAGGTGTGTCTTGTTTCTTTCTTTGGTAGATCTTGGGTTATGTAAGGTCATGTTGTGGTTGCGTTGTGATTGGCTTCTCTTTTGGCATCTCATAAGGGGATGCGTGGTGGCATGATTGATTTATCGTGATAGGTCGTGCGTGACGGGGTTACGTGATGGGGTTCTCCCTTTCTGGCGGGGTCGTGATGGGATGAGGGAAAGTGAGCGTGTCATGATAAAGGATGTATGTCTTGTCGCGATGAGACTAAAGGGGGCGGTCAATGGGAATGCGGGTGCCACATTGATACCTTTTAGGGAGCAGCGAAGGTAGTGTAGGGGGGGGGGCGGAGGAGGTGAAGATGGCGGAAGAGGAAGGAGTAACAAGTGGAGGGATGTGTTTCCCAACCAATCCTCTCTAAAGCCTCCGATTGGATGCTCCAAGTAGGGCGCTGTTGTTTCTGACGCTTCCGATTGGACGCTCTGCTCCTTGCTTTGTTTTGATTTCAGGTTTCCAGTTTTCATTTTGGGTTGTAAGTTAGGTTCTAGGTTTTCGTTTTGGGTTGTAAGTTCAGGAGGTATGCCTCCGGTGATACTTGTAAAATTTTTAAAGTTGTAAATGAAGAGGTGTTTTTATTTATTATGCTTATTTGTTTGTTTAAACTTATTTATGGATTAGTCATGCATATTTGATTTGTTTGATTTAGTTTAGGATTTAATTTAGCTTAGAGTTTATCATGAGATTAGTTTATTTTATGGAATTTTATTTTAGGGGTTTACTTTGTTCTGATGGGTTTGTTGGGGGCATTTTTGTTTTGGGTCCTAAACAAGTTAGGGCCTCCTTTTTGGAGAGCTTTTTTTGTTTGTTTATGGTATTTTTGGTCTTAGGTTTGGTACTTGTTAAAAGTGTGTGAATTTAGGTTTTAATTTAAAGTTTCTATAGGGGCGTTAAGTGTTTGAATCCAATTGGTTTGTTTACTTTGCTTTGGGTTTGTATATCCTTGGGGGGGGGGTAGGTGTTGCATGCTTATTGGTTTATCTAGGTTGTCATGGATTGTGGTCTTTCAGGGGGGTATGCGTTTGGTTTTGGATTTAATTAGATTAAAAGGGTTTTAGAATGTGACACTTGTAATGTTGTGGTTTAGGAAGGTATAGTTTGTAAATGTGTGAGCCAAGGGGCTTTGGGTTCTTGTTGTTTTGAAAGGTATTTTTTTTCAAGCTTAGGATTAAAAGTTTTGAGGCATTTTTTTGTGTGTATTTTGTTCATTAATATCTTTTTTTCCTTGTTATTTTGTATCCCGGGTATTGAACCCAAAGAATTGTGATTATTAAGGGGATTATTGGGAATGAATGGGATTGGGAATTCGGGGTGATGCTAGGGTTGGTGCTATCAATCCAACTCGAAGTGTCACCCCATTGGGATAGGAGATGGAAGAGAAAAAGGTGGTGGAAAGGAAACCCAAGGATAAGGCAGGGTAAGAGTTCTCGTGACCGATGCCTATCTTCCTCGGTAGGCTCTACGGATTCAATGTTAGTTGCTCCTCCTTATTATGCTTTCCAAGGTGAGCTTCCAAAGGTGGATCTCGTAGGTCCTGGGTGGCTTTCCGTGAGCCACTCTTTCTTTTCTGTCGGCTCGGGGTGGGGAAAGGTTGTCGTTGTCAGAATTTGTTCAGAGTCCTTTCCTCCTTCGGGCTTCTCCAAGATTTCTTATTTCCCTAATAAATCTGGATTCGGGCATTACCTGAACGTGCGGATTTTGAATTTCTTGTTTTAAGTTGTATATTCAGAGGGTATGCCCTTGGTGTGTTTTGTAATTATTTTATTTATTTATGAAGTGGTTGCAATTTCAATTTATTGGTGATTATTTCTATTTAGTAAATTTGGGTTTGGTTTTCTTTGATAGCTTATTTGACTGATTTTGAGCGTGGGGTTATAAGTTTGGTTTGATTTTATTTATTTATTTTTATTTGGGGCGAGTTGGGAGCGGTTTTTTATTCAGTTTAGTTTAGGTTAAAATTAAGCGCATAAGTGATGAGGTGCATTTTTCTTTTCTTTTTTAGTTTAGTTCAGTCTTAGTTGAAGCGTATAAATGATGTTGGGGGGAATTTTTTTTTAGTTTAGTTTGGGGTGTATATGTTCTAAGTCAGAAGTGTTTTTGGATTGGTCTTAACAAGGGCGTAGTTTAGGTTAGTGTCAGAATCTCCTAATTTAAGCTTGTGAACTTACTGTTTTGGGGCATATTTTGTGTTTCTGGGGAATTGCGCGCTTCCCATCGGGCGCATAAACAAATTGTGCGCCTGAATGGATGCGAGCGTTCCAGGGAACTGAAAGGTTATTAAGTGTCAATTTACGATCGTTTAACCGAGTTAAATGAACGACATGGGGCGCAGGATTAGGGTGGTGGCCGGTCACTGTTGAAGTGACTGTTGGCATTTGCGTGTGCTGTTTAGGGTGCTTGAGGTGATTACGCGCCAAGTAGGCAGCACGCAACCAGGTGGTCGGGTTAGTTTTAGTAGGCGATGATTAGTTTACGCGCACAAGACTGGTCATTTGATCTGAATTAATCGTGGGGTTCATGGTGCGTGATTGGGTTGAGCACATGAGTTTACGAGCTCGATTTAGCCGTGTCCTATAAATAGTTCAAAATTCTTTATTTTTTCTCGCGTTATCCATTTTGGTCTACGATTCTTTGTTTCCTTGTCTCTTTGTGCTCTAGTTTTCATGTTGTCGTGATATCTTGTGATTCGGTCGTCGATTTTAGGCGTCATTTCTTTTATTCTTTCCAGGTTTTTCGAGCTCTTTGTTCTAGGATGGAGTCGGAGGGTGGTGGGAGGTGTAAGCTTACTATTTTCGAGTGGGAGAGGATGATGATGGGGGAGATAGGTGAAACCTCCGAGGCTCGAACCAATGCTGTTGTAGGGGAGGACATCGAGGTGATGGTTAGAGAGGAGATATTGAAGGGGGACCTGGTGGTGGTCATGGAGGAGGTACTCGAGATTGAATCGGGTGTAGTTGAGGATGAGGGTGAGAGGGCCGAGGAGGAGAGAGCTGAGGACGCGGCTGAGGAGCACCATGGGGAGGGGCGTCGAGATCGCAGACACTTCCCGCTGGAGGATTTGTTTGCTCGAGGTCGGGTAGGTACCCGTGAGCAAGAGTTCCTTCAATTTTCTAGGCATTTTAGGTTATGACATAGAGTTATTAGGATCCAAAAACCCTTTTTAATTTATGTCGAACCTGCATCGATCATTGATTGTGTGCTCATTCATGTATCATGGCTGCATCTAGAGATAGGTCCCATTTCTCCTTTGTCATTCTTATCATGTTTTGTGTGTTTGTTATGAGTTGTTATTGTATGTTTTAGGCAAATTTCATTTGCTTTTAGCTTTAAATCTACTTGTCATGGGCGTGTGTGTTATTCTTATTTTTCTATTTGTGTTTCGTTCGATAGGAGCTCCCGTAGCTGGCTATCAGCTCAGCGTGGACCGAGTCCCATACATGGTATCGTCCTTTGCTGGAGTTTCAGTGGGCACGGCTGGTATCTTTTGATTTTAGGCCGATCCTGGAGTTGGAGCACTTACAGGTCGATCGTGGTCTGATTACGACGATCTTGGAGAGGTGGAGGGAGGAGCATCAGGTGCTTATCTTTCCAGTTAGTATGATGTTACCAACTCCAGAGGACTAGGCCCGTATTACCGGTCTTCGTTTTGAGGGTGAGCTGATCATGGGGCGGATGGCAGGAGATTATTTGGAGGTGTGTGAGGATATTTTAGGTGTACCATATATGTCTAATGGATCGAGGTCGGGTGTAGTTCGAGTCACGTGGTTTTTCGATACATTTGTTAGTGGCTTTGTTCCTTCGAGGCATCATTTGGAGGCGAGGGCATCTTACGAGGCGCATTGTGTTGTGGTGGTAGGTCAGGAGCCCGTGGTGGAGCTGGGGTTGGCTGCGGATCGGGTGCTCCGAGCGTTCTTGATGTACTTCCTCAGTGAAGTACCATTTTCTTTCCGACTCGGGGATGCATCACCGAGTTGTTTTTATTGATTCTCAGGGACTTGGATCGGGTCCCTTCTTACTCATGGGGTGCGGCCACGTTGATGCATCTTTATGAGCAGCTTTACCATTAGGGATGGGCGTCGTGATGATCGGAGGTTTCCTTCCTTTCCTCCAGGTGAGTTTTGGTTAGACGGTGTCATAGTGTCTTTATTTCTTTCTTTTGGTTGTAGTAGTTATTCAACATTTCTTTTGTTTTGTTTTCTAGTTTTGGGCATACGATCATTTTACTTTTCTTCGTTCGGGGGTTTCGTTGGAGGTTAGGTTCACGTTGATGCATGTGTGGAGGGCAGCGTTGAGGGGTCTTCGCTGGTCTTCTGATCTCTAGACTGCACGGGGTCTTTTTGAGGACATGCATGTAGGGCAGGTATATATCATCATGTTCTTGTTTTGTATTGTTTTGTTTCAGGCTCTTAGGATCTGCGGTTTCATTGATGGGTTGGCTTGCTTGTTTGGGTGTAGGTGATTTGGAACCCCTACGCGACCGAGGAGGATGCGGGTGTGCTAGTTATTCAGTGTGGCCAACCCTTCTTCGATGTGGACATATAGGTCCATTGTTTTGAGAAGGTGGAGAGGATCCACCTATCTCAGGAGGTACGATAGCTAGAGCTCGCTCAGGGAGTCCCTCCAGAAATTTGTCACAGGGTGGCGAAGAGGATGACCGGACCCCCTGGCCAGAACTTTGCGGAGCAGATGGCGCTTCAGATGGCGGATTTTAGAGCTAGGGGGACCAAGGTGACAGGGGTGTGTGATGAGGCGAACGTCTGAGAATTTGGGAGATAGTTTAGTGCATTTGGTGGTGGGCGCCTCTTCACACGTCCCTTCCATGGGAGTGGTTCTTTCACGATTGGCGAGCCGAAGTCAGCGTCGACGTTAAGGGAGAGACTGGCCGCGCTGGAGCAGGTCCATCTCACCGTGAGTGTATGGGGGGCGATAGATGCCCTCCATAGGGCGATGGAGCAGATAGGGTGTGCTCCTTGTCCTGATGAGGAGATGCTGCACTCCTTAGCCCTCTATTGCATAGGCCAGGGGAGTGGAGGATGAGTTGGGGGCTCGGCTAGCAGAGACTCGACGCCTCCTGGTGAGTCAATTTATTAGTTTTTTTTGTATTAAGTTGACTTGGTCTTTCAGTCATTCTGACATAGTTGTGGTGTTTTATTTTATTTTGGAAAGTCTGAGAGGGAGGCCGAGGTCGCTAGTCATGTAACGATGGTTGAGTTATTACGCGGTCAGCAGCAGGCTGGCCCGGAGGTGGAGACCAGTGTGCGATCTGAGATTGACTGATTGGTAAGTGTCTTGGTTAGGTTTATTAATTGTTGGTAGTTTGTAAATTCTTATTAATTCTAGCGCATTTGTCAATGTTGCAGAGGGCAGAGCTTTCTGCCGTGGGGGCTTCTACTCAGGCATTTGATCCTTCTTCGGCTGTCTCTTCTAGTCGGGAGGATCCAGCGATGGCTCAGCTTCGGGCTTAGCTAGAGCAGTAGGTAAGTTTCCTCAATCTTTTGACTCGTTTGTATAATTGTATTAGTTCATTTTTTTTTTATCAGTAATAGAATTGTATTAGTTCATTGGATGTTATTGTTTCGTTTCTCTTAATAGTTTACTAGCATCGCGTGGTATTTCAGCATCAGGTTGCTGAGGACCTTCAGACGAGAGTGGCGACTGCTGCCTCTCTACTCTCCGAGAGTCAGGTATAATCTAGTTTGGTGTAATTCAATTTAGGTTATTACATTTTATTTTACTTTGACATATCTTGTGTTGGCTTGTTCAGTTTTTTTTGTGCAGGCTGTTCCAGACTCGGCTCCTGAGGCTCCCCCTCAGGGGTCTGCTCCTATTCCTACTCAGGTATATTTTGGTTATTATGTTCATAGTTTACTTGTCATTATAGTATTTTCTGATGTATTTGTTTGTTCTCGTTGCAGCCGCCTACGTTTGTTATTCCTTTTGTGCCTCCTGCAGATCCAGTGGCCGCTAAGACAGTTGAGCGACTTCTGGAGGAGAGGCTGGATCGGGTATGGTTCTTTCCTTATCAAAGCTTTTTCTATATATATATATTTATGTACTGGTTTTCTTTGACTTGCTCTGGTTACGCATGTTCATCAGCTTGAGGAGGCGCGTCTAGAGGCGGCACGAGTGTGCGCCACTGTTACGCTATTTTTAAGTGCTTGCTACTGACTTTATTGAAGACAGTGATAAGAATAGGGTGAATGAAATGAATGAAAGGTGGATCGAAAATGACAGAGCAACAAGCCTAAAATATGCACAATCTTGTAAGATACAGGGCCTGTTGTAGCAAGTTTTAATAAGTAAGAGTTTGTCCCACAGGGAAGTTGATCTTAAGCTCTAAGGGAGCCATCTTTAGTAGGCCCTCCAGATCTGGAAATCCTAAATGGAAGGAGATTTAGGGTCACTAAAATCTAAATTCTAAGGTATCCTAATGTCTAAACTATAGAAAGGGTTAAGAAAGAAGATGGAGTGAGGAAATAAATATAAAAGGGTGAGAAGTATGCTATTAGGTTCAGATCTGATGGGTTTCATGACTCAGATTCTGAATTGCTGCTATAGAAGTCCTGTCCAATGGCTACATTATCACCACTGAGGAGAAAGAATCCAACTCATCTCTGTGCCATGATTCAATCCCTTTATGGCTATAACCTGTCCACTTAAATGGTCACAGACTATCCAATTGGGGAACCACAATCCAGAGATGGGTCAGAACAAGTTTATCATTGTAGGTACTACTTCATCCAGGCTACAAACATAAGAATCCCTAGGGAACCTCAACCTCTAAAGTGCTATGTGTGGGGCTAGGCTTTTATGGGAGCATGTTAGCCCAGACACATAGAACCAGCAAGAGTTTGAGTGCGGCCTTAGATCCAGCTCTTCACTGCTTTAGAGAGATTGCAGTGATCCAGTTGCAAGCCTACAATCTCTATAACCAAACTACATCTGCCATCTGATGGCGGGTTTATACACATACAGGGGAGTTTGTCTAGCACAAGTGCAGAGAAGAATAATCCGTCTTGAGTCTGTGGGTTGGCTTCACCCTAAGGCTATAACCTATCCACTTAAATAGTCACAGACTATCCCAGAGGTTATCCTCCTTACAAAGCTCAAGATAGAACAAGAAACATTGCTGCCACCACCATGTTCATAAGGCTACAAAAGCTCATTGCTCCCATGGGGGCTTCAGATCTAGTGGGTCCTGTGGTGGGGTTAGGCCTGTATGGGAGCATGTTAGCCCAGACACACAGGTCACTTAGATTTGAATAAACCATAAAATCAGTCCTCCATTGCTTGCAATACGTCTTGGCAATGGAGGATCTCAAGGTAACAGCCTTGTACAGAACAACTCACAAAAATCCCATAAAAGTAAAACACCCTATCATGAAAATCCATTAATCTATTCCAAATAGTCATGCAAAGGCATAGCCAACAAATGCTGGACTATGGAGAGAAGAAAAAGTAAAAATAAAACTACCTAAACCTTATTAGAGATCTGCAGCTACTGCAAGAAGAAGGTAAACTAAATTCCACTCTAAGCAGAGAGTCCCCTAAACCTCGACCAGGCATAGGTTTATATAGCAGTTAGTTTGGCGGCACATTAGGGTTAGGAAACCCTAATTTTAACGATGCCACATGGCCTACTATTGTCCCTTGGATGCCTCGAGGCACATGCATGGAACTTAGAGCGTTGGAATACATGCCCTAATTGCTGAAAGTTCGCAGAATGTCCTCTGCAGAGGTGAGGGAGAGTTAGAGTTTAGAGCCTTGCCAGGTAGCACTAGTTTCCAAGACTATCGCATGGTAGCACGGTCTTCACGAGATTGGATTAGCTTGAAATTCTAGCCATCGCGGGGTTGTCTTAGTTGCAGCTGAAGCAGTCGCGCGATAGAGCATTGAATCCTCGCTGGATTGCTCTGGTCTTCACGGGATTGCACTTTCCTTCTGAATGGCGCGGGAATCACGCGAGCAATTTGTTTCTCAATGGATCTTCGCGAGGACATGATGTGCATTGGTCTATGAATTACGCGAGAGGTTTTTCTAAAGTTTTACATCCTGCAGCCACTGCGCGATAGCTGCGCGCCAAAATACCTGGAGCTCTCTCTCCTCAGTTGATCTGAGTGAACTGCGCAAGGTTTGAGAGATGCTTTCTTGAGCTGAGTGAGTATTTATATTTGAGCTTCGCGAGAGCTGCGTGAAGTACGATTCTGAAGCCCCTCTGTCACTCAACTGCGCTAGAATAGTGCGGGCAATTGGAAATGAAGTTTTGGAAAACTCGCGAGGACTGCACGAGGCTTAATTTCTGAATCCTTTAAAGCTTGTGAAAGTTGTGTGAGGTTCAATTCTTGTCTGGGTTCAGCTTTCATCCTTCTGAGAGACTTCTGGGGCAAAAGTGGGCTCCTTAACAAGGTTCAGGCCTTATTGCAGCTGCTGTTTATTATCTACAGAAATTACTTAACACACATTTATTAGATGGCTAAGGGTCTAACAGAGGCTAAGTTAAGGGGTGAAAAGTGGTACTTTTCATGTCTTAACAGCCACTCCTGAGGCGAGATGGATCCTTGGGGAGACAATGTCGCTAGGACCAGCTCGTGGAGATGATGGTCACGCAGAGGACTCAGACTGAAGCATTGAAGGTGGTGTGTCGAACGATGCGAGCGGAGATGCAGGTGTCCCTAGATCAGCTGCAGTATCGTCAAACGAGGAGTGAGTGAGGGGTGCATAGGCTGGCCAGTCAGCTCGATGGATCGGAGTCAAGGGTTATGGGTTCCTCGGCTGGGCAGTCTCGTCACATGTCACATGATCGTGTCAGGGATGATGCTCGTGGGGATTCGGTCGTTCATGAGATTCTTATGGGGTATCCTCCTCGTTCTCGATCGTGGTGGTCTGTTAGCCAGACGAGTGAGGGGGGTTCTGTAGCGAGGCCTTGTCGTTTAGAGGTTCCACCGACTCTGGGTGTTGGGATTGTGTTTTTATAGGACCAGTCTATGGACCTCCGAGCTGATGATACTAGGGACAGTGATGCTCGTCCATCCTAGCGGTAGCATAGGGAGAAGGGGTGTGTGTGTGTGTTTATTTTGTCCATTGTGTGTGCGTTGTGTATATAGGGGGAGTCTCATGGGCATTCCCATCCGCCAAGGCCAAGGCCGAGGCGGATGCTATGCGAGTTAAGATTTTCTTGTAGGGGGTCATCCTCTCCCCACGTTGAGCATAAGTGCTCTTCGTCATCTTGCAAGGATGCAACATGAAAATCTTCATCGTCAGTGGAGAACCAATCTTTTAATCGTGGTGTAGACACCCAAATTCGGCCCAAGGCCCGATCAATCTGTGCTATGAGAGAGATGTACCCCTGTGCTTCTGATGGCACCCTTGAACCCTTAGGAACTAACCCACACCTTTAAAATTCACCCTAAACCCATTAGAACCATTCCCCTAACCCTTAGAGATCATCCCCAAACCCTAGGATCCCTTCCTAGACCCAACATAAACCCTTTAGAGCAATTGATGGGAGGAGAGCTACAAAATTTTACACAAATCATTTCTAAGGAGGGGCCCCATACCATTGGAAGGAGGACTTCTCTAGCTTTCTAGCAAGCTAAAGATCACCCAATGTGGAGTTGTGGTTCAAAAGTTATGGCCAATTGAAGCTTCACATAAAATCATAACTTTTGCTCATGCGTATGTATTAGATATGCCCAACAAATTTGGCCCCATTTTGGTCAGGCGTATATATTATATATGCCTGGCATTGTTGGGCCAAATTTGGTCGAGCGTATATAATACATACGCCCAGCATAGGTAGGGCCCACCACGGACACCCACCTTCTCAGATCTCCTCTGGTTTTCATAGAAATCACTGTACATAAACTGGGCATAGGTAATATATACGCCCAACTTAGCTATAGTAACTGCCATCAAATGCTCGAATTTCATCCATCTTGTTTGGCCTTTTGACCATCCCCTTGGTTGAGGTGGGTGTCTTAAGGTTGGTTGCACCCCCTTTGAGCTTATTGGCAACCCTTAAGTCACCCATGGTCTCACCCCATCATCAGCCATTGAAACCAGTTTCCCAAACCCCTAGGACCCTAAAAACCTAGAAAACCTTAGATGGAGGATTACCTAATTGCTAAACCAATTAGCTCTTAAGTAACCCTCTAACGCACCTCTTCTCTATGAATAGAGAGGCCCCCCCCTTCCCAAAGGGTTGAAAAATTAAGGTTGAAAGTTAAGCTTAAGAGAGAGAGCCCTAGTGAGAGAAAAATATATATTATTTTGCATTCTTCAACCAGAATTCCAGCATGCTTAGTTCATCCCTTTCAACCCATTTCAACCATTAGACCACCCTTTTTTAGTCAAGCTTAGTCTCTAGCTTCATCCTACACTTCCCATCTACCAAATCCTAGCATTAGAACCTATTCCCCTACCGTTTAAGCCATATAAAGCCATCGGAAGCACGTCGAAGCGAAGGTCTTCCACGGTGTAACAAGGGCCCGTGAGCTCCGGCTCACCCCTCTCTTTCTCTACCTTCTTGGTGTTTCCTCCGTCCAAGGATTCAAGACGTTACGCCGCCGAAATTTTGGTTTGGCTCAAAGCTTGATAGGACCGTATTACCTTCGGGCAAGGGGAAGCTCCGCCCATTTGTTTTTTATTTTGGCCATAGATAAAGACCGCTACATGCGGGTTGATCGGGTGCCTAAACCCTTCCCAATCGATAACCGAAGCCCCTACCCTAGAGCCTTTGGCAAAGACCGGTAAATCAGAGTCATATTTAGCACTTCGGTGCTCAAAATATTGATTTAAAGGTTTCCTGGGTCACCAAAAGCTTCGAGTGGTGACTCTACATTCATTCCATCGCATGTACATCGCCGCGACGGGTTCGTGAGAATCCATGGTCGCACAGATGGCGACTATGCTGGGGAAATCACCCTAGTGCTTCCCCTCTTGTTGGCTTTTTTTATCTTTACTAACCATTGCTGTTTTTTCTAATTTTCTGCTATTTTTCCTTCATTTTTATTGTTTTTACTAACATACTTACCCCTACATTTCAGCTTTAAATTTCAGTAATTTTTGCCTAGTCACTTGTCTGGCATCCTTTTTTACTAACCCCTACGTTTCGGCTTTAAATTTCAGTAATTTTTACCTAGTCACTTGACTGGCACCTTTTTTACTTACCCCTATGTTTAGGCTTTAAATTTCAGCAATTTTTGCCTAGTCATTCGACTGGCACCTTTTTACTTACCCCTACGTTTTGGCTTTAAATTTCAACAATTTTCGCCTAGTCACTTGACTGGCACCTTTCTTACTTACCTTTACGATTTGGCTTTAAATTTCAGCACTTTATATTTTCCGCCTAGTCGCTTAACTGGCCCCATCATTTTTTCTTACTTCTTGTCATATCCTAACAGTGGACGCCAGCCTGTTGAGGCGGCACGGGCTTGTCATCCTCGACCCGAACTTAGACTTAAATTCACTCCCCTTTTAAAATGTGTAATTAAAAGTGGACCAACAGTGTGGGGACATAATCAAATCTATTTTTGCATGTTTTGGGTGGTTTTCGGGGGGTTTAGGCACAGATATAACTTACCTGGTTCCCAGTAAGGTGGCAGCCCTAGTGGTGATTATCCTGAAAACAGCCACCCCTTCCAGTACCTGAGAAGGCGCTTGCGCCGGAGGTATATCGGTTGGTTGCCAATTCTGATCAAGCCGTAAAACCCGCAATGGTGAGAGCGTAGACAGCCTGAATTCAGCCGTGTATCCCTAGGAAGCGGGAAGGAGTGACCCGATAACATACATACATAGTAGTCCCCGAGAGCATCCCTCCTAGGAAACTAGTTCCAAAGACTCATTGTGGGCTTGCTGTTTACTGTCAAACAGAGCTGAAAGAATAGTTTTTGCCAGGCGTATATATTAAATACGCCCGGCAACAAATCCCTAGAAATACTCAGGCGTATATAATATATACGCCCAGCCAAAATCCCCAGATTTAAGCTAGGCGTATATAATACATACGCCAGGCCAAATCTGCTAGTTTTGGTCAGGCGTATATAATACATACGCCTAGTATAAACTGGGTTCAGGCAGCCCGATCTGAGGCCCAATCCACCACCCAAGTTCCCCGATTAGTGGTATTAGTGCCCATAGTAGCCTCCCGAATTCTATAATGCCCAATCTGTCCCCCGCCCAGTCAAAAGAAGGTGACTTCTCATTGATTTGCTTCGGGGGATCTGGTCGTTTGCATGGATTCCCTCACCTTCAATAGAACGAAAGGGTTCCCTTTCGCTTCTTCTGAAGTGTGTCGGATCCCGCCGTGGGACCTACTAATGGTGCATATATCACCGAAGACGGGAATTTTTCTAGGGCACCAGATCATCATTCATTTAAATAGGGGAGATAATTTTCGTTTGAAAAATCCAAAATATATATATATATATATATAGAAAAATCAAAATTCCGTATATACGTATACTTTCGGTGTGACCGTCACTATGGCGACCTCAAACCCAACTCGTAGAAATAGAACTAGGAAGGTATACGGCCCTTACCCAAGACATCGATACTACACTCGTCAGCAGATCATGTCGAGTGCCGATACATCCCCACCATCATCCCCATCCCATTCCCATATAGGAGAAGACCCGATCTCCAACACCTTCACCCAAACCCGGTTCGATGTCACGGGTCTATTTGGGGCACCCGTGTTTGCATCCACCCCATCCCCTGCCCTTACATTTTCCCTCATCTCATCCCCTACTGAAACCCCTCATTTCCCAATTGACCCATACATCCCCATCTCCCATCCATACACCCTTATCGCACCCCCTACTCCCAAAGACCCCATCAGGAGTCCCATCTCCCGCCTACCTCCCACGTCCCATCCACCTAATGATCCATGCCCCCTACATCCTGTATCCCATCCACCTCATCTCACATGCCTTCCACATCACATGGCCCATCCACATCCCAACATACCCCCCTATTTACCCTGGTCATGCCCAACTTTTCCCAGGGTATGACCAGTAACCCACCATCTTCTATAGCCATACATCCATACCCTCCAAGCGCAATCATTCATACCCCCCACACCCGGGTCATGCCCAATTTCACCCAACCCCCTCTGTCCTTGAATGGGCCATCACCTTCCAATCTCACACCTGAATCCATGCCCTCAATGGAGGACATGAGAATGATGTATGCCCTATGGGCTACCTCTCGGAGTCCTACATTCCAAACCCCACATCTAGGTCTCCAAAACCTCTATACCCCATTCCCCCATGACCATGCCCAACCACCCATCATTCATACCATCCAAGATCCCCCACCTCAATTCCAGGCCCAGGCCCAAGCCCAACAGACCAAAGCCCACTCATCTCAGGCCCAAACCCACACAAATCCATGGGCCCAAGCCCAAATATCTTTAGAACCATGGGCCCAAGCCCACTCCCAGACCTAAGCCCACTCATCCCAGGCCTAAGCCCACCAAACCCATCAAACCCAGGCCTAAAATCCTCAAGGCCCATGGGCCCAAGCCCAAACCCATCAGACTCAGGCCCTGCCCCAAAACCCTCAAGGCCAATGGGCCCAAGCCCAAACCCATCAAACTCAAGCCCAGGCCCAAAATCCTCAAGGCCCACGGGCTCAAGCCCAAACCCACTAGACTCAGGCACAGGCCCAAAACCCGCAAGGCCCATGGTCCCAGGCCCAAACCCATCAGATGCAGGCCCAGGCCCAAAACTCTCAAAGCCCATGGGCCCAAGCCTAAACCCGCCAGACTCAAACCCAAGCCCATCAGACCCAGGCCCAGTTCCAAGCCCCCCAAGGCCCTTGGGCCCAAACCTATTAAACCCAGGCCCAAGGTCCATCACCCCGCACCCAATTCCAACATGGCCCATTAGCCCGAACCCAATAGGGCCCATTAGCCCAAAATCATGCCAACCCCCACACTTAGGCCCAAGGCCCATCAACCCAAGCCTTCCAAAACCATCAAGCCTAAATCCATCAAACCCAAGGCCCGTCCACCCACACTCATCAAGGCCCGTTCACAAACCCCTTACCCCTTCACCGGTACCCTTCATTCACCTATACCCCTTATGCCCCCATCCCGCCTCCAACAGAAAATTCGATTCAGTCCATTCCTCAAAACCATGCCTACATCATCCTGCCACATCAACCACACCCCCATCACCCCCAGAGTGTGCACCCAGCTCAGCACATCATTCATCCACAAACCACTCATCCATTCACTCCTTCCCATCCCCTACAAGCCTTGGGGCCCCACCAGGTCATCCAACCCATCACCCCCCAGGTCCAAATAGCGGACCTCGCCCCTCACCAGTACAATGACCAATAGTACGAGGAGGACGAGATCCGCCTGATGAAAGAGCAAGCAGCCCCCAGGCCACCATGTGCCCACCATCGCCACACCGTGGTCGAATAAAATCAGGGGGAGGCAGTCCCAGCTACAACGTCAAAAGAATCAGAGTAGCTGAAAGAACAGATAGACAGAATACAGAAGCAGCTGATGAAGATGGGAGGGCTAGAACTGCATTTGATAGACTTTTCAGACTTATGTCTGTTCTCGGATGTCCTCCTACCACAAAAATTTAAGATGCCATCATTCAATAAATATAATGGCACTGACAACTCCATCGCCCACTTAAAATCTTACTGTGGGGATATGTGCCAGTACGGCAGAGATGAACGACTCCTCATCAAAGTGTTCCAAAAGAGTTTAACGGGCCCAACACTGAGATCGTTCACATCCCTAGAACCATCCATGATAAAAACTTAGAAAAATCTGACACACTTATTCCAAGAACAGTATGTCTATAACATGGACATAGAGCCAAGGAAGTCGGATCTGGTCCATTTGAAGCAAAGGCATGATGAAACTTTCAGTGCCTACTTAGGAAGGTGGAGGGCATTGGCCACCCAGGTGACCCACTGGATTCCTGATGATGAGCAGATTGAATTGATAACCAAGGGAGCTCTCCCAATCATCGTGGATTTTTTGGTATATCAGCAACAGTCCAATTTTGCTGATTTGGTCCGAAATGCCAACCGCTGCGAAGACGCCGTTAGAGAGGGCACATTGGGAAAGAGCGTGGCTAACGGGGCCCTCGGGGTTCGAAAGGCTGCCGATCCAAGAATCGAAAGAAGACCAGGGACAGAGGTACAGAACATTGTTTACCCCCAGCCCAATACCAATCCCCCCCCGATATAGCTGTAGGCCACGCAACCACCCCCATCCCGTTTTGAGCAAGCGCCAAGGTCCGATTCGGATGAGTGTTCACGCCGTTAAGCAATCCTTAAGTATCTTATTACCGGTATTGCTACAAAAAGGTCTGGTCAATTTACTCCAGCCTCGCCCACCACCCAATCCAATCTCGAGAAACTATGACCCCAACCTGTATTGTAACTTCCACCAGTGGTCGGGTCACCCTACGAACCGGTGCTTCCCACTAAAGCACGTGGTCTAAGATCTAATAGAGGAGAGAAAAATTATTCCCCACAGCTTCCTCAAGGGCAGAACTTGAACATCCATCAATCCCCTCTACCCCCACACCCAGGAGGCCCCAGGCCTAACATTCATTGGGTAGAAGAGGAAGAAGAAGAGTTTGATCCCTCGGATTACATCTGTAATCAAGAGGAGCTTTCATTTCCCTGGTTAAATAAGGATGAACTATGTGTAGGGGTGATCGAGCCGCTGTACCTAGCTGATTACTTCCCCACCCCGGCATACCAAGAGGAGCCCTTAGATTTAGGGCAGTATTTTTCCACTCCCGCTCCCCCTATCAAATCCAAACGGGCACAACCCCGCCGCAACCATAGACATGTCCGCCTCACTCCCAATTTACCCCAAAGTACACCCCACCTCCCAATCACCCCATCCCCTACACTATCCCACCGTCAGCCACCCCATATACACCTCTGCCACACCCAAATCCCCCCACGCCATAGATAACTCCACCATCCGCATACTGCCCTACCCCATACACACCCCCAAATTTCTCCACTCAATACACTACTCTGCCATCCCCACCATGCCACTCTATATACAAACCCTTCATATCCATACCCCCTACTCCATCCACTACCCCGTCATATCCCAATCACCCCACTCCATGCACAATTCCATCATCCCCTATCTACCCCGTTTTATCCACAAACCCATCATTGCCCCACTTGCCACCCCATATATAAACCCTTTATATCCCTATCACCCAGCTCCACCCGCGCTTCCGACGTCTCCCAGTCACTCCATCCCAGTCACACTCCCACCATCCCTTCGCTATTTCACCCCCAATCATACTCTACCCCCACCCAAACAAACAACCCCTCACCCACTCCCCTTATCACCTGCTCCCAATCACCACTGGTCTTACCACGCCCAGGTAGTACCTGTACAAGCCCCCTCCACACTCAAAAATTCAACCTCGCCAATTCCCGCCACTACCATTTCGCCCTCTATTGGAGTCAACCTGGTCGAACTCAAGAATCTGACATACCCAGCTCAATCATCCCCAGAATCACCATGCACTCCCTTCCCCATCCCAAAACCTGCCTATGACCCGCATTAAGTACCATTAAGCTATGAACAAATGGACATGAATGATGGTTTGCAACCGAGAGGAGGAGACTGTTGAATTTATTACCCGATCTGGTAGAGTTTCTACACAGCCAGAAGCATCGGGGGCCGTCAGAGGAGAAGAGAAGAAGAAAGAGCAAGAAAGCAGAGAACCCCTTTGAGAAAATGGCCAAAGAGCATGTGTTAGAGACACAGCTCAAGAGAACACCCGCACATATTACAGTGTGGGATTTGTTAATCACATCCCCGCTCCACTTTCAAGCCTTAATGGGAGCACTCAAAGACGCACATGTTTCTGCTCATGTAACCCCAGATGAGGTGGGAGAAATAATCGGGCAAGTATTGGCCCCAAATGCCATCTCATTCACTGAAGCGGATCTGCCACTCGAGGGAAACAACCACTCTAAGCCCCTGAATATAATAGTGGAAATGGGAAACCCGGTGGTGGCGTTGGTCTTAATAGACAATGAGTCGGCACTAAACATATGCCCTCTAAGGACGGCAACCAAAATTGGTTCGAACCCCAACACCTTTCGTCCATCCATAACAAGCGCCAGGGGATTCGATAACACCAGGAGAGAAATCATAGGAGAAGTAGACCTCGACCTTATCATCGGGCCGCAAACCTTCACCGTCCCCTTTCAGGTGATGGACATCAAGTCTACGTTTAATCTACTATTGGGCCGGCCGTGGCTACATGAGATCGGGGCAATACCATCAACTCTACACCAAAAACTCTGATTCATCTCAGGCAGAAGAACCGTCACCATCGTAGGTGAGAGCAGAGAAGACAGGGAGAGGAGCGCTCTGCATATTGAGAATTCAAAGGTACTTAACATGCCGCATACAGCAGATGAGACTGATCTTGATTGATTTGAGTACGACTTTTCAACCGTTACCCTCGGGTCACCAAAAAAACCCCCTGCCAAAATTGGGGTAGGAATGGATGTAGCTATGTTCATGCTCCACAAATGGGGCCACCAAAAAGGGAAAGGGCTGGGTCCGCGCCTTCAAGGAAGAAGAGACCTCGTCAGTGCTAAGGGGCAGCAAACCAAATTTGGCCTGGGCTACAGGCCCCTTGAAGAAGAAGTCAGAGAGGTCAAGGAAAAGATAAGAGCCGCAACAGCTGCCAGGGCTAGAGGAATCAACTTGGAAGAAGAAACTCTCGCCCGACCCCACATCCGTCAAACCTTTGTGAGCGCCGGGGTGGTAAAGATTGATCTGAATGGGGAGACAAGGGTAACCCTACACAAGCCTATTTTCGCCCATCCTACCAACCCTTACATCACCCCCCCAGACCTCGAGGTGGACTTAGCCGCCCTCTCCTTATTTGAGGAGGAACTCCTCTAGTCCACCCGTCACTCTAGCACCAGCCACTTTGGGCCCATCCTAACCATAGAGGACAGGGTCTCAGAGGATCCCTCCATAAACATGCTAAGGGAGGAACTACAAAAGCCTACCGATGCCGCTTTCAACCAAAGAGGTAAAGGCAAAGCCTCACAGGTAAGTAACTGGGCATCTTTTCCCCAACTCCTGGGAGCCTCCAAAAGTCATGAATACGACACCGGCTCTCCAAAAAAAAACAACCTGTAAAAAGTGAGGTTATCCTCTGGGACACTCTACCCTATATATATAGAGATCCACCTCGCCAAGGGCTAACCTCCAAAAAAATGTAAAAAACCATAAAAATAGAAAAAATATAAATTCCAAAAATATTGTCCTTTAAAATTCTCAATAAAATTAAAAGTGATGTCGTGATACCCGTCCCACGTGAAGCCGACCCCTTTCCTATAGAAATACAAGAAGAGGTAGGAGTCATGAGTCTGGATGAGGAAGGTCAAATCGATGAGCTCCCCAATGAGCTCCTCAAACAATTTGCCGATTTTGAGTATGGCCCTACCCCAATCATCGAAGAGACAGAGGATGTCAATTTGGGCACTAAAGAGGCCCCTAGAATCACCAAAATCGGAATATCGTTGTCCCCTGCGGAGAGAAGGGGTATGATAGACTTCCTTCGGTCATACCAAGATGTCTTCGCATGGTCGTATGAAGACATGTCTGGTTTGGATACCGATCTGGTTGAGCATGAGCTGCCACTCTACCACGATATTAAAATTTGGTTAAGCGAAAAGTAGGGAATGGATGTTGAAGGTGAAGGACGAGGTCATTAAGCAGTATGACGCAGGTTTCCTCATGCTATCCAAGTACCCGCAATGGCTGGCCATATCGTCCCCGTACCAAAGAAGGATGGGAAGGTTCGAATGTGCATTGATTTATGAAATCTCAATAGGGCAAGCCCTAAGGACGATTTTCCATTGCCACACATCGATATCATGGTCGATAACACTGCTAAGCACGGAATGCTCTTATTTATGGATGGGTTCTCGGGCTACAATCAGATTAAGATGGTAGAGGCCGACCGAGAAAAGACCGCATTCATCACTCCATGGGGTACCTTCTGCTACAAGGTGATGCCATTCGGGCTCAAGAATGCTAGGGCAACCTACCTGAGAGCAATGACGGCCCTATTCCATGACATGATGCACTGAGATATCAAAGTGTATGTCGACGACATGATTGCCAAATCACCTAAAAGGGATGACCACTTGGTAAACCTTCAGAAGCTATTCGAGAGGTTGAGAAAGTATAGGTTGCGGTTGAATCCCCAAAAGTGTGCGTTCGGCGCTATGTCAGGAAAACTGTTAGGATTTATTATCAGTAGGAGAGGGATTGAGGTCGATCCGACCAAGATCAAGGCCATCACTGAAATGCCACCACCGTCTATAGAGAAGGAGGTCAGAGGCTTTTTAGGCAGAATCCAATACATCAGTCGGTTCATTGCACAGTTAACTCCGATATGCGCACCGATCTTCAAACTACTAAGAAAGGATTCACCAGTTGAGTGGAACGATGACTGCCAAGCTGCATTTGATAAAATCAAGGGTTACCTCCTAAATCCTCCAATTTTGGTACCACCTATACCTGGTAGACACCTGATAATGTACCTATCCATGACAGAGTTTTCCATGGGCTGTGTGTTAGGACAGCATGATGAGACAGGAAGAAGAGAGTAGGCCATCTACTACCTGAGCAAGAAGTTCACTGATTATGAGACACGCTATTCTCATCTGGAGAAAGCATGCCTGGCTCTTGTATGGGCTACTCAAAGGCTCCGCCATTATTTGCTATCTCAGGTGATTCTGCTTTTGGCCCGAATGGACCCATTAAAATCCCTATTTGAAAAGCCAGCTCTCACTGGACGAACTGCACGATGGCAACTTTTATTATCTGAATTCGACATCACGTACGTCACTTAGAAATCGATCAAGGGGCAGGCGCTCGCTGATCACCTTGTTGAGAACCCTCTGCCTGACTACGAGCCTCTAAGGACGGAATTGCCCGATGAGGACATCCTACTCATGACAGAAGAGGATACGGAAGAAACAGAGGAGTCCTGGGTAATGCACTTTGATGGGGCATCACATGTCGAGGGCCAAGGAGTTGGCGCCATCCTAATTTCACCAAAAGGATCCCATGTACCGATCTCTATCAAGCTCAACTTCCCCAGCACTAACAATATGGCTGAGTACGAAGCTTGCGCCGCTGGTCTACAGGCAGCTCTCGATCTGAATGTAACTCACCTTCAAGTTTTTGGCAATTCAAAGTTAATCATATGTCAAACGAATGCTGACTGGAAGACGAAAGACGAGAAACTGATCCCCTATCATGAACACCTCGAGGATCTGATAGCTCACTTCCAAGATGTGACTTTCACATACATTCCTCGGATAAGGAATCGCTTTGCCAACGCATTAGCAACTTTGGCATCAATGATTGAAATCCCCTATGGTGTTGAGATGAAGCCGATCATGATCGAGCAGAGGAATGAGCCGGCCTTCTACCTCCAGATTGAGGAACCTACAAAGCCTGTTGATGAGCCACCTTGGTTCTCAAATATCAAGAATTTCCTTGAGACCCTAACTTTTCTAGATGGTACATCCAAGACAGATCGACGAACCATTCAATGTTTAGTGGCAGGATACGTCATTTACAGGGAATGCCTCTACAAGCGATCATACAATAACATCTTACTCAGGTGCCTCACTGAAACTGAAGTGGTCAATATTATGAAAGAAATCCATGAGGGAGTATGCAGAGCCCACGTCAGTGGCCACATGCTCGCTAAGAAAATCCTACGACAGGGATACTTTTGAACCACCATGGAATTGGATTGCTGCAAACATGTCCATAAATGCTACAAGTGTCAAGAACACTCCAATCTGATACATGCTCCTGCCATTGATCTTCACTGCATGAACACTCCTTGGCCATTTGCTACCTGTGGCCTTGACGTTGTCGGAATGATTAATCTGAAGGCATCAAACGGACATCGGTTCATCCTTGTCGCCATTGAATACTTCATCAAGTGGGTAGAAGCGACGTCATATGCCAACATCACGGCCAATCACGTTGAGAAGTTTATCAAGAACAACATCATTTGCAGATTCGGCATACCCAAGGATATCATCACTGATAATGGCACTAATTTCACTAATAGGTGCATCCAGGACTTGTGTGAGCAATTCCAGATCAAGCATCATCGCTCATCCCCTTATTGGCCTCAAACTAATGGAAACGTGGAAGCCACAAAAAAGACAGTCGTCCGCATCCTTGACAAAATGGTCGTCACTTATCGAGATTGGAGCGAAATGCTGCCATTTGCTATGTAGGCCTACCAAACCTCGATCCATACCGCTACAGGGGCAACACCATTCTCCCTTGTGTATGGAACCGAGGCCATCCTCCCGGTAGAGGTTGAAGTACCCTCGCTTCGAATCCTTATGGAATCAGGCTTACCCAAAGCAGAGAGAGAGATCCCGCTTTGAACAATTAAACTTATTAGATGAGAAGAGACTCCTAGCCTTGTGTCACACTCAAGTTTACCATGGGAGAATCACATGCGCTTACAATAAACGTGTCCGCGGTCGAGATCTAAAGGTAGGAGACACTGTGCTAAAGAAGATCTTCCCTTCCCTCCATGCCGATCCAAGAGGAAAGTTTAAGCCAAACTGGGAAGGACCTTATGTCATTCGAGAAGTGTTGCTAGGATACGCCATCCGCCTCACCACCATAGACGGAGATCATCTTCCTAAGCTCATCAATGCTGGATACGCCCGACGGTTCTACTCTTAGTCTATCGCGATAAGCTAAGTATTGATGAAATAGATACGTGACTGCTTAAGAACCACCCAAAAGAGGCCATCATTCCAAGCACAATAGCCCAAAAACATCCCTAAAAATGATGATATCCTTTGCTACACCATTTGAGCCTGGACCTTTCTTTCAATAAACCCATTCCCCCAAAAAAAATATACGTGTATATATACCAAAAAAAAAAGAGAGAGAGAAAAGATGCATGTGTATAAAGTTACTATCAAATCTAAAAAAATTGAAAAAGAAAAACCTCAAAAAGAGATTGCCTGAAATAGAGGAAAAAGAATAACGAAAAAAAATGTGTATAGATGAATCACGGGGCATGTACAGTAAAAACCCCCAAGGAAGAGAGTATGTTGAGAAAACTGAAGCCGTATCAAGGAAACCCTTTTAGCCCAGCATACCTTCAAATCCTAACCTAACCCATGGCCAAGCTACACCTTGAAGAAGCCCTCTTTGTAGGTTCGCAAGCAGTCATAATATATTTTAAGTCAACATGAGCCGAGTCGTGAGACGACAGCAGAACCCCATCTAGCCGGTTATGACGGAATCAATGTCCATGTCGTGGCTTTCTGGTTCTTAAAAAAAATAGAAAAAAGATAAGATAAGATAAAATAAAATAAAATAAAATAAAGAAGAAAAAGAAAAAAATAAAAAATAAAAAATAATTATTATTAATTTGAGTTTAAAGCAAGATGGACGTGGTGAAAACCCGTAAGGGCACCGCGGGTAAAAACAACGAACTCACGCGGACCAGGTGAAAACCAGAAAAGGCACTTGGGGTAAGAGAGCAAACCCATGGACGTGGTGAAAACTCGAAAGGGCGCTACGGGTAAAAACAGGATGACAGGCATGGCGAAAACCCATCTTGGGCGCTGTGAGCAAAAATGTCAAGAAAAGAAAGGATAGGAGAGGATCTGTTCTGGCCCGCCTATTTTGGTCTAGACTCTGTGAGCCTCTTCTCCCCTTTGTTGGGCCGCTCATGTCAAAAAATTGAATCGGATCCCGATCAAGTATGTCGTCTCTACCGCGTCGTCTGACACATGATCAAAGGTAAAGGCAGAGGACCAATCAATCTCGGGGTAGCTGACCTATCCATGTTTAAAAAGAAAAACTGGAGCCTCATAAACAAGGTTCGACCATGCTCAAAAAAGGACCCACCAATTGGCCTTGTAAATACCGACATCACACTGTGTAGGAGAAAAACTTCAAAAAAGATAATAGATTTTCCTTTTCCATAAAAAGCCCCACACTATGTAGGAGAAAATTTTCAAAAAAGATAATAGATTTTCCTTTTCCATAAAAATCCTCACACTGTGTAGGAGAAAAATTAAAAAAAAAAGATAATAGATTTTCTTTTTCCATAAAAAGCCTCACACTGTTTAGGAGGAAAATTTCAAAAAAGATAATAGATTTTCCTTTTCCATAAAAAGCCTAACACTCTGTAGGAGAATTTTTTTTTAAAAGATAATAGATTTCCCTTTTCCATAAAAAGCCTCATACTGTGTAGGAGAAAGATTTCAAAAAAGATAATAGATTTTTCTTTTCCATAAAAAGCCTCACACTGTGTAGGATAAAATTTTCAAAAAAGATAATAGATTTTCCTTTTCGGTAGGAAACCTTACGTTGCAAGACGTATGGAAGAAAATTCGAACACCAAAAAAAAAAAAAAAATATATATATATATATATATATATATATATATATGTATATATAGCAGATTTCATTTCTTTTCTTACAGCGTTACGTATGAAGTGTCACGTCCCAAAAAAATATAGCAACATGACACACTTTCTACTTTCTGCCTTCTATATAAATACAAAGAAAAAAAACAAACAAACAAAAAAAGAAACAACCCAAAAAAGGAAGGAGATCTCTGTTAAGGGGCATCACCCCCCCCCTCTGTGTATATGATCTATGGTATGTGCAAGAACAGGTCAGGGGCAGGAACCACGCTTCAAAGCACTGATCTCTGCAAGAAGAGAGTCCTCACGGGCATTCCGATCAGACAACCACCTACCAGGAAGACTCTTCTGCAGCCTCCGTGAAGCGTCAGCTGTACCGCAAGACTTAGTCAAAAGCCCAATCAGCCAAAGAACCTCACTCTCGGCCGTAGCAGCTCTCACCTCCGTAATCTCAGCTCTAGCCCTTTCCTTCCCCAAAGCCTCAGTCAAAGCCAGCTTCTCTATAGAAAGAGACTCAATCCTAGTCTGGAGCATCGTTTCCTTGTATGGCCAAGGTCCCGTCTCTATCGCATCTACCGAAACCAGATCTTGGATCCCATGTCTAGGAGAATCATGAAAGTGAATGGGCAAAGGCTAAAAATTTATGTAGAAAATTTAGTGGAGCCTCCTCAAACAATTCACCTACATAAACCTCCCACTGCTCAGTGATCCACAGCTTTGTAAAATGTGTACCATATGTGTTGAAAATTTTGTCTTGTTTTGTGTTGCCTAGAAATCTGTCAATTACTGCTTTTAGTGTGATGATGATTTGCTTGTTTGTTTTATTATTTTATTTTGTTATGTTTTGAGTACATGTGCATATTCGTCATTTGAATTTAATGTGCATGTTTGTTGCTACTATGGTTGAGGTGCTGTCATTGTAATGGTCATGAATCTGATTTAAATGAATATCTTTAGCATTCTGTATTTTTGATGTACAGATGCTGATAATGGGCATACAATTATAATGATGAAATGGAGTATATGTGAAGGAGTTGGTGCTGATACACAATGGATAGGTGCATGATATTATGGATGCACTGGCCAATGTGCAACACTGAGGAAAGGGCTAAAATTATGCTTTCTCGTAAGGCTCTGTGGCCTAAACTTTTAAACTCGCAAGCCACCTGAAGCTTTCTCATATAGTTCTGATGGAAATTTTGTACCGCGTGAGAGCTTCGTGACCAAAAGGCACCTGCTGAAGCCTGATAGTGAGCCTCGCGAGGCTCTAGCTTGGCAGCAATATGGAACTGTGCAAAGAACAGAATTCAGAAATTTTTAAGCCTCGTGAGGTCTTGCCACTGTAGCTGCACGAGGGATGCAAAATTGCCTCGCGCGCTAAGGCCCATATTCAACTCCACGAAGTGACCTCATGAGGCCCAGATTTAGAGACTTTATGACCTCGCGAGGCTCTATTCTTCTTCGCGACAACACTTCTCGCGAGGTTGGATGTTAAGTGAGCGAGAAATCTACCTTGCAAGTACCTGGCGACAGCCATGCGAGGCACGAGATCAGCCTTATAAACCCTGCGATTTCTCCATTTTCTCCATTCTATCCCTTTGCCCTAACTTCCATTGCACTAACATCGAGCTCCCTACTTTTTTCTTTCTTCTCTACAACCTACCCCACTCCACCTTTGACAGTTTCCTCCTACCATTTTACTCCCCATCACCTCCTGGTCACTTTGAAGTTGATTTGGGGATATTTGAACCTTTGTGCAATGTATGAGGTGGAATGTCATGATCTGAATTTTATACCTTTGATACACCTAAAATATGTGCATGTGTTTAATACCGTATTCCCTGCATAGCTTGAGTGTTCAAAACGTTTTATCTAAAAATGCTTGTTTTGGTTTTTCAAGCTTTTATATTTATTTTCATCATTAATGAACATAAGTTGTGTAATAGCCTACTGGTTAAAGACTTTAAGTTCTATATAAGAGGTCTAGGGATCAAACTTTGTTATGTGTGCTTTAAACCTCTATTTTAGACATTGAGATAACAGCCTATGCACTCTTACTTATTGTGTTGGCTTAACACCGGATAATCTCCAAAGTTTGATAAATAAGTGTCTTATGGACGCTAGAGACCTTAGAGAAGAAATTCTAGATCTATCTTCCTAGAACCCTTCTTTTGGAAGTGCGGTGAGACGTTGGCGTATATTCTCAAGCGGCCTTCACCTTCTTCTAAAATCATCATCATTGTTGGGATCTGAATCTAATCATGGAGGTACGATCGATCTAGGTATGGAGAAATCATGCTTTCCATTGATCTTAAAATATTATTATGATTAATAGATTTTTATATAAATTACTGATTTTATTTCATAGATAATGATGGAATGATTAAATGAATGCATGCTATGATTAATAGATTTTTAATGTTAATGATGTTGGGTTAAAAAGAAGTCTGATTAAATTCCACCATGTGATTTGATGTATTTTGAGGCGTGCTCACGGATTGAAATCAATCGATTGACACCTAAAAGCAATTTCCGTGAATTCCCGCCAAACTTTGCATCAGATACTGCCTCGGTATTTGGGCCATAACTTTCTGTCCCAAACTCAGATTGAGGTGATTCTTATAGCGTCGGAAAGCTAACGACGGGCTTTACAACTTTTGTGTTTTAGCCCATTTCTGAATCAGACGTCGTGAAGGTCCAAAATGAGCTGCAAGTAGCACTAAGTTCCCGATGACCAAAAGTTGCAGTATTTTGATATTATTTTCGAAATTCTTGGGCTGTTTTACGCACCATGATCGTATGATATGCACTGTAATATTTATGCACCATGATTGTGTACACTTTGATATTTACGTACCATGATTAAATGCACTTAAATGCATATGTAATATGATATCACTCTCCTGCACTTTATATGTCCCATGATGATCTATATAATGCACAACTAAGATACATAAAACATGATGAAATGTCAAGCCATGATCAATGAGCATTAGACCCAACATCTTGTACATGATGGAATCTAAGGAGGTATTAGACCCAACATTTTGTGCTTGATGGAGTCTAACTAAACACGATTAAAGAGCATTAGACCCAATATCTTGTACATGATGGAGTCTAAGAAGGTATTAGACCCAACATCTTGTGTAAGATGGAGTCTAACTAAACAAGAGTATGATGAGCATGATTCAACCCAACGTCTTGAGCGGGACGGAGTTTGACATGCAATAAATGACATGATTTATTAGACAGAACGTCTTGAGCATGACGGAGTCTAACTAAACAAGTGATAAACATGATTAAGACCCAACGTCTTGAGCGGGACGGAGTCTAACGTGCATTAAATGACAAGAAAGATGAAATTAAAAGATATGATGCATTCATGTAATATTGATATATATGTTTATGTTCACTTCATTTCAGCTTAGTAAGATTATACATGCCACATGCACACATAAATGAAATATATCGAAATGTTTATATGGCTATAATTGATATTTTATGCTTCAATGGATTGCATGTCTGGTCCATACAAGTGTAAACTTACACCCCTTGTTTTTGTGAGTGACCAGATGAGACAGGTGTTGCCAATGACAATGTATGGGTCTATGGCGATGAGACGGCACGTGGTGCTCAAGAAACTAGACTGAATGGCGATGATGGCTTCGTGGCCTAATTAGCTATTTTCCTTTCTAGTTATTAGTAATTTTAAATAAATGGGACATTGATCAGTTAGTATTCTATCTAAACTGTTTAAGCTTTAATTACGTTGGACTTGTTATTGGAATAAGAACATTATCATGGGTTTTATTTAGATTAATTAATGTTCTAAAGAAATTTTATCTTCCGTTGTTTAAGGTGCTTTTATCGCCTTATTATGTTTCTATGGTTCTCGATACGAAGGTACGGTCTAATATCTTACAATTATGAGGTTGTGAGATCTCGGGTCGCGACAGTTTGTATCAGAGCTTAAGGTTGATTCTTACATCGGGAATATGTGTAATTAGAGTTTAACGTGAGATTGATCGGTTGGAGATGACGAACAAGCATATTGATGCGTTGACTGAGGTAATTGTGAGTGCCATCAATGCAACCAGCACTCCAAATACCCAACCTACTCCTGCTCCTAGGTCAGAATTGGACGAATTTAGGAAGAACCGACCACGATACTTCAATGGGACGGGAGATAGCGCAGAGGCTATGAAATGGGTGCAACAGATGGAAAAGATCTTCGATCTGATGGAGTGTAATGAAACAACTAAAGTGAGATTAGCAACCTACAAACTGGAGGGGGTTGCCGAGAACTGGTGGAGACAGTTGAAAGAAGCGACTTGTGTCGAAGAGCCTGGTTATGTATGGGACTGGGATGAATTCGTAAAAGTGTTTTATGATAAGTACTACCCCCAGAGCGTCCAAGAAGCAAAGATTGAGGAACTCCTGAACCTCCAATAGGGAGAGATGACTGTTGATGCTTATGCTAAGCTTTTTACAGAACTGAGCCAGTTTGCACCGACCCTAGTTTCTGACGAGAACTTTCTACTCAAGAGATTTGAGAAGGGTTTGAGGCCCCAGATTTGGACCTTGGTGGTTGGACACCGATGCGACTCATACAAGGACCTGATTGATAGATGTTAGACCATCGAGAGAGAATTAAAGGTGCCTTCACCGACTAGTAATGTGGGTCAGAGCTCGGCTAGAAACTTTCAATATGGCCGTCGAGATCGTGTGTTTTCTAAATCCAACATGAGATCGGAGAGTAGGGGCACTCCTTACTCAAGACCAGCCTTCTCGCAGCAGAGCAAGAATAATTCTATAGTGATGTCGACTGTAAAGACTACTCTGACCTGTACCACTTGCGGCAAGAATCATTACGGCACCTGCCTTAGGGGAACGGGTGCTTGTTTCAACTATGGACAGCTTGGGCATAAAGCAGCTGAGTGCAAGATGCCTAAGAAGTCATCTGGATCGAGGGCTATGCCTCCTGCGACGATTGCGGCTAATGGCCGCGTGTATACCCTATCTGATGCTGACGCTAGAGCTTCAGACGATGTCATCCAGGGTATGTTTATTTATTTAAAATTCATGATTAAGTTCTTTCATACATGTTTACGTAGTAATGTCATAAATATTAATTTGCATAGAATGACTACTTTTCGAAAATATTTTCAAAAATGAATTAAATGAATTTGTTAAGAACTAATGAGGATCTAGTAGACATTAAGCTTTTAAATTGAATGATACCCTTACGTTGAATAATTTAAGTCGTAGCATGTCTTGGGTGCCCAGGTTCGATGTTGATCGATGGCCTTTTTGCTCATGTGCTTTTGGATTCGGGTGCTTCCCATTCATTCGTCTCCTTAAACTTCACTAAGCGTCTTGATAAGGATTCATCTCCTATGAGCATTCCTTTGACCATAGCAACTCCTTTGGGAAAAAGTGTGCTTGCTGACAGAGTCTATCCTCGATGTTCTGTCCAGATTGGAACCCATGCATTGGTTGTTGATCTAATTGAATTAGACTTCGAAGATTTTGATGTGATCCTAGGGATGGATTGGCTCACTGAATCTCATGCGACCCTTGATTGTTTCACCAAGACCGTGATTTTTACCCCTTTGGATGGACCGACTTTTAAATTCAAGGGCGCACGAAAGGGTGCCATTCCGAAACTCTTTGCTTTATTAGAAGTCGAGGAAAAGCGGGGAGATATATCATTGATTCCTGTTGTAAATGAATTTGCTGGAGTTTTTCCTGGTGAGGTGACGGGTTTGCCGCCTAGTAGGGAAGTCAAATTTCAGATTGAGCTTGTACCTGGCACTGCACCGATAGCCAAGACTCCTTACAAGATGGCACCTGCAGAACTATCAGAATTGAAGAAACAGTTACAGGAACTACAAGATAAGGGCTTCATTAGAAGAAGTCAGTCACCCTGGGGTGCTCCTGTTTTATTTGTTAAGAAGAAGGACGGTTCTCAGAGGCTATGCATTGATTACCGACAGTTGAACCAAGCGACGATTAAGAACAAGTATCCATTGCCACGGATCGATGTTCTATTTGATCAATTGCAAGGCGCACGATATTTCTCTAAGGTCGATCTGAGATCTGAATATCACCAGTTGAGAGTGAGAGAGTCCAATATAGCTAAGACGACATTCAATACGAGGTATGGGCAGTTTGAATTTTTGGTAATGCCTTTCGGATTGACTAATGCTCCTGCAATCTTTATGGACTTGATGAACCGTATTTTCAAGCCCTACTTGGATCAGTTTGTGGTGGTTTTCGTTGATGACATCCTGATCTACTCCAAGTCTGAAGAAGAGCATGCCGAACACTTAAGGATCATCTTACAAACCCTATTGGACCATCAGTTGTATGCTAAGATGAGTAAATGCGAATTCTGGATGCATGAAGTGACATTTCTCGGCCACAGGATTTCTTAGGCAGGGATTACTGTTGATCCTGCAAAAATTGAAGCCATTGTAAATTGGGCGAGTCCCAAAAGTGTTACTGAAGTACGAAGTTTCCTTGGCTTAGCTGGTTACTATAGAAGGTTTGTGGAAGGTTTCTCAAAGATCTCAGGACCTCTTACAGGGCTGACCAAGAAAAATGTGAAATTCATTTGGACCGATGAGTGCGAGAAGAGCTTTCTTGAGCTGAAGAAAAGATTGACTACTGCTCCCATTCTAGTGATACCTTCTGGCAGTGGTGGCTTTACCGTTAATACTGATGCGTCGTATAAAGGACTAGGTGGTGTCCTGATGTAGAATGAGAGAGTTGTAGCTTACGGATCCAGGCAGCTAAAGGAGCATGAAAAGAATTACCCTACGCACGATCCAGAAATGGCTGCTATCATAATCGCGCTGAGGATCTGGAGACACTACCTATATGGAGAGAAATTCATCATCTCCACGGATCATCAAAGTCTTAAATACCTTTTTACGCAGAAAGACTTGAATATGAGGCAGAGAAGATGGTTGGAATTCCTGATCGATTATGATTGTGAGATCAAGTATCATCCGGGAAAGGCTAATGTTGTTGCCGATGCCCTCAGCAGATTTATTCCAGAACAGGTAATTCGACCAAGAGCATTGCTTTCGCACATTGTTATCACCTCTTCATTACTTGATCGAATCAGGGGATTACAGCTTGAAGATCCTATCCTCTTGAAATTGAAGGACGGTTGGAAGTCTGAGATTACTATCAGGGATGATGGGATGATGTTGTTCCAGGGACGCTACTGTGTACCTGATAATATAGAATTGATACGGGAGATCTTAGATGAAGCCCATAAGTCTAAGTTCTCTATTCAGCCCGAGAACAATAAGATGTACAAGGGATTGAAGAAAAATTATTGGTGGAATGATATGAAGAGAGAGATCGCTAACTACATGACAAGGTGTCTCACATGCTAGCAAGTTAAAGTTGAACATTAGAAACCACCCGGGTTACTTCAGCCACTACCGATAAAGGTTGAAAATGGGAGAGTATCGGCATGGATTTCATCACCGGTTTGCCGAGAACCCTGAAGAGGAACGACGCTATTTGGGTTGTGGTCGATAGATTGACTAAATCGGCTCATTTTATTCCGTACCGCATGACCTATTCAGCATCCCAATTGGCGGATATTTATATTCGTGAGATTGTCAAATTGCATGGTGTGCTTGCTGATATCGTATCTGATAGAGACCCTCGTTTCACGTCAAGATTTTGGCAAAAATTTCAAGATGGAATGGGGTCTAAGTTGAAATTTAGCTCCACTTTTCATCCTCAAACGGATGGGCAGACCGAAAGATTGAATCAAGTGTTAGAGGACATGCTGCGTGCTTGTGTACTGGACTTTGGAGGCAATTGGGACGAGCATCTATCTCTTGCGGAGTTCGCGTATAATAATAGTTACCAGTCCACTATATAGATGGCCCCGTATGAAGCCCTATATGGGAGAAGTTGCAGAACTCCTCTGTGTTGGGATGAGGTCGGTGTGAGAAGTTTGTTGGGACCTCAAATTATTGAAGACACGTCCAAGCAAGTTCAATTGATCCAAGAACGAATGCGGACCGCGCAGAGTAGACAGAAGAGTTACGTTGATTTGAAGCGTAGGAATTGGGATCTAATTGAAGGGGATCAAGTCTTTGTAAAAATCTCTCCTATAAAAGGAGTGATGAGATTCGGGCGGAAAGGAAAACTTAGTCCGAGATTTGTGGGACCGTTCGAAATTTTAAAGAGAATCGGAGAAAACGGTCAAGCTACCACCAAAGTTTGCCGATGTGCACAACGTTTTTCACATATCCATGTTAAAGAAATACGTGGCAGACCCTACTCACGTTATCGATTGGGAACCCTTGGAGGTTTATAAGGATATGTCCATGGTGGAGGTGCCTGTTTAGATTGTTGATCGGAAAGAGCAGACCCTGAGGAATAAAGTTATACCGCCGGTCCTTGTGATTTGGCAGCACCACTCTCGCGAGGAAGCCACTTGGGAGCGCGAGGATGTTATCAGGAGGGACTACCCCCATCTCTTCTAGTAGGGTATGACTCAATTTCGAGGACAAAATTTTTATAAGTAGAGAAGAATGTCATGATCTGAATTTTATACCTTTGATACACCTAAAATATGTGTATGTGTTTAATACTGTATTCCCCGCATACCTTGAGTTTTCAAAATGTTTTATCTAAAAATGCATGTTTTGTTTTTTCAAGCTTTTATATTTATTTTCATCATTAATGAACATAAGTTGTGTAATAGCCTACTGGTTAAAGACTTTAAGTTCTATATAAGAGGTCTAGGGATCAAATCTTGTTATGTGTGCTTTAAACCTCTATTTTAGACATTGAGATAAAAGCCTATACACTCTTCCTTATTCTGTTGACTTAACACCGAATAATCTCTAAAGTGTGATAAATAAGTGTCTTACGGAGAACCCTAAATTATAAGCTCATTTAGAGTTCTTCTTAAGAATAGAGCCATCAGAGACGCTAGAGAAGAAATTCTAGATCTATCTTCCTAGAACCCTTCTTTTGAAAGTGCTGTGAGACGTTGGCATATATTCTCAAGCGGCCTTCACCTTCTTCTAAAATCATCATCATTGTTGGGATCTGAATCTAATCGTGGTGGTACGATCGATCTAGGTATGGAGAAATCATGCTTTCCATTGCTCTTAAAATATCATTTTGATTAATAACTTTTTATATAAATTAGTGATTTTATTTCATAGATAATGATGGAATGATTAAATGAATGCATGCTATGATTAATAGATTTTTAATGTTAATGATGTTGGGTTAAAAAGAAGTCCGATTAAATTCCACCATGTGATTTGATGTATTTTGAGGCGTGCTCACGGATTGAAATCAATCGATTGACACCTAAAAGCAATTTCCGTGAATTCCCGCCAAACTTTGCATCAGATACTGCCTCAGTATTTTAGCCATAACTTTATGTTCCAAACTTGGATTGAAGTAATTCATACGGCGTTGGAAAGCTGACGACGAGCTCTACAACATTTGTGTTTTAGCCAGTTTCTACAACGGACGTCTTGAAGGTCCAAATGGAGCTATAATTAGCACTAAGTTTTCGATGACCCAAAGTTACAGTATTTTGATATTATTTTCGAAATTCTTGGACTATTTTACGCACCATGATCGTATGATACGCACTGTAATATTTATACACCATGATCGTATGATATGCACTGTAATATTTATGTACTATGATTGTGTACACTTTGATATTTACGTGCCATGATTAAATGCACTTAAATGCATATGTAGTATGATATCACTCTCATGCACTTTATATGTCCCATGATCATCTATATAATGCACAACTAAGACACATAAAATATGATGAAATGTCAAGCCATGATCAATGAGCATTAGACCCAACATCTTGTACATGATGGAATCTAAGGAGGTATTAGATCCAACATCTTAGGCTTGATGGAGTCTAACTAAACACGATTAAAGAGCATTAGACCCAATATCTTGTACATGATGGAGTCTAAGAAGGTATTAGACTCAACATCTTGTGTAAGATGGAGTCTAACTAAATAAGAGTATGATGAGCATGATTCAACCCAACGTCTTGAGCGGGACGGAGTTTGACGTGCAATAAATGACATGATTCATTAGACCGAACGTCTTGAGCATGACGGAGTCTAACTGAACAAGTGATAAGCATGACTAAGACCCAACGTCTTGAGTGGGACGGAGTCTAACGTGCATTAAATGACAAGAAAGATGAAATTAAAAGATATGATGCATTCATGTAATATTGATATATATGTTTATGTTCACTTCATTTCAGCTTAGTAAGATTATACATGCCACATGCACACATAAATGAAATATATCGAAATGTTTATATGGCTATAATTGATATTTTATGCTTCAATGGATTGCATGTCTGGCCCATACAAGTGTAAACTTACACCCCTTATTTTTGTGAGTGACCAGATGAGACAGGTGTTGCCAATGACAATGTATGGGTCTATGGCGATGAGACGGCACGTGGTGCTCAAGAAACTGGACTAAATGGCGATGATGGCTTCGTGGCCTAATTAGCTATTTTCCTTTCCAGTTATTAGTAATTTTAAATAAATGGGACATTGGTCAGTTAGTATTCTATCTAAACTGTTTAAGCTTTAATTATGTTAGACTTGTTATTGGAATAAGAACATTATCATGAGTTTTATTTAGATTAATCAATGTTTTAAAAAAAATTTATCTTCCGTTGTTTAAGGTGCTTTTATCGCCTTATTATGTTTCTATGGTTCTCGATACGAAGGTACGGTCTAAGATCTTACAATTATGAGGTTGTGAGATCTCGGGTTGCGACATGGAACCCTAGCTTCAATTTGGTAAGATTTCCCACTCTCTCTGTTGGGTTGATTAGATATTAATTTGGTGTTAAGTAGAGAGGTGCTTTTGTATTTGTGAAGAGTGTATTACACAAGCAGAAAGTTTAAAGCCTTTATTTTGAGGTAATGAGTAGCCATGGCCAAAAGTTCAAAGTTCCTAGACACATTGGCTGCCATGTTGAACCCTCCACATACTGATAGCCCTGGGGCAACTCGTAAGTCAGTAAGGATTGCAGAGGCCTCCACAGGTGGTTGAACCCCAAATTGTGCAAACTAAGAAGAGGGCAGCCCCAGTGAAGAAGGGCAAGGCTATGGCCTCTAATGCCCAAGCCAAAAAGAAATCTACTCCTAAGAAGAGGGCCAAAGAGCACCCACTTGCCAAAAGCCCTGAAAAATTCAGGAAGAAATAGAAAAAGGGCAAGGAAGTGGCCCAAGAGGTCCCTGAGGTTGCAACTAAGGAGGAGGAGGGTACTGAATACCTTAGAACCCCCTCTGAATGGGTGGCTGCCATTAAACTGGAGGCTGAGACAATTTTTGAGAAAGTTTTCTTTGAGGAGCTACCAGAGACATCTACCTCCATGGAATACCTAACCAAGGCAACTCTACTGCCCCTGTTGAGGCCCCAAATGCAGCTAGTCTTCCCTAGACTAGTGCAGTTGTTCTACCAAAATATTAGAGTAAAGACTGGGGATGATTGAAACCCAGCATTGCTAGTGTTAATAGATATGTTTGAGATGCTCTTCAACCAATATGTAATAGCTGAGATACTGGAGATACCAGCAAAGTATAACCCAGAGTGTGGCTTGGGCCCTCCTTTGACAGCGACAATAAAAGAAATTGCTAAGGAGTTGACTGGGGGGATCACAGCCTCTGGGTTGTCCATCAGGAAGAGAGATATGAACCCCAACCTCAGATTTATGGATGGGGTGCTATGAAAAAATGTGTATTGCTCTGGCCATGAGTAGGAGAGGAGGTCTCCCATTGCTAATGCACTCTTCCCCTTCCACAAGAACCACTACTTGGATGCTGCCAAATTAATTTTTGAAGGGTTGAAGGATATTCATGAGAAGGTGAAGACCAAGAAGAAACCCCATTCACTCTCCTACTATAGGCTTATTACAGCCTTGCTGAAGCTAAGAGGCTATCCATTTCTAATGGATGAGGAAACCATTGCACTGAACCCTATAAAATATGGTGAAAAGTAATGGGGTATCAGTGGCCCCATGATTGCCAAGGAGAAGAAGAAGGAAGTAGCTGATGTTGTTTCTGTGGCAACCTCTACAGTAGCCATCCCCTCTGCAACCATTCCTGTTGTCCCTGTTGCTGTTGCTGCTGCTACTACCTCAGCAGCCCCCACCTCTGCAGCCACTACTTCACTCTCTGCTATGCCAGTCAACCCTTCTATCCATATCCCCATCCCTGAGGCAGCCAGCTCAAGTGTGGCAGCCAGCACTCAAACCATTGCCTCCTCATCCATACCCTCACCTTTAGCTAAACCATCACCCTTGCACCTACTACCTCAATCCCAGCCTCACAACCCCCCATAGTTTCACCATCCGTACCTCAGCCAATCTTAACCTCATTACCACATACCATACCTATTGAGACCTTACCCATATCTATACCCTTGCTTACCTACCTAGCTCACCCTAGCCCAACTGTGAAGACCACCTATAAAAAGAAAAGAAAATTAACCAAAGCCCATACAGAGCCCCAACACACCTATATATCCCAAACTATCCCAATTCTTGAAACCACAACCATACTAGACCCAACCATTGACCTACCACCACCCTCAACAGTCCAAGCCTCTGAATCCGAGCTTCCCATCCTTGAAATCTCACACAGCTCCCCACTACATCCACCTCAGCCAATTGAAACCTCTATACCTTTTCAACCTGAGTTCCTTGAACCCTTAGGCCAATCAATCCCTTCCTCACCTACCCATGACCAAACCCCTTTTTCAGAAGAGGGATAGTCAGCCATGATGTCTTGTATCATAAGGGACATCAACTATGAGTTTACCCCTCTCCCAGACTCTCCTCACCCTCCTCATTTCACCCCTCCTCCAGATTCACCACAGCCCCATCAATTTACCCCTACACCTCCATCACCATAGCCCACCACCTTCACTCATGCACCTACTTCCCCATTTCAACCAATTCCACCCATCACCCCTGATTTCCTACTCCAAATCTTCAAACCCAAGCATTGGCCAACTCCCAAACCCAATCATCCATTGCAGCCAACCTTCAAGCTATGACCTCCACCCTTTAAAATCAGGCCTCAATCCAAACCAACTTACAAGCCATAGAAGCCACCTTCTCACTTTTAACCCAAACATCACAACAACTACCTATCCCTTCACCCACCCTTTTACCTACTCCACCTCCTTCTCCCAAACCTATAACCTCAGTTGTCACCACACCTGCTATTACACCCATTGCAACTATCCCATAAATCCCTCCTATTACCTTTACCAATGCCTCCACTCAAACTAAAGCTGAACCTAAACCAGAACCCCAACCTGGCCCTATCCAACCACCCATTATTCCCCTACCTCTTCCAATAACCCTCACACAATCCCAACCTGATCTCTCACCTGTTGTAGCTACCTTTGATGCTACCACGGATATGGAGGACCTAATCCCAACCTCCTCAATTGAAACCCAAATAGACCCAAAACCTAAACTTGAATTACCTCAACCCATTCCCTCTACTTCCATCCCACCCATGCCATCTTCCATCCCCTCTCCCTTGCTAGCTGGCCCTTCTTCAAGTGATGAGCAGCCCATCCAACCTGTCTCCTCCTTTTCTATACCTCCATACTCCACTCTCCTCCATGCCATGCAAAAGAACCCATACCTAAAAAAGGATGTCATAAGAGGCATGACTAATATCATAACCTCCATCAGGCATCCCTATGAAGAGAAGATCAGTCGAATGGAGTTGGATCACAGAGTTCAATTGCTGAGTATATTAAAGGGGTGGGGTAGAATTTTGATTCAATATGAAGCTGAAAAGTATACTGCAGCAACTGAGAAGCTGAGAGCAGATGGCCTAGAGAAAATGTTAGCTGCCTCCAAAGAAATCGCAAAGGCCATCAGGGAACTCTATGAAACTAGAGTTCTGCTTGCTGAAAAGAAGGCAAAAATCCTTGAAAGAAGAGTTGTTGAACTAACTGGCAGAGATCCTGCACAAGCAGCTAAGACTACCCCTCCTGCTAGTTCAACTGCTACTACTATGGAGAAAGAGAGAAAAAAAGGAAAAGGACTCCAAGTCAAGACTGAACTAGCAGAAAATTAGGATGTTTAGATATGCACATGTAGTTAGTTGAGATATTTTTGTATAATTTTTGTGTAGTTATTTTTCCTTACATTATACAAATTTTTGTTTTATCAATGAAATCTATCTTTAGTTTAGTTTATGTGGTTCAATTTATGTCTTTTTGTTTGTTTATTTTTGTGTGTTTTGTTTAATGCTTTTACTTTATTTTGTGTCTATTTTTGTGAACGATCCCTGTTGCAGATGTCTTTTATCTTTAAACCAGTGAGGACACTGCTCCTCATAGGTTTGGGGGTATGACAAGGTTTGCCAATGATATAGTTAACATAAGTGCAGCAGAATTAAGTGAGTAAGATAGATATGGAGCTGTGATCACCTAAGAAACTCAGAAAATGAGGAAATGTAAAATTTTTTGCAGACATCTAGGCATTAAAAACTTTAAAATTTTAACATTTTCATGAGGTGAACACCAAAAAAACTCACCTGTGTCAATACTTAGTGAACCATTAAAAAGAGAAAAATGTAAGGACATGACTAAGAGTTCAATGAAGACCATACCTAGTGAGATTTGGGCCTACAAATTTTTTTTTTTTTTTTTTTTTTTGAGGAGTTTCTTAGGCAATTCTTTCTGCTCTAAGGACTAGCTGAGTCAATGTCCTCACTAAAAGTTAGGCATCTCCAAGTTGAAACAGCTGACAGTATCCATGACATTTAGGAAAGGATCAAGGCCTTCTCTTAGACAATTTGAGCTTAAACATACCAAACCTGGTAAACTGCCCTTATGTATATACCTTTTGAGCCTTAATTTTCAATTTTCTTCAAAATATACCTGAGTATTTGTACCTGAACCTATGGACCTGATTCAAACCTACCCCCACTCTGAGAATTCAGGAGGTAAAGGAGAAGGAGTTGAAGATGGACAAGCTAGGGTCAACATTGGGTGAATGAGGAGAAAACACCTAAAGGACAGTAGTGTAGCAGCTAAGGAGGGTGGCATTTCAGAAAAATAAAAATAAAAAGAAAAGAAAAATTTATCCAAAAGAAAAACATAAAAAGAATAATGAAAGGGAAGAGAAAGGAGTCAAGAGGAAATTCCATTAGAAAAAGTAAAAAGAAGAGAAGCTGGCCACTTCAAGTCTGATAAATGCCAAAGAAGATGAAATGTGATGAACTAAAGAAGGTGAAGTCATGAATCACCTCCTTCACCTGCTGATTTCTCCATTTTGCATCTTTTTCATCCTTCCATTCTTTATAACCTACACCCATAAGCCACATTACAACCCAGTTATAGGACCTAGTGATCCTAAATGAATGAGCTATTATGTGGAGATGAGGAGTTATCTAATCTATAGTGAGAAATAGCCAATGATGCCAGGATTTAAGAGCTTTGCCTATGCTCATGCTTGCAGACCCATTTGGGGGCTGTAACTGCTCTTGAGCTTGTGAGAAAGTGAAAACCCTCAAAGTTCTTTATGAGAGACTGCCCTGATAAGCATTGGGTCTATTAGTGAATCTATTAGGCATTACCTAAAACCTAATTTTTTAATTGATGATGAGCTCAGTACTGACATACATGTGTTATTTCTCTTGTTGTAAGCTAATTGAAAATGATGTGCATACATGCAAAAGTTTTAATGATTAAATGTTTGTGCATGTCATTTGTTCAAATTCCTCACATATTGAATTGATGCTCTGTGTATTGACAACTGACTTGACAATTTTGCACTTTCGTTCACTGTTCCATTGAGAAGTTTGTGGGTACCTTTACTAAAAATCATCAGGAGACTTCACTCCTCCACTAAGGATCACCTAGGGGTTTAAAAGGCTTGATGCATATGATAAATCCATTCGTGCTCCCTATGAAAGTGGCATTAAAATTCTTAGAGTAGCTGTTTAGATTTTGCTTTGCTCAGGGACTAGCAAAGATTAGGTTTAGGGGTGTGTTATTCACTGAAAAGTACCACTCTTCACCTCTTAACCTAACCTTTGCTGGACCTTGAAGCTAACTAATAACTCTTGTTTAGCTTGTTTTGTAGATTAGTAATAACTTGTGCAGCTTAGCACAAAGTCCATGCCTTTGGTGCCAAGAAGAGAGAGAATTCAAGCCAAGGATGATAGCTGAGCCGGAGATTGATGGAACACCATGGTGGTACGCACCATGGTGACTATTTTGTATGTAATGATTGACCAAGGAAGTCTAACAGATGAAAGAAGTATAGATGAGAGGGGATGAAGTTGCAACATAAGCATGTGCATAGCAGCAGAGGAACAAATGACTTATCTCGCATAGTTGAGGTGCTGCCTCGCACTATTGAAATTCACTAGCAAATTCTTCTCGCACCGATGTTACATGCAGCACTTTAGAGCTCACGAAGAAGTTGCACAGCTCAGTGCAGGGATTATCATAGAGCAGTCTCTCGCACAGTAGTCGCGCACTTCAGCTACAATCAACACTTAAAGAACTCACGGAGCTCTCGCGCACTAAGCCTTTAGAAATACAGCTCGTAAAACTCTTGTGAGGATCAACCTTTAAAGCAGCCACACGCACTACCTCGCAAGACCAATCTGCGCAAATAGCAACAGCAACCTTACGAAGTTCTCACGCGGCTCTGAAGGAGAGAGATGCCTAAAAACTATCTCGCACAGCTCTCATGCGCTTAGAAGTTTAACCCTGTACCGAGCAAGATGTACAGGCATCTGTGTGAGTACCTCTCGATAGGAAATTTTGAAGCCCTACTGCGTGAGTGCATTCAAAGCCAGAGCAGTTGTTCGATAATACGCAGCCCACCTGCGCAAGTGAACAAACCTTCCAAGCTAATTCTTACCTCACAAGGACTCTGCAAGCTGTGCGAAGGAACTAAAGAGCAAAATGCAACTACAGGGACCTTTTGGGGATTTCCCCAGCTCTAAGGCATGCATCCCGAGGCTTGGATCTCTAGGCACACATCCCAAAGCATCCAAGGGTTAGAACAATGCCACATCTACTAGGAAAATTAGGGTTTACTCTTCTCTGAGCTAAGGCATTAGAATTGAGTATATAAGTTGCACTTATAACTTAGAATTTTTATCTCTCCTTCAACCTCTGTCTGTGGTGAGCTCGAGCAAGCTAGGGTTAGGGTTTGCTCACTTCTTTTTCTCATTTTTCTTCTCTCTTAGCCCAGCACTTGCTGGCTAAATCCTCTGTAAACAATTAGGTGTAGTTTCATTTAGTTTTGTAGTGGGTCTTGTAATCTTTGGGATTTTGTGAAGAGCTGTTATGCACAAGGCTGTTGCCTTGAGAAATTGTATTGTAAGTAATTTTGATCAATAGAATCTATACTTTAAATATTCATTCAATCTATTATTTTCCTATTTACTCATAGTTTTGTTCAGGCTATAGCATGTATTTAGGATTTGAGCTGATTGAAAGGCCCGTGGAAGCTTGAGCTTGTAGCCCTGGGACCATGGTGGCAGCACCAGTTTACATATTCTATCTCATCATCTGTGGGTAAGGCAGCCTCTGTGGATAGCTTGTGACCATTTGGGTGGACAGACTATAGCCCTAGGGCAGGTCTTGGTCACAGATGTGAGAAAGATTCTTCTCCTCTGCACTTGAGCTTGTAGCCTAGTGAGAGGTTTTTGCAGGAACAAGCTCCCCTCTGTTTTACTTGACCAATATCAGATGTTAGATCTGATTTCTCTGTAGTGATTACAGACTTGTGAGTTGAGTCATTACAGGCCTTTTGTAGCAATGACCAGCTAAATCTAAATTCTCATTCAGCCTGAGATACCTTGTGGTTCCCACCTGATTTTTAGTCTTTTTGCTCCTATGAATGCCTGCCAAATCTGTAACAGATCTAGGGAGCTTGTAGCCTTGCAAACATAGTGTCTGCAATGGTTTTCATGGCCTGATTTAATTCATTAGTTGGAGGAAATCTATTGGATAGTCTGTGACCATTTAAGTGGATAGATTATAGCCTTAAGATCAGTCCACTCCTTTGGATTAGGTTAACTTTCTGATTTATTTAATGAAATTTGACAAACTCTATTGGATAGTCTGTGACCATTTAAGTGGACAAAGTATAACCATAAGAGGAGTCTAAATGGCATGGGTTAAGTTGGATTCTTCTTTCTTGCTATGGTTTTTGATAGCACACCAACAAAGATTTGCTGCAGAGACAACCCTATATATGAGTTATATAACTAAATTAACTTTAGCTTAAACTGCTTACTTCCCATTCTTTTATCTTTATTTTAATACACACCATAACCACCTTCTTCATACCCCTTTCTTTACGATAGGACTATACTTTATTTCTCTTCTTTTAGTGTTAATTTAGTATAGTTGGGACACCCAACTCCCTCTCTTTAAGATTATCAGATTTGTAGCCAGATCTGGAGGACTATTATAGCCCATTTTAGGTTCTAGATCATTATCTCTGTGGGATAAACTCTTACTTACTTAAAACTTACTGCAATAGCCCTGTATCTTACAGGCGGTGTGTACTTTTGGTTGATGTTTTCATAGCCATTTCACTCCACCGATGTATTTTGATTTTTACTACCTCATATCACTTTAAATAAATATCTGGCACACAGAAAATAAACCAACAACTGCTAAATCTCTGTCACCAATTTCGGATAAGGGCATCTTGACTGTAGTTCTGAGGTCAGCCATGCCCCTAATGGCATCCCTTTTGATGTAGGGACTTTCTTTCATTGCCCTAAGGAGGGTGGAGAATGGAGGCATGGGGTTGGAAGAGACAGGTAGGATGTTATTATAAGCATTGGAAGAAGGGCCAACCAACGTATGGGGTGGTGTGGATGAAGATGAAGGGATGGAGGATGGACTGGGTAGGGTGGAGGTAGAGGGTAATGGCTAGGGGTCTTCAGGTTCAGATTGTGTAAGATTTATTACCTCAGGGTTTGTTTGGGAGGCAATGGAGGAAGTGGGGAATAGGTCATCTACATCTGTGGCAACATCAATTGTTGCTACTGCAGGTGGGGTTGCAGGTTAGGGTTGCGGGTAAGTGAGTGCCAGAGATGGGGCAATAAGGGGTGGCTGTATAGGGTTAGGTTCAGGGTCAGTTTGGGTTGAGGCAGTGGTAAATAGAATTGGAGGGGCTTCTTGAATAGGTTCAATGTGGGTAGCAGCAACTGTTGTTGCTGCTAATGTTAAGGGTTGGAGAGATGGGGGTGTTATAGGTATGTGGGTAGGTGGAGGGGTAAATGGTTGTTGTGTTGGTGGGGTTAAGGTTAATTAGGTGGACTGGATGGCTTATAAATTGGTTTGAATGGTGGCCTGGTGTTGGAGGGAGGAGTGTATGGCTTGAAGGTTGGCCTCTATGGATATTTTGGGTGTTGGCCAACATTTGGGTTTGAAGGGAAAGGAGGAGATTGAGGATTTGGGGTAGGAGATCAGGTGTGATAGGTGTTGTGAGTTGAGTGGTTTGAATTAGTTGAAATGGTGAAGTGGGTGCATGATGGAAGTTAGTAGGCTATGGCGAAGTAGGGATAGGGGTAAAATGATGGGGCAGTCATGACTCTGGAAGAGAGGTGAACTCATAATTGATGTCCCCAATAATAGAGTCCATCATCACTGAGTACCCCTCTGATGAGAAGGGGTCTTGGTCATGGGAAGGAGAAAATGGAAGGGAGTTCAATTGAATGAGGTGAGGCTGCAGGGGTTGTGGTTGCAGGGGTTCAAGTATGGTAGGTTCAATGTTTGAAGAGAGTTCAGTTGAATGAGGTGAGGCTGCAGGGGAGCTGTGAGGGATGTTTGGGAGGTAAGGCTCACTCTCATCATGGTGGACTGAAGAGGCTTGTGCTGGTGAGGATGGGTGTATGTTAGTGGTTAGGTCTAGTATGGCTGCTGTTTCAGGGACATGGATAGGTTGGGATATATAGGTGGGATAGGGCTCAGTGGGGGCTTTGGTTGGTTTCCTTTTTTTGTATGTTAATTTTACAGGTGGGCTGGGATGGGCTGTGTAAGTAAGCACAGGAATGTGTAAAGGTACAGATATAGTCACAGTAGGTATGGTGGGTGTAGGTGAGGTATGGTGGCTGAGGTAATGGGTAAAATTGGCTCAGGGAGAGATGATGCAATTGTGGAGGGTTGTGGGGTTGTGGTTATGGTAGTAGCTGGCATGGGAATGGAGGTGAGTGTGGAAGGGGTGTGTGTAGATGATGATGGTGGAATGGGTTGTGATGGGAATGGGATGGTGGGGATAGCTGACATAATGGAGGTGGCAGCTTGAGAGATGGCAGCAAAGCTAGCAACATCAGCTGAGGCAGGTGTGAAAACTGCAGAGGCATCAACAGAGGCAGCAACACCCTCTAGGATTGTGGGGGCTGCTTGATCTAGCAGCTCTTCCTTCTTCTTCTTCTCAATCAGTGTACCACTGATCCCCCACCGCTTCTTCTCACATTTACTAGGGGCCAAGATGAGGGTTTCTTCATTCATATGGAAGAGGTAGCCCCCCAGCTTCAACAGAGCTGTAATGAGCCTGCAATAGGGCAAGGCATGAGGCTTCTGCTCCCTCTTAACCTTCTCATGGATGTCTTTCATCCCTTCAAAAATCAGCTTTGCAGTATCAATGTAATGGTTGCAGTAGAAGGAGTAGAGGGCATCAACTATTGGGGGCCTCCTCTCTTGTTGGTGCCCAGAGCAGTACACATTTTTTCTTAAGACTCCATCCATAAACCTCAAACTTGGAAGTAGGTCTCTCTTCCTAATTGACACCCCAAATGTTGTAATCCCTCTAGTGAGCTCTTTAGCTATATCAGGGATGGTGGCAGTCAAAGGTGCACCGAAGCCACACTCTGGGTTGTATGTGGTTGGTATCCCAAGAATTTTAGCAATTGCTGTCTGGTTGAATAGCATCTCAAAATCATCAATCAACACCAAGAGAGCAAGGTTTCCTACATTCCCTATCTTCACCCTGATGTTCTGGTAAAGCAATTGCACTAGCCTAGGGAAGACTAGCCGCAGCGGGGGCCTGAGCAGGGGTAGTAGTGAGGCCTTGGTGGGGTATTCAATTGATGCAGCAGTTTCAGGCTCTTCCTCAAAGAAAGCCTTATCAAAGGCAGTCTCAGCCTCTAGCTTGATGGTAGCCACAAACTCAAAGGGAGTTATGAGTGACTCATCCTCTTGTTCTTCCTCTTGGGAAACCTCAGGGACCACTTCCTTGCTCTTTTTATGCTTTTTCATAGGTTTTTCAGGGCCCTTAGCAGCAGGGGGTGGTCTCTAGCCCTCTTCTTAGGAGCTGATTTTTTCTTGCGATTAGGGGCATCAGAGGCCACAGACTTGGCCTTCTTCACAGGAGCAGCCCTCTTTTTAGTAATATCCACTTGGGACTCAACCTGTGGTGTAGGTACATCAGAGGTCTTCACAGTGGAGGCCTCTGCAATCCTCATGGATTTCCTTATGGCCACAGGGCTGCCAGTAGGGGAAGGGTTTAGCATGGCAGCCAAGGTATTAATTAACTTGGAACTCATGGCCATGGCTACACAAATTCTTAAAATTAGGTCTTGAAACTCACAGATTGGGTAGTTCACACCCCAAGGAAGGTTTTGCACAAAGAATCCTCTCTACTCAATGCTACAATAGCAGACCAATCAAAGTAAAGGAGGGATGGAGAACACTTACCACAAAATAGCTAGTGTTCCACTTTAATTGCTGCACCATGGATAAAATCTCCCCAGAACAAGTGGAAAATGACCGGTAGTTGGTGTGGAGCACAATGGGGAGGAGCAGAGTAACAGTGTTGGAGTGGTATGGGCAGTACAGGAGAAAGAATGGAGAAGGAAGCTCGAAAGTGCTCAATGGAAACTAGGTTAAAGAGAAGAAGAATGATGAAATGAAAAACTCATAGGGTATAAATGGATGAACCCATGCCTTGCACGGTTCTCGCCAAGTGCTCGCGGGGTAAATTCTTCTCACGGTCCGAAGTGGTATCTCGTGAGAAATGCATTTGTTGAGAAGAATAAAGCCTCGCGAGGTAATCGCAAAGCTGGTGCTGAGTCTGACGTGCGAGAGGTAGAATTGCAGACCTCACGTAGCTGAAGGTTTAATCTTGTGAGAAAAATATATGCAGAGAGCCAAGGGCCTCGCGAGGTAGTTAATAGTGCAAGCTTTAGAAATTTTGCTCATGAGGCACACGCGAGGTACAAAATGCATGCCATCCCCTTGTCACGCAGTTCAATGTCGCAGAGAAGAAAAAAACTCGCGCGGCTCAATTTCAGGCTTTCTTCAAGCATTTCACTCACGAGGCTCTCGCGACGTAGCAAAGTTCATTACAGAGCCCCGCGAGAAAGCCAAAAAGAGGTCACAAGTGTGAACTGCAAGCCATTGAGCCTCGCGAGAAAACAATATTCAAACTTCTCAGTGCTGACACTCTGGCATGTGCATCTAAAATGTCATGCATAATGCCATTATGCCTTAGCACCACATTCCTTCACAATTCATCTACTTCACCTCTGACAAACTTATGCCTATTACCAATATATGCACAGAATCAATATCTTAGCATTCAAATGATTTTAGCATACAACAGGTCCATACACATTTAAATGACAGCAGGTCCATGCACATTGTAATCACAACAGGAAGTATGTCTATGAGATTCAGATGACAAAACATGCACATCAACAACAACAATAAAATAAAACAAAATAAAATAGGCACATCAACAACACAAGAAAGACAATACATGACAGATTTTTAAACAACGCCAAAAAAAATTCAACAAGTATGATACACAGTTTACAGAACTATGGATCACTAAGCAATGGGAGGTTCATGAAGGTGGATGGTCTGAGGAGGCTCCACAAAATTTTTTACACAAATCTTCAGCCTTTGACCATTCACTTTCATGCTCTTCCCAGAAATGAGATCCAAGATATCCACAGCAGCAGATGGGGAGGCATGGATGACAGTATAATGTCCATCCCACCTGGATTTTAACTTCCTTGAAAAGAATTTTAATTTGGAGTTAAACATCCATACCTTGGTAGCAGCCTTGAAATCCTTCCTCATTAGTCCCTTGTCAAAGAAAGATTTTGATTTCTCCTTGTAAATCCTTGAGTTGGCATATGCATCCAATCTCAATTCCTCAAGCTCTAATAGTTGCCGCTTCCTATGCATACCAGCAGGTGTTAGATCCAAATTCAACGTTTTAATAGCCCAATAGGCTCTAGGTTCCAACTCCACTGGTAGGTGATAGGCCTTGCCATAAACCAGTCTTAAAGGGGACATGCCAATGGGAGTCTTATAGGCAGTCCTATAAGCCCACAGTGCATCATTAAGCTTCATAGTCCAGTCTTTCCTGTCTGCCCTCACTATCTTTTCTAGGATATGCTTAATCTCCCTATTTGAGATTTTAACCTACACACTAGTCTGGGGGTGGTAGGGAGTTATAATCCTATGAGTAATAGAATATTTCTTGAGCAAGCTCTCAAAATATTTGTTACAGAAGTGGCTTCCCCCATCACTGATGATGGCTCTAAAGGTGCCAAATCTTGAGAAGATATTGTCTTTGATAAACTTCAGGACAACCTTATAGTCATTAGTCCTTGTAGCAATGGCATCAAGCCACTTGGACAAATAGTCCACTGCCACAAGGATAAAATTGTAACCATTTCAGAGAGGAAAGGGGCCCATAAAATCAATTTCCCAGATATCAAATAGTTGAACAACAAGAATGGGCTGCAATGGCATTGAATTTCATATTGACAAGCCACCCATTTTCTGATATCTTGCATAAGCCTTGCAGTGGGCGTATGCATCCTTATACAAGGAGGGCCAATAGAAGCCACACTGTAATACCTTAGCTATAGTTTTTCTCCCACTGAAGTGACCCCCACAGGCATTTTCATGGCACATGCTTAGAATACTGAGAAGTCACTCTCAGGGACACATTTTCTGATGATTTGGTCTGCACAGTAAATGTATAGGTAGGGTTCCTCCCAAAAAAAGAACTTGACTTGTGAAAAGAACAAGTCTTTATCCATTTTATTCCAATGGGAAGGGACCCTGCCAACAGCCAAGTAATATACAATATTGGCAAACCAAGGTACAATGAACTGAGTAGCAAATAGTTGCTCATCAGGGAACAATTCATTGAGTGGTGCAGCGACACATTCATCCAACAAGATTTTAGAGAGGTGGTCAGCCACCACATTCTCATCTCCCTTCTTATCCTTGATCTCAAGATCAAACTCCTGCAACAGGAGGATCCATCTGATCAGCCTAGGTTTAGCATCCTTATTGGCCAATAGGTATTTCAAGGTTGAGTGATCAGTTAAATACAATAATTTTAGACCCAAGTAAGTAGGGTCTAAACTTGTTCACAGCAAACACAACAACTAGCAGCTCCTTCTTAGTTGTGGTATAGTTGAGCTGAGCCTCTGCTAATATTTTTCTTACATAATAAATCACAGCTGGCACCTTATCCTTCCTCTGTCCTAGGACAACACCTATTACCAGGTCTGATACATCACACGTCAGTTTAAAGGGGAGCGAGTAATCTGGGGCCTAGATTACAAGAGCAGTGGTGAGATACTTTTTTAAGACCTCAAAGGCCTCAAGGCCTCAAGGCACTCAGCAGAAAATTTAAATTGCATATCCGGACACAGCAGGTGGCACAGTGGCTTTGCAATTCTGCTAAAGTCCTTAATGAACTTCCTGTAAAATCCAACATGTCCTAAAAAGGATTTGATTTGTTTGACTATCCTGGGTGTGGTTAGGTGTGAGATCAGGTCCACTTTAGCTTTGTCAACCTCTATACCTCTGTGGGAGATCACATGACCTGACACAATTTCCTGTGTTATCATGAAGTGGCTCTTCTCCTAGCTTAAGACCAAATTGGTCTCTTCACATCTTTGCAAAACCAGGTCAAGGTGTCTTAAGCACTGACTAAAGCTGTCCCCATAGACTGAAAAATCATTTATAAAGATTTCTAAGAACTTGTCAATCATATCAGAGAAAATGGCATACATGTACCTTTGAAATGTGGCTGGGGCATTACACAGTCCAAAAGACATCCTTCTGTAAGCAAAGGTGCCAAAGGGACATGTGAAAGTGGTTTTCTCTTGATCTTGAGGATACACAGGGATTTGGTTATATCCTGAGTATCCATGAAGAAAGCAATAAAATACTTTCCTAGCCAATTTGTCTTGAATTTGGTTAATGAAGGGGAGAGAAAAGTGGTCTTTCCTGGTCTTGGAGTTGAGTTTTTTGCAATCTATGCAAACTCTCACGCCAGTGGTCTCCCTAGTTGACATCAACTCCTTAGAATTAGAAGTAATAACTGTTATGCTTGACTTTTTGGATACCACCTGAATAGGTGACACCCACTCTGAATCTAAAATGGGGTAAATCACCCTTGCATCCAACAGTTTTACTATCTCTTTTAAGACCACCTCTTGCATGTGAGGATTAAGCTTCCTCTGCATCTCCCTAGAGGATTTTGAACCCTCTTCCAGATAAATTTTGTGCATGCAAACTAATGCATCAATGCCCCCAAGATCAATAATTATCCACCCCATTGCCTTTTCATACTTCTTGAGAACACTCGATAATTCGTCCTCCTGCTCACTAGAGAGAGAGGAAGAGATAATCACTGAAAGCATTTTATTTTTCCTCAAGAAGGCATACTTTAATGTGTCAGGGAGCTGCTTAAGCTCCAGATCAGAGGAACTTTTAATAGAAGGCAACAAAGGTGCCTTGGTGGTTTGAGGAAGGGGCAAGAATATAGGTTTCTAGCTAGAATGTTGCACTAGACCCACAAAAGATTCTATTTTAGTGTTGTATTCTGTCATGAGAGCTTGGGCCTCCTCCTCAACCTTACCCTAAATATTTTCTAGGTTCTCAGCCACATTATCCCAATCCAGCAGATTGGATAACTCTCCTTCGATATGGCCATCTAGTACATCTATTGCACAACAGCCTTCAATATCCATCTGAGGCTGCCTAACAGTATTGTACATATTTAATTGGGTCTTCATGTTCTCAAAGGTCACCTCTATTACCCCTAACCTGTATTGAATGCAAGCATTGGCAGTGGCTAAGAATGGCCTACCAAGGATGATAGGAATTGGGGTTTTACTTTTGTAAGGGTCCATGTCTAAAATTAGGAAATCATCAGGACAGTAAAATTTGTCCACCCCTAACAAAACATCCTCCACCACACCCACAAGTCTTCTCTATGACCTATCAGCCAGCTGGAGCACAACTAAAATAGATTTCAGCTCCCCCAAACCCAACTCCTCATATACAAAATATGGGAGCAGGTTCACAATGGCCCCCAAGTCCAAGAGGGCTCTACCTATGGTGTGATTTTCAATTATGCAGGGGATGGTAGGTATCCCTGGGTCCTATAATTTCTCAGATGTGGCTATGGACATAACTGATTCCACATGTTCCACGGTAAAAACTTTTTTGGATAGCTGCGCCCTTGCTTTCTTTTTCTGTGTACAGAGGTCCTTTAAGAATTTGGCATAGGCAGGGACCTGCTTTATAACATCATGCACGGGCAAATTTATCTTGACCTACTTGAAGGTCTCCATCATTTCCTCTAACTGAGCATTTCCCTTATAAAAAAGAGATGGTCCAGCAAGTGCATGAGGAAATGGCAGCTGTGGGACTGCTAGTGCCATAGCTGCATGCCTAGCAACATCATGATCAAATTTTTATTTTTTCCTCTTTTCTTCATTTATTGCTTGTTGTTGGGGCTCAACATCAGCCCCCTTATTTTGTCCTTGCTACTCCACAGCGGGTGATGAATTCAATGGCTCTTCTATATGCACATTTTTTTCTTTTTCATTCTCCATGGTTTCCTCAGTTGCCCTGCCCACTGAATTATCAACCACCCTGCCACTCCTTAGGGTAGTGATTGCATTAGCCTCCTCATGGGTAGAAGAGCCTTCTCTAATCATGTACTGCCCTTTAGGGTTGACTAGGCAACCTACTCTCTTCTCTCTTGTTCAAAGCATTGCAGATTTGACCCAGTTGGTCCTCTATTTTTTTAATACTTTGCCCATGAGAATTCAAAGTTTGTGCTAAGTTTCTCAGATTTTGCATTGACGCCAGCATTTACTCTTCAAAGGAAGGGGATCTACATTATGATGGGAGCAAGACCAAATGATTTTGCTGTGGGGCAGGCAACTGAAAATTCTGCATAGGTGCATATCCTTGGTTGAATTAGTGTTGAGGTTTGTATGGAACTACAAACTATGGTTGCTGGGGCTGTTGGTATGTATCTTGTCTCCACCTCAAGTTGGAGTGGTTTCTCTAGGTGTACCCAGCAAGTTGTTGTCCATATGCCTGGGCAGCATTGACATGTTTCATAACTAATTTAGGGAACTGGTTGGCTGATGGACATTCTTAAAGTGAATGTGTGGGAGATTGGCATATCAGACGTGCCTCTTCTACTTGTGCAGCCATTCTAGGTTGCATCACATTCATCAATTTATCAAACTTTCAACTCAAATTGTCCACCTTCTTTTCCAATTCACTCTAAACCTTAACCTCATACATGCCACCTCTAAGGGTGGATTCTTTCACCAATTTAGCTTGGGCCTAACAGTCATAGCGCGACAGTGACTCCTGCTGCATGGAATTCTCACCTATAATATCAAAAACTCCCATGCCTCATCAGTTGTCTTGTGGAGATAACTACTCTAACATGAGGCATCCACCATGCCCTTACTTTTGGGATTAATTCCTTGGTAAAAGACTTGTACAGGTTGCCACTGTGGAATTTGGTGGTGGGGACATTGTTTTAACATTTCTTGAAACTCTCCCATGCCTCATAAAAATCTTCAATTGATGATTGAGTAAATGATAGTATATTTGTCCTCATCTGATTAGTTTTATTCATAGAAAAGAATTTTACTAGAAATTGGCTTTGGAGGTCACTCCATGTCTGGATGCTATCGGCTGGGAGCTTAAAGAGTCTGGTGTTGGCTTTGTCCTTTAGGGAAAAAGAAAAAAGTTTAAGTTTGGTGGCTTCAGGTCCCAAGCCAGCAATGTTAAATGTGGTGCAAAGTACCAAGAATTGATCAATGTGCTTGTAAGGATCTTCCTTACTGAGCCCATGAAAAGATGACAGCATGTTAATGGTGGACTTAATTTCAAAATTTCCCTCAACTTAAGGAAATTGAATGCAGAAGGGAGATGTGTAATCCCTGGGTGCATTATATTCCTTCAGTGTCCTTTACCTCTCAGCCATCACAGCTGGCTTAGTTTCAACAACAGGGGTTGGTGTGGTGTTTCTCAGACTAAGGACCCTTTCAACCTCAGGATTTGGAGGTTCCAACTCAGGGTTAAGAAACCTTCTACCAAACATACACACACAGAATTAGCAGGTAAAGAAAATGCTCACAGCACACTTAAAGAATTTGCAAATAGAATTATAGTTAAATAGGATTTACAACTAAACTATTGACAGGGAATTCATCACAAATGAACTAAGTTTTAGGGCAAAATAAGTGCAAACAGAGCAAGCTAAACTCCAGCTGTAGCTCTAGCTTTAACCTGCTGCTGCAATCCAATTCTACAAGAATTCCAACAAAAATCAATAGTACTTTTTATTCAATTAAAGGTACAACTACAAAGAATTTTCTAGACTAAAATATAATACAACTAAGGTCTACTAAAAAGATCAAGATCCCCGACGGTGGCGCCAAAAACTTGTTGGTTATCTTAGGTTGTTGTTTGTTATTGGTGACAAAATAGTGGTGAAGAAAAATAAATCAAAAAGTGAAGAGATGGAAATTGGTTAAAGCAACAAATCTAAAATACATAGCCTACAAGATACAGAGTTGTTGTAGCAAGTTTTGAGTAAGTAAGAGTTTGTCCCACAGAGAAATTGATCTAGAATCCAAAATGGGTTATATTAGTAGGCCTCCAGATCTGGCTACAGATCTAGCAATCCTAAAGAAAGGGATTTGGGTGTCACAACTACACTAAACTAACACTAAACAAAGAGAAAAAAAGTACAGCCCTATCCTAAAGAAAGGGCTATGAAGAAGGTGATAATGGTGTGTGATGAAATAAAGATAAAATTGGGAAGTAAGCAATTAAGCTAAAGTTATTTCAGTTCTGTGACTCAGATTTAGGGTTGTCCTTCAGATGGCTACAAGCACATCTGCAAGGTGGAAGTATCTAACTCAACTCTTATGGTTTGACCTGGTCTCTTAAGGCTAAAACCTGTCCACTTAATGGTCACAGATTATCCAATAGAGAGGATCACACCACATGAGTTAAATCAGAAAACCAATCTGATCCAAGGGCATGGACTGATCTTAAGGCTATAACCTGTCCATTCAAATGGTCACAGATTATCCAATAGATGTCCTCCAACTAATGGGACAAATTAGAACATGAAAATCATTGCAGACACCATGTTTGCGAGGCTACAGGCTCAGGTATCCATGGGAGCAAATAGCTCTTGAAAAACCAATGGAAACCACAATTGTTCAGAGGCTATTTGGGAACTTAAATGCAGCTAGTCATTTCTACAAAAGGCTTGTAATGACTCGCCTCACAAGGTTGTAATCTCTACAAAGAAATTAGATCTAACACCTGATGATGGTCATGTAAAACAGAGGACAGTTGTTCCTGCTACAACCTCTCACAAGGCTACAAGCTTAAGTACAGAGGAGAAGAATCCTTCTTAGATCTGTGGCTTGAAATCACCCTAGGGCTATAATCTGTCCACTCAAATGGTCACAGGCTATCCACAGAGGCTATCCCAACTACAGAGGACTGAAATGGAACATAAAAATTACTGCTGCCACCATGGTTATAGGGCTACAAGCACAAGCTCCCATGGAATTTTCAAATCAGTAAAATCCTAAGTGTAAGGCATAGATCAAATAATACTATAGACAAATAGGAGAAAAGCAGATTGAATAAGTATTAAAATAGACATTTCATTGATTAAGCAAATACTTACAATGAGATATCCTCAAGGCAGTAGCCTTGTGCAGAACAACACTCAACAAGTCCCAATGATTACAAAACCCATTACAAAAATTGAATTAACTATGCCTAACTGATTACAGAGATCATAACCAGTAAGTGCTAGACTAACAAGGAAGAAAAATGGAAAAAGAAGGCGATCAAACCCTAACCCTAATCTACTAGAGCTCACAGCTGACTGAGGTTGAAGGAGAGATCCTTTTCCAAGTTTAAATTATAGCTTATATACTCAGTCCTTGATGCCTTGGCCAAGAGGAGATTAAACCCTAATTTTATAGTTGACGTGGCTTGGTTACAACCCTTGGAATCCTTGGGATGTGTGCATTGAGATCAAGGCCTCAAGATGTGTGCCCTAGACCTAGGGAAATCCCTAAAAGGTCCCTAAGTATGGAATGAGAAGTGGAGAACCAGAGCTTCGTGAGGCTGGCTTGGTTCTTTAATTCAGTCACATAGTTTGCAGAGTGTTCGCGAGGTCAGATTTGGCTTGGAAAGCTCCTTGCTCGCATTGAAGGTTGTGGCTTATCATGCAACTGCTCTGTCCTAAAATGCTTTCACGAGGTAGAATTTACAGTGCTTTGGTTTAGCTTGCGCAATGGAGCTTCAGAAATTTTTGTTGGGAGGGTCTTGCGTGGAAGAGCTTGGATCTCGCTAGGCTCCGTGTGTAGTGCATAGCATAGCTCACTAGGCAGAGGTTTAGGCTTTTACGTGTGCGAGAGCTGCGCGAGAGATTTTCTAGAGCTCTCTCTCTTCTAGAGCTATGCGAGAACTGCACAAGCTTGCATGAGTCTTTTGTGTAAATTGCTCTCATGAGAATGCGTGCACAGCTAATTTAAGACTTGATCCCCACGAGAGCTTCGTAAGTTGGATTTTTGAAGGTTTTAGTGTGCGAGTGCTTCGCGAGGACTTTGATTGTTGATAGCAAATGAAGCGCGCAACTGCTGCACAAAGTAATTCTTTGAGACCAATCCTTCGCTAAGCTCCGCAAGTTCATGAGTTCACTTTCTGCTGCAAGTATTGACTTCGTGAGGTAGCTGCTGCAGATTTAAATAGCGCAAGGCAACACTTATGACTGCGCTAGGTGACACTTCTGCTCCTCTGCTGCAGTGTAAATGTTGCTGTTGCACCTTTCTCCACTCATATCCATTCTTCTCTCATCTGTTGGAATTCTTGGGTCCACCATGACATGCAAAATAATCACCATGGTGTGTACCACCATGGTGTTCCATCAGTCTTTGGCTTAGCAGCCATCCTTTACTTGCATTCTCTCTCTTATGGCTTTAAACAGTTGAACTTTATACTAAGCTGTAGTTGTTATTATTGACTACAAAATATACTCGACAGAGGATTATTAGACAGCTACAAGGTACAGTAAAGGCTAGGTTAAGAGGTGTAAAGTGGTACTTTTCAGTATATAACACATGGTAGGGGGCTAATTCAAAAATTGTTGTCTTGGTGCATCACCATGGTAGGATTGTTGATTGGAATTGTAGGGCAAGGCCTGCTACTATTGGGTATGAGGTGAATCAACTTGTCTCCAGCTCAGGTTTGGGTGGTTCCTCCAAGTGTACCCAGCAGGCTGCTATCCATATGACTGGACAACATTGGCTTGCTCATTTAAAAATTCAAGGAATGGACCAGCAAAGGGACAATGAAGATGGGAGTCTGTGGGTGAGTGGCATCTCGTGCATGCCTCTCTAACGTGTGCAGCCACGTGGGGCTGCAACACACTCAATACCTTATCAAACTTTTTTGACGATGTGTCCACTTTTCTCTCCAGGTCATTGTAAACATTCACTTCATACAATTTTCAAGAGACATGGGTTCTTTTGCACCTCTAGTAGGTGGCTCAATGTCATAACTTGACAGAGCCTCCTGCTGGAGAGAATTTTCACTTATGAGCTCAAACATATCCCATGCTTCTACAACAGTCTTGCTAAGGTATGTGTCACCACTCAATGCATCAATCATAGATTTGCTTCTGGCATCAAGCCCCTGGTAAAAGCTTTGTACAAGCTGCCACATGGGGATCTGGTGGTGCAAGCACTGCCTCAACAACTCTTTAAATCTATCCCAAGATTCATGTAATTGTTCAGTTGGGGATTGAGCAAAAGAGATAATGCTCCTCCTCAATTGGCTAGCTTTATCGATTGGAAAAAATTTGGCCAAAAATTGGCACTGCAGATCGTTCTAAGACTGCATGCTATTTGCCGGGAGCAAGGTGAGCCAAGGTCTGACTTTATCCTTTTGAGAAAAAGGAAAAATCCTCAGTTTGGTAGCTTCCTCTCCCAGGCCAGTAATATTGAAGGTAGTACATAAAGAAAGGAACTGGTCTATATGCTGGTAAGGGTCTTCGCTGCTCAGCCCATGAAAATTTGGTAGCATTTGGATGGTTGAGGCTTTGATCTCATAGCTGCCCACAACATTAGGGAGTTGAATGCAAGAGGGGGATGAGTATGCCCCTAGTGCATGGTACTCCCTAAGTGGTCTAGGCTGCTCACACATCTCAGTTGCTACTAAATTCTCAGTCGGGGTGTGTGTTGTTGGCCTAGGGCTCAAGACTCTCTCAATCTCAAGATTTAAAGGTTCAACACAAGATTGAGAGACCTTTTGCCTTGCATACAACACACACTCAGTGAAACAAGGGTATCTTACAACAAATAGACAAAGAAAAACACAGAACTATTGCTGAAACATAAAGATTGCATAAATGAAACAAAAATAGGGGAGATAGAGATGCAAACTAGCGCAGGAATGCTCCAGCTGCAACTAAACTTCCCTATTTGTAACTACTCCAAGCCTGCAAAAATCAAAACATCAATAGAAATTTATTCACACACTAAATATGCAATAAATTTAAAACAATAAATAAAGAAAAACAGTAAAAACTCCTAAGACTACAACTATAATTTCAACAAACACTACTAAAACACAAAATACCTAAAACAGAAAATAAGGAAAAAGTGAAAAAAATCAAACACAAATTACAGCTGTAATTTATTCAAACACTACAACTATAAAGAATAAAAACTAAACTCAGATTACTATACTTAGATCAAAACTCCCCAGTAGTGGCACCAAAAACTTTTTGATTTGGTTTGGATTGTGCTTTTCTTAATATAAAACTAATGGTAAAGAATCACATAAAATGAAGGCAAAAATAAAACAAAATGAAATAAAAAATGGATGAACACAAGCACAAAACCAAACTCACAGTCTTGCAAGAATCCAGGGCCTGTTGTAGCAAGTTTTGATAAGAGTTTGTCCCACGGAGAGTGATGATCTAAAACCTCAATGGTTGTATAGTAAACTCCAGATCTGACTACAGATCTGGCAACTCTAAACCTAAATTAGAAAGCAAGTTAAAGAGAATGTGTTTAGGTGTCACAACTAAAATAAAACTAAAAACATGAATAAACTACAACTAAAAGAAAGGGAAAAAGAAGGATGATGATGGTGTGAGAAAAAAAAGAAAAAAAATAGGGGTGAGAAATAGATAGCTATGGATAAATCTGCTCTGTAACTCAGTGTTAGAAATGAATCAGCAATAATCCTTTAGATGGCTACAAGCACATCTACAAGGTAGTATAATCTAACCTAACCCAAAGGCATGGACTGATCTTAAGGCTATATTTTGTCCACTTAAATGGTCATAAAATATCCCAGAGATTTCATCCAGTCAATGGATTAAATTAGAAAAAGAAACCCATTGCAGACACTATGTTTGTATGGCTACAAGCTCATGCATCCATAGGAGCAAACAATCCTAGAAATCAAGTAGGAACCATAAGAAATCACAGGCTAAATGGGAACTTAGAATTAATTAGTCATTGCTACAAAAAGGCCTGTAATGACCCAACTCTCAAGTCTGCAATCTCTACAAAATCTCAGGTCTATTCACTGAAAAGAGGATTGCAAAACAGAGGAGAGTTTGGCTCTGCAACTCTCTCTCACTTGACTACAAGCTCAAATGCAGAGAAGAAGAATCCATCTCAGCCCTGTGATCTAGACCAGCCCTAGGGCTATACCCTGCCCACTAGAATGGTCACAGGCTATTGCAGAGGTTATCCTAATCACTGAGGTTGAAGATGGAGCATGAAACCCACTACTGGCACCATGGTTGCAAGGCTACAAGTTTAAGCAACAATAGGTGCATTAAACCCATATTTATTTATGTCAAAAACATAGAAAAAGATAGATTTAATGGAGCTTTTAAACCAGCAATTCATTGAATTAAAAAGCACTTACAATGATTGCACTCAGGGCATCAGTCAATGCAAAACTCCAAAACTGCTCTTCATGTTTATAAAAAACCGATTACAAAGCAGAAATAAACCAAGCTACTATCCAAAGAACTTAGCCCAACATTGCTGCTATGCTAAGGCAAGAAGAAAATGGAAAATAAAAGAGAAAATAGACTGGCTCAAAACCCTAGAAATATAAAACCCTAAAAGTGATCCAACTATTCTGGATCCTATTACACAACAGAAAATTACTATATATAAACAATCCATAACAACATTTCATGCTTGCAGCCAATGAGAAATAAGAATGTTTGGAGCTACTGTCGTGACCTATTTGTGGCCAAGTATTTGCATTAGGATGTGTGCGACAGCTAAGCACATCGGGATGTGTGCTCTTGCTATTGTGAAATCCCAAAAATATCCTTGGATGCTGAAGTGTGGCTGCTGGAACCCTTTCTTCGCGAGAATGAGCTTTAGATTTCATTCTTGACAGGATCTCGCTTAATTCTTGCTAGATTCAAGTGCTTCAAGCAGCCTCAGGTATGCATCTCGAGAAACTCTTGTGAAGATCTCGCAACGATCTCGCTAAGTTCAAATGTCCAGCTTTAAGCTGCTTGAGCAGATCAAATGCAGCTCGACCAGATGAGTTGCAGCTCGTGCAGATGAGATGCACAACTTTAAGCAGCTCGTGAGGATCAAATGCACAGCTTTAAACAGCTCATGAGGATGAGGCTTTAATAGATTGTCCTTGCGAGGACCTGAAGCTATGTTTACGCGAGAACCGCGTGAGCAGATTATGTATGGAATATCTGAACCTCTCGAGAACTATGCTGTGTGAGTTTTTGAAACTCTTATGCCATTGAACTGTGCAAGATCCACTCGAGTAGATTATGTTTTACAGGTCTTAACCTCGCAAGATCCACACGAGGCTGATTAAGCTGTCATTTGAAACACTCAAGAACTGCTTAAGGCTTAATTTCTTCTCCTCTGCTACAGTGCACAAGCTGCTGCTGCACTCTTCTCTACTTGGGTCAACCTTTCCTCAATCTGTTGAACTTTCAAGGGTCCCAACCATGACAAATGGTCCTCTATGGTGTGGCCTACCATGGTGTAGTGAGTTTAATCAACTCTATAGATAGATTAGCTCAAAATTCCTTCCTCTTGGCTTAAAAATGAAGGGCTGTAGCACTAAGCTATATATTTCTATTATCTATACAAACACACTTAAAAATCATTATTGACATGCTCAGAGGTCCATCAAAGGCCAGGTTAAGGGGTGAAAAGTGGTATTTTTTAGTGTTCAACAGGGTCTAGATTCATTCTCCGCGATGGGACGCTGGTTGAACTTCCCCTTCTAGTTGTGTGTCGCGGTGGGTTGCGATGGAACTTGGTGGTTATGTGATGGGGCATTTCTGTTGATGACTCCTTGACGTTGTGATAGGACAGTGATGATGTATTTCTTTCTCTGGCAGATCTTGGTTATACAATGGGTTTGGGTTAGGTGTCTTGAGATCGCGACGAGACTTGCCTTTGGCCTTGGTGATGTGGCGAGGCTTTAGCGTCACGACGGGACATGAGAGCGTGGCTGATTTATGCCAATGAGTTTGAGTGTTGGGATAGCATTGGGTACGTGTGTTATGTCATGATGAGTATGTGTGATGGGATAGAGGGGTTCTCTCTATCTGATCTGCGTGTGAGGTTACGCGATGGGATGAGGGAGAGTGATTCTGATCATGGTGGGACAGGTAGCGCGAAATGATTTATCTTGTGGCTACTTTGTTGTCATTCGGGTGTCGTTGCCATTATTTTTCACTTTTGTATCGCGATGGGATTTTTTTGTTTATTTATTTTTTGTTATATATATATTTTTTGTTGGATTATTTACCGTAGCAGAGCGAGTGGCGGGTGTCGGGGCGTGATTTGGTTACGATGGGATTGCAGGGAGCAGTTTTCCCTATGATTTTTATATGATATTTAGTATGGTTTTAGTTTATTTTTTATTTTCTTAATGTTGTATTTATCTTTTTTTATTTTGGCTTTTATTTGATCGAGTGATTTTGCTCATTTTTTATGGTCTAGATGGGCTGGGATTATATTTTATCATTATTAATGGGGTTATATTGCAAAAGGGAACTTTTGGGCATTTGTTTGTTTAAGGTAAGGGTTTTTTTTTTGTTTTCTGTTTAAATTTGGAGTGACACTTGTTCGGAAGGTATGAATTTGGGTTTAAAGCGTGGATGGGTGTTAGATGTTTTCATCCCATTGATTTATCTTTCTTGTGAGGGACTTGTGTTTCTTTGAAGGGTAAGTGTAGTATGTTTATTGGTTTATCTCAGCTTGTGGTGGATTGTGGTTCTTTTTCAAGGGGGTATGTGTCTTGTTTAGATTTAATTAGATGGAGGATGTTTTAAAGTGAGAAACTTGTCACATTATGGCTAAGGGGCCTTTTGCCTATAAATGAGGGCTTAAGGGCTTGGGCTTTATTTTACATTATTATTTGTTTTGAGACTTGTAATTTTAGCTTTGAAATTTTATTTTAATTAATGTCTTTTCTTTCCTTTTACTTTATTTCTCGGGTGTTACATCCTGAAGGTATTTGTCATGGTGATTTGCTCATTATGGTATCGAGGTTTTTGGGATATGGGGTGGTGCTAGGGTCGATGATGTTAATCTGACCCAAAGTGCCACCCTATTGGGGGAAGAGATGGAAGAGTTAAAGGTGTAGGAAAGAAAACCAAGGAAAAGAATTGCGTCAGAGTTCTTGTGATCGGTACCAATTGCTCCTTGGTAGGTTCTGTGGATTGCCTTTTGGTCGGTCCTCCCTTGGGAGTTTCCAAGATTGGCCCTCCATAGGTGTCTGCTTCAGATCCTTAGTGGCCTTCTATGAGTCACTCTTTCTTTTCTGCCAGCTCAGGGCTCTGCGATGCTATCATTTTATCATGTAACTTGGAAGATTGTATCATAGGCAGCATCTCAGGGGAAAAAGGAGGTAAAGATGAGATTTTTGTTAGAATTCGTTCAGTGTGTGCTTCTTCTCCGGGATTCTCCATCATCTTTCCCCTTTTTATGTGTTATTATTCGGGCATTTTCCCTCAAGGGTGCCCATTCTAATTTAAAATTCATGTTTCATTTGGCGGTTTTAGTTTGATTCTTGTTTTGGGGTTCTAGTCATTTTTATATGTTGAAAAGGTATGCCCTTGGTGTAATTTGTACAAAAAGTGAATTATTTGATTTTAAGCTTCTTAAATTCTGGTTTGATTGGATTTATTTTGGTGTGGTTTTGTTTAGTCTAGTTTTCTTTGATCCAGTCATGGATGTGTTTTGGGTATGGTTCGCATTGGCGTGATCAAGGGTTAAGTTTGAAAGATGTGCAGAAAAGTAAGGGTTTTCTTTTTATTTTCAGGGCGTGGGTGCTGATGTGCTCCTACGGTGGAATGAGCGTATATGTTTGTTTTGTGTGCTGGTGTTGTATTCTGTGTGGCTGGTGCAACTCCATCTCTGTTCGCTGCTGGCTTGGGCAGATACATATTTTTTTTATTTACCTGGGGAATTCCGCGCATGAGACTAGAGTGGAATTGAATTCCGTACATATTTACTTGCGCAAGATTCAGAGGTCAAGGGACTAATTAAGCTAATTTTATGTTGCGTGCAATTCAATTCCGCGTAAGTTCAATTGTGCATGATTAAAGAGCCAGTGGGGTTATTCCACGTGTTAGTACTTGCGTTTAACTGGATTTTGTGCAGCCATGGATGAGTGAGATCGAGAGGTCATGCGTTACGTTATGCTGACTTTGAGGCGTCGGCTCAAATTCCATGCAAATATTGTAGTGTGTCTTGAACTCAGTGTGATAAAATAGGCGTGAGATTGAATAGTCGCATGCAAGGTTTAATGACGGTTGAATTCCTCACGTTGCGGTTGGCGTGAGATTCAAAATCTGTGCTATCCAACAGGCACTTAATTTGATTTCGCGCGAGGTGTGAGGCGCGTAGTTTGCCGAGTGTTTATATACACTTGGGGTTTTCTGAATTTCTTCATTCTCTTCCTTTTTTCTTCTCGCTGCTTATGGTCTAAGGTCTAATGTCTCTCCTTCCTTTCTTCGTGATTTCACGCGATCTTCATCCTAGGGTGATGTTCAGTGATAATGCCACTTGGAAGTACCGTTGTGGTCGAAGGGAGGTGCCATTAGAAGCACCACCGTAGTCAAGGTGATTGGCTGGCGAGCGGGCGCCTCTCTGTCCCTGCTGGCATGAAGTAGTGAAGGCAGCGCTGGAGGCGGTGGCGAAGGAGTGTTACCCAACCAATCCTCCCTTTTCTATTATTTCTAATTGGACGCTCCTCCACATAGTGTCTGTTTCGGATCCTCAGTTTTCATTTTGGGTTGTAAGTTAGGTTTTTTAGGCCTTCGTTTTGGGTTGTAAACTCAGGGGGTATGCCTCCGATGGAAACTGTAATAATTTTTGAATAAATGAAATCTTATTTATAATTTTTTTAGTCTTTTATTTTGCCTAATATGTGCGTGCAACTCGTTTATGCGTGAGTGTGCGTGCATCTAGGGGCCTTCTTGGCCTATGTTTGCGTTTAGAGGCCTTCCGGCCTTGGTATATATTTTTGGTTCAGATTCGGCAATTCCACACATACTCATTCGCGCTGAGTATAATTTCACGCATATGCTAAGGCGCGGGATCCAAGAGTTAGCGGGTTAATTACGCACAGGGGCTTCAGCGCTTAATAAGATTGTGCGTGATAAGAACGCACGGGATTGAAAGGTTAGCGGTTTACAGACTGGCTGACTTTTAGATTCTGCGTGGTAGTATATGTGTGGAATTCTAGTCTTGCGCAAGTGTCTATGCAAGATTTTGATTTGTTGCCTGCGCAGCTGGATGGAAGGATAATTCCGTGCATGAGGTTTAGCGCGGGACTCAGAATTCACGCATGGTTCACTGTGCTTGATTCAATTCCGTGCTGTGGGGTTAGCGCGAGATTGGCCAATGTCTAATGTCTATAAAAGTCGAAAACCTTTCTCATTTCACCTACGCATTCTGACTTTTCCTAATTTATGTGCTTCCCTGCTCTCAAGTGTTCTAGTTTCCATGATTCCTTGATATCTCATGATCCGTCCGTCAGATTTTGATGCAATTTCCTACGTTCTTTTCCATTTTCTGAGCGCTTTCTTAAGAGATGGAGCATGATAGTAGTATTACTATCTCAGAGTTGGAGTAAATGCTGGAGGGTGAGGGTACTCCAGAGATTCCTGCTGGAGGAGGAGCGGTGGTTGCTGAGGAGGGTGTTGTCGAGGTGGTTGAGACAGTCGAGCGGGATGAGGTTCCTCCTGGCGATGAGGATCTGGTTCCTCCCGTCGCTGAGGGTGCTGATCCACCTCGGGCTAAGCATACGATACGGATTCAATTAGTCAACTCCTTCACATCGAATTGGGTAAGTGTTTGGAAACACGAGTCCCTTTTAATTTTCTAGGTATTTTGGGTATGACTTAGATTCCTAGGACAGAGAAACCTCTTTACTTTTACGCAGAACCCTGTATCATATTTGCATATAGTTTTTAGGTTACATTTTGTTTTGTTTCATGTTTTGCATGTCATGTTACTGGTTAGCGTAGGTTATGTTCTTATGTTTTATTATTTTGTAGTATGTTTAGGAGCCCATTTCTCTGTGCATCAGTTTTGTGTGAGGCGAGTCCTATGCATGGTATCGGGCTCTCCCTGGCTTCCAATAAGAGAGACTTGTGTCTTTCGATTTTAGGCCCATCCTAGGGCTTAAACCTTTTTGTCTCGATGTTGGTCTGGTTGGGGCTATAGTGGAGAGGTGGAGGGAGGAGCATCAGGCGTTGATCTTCCCTACGGGGATGATGTTGTTGACCCCTGAGAACTGGGTCCGTGTCACTGGAGTGAGGTTCGAAGGTGAGCCTATGACTGGACAGATGCTATCTACTCCAAGGAGGCGAGTGTCGAGTGATTTTGGATTGAGTATGATTCTAGTATGTTTGGGCCGGGGTTGATTCAGACCACTTGGTTTCTCAATACTTTTGCAGTAGGGTTCACTACTACGAGGCTTCATTCTGAGTTTGGGCAGTGTACGAGAGGTGTTGCAGAGTGATAGAGGCTCGGGCTCTAGTATTGGAGGCAGTGGTAGAGGCAGATTGAGTCATCAAGGCTTTCCTGATGCATTTCTTCAGAGGCATTCTATTCTCCTCTTCTACCTGAGGATGTATCACTGGGTTATTTCTACCACTACCTGTGGACTTGGAGTTAGTGTCCACATATGCGTGGGGTGTAGTAGCGCTGGCCCACCTTTACAGTCAATTGTTTCATCGACGAGGGGAGTTGCAACCATTGGCGGCTTTCATCCTCCCCTTTTTTTGAGTCTTATTGAGGTCATTTTGTGTGATTTCATGCAGTTCTAGGTGTACGATCATTTCCAATTCCTCCGACCCAGAGTCCCTCCAAGGACGACGCCCACATTTTCGCGTAAGCATTTGTGGTGCATGTTGATGGGTGACCACATGAGGATTACGACTCTCCAGACTGCAAGGTGGTTGTTGGAGGATATGCACCTCAGTCAGTTGTGTGCATTTTATTGTATAGCTTAGATATTACTAACACTTTCATCTATCTTGTTTCAAGATTACATGTTATTTGGAGACCGCATGAGGATGGGGAGGGTGCTGATCAGGCTATTATACAGTATGGCCGACCCCTTTTTAGGCGAGAGATATGGCTCCCCTGCTCTGAGATGGTGGAGCAGATTCACCTCTCTCGAGTAGCTCAACAGTTCGGACTCCCCCAAGTAGTCCCTCCGGAGCTTCGTCCGCAAGTGTCGAAGAAAAAGACCGGTCCCCCTAGCCAATTCTTGGAGAAGAAGATGCCCAATCATTATTTAGATATGAGGTCTGGGGGGACCGAGGTTACTGGAGCGCGAGATGAGGCAGATTCTCGGGCCAATACCAGGTGGTTTGAAGATCTTTGTGGCCAGCTTTAAACCCAGTTCCCCTTTCAGGGGAAGAGTTCCTATAGTATTGGTGGGCATGATTCCGCCGAAGCTTTGAGAGAGAGAGAGTGGTAGAGCTGAAACTTGGCCAACTGAGCCTAGGAGTTCGGGGGGCATTGGAAGCCCTGCATCTTGCATAGGAGTGGATGGGGAGTGCCCCCATCCTGATGAGGAGATGCTGAGATCACTAGCAGCCTTTATGGCTGATGTTAGAGCTGCGGAGGATGGTTTGAGGGGCCAGTTGGACGAGACCCGTCGTATAATAGGTGAGTTAATTGTATTTAGTTTTACTTGTCTTATTTTGGTGAACTAATGTATTTGTATATTTCTCAGGCAATGAGAGAGGATGAGGTGTCTCGCCAGGCACAACTGATTGAGCTGCTTCAGGGTCAGCAGCAGGCAGATTCCAATGTGGAGGTCAGATTGAGCTCGAAGATTGATAGACTGGTGAGTGTTGTGTGGATTTTGTTAATCGTTAGTGTTATTGATTTTGTGGTTTCTTAGGTGTTGGTTATTTATTATATTTGCAGAGGGCGGAGCTTTCCATTGATGGGGTATCTGCTCCAGCTTTTGATCCGACTTTGACTGCATTGTCCAGTCGGGAGGATCCAGTGATAGGCCAACTTCGTCTTGAGTTAGAGCATTGGGTGAGTTTGTTCGGTCTTTTGAGTTATTTCATTCGGCTTTTATTCAGTGGTTTGCTAATACTCTGTGGTATATTTTCAGCATTAGCTTGCCGAGGATCTTCAGATGCGGGAGGCTACAGTTGCTTCACTGCACTCAGAGAGTCAGGTATAATATGTGTATGTGTTTTGGTTTGCACGTTGATTGTTTATTTGGTTAGTTTATTATGTCTAACAAGTTTGTATTTGTTTGTTTTGTTTTGTCTCGTGCAGGTTGTTCCTGACTCTGCTCTTGAGGATCCTCCCCAGGAGTCTAGTCCTCCTCCCATTCAGGTATATTGGATTAGTGTAGTTTTGTTCTTAGTATTTTGTGTATATGTGTTTTTCTAATGTGTTTATATTTGTGTTGTAGCAGCTTACGGTGATGTCTCTTCCTCGACCTGTGCTAGTTGTAGATCCAGTGGCTTCTACGACAGTTGAGTGCCTTCTTCAGGAGCGGGCAGACTTGGTATATTTCTCTTCCCTCTACTTTCATCGTGGGTATGCTTGGTTCTTGATTCGACATTGTCATGCAGGCTCGTCAGCTCGAGGAGTCACGCCTGGAGATAGTGCAAGCGCATGCTATTCCAGAGGCAAGACAAGAGGCCTTTTCAAGCGACCTGGAGCCGGTCGGTGCGGGGGCTCTTATTGAGATGATCTCCCACTAGACAGCTCATGCGATCGAGCTGGAGACCGTCTGCCAGATAGTACGTGCTAAGATGCAGGCGACAATAGAACAACTGCGGTATCAGCTGAAGAGGAGGGATTGAGGTATCCATGGGATGGTTGCTCGCTTGGCTGAGTCGGAGTCAGTGGGTACGGGCTCCATGGCTGGGCTCCCTTGTCATACAACCAGTGAGCGCTTTAGGGATTACACTCATGAGGACTCGGTCTTCCGTGTTGTGATGTTTGAGGGTCCCTCACTTTCGCGATCTAGGCGAGCCATTAGTCAGATGAGCGAGGGAGGTTCTGTCGTTGGGCCTTCTCTTCCCAGGGAGTGCTCACCTACTCCGAGGCTAGGATAGTGGTTTTGGTAGAGCAGGCACTTGATCCCCGAGTCGATGATATCAGGGACAGCAGCGAGAGGCCATCCCAGAGGCAGCAGAGAGAGTAGGGCTATATACATATTTCTTTTGTGTTCTCTTCTTTACTGTATATACAAGGGGTATGCCCTCGATGATTTAAGTAAAAAAGTTTGATATATAGAGAAATTCTTTGTTCAGGCTACCTCTTTGTGCTTTTCCTCTACTTTCTGATGCTTTAGTCATCTTCTTAGGCATTGTCGTCTGTTATTGCGACTTGGATGCTCCTTGGACTGGCCTAGTAATAGTTAAAGGGTGCTTGTTTCTGCACATGGAAACAAAGTTTATCATTAACTTCATTTTCCCCCTTGCAATTTGTCAAGGGGGGAGGTATCTCAAACTGGGGGTTTGGTAACAAAAGTAGGATCGTTGTATCATCTTTTTTTTTATCTACTATTTTTCATTACAAGGAGAGAATATAATGCAATAGGAAAAGTATATAATATATATATATATATATATATTGAAAAGAATTAAAAAAATACCCCAGTGTGGAAGTGTGATGGATAGGTAGCATAGTATCTTTGGCACTCTTCCATGAACGATGACCTTGTCGTTCTGCATCTAACTATGAACAAGCAGGGCCTTGATGTGACTCCTCTTCCAAAATAAAAATGCCCCAGTGTCAAGTCACAATGGAACTTTCCTGGGTTAGTATCTAGAGCGATGAGCTTTTCTAAGGAGTCAGTCTCGAAGAAAATTCTCTGATGATACTTCGCCGTATTGGGAAAAGAGCGTTCGGTTATATTAGTCATGTGTTGGGTTTTACCTTTAGTAGTGGATGTCATATCACACAGTCATGGTTGGGGGTGAAGTGAGTGGTAGGAAGTGAGTGATTGCATCTGTCATCATTCACAAGTTTTCGGCTTTATTCCGGGGGATATCCTTAGTAATGTGGGGACAGATTTCTACTTAACACCTTTAAAAGTGGTAGGCAACAGTCCTTTCTTGGGTAGTATGAGGTGCCATGATTGAGCTCGTCGTCATGTTTTTGTACCATCAAAGTCTCATATTATGTTGTAGGCAGGGGTTTGTCCTCCTCTTGCCACCTTACGACGATGTCTAGTAGTGTAAAGGCACTAGGGAGACCCTTGCAGTTTGCTTATACTCTCCTGGTAGGCCTACCGGGAATGTCCTCACAAGTGGCTTATGTTTCCATGGATTGATTAACTGGTTCACTTGTCGTATTGCTCTCGCTCAAGTATGGTTATGTTATCTCTCTATTTTGATCTCTCACTTTTGTCTCTCTTGAAGCATGTATATATATATTGAAAGTAGCCTGCTAAAGCAAGAATAGTAAGTTATGATTGAGCCTAACATCTTCATTTTCTATGCTCTATGTCTCCTCTAATGGCAGGGAAAGGAGTGAGAGTTAGGTGTTATCTATGCTTCTAGAAGAGGTTAGGTATTCTACTAGTCCTTTCGATCAAATCGCCCGAGTAAGAAGATGGGCGATGAGTAAGAAGATGGGCGATGTGTTAGAAGATTTCGAGTGATATTCTTAGGAATAATGACGTACGACTGGTGAATAACTCATGATGACTACGAGGGTGGTAATTATAAGTTACTATGTCGGACTATGAGACATGACGATCACGGTGCTAAGGGTAGTACTTTCCATGGTATATGGCATTCCACAGGTTAGGAAGTTCCTCCCCATCTTGGTTTACCAACTTGTATGTATTTTCAGGGTATGTGACTATTATAACATAGGGCCCTTCCCCATTCGGCTTCAGTTTTCCTTTGGGATGAGCATTCTTAGAAAGCATGATGTTCTTCAAGACTAACTCTCCAATTTCGAAGGTTTGCTCGAGGACTTTCTTATCGTAGGTTCTGACCACTCTCTATTGGTACACTTACACTTGATCGGGTACCCTTAGACGTGTCTCATCGAGTTATTCTAACTCGGTGAGTAGAGCAACCCTCCTCTCGTCTATCAATAACTGATCATCAAGTTGGACACGAAGGGATGGTACTTGTATTTCATATTGTAGAATTGCCTCCACCCCGTAAGTGAGGAGATAATGAGTCTAGCTAGTGGTCATGCGAATAGAAGTTCTGTAAGCCCAGAGTGCTTCAGGTAGTCGATCGGGCTAGTCGGCTCCATTGCTCGTCTCCACTATTCATTTTAGAATCTGAATTAGTGTTTTGTTTGTGGCTTCTGCTTTCCCATTTCCTTGGAGATAGAACGGTGATGAATGGTGTAGATCGATGCCTTATTTCTAGCACAATTTCTTCGTCTTTTCTATGATGAATTATGATCTATTATCTGCGACAAACATTCTAGGGACTCCAAACCTTGTGATAATATTCTGAACAATAAACTTTATGAGTGTTGAAGTGAGGATTCCGACATATGACTCGGCGTCTGCCCACTTGGTGTAGTATTCGGTCGTAGTGAGGATGAAGGCGTGTTTGTGAGTGTTTCCTACTGTGTCTGTGAAGGGTCCGATAATGTCAAAAGCCCACATTGAAAATGGCCATGGCGCAGTTATGGGGTTCAGTGCAGCTGATGGGTCTTTAATGAGCGTGGCATGTTCTTGACACTGCTTGTAGCATTGAACGTATAGGTGGAAATCGCTTGTCATCATTGGCCAGTAGTAGCCTTGTCATAAGATTTGGTTCGTGAGTCTCTATGTACCAGTGTTGGCGCCGTAGGCACTAGCGTGTGGTTCTCGGATAATGTACTGTCCTTCGGCTGCCGTAACACAGCGTAGTAGTACTTTTTTGGCGAAGGCTTCTTTGTATAGTTTCTCACTTAGGATACAGAACCTGGCGCATCGATTTCTTATAGGCTTGTGTGTGATCTTCGTAGCGTAAGTAGGGACATGTCGGTATTTCAAGAAGTTCCATATGTCGAAGTACTAGGGTTGTCCATCATCAGTGGGTGACTTCTCAAATCTGAAGGTGGCTGCTTCCTTCTTGGGACTTCCTGTGGTGGACGTTTCTTCTTGCTTGATGGTCTTCGGAAGGACTATCAATTCCGGCTTTCTTTCTATGCTACTTCATGCACCAACATGGTAAACTTCTCGATGAAGAAGGATTTCATCCTTTGTATGACTAGTATCTGTATGACTGAGGCTAACGTGGTGAGGGAATCTACCATCTCGTTCTCTAATCTCGAGATATGTGTAAAGGAGATCCTTTCAAACTTCTTTATCAAGAATTGAGTTGTTTCTAGGTATGCCATCAGTCTTCTCTCTTTGCTCTTCCACTCTCTAATAACTTGTGATATCACTAGCTTAGAGTCGCCGATCATCTTCAACTGTTTGACGCTTAGTTGGAGTGCTGCTCGTAGTCCGGAAATGAAGGCTTCATATTCTATGACATTGTTGGTGACATGGAAATCAAGTTGAAAGGCTTTTAGTATAACAACTCCTTTCGGGCTTAGTAGGACTATTCCAATGCCTTTCCCTTTGTGATTGAGAAGTCTGTCGAAGTATAAGGTCCATGAGGTCATGTCGGCCTCTTTGTTATGAATAGAGAGTAAGTCTTCATCAGGGAAGTCTGTATGTACTAGGTCACTCCATGGGAGTGGGAGATTTGCAAGGTAATCAGTGATCGCCTTCCATTTGTTAGATTTTTGGGTGGCATAGGTGATGTCGAACTCTTGTAGTTGCATATGCCAGCGAGCAATTTTTTCGGAGGTAGTGGGCTTCTCGAAGATGTACTTCAGAGGGTCCATGCATGCTAGTATCATTATCTTGTGCGCTCCAAATTAGTGTCGTAGTTTTATTGAAGCCCATACCATTGCGAGGCATGTCTTCTCTATTATAGTATATTTTTGTTTGTACTCAACCATTGTCCTGCTTAGGTAGTAGATGGCCTTCTCCTTCTTCCTATCTTCATCATGTTGTCCCAGATTACTCTCATCGCCTTCTCGTTGGCTGAGACATAGAGGATTAGGGGAATTTCAAGAACTGGTAGTTGTAGTATCAGGGGATTAAAGAGGTACTTCTTGATGTTGTCGAAGGCTTACTGGCACTGGTCATCCCATATGTACTCGGGTCCTCCTTTAAGTAGTTTGTAAAAAGGGTCGCATCGGTCTGAGTGCTGAGAGATAAATCTCCTAATGAATTGAAGTCTGCCTATCAGGCCTCATAGTTCCTTGATGTTGTCGGGGTTAGCATTTCATGAATGGCTTTGATTGGATCGACTTCAATTCCTCGCTTGCTGACTATGAATCCTAGTAGTTTTTTAGAGGTTGCTCAGAACACGCATTTCTTCAAATTCATCTTCAGTTGATACTTTTTAAATCATTGTAGTACTAGTCGGAGGGCTTCAGCATGCCCCGTTAGCATTTGAGACTTCACCAGTATGTTGTCGACATAGACTTCTACACATTTGTGCATCATATCGTGAAAGACAGCCATCATGGTGCATTGATACTTGGCTCCTGTGTTCTTGAGCTTGAAAGGCATGACGACGTAGCAGTAGGTTCCCCATGGCGTCGTGAAGGAAGTCTTCTCTTGGTCTCACTCTGCTAATCTAATCTAGTTGTATCCAGAGAAACCATCCATGAAGGACATCATCTCATGCCCAACAGTGTTATCGACCAGAGTGTCGATGTGTGGGAGTGGGAAGTCATCTTTTGGGCATGGCTGGTTGAGATTTTGAAAGTCGATTCACACCCATACTCTTCCATCTTTCTTGGCGGCAGGTACTATATTTGTGACCCATTTGGGATAGAAGAAAACTCAAATGAATTTTGCCTTGCGTAGTTTGTCTCTGCAGGTGCATTCTTCTGAGTTTCTACTTGACGAATTTTGCATCGAATTCCAGGACCAGATGATGTTCTACTAAGAACTGGTCCAGATCGAGCATGTCTTCGTAGGACCATGCAAAGGAGCTAAGGTGATCTTGGAGGACTTGGATGACCTATTGTCATTCCTTAGGGTTAAGCAGTAGATTCTTAGGCTTATCCTCGGTGTCGAAGTAGATTTCCTCTGTAGGCTCGACGATAGTTTGAATTTGCTCGTCGAAACGTTAGATAACCTGTTAGAAGTCTTGTGTTTCCTCATCGGCTTGTCCTTCTGCATTGTCATCTGTAAGCTCATAAACTGCAAAATAACTACACTTGGATATTAGTTTTTTGCGAGGTAACCCTTCATCGGTGCAATTGAGAATTGCGACATTTTTAGTGAGGTGTAAGTTGAGGCTATTCATTCTCCTCTCGAAGTCGCAAAGGATTTCTTCAGGTATGATGAAAGATTTGTTGTCAGGTCGGCATGCCCTACACTTTTATGAGGGGAGAGTAATAGGGTTGCGTTGAGCGGGCTCGAGGTACAACTTTGCGACGTCAAAGGTGGCAATGCGTCTCAGTGCGAGTATATTAGTTGGTTCTTCCTTGGCTCCATCGATGTAATCGCTATTTGTGGCCTTAGGAGAAGAGTCTCCTCGTTGGTTGCTAAATGGATCCGGGATGAAGGGCTCCCTCTCTTTTCCAAGGTTTTCTACTTTTTTTGAGTTTTTTATTTCTAGATTTTTAGCGGTTTTAGGATTTTCTATTTTTCGTATTTTTGATAACGAGTATTGTATAGGGTCAACTTCCTGGAGAGGAACCGACAGGGACGCTTCTCCTAGTTGGGGATGTGATCTGCACCAAAATATGACCATATTTCATACCCTAACACCAACATTTTGCTATCTGATGAAGGCTATATGACAGCTGTTATTTAGTTTTAGTGGTTTCAGGTGTTCGTGACCGTTGGATCTTACAATGCATAATTAAGGCCACATGAGAGAATTAGACCATGGAGCCAACAGAAACACCAAAATCCGTGAAAAGAATTGATTGGTCCAGCCACAAGCAAGAGAATGAAGATGTCACATGTCAAAATCAATCGATTGAATTTCATAAATCAATCGATCGAGTTTGATGACATTTGTTTCCCTCTTAAATTTAAATTTGAATTTGAACTCAATCGATTGAGATATGGAAATCAATCGATTGATTTCAAATTCAAATAAATCCGCTAAAAATCAGATTTTGAATTCAATCAATTGAATCTTGGAATTCAATCGATTGACCTATATATGGAAAATTTTCAATCCAAGCCCTACATAAATAGAGCAGTGTTTAGGGTTTGGGCATGATTCTTTTTTAGCCTTCTTAGCTAATTTTTAGTAGTTTTTCTTTAGGGTTTTTCTCCTTAGTTTTTTATTTTGCGTTAGCTTTAGTTTTTTATATAATTAGATTGTAATTAGGTATCATAGCTTTGTAAGGTTCAGGATCTTTTCCTAAAAGATCCAAACACTTAATAATTGAAGTACTTTGATGATGGTTTCGGATTTGTGCCTTGCGTGTGGATCAGAGATGAGCGGCTAAAACTGCTCATTCAAGGAGGAAGCGAACCCTAGATGAGTAGTTATTTATTTTTATTTCCATCATTTATTTTTATAAATATTGAATCGTATGGCTTTTAGTGTGTGCTTTATCATGTTATCATCGAATGCTCATTTATAGTGATTAATCTTGGTTATCGGCTACAATAAAAGAGTTATTCCACCTAGATCTGATCTTGTAGAGTGATCTAGGATGCCGTATGATTGATTCTTACTGCTGTGATTTTGAATGTGAGATGCACTATGCCTTTCGCATGATTCATGCCATGATTGGATGAGTCATAGTGTTTGGATAGGGTATGTCGGATCAATAATCACACTCTTTACGATTCATTTTTCTTGCAGTTAAATGAGAGCAAATAATTTGATATGGAACTGTATGATTGATTGTTGGGAGAAAAATTACAAATCTAGGGTTAGCGGATTCCTTAATCATCTTATCTTCATTGTTTGATTAATCATTATTTTTCTTGCATAAGCTTTGTTCAAATCTTTTTATTTGTGCTTGTGTAGTTGTTTATTTTTATCGTAACAAAGATCTTGCCTTTAGTATTTCCTTAGGTTCATTTTACGCTTCTAGAAATTAATTAAATTTCATGTTTCCTTGTGGGTTCGACACCCTTGATTTCACCTTGCTTCAATAGATCTTGTGCACTTGCAAGGGCACAATTTTAAACTAATCAGGATGTGTGACGGCTACTGGAGCCGTTCGTGAGAGTCTTCAGATGACGTTGACTCATTCTAAATTTAGCATTTTTTTTTGTAGCCCTCGTCAAACGGGATCTTCTAGATGAGTGATGGAGGTGGGGGTACGGTCTTTGAAAAGAGTTTGGAGGTTGTAGTCATTTGAGCTCTCGTCCTCAAAACTAGGCTGGAGATGTTCTTGCAGAAGCTCATCTTCTTTGGGCGGCCTCAATTGATGATTTTTTAGAGTTGTGAGTTCTCTCCCTTAGATTTCATAGTATAATAGGATGAATATGAATGCTTGGTAGTGAGGTTGATATTGTTGGGAGATGCAGGGATATCCCAGGGGCATTCCCATCCTTCAGGACTAAGATAGGAGTCGTCGTTATAAGTGTCAGACTTTTCTTCTCCGTTTGATATCCTTTGGAGGCCTTGCTCGGCCAGCTCGAGTACAGGGAGGTCTATCCAATAATCTTCATCGTCACTCGGTGGTGGTTTCCATTCTTCTTCTAACGATTTCTAGAATATCATTAGCTGAGGAACTTTTAGGGATTAAGGGGTGTCTAACTCTAGTTTTTCTTCAACCTCGATGGCAGCGATATGAAAGTCTTCCTCGTCTATTGACTCCCGATCCTCTATGTGTGACTCAAGTCCTGTAAACTCTGTTCTTTCTGTAGCAGAGAATTCCTCAGTCTTGAACAAGGGTCCAACTCCTTCGAGTGGACTATCTGTATCATCGTCATCTTAGTTCAAGTTTGTCAGGTCGATGAAGGCTTTGGATATTTACTCAATCTCCGTTGCCTACGACTTGGTGAAGGATGCTTCCTTTCTCCTTAGTACATTGGCCTTCTCGGTGGTTTCGAGGACGAAATGGTTGTAGAGCGACCACTTAGGTGAGGTCGATAAGATGTCGACTTCCTTACTTTCTTACTTGTAGCCTAATCCCCTCTTCTTGCGAACTTACTTCGGGATGATCGGCCCTATGCGTCCTTGTCTATTTTTGCCAAGTCTTATATACGAGATGTATCCTAGTTGATACATCAAGTTCCAGCCTTTGGTAGTAGTTGGGTTTATGTCATGCAGGCAGGCATGGTCAAGGCCCGTTGCTCTCTTTGTTAACCTTGGTTAGGAGGTTGGGAGAAACAGGGGATGGTTGATTTCTGCTACTGATGCATCATTGGGATTTTCCATCCTTTTGTTGTGACCGGTACATAGCACGGAATCATGTGCCATTGGAATGCTTACCGCGTAGTCGGTTTTTCCCTAATGAGCAACTATTTGCCATCCAGGCTGTTATCCCATGGTTTGCCAACATAGTCAATTATCTTACTATAGGCATGATCCCTTCCCATTGGTCCAAGATGGACAGAGATTGGTTCTTCTCATAAGTCAAGTACTTTTTCTGAGAGGATCCTTGCCTATACAAATATTATGCAGACCAGATCATTAGAAAGTGTATCCCTAATAATGGCATCCCCAGTATTCTTAGCATATGCCATGAAAATGCCTGTGGGGGTCACTTCAGCTAGAAAAAGACAGCAGCTAAGGTGCTGCACTGTGGATTTTATTAGCCTTCCTTGTTCAAGGATGCCCATACACACTGTCAAGCCTGTGTCAGATGTTAAAAGATGGGTGGCATTTCTAATAGAAATTTAATGCCATTACAAACCATCCTTGTTGTTGAGCTATTTGACATTTGGGGAATAGACTTTATAGGGCCCTTTCCTCCTTCCAATGATTATAATTTCATCCTTGTGGCTGTGGATTATGTTTCCAATTGGGTGGAAGCAGCTGCCACAAGGACTAATGACCACAAAGAAGTCCTGAAATTTATAAAGGAAAATATTTTCTCCAGATTTGGCACCCCTAGAGCCATCATTAGTGATGGGAGCAGCCACTTCTGTAACAAAAACTTTGACAGCTTGCTTAAGAAGTATGATGTTACCCATATATTTGCTACTCCATATCACACACAAACCAGTGCGTAAGTGGAGATTTCCAACAGGGAAATCAAGCACATCCTAGAGAAGACAGTGAGGACTGATAGGAAGGATTAGGTTGTGAAATTGACTGATGCATTGTGGGCCTATAGGACTGCCTATAAGTCCCCAATTGGAATGTCCCCATTTTGAATAGTCTATGACAATGCTTGTCATCTGCCAGTAGAGTTAGAGCACAAGGCCTTTTGGGCCATTCATAGTTTAAACATGGATCTAAATCTGCTAGTGTACATAGGAAGCTGCAGCTGGAGGAGCTGAGATTAGATGCTTATGCCAACTCAAGGATCTATAAGGAGAAAGTTAAGGCATTCTTTGACAAAAGCCTTTTGAGAAAAGACTTTGAGGATGGTGCTAAGGTATGGCTGTTCAACTCCAAGCTCAGATTTTTTCCAGGAAAGTTAAGAATCAGATGGGATGGCCCTTTTACTGTTCTTCAGGCATTTCCATTTGGGGCTGCGGAGATAATGGACTCCACTTCTAGGAGGATCATGAAGGTGAATGGTCAGAGACTCAAATTATGTGTAGAAAATTCCATGGAGTCCTCTGCCACCATCTACCTTCAAGAACCTCCCAATGATAAGTGATCCACAGCCTTATAAATTGTGTAATATAGCCATTTGTTTTTATGAGTTTTGTGTGCTTTTGAATTCTGTGATTAGTTGTTGTTTGTGTTTAGAGAATCTGGATCATGGTATAGGAGTCTTCATTTATGATGGGTTGTGTAATCTGCATGTGTGGTTTGGGTGAGTTGTGCAATTTGGATTCTATGCATCATGTTACACTAGATAATTTGATTTCTTAATTAATGATCTATGCATGTGTGATCTATGTTGTGAACAATCTATGTTTTAGATAAATTGGGTGCATGTACCATGAACTGAGCATATGCCTAGTTTGTTGAGGAGAAATAGGGCTGTGACAGAATAGGCATTGACAAGCTCTAGTGTGTACCAATTTAGCTGCGCGAGAACTTCGTGAGCAGCATTACCTGAAGCAGAGCCTAGCGAGGCCCTAGTTTGCATCAAAACAGTGAGCTCGCCAGGATCATTTTCATTTGATTTACCTTTGTGAGATCCTAGTAAGAGCATCACGAAGCTCGGGTTTCATTGTTTTAAAGCTTCGTCACTGCTTATTCCTCATTTGCATTCTCAGCCCTAGCTCTCAAGCTCACTCCCATTACAAGTTTTCCATCTCTCTTCTCCATTGCCCATTTTGCTCCATCACTCAAATCCTTCACTCTTTCACTTTGCTCAGCATCACAAGTTATACGGTTTGCACCTGGCAAACTCAGATTTGGTCCACTGAGCATCTCACATTTCAAAACCCTAGCGGTTTTGGGGTAAGTGTCTACTGTGCTCAGTTGTGTCTTACTTTGTAAATTCTTTCAGGATAGGAGTTTGCTATTGGGAGGTAGTTTGATTAGGTTCTTTTCATTAAACATAGTGGAAACCTAGGGTTTGAATTTGAGAAAAATCAGAGATTAGGGTTTTGAGATACAATGGCCAGTAGCTCCACTTTCTTTTACCACCTGCAATCCTTGATGAACCCTCCTCAATCTGACCTACTGTTGGGGATATTTTAGTTGCTGATTTATTGTGTGTGGTGAAACAAATTTAAAATCAAAGTAAAACAGAGGTGGAATCAGCACATCTAAAATTATCCTAGACCTGCAAGATACAACATCAATTTGTAGCAAGTTTTAATAAGTAACAGTTTGCCCCACAAGGAGTAGTGATCTAAAACCTAAGGGGCTATATAGTAGACCTCCAGATCTGCTATAGATCTGGCAATTCTAGCCTAGAAAACAGGGAAAGAAGGAGAGTTTTTTTAGTGTCACTAGATCTAATTAATCTATAAAACCGAAATATACAACTAATTCTGAAAGATTGAAGAAGATGGATGGTAAAATGAAAGTTCAAATGGTGAGAAATAGGCAGCTAGGGACTGGTTCTCATTGAAAATCAATTGGATCAAAGGTAATGCATAGGAAAGATTTTCTACAATCCTTCATTTGGCTACAAGCTCAGATGCAAGGTATAAGAATCTAATCTTAACCAAAGAATTGGAGTAATCCTAAGGCTATGATCTATCCACTCGAATGGTCACAGATCATCTCAGAGATTATTCTAATTCAAGGATCTTGATTGGAACATGTAAGCTATTGCAGATGTTGTGGGTGCCAGGCTACAAGCTCAAGCATCCACAGGGATATATAATTCAGGGAAATCAAATACGAAAAATGATCTTTAGATCAGAATCAACTTTGAAAACCACAATTACACTGTAATAACACAACTTACAGTCCTATTGTGCTCAGATCTGCAATCTATGCAACATGCAATCCATTTACAAAGGCTTTGAAACTCTCAAAATACAATTACAAATCAGATCTGGACTGCTTATCTAGATCTAATTAATAGGTTGGATTAGAGAGAGAATGGGGAAGAGAAAAAGGAAAAATAAAAACTAAACTAAACTTGAATGAGCTAAAGAGAACCAAAGTTATTTTATGATTTCCTTGCTTTAAAATTATAATAGCAAGGAGTTTTATTTACCCACATGCAGTGATCCAAGTGCTTTGGATTGCAGCCAATCAGAGGGGAGAGTTTAATTTTAATTTATGCTAATCCCTGTTTTAGCATTCCAACCAATCAGAGAGGAGAGAGGGATCCAATTCTGTTATGCAGCTGAAGTAGTTTGCATTCCCGCCAAAGATTTGAAAATCAGTTCATGCCCATGTGCAGACCTCTCTTATGCTTTGGAGTTCCCAAATCTGCCCCTGCCACCCATTGCTATTTCCAACTGCAGCCCAATGTAACTTCTGCTACTGTTTATTATGAAAATAGCCCTAAATGGAACTCAATTTTCTAATCTGCTGAGGTCTTGAAGGTGTTTAATCACATGGCTGCAAACCTCAACTAGTTTATTAGTTGAGACTCAATGGAGTTTGGTGGGCCCGAGCTGGATCAACTTTGAAAGAGTGTAAACTGCAGCTGAAAAGTATTGGTATGAAAGGCTGGATTGTAGTTTTGTATGACTGCAGCTTCAGGTACATTTAGTGAGGATGGAAGATGAAGGTGTGAGCTGTTAGTGGAGAGGATGCTTGAAAACCCAACAGCTTCAGGTAAGTGTTCATGAAGATGGGGAAGGTGGGCTAGCAAATCTCGACAGGTTCTGAAGCTATGATAGAACTGCTCGAGAGGATGGGGGTTAGAGTGCAGCAACTTCAACATCTGTTCGTGAGGATTGATGGGAAGTTGCAGCTGTTGGTCGAGAGGATGTTGAAGGGCTGAAGGTGTCGACATGTTCTAAAAGGATTGGGGAGCTTGCATGTCGATAGGTTGAAGAAGGTTCAGCTTGCGCATTGGTCGATAGGTTGAAGACTCTTTACATTTTGATTTGCTCGAGAGGCTATAGAGTGTGCTTGTCGATAGGTTTGGGCATTGCTGCTTGAATCTCCTCGACAAGTTCACTCTACCAGTGGTCAATAGGTTCAAGGACTGCTGCTGCTCCCTTTTGACAGGTTATATGCTTATCTGCTCGAGAGGATTGCTGAGGACTGGAATGCACATCGACAGGTTCAGTTCGTAGCTCATACTCTCGACAGGATGGCTGAAAGATGCATTAATCCACTCGATAGATATTGAGTTTGGGAGCTGTAGTCTTCGACAGGTTGGCTGAAGCTGTGAGCTTCCATTCGATAGGATGGCTGCAGCCTTGAAGATCCATTTGATATCTTCAAAACCCAATAAATGACAAGCTCGAAAGTTTGGAGGACTGCTGTATTTTGAAAAGTTGCAAGGCTTGGATGAGGGGCTGCTGAAGCTCGATAGGTGCACACATTTATAATTGTGCAGCTACTCTTCTTCTTCCTTGGGCTGTTTGGGTGCATTGCTGCTCAAAGGCTTATGTGTGCAGCTCATGTGAGTGCACATGCTGAAACTTGAGCTGATACCATCAGGTTCTTAATGTTGAGTTGCTGTGTAGGTGGGCTGAAGCTTTCATCTTGCTGAACTGTTCAGGAGTAGTACGCTACTGTTGCCAATTGCTGAAATTGCTCTACTTCATGTGCAACTTCTACAATACAATGCTACTGTAATTGCAGATGTTGGTGCTGCTATATCTTCCACTCGAGAGAATGCCATTTTGAAGCATTGCATGTGTGCAGCTGGTGCGGTTTTGGTGTGAGTGCACATAGCTGAAATGTGTAGCTATTTTGTCTTGTAGTGTGCAATTAATGTGCACATAGCTGCTCAAAACCATCACTTCTGAAATATATAATTGTTGTTGTTTGCTTTCTCATCAACGTGCCATAGCACCACTTCATTCATCTCTCACTCTCAACTGTTGATTGATTCCAAAACTCCTCTTATTGGCACTTTTACTGAAAATCTGTACTAAAGTTGGAATTACTTCCTTACTGTAAAACAATACTAAAATGCAATTATTAAATACTCTGAGGCTTAGTAAAAGTCAGGTTAAAGGGGTAAAATGTGGTATAAAACAGTGACTAACACACCCCCAAATCTAATCTTTGCTAGTACTCGAGCAAAGTGAAATTTAAAACAATTAACCTACAAAAATAAATGCCACTTTCATAGGGAACACGGGTGGATTTGGCACATGCACCAAGCCTTTTAAACCCCTAGGTGATCCCTACTGGAGGAGTGGAGTCTCCTGAGGGTTTTCATTAAAGGTACCCACAAACTTCTCCAATAAAAGCAGTTAATACTAATGCAACATGCTAAAACAGAGTTCAAATAAAATAAAATTCATTCCACATCTTATTCATTAAATTTTAGAGGATTCTCAGCAGAACAATAGCAGTTTAAAACTGAAATTCTGCTGTAGTTCCTTCATAATCAATTAGCTTATGTCAAGGCATTGTGCATGAAAATTAATACAAAGCTCACCTTAATTTTGAGAATTTTATTTTGATAATGCCCCCAAAAAATTCAATTTGAGACCCAAGTCTCACCAGGGCTGTCATTCAAGATAAAAATAAAAGGGTGTATCAATTCACATAGCTCAAGAGCAGTTACAACCCCCAAATAGGATTGCAAGCATGAGCATAGGCATTGCTCTAGTTTTATGAATTTTTCTAACTCTTTTCACCATAGATTACACAAATCCTTTTCTCTACATGACAGCTCAGTCCATTTCAGATCAACAAGGACTTTTTATTGGGTTGTAATGTGGCTTATGGGTGAGGTTTACAAAGAATAAAAGGGAATGAAAGGATTCAAAATTGAAAAATCAGTAAGGTAAGGAGGTGATTCATGACTTCACCTTCTTCATTTAAGCATAATTCCATCTATTTCTTGAATTTTTATATTTGAAGTGACCGGTTTCTAATCCTCTTTTCAATCTTTCAATGAAATGACATCTTTTTCCCATTCTTTTGTATGCTTTTTGTATTTTTCTCCATTTTCCTTTTTATGGGGTGGAATGCTACAATTGCCACCAAATGTGTTTTATTTTCTTTCAACCAAATATCAAACCTTGCTCCTCTAACCTCACTTCTCCTTTTATTTCCTAAATTCTCAGATTTAGGGTGAATTGAAATAGGTCAAGGGGTTTTGGGTCCAAATTCTCTGATTTTTATCAAAGAAAAAACTGAGATTTTTAAGGCTCAAATGGTGTGTATCAAGGGCAGTTCAAAGGTGGAAAATTTTAGGCTCAAACTATCCAAGGGATGGCCATACTTCATATCCTCAATGTCATGAGTGATGTCAAGCTGTTTCAACTTTGATTTGCCTAACTTCTAGTGAATAAGCCTAGATTCAATCAGTCCTTAGAGCAGAAAAATTGCCAAGACACTCTTCAAAGAAAATTTTTCAGGCCCAAATCTCACTGGGTATGGTCTTCCATCAGATTGCTGGGGTATATCCTCACAATTTTCTCCCTTTTCAAGTTCACTAAGCACTAATTTTTGAAAATTTCCTAACATTTGCTTCATAAAAATGTTATAACTATACCACATTTCAGTTTTAAAAAGTTTTTAATTTCCTCTGTTTTCAAATATCAAGTGGGAAATCACTTTATTTTCAAAAAAATTTCAACATAGCTGCACTAGCATTAACTTATTTTATTGGCACACCTTACCATAAGATGAACATTGTCCTCAATGTTTACACAGTGAGTAACTAGGGGCAGCAAGTCAAAACTAGAAAGAATAATAAGCAGGAAAATAACAACTATATGCAGCAAAGAAACAATGCAAAACTAAATATATGAACAGAAAAATGGAAGAGAAATGATATACAAATGCAGGAAAATAACTGCTAAAAACAGAAAAACAGCAAAGCAAAGATAAAAACTGAATAAAACTACAAAAATTGAAGAAAAAAAAATCGTAAAACTAGGACACATTAACCTAAGAAGGAAAAATCAGCAATCTAGAAAAAAAAATTAAACTAAAATTTCTAATACAGAAAATCCTAAGGCAAAATCCTGAGTCACTTGTGCTAAGAGAAATTTGTGATCCAAAAGGATGAACCAGTTTGTCACTTATGAATCTATGTGAATTTGAAAAATGATCAGCAAGAATAACACACAGTGAAAAGCAAGATTCATAAGACTGAGCCCTGTGTTGATGATGTGTATGAATAAAAAAGAATTTCAAAGTAATGAAGCATGAATGCACACAGGTAAAAGCAAGATTCATACATAGCTGAGACCTATTTAAGAGTGAAGAATCTTGAAAGTAAATAAAATTAGAGGCTCCATTGAATTTACAAAGCAAATATATGATCCACTGTTCATTAACCTTCATGAATACTCAAAATTTAGAAACATGATCTCAGCAGTTCTAGATGGGGGTTTATGAATGCAAACAAAGGAAAACAGCCCATCTAGAAAAAGTATTTTTTTGTATTTACATTTTTATATTTTTTTATTTGTTTTTTTTTCTATCAGTCGGGGCTCAATAAGAGCCCTTATTTACTACTGCTGAAGGGTACAAATAATGAAAAACATATCTGAGATTTTTATTTGAATTTTTTAATTTGATTTTGTTATTTTACAAAAAAAATTAGCATGCCTAAATGATAGCATAAATATAAACCAAGGCAAATATTAAACACAACAAAATAATTGGTTTTAAAGAATTTAAAATTTTGAAAATGAATGCAAAGGAGAAGGGGATGCAAACTCAGGCAGATCAGCTCCAACTGCAATCCATTTGCTCCTCTTTTGGCTACTGCTCCAGATCTGCAAAAAATCAAAAACTGCAGCAATACCTTATTCAACCAAAGTGAATAAAATAAGAAAATCAAAAAGAAAAACTCAGGCCACTGCCTCATTTCTGCAAAAATGTAAAAAGGCTATAGCAGCATTTATTCAAATAACTAGAAGGCAAAAAATAATTAAAAAAACTCAGAAAATTTAGAATTACTGCAGTTTAAAATAGGTTTTCTATATAAAAATTGCAACAAGCATTTAATCAAACAGTGTAAATACAATAAAAACTAAAAAAATCAGATCTACAAAATGAAAAACTCAGATCTACTAACTAGATCAAAACTCCCCGGCAGCAGCGCCAAAAACTTGTTGGGGATATTTTAGTTGCTGATTTATTGTGTGTGGTGAAACAAATTTAAAATCAAAGTAAAACAGAGGTGGAATCAGCACATCTAAAATTATCCTAAACCTGCAAGATACAAGGTCAATTTGTAGCATGTTTTAATAAGTAAGAGTTTGTCTCACAGGGATTAGTGATCTAAAACCTAAGGGGTTGTATAGTAGACCTCCAGATCTGATACAGATCTGGCAATTCTAGCTTAGAAAATAGGGAAAAGAGAGTTTTTCGGTTGTCACTAGATCTAATTAATCTACAAAATAGAAATATACAACTAATTCTAAACGATTGAAGAAGATGGATAGTAAAATGAAAGATTAAATGGTGCGAAATAGGCAGCTAGGGACTGGTTCTCATTGTAAATCAATTGGATCAAAGGTAATGCATAGGAAAGATTTGCTACAATCCTTCATTTTGCTACAAGCTCAGATGCAAGGTATAAGAATCTAATCTTAACAAAAAAATTGGAGCATTCTAAGGCTATGATCTATCCACTCGAATGGTCACAGATCACCCCAGAGATTGTTCTAATTCATGGATCTTGATTGGAACAGGTAAGCTATTACAGATGCTATGGGTGTCAGGCTACAAGCTTAATCATCGACAGGGATATCTAATCCAGGGAAATCAAATATGAAAAAGTGATCTTTAGATCAGAACCAACTTTTAAAACCACAATTACACTGTAATAACACAACTTACAGTCCTATTGTGCTCAGATCTGCAATCTGTGCAACATACAATCCATTTACAAAGCCTTTGAAACTCTCAAAATATAATTACAAACCAAATCTGGACTGCTTATCTAGATCTAATCCAACAGGCTAGATTAGAGAGAGAATGGGGAAGAGAAAAAGGAAAAATAAAAACTAAACTAAGCCTAAATGAGCTAAAGAGAACCAAAGTTATTCTATGATTTCCTTGCTGAGAAATTACAGTAGCAAGGAGCTTTATTTATATACATGCAGTGATGCAAGTGCTTTGGATTGCAGCCAATCAGGGGAGAGAGTTTGATTTCAAATTATGCTAATCCCAGTTTTAGCATTCCAACCAATCAGAGAGGAGAGAGGGATCCAATCAATCAGAGAGTTTGATTTCAATTCTGTTATGCAGCTGAAGTACTTTGCATTCCCACCAAAGATTTGAAAATCAGTTCATGCCCATTTGCAGACCTCTCTTATGCTTTGGAGTTCCCAAATTTGCCCTTGCCGTCCATTGCTATTTCCAACTACGGCCCAATGTAACTTCTGCTGCTGTTTATTACCAAAACAGCCCTAAATGGAATCCAATTTGCTAATCTACTGAGGTCTTGAAGGTTTTAATCATATTGCTGCAAACCTCAACTAGTTTATTGGTTGAAACTCAATGGAGTTTGGTGGGCTCGAGCTGGATCAGCTTGAAAGAGTGGAAACTGCAGCAGATAAGTATTGGCATGAAAGATTAGATTGTAGTTCTATATGACTGCAGCTTCAGGTACATTTCGTGAGGATGGAAGATGAAGGTGTGAGTTGCTGGTTGAGAGGATGCTTGAAAACCCAATAGCTTCAGGTAAGTGTTCGTGAGGATGGTGAAGGTGGGTTGGAAAATCTTGACAGGTTCTGAAGCTATGATAGATCTGCTCGAGAGGATGGGGGTTAGAGTGCAGCAGCTTCAACATCTGTTCATGAGAATTGACGGGAAGTTGCAGCTGCTGGTCGAGAGGATGCTGAAGGGTTGAAGGTGTGAACATGTTCTAAAAGGGTTTGGGAGTTTGCATGTCGACAGGTTGAAGAAGGTTCAGCTTGTTCATTTTAAATGGTCGACAGGTTGAAGACTCTTTACATTCTGATTTGCTCGAGAGGTTATAGAGTGTGATTGTCGATAGGTTTGGGAATGGATGCTAGAATCTCCTCGACAGGTTCACACTTCCAATGGTCGATAGGTTCAAGGACTGCTGCTGCTCCCTTTCGACAGGTTCAATGCTTATCTGCTCGAGAGGATTGTTGGGGACTAGAATGCACATCAATAGGTTCAGTTTGTAGCTCATCCTCTTGACATGATGGTTGAAAGATGCATTAATTCACTCGATAGGTACTGAGTTTGGGAGCTGTAGTCTTCGACAGGTTGCCTGAAGCTATGAGCTTCCATTCGATAGGATGGCTCCAGCCTTGAAGATCCATTCGATATATTCAAAACCCAATAAATTACAAGCTCGACAATTTGGAGGACTGCTGTATTTTGAAAAGTTGCAAGGCTTGGATGAGGGGCTGCTGAAGCTCGATAGGTGCACACATTTATAATTGTGCAGCTACTCTTCTTCTTCCTTGGGCTGTTTGGGTGCACTGCTGCTCAAAGGCTTATGTGTGTAGCTCATGTGAGTGCACATGCTACAACATGAGCCGCTGCCATCAGGTTCTTAATGTCAAGCTGCTATGTAGGTGGGAATAAGCTTTCATCTTGTTGAACTGTTCAGGAGTAGTATGCTGCTATTGCCAATTGCTGAAATTGCTCTATTTCTTGTGTAATTGCTACAATAAAATGCTGCTGTAATTGGAGATGTTGGTGCTGCTATAACTTCCACTCGAGAGAATGCCATTTTGAAGCATTATATATGTGCAGCTGGTTCAGTTTTGGTGTGAGTGCACATAGCTGAAATGTGTAGCTATTTTGTCTTGTAGTGTGCAACTAATGTGCACCCAACTACTCAAAATCATCACTGTTGAAATATATTGCTGTTGCTGTTTGCTTTCTCATCAACTGGCCATAGCACCACTTCATTCATCCCTCACTCTCAGCTGTTGATTGATTCCAAAACTCCTCTTATTGGCACTTTTTATTGAAAATCTGCACTAAAGCTGCAATTTCTTCCTTACTGAAAAACAATACTAAAATGCAATTATTAAATACTCTGAGGCTTAGCAAAAGTCAGGTTAAAGGGGTAAAATGCAATTATTAAATACTCTGAGGCTTAGCAAAAGCCAGGTTGAAGGGGTAAAATGTGGTATAAAATATTGACTAACGCCTACCAACTCCCACTAGAAAATCAGTGAGGATAATTGAATCGTCCACTGTGGAGGGCACTAATGCCCTAGTTCCCCCATCTGAAAACCCCAAAAAGAAGAATGCACCAAAGAAGAGGGTCATGACTGTTACTACTAGCCCTAAAAAGTCAAAGAAGTAAAAGAAGGGTGAGGAAGTTGTCCCAGAGTTTAACCCACTAACAACTCCTTGTGATTTTATGGCTATCATCAAATTGGAGCCTGAGACTGCCTTTGACAAGGCATTCTTTGAGAAGGAACCCTTGATTGCTCCATCCATAGACTTCCTAAAAATGGTGTCCTTGGTGCCCTTGCTGAAACATCTCAATGAATTAGTGTACCCTAGGCTAGTTCAATTATTTTACTAGAACATCAGGGTAAAGAAATCTTATGAGGGACACCCTGAATAGCTAATCTTAGTTGATGATTTTGAGATGCTTGTGGGCACATCTCAGATAGCCTTGGCCCCAGGCATACCAGCTGCCTACAATCCAGAGTGTAACTTGGGGGCACCTCTGACTGCCCCCATTACTGAGATTACTGAGAAAATTACAAGAGGGAAGAAGGCATCAGGAGACTCAATCAGGAGGAGAGATTTGGATCCAAGCCTGCTCTTTATGGATCATGTTATGAGAAAGAACATTTATGTGACTGGGCACCAACAGGAGAGAAGGGCACCAATTGCTGATGCCATCTACTCCTCTCAGGGGCATTGCTTCAATACAACCCAACTGATTTTTGAGGGGATGATGGACATCCACCTGAAAGTGCGGAAGAAACAGAAGCCCCATGCACTGCCATACAATAGGCTAATTACAACCCTGCTCAAAGAGGGTGGCTACCAATGGAAAGTGGGAGAACCAACTGAAAAGTTGCCCCTAGTTGATTTTGGAAAGAAGTTGTGGGGAATCAACAAGACCATGATGGGGCAAAAGTAGGAGAAGCAAAATATAGTTGAGAAGGAAGCAGCAGACTCAGTACCTGAGCCACCCATCCCATCAGCAGCTGCTTTAGTAGTGGCTCTAGCTACCATCTCAGTACAAACCCCACCAGTGTCCATTCCATCATCAGGCCCCTCCACACCCACCACTACTAGCCCCATGCAAGCTCCAACTCAATCAATTTTTCCCTTTTACCTGTCCACCCCAACCATCAAAATAAAATACATAAAAAGAACCCAACAAAAACCCACTCAAAACCACTTAACCTATCCCAGTTGTGCCCATACCAATCCCTCTTACAATCCCAACTACATCCTATACTATACAAGACATTGAGCCAACTGATATCCCTAGCCCATGTCAAGACCCACAATCCCCAATCATATATAATGGCAGTGAGCCAATGGCCACTGACATTGAACCACCCACCACCTCTAAGACCATAGAACCTGACACCTTTGACCCACTTCACCATTCCATTAAATTATCCCCCACCCATGACCATGACCTCCTCACCATTGAGGGTTACTCTGCCATGATGGACTCCACAGTGGGGGACATCAGGCATGAGGTCACACCTCTCCCTGACTCCCCACAGCCTACCCATTTTAACCATGCACCAACTTTCCCTTTCCAACAAATCCTAACATCCACACCTACAATCCCATCCATTCCAAACCCATTATCCCAAATATTTTCCCTCCTACCTCACTCCAAACTCAAATCATAGCCAATACCCAAAACCAGACCACCATGCAAACCTTCCTCCAATTCATTCAAACCTACCTCCAAAACTTAAACACACCTTCCCAACTACCTATACCTACCCCACTCCTTTCACCTCAACCTTTCCAACCAGTAGCTGCCACATAGACAGACTGTGATCTTATGGAGTTGACCCTTATTCCTCCCACCCTGACCTCTACCTCCATAGAGATTGATCCTGAGGTAGAGGAGCTGCTACCCATTGCTTTCACCTTTACGTCCACTCAAACAGACCCTCAATGAGAAGTCCTGCTCCCTATCCTGCCTTTTACTACCTATTCTTCCACCCAAACTGATCTTGTGGAAGAAAAGCTGACATCCACCCTTCCACCTCCATCATCTATCCCATCATCCTCATCCACTCCCTACCCTAAATTTGAGGACCCTACTGAAAGGGCGATTGTTCTTGCTTCCTCCAATCCCATGCCACCATTTTCCACCCTCACCCGAGCTATGACTGCAAACCCTTATATCATGAGAGATGTAAAGAGAGAGGTGGCTGAGCTCAATACCAGGGTAAAGCAGTCATTGCTAGCTGAGATTGCCCAGCTATAGCTGGAGCATAGGGTTGAAAAGAAGAGGTTGGAGCAAGTGGTGATGCAATCCCTAAATTTATACTAAGTGTAAAAGCATAAATCAGCGCAATTGGAAAAACTTGTAGATGCCCTCCAATCAACCATCTTAGTAATGCAACCACCCTCATCAGTAGGAGTGTCAATCAAGGAGCCCTCTCAACAAAAGAGCAGCACCAAGCCCACGAAACTAGCTACCAAAAGGACAAAGGCTGGTGCTGCACAAGCTGACACTGTGAAGAAGGAGAAGAACAAATATGCTGAAAATATGCCTCTAAATTTGACTTTATATTAAGTTTAGATTCAGATTAGCTTTAGGCTGTAGTGTTGTTAGTTGTACTTAGAGTTTGTACTTATTTTCTGTTCTCAATAGATTTTTGTAGTTTCATTGCTTTGCTTTTGTACGCCTTGTAGACTATTTTGTTTTGTCACTGTTGTATTTAGTTCTTGTTAATGAAATTTCTTGTTGTGAGCCACTTTGCTTTGTGTTTCATTGTTTCATTTTAATTTTTCTTTGCCATGTCCTTATTCACCCTACTGCTCCTCCATGTGTTATTTTTGAAATAGTGAGGACAGTGTTCCTCTCAGGCTTCGAGGTGTGGCAGGATAGGCCAATGAAATAGTTAACCTAAGTGCAGCAGTAAAAATCAATTTTATAATAAATAGAGTGAATCTACCTAAGTAATTTTGAAAATGAGAAATTTTAAAACTGATGCAGACTGTTTAACATTGAAATCCATTAAAAAATCAAATAATTCCGTGAGGTGAGCATCGAGAGAAACCTTTCATAATCAGAACTTGGTGAACCAGCAAGGAGAGAATAAGGTAAAGGCATGCCTATGAGTTTAATTGAAGACCATACCTAGTGAGCTTTGAGCACCCTGATTTTTTTTTTTTAGAGTGTCTATGACAACTCTTTCAGCTCTAAGGACTGACAGATTCAAAATTTTTTCATTAGAAATTAAACACCCCAAGTTGAAACTGTTTGACAGTAATCATGACACTAAGGAGAGGATCAAGGCCTTCATTTGGTTAGTTTGAGCGTAAAGCATCAACCCAGTGAAAACTACCCTCTTGCATACACTTTTGAGCCTGAAAATCCCAGTTTTCCTCAATAAACACCCGAGTACTTGAACCTGAACCTCTTAGCCTGATTTAGCCCTATCCTCACTCTAAGAATTCATAAGGTAAAGGAGAAGATGTTGAAGATAGGTGAGTAAGGTTTAACATTTTGTGAGAGGTGAAGAAGATGGGAGAAAATTTGTAAGTAGAAGTGTAGTAGTTGTAGATGTGTGGCAATCATCATAAAGAACATATATAATAATAAAAAAACAGAGAAAAAAGGAAGAGAAGTCAAGGGAAGTTTCATCTAAAAATTGAAAAGAGGAGGAGAAGCTGCCCACTTCAAATATGAAAAATATCAAAGTAGGTGAAGCTGTGCTGAAATGAAGGTTGTGCAGTCATGAATCACTCCCTAACCTTACTAATTTCTCAAATTTTTAATCCCTCTTTACCCCATTTATTCTTTACAGACCTCACCCATAAGCCACATTACAATCAATGAAAAGACCTTGTGATCCAAAGTCAAATGAACTATCATGTGGAGACAAGGGAATGTCTAATCTATGGTGAGGAGTGCTTGATGATGTCAAAAGTTAAGAGCAAATGCCTATGCTCATGCTTGCAACCCTATTTGAGGTTTGTAACTACTCTTGAGCTTGTGTGAAATGGTACACCCTTAAATTCATTTGTGAGAGACAACCCTGGTAAGTATTGGGTCTGAGATTGAAATCATTGGGGCGTTGTTTCAACCTAAATTTTGATTTACTAGTAAGCTTAGTACTGTTTTGCATATATTATTTACTTGGTGTCAGCTGATTCGATGTGATGAGCATGCATACATGACTAAGGTTTTAAATTGTTTGCATAAACTATTTTGGAACTCCTTTAATTTTGATAGAGCAAGGGTGGAATGAAACTTTATTAAGTACAAATTGATTAGCCACTATTTGCACTTTGTTTAACTGTGTTCATTGAGATGTTTATCAGTATCTTCACTGAAAACCCTCAGGAGAATTCACTCCTCCACTAGGGATCACCTAGGGGTTTAAAAGGCTTGATGCATGAGCTAAATGCATCCGTTCTCCCTATGAAAGTGACATTTAAATTTTTAGAGTAGTTATTTAATTTTCCTTTTGCTCGAGGACTAGCAAAGATTAGGTTTGGGGGTGTGTTATTCATTGAAAAATATCATTTTTCACCTCCTAACCTAGCCTTTGCTATACCTTGGAGCCATTTAATAATCATCTTTTTAGCGTGTTTTGTAGCTAGTAATAAAATTATAGCTTAGTACAACTGTCATGCTTTGGAGGCCAAAAAGAGAGAGAATTGAAGCCAAGGAGGGCAGCTGAGTTAAGAGCAGAGGCTACACCATAGTGGTACACACCATAGTGAGCATTTGGAGTGCCTAATTGGATCTTGGAAGCCCAATAGTTGAAAGGAAGATGGACCTAAATAAAGGAGACTGTTGCAGCAGGATGCACACAGCAGCAAAGAAGCAAAGAGGGGCCCTCGTGCAATTGAATTTGCCTGGAAAGTCACCTCACGAGGATCTCGCGAAGCTCCAGCCTGCAACACATAAAGAGCTCGCACATACCTCGCGTAGCTCATTGAGGAAAGGGCCTCAGAAATTTACCTCGCAGAGATCTCGTGAGGATTACAGCTTCAGAAAAGAACCTCACAAAGTTCTCGCGAGGTTCAGATATCCCAATACACCATCCATGCGCGAAGCTCTCGCGCAAGTGTAGCTTCAGAAATTTGTCTCGCAAAGTTCTCGTGAGGATCATAGCCATAGATAATTGTCTTGCGTAGCCCTCACGAGGTTCATGAATGTCAGAAAGTTGCTGCTCGTGGAGCTCTCTTCCATCCTCGCAAGCTGCTCTATCTATTGCAATCCATCTTCGCGAGCATTCTTCTACAACAATTTCATCCACACGATAGCTGCAACAGAGCCACACGAGATGCATAAATGAAGCACATCCATCCTCGCGAGACATGGGCCCCTGCCTTCTCAATCCATACATAGGGATACTTTGGGGATTTCCCCACTTCTAGGGCACACATCCCGAGGTTTTAATCTATTTCTCACTTCCTGAGGCATCTAAGGGTCACAATTGGGCCACATCTTCAAGCAACAACTAGGGTTTTTCTCTTTTATTTTCCTATTAGTCAAACCAGTGAGTGACTTTGTATATAAGCTATGTGGTTTAGTAGAAATGCATCTAACTCTTAACCTAATTTCGGCTGGGAGCTTGGAGGGCCAATGCTTAGGTCATTGAGGGTTAGGGTTAGGTCATCTTTTTGGTTTTTCTTCTCTCCTTAACCCAGCACTTGCTGCCTATGATCTTTGTAATGGCTAGGACTATAAATCTGTTGTAATAAGACTGTGTGAAACTTGTAAAAGCCTAGAAATCTGTATTGACTACAGCTTGGAGGGCTGATCATTGTAAGTATTTTTATGTGCAATGCAAGCTACTTTATTGATTCATTAGATCTGTACTACTTTTTGGTTTTCCATTAAAGTTTTATAGTTTCTATGCACCCATTGATGCATGTGCATGTGGCCTTGCATATATGATAGCTGCAGTGGGTTTAATGTTCTTATTTCAATCCTTGGACTGGAGTAAATCTTTTGGGGATGATCTGTGACCATTTACTGGGCAGATCATAGCCTTAAGAGTAGTCCATATCCCTAGATTGGATTGGATTCTTTTTCCTTACATGTGTGCTTGTGGCCAAATGCAAGGATAGTTGTTGATCCATCCTTTTCTATGTTTAACCAGACCCTGTTTCAGCCTAAAATAACAGTCCCTGTTTATTACTTCCCACCATTTTCCTTTATTTTTACAACTCCATTTTACCCTTCTCCAAAAAAAATCCTTTCTCATAGCATAGGACTATAGTTTTATTTTATGTTTTAGTTTAGTGACAACCCAAAACTCCCTTTCTTTAGGATTGCCAGATTTGTACTCAGATCTGGAGATCTACTAAGACAACCCTTGTGGTTCTAGATCAAGTTTCCCTGTGGGACAAATCCTTTCTTATCAAAACTTGCTACAACAGGCCCTGGATCTTGCAGGACTGTGTGTATAGTTTAGATTGTTGTTTTCAACCATTTCATTCCCCTTTTTAATTTGTTTTGCTGCCATTGATTTTTGCCATCACACCTTTTAATAAATATATCAGCACAACATTTTAAACACAATATTAAGTAATAAGTTGCATTTAAATGAGAAAATGAATAAGTGAATCAAGATCATATGAATTTCAGAATCGACATTGTTAACCATACGTGAAACTCCATCTTAGACTTGCGACTTTGAATTAAGATCTTGTGAATTCCGTTTTTACATGAAAATGCTTTTGAAATTTAGACCCTTTTAGAATCTATTTCGGTTTGATTCAGAAATGCCTTTGAAATTGTTTTCCGTTTTGATATGAAATTGCATTTAAAGTTTTGTGTCTCTTTTTTATACAAAAAATGCCCTTTGAATTTGTGATGAAAATGCCTTTAAATTTCATCATTGAATCTATGCATTGACTGATAATATGTGAATTCGCATTGATAATTTCTCTACTAAGCTTAGACTGCTAGCTCATCCTGACATTATGTGTCACAGGTATCAATTTTGTTCAGGATTCAGAGCTTGGGAATGCTTCAAACTTCGTGCCGTAAGAATACTGTCCAAAGAGAAGCTTTGAGATAGCTTTTGGGGTACATCTTAGTGTTTAATTTAATGTATATTGTAGCCCATACCACTGTTTAGGTGACGGTCGACCGTCACCGGTGGTTTACTTTAGTTTTTGCACAGGTGGTTTACTTTAGTTTTTGCCTTATGTTTTGTATTATAATGGAATCTGTTTACTGCCACTGCCATATGATATCTGTTTGTTTTCCGCACCTATGTTTATGATATTTGTTGTGATTATCCGCATCGCATCGAACGGTCCGACTTTCCTAGATTTCTGTACAGGGAAAGTCGGGTTGTCATAGATGGTATCAGAGACATGGTGCTAGATTCGGTGACACCATGTGAGCAGGTCAACTGTGTCAGCATGTGTCACAGCTAACATCAGAGCTTTGGCATTAGATTCTAGTGAAACATAGACCCTAGGTTCTAGGTGACCTTAGGATGTGGACCCATGAGTTAGAGATGAAATTGAAGATGACCTATGGATATTGAAGTGACATTGATTTTGATAGACCTAAGGTTTAGAGAAGTTAAGGACTGCTTTGAGGAACAACCTAAATTAGGCTCAAAACGTGTGAGAGAGAGAGTACGAATGATTTTTGAAGATTGAGAACTAGACGAGGATTCCTTCGTTTGAAGGGAAAGTTGGAAAGATAAAGTCTGGGTGATTTGATGATTAAAGTCTCATGCAAATTTGAGATGTCAACTATAAAGATAACTTTTTAGAAGTGATTTCAGATTGTGAAAGTAGGGTTATTGTAGAGTTAAGCCTGAAGACGTAGGTTGAGGATAGATAGGAAATAAAATTAAGTTTATTGAAGACAAAGTAATATCTGTCAACATAAGGCCCGCGTCTTGATCAACCTAGGATCCTCGTATTCATTTGTGACTTCTCAATTCGTGGCTGAATTGAGTACCACTCCGAAAGGTGGTCACATTTCGCACGTCAAAAGGAAGTTAGGAGAACTTGGTAGCTATTGCATTGAATGTAGCATTACGTACATTAAAATTTGAAGAATTCTGATGTAGTAACCAAGTTAGGAATTGACATTTCACTATGGAACGATTGTTGCATCCAAATCCAAGTTTAGAATTGACACACCACACCATTTTCCCTTTCCCTTTGTTTGAATGGCGTGCCTATGAACCCATCACACGCACCATGATCGTGGCCGACCTTCGGTTCAAGCAAATTCCCTAATCCACTTCATATCTAGGAAGCTACTTGTGAGTGAAAGCCATGAAAATCCTTAGAAGCAAGCAAGCTTGCCGCATACATTGGGAGTGTTATAAGTCCATCCTTTCAATATAATTGTCGAAGGGCAATCTAAGCTTCTATTGCTATTGGGCGTACTGTAACGAAAGTCATTTTGGGTCCCGACACCCAATTCACACTATGAGAACTGAAGGATTTTAAGAAATGGATGAGCTCAAATACAGACATAAGGATTGATGAAATTAGAAATGATCCTTGAGGATTACGGGACTAACATTGAGTGAGACCTTCCGTCAATTGAGAAATGGTGAGATGGAATAATGATCGATCATAGTTCAAACATTTGATGGGTTGATGAAACTAATTAGAGATTATAAGGTCGAATCTCAATATTTTTATTGAAGAATTACTTTTGATGACCGAGGTTCAAGAAAATATGATTATTGGTTGTATAAGCTCTCAGGTTCCATTGAAGATTTGAAGACTTGATCTTGGAAGACCGAGGAGAAATTAGAAAGGGAAATGATTAGAAAGGATAAATCCTTAAGGGATAGAGGATTTGAATTTTAGTCATAACTTCAAACGCCGACTATAAGAATAACTTGATAAAAAAAAAATAAAAAAAATTGAACACTAGTTGTAAGGTATAGTATGGTCATCAACTTTAGATACGATCAAAATATCGTAAAAATCAGAAAGAAATAACTAGTATGATGCCCGCCAGCGAGATTTTCCGAGTTATCGAAGTTAGAAGTAATAGAAATTTTGAGTAAGTTATTTAAGAGGCTACAACAATCTGATCGAAAGGTTTGGTGTTATCAAGAGTGGAATAGCGTCCTACCTGCAAAAGATTTGAGAAATTCTGAGAGAATAACATTGAGGATCGAAGGGTTGTAGGAAGATGACACCGATAGTAGTACATTGTCGACGAGATGCAATGAAGAGATTAGCCTATAACGGATTTTGAGGAATGATGGACAAATTTTGAATAAATTATTTAAGGTACGGTGAGAAGTGTGAGTTTGATGGGTTATGGATTATGATGGAGGAAAGGCAATTCCACTGTATAGAAATTTAAATTTTCTCGTAAGAACATTTTGCAAATTAAAAATGATAAGAGTTAAGGGAATTAATATAGATCTGTCGAAGAATTCATAATGAAAGACTTGGACCAAACGTGATAATTGAATTACCAAATGCTTATGAGCAATTTGATTTGAGTTTTGATGAGTAGATTGTTGCTTAAAAATTTCATGCTTTGATGGATCCATTGCACATTCAATTTTAACTTTGATGTGATTATGGATGAATGTTGTATGGTGATGAATCCTTGAGTGCAGGAAGTAACGTTAAGAAACTGGCTTTGAAAGGATCAAACAGTCCAGGGACTATTCTAGCAATAAAGGAACAGTTGAACGAATTCGCTTGAGTGACCTCAAAGCGCTTGAGCGATTCCTTCAGAAAAACACCCGTTAAATGGCACTGAAGAACTCGCTCAAGCGAGTTTTGTAGGCAAAAACTTTCGGGTGAGACTCAGTCGAGCGATTCATCGACCGGCCCTTTATAAATTGGAACTTGCTTGAGCCAGTGTTGGCTATTGCTCGAGCGAACCTTAACCTATGTATGGGCTCTAGGCCCATTCCACCTCATTTTTTCCATGAAACCGATTCGAAAAAGAAGACCTTGGGTTTCTTATTCTTCTTCTTTGCGAGAACTCGCAAGCTCTCCTCAAATCGTGCACGTACTTCTTCCTTCTTTCGCGGGATTTCGTCGTATCGCTCTTCCTTCATCCCAAAAAGGTAAGCTATACTTTTTATTTGAGTTGTTTGAATCCCTTCAATGGCATTGAAGAAGAAATCTGCATCGAAGAACCCCACTTCGAAAACCTCGTCTTCGAAATGCCCCAAAACCAACCCTCCACCTCCAAGAAGAGACCAACCAACGGAATGGTGGGATGCAAAAGGTTTCAAGACCGAGTGGTCCTTTGACCACAACTACTTTGAGACTGAGGAAACGACTGGTATGTCGTTCAACTATCTAACACGAGAAAACCTACAGATGTTGTTCTCGCCCTTCTATACCCATTACTACCCCCAACTGGTAAAACTATTTTACCATAACCTCAAAATGGGTGATACTGACGGCAAACTCTACACGGCCATCGACGATAGAGTGTTTGGATTTGATGTTAATAACATCACCTCGGCGATGGGTACTCCCTCAATGTATGTAGAGAATCGGGGCTTACTTCAACCAAACCTCGAACCTGTGTCGTTCGATAGTGTCATTGCCAGGATGACCCACGGAGAATAGGGGTCTAGTCAATCAATGAGATGGTCGCAGTTACCAGTCAACATGTGGCTGCTAGACATCGTTCTCAGATGTAACCTTTACCCATTAAGGTATGAACAAGAACGGGGAGGGAGACTTCAGCATGCCCCATTCTCAACCTTCGAGGACCGATGGTTTAGTGCTCCGAAGGTCATTTGGGATGGACTGATCTATGCCCACGACCAAATGTTGGAGTAAAAAAAGAAACCTTTAAGCACTATGCCATATGCCAACCTTATAACCCGATTGATTTAGGAGTACGAAGATGAGCAGGATGACTATGAAATAGCACCCAAAGAAGAACGACGGGCTAATAATAGTAAAAGATATGGAATGGACAATTAGAATTTGAATTTTTAGAGGTTAAACAAAAGTGTACAAGACCGCCACTTCCAACGCGTCGCAAAACAAGCCGAATAGGAGCCGGCACAACCTAGACAGGCTGCCCCACCTCCGATGCCTCCTCAACAACAATACCCACCTCAACCACCTCCGGCCGCATACGATGATATGGTTACTCAGGCGGATTTGACTAAGAGGATGGACGTGTTTGAGGGACGAATGGATTTCCATGAGGGGATGTTGTGGAGATGATACACCATTTATTTTTTAACACCGCATCATTCAGCATCTAGAGATCACGGGAGTACACACTCGGTGTGTCCAATTCGCAGGCACATGAGGGAGTCCAAGGAGATGGTGACCAGACGAATGAGGAAGCAGGTCAATGATGGACCCAACGCTTGGTAAAAAATTTCTTTTGTCATTATTCTACATGGTTAAAGAACTTTGGTTATTGGTAGTTTTGAAATTTTTCTATGGAAACAATGTTTGTAATTTATGGGTTGAATTTCAGGTTATGGTGATGGTTTTTGGAACGATGGGTCAAAATATTGGGGTGACAACCTACTTTTGGTTAAATTTGAATGATGGTGTCAAAATTTGATACGAATGATGTCGAAAATTTTGATAATGATTAAATTATGCTTGTGATGTGTTATGTTTCAATTATTATCAGGAATATTGGTCATTGTGGATATGCCTTTAATGAATCGTTGTGGACGTGTTTTACCAATGCTTGTGGGAATGTCTGTTTCAAGTTACTTGTGGATGTTATTGATGAAATGTGTGGATATTGTGTTCCGAAACAAACCAACAGGATTTTCATTGTCTTCTTAATCATCGAAAGATATGTAGTGAATTTTTTAGGACGAAAATTCCTTTAAGGAGGGGAGGATGTAACACCCTGAATTTTTCCAAACACAAATATATGCATTTAAGCATAAATGGTTCACATAAATAATTGTGTAAGTAGTTACGCAAGCAATGTGATGGCATAGCGGCCAATAACTTGGTTTCCAAATAAGAGGTCCAGCGATCAAAACCAGCTGAGGGACTTTTGGAATTCATTTTGGGAACCTTAGATAAAAGCTTATACACCAATCCTTTGTGTACTGGCTTAACACCGAGTTCGAGTCACCGCCGCTAAAACCAAAGCTAACTTACGTATATAGGCTTGAGAAAATTTGTTCGAGAAGTCATTTGAGAGTTGTTTGAGAAAGAAAGAAAGTCGAGAGAGGAAGAGAACTCACTCTCTCAAAACCCTCTCTTCACCTCAAGAAAACTTTGCTCAGCTTCGTAGCGGCAAGAAACCTCTGATTTCGACACCATACGATCGAAGGGAGGCGAGTTTGAACCATCTGACGAATGAGAACTTCGACATCGATATCGCTCGATTCCAGCCATCGTAGACTCCACATGCGTAACCTACTAAGGTAAGCATCATAGCGTAATCGTATGGATTTCGATTGTTAAGATTTAGACTTGATTAGTGTGTGCATTTGGATTGCATGTAAGGATTTGAGAAATTCGAGTTCGGATGAGGGGAATCGAATCATCGAAGGGACAAAGAGTTGAGGTGTCAATCCCTCACGATACCGACGATGTTAGACTCCACAAGCAAAGCTTAAGAAGGTAAGAATTATGGCTTAATAGTGTAGAAATTGCTTAGATTTGTATGGGCTTATTAGGATTGAATTCAGAACTAAATTCAGATTTCAAACTAGGGAACAAGTGAAAGCATCACACTCTCGCTCGAGCGAGATTGGAAGTCACTCGAGCGAGACCCCTTCAAAATCAAAGGAAATCACTAATGAGAAAGTGGCTCGAGCGAATTTCCTTCAAAATTTAGGCTAAGAAGTTTGAGTGAATCTCGCTCGAGCGAGATGTTCATGTGCCACACATAATTATAAGAGTCGCTCGAGCGAATTCTGCAGTTTTGGCTACACTCAATTTCATTTAATAAAACCTACGAAACTTTGATCTGTTTCAATTTATTAGTCTTTGACATGTCGTGTATGAACATTGTGTAGGGTTTGATGACCCAGAGGTCACAGATAAAGGCCACCTCTTTGACTCTTCGCAACATACGAAACAAGGTAGGGAAATTCCACTACCCAATTATATTTGATTTCGATTCATTGATTTTATGATTGGAATTTGAATGGTGATCTTTGAACACTGTATTTGAATTCTGAATTTGACCTTGAACTTAGACTCTTTGATTTTTAATTGGACTTTGAAATGAACCCTTTGAATACTAACACTGACTATGAGATGTAAATATGGACTCTAAATATGAATCTTGAATTTGAACTCTGTATATGTGAATTTCTCAAAACATGAACTTTGAATCTAAATCTGAATTCTGAATATGAGCTCTGATATGAATTCTGTATAAGAACTCTGCTATGAAGTCTGAATATGAACATATGAACTCTGAATATGCATTCTAAATCTGAACTCTGTTTACGAAATTCTCTGAATATGAATTTTGAACTCTATTATGAACTCTGAACATGGGATCCTCTGGGATCGAACTCTGAATCTATGAACTCTGAAATTCTAAATTTCGTAGCTATTAATTATGAACAATGATTAATAGAACTATATGATGATTTAAGGTTCAAATGAGCGGGCTGTGATATGTACTAGCACAGTGGTGAACTCGTGATTTGGACTGCCACGACGGTGAATCCGTGATTTGGACCAGCATGGCAGTGAATTCGTGATTTGAACCGGCACAGCGGTGAATCCGACTCAACAATGCTATACTAGCTTTGGAATTTCTTAAGTCATGATTTAAGCCATGTATTAAGTAATAAGTTGCATCTAAATGAGAAAGCGAATAACTGAATCAGGATCATACGAATTACAGAATCAGCACTATTAACCATACGTGAAACTCCATCTTAAACTTGTGACTTTGAAATTAAGATCTTGTGAATTCCGTTTTGACATGAAAATGCCTTTAAAATTTAGACCCTTTTGGAATCTATTTAGGTTTGATTCAAAAATGCCTTTGAAATTGTTTTCCGTTTTGATATGAAATTGCCTCTAAAGCTTTGTCTCTGTTTTTTATACGAAATATGCCCTTTGAATTTGATATGAAATGCCTTTAAATTTTGTCATTGAATCTATGTATCGACTGATAATATGTGAATTGGTATTGATAATTTCTCTACTGAGCTTAGACTGTTAGCTCATTCTGACACTATGTATCACAAGTGCAGATTTTGTTCAGGATCCAGAACTTGGGAACACTCCTGATTTCGCGTCAGGAAAATATAGTCCATAGAGAAGCTTTGAGATAGATTTTGGGGTACATCTTAGTGTTTAGTTTGATGTATATTGTAACTCGTACCACTGTTTAGGTGATAGTCAACCGTCACCGGTGATTTACTTTACTTTAGCCCTATGTTTTGTATTATAATGGAATCTATTTACTACCACTGCCATATGATACCTGTTTATTTTCTACACTTATGTTTATGATATCTGTTCTAATTATCTGCATCACATTAGACGGTTCATCTTTCCCAAATTTTTGTGCGGGGAAAGTCGGGTCGTCACAAAAGCTCTCCCATACACCAGACGGAAGAGAGACATGCCAATGGGTGTTTTATAGGAAATACTATACGCCCAAAGGGCATTATTCAGTCTGAGGGACCAATCCTTTCTATCGAGGTGAACAGTTCTCTCAAGTATTTTCTTTATTTCCAGATTTAAGACTTCCATTTGCCCACTGGTTTCTGGGTGATAAGGGGTTGCAACTTTATGCGGAACAAAGTACATCTTGAGCATGCTCTAAAAATACCTATTACAAAAATGACTACCCCCATCACTAAGGATGGCACGTGGAGTTCCGAACCAAGAGAAAATATTCTCTCTAATAATAGGTTTCACCACCTTGTGATCATTGTTTTTCGTGGCAACAACTTTGATATATTTAAAAACATACTCGACAACCACGAGGATATACATGACTCCGTACGAAGGTGGGAAAGGTCCCATGAAATCATTGCCCCATACATCAAAAGGCTCATATAAGTTGGAGAGGCATCATCTCTCTTCGAGACATGGCACCCATCTTTTGACAGCGGTCACAAGCCAAGCAAAAATTCTGGGCATCTTTAAATAATGACGACCAATAAAACCCCGACTGTAGTACCTTAGTCACAGTTTTCTTTCTACCGATGTGACCCCCACATGCATAAGTATGACAGAATTGAAGAATACTGTGGGTAGCACTTTCGGGGACACATTTTCAGATTATTTGGTCTGGGCATATTTTAAAAAGGTTTGAGTCCTCCCAAATATAAAATTTAACTCGTGAAAAGAATACAGATCGGTCTTGCTTGGACCAGTTTGGAGGGATTTTACCTATTGCCAAATAATTCACTATATTTGCATAGCATGGTACCACTGTCTATATGGCAAGAAGTTGCTCATCTGAGAAAGTATCTTGCAAAGACTCATCACTGGCGGTTTTAAGAAATTCTATTCTAGACAAGTGGTCCGCCACCACATTCTTGACTCCCTTTTTGTCTCTGATTTCGAAATTAAATTCCTTCAATAAGAGGATCCACTTGATTAGTTGAGGTTTGGCATCCTTTTTTGTTAGCAAATATTTTAGTATAGAATGATCAGAGAAAATAATGATCTTCGATCCCAATCAGTACTGTCTGAATTTATTTAATGCAAATATGACAACGAGAAGCTCTTTCTCAGTAGTAGTATAATTCAGTTGAGCATTTATTAACGTTTGACTCACTGTAATAGATCATGTGAGGTACCTTATCATTGCGTTGTCTGAGAACTGCAGCTATTGCGTAATCGGAAGCATCACACATAACTTCAAGTGGCAAGGAGCAATCTGGAGGTTGAATGATGTGTGGGTACGGATGATAGAAGTGCATGAAGCTTATGAAATGCTTCAAGGCAAGCTTCATCGACGTCAAAAGTGACATCGTTAACCAAAAGGTTGCATAGGAGTCTCGAGACTTTGAAAAAGTCTTTGATAAAGTGGCGATAGAAGCTGGCATGACCAAGAAATGATCATATCTGCTTCACCAAAGTTGGTGGAGGCAAATTTTCTATAACATCGATCTTGGCTCTGTCAACCTCTATCCCTCTTTTAGAAACTATGTGCCCCAAGACAATGCCTTCATGAACCATGAAATGGCTCTTCTCCCAACTCAACAACAAAATTGTTTCCTTGCATCTTTCCAGGACTAGGGTAAGGTGATCCAAACAAGTATTGAATGCTCAGCCAAATACTGAGAAGTCATCCACGGATACTTCGAGGAACTTGTCTCTCATATCAGAAAAGATTGCCATCATGCACCTTTGGAACGTCGATGGCGCATTGCATAACCCGAAGGGCAAGCGGTGATACGTGAACGTATTGAAAGGACATGTGAAAGCAGTCTTTTCTTAATCTTTTGAATATATTGGAACTTGATTATAACCTGAATATCCTCCAGGAAACAGAAGTACTCTTGACTTGTAAGGTTTTCTAAATTTTGATCAATAAGTGGATGTGGAAAGTGATCCTTGCGGGTCATTGAGTCAAGCTTTCGGTAATCGATACATACGCACCAACCTCTAGTCTGGCGTATTGGTACCCATTCATCGACTAAATTCTCCTTGACCGTAACCCTTGATTTCTTCGTGACTACCTGAATGGGGCTCACCAACTCACTATTAGAAATCGGGTAAATAATACCTGCATCAAGTAGCTTAACTACTTCTTTTTGCACTACTTTCCTCATGTTTGGGTTTAACCATCGCTGGCTTTCTTTAGAGGTTTTGGTATTGTCCTCCATGTGAATCCGATGCATGCAAATTGATGGATCAAGCCATTTTAGATTAGCAATAGTCCACCGTATAGCACACTTATGCTTTGTAAGAGTGGCCAACAATCTACCCTCCTGATTCGAAGTGAGAATTGATGATATAATGTCCAGGAGAGTATTATTGGGCCCAAGAAAAGCATACTTTAGGGTGTCGGAAAGTGTCTTCAATTCTAAGGATGGCACTTTCTGAATTGAAGGTAACAACGGCTCGCTGGAAGTGGTGGGCATAGGCTCCATCTGTGGCTTCATGTTCTTGGTTGAGAATCAAAAGTTGGGGCATGTACAAAGTATGCCTCCGCTTTGAAATTTAATTCCGTCTCTTCCAAATCCATGTACCACAGTGTTGTTTCAAGAGCATCCTTAAACAGAGTAAGGGGAAGTACTTCTTCAACTAATGCTTCAATATAATCCATGAAGAAGCACTCCTCATCACTGGAGGAGACCTCCATCATACCAGTTTTACAATTTAAGCATGCGTTGGCTATGGCTAAGAATGGTCTACCAAGTATGACGGGGATTTGTGACGGGGACTTAGAACTAGGCTCCATGTCTAATACCAAAAAAATCGAAGGGGAAAACAAACTTGTGAACCTTGACCAGTATATCTTCTATGATAACAACCGGTCTCCTTTTAGATCTATCGGCTAATTGAAGAGTTACTGACATAAGCTTCAATTTGCCCAGTTCCAACTTCTTATACACAGTGTATGGAAGCTAATTTACACTGGTTCCTAGATCCAAGAGTGCTTTATTAATGATGTGGTCGCCAATAATCCACAGAATGGTGGGCACTCCTGGGTCGTTAAGCTTAGGCAGAGTTGTGGATTTTAAGACTGAGCTCACTTTCTCTATCAAAAAGACCTTTTTTGATAGGTTTTTCCTCCGCTTTCGCTTCTAGGTGCACATCTCTTTCAAAAAGCGTGCATAAGTTGGGACTTGCTTTATTGCTTCAAGAGGGAGTAGATTTATTTTCACCTCTTTGAAGATCTCTGTGATCTCCTCCAAGTTTTTTGAGTTTTTATCAAAAGGTGACGGTGCTCCAAAAGCATTCGGAAAAGGTAACCTCGATACATATATGACTTCAGTCACAGAATTGGGCACACTATCATTATTATTTTTTTAATTTGATTTTCAACTTCTATTATTTTTGGCTTTTTTGGTTGGGAAAAATCATTATTATTTTTAGGCTCTCTATCCTTGGTCTCGGGGATGGTTATTGATGTAGGCATCTCCACTTTGATGTCCACAGTCCTACCACTTCTTAAAAGTTGAACAACTTCGACGTGTTCTACGGGAATTGATATTTCTCCCCTCAAAATTTTGCCTCCTAAGTTACTTACAGGTCGTGGTTGTAACTGGCCACTCTCTCTCTTCACCATTTGCGTAGCTAGTTGCCTAATCTTGGCATCTAGCTTCATAATAGACTTGGTGTGTGAATGCAATAGTTGAGAGAGTTGAGCAAGTTGGGATAAATCATTGGAATGTTGATACGATTGTTGCTCTAAATCCCTAAGGATTTGAACAATTGTGGCATCTATTCCGCTACTCTGAGTCCTATACAGTTGGTCAGTAGGATGTGGTCTCATGGGTGGTACGTAGGGCTGTTGAAAATGTAACGACCCAAAATTCTCAAGCCCAATGATGTGGAATATCGGGTCATTAAACTTAGCTCATGAGTACATATGCAGAAACTTCCATTGGTAGGGCTCAAAATTAAATCAAGTTACTTATTAAACTGAAACAAATAACATTAGCGTCCCATAATGAAATATTAATCCAAGAATAATATACCACCCGTGACTCCTGTACATCACACAAACAGTGGTACTTATATCAATGTACGTAAAAAAAAAAAGTATTATGAAGAAAACCCATTACGTCGTACCAAGTCCAAATGACAATGTTTTAACTAAGGATAGAATTCTTCGGGTGGAAGATTTTCCTCGTCTTCTGGCATGAAATCAGGATCCTCTTCAAACTCAAGATCCTTGTCAACGTCAGTACCTATTATGCATAGTGTAAGAGTGAGCTGAAAATCCACATCCTCAGTAGGGCAATCCCAAATACCATTTTTATTTTAACTATCCAACTCATAGTTCTAATGATTATCTCAATATTAATGATTAAGATAACATAAACATAAGGAGTCATGGCACATTTATATTCTAAGATGACTGATTCCAAGTGTAAATTTGAGTTTGAGTAATATATCCTATAGTGGAGTCTTGATGTCATATTTAGAAAATCTAAAGGTGAACTTCATGTAATTGCTCAATTATGATACTTTTCCTTGATGTCATATTCAGAGAGTCTATAAGTTAAATTTCACATAAGTGTCCAATCATGATATTTTTCTTTGCATTTCATTCATATGTTAATTCTTACATTCATTCATGAATTAAAAGTATAGCTTAAGTCATCTCTATGGCAAATATAGCGCTAGAGTCAATGCCAGAGTACCGATGGGGATCCTGACCACTGTCGTTCTAGAACAATTTTCAAAGTGTCGAAGCGCCTACAATGTGAGGTAGGTCGTGTGGTTTAAAATACCGTCGTCACTGTTCAAAGTTCAAAATACCATCGTAATGGTTCAAAGTGAGCCATAGCACAGGATCCATTCAAATTCAAATCTTCAAATCACATGCAATCTTCTAAAGTATAATATTTTATTCGGATCTATACAAATTTCAGAATTCGAAACCAATTGCAAAGATTCGATGAGATCTATATCATATGTCTTCTTCTAATTAATTCAGAATTCAAAATGTGTTCCCAAGGTTCAATGAGATTAATTCAAAATTGAAAATGTGCTTCCAAGGTTCAATGAGATTAATTCAGAATTCAAAATGTGACCCTAAGGTTCAATGAGATTAACTATCTTCATCCTTTGTTCTCTCTTCAAGAGTGTCACGAGAATCAATTTTCATGCATTAATGATACAAAGAATCTAATGTTTCTAATTTCGTATTTAGGTGTTCAACAATTCATAGAAGTGAAGTGGCCATGCTTCTTACCCATGTGCATAGTTATTCAAAAGGCTCAACTCATTTAAAAACATTAAATACTTACGAATCAGAAGTATAACACAAAATGATCGTTAAAATACCCTACCTCGTGTCATAATGTCGCTTCGAAGATTGATAATAGAAATGTGAGTGTTGCGCTAGATTGAACAAGGGATCGATTGATCAAACAAGGGATCGATCGATCAGAAATGAAAGTGAATATATACATATATAAAATGTCTCTGTCAGAATCGATCGATCTGAAGTTGGGCTCGATCGATCAAAATTAAAATGGTCAGTATATATATATATATATATATATATATATATATATATATGTATAACTGTTGTTCGTTTCGACGCAAAATCGATTCATTTCCATATTTCTACACAAACGATAGATCGGTATCGTATAATCAATCAATCGATTATATAACCAGAGGTTATACAACAACAACAAGAAATTTGGTTTCTCCAAATTGATCAATCGATTATATAACTAAATGTTATAAAATAGAGACGCTCGCCCCGAAATCGATCGATCGAATAGGAAGTCGATCGATCGATTTCAAAGTTTCTATGAGTTCTAGGGTTCGTGAATAGGATCTGAAATTAAGAAAAGACGAGTATTCACCTCTTGATGTGTGAACTGTGAATCTATGGTGATTAGGGTTGAGGAGATCGACATTCAACGCTATAGTTTGTCCAAGGTTTCCTCTTTCTTTCTCCTTGATCTTGATGGTGGAATATATTATGGTGATTCTTGTGAAAGAATGCCTAAAATATTTTAGGGACGGTTGAAGAGATGGGTTGAGGAAGAAAGGTGGTGACGGCTAGGATTTCTTAAGAAGAAGAAAAGAACATAATAAAGACGGCTAGGTTTTCTTACCGATCCATTCTGAGGAAGAATTCTCGAAGAGATTATGATTTAGGGTTCTCTGTAATACACTTTTTTATAACATATTGGGAATCATCCAGTGTTAGACTAGCACATCAAAGGAGGATGTATAAGAATTTACTTCAAGGTCCAAAATAAAAGTTTAAAACTTACATACCAAGGCCAAGGTTCGAACCTTTGACCTCTTGTCTATAACTTAAGCCTTTAACCAGTAGGCTAACAAATAACTTGTGTCAAATAATGACATAAATAAATATAAGAGCTTTGAAAACCAAAATATTTATTTTTAGTTACAACATTTTGAAAAGTCAAGGCATGAGACGTATACATTACTAAGAACATATAAGTAATTTAAGCGTATCAAAGACGTGGAAATTCGAGTCGTTACAGAAATTTTTGATTCGGAGGATATCATTGTTGAACAATAGATGGCCCTTGTTGTTGGCCACTTGCGAAGCCATAATCAAAACCAGGATGGTTTCTCCACTTTGGGTTCAATGCATTACTGTAATAACTTTGTTGGAACGCAAAGGCATGTTCCTTTTCTATCATCTCTAGGTACAATGGGGATGTTAGGTATTCATTTATGGCGTTGTTGGTACGCACTTTTTCTAGGCCCCTTTCGAGTCCCGAAATAAGTGGCCCAATTCGGTCTTCGTGGACTCTGGTGGAAGCGATAAAATAGTAAACTAAGAAATATTAAATGCTGAAAGGCAAGAGGCGAATTCTAAATGATGAATACCTAGGTTGATGTGATCCCTAGCTGCAGATATGTATCGACGTTATAACATGTCACTGATCATGCTTTGCAAGATGCGGGTTGATTCCTTTACTGAACGTCGGCCGACCAACTTCAGCAACTACGAGTTGCCTACAATCTATCTAGTCTGGTTTCTTAATCCTACTGGGATCTATCTAAATGGGGGGTGGCCCTCTATTCTTGGGAGGATCGGCCCTGTTCCCAGGTGTAGACACCCTAATTTTTCCCTCTCAGAGTATACAATCCTATTCGGTCAACCTTTGACCTTGCCCACTATCTCCGAAAAAGGACTGACCTTCTCCGAAAAGCTTAAAATCCTAAACACGGGGATCATTACTGAAACAATAGTATATGGTTGAGACGCAGGCTTAAGCAATAGCTATGCAACTCAGACCCGACTCGACCCAAGAAAAATCCCAAATTTCGTGCAGATACACTTGCGCGGAGTAGATTCCACATGTAGCCACATGTGCGAAATTGGTCCCACTTGGACAAGGAATACTCTTCCCACGAACCATAAAAAACCTGATTTCATGTAGATACACTTGCGCAGAATTGATTCCATGCAAATACAGTTGTGCGTAATTAGTCCCACTTGGACTAGGGCTACCTTGCATACACCACTCAAAGACCCAGATTTTGCGTAGATACACTTGCGCGGGATCGATTCCATGCGGATACACTTGCACGAAATCAGTCTAAATTGGACTGAGACTCTACCCCCTAGTCGCCCACGGACCTGAATCCCGTGCACACGCCATTGCACGGAATTCAATCCCATGCGTCATTGGACACGCAAAATTGGTTCCCAATCCAACCTGACCTTTAAATCCTTAGACCGCTTGAACTCCTAATTTTTCACATACTCCACTACATGATATTCAATCCAGCGCATATGCCATTGCATGGAATTGGTTTCCTGGGCCTACTGCAATAAGGACACCTAGTTCATATGCCGACTCAAATTGAATCAAGCGCACATGCCATTGCACAAAATTCAATTAAGGGCAACCTTTACATGCTCGAAATCGGCCAATTTCGCACATGCCCACATGCGCGGAATTAACCTTACATGCTCAAATCCACTTATTTTTAGAGAGCGAATTCAATTGCAATCCCCTCCCTCTTGAGCTCAAGCCTTTCCTAAGCTCGAGTTCCTTTCCCTCCGCGATCCTGGAAGGAGGAAGAAGCACTTGGCTTCAGGTAATCTCTTTGTACTTCTTAATTTTAGTTATAGATCTTAGTTTTTAATTTCTAGTTCTTAGGTCTTAGTTTTTAATTTTCTAAGTTCTAGATCTTAGTTCTTATTTTTAGGTTCTAGTTCTAGTTCCTGATCTCTTACTTCTAGTTCATAATTCTCAGTTCTAATTTTAACTTTTAAACTCCCAATTTCGATCTTTAAATCCTCAATTTTTAAACTTAAATCCAGTTTTCAATCCATAATATTTTAAAAATAACCCCTTAGCCAACCGATTTGTCCAAGGAAGCTTACGGAGGGTACCCGGGAACAGGGCCGATCCCCCCTAGCATAACGGGCCACAACCCCCTTATTTTTTCTAATTAGAGTAGTATTAGGTAACTCAATTAATTAAAATTAGAGTAGTATTAGGAATCTCAATTAATTAAAATTAGAGTAGTATTAGGAATCTCAATTAATTAAAATTAGAGTAGTATTAGGAAACCGAATTAATTGGAATTAGAGTAACATTAGGAGATCAAATAATCGCAGTAGGAAATCCATAATAATTGAAGTTAGAGTACTACTAGGAAACCCAAGACAGGATAGGAAAATAAAATTAGATTGAAAGCAGGATCATAAAGTTAAGGTAGACAAACTAATAGTTGTTGGAATTGGCCAGCCGACGTTCAACAAAGGAGTTAACCCACACCCCATAAAGCGTGATTAGTGACGTGTTGCAGCATCGATAAACATCTATAGCTAGCAATCGCATCAACACAGGTATTTCTCCTTTAGAATTCAGCTTTTTAATTTCTGCATATAATATTTCATAATTCATTACTCCATCGTCCTTAGCCAGAGTCCACTCGGACCGAATTGAGCCACTTATTTTGGGGACCGAAAGGAACTCAGAAAAAGTGTGTACCAACTGACTGGCGATCGCGATGGAACTCTTTTTTGCTAAAATAGTTTCACCTAGTTTAATTTTCTGCTTAGATTAGTCTTATTTTATGTTCACTTTATTACTATGCAACACATGCTCACCCTCTCGAGAGCTCTCCGAGGGTTTACGAGTATCTACCAAAAGATAAAAATGTCAGGAATACGTAAAATAAACTTGACCATCACCGGGGATACCATGATAACCCTATATACGAAGTTGAACAGTCATACGACTCACCCCCATGTCATCCCGAGATTAACCTGACTGGTGATCAAGAAAACCCCTTCACTCCTTCGAGCACCAGCAATAACCATGACAGGAAAGATAGTAGTATCAGGTAGAATTTCACCGCCCGATAACTTATAGAGCTTAGTGTTCAGAGAATATAAGAAGGAAGTGACAAAGCCGAAGAATTACTTTGAGGCATGGCCGCGACATACGAAACTATCAAAGAGTAGCAAGACAAGGAAGAACGAGAACGGCAAAAAGGGGAAAGGCCACCACCTATGCCAAGCATGGTATCAACCCATGTATCACCACTAGGATGGAACATTGATGCCCTCTGCAACAATGATCCCCAACACAGGGTTCACCCCCGAACTACCCAGAAAGATGCTACGGTAAAAGTAAAGGATATTCCTAAGATGCTCAACAAATACATGGCCAAGAGAAGTCACCCTGCTTATCGTTCGGGTTTGATAGGTTCTGCCGTGATCTCGAGATTAACCTACTTACGGGATTCAATCCCCAAAGTTCAGCAAGTACAACGGTACAAGGAACCTGAATCACAATCTAGCATTGTTCTGGAATGATTGTCGACCCATTCATGATAATCAAGGATTCCTAATGCATTACTTCCAAAGGTCACTCGAAGGGGAAGCCCTTGATTGGTTCACCGGACTCCCACTTCACAAGATCGACACGTTTGATGATCTGGCCACATAATTTCTAGACCAATATAAGCATATGATACAAGAAGTGGTTAGTCTCAGGACCTGATGACGATGAAGTAGGAGCCTGAGGAAGATTTTGTAGATTTTGTAGCATGCTGGAGGAAGCTTGTTGCCCGTACCAGAAGCCAGATGAAAGAAAAAGATGCAATCAACATCATCATAGACAATGTCAAAGAACCTCTCCGAAGCGCTCTTATTATAAGCGATTGCCCAAACTTTGCTACCCTTCACCTATGTTCTAACCGCATCCAGCGATATATAAATGAGGGAGACCTCGCCTTTTCAATAGTAGCATCGAAAGTCGCTGCTTCCAGTGACTCAAAGCTCAGAAACAACAAGAAAACCTCTGGTTCTGAGCAGGTCAACACGATTGTCAACCATGGTCAAAGCTCTGGAAATGGAAATTACCAATTGACGAATTCTAGTCGAAGTCAATACCAGAGCCAAAATCAATAGCGTTATGCCAACCAGAATAAAAATAGTACCAAAACCAAAACCAATACTCTAACCCAATTGCCTACTAGAGGCAGAATGTTGCTCGAAATCAGCCATCCAACCTCAGAGCTATAACAACGTACCCCGGCCTCAGAACTTCAACCATCAAACCAGAGGCCAGCCAATCCTCAGAGCTATAACAACGTATCCCCAACACATTCTGCCTTCTTAGTGATCAAAATCTTATCTGATTCCCACTGGAACGGCCATGGCCCTAGCCCTGGCCCACCAACCTTGACTACAGTAAGATATGCACTTTTCATCGATACGCAGGACGTAATTTAGAAGACTGTTGGGTTTTACGAGACATGATCTATGACATGAATGATCTTGACTGGGAATCCCTTCAAAATTCCAACCAGAACAACAATCAGCCCCCGCAAAACTTAGGGATTTTCAATAACCCCATGCCTAATCACAACCAAGGGATAGTCTTTCACATCACCACGGTAGATCTCCCAGGCAAACCCTCTTTCCATCCTTCGACTTTGATCACCCATGTCAGCTTCTCAGACACTCCCGTCGAACCTTCTAGACCCCTAGTCATTCGGTCACACCCCTCGACCTTGATCACTCAAATCACACCTCCGAATCCTTAGCCCTATCCAACCTCACTCGAATTCGAGTCTAATCGTTAAGAGTCTGAGGACCGAGCTTCCGACCGGCGAAACCCTCTTCACCCCTGAATTTTAAGAAAACTCCACTACCACTTCCCCTGTGTGACTCCGAGCCTGAGAATGAAGACGATGTCCTTCAAATCTTAGATCAAATTTCAGCATGGGTGGATAGGCTCTCACAAAACACTTCAAGTCAAGGGCACGAGACTGTAATGGAATGTCAGCCAGATGCCAAGATGAGTCACCAAAAAGAACCAGTCAAGGATGAGGCGCTAATCTCCACCTTCTTAGAAGAGGAAGACTACACCCAGTACCTCCCACCATGGAACGACATAGCTCCACTGCATATCCCTTCTTCAAACTTCATTTCGTTCATGACAAGCGCTGCAACGAGTTCGTCAACGTCAATCATGGCAGGCCTCCAGGGTCAACGGCCAACATGCCTGATCCTCAAATCAGGGACCAAATATCCACCGCCAACATTCCCCCAGGAGAAGAAGAACATCGACACTCCGCAAGCAGAAAGAGTAATAAGGGAACGAGGAGTGAACCTACCTCCCCCACCTCATGTAATCCCTCTGCCTCCAGAATCGGCATCTCAACCACCTCAACCAAATGTCAACAAAGCTCACCTCAGCCAATTTCGTGTAGCTCGTCTAGGGTTTTACTTTTCTGAGCTACACGAAATTGCTTCAGTTATGGCTCAACCTCCGGCACTCACCTTCACTAAAGCTGATATGCCTAAAGAATCACTGTGTGGAAGCTTGACCCCTATATTCTTAACAGTAATAATAAGAGGGTTCTCAGTACCCCATGCATTGGTCGACACAAGAGTAAGGCTTAACATCTGCCCCATAACAACACTCATGACGCTCGAATATATCGAGATGGACATAAGTCCTTCATCCTTATCCCTCATTCCATATGATGGTTCTCAATGCTTCGTCAAAGGAACTATCAAGTTACAGGACCGCCTCGGGCCGGTCACCAAAGATGACACATTCCATGTCTCTGACTCTTCAAGCTCGTACAACATAATACTAGGGAGAAAGTGGTTGGAATCCGTGAAGGCTGTTGCATCTACATACCATTAATGCATCAAGTTCCCTCATGAGGATTCTATTTCCAGGATATATGCTGACACACCCCTCAAAGAAATAGATACTGACTATGCGACAAGCATTCCAACGGCACATGACTTTGTGCTAAATACTGACCACATCAAAAGGGTGGAGAATCCTGATGACACATCAGTAACAGAAATCGGCCATCCCCTCTCCTCCCAACTTGCCAGCAAACATTAACAAAGAGAGAAACAGGCCCTAACCTCACTGGCCTGTACAACATAAACCCAACCGCAACTAAAGGATGGGACTTGATGTATCAACTAGGATATGCCCCGCATACATGAATCGAGTAGAATAGAATAGGACGCATAGGGCCGGTTGTCCTGAAGAAAGTTTACAAGCATATGGGATTAGGCTACCAATCAGATAGTAAACAAATCGACATCCTACCAACCTCACCTAAGTGGTCACTCTACGACCATTTTGACTACGAAACCACCGAGAAGGTCAATGTGCCAAGAAGAAAGGAAGCATCCTTCACCAAACCCTAGGCAACGAAGATTGAATAGCTTGCTGAAGCCTTCGCTAACCTGACAAACATGAATCAAGACGATGAAGATACAGATAGACCACTTGAAGGAGTTGGGTCCTTGTTCATGACCGAGGAATCCCATGCTACAGAAAGAAGAGAGTCTCCTGGACTTGAGCCACACATAGAAGACTGGGAGTCAATCGACGAAGAAGACTTCCTTATCACTGCTATCAAGATTGAAGAACTAGAGTAAGATACCCCTCAATCCCCAGAAGCACCTCAACTGCAGATATTCTTGAAATTGTTAGAAGAGGAATGACAACCACCACCGAGTGATAATGAAGATTATTGGATAGACCTCCCTGCACTTGAGCTGGCTGAGGCCTCCAAAGGTTATCAGACAGGGAAGACGATTTGACTCTTATAACAACGACAACCCTGAAGGATGGGAATGCCCCGGGGATATTCCTGCATCTCCCAACCATATCAGCCTCACTGCCAGGCATTCATATTCATCCTATTGTACTATGAAGTCCAAGGGGAGAGCTCACAAGTCCATAAAATCATCAGTCGTGCCCACCCAAAGAAGATGAGCTTCAGTAAAAATAACATCTCCAGCCCAGCTCTGAGGATGAGAGCTCACACTACTACAACCTCCAAACTTTCTTCGAAGACAAAGCGATTAACATGATAGAATGAGCAGGAGCATCGACTGGACCACCGCCTTCATCACTCATCCAGAAGATCATGCTCAATGAGGACTATAAAAAAAAATGCCAAATTCAAAGCGAATCCACGTCATGTGAAGACTCGCACGAACGGCTCCAGCAGCCATCACACTTCCCCAATTAGGAGAAGCGTTCCTGTCGATTACTCTCTAGCGAGTCGACCCTGTACCATACTTATTATTGGAAATATAAAAAGTAGAAAATATTAAAGCCCCTAAAAATCTTGAAATAGAAAACACAAAAAAATTAGAAAACTTTGGAAAAGAGAGGGAACCCTTCATCTCAAACCTATTCAGTGACTAACAAGCAGACTCTCCTCCTAAGGCTACAAGTAGCGATTACGTCGACAGAGCTAAGGAAGAACCAACTGATATACTCACATAGAGACGTGTCGCCACCTTCGACACCACGGAGTCACACCTCGAGCCTGCTCGATGCAACCCTACTACTCTCCCCTTATGAAAGTGTAACAAGCCAGTCACCATACCTGAAGAGATCCTTTGCGATTTTGAGAGGATAATGAATAGGCTCGACCTACACCTCACTAAGGATGTCACAATTATCAATTGCGCCGATGAAGGGTTACCACTCACAAAACTGACCTCCTAGTGTAGTGATTTTGTAGTATATGAGCTTACAGATGACAATGAAGAAGGACAAGCCGCTGAGGAGATACAGGACTTCCAACGGGTCATCAAATGCTTCGACGAGCAGACTCAAGCCGCCGCGGAGCCCATAGAGGAGATCAACTTTGGCATCGAGGATAAGCCCAAGAAGCTACTGATTAGTGCAATGCTTAGCCCCAAGGAATGACAACAGATTATTCAAGTCCTTCAAGACCACCTCAGCTCTTTTGCATGGTCCTACGAGGACATGCTCGAACTGGACCCAAGCTTAGTAGAACATCGTCTAGTCCTATAACCCGATGTAAGACATGTCAAGCAGAAACTCAGAAGAATGCATCCATAGACAACACTACAAGTCAAAGAGTAAGTCGATAAAGTGCACAAGGCAAAATTTATTCGAGTCATCCTCTATCCTAAATGAGTCATAAATATAGTGCCTGTTGCCAAGAAAGACGATAGAGTACCGGTGTGCATCGACTTTCGAAATCTCAACCTGGCGTGCCCAAAAGATGACTTCCCACTCCCACAAATTGACACTTTGGTCGATAACACTGCCAGACATGAGATGTTGTCCATCATGGATGGTTTCTATGGATATAACAAGATTAATTAGCAGAATGAGACCAAGAGAAAACTTCCTTCACTACACTGTGGGGAACTTACTTTTATGTCGTCATACCTTTCGGGCTCAAGAACGTAGGAGTCACGTGTCAACACACCATGATGACTATCTTTCACGATATGATGCAGAAATGTGTAGAAGTCTATGTCGACGACATATTGGTGAAGTCTCAAACATGAGCGGGACATGCCGAAGCCCTCTGCCTCGTACTACAATGATCCAAAAAGTATCAACTGAAGATGAACTTGAAGAAATGCATGTTTGGAGTAACCTTCGGAAAACTACTAAGGTTCATAGTCAACGAACTGGGAATTGAAGTCGATCTAGTCAAAGTCAAAGCCATTCTCAAGACGCTACCTCCCTACAACAATAAGGAACTACGAGGTCTGACAGGAAAACTGCAATTCATTAAGAGATTTATCTTTCAGCACTCAGACCGATGCGACCTTTCTATAGACTACTCAAAGGAGGAGTCGAGTACATATGGGATGACCATTGCCAGCAAGCCTTCGACAATATTAAGTAGTACCTCCTCAACCCACCGATATTATCACCACCAGTCCCTGGAAGACCCTTAATCCTTTACATCTCGACGAACGAGAAAACAATGGGGGTAATCCTAGGCCAGCACGACCAAGATGGAAAGAAGGAGTAGGCTACCTACTACCTCAGCAGGACAATGGTCGAGTACAAACAAAAATACACTACAATGGAAAAGACATGCCTCGCACTGGTATGGGCTTCAATGAAACTACGACACTACTTTGGAGCAGACAAGATAATGATACTAGCACGCATGGACCCTCTGAAGTACATCTTCGAGAAGCCCACTACATCCAGAAAAATCGCTCGCTGGCATACGCTACTACAAGAGTTCGACATCACCTACATCATGCAAAAGTCGATCAAAGGGCAAACAATTGTTGATTACCTCATAAACTTTTCACTCCTGAGTAGTGATCCAGTACACGCAGACTTTCCTGATTAAGACTTACTCTCGATTCACAATGAAGAGCCCGACAAGACCTCATGGACCTTATACTTCAATGGAGGTCTCAATCACAAAGGTAAAGGCATCAAAATAATCCTATTAAGCCCCGAAGAAGTTGTTATACCGAAGGCCTTTTAACTTGATTTCCCAGTCACCAACAATGTCATGAAATATGAAGCCTTCATTGCTCGACTACGATCTGCACTCCAACTAGGTGTCAAACTGTTGAAGATAATCGTCGACTCCAAGCTGGTGATATCATAATTCATTGGAGAGTGGAGGACCAAAGAGAGAAGACTGATGGCATACCTAGAAACATCTTAGTTCTTGATAAAGAAGTTCGAGGATCTCCTTTACGCATATCCCAAGATTAGAGAACGAGCTGGTGGACTCCCTCACCACGCTATCCTCAATCATATAGATACCGATCAGACAAAGTATTAAGTCCTTCTTTATCGAGAAATTGACCATGCCAGCACATGAAGTGGCGTAAAGAGAAAAATCATAATTATCCATCCTCCCGAAGACCGTGAAGTAAGAAGAAGCATCCACCACGGAAAGTCCTAAGAAGGGAGTAGTCACTGTCGCCACCTTCAGATTTGAGAAGTCACCCACCGACAATGGACAGCCATGGTACTCTGACCTATGGAACTTCCTGAGATACCGACACATCCCTCCTTACCCTTCGAAGATTGAACGTAAGACCATAAGGAATCAATGTGCCAGGCTTTTCATCCTAGGCGAGATACTATACTGTTGCGATGTGTTACGGCGGCCGAATGATAGTACATCATCTGGGAAGTAGTGTTAAGAGCGCGCCACGCTAATTAAAGCCCAATCAGTTGCATTAAACCCGATAACCGTGCCATGGCCATTTTTAATGTGGGCCTTCGACATCATCGAACCCTTCACAGACACGATAGGGAACACTAACAAGCATGCGTTCATCCTCACTATGACTGAATACTACACCAAGCGGGCCAAAGCCGAGTCACATGTCAGAATCACCGCTTCAATGCTCATAAAGTTTATTGTTCGGAATATTATCACAAGGTTTGGATATCCCAGAATGTTCTTCACAAACAATGGACCACAATTCATTGCAGAGAAGATGAAGAAGCTATGCAAGAAATACGACATTGATTTACACCATTCGTCACTCTGGGCTTACAAAACATCTATTCGGACGGGCACTGGCCAGACTCCTTATCTCCTCACCTATGGGATGGAGGCAGTTTTACCATATGAAATATAAGTGCCGTCCCTGCATATCGATTTCGATGATCAGTTATCCGTAGACGAGAGGAGAGTTTCTCTACTCACTGAGTTAGAATGACTCGATGAGACACGTCTAAGGGTAGCTGATCACAAGTAAGTATACCAAAGGAGAGTGGTCAGAGCCTACGATAAGAAAGTCCTCAAGGGAACCTTTGAGATTGGAGAGTTGGTCTTGAAGAAAATCATGACTTCTAAGCATGCTCATCCCAAAGGAAAACTGAAGCCGAATTGGGAAGGACCCTATGTTATAATAGCCGCCTACCCTGGAAATGTATACAAACTGGTAAACCAAGATGGGGAAGAACTTCCTTACCCATGGTATGCCATATACCTCAGAAAATACTACCCTTAGCACCAAGATCGTCATGTCCCATAGTCAGACATAGTTACTAATAATTACCACCCTCGTGTTAGGGTATTTTAAGATGCTTGCTGCTAACTTTATTTGAGAACAATGATAAGAATGTGCTAGTAAAAATAAATCAAAGGTGGATTGGAAAACACAAAATAGTAAGTCTAAAAATGCACACAAACCTGCAAGATATAGGGCCTATTGTAGCAAGTTTTGATAAGTAAGAGTTTATCCCACAGGGAGTGATGATCTGAACCACAAGGATCGTATAGTAGTCTCCAGATCTAGTTACAGATCTGGCAGTCCAAAAGGAAGGGTGTTTAACTGTCACTAAGCTATATTAAAAACATAAATGCAGAAATAAAACTACAACTAAAGAAAGGGATAAAGAAGGATGATGATGTGTTAATATAAGGATAAAAGGATGAGAAGTAAGCAGGTTAAGCTAGAGTTAATGCAGTAATGTAACTTAGATTTAGACTATCTCTGCAGTGGTCCTTGTTGAGATGCTATCAATAACCTGAAGAAGGGAGAAGAATCCAATTTAACCCATGCCATTTGGGGTGCTCTTAGGGCTATACTCTGTCCACTCAAATGGTCACAGAGTATCTGATAGAGTCTATCAAATCCCATTGATTAAACCAGAAATGCTAACCTAATCCAAAGGAGTGGACTATTGAGAACTAGAAAATACCATTTTCCACCCTTTAACCTGGACCTTGATAGACCTTTGAGAGAACTAAATAAGTGTTTTAAGTGCTTGTGTTACAGCTAACAATAAAGACAGGCTTAACCATGAAAGCAGCCTAAAAGTGCCAAAAAGATGATGGGCCATGTTGATCCAAAGGAAGAAAGAGAAGGGGCAACCTCATGAGCTGTCAAAATGCCTAAACTAAAGAGGACAAAGGCCTGGTTGTAACCTGGAAAGAGGTGTGGAGCTATTCGAATAGAAGAATGCATTACTGAGTGCTTTTCAAAAAGAATCTGAACATTTCGAAAAGAACCTGAACTTTGCGAAAAGTACTAAAAGCTCCAAGCTTAGTTTTCGAAGAGCACCTGAACTCTTCGAAAGGATTTCTGACCTATTCGAAAAGAAGAGAATTCCTTGCGAACAGCACCAGAACTGTGCGAAAAGAGCTTCAGAAGTCACAGTACCTTGAGAAAAGTCCCCCAAACTATGTGAAATGGTATTCTGAAGATTCCTAGCATCTGCAAGGGTAATTCAGTAATCTTTTGCATGCGCCCCAATGCATTTAAAAACTCAGAAACATTCTGAAAGATTCTGAGCATAAACTAAAGGCATATTCCACCCCATGTGAGCACCCAAAGATGAAATCAATTGGCGGGAACTTCTAGAAGTGCTAACAGATTTTTTGAAATACATAACAAAATTGATGCTTCTGTCATCTGATTGGCTGAACCAAATCAAGCAGTTCTGATTGGCCAAAATAGATCTGGATCCTTGTGCTCAACTCCCATTGGTTGATACAGATCTAACCAATTCTGATTGGTCGATACACATCTGAGCTAGACTTGGGGGAAACTATAAATAGATGAACCATTTGCCCAATTTGGGGATCCAGATTTCAAGTTTCATTTCTATTGCCTCATTTCTAATTCAGATAGCTTGTCTGAAACTCCTGTAATAGCCTAGCTTTTAGTTGTAATTGAGAGCTATGAGATACTTCTGTAATTCAAAAGAGAATTGTATTCAAAACTACAAATTCGAGAGCTGTTTAAGCTGTGCTCTGTAATTGTAATGGTGAATTTGAAAAGGTTGTTGTGAACCGTACGTTCTCAATTGGATTCGTGTTGAGGGTTCCCTGTGATCTCCTTATTGCACTAGACTCCTTTAGATTTACTATTTTTTAAGCAATTTCCCTTAATTCATTATCCCTGTGAGAATTTGTGTTTGTAACCTAATCTCTCACAGCATTTGTAGTGGTGTTTCTCGTTCTGAATTAAGGGTTCAGATTAAAGACTATTGGATGGTCTGTGGCCATTGAAGTGGACAGACCATAACCATAAGTTTAACTCTAACCCTTGAGTTAGATTACTTTCTCTTGCATCTGTGCTTGTAGCCAGATGAAGATTGGATCACATCTCATTTGATCTACATTTATTCTCATTTTTGCATCAAGGACCAAATCAAAGTTAGATATTATTTCTCCATTCTTATTAATGTACATCAAAATCTCTCCAACTCAAATCTGGATCACTTAGTTTTAATTCTACTTTTATCATTTAGTTAATAGACAAATTCAACCTCCCATCTAATTTGCTCTGTAGATAGGATTAGAGGCCAGATCTGGTAGCTCAGATCTGGACGATCTTTTACTCACTTACATTTAAAACTTGCTACAATTGGCCCTGATCTTGCAGGCTAATTAACTTCTCTCTGTGCTGATATTTCCTTATTCGTTCTAATTTTCCAAATTCAGTAGCATTCATCATTCGCAAGTATGTTTTCAACCTACAAATAAATCATGCACACTTAGAGCAGCAACAAGTTTTTGGCACCGTTGCTGGGGAATTTATTTTAAAATTGGTAGACCTAAGTTTTTATTTTGTTATTGCATCAGTGCTAACTGTTCTATTGTTTAAATCTGTGCAGTTATTCATATACACTTTGAGCGTGGAACATACTTTGAAAGGAATACTGAAGGTTTGCTGTGCATAATTTGATTCTTTGTTTCTGTGTTGTATGTTTGGTAGGAGGACTCTCAATCCTGAGATTCTCCCTCTGAATTTAGAAGTTGGAAGACTACTAAGAACTAGACAAACATCACAGAATTCTGCTGAGACTACTACTATGGGTGAAGAACCTAGACTTTTGAGGGATTACTTTGCACCTGGTGCATATAATTCTCCATTTTACATTCAATTTCCTACTGTTGAAGGAAATTATGAGATCAAATCATCAGCTATCCAGATGCTTCCTTCCTTCCATGGTTTAAGTAAGGAAGATCCATACAAGCATGTGGATGAGTTCCTGTCTCTTTGTACCACATTCAACATAACTAGACTGGGTCCAGAGGCAACCAAGCTTAGGCTCTTTCCTTTTTCATTAAAGGACAAAGCTAGAGCATGGCTGTCTATGTTGGCACCAAATAGTATCACTTCTTGGAATGATTTGCAGTGTCAATTTTTAGCGAAATACTTCCCTATGTCTAAGACCAGCCAGTTGAGACAAAATATTATTTCCTTTTCACAACACTCAACTAAAACTTTCCATGAAGCATGGGAAAGGTTTAAAGAACTTTTAAGGCAATGTCCTCATCATCAAATTCCTCGATGGCAGCTTGTTCAAAGCTTCTATCAAGGAATTGATCAAAAGGGCAAGAATATGGTAGATGCTTCCTGTGGAGGCACCTACTTACAAAAAACAGTTGAGGAGGCCGGGGATTTATTTGAAGTAATTGGTGAAAATTCAACTCAACAGGAATCTTTGTCAAGAGACATTGAGAATCCTGCTAGGTTGAACAATCAGCAAACCACCAAAGGAAAAATTTATGAGGTGAATGAGTTGGAAAGGAAGATGGATAATTTAACCACGAAGTTTGACAGATTGATGGACTCACTAAAAAATTCAATGGTTGTAAGAGTAGAGGAGGCATGTCTGATATGTCAGTCCCCTACGCATTCACTTGATCAATGTCCAGCTGCACCACAGTTCCCAGTTTTGGTGGTGGAGCAAGCGCATGCTACCCAATCATTTGGACAGATGCAGTCAAATGAATATGCATGGAGAGGGCACCCCAATTTAAGGTGGAGCCAGGGCAATTATCAATCACAACAGCAGCCACAACCAAAGAACCAATTACCTTTCAAAACTGCTCAGCCTTATCAGCAGAATTTTTATACCAAGCCAAATTTTCAGCAGCCCATTCCACAACAACCTGGACAGCAATCTGCTCCAGTTCCAACCCTTCCAGATCCCCTTCTTTTGAAGATCAAGTTCTAAATTCACTCCAGAATTTAGGGTCTTTAACTCAGACTGTAAACTTTCACAGTCAGAGCATAAAGAAGATTGAAGAAACATTAGGCCAACTTTCAAATACTTTGGCTAAAAGAGAGGAAGGCAGGTTACCCAGCCAACCTGTGAACAATCCCAAAGGATAGTTCATAGTTGGAGAGGTTTCTGTTTCACATGAAGAAGTAAAAGCTGTCACTACTTTGAGAAGTGGAAGAATTGTAAATAACAATGTGGGTACTTAAAAGGAAGAAGAAAAAATTGAGGAAACTGCTAGAGATATGCAGCAGGAGCAGCATGATGTTAGAATTGGGGGTGCTGATGTACCTCGAAAAAATAAAAAAAATGAAAAATAGAAAAATCAAAAAGATTCTGATAATGATTCTAAAGCTGTAATTGAAGGACTAGTTCCTCATTTACCATTTCTCCACGCCATGAAATCTGCATCCCCTTTTGATAAAGTGAACACAAAAATAGATGAAATGATGGAGACTTTCAAGCAAGTCAAGATAAATCTACCTTTGCTTGATGCAATCAAACAAATCCCAGCATATGCAAAATTTTTAAAAGATATTTACACTCACAAAAGATAATCTAGGATACAGTTATCCAAGAAGGTCTTTACTGTGGAAAGAGTTAATCAGGTTTTGTCCATTACCACACCTCCTAAATTTCAAGATCCTGAAATCCCTACAATCCCTTGCATTATTGGGGAACATACCATTGAAAAGGCTTTATTAGATTTGGGTGCTAGTGTCAACCTGCTTCCCATATTCTGTATATGAGAAACTAGGTTTGGGAGAGTTAAAACCCACCCATGTGGTGTTACAACTAGCAGACAGATCTGAAAGAAAGCCAGTTGGGATGATTAAGGATGTGTTGGTAGGAGTAGATAAGTTTTTCTACCCTGCTGATTTTCTGGTATTGGACATGGAACCTATAAAAGGCAAAACTTCCATCCCTGTAATTTTGGGGAGACCATTCCTAGCTACAGCCAATGCTTGCATTTAATGCAGATCTAGTATTATGGAAGTGTCTTTTGGAAATATGAAGGTAAAGTTAAATGTCTACAATGCGATTCTACCTGACCTCAATTCGACCGAGAATGTTTTCTTATTGATTTGTTGGATGAACTGGTAGAAGAAACTTTACCACAGTTTTTGCAGTGTGAAGATTTAACCACATATTTTAAAGATGCTTAGAGAAAGGCTGAGGAAGAAACATTTTGTACCTCAAAGTCTGAGGAAGTAAATGCTGTGCAAGGAACTCATGATCAATCAGCAAGGTTCTCTTCATGGAAACCTACTATTCTTTCCCTTCCACAAACAGCTAAGATACCTTTATTACCTTCTGTTCTCAGTCCACCTGATGTAGAGCTGAAACAGTTGCCAGAAATTTTGAAATATGTGTTTTTAGGAGACCATAAAACATTGCCTGTGATTATTTCTTCCTCCCTCACTGAGGAGCAGGAGGAAGAGTTGTTGATTATATTGAAACAGCATAAGAGGGCAATTGGCTGGACTATTGCTGATTTGGGAGGAATCAGTCCAGCTGTTTGCATGCATAAAATTCATTTGGAGGAAGATGCAAAGCCTTCTAGGGAAATGCAAAGGAGGCTGAATCCTCATATGCAAGAAGTGGTCATGAAAGATGTTGTTAAGTTGTTAGATGCAGGGGTCATTTACCCCATTTCAGATTCAGCTTGGGTGGCACCTACACAGGTGGTACCTAAGAAATCTGCGATCACTGTTGTAACTTCAGATTCTAGTGAGCTTATGTCAACTAGACAAACAACTGGTTGGAGGGTCTGTATTGATTACAGAAAACTAAACTCAATGACCAGAAAAGACCATTTTCGTCTTCCATTCATTAATCAAATTTTAGATAAGCTAGCAGGAAAAGCTTATTACTGTTTTCTTGATGGTTACTCTGGTTACAACCAGATTTCTGTGTATCCACAAGATCAGGAAAAGACCACATTCACTTGCCCTTTTGGCACTTTTGCCTATAGAAGAATGCCTTTTGGTCTTTGTAATGCTCCTGCTACCTTTCAAAGATGCATGTACTCCATTTTCTCTGATATGATTGACCAATTTATGGAGATTTTTATGGATGATTTTTTAATATATGGAGACAGTTTTGCCCAGTGTTTACATCATCTCAACTTGGTGTTACAGAGATGTGAAGAAACCAATCTAGTTTTGAGCTGGGAGGAGAGCCATTTCATGGTCACCCAAGGCATTGTCCTTGGCCATGTTGTCTCCCATAAGGACATTGAGGTGGACAAAGCAAAAATTGATTTAATTGCACATTTGCCACCTCCCAAAACTATTAAGCAAATCAGAAGTTTTCTAGGACATGCTGGATTTTATAGAAGGTTCATTAAGGACTTCAGTAAAATATCCAAGCCCCTTTGTCATTTATTGTGCCAAGATGTCCCTTTTGTTTTCAACAATGAATGCTTGAAGGCATTGGAATTCTTAAAAAATTGTTTGATTTCAGCTCCAATACTACAGTCTCCAGACTATTCACTGCCTCTTGAGCTGATGTGTGACGCATCAGACTATGCTTTGGGAGCTGTTCTTGGGCAGAGAAAGGATAAGCTGCCTCATGTCATAGCTTATGCCAGTAGATCAATGATTGATGCACAACTCAATTACACAACAACTGAGAAGGAGCTGCTGGCAATTGTTTTTTCTTTGGAGAAATTTAGGTCATATGTTTTGGGTTCACAAATAGTGGTGTTCACTGACCACTCAGCCTTGAAATACCTTCTGTCTAAGAAGGATACCAAACCAAGATTAATCAGGTGGATCCTCCTATTACAGGGATTTGATTTGCAGATTAAAGATAAAAAGGGTGTGGAAAATGTGGTGGCTGACCACCTGTCTAGAATTCTAACTGCTGAGATTGATAGGCTGCCTATAAATGAATCTTTCCCTTATGAGCAACTTTTTGCTATCAGTATACACACCCCTTGGTTTACAAATATAGTCAACTTTTTTGCTACTGGAAGAACTCCTCAACACTGGAATAAAATGGATAAAGATCTTTTCTTCTCAAAGGTTAAACATTTTATTTGGGAGGATCCTTATCTGTTCAAGATTTGTGCAGACCAAATAATTAGAAGATGTGTCCCTGAAGAAGACTTTCATAGCATACTTTCCATGTGTCATGAACAGGCCTGTGGAGGCCATTTTAGTGGAAACAAAACTGCTGCAAAGGTTTTGCAGTGTGGATTTTATTGGCCTACACTTTTCAAAGATGCACTGCAGCACTGTAAGTCTTGTCAGAACTGCCAGAAATTGGGCAGCATTTCCAAGAGAAACTCAATGCCTTTACAGCCCATTTTGGTAGTTGAATTGTTTGATATTTGGGGGATAGATTTTATGGGACCTTTTACTCCTTCAAATGGTTGTAATTTCATCTTAGTAGCTGTGGATTATGTATCCAAATGGGTTGAAGCCACAGCTACTAAAACCAATGATCATAGAGTTGTCTTGAAATTTTTAAAAGACAACATTTTTTCCAGGTTTGGTTCCCCCAGAGCTATTATCAGTGATGGGGGAAGCCATTTTTATAATAAGCATTTTGAAGCTTTATTGAAAAAGTACTCTGTGACTCATAGATAGCTACTCCATATCATCCACAGACCAGTGGACAAGTGGAGATTTCCAATAGAGAAATCAAACATATACTGGAAAAGACTGTGAAGAAGGACAGAAAGGATTGATCCTTTAAGCTAAATGATGCATTATGGGCATATAGGACAGCCTATAAAACCCCAATTGGCATGTCCCCATTTAGATTGGTCTATGGCAAAGCATGCCATTTACCAGTGGAGTTAGAATATAAAGCCTTTTGGGCTATTAAAACCTTGAACATGGATCTTACTACCGGTAATCATGTGAAACCGCAATTCGAGTTGGAAGAGCTGAGGATGGATGCATACACTAATGCAAGATCTTACAAAGAAAAAGTTAAGGCTTTCTATGACAAAAATTTGCTGAGAAAAGAGTTCATAGCTGGTTCCAAGGTATGGTTATTCAACTCAAAACTTAAGTTCTTTCCTGGAAAGTTGAGATCCAGATGGGAAGGGCCATATACTGTCATTCATGCATCTCCTTCTGGGGTTGTTGAAATTTTGGACCCAAGTGATGGGAGAACCTTGAAAGTAAATGGGCAGAGGCTCAAACCATGCGTTGAAAATACCCTGGAGCCTGTGCTGACCATCTACCATCAAGAGCCTCCACAAATCTGATGTTAAACAACTGTATCATATGTATTCTACTCATATTTGTTTTATAGTTTTTGCATAGTTTATTCTTCTCTGTTTTTAGTCATGTTTACACTCAATTCGAAAAGTTATAATATGTGAAAAATTAATTCGCAAAAGAAAAAAATACATTTCGAAAAGTTTAATTTTCTTTTCGAAAAGGATCTAGACCTGTAACTAACTACTCGAAAAGAATGTTTTGCTTTTTGAATAGTTGTTTCTGAAGCCTTTTGCTTTTCGAAAAGTTGGTTCTGAAGCTATTTGCTTTTCGAATGATACTGATGCCATTCTCTTTTGTAAAAAGAACTGTTTTAAACTTTTTGAAAACTTCAAAGATACTTTGCGAATATCATTTTGAGCATATTTAAACCCTTTCGAAGCAAGGGTTTCATATTCGAAAGCCTTCTCAGAGCGTCCTGTTTCACAGAAAACCCTTTTTCTTTCCTTCCTTACGTGTTTTTAGAATTCAGCCCCAATTTTCTTCATATTTGTTCGATGGATTGCACTTGAAGAGAGGGACTTTTTGCTTCTGATTCTGGTGGACTTCATCAAGCAATCAATAAGTTCAAACAAAACCCTAGATTTCGGTATTTTTCTTTACGTTTCCTCTGTTTGTGTTTTGCAAAGTTTAATTTGGTATCAGCATTCATTGTGGGAGATTCAAACAAAGTTTTAAATGGGGAAAGCTGAAAAATCATTGGCTGCAATGTTCCCAAAATTTTCTGCTAAGAAAATTAGCAAATCCACCCCAGAAGGAAAAGCAAAAACCTCAGCTAAAAGGAAACTATCGATGGATAAAGCTGACAGGATTGAGAAAGGAAATAAGGTTAGATATGAGGAACCCACCCCCACAGCTGCTGCTAGTCCTGAGCCTGAGCTTCCTCCTCTGCCTTTGCATTTGGTACTCCCAAACCCATTCATTGAAGCTCAGAAGCTGATCCCAGAGTTTATTGTTGATGAGACCTTTTTCTACAACAAACCTGAATGTCAGTTATCTTTGAAATACATTAGGGATGCCTCACTGAGCAATATCCTAACCCCTCTTCCAGAGAAAATTTATCCGTGAATGGTGAGATTATGGTACCAAAATTTGGTAAAAGTGACAGAGAAGGATGCTGATGTCCCTACTCTTGTAATTTTCATTGATGATTGCGATTTAACTGTCACTTATGAAGACATTGGAAATGCTTTGGGGATACCATTTCAATATGATCCCGTCCATTGGTCATGCAAGAAATAGCCTCTTTAGAGAAATGGCCGCACATTTAACCCAAGGCATAGTTAGAACCGGACAATCGCGAGGAGAGACTTAGCACCTCAATTTTACCGATGGATTCTATTTTGAGGGGATGTTTTTATGTCAGGGCACAACCAGAAAGAAGGACACCAATTTTAGAGGCTCTTTTCATTTCTAAGGGCAATTCTTCAATGCCCCTATGTTGATTTTTGAAGCCATGGTGATATATTAGTATCCAAGTTGAAAAGGAGCGTAAATTAGTCGAATACCATTTGATAGGTTGATCACAGCCCTACTAAGAGCCAAATTTGACATTAATGAGCAAGAGCCATTTGAAGTTATATCTCCTCATGCTTTTGGAAAAAAGGCTTGGACTACAAGCCAAACCATGTTGAATAGAATGAGGGAGGAAGCGGAGCCAGCCCTTGCAGCTGCCATTGAACCTGCCATACCTGAACCAGCCCCTGCAGCTACCATTGAACCTGCCATACCTGAACCAGCCCCTGCAGCTGCCCAAGAATCTACTTTACCAGACCCTGAGGTGACCAGCTCTTTAGCTGCACCTATTTCAACTGCAGCTGACATTGAACAAGCTGTCCTTCTTGTTGTGACCATCTCTTCAGCTGCACCCATTGTTGAAGAAGTTATCATCTTACCCACTTCACCTAGCACAGCTCCTATTCCCTCACCCATTCCTGCAGTCCCATCTCCCATAACCAACATAATCCCAATTGTAGACTCCCCCTCTACACCAACCACTCCAGCCATACTCACACCACCAATTTCTCCTAACAATGTCCAAAATTTAGCCCCAAATTTTGTTGAACAATCTCCTAGCACTCCTCTTCTCCAAAGTTTCTCAGGATCACCTGCCCATTCAACTCATACACCTGAAATAACTCATACCCTTGAACCTGAGATATTCACTACAGAGGCCTATTCATCACTGATGGGATCTATCTTGGAGAATATTGGGCTTGAATCTGTACCTATACCTGACCCTCCTCATTTCACCCATTTGGCTACTTCCCCCTTTACAGCCATTTCACCCATTGCACCTCAACCATCTACTTCAATTTTACCAGCCCCTACTCTGCATACCACACCCACACCTGAATCAATTAGCCAAATATTTACCTTTCTCCAATCCATCCAAGCCCAACTACAGATCAACATGCATAATCAACTGCGTGACAAATTCCCTTCTCCAAACCTTAGCCTCCACATCCCAAACAACCACCTTAGCCACTGTATCTGCTATTGCTGACCATGCTACCCAAACTGATCCAGAGGTAATAGTTTTAGATTCACCCATCCCCACTGTGTCTGATCATGCTACCCAATTTGAACCTGAGGCACTACCTTTGGATACACCTACACCCATCCTTAATGTCGCTGCTCAAGCCACCCAAACAGACCCTGAGGTCATACTTTTGGACTTCTCTGCTCCCACTGCTGGCATACCTTTGGTCCCCTACCACTCCATTCCCATTCCCAGATTTGGCACTCTCAAAAGGGCTATGGAAGAGAACCCTTATATCTGTCGTGATGTACTGAAGGAGTTAGCTGATCTGCAGGCTTACATTAGAACCCCTTATGAAGACCAGATTCAAAAATTGGAGTTGTTCATGAAATTTGAGAGAGAAAAGATGCAGGACCTGCTGGGTCAAACTTTTCAGATGGTTAGGAGTGAGCAGAACAAGGTCACCATGTTTAAGCACGAACAGGAAAAATTGAGGGCTACTAGACTTGAAAAGTATATTGGCCTCACCAAAAAGATCAAATCTGAGGAATACACCGAGCTGCAAAAAACAATCCAGGAGAAGGCTAAATCGAGTTCAGACTCCAATACTAATTCTAGTTCTGCCTCTGACAGTGACTCCAGTTCTGATCCCATTGAACCAACTTATGATACAGATTTTGACCCCAGTTATTAGATTACATTGTACATGTTTGTTTTGTGGGTCTGTGATATGTACCTCTGGTTTTCTGTTAAAATTTTGGTCATTAGTAATTACTGTGCATTCCTTTTCTTTCTTCTCTGACATTATGCTTTTTGTTTGATTGCTTCTTTGCTAATGTATTTCGAACCAGTGAGGTCACTGCTCATCTTTGGTTTGGGGGTGATGTAGCAGAATTACTAATAGTTTAGTTAAAATCAGTATAGCTTATGATCACAACAGAATTTTTGAAGATAAAGTAATTTCACACCTGTTGTTTTGAAAAATGAGGAAGTTAATATTTTTTAAAAACTGATTTTTAGAGTAATTCCAATACCTTCATGAAGTGAATGCCAGAAATTTTTTAAAATAAAATTGATGTTTTAGTAAACCTAAAAAGAGAGAAAACAGTGATGATATACCTCAGGAATTTGATAGCAAACTACACCCAGTGAGACTTGGGCCTGGATTGTATTCTTTGGAGATATGAATTGGCAATTTTTTCTGCTCTAGGGATTGTTGAACCTGCTTACTATCACTAGAAGTTACACATATTCAAATTGAAATAACTTGATAGCAATCATGATATTAAAGACATGATGCAAGGCCTCCTTTTGGACAGTTTGAACTTCAAAAATCCCCACCTTTTGAAACTGCCTTTGATACACACCAGTTGAGCTTTATAAATCCAAGATTTCCTTGTAACCTCATCAACCAACCTAATCAACCTCATCGAGCTTAACCCTCACTCTGAAAATTCAGAAGGTAAAGGAAAGGAAGCTGAAGAAAGGAGAGTTGGGTAACAGTTTAGTAAAAGAAGAAGAAAAATAATTGAAGGCAATGATGTATCAACAAAAGAAATGTGGCACTCCAGTCAAGGTGCTTCGAAAAAAAAAAAAAAAAAAAAAATATCAGAAAAAGTCATTTCATTGGGAATTTGGCTCTGAAAATTCAAAGAAGAAGATGAAATTGGGCTGAAATAAAGAAGATGTGTCTACCACTTCCTTACCTTGACTGACCTCTCAATTTTGAATTCCATTCCACCTCTTTATTCTTAATAAAGTTCACTCATAAGCCACAGTACCACCCAAGTCAAAGTCCTTACTGATCAATGATGGATTGAGTTGTCACATGGAGATAAGGATTTGTGTAATCTATGGAGAAAAGAGCAGTTGATTCAGAACTGAAAAGCAATGCCTATGCTCTTGCTTTGAGTCCTATTTGAGGACCGTCATTGCTCTTGAGCTGTGTGAAATAGTACAACCCTCATATTTGCATGGTGAGTGAAAACCCTGGTGAGAGTTGAGTTTGAAATCAAATTATTTGGGATAACATCAAAACTGAATTTTCAAATAGAAGGCAAGCTTTTCATTAATTTTTCTTATAAAAACTTTTTGACACCAACTGAGTGAATGGTAAAAGGAATCATAGTTGAATTTTAGTTTTAAACTAATGTTTTCTTGAAGATCTTTTTACAGCTTGACTGATGCAGGTGTAAATAACCTAACTAGATAAAAGTCTGCTTTAACAGAACTGCATTGATATTAACTGATTTATTGGAGAAGTTTGTGGGTACCTTCACTGAAAACCCTCAGGAGACTTCACTCCTCCACTGGGGATCACCTAGGGGTTTAAAAGGCTTGTTGCATATGCTAAATGCAACTGTGTTCCCTACAAAAGTGGCTTTTTATTCTGTTTTCAATTTTTTCTTTGCTCAGGGACTAGCAAAGCTTAAGTTTGGGGGTGTGTTGAGAACTAGAAAATACCATTTTCCACCCTTTAACCTGGGCCTTGATAGACCTTTGAGAGAACTAAATAAGTATTTTAAGTGCTTGTGTTACAACTAACAATAAAGACAGGCTTAACCATGAAAGCAGCCTAAAAGTGCCAAAAAGATGATGAGCCATGTTGATCCAAAGGAAGAAAGAGAAGGGACAACCTCACGAGCTGTCAAAATGACTAAACTAAAGAGGACAAAGGCTTGGTTGTAACCTGGAAAGAGGTGTGGAGCTATTCGAATAGAAGAATGCATTACAGAGTACTTTTCGAAAAGAATCTGAACATTTCGAAAAGAACCTGAACTTTGCGAAAAGAACTAAAAGCTCCAGGCTTAGTTTTCGAAGAGCACCTGAATTCTTCGAAAGGATTTCTGACCTATTCGAAAAGAAGAGAACTCCTTGCGAACAACACCAGAACTATGTGAAAAGAGCTTCAGAAGTTACAGTACCTTGCAAAAAGTTCCCCAAACTATGCGAAATGGTATTCTGAAGATTCCTAGCATCTGCAAGGGTAATTCAATAATCTTTTACACGCACCCCAATGCATTTAAAAACCCAGGGATATTTCGAAAGATTCTGAGCACGAACCAAAGGCATATTCCACCCCATCTGAGCACCCGAAGATGAAATGAATTGGCGAGAACTTCTAGATGTGCTAACAGATTTTTTGAAATACATAACAGAATTGATGCTTCTGTCATCTGATTGGCTGAACCAAATCAAGCAGTTATGATTGGCCAAAATAGATCTGGATCCTTGTGCTTGACTCCCATTGGTTGATACAGATCTAACCAATTCTGATTGGTCGATACACATCTGAGCTAGACTTGGGGGAAACTATAAATAGATGAACCATTTGCCCAATTTGGGGATATAGATTTCGAGTTTCATTTCTATTGCCTCATTTCCAATTCAAATAGCTTGTCTGAAACTCCTGTAATAGCCTACCTTTTAGTTGTAATTGAGAGCTGTGAGATATTTCTGTAATTCAAAAGAGAATTGTATTCAAAACTATAAATTAAGAGTCAGATTCAGAATTGTAATGGTGAATTTGAAAAAGTTACTGTGAACCGTACGTTCTCAATTGGATTCGTGTTGAGGGTTCCCTGTGATCACCTTATTGCACTAGACTCCTTTAGATTTACTATTTTTTAAGCAATTTCCCTTAATTATATCCCTGTGAGAATTTGTGTTTGTAACCTAATCTCTCACAGCATTTGTAGTGGTGTTTCTCATTCTGAATTAAGGGTTCAGATTAAAGACTATTGGATGGTCTGTGGCCATTGAAGTGAACAGACCATAACCATAAGTTTAACTCTAACCCTTGAGTTAGATTACTTTCTCTTGCATCTGTGCTTGTAGCCAGATGAAGATTGGATCACATCTCATTTGATCTACATTTATTCTCATTTTTGCATCAAGGACCAAATCAAAGTTAGATATTATTTCTCCATTCTTATTAATGTACATCAAAATCTCCCCAACTCAGATCTGGATCACTTAGATTTAATTTTACTTTTATCATTTAGTTAATGTGACAAATTCAACCTCCCATCTTATTTGCTCTGTAGATAGGATCAGAGGCCAGATCTGGTAGCTCAGATCTAGAGGTCTATCTTACATTTTAAATAAATTCCCTGTGGACGATCTTTTACTCACTTACATTTAAAACTTGCTACAATTGGCCCTGATCTTGCAGGCTAATTAACTTCTCTCTGTGCTGATATTTCCTTATTCGTTCTAATTTTCCAAATTCAGTAGCATTCATCATTCGCAAGTATATTTTCAACCTACAAATAAATCATGCATACTTAGAGCAGCAACCTAATCCAAAGGAGTGGACTAATCATTTCCCCAACTAATGGACCAAATCAAGCCATGAATATTATTACAGACACTCTATAATGCCAATGCTACAAGCTCCCCAGATCTGTGCATAAATTTGGCTGACATCCATAAGTATTCCAACCTATAAAATCCTATATGCTTTGCCAATGCCAACGGCTCAATGTGCCCAAACAAAGGACCAACAACAGGTTGAATAAGGATTTAGATTTAGTTGGTCATTGCTACAAAAGGCTCTTAATGACTCAACCTCAAACTATAATTACTACAGAGAAATTAGATCTAACATCTGATATCAGTCAAGTAAAACAGAGGGAAACCAGTTCCTGCACAAACCTCCTCACAAGGCTCTAGAAGCTCATGTGCAGAGGAGAAGAATCCTTCTCAGACATGTGGTTGGACACCACCTTAGGGTTATACTCTATCCACTCAAATGGTCACAGGGCATCCGATAGGCCTGCCTATACGACAGAGATCTAAGAAAGAACATGTAAACTGTTGCTTCCACCATGAAGTCCCAGGGCTACGAGCTCTCCAGATCCGGCTTGCTATCCATGGGCCTTTCAATAAGCTCAAATCCTAAATGTATGCTATAGCCTGAATAAAACTATGAACAAATAGGAAAATAATAGATTGAGTAAGCATTCAAATATAGATTCCATTGATCTGGTGTTTACTAACAATGAAATCCCTCAAGGCAGCAGCCTTGTGCACAACAGCTCAACACCAAATCCCAATGTTTATTGAACTATTACAAAATTGAAATAAAACTATACATAAATGCTTACCAAAGGTTTAACCAGCAAGTGCTGAGCTAAGAGAGAAGAAAAAATAAAAAAGAGGTGATCAAAACCCTAACCCTAAATGAGCACAGGCTAACCCTGGATCAAATCTCATGTTATTCCTAGATAAATTACAAAATAGGAGGATGTTCTATTTCTAAGCAATCCTTGAACTTTGGTGTGCCCTAGAAGCAAGGGTGAGGATGTGGAGTTGATTAAGTGGCCCATCTGCGACCCTTGGCCACCTTGGGATGCATGGAATAGATGGGCACCTCAGGAGGTGTGCCCTAGAAATGTGAAATGTCCAAACAGCCCCAAAGAATTAGAAACAGGTGGGAAATAAGTTGGAATCTTGAGCTTTGCGCAGAAGACTTGAGTGCAGAAGTAGACTCGCGAGGATGGATTTGCTATGAAGGGAGCTTGTGAGGCTCTGCTCTGCTGTGAATTGTGGGTCTCGCATGGCTACAACTTCAGGTGATGTAGCTCGCTGGGTTCTCACTGAGTTGTTGCGATGTTGTAGTGCATGCTGAAGAGGCTCGCGAGGTTCAACATTGTGTGCAGCTTTCTGCTGCTTGCGAGGCTCAGAACCACGTCTCGCATACCTGGTTTTGACATTAAGGCACGCGAGATCTACGTGACTGGTTCACGTTAAGCCCACAAAGTTCCAGAAGTGTGTGCTTTAAAGGCTCGCGGGGTTCCCACTGAACCACGCGATAGAGTGATCTTTAGCTTTCAGCTGCACGACTTCTTCACGGGATATCTTCTAAAGCTCCTTTGTCCCTGAGTTGCATGACAACTACGCGATCGATTTAAATGTTGTTGGCCTGCAAACCTCACAACAGCTACGCGAGGTCACTTATGAGTGAAATGAACCTCGTGATAGGTTCAAGTGAAGCCTCGTGAGGGTTTATCTTTGTCACATTATTGTTGTGCTTAGCCTGTTGCAGCAACCTCCTTAACTTGGGTTCACCTTCCTCTTAGCCATTGGACTTCTAGGACCCTCCTTGGCATGCAATATGGTCGCCATGGTGTGTGCCACCATGGTGCATTCTCTGGTTTTGCCTCAGCTCGACAGATTGGCATCAATTTCACTCTTCTTGGCTTAGAAAGATGGATTGCAGCATTAAGTTCTTATTTCCTATTTTCTATAAAAAACACAACTAAAAACACATTATTAATATGCTCAAAGGTCCATCAAAGGCTAGGTTGAGGGGTGAAAAATGGTATTTTTCAGTGCTCAACACCTCGTAGTCATCACGACCCATTCACCAGTCGTGCGTCATTATTTATGAGTATATCCATCGAAGCTTTCTAACACATTACCCACCTTCTTACTAGAGCGATTTGATCAAAAGGACTAGTAGAATACTCAACCCCTTCTATAAGTAGAGGTAACACCTGACTCTCACCCCTTCCCCTGGCGTTGGAGGAGACATTAGAGCATAGAAAATAAAGATGTTAGGCTTAATTAAAACTCATTATTCTTATATTAGCTGGCTGCTTTCAATATACATACATGCTTCAAGAGAGACAAAAGTGGGAGATCAAAATAGAGATAATAGAAACATACTTGAGCGAGAGCAATATGACGGGTGAACAAGTCAATGAGCCTGGGGAAACATAAGCAAACTATGAGGACATTCTTGGCAACTATGTTAAAAAAGTATAAGCAAACTATGAGGGTCTCCCTGGTGCCTCTATACTACTAGATATCGTCGTAAGGTGGTGGGAGGAGGACAAACCCCTACTAACAACAGAATATAAGACTTTGATGGTACCAAAACATGAGAAAGAGCTCAATCATGGCACCGCATATCACCCGAGGAAAAGATTGTTACCTACCACTTTTAAAGTGGTTAAGTAAAAAATTGTCCCCACGTCATTAAGCCTTATCCCTCTTTCACCCTTCATTTTACTTTCGGACCATGAGTCAGAACCTTTCCTAGGATATCCCTGGAAATAAAACCAAAACTTGTGAATGATGACTAATGCAATCACCCGCTACCTACCACTCACCTCACCCCAGTCCGGACTATGCGATATCATGGCCATTATTAAAGGTAAAATCCAACACACGACTGATATAACTAAACGTCCTCTTCCCAATACGGCAAAGTATCATCAGACGATTTTCTTCAAGATTGACTCCTTGAACACACTCATCACTCTACATAATCACCTAGGAACGTTCCATTATGACTCAACACTGGGGCATTTTATTTTGGAAGAGGAGTCACATTAAGGCCCCTGATTGTTCATAGTTGGTCGCAAAATAACAAGGTCATCATTCAAGGAAGATTACCAAAAACACTACACTTCCTATCCTATCATGCTCCTACACTGGGGCATTTTTTAATTTCCTTAGTTATTTTCAATTCTTTGCTTTCCCTGGTGCATTATATTTTCTCCTTGTAATGAAAAATAGTAGGAAAAAAAATGATGATATAATGACCCTGCTTTTGTTACCAAACCCAAGTCTGAGATACCACCCCCTTGACAAATAGCAAGGGGGAATATAAAATTGTTGATAAACTTTGTTTCCATGTGCAGTTACAAGCAACCTTCAACTATTATCAGGCCAACTCAAGGAGCATCCAAGTCCCAATAATAGACAACGATGCCTAAGCTGAGAACTAAAAGCATGGAAAATAAAGGAAAAGCGCAAAGAGGTATGCCTAAACTAAAAAATTCTCTAGGGATATATATATCGAACCTTTTTTTACATAAATCACTGGGGGCATACCCTACAATAGAGAAAAGAATACAAAAGAAATATATACATAGCCCTACTCCCACCATTGTCTTTGTGATGGTCGTTCGCTGTTGTCCTGTTGGCAGATTTCTCAGTTTTGTGTGCTTTATTGGTTGGTGGTAAGAGTCCTTTAAAAATCAAAGAAAGAGTAAAACAGGGGATGGAATCAGCACAACTAAGAAATCCTAGACCTGCAAGATACAGGGTCCATTGTAGTAAGTTTTGATAAGTAAGAGTTTGTCCCATAGGGAAAGGTGATCTACAGCTCCAAAGGAGCCATCTCTAGTAGTCCCTCCAGATCTGACTATAGATCTGGCAGTCCTAAAAAGGAGGGGAGTTTAAGGTCACTTATTCTAGGTATTCTAAGGTAACCTAATGTCTACACTACAGAAAGGGTTGAGAGGATGGATGGAGTGTGAAAAATAAATATAAAAGGGTGAGAAGTATGTTATTGAGCCCAGATCAGAGGAGTTTTTGTAACTCAGATTCATATCTGATGTTATAGAATTCCTATCCAATGGCTACATTATCACCACTGAGGAGAAAGGATCCAACCCATCACTTCTGCCATGATTCAATCTCTTAAGGTTATAACCTGTCCACTCAAATGGTCACCGACTATCCCATAGGGGAACCACAATCCAGGGATGGGTCAAAACAAATTAATCATTGCAGGCACTATTTCATCCAGCCTACCAGCTCAAGATTCTATAGGGAACCTCAACCTCTAAAGCTCTATGTGTGGGGCTAAGGCTGTATAGGACCATGATAGCCCAGACACATAAAATCAACAAGAGATTGAGTACAACCTTCGATCTAGCTGTCCATTGCTTGAGTGAGGCTACAATGGTCCAGTCACAAGCCTACAATCTCTATAACCAGATCAGATCTAACATCTGATAGCGAATCTATACAAATATAGGGGAGTCTGTCTCTGTATAATCCCCCACCAGGCTTCTACAAGCTCAGGCGTAAAGAAGAAGGATCCATCTTGGATTGGTGGATTAGAATCACCCTAAGGTTATAACCTATCCACTTGAATGGTCACAGACTATCCTAGAGGCTATCCTCCTCACGGAGCCCAAGACAAAACAAGAATATCGCTACCACCACCATGGTCACCAGGTTACCAACTCAAGCTCCCATGGGAATTTCAGATCTAGTGGGTCCTGTGGTGGGGCTAAGGCTGTATAGGACCATGATAGCCCAGACACACAGGTCATTTGGATCCGAAAGGCCCTTAGAATCAGTCCTCCATTGGTTTGAAACACAGCCAAAGCAATGGCGGATCACAAGGCAGCAGCCTTGCACAGAGCATCTCACATTCAAACACAAATCCCACAAAGTACAGATCCTATTACAGAACTTCCATTAATCTAATTTAAAATGCATACAAAGACATAGCCAGCAAGTGCTGGACTATGGAGAGAAGAAGAAAAAAGAAAAAGAGAACTACTTACAGCTACAAAAGAAAAGAAAAACTATCTCAGATCCAATCTCTAAGAAATGAGAGGCGTTCCCAGCTATTCCAGGATTTTTCTCTCTGAAAATCGGCCCTTAAACCTAAGCTAAGTATGGGTTTATATAGCAGTGGTGTGGCGGTGCATTAAGGTTAGGAAACCCTAATTTTAACGATGCCACGTAGCCTAATGGTGATCCTTGGATGCCTCGGGGCACGTGCATGGAGATTTGAGCGTGGGAGTGCGTGCCCTAATCGCTGGAAATTCCCAGAAAGTCCTCTGATGAAGAGATGGAAGTTTGAGGTTTAGAGCTTCGCTAGGTAGCCATTGTCTCCCAGACTTGTCGCGTGGTAGCTTTTGCTCTTCGCTAGGATGATATGATATTAAAGCTTCAACCTTCGCGAGGTTGGCTTGGTTTGCTCTTCAGGCAGTCGCGAGGTTGAGTAGACATCAAAGCTTCAGTGTCGCGAGGTTGGAGTTCAATCAGTCACGAGGTAGCTGCGCGATCGCTGGAGAAAGGAGAGTTGACTATTTCCCATCATGCACAATAAGCTCTGGTCCACCTAGACAAGGTATGTGCAATTTTACATGTTTACTTTTTCATAAGGTTGGGCTCTATATGCATATTTGCTTGTTCTTGCCTAGTTCTGATATTTTATTCTATTTATTTAAAATGCTTTCCCTTCAATTATTTAAAATGACTGTCATTTTAAATTATCTTATTTTGCATCTTAATTCGTTCTTGCCTAATTGTGATATTTACTTAGTTCAGCTATAGTCAAATGGATCGTGCTGAAGCTACATTTGGTGAGGGTAGCTCGGCATTTGTGACCTCAGGATCTGGGAAGGGGACAGTACGAGGTCGTTCCAAGTGTGTCTGTATGCAACGATTGGCAGATGGGGAGAAATTTCAGGTCCTCGTCAGTGACGGACAACTCATAGAAAAAAGTGCATTGGAATTTTCCACTTGGTTGGGTACTTTAGTAAAAGATGGCAGAGTATTGCCAATTGACCATCTGTCATGGAAAGAAGTTGAAGATGAAGTGAAGGATAGGGCATGGAAATGTGTTCAAGTAAATATGCATGGTTCGAGTTTTCCTTTACATTTTGTTTTTTTATATGTAGCATATTTAAATGATTATGTTTTCTACTTGAAGTTCGATTTAGGGGAAAGTTGATATTGGCAATGAGATGAAACACTTTGTATTGCTCTCACTTGCCAAAAAATGGAGGGACTACAAGTACGAGCTAAAGAGAAAGTGGTATGTCAATTGCCCACCAAATAAAGATTTGTACGAGCATCACCCTATATTGTCAGATCAATGGCAAACTCTTATCCATTTATGGGATTCTGATGAAGGCAAGGTATATGTTTTTCATAAAAGAATTTAAAATAGTTTACTTTACATAACAAACTTGTCAATATCAATTAATTTATGTGGTATAGAAAAGAAGCGAAAGAAATAAACGAAATAGGTCATGCCAGAAACTTGCCCATACCGCCGGTACGAAAAGCTTCGCGAGACTACGTCATGAGGAGGTATACATTTAGGTTTAAGGTCAATCTATTTATCATATATCTCATTTTTGTCAATATTTATTATTTACTAATTTATTTTTTTTGACATAGCATGTCAAGAGAGGAGGGCAGAACCCAACTAGCCGAGCAGAGGTTTTTTTGCTTACACATTCACATAAAGACGGCATGCCAGTCAGTGAAGTGGTTGCAGAGAAGATTGTAAGTTCATACCATGTCATTCATTATCTATAGACTTTATATGATTAAGAAGATAAATGAAATGTAATCAATTGCAGCGTAAGATGAAGGAATTCCTATCAGAAGATGGTTTCGTGGATAAGACCTCCCAAAATGATGTGTATTGGAAGGTTATGGGACTTGAGAAATTGGGGCGTGTTCGTGGCCTAGGATTGGGGCCAACTCCCACCAGTCTTTGGGGATCCTCATCTAGCCGTGGTGGGTAATCCTTGGGTGAGTTCATAGCAATGAAAGGCAAAATACGCTTACTGGAAAAGCTCTTGAATAAGAGAGATGTCGAGATGGTAGAGCAACAAAAGCAAAGAGATGAGCAATAAAGGTTGATGGGTGAGCAGCAACTCGTAACACATGTGTTGTGTTTTACAATCCAAGTCTTATTGCCGAGTATTGATAATCAAAGTTGCATGCGAAGATTTCACGGGTTGAACATGTGCAAATCATGAGAATGGATGCATCTGGGATTCGACCGTTGAAGCCCTTGCATATGCTTCAAAATTTGGGGAAATGAATGGTGTGTTTTTAAAACTAGTAAATGTGTATGAAGTTGTATGTAATTGGATGTGTTCAAAGGGGAATCTCGTAAATGAGTGATGACTCGTATAGGGTGTGATTTAGGTGTTGTTGATCCAACTTAAGAAGCCATAAAGGCCAGCTCGAGCAAAGGTGCCAAACTATAAAGGAGGGTTGTTCTGTGATTTACGCTCAAGCATAAAATCACCTAAAGCCTACACTCGAGCGGGAATTCTAGGCCAATTTGGCTCTGGTCGAACCCGCTCGAGCGTGATATGAGGGTTTGTACTGGAAAACTGCTCGAGCATGATTGGAGTCGCTCTAGCGGAAAAATACCTGAAGCCTCTGCTTTAGCGTGATTTGTAAGCTAAAATTGCTTGGGACAAAACTGCTCGAGCGTGATTTGAGGTTTATGCTGAGGAAACCGCTTAAGCGGGAATGGAGATGCTCGAGCGGGAAAAGGTCTGAAGCCTACGCTTGAGCGGGACTTATAGACCAATTCGGCTCGGGTCAAAACCGCTCGAGCGTGATTGTTGGTGCCACTGGGAATCACTGGAGTGGGAATGTGCCATGCTGGAGCGGGAAATCCTGTTTTAGGCTTGATTTGACTTATGTGCTTGTGAACCATGAGCGCGTGAACGTATTAAGTACCGATAACCAAGACATGTGTGGCCTTGTGAATTAGGAGAAAGCATGGGAAAATGTTCAAATTGAACTTGTAGAATCTACATGTATGCTCGACTTGACTTGAGGTAGGGAAATTTCGAATGCAAAGTTATATGCTTAACTTGAACCATGGGATAACATAAATGAATTGCTCGTATTTGATTTCTATCTTTTCGTCACATACCTGATAAATGAAAGCCATGCATATGATTTATGATTGTCTCCGCACATGAAATTGCATGATTTACTTGGCATCTTCCTTGCATTGATCCATTGAGAAATCCAGATTTGTTTTATGTTATGATTCGTGTCCATTCGTAATCAAGTGAACGTGTTAAGTATAAGAACCAACTCTCGTCAGTCAATGTTCACATGTATATGCTATGTGTGAGATTGTGTGCAACTGAGGAGTAGAGCCTCCACGAGAGGGGTGGAGTCCCCGGGGTATTAACCTTATGTCCGCTACGGACTGCTCAGTTCCCGCTACGGGATGCAATTGCCACAAATCTATTCTCATTCTCGTGATTAGTTGTGAGTGAGTGGAATCTCCAAGGGAGGGGTGGAGTCCCCGGGACTCTAACCTAGTGTTCGCTATGGACTGCATTATTCCTGCTACGGGATACTCACACTAATATTATGTTACTTGATTACTCGATGGGATAGGCTATGCTCGATTTTATGATCCTATGTGCTCGTTTTGTGCCATGCTTGATTATATAATCCTATATGCTTGTTTTGTACAAACTCGCCATCCCAAGCTTGATATGAAAGTCAGTTCTAGCTCCTTGCTCAATTTTTTGGATTTGAATTCGTACGCTCCTTGCATCATGAAATGATATGTTTCTGAACACATGTTTTCAAGTACTTGCTTATGCTCGCATTCTTTGGATATTTTATGAAACTAATAAAATAATTTGTATATGCATCTATGTCATGAGTAGAATGATTTTATATCATTTTGCATTATTTATGTCCCTATTGAGCTTGGATGAAGCTCATTCCTCGACTATATGTCACAGCTGCAGGAGTTGAACATGTGCTAGATCTAGAGCAGGAGGATCCTGACTATATTCTCAGAGACAAGGAGGATTTGCCCGAGGAGCAGCATCCGTAGTTGAGGGGAGTGTGAGCGTAAGATATTTTGGAAATTTATAAGGAAAGATACTTGGGATAAAAGAATACGTGGGTATATGTGTGGATCCACTTTTTAGATGAAGGATGACCTTCACCGGTGGAAGTTTTTTTTTGGCATTTTGGTGATGATGGATAATCAGAATGACTATTTATTCTATAAATCTTGTGTGAATGGTTAAGCTTGATGCTATGTGAGTAGTTAGTATTAGGTTGCCTGCTTTCCGCTCTGCTATATTTGTTGCGTACTTTGATTTTTGGATGATATGTGTGCTTACCATTGTGTTAATGGCTCGGTCCTTCAAATCATTTAACCATGGAGAATTGAGCTGCTATGTCTGGGCAGTGTCGCACACTCTGACGGCTCATGTAACACCTGCTATAACAGTTAAAATACATTACTTGATAGGGACATGGGTTAGGTCAGGCAAGTGCCTCAGACTTGACATAACGGATCTATATCGTTGCATGGTTCAAGCGAATAAGGGTATGGGGCCCTTAGTGGCCCAGTAAATTTTTTTAGTAAAACCCAGTCCTTAGTACGCTTAAAATTAGTGTATTAAAAACACACTTGAATTTTACCCTCCCATATAACAATATTGGTGTATTACTGTGCGAGCATGGATCCTCTCGAATCCGTCGCGGCGATGCACTCGCGATGGAATAAAATGTAGAGTCGCCACCCGGAGCTTTTGGTGACCTGGGAAACCTTTAAATCAATATTTTGAGCACTGAAGTGCTAAATATGACTCTGATTTACCGGTCTTTGCCAAAGGCTCTAGGGTAGGGGCTTCGGTTATCGATCAGGAAGGGTTTAGGCACCCGATCAACCCGCATGTAGCGGTCTCTATCTATGGCCAAAAATAAAAATAAATGGGCGGAGCTTCCCCTTGCCTGAAGGCAATACGGTCCTATCAATCTTTGAGCCAAACCAAAATTTCGGCGGCGTAACGGCTTGAATCCTTGGACGGAGGAATCACCAAGAAGGTAGAGGAAGAGAGGGGTGAGCCGGAGCTCACGGGCCCTTGTTGCACCGTAGAAGACCTTCGCTTCAGCGTGCTTCCAATGGCTTTAAGTGGCTTAAACGGTAGAGGAATAGGTTCTAATGCTAGGATTCGGTAGATAGGAAGTGTAGGATGAAGCTAGGGACTAAGCTTGACTAAAAAAGGGGTGATCTAATGGTTGTAAAGGGTTGAAAAGGATGAACTAAGCATGCTGGAATTCTGGTTGCAAAATATATATTTTGTCTCACTAGGGCTCTCTCTCTTAAGCTTAACTTCAATCTTAATTCTTCAACCCTCTGGGAAGAGGGGGGGGCTCTCTATTTATAGAGAAGAGGTGGGTTAGAGGGTTGCTTAAGAGCTAATTGGTTTAGCAATTAGGTAATCCTCCATCTAAGGTTTTCTAGGTTTTTAGGGTCCTAGAGGTTTGGGAAATTGGTTTCAATGGCGGATGATGGGATGAGACCATGGATGACTTAAGGGTTGCCAATAAGCTCAAAGGGGGTGCAACCAACCTCAAAACACCCACCTTAACCAAGGGGATGGTCGAAGGGTCAAACCAGATGGAGGAAATTTGAGTATTTAATGACAGATACTGTAGCTAAGCTGGGCGTATATATTACATACGCCCAGTTTATGCACAGTAATTTTCATGAAAACCAGGGGGAATCTGAGAAGATGGGTGCCCGTGTTGGTGGCCACCTATGCTGGGCATATATAATACATACGCCTGACCAAATACTGGGGCCAAATTTGCTGGGCGTATGTAATACATACGCCTAAGCAAAAAGTCATGATTTTATGTGAAACTTCACACGGCCATAACTTTTGAACCACAACTCCAAAATGGGTGATATTTGGCTCGTTGAAAAGTTGAAGAAATCCTCTTTCCAATGGCATATGGTTCATCCTCAGCAATGGTCTGTATAAAAATTTGTAGCTCTCCTCCCATAAGGCTCAGAAGGGTTTAAGTTGAGTCTGGGAAGGGATCCTGGGGTTTAGGGGTGATCTCTAAGGGTTGGGGGAGTGGCTCTAATGGGTTTTAGGTGATTCCTAAAGGTCTAGATAGATTCTCAAGGGTTCAGGGGTGCCATCGGAAGCACAGGGGCGCATTTCTCTCAGAGTATATACCGATCAGGCCTTGGCCGAATTTGGGTGTCTACAGATGCCCCTCTTTGGTATTCGATCACTAATGATCGGATGCCAAAGATAAGAGAAATCCGAAGAGGTCCAAGGCACGTTTGATGGGTCCGCCTGGTTCAACTCAATTCTCAAACAGTCATGGTGATGGTGAGTATACGTAAGCCCTCTCATTTCGGGATATCGTCTGTACCTCAAAGCTAACAGTCCCCAAGCGCATTGGGACATTACTGGGCATAACTGCGATGATCACAAAAAGTGTAGGCCCACTAGCCGGGATATCGTCCACTTCTTGAGGGAAATTATAGATTTGTGATGCTGAGTATTAATCTGAACCAGACAGCTCCATGAAACGGGGTGATCGATTTATGCTTCGGGATCGATGCGAGGTACTCAAAGCGAAGGCCTAAACAATGTGTCCAATCCTATGGGGTATTGATAGCTCCATTGGATTGGCCACGGGTGCCCTTACCTAGGTAAGGCTTGGGGTTTCTGGGTGAACCCATCAATCTTGAGGTTGCTTTAGCATGATTTACCCGAGTGGAGTGAATATTGATGTCGCAACACTTCTTGGGAATGCATGCCCATTTTCAAAGTGAAAATTTTTTGTGTTTTCCTTTTCTGAATTTTCTTTTGTTTTGAGGCCTCTAAGCAAAGCTTAAGGACCTCTGGCAACTTTATTCTTGCACAACTCTTTAAGTGGATCAAATGTCAGTTGATACGCTTTAAGAGTGCGTGCGCTCTGCCGAGGATAGGTATACCTTGGGGATGTGTACGTTTCGGTGGTGAGGTACATCTGATTCACATGAAAGCCTCGTGTGAATCACATCTTACTAGTTAGTAAAGATTGATTCCCTAATGAAATCTCATCTTACTAACTATGCACAGACAGATACCCATCAGGGGCGATAAGCAGCAAATAGGCACGAACGGAAGCCTCGACCCTAAGGTACAATTTACGAGAACAAACGACCATCCTGCGGATACCCAGACGCAAGTGCATACATTCAACAGGGACACTGTGCCTATACAGGTTTTAAGCCTGTGTAAAAGGAAATAAAAAGGGAATGAGCCCTTCGGTCTGTATGTTTGCACATAGTTTGGTTGGTTGTAATTTCATTTTTGACGGGTCAGTTTCAACTGACAATAGACTTTTCGAATGGCCTAAAGTCGGGTATACTCTTGGTCAATCATAGATCAGAAGGTGGATGATCGGAGCCAAAGCTTGGAAGGTGGGTCAACCTACTCAGGATATTTACTTCATAACAAAAGGTTGTTGCTCCGAACCTTCTCCTTTTTCCTTTTCTCTTTTTTTTGCACATGTCAGTTCGAGACTTTGAGCATGCTCAAACTGTTTTTATTTTTGCAAGTATCCTTAGGTAGATCGACTTGCCATGTTGATATACCCTACGGACGTGTGCATTCTGGTGATAGGTCCATGGTTTGCATGTCGGATCAGGTCTCAACTTCTGCTGGGGAAGATCTTGGGCTAGGTGTACGTTCTCATGAGCGACCGATGATGGATAAGTTCATTTGCCTGTTGGGTCAGGCTCTGACTCCTAGGGAACGTTTTAGGGAACAGTGATCGGAGATGGGTAAAATTATCTGCCTACCGGATCAGGTACGGGGTGTCCCTGTGTAAAATAGGGTTTGAGAGTTTTCGGGTGAACCCGATCATTCTAAATTGATTTAACACGGCTCTTGAAAGGGGGCAATCTATCGTTGCGACGCTCCCTTGGGAACTGATGTCATGTTTCAGCATTTTCTTTTTCTCTCTTTTTTTGATTTTATGATTTTATGGAGCACTCAGCGGGTGCTTATAGATCTAGATCCATTTATTGTGGCACAGTCCCCTTGGGCCAATCAAAGAGAGCTCGAAGGGCCGTTGGGGATGTGCGCACCATCGCTTGATGGTATGTGGGCTTCTGAGAGGGACCGGACCTTGGTCCGTAGCATACAAGGGGGTCCGTCAGGCCTCAAAGCCGAAAATGGCGAGCTTTTAAATCGCTGATTTTGGTTAGATATAGTATATACGCACCAATCTGCAAGAAAAAATGGTAGGCGATATATAACGATATATTATATACGCCGGACCAAAATTGGCAAAAGAATGGTCGGGTGTATATATTATATACACCTGACCAAAATTGGTAGTTTTAAAACTGCCCGAGCCCGAGCACAAAAGGGACCCCCTCTTTCAAACTCTATCTTCTTCCCTCCTTCTTTCTCAAGTCGGGACAGCCCCTTAGGGTTTTGGTATTTGATTTTTCTTGAGTTCTACTACCGGGAGTTGCGTGTGCGGATCAAAAGACGTATTCTCCGCCGATTTTGGATCTATTTCCCATTGAAGGTAATCATCGATTTTTCCTTTGAATTTTGATAATGTTGTGTTATTTTTTTTTTTTTTTGAGTTATTTTTTGGAGATGCTTGATGTTCCTTCTCTCTCTTTTTTTTTGAAAGATGTATATATATTCTTTTTTCTTTTTTTTGGTATATGTGGTCCTCATGCCTACGCTCCTCTTTTTTGTTATTTATTTTTTCTTTTTATTATATGTGGCTCCTTAGGCCCATGCTTCTTTTTTGTTTTTTTTTTTCTTTTTATTATATGTGGTTCCTTAGGCCTATGCTTCTTTTTTGTTGTTTTGTTGTTTCTCTCTTTCTTTTTTTTATTATATGTAATGCCCCCTTCTTTTTTTTATTATATGTGATGCCTCTTTTTTTTTTTATTATTATATGTGATGCCTCTCTTTTTTATGTTTGTTGTTTTTTTTTATTTATTATCTCATCAACTATGATTATATGTATCATCACCGTTCATCATCCATCATCATCTTGGTTCTCATTTGTTTGTTGTTTTTGTTTGTTTGTTTTTTTTTGTGATGGATTAGTGCACATATATTATTATATATATTTTGTTTGCATTTTTGTTACTTTTCTCCTTCTTTCTCCCTTTTTTTTTGGGTTTGAAATGCTTGATGTTTTTTTTTTGTAGTGCATTTTTTTCTTCAGGTATATGTGATTCCTTATTTCTTTACTCCCCTCTCTTTCTTCATTTTCCTCATTATTCATCATCATTCATTCTTCATTCATCATTTTTTTCTTTTTTATAGATTAGTGCATTTTTTTTGTTATTCTCCCTCTTTCTCTTTTTTTTTCTAGCAGCCCTTTCTTATACTGATGTGTTCCATATTTTCAGATGTCCGGCAACGGAGGGCAAGGTCCACAGGAGGGGCCCGAGATGGCCTATGGTCCTCACGGGGAACAGTTCATTATTTCACAACGCTCCTCCCAACCTTGGCACGAAATGCAAGGTGAAGCCGCCCGCACTGGCCTTCTGCATTGTCAGCATACCCATATTTCACCTTTGGGATCGCTGGCCAGGTAAACAGATGAGCCCTTTGTCTTTTCCTTTGATGCCTTCATTATACCACTTTGGTCCTACTTGGCGGATGCCTTTGTTTGTAGCCTTTGCCCCACATTATGTTTCGGGGTGGCTGGTTCGACCTCCAGCGCCTCGTACTTTATCTCCTCTAAGGGGTGAAGGACCTGCTCGCCCATGCTGGTTTTGAGGACTTCATTTCATGCCCCGCTGTGAGGGCTAACACGGTCTATCTGAAGGCCCTGATAGAGCATTTTCGCCCCGAGACCATGACATTTCACATGGCCATGGCTGAGATGACCCTCACACCCACGGACTAGCCCATGATTACTGGGGGTTCGTGTTGGAGGGGTGCCAGTGATACCTACCCGTACGCCTGATAAGGAGGAGGTGATTCGGCTGATAGGGGCCTACCCAACCTCCGGGAACGTTCGTGGTTCCAAGGTCAAGTTATCTTCGCTGGTTGGTTTGTTCGAGCCTGAGTAGGTATAACAATTTCTCTCTTTGTAAATTTGATGGCTCTTATGTTGTGAGTTCTGGCCAAATGTATAAATCTCTCCTCTTTTGTGTTGAGCAGGTCATCCTTGATCCCTACGTTGGATCCCCCTTCTGGAATCTGGCTGCAGTAGGCCCTTCTCGCCTTTTGTTAGATCGGCGCATTATTTTCTTCTATGGGTCCTGGGCTAGGGCCTATTACTTAGGAGAGAGGGTGATTCACCAGTATCGACCTCTTTTTGTCGTGCCCCAAGCTCCTCTAGCTGATGTATTGGCTCTCGAGGGTTCTACCGAGATGCTTTCCGCTCGCTTCCTCCACCATGGGGTCCCTATCGACGACCTTCTCTTTCCTGGGGGATATCAGATGTGGTACGAGTCTCTGCCCTATCATTCTTTGCTGCCCTGATTCATGCCTGGCATCAATTTTTTGGCTTTTCGTGGTCCGCGATCTCAGGTAATGTTCTTTCCTCTTTCTATTAGCAGCCTTCCATATGATTACCTTAATTGCCCTGCTATTTGAAAGAAGATTGTTTCTCTCTATAGTTTGGACAGGATGACGATTCAGAAGAGGGGGGTGAGGCAGTTGTTCCTAGTGAGGCTACTGGTACAGGACCTTCCGACCCATTCGACGTTGGTGCTTCCGGCAGTTCACCAACTGAGGCCCAGGGGACCTTTAAGCGCTTGGATGATGCCTTTCTGTCGCGTATGTATGCCGATGTGGCTGAGAAGGCACGCATATCTGCTGAAGCTATCCAGATTCCACCCTCTGAGCTGATCCCTGGGGTAATCTCTCCCTTGTTACCTTGCTCTTCTGTTTTCTTGGATTATGTTGATGGCCTATATGACTGATACCTCTCTCTTTATCTTTTTGCTACAGGATTATGAGTCGGCCGTAAACCAAGCCGAATATTACCGTAACATTGCCGGTCTTCGGGAGGTTGAGGTGGTGAGTGAACATTGACCGCATTTAGTCATCCTCATATTTACTTTCTACTTGTTTCCCTAACTGATGGCCCTTTGTGTGCTTATGTAGCGTGCTCGTGAAAAGGAGTCGCGCTCTCTACTTGGTCATATCTCTCAGGCGTGGACCCGGGTGGGAGAGACTCGTACCTTTCCAAGCGCGACCCGACGTCGGAAGAAGTAAAAGGGGGCTGCCCAGGATTAGTTCATTTTCTGAAAATTTGAAACAGTTTAATAGTTTAGATTTTGGAATATTGGGGAATATGTAATAATTTTCTTTTGATTTTTTTAGATGGTCTCACAATTTTTATGGTTTATATGAATGCTCCGTTTTCTTATTTCTCTGCCTCTATGATTTTTTTTTTTTTTTGCATGAAGCGGACCAAAGCCCCTCCAATGATGGGGGGAGCTCGCGTGTGATTACCCGCATATGACCCACGAATGCCACGTCATCCGATGGTTTCCCATGGGTGCATGGGCGTGCCCGCCTGTAGGCTGTTCTGAGATAAAAAGGCAGGCTAAGCGAAATCCGCACCTCTCTTGTGAAGTAAAAAAGGAATGGGATAACGCGAGGGGGGCTACACTTCCCTGCCCTCATTAATTGGGTGTATATATTATATACGCCTGGTAAAAATTTTGAAATTTTGCCTTGGCGTATGTAATATATACGCCTGGCAAAACAATCTACCACGTTGCCCTGGCTATATAATATATGCGCCTGGCAAAAAAAATATAGAATTTTGCCCTGGCGTATATATTATATACGCCTCATCTAACTGGTCCTTGACAGGTTCCTTATAACCCGCGCCCAGCCCTCTTTCCCTCACTATTCACCTAGGCTATGCCTTTTTGCCCCTCCTTTTTCTTTCCTTTCTCTTTCTTCCTTTTTTCTTGACAAGCGGGTCCATCGCCCTACATTGACCGAGCCTTGTATAGGACATCTTTGTTTGTCTATGGGCCCGCTTCCCAGCCCAAATCCTCACACGGGGGATGGGGTTAGTGTACTTCCCTGTTTGGACTCAGGGCCCAGTTTTTTGCAAAAGAGGTGCGCTACCTTGGCTAAGGGCGAGCTTACTGCTCTGGATCACCTCGGTTTATCCCGCCTTTCCTCTCTCCTTGATGTTCCTTTGTTGCCCGACCTCCTACAGGCGGCTTTAGCGTCATGGGACCATAGGGCTCATGTCTTCAGATTCGGGTCCAGGGAACTCACCCCAACCTTGGAGGAGCTAGCCTCTATCACCGGCTTGAGGATGCATCGGGGGCTTGCCAAAGTGGTGCCCAAACCGGGGTATGCAATGGCGGTCTACGCGGTTCTTGGTTTGAAAATGGGTGGGTATGAGAAGGGCTTTGCCGGCAGGCCCACTAGGTGCTCGGTGATATTCCTGAGAGAACTTTTTGGTGACTCGAGTCTCCGAAAGTTGTCGGTCCGGGATCCTTTTAATGTGAAGGCCTTTGCCCTTTATTTGCTATCGGAAGTTCTCTTCTTTACTGGGGGCGAGACATTTTCCCTCGGGTTATGTGATGTTTTGATCGAATTGGAGGGAGGCCGTTCACTGGTGCACCTAGTCTTGGCTGAGATGTATCGGGGCCTGGATGCCTCGGCCTCTGGCCGGGTTGGGATTCTTCGCGGCAGTCCACTCCTCATTCAGATTTGGCTAGGAGAGCATTTGGCTATCATGGGGCCTGTGCCGAGATTCTGCTTGGTAAGAGGGGATGTGGCTCGAGGCTTTCTGACACGCTGCTCGAGGCTGCCCAAAGGGAGCATCAAAGAACTGAGCCTGTGGCTATCTGATGCGGAGTTGATCTGGCAACTTCCTTGATTGGACGACACCTTTCCGATTGTCCGCTCTCGGGATTGTGAGGGTATCACACTTTTGGGGTTGACCAGTAGTACCTACTATTTTCCATCTTGGGTGCTTTGTCAATTCGGATATACCCAACACATGCCGAGCACTGTGAGGCCACCCTTGTGTTCCCTGATATTCTCTCGAGGTTCTCTCAGTGACCTGGATCGCATAGCAGCCCTCTGGGAGACCCGCCAATCGACGCACATGTGTAGCCTGGTTCTGGGGGGTGCCCTCTCTTCTGATTACGAGGTTTGGCTGGCGTTTGAGAGCTTACCTGCCCCTAACCCTATTTTGATAGATGCAGTAGAGACAAGACCCTAGCCATTCAAGGAAACGATGCTCCGAACTAGAATTGAGTCTCTTTTTGTAGATAAGCTGGCTTTGACTGAGGCTTTGGGGAAGGAGAGGGCCAGAGCCGAGATGGCGGAGGTGAGGGCTGCTACGACCGAGAGTGAGGTTCTTCGGTTGACTAGGCTTTTGACCGAGTCGCGCAGTGCAGCTGATACTTCACGGAGGTGGTAGAAGAGTCTTCATGGTAGGTGGTTGACCGATCAAAATGCCCGTGAGGACTCTCTTCTTGCAAAGATCAGCGCCTTGAAGCGTGGTTCCTGCCCCTGACCTGTTCCTGCACATACCAGAGATCATATACACAGAGGGGGGGCTGATGCCCCTTACCAGAGATCTCCTTCCTTTTTAAGATTGTTTCCTTTTTTGTTGTTTGTTTTATACTTGTACAGAAGGCAGAAAGTAGAAAGTGTGTCATGTTGTTATCTTTTTGGGACGTGACACTTCATATGTGATGCTTGTAAGAAAAGAAATGAAATCTGCTATACACATATATACATATATTGTTTTTTTGTTCGAATTTTCTTCCATACGTCTCGCAATGTTAGGTTTTTTAAGGAAAATCTATTATCTTTTTTTTTTTTGAAATATTTTCTCCTACACAGGGTGAGGCTTTTTATGGGAAAGGAAAATCCATTATCTTTTTTTAAATTTTCTCCCTCGCAGAGTGAGGTTTTTTATGGGAAAGGAAAATCCATTATCTTTTTTGAAATTTTCCCCTTTTTGTGATGTCGGTATTTTCTAGGCCAACTGGTGGGTCCTTCTTTGAGCATGGTCGAACCCCGTTTAGGAGTCTCCGGCGTTTCCTTTTAGAAATGGAGGGGTCAGCTCCCCCCCCCGAGTTTGATTGGTCTTCTGGCCTTACCTTTGGTCATGTGTCAGACGATGCGGTAGAGACGACATACTTGATTAGGATCTGATCTAATTTTAACATGAGCGGCCCAACAAAAGAAGGGGGAAGGGGCTTAAGGGGGTCCAGGCTAAAATAGGTAAGCCAGAATAGATCCTTTCCTAATCTCTCTTTTTTTTTTGAAATTCTTGCTCACAATGCCCAAGACGGGTTTTTGCCATGCCAGTCATCCCTATTTTTACCCGTAGCGCCCTTTCGGGTTTTCACTACGTCCATGGGTTCGCTTTCTTACCCGAAGTGCCTTTTTAGGTTTTCACCTGGTCCGCGTGAGTTCGCTGTTTTTACCCTCGGTGCCCTTGCGGGTTTTCACTACATCCATCTTGCTTTGAACTCAAATTAATTTTCTTTCTTTCTTTTTTTTTTTTTTTTTTTAGAACCAGAAAGCCACGAACATGGACGAAGATTCCGTCATAACCGACTAGATGGGGTTCTCATGTCGTCTCATGACTCGGCTCATGTTGACTTAATAGATATTGTGACTGCTTGCGAACATACAAAGAGGGCTTCCTTCAGGGTGTAGCTTGGCCATAGGATAGGTTAGGATTTGAAGGTATGCTAGGCTAAAAGTGTTTCCTTGATATGGCTTCAGTTTTCTCAACATACTTTCTTCCTTAGGGGTTTTGCTGTATATGCCCTATGATTCCTCTATACACATTTTTTGTTTGTCTTTTTTTTTTGTTGTTCTTTTTCCTCCATCTTAGGCAATCTCTTTCTGAGGTTTTTCTTTTTCGATTTTTTTTTGGATTTGATAGTAGCTTTATACACATGCATCTTTTCTCTCTTTTTTTTTTTGGTATACGTACACGTAGATATATATATATATATATATATATATATATATATATATATATTTTTGGGGGGATGGGTTTATTGCAAGAAAGGCCCAGGCTCAAATGGGGTAGCAAAGGATATCATCATTTTTAGGGATGCTTTTGGGCTACTATGCTTGGAATGATGGCCTCTTTTGGATGATTCTTAAGCAGTCACGTATCTGTTTCATCAATACTTACCTTATCATGATAGACTACGAGTAGAACCGTCAGACGTATCCAGCATTGATGGGCTCGGGAAGATGATCTCCGTCCATGGTGGCGAGGCAGATGGCGTATCCCGACAGCACTTCTCGAATGACGTATGGTCCTTCCCAATTCAGCTTAAACTTTCCTCTCGGATAGGCATGGGGGGAAGGGAAGATCTTCTTCAGCACAGTGTCCCCCACCTTTAGATCTCGACTGCGGACATGTTTATTGTAAGCACGTGCGATTCTCCCCTGGTAAACCTAAGTGTGATACAAGGCTAGGAGCCTCTTCTCGTCCAGTAAGTTCAGCTGATCAAAGCGTGATCTCTCTCTCTGCTTTGGGTAAGTCTGATTCCATGAGGATTTGAAGCGAGGGTACCTCAACCTCTATTGGGAGGATGACCTCAGTTCCATACACAAGGGAGAATGGTGTTGCCCCTGTAGTGGTACGGATCGACGTTCTATAGGCCCAAAGTGCAAAGGGTAACTGCTCACTCCAATCTCTGTAAGTGACTACCATCTTCTCAAGAATGTGAATGACTGTCTTGTTCACAGCTTCCATGGCTCCATTAGTTTGAGGCCGATAAGGGGACGAGCGATGGTGCTTGATCTTGTATTGCTCGCAGAAGTTTCAGATGCGCTTATTCTCAAAGTTTGTGCCGTTGTCCGTGATGATATCTTTGGGTACTCCGAATCGGCACACAATATTGATCTTGAGAAACTTCTCGATGTGACTAGCCGTGATATTGGCATATGATGCCGCTTCTACCCATTTGGTGAAGTATTCAATGGCGACGAGGATGAATCGATGTCCATTTGACGCTTTTAAATTAATCATTCCAACAACGTCAAGGCCCCAGGTAGCAAATGGCCAAGGAGTGGTCATGCAGTGAAGATCAATGGCAGGAGCGTGTATCAGACTGGAGTGTTCCTGACAATTGTAGCATTTTTGAACATGTTTGCAACAATCTGATTCCATAGTGGTCCAAAAGTATCCTTGCCGCAAGATTTTTTTAGCGAGCATGTGACCGCTGACGTGGGCTTCGCATACCCCCTCATGGATTTCTTTCATAATACAAACCGCTTCACTTTCAGTGAGGCACCTAAGTAAGATGTTATTATATGATCGCTTGTAGTGGCATTCTTCGCAAATGATGTAACCTACCGCTAAAAGTTGAATGGTTTGTCGGTCTGTCCTGGATGTACCCTCTGGGAAAGTTAGTGTCTCAAGGAAATTCTTGATGTCTAAGAACCAAGGCAGCTCATCATCAGGCTTTGTAGGGTCCTCAATTTGGAGGTAGAAGGCCGGCTCATTCCTCTACTCGATCATGATTGGCTTCATCTTAACACCATAGGGGATTTCAATCATTGACGCCAAAGTTGCTAATGCGTCGGCAAAGCGATTCCTTGTCCTGGGGACGTATGAGAAAGTCACATCTTGGAAGCAAGCTATCAGATCCTTGAGGTGTTCATGATAGGGGATCAGTTTCTCGTCTTTCGTCTTCCAGTCACCATTCGTCTAGCATATGATTAACTGTGAATCGTCAAATACTTGAAGGTGAGTTACATTCAGATCGAGAGCCGCCTGTAGACCGGTGGCGCAAGCTACATACTCAGCCATATTGTTAGTGCAGGGGAAGTTGAGCTTGATAGAGATCGGTACATGGGATCCTCTTGGCGAAATCAAGATGGCGCCAACTCCCTGGCCTTCGACATGCGATGCTCCGTCGAAGTGCATTACCCATGATTCTTCTGCTTCTTCTGTATCATCTTCTGTCATGAACAGGATGTCCTCATTGTGGAATTCAATCCTTAGAGGCTCATAGTTAGGCAGAGGGTTCTCAGCAAGATGATCGGCGAGTGCCTGCCCCTTGATCGATTTCTGAGTGACGTACATGATATCAAATTTAGATAATAAAAGTTGCCATCGTGCAGTTCGACCAGTGAGAGCAGGTTTCTCGAATAGGTACTTCAACGGATCCATCCGTGCTAGAAGCAGAACAGCTTGGGACAACAGGTAGTGTCAAAGTCTTTGAGTAGCCCACACGAGCGCTAGGCAGGCCTTCTCCAGATGAGAGTAGCGCATCTCATAATCAGTAAACTTTTTGCTCAGATAGTAAATTGCCTGCTCTCTTCTTCCTGTTTCATCATGCTGCCCCAAAACAGGTACATTATCAGGGGTCTACCAGGTACAGGTAGTACCAATACTGGAGGATTTAGGAGGTAACCCTTGATCTTATTAAATGTAGCTTGGCAGTCATCATTCCACTCAACTGGTGAATCCTTTCTTAGTAGTTTGAAGATCGGTGCGCATATCGGAGTTAACTATGCAATGAACCGACTGATGTACTGGATTCTGCCTAAAAAGCCTCTAACCTCTTTCTCCATAGATGGCGGTGGCATTTCAGTGATGGCCTTGATCTTGGTCGGATCGACCTCGATGCCTCTCCTACTGACGATAAAACCTAATAGTTTTCCTGACATAGCGCCGAATGCACACTTCTGGGGATTCAATCGCAGCCTATACTTTCTCAACCTCTCAGACAACTTCTGAAGGTTTACCAAGTGGTCATCCCTTTCCAATGATTTGGCAATCATATCATTGACATACACTTCGATCTCTCGGTGCATCATGTCGTGGAATAGGGCCGTCATTGCTCTATGGTAGGTTTCCTCGGCGTTCTTGAGCCTGAATGGCATCACCTTGTAGTAGAAGGTTCCCCAAAGAGTGATGAACGCAGTCTTCTCTCGGTCGGCCTCTGCCATCTTAATCTGATTGTAGCCCGAGAACCCGTCCATGAACAAGAGCATTCCATGGTTAGCAGTGTTATCGACCAAGATATCGATGTGGGGTAATGGGAAGTCATCCTTAGGGCTCGCCTTGTTGAGATTTCGGAAATCAATGCACATTCAAACCTTTCCATCTTTCTTTGGCACTAGGACGATATTGGCCAGCCATTGCGGGTATTTGGATACCATGAGGAAACCCGCGTCGTACTACTTATTGACCTCATCCTTGAATTTCAACATCCACTCAGGTCGGAGATGTCTCAGCTTCTGTTTAACCGGCTTACAGTCATGCTCAACCAGATCGGTATCCAGACCAGGCATGTCTTCATACGACCATGCAAAGATGTCTTGGTATGACCGGAGGAAGTCTATCATACCCTTTCTCTCCGTAGGGGACAACAATATTTTGATTTTGGTGATTCTAGGGACCTCTTCGGTGCCCAAATTGACTTCCTCTGTCTCTTTGACGATCGGGGTTGGGCCATGCTCAAAATCAGCAAATTGTTTGAGGAGCTCATTGGGGAGCTCATCGACTTGACCTTCCTCGTCCAAACTCGTGACTCCTACATCTTCTTGTATTTCTACAGGGAAGCGGTCGACTTCACGTGGGACTGGTATCACGACGTCATTTTCAATTTTAATGGGAATTTTAAAGGACAATATTTTTGGAATTGGTATTTTTTCTATTTTTATGGTTTTTTGCAATTTTTTGAAAGTTAGCCCCTAGCGAGGTGGATCTCTATATATATAGGGTAGAGTGTCCTAGAGGCTAACCTCACTTCTTACAGGTTTTTTTTTAGAGAGCCGGTGTCATATTCATTGCATTTGGCGGCTCCCAGGAGTTGGGGCAAAGATTTCCAGTTACTTACCTGCGAGGCTTGTCCTTTATCCTTTTGGTTGGAAACGGCATCAATAGGCTCTTGCAGTTCCTCCCTCAGCATGTTTATGGAGGGATCCTTCGGGACCCTGTCTTTGAAGGTTAGGGCGGGCCCAAAGTGGCTAATGCTAAAGTGATGGGCGGGCCCGAGGATTTCCTCCTCAAATAAGGAGAGGGCTGCTAGGGGTATGACGAGGTAGCAGATGGACCAGGGGGGTACTTTTACGAAGGGTTTGTAACTGGGGTGGCATGGTGGGGCGATGATGGGTTCGTGGATGAAACGGGGTAAATCAGGGATGATGGAGTCGTGCATGGGGCGGGGTGATTTAGGGATGGTGGAGTTGTGTATTGGGCGAGGTGATTTGGGGATCGCAGGGTAATATGTTGGGCGGTGGGATTTGGGGGTGTGTATGAGGTGGGGTAGTATGGGGTGATGGATTTATGTATGGCGTGGGGTGATTTTGGTGCGACGGAAAGGTATATGGGTTGGTTGATGGTGGGATGGTGTATGGGATGGGGTGATTGGGAGGCAGTGCGTATTGTGGGATAAATTGGGAGTGGGGCGAATATCATGTATGATTGCGGTGGGTGCATTGATTTGATAGGCGAGTGAAAAAATCGCCTAAATCTAGGGGCTCTTCTTGGTATGCCGGGGTGGGGAAGTAATCGGTTAAATACAGTGGCTCGATTACCCCTATAATTGGTTTGCCCTCATTCAGCCTGGTAAATGAAAACTCTTCTTGACTACTGATATAATCCAATGGGTCGAACTCTTCCTCTTCCTCTTCCTCTTCTACCCAATGGATGTTAGGCCTGGGGCCTCCGGGATGTGGTGGTAGAGGGGCTTGATGGATGTTCTGGTTCTGCCCTTGAGGAAGCGGCAGGAGAACAATTTTTTTCGCCTCTATTAAATCTTAGATTGCATGCTTTAGTGGGAAGCACCGGTCCATAGGGTGACCTGGCCCCTGGTGGAAGTTGCAATGCAGGTTCGGGTCATAGTTTCTTAGTATCGGAATGGGTGGTGGGCGAGGCTGGAGTAAATTGACCAGACCTTTTTGTAGCAACACTGGTAATAAGATGCTTAATGATTACCCTAACGGCGTGAAGACCCGTTCTAATCATGCTTTCATCTGTTCCTAGGTGAACGGGGCCCTCGGTCCATTATTCGGCCTTGGCATTTGTTCGAAATGGGCCGGGGGTGGGTGTGCGGCCTAGAGCTGTATCGGGGTGGTCTTGGTCGGGGGATAAATGATGTTTTGCACCTCTGCCCCTGGCCATCTTTCAACCCTTAGTTCGGCAACTTTCCGAACCCCAGCTGCCCCGTTGGCCATGCTCTTTCCCAATCTGCCCTCTCTAACGGCGTCTTCGCAACTGTTGCCATTTCGGACCAAATCAGCAAAACTAGACTGCTGCTGATATACCAAGAATTCTGCGATGATTGGGAGGGCTCCCTTAGTTATTAATTCAATCTGCTCATCATCCGGAATCCGGTGGATCACCTGGGTGACCAATGCGCTCCACCTCCCTAAGTAGGCACTGAAAGTTTCATCGTGTCTTTGCTTCAAACGGGCCAGATCCGACTTCCTTGGCTCTATGTCCATGTTATAGACATATTATTCTTGGAATAAGTGTGTCAAATCTTTCCAAGTTTTGGTCATAGACGGTTTTAAGGATGTGAGCCATCTCAGTGTTGGGCCCGTCAGACTCTTTTGGAACACTTTGATGAGGAGTCGTTCATCTCCGCCGCACTGACACATATCCCCACAGTATGATTTTAAGTGGGCGATGGGGTTGCCAGTGCCATTATACTTATCAAATAATGGCATCTTGAATTTCTATGGTAGGGGGACATCCGAGAATAGACACAAGTCTAAAAAGTCTGTCGAATGCAGTTCTAACCCTCCCATCTTTGTCAGCTGCTTCTGTATTCTATCTATCTGTTCTTTCAGCTGCTCTGATTCTTTTGAGACTGTAGCTGGGGCTGCTTCCCCTTGATTTGGCTCGACCCTCGGTGTGACGATGACGGGCCTGGGGGGGCCGAAGATGGCAGCTCCTCCACTGTTGCGGATCTCGTCCTCCTCGTACTGTTGGTCATTGACTGGTGAGGGGCGAGGTCTGCTATTTGGACTTGGGGGGTGATGGGTTGGACGAACTGGTGGGGCCACAAGGCTTGTAGGGGATGGGAGGGAGTGAATGGATGAGCGGTTTGTGGATGAATGATGTGCTGAGCTGGGTGTATATTCTGGGGGTGATGGGGTGTGGTTGATGTGGCGGGATGCTGTAGGCGTGGTTTTGAGGCATAGGGTGGATCAGATTTTCTGTTGGAGGCGGGATGGGGGCATAAGGGGTGTAGGTGAATGAAGGGTATTGGTGAAGGGGTAAGGGGTTTGTGAACGGACCTTGATGAGTGTGGGTGGATGGGCCTTGGGTTTGGGCTTGATGGTTTTGGAAAGCTTGGTTTGATGGGCCTTGGGCTTGGGTGTGGGGGTTGGTATGATTTTGGGCTAATGGGCGCTGTTGGTATTGGATGCGGGGTGATGGGCCTTGGGCTTGGGTTTGATAGGTTTGGGTCCAAGGGCCCTAGGGGGCTTGGAACTAGGCCTGGGTCTGATGGGCATGGGCCTGGGCCTGAGTCTGATGAGTTTGGGCCTGGGGCCATGGGCCTTGAGGGTTCTGGGCTTGGGTTTTGGTTTAGGCCCATGGGCCTAGAGGGTTTTGGGCCTGGGCTTGAGTCTGATGAGTTTGGGCTTGGGTCCATGTGTCTCGAGGGTTTTGGGTCTGGGTCTAATGGGTTTGGGCTTGGGCCCATGGGGCTTGAGGATTTTGGGCCTGGGCCTAGGTTTGATGGGTTTGGGCTTGGGTCTGATGGGTTTGGGCTTGGGCCCATGGGCCTTGAGGATTTTGGGCCTGGGCTTGGGTCTGATGGGTTTGGGCTTGGGCCCAAGGATTCGTGTGGGTTTGGTCCTGAGATGAGGGGGCTTGGGTCTGTTGGGCTTGGGCCTAGGCCTGGAATTGAGGGGAGGGATCTTAGATGGTATGAATGATGGGTGGTTGGTCATGGTCATGGGGGAATGGGGTATGGAGGTTTTGGAGACCTAGATGTGGGGTTTGGAATGTTGGACTCAGGAGGTAGCCACTATTGTGGCATACATCCTCATGTCCTCCATTGAGGGCATGGATTCAGGTGTGAGATTGGAGGGTGATGGTCCATTCAAGGACGGAGGGGGTTGGATGAAATTGGGCATGACCTGGGTATGGGGGGTATGAATGGTTGTGCCTGGAGGGTGTGGATGTATGGCTAAGGAAGATGGTGGGTTGCTGGTCACACACTGGGCAAAGTTGGGCATGACCTGGGTAAATAGGGGGTTTGTTGGGATGTGGATGGACCATGTGATGTGGAGGGTATGTGAGATGAGGTGAGCGGGATATAGGAGGCATGGATGATGAGGTGGATGGAGTGTGGGAGGTAGGTGGGGGATGAGGTTCCCGATGGGGTCTTTGGGAGTAGGGGGTGCTGTAAGGGTGTATGGATGGGAGATGGGGATGTATGGGTCGATTGGGAAATGAGGTGTTTCAGTAGAGGGTGAGATGAGGGTATGTTGGGAAAATGTAAGGGCGGGGGATGGGGTGGATGCGAACACGGGTGCCCCAAATGGACCAGTGACATCGACCCGGGTTTGGGTGAAGGTGTTGGAGATCGAGTCTTCTCCTATATGGGAATGGGATGGGGATGATGGCGGGGATGTATCGACACTCGACATGATCTGTTGACGAGTGTTGTACCGATGCCTTGGGTAAGGGCCTAACACTTTCCTAGTTCTTCCTCTACGGGTTGGGTTTGAGGTCGCCGTAGTGACGGTCGCACCGAAAGTGCGCGTATATATGGATTTTTATTTTTTCTATATATTTATTTTTTAGATTTTTCAAATGAAAATTATCTCCCCTATTAAAATGAATGATGATCTGGTGCCTTAGAAAAGTTCCCGTCTCAGGTGATATATGCATCTTTAGTAGGTCCCACGGCGGGATCCGACACACTTCGGAAGAAGCGAAAGGGAACTCTTTCGTTCTATTGAAGGTGAGGGAATCCATGCAAACGACCCGATCCCCCGGAGCAAATCAATGAGAAGTCGCCTTCTTTTGACTGGGCGGGGGCATATTGGGTGTTACAGAATGCGGGAGGCTACTGTGGGCACTAATACTGCTAATCGGGGAACTTGGGTGGTGGATTGGGCCTCAGATCGGGCTGTCTAAACCCAGTATATACTGGGCGTATGTATTATATACGCCTGACCAAAACTTAGCAGATTTGGCTGGGAGTATATATTATATACACCTGGCTTAAATCTGGGGATTTTTGCTGGGCGTATATATTATATACGCCTAGCTTAAATCTGGGGATTTTGGCTGGGCGTATATATTATATACGCCTAGCAGAGACAGTTCTATCAGCTTCTTTTGACAGTAAACAACAAGCCTGAGATGAGTCTTTTGGATTAGTTTTCTAGGAGAGATGCTCCCGGGGACTACTGTGTATGTTATCGGGTCCCTCCTTTTTGCTTCCTAGGGATACACGGCTGAATTCAGGCTGTCTACGCTCTCACCATTGCGGGTTTTACAGCTTGATTGGAATTGGCAACCCAATCGATATACCTCCGGCGCAAGCGCCTTCTCAGGTACAGGAAGGGGTGGTTCTTTTCAGGATCATCACCACTAGGGCTGCCACCTTACTGGGAACCGAGTGAATTATATCGGCGCCTAAACCCCCCAAAAAACTACCCAAAATATGTAAAAACAGATTTGATTATGTCCCGACACTGTTGGTTCACTTTTAATTATAGATTTTTAAAAGGGAGTGAATTTAAGTCCAAAATCGGGTCGGGGATGACAAGCCCGTGCCGCCTCAACGGGCCGGCGTTCAATGGTGAGATATGATGACTGAAATAAAGAGCGCATGTAGGCCCGACAAATGACTAAGGCTCGTAAATGACTGAAATTTAAATGACATGGAAAGTAGATACGAGCAGGCCCGCCAAACGGCTAAGGCGGCTTAAATGACAAAATCGAAAAAAACTGAAATTTAAAGGCGCAAGTAGGCCCGCGAATCGGCTAAGGCACTTAAAGGACTGAATCGTAGGGGTGAGTATGTTAGTAAAAACAATAAAAAAAAAAAAGAAAAATAGCAGAAATTTAGAACAAAAAATAGCCATGGTTAGTAAATAAAAATAAAAAAATAAAAAGAAAGGCCAACAAGAGGGGAAGCGCTAGGGTGACATCCCCAGTGGAGTCACCATCTGTGCGAGCATGGATCCTCTCGAACCCTTCGCGGCGATGAACTCGCGATGGAATAAAATGTAGAGTCTCCACCAAGAGCTTTTGGTTACCCAGGAAACCTTTAAATCAATATTTTGAGCACCGAAGTGCTAAATAAGACTCTAATTTACCGGTCTTTGCCAAAGGCTCTAGGGTAGGGGCTTCGGTTATCGATCGGGAAGGGTTTAGGCACCCGATCAACCCGCATGTAGCGGTCTCTATATATGGCCAAAAATAAAAATAAGTGGGTGGAGCTTCCCCTTGCCCGAAGGCAATACGGTCTTATCAATCTTTGAGCCAAACCGAAATTTCAGCGATGTAAGGGCTTGAATCCTTGGACGGAGGAATCACCAAGAAGGTAGAGGAAGAGAGGGGTTAGCCGGAGCTCACGGGCCCTTGTTGCACCGTAGAAGACCTTTGCTTCGGCGTGCTTCCGATGGCTTGAAGTGGCTTAAACGGTAGAGGAATAGGTTCTAAACTAGGATTCAGTAGATAGGAAGTGTAGGATGAAGCTAGGGACTAAGCTTGACTAAAAAAGGGGTGATGTAATGGTTGAACTAAGCATGCTAAAATTCTGGTTGCAAAATATATATTTTTTCCCATCTTCCTTGTATACCATAAGAATGCTGATTTTGACACTGATTTATCAAGAGGTGGTGGAGATCGGAACTCCAAACAAAAGCTACATTGTGGCACCGTTTCCTTCGATTCCAGCCATAACAATCTTTGTAGGCTTCGCATGCGCGATTTTGGGAAGGTAATTTCGAAACCTTTCATATACACGCGTAGATCGTAAGATAATTGTGAGATTTAAAATTTATGGTGAGTGCATTTGGATTTCACTCAAAGTTTCTGAATATCGGGTGTATGCGAGGTTCGGTAACTTTGAAGAAAAAGGGGTCTTTCATCTAGCGCGGAGCAGTCGATTGATCGGCCCAAGCAAATGCCGGCAATGAAGCACGCTTTGAGGCAATGTAAAGGAACCCTAGGAGGAGGTTTATTTTCGGTTTTGAGAGGGGGAAGAAATTTTTTTTGAAAACACACCCCTCTTGCCCGAACTCGGGCTCTTTAAAATTGATCCCCAACCATTCCTGGCACACCTATTAGTTGCGCCAAGATATTTTGGTCCCCCAATTGGCTTGGCGCAACTAATAGTTGTGCCAGGTCACTTATGGGCTGGGTTTTGGGCCTGGTGCGGGTCACATACATAGCCCGGTACCCCTTTTCTTAGTTTTGTTATCTCCGACAAATGCACATGCTCCCAAATGGTATGTCGATCCTCATTCAACTTGCTCGAGAAGCTGTGCTAGAATAAAATAGGTTGAGACCAATAAGCCTCTCCGATCCTACATAAGAACACATAAAAAGTCCAAAAAATGATGGTAAAAAATCCCACATAAAAAGCTAAAAAATTACATAAAAGGATAACTTAAAAATCCAAAAAATCCACATAAAAAGATAAAGAAAATCTCAAAAATAATTCACGTAAAATAATATAATAAAGTCATATAAAGTTCTAGAATAAAATAGAATGAAGTGATACATCAAAATCACATAAAATGATAACTTAAAAATCCAAAAAAATCATATAAAATGTGTAGACACCCAAATTCGGCCCAAGGCCCGATCAATCTGTACTTCGGGAGAGATGTACTCTTGTGCTTCCGATGGCACCCCCTGAGCCCTTAGGAACCTACCTAGACCAGTAAAAATCACCCAAAGACCTTTATAGCCATTCCCCCAATCCTTAGAAGTCACCCCTACACCCTAGAATCCCTTCCCAGACCTAACTTAAACCCTTCTGGCGGTTGATGGGAGGAGAGCTACCGAATTTCACACAGACTATTACCAAGGATGAACCATATATCATTAGAAAGAGGACTTCTCTAGCTTTCCAACAACCTAAAAATCACCCAATTTGGAGCTACGGTTCAAAAGTTATGGCCGATTGAAGTTTCACATAAAATCATAGGACTTTTACTCAGGCGTAGATATTACATACGCCCATTTTGAGATTAGTCGGTATATATATTATACGCCGGCTTTTTGGGGAAATTTGGCTGATATAATATATCGCAGTATAGGTGGGACCCACCATGGGCTTCATCTTCTCAAAACTCCCCGATTTTTGGTTATCGTTCCTAAATCATATATAATATATCGCTTAGCTCTGAATCTATCATGATCAATTTCCTCCATCTAGGTTGACCCTTTGACCATCCCCTTGGTTGAGGTGGGTGTCTTGAGATTGGTTGCACCCCCTTTGAGCTTATTGGCAACCCTTAAGTCACCCATGGTCTCACCCCATCATCTGCCATTAAAATCAATCTCCTAAAACCCTAGGACCTTGAAAGCCTAGAAAACCTTAGATGGGGGATTACCTAATTGCTAAACCAGTTAGCTCTTATGTAAGCCCCTAACCCATCCCTTCTCTATAAATAGAGAGGCCCCCCTCTTCCCAAAGGGTTAAATTTTTGTTGAAGAATTAGAGAGTGCTTAAGAGAGAACCCTAGTGAGAGAAAATGCCAATATTTATCCAAAATTCCAGCATGCATACTTCACCTATTTCAGTCTATTTTCACCATTAGATCACTCATTTTAGCTAAAACCTAGCCTCTAGCTTCACTCTACACCCCCTATTTTATTCAATCCTAGCATTAGAACCCATCTTTGCACCATTTAAGCCATCGCAAGCACGCCAAAGCGAAGATCTTCCACGGTGCAACAAGGGCCTGTGAGCTCTGGCTCACCCCTCTCTTCCTCTACCTTCTTGGTGTCTCCTCCGTCCAAGGATTCAAGCCGTTACGCCGCCGAAATTTCGATTTAGCTCAAAGCTTTATAGGACCGTATTGCCTTCAGGCAAGGGGAAGCTCCGCCCTTTTTATTTTTATTTTGGCCATAGATAGAGACCGCTACGTGCGGGTTGATCAGGTGCCTAAACCCTTCCCGATCGATAACCGAAGCCCCTACCCTAGAGCCTTTGGCAAAGATCGGTAAATCAGAGTCATATTTAGCACTTCGGTGCTCAAAATATCAATTTGAAGGTTTCCTGGGTCACCAAAAGCTCCGGGTGGCGACTCCACATTTTCATTAAAGGCGAGCGCATCGCCGCGACGGGTTCGAGAGGATCCACGATCGCACAGATGGCGACTCGGCTGGGGATTTCACCCTAGCGCTTCCCCTCTTGTTGTCCTTTCCTTTTATTTTGTTATTTTACTAACCATGGCTGTTTTTTGTTCTGATTTGTTGCTGTTTTTTATTATTTTTTGTTTTTACTAACGTACTCACCCCTACGATTCAGTCCTTTTAGTGCCTTAGCCGTTTGGCGGGCCTACTTGCGCTTTAAATTTCAGCTTTTACGATTCTTGTCATTTAAGCCGCCTTAGCCGTTTGGCGGGCCCGCTCGCATTTATTTTCACGTCATTTAAATTTTGATCATTTACGAGCCTTAGCCGTTTACGGCCTATATGCACTTTATTTGGGTCATCATATTTCACCTTTGAAACCTTGAGGCGGCACGGGCTTGTCATCCCCGACCCGATTTTGGACTTAATTTCACTCCCCTATAAAAATTTGTAATTAAAAGTGAACCAACAGTATAGGGACATAATTGAATTTATTTTTGCGTTTTTGGGTAGTTTTTGGGGGGTTTAGGCACAGATATAATTTACGGTTCCCGAAGGCAGCCCTAGTGGTGATGATCCTGAAAAGAACCATCCCTTCCAGTACCTGACAAGGCGCTTGCGCCGGAGGTATATCGGTTGGGTTGCCAATTTTGATCAAGCCGTAAAACCCGCATTGGTGAGAGCGTAGAAAACCCAGAATTCAGCCGTGTATCCCTAGGAAACGGAAAGGAGGGACCCGATAACATACACAGCAGTCCCCGGGAGCATTTCTCCCAAGAAACCAGTTCAACGACCCACATTCGCTTGTTGTCCTTGTCAAAATATAATTGATAGAACTTTGTGCCTGGCGTATATAATATATACGCCCCGCAAAAAGGCCCCAGATTTACACAGGCGTATATAATATATCGCCCACCAAATTTAAGCGGTAGCGATATAATATATACGCCACCAAATTGTACTTTTTGGTCAGCATAATATATACGCCAGATATATCTGAAAGAATCAACCGAGGCCCAACCACCACCCCAATTCCCGATTAGCGGTATTAGTGTCGCGGTAGCCTCCCACATTCTCTAACACCCAACATGCCCCGCCTACCAAAAGAAGCGACTTCTCATTGATTTGCTCCGGGGGATCGGGTCGTTTGCGTGGATTCCGTCACCTTCAATAGAATGAAGGGTTCCTTTCGCTTCTTCCGAGTGTCGGATCCTGCCGTGGGACCTACTAAAGGTACATATATCGCCCGAAACGGGAGTTGACCCTGGGCACCAGGTCATCATTCATCTAAGTAGAGGGGAGTTAATTGCAATTTGAAAAAAAGAGAAAGAAAATCCTCATCTTCAAAAAAATCCACCTTCAAAAAAAAAAATCAATCAAAATCAAAAATAAAAAATAACAACAAAAAATTCACTTTTCAAAAACAAAAAAAAATAAAATCATCATCATTTTCCAAAACCCAAAAAAACACACAAAGAAAAACAATAAAAAATACCCACTACGGCGACCTCAAACCCGGCCCGTAGGGAGAAGAACCAGAAGGTATTCGGCCTTATCCATGACATCAATACAACACTCCGATCATGTCAAGAGCCGATACATCCCCACTGTCATCCCCTTCCCATTCCCGTATAGGAGAAGACCCGATCTCCGACACCTTCGCCCAATCCAGGTTTGATATCACAGGCCCATTTGGGGCACCCGTGTTCACCTCCACCTCATCCCCTTCCCTCACATTCTCCCAACATACCCCTTTTTCATCCCCTACTGAAACCCCTCATTTCCCAACCGATCCTTACATCCCCATCTCCCATCCAAACACCCTTACCGCATCCCCATACTTCCAAAGACCCCCTAGGGAGTCCCGTCCCCCGCCTACTTCCCATGTTCCATTCCTCTCATCACCCATGCCCCCAACATCCTACATCCCATCCACCCCATCTTACATACCATTCCCACCACATGGCCCATCCACATCCCAACATACCCCCCCATTTACCAGGGTCATGCCCAATTTCTCCCAACCACCTCCATCCTTAAGTGAGCCATCACCCCCCAATCTCACACCTAAATCCATGCCCTCGATGGAGGACATGAGAACGATGTACGCTCTGTGGGCTGCTTCTCGCAACCCTACCTCTCAAACCCCGCATCCAAATGTCCAAAACCTCCATACCCCATTCCCTCCTAACCATGCCCAACCACCCATCGTCCATACCTCCCAAAATCCCCCACCTCAATTCCAGACCCAAACCCACACAAATCCATGGGCCCTAGCCCAAACACCTCTAATGCCATGGGCTCAGGGCCAAAACCCTCAAAACCCATGGGCCCAAGCCCAAGCCCATCAGGTCCAGGCCCTAGCCCAAACACCTCCAAACCCAGGCCCAGACTCAAGACCCTCCAAACCCATGGGCCCAAGCCCGAGCCCATCAGACCCAGCTCCAGGTCCAAGCCTCCTAGGGCCTTTGGACCCAAACCTATCAAACCCAAGCCCAGGGCCCATGGACACAAACCTAACCCCCTCATGGCCCAGTAACCCAAACTCAACAAGGCCCATTGGCCCAAAGTCATATTAAGCCCCACACCCAGGCCCAAGGCCCGTCAACCCAAGCCTTCCAAAACCATCAAACCCAAATCCCTCAAACCCAAGGCCCATCCGCCCACGCTCATCAAGGCCCATTCACTAACCCCATACCCCCCCACCAATACCCTTCATCCACCTATACCCCTTATGCCCCCATCCCACCTCCAACGGGAAATCCAATCCATCCCATTCCTCAAAACCACAACATCCCACCACCTCAATCACACACCCATCATCCCCAGAACGTGCACCCAACTCAGCACATCACTTACCCACAAAACGCTCACCCATTTATCCCTTCTCATCCCCTACAAACCATATGGCCCCACCAGGTCATCCAACCCCTCACCCCCCAAGTCCAAATAGCAGAACTCGCCCCTCACCAATACCATGACCAACAGTACGAGGAGGGTGAGATTCACAATAGTGGAGGAGCTGCCAGTTTTAACCCTCCCGGGCCCACCATCATCACACCTAAGGTCGAACCAAATCAGGGGGAAGCGGTCCCCGCTGCAGCCTCAAAGGAACCAGAGCAGCTGAAAGAACAGATAGACAGAATACAGAAGCAGCTGATAAAGATGGGAGGAATGGAACTACACTCAACAGACTTTTCAGGCTTATGTCTGTTCTCTGATGTACCCTTGCCACAGAAATTCAAGATGCCATCATTCGATAAGTATAATGGCACTGGCAACCCCATCGCCCACTTGAAATCTTACTGTGGGGTTATGTGCCAGTATGGTGGAGATGAACGACTCCTCATCAAAGTGTTCCAGAAGAGTTTAACGGGCCTAGCACTGAGATGGTTCACATCCCTGGAACCGTCTATGATAAAAAATTGGAAAGATCTGACACGCTTATTTCAAGAACAATATGTCTATAACATGGACATAGAACCAAGGAAGTTGGATTTGGCTCGATTAAAGCAAAGACATGATGAAACATTCAGTGCTTACTTAGGGAGGTGGAGGGCCTTAGCCGCTTAGGTAACTCATTGGATTCCCGATGATGAGCAGATTGAATTGACAACCAAGGGAGCCCTCCCAGTCATCGCAGATTTTTTAGTATATTAGCAGCAGTCAAGTTTTGCTGATCTGGTCCGAAATGCCAATCGTTGCGAAGACGCCATTAGAGAGGGCAGGTTAGGAAGGAATGTGGCCAACGGGATTAAAAAAGTTGTCGAACCAAGAATTGAAAGAAGACCAGGGACAGAGGTACAGAACATTGTTAACCCCCAGGCCAATACCAACGCCCCCCCTATACAACTCCAGGTTACACGACCACCCTCGACCCGTTTCGAGCAAGTATCAAGGCCAAGCAATGGCCCAAGAGCCCCGTTTACCCCGGAACAGATGAAAGCACATTTCGAACGAGTACTCACCCTGTTGGAGCAATCCTTGAGTATCTTACTGTCGGTATTACTACAGAAAGGCCTGGTCAATTTACTCAAACCTCGCCCATCACCCCACCCAATACCAAGGAATTATGATCCGAATCTGCATTGCAATTTCCACCAGGGACCGGGTCACCCTACGGAACCGGTGCTTCCCGTTAAAGCACGCGGTCCAAGATCTGATAGAGGCGGGAAATATCATACCCCCGCCACTTCCCCAAGGGTAGAACCAGAATATCCATCAAGCCCCTCTACCATCGCACCCAGGAGGCCCCAGGCCTAACATACATTGGATAGAGGAAGAAGAAGAAGAGTTTGACCCTTCAGATTATATTAGCAATCAGGAGGAATTTTCACTCCCCAGGTCGAACGAAGATGAACTATTTGTTGGGGTGATCAAGCCACTGTATCTCGCCGATTATTTTCCTACACCAGCTTGCCAAGAGGAACCCTTCGATTTAGGGAAGTATTTTTCCACCCCCGCTCCCGCCTATCAAATCCAAACAGGCACAGCCCCGCCGCAATCATACGCGTATCCACCCCACGCCCAATTTACCCCATACACCCCTCCGTCACACATAAATCATCATGTTCCCTATGAAATTCCGCCATTCCCATATTATCCTACCCCATACACACCCTCAAGTCCCTCCACCCAATACATTACTCCGCCATCCCCAAGTTACCCCATTCCATATGCACCTTCAAATCCCACCACCCAATTTACCCCATACACCCCTCCATCGCCCCCGAATTATCCCACTCCATGCACAACTCCATCATCCCCAATCTATCCCATTTCATCTACTAACCCCTCATCATCCCACCATGCCACAAACCCTTTATACCCCCCATTCCACCCACTACCCTGCCATATCCAAACCATCCCGCTCAATGCACAACTCCATCGTCCTCAATTTACCCCACTTCATCCACAAACCCATCACCATCCCATCATTCCTCCCCATATACAAACCCTTCATATCCCTATCACCCCTTGCCCACCACACCTCAAACGTCTCCCCATCCCTCCAGCCCAGTCACACTCCCGCCATCCCTTCGCTATTTTTGCCCCAACCCAACTCCACCGCCACCCGGACAAGCAAACCCACACCCAATCCCCTCATCACCCAATCACCACTGGTCCTACCATGCCCAAGTAACACCAGTACAAGCCCCCTTCGCGCCCATAACTCCAATTCTGTCAATTCCCCCCACTACCATTCCACCCCCCATTGGAGTTAACCTGGTCGAACCTGAGAAACCAGTATATCCGGTCCAATCCTCCCCAAAATCCTCACGCACTCCATTTCTCATCCCAAAACCTACTTATGACCCGCATCAGGTACCATTGAGCTATAAACAGACGGACATGAATGCCGGGTGCAACCAAGAAGAGGCTGTTGAATTCGTTACCCAATTAGGCGGATTTCACTGCCAAAAGCATCAAGGCCGAGGAGAAGAAAAGAACAAAAAACAAGCCACAGGAAATCCCTTTGAAAAAATGGCCAGGGAGCATATACTGGAGACACAGCTCAAGAGAACACCCGCACATATTACTGTGTGGGATTTATTAATCACGTCTCCACTCCACTTTCAAGCCCTAATGGGAGCGCTCAAAGACACGCATGTCTCCACCCATGTAACTCCAGATGAAGTAGGGGAAATAATAGGGCAAGTGTTGGCCCCAAACGCCATCTCTTTCACCGATGCAGACCTACCGAATATAACAGTGGAAGTATGGAACTCGGTGGTACCGTTGGTCCTAATCGATAACGGGTCGGCGTTGAATGTATGCCCTCTAAGGACGGCAATCAAAATTGGGGCGAACCCCAACACCTTCCAGCCATCCATATCAAGCACACGGGGATTCGACAACACTAGAAGGGAAATCATAGGAGAAGTAGACCTTGACCTGAGCCTCGGACCGCAAACCTTCACCACCCCCTTTCAAGTGATGGATATCAAGTCTACCTTCAATCTGTTGTTGGGCCGGCCGTGGATACATAAGCTCAGAGCAATACCATCTACCCTGCACCAAAAGCTCTGATTCATCTCAGAAGGAAAAATTATCACCATCATAGGTGAGAGCAGAGAGGACATGGGGAAGAGCACTCTGCACATTGATAATTCGAAAGTACTTAACATACCACACACAGCCGAGGACGCCGATCTCCACCGATTTGAGTATGACTTCTCAAGTGTTACCTCGAACCAACCGAAAAGACCCTGAATAAAACTGGAGGAGGAATGGACGCAACTGTATTCATGCTCCACAGATGGGGCCATCAAAAAGGGAAAGGATGGGGCCCACGCCTTCAAGGAAGAAGAGACCCCGTCAAGGCCAAGGGGCAACAAACTAAATTCTGCTTAGGCTACAGGCCCAGAAAAGAGGAAGTCAGAGAAGCCAAGGAAAAGATGAGAGCCGCAGCAGCCGCCAAGGCTAGAGGAATCATCTTGGAAGAGGAACCTCATGCTCGCCCCCACATCCGTGAAACCTTTGTGAGCGCCGGGGTAGTAAAAATCGATCTGAATGGGGAGACGAGGGTAACCCCACATAAGCCTACTTCAATCCACCCCACCAATCCCTACATCATCCCCCCAGACTTCGAAATGAACTTAGCTGCCCTTTCCTTGTTTGAGGAAGAAGTTCCCCCATCTACCCCTCACTCCAGCACCAACCACTCTGGCCCCTCCTAACCATAGAGGACAAGGTCCCGGAGGATCCCTCTGTAAATATGTTGAGGGAAGAAATGCAAGAGCCTATCTATGTCGCTACCGACCGAAGAGGTAAAGGCCAGGCCTCGCAGGTGAGTAACTGGGCATCCTTGCCCCAACTCTTGAGAGCCGCCAAATGCCATGAAAATGGCACCGACTCTCCAAAAAAAAATAACCTATAAAAAGTGAGGTTAGCCTCTGGACCACTCTACCTTGTATATATAGAGATCCACCTCGCCAGGGGCTGACCTCCAAAAAAATACAAAAGATCATAAAAATAGAAAAAATACCAATTCCAAAAATATTGTCCTTTAAAATTCCCAATAAGATTAAAATCAATGTCGTGATACCCGTCCCATGTGAAGCCAACCCCTTCCCTGTAGAAATACAAGAAGAGGTAAGAGTCACGAGTCTGGACGAGGAAGGCCAAACCGACGAGCTCCCCAGTGATCTCCTCAAACAATTTGCTGATTTTGAGCATGGCCCTACCCCGATCGTCGAAGAGACAAAGGATGTCAATTTGTGCACCATAGAGGCCCCCAGAATCACCAAAATTGGAACATCGTTGTCCCCTGTGGAGAGGAAAGGTATGATAGACTTCCTTCGATCATACCAAGACGTCTTCGCATGGTCGTATGAGGACATGCCTGGTTTGGATACAGATCTGGTTGAGCATGAGTTGCCACTCTACCCCGATGTTAAGCCGGTGAAGCAGAAGCTGAGACGACTCCGACCCGAATGGATATTGAAGGTGAAGGATGAGGTCATTAAACAATATGATGCAGGTTTCCTCATGGTATCCAAGTACCCGCAGTGGCTAGCCAATATCGTCCCCGTACCAAAGAAGGATGGAAAGGTTCGAATGTGTACCGACTTTTGAAATCTCAACAAAGCGAGCCCTAAGGACGATTTCCCACTACCACACATCGATATCTTGGTTGATAACACTGCAAAGCATGGAATGCTCTCATTTATGGATGGATTCTCAGGATACAATCAGATAAAGATGGCAGATGTTGATCACGAGAAGACAGCGTTCATTACCCCATGGAGAACCTTTTGCTATAAAGTAATGCCATTCGGGCTGAAGAATGCTGGGGCAACCTATGAAAGAGCAATGACGGCCCTGTTCCATGACATGATGCACCGAGAGATCGAAGTATACGTCGACGACATGATTGCCAAATCACCAGAAAGGGAGGACCACTTGATAAACCTTCAAAAGCTATTCGAGAGGTTGAGAAAATACAGATTGTGGTTGAATCCCCAGAAGTGCGCCTTCGGCGCTATGTCCGAAATGTTGTTGGGCTTTATTGTCAGTAGGAGAGGGATCGAGGTCGAACCGACCAAGATCAAGGCCATCACTGAAATGCCACCACCATCTACAGAGAAGGAAGTTAGAGGCTTTTTAGGTAGGATCCAGTACATCAGTCGATTCATCGCACAGTTAACTCCAATATGCACACCAATCTTCAAGCTGCTGAAAAAGGACTCACCGATTGAGTGGAATGATGACTGCCAGGCTACATTAAACAAGATTAAAGGTTATCTCCTGAAACCTCCGGTATTGGTACCACCCGTACCCGATAGACCCTTGATAATGTACTTGTCCACGACTGAGTTTTTCATGGGCTGTGTGTTAGGACAGCATGATGAGACAGGAAGAAGAGAGCAGGCCATCTATTACCTAAGCAAGAAATTCACTGATTACGAGACGCGCTATTCTCATCTGAAGAAAGCATGCCTGGCGCTCGTTTGGGCTACTCAGAGACTTTGACACTACCTGTCATCCCAAGCCGTTCTACTTCTAGCACGGATGGATCCGTTGAAGTACCTATTCGAGAAACCTGCTCTCACTGGCCGAACCGCACGTTGGCAACTACTCCTATCCGAGTTTGATATTACTTATGTCACCCAGAAGTCGATTAAGGGGCAAGCACTCGCTGATCATTTTGCTGAGAACCCTCTGCCGGACTATGAGCCTCTAAGGACTGAATTCCCCGATGAAGACATTTTGTTCATGACCGACAAAGATACAGAGGAAACGGAGGAGCCCTGGGTAATGCACTTTGATGGGGCATCGCATGTTGAGGGCCAAGGAGTTGGCGCCATTCTTATCTCGCCAAAAGGATCCCATATACCCGTCTCAATCAAATTGAACTTCCCATGCACCAACAATATGGCCGAGTATGAGGCCTGTACAGCTGGTTTACAAGCGGGTCTTGATCTAAATATAACTCACCTTAGGGTCTTTGGAGATTCACAGTTAATTATATGCCAAACCAACGGGGATTGGAAGACCAAGGATGAGAAACTGATCCCATACCATGAACATCTAGAGGATCTGATAACCTGCTTTGAGGAGGTCACCTTCTCCTATGTGCCTCGAGCAAGAAATCGGTTTGCTTGCGCCCTCGCTACCCTGGCCTCCATGGTTGAGATTCCATATGGAGTGGTGATGAGGCCGATCATGATAGAGCAGAGGAATGAACCGGCTTTTTGTCACTTGATCGAAGGACCTACGTAGATAGAGGACCAACCACCCTGGTTCTCAGACATCAAGAATTTCCTCGAGACCCAAACTATCTCGGAAGGAACATCAAAGGTAGACAAACGCACCATCCAGCGATTGGCAACAAACTACGTCATTTGCGGCGATCTCCTATATAGACGGTCTCACGACAATATTCTACTCCAATGCCTAACCCAGAAAGAAGCGATTGAGATCATGAAGGAGATTCATGAAGGGGTCTGCGGAGCCCACGTCAGTGGTCACATGCTCGCTAAGAAAATTCTAAGGCAAGGATACTTTTGGATTACTTTGGAGAGTGATTGCTGCAAGCACGTACAGAGGTGCTACAAATGCCAAGAACACTCTAGCTTAATACACACTCCGGCCATTGACTTGCACAGCATGGCCACTCCTTGGCCGTTCGCCACCTGGGGTCTCGACGTCATCGGCAAGATCAATCCTAAGGCTTCCAATGGACATCAATTCATCCTCATCGCTGTGGAATACTTTACAAAATGGGTAGAGGCGGCCTCCTATACGAGCATTAAGGCTAGCCATGTTGAGAAGTTCATCAAGAATAACATCATTTGCAGATTCAGCGTACCCAAAGATATCATCACTGATAATGGCACTAATTTCGCTAATAGGCGCATCCGGGCCTTGTGTGAGTGGTTCAAGATCAAGCATCATCCCCTGCATGTGCCTCAGACGAATGGAGCTGTGGAGGCAGCCAACAAAACTCTGATCCGCATCCTGGAGAAGATGGTAGTTACTTACAGAGATTGGAGTGAGCAGTTACCCTTCGCACTTTGGGCCTATAGAACGTCTATCCGCACGCAACAGGGGCAACACCATTCTTCCTTGTGTATGGGACCGAGGCCGTGCTACCCGTTGAGGTCGAGGTACCGTCGCTCCGTATCCTTTTAGAATCCCATCTACCTGAAGCTGAGAGGGAAAGAGCCCATTTTGAACAGCTAGACCTAATTGACGAGAAAAGACTCCTAGCCTTGTGCCACACTCAGGTCTATCAGAGGTGAATTGCACGTGCTTACAATAAGCGCGTCCGCGGCCGAGATCTGAAGGTAGGAGACACTGTACTGAAGAAAATTTTTCCGTCTCTCCACGCCGATTCGAGAGGGAAGTTTAGGTCAAATTGGGAAGGACCCTACGTCGTCCGAGAGGTTCTACCAGGATACGTCGTTCGCCTCGCCACCATGGACGGAGACCACTTTCCTGAGCCCATCAACGCTGGATACCTCCGTAAGTTCTACTCATAGGTCTTGGGACAAGGTAAGTTTCGATAAAAGTAGATGCGTGACCGCTTAAGGGCTCCATAAAAGAGGCCATCATTTCAAAGTCAAGTAGCCCAAAAGAATATTCCCTGAAAACCTTCACCCTTTTTTGCTACACACTTCGGGTCAATAACCATTTCTTTCATATACCCCACCCAAAATTCCCAAAAAAAGAAAAAAGAAGAAAAGGGAGGAAAAATCCAAACCAAAAGAAGAAGAAGAAGGCGCCCCAAAAAAAAAAAAACAATAAAGAAAAGGAGGGGTACCCAAAAAAAAAAAAAAAAAAAAAAAACAAATGAATGGTGACTGGGGCATAAAAAGCCTTTAGAAAGAAAAAGGAGTCCCCGAATCTAGAAATCACCCCAAACTTAGATCCAAATCCCCAGAAAAACCCAACCTGTTTGAACCCCAACCACATTACAACCCGGAAGAAAGCCCTCTTTAAGGTCCACAAGCGGTTATAACATCTACTGCATCAGAACAAGCCGAGTTAACAAACCACACAGAACTTCATTCAGCCGGCTATGACGGAATCGACGCCCATGTCGTGGCTTTCTGGTTCTTGAAAAAATAAAAATGAACAAAAAAAAGAAAGAAGAAAAATAATTTGAGTTCAAAGCAAGACGGACGTGGTGAAAACTCGAAAGGGCGCCACGGGTAAAAACAGCGAACTCACGCGGACCAGGTGAAAACCTGAAAGGGCACCTGGGGTAAGAGAGCGAACCCATGGACGTGGTGAAAACCCGAAAGGGCGCTACGGGTAAAAACAGGGATGACAGGCATGGCGAAAACCCGTCTTGGGCGCTATGAGCAAAAAATATCAAGAAAAGAGAAATTAGGAGAAGATCTATCCTAGCCCGCCTATTTCAGTTTGGACCCCTTAAGCCTCTTCTCCCCTTTGATGGGCCACTCATGTTGGAAATTGGATCGGATCCCAATCAAGTATGTCGTCTCTACCGCAGCGTCTGACGCATGACCAAAGGGAAAGATAGAGGACTAAACCAATCCCAGGGTAGCTGACCTTCCCATGTTTAAAGGAAAAATCCTGCATCTCATGAACAGGGTTCAGCCATGCTCAAAAAAAAAAAAAAGACCCGTTGGTTTGGCCTTGTGGTTACCGGCATCACACTGTGGAGGAGAAAATTTCAAAAAAGATAATAGATTTTCCTTTCCCATTAAAAGCCCCACAATGTGGAGGAGAAAATTTTAAAAAAGATAATAGATTTTCCTTTCCCATAAAAAGCCCCACACTGTGGAGGAGAAAATTCCAAAAAAGAAAATAAATTTTCCTTTCCCATAAAAAGCCCCACACTGTGGAGGAGAAAATTCTAAAAAAGAAAATAGATTTTCCTTTCCCATAAAAAGCCCCACATTGTGGAGGAGAAAATTTCAAAAAAGATAATAGATTTTCCTTTCCCATAAAAAGCCTTACACTGTGGAGGAGAAAATTTCAAAAAAGATAATAGATTTCCTTTTCCCATAAAAAGCCTCACACTGTGGAGGAGAAAATTTCAAAAAAGATAATAGATTTCCCTTTCCCATAAAAACCCTCACACTCTGGAGGAGAAAATTCCAAAAATGATAATAGATTTTCCTTTCTCATAAAAAGTCTCACACTGTGGAGGAGAAAATTCTAAAAAAGATAATAGATTTCCCTTTCCCATAAAAAGCCTCACACTGTGGAGGAGAATATTCCAAAAAAAAAAAAAAAAAAAGAAGAAAATAGATTTCCCTTTTCTATAAAAAAAAAAAAAAAAAAAAAACCCCACTAGGTGAAAGAGAAAATCCCCATAAAAAGTCTTACATTGCAGAATTACAAAAAGAAAAACAAGAGCACATGTATAGATTTCATTCCATTTCTTTACAAGTGTTGCCTGCAGAGTGTCACGTCCCAAAAAGATAACGACATGACACACTTTCTATTTTGCTGCTTCCTTTACAAAAAAAAAAAACAAAAAAAACAAAACCCAAAATTTATATAGCTGTGTATATATGAAAAAAAAAAGAGAGAACAGAAAAAGATAACCCAAAAAGAGATCTCTGTTAGGGGGCTTTCCCCCCCGTGTATATGATCTATGATATGTGCAGGAGCAAGTCAAGGGCGGGAAGCACGCTTCAAAGCGCTAATCTCTGCAAGCAGGGAGTCCTCGCGGGCATTTCGATCAGACATCCACCTACCATGAAGACTCTGAAGCAAGGACTCATTCAAAAGACCAGTCAACCAAAGAACCTCGCTCTCGGCTGTAGCGGCTCTCACCTCCGCAATATCAACTCTGATCCTTTCTTTCTCCAAAGCCTCGATCAAAGCCAGCCTCTCTACGGAAAGGGACTCGATCCGGGTCCGAAGCATCGCTTCCTTACATGGCCAGGGCCCTGTCTCTACCACATCTACCGAAGCTGGGCTAGGAGTAGGTAATTCCTCAGACACAAGCCAACCCTCATAACCCGGAGAGACGACGCCCCCCTGAACCAAGCTACACATATGCGCCGATTGGCAGGTTTCCCAGAGGGCCGCTACGTGATCAAGATCACTAAGAGGACCTCGAGAGAATATCAGAGAGCACAAGGGTGGCCTCGCAGTACACGGCACATGCTGAGTATACCCGAATTGACGAAGCGCCCGAGATGGGAAGTAGTATGTGCTACCAGTCAACCCCAAAAGTGTGATGCCCTCACAATCCCGAGAGCGGACAATCGGAAAGGTGTCGTCCATCCAGGGAAGATGCCAGGTCAGCTCTGCGTCAGATAGCCACTGGCTCAGTTCCTCGACGCTCCCACAAGGCAGTCTCGAACTCTGAATCAGAAAACCCCGAGCCACATCCCCTCTAATCAAGCAGAATCTCGGCACAGGCCCCATGATAGCTAAATGCTCTCCTAACCAGATCTGAACAAGGAGCGGGCTCCCACTGAGAATCCCAACCTGGCCCGAGGCCACAGCATCCAAGCCTCGATGCATCTCCGCCAAGACCAAGTGTACCAATGAGCGACCTCCCTCCAATTCGGTCAAAACATCACATAGCCCAAGGGAAAAGCTCTCACCCCTAGTAAATAGGAGAACTTCCTACAGCAAATAAAGGGCAAAGGCCTTCACATTGAAGGGATCTCGAATAGGCAACTTTCGAAGGATCGAGTCACCGAAAAGTTCTCTCAGGAATTTCACCGAACACCTGGTGGGCCCTCCGGTGAAACACTTCTCGTGTCCATCCTTTTTTAAGCCAAGGACCGCGTGGACCGCCTTTGCATACCCCGGTTTGGGCACTACTACTTTGGCAAGGCCTCAATGCATCTCCAAGCCAGTGATGGAGGCTAGCTCTTCCAAAGTTGGGGTCAACTCCCTAGACCCAAATTTAAAGACATGGGCCCTATGGTCCCATGATGCCAAAGCCGCCTGTAGTAGGTTGGGCAACAGAGGAATAGCGAGGAGAGAGGAAAGGAAGGACAACCCGAGGCCATTCAGAATAGCAAGCTCGCTCTTAGCCAAACTATCATGCCATTTTTGCAAAAAGCTGGGCCCCGGGTCCAAACAGGGAAGTATACCGGCCCCCGTATAAAAGCTTGGGCCCCCTTTTGAAGGCAGGACCATCAACGTACAAAGATGTTCTTTGGGAAATCAGTCAATATATGACGATGGGCCCGCTAGAAAAAGAGGGGAAAGAAAGAAAATAAAAGGAGGGGCAAAACAGCCAAACCAAAGTAGAAGAGGAGACAAGGGGGGACCAGGATCGCGTTATAAGGAGCCCGCTGAGCCCAATCTATAGCAGGCGTATATATTATATACGCCAAGGCAAATTTTGAACCATTTTTGCCCGGCGTATATAATATATACGCACGGCCATTTTTACTGAGGATTGGTCAGGCGTATATAATATATACGCCCGGCTATTGATTGCTGAATGTTGGCCAGGCGTAAATAATATATACGCCTAGTTTAAGCTGGGGCTGGTAAGGCTCCCCCCTCACACTGGTCTATTTCTTTTCCCAAGGAGGAACGTAGTTTTATTTGGCCCACCTTTTCATCGCGAGAGCGCACATGGGCTGCCATGCGACACTCCCATGAGAAACACCCGGGTGGCGTGCCGCCCATAGGTCGAATACGGAGAGTCACCTACATGATCAACCTCATCATTGGAGAGGTGCCAGTTCATTCCAAGCAAGAAAAAGAGAGAGGAAACCACCAATGCAAAAAGATAACCAGATAAAATAGTCGCATAAACCATGAAAATTATAAAATCATAAAAAAAAGAGACTGTTGTTGTCTAAAGTTATTACATGTCCCATATAAATCAAAAGTCTAAATTGTCTCATTGTGTCCACTTTTTCAAGAAAAAAAAAAAAAAAAACTACTCCTGGGTAGCTCCCTTCGATTTCTTTCGGCGCCGGCTCGCACTTTCGAAAGTGCGAGTCTCTCCCACCCGAGTCCACGCCTGAGAGATACGGCTAAGCAAGGAGCGCGACTCCTTCTCACGAGCACGCTGCAGAGGCACACCAAAAGCCATCAGATAGAGAAACAGGCAGAAAGTAAACAAGGAAAATGACTAGGTTGGGCCAGCATTCACTCACCACTTCGGTCTCCCTAAGCCCAACGAGGTTACGGTAGTATTCGGCCTGACTCACTGCCGACTCATAATCCTGGCCGATAAGGAAAAGGAGGTGTTAGTCACACAGGCCATCAGCATAATTCGAGAGAAAGGAACAAGAACAGAGCAACAAGATAGAAATTACCCCAGGAATCAGCTCGGGAGGTGGGACCTGGATAGCTTCAGCAGAAATTCGTGCCTTTTCAGCCACGTCGGCACACACGCGTGATAAAAAGGCATCATCCAAGCGCTTGAAGGTCCCCTGGACTTCGACGGGTGAGCTACCAAAAGCACCGGCACCAGAAGGGTCAGAGGATCCAGCACCTAAAGCCATGCCAGAAGCACCAGCCCCGGAAGGATCGGAGGGCCCAGCACCTGTTGCATCATAGGGAACAGCCTCCTCTTCCCCCTCATCTGAGTCGCCGCCCTGCTCAAACTGTAGAGAGAAACATTTTATCATTAAGGGCGACAGGTCAATCAAAGTAACCACATGAAAGCAGCTGAATGAAAGGAGAAAAGGGGCATTACCTGAGATCGCAGCCCGCCAAAAGCTAAAAAGTTAGCACCAGGCACGAAGCGGGGCAGCAAGAAATGATAGGCGGAGTCGTACAAGACCGACATACCCCCGGCAGGAGAAGGTCATCGATAAGAACCGCATGTTGAAGAAAGTGAGATGTGTGCTCCTCAATGGAGCCCTCTGGGGCCAACACATCACGGGGAGGAGCTTGGGGCACGCAAGAGAGGGCACATCGATGAACCACTCTCTCCCCTAAATAGTAGGCCCTAGTCCAGGACCCGTAGAGAAAGATGATACGACGGTCCAGCAAAAGACGAGAAGGACCCACCGAGGCCAAATTCCAGAAGGGAGATCCTATGTAAGGGTCGAGGATAACCTGCAAAAGAAGAGAAAATCGGAAGGGGATGCACACATTTGGTCAGAACCCCTAGCACACAAAAGCTGAGCTGTCAAATTTACAAAAAGGGAATTGTTTTACGTGCTCTGGGATCATGTGTCGAATCGAGAGCGTCCTAACTCCAAATGCTTCATACCTACGTCTCGACGGCGACCCACGTGCCAGTTACTCATGAGGGGAACGAGAATGTCGACGCGAGAGGGCAGTTGAAAGTGAAGGTACCCCCAAATCTGAGAAAGCAGGCAGATAAGGACAGGTATGCTATAAAAGAAAATTGGATAGACTAAAACCAAAAGATGAAATACCTCAATGGCAGGCCAGAAACCCATAATGGAGCTAGACTCCCCAAGAACGGCCCGCTTTAGGCTGGACATGAGTACGACATAGCCAGCGCCACCCCAATCGAATCGATGCACGATCTCCCAGTTCACCATCAGGCTGAGTAGGGATGAGGAGACTGGCCCTCCACTGGTGCTGGAGAGGAAAGTCTTACCGGGGAGGAACAGTAAGGAAATGCGGGCTAGCATAAGTGCGCGCGTGGGCTAGATGTAAATGTCCATGTCAGGCTGCCCCTGGTCCACCAACTCATTAGGCCCAAACTGATCAATCAACCAGGATAGCTTGACCTCCGAGCCTCGAGCATTCCCTGAGGATGGGTAGGCCCCTATGAGTTGAATCACCTCCTCCCTACCCGGTGTGCGGTTGGGTACCACGGGCACCCCTCCGATATGGACCCCAGTGATCATAGACCAGTCCGCTGGTGTGAAGGCCATCTCTGCCACGACCATGTGGAATGTCATCGTCTCGGGGTAAAAACGCTCTATCAGTGCCTTTAAATAGGCCGTATTGGCCCTCACTGCAGGGAACGAAATGAAGTCCCCAAAACCGGCAGCAGTGAGTAGGTCCTTCACCACTGGGGGAAGGTAAAGCACGAGACGCTGGAGGTCGAACCAACCGCCTCGGAACATAATGTGCGACAGGGGCTGCAAACAGAAGGCATCAATCAGATAGGGGCGAGGTGATATAATGAAGGCATCAAAGGAAAACAAAAGCGAAAAGGAGGAGGGGGCCCATCTGTTTACCTGACCAACGATCCCGAAGTTGGACATATGGGTGTGCTGGCAGTAGAGGAGGCCGGTGTGGGTGGCCTCGCCTTGCATCTCATACCAAGGCTGGGAGGAGCGCTGAGACACAACGAACTGTTCCCCACAAGGGCCGTAGGCCATCTCCGATCCTTCTTGCTGATCATGCCGCTCGTCACCAGACATCCTGAAAATATGAGACACATCGGCATATGAGAGGGTTGCCAACAAAAAAAATGTATATATATATATGCACTAATCCAAAAAAAAGAACCATGTGTATGTACTGAAAAAAAAAAAAAAAAAGCCAAAAAAAAAAGGATGTGTGTGTGTACTAAAAACAAAAAAAACCATGTGTGTGTGGGTACTGACCCAAAAAAAGAGATGTGTATAAAAAAAAAAAAAACAACAAAAAAAATACCATGTGCGTGTATACTAATCCGAAAAAAAAACAAAAAAAAATATGTGTGTATGTGTACTAAAAAAACAAAAAATGTGTGTGTGCTAACCCATTAACAAAAAATGTGTGTGTGTGTATTAATCAAAAAAAAAAAGAGAGAAGTATGTGTATAAATATAGGCATCTCTTTTCTTTTGCATATTAATCCCAACCGAAAAATGTGTGTATAAATATAGGCATCTCTTTTCTTTTGCATATTAATCCAAACCAAAAAATGTGTGTATAAATATAGGCGTCTCTTTTCCTTTGGGTTAGTATATAATTAAAAAAAAAAAAAAAAAAAAAACAAAACAACAACTAAAACAACTAAAACAAAAAAAGAAAAGAAAAAGAAAAGGAGAAAAAGGAAATATAGGCATCACAAAACATTTCATCAAAAAGAAAAGAAAGAGGAAATAGCATCAAAAATTCGAAAGAAAAACAAGGGGAAGGTAATGGTTACCTTCAATGGGGGAGAAAAACGAATAGCGGCGGAGGATAAGCGCCTTTCGATCCACACCCGCGACCGCCGGTAATAGAACTCAAGCCAAATCAAATGAAAAAACCCTAAGGGGTTGTCCCGGACTCAAGAAGAAAGGAGGGAGGAAGAGAGAATTTGAAAAGGGGGGCCCCTTTTGTGCTCGGGCTCGGGCAGTTTCGTAACTGCCAGATTTTAGATGGGCGTATATAATATATACGCCCGACCATTTTTCGCCAGATTTTGGTCAGGCGTATATATTATATACGCCCGACCAAAAATGGCAGTTTTTAAACTGCCCGACCTCCTTTTTTTCGATTTTAAGGCCCAACGGCCCCCCTTGTATGCTATGGACCTCGATCCGGACCCCCCTTCGAGGCCCACGTGTCATCGGCCATGGTGCACACATCCCCAAATGACCCTTCGAGTTCCCTTCGATTGGCCCAAAGGGACCATGCTATAGTAAACGGATCCAGATCCGTAGGCGCCCCCCCTAATGAGCCCACAAAATCAAAAAAGAGGAAGAAAAAATAAAAAATACAACACTGGTTCTCAAATGAGCGTCGCAACGTCTATTTGCCCCACTCCGAGAGCCGTGTTAAATAAATTCGGAATGATCGGGTTCACCCGAAAGCTCTCGAACCCCGTTTCAGGCAGGGACATTTTGTACCTGATCCGACAGGCAAATGAATTTCATTCATCACCGGGAGCATACACTTAGCCCCAGATCTCCCCAGCAGAAGTCAAGGCCTGATCCGACAGGCAAACCAAGAACCCATCACCGGAATGAACACGTCCCTAAAGAGGATCAACATGGCAAGTTGATTCGCCTAAGGATACGTGCAGAGATAAAGGTAGTTTGAGCATGCCCAGAGTCTCAACCTGACATGAAAAAATAATAACAAAAAAGGGGGAGAAGAAATAACAACCTGTTGCTGCTTAGTATAAATCCTGAGTGGGTTGACCCCACCTTCCAAGCATTCACTCTGGTCCCCCCCTTCGGATCTACGTTGATCAAGAGTGCCCCCGACTTCAGACCATTCAAAAAGTCTATTGTCAGTTGAAACTAGCCCGTCAAAAATGAAATTACAACCAACCAAACTATGTGCAAACATACAGACCGAAGGGCTCTTTTCCCTTTTATTTCCTTTTACAGTGCTTAAAACTCAGAGTAGGCACGGTGTCCCTGTTGAATGTATGCACTTGCGTCTGGGTATCCGCAGGATGGTCGTTGTCCTCGTAAATTGTACCTTAGGGTCGAGGCTTCCGTTCGCGCCTATTTTTACTGCTTATCGCCCCTGATGGGTGTATATCTGTACATAGTTAGTAAGATGTGATTTCATTAGGGATGGAGGCTAGAATTGGCCATCTCTTTCGAGGGATGATTGGTCCTAGCCCGATCTTTTCAGCTTTGTCTCAAGTTAAGGCATTCCGATCCGTGTGAATCAGGAGCACCTCACTACTGGAACGTGCACATCCCCAAGGTGCACCTATCCCCAGCATGGCGCACGCATTCTTAAAGCGTATCAATTGACATTTGATCCACTTAAAGAGTTGTGCGAGAATAAAATTGTCAGAGGTCCTTGAGCTTGGCTTAGAAGCCTCGAAGCAAAAGAAAATTCAGAAAATGACACAAAAAAAATTACTCAAAAAATGGGCATGCATTCCCAAGAGGTGTTGCGACATCAATATTTGCTCCACTCGGGTCAATCATGCTAAAGCAACCTCGAGGTTGATGGGTTCTCCCAGAAACTTTGAGCCTTACCTAGGTAAGGGCACCCGTGCCCAATCCAATAGAGTTGTCGATATTCCATAGGATTGGACACAGTTTGAAGGCCTTCACTTTTTATGCTTCGCATCAATTCTGAAGCATAGATCGATCATCCTGTTTCATGGAGCTGTCTGGTTCAGATTAACACTCAACATCACAAATCTATAATTTCTCTCAGGAAGTGGACGATATCCCGGCTAGCGGGATTACACTTTTTGTGACCATCGCAGTTATGCCCAGTAATGTCGCAATTCGCTTGGGGACTGTTAGCCTTGAGGTACGGACGATATCCTGAAATGAGAGGGCTTACGTACACTCACCATCACCATGAATGTTTGAGAATTGAGTTGAACCAGGAGGACCCATCAAACGTGCCTTGGACCTCTTCGGATGTCTCTTGTCTTTGGCATCCGATCATTAGTGATCGAATACCAAAGAGGGGCATCTGTAGACACCCAAATTCGGCCCAAGGCCCGATCAATCTGTACTTCGGGAGAGATGTACTCCTGTGCTTCTGATGGCACCCCCTGAGCCCTTAGGAACCTACCTAGACCAGTAGAAATCACCCTAAGACCTTTAGAGCCATTCCCCCAATCCTTAGAAGTCACCCCTACACCCTAGAATCCCTTCCCAGACCTAACTTAAACCCTTCTGGCCGTTGATGGGAGGAGAGCTATAGAATTTCACACAGACCATTACCAAGGATGAGCCATATATCATTGGAAAGAAGATTTCTCTAGCTTTCCAACAAGCCAAATATCACCCAATTTGGAGCTACGGTTCAAAAGTTATGGCCGATTGAAGTTTCACATAAAATCATAGGACTTTTAATCAGGCGTAGATATTACATACGCCCAGCCATTTTTGCCCCAGATTAGTCAGGCGTATATATTATATACGCCTGCCTTTTTTGGGGGAAATTTGGTCGGGCGTATATAATATATACGCCCAGTATAGGTGGGACCCACCACGGGCTTCATCTTCTCAAAACTCCCCTGATTTTCGTGAAATTACTGTTCCTAAACTGGGCGTATATAATATATACGCCCAGCTTAGCTATAGTAACTGTCATCAGCAGCTCAAATTTCCTCCATCTAGGTTGACCCTTTGACCATCCCCTTGGTTGAGGTGGGTGTCTTGAGATTGGTTGCACCCCCTTTGAGCTTATTGGCAACCCTTAAGTCACCCACGGTTTCACCCCATCATCTGCTATTAAAATCAATCTCCCAAAACCTTAGGACCTTGAAAGCCTAGAAAACCTTAGATGGGGGATTACCTAATTGCTAAACCAGTTAGCTCTTAAGTAAGCCCCTAACCCATCCCTTCTCTATAAATAGAGAGGCCCCCCTCTTCCCAAAGGGTTGATATTTTGTTGAAGGATTAGAGAGTGCTTAAGAGAGAACCCTAGTGAGAGAAAATGCCAATATTTTTTCAGAATTCCAGCATGCATACTTCCCCTATTTCAGTCCATTTCCACCATTAGATCACTCCTTTTAGCTAAAACCTAGCCTCTACCTTCACTCTACACCCCCTATTTTATTCAATCCTAGCATTAGAACCCATCTTTACACCATTTAAGCCATCGAAAGCACGCCAAAGCGAAGATCTTCCACGGTGCAACAAGGGCCCGTGAGCTCCGGCTCACCCCTCTCTTCCTCTACCTTCTTGGTGTCTCCTCCGTCCAAGGATTCAAGCCGTTACGCCGCCAAACTTTCGGTTTGGCTCAAAGCTTGATAGGACCGTATTGCCTTCAGGCAAGGGGAAGCTCCACCCTTTTTATTTATATTTTGGCCATAGATAGAGACCGCTACGTGCGGGTTGATTGGGTGTCTAAACCCTTCCCGATCGATAATCGAAGCCCCTAACCTAGAGCCTTTGGCAAAGACCGGTAAATCAGAGTCATATTTAGCACTTCGGTGCTCAAAATATCGATTTGAAGGTTTCCCGAGTCACCAAAAGCTCCGGGTGGCGACTCCACATTTTCGTTAAAGGCGAGCGCATCGCCGCGACGGGTTCGAGAGGATCCACGGTCGCACAAAATGATAACTCAAAATCCAAAAAATCACATAAAATGATAAACATAAAAAAAGAGTAAAAAATATTTCACATAAAATAACAGAAATATGTGTTTTGAAAAGACATCACATACTCCCAAAAAGTATTGCGACAGCTATTCGCTCTGCTCGGGGTAGTCGTGCTAAATAAACTTCAGGATCGATGGGTTTGCCCAAAGACCTCGAACCCTGCTTCAAGCAGGGGCACCCATGACCAGTCAGATGAGGCGGTCAATGTTTCATATGATTGGACACAAACTGTAGAACCTTGCATACTTGTTTTGCACCTATCTTTGAATGTGGATCGATCACCCCCTTACTTACGAAGCTATTGTATTCAGAATGAATCTTGAACATCAAACTCCTTCAAATCATCTTGAGAAGTGACCATTTTTCCTGACTAACGGGCTTTCACAGCTCGAGAAGCGAATATTTTTCCCATCTATTGGGCTTTCGCAACTCATTCCACCTCGGTTATGCCCAGTAATGTCGCTAAGCACTTGAGGACCGATTACCTTGAGAAACGATCGTTCTTCTTGGCATACAGGGCTTTCATTTTCTCACCATGTTACTTGTCTGATGTTTAAGGTTCATTTTGAATACAGTGGGCCTGTCAGTAATGCCTTGGGCCTCTTTGGATGTCTCTTGTCTTTAACATTCGATCATTCGTGATCAGATAACAAAGAGGGGCATCTGTAGACACCCAAATTTGGCCTAAAGCCCGATCGAAACACATTTAGAGAGAGGTATACTTTTGATCTTCTGATGGCATGTATGATACCCTTAGGAACATTTCTAAACCCTTAGGAATCATCCCAAATCCCTTAGAATTTACCCTGAACCTTTAGAAACCAATCACGATCCTTAGAACCCCTTCTGAACCCTAAACCTAACCTTCCCGGGCAATGGATGAAGAGTGGTGCACTTGGGCTAATTGAGGTCTTCTACTACGATCAAATCATATACCATTGAAAAGTAAAAGTCTCCAACCTTCCAACAAGTAAAAAATTGCCTCAATCGGAGTTATATATTAAAAGTTATGACAATTTAAAAATCGGGTTGTTTTAGAGGAATTTTACCTAGCGCGAGTAATAGCTGCACCAAGCCATTTCTCCCTAGAAATAGCCTGGCACATGTAATACATGCGCCAGGCCATTTTCCCCCAGAAATGGCTTGGCGCATCTATTAGTTGCGCCAAGCATAGACAGAACCTCGCGAGGTCTTCGCGATGGGTTCTAAACTTTTCAAGCACTGTACATTTGCTTGGCGCATCTATTAGTTGCACCAAGCTTAGGAACAGTAACCTTAGGTTTTTGTCTCAAAATTTGAGATTGGGGTTTGACTTGTTGACCATCTTGATTCTTGGGGTGTGTTTTACTTGTTTTATTGCACCATTCTCTATCTATTTGCAACCCCTTAAGTGACTTTAAACCCCCACGTTATCATCCACCATTGGAGCATCTCTTCACATTTTTTAAGGCTCCAAAAACCCTAGGAAACCTTAGATGGCTAGATTACCTAATTCCTAACCTAGTTTAGCCTCTAAACACCCTCCTAACCTCTCCTTTTCCTATAAATGGAGAGGTAACCCCCCTTTAGAGAGGCTTGAAAAATTTCTCAAAATAGAGATTAAGAAACCTCTCTCTCTCTCTCTCCTCTAGTGCACTTTTCCATACAAATTCCAGAACCTTCAAACCTTCTGTAGACCTTAGCTTTTCATCAAAAAGCCTTAGTTTATGTGTGTGCTACCCCCTAGACTTCCCTCTCTACCTTTTAGCTACCAAGTCCTAGGAGCTAGAACCCCGCTTCTCACCATACAAGCCATTGAAGCTCACCGAAGCAAGCCTACGCATGATTCCACAACATTGCAACAAGGGCCTAAGAGCTCTAACTCTCCCCTCTATTCCTCTACCTTCTTGGTTCTTCCTCCATCCTCTCATTTGTTCCATTATGCCGTCAAATTTTCGGTAGGAATGGAGGGGCACAAATAGAATTTTAATACTCCTTGGGCAAGAGGAAGGCTTTTTTGTTTCTTTTATGTCATTTTTATTTTGGCCAAAAGTAGAGATCACATTAAACAAGTTGATTGGGTACCTAACACCTTCCCAATCAATAATCGAAGCTCCTACCCAAGAGCCTTTGGCGTAGTTCGGATTTAGAGTCAATTTTTGGAACTTCAATGCTCTTTAAATTTGATTTGGATTTCCCGGGACACCAAAAGCTCCGGGTGGCAACTCCTTAATTTTAACGAGTGCACATCATCGCGACGGGATCATCCCTATTCCCACTGTTTCACAGTCGGTTCCTTTTCATAAGTCATGGGCAAGTTCAAAGATTGACCGAACAGGTTTGTATAATCCGAGAGGATGAAAATGGGGTGTCTACAGATGCCCCTCTTCGGCACGTTCTTATGGAGCAAGAATGCGTCGAAGAAGTAGACACTCCCCTTTCGGGTGCCTTCTCTTTTCTTTGAGAAATCACAAGTGTGAATCAGGGAGCTGACATGAGATGTTAGCTTTCTTATTTATCGACGTAAGCTAAATAAAGGATATTCACGGGACTGTTGATAATAGTTGAGAGGTATATCTGCAGTCGCTGGTGTATATCGCTTCTAGTCGCATGTCCTGTCCTGCTGCATATTGCAGTCAAATAGGAGGAAATTGACACAAATGAGGTACTGGTGGCATCATACAAATATCATGACACGAGGTTAAGTGACCAGATGATATGATGTAATATAATGGCGAAGGCTTTCGTAGATCATGGCAGACCGGGCACGTCATTGGTCACACCAACGACGCGTCAGGAGTCCCTTTCCAGTGGACATTTATGAGTTCTTAAAATTGAGTATACTCAGTGTTTGGTTTCCCAGGGGAAAAAAAGGATTGAGGTGATGAGAGGTGAAAGTTTGAATAGATAAGGGTTTTTTTAAATTCGAGTTTTTAACTTAAGATCAATTCAGTAAGAAAACTTTGAAAAATGTGGCTCTCAAGACATCGCTGAGCAGATCTATTAGTACGAGATTTGGTGACTTGACCTTTATTTGGTTGTCAGGACGATACTTGATATGTCATAAATACACCTTCTAACCTTCTTACGTGTACTGATGATTGTCTCTTATGGGAGGACTACAATAGTCGACGAATCAGGAGAGTAGGGTTTTGAAAACATTTGGCTTAATATTAGCTAACTATATTTGTATAAAATATGGAGTGAAGAGGGGTGATACTTACTTGATTTATTGTTGGTGGAACGCCTTGGTGTTGTTCGTGATGGGACATGATGATTGTGCCATGGAGCATTTGGGAGGTTGTTAAGACCTGAAAAGTACCACTTTTCACCCCTTAACTTAATCTTTGTTGGACCCTTAATCATTTAATAAAAGTATTTTAAGCCTGTTTTGCAGGTAATAAATAGCAGCTGCAGTAAGGCCTTAATCCTGCTAAGGAGCCCACTTTTACCCCAGAAGTCTCCCAGAAGAATGGAAGACAGAGAGCCTGACTGCATGAATGCAGAGCACAACAGCAGCAAAGAAAGAAATGAGCCTTGCACAGCTGTCGCAAGGTTCACATGACTCAGAAAGCCTGCCTCGCGCAATCCTCGCCAGTTTCCCATGACATCATACCAATTGTTATTTGTTCTCGCCAGGTTTAGTAGAAGAGCCCTGCAAAGATAGTTCGTGCAGCTCTCGTGAAGCTCAAATATAAATGATCACGCAGTCTCGCACAGCTCAAGAAAGTAGCTCTCAAACCTCGCGCAGTTCACTCAGATCAGCTGAGGAGAGAGAGCTCCAGGTATCTCTAAGCAGCTGTCGCGCAGTGGCCGCGGGATGTAAAACTTCAGAAAAACCTCTCACGCAGTTCAGAGACCAATGCACATCACGTCCTCGTGAAGATCCATTGAGGAACAAACTGCTCGCACGATTCCCGCGCCATTCAGAAGGAAAGTGCAATCCCGCGAAGACCAGAGCAATCCAGCAGGGATTCAATGCTCTATCGCGCGACTGCTTCAGCTACAACTAAGATAACCCCGCAACGGCTAGAATTTCAAGCTAATCCAATCTCGTGAAGTTCGTGCTACCATGCGACAGTCTTGGAAGCCAGTGCTACCTGGTGAGGCTCTGGACTCTAACTCTCCCTCATTTCTACAGAGGACATTCTGGGAATTTCCAACAATTAGGGAACACACTCCAACGCTCCAATTTTCATGCACGTGCCCCGAGGTATCCAAGGAACAGTATTCGGCCATGTGGCATCATTAAAATTAGGGTTTCCTAACCCTAATGCGCCGCTAAACTAACTGCTATATAAACATAAGCCTGGTTTAGGTTTAGGGACCTCATAGAATATAATTTTCTCTATCTTCTTCTTGCAGTAGCTGTAGATCTCTAGTAAGGTTTACGTAGATTTCTTTGTACTTTTTCTTCTCTCCATAGTCCAGTATTTGTTGGCTATGCCTTTGTATGACTATTTGGAATAGATTAATGGAGTTTTATGATAGGGTGTTTTACATTTATTGGATTTCTGTTTAAGAGTTTTTCTGTACAAGGCTGCTACCTCGAGATCCTCCATTGCTAGGATGTATTGCAAGAAATGGAGGACTGATTTTATGGTTTACTCTTATCCAAGTGACCTATGTGTCTAGGCTAACATGCTCCCACACAAGCCTAGCCCCACCACAGGACCCACTAGATCTGAAGTCCCCATGGGAGCAATGAGCTTTTGTAGCCTTGTGAACATGGTGGTGGAAGCAATGTTTCTTGTTCTATCTTGAGCTTTGTGAGGAGGATAGCCTCTGGGATAGTTTGTGACCATTTAAGTCGACAGGTTATAGCCTTAGCGTGAAGCCAACCCACAGACTCAAGACGGATTGTTCTTCTCTGCACTTGTGCTTGCAGCCCTGTGAGAGATTGTGCTTAGACAAACTCCCCTGTATGTGTATAGACCCGCCATCAGATGGCAGATCTGGTTTGGTTATAGAGATTGTAGGCTTACGACTGGATCACTGCAGTCTCTCTAAAACACTGGACAGCTAGATCTAAGGCTGCACTCAAACTCTTGTTGGTTCTATGTGTCTGGGCTAACATGCTCCCATACAGGCCTAGCCCCACACATAGCACTTTAGAGGTTGAGGTTCCCTATGGACTCTTGTGGTTGTAGCCTGGATGAAGTAGTGCCTATAATGATAAGCTTGTTCTGACCCATCTCTGGACTGTGGTTCCCCAATTGGATAGTCTGTGACCAATTATGTGGACAGGTTATAGCCATAAAGGGATTGGATCATGGCACAGAGATGAGTTGGATTCTTTCTCCTCAGTGGTGATAATGTAGCCATTGGATAGGACTTCTATAGCAGCAGATCTGAATTTTAGTCCTGAAACCCCTCAAATCTGAACCTAATAGCATACTTCTCACCCTTTTTTTTATTTATTTTCTCACTCCATCTTCTTTCTTAACCCTTTCTATAATTTAGACAGTAGGATACCTTAGAATTGAGATTTTAGTGACCCTAAATCTCCTTCCATTTAGGATTGCCAGATCTGTAGTCAGATCTGGAGGGCCTACTAAAGATGGCTCCCTTGGAGCTTAAGATCAACTTCCCTGTGGGACAAACTCTTACTTATCAAAACTTGCTACAACAGCCCTGTATCTTGCAGGATTGTGCATATTTTAGGCTTGCTGCTCTGTCATTTTCAATCCACCTTTCATTCATTTTCATTCACCCCACTCTTATCACTGTCTTCAATAAAGTCAGTAGCAAGCACTTAAAAAATAGCCTAACAAGTTTTTGGCGCCGTTGCCGGGGAAATTGATCTTTTATTAGACTCTAGATTTTTAATTCTTTATTCCTTGGTAGTTGTACCTGTGAATAATTGATACTGCTGATATACATTTGAAAATTTTCTTACAGATTTGGACCGTAGCAGAGAAGGAGAGTAGAATTGCACTGGGAGTCTAGCCACCTCTGTTTGCACTTCTCTAACCCTCAAAACTCAGTCTATTTCTCATTTGAAGATTCCATAGCAGTTGATTAGGATAGTTGCAATTTTTATTAAGTGCAATGTGCCTGCAAATAGTCTTCCCTGTTGTTGGTGTGTGTGCATGTTAGGAAGGAGATCCCTCAGTTCTACATTAGAGCCTGCTAACCCTGAGATAGAAAGGGGTAGAAGACCGAGAAGGCATAGACACACCACAGTTGAGCCCCCCATTGAAATTGAGATAGCAGTTATGGGTGAAGAGTAACTTAGAACATTGAAGAAATTGAATGCTCCGAATGATTACAATTCTCCATTCAGCATTTAATTGCCAGATGTCCAAGGTAATTATGAGATCAAAACTTCCATCATCCAAATGCTTCCCTCTTTTCATGGGCTTAGCAAGGAAGACCCTTACAAGCACATTGACCAGTTCTTGGCCCTGTGCATGACATTCTCCATTGCTGGTTTGGGACCAGAAGCCACTAGGTTAAGGCTCTTTCCTTTCTCCCTAAAGGACAGGGCCATGACCTGGTTATCTACTCTCCCAAACAACAGCATCACTTCTTGGAAAGACCTCCAGACAAGATTTCTGTCTAAATTTTTCCCAGAGACCAAGACCAGCCAGTTGAGGAAAGGCATACTTTCTTTTGCCCAGTCCCCAACTGAAGATTTTAACCAGTGCTGGGATAGATTTAAATAAATGCTCAAACAATGTCCCCGCCACAAGATCCCTGACTGGCAGCTTGTCCAGAGCTTCTACAATGGGATTGATGAGAAGAGCAGAGACATGGTAGATGCCTCTTGTGGTGGAACGTACATGTATAAAATAGCTGATGAGGCATGGGACTTGTTCGAGGTCATAAGTGAAAATACTTTCCAGAAGATGTCCTCTTGTAGAACTGTTCAAGAACCTTCTCCTAAGCTGGGACTTGCTGAGACTTCTAAAGGAAAAATGTATGAAGTTAGGGGAAACAATGACCTAAGAATGCAGATGGCCAATCTTACTGAAAGATTTGATATAACTTTTGACTGTGGTGCAGCCCAGAATGTCTGCACAAGTGATGGAGGCATGTCTGATATGCCAATCTCCACAGCATACAGTGGAAGAATGCCCATCTGCAGGGAAATACCCTGAGTTTGTAATGGAACAGGCTGCTGTTGCCCAATCTTTTGGACGGCAATAATTTGGTGGCTACAAAAACAACCATATGGGTACCAGCACCAAAATGTTGGTTACCAATGGAGAGACCACCCAAATTTGAGGTGGAGGCAAGACAATTATATGCAGCCACAGCAGATGTTGGCCTTACCTCAAGGGCCACAATAGCAGTTTAACTAGGGTTATGCCCAAAGGTCGAATTTTCAACAACAGCAACCCCAACAATAAAATCAATTCGTAGTTCCACCACCCCAGCCCTGGAGTGCTTCCTTCGAGAACCAGGTGTTAGCCCAATTGCAAAGCCTTGGACCCTTGAATCATACTGTGACTTCTCACAGTCAAAACATTAAGAAAATAGAAGAGTAGCTTGGCCAAATAGCTAATGCTCTGGCTAAAAGAGAGGAGGGCAGGTTGCCAAGCCAACCAATTGCCAACCCCAAGGGCTAGTATTCCATCGGAGAAGGCTCCTCCAATTTTGAGGGGGCCAATGCCATAACTGCCCTAAGGTCTGGTAGGATGGTAGATAACCAGGTGGGAAAGGAACAAGGAGAGGTCTATCCTAAGGAAATGTCATGTGAAAGTGATAAGAATTTTGTTAGGGCACAGAGTAAAGAACTACCTGCTGCCCTTCAACAAGGGAAAAATAAAAAGGTTTTAGTTGAGCCTCAGCAGGAGATAAAAATAGAAAAAAGAAAAAAATAGAAGTTCAATGATGGGCTTGCAAAATGAGGAACCAAAGAAGACCTCTGCCATTTCCTCAAGCTTTGAGTGGCCCTGCCCCTTTTGATAAGGGTCAGGCACAGATCGAGGAAATGATAGAGACCTTTAAGCAGGTCAAGATAAATTTACCCCTGCTTGATGCAATCCTACAGGTCCCAGCCTATGCAAAGTTTCTGAAAGACCTCTATACTCAGAAAAGGAAGACCAGAGGCCATTTGTCCAAGAAGGTCTTTGCGACTGATACAGTGAATTCTGTATTAACCATGACAATGCCTGAGAAGTTGCAAGACCCAGGAATACCCACTATTCCATATATTATTGGTGACCACACGATTGGAAGGGCCCTTTTGGACGTTAGAGCTGTTAACTCGCCATACAAAGGTATATCAGCAGTTAGGTTTGGGGGAGCTGAAGCCCACCCCCATTGTTCTATTGATGGCTGATAGGACTGAGAGGAAACTCATGGGAGTGGTTGAGGATGTCCTAGTGGGGGTAGACAAGTTCTTCTACCCAGCAGACTTCCTTATTTTGGGCAGGGGTTGTAACAAAAGTACATCCCCGATACCTGTTATCCTGGGCAGACCATTTTTGGCCACTGCCAATACATGCATTCAATGCAGGTCTGGAATCATGGAGGTCACTTTCATGCATATGAAAGTTGAGCTTAATGTGTACAACAATGTAAAGTATCCTTATATGGACAATGAGGAATGTTTGCAGTGGATGTACTAGAAGAAATTGTTGAAGAAGAACTACCCACTCTGCTGGAGTGGAGCAACATTGTCACTGATTTAACTGAAGTTTGAAACTTGGTGGAGGAAGGAAGCCTAGCTTTGATGCCAGAAGACATACCCCTAGTGAAGTCTTCTGTGGGCTTAGTGCAGCATTCCAATTGGAAACCTACATTTCTGTCCCTTCCTCTAACCAACAATACACCAATCCTGCCATCCATACAACAAGCCCTTGATCTGGAGCTCAAGAAGCTGCTAGAGACAATTAAATATGCTTTCCTCGAGAATGAAGAGAAACTTCCTGTGATTATCTCCTCTTCTCTTACCAGTGAGCAAGAGGAGTTGCTAACAGTTTTGAGGAAGCACAAGAAAGCAATTGACTAGACCATTGATAATCTAGGAGGAATTGATGCATCAATCTGTATGCATAGGATTCATTTAGAGGAGGGTTCATCACCCTCCAGGGAAATGCAGAGGAAACTTAATCCTCACATGCAAGAGGTGGTTCTGGAAGAAATCATTAAGTTACTGGATGCTGGGGTAATTTACCCCATCTCTGATTCTGAATGGGTGACACCAATCCAGGTGGTACCCAAGAAGTCTGACATCACAGTGATCACAACCGACTCTGCAAAGTTGAGACCAGCTAGGGAGACCACTGGCTGGAGAGTTTGCATCGATTATAAAAAACTCAACTTCAAGACCAGAAAAGACCACTTCCCTCTCCCTTTTATTGATCAAATTTTGGATAAGTTGGCTGGGAAAGCTTTTTACTGTTTTCTTGATGGGTACTCAGGGTACAACCAAATCCCTGTGTACCCTTTGGATCAAGAAAAAACTACTTTTACTTGTCCTTTTGGCACCTTTGCTTACAGAAGGATGCCTTTTGGACTGTATAATGCCCCTGCCACCTTTCAGAGGTATATGTATGCCATTTTTTCTGATATGATTGACAAATTCTTGGAAATTTTCATGGATGACTTTTCAGTCTATGGGGATAGCTTTGACCAATGTCTACAACACCTCCATCAAGTCCTACAAAGATGTGAAGAGACCAATTTGGTCTTAAGTTGGGAGAAGAGCCACTTCATGGTAACACAAGGAATTGTGTTAGGCCATGTAGTCTCTAAAGATGGAATTGAGGTAGACAAGGTCAAAGTTGACCTCATTTAAAATCTGCCCCCTCGAAGAACAGTCAAGCAAATCAGATCCTTCCTTGGCCATGCTGGATTCTACAGGAGGTTTATCAAAGACTTCAGCAAAATTGCTAAACCATCGCCACCGCCGAGATGTGCCTTTGACTTCTCTGCTGAATGTTTGAAGGCTTTTGAAACTTTGAAAATTTGTCTCACCTCTGCCCTTGTACTCCAAACACCTGACTATACCCTGCCCTTTGAGTTGATGTGTGATGCATCTGACTTGGCACTAGGTGCTGTCTTGGGCCAGAGAAAGGATAAGCTGCCTGTGGTCATTGCATATCTCAGCAAATCACTTGCTGAAGCTCAACTGAACTACACAACCACTAAGAAAGAGCTTCTGGCAGTGGTTTTTACTGTGGACAAGTTTAAACCTTACCTACTTGGGTCTAAAACTGTCATCTTCACTGACAACTCAGCATTAAAGTATCTACTGTCTAAGAAGGATGCAAAGCCCAGATTGATTAGATGGATACTCCTGTTGTAGGAGTTTGACATCGAAATCAAAGACAAGAAAGGTGCAGAAAATGTGGTGGCTGACCACTTGTCCAGAATTATGTTGGAGAAAGGTGTTGATGACCTCACTACAAATGATGTATTCCCAGATGAGCAATTGTTTGCCATCCAATCTTTAGTTCCTTGGTATGCACATATTATCAATTATCTAGTTATAGGCAAGATCCCTTCCCATTGGAAAAAAATGGATAAAGACCTGGTTTTCTCACAGGTCAAATTCTTTTTCTGGGAGGAACCTTGCTTGTACAAGTATTGTGCAGACCAAATTATTCCGAAATGTGTTCCCGAAAGTGATATCCCCTGTATTCTGGCCATGTGCCATGAAAATGCCTGTGGGGGTCACTTTAGTGGGAGAAAAATAGCTGACAAAGTGTTGCAGTGTGGTTTCTATTGGCCTTCTCTTTTCAGAGATGCTAATACACACTGCAAGGCCTGTGAAAGATGTCAGAAACTAGGAGGGGTGTCTAAACGAAATTCAATGCCTTTACAACCCATCCTTGTTCTAGAACTATTTGATGTGTGGGGTATTGATTTTATGGGCCCCTTTCCTCCTTCAAAGGGTTTTAATTTTATCTTAGTGGCAGTGGACTATGTTTCCAAATGGGTAGAAGCCATTGCCACACGAACTAATGATAATCAGGTGGTCCTCAAGTTCATAAAGCAGAATATCTTCTCCAGATTTTGTACCCCTAGAGCCATTATCAGTGATGGGGGGAGCCATTTCTGTAATAGAAATTTCGAGAGCTTGCTCAAGAAATATTCTATCACCCATAGGATTGCTACTCCCTACCACCCACAAACCAGTGGGCAAGTTGAAATTTCAAATAGGGAGATCAAGCATATCCTTGAGAAGACTGTGAGGACTGATAGGAAGGATTAGGCTGACAAGCTTAATGACGCACTACGGGCTTACACGACTGCCTATAAGACTCCCATTGGTATGTCCCCATTCAGAATGGTTTATGGCAAGGCCTATCATCTCCCAATGGAGTTAGAGCACAAGGCCTATTGGGCCATCAAACATTTAAATTTAGATCTAACTTCTGCTGGTCATCACAGGTTGCTGCAGCTGTCGGAATTGGAAGAACTAAGGATGGATGCATATGCTAATGCAAGGATCTATAAGGAAAGGTCCAAAGCTTTCTTTGACAAAGGGCTGTTGAGAAAGAGTTTCAATGCTGGTGATAAGGTTTGGTTGTTTAACTCCAAACTTAAATTTTTTCCAGGCAAATTGAAATCTAGATGGGAAGGTCCTTACATTGTCATGCATGTTTTCCCATCTGGTGCTGTGGAAATCAAGGATCCTAAATCTGGGAGACTCTTGAAGGTGAATGGTCAAAGGCTTAAGCCTTATTTCGAAAAACCTGCCGACCTTTTGGACACCATTCACTGTAAAGGGGATCCTTCTTCAAACTGATTCCACAGGTGTGTCATTACTGTAGCATATGTACTTAGTTTTTGGTTGATTTATCTTGCTCTCTTTAGTTTCTATTCTCTAGAATTTGCTAGTGACCTTATCTAAATTTTTGCCCTATCTATTTTTGAACTTTTGATGCTTCACTTGCTTCCTACTTTTTTTGAATTAATAGCTTCTGTTGAATGCCTAATGTGGGAGGTCGTTTTCGTTGTCCTTGAGTGTATGATTGAGTTTACATATGACTAAAGACAGTCATAGGAGAGGGTCATGCCCAGGATTCAAAATGGAAGCCTGGGAGACTATCACGAGATTCATATGCTCTCGCGAGGTTAAAAGAGGAAGCCTGGAAACCTATCGCGAGGTGAAAGGAGGAAGTCTGGGAGAAGTTCGTGCAGTTCACCTGGACACATTCTATTCGCTGTCGCGAGATTCATGTGTAGCTGAGAGCCTCTCGCGCAATTCATATAGAGCCATATATTACCTGTCGCGAGATTATCAGGCTGTCGCGAGGTTCACAAGATAAACCGGGAGAATCTTGCACAATTTAATAGAAATATTCCATTTACTGTTGCGAGATTCAAAATGAACCTCAGAGCTTTTCGCGCAATCCAAATAGAGCCTTAGGAACCGCTCGCGCAATTCACATGAATTAATCTCACTCTGTCGCGCGCTCCAAGGATGACTTTACAGATTGTCACGCAATCCAGATGTAATCAACACCCTCGCTAGGTTTATTTCCAACCCCGCGACCAGATGTTCCAAAGCGCGTCGAGCTTCGCGATAAGTATTTCAATCCCGCGCTTTGTCCCTTTTTCATTATCTGCTTCCTTCTTCCCTCTGTGAAACCCTAGCTTCTGCCACTCTCCCCTCTCCCGTCCAGCATCACTCCTATAGCTCATCATTCACTTCACAAATCTACAGAGTTGTTCCTATCATCACGCCCATCCATTGCCCTCTGCTCTGAGATCTTGAGGTGCCCTGTGCATCAAATCAAACCAAACCTTAGATCTTAGTCTCCATTGCTCATACTAGAGGACAGAGTTAGAAATGGCTCCCAAAATTGCACAAAAGAGAAAGGGGAAGGACAAGGACCCTGCAGAGACCACCCTAAAAAGACCAAGACTTCAAAGTCCCTCCAAAAAGGAAAGGAAGTGGTTGAGGAGGCGGCGGTACCAATCACTAAGTCCTCTATCCCTTCTGAGCTCATGGAGTCAATCCCATTAGAGCCTGAAATAGCCTTTGATGTACCCTTTTTTGAGAAAGAACCTCTCTCTGCCCCTGCAGTATAGTTCATAAGCAAAGCGGGCCTGATGCCATTGATGAGAGAAATTCCAGTACTAGCCTACCCAAGGCTAGTGCAGCTATTTTACCAGCACATCAAGGTCAAGAAGGACAACAATGGACAAGAGTGCTTACTGGTGATAATTGACGATTTTGATTTGTTAGTGAACCCTAAGATGATTGCTGAAGTATTGGGCATCCCAGCAGCATTCAATCCTAGTTGTGGATATGGCCCCCCTCTGGGTTCATCAATTGACACAATTGCAAGGAACCTAACAAGAGGATTAAAAGCCACCGGGGACTCAATCAGAAGGAGGAAACTAGAACCTAAACTGCTATTCATTGACCAAGTCCTGCAGAAGAATATCTATTGCTCAGGACATCAGTAGGAGATGAGAACCCCCATTGCGGATGCTGTCTACTCCTATCACATGGGCCATGGCTTCCATGCAGCCTGGCTAATTTTTTAGGCTATGAAAGACACTGTGGAAAAATTAGGGTCAAACAAGAAGCCTCACACCCTACCCTATGCACGAATCATCACCTTGCTGCTGATCAAGGGAGGCTACAAGATAGGAAGGACCGAGCAAACCACCACCCTTACCCCTACTACCTTTGCCAAGAGGCAATGGGGAATCAGCAGGAGCTTAATGGGGGGCCAGAAAAAGAAGAAAGCTGAGGCTCAAGTCCTGCCCAAGCAAATAGAAGCAGCAGCCAGATCAGGGTCTACCCCTACTACAAAGGAGGTGCCTCCAAAGATTATCACTTCCATCCCTGCAGCGGCAGCCACACCCCCTCCACCTTTTATTCTTGCATCCTCTACCCTTCTTGCATCCATCTCTCACCCCCCTCTGATTCCATTCTCCATGCCCACTCCCCCTTCACCTGTGCTTGGTCCATGGGAGGACTCCCCCCCCCTACCTTACCTCAGTACACTACCACAATTCCAACTAAGCCTGTCAGCCCCCACTCATCTCCTACGAGAAACGAAAACCTACTCAGACCATCCCAACAATCTCCCAGACTCCACCCTCAATACCTTCCATCCCCATTGACCCACCCCACCTTGAAGAAACCACCACCCCAGCCATATCTACTATATCTCCTCTCCCCGACATTGACTTAACCCTTAACACATCCATAGGCTTCCAAGCCTTCATCTCTACATTCCTTAAAACCATGCCTACCTACTACACCCCTCTTCCAGACTCCCTAACTACCTCACAGCACCATTCCCCAGAACCCCACTCTTCCCCTCCCTCCACTTTCTATCATGCTCCCTCCTCCCCTTTCCAACCAGTACCCTCTTCTTCCCAAACCCAACCTCCTAACTTTGACACACTCACCCTCATCCTACCCCTTATCCAAGACATAAAGGCCCAATTATCCACCAATACCCAAAAACAGGACCAAATATAGGCTGAACTCACCTCCATCCATTCCACCCTACACACCTGAACCACTCCACCCATCCCCCCACCACCCACTTCACCCCCCTGGTCCTGTTCACTGACAAAACTACCCAAACCGACTTCCCTCCTGAATCATTAATCCCCCCACCATCACCATTACCTCTTCCCCACCCATTTCCTTTACTCCCTTTCACCTTTCCTATTTTTCATCCCCATCATCCCCCACTCTTGTTGAGCCTCCACCCTTCACCTTTCCCCTATACCTCTACCCCCTCTTATCCTACCCCCTCCCACCTTCTCTACCAAATCTACAAATGCACCTTAACCGACCCCATTCCCCCACCACTTGACTTCCCTACTATCATCCCCCCTCCTCCCCTCCAGGGCCAAGCCCAATCTGCCCCTTCCACCTCTTATCTTCCCATTGCCCCAAAACATCATTTTTACAGCCCTCCCTACCTCACCATCCTACATCACATGCGGGATAATGCTTACCTGAAGAAGGATGTCTTGAGGGGCATGGGCAAGCTACGCCAATCAATTAAGACCCCCCTGCTGGAGAAGATTGATGAGATGACGGAGGTCCACAAAGAGCAAATACTGGGCATCTCCTTGGGGTGGAAAAATGTCCTGGAGGAATATCAAAAGACTAAGGCTACAGCTACTTACCATCAGATCAATTGGGAGTATGAGAAATCAAATGCAGCTGCAGCGACTGCCCGAGAGAGAATGCTTGAAAAATGCCTTAACAATGCCCAAGAAATCTAAAAAATTCAAAAGGAGATCCATGAGACTGACGCCCTCAAATTTCAAATCAAGATAGCCTCATTGGAATACGCCTTGGCTGCTGCCCGTAATGAACCTTACCATCCGACTCCCATCTCTGTTCACGTGCCTCAGCCTGCGCCAATTGCTACTCCAGCTCCACCTGCCCAGTCTGAGGAGGCACCACCTAAGCCCCAACAAGATAAAGGAAAAGCTCATGCTTCACTTCCAACGGCGCAACCTACAACTACTGAGCAGCCTCCACCTCCCAAGGCCTCTGCTGCACCTCCACAAGAACAAACTTATCCTCAGCGGAGGAAAGTCACAGCCAAGAGGTCTGCTCCCAAAGTTGTCCCTTTAAAAATTGGCAAAGAGCCTGCTGCCCAGTCTGAAGAGGCACAGTCCCAGGCCAAACCTGAGTCCAATGGAAAAGGAAAGTCACCAGTGGTCCCCACTAAGGAACACAAGGCTAAAGGAAAAGAAAAATCCCCAGTGGTCCCCCCTGCTGACATTGATGCCACAAGCAAAGGCAAACGAAAATTCCCTGCCACCCCCCTGCTAAGCGTAAAGGCAAAGCCCCTCAAGAACCCAAGGAACCAAAAGCTCCCAAAGCACCAAAAATGAGGGTGAGGGCACCTAAAGCTCCAACTGCGACAAAAACACCAGCCGAGAAGAAAAAGGCAAGGGAGGAGAAGAAGAAAGAGGACAGAGCTGCCCTTAAGGCAAAGGCTAAACAGATGGGCTGGGATTTCCTTACATATTCGGATTCAGATTAGATCCTAGCTTCTAGATTGTATCTTAGGTTTTTTTTCTTGTAATTCCACTTGTAACTATTTTATGCCACGTTAATAGAAACTCTAATTTTGTCTATTACTCTCTTCTGTGTGTTTCTTTCTGATTGTTTGTTACTTTTGATTTTGTTCTTTTTGCCATTCATAGAGAACAGTTTTTGAGAGGATATTTTCCTTTGAACCAATAATCCATGTCGCAGAGATGGTGTTTATATAAATTTGAGCAAATACCTGCTTCAGGGATTGCAATGGCGTCCTCTTCAAATTGATGTGCCATGATAAGTGTAGAAAGATCCTCAAATTTCACCAAGACAAGAAATGTCCTTTCCTCATCACTTATTGCTCCTCGCGAGGATCCCCGTGCGATACACTTACCACTTTAATTTCCATGCCTATCTTTTGACATTCATTTAATGCTATTTCTAGTTTCCAAAGAGCCAATTGTGTATTTTCTTCTTTCCCCACACGACACTTATTTATTGCCAAGTGTGAAAAGGGGCGCAATTTCAATTCCGCCGATTCATGTTCCCTCGTCCCTCACTTTTAAACCGGCCCTCAGTCCCTTTTCATCTCATCCATCCTCTTCTAACCATAGAAGTCCATACCTCCTCACACAAATGGCGGATGACAGCCCCTTTGGCTTCCCAATCAAATTTTACCCCATCTAAGAAGATCCCCCACTGCCTAAGGAGCCGGACCCCTTGCAATTTCTCAGGGATGAGTATGATGAGGTTCAGCGGATCCTGGCCAAGGAGGAAAAGAAAAAGAAAAAAAGAGAGAAGCGAGAGAAAAAGAAGAAGAAAAAAATAGCACCACCTGCATCTCCCCCTCCATCTTCCTCCAACCCTCCCCCGGCTACACATTAACCCCCCCATTTTCTCTTTTCCTTTTTTCCATCTTTTTGTCATATTTTCTTTTTATTTCAATGAAAGTTTTCTTTTAGTTTCATACTGTTCAGTTTTGCATTTTTATTTCTCTCTCTTCTTCTTTGTTTGTTTATGTATGTTTCCTTGGATTCTACCGTTTATTCTCACCTCTAAACCAGTGAGGACACTGCTCCTCCTAGGTTTGGGGGTGTGGCAGGTAGGTCTGCCAATAACATAGTTAACTTAAAGTGCAGCAGAATCATGTGAGTAACATAGAAATGGAGCTGTGTCCACTAAAGAATTATGAAAATTAAGGAATTTAAAACTTTTTGCAGATCTTTAGACATTATAAATTTCTAAATTTTCACATTTCCATGATGAGAACACCAAGAAAACTCACTGGTATCAGCACTTAGTGAATCATTGAAGAGAGAAAAAGGTAAAGACATACTTAAAAGTTCAAAGGAAGACCATCACCAGTGAGAATTGGGCCTATAAAAAAAAAATTATTTGAGGAGTGATTGAGGCAAATTTCTTCTAGCTTTAAGGACTGGCTAAGTCAATGTGTTCACTAAAAGTTAGGTAACTCCAAGTTGAAACAACTGACAGCACTCATGACACTTAGGAAAGGATCAAGGCCTTCTCTTGGACAGTTTGAGCCTAAACAGACCAAACCCTAAAGCAACTGCCCTTGTTCATACACTCTTTGAGCTTCAAAGTCCAATTTTCTTCAAAAATACACCTGAGTACTTGTACCTGAACCTATGGATCTGGTTTAACCTTACCCTCACTCTGAGAAGTCAGAAGGTAAAGGAGAAAGAGTTAAAGATGGACTAGCTAGGGTCAACATTGGATGAGTGGAGAAGAATTATCTGAAGTTCTAGCAGTGTAACAACTGAGGAAAAAGGTGGCAATTCATCAAAGCAAAAACAAAAAAAAAATAGAAGAAAATTACACCAGAAAGAAAAGAAAACAATAATAAGGAGTAAGAGAGGAATCAAGAGGAAACATTCATTGGAAAAAAATCAAACAAGAGGAGAAACTGATAACTTCAAATCTGAAGATTTCAAAGAAAATGAAAGGAGCTGAATTAAAGAAGGTGAAGTCATGAATCACCTCCTGCACCTACTGATTTTTGAATTTCGAACCCCTTTTTTCAACCTTCCAATTCTTTTTATAACCCAATACCATAAGCCACATTACAGCCCAGTTAAAGCCCTTGTGATCCAAAGTTGAATGAGCTGTCATGTGGAGATAATGAGTTATCCAATCTATGGTAAAAATCTACCAATGATACCAGAACTTGAATGCTATGCCTATGCTCATGCTTACAGACCCATTTGGGGGATGTAACTACTCTTGAGCTTGAGAGACAATGAAACCCTCAAAATTTCTTTGTGAGAGTACGCCCTGGAGAGTTTTGGGTCTGATATTGAATGTATTGGGCATGACCTACAACCTAATTTTTAATTTAATGGTGAGCTTAGTGCTAACACACATGCGTAGTTTCCCTATTGTGAACTGATTGGAAATGCTGTGCTATCATGTGAATTTATGTTGCTTAAACATCTGTGCAGACAATGTATTTTAAATTTCCTATATTTTTACCGATTCAAGGGTGAACTGATACTCTATTTCTTGACTGCTAACCTGACAATCTTGCACTACTGTTAAATGTTTTATTGAGAAGTTTGTGGGTATCTTCACTGAAAACCCTCAGGAGACTTCACTCCTCCACTAGGGATGACCTAGGGGTTTAAAAGGCTTGGTACATATGCTAAATGTATCCGTGCACCCTACGAAAGTGGCATTTAATTTCTGTAGATTTTTAGTGTAGCTTTGCTAAGGGCCTAGCAAAGATTAGGTTTGGGGGTGTGTTAAGACCTGAAAAGTAACACTTTTCACCCCTTAACTTAATCTTTGTTGGACCCTTAATCATTTAATAAAAGTATTTTAAGCCTGTTCTACAAGTAATAAACAACAGCTGCAATAAGGCCTTATTAATCCTACTAAGAAGCCCACTTTTGCCCCATAAGTCTCCCAGAAGAATGGAAGATAGAGAGCCTGACCGGATGAAGGCAGAGCACAACAGCAGCAAAGAAAGAAATGAGCCTCGCACAGCTATCGCAAGGTTCGCATGACTCAGAAAGCCTGCCTCGCGGGTTTCCCATGACATCATACCAATTGTCTGCACTGTTCTCGCAAAGTTTAGTGACAGAAGAGCTCCTGCAGCATAGTTCGCGCAGCTCTCACAAAGCTCAAATATAAATGATCGCACAGTCTCGTGCAGCTCAAGAAAGCAGCTCTCAAACCTCGCGCAGTTCACTCAGATCAGCTAAGGAGAGAGAGCTCCAGGTATCTCTGTGCGCAGCTGTCGCGCAGTGGCCGCAGGATGCAAAACTTCAGAAAAACCTCTCGCACAGTTCAGAGACCAATGCCCATCATGTCCTCACGAAGATCCATTGAGAAATAAACTGCTCGTGCGATTCCTGCACCATTCAGAAGTAAAGTGTAATCCCGCGAAGGCCAGAGCAATCCAGCGAGGATTCAATGCTCTATCACAGCTGAAGCTAATCCAATCTCGCGAAGACTGTGCTACCACGTGACAGTCTTGGAAGCTAGTGCTACCTGGCGAGGCTCTGGACTCTAACTCTCCCTCATTTCTACAGAGGACATTCTGGGAACTTTCAGCAATTAGGGCATGCACTCCAACGCTCTAATTTCTGTGCACGCACCCCGAGGCATCCAAGGAATAGTATTAGGCCATGTGGCATGGTTAAAATTAGAGTTTCCTAACCCTAATGCGCCGCCAAACTAACTGCTATATGAACATAAGCCTGGTTTAATTTTAAGGACCTCATAGAATAGAATTTTATCTATCTTCTTCTTACAGTAGCTGTAGATATCTAGTAAGGTTTAGGTAGATTTCTTTTTACTTTTTCTTCTCTCCATAGTCCAGCATTTGCTGGCTATGCCTTTGTATGATTATTTGGAATAGATTAATGGAGTTTTATGATAGGGTGTTTTACATTTATGGGATTTATGTTTATGAGTTGTTCTGTACAAGGCTGCTACCTCGAGATCCTCCATTGCTAGGATGTATTGCAAGCAATGGAGGACTGATTTTATGGTTTACTCATATCCAAGTGGCCTGTGTATCTGGGCTAACATGCTCCCATACAGGCCTAGCCCCACCACAGGACCCACTAGATCTGAAGTCCCCATGGGAGCAATGAGCTTTTGTAGCCTTATGAACATGGTGGTAGTAGCAATGTTTCTTGTTCTATCTTGAGCTTTGTGAGGAGGATAGCCTCTGGGATAGTCTGTGACCATTTAAGTGGACAGGTTATAGCCTTAGGGTGAAGCCAACCTATAGACTTAAGACGGATTGTTCCTCTCTGTACTTGTGCTTGTAGCCCTGTGAGAGATTGTGCTTAGACAAACTCCACTGTATGTGTGTAGACCCGCCATCAGATGGCAGATCTGGTTTGGTTATAGAGATTGTAGGCTTGCGACTGGATCACTGCAGTCTCTCTAAAGCAGTGGACAGCTGGATCTAAGGCTGCACTCAAACTCTTGCTGGTTCTATGTGTCTGGGCTAACATGCTCCCATACAGGCCTAGCCCCACACATAGCACTTTAGAGGTTGAGGTTCCCTATGGACTCTTGTGCTTGTAGCCTAGATGAAGTAGTGCCTACAATGATAAACTTGTTCTGACGCATCTCTGGACTGTGGTTCCCCAATTGGATAGTCTGTGACCATTTAAGTGGACAGATTAGAGCCATAAAGGGATTGGATCATGGCACAGAGATGAGTTGGATTCTTTCTCCTCAGTGGTGATAATGTAGCCATTGGACAGGACTTCTATAGCAGTTGATCTGAATTTGAGTCATGAAACCCATCAGATCTGAACCTAATAGCATACTTCTCACCCTTTTTTTTATTTATTTTCTCACTCCATCTTCTTTCTTAACCCTTTCTATAGTTTAGACATTAGGATACCTTAGAATTTAGATTTTAGTGACCCTAAATCCCCTTGCATTTAGGATTGCCAGATCTGTAGTCAGATCTTGAGGGCCTACTAAAGATGGCTCCATTGGAGCTTATGATCAACTTCCCTATGGGACAAACTCTTACTTATCAAAACTTGCTACAACAGGCCCTGTATCTTGCAGGATTGTGCATATTTTAGGCTTGCTGCTCTGTCATTTTCAATCCATCTTTCATTCATTTTCATTCACACTATTCTTATCACTGCCTTCAATAACGTCAGTAGCAAGCACTTAAAAAATAGCCCAACAGAGGTTCGAATTGACTCTTCGTGATGGGACCGTAGTTGAGCTTCCTCTTTGGTTGTTTGTTGTGGTGTATTGCAATGGGAGCTGGTGGTTATGTGATGGGACGCTCTGTGTTTGTTTGGTGATGAGATTGTGTTGCGATGGGACTTGTTATTCGTTGATGTTGCGATGGGACATGTTATCATGTATTGTTATGGGTGCGTGATGGGACATTTAGGAGTCTTCTTGCTAGTTGCGTGTCGTGGTGGGTTGCGATTGGATATGGTGGTTATGTGATGGGACATATCGTGTAGATGGCTTGTGACATCCCCAAATTTCCACGCATGAAAGTACAATATGTGGAAACTTCGGGCTGTCAGATCGTAGGACACAATCTGAGCACAAAATTTTCTTTTGGCATCATGAGCTTTGATGCTATTGCGACAGCTCGATCTTCCCCTAAGTAGGTATCTAGGAAGATCGGGCCATCAAGTATTCAGTATATTCAAGTGAATGCGGAAGCAAGGCAGATAACTATGAAACAAAATGCACAAAGATTTCTATCATTGACAATATAAATAAAACTATACAAACCACCGATGACGGCCGACCGTCACCTAAACAGTGGTTTAAAACTATGCAAATTATATAGGAGTCTAGTCTAAAAACTGTACCAAGTATCAAAATAAAACTGTCCACACTATGTCAAAATCTAGAAGAGTTGATCAAGGGAAGAACTCCTGGGGTGACAGCTCTTCCTTCTCTTCTGGATTATAATCGGAGTCCTCTGCCAACTCCGTATCCAACTCTAGATCTACGCCTACAGTTGTGACGTATAGTCGAGGGATGAACTACAGTCTAAGCTCAGTAGGGAAAAACACAATGCTTAATGATATCTTATCATTCTACTTCATGGTTTTGATGCATATGCAAAACAGTTCGATTTAATATTCATATAAAATACATCAAAAATAGGCACTTAATAAACATATACCCAAAAACAAAACATGTCAGGTCATGATGTGGATGGTGTGAGAAAAAAAATGCATATCTATAACACCCCCACCGATTAGGTGCATGCGTCAGTTATACCACGCAGTACAGTTTCAGATTTTTTGAACGAAAGTTTTAGGCACGTTTAGGCTTCATTGAGATTGTGGATAAAGGTTAATACATCGTTGAGGTGTAATAGCTTAACGCCAAATTTGGCTGATGTATGGTCTGGGTGTGAGGTTCCGCACCGGATCATACCTTAGTTGAGTGAGAACTAACACCACACTTAGGCGTTTATTTTCTACAAGCAAACCAATGCCAATTGGATAAGTGATAAACACACAAGTGGGAGGTGTGTGCTTCACATTGAAGCAACCCCTAGTATATAAGGGGGAGGCTTCTCACATAAGTGATGTGCTCTTTATGTTGTTCTAATTAAGTCATAACCTATTACAAGTACACAATAGAAATTGTAATGCTAGTATAGGATTGTTCCCATGAGGAAGTGATTTATTTCTTTATATTTCTATTTTTTTGAAAACTTATATTTATCTTTTAAGATTCTAAACTACTTGAGAAATATGAATAAATGAATGGTTTTTTAAACTAAGGTGTAAGAAAATAAATCCTAATCTTCAAACATCTGGATCCCGGTCGTCAACTAGTTTCCTTCTGTTCTCAAGTATTTATGAAATTAAAATACCGTTTTATTATATATCAAGTCTCCTAGCATTGGTCGTCAATCAAAACTAAAATCCTATTAATAAAAATTTAATTTAATCTGCAGTCAACCAGAATTTGGGCATCAATCAAATCTAGAAGAATCGTAGATGGAAAGTAAAACCGTTATACTAATCTGTAAATCTAAACATGAGTCATCAATTCAAATCAAACCTTGGAGATGTTTACAAAGCAGTAAATTGTAATAAAAATAAATCTAAACTAAAAAGTAAACTAAAAATATATCTTTTACCCCTCAGCCGTGTTGTCGCTCCAAGTGTGCCATAATTGTGTGCATTATGAATCAAAAATTAAAGAATTAAAGAATGCTAGGTTATATGGATGTTAACTTATGAAAGGGATATCAGCACATTGGGGCTAACACTGGCCTGCAAGATCAGGGCCAATTGTAGCAAGTTTTAAAAGTAAGTATTTCAAGATCGTCCACAGAGAATTTTGTCTAAACTGAGAGATAAATCTCCAGATCTGTGCTACCAGATCTGGCTCTATAATTATCTAAAAACAAGAATAGATAAAAGAGAGTGTTGGATTGTGTCACATTTAACTATAAGCAAATAAAGAAAAGAACTAATTACATGATCCAGATTCGAGTTGGGGAGATGTTTAAAATAAGACAAATGCAGAAATAATAGCTTCATGTACTTTAGCCTCTGAATTTTAATGGAGAATCTGTAGTTCAACAGAAAGCAGATTCAATCTTCATCGGCTACCAAGACAGATGTAAGAGAAATAAATCCAATTAAGGAATAGGTTTAGACTTATGGGCGTGATCATCCACTTAAATGGTCACAGATCATCGTACCAGTCGTGGCCTATTCTTTAGTTGTAACATGAACATCATTTGTAAATCTTTGCTAGAATTAGGTTACCAACGCTAATTCGCAGGGGTGATGAATTAAGGGAAGTTGCATGCGGATGAGTGAATCTAAAGAAGTCTAATGCACTAAGGTGAACATTCGTAACCCTCGACATGACTCCAATGGAGAAGACACAAATTAGAACCTTTTAAAATCCAAAATTACAATTACAGAGCACGGGCTTAGAGAGCCCTCGGACTTCTGAATTGAGCTTCTCAGAGAGCCCTCGGACTTCTGATCTTGAATCGAACTTGGAAGTACAAATCACTCACAATGGCTCTCAAAGGTAAACTACAAGAAGGGATTACGGGGGGTTCGGATAAGCTATCCGACCGAATGAGGGAAACAGAGATGAAAACTCTAAAACTGGATACCCAAATTGGGCAAATGGTTCGTCTATTTATAGTTTTCCCTAAGCCGCCACTCAAATGTGTATCAACCAATCGTAATTGGATAGATCTCAGTATCAACCAATAGGAGTCGAGCACCGGGATCCGGATCTGCTCGCCAATCGAATCGCTTGATCCGTTCACCAATCGGAGCCGAAGCATCAATTGTTATGGGTTTGAAATTGTTTGAGCTTACGGAAGTTCCCGCTGTGTAATTTAACTTTGGGCGCCACATGGGTTGGAATATGCCTTCGGATCTTGATTGGAACCTTCCGGAATGTTCTGGTCTTTTGATTGCATTAGCGCGTGCAAAGTTTCTGAAATACCTTGGACGAGTTGCAAATCCCGTAATGCCATTTCGCAGAGTTCAGGGCCTTTTCGCAAAGTTCAATGACTTCAAGCTCGCTCGCAAAGTTCAATCTTCTTTTCGAGTGTTCCTTCTTTTCGCAAAGTTCAAGGTTCTTTGCGAATAGTAGAAGTTCTTTGCGAATTGAACTCTAGGCTCCCATTCTTCTTTGCGAATAGTAGAAGTTCTTTGCGAATTGAACTCTCTCTTGCTTCAGGTCTTTGTCTGCTCTTTTAGACCCTCTTTAGCCATTGCTGAGGCTGTTTCTTCACTCCTTCTTTAAACTTGACATGAGCTGTCAGCTTTTTGATCTTTTTGGGATGCTTTTCGGATTTGGACCTGTCTGATTGGTTAGCTGTAAAATGCACACTAAAGCACTTATTTAGTCTTCTCAAGGGTCTTTCAAGGCTCATGTTTAGGGGTAAAAAATAGTATTTTTCACTACTTAACAAGCCGCAGGCGTCAATTGCTTCTAAGAAACTATGGATATCTACACTAATCTTCCAACTCTCAATCCCAGTCGTCAATTGAGATCGAGGAACCTTGGATATCTAAACTACTCTAAACTAAATTGATCGAAAGAAAACCCAACCTCAGTTGCCAATTGATGCTAAGAATTCCTTCGATGAAATTATTCCTATGCTGAGCCCTCTTATTTATTGATCATAAGGAGTCGATTTACAATGATCCAATTCTAATAAAAGAAACTACTAAAATAAAAGATTCCTAATATAACTCTAATTCCTAATTTTATCTTCCTTGCTTTCGGTGGTTGATGCACTTCACTTTCTCCTTAATTTCATTAACCGAGATCATTAGGAGTTTATCTTCATCAATCTTCTCTGATTCGTGATTTGTCAGACTTCTAATTCAAGAGTTCTTCTATTTTGATGAATGGCGGTGTAAATCTTTACTTGACCAGCAATAATATGAAGTTTCTACTTGTAAAATCGTAAATCACGACTTATCTCTTCTTTACATATCTTTCACTCTGGACGATTCTATATTACGATCGATCACTTTCTTTCTGTATCGCATTTTTGCTTTGAACGTATTCTGAAGAATTATAAATTATAATTTCATGTTTCTTTGGCTGCGTTCAATCGTAAAGCACGATTTCTAGGTTTCAATAGCGTTGAAGTGTCTTTCACGTTTAATCATTTTTCTTATTACTTTTTTAGTTCATTTTGAGGAAGATTAACACTTTGGTTCTATTTTACTGATTTTCTTTAATATCTCCACATCATTAACTTGTTAGTAGCAAATTGGGGTCAAGCATCACTAAATTAACGATGATAAAATGGTATATACTATGACTAATCACACCCCCAAACTTACGTTTTGCTAGTCCCTAGCAAACAAGGAAATAAATACTAATATAAAATTTAAATGCCACTTTCGTAGGAGTACGATTAGATTTAGCAGATGCAACAAGCCTTTAAACCCCTAGGTGATCCCTAGTGGAGGAGTTGTAATCTCCTGAAGGTTTTCAGTGAAGTTACCTACAAACTTTAAATTATTTTTAAATTTTTTAGAATATTTTTCAAAACTAATCAAAAGCAAAAAAATTTGTACTAATTTTATATAGTAGCTAAGTTAGTCATCATATGGTTATGATTTTCAAAAATTATAAATCTTTTATATCCTTACTTTCCATCATAGCAGTTATCCTTGATCAAAACTCAACAATTTCAATCCAGTATAGCATGGAGTGTGTACGTATCAATGAATAGTTTATTCATCTTAAATATTTCTACACTGCAGATTTAGAAAATATTTTCATCCAAACTCTCACTATTGGCATACTCTCGAAAAGATGTCAAAATTTTTGGGTTCTTTCAATATGATATATATGATAAATTTAAAAGACAATTGACTAAAAGGATAAATCTCATGGAATGGATAACCAATTTTGTTCTTATGATTTATTGTTATTTTTTGCATAGTATCTATTGCATATATCTCTATTAGACTCGTGCTTTTGCAAATCATAAATCAAAATGGTCTTTCCTTCGGCTTGTAATGGGGCTTTTAGTTTAAAAGGTTTCAAACAAAGGTAGATAGGATTCAAAGGTTTTTGAGAATTTAGTTCTTCCTTCTCTATCTTCTTCTCTTCTTTTCTTTTCTACTTTAGTAAGTATCCAAAAAGTTGGATGACTTCTTCCCATTTTTTTTTTTCTGTAAATCCCATTTCTTCTTTTGATTTTCTTCAGATATCCTTTTGATTTTCAGTTTTAGAAGCTTTTTACTTCTCTTATCTTTTCTTAGAATCGTAATCCCAATTTTTGACTCTTTCCCATATTTTCTTCTTTTTATTTCTCCTCAGTCGTACCCTTATTCGGCATATCTCTTATCTGTTTTCTTATACTCCTTTCACTCCCTCTTCTTCCCTTCTTTTGCATTCTAAACTCTTAGAAAATGTAAGGGTCAAAGGTTAAAAGCTTTGGGTAGTACATATGGTTAAAGGTTTATAAAATCTTGGTACAAAGAAATTCGGTTTAGGCTTCTAATATGGGTTCAAAGGTTAAATTTTTTCTGAGATTTTAACTTTTTGGCTTTGACTAAACAAAAGATGGCCTTTGATCATTTTTACGATTTACTACCATGAATGTCATATTGTTTTGATACAATTAATAGATTGTTCTAAAAAAACAAATCATCATAATCATAGAATATTTGATTCAAAGTTCAGCAATATGAGATTTCGTATAATACAGTCAAGAAGTTCAAGAAAAAATATAAGCTTGAATAGATAGCAGTCTCTCTCTAAAAAAAAAATTATGGCTCAAAAGCTCACTGGTTATATAATTTTGAAACTATAATCTAAATATTAAAGTTCAGATCAATTATATAGTTTTAAATATTCAATTGATACAATGTTCTTGAAGAGCTAAACATGAATTGTAACTGCTCTATTTTTTTTTTTGTTAAACTTCTACTACAATGGATCGTAAGTTTTTAGGATTCATAATTTTATTTATCATAATTCACATATGATGATTAACTGATCCTAATATTTATAAAACTATAAAACTATTCTACAATAGAAAGAAAAATAAAATGAACAATTTACACAAAAGTTGTGTACTCCCCCTACAAAACTTAAATAGGACAATGTCCTTATTGTACAAAAACAGGGGATACTATCAAAATTTACGAAAGGATTATACCTGTGAGGCTTGTGATGTTCTAAAAATTTTACTCACTTGGTGAAAATGGATATGGTGTAAGGACTGAAGAAGGACCTAGTTCTGGTGCTATTGGTGAAGAAAGAAAGTCTATATCTTCCTCTTCAAATTCGGGCATCACTTCTATAGAACAGTCAGATTCTCTATCTGGTTCTTTCTCTATCTGAACTCTCGGATCAGTTTCCTTTGGATGTGGCCCATAACTTTCTCTGATGTCAATGCATCGTATTTCTCTTTCAAAGCTTGTAGCTGGTCTTCAATTGTTTCTTTCTTTTTCAATTCTTCAGTCAATTTGCAAGTCAAAGTAGATTTTGCTTGTATCTCCTCTTTCAGGTTGTCAGCTTCAGTGTGTAGTCCTGTTACTGTGGTCTAGAACTTGCCCGTGACTGATTTAATTTTCTCCTTTTGTTTTGCATTGTGAGCTCATGGGTCTTTTCATTTAGCTGATTATTGAGTGTTTACTGGTACTTTTATGAGCTTTTTCCATTGCATTCTCCACTATATTTGAGTCAACAATGAATTCCCCAAACTGTTCAATCAGATTAGCTATTTTATCTTCATATTCCTTCTTCTCTCCTTCCCATGCCTACTGATTTGCTTGTAATGCTTTGTTCTGTTCTTGCAATTGCATAACTTCTTCTCGAAGGGTGGCAGTGGACTCTTGGACTTTCCAGTAGGCATGGTGGTCTTTAGCAGCTTTTCGCTTTAAGTTGTCCACTAGCTCAAGACGTTCTTCTGTTGTAGGCATGGATTCAAAGACTCTACTCTTCAGCCTATGGAACTCCTCCATCATCTTTCTTACTATTCCTGGCAATGGAATTAGATTTGGTGCATTTATGTTTAGCCACTGCCCTACTTTTCTCAATCTCCTTTCCCAATCAGGCTGATCTCCTGAGGTCGTGGGAACTGTTGTAGTGGTAATTGGAGGAGACATCTCTTGGTTCATCAAATCTGTGAAACCCACTTGTAAAGTGTCAAAACTTTGTCCTACTTCTGCTGCCTGGAATATAGGAGTCTGCTCTACATTTGATAAAATTATGGGTGGAGCAATAGACTCAATAAGTGTAGAGACCTGGCTAGAAGTAGCCAATTCAGCAATCAGCTTCTCTAGAGGCTGAGTATATGTACTCATCTCCCCTATTGTAGGTGCTTCTATTGGGACTATAGTTTGTTCTATCAGTTCCTCGGCAAATTCTTTTTATACCTCAGGAGGGGCTCTTTGGGTGCAGTGAGTGGGAATTTCTTTTTGTTTTTAGCACTAAGAGTCCCCCTATAAGATGTTGCTATGAGGCTCTCCTTTGTTCTAGGAAGAGCCTTTTCTTTGGGATCAATGCTATATCCCACATTCATCAACAAATTTGTAATTAACCCTCCAAAGGGCAGACATAATTTCTTTGTCTGATATTTTTCTTGGTTCAATTTCTCCCTTACGGTGTTTATTACTTCTAACAGGTAGGTTGGAACACTGAACTAGTAACGATTAACCATAAGATACAAGGCTCTTATGAAGAGTTCTCTTCATTGTGTCCCATGACTCATTGGGTGGATGGTTTTGTGAATTAGGACATCCATGAAGTGAATTTGTAGATGTTGTTGTGTTTACCTTGTGCTGATTAAGATGCTAAAAATAGTAAATAAAAAAGAAAATCACAGAAGAAGTTTGCACAAGAAGGTAACCACAGTCCTGCAAGAATCCAGGGCTATTGCAGCAAGTTTTTTAAAAAAAGTAAGGGTTGTCCACAGAGAAATGTGTTAGATAATTTAGCAAATTTCTAGATCTGCTACAAATCTGGCACTCTATCCTATTCTACCTTAAAACAAAAAAAGAAAAAGAAAGAGGAGAGGTTTTTAGGGTTGTCACTTTAAACTAAAAACTAAAGAATATTTAAATTTAATTGTAAACTGATCTAGAGATGAGCAGGAAAAGGATTTAAAGAAGAGAGCAAAGGTTTTGGTGAAATTAAAAATCAAATATGGAGAATAACAGCTTGGGATTGGTCTCACTGCTAAATTGGTTGGTTAAATAGCTAAGCAGAGGATGGATCTGCAGCCATCCTTCATTTGGCTACAAGCACAAATGCAAAGTAAAATAATCCAATTTAGCCCAGAGGCTTGAATTGATATTAAGGCTATGATCTTTCCACTTCAATGGTCACAGATCATCCTAGGGATTCTATTCAATCCAAAGGCTTCAATTAGAATAAGAAAATCACTACATATGCTATGGATGCAAAGCTACAAGCTCAGACATCCACAGGAGCATAAAACCTATTAAAATCTAATGGAAATCAAAAGACCTATAGATTAAATGAACTTCAAAACCAACAATTTCATTGATTCAAAACAGCTTACAATAAATTGTTCTTTGATCTGCAGTCTCTGCATCATCCAATTCTCTTACGAAGATCTCAGACCTCTCAATTTATAGATCAAACCTCACCCTAGCTGCTAGGAGAATTTAGCTAACCATGGTTGGACTAAAGAGAGAATTGAGAAGAGGGAAGAAGGCTGGAATTTTGACGAGAAAGGAAAATTGGAAAATTGCTCAAACTCTGGATTCTCCCCTTTTTCTGTTGTGTTTCTCCTTATTTATACTCTTCCCCCATCTATCTTAGATCTGTTTTGGCCAATCAGAACAAAGTGGAATCAAATCTATTATTAGCTTGCTGAGGTGGCTGCATTCCCTCCAAGGGACTCCCACGACTTGGTTAAAATTGGGCAAGAACACATGAGGTAGTTAGGGAGGTTCTCATTCGTGCTCATGAAGTTCCAAAAGTACCCTCCAAGAAATCTAATAACCTCTGGGCATGTGCAACAAAGTACTAGCTGATTTGCACTTCTCAGCCGACTAATAGAAGTTTAGAATTTGTGTCTCGAGAGGTTCAGAGAACTTTTCGATAGGTTCTTGCAACAATTTTTAGTTCATTTGACAGGTTCTGTACTCCAATTCGACAAGTTGAATTCAACTACTCGACTATTCCACATGCTTTAATTATCCTCTTGATAGGTTCAGGCAACCTCACAAGATTCAGTGCAGCTCCAGGTGTGTGTTCGACAGGTTGGAGGTACTTCTCGATAGGATCTTCATACAATGGTCCCAATAAGTTGACTGCACCTTTCATCTACTCGATAAGTTCAGGGAGCCTCTCGACAGGTTTCAACATACTGCTCGATAGGATCTTTTCTTTAGTCTCAAACACTCGACAGGTTGTGGGAACCTCTCGACAGCTTCACTTCCCTACATCAGAACCTCTCGATAGGTTTAAATAACCACTCGATAGGATCTTTTCTTTGCTTCCACAGCTTGTGCATAACTTGGGGTGCTAAAATTCAGCTATCTAGTACTCAGTACCCTCTTGAGGGGTTCATTCTTCAGCAAATGCAGCTGCTGCTGTTCAAAGTATTGCTCTATGGTGCACACATCTACCATGCACACAACTGAATGATGTTCAGTTGATATAATGGCTGGTTTGAATGCACATAGATGAAGGTACTGCTGCAGCTCTCCAATGATCTGTTTGTGATTCTTCTCTGTCGATAGCTCTCTTGGCATTTTTGGATGGAGTTATGTGCTATGACTGCAATTTACTACTAACTACAAAATAACACTCAAAACACATTATTAATCAGCTCACAGGTCCATTAAAGGTCAGGTTAGGAGGTGAAAAATCATATTTTTCACTGATTAGCACACCCCCAAACCTAAGCTTTGCTAGTCCCTGAGCAAAGGCAAAATTTAAAGATAATTATTAAACTGAAAATACCGCTTTTATAGGGAGCACAGATGCATTTAGCATATGCATCAAGCCTTTTAAGCCCCTAGGTGATCCCTAGTAGAGGAGTGAAGTCTCTAAGGGTTTCCAGTGAAGTTACCCACAAACTTTGTTATGAGAATAGTGAAATTGAGTGCAAGCAGTGATAGGTTAGATTTCAAATAAACTCAGCTTCATTCCACACCTTGCTCTTTTCAAATTCAGAAGTTTTAAAGCAGTAAATGCAAACAATTTAATACCTAAATCCTTATGCCAACTCATCACAACCAATCTGAAATCATTAAGAGAATAATATGTGTAAAATAGTATATGGCTCATCAATAATTTGAGAAGCAGGTTTAAACAATGCCCCCATAAATCCAATTTCAGACCCAATTCTCTCGCAGGCATACTTTCACAAATGAATTCAAAGGTGTTCAATTTCAATCAAGATCAAGAGCAGTTACAACCCTCAAATAGGACTGCAAGCATGAGCATAGGCAGTGCTACCAAGTTCTAAAATCCTCTAACTCATTTCACCATAGCTTACATAGCTCCTCATCTCCACATGACAACTTAATCAACTTCAGATTAGTAAGGTCTTTTTATTGGGTTTTAATGTGGCTTATGGTTGAGGTTTTAAAAGAATAAAAGGGGATAAAGGATTCAAACTGGAGAAATCATTAACGTAAGGAGATGTTGGCTTCACCTTCTTTATTTCAGCACAACTCCATCTTCGTTTTGAATTTTCAGAACCAAAGTGGATAGCTTCTTCTCTTCCTTTCAAATTTTTCCAATGAGGTTTTTCTTTTGATTTCTCATTCTCTTTTTGTTTTATTTTTTTTATTTTTTTCTCCTTTTTTTTTATATGGGTTGGAATGCCACAGCTCCACCACTGACACACAATTGTCATCAAAATGTTCTTTCTTCTTCTTCCACCAAATGTTAAACCAGCTCAACCTTCTCCAACTTCTTCTCCTTTGCCTTCTGAAATCTCAGAATGGGGTCAGGCTGAATCAGGCTTTTGAGGTTTGGGTTCAAATTCTCTAGTTTTTTTTGTCAAAGAAAGCTTGAATTTTTAAGGCTCAAATGGTGTGTATCATGGGCAGTTCAAATGATAAGGATTTGAAAGCTCAAATTGTCCAAAGGATGGCCTTACCTCATATCTTTAGTGTCATGAGTGCTGTCAAGCTGTTTTAACTTGGAGTGCACAACTTCTAGTGAAAAGAGTAGGTTCAATTAGTCCTTGGAGCAAAAAAATTGCCAAAATATTGTTCAAAGAATTTTTTACAGGCCAAATCTCACTGGGTATAGTCTTCCATTAAATTCTTGGGGTATATCCTCACCTTTTTCTCTCCTTCCTGGTTCACTATATGCTGGTTGTGGCAAAATTTCTTGATGACCTTCTTCATGGAAGTGCTAAATTTTCAAAAGATCCTAGCATTACATAGTTTACCATACATTTTTAAATCCTCCTTTTTCAAAATTACTTAGTTAGAATTCTGCTATGTTTGTTTCAATCCTACCACTCATTACTGCACTTGGCTTAATTATCTCATAAGTTTCACCCTGCCATACCCTTAAACCTATGAGGAATAGTGTCCTCACTGTTTCAGAGATATAACATGAAAGAAAAGTAGGATACTAAATATCTACCAACAACAAATAATAGTAAAAGAAGGTAAAGATAGCAGCAAATTGACACACCAAAAGAAAGATGCATTGAAGAAAAATATATACAAAGTAAGAAACAACAAGCAACTTGACAGAATTTACAAAGGTACAGAAAGAAAACTATATAAAATTGGCTGGAACAAAAAAAATTACAGACACACATCTTAAACAACACCCTACATGCCATCTGAATCTAAACTCAGTTCATATGGGGAAATGTCAGCAGGTTCTTTCTCCTTCTTCACACTCTCTGTACTGGCAGCACCAGCCTTTGATTTGGAAGCTGATTTTCTCTTCTTGGTGCTGCCTTTCACCTCTTGGGTGGGCTCACTGATTTTTATTCCAGAAGCTACTGACAACTTTCCCATCTCTTGAGCTTTCGTGGAAGATAAAGTTGTCTAAAGTGAAGCTGCCAATTTGGCATAACTGTCAGCTCTCTGTTCTATTAATCTGATGGTTGTTGTTGTATTTTTGAGTTTGTCTTCCAACTCTTCTGATTTCTCCTTGTGCAACTGATATAACTTCGTAGCCTGCACCACTGCCTGCTCTAGGTTCTTCTTCTCCATCTTGTGATCCAACTTTAACTTCTTAATTTGATGGAGAAAGGGTTGCTTGATAGCAGTGTTGATGTCTGCCATCCCTCTTATGACATCCCTCCTGATGTAGGGGTTGTCATCCATTGCTCTACTGAGGGTGGAGAAAGGGGGCACAGGAGTGGAAGAGGCAAGAACCATGGTCAGGTCAGTAGGGTAGGGAGTGGATGATGAAGATGGAAGGGTGGATGTCAGTTCCTCCAAGGGGTCAGTTTGGGTGGATGTGGAAGTGAAGACAAAATTTGTTTGGGTGGCACCAGAGGTTACTGTAGATGATGGCAAAGGGACATACTCAGGCTCAAAGGGAAATTCTGTCTTGGTAAAGGTAGAAATAGAGGTCAAGGTACAGATGGTAAGGATAGGTCTTCCACCTTAGGATCAGGTGGAGAGGAGTCAAGGGTAGAAGGGAGAAAAAGCAGGGGTTCTAGATCAATTTGTATGGAAGAAGAAACAACAAGTTCAGGTTCAGTCTATGTGGTAATAGAGGCAAATGTTGGTGGTGGTAGGACCAGCTCAACAGACTCAAAGTCTATCTGAGTAGTAGCAGTGGTAGTAACCTCAACAAAAGAAGGTTGGGGAGCTAGATGTGGTGGTGAAATATGAATGGGTGATGTGGTAAGGATTTTAGTGGTGGAGGTAGATGGGAGTAAAGTGAACTAGATGGTATGGAGGGAAGTGGCCATAACAGACTGGTTTTCTGTATTAGTTTGAAGTTGGGTTTGGATGGATTGAATAAGGGGAAGAATTTGTGCAAATGAATCATGGGTAACAGGGTGAGAGGATGAAATTGGTTGAAAGGGTGATGTGGATGCATGTTGGAATGGGTTAGGCTCTGGAGAATCTGGTAAAGGGGTGTATTCATGCCCAATGTCTCCCACAATGGAAGAAATCAGGGAAGCCATGGTGGCCCTACTCTCCTCAACCTTAGTAAAATAAGGTACATCAAAGACAGTCTCAGGTATAAGACCCAAAGAATCCACAAATTCGTATAGGGTAGTGATAGGCTCAGGTAACACAGGTAACTCCTCAGCAGTTTTCTCAATGGCTTTGGCTTTCTTAGACTTTTGAGATTTCTTGGGTTTATCCATACTCATCTTCCTTTTTGCAGGTGCATCCACTTTAGGCTGTGAAGCAGCTAGCCTACTGGATTTTCTAGTGGATTGAGGAGGAGATTGAATTAAATCAGACAGGGTGCCCTCAAATTGCTCGTGGTCAGCCATTGAAACACCAAGACCTAAAAAATTTCACACACCACAATTCAAAAAAACAGAGCTTTATCACTCCCCACAATCTACTTCACTTAAATCAAACCTTTCGCACCACAAATTGCCCAAAAAATGCAGATCAAAGACTTAAAAGATTCAAAAACTCAGAGACTATGAAGACTTACCCAAAATCTAGGGTTACTTGGCAAATGGAGCACACAAATCAAAATAGCAAAAACCAGGTACAAAATATTGACTTTTCAAAGCTGATCGAACTAGAACAAGGGCAGAATACTTGAGGATGAAACTAATGAGTTTGGAGAAGAAAGAAGAAAATGGAAACTTATGCAAAAAAAAGCGAGAGGTTTAGCGCAAGGTATCGAATTCTCAAATGATCCTCAAGGGTTTTAAAAGTGGACGATCCAATTTCGGCAGGATAAAAAGATGCGTTCGATAGGCTGGGTCAACACTTCAAACAGTTTAAAGCACAAAAATCCAGACGAGAGGTACTTCAAACCTCTCGATGCAATTACCTTCAGAATTTCAGTTCTAGAGGTTCATCAAACCTCTCAACAAAGTTAAACTTTTTTTAAAGTCAAAATCTGAGAGGTTCCTCAACCTCTCAACAAGTACACAGAACCTGTCGAATCCACACAAAACACCTTCAATACCTATCAAAAACTTAGTTCAACCAATCGTGTCTCAAGACTCTATCAATTCACCTCACATACCTTTTAGAACCTATCGAAACTCACTACCAACCTCTCGACAAGTCTCAGCTTTACCAACGCTTATCCCACATCGGTGTCGTCCACATTTAATAGGAATAATCCTCCTCCTCGGCTCCCTTGTGGATGCCTCTATTTTTTTCTAAGGGCCAATTTTTCAATGTTCCTCAACTGATATTTGAAGGAATGGTTGAAATTCATGACAAAGTCAAGAATACACCCCTTTACCATGGTGGCCCTACTCTCAACCTTAGTAAAATAAGGTACATCAAAGACAGTCTCAGGTATAAGACCCAAAGAATCCACAAATTCGTATAGGGTAGTGATAGGCTCAGGCAACACAGGTAACTCCTCAGCAGTTTTCTCAATGGCTTTGGCTTTCTTAGACTTTTGAGATTTCTTGGGTTTGTCCATACTCATCTTCCTTTTTGCAGGTGCATCCACTTTAGGCTGTGAAGCAGCTAGCCTACTGGATTTTCTAGTGGATTGAGGAGGAGATTGAATTAAATCAGACAGGGTGCCCTCAAATTGCTCGTGGTCAGCCATTGAAACACCAAGACCTAAAAAATTTCACACACCACAATTCAAAAATACAGAGCTTTATCACTCCCCAAAATCTACTTCACTTAAATCAAACCTTTCGCACCACAAATTGCCCAAAAAATGTAGATCAAAGACTTAAAAGATTCAAAAACTCAGAGACTATGAAGACTTACCCAAAATCTAGGGTTTCTTGGCAAATGGAGCACACAAATCAAAATAGCAAAAACCAGGTACAAAATATTGACTTTTCAAAGCTGATCGAACTAGAACAAGGGCAGAATACTTGAGGATGAAACTAATGAGTTTGGAGAAGAAAGAAGAAAATGGAAACTTATGCAAAAAAGAAAGCAGAGGTTTAGCGCAAGGTATCGAATTCTCAAATGATCCTGTCGAAGGGTTTTAAAAGTGGACGATACAATTTCGGCAGGATAAAAAGATGCTTTCGATAGGCTGGGTCAACCCTTCAAACAGTTAAAAGCACAAAAATCCAGACTAGAGGTACTTCAAACCTCTCGACAGGTACACAACCTTCAGAATTTCATTCGAGAGGTTCATCAAACCTCTCAACAGGTTAAACTTTTTTTTAAAGTCAAAATCTGAGAGGTTCCTCAACCTCTCGACAAGTACACAGAACCTGTCGAATCTACACAAAACACCTTCAATACCTATCAAAAACTTAGTTCAACCAATCGACAGGTCTCAGTACCTATCGAATTCACCTCACATACCTTTAGAACCTATCGAAACTCACTACCAACCTCTCGACAAGTCTCAGTTCTTTACCAACGCTTATCCCACATCAGTGTGTCGTCCACATTTAATAGGAATAATCACTCCTCCTCATCTCCCTTGTGGATGCCCTCTATTTCTTTTCTAAGGGCCAATTTTTCAATGTTCCTCAACTGATATTTGAAGGAATGGTTGAAATTCATGACAAAGTCAAGAATACACCCCTTTACCATGGTGGCCCTACTCTCCTCAACCTTAGTAAAATAAGGTACATCAAAGACAGTCTCAGGTATAAGACCCAAAGAATCCACAAATTCGTATAGGGTAGTGATAGGCTCAGGTAACACAGGTAACTCCTCAGCAGTTTTCTCAATGGCTTTGGCTTTCTTAGACTTTTGAGATTTCTTGGGTTTATCCGTACTCATCTTCCTTTTTGCAGGTGCATCCACTTTAGGTCAGGAAGGCCTAGCCTACTGGATTTTCTAGTGGATTGAGGAGGAGATTGAATTAAATCAGACAGGGTGCCCTCAAATTGCTCGTGGTCAGCCATTGAAACACTAAGACCTAAAAAATTTCACACACCACAATTCAAAAATACAGAGCTTTATCACTCCCCACAATCTACTTCACTTAAATCAAACCTTTCGCACCACAAATTGCCCAAAAAATGCAGATCAAAGACTTAAAAGATTCAAAAACTCAGAGACTATGAAGACTTACCCAAAATCTAGGGTTTCTTGGCAAATGGAGCACACAAATCAAAATAGCAAAAACCAGGTACAAAATATTGACTTTTCAAAGCTGATCGAACTAGAACAAGGGCAGAATACTTGAGGATGAAACTAATGAGTTTGGAGAAGAAAGAAGAAAATGGAAACTTATGCAAAAAAGAAAGCAGAGGTTTAGCGCAAGGTATCGAATTCTCAAATGATCCTGTCGAAGGGTTTTAAAAGTGGACGATACAATTTCGGCAGGATAAAAAGATGCTTTCGATAGGTTGGGTCAACCTATCAAACAGTTAAAAGCACAAAAATCCAGACTAGAGGTACTTCAAACCTCTCGACAGGTACACAACCTTCAGAAATTTCAGTTCGAGAGGTTCATCAAACCTCTCAACAGGTTAAACTTTTTTTTAAAGTCAAAATCTGAGAGGTTCCTCAACCTCTCAACAAGTACACAGAACCTGTCGAATCCACACAAAACACCTTCAATACCTATCAAAAACTTAGTTCAACCAATCGACAGGTCTCAGTACCTATCGAATTCACCTCACATACCTTTAGAACCTATCGAAACTCACTACCAACCTCTCGACAAGTCTCAGTTCTTTACCAACGCTTATCCCACATCAGTGTGTCGTCCACATTTAATAGGAATAATCACTCCTCCTCATCTCCCTTGTGGATGCCCTCTATTTTTTTTCTAAGGGCCAATTTTTCAATGTTCCTCAACTGATATTTGAAGGAATGGTTGAAATTCATGACAAAGTCAAGAATACACCCCTTTACCATGGTGGCCCTACTCTCCTCAACCTTAGTAAAATAAGGTACATCAAAGACAGTCTCAGGTATAAGACCCAAAGAATCCACAAATTCGTATAGGGTAGTGATAGGCTCAGGCAACACAGGTAACTCCTCAGCAGTTTTCTCAATGGCTTTGGCTTTCTTAGACTTTTGAGATTTCTTGGGTTTGTCCATACTCATCTTCCTTTTTGCAGGTGCATCCACTTTAGGCTGTGAAGCAGCTAGCCTACTGGATTTTCTAGTGGATTGAGGAGGAGATTGAATTAAATCAGACAGGGTGCCCTCAAATTGCTCGTGGTCAGCCATTGAAACACCAAGACCTAAAAAATTTCACACACCACAATTCAAAAATACAGAGCTTTATCACTCCCCAAAATCTACTTCACTTAAATCAAACCTTTCGCACCACAAATTGCCCAAAAAATGTAGATCAAAGACTTAAAAGATTCAAAAACTCAGAGACTATGAAGACTTACCCAAAATCTAGGGTTTCTTGGCAAATGGAGCACACAAATCAAAATAGCAAAAACCAGGTACAAAATATTGACTTTTCAAAGCTGATCGAACTAGAACAAGGGCAGAATACTTGAGGATGAAACTAATGAGTTTGGAGAAGAAAGAAGAAAATGGAAACTTATGCAAAAAAGAAAGCAGAGGTTTAGCGCAAGGTATCGAATTCTCAAATGATCCTGTCGAAGGGTTTTAAAAGTGGACGATACAATTTCGGCAGGATAAAAAGATGCTTTCGATAGGCTGGGTCAACCCTTCAAACAGTTAAAAGCACAAAAATCCAGACTAGAGGTACTTCAAACCTCTCGACAGGTACACAACCTTCAGAAATTTCAGTTCGAGAGGTTCATCAAACCTCTCAACAGGTTAAACTTTTTTTTAAAGTCAAAATCTGAGAGGTTCCTCAACCTCTCGACAAGTACACAGAACCTGTCGAATCTACACAAAACACCTTCAATACCTATCAAAAACTTAGTTCAACCAATCGACAGGTCTCAGTACCTATCGAATTCACCTCACATACCTTTAGAACCTATCGAAACTCACTACCAACCTCTCGACAAGTCTCAGTTCTTTACCAACGCTTATCCCACATCAGTGTGTCGTCCACATTTAATAGGAATAATCACTCCTCCTCAGCTCCCTTGTATTTCTCAATTATCCATGTATTATGGACCTCCCCACAACTGAGTTATTACATAAAATGAAAAATTAAACAAAAATTGCAGATCTATACACAATAACAGACATAATTAAAACATCAAAAACACAGTAAATGACTGTTATGTTACATACTTTACAATGTTGAAACTCATTCAAAATTTTGAGGTTCTTGAAGATTAATGGTCTCCACAGGTTCCACTATATTTTCAACACAAATTTTTAACCTTTGACCATTGACTTTCATGATTCTTCCATCCTTGGGATCCATGATTTCAATAGCTCCAGATGGGGATACATGCATCACTATGTAAGGCCCATCGCATCTGGATTTCAACTTCCCTGGGAAAAACTTCAATTTATAAGTAAAGAGCCATACCTTATTACCTGTAGTAAAGTCCTTCCTCAGAAGATGTTTGTCATAGAAAGCTTTGGGCTTTTTCTTTGTAGATCCTTGCATTGGAGTAAGCATCCAATCTGAGTTCTTCCAGTTCTGACAGCTGCAATGTCCTATGCATAACAGCAGCAATTAGATCAAAATTCAATGCTTTAATGGCACAATAGGCCTTATGTTCTAATTCTACTGGCAAATGGCAAGCTTTGCCATATACTAACCTGAAAGGAGACATTCCTATTAGGGTCTTATAGGCAGTTCTATAAGTCCAAAGAGCATCCTGCAGCTTCAGGGACTAGTCCTTCCTATCAGTTCTCACAGTTTTCTCTAGAATATGCTTGATTTCTCTGTTAGAAATTTCCACTTGCCCACTAGTCTGTTGGTGATATGAAGTAGCAATTCTATATGTAACAGAGTACTTTTTAAGCAAGCTTTCAAAGTACCTATTGTAGAAATGGCTCCCCGCATCACCAATGATAGCTCTGGGGGTACCAAACTTAGAGAAAATGTTGTCCTTTAAGAATTTAAGAACAACTCTATGATCATTTGGTTCTTGTGGCTATTGCTTCAATCCACTTGGACACATAGTCCACAGCCACAAGAATAAAGTTAAACCCATAAGGAGGGAATGGGCCCATAAAGTCTATGCCCCAAAAGTCAAATAACTCTATGACAAGTATGGGCTGTAAAGGCATGGAATCTCTCTTGGAAATACTTCCCATTTTCTAGCATTTCTCACAGGCTTTGCAGTGTTGCAATGCATTCTTGAATAAGGTAGGCCAATAGAATCTGCTTTGAAGCACTTTTGCAGCAGTCTTCTTTCCACTGAAATAACCTCCATAGGCCTGTTCATGACACATAGTTAAAATGTTGTGAAACTCATCTTCAGGCACACACCTTCTCACAACCTGGTCTGCACAACTCTTGTAGAGATAAGGACCCTCCCACAGATAGTATTTGACCTGAGAGAAAAATAGATCTTTATCCATTTTAGTCAAATATGGGGGAATCCTACCCACTTCTAGATACTTCACTATGTTAGCAAACAAGGGCATACTCACAGTGATGGTAAAAAGTTACCCATCTGAAAAAGAATCATTCACAGGCAAATCAGAAACTTAGCAGTCAATATCCTAGACAAGTGGTTTGCAATCATATTTTCTATACCCTTCTTATCCTTAATCTCAAGATCAAACTCCTGCAGCAGGAGGACCCATCTGATTAATCTTGGTTTTGCTTCTTTCTTAGACAAAAGGTATTTTAGGTCGAATGGTCTGTAAACACAACAATCTTAGATCCTAAGACATAAGATCTAAATTTTTTAAAAGCAAAGACAACTGCCAACAACTCTTTCTTAGTGGTGGTGTAGTTCAGCTGAGCATCAGTCTGTGTCTTGCTTGCATAGGACACTACACTAGGTAGTTTGTCCTTTCTCTGCCCCAAAACTGCACCAATTGCCAGATCTGATGCATCACACATCAGTTCAAATGGCAGAGAAAAATCAGGAGCTTGTATGACAGGTGCAGAGGTTAAACATTTTTTAACACCTTAGAAGCTGTGAGACATTCATCAGTGAATACAAATGAAACCTTTTTACACAGCAAGAAACAAAGAGGCTTGGAAATTTTACTAAAATCCTTGATGAATCTTCTATAAAAACCAGCATGCCCTAAGAAGGATCTGACCTGTTTGACAACTTTAGGTGAGGGCAGATGTGCAATCAAATTAATTTTGGTCTTATCAACCTCTATGGCTCTGTGGAAAACAACATGGCCAAGTATAATGCCTTGATTGACCATAAAATGGCTCTTTTCCCAACTTAAGACCAAGTTGGTCTCTTCACATCTCTACAGCACTAGGCTGAGGTGATATAGGCACTGGCTAAAACTGTCCCCAAAGATAGAGAAATCATCCATGAATATCTCTAAAAATTGGTCAATCTTATCCGAGAAGATAACATACATACACCTTTGGAAAGTTACAAGAGCATTGTGCAGTCTAAACGGCATTCTCCTATAAGCAAAGGTGCCAAATGGACATGTAAAAGTAGTTTTCTACTGATCTTGTGGATACACAGGAATCTTGTTATACCTAGAGTATCTATCAAGAAAATAATAAAAAGCTTTGCCTGCCAACTTATCCAAAATCTAGTCTATGAAGGGCAGTGGAAAGTGGTCATTCCTGGTTTTAGAATTAAGCTTTCTATAATCAATACAAACTCTCCAATCTGTGGTCTCCCTGGTTGGAATCAGCTCACTAGAATTAGATTTAACAACAGTTATTCCGGATTTTTTAGGTACCACCTGAGAAGGTGCCACCCATTATAAATCTGAAATGGGATAGATGACTCCAACATCTAGTAACTTGACTACCTCCTTCATCACTACTTCTTGCATGTGAGGATTTAACTTCATCTGCATCTCTCTAGAGGGTTTGGAACCCTCTTCCAAGTGAATCTTATGCATACAAATAGTAGGACTGATTCCTCCCAGATCAGTAATAGTCCATCCTATTGCTCTCCTATGCCTTTTCAACACACATAACAGTTCTTCTTCCTGCTCCTCAGTGAGGGAAGAAGAAATTATCATAGGAAGCTTCTGATTTGCTCCCAAGAATGCATATTTTAGAGATATAGGGAGCTGTTTCAACTCTAAATCAAGTGGGCTGATGAGTGAAGGCAACAAAGGTGCCTTAGAAGGTGAGGGAAGAGGCAGCACAATAGGTTTCCAATGAGAGTGCGTTGCTGGCCCCACTGTAGAATTTAAGGTTTTCACCTCTTCAATCAAATGTGTGGGGGCCTCCCCTTCAACTGTTTCAGTCCAAACTTCTTCAAAAACATCAAACATATCATCACAATTTAGCAGCTTGGGTATAGTTTCCTCAACAAACTCAACAAGTAAATCAATCATGAAACAGTCCTCACTATCCAAGTGTGGCTGATTTACTGCACCATAGACATTGAGCTTTACCTTCATGTTTCCAAAAGATGCCTCCATCATCCCTAATCTGCACTATATACAATCATTGGCAGTGGCCAAGAATGGCCTGCCTAATATAATAGGGATGGAGGTAGTGCATTTGCTAGGTTCCATGTCCAGAACCAAGAAATCTGTTGGATAAAAGAACTTGTCAACCCCAACTAGCACATCATCAATAATTCCCACAGGTCTCCTTTTAGATCTGTCAGCCAGTTGTAAAACAACATGTGTGGGTTTTAACTCTCCCAAACCTAACTTCTTATATATTGAATATGGAAGTAAGTTAACACTAGCTTTCAGATCTAACAATGCTTTCTCAATGGTATGCTCCCCAATAATTCAGGGAATTGTGGGAACTCTAGGATCTTGGAGTTTAGCTGGGGTTGTAATGGATAAAATCTGGCTTACTTTTTTAATAGAAAAGACTTTCTTGGATAAATAAATCCTAGATTGCCTTTTATGTGAGCACAAATCTTTTCAAAATTTTGTCTAGGCTTGAACTTGCTTTATGGCATCAAGTAAAGGGAAATTTATCCTCACTTGTTTAAAAGTGTCTATCATTTCCTAAACTTTAGCATTCCCCTTATCAAAAGGTGAAGGTGCTTGAAGAGCATGAGGAAATGGCAAATGAGGGACTAGTCTCTCATCTGCTGCCTTAGCAGTTTCTTCATTTTTTTCTTTATTTTGACTTTTATTTTTTTGTTGGGACTCATCAACAGCCCCTTTATTTTTCACATGCTGCTCCTACTGCATGCTATCATGGACATGTGTCTCTTGGCTTGTACTCCTAGTGGTATCAACATCAACTTTGTTATCCACCAGCCTACGATTTCTCAAAGTACTGATGGCCTTAGCTTCTTCATGAGTTGAAGAAGACTCACCCACCATATATTGCCCTTTAAGATTGTTCATTGGTTGACTTGGCAGTCTACCCTCTTCTCTCCTAGTCAAAGTATTAGACATCTGACTAAGATGATCTTCTATCTTTTTAATACTTTGGCTATGAGAATTTACACTTTGGGACAAAGAGCTCAGGTTCTGTAATGAGGACAGAACCTGTTCCTCAAATAAAGGGGCTCTAACTGGTCATGGGGCTGGTGCATTTTGATAACTAGGCCGTGCCATTGGCTATTGATATTGTGGCCTTGGAAAAAAATTCGACTAGTATGGTTGAGCAGGTTTGTAAGGCATGGCTTCCTGCTGCTATTGGATTTGAAAATTATCTTGCCTCCACCTTAGATTGACATGGTTTCTCCAGGGATACCCAGTAGTTTGTTGTTGTCCAAAAGATTGAGCAGCATTGACATGCTCCATAACAAAATCAAGAAATTGAGCAGCTGAGGGACAGTCTTCAAGTGAGTGTGTGGGAGACTGGCATATCAGACATGCCTCTTCCACTTGCACAGCCATTTAGGCTACATGACCCCCATCAATTTCTCAAATTTTTGAGTCAAACTATCCACCTTCCTTTTCAGGTTATTATATCCATTGACCTCATACATTCTTCCTCTTGAAGTGTTCTCTTTCACCAGTTTAGCAAGAGTCTCAATGTCCCTAGAGAGAGTCTCCTACTACATTGAATTCTCACTTATAACCTCAAACAATTCCCAGGCCTCATCAGCTGTTTTGTGAAGGTAAGTACCTCCACATGAGGCATCCACCATATTTCCACTTTTTGGATCAATTCCTTAGTAGAAACTTTAAATAGGTTGCCACTGAGGAATTTGATAATGTGAACATTGCCTTAGCAGCTCCTTAAACCTTTCCCCAACCTCATGGAAGCTTTCAGTTGAGAATTGAGAAAAAGAAATTATGCTCTTCCTCAGTTTACTTCTTTTAGATATGGGAAAGAATTTTTCCAAGAATTAACACTAAAGATCATTCCAAGAGGTTATACTATTGGCAGGGAGCATGGATAACCAAGCCTTGACTTTGTCCTTTAGTGAAAAAGGAAAGAGCCTAAGTTTGGTTGCTTCTTCCCCCAAACCAGCAATATGGAATGTTATACATAAAGCAAGAAATTCATCAATATGCTTGTATGGGCCCTCTTTACATAACCCATGGAAAGAAGGCAACATTTGAATAATTGAAGACTTAATTTCATATTTCCCTCCACAGTAGGAAATTGTATGCAAAAAGGGAAACTATATGCACCTGGTACATAATATTCCCTCAATAGTCTAGGTTGCTCACTCATTTCAGCTGTCTCAAACTCATCAGCAGGGGTGTGTGTAGGATGTCTAGACCTAAGAATTCTCTCAACTTCAAGATTTAAAGGCAAAATCTCAGGGTTAAGAGTTCCTCTCCCAAACATACAACACACATAAACAATGTGCAGCAGAAATGACAAAAACTACTGCTGCAGACTTAAAATTTTGATAGAAATGAAATTGTAATTAAAAGAGTAGAGAATGCAAACTCAAGCAAATGGCTCCTCCTGCTTGCAAAATGTTCCTCTCGGACTACAGCTCCAAATCTGTAAAAATTCAGAAAACTATAAAAAAAAAACTACAGCAGCAATTAATCAAACACAACATGGACAAATACAGATCTACTTCTAAAAATAACAAAAACTTAGATCTACCAATTCTAGATATACAATTTCCCCAGCAGCAGCGCCAAAAACTTGATTTTGTGTTTACCTTGTGGTTATTAAGATGATAAAATAGTAAACAAAGAAGAAAATCACAGAAGAAGTTTGCACAAAAAGGTAACCACAGTCCTGTAAGAATCCTGGGCTGTTGCAGCAAGTTTTTACAAAAAAGTAAGGGTTGTCCACAAGGAAATGTGTTAGAGCATTTAGCAAATCTCCAGATCTGCTACAGATCTGGCAATCTATCCTATTCTACCTTAAAACAAAGAAAGAAAAAGAAAGATGAGAGACTTTTAGGGTTGTCACTTTAAACTAAAAACTAAAGAATATTAAATCTAATTGCAAACTAATCCAGAGATGAGCAGGAAAAGGATTTAAAGAAGAGAGTAAAGGTTTTGGTGAAATTAAAAATCAGATATGGAGAATAATAGCTTGGGATTGGTCTCACTGCTAAATTAGTTGGTTAAAAAGCTGAGCAGAGGAATGATCTGCAGCCAACCTTCATTTTGCTATAAGCACAAATGCAAGGTAAAATAATCCAATTTAGACCAGAGGCTTGAATTGATCTTAAGGCTATGAACTGTCCACTTTAATGGTCACAGATCATCCTAGGAATTTAATTCAATCCAAAGGCTTCAATTAGAACAAGAAAACTACTACAGATGTTGTGGATGCAAGGCTACAAGCTCAGACATCCACAAGAGCATAAAACCTATGAAAATCTAATGGAAATCAAAAGGCCTATAGATTAAATGAACTTTAAAACCAACAATTTCATTGATTCAAAATTGCTTACAATATATTATTCTCAAATCTACAGTCTCTGCATCATCCAGTTCTCTTGCAAAGCTCTCACACTTCTCAATTTATAGATCAAACCTCACCCTAGCTGCTAGGAGAATTTACCCAACCATGGTTGGACTAAAGAGAGAATTGAGAATAGGGAAGAAGGCTAGAATTTTGGCGGGTAAGGGAAATGCAAAAATTGCTCAAACTTCAGATTCTCCCCTTTTTCTGTTGTGTTTCTCCTTATTTATACTCTTCCCCCATCTATCTCAGATCTGTTTTGGCCAATCAGAACAAAGTGGAATCAAATCTGTTATTAGATTGTTGAGGTGGCTGCATTCCCTCCAAGGGACTCCCACAAATTGGTTTGAATTGGGCAAGCACACGTGAGGTAGTTAGGGAGGTTCTCATTCTTTCTCATAAAGTTTCAAAAGTACCCTCCAAGCAATCTAATAACCTCTGGACATGTGCAGCAAAGTACTAGCTGATTTGCACTTCTCAACCAACTGATAGAAGTTTAGAATCTGTGTCTCGGGAGGTTCAGAGAACCTTTCGATAGGTTCTTGCTACAATTTTTAGTTCATTCAATAGGTTTCGTACTCCAATTCGGCAAGTTGAATTCAACTACTCAACTATTCCACATGCTTCAGCTATCCTCTCGATAGGTTTAGGTAACCTCGCGAGATTCAGTACAGCTCCAGGTGTATGTTTGACAGGTTGGAGGTACTTCTCGGAAGGATCTTCTTGCGGTGGTCCCAACAAGTTGACTGCACCTTTCATCTGCTCGATAAGTTCAGGGAACCTCTCAACAGGTTCCAACATACTGCTTGATAGGATCTTTCCTTCAGTCTCAAGCACTCGACAGGTTGTGGGAACCTCTCGATAGCTTCACTTCCCTACATCAGAACCTCTTGATAGGTTTAAATAACCACTCGACAACATCTTTTATTTGCTTCCATAGCTTGGGCATAACTTGGGGTGCTGTAATTCAGTTGTCCAGTACTCAGTAACCTCTTGAGGGGTTTATTCTTCTTCAAATGCAGTGCTGCTGTTCAAAGTATTGCTCTGGGGTGCACACATCTAACATGCACACAACTGAATGATGTGCAGTTGATATAATGGCAAGTTTGAATGCACATAGATGAAGGTATTGCTGCAACTCTCCAATGATCTGTTTGTGATTCTTCTCTGAAGATATGTCTCTTGGCATTTTTGGATGGAGTTCTATGCTACGACTATAATTTACTGCTAACTATAAAACAACACTCAAAACACATTATTAATCAGCTCACATGTCCATCAAAGGTCAGGTTAGGAGGTGAAAAAGGGTATTTTTCACTGATTAGCAGTAGACTCTGTGATTCTAAATCTTTTCTCAAGAAAATGATGTCTTTTGAGGGTTTGCCTTGTAGCTCCGTTGCCATCTGAATGAAATTCAGGAGAGTATGGGGTTGTTCTCTCAAAATATTGGCTTCTAGATTATCAGGGGACACTTTAGGTCTCTCCAAGGGTGCATTCATCACTCCAGCAACCATTGCCTTTGTTATTGCAATTGGGAAACTGCCAATGGTTGTTGACAAAATTGGTTTTGAACCCTTGCTACTATTAACCATGTTTTTATAAAATAGTCTTACCAATCTTGGGTAGACTTGTGTTACTCCGGGCTCTAGGAAGTATCGAAGCCCTGCTTCTTTAAAATGCTGGATTCCCTCTCCACTTATTTCACATTCTTCCTAGAAGGCAACGTCCACTGCGACTTTGGCTCCCACAATATGGTGTTTCATTGATTTTGGGAGTCGTTCTGCTGTAATATTTAAGGACACTAGTCTTTACCTTTATCCATTTGTTTGCCCTTCTCTGGGGTAGACACAGTTTCAACTTCCATTTCTTCTTCGATTAATTCTCTAATAACCACCCCGGAGGATCTAGACTTCTTTCTGGGTAGATCTATTGCTTTCGATTTGGCTTTAATGGTAGTAGACCGTGCAATGTGGCTAAGAAGTGGAGAGTTATTTGAGCTGTTACCTTCTTCCTCCCTCTATCACTTTTTTTGTGGCTTTGACATTTTACAACTTCTTTTTATCTGTAAAAATTGGGAAATAAAACATTATTCAACAAGACATAAATTTCCTATATCGATTCAAAGTCATATACTGATATTTGTTCATTTGGGAATAAAATATCACCGTGCTTATGATTAATCCGTAAACCCTAATTTCAAAATGTCAACGGGAACGTAAATGGGGCTTTCGAAATTAAACTGAGAATGCAAGGGAGGTTAAAAAATGGTTGAGCTGTGTATAAGGGAATTTTGAAAAAAAAATAGAGGCAAATGATGGGTAAAAATGGAGAGTTTGAAAATGGGGCCGACATATCCTCTCACGAATATGTAGCCCCTATCTTAGTGATGTCCTGCTGAACCGGTCATCACGCATGTTTTAACCTAGAATCATCGATCGACTCTATCTTTCTGACTTATATGTGAACTCTTGTATCAGTTAAATTGTAATCGCTACCCTTCAAATGCTAAACATTCCCAAACTTATGAGTAATCATAAATCCATATGCTTGTTCGTAGAAGTATACAATAGGAATTATTTTATGGGCCCTCCAGATTTGACTACAGATCTGGCAATCCTAAATGGAAGGGGATTTAAGGTCACTATTGTTTAAATCCTATGGTAACCTAATGCCTAAACTACATAAATGACTGAGAAGAATGATGGAGTGTGAGAAAATAAATATAAGAAGGGTGAGAAATAGGCTATTAGGTACAGATCTAATGGGTTTTATAACTCAGACTCAGATCTGCTGCTATAGAAGTCCTATCCAATGGCTACATTATCATCAAAGAGGAGAAAGGATCCAACTCACCCCTGTGCCATGATCCAATCCCTTATGGCTATAACCTGTCCACTCAAATGGTCACAGACTATCCAATAGGAGAATCACAGTCCATAGATGGGTCAGAACATATTTATCATTGTAGGCACTACTACATCCAGGCTACCAGCTCAAGAATCCATAGGAACCTCAACCTTTAAAGTTCTGTGTGTGCGGCATAGGCCTGTAATGTGCACTACCCTGGACACACAGGACCAGCATGAGTTTGAGTATTAGCTTTAGGTCTAGCTGTTCACTGCTTTAGAAAGACACCAATGATCCAGTCATAAGCCTACAATCTCTACAGTCAAATCAGATCTGCCATCTGATGGTGGGTCTATACAGATACATGGGAGTCTGTCTCTACACAATCTCTCACAGGGCTACAAGCATAAGTGCAGAGAAGAAGAATTTGTCTTAGATCTATGGATTGGCCTCACCCTAGGGCTATAACCTGTCCACTCAAATGGTCACAGACTATCCACAGAGGCTATCCTGCTCACAGAGGTCTGAGACAGAATAAGTAAATTGCTGCCACCACCATGTTCACAAGGCTACCAGCTCAAGCTCCCATGGGGATTCAAATTTAGTGGATCCTGTGGTGGGGCATAGGCCTGCATATGTGCCTAGCCTGGACACACAGGTCACTTGGATCTAAATAAATCCTGAAAAACAATCCTCCATTACTTACAATACAACTTAGCAATTGAGGATCTCAAGGCAGCAGCCTGGCACAGAACAACCCTCAAACATCAATCCCATACATGTATAACATCCTATTATAAAACTTTATTAAAACTGTTCCAAATAGACATACAAAGGCATAGACAAGTCTTTGAGCTATGGAGAAGAAAAAGGAAAAAAATGCTACCTAAACCCTAACCTTAACCTACTGGAACTCTACAGCCGATTCAAGAAGATAGATTCCCCCCTAAACTAGGCTTAGGCTTATATAACAGTCAGTTGTGGGAGCATTAGGGTTAGGAAAACCCTAATTTTAATGATACAAACGTGGACCATTTCTATTCCTTAGATGCCTCAGGGCGTGTGCATGGAGATTGGAGCATTGGAGTGCGTGCCCAAGTTGCTGGAAGTTCCTAGACTGTCCTTGCAGAAGTGAGAGAAAGTTAAGATCCCGAGCCTCACTAGGTAGCAAGGATTTCCAGGTCTTGTACCGTGATAGAGTTGTCATCGCGGGATTGAATTGACTTGAAGCTCTGCAGTCACGGGACAGATAGTTTGGTCATCGCGAGAATGCTCTGGTCATCGTGGGATTGCACTTTCCATTTGAGTGGTGCGAGAATCATGCGCACAGTTCATTCCTTGGTGAATCTCACGAGGATCCTCGTGAAGAAGCAATTTCATTGTCCTCTGGATTGCGCGAGCAGTCCTCAGAAGATCTGCATCCCGTGGCCACTGTTAAGACCTAAAAAGTACCACTTTTCACCCCTTAACTTAATCTCTGTTAGACCCTTAGTCATGTAATAAATGTGTGTTAAGCTAATTTTGCAGGTAATAAGTAGCAGCTGCAGATACGGCCCTAATCATGCCAAGAAGCCTACCGTTACCCCAAAAGTTCCTCAGAAGAAAGGAGGTTGGACCCAGACAAAGAATTGGATGCAGCATAGGCATAGCAAAGCAGCAACAAGCTAAGAAATGAGCCTCACGTAGATGTCGTAATGTTCAAATTGAATCAGAGAGAATGCTTTCACGGGTTTCAAGGCACATGATGCCTCGCCTGTTCTCGCATGAATGAATGAGAAGAGCCTGTGAAAGTAGTAGACTTACAGCTTCTCATGAGGCTCAGTTATAATTTCTCACGCAGTCTCACGCAGTCTCACCTAGCTCAAGAAAGGAGCCGTTAATCTTTGCATGATTCACTGAGGAGAGAGAGCCCCAGGCATTCCTGCGCGCTGCTGTCGCACAATGGCCGCGGGATACAACCCTTTAGGGAATTGCTCGCGCGATTCAGAAGCCCATGCATCTTGCTTCTTTGCGAGGATCCCCACGAGATTCACTAAGGAACGAGCCGCGCGTGTAATTCCCGTGCCATTAAAATGGAAAGAGCAATCCCGCGACGACCAGAGCATTCCCGCGATTACCAAAGTATCAATCCAGCGACTGCAAGAGCTTCAAGTCAATTCAACCCCGCAATGCCAATTCTATCACACGACAAGTCTTGGAAATCCTTGCTACCTAGCGAGGCTTGGGATCTTAACTTCTCCCCACTTCTGCAAGGGCAATCTGGGAACTTCCAGCAACTAGGGCATGCACTCTAATGCTCCAATCTCCGTGCAGACGCCCCGGGGCATCGAAGAAATAGAAATGGGCTACAATAGCATTGATAAATTAGGGTTTTCCTAACCCTAATACTCACACAGCTGACTGCTATATAAGCCTTATCTTTGTTTATGTGTAAGGACTTTTTTGTACTCCTTCTTGAATCAACTGTAGAATTGTAGTAGGCTAAGGTTAGGGTTTAGGCAGCTTCCTTTTCCCTTTTTCTTCTCTCCATAGTTCAGCACTTGCTGGCTATACCTTTATATGTCTATTTGGAATAGTTTTAATGGAATTCTATAATAGGATCTTATACATGTATGGGATTGAAGTTTGAGAGTTGTTCTGTACAAGGCTGCTACATTGAGTCCTCCATTGCTAAGTTGTATTATAAGCAATAGAGGATTGTTGTTAATGAGTTATCTAGATCTAAGTGACCTGTGTGTCCAGGTTAGGCACATTGCAGGCCTATGCCTCACCACAGGATCCACTAAATCTGAATCCCCATGGGCGCTTGAGCTAGTAGCCTTATGAACATGGGGGTGGAAACAATTTTCTTGTTCTATCTCAGAACTCTGTGAGGAGGATAGCCTCTGTGGATAGTCTGTGACCATTCAAGTGGACAGGTTATAGCCCTAGGGTGAGGCCAATCCACAGATCTAAGATAGATTCTTCTTCTCTGCACTTGTGCTTGTAGCCCTGTGAGAGATTGTGCAGATGCACTCTCAGATTTGTATAGACCCACCATCAGATGGCAGATTTGATCTGGCTGTAGAGATTGAAGGCTTGTGACTGGATCACTGCTGTCTTTCTAAAGCAGTGGACAACTAAGCTTAAAAGCTAGTACTCAAACTCTTGCTGGTTCTGTGTGTCCAGGCTAGTGCACATTGCAGGCCTAGCCCCACACACAGAACTTTAGAGGTTGAGGTCCCTATGGATTCTTGAGCTGGTAGCTTGCATGAAGTAGTACCTACAATGATAAACTTGTTCTGACCCATCTCTGGATTGTGGTTCCCCTATTGGATAGTTTGTGACCATTCAAGTGGACAGGTTATAGCCATAAGGGATTGGATCATGGCACAGGAGTGAGTTGGATCCTTTCTCCTCTTTTGTGATAATGTAGCCATTGGACAGGATTTCTATAGCAGCAGAACTGAGTCTAAGTTATAAGACCCATCAGATCTGTACCTAATAGCTTACTTCTCACCCTTTTATATTTATTTTCTCACACTCCATCATTCTTCTCAACCATTTCTGTAGTTTAGGCATTAGGTTACCTTAGGATTTAGACAATAGTGACCTTAAATCCCCTTCCATTTATGATTGCCAGATCTGTAGCCAGATCTGGAGGGCCTGCTAAAGATAGCTCCCTTGGAGCTTTAGATCAACTTTCCCTGTGGGACAAACTCTTACTTATTAAAACTTGCTACAACAGGCCCTGTATCTTACAGGTCTGTGTATTTTTAGGCTTGCTGCTCTGTAGTTTTCAATCCACCTTTGATTCATTTTCACCAACACATTCTTATCACTGTCTCCAATAAAGTCAGCAGCTAGCACTTAAAATATCTCAACAAGTTTTTCATGCCGCTGCAGGGAATCTTGATCTATTAGTAGACCCTAGATTTTTGTATTCTTTATTTTTTTTTGTACTTGTGCTTGTGATTAATTGATACCGCTGATTTACATTTTAAATTTTTCTTGCAGATATGGAAATAGCAGAGAAGGAAAGTTGAGCTACACTGGGAGTCTAGCTACCTCTGTTTGCACTTCTCTAACCCTCAAAAACTCAGTCTATTTCTCCTTTGAAAATTCTATAGCAGTTGATTAGGATAGTTGTAATTTTGTTAATTGCAATGTGTTTGTAAGTAGTCTTCCCTACTTTTGGTGTGTGTGCATGTTAGGAAAGAGATCCCTCAGTCCCACATTAGAGCCTCCTAACCCTGAGATAGAAAGGGACAGAAGACCAAGAAGGCCCAGACACACCACAGTTGGGCCCTCATCAAACCCAGAGCAAAGAATATGGGTGAAGAGCAACCCAGAACATTGAAGGAATTGAATGCTCCTAATGATTATAATTCCCCATTCAGCATTCAATTCTCGGATGTTCAGGGAAACTATGAGATTAAAACCTCAATCATCCAAATGCTTCCCTCTTTCCATGGGCTCAGCAAGGAAGACCCCTACAAACACATTGACCAATTCGTGGCCTTGTGCACAACATTCTCCATTGCTGGTTTGAGACCAGAAGCCACGAGATTAAGGCTCTTTCCTTTCTCCCTAAAGGACAGGGCCAGCACCTAGTTAGCTACTCTCCCAAACAACAGTATCACTTCTTGGAAAGACCTCAAGACAAGATTTCTGACCAAATTCTTCTCAGAGATAAAAACCAGCCAGTTGAGGAAAGCAATACTTGCTTTTTCCCAATCCCCAACTAAGGACTTTAATCAATCATGGGACAGATTTAAGGAGATGCTCAAACAATGTCCTCACCAAAAGATCCCTGACTGGCAGCTTGTCCAGAGCTTCTATAATGGGATTGATGAGAAAAGTAGAGACATGGTAGATGCCTCTTGTGGTGGAACTTACATGCATAAAATAACTGATGAGGCATGGGACTTGTTCGAGGTCATCAGTGAAAATGCTTTCCGAAAGATGTCCTTGTCTAGAACTGTTCAAGAGCCTTCTCCTAAAATGGGACTTGCTGAAACTTCCAAAGGAAAGATGTATGAAGTTAGTGGAAATAATGACCTAAAAATGCAAATGGCCAATCTTTCTGATAAGTTTGATAAACTATTAACTGTGGTGCAACCCAGATTGGCTGCACAAGTGATGGAGGCATGATGATATGCCAATCTCCACAACACAGTGGAAGAGTGCCCATCTGCAGGGCAATATCCTGAGTATGTGATGGAAAAAGTTATTGCTGCCCAATCATTTGGCTAGCAACAATCTGTTAGCTACAACAAACAACCATTTGGATACCAGTACCAAAATGTTGTTTACCAGTGGTGAGACCGCCCAAATTTGAGGTGGAGACAAGAAAATTACATGCAGCCACAATAGATGTTGGCCTTACCTCAAAGGCCACAGTAGTAGTTTAACCAGAGGGATATGCCCCAAGGTAAAATTTTCAGCATCTACAGCTGCCCTAGCAGCAAAATCAGTTGGTAGTTCCCTCACCTCAGCCTCGAAATGCTTCCTTCGAGGACCAGGTTTTGACCTCATTGCAAAGACTTGGAGTCTTGACTAAGACTGTGACTTCTCACAGTCAAAGTATAAAGAAAATAGAGGAGTAGCTAGGCCAAATATCCAATGCCTTGGCCAAAAGAGAAGAGGGCAGGTTACCAAGCCAGCTAGTGGCCAACCTTATGGGCTAATATTTGATTGGAGAAGGTTCCTCAAGTTTTGAGGGAGCTAATGCCATCACAACCCTAAGGTCTGGCAAGCTGGTAGACAACCAGGTAGGAAAGGAACAAGGAGAGGTCATTTCCAAAGAACTTTCAAATGAAAGTGAAAGAGACTTTGTTAGAGCACAGAACCAAGAATTGCATGCTACCCTGCAACAAGGGAAAAATAAAGAGGCTGTAGTTGAGCCTCAGTAGGAAATAAAAGATAAAAAAACAAAAAAACAAAAGTTTAGTCATAGGCTTACAGCTGAGGAACCAGCAGTACCCCAGTTGCCATTTCCTCAAGCTTTGAGTGGCCCTGCCCCTTTTGATAAGGGGAATGCACAGATAGCAGGAAATGATGGAGACCTTTAAGCAAGTAAAAATCAATTTGCCCCTGCTTGATGTAATTCGACAGGTCCTAGCCTATGCCAAATTTCTGAAAGACCTTTGTACCCAGAAAAGAAAAGCTAGAGGTCATTTGTCCAAAAAGGTCTTTGCAACTGATACGGTTAATTCTGTATTAAACATGACAATGCCAGAGAAGTTGCAAGACCCAGGGATACCCACTATTCCTTACATAATTGGAGACCACACAATTGGAAGGGCCCTTCTAGACCATGGAGCCAGTGTTAACCTGCTGCCATACAGTGTGTATCAGCAGCTAGGTTTGGGAGAGCTTAAACCCACCCCCATTATGCTATTGATGGCTGATAGGTCTGAGAGGAGACCCATGAGAGTGGTCGAAGATGTCTTAGTGGGGGTGTGTTAAGACTTGAAAAGTACCACTTTTCACCCCTTAACTTAACCTTTGATTAGACCCTTAGCCATCTAATAAGTTCTTGTTAAGTGTTTTATGTAGGTAATAACCAGCAGTGAAATAAGGCCAAGAATCCTGCTAAGGAACCTATTTTGGCACCAAAATTCCCTCAGAAGGATGGACTCTAAATCCAGACCTGGAATGAGCCTCGCACAGTCCAACTGAGCTTCCCAAGACTTTACAACAACTACTCGCGCAGCTCTCGCGAAGCTCAAGAGTAGAACACATTGCGCAGTCTGATGCAGTTCAAAGCAGACCTCTCTCAACCCCACGTAGTTCGCTCAGAACGGCTGAGGAGAGAGAGCTTCAGGAGACTCCTCGCGCAGCTGTCGTGCAGTGGTCGCGAGACGCAATTATCAGAAGAGAACTCCTCGCGCAGTTCTCGCACCATTCAAGAAGAAAGCATCCTCGCAAAGACAGAGCCATCCTCGCGAAGATCAATCAAGACATGAAACCTCACACAGTTCAGAACTCATTAAAGCCTCACGAGGAAACTCGTGAAGTCCATTAAAGAGAAGTGCTCGTGAAGTTCTCGCGCTATTCAAATCTGTCCTCGCAAAGATCAACCCAGCGATCGCATAGCTACCTCGCGACTGCTTGAACTCCAACCCCGCGACATCTGAGGCTTTGATGTCTACTCAATCTCGCGACTGCCTAAAGAGCAAACCAAGGCAACCTCGCGATGGTTGAAGCTTCAATATCAAATCATCCTAGTGAAGAGCAAGAGCTACCACGCGATAAGTCTGGGAAACAATGGCTACCTAGCGTAGCTCTAAACTTCAACTTCCATCACTTTAGCAGAGGACCTTCTGGGAATTTCCAACGATTAGGGCACGCACTCCCCCACTCAAATCTTCGTGCACGTGCCCCAAGGCATCCAAGGATCACTATTCGGCCACGTGGCATCGTTAAAATTAGGGTTTCCTAACCCTAATGCGCCGCCACACCATTGCTATATAAACCCATACTTAGCTTAGGTTTAAAGATGCTGGAATAGCTGGGAACACATCTCATTTCTTAGAGACTTGATCTGAGATCATTTTTCTTTTCTTTTTGTAGCTGTAAGTAATTTTCTTTTTCTTTTTCCTTCTCTCCATAGTCCAGCATTTGCTGGCTATGTCTTTGTATGCTTTTTGAACTAGATCAATGGAAGTTTTGTAATAGGATTTGTACTCTGTGGGATTTATGTTTGAATGTGAGATGCTCTGTGCAAGGCTGTTGCCTTGTGATCCGCCATAGCTTTGGCTGTGATTCAAAGCAATGGAGGACTGATTCTAAGGGCCACTCAGATCTAAGTGACCTGTGTGTCTGGGCTATCATGGTCATATACAGCCTTAGCCCCACCACAGGACCCACTAGATCTGAAATCCCCATGGGAGCTTGAGCTAGTAGCCTGGTGACCATGGTGGTGGCAGCGATATTCTTCTTTTGTCTTGGGCTCCGTGAGGAGGATAGCCTCTGGGATAGTCTGTGACCATTCAAGTGGACAGGGTATAGCCTTAGGGTGATTCTTATCCACCGATCCAAGATGGATCCTTCTTCTTTACACCTGAGCTTGTATTAGCCTGGTGGGAGATTGTATAGAGGCAGACTCCCCTATAATTGTATAGATCCGCTGTCAGATGTTAGATCTTATCTGGTTATAGAGATTGTAGGCTTATGACTGGACCATTATAGCCCCACTCAAGCAATGGACAGCTAGATCGAAGGTTGTACTCAATCTCTTGTTGGTTCTATGTGTCTGGGCTATCATGGTCCTATACAGCCTTAGCCCCACACATAGAGTTTTAGAGGTTGAGGTTCCCTATGGATTCTTGAGCTGGTAGCCTGGATGAAATAGTGCCTACAATGATTAACTTGTTTTGACCCATCCCTGGATTGTGGTTCCCCTATGGGATAGTCTGTGACCATTTGAGTGGACAGGTTATAACCTTAAGGGATTGAATCATGGCAGAGAGATGGGTTGGATCCTTTCTCCTCAGTAGTGATAACGTAGCCATTGGACAGGATTTCTATAATATCAGATTTGAATATGAGTTACAAAGCTCCTCTGATCTAGGCTCCAAAACATACTTCTCACCCTTTTATATTTATTTTCCACACTCCATCCATCCTCTCAATCCTTTCTGTAGTTTAGACATTAGGTTACCTTAGAATACCTAGAATAAGTGACCTTAAACTCCCCTCCTTTTTAGGACTGCCAGATCTGTAGTCAGATCTGGAGGGACTACTAGAGATGGCTCCCTTGGAGCTGTAGATCACCTTTCCCTGTGGGACAAACTCTTACTTATCAAAACTTGCCACAATGGACCCTGTATCTTGCAGGTCTAGGATTTCTTAGTTGTGCTGATTCCATCTCCTATTTTATCTTGATTTTAAATTTCTTTTACCACAAACCAATAAACCAAGCACACACTCAGAGATCCGCCAACAGGGTGGACAAGTTCTTTTACCTTACAGACTTGTTTTGGACATGGGCTGTAACAACAGTACATCCCCTATACCTATTATTTTGGGCAAGCCATTCTTTGCCACAGCCAATGCATGCATTCAATGCAAGTCAAGGATCATGGAGATTACTTTCGGACATATGAGGTTGAGTTTAATGTGTATAATAGTGCAAAGTACCCTCAGCTGAACAATGAGGAAAGCTTTGTAGTGGATGTACTAGAAGAAGTTGTTGAAGAAGAATTGCCCACTCTGCTGGAGTGGGGCAACATTGTCACAAGTTTAACTAATGTTTGGGACATGGTAGAGGAAGAAAGCCCAGCTGTTATGCCAGAGGACAAGACCACATTGAAGTCTTCTGTGGGCTTAGTGCAGCATTCCATTTGGAAAGCTACATTGTTGCCTCTTCCTCAAACCAACAAAGCACCAATCCTGTCATCCATCCAACAAACCCCTGATCTGGATCTCAAGAAGCTTCCAGAAATATTGAACTATGCTTTCCTTAAGAAAGATGAAAAACTTCCTATAATTATCTCCTCCTCTCTTACCAATGAGCAAGAGGAAGAATTACTAACAGTCTTGAGGAAGCATAAAAAGGCAATTGGCTGGACCATTGAGGATCTCGGAGGGATAACTGCATCAATATCTCCCATTGGGATGTCCCCACGCAGACTGGTTTATGACAAGGCTTGCCATCTCCCAATAGAGTTAGAACACAGGGCCTATTGGTCCATTAAAAATTTAAATCTAGACCTAACTTTTTCTGATCATCATAGGTTGCTGCAGCTGTCAGAACTGGATGAGCTGAGGATGGATGCATATGCCAATGCCCGGATCTACAAGGAAAGGTCCAAGGCTTTCTTTGACAAGGGTCTGTTGAGAAAGAGCTTCATGGCTGGTGACAAGGTTTGGTTGATAAACTCCAAACTTAAATTATTTCCTGGAAAACTGAAATCCAGATGCGATGGACCTTATACTGTCATCAAAGCCTCCCCATCTGGTGCTGTGGAGATCTTGGACCCAAAGTTAGGGAAGATTATGAAAGTAAATGGGCAGAGGCTCAAGATTTGTGTAGAACAACCAGTGGAGCTTCCTCAGCCCATTCACCTACATGAACCTCCCACTGATCAGTGATCTACAGCCTTGTAGTTTATGTGCCATATATGTTCTATGTGCTTGTTTTGTTGTATAGGTTTTAGTCTTAATATTATTCATTTCTGTTAGTAACATGGGAAATGAATGTTGAGCAAAGTACTAGCACTGCAGCTATATAGACTCTGATTGCATCAAAGTGTTTTATCAGTTGGAATTTTTGCTATGCATGTACTAGTATTAGGGAGGAAAGGAATACATGTGAAGGGTAGATGTTGATGGGAATTGAGTGGGTGCATGACATCGTGCAAGTACGGGCCTGAGCACAAATGGGGCAAAGAGGTCGAGTGTTGGTCTTGATTAAGGGGTTAAATGGCCCCATTTTCATAACCGTGGGCCCTGTCAGAGCTTGCTCGCGAAGTTATGAGGGCGCGCAAAGCAGTATTTTACATGTTCTGGTGTGCGACACCTTGCAAATCCAAGAGATTGTTCTTCACGGAGATCACCAGCTATGTCGCGCGAGAAATATATAACTACTTCGTGTGCTCAATCCCAACGTATACTCCATGAAGTACCTCCGCGAACCACACATAGTTTTGCTTTTGTACTCGCGGAGCTACGATTCTTCTGTGCGCTTTTCCTTCTCATAAATGTACAGTTGTACTGTGCGAGAGTATTGATCCATGAATACCAGTATGAAGTTGTGCGATACACGGGATTATCTTAATTACCAAGGCTAAAATTAGTCCATCATTTAGTGTGAGCTCTCTTTTCCCATAATTATTTGTGTGATTTATCATTCCCAGAACAATCACAATTTATTGTCATGCTCGGAAAGAGACAAAATGTTAATATGACCATCCATATTCCACCGTCCAAGTATTTTAAATACCCAGTTAGTTCATCTTCATCTCATCCCTTCTCCTCTAACCTTAGCAGTCTAACCCTCCTCATCGCCATGGCGAATGACAAACCCACCGAGTTCCCAAACAAATTCTATCCTATGTGGTTGGACCCCCCACCGCATAAGGAGCTGGACCCATTACAATTTCTTTGGGATGAGTATGAAGAATTCCAGAGGATCCTGGCCAAGGAGGAGAAGAAAAAGGAGAAGAGAGAAGAAGAAGCAAAAAAAAAATAAAACAAAAAAATCGAACCACCTGCATCTCCCCCACCATCTTCCTCAAACCCTCCACCACCTACTCCCCCTTGATCCCTGTTCTCTCCCCCCCCCCCCCCCCTCTCCACATGCACCAGGTTGAGGATATCCCTCGGCCAGGGGGGCAGAACTATTTTGTTTGTTCTTAGAATTTTACTTTTCTTTTTAAATCTTTTTGTAATATATTTTTATATTATAATGAAATTTTCTTTTTGTTCTATACTGTTCCATTTACCATCTTTGCTTATTTATGTTTGTCTGCTCTTATGTATTTTTGTTTGTCTTCTTGTCTGTTTATTTGTTCTGTATTGAATCTACTGCACATCCATTTTGGCCTTTGAACCAGTGAGGACACTGCTCCTCATGGTTTGGGGGTGTGGCAGGGTAGGTATGCCAATAGAATAGTTAATTTTAGTACAGTAATGGTGGTGTAACTGGGATGAATAAAGTCAATTTCCACCTAACTTGCTGCAAGAGGAAATTTGTAAAAATTAAAATATTTTTACAGACTTTTCGAAACTGAAAATGTTAAAATCTTGACACCACCATGAAGCTAACATCAGAAAATTTTTCAGTTAATACTTAGAGATCCTAAGAGGAGAGAAACAGGTGAAAATACACCCCATGGGTTAATTTGAGGACCATACCTAGTGAGATTTGGGCCCATCATTTTCTTTTGAAGAGTATTTTTGGCATTATTTATGCTCTGAGGACTGATTGAGTCAAGACCTTTTCACTAAAAGTTAGGCACTTTCAAATTAAAACTGATTGACAGCACTCATGACACTAAGGAAATGATCTAAGGCCCTCATTTGGATAGTTTGAGCCTGAAAACCCAACCTTTTAAAACTACCCTTTGGTATACACTCTTTGAGCCTCAGAAAGTCCTATTCTTCTTTAACAAACACCAGAGTACTTGCACCTTAACCTCTTGATCTGATTCAACCTCACCCTCACTCTAAGAATTTAGAAGGTAAAGGAGAAGGAGTTAAAGACAGTGAGAGTGGTCCAACATTTGGTGGAAGGTGAAGAAAAGCAACTTATGAACAACAGTGTATCAATGGCATTTGTGTGGCAGTTCATCATAAAAATCATAAAAATATTGAATAAAAATAAAAAGAGAAAAAGAAAGAGAAGTCTAGAGAAGAACATCATCTTAAAATTGAAAAGAAGAGGAGAAGCTGGTCACTTTGATTCTGAAATATATCAAGTAAGATGAAGTTTTGCTGAAATGAAGGTTGTGAAGTCATGAATCACTCCTTACCTTACTGATTTCTTAATTTTGATTCCCTTTTTACCCCCTGGATTCTTTATATCCCTCACCCATAAGTCACATTACAACCCATTTAAAAAGACCTTGCAGATCCAAAGTGAAAATGAGCTGTCATGTGGAGATGAAGAGTTGTCCAATCTATGGAGAAAAGCCATGAGGATGTCAGAAATTAGAAGCTCTGCCTATGCTCATGCTTGTAGGCCCATTTGGGGCCTGTAACTGCTCTTGAGCTGTTTTGAATGTGAACTCCCTCAGATGGTCAATGTTGAGAGATAGCTCTGGTAAGAATTGGGTCTGAATTTAAACCTCATTGGGGTTGTATCCAACCTAATTTTTGAATTTAAGGCAAGCTGGGTATTGATTTTTATACATTGAATTTCTAATGTTAAATGAATGAGGGTGATGCAAACAGATGCTAATTTTTGAGTTTTAAATGGCCTGCATTACTGCTGCAGTTTCCTCTAAGTGTTAAAGAATGGGTGTAGAATGAAGCTTTATACATTGAAATCTGTGTTATCATTAATGGCACTATACTTAACTATTCTAATGGTGAAGTTTGTGGGTATCTTTACTGAAAACCCTCAGGAGACTTCACTCCTCCACTAGGGATCACCTAGGGGTTTAAAAGCTTGGTACATATGCTAAATGTACTCGTGATCCCTACGAAAGTGGCATTTAATTAGTTAAAGCTTTGCTAAGGGACTAGCAAAGATTAGGTTTGGGGGTGTGTTACGACCTGAAAAGTACCACTTTTCACCCCTTAACTTAATCTCTGTTAGACCCTTAGTCATGTAATAAATGTGTGTTAAGCCAATTTTGCGGGTAATAAACAGCAGCTGCAGATAAGGCCCTAACCATGCCAAGAAGCCTACTGTTTCCCCAGAAGTTCCTCAAAAGAAAGGAGGTTGGACCCAGATAGAGAATTGGATGCAGCATAGGCACAGCAAACCAGCAACAAGCTAAGAAATGAGCCTCGCACAAATGTCGCAAGGTTCAAATTAAATCAGAGAGAATGCTTCGTGCAGCTGTCGCGAGTTTCTGAAGGTAGCACACCAACTGCTCGCGCTGTTCTCACGCAGATGAATGAAAGAAGAGCCCAAAAAGTAGACTTCGTGCAGTTCTCGCGAGGCTCAGTCATAAGCTCTTGTGCAGTCTCGCGCAGCTCAAGAAAGCAGCCATTAATCTTCACGCGATTCACTGAGGAGAGAGCTCCGTGCATTCTCGCACCTATCGCGATGATCACGGATCTGAGACCTTGAGGCCTTTCTGCGATCTAGAAGCCCATGCATCTTTCTTCTTCGCGAGGATCCCCACGAGATTCACCAAGGAACGAGCCACGCACGCAATTACCGCGCCATTCAAATGGAAAGAGCAATCCCGCGACGACTAGAGCATTCCCACGATGACCAAAGTATCAATCCCGCGACTGCAAGAGCTTCAAGTCAATTCAACCCCGTGACGCCAATTCTATCACGTGATAAGACCTGGAAATCCTTGCTACCTAGCGAGGCTCAGAATCTTAACTTCTCCCCACTTCTGCAGGGGCAATTTGGGAACTTCCAGTAATTACGGCATGCACTCCAATGCTCCAATCTCTATGCACACGCCTCGAGGCATCCAAGGAACAGAAATGGGTCACGATAGAATTGATAAATTAGGGTTTTCCTAACCCTAATGCTCACACAGTTGACTGCTATATAAGCCTAAGCCTAGTTTAGGTTTAAGGACTTTTCTGTACTCCTTCTTGAATCAACTGTAGAATTGCAGTAGGCTAAGGTTAGGGTTTATGCAGCTTCCTTTTCCCTTTTTCTTCTCTCCATAGTCCAGCACTTGCTGGCTATGCCTTTGTATGTCTATTTGGAATAGTTTTAATGGAATTTTATAATAGGATCTTATGCATGTATGGGATTGAAGTTTGAGAGTTGTTCTGTACAAGGCTGCTGCCTTGAGATCCTCCATTGCTAAGTTGTATTGTAAGCAATGGAGGATTACTATTAAGGAGTTATCTAGACCTAAGTGACCTGTGTGTCATGGTTAGGCACATTGCAGGCCTATGCCCCACCACAGGATCCACTAAATTTGAATCCCCATGGGAGCTTGAGCTGGTAGCCTTGTGAACATGGTGGTGGCAGCAATTTTTTTATTCTGTCTCAGGCCTCTGTGAGGAGGATAGCCTCTGTGAATAGTCTGTGACGATTCAAGTGGACAAGTTATAGCCCTAGGATGAGGCCAATCCATAAAGCTAAGATAGATTCTTCTTCTCTGCACTTGTGCTTATAGCCTTGTGAGAGATTGTGCAGAGACAGACTCCCCTGTATTTGTATAGACCCACCATCAGATGGCAGATTTGATCTAGCTGTAGAGATTGTAGGCTTGTGACTGGATCACTGCTGTCTTTCTAAAGCAGTGAACAACTAAGCTTAAAAGCTAGTACTCAAACTCTTGCTGCTTCTGTGTGTCTAGGCTAGTACACATTGCAGGCCTAACCCCAGACATAGAACTTTAGAGGTTGAGGTTCCTATGGATTCTTGAGCTGGTAGCCTGGAAGAAGTAGCGCCTACAATGATAAACTTGTTCTGACCCATCTCTAGATTGTGGTTCCCCTATTGGATAGTCTGTGACCATTCAAGTGGACAAGTTATAGCCATAAGGGATTGGATCATGGCACAGGGGTGAGTTGGATCCTTTCTCCTCTTTTGTGATAATGTAGCCACTGGACAGGATTTCTATAGCAGCAGATTTGAGTCTGAGTTATAAGACCCATCAGAGCTGTACCTAAATGCTTACTTCTCACCCTTTTATATTTATTTTCTCACACTCCATCATTCTTCTCAACCATTTCTGTAGTTTAGGCATTAGGTTGCCTTAGGATTTAGACAATAGTGACCTTAAATCCCCTTCCATTTAGGATTGCCAGATCTGTAGCCAGATGTAGAGGGCCTACTAAAGATAGCTCCCTTAGAGCTTTAGATCAACTTTCCCTATGGGGCAAACTCTTACTTATTAAAACTTGCTACTGCAGACCCTGTATCTTGTAGGTATGTGTATTATTAGGCTTGCTGCTCTGTAGTTTTCAATCCACCTTTGATTCATTTTCACCAACACATTCTTATCACTGTCTCCAATAAAGTCAACAGCAAACACTTAAAATATCTCTACGGCCACTGTGCGACAGCTGCGCGTAGGAGTGCTTGGAGCTCTCTCTCCTCAGTGAATCGCATGAGGATTAAATGCTCCTCTCTTGAGCTACGCAAGACTGCAGAGCGCTTACAACTGAGCCTCTCGAGAACTGCGTGAAGTCTACTTTTTTAGCCCTTCTGTCATTAATCTGCGTGAGAACGGCGTGAGCAGTTGGTGTGCTACCTTGAGAACCCCGCAACAACTGCACGAAGCATTTTTCTCTAAATTAATTGAACCCTGTGACATCTACGCGAGGCTCACTTCTTGACTTGCTGCTGTGCTTTGCCTATGCTACAGTCAAGTTCTCTGTCTGGGTTCAACTTCCTTTCTTCTGAGGAACTTCTAGAGCCCACTTGGGCATCCAATGTATATATCCAGGTGTGTTCTACCTTGGTGTTTCTTTCCTCTGTAAATGGGCTACCAGTTGCTTGGAGTTCTGGTACAAAAGTAGGCTTCTTAGCAGGGTTAGGGCCTTATCTACAGCTGCTACTTATTACCTACAAAATGGGCTTAACACACATTTATTAAATGATTAAGGGTCTAATAGAGATTAAGTTAAGGGGTGAAAAGTGGTACTTTTCAGGTCTTAACACACCCCCAAACCTAATCTTTTCTAGTCCCTTAGCAAAGCTTTAACTAAACATCTACACCTTAATTAAATGCCACTTTCGTAGGGATCACTGGTACATTTAGCATATGTACCAAGCCTTTTAAACCCCTAGGTGATCCCTAGTGGAGGAGTGAAGTCTCCTAAGGGTTTTCAGTGAAGATACCCACAAACTTCACAATAAAAATAGTTTAAAGTGGTGCAGTCAATGGCAAAACAAATTTCAATGTATAAAGCATCAATCCACATCTCTCTAAAATTTAGAGGAAATTGCAGCAGTAATGCAGGCCATTTAAAACTCAAAATTTTCAGTATGTGTTTGCATTTCTACCAATCATTTTACATTAGAAATTCAATGTGCACATATCAGTACTAAGCTTGCCTTAAATTCAAAACTCAAGTTGGATACAACCCCAATGAAGTTACAAGTCAGACCCAATTCTCACCAGGGCTATCTCTCAACAATGAATATCTAGGGGTGTTCACATTTAAAGCAGCTCAAGAGCACTTACAGACCCCAAATGGGCCTGCAAGCATGAGCATAGGTAAAGCTTCTAATTTATGACATCCTCATGACTCTTCACCATAGATTAGGCACTCCCTCATCTCCACCTGACAGCTCATTTCACTTTGGATCTTCAAGGTCTTTTGAATGGGTTGAAATGTGGCTAATGGGTGAGGGATATAAAGAATGAAGGGGCAAAAAGGAAATCAAAATTGAGAAATTAGCAAGGTAAGGAGTGACTCCTGACTTCACTACCTTCATTTCAGCACAACTTCATCTTACTTGATATATTTCATAATCAAAGTGGCCAGTTTCTCTTCTTCTTTTTAATTTTCAGATGATGTTCTTCTCCAAACTTCTCTTTCTTTTTCTCTTTTTATTATTTTTCTTCTTTTTATTTTTTTATAATTTTTATGATGAACTGCCACATATATACCACCAACACATTGTTGTTCATAGGTTACTTTTCTTCTCCTTCTACCAAATGTTGGACCACTCTCACTACGTTCAACTCCTCCTTTACCTTCTAAATTCTCAGAGTGAGGGTAAGGTTGAATCAGGTCATAAGGTTAAGGTGCAAGTACTCCAGTATTTGTTAAAGAAAAAAATAGGACTTTTTGAGGCTCAAAGAGTGTATGCAAAAGGGTAGTTTTAAAAGGTTCGGTTTTCAGGCTCAAACTATCCAAATGAGGGCCTTGAATCATTTCCTTAGTGTCATGAGTGATGTCAACCAGTTTTGATTTGGAGGTGCCTAACTTCTAGTAACAAGTGTTGAGTCAATCAAACCTTAGAGCAGAAAAAAAATACCAAAACACTCTTCAACAGAAATTGATGGGCCTAAATCTCACTAGGTATGGTCCTCTTTTTAACTCATGAAGTGTATTTTCACCTTTTTCTCTCCTCTTTGGTTTACTAGGTGCTAATTTAAAATTTCTAATGTTAGCTTCATGGTGGTGCCAAGATTTTAAAATTTTCAGTTTCGAAATGTCTTGAAATTTTTTTAAATTTTTCACAAACTTCCTCATTGCAGTAAGTTAGGTGGAAATGGACTTTATTCATCCCAATTACACCACCACTACTGCACTAAAGTTAGCTATTCTGTGTAAGTGGTTTTCATTTTCTTGTATGAGATCAGTGGAGGGCTGTCAGGGTTTTGTGAAGATGGGGGTATTGGGGCTGTGTATTGAGGTAGGGTAGGGGAAGGAGTGGGGCTGACATGGGGGTTGGTGTCCTCCCAAGTACCAATCACTGGGAAAAGGGGTGTGGGCATGGACAATGAAGACAGAGGAGGGTGAGAGAGAGATGGGGTAGGGAAAGGGAAATGGGATGTAGTAGGGATAGGGGATCCTGCAGTGAAAGGTGGGGTGGATGGGGGAGCTGCTGCAGCAGTGGTAGTGACAGGATCTTGAACCACCTCTTTGGTAGCAGGGGTGGGCCTTGTAACACCTGCCTCATCTATTTTCTTGGGAGGGGCCTGAGCCTCAGCTTTCTTCTTCTTCTAGGTTTCCATCAGGCTCCTGCTGATTCCCCATTGCCTCTTGGCAAAAGTTGTAGGGGTGAGGGTGGTAGTCTCCTCTCCTTTTGGTATCTTGTACCCTCCCCTCAAAAGCAGTTTGGTGATGACTCTGGCATAAGGGATTGTATGTGGCTCCTTTTTCAACCCTAGCTTCTCCACCAAGTCCTTCATTGCTTCAAAAATTAACCAGGCTGCATGGAAGCCATGGCCCAGAGAGAAAGAGTAAACAGCATCAGCGATAGGAGCCCCCCTCTCCTACTGATGGCCTGAGTAGTAGATGTTCTTTCTCAGGACCTGGTAAATGAAAAGGAGGCTTGGCTCCAACTCTCGTCTTCTTTTGGAATCTCCTGAGGCCTTTAGTCCTCTAGTAAGATCCCTTGCAATGATATCAATTGAGGCACTTAGGGGAGGGCCATATCCACAGCTAGTGTCAAATGCAGCTGGGATGCCCAATACTTCTGCAATCAGCTTGGGGTTAACTATCATCTCGAAATCATCAATCAGCACAAGGAAGCTTGATTGTCCATCTTTGTCCTTGGTGACCCTGATGTGCTGATAAAAAAGTTGCACTAGCCTAGGGTAGGCTAGTGCTGGAATTCCTTTCATCAAGGGTGTCAGACCAGCCTTGCTCATAAACTCAATGGCAGGGGCAGAGAGAGACTCTGTCTCGAAGAAGGGCATGTCGAAAGTTGTTTCAAGCTCTAAGGGGATTGAAGCCATGAGCTCGAAGGGTGTAGAAAACTCAGGGGTTGGCTCCTCCACCTCCTCAACCACTTCCTTCCCTTTTTTCTGTGCCTTGGAAGTCTTGACTTTCTTAGGAGCAAGTTCAACAGGGGCCTTATCCCTGGCTCTTTTCTAGTGCACTCTTAGGGACCATTAGAAACTCTACTTTTGAAGATGAAAAAGGGGTACTGAGATCTGAGTGCTTACCCTAAAATCATAGGGTTTGGTTCGATCTGAAACAGTGTGCACCACGAGATCTCTGAGCAGAGGGCAACTGATGGGGATGACGTTAGGAACAAATCTCTAGGATCCTGGTGTGAATAATGGGTTGTAGAATGGACGCTGGAGGAGAGAGGTGGAAGAGTGCTGGAAGCTAGGGTTTCGCTGGATGGAGACAAGAGAGAGAACTGGAAAAGGAGAAAATCGTGAGTTTGGAATACTTATCGCTAGGCTTGGCGCGCTTTGGAGCATATCCTGTCGCGGGATGGGAAATGAAACTGGCGACGGTGAAAATGCAACTTGGATTGCGCGAGAGGCTCCCAGGCCTCATTTTGGACCCCGCGATAGAAAGTGAAGAATTCCATTTGGATTGCGCGATAGTCTCCCATGCCTCATTTTGGACCCTGTGACAGCAAAGCATTAAACAGAGAGCATGCGCTCTTCAGTCTGCCATTTCCATTTGTGCTGTGGCTGGATCCTAGGTATAACTCACCACCAGGGGCACCCCCAGACACTTTAAAATCAAACATTCAAGCATATGCAGCAAAAATATTATCCAAACATTGTGTATTCAATCAAAAACCACCAATTTAAGAGAAGCAATCATCAAACCAAGCATAAAAAGAAATCAGACCAGACAGGTTCAAACTCAAGTGAGGCCACTAAAATTTTCTAAAAATTTTGAACAAAAGAAGGCAATATAAACCTAACAAAATCAAAGTACATATAATACATCATTGACACATCTGTGAATCAGTTTAATGAAGGGTCCCCTTAAAAGTGAATGGTCTCCATTGGTTCAGTAGGTTTTTCTAAACAAGGCTTAAGCCTCTGACCATTCACCTTCAAGGTTTTCCCAGACTTGGGATCCTTGATTTCCACAGCACCAGATGGGGAAACATTCATGACAATATAGGGGCCTTCCCATCTAGATTTCAGTTTGCCAGGAAAAAATTTAAGTTTGGAGTTAAACAACCAAACCTTATCACCAGCCATGAAGCTCATTCTCAACAGACCCTTGTAAAAGAAAGCCTTAAACCTTTCCTTATATATCCGGGCATTGGCATATGCATCAATCCTCAGCTCATCCAGTTCTGACAGCTGCAGCGACCTGTGATGACCAGCAGAAGTTAGATCTAGATTTAAATTTTTTATGGCCCAATAGGCCCTATGTTCTAACTCTACTGGGAGATGGCAAGCCTTGCCATAAACCAGTCTGAATGGGCACATCCCAATGGGAGTCTTATAAGCAGTCCTATAAGCCCATAGTGCATCATTTAGCTTTTCAGCCCAGTCCTTTTTATCGGTCCTCACTTTCTTCTCAAGGATGTGCTTGATCTCCCTATTAGAAATTTTAACTTGCCCACTGGTTTGCGGGTGATAGGGAGTAGCAATCCTATGGGTGTCAGAATATTTCTTGAGCAAGCTCTCAATTTTTGTTGCAGAAATGGTTACCCCCATCACTGATAATTGCTCTAGGGGTGCCAAATCTTGAGAAGATATTCTGTTTTACAAATTTGAGGACAACTTGATGATCATTGGTTCTTGTGGCAATTGCTTCTACCCATTTTGAAATATAATCCACTGCCAGTAAGATGAAATGATAACCATTTGAAGGAGGAAAGGGGCCCATAAAGTCAATACCCCAGACATCAAACAGTTCCACAATAAGGATGGGCTGCAAAGGCATTGAGTTTCTTTTAGACAGCACTCCTAATTTCTGACATCTCTCACATGTCCTGCAGTGTGCATTGGCATCTCTAAATAAAGAAGGCCAATAGAACCCACATGCAAGACCTTGTCAGCTGTTTTTCTTCCACTAAAGTGGCCCCCACAGGCATTTTCATGGCACATGACCAGAATACTGGGAACAGCACTTTCTGGAACACATTTTCGGATGATTTGGTCTACACAGTATTTGTATAAGCAAGGTTCCTCCCAGAAAAAGAATTTGACCTATGAGAAGAACAGGTCTTTATCCATTTTGGTCCAATGGGTAGGAATCTTGCCTATAACTAAATAATTCACAATGTGTGCATACCAAGGAACCAAGGATTGGATGGCAAACAATTGCTCATCCGGGAAAACATCATTTCTAGGGTCATCAACACATTTCTCCAACACAATTCTAGACAAGTGGTCAGCCACCACATTTTTCACACCCTTTTTGTCCTTGATTTCAATGTCAAACTCCTGTAACAGGAGTATCCATCTAATCAGCCTGGGCTTATCATCTTTCTTGGACAATAGATATTTCAATGTTGAGTGGTCTGTGAAGATTACAGTTTTAGACCCAAGTAGGTAAGGTCTAAATTTGTCAACAGTAAAAACCACTGCCAGAAGCTCTTTCTCAGTTGTGGTGTAATTCAGCTAAGCTTCAGCAAGTGATTTACAGACATAGCTAATGACCACTGGCAGCTTATCTTTCCTTTGACCCAAAACAACACCTATTGCCAAGTCGGATGCATCACAAATCAGCTCAATGGGTAGTGCATAGTCAAGTGTTTGGAGTGCAGGGGCAGAGGTAAGGCATATCTTCAAAGTTTTAAAAGCCTCAAGACATTCAGCAGAAAAATCAAAGGGCACATCCTGGCAGAGCAGGTGGCACAATGGTTTAGCGATTTTGCTGAAGTCTTTAATGAACCTCCTGTAGAATCCTACATGTCCAAGGAAAGATCTGATTTGTTTGACTGTTCTTGGAGGGGGCAAATTTGTAATGAGGTCAACTTTGGCCTTATCTACCTCAATCCCTTCTCTATAGACTACATGGCCCAACACAATACTTTGTGTTACCATGAAGTGGCTCTTTTCCCAACTTAAGACCAGATTGGTCTCCTCACATCTTTGCAAGACCAGGTGGAGGTGTTGCAGCCATTGGCCAAAACTATCACCATATATAGAGAAGTCATCCATAAAGATTTCCAAGAACTTGTCAATCATATCAGAGAATATGCCATACATACACCTCTGAAAGGTGGCTGGTGCATTACACAGCCCAAAAGGCATCCTTTGGTAAGTAAAGGTTCCAAAAGGGCAAGTAAATGTAGTTTTCTCTTAGTCATGAGGGTGCACAGGGATCTGGTTGTACCCTGAGTACCCATCAAAAAAACAATAAAAAGTTTTTCCAGCCAACTTATCCAGAATTTGATCTATGAAGGGGAGAGGAAAGTGGCCTTTTCTAGTTTTAGAGTTGATCTTCCGATAATCTATGTAAACCCTCCAGCCAGTGGTCTCCCTGGCTGGTCTCAGCTCTCCAGACTCAGTTGTAATAACTGTTATGCCAGATTTCTTAGGCACTACTTGGATAGGTGCCACCCATTCAGAATCAGAAATGGGGTAAATTACCCCAGCATCTAGCAATTTAATAATCTCTTTGAGGACCACTTCCTGCATGTGAGGATTCAATTTCCTCTGCATTTTCCTGGAGGGTACTAAGCCCTCCTCTAAATGGATCCTGTGCATACATATTGATGCATCTATCCCTCCGAGATCCGCAATGGTCTAGCCAATTGCCTTTTTGTGCTTCCTCAAGACTGTTAGTAATTCTTCCTCTTGCTCATTGGTAGGAGAGGAGAAGATAATTATAGGAAGTTTTTCACCTTTCTCAAGGAAGGCATATTTCGATGTTTCTGGAAGCTTCTTGATATCCAGATCAGGGGCTTGTTGGGTGGATGACAAGATTGGTGCTTTATTGGTTTGAGAAAGAGGCAGCAATGTAGGTTTCCAAATGGAATGCTGCCCTAAGCCCACAGAAGACTTCAATGTGGTCATGCCTTCTGTCCTAACAACTGGGCTTTCTTCCTCTGCCATGTCCCAAACTTCGACTAAACTTTTGACAATGTTGCCCCAATCCAACAGAGTGGACAATTCTTCTTCAACAACTTCCTCTAGTACATCCACTACAAAGCTTTCCTCATTGTCCAGCTGAGGGTACTTTGCACTATTATACACATTCAGTTCAACCTTCATATGTCTGAAAGTTACCTCCACAATCCCTGACCTACATTGAATGCATGCATTGGCAGTGGCCAAAAATGGCCTGCCCAAAATAACAGGTATAGGGGTTGTACTCTTGTTGCAGCCCATGTCCAAAATAAGGAAGTCTGCAGGGTAAAAGAACTTGTCCACCCCTACTAAGACATGCTCAACCACTCCCATAGGTCTCCTTTCAGACCTATCAGCCATTAACAACACAATGGGGGTGGGTTTTAGCTCCCCCAAACCTAGCTGCTGATACACACTGTATGGCAGCAAGTTTACACTGGCTCCAAGGTTTAGAAGAGCCCTTCCAATTGTGTGGTCTCCAATTATGCAGGGAATAGTGGGTATCTCTGGGTCTTGCAACTTCTCTGGTATTATTATGTTTAATACAAAATTAACTGTATCAGTTGCAAAGACCTTTCTGAAAAAATGGCCTCTAGCTCTTTTTTTCTGGGTACAAAGGTCTTTCAAAAATTTGGCATAGGCTGAGACCTGTCTAATTGCATCAAGCAGGGAAAAATATATTTTTACCTGCTTAAAGGTCTCCATCATTTCCTCTATCTGTTCATTCCCCTTATCAAAAGGGGGAGGGCTACTCAAAGCTTGAGGAAATGGCAACTGAGGTACTGTTGGTTCCTCAGCTGCTAGCTTATGATTAAACTTTTGTTTTTTTCTTTTTTCATCTTTTATTTCCTGCTGAGGCTAAACTACAGCCTCTATTTTTCTCTTATTGCAGGGTAGCAAGCAACTCTTGGCTCTGTGCTCTAACATATTCTTTTTCACATTCATTCAAAAATTCTTTGGGAATGACCTGTCCTTGTTCCTTTCCAACCTGGTTGTCCACCAGCCTACCAGACCTTAGGATTGTGATGGCATTAGCTCCCTCAAAACTTGAGGAACCTCTCCAATCAAATATTGGCCCTTAGGGTTAGCCACTGACTGGCTTGGCAACCTGCCCTCCTCTCTTTTGGCTAAGGCATTGGGTATTTGGCCTAGCTGCTCTTCCAATTTCTTTATGTATTGACTGTGAGAGTTCACAGTCTGAGTCATGGTTCCATGGTTTTGCAATGAGGCCAAAACCTGATCCTCCAAAGAAGCATTTCGAGGCTGGGGTGGGGGAACTACCAACTGATTTTACTGTTGGGGCAACTGCTGGTGCTGGAAATTTGACCTTGGGGCATATCCTTGGTTAAATTGCTACTGTGGCCTTTGAGGTAAGGGCAATATTTGTTATGGCTGCATGTAATTATCTTGTCTCCACCTCAAATTTGGGTGATCCCTCCACTGGTAACCAGCATTTTGGTGCTGGTATCCAAATTGCTGCTTATTGTAGCCAACAGATTGTTGCTGGCCAAATGATTGGGCAGTAGCATCTTGTTCCATCACATACTTAGGATATTGCCCTGCAGATGGACACTCCTTCACTGTGTGTTGTAGAGATTGGCATATCAGACATGCCTCCATCACCTATGCAACCAATCTGGGTTGCACAACAGTTAATAGTTTATCAAACTTATCAAAAAGATTGGCCATCTGTATTTTCAGGTCATTATTCCCAGTTACTTCATACATCTTTCCTTTGGAAGTTTCAGCTAGTCCCATTTTAGAAGAAGGCTCTTGAACAATTCTTTACAAGGATATCTTTTGGAAAGCATTATCACTGATGACCTCGAACAATTCCCATGCCTCATCAGCTGTTTTGTGCATGTAAGTTCCACCACAAGAGGCATCTACCATGTCTCTGCTTTTCTCATCAATCTCATTATAAAAGCTCTGAACAAGCTGCCAGTCAGGGATCTTGTGGTGAGGACAATGTTTGAACATCTCCTTGAATCTGTCCCATGCTTGATTAAAATCTTCAGTTGGGGATTGGGCAAAAGCAAGTATTGCTTTCCTCAACTGGCTGGTTTTTTTCTCTGGGAAGAATTTTGTTAAAAATTTTGTCTGGAGGTCTTTCTAAGAACTAATGTTGTTGTTTAGGAGAGTAGCTAACCAGGTGTTGGCCCTGTCCTTTAGGGAGAAAGGAAAGAGTCTTAATCTAGTGGCTTTTGGTCCCAAACCAGTAATGGAAAATGTTGTGCACAGGGCCAAAAATTGGTCAATGTGCTTGTAAGGGTCCTCCTTGCTGAGCCCATGGAAAGAGGGAAGCATTTGGGTGATTGAGGTTTTAATCTCATAGTTTCCCTGAACATCTGGGAATTGAATGCTGAATGGGGAATTATAATCATTAGGAGCATTCAACTCCTTCAATGTTCTGGGTTGCTCTTCACCCATGACTGCTGTCTCGGTTTCAGTAAGGGGCTCAACTGTGGTGTGTCTAGGCCTTCTTGGTCTTCTGGCCTTTTCTATCTCAGGGTTAGGAGGCTCTAATGTGGGACTGAGGGATCTCCTTCCTAACATACACAAACACCAACAGCAGGAAAGACTACTTGCAGACACATGCAATTAACTCAGAATTATCTAAACAAAATTATGACTATCCTAATCAACTACTATGGAATTTGCAAAGGAAGAATAGACTGAGTTTTGAGGGTTAGAGAAATGCAAACAGAGGTAGCCAGACTCCTAGTGCAGTTCAACTTTGCTTCGCTGCTACTGTCCAGATCTGGAAAGAAAAATTCCAAATGTAAATCAGCAGTATCAGTTATTCACAAGCACAGCTACCAAAGAATAAAAAAAAAAAAGTTGGGGTCTACTAATAGATCAAAATCCCCGGCAACGATGCCAAAAACTTGTTGTTTCGACTTCTAGTGTGTTGATTTATTGTGAAATGATAAGAGCAAAAAATAAAAATCAAAGAGAGATAGAGGGTGGATTCAGCGCAATAAAAATAGCCTAGACCTGCAAGATACTTGATCCTTTGTAGCAAGTTTTGATAAGTAAGAGTTTGTCTCACAGGGAAAATGGTCTAAAGGTACAAGGGAGCCATCTTTAGTAGGCCCTCCAAATCTGACTACAGATCTGGCAATCCTAAATGGAAGGGGATTTAAGGTCACTATTGTTTAAATACTATGGTAACCTAATGCCTAAACTACAGAAATGGTTGAGAAGAATGATGGAGTGTGAAAAAATAAATATAAAAAGGGTGAGAAGTAGGCTATTAGGTACAGATCTGATGGGTTTTATAACTCAGACTCAGATCTGCTGCTATAGAAGTCTTGTCCAATGGCTACATTATCACCAAAGAGGAGAAAGGATCAAACTCACCCCTGTGCCATGATCCAATCCCTTATGGCTATAACGTGTCCACTCAAATGGTCACAGACTATCCAATAGGGGAACCACAGTCAATAGATGGGTCAGAACATTTTTATCATTGTAGGCACTACTTCATCCAGGCTACCAGCTCAAGAATCCATAGGAACCTCAACCTCTAAAGTTCTGCGTGTGGGGCATAGGCCTACAATGTGCACTAGCCTTGACACACAGGACCGACAAGAGTTTGAGTATTAGCTTTAGGTCTAGTTGTTCACTGCTTTAGAAAGACAGCAGTGATCCAGTCACAAGCCTACAATCTCTACAGTCAGATCAAATTTGCCATCTGATGGTGGGTCTATACGGATACAGGGGAGTCTGTCTCCTTGTTGAGACACTATTAAAAGTCTCAACAAGGTATAAGCTCTCAATTTTACCCATGCCATTTGGGGCACTCTTAGGGCTATACTCTGTCCACTTCAATGGTCACAGCGTATCCGATAGAGTCTGTCAAATCCCATTAATTAAACTAGAAATTCACTAGTCTAGTCCAGAAGAGTGGATCGATCATTTCCATAGCCACTGGACCAGCTCTAGCCATGAATACTATTATAGCACTATGTAATGTCAGTGCTACAAGCTCCCCAGATCACCTCATAGACCTGGTTGACATCCATAGGCATTCCAACCCATAAGATCCTAAGTGCTTTGCTAAGGCTAACTGCTCACTAGTGCCCATAAAAAGGACCATGCAATAGGTTGAATAAGACTTTAGATTCAACTGGTCATTGCTACAAACGGCCTGCAATGACTCAGCCTCAAGCTGCAATTACTGTAAAGAGCTCAGATCTAACATCTGATGTCGATTAGGTAAGACAGAGGGGAGCCAGTTACTGTACAAACCTCCTCATAAGGCTCTAGAAACTCATGTGCAGGGAAAAAGAATCCTCCTTAAACATGTGATTGGACAAAACCTTAGGGCTGTACTCTATCCACTATAATGGTCACAGGGTATCCCATTGGTCTGTCCATACCTCAAAGGTCTGAGAAAGAACATGTAAACTGCTGCAACCACCATGGTCTGCAGGCCTCCGAGCTCCCTAAATCTCACTACAAATCTAGCATTGCTTTCCATGTGTCTATCAAACTAAGGGAAATCAGATGGTAAACAATAGATCTACTAGAAACTGAATGGGCTAGTCCCAAATACATAGATCCTATAGATATCTAAAGAAACCATAAGATCTATAGATTTGATTAGGCATTAAAATAGCAGTTCATTGATAATAATAAAACTTACAATGAACTGTCTCCTGGCTACAGCCTGTACACAATTGCATATCCGAATCCCAATGTATACCAAAATCTATTACAAGACTGGAACAAAACTAAACCTGGCTGCTTACAAGGGGATTAGCCAGCAAGTACTGAGCTAAGAGAGAAGAAAATTAGGAAAAAGAGGTGATCAAACCCTAACCCTAGCCTGCTAGAGCTCTCAGCCGACAGAGGATGAAGGAATGATGAAAATAATAAACTCTAAGTATAGCTTATATACTCTGTCAAAATAGCCTTGGATCTAAAGAGATTAACCCTAATTTTTCCAACAGACGTGGCACTGTTACAACCCTTGAATATCTAGAGATGTGCGCTTCAAAATTTATGCCTTGGGAAGTGTGCCCTAATCTTGGGAAATTCTCAAAAGGTCCCTGAGTTAAAACTGAGAAGTGGAGAGCCTGCACTTCGCAGGGCTAGCAGTTGTTTTAGTTTACTCGTGCAATTGCTTTGCTTTCATGGAGTTGCCTTTAGCTAATGGGAAGGGCTCATTCGCGTAGTAAACCTTTAGTGAATCGCGCAGTTGCTTCACGTTGCAATGCTGTAACGGAGATGATCTGGAGAGCCAAAGTGTTTCGCACAGTAGAGCTTCAGGAGCTCTCTCTCGCTAAGTATTCGCGCAGATGGGCTCCTGCGCTCGTATAGTAACTTGTAACGCTCCAGAGTGCGCGAGGGGAATCTGGGCATCTCTCTCTTCCAGGGCCATGCGAGAACTCTGCGCAGTGACTTTTTATTCTCTATACATATAGGCTCGCTGTGTTCCTCGCACGGCTGGTTTGAGGCTTGATCTCCGCGAGAGCTTCGCAACCACGAATTCTGAAGGCTTTACACTACGAGATCTTCACGATGTCTTTACAGCTCTCCTCTTGACTGCACAGCCTATCTGCGTGAGAGCTTCTTCCATTGCATCTTTAGCTTCGCGAGGAGGCTCGTAAACTCTGTGAGGTCTATTTCTTGACACTTTGTTGCACTACACTTATTGTTGTTGCAGCATCCTTCCTTCTCAGCTGACTTCAGTCATCTGCTAGGCTTTAGGTCAATGATGATCAACAACAGTGAGTCACCATGGTGAGCACTACCAAGGTGTTCCATTAGGCTTTAGCTCAGCTGTCATCTTTGCTTGTATTCTCTCTTTTCCTTGGGCCAAATAGCCAGGATTTTGTATTAAGCTGCACATTTTATTACTAACTGTAAAATATACTTAATAAATGATTATTAGTGGGCTTCAAGGTCCATCAAAGGCTAGGTTAAGAGGTGAAAAGTGGTACTTTTCAGTACATAACACACCCTCAAACTTATTCTTTGCTAGTCCCTGAGCAAAGGATAAATTAAAGCAACTACTCTAAGAATTGAAATGCCACTTTTGTAGGGAGCATGGATACATTTAGTGTATGTACCACAAACTGTTTCAGTGGAGATACCCACAAACTTCTCAATGAAACAGCTAACAAAGGTGCAACATTCTCAGGTCAGCTGTCAAGAAACAGAGCATCAGTGCACCTTTGATTCAATAAAAATATGAGGAATTTTGACATGAAAAGCACAGATATCCAATCATCACAAACTCTACCTGAGTGCACAACATTTCCAATTCGCTCATAATAACAGGGATAACACATGTATATCAGCACTGAGCTCATCATTAATTTAAAAATCAAGTTATAGGTCATGCCTAATACTTTCAACTTCAGACCCAATGCTCACCAGAGCATACTCTCACAAGGGACCTTGAGGGTTTCATTTTCTCTCAAGCTCAAGAGCAGTTACACCAAATGGGTCTGTAAGCATGAGCATAGGCAAAGCACCTAAGTCCTGACATCATTAGCATATCCTCATCATAGATTAGACAACTCCTAGTTTCTTCATGACAGCACTTTCAACTTTGAATCACAAGGTCTTTAACTTGGTTGTTATGTGGCTTATGAAGTGGGTTATAAGGAATGGAAGGTTGAAAAGGGATTCAGAATTGAGAAATCAGTAAGTGAAGGAGGTGATTCATGACTTCACCTCTTTGTAGTTCAGTCCCTTTCATTTTCTTTCAAATTTTTCAAACTTGAAGTGGTTAGCTTCTCTTCTTCATTATGATTTTTCCAATGAAATGTTCCTCTTGACTCCTCTCTCACTCCTCTTCATTATTGTTTTTCTTTCTTTTCTTGTATTTTTCTTTCTATTTTTGTTTTTATTTTTGTGTTTGTAAATTGCCACCTTTTTCCTTAGCTGCTACACTGCTCAACTTTAGGTATCTCTTCTCCATTCACCCAATGTTGACCCTATCTTGTCCATCTTCAGCTCCTTCTCCTTTACCTTCTGAATTCTCAGAGTGAGGGTAGGTTTGAGTCAGGTCCATAGGTTCAGGTGCAATTACTCAGGTATATTGTGAAGAAAATTGGAAATTCAGGCTCAACAGGTGTGTGCACAAGGGCAGTTGATTAGGATTTGGTCTGTTTAAGCTCAAACTATCCAAGAGAAGGCCATGATCCTTTCCTAGGTTTCATGTGTTTTGTCAGTTGTTTTAAGTTGGGGGTGCCTAACTTCTAGTGAGGGCATTACCTCAGCCAGTCCTTAGAGCTAGAAGAATTGCCTCAGTCACTCCTCGAAGGAAGGAAAAAAAAAAATTTGTAGGCCCAACTCACACTGGTTATGGTTTTCCATTGAACTTTTAAGTATGTCCTTACCTTTTTCTCTCTTTAATGTCTCACTCAGTACTAATACAAGTGAGTTTACTTGGTGTTCACATCATGGAAAAGTTAAAATTTAAAAGCTTATAATGCCTAAAGGTCTACAAAATTTTAAATTTCTCAATTTTTTTTTTTAATGATTCTTAGGTGAACATGGTTCTATTTCTATCTTACTCACTTGAATCTGCTGCACTTAGGTTTACTGTTTCTTTGGCAGAACCTGCCACACCCCCAAACCTATGAGGAGCAGTGTCCTCACTGATTCAAAGGAAAATGATTGTGCAGTAGTGAACAAACAGAGATATATAAAACACTACACTAAAGCAGAGAAAAATCAAGAAATGAATACACAACACATTAACAAGCACACAAACAGGCAAACAAAGATGAAACAAAGTAAGAGGTACATAGAAGTAACAAAAAGAAAGTTCATTATATTAGAAAATGTATTTACAATACACTACTCCTAGCTCAAAACATGTGCACTATGCTAACCATCTAAGGGTCAGCTGGTTCATTCTTAATTTTAACCCCTTTTCCTTTATCTTTCTTCTGCTGTACAGTTGGTGGTGGGGGTACTCTCCCAGTTGCTGCAAGTAGTTCCCTCTCTCTAATTTACTAAACCAATTAAAGCACAGAGGGAGAGTTGCAGAGCTTACCCAATGCGAGCTAGGGTTCCACCTAGAAATGTGCACAGTGGCTTAAATCCCCCCAAACCGTGCTCAAAGTAACCAGGAATAGCTGGGGAGCAAAATGGTGAGAGGAAAAAGCTTCAGATGGAGTGGCTCAAGCTGTGGAGAGGAAAAAAGAGAAAGAGGGGCTCGCTTTTGGGCAAAGAGAGAAACTGAAGCAAATGAGGGGTTTCGTTGAGTTTATAGAGCAAATCCTGTGGTTCTCGGAGTTGGCTTAAGGCTCTCACAGAGTGGGATTATCGCGCAGATGGCTTTTAAGTCTGCGAAAGGTTCTATCGCACAACAGAACAAACTGCCGCACAGTGCCTTTTCACAGAGCTGAGGTCTTGGCTGTAGTACGCGAGACCTTGATATGCTTTAGGAAATTGCCTCGCGCAATACTCGCGTAGAACATCGATAAGGCATCCTTTTCACACAAATTAAGCTCGCGAAGTAGAAAGCAACTCCGCGAGACACTTTCACAGCCAGTGCTTAGCTGTTCTAGCGCACAAGGAAGCCAAAAGATGGCTTGCACAGCAAATTCAAGCCTTCAAGCTCAACAAGATAGTATTTCTTACACAGCCTTCACTCTTTTAATCTCAGTGCAGCACTTTGGTTGGTGCCTCATGCTGTTGTGCACCCAACCACTATGCATGAGCACCAAGCCTCAGACAGGTGCTTCATTTCACTCATGAAAAGCTTATATTCATTTTTAATCAGTTGTTCATCAACATTGCAGAATTGTAAAAGTAGTTTTTCAGCTCGATTTCATGCAAATCACGATCAGGGTATCTCAGCCATTCATCAACAAACACACAGTTGATTTAGATGATACAAAGGCACATGTTTTCATTCACAAACAATTAAAACATAGAAAAAGCAAAACAATAAAACCAACATAACACACAAAACACAAATGACAGAATTCTAAAGAACACAATTATTACCAGTATTTGGCTCACTGGGCATTAGCTTCCTCCTGAGTAGAGGATGCATCACCAATCATAAACTGACCTTTTGGGTTTGACAGGGGCTGACTAGGAAATTTTCCTTCCTCTCTCCTGCTCAGAGCATTACAGATCTGACCAAGCTGGTCCTCAATCTTTTTGATACTCTGTCCATGAGAATTGCCAGTCTGCACCAAGCTCCCCAAATTCTGCATTAAAGCCATCATCTGCTCTTCAAATGAAGAGGACCTGGGCTGTTGTGTGGGCAGAGCCAACTAGTTAAACTGTGGGGTAGGTAATAGGAAATTTTACCTTAGTGGGTAACCTTGATTAAACTGGTGCTGTGGTCTGTAAGGAGCTACCATCTGCTGCTATTGGGGTTGAGGATATGAGTCTTGTCTCCACCTCAGATTTGGGTGGTTCCTCCAAGAATACCCAGTAAGCTGATGCCCAAAGGTTTGAGAAACATTGGCATGCTCCATAACAAAATCTGGAAATTGGTTGGCAGATGGACAATCATGAATAGAATGTCTGGGGGATTAGCATATCAGATATGCCTCCTCCACTTGTGCAACCATCCGAGGCTACATCACATTCATCAATTTGTCAAACTTCAAGCTCAGGTTGTCCACCTTCCTCTCCAGATCACCTTGCACCTTCACTTCATATATTTCATCTCTTGAGGTAGCCTCTTTCACCATCTTAGCTAGAATCTGACTGTCATTGTGTGACAGAGACTCCTGCTGCATGGAATTTTTCCCTATTATGTCAAACAGCTCCCAAGCTTCCTCAGCTGTCTTGTGGAGGTAGCTACCACCACAGGAAACATCCACCATATCCCTGCTCTTGGCATTAATTCCTTGATAAAACACTTGGACAAGCTGCCACATTGGGATTTGGTGGTGGGGGCATTGTTTTAACATCTCTTGGAATCTTTCCCAAGCTTCATTAAAATTCTCAGTTGAGGACTGAGTGAATGACAGAATATTTATCCTCATCTGACTTGTTTTGTTCATAAGGAAAAACATTGCCAGGAATTTGGTTTGAAGGTCACTCCATGACTGTATGCTGTTGACTAGGAGTTTTGATAGCCATGTGTTGGCTTTGTCCTTTAATGAAAAAGGAAAAAGCCTCAATTTAGTGGCCTCAGCCCCCAAGCCAGCAATGTTGAAGGTAGTGCAAAGTGTTAAAAATTGGTCAATATACTTGTAGGGATCTTCTTTACTCAGCCCATGAAATGAAGGCAGCATACTAATGGTGGAGGATTTAATTTCATAGTTTCCCTCAACAGAGGGAAACTGAATGCAGAAGGGAGTGGTGTACTCCCTATGTGCATTATATTATTTCAATGTCCTCTGCCTCTCAGCCATGGTAGCTAGTTCAGTCTCAATAGCAGGGCCCTGGGTGGTGTGTCTAGGTCTAAGGATCCTTTCCACCTTCGGATTTGGGGATTCCAAGTCAGGCTTTAAGGACCTTCTACCGAGCATACACTCACCAATAGTAATGAAAATGCTTACAAGCACACAGAAAGAATTTCAAATAAAAAAAAGTAATAACTACACAGATTTACACTAAACAAAATAACAGGGGATTCAACATAAATGGCATGAGATTTAGGGGAAAGAAAGTGCAAACAGAGCTAGCTACACTCCACTTGAAGCTCTAACTTTTCCCTTATTCTGTTGTCCATTTCTGCAAAATTCCACAAAGAATCAGTAGTACTTTAATTCTAGATTAAACACAACTACAAAGAATTTGTTAGTCTAAGTTATAGTATAACTCAGGTCTACTAAAAAGATCAATATCCCAGGCAACGGCGCCAAAAACTTGTTGTCCGGTTTTTCGAGACTCTTGCTGCATGTTTTATTAAGAATAGTGGAGAGAATAAATCAAGAGTGGGGAATTGGAGATGGGTCAGCACAGCAAGTCTGAAATACACACAGTCCTATAAGAAACAGGGTCCATTGTAGCAAGTTTTGATAAGTAAGAGTTTGTCCCATAGAGAAATTAATCTAAAACCCAAAATGGGCTATAATAGTAGGCCTCCAGATCTGACTACAGATCTGACAATCCTAAAGAAAGGGAGTTGGGTGTCACGACTACACTAAATTAATCCTAAAAGCAGAGAAATAAAATGTAGCCCTATCCTAAAGAAAGGGGTTAAGTGGAGGATGGAGGTAGTGTGTGTAAAAATAAAATACAAAAATTATGAGAAGTAAGCAGGTTGAGCTAGAGCTAATGATACAGTAATGTAACTTAGATTTAGTCTGTCTCTGCAGTGCGCCTTGCTAAGACACTATTAAAAGCCTCAACAAGGTATAAGCTCCCAGTTTAACCCATGCCATTTGGGGTGCTTTTAGGGCAATACTCAGTCCACTCCAATGGTCACAGGGTATCCGATAGAGTCTGTCAAATCCCATTAGTTAAACTAGAAATTTGCTAGTCTAGTCCAGAAGAGTGGATTGATCATTTTCATAGCCACTGGACCAGCTCTAGCCATGAATACTATTATAGCACTATGTAATGCTAGTGCTACAAGCTCCCCAGATCACCTCACAGACCTGGCTGACATCCATAGGCATTCCAACCCATAAGATCCTAAGTGCTTTGCTAAGGCTAATTGCTCACTAGTGCCCATAAAAAGGACCGTGCAATATGTTGAATAAGACTTTAGATTCAACTGGTCATTGCTACAAACGGCCTGCAATGACTCAGCCTCAAGCTACAATTACTGTAAAGAGATCAGATCTAACATCTGATGTTGATTAGGTAAGATAGAGGGGAGCCAATTACTATACAAACCTCCTCACAAGGCTCTAGAAGCTCATGTGTAGGGGAAAAGAATCTTCCTCAAACATGTGACTAGAGACAACCTTAAGGCTATACTCTATCCACCACAATGGTCACAGGGTATCCCATTGGTCTGTCTATACCTCAGAGGTCTGAGAAAGAACATGTAAACTACTGCAACCACCATGGTCCGTAGGCCTTCGAGCTCCCTAGATCTCACTACAGATCCAGCATTGCTTTCTATGTGTGTATCAAACCAAGGGAAATCAGATGGTAAAAATAGATCTGCTAGAAACTGAATGGGCTAGTCGCATATATATGGATCCTATAGACATTTAAAGAAACCATAAGATCTATAGATTTGATTAAGTATTAAAATAGCAGTTCATTGATAATAGTAAAACTTATAATGAACTGTCTCCTGGCTGCAGCCTGTACACAACTGCTCATCCGAATCCCAATGTATACCAAAATCTATTACAAGACTGGAACAAAACTAAACCTAGCTACTTACAAGGGGATTAGCCAGCAAGTGCTGAGCTAAGACAGAAGAAAAATAGGAAAAAGAGGTGATCAAACTCTAACCCTAGCCTGCTAGAGCTCTCAGTCGACCGAGGATGAAGGAAAGATTAAAATAATAAACTCTAAGTACATCTTATATACTCTGTCCGAACGGCCTTGGCTCTAAAGGGATTAACCCTAATTTTTCTAGCAAATGTGACACTATTACAACCCTTGAATGCCTTGAGATGTGCGCTTCAAAATCTGCTCCTCAAGAAGTGTGCCCTAGCCTTAGGAAATTCCCAAAAGGTCCCTGAGTTAAAACTGAGAAGTGGAGAACCCACACTTCGCGGGGCTGGCAGCTATTTTTGTTTACTTGCATCGTTGCTTTACTTTCATGAAATTTCCTTTGGCTGATGGGAAGGGCTCATTCGCATAGTAAACCTTTAGTGAATTACGCAGTTGCTTCACGCTGCAGGGCTATCGTGGAGATGATCTGGAGAGCCAGGGTGTTTCGCGTAGTAGAGCTTCAGGAGCTCTCTCTCGCTAAGTACTCGCGCAGGTGGGCTCCTACGCTCGCGTAGTAACTTGTAAGGCTCCAAAGTGCGCGAGGGGAACTCTGGGCATCTCTCTCTTCCAGGGCCATGCGAGAACTCTGCAAGGTGACCTTTTGTTCTCTATGCATATGGGCTCACTGTGTTCCTCACACGACTGCATTAAGGCTTGATCTTTACGAGAGCTTCGCGACCACGAATTCTGAAGGTTTTACACTGCGAGATCTTCGCAATGTCTTTACAGCTCTCCTCTTGACTACACGACCTATCTATGGTGAGAGCTTCTTCCACTGCATCTTTAGGTTTGCGAGGAGGCTCCTCAACTCTGTGAGGTCTATTTCTTGACACTCTGCTACACTACACTTGCTGCTGTAGCAGCATCCTTCCTTCTCAGCTGACTTCAGTCATCTGCTAGACTTTAGGTCAATGATGATCAGCAACAGTGAGTCACCATGGTGAGCACTACCAAGGTGTTCCATTAGGCTTTGGCTCAGCTGTCATCTTTGCTTGTATTATCTCTCTTCCTTGGGCCAAAAAGCCAGGATTTTGTATTAAGCTGCACATTTTATTACTAACTACAAAACATACTTAACAAATGATTATTAGTGGGCTTCAAGATCCATCAAAGGCTAGGTTAAGAGGTGAAAAGTGGTACTTTTTAGTGCATAACAAACCTACTATGGCAAGCTAAACCTACTATGGGTCAATTATGGTCAGTGTAGTTGTGGTTATAAAAAGAAATTGTATCTATGTGCAGGTATAATTATTTAATTAGCAGTGGTTAATTGAGCTCGACGTGTGAATGTGTGTTGTGCATACCATGGTTACATTAAGCATGGATTTATAGCTTTGAATTGATGAATGAATTGCCATGGAAAATGTATGGTTTTTATTGTGAAGAGCGTTGATGTTATGTGTGAATGAATAGAAGTCTTAGTCTCATGGATATATTTTTTGTATATGTTTCTTCTGAGTTTTGTTGTGGTTAATCTTATGGATGGGTTTAAGTAGTAGACTACGGATTTTGTTCCTCGGCTCGATTATGATCCGAAGAAAAATATAACGTCAGTTTGCAAGGACGAAAACTGCTTTTAAGGAGGGTGCACCCCCAATTTTCTGAGCCCGTAGGTACGATCAGGTGCATGTGTCAGTTATAGCACGCAATACTGTTTTGGATTTTCCGAACGAATGTTTTAGACATGTTTACACTTCATTGAGATTGTGGATAAAGGTTAATACACCGTTGAGGCATAATAGCTTAACACCAAATTCGACTGATACATGGTATGGGTGTGAGGTTCCACGCCGGATCATACCTTAGTTGAGTGAGAACTAACACCACACTTAGGCGTTTATGTTTTGCAAGCAAATCAATGCCAATTGGATAAGTGATAAACACACAAGTGGTGTGTGTGTGCTTCACATTGAAGCAACCCCTAGTATATAAGGGGGAGGCTTCTCACGTAAGCATTGTTCTCTTGGGATTTTGCATGAGTTTTAGAGAGAGAGAAGAGGAGAAGCTTTACTGCCCATGTGAGCTCCTTGAACACCGCGAGCTCAGATTGGTTGTTGATCTCCCTCTCAATCTCCTCCTTTATTCAATTATTAACATGAGAGGTAATGGTTGATCGTGGTTGGAATCCATGAGAGCTAGAGAAAAATCTCGTTCCTACGAAACCCTCTTTTAGGGTTATTTTGAAACCTCGGTGTTCTTGAACTCGTAAGACCCCTTGAGTGTGTGATTAACTGTGCGCATCGTGTATATGTGATGGGTTGAAAGCTAGAACGAAAATCTGATACAATCAAGGGAAAGTGGGCTTCAAAACCCATTTCACGTACAAGTGAAACATCTCCGATAATCGATCATGAGGTGGGCTTCAGAACCTACCTCACGCCTTTGAAGGTAAAATCCCTTGGATTTTTATGGTCTTAATTAGTATTTAAATTGCTTTAAAAATGTATGAATAAATATGAGATTGAATGGGAAGATAGAACGAGGAGAAAAGAATCTGAAAATAGAGTAGAGTACAGAAATTTGCCAAGTCGCCGGCGCCACTTTGGAACTTACGCGCGCCACTTAGCTTCACGTGAAAATCTCGCACATGCAAAATACGAGCCATTTAAGGTAGAAAAAATGACCTAAGAGTCTCGCCCGAGCAGCTTGGGAGGTGCCACGAGAGTTTCCGGCACGACTCACCCACTTTGGCTCATTTTGGATTTTTTTGGAAAATCTTCCAAAATTTTGATTTGTAAGGTTCCTTGATTATTGATAAATGGAATTTGAATGTCATAGGTTATAAATTGAGGGTCAAGATCTTCCATTAGGATTTTGCATCGTATTCACATGTTTTGCATGTCTCGTAAAGAGGTAGGGGAAAATTCAACACAAATTAACATTTTTCTTGAATGGCATGAATATGATACATGGATTGAATTTGACTGTATTTGCACCATATTCGAATTCTTTGAAAGATAAGTTTTGTTTCGCTTTTGATCACGACACATGAATAATTAGTAAGCTTTGAATATGTATCTGAAAATTCTGATATCTAAACTCTGAATATGCATCTAACTCTGAATAAGTATCTGAAAGCTTATGTACTATCACACTGCACTTTGTTTAATATATGTATTAAAATCTGCACTTTTGAGTTGAGGTTCATCAGAACGAATCCCCAAAACTCTTTAACTGGTACGACCGTCCATCTGAACTGATAGGGCAATATATCAGTCCATCTGATTTCTGGTCTGCCATGGACAATTACTAAGAGTTCATGGAACGATAATGGTCAAGGGGGATTCCCATAGGTAGAACATAGGCTCCCAATGCTATATATGCTTGGGAGATTTATTTAAGTTATATTTTAAGTTAAGCACTCAGACAAGATGAGGAATTGCATGTAAATCATGATCCATCTGAATTCGATTTGAATCTGTTTTTGCATCTTTATTAAATATGAAATGTAACGATATAAAAATGTGATTTCTTTGATTGACCACTGCTGAGCTTAGACTGTTAGCTCACCCCAACTATACATCATAGGTGTTGACGTAGATAAGGATCTAAAATCGCAAAGTGACTCAGAGTACGTTCCTTAGGAAGACGCTGAGATCCAGCCAAAGGAGTTCTTCCCGTTGGTGTAAATTGTATTTTGTAAGACTTAGGCTTGGTACGTCCTACCATTTTGGTTTTAAAACTTTGGATACTTGAAATGTTGTAGATACATTTTGAAATCCCACAGTTTTGGTTATGATCGGTAATCACTGAAGGTTTATTTTGTTTTGTCCATTTACTCTATTTAGAATTGGAAAATTCTTTTACAATATTAAGATTGTTTATCCAGAAGTTATCTGCTTTGAATATCTACTTATGTGTGGATGTACCAAGTAATCTATATTCAGATTGTGACCTATGAGCCAAAGGCACGGATTTCGGGGAAAGGAAATCTGGGTTGTCACAATATCAGAGCGAGGAGTCAAAACAAAGCACATAATATATCAGGGGAAATAAGTACATGAGATAATGGAATATGTATATCAGAGAATCGAAACATATCAGAAAATCGAAACATATCAGAACAAGTCGTATCATCAAATTTCAGTGATGATACCCACAAACTTCTCAACAAAATGGTTAAGCATAGTGCAATATATGGCACAACAGATTTTAACAAATAAGGCCTCATTACACACCTTATTCATTCAAATTTAAAGGAGGTTAAAACAGTCATGGCAAATATTTTAATACATGAATCAGCATTTCTTTCCATCACATCCAATCAATTTACATCAAGAGTGTAGTGTGTGAAAATTAGTACTAAGTTCGCCATTGATTTAAACATCAGGTTTAAACATTGCCCACTGAAGTAAATCTTTAGACCCAATCCTTACTGGGGCTGTCTCTCAAAAATGAAGCTCAAGATGTTCACACTCTCATCAGCTCAAGATTAGTTGCAGACTCCAAATAGGCTTGCAAGCATTAGCATAGGCATTATTTCTAATTTCTAACCTCCTCATGTACTTTTTTATCATAGATTAGGCATCCCCTTGTCTCCACATGACAGCTCATTTCACTTTGGATTAATAAGGTCTTTTAGATGGGTTGTAATGTGGCTTATGGCTGAGGTTTAAAAAGAATAGAAGGGGTAGAAAGGGTTCAACATTGAGAAATCAACAAGGGAAGGAGGTGGTTCATGACTTCACCATCTTCATTTGTATTTTTCAGATTTGAAGTAGCCAGCTTCTTCTCTTCTTTTTACTTTTTCAGATGAAGTACTTCTCTTGACTTCTCTTTCTCTTATTTTTATTTATTTTTTATTTATTTTATTTTTATTTTTATGAAATGCCACAACTATACAACTGATACACTACTGCTTATAGCATTCTTCTCTTCTTCTTCCACCAAATGTTGAACCCAGCTCACCTATCTTCAACATCTTCTCTCTTACCTTCTAAAATCTCAGAGTGAGGTGATCAGTCATGTTATTTATCATTTTATCACCTGTAACTTAGTGATGCTAGGCTTTAATTTGCTACTAATAAGTTACTGATGTGCAGATATTAAAGATAAATAGTAAAAGAGAGCCTAAATATTAATATTCATCAAAATGAATTCAAATAACAGTAAGAACAACGATTGAGGGTGTAAAGACAATTCACCAATATAAGAAAACTAAGAAATCTTATTTAACGATTTTGTGCTACTATTGAAGTAAAAAGAAAAAAGAAAGAAATAAGAAATCGTAATTTTACGATTCTTTAAAAAGACGATTCTTCAGAAGTGACAAAAGAGTAAAGATAATACAGAAGAAAAAGGCAATGAATCGTGAATAGAAAATCATCCAGTATGAAAGCCATGAAAGAAGAAAAAATCATGATTTACGATTTTACAAAGAAGTTATAATAGAAGAAATTATTATCTACGATTTCTGAAAATAGAAGCTTTCCTATTTACTGATACTACTGCTAATCACGTGAGAGCTATCACCGCCATTAACAGAATTAGAAGACTCCTAGAATTAGAAGTTTAGCTGATGACGGATTTGAGAAGATTGATGAAGATATACTCCGAAGGACTCCGTTGTTAAAGATTAAAGAACCTTCCATAAGTGCATCAACTAAAGAAAGCAAGGAAAAGATGAAATTAGAAGTAGAGTTATATTAGGATAGATTTTACTTCTTTTATTAGATTTAGAACTTGTAAACCGACTCCTTTTGATCTATAAATAAGAGGGCTTGGTATAGGAATAAGCATCAAAGAATTTCAGCATCAATTGACGCCCGAGGTTGGATTTTCTTTCGATCAGTAGTGTAAAATAATTAGAATAGATAATCAAGGTTTCTCAAGAGCAATTGATAACTGCAATTGAGTGCTGAAGATTAGAGTAGATGTCTGTAATTTCTCAGGAGCAATTGATAACTGCGGCTGAGGGGTGAAGGATATATTTTACTTTGCTTTTTAGTTTAGATTTTATTTTATACAATTTATAACTTTATAAACATCTTCAAGTTTTAATTTAAATTGAAGACTCAGGTTAGAATTTGCAGATTAGTGTAACGGTTTTTACTTTTCCATCTTCAGTTTTCTAAGGTTTGATTGATGCCCAGATTTTAGGAAGTTGTTGATTAGATTAAATCTATATTGATAGGATCTTAGACTTAATTGACGACCAATGTTAGGAGACTAGAGATATGGTGTAACGGTACTATTTATTTTCATAAATATCCGATAGCTGAAGATTGGGATTGACAACCTCAATCAGAAGGAGGATTTAGATTTATTTTATGTACTTTAGATTAAAATAAATTTTTTTATTCATATTTTTCCAATATATTAGATCTTAAAGATAAATAGAAGTTTTTAAAATAAGAATTTAAATAGAATATATAAATAAGAGATAAATAGATAAACAAACTTTCTCGTGGGAATGATCCTATACTAGCTCTATAATTTCCATTGTGCGCTTGGAATAAGTTAAGACTTAAATTTAACATAATACATAAAATAAGCCAATCATGTTTTTGGTGCCGTTGCCGGGGGAGCGGAATTTATCTTTATTTCTATTTTTATCTAATATTTTTATTCTTTTAGAAACCAATATTTATCTTTCTCTTTGTATATTTATTTATCTTTTATTTTTCTTTGATCACTTCTTAATCTTTCGCACAACTATTCGGAGTAGTGAATTAAAGGTTTCCAACTTCTGCCGGCCTCAAAATTTAGAAGCTCAAATTTATTTCTCTCCCTGCTTGCTAAAATAAAAAGTCAAAAATATTGAAAACAAAAATAAATATAATTACTGTTCTAGCCAAACTGTCCTGTTATTAAAATAATTCATTATGACGGGCAACGGTCAGAACATGACTCAGACCGTGGGAGAATATTATGCATTGACACCTCTTACCCTACCCCCATGTATTCAAACCCCTATTACCGGTTATGAGGCTTTCGAAATCACGCCAAATATGTTTCAAATACTTCTTACTTTTCGCGGGCTGATTGAGGATGCCCCCAATGGCATTTAAATAATTTTATAGAAATGTGTAACATTTTTCAAATTAAAGAACTAACAGGAGTATCCATTCATTTAAGGCTATTCTCATATGCTCTTAGGGACGAGGCAAAGCAGTGGCTACACTCTTTACCCCAAAATTCGATTATTGGTTGGGAGGGATTAAACCACGAATTCCTTGAGAAGTACTTCCCAATGTGAAAACGAATAGAATCTGACATCTTATTTTAACTTTCCATCAATTTCCGGATGAACCTTTTTACGAGAGTTGGAGTCGCCTCGAAGATCTTCTCTATATGTGCCCTCATCATAGGGTCGCCAAATAGCAAATAGTGCTCACTTTCTATGAAGGATTAAATGACCAAACTAGGCATATGATTGATGTTGCCTGTGGTGGTATGTTTCATAATTTAACAGCAGTGGATGCTTGAGAACTCTTTGAGACCCTTGGCAAGGAACCGGTGCAACACCAAGCATTGGGTGAGATTGATTCAAAGGCCATAATGAATATGCCCCCTAAGCAAGGAGGATTATATAAATTAAAGTCAAGGACGAAAGGTTTTCCGAAGCTAAAGCTTTGGAAGGGAAAAATTTAATCTCCAGTAGGTATAAAATAGCACCCAACATCTGGACAAGGTAAAGCTTGTGGTCCTAACCATAGCCCAACTCAAACAGCTACAAAGTGTCCTACCACTCCTTTTTACCCCACAGAAGCCCAAGGCCATACTGACGGTGAGGAAGCCCTAATGCAGATAGTCGAAAGCTGGCTGCAGCATGGTCAGATTCAAATGTAGTTATTCAATAATCTCCTAGAATCCATTACACGATTAGAAACTCAAGTTGAGCAATCAACCATTTTGGCTAACTCGAGAGGCATTAACTATTCTTCCTCATGGCTAGTAGACACCCCAAGCGGACATATTATTATGAGAGGTACATCAACTTCACTTGACCTTTATTGAGCTCCTCGTGGAACCGTCGAGCTACCGACTCATCCGTAGCAAAATCCTGTAATATATGTATATCATTATTATTATTTTTATTATTCTTTTCGATACTTTCATACAACTTACAATGTGTAAAATACATCCAATCATATGAATATCTTTCTTTTTGTTTTTAATTATATTTGAACGTATGGACTTACGAGCAAACCGCGATTAAAAATGTTGAATCATAGCAAGTACGATTCAACAGGTCAAGATTCTTTTCAACGGTTCATTGTTAGCTAGAATGGTAAACGACAATTCTAGGGAACATACAATTCCAGTGGTCTGTCTTATCAGTTATATTGGAATTCGGATCCATTAAATTCATACGGGAAATAAACAAACTTTGCATACAAGACTACCACTTCCCAACTACCCTAGTCTAAAAACCTACACCTCGACATTTAAATCAAAGTGACGGCTCAAAGCCGAGCCTCTTCCCTATAAATCGATACCCATCCATAAACCATCTCATCTCTTCCATCTTCCATCTTCCATACCTTAAACTCCATGACGGAAGAGCATAACCAGAGCTTTTTCAGCAAGAGACTTGATAAAATCCTCGAGATATATAAAGTGGAGCTCCTGGCTGCACAATAGAAAGTAGAAGATTTGAAGCGTTAATGATCTACTCAAGATGCTGAATCATCCACTAAAACTACCCTTTACCCTAAACCTAACCCAAATCCGAAACTACACACCAAGAGCCCATCTTTCCCCACTTCCTAACCTTTACACCATCACTACCCACCCCTAATGCAAACTCCCATATGATGATGGTGGGTTGAGTCGTCCCTCGCCACCCCTCTCCATTGCTTATTTTCTCCCTTCGCTTGCGCTACATGCCCTCCACATAGTTTTCGCAAGGGAGCAGTATAGGCAAAAGATGAATTTGAGAGGTGTTCACTTTCCACTCTTCAAAGGACTTCCACAATGGCTTGCATTTCTTCCCAAAAAGAGAAATGTGATGTGCATTGCTCGATGGGACTTGGAAAACAGAAGGTGTGCTCCTGCCAAGGAGTAGATACTCCTTTGGTAGGAAGGAATGAGAGACTCTAATTGAAGGTAGTTAGAAGCCGAGGACCGATCTTTATCGAAGATGAATCCTTATCTCGCGTTGCTGCCAGTGTATTATTTTAGTGTGTGTCTAAATTTTTCATAGGAATATCTTTCGATGTAATTAGTTTTCTTTCCATATTTCTTAATTTAATTCATATATATAAACAAAGTTCCTTTCTTTCATTTGCTGTTTTTAATAGTGCTACTAACATCTAACTTTTTAGTTTCATAAAATCGAAAGTATTTTCTCCCAAGTTTGGAGAAATTTTTTTATTCTTTTTGCAGATTATAAACCCGATAACTAACTCAGCAGTAAAATAAGGTAATATTTTCATGTGTGTCCCCTATTTTGCATAATGAGGACATTATCATATTTAAGTTTGGAGGGGATACATATCAATTTTAGAAATATAATATATTAGTGTAGTTTTTTCTTTAGAATTTTTTTACTTTATTTTTAGAATTTTTTAAAATTAGTTAATCATTATATGAAAATTATGATAGAAAAATTATGAAAATCTAAAATTCTTAGTATAATAATGAAAAATAATATATTAGTATAATTATGAAAAATTATGAAAATCTAAAATTATGAAAATCAAAAATCAAAATAAAAATAGTTACAAATTAAAGTAAAGTATCTCTAGAACACTGTATCAAATGAATGTTTGAAACTATATGATTGATCTAAATTGCAAATATTTTAGATTATAGTTTTAAAATCATATAAACAATGAGTTATAGAGCCAATTTCCTCTTTTATTCTGAGAAAGAGCAACTGTTTTTATTCATGCTAAATTTTCTTTAAACTTCTCTACCATTTGAAATCTCATAATGATGAACTTAGAATCAAGATATTCTATAAATAAGATGATTTATTTGTTTAAAACTATCTATTAAATATATCAAAGCAATAAGACATCCATATTAATAAATCATGAAAATGATCAAAGGCCATCTTTTGTTAAATCAAAGCAAAAATCCCAAAATATTTTACCTGTTGAACCCATATTAGAAGCTTAAAACTGAATTTCTTTGGACCAAAATTTTATAAACCTTTAACCATACATACTACCCAAAACTTTATATGGGATTTATACTACAAACCTTTAACCATACATACTACCCAAAAAGCTTCCAACCTGAAAAGAAAAATGGGATTTATACTAGAAAAGAAATGGGAAGAAGTTATCCAAAATGAGGATACTTACTGAAGCTGAAAAACATAGAAGAAGAAGAGAAGGAAGAGCTAAATTCTCATAAATGATATTGAATCCTCTTTACCTTTTTCTTTGAAACTTTCTGAAAACCCAAAGCCCCATTACAAACCGAAGGAAAGACCTTTGTGATTTACGATTTGCAAGAATATGAGTCTAGTAGAGATATATAAAATAGATACTATGAATAAATGGAGAAGTTATATGAACAGAACTGATTATCCTTTCCATGAGATTTATCTTCTTAGTTAATTGTCCGATGAAATTTTCATATATATCTACAATATTGTGAGAACCCAAAAGTTTGATTATTTTTTAGAGTATGCCAATAAGTGAGAGTTTGGATGAAAATATTTTTTAAAAATTATAGTTTAGAAAATTTTATGATGAATAAACTTTTCACTGATATGCACACACTCCACGCTATACCGAATTAAAATTATTGAGTTCTGATAGAAGATAATTACCATGATAGAAAGATATGGATAAAAAATTTAAAAAATTTTGAAAAATAATGAACATCTAATGATTGACTGAGTAATTAGTATATAAAAATCTATATTTTGAATTTTAGTTTTGAAAAATATTTTGAAAAACCTAAAAATATTGGAAGTTTGTAGGTAACTTCACTGAAAACCTTCAGGAGACTACAACTCCTCCAATAGGGATCACCTTGGAGTTTAAAGGCTTTTTGCATCTACTAAATGAAATCGTGCTCCATACGAAAGTGGCATTTAAATTTTTAGTTTTAGGATAGTTTAATTTTCCTTGTTTGCTAGGGACCAGCAAAACTTAAGTTTGGGGGTTTGTGCAACCGTGGATTCTTGACGATCCCGTCACGATGATGCACTCGTTATAAATATTTAGAATCGCCATCCAGAGCTTTCGGTGTCCCAGGAAACCTAGATTAATTTTATGAGTACCGAAGTGCTACAAATATGACTTTGAATCCGGTCTACGCCAAAGGCTCTTGGGTAGGGGCTTCGGTTATCGATTGGGAAGGTGTTAGGCACCCAATCAACCTACTTAATGTGGTCTCTACTTATGGCCAAAACAAAAATAATGTAAAAAAAATGAAAAAGCCTTCCTCTTACTGTTAAGACTTGAAAAGTTCTACTTTTCACCCCTTAACTTAATCTCTGTTAGACCCTTAATCATTTAATAAATGTGTTTTAAGTTGATTTTATAGGTAATAAGCAGCTGCTGCAATTAAACCCCTAACCATACCAAGAAGCCTACTGTTGACCCAGAAGCCCCTCAGAAATGTGAAGGTAGAACTCAGACAGAGAATTGGCTGCAGCAGAGGCACAACAAAGCAGAAACAAATCAAGAAGAATGCCTCGCACAAATATCGCAGGGCTCAATTGAACCAAAAAATGCGTCGCGCAGTTATCGCGGGATTCTGAAGGGAGCACAGCAATTGGTCGCACAGTCTTCGCGCCGTTCGCGCGCAGATGGATGTCAGCAGGGAGTAAAAAGTATACTTCACGAGGTTCTCGTGAGGCTCAGTTTTAAGCGCTCGCAAAGCACTCGCGCAGTCTCGCACAGCTTAAGAGATGAGTTTTTAACCTTCGCACAATTCACTAAATAAAGAGAGCTCTAGGCATTCCAGCGCGTGGCTGTCGCGTAGTGGCCGTAGAACACATACTTTCAAGGAACTTCTCACGTGATCCAGAAGACTATGTATATGGTTCTCTTCACGAGGAATGCCACAGGATTCATCAAGGAACGAACTGCTCGCGCCATTCTCACGCCATTCAAAATGCAGAGTACCAACCCCACGACTGCAAGAGCTTTAAGCCAAAGTAACCCCGCGACGCCAATTCTACCACGCGGCAAGACCTGCAAACCTTTTCTACCCAGTGAGGATTGGGTTCTAAACTTCTCCCCACTTTTGCAAGGGCAATCTAGGAATCTCCAGCGATTAGGGCACACACTCCAATGCTCCAATCTCCATGCACACACCCCGAGGCATCCAAGGGACAAGAATGGGCCGTAATTGCATTGATGAAATTAGGGCTTTCCTAACCCTAATTCAGAGACAACCGACTACTATATAAGCCTAAGCCTAGCTTAGATTTAAAGGATCTTTGGATCGACTGTTGTCTTGACTTCTGTGCTTCTTCTTAAAACCGACTGTAGAATTACAGTAGGCTAAGGTTAGGGTTTAGGAGTTTTCTTTTTCCTTTTTCCTTCTCTCCATAGTCCAGCACTTGCTGGCTATGCCTTTTATATAATTATTTGGTATAGATTTTAATGGAGTCTTTGTAATAGGATCTATTGCATGTATGGGATGGTGTTTTTGTTGTGAGTTGTGCTATACAAGGCTACTTCCTTGAGATCCTCTATTGCTAAGTTGCATTGTAAGCAATGGGGGATTGCTTTTAAGGTTTTATTTAGATTCAAGTGACCTGTGTGTCCAGGTTAGGCACATTGCAGGCCTTCCCGCACCACAGGATCCTCTAAATCTAAATTCCCATGGGAGCTTGCTCTGGTAGCCCTGTGAACATGGTGGCGGCAGCAATGTTCTGGTTCTGTCTTAGACCTCTGAGAGGAGGATAGCCTCTGTGGATAGTCTGTGACCATTCAAGTGGATAGATTATAGCCCTAGGGTGAGGCCAATTCATAGAACTAAGACAGATTCTCCTTCTCTGCACTTGTGCTTGTAGCCTTGTGAGAGATTGTGCAGAGACAGACTCCCCTACACCATCAAATTGCAGATCTAATTTGGCTGTAGAGATTATAGGCTTGTGATTGGATCACTATTGTCTTTCTAAAGCAGTGAACAGCTAAGCTTAAAAGCTAGTACTCAAACTCTTGCTGATTCTGTGTGTCCAGGCTCGTGCACTTTGTAGGCCTAGCCCCACACACAGAACTTTAGAGGTTGAGGTTCCTATGGACTCTTGAGGTTGTAGCCTGGATGAAGTAGTGCCTACAATGATAATCTTGTTCTGACCCATCTCTGGATTGTGGTTCCCCTATTGGATAGTCTGTGACCATTCAAGTGGACAAGTTATAGCCATAAGGGATTGGATCATGGCACAGGGGTGAGTTGGATCCTTTCTCCTCTTTGGTGATAATGTAGCCATTGGACAGGACTTCTATAGCAGCAGATCTGAATCTGAGTTATAAGACCCATCAGATCTATACCTAATAACATACTTCTCACCCGTTTATATTTATTTTCTCACACTTCACCCTCTTTCTTAACCCTTTCTGTAGTTTAGACATTAAGTTACCTTAGGATTTAGATTATAGTGACCTTAAATCTCCTTCCATTTAGGATTGCGAGATCTGTAGTCAGGTTTGGAGAGCCTACTAAAGATAGCTCCCTTGGAGCTTTAGATCAATTTTCCCTATGGACAAACTCTTACTTATCAAAACTTGCTACAACAGGCCTTGTATCTTGCAGGACTGTGCATATTTTAGGCTTGCTACTCTGTAGTTTTCACTCCACCTTTCATTCATTTTCATTCACCCCATTCTTAACACTGTCTCCAATAAAGTCAGTAGCAAGCACTTAAAAATAGCCTAACACTTACCCACACCTAACCTAGAGTTTTTGGATAAAAGGCTAAGTTTTTTAGAAGGTTTTAAGGTTCAAAAATTTGTATGAGAATGGTGCACTAGAGGTGAGAGAGAAGGGATTCCTTAATCTCTTAATTTGCAAATTTTTTCAAGCCTTTGTAAAGGGATGGGTGCCTCTCTATTTAAAGAAAAAAGAGAGGTTAGGAGAGTGTTTAGAGGCTAACTTGGATTAGCAATTAGGTAATCTAGCCATCTAAGGTTTCCTAGAGGTTTTGGAGACTTAAAAAGTGTGAAGAGTAACTCCAATGGTGGATGATAGAGTGGGGCTTTAAACCACTTAAGGGGTTCCACATAGATAGTCAATGGGAGCAATAGAACTAGCAAAATACACCCCAAAGGTCAAGATGGTCAACAAGTCAAACCCCAATCTTGAATTTCGAGGCAAAAACTTACAGGTAATGTTCATAAGCTTGACACAACTAATAGATGCGTCAGGCATATGTACAGTAATACAGTGTTGCGCAGTGGTTTTGGGAAGTTGACTGCTCGCCGGGGGACCCACTCATAACTAGCACAACTATTAGTTGTGCCAATCCATTTTTGGGGAGAAATGGCTTGGCGCAAGTAATACTTACACCAAATCCCAAAGAGAATTTCAGCCAATTTACAAATTTATCCCTGAGCTTCGGAATGTGATATCTTCTTGTATACAACTCTGATTGGAGTGATCCTTGGCTCGTTGGAAAGCTGAGGACTTCTACTTTTCAATGGTATATGATTTGATTATAGTAAAAGATCACAGATAGTTTTAATGCACCACTCTTTATCCATTGCTAGGGAAAGCTAGGTTTCTAAGGGTTCAGGAAGGTTCCTAAGGGATCTAGGAGGATTCATAAGGGTTTGGAAAGGCTCTTAAGATTTTGAAAAGGTTCCTAAAGTTTCCATACATGCCATCAAAAGCTCAGAGATGCACCTCTCTCGAAATATGTCTCAATCGAGCCTTGTGCCAAATTTGGGTGTCTGCAGATGCCCAACTTTAGTATCCTATCACTAATGATCGAATGCCAAAGAAAAGAGACATCTGAAGAGACACAAGGCATTACTGACGGGTCCGCTATATTCAGAACAAACTTTAAACATCAGATGAGTATCATGGTGAGAAAACAAAAGCCCTGTATGTTGGAAAAAATGGTCGTTTCTTAAGGTAATCGGTCCCCAAGCACTTAAAGACATCACTGGGCATAACCGAGGTGGAATGAGTTGTGAAAGCCCAATAGCTGGGACAAATGATCTCTTCTCGAGATGATTTGAAGGAGTTTAATGTTCAAGATTCACTCTCAATACAACACTTCGTAAGTAAAGAGGGTGATCGACCTACTTTCAAAGATAGGCGCAAAGCAAGTATGCAAGGTTTCATAATTTGTTTCCAATCATATGAGGCATTGACCACCTCATCTGGCTGGTCACGGATGCCCCTACTTGAAGTAGGGTTCGAGGTCTTTGGGTGAACCCATTGACCCCAAGGTTTATCTAGCACGACTATCTGAGCGGAGGGAATAGATGTTGTAACGCTTTTTGGGAGTACGTGATGCTTTTTGGTAATGCACCCCGGAACATCATGACCTAGAGCATCCAACCTCAAATAACACTGAACAGATCCAGTCAAAATTAGATGTCCACCAAAGGGGACACCTAATCCTAGTCTCTACCGATAATGATCTTACGAATCATTTAACTATGTATAAACATGCACCCATTAGGAGCGATAAGCAACAAAGGCGATGAAAGTCTCGACCCAGATCCTGTTTGGGTATAATTTACGAGAACAAATGACCATCCTATGGATACCCAGACTCATGATATACACTTACAGGGATACTGTACCAATGCCGGGTTTAAGCCTACAAAAATAAGAGAAATGAACCCTTCTGTATACACGTTTGTATATAGTTGATTGATATGTAGTTTCATTTGCAACAGGTTGGTATCAACCAATGATTGACCTTTTTTCGAGGATTCTGAAGCTTAGACACTCACGTTCATATGAATCCAAAGGCAGAGCGTTTAGCTTGAAGATTTAGCAGTGGAATCAACCTGATCGAAATATTGACCATTTGATTGAGATTGACGCCGTTGCTCCTACTTTGAAGTAGGATCCAAAAATTCAAGGCGAACCTTAGACTCAGGACATTAATTTAGCACAGCTGCGTAGCCGATAAAATATTGATATTTTACCACATTTGGAACACGCATGTGCATAGTTTGTGTCCAATCACCTGAGGTATAGACTACCTCATTTAACTGGTCACGGGTGCCCCTGTTTGAAGTAGCATTCAAGGTCTTTGGGAGAACCCATTGATCCCGAATTTTATTTAGCACTACTACCCGAGCGAAGTGAATAGATGTCGCAACGCTTTTTGGGAGTATGTGCTATTTTTCTGAAACACACATTTTTTGTTATTTAATGTGAGAATTTTTTTGACTTTTTATGCTTATCATTCTATGTGATTTTTTTTAAAGATTTTGAGTTATCATTTCATGTGATTTTTTTGGATTTTAAGTTATCATTTCATGTAATTTTTTTTGGATTTTAAGTTATCATTTCATGATATTTTTTGGATTTTAAGTTATCATTTCATCTGATTTTTTTGGATTTTAGTTATAATTTCATGTTATTTGTTTTGGTTTTTCTCAAAGCTATCATTTTACAGGATTTTTTCATTTTTCAAAAACTATCGTTTTATGTGGATTATTCTATCATTTTTTGTGACTTATTTTTGGCTTTTTATGTGGGATTTTTTTATTTTTTTAGACTTTTTCACATTTTTATGTATAGGATCAAGATGTTTATTGATCTCGATCCATTTTATTCTAGCATGGCTTCCCAAGCAAGCCGAATGAGGATCGACATATCACTTGGGAGTACGTGCATCTGTTGGGGGTAACAAAACGAAGAGGGGGTGAGGGTACCGGGTTATGCATGTGACCCGTACCAGGCCCAAAACCAGCCCATAAGTGACCTGGCTCAACAATTAGTTGCACCAAGCCAACTGAGGGCCCAAAATGGCCTGGTGCAACTATTAGTTGCGCCAAGCATGGCTAGGGTTTTAAATTTAAAGCACCCGAGCTCGGGCAACAAGGGTGTATTTTCGAAAATATTTTCTCCCCCTCTCTTCAAACCGAAAATCGGCCTCCCCTAGGGTTCCTTTACATCGCCTTTACATGGGCCTCATTGCTGGCATTTGCTTGCGCCGATTGATCGCTCACTTCAAAGGTAACCATTTAAAACCCATTTTCTTTGATTTTTCTTGCTTTTGTTTTTGCAAATATAATCATGATCTTGCATTCTTAGATGATAAATGGTTTATTTTTATTGTAAGCATATTTATTGATGATGTGTTGATGATTGTTTATGAATGATGCCCTATTTTTGTTGTTTTATGGGTTTAATTAATGCATAATATATATATGTATAAGTTTTTGTGTTGTTTTTATTTGTGCATATAGAAGGGGCTTTATTTTTGTTTTCTTTTTTGTTTTTGTTTTCATTTTGAATATACAGCAAGGGATTTTGGTTTTATTAATTAGGAAAAGGGGATTTTTGGTTTCTCTTTATTTTTTTTGAAAAGTAATTAAGGAAAATAATTTTTGGTTTCTATATAAATTTTTTTTGAAAATTAACTAAGGAAAAGGAATTTATTTTTGGTTTTTGTTGTTTTTATTCTTTCTTCTCTCTTTTTTTCATTTGAAAAACTAACTAAGGAGTCGATTTATTATTATTTTTTTTTTGTGTTGGTTTTTGATTTTATGGACATAAAAGAAGGGATTTTTTTAATTTTTTTTTATAAACATAAAAGAAGGATTTTTTATTTTTTTTTTGATTTTAGAAGCATAAAAGGAGGGATTTTTTTTTATTTTAGTTTTTGTTTTTATAAACATAAAAGAAGGATTTTTTGGTTTTTGATTTTAGAAGAATAAAGAAAGGATTTTTTTGTGTTTAACTTGCTTTATTTTCAAAGAGAGAAAGGGGAAAATTTGTTTTATTTTTACTTATTTTTATAGATAAAAAGGAAGGGATTTTTTACTTTTCATTCTATTAAAAGGGATTTTTATTTTTTGTATATGTATATTTTTTTATTTTGAAAATAAAAGAAAGGGATGAGCAAACTTACCTTCCCTTGGCCTGTAGCAAAAGAATGGTTCTTTATCACTGATCTGCTCTGATATGACTAGTCGCTTTTGCCTCAGAATGTCTGGTGATGAAGAATATGTACCTAAGGAGGGACATGAAGAGGAGCCTGATGTGGTTTATGGTCCCCGTGGGGAGCAATTCTTCATAGTAGAACACAAGGCAGGTGCCTGGCTTGAGATGCAGGGCGAGGCCGCCAGAGTCGGCCTTCTCCATCAGCAATATATCCATATCTCCAACTTTGGCATAGCGGGCAAGGTATAGGATAAGCTTAGTTCTTCTTTTTTTGTGGTTTTGCTTTATTTCCATGACCTGATGCATTTTTCTCCTTTGACGTAGGACTTGCCCCATATCGTGTTCCGAGGGGGCTAGCTGGACTTCCATGACTTCTACCGCTACATATCCCCCGTTGTGAAGTATTTGCTTGAGCAGGCAGGTTTCGGGGAGTTCTTGTCATGCCCCCCATGAGGGTCGACGCCGCATACCTAAGGACTTTGATAGAGAGGTTTCGCCTGGAGACCATGTCTTTTCATATGGTCTATGCTGAGATGACCCTGACGCCCGTGGATTGGGCAATGATTATCGATATCAGGGTAGGGGGTGTACTGATGGCCAACCTCGCAATGCCTAGCAAAGATGATATCGTCAGATTGATAGGGAATTATCCCCCTTGTGGACAATTACATAGTACCGAGGTCAAGATGACCTGACTATCTGAGCTCTATGGGACGAATGAGTTGGTATATCTGGGCCAGCCTAATGTGGAGCTTTACATTGAGCCCGAGCGGGAGATCGTCTTGGCCCGTATCATGCTTCTTCTCCTATTGGGCAAAACCATCTTTACAAATGCAAGCGGCAGACGAATCAGCTTTCCACTGCTGAACATCATGGATAATTGGCTCGATATCTATAGGTATGACTAGGGCGGGGCCGGATATGTGACGTTGATGTATGGTATAGCCCAAGTATCTACCAGGGAGGCCAAGTCTGTTGTCAATTTCTGGCCAACTCTGGAGGTAATCTCTAATTCTTTCGCTCTTATTAGTTTACCTGGATGGTCTTTGTATGTTGTTGGCTTATCATTTGTGCACTGCTCTCCTCAGGCATGGGGGTACCTTCACTTTCATCCTGGATGCCCTCTTCTCCACTCTGAGGGATACACCTACCCTCTACTAAGAAATTGGAAAAAATCTCGGCGCCAAGATGTGGGCATGAAGCATCTTGAGATGGGCCTGAGGTCCCAGTTTGATCTAATGATACTTGAGCAGCTAAGGCCTCTTCTCCTCTGTTTATTTCAGTTCGGAAATTCTCCTTTGTTATTATGCTGCATGTTTTGACTGATTGGCCGCCTCTCGACTTGGACAAATCATTTATGACCTGTACCTCAGCTTTGAATTCTGGGACCGAGCTGTCGTAGGTCCATTGCGCCTTTTTAACAACCGATGCGTTGTCTCCTTCTATGGGGTGTGGGCCAGGGCCTATTATCTGGGGGAGCGGGTAGTTCATCAGTACCAGGGCTATCCTGCTATACCCATGGATCCTCCTACAGATGTTCTGGAAGTATCAAGGATCTCACTGCGGCCTTCCTCCATAATGGGATCCCCATTAATGCCCTTCTCATGCCCGGGGACTATCGGCTATGGTATGAGTCTCTGCCGTATCGGTTCACCCTACCGCGCTTTGTCCCTAGCATCAACTTCCTCGCTTTCGACGGCTCGCACACCTAAGTAATTCTTCTTTCTCTTTTTAGATTAGTCCCCCCTTTTGGTTTCAATTCAGCTTTTGTTCCTACTGAGCGAATCTCTATTTTATTCACAGTTTGTCCAAGGGGATGGCTCAGATGATGAAGGGGGAGCAGCAGCGGGTGTTGTGGATGCTTTAGGGGCGAGGCCCTCAGATGCTGGTCCTTTCGGTGCAGGTCCCTTAGGTGAGGGTTCTTCAAGTGCTGGTCCATCGAGTACTTCTCATGTGGGTGCCCTCGGTGGTGCTTCTGCCATGGTCCATGGGACCTCCTGACGCCTCAAGGACAGCTTTCTCTCAAGTCTATGTGCTAACGTAGATAAGCAGGCACGCAAGTCAGCTGAAGTTGTTCGGGCCCCTCCTCCTGAGATGGTTCCGAGGGTAAGACTCTTTTGATAATTCCTTCTTGGTTTCAACTCTTTTGATAAACACCCGTGTTTGCTATCAAACCCTGTAACTAACATCTTTCCCTTTTGAATGTAGAATTTCGAGTCGACCATGGACCATGCCGCGTATTATCGTAACATTGTAGAGCTCTGGGACGTGGAGGTGTTGAGTATTTTGCTGCTTCGTCTTTCACACTATTTTTCCATCCTTGCCTCTCAATTTGTTCCTGATTTATGACCTTGGCTATGATTTGCAGCGCGTACGTGAAAAGGAATCGCGCTCTCTACTCGGCCGACTTTCACAGGCGTGGTCTCGGGTAGGAGATCTGCGGACCTTCCAAAGCTCATTGTGCCGGCTAAAGAAATCGAAGGGTGCCAACAAGGACTAGGCCTAGTTCCTACATTTTGAACAATTTAAACATTTTGGGATAATTTTTGTTGGGATTTGAAAAGTTTGTAACGGATAATTGTGTCACTCTTTAGATAATTTCTGCTTGGTCATGTTTAGTGCTTTTTCTTTGATTGCATGCTATGTTTCCCTTGCAATATCTGATTGCTTGCAGGATGGTTTTGATGATTGCTCGTAAAAATGGCCCTTTAGGTCACATGCCTTGGTGCGGGTTTCTCCCTGCACAAATGTCAAATGATTTCAATGTTAGGTGCCCTTTAATTTTTATGTTTGTGAATGTTCTTTTAAGGCATAGAACAGGTGAACATGTTAACTGGCTAAGGGGGCCAGCAAAGGCCCACGAAAAATCCCCCTAAAAACTCAAAAAATGGCATAGCTAATATTGGGGTGATTTGTACTAGCGCAACTATTAGTTGCGCTAGGTTTAGCCTGTGGGCAGTGGGCCCTTTATATGCCCGAGAAAGACTATTTTCTCTCTTTTCCTTTTAACTTAGCTTTTTCAACCGATTTTTCCTCTCCTTGCTTTCACAAGGGTGGGTCCATTAACATACATTGAATTTTATATTTTCGAAAGATCTTTGTACGTCTATAGACCCGCTTTTCAACCCTCCTTACATGGATGGCTCGGAACCAATTTATTCCTTTCTTTGGGCTTGGGGCTCAATTTTCTAAAAAGTTGGCTTAGGAGCTTGAATGAGAGCGAGCTCGTTGAATTGGAGTGGCTTGGACTATCACGTCTTCCCTCCTTTCTCTAGGTTCCTCCACGGTGGGACCTACTTCATGCGGCAACCTCATTTTGGGATTCAAATGCCCATGGGTTTTGTTTTGGGATGCGGGAGCAATCTCCCACTCTTGAAAAGTTGTCTCATTTTTTTCTGCTTGAAACTCCATAGAGGCCTTACAAGAGTCACTCAGAAGTCAGGTTATTCTAAATCCATTCTCCTTACCCTAGGTTTGAAGAAATTTGAGTATGAGAAAAGTCTCATTGGGGGGCCCACAAGGTGTTCGATCAAATTCCTCAAAGAACTTTTCGGTGACAAAAGTCTTCAAAAATTGCCGGTTAGGAATATCTTCAATGTGAAAGCCTTTGCTCTCAATCTCATCTTGAAAATCCTTTTTTTCACTGGGGGAGAGAGCTTCTCTCTGGCTCTTTGCGATGTTTTGACCAAGTTGGTAGAGGGGCGATCAGTGATGAACCTGGTCCTTGCTGTACTATATCGATGCCTTGACGCATTTACTCTAGGCAAGGTGGAGAGTCTCAGGGGATGTCCTTTGCTACTCCAAGTCTGGTTGGGTGAGCATCTCGCTATCTTGGGACCCGTGCCATGATTTCATATCACTCGAGGTGAGGCAGTTCAATGCTTTCTGAGCAGGTGTCACTTGATTCCGCAGGGCAATTTGTCAACTTTTAAGCTTTGGCTGACCGATGCAGAGCTAATATGGAGAGTTCCTTGGTTGGATCAAACCTTCCCAATAGTTCATTCCAGAGACCACGAGGGCATGACCCTCCTAGGATTGACTGGCAGCACCTTCTTCTTCCCATTTTGGGTGTTGTGTCAGTTCAGTTGCTCTCAGCAGGTGCCTTGCGAGGCAAAACCTCCTCTATGTGATTTGATCTTTTCTAGCGGGTCCTCTGGGAACGTAGATCGGATTGCTGCTCTTTGGGAGATGCCTCAGTCGACGCTGATGTGTGAGATGGAGCAGGGAGATTCGGTTCGATCTTTCGCTGAGTACGAGGCTTCGCTATTTGATGAGCAGCCTGCTACTGATCATCTGAATCACGCAGAGAGTATTAATATGGGAGGCCCTGGTTGAAGAAAGAGACGGCACTTTGAGCCCGTATTGAGCTGTTGATTGATGGGAAGAGGATCCTGTATGACTTTTCGGCACAAGAGAAAGTTAGAGCAAAGGTGGCGAAGACCAGAGCTGGCATAGCTGAGAGCAAAGTCCTTCGTATAGAAGGATCCTTGAGTGTTGCTCATTGGGCTACTGATGCTTCTCGAAAGAGGTACAAGAGTTTGCATGGTCGTTGGTTGACCAAGCGGAATGTCTGGGAGGATGGTTTTTACGCTGAGATTAGTGCCTTGAAGCGCGAGCTGGGCTGTTGATTCCTTCCTGCACATACATCTTTTTTCACAGATCAGATACACAGATAAGGGGCATAAGAAACCCCCTTACAGATACACACTTTTTGGTATACATATTTTCTTTATGTTTTTAATTTTTTCTGCTTTTGTAAAGAAAGAAAGAATGAAAGCTAGACATCACGCCGACTATTTTTTGGGATGTGGTGTAAGTAATACAGTTGTCAAAAGGAAAATCTATTATATTTACAAAGACTTCTCTTTTTTGTTATTCCTTTTGATTGATGGGTCCCTTTTTGGAATGTGCACAGCCTAGGCATGGAGTTGGAAAAGGGAAATCGTTATCTTTAACAAAAAGGGGCTTTCCTGCCCAGGTGCATAAAGTGTGGGCATAAAAGTGGAAAAGGGAAATTATTATCTTTGACAAAAGGGGCCTTCCTCCCTATCCTTTATTTTCTTTTTGTTTGGTTTGATGCCTCAATCACAAGGTGAGATCTCGGGTCCCCTTTTGAGCATGGTTGAACCCCTTTTAAGTGGTCAGATCTGGGTGAGTTTCAGCATCTTTACCAAGACTGAAACGTCAATCCCTTGGATTGATTCAAACCTTTTATCTTGGGTCATGCATTCGACGAAGCGGTTTCACAAAGATAATTCTCGTCAAGGCCCGATTAGAAGTAACATGAGCGGCCCAGTCGGAAAAAGTGTATCCGGGAGAGTAACCAAAAGGGCTCCTCAAACATTAATCTTATCAACCAATTCAAATCCTTCTTTTTCAACTCTTTCTTTTTAATCCTTTTTTACTCACAACGCCCAAGGTGGGTTCGTCATGCCCATTTTGCCCTCTTTTTACTCGTGGTGCCCCTTCTGGTTTTCACCACGTCCATGGGTTTAGCTCTCTTACCTCAAGCGCCCTTTTGAGTTTTCGCCTGGTCCGCACAAACTCATTGTTTTTTACTCGTAGCGCCCTTTGGGGTTTTCACCAAGTCCATCATGCTTTGAGCTTGTATTTTTATTTTATTTTATTTTATTTATTTCCTCAAAAGCCATGACATAGACGTCGATTTCGTCATAGCCGACCATTCTGGTGTCATCTCACAGCTCCGCTTGTGTTGACTTAATAGATACTATGACTGCTTGTGAACTTTCATAGAGGGCTTTCTTCAGGGTGTAGCTTGGCCATGGGTTAGGTTAGGATTTGAAGATATGTTGGGCTAAAAAGGTTTCCTTGATATGGTTTCAATTTTTCACAACATACTTTCTTCCTTGGGAGATTTTACTGTACATGCCCCATAATTCTTCTATTTTTTCTTTTTTCTTTATTTTATTTCAGGCAATCTCTTTTTAAGGTTTTGCTTTTTCGATTTTTTTTTTTTTTATAGCGATTCTACTTCATCTCTTTTTTATATATGTACACACTTTTTCTTTGTCAAGGAAGGGGTTTATTGAAAGAAAGGCCAAGGCTCAAATGGGGCAGCAAAGGATATCATCATTTTTAGGGATGCTTTTTTGCTACGATGGTTGGAATGATGGCCTCTTTTGTGTGATTCTTAAGCAGCCATGTATCTATTTCACCAATACTTACCTTGCCGCGATAGACTAAGAGTAGAACCGTCAGACATATCTATCATTGATGGACTCAGGAAGATGATCTCTGTCCATGGTGGCGAGGTGGATAGCATATCCCGGTAGCATTTCTCAGACGAAGTAAGGTCCCTCCTAGTTCGGCTTGAACTTTCCTCTCGATCGGCATGGAGGGATGGGAAGATCTTCTTCAGCACAGTGTCTCCCACCTTCAGATCTCGACTGCGAACACGTTTATTGTAAGCGTGTGCGATTCTCCCTTGATAAACTTGAGTATGACATAAGGCTAGGAGTCTTTTCTCGTCTAATAAGTTTAATTGTTCAAAGCGGGATCTCTCCCTCTCTGCTTCTGGTAAGCCTGTTTCAAGGAGGATTCAGAGCAAGGGTACTTCAACCTCTACCGATAGGATGGCCTCGGTTCCATACATAAGGGAGAATGGTGTTGCCCCTGTAGTGGTATGAATTGATGTTCTGTAGGCCCACAAAGCAAATGATAGCATTTCGCTCTAATCTCGATAAGTGATGACCATCTTCTCGAGGATGTGAACGACTGTCTTGTTCGCAGCCTCCACGGCTCCATTAGTTTGAGGTTAATAAGGAGACGAGCGATGGTGCTTAATTTTGTATTGCTCACAGAAGGCTCGGATGCGCTTATTCACAAAGTTTATGTCATTGTCCGTGATGATATCTTTGGGTACTCTAAATCGGCACACAATGTTGTTCTTGAGAAACTTCTCGACGTGACTGGATGTGATATTGGCACATGACGCTGCTTCTACCACTTAGTAAAGTACTCAATGGCGACGAGGATGAACCGATGTCTGTTTGATGCTTTTGGATTAATCATTCCGATGACGTCAAGGCCCCAGGTAGAAAATGGCTAAGGAGTGGTCATGCAGTGAAGGTTGATGGTAGGAGCGTGTATTGGACTGGAGTGTTCTTAACACTTGTAGCATTTATGAGCATGTTTGCAGCAATTCGATTCCATAGTGGTCCAAAAGTATCCCTATTGTAGAATTTTCTTAGCAAGCATGTGACCGTTGACGTGGGCACCGCATACTTCCTCGTGGATCTCTTTCATGATATTGATCGCCTCACTTTCTGTAAAGCACCTGAGCAAGATGTTATTGTACAATCACTTGTAAAGGCATTCCCCGTAAATGACGTAGTCTACCGCTAAACATTGAATGGTTCACCGATCCGTCCTAGACGTGCCCTCAGAGAAAGTTAGGGTCTCAAGAAGATTCTTGATATTTGAGAACCAAGGTGGCTCATCATCAGGCTTTGTAGCTTCCTCAATCTGGAGGTAAAAGGTTGGCTCACTACTTTGCTCGATCATGATCGGCTTCATCTCAGTGCCATATGAGATTTTTATCATTGATGCCAACGTTGCTAGTGCGTCGGCAAAGCGATTCCTTATCCGGGGGACATATGAGAACGTCACGTCTTTGAAGCAAGTTATCAGATTCTCGAGGTGCTCATGGTAAGGGATTAGTTTCTCGTCTTTCGTCTTTCAGTCACCATTCGTCTGACATATGATCAACTATGAATCGCCAAACCCTCGGAGGTGAGTTACGTTCAGCTCGAGAGCCGCCTACAAACCAATGGCACAAGCTTCATACTCGGCCATATTGTTGGTGCAAGGGAAGTTAAGTTTCTTAGAAACTGGTACATGTGATCCTTTCGGCAAAATCAGAATGGTGCCAACTCCCTGACCTTCAGCATTTGCTATCCCGTCAAAGTGCATTACCCAAGATTCCTCTGCTTTCTCAGTATCATTTTTCGTCATGAACAAGATGTCCTCACCGGGGAACTCAGTTCTCAAAGGTTAATAATCTGGCAAAGGATTGTCGACAAGATGATCGACGAGTGTCGGTCCCTTGATCGACTTTTAAGTGGCGTACGTGATGTCAAACTCAAATAATAAGAGCTGCCAACGTGCAGTCCGCCCAGTGAGAGTTGGCATCTCTAATAGGTACTTCAATGGGTCCATTCGGGCCAAAAGTAGAATGACCTAGGATAGCAAGTAATGGTGAAGCCTCTGAGTAACCCATATAAGAGCCAGGCATGCTTTCTTCAGATGAGAATAATACGTCTCATAATCAGTAAACTTCTTACTCAGATAGTAGATAGCCTGCTCTCTACTTCCTGTCTCATCATGCTGCCCTAGGGCACATCCCATCGAAACTTTCGTCGTGGAGAGATACATCAAGAGTGGTCTCCCCGGCTCGGGCGGTACCAAAACGGGTGGGTTAATGAGGTAGCTTTTGATTTTATCGAACGCTACCTGACAATCATCGTTTCATTTAATGGGCGAGTTCTTCCGAAGTAGATTGAAGATTGGCATGCAGATTAGAGTTAGTTGTGCAATGAAACGACTTATATATTGTATCCTGCCCAAGAACCCTCTAACTTCTTTCTCAGTAGACAGCAGCGGTATTTCCATGATAGCTTTAACTTTCACTGGTCGATCTCGATCCCTCTCATGCTGACGATGAATCCCAACAATTTTTCAAATATAGCACCAAATGCGCATTTCTGTGGATGATTCACCACAGGGGGAGTTTGTTCAGGTATGAACCGTCGTTCCTCAAAGAGGGATAATGAGGCCAAGTCTATTTCTAGGATGGGAAGGGTGATGTGGGGATTGGTGGGGTGAACCGGTGATGTAGGCTTATGTGGGGTCAATTGGATTACCACATTCCGGTCGATATTTATAGCCCCTGCACTTACGAATGAATTTCTAATATGAGGTCTAGGACAGGGTTTTTCCTCTATGTGAATCCCCCTAGCTCTCGCAGCGGCCATCGCATGGGCTTTCTCCTTAGCCTCTCGCACTTCTTCTTCCGTGGGCTTGTAACCTAATCCAAACCTGACTTCTGACCACCCTTAGCTGTGACGGGCTCTCTTCTACCTTGCAGTCTAGGCCCAAGTCCTCTTCCTTTTCTATAGCCCCACTTTTAGAGCATGGCCACTGCTGCCACCATTCCACCTCTGGTTCTTGGAATGATGCCCTCGATGGGCTCCGAGAGTACTGTTGATACTTCATATTCAAAGCTGTGAAGATCGACATCCTCAGCGGTGTGCGGCACATCCAACACTTTGGGCTTTTCAACGCTGTTGGTTGCTTTTTCCTTCTCACAGTGCCCTTTATCGATGATAGTGATAATCTTATGCCCAGACGTGAACTTGAGCTTCTGATGCAGCGTGGATGGGATCGCTCCAACTTTATGTAACCACAGGTGCCCTAATAGTAGATTGAATGAGGACCTAATATCCATCACTTGAAATGATATGGAGAAGGTCATTGGGCCAATTAATAGCTCAAGGTCAGCTTCCCCCATTATCTCTCTCCTCGTGTTGTCAAAACCCCGAGCACTGGTTCTCGTGGGTCTCAGCATGCATGGATCTGCCCAATCTTGGTGGCGGTTCTCAGTGGGCATATGTTTAGAGCATATCCGTTATCAATCAAAACCAGTGGGATTATCATATTTTTGAATTCCACGTAATGTTAAGGGATTTGGAGTGACTACTCCCTTCATCCGGTAAATTAGCATCTAAAAATGAAATGGCATTTGGGGCCATCACTTGACCAATTATCTGCTCGACTTCATCTGAGCTAACTTGAAGTGATACATGTGTATTTTTTAACGCCCCCATTAAAGCTTAAAAATGGAGTGGGGACATCATTAACAGATCTCATACACTAATATGAGTAGGCATTTTTCTCAACTAAGTCTCTAGTATATGCTCATGGCATATTTTTTCGAAAGGGTCCACGGCACTATCCTTCTTTCCCTCTGATTGGGTCTGTGCTGTTGTTGGTGCTTTCGACTACTTTGAAATCTTCCTAGATCGGGTGACAAAATCTACTGCCCCTTCTCTGTTGTTGTCGGCATTGACATTCGTTTGCTCATAACTCAGTGAGACCTGATGAGGATTGTAGGTTGGTCCCAAAATCTGAAATGGAGTGGCTGCTGGTAACTGATGCACTTGTGCCGATGACTCCGGACGGGTGGGTAATTCTTGGTTTACCTTAGTGATAGATGGTTGAGTGGTAAAATTGGGCCAGGTTAGGGTGATGAGGCTTGCGAGTGGTTGAACTAGGGGTAATGGGGTAGGAGTGGGCCATTGATAGTTGATAGGTGATGGTGGGGAATGGAGGACATGTTGGGCTATCGGGTAATCGATGGGGTGGCTGTATATGGTTGATATGCATTTATGTGCACATAATTGATAGGTGTGGGTGATGGGAAGTAAGCCCTAAGATTTAAGGGTTCAACTCGTGGTGCTGGGTTGGGGAAGTAATCTGACAAATTCAGGGGTTCAATCACCCCGATACTCTTCTCTTAGTAATCTCTTTGCAATGGTGCCACATAACTTTCTCGGTCGTTGATATAGTCTGACGGGTCAAATTCAAATTCCTCCTCACGTTCCTCTATCATCCGGATGGTGGGTCTGGGACCTACTCAGGATGTGGGGGCAATAGCACTTGATGAATGTTTGCATGTTGGTTCACTTGAGAAGGTGTAGGTGGAATGATTTTTTTTGCATCAATTAAGTCTTTGATCGCATGCTTTAATGGGAAGCAGCGATCAGTCGGGTAACCTAGACCCTAATGAAAATTACAGTGAGTATTAGGGTCATAATTCTTTAGGATTGGGTGAGGAGGAGGTTGCAGTTGACAAGCAGTAATTAATCCATTTTCTATTAGCAAAGGTAAAAGTACATTCAAAGATTGCCCTAAGGGTGTAAACACTCGATCGTAGCGAGCTCTCCTCTACTCCGAGGTCATCTGCATCCCCTGTTCATTCCCTGTTCTTCGTGTCTACTCAGCTTTGACTGGTACCGATTGGGCTGCATGAATTTGGAATGGGGTTATAATATTATTGGGCCTGGTGTTGGCAATGTTCTAGACATCGGCCCCTGTTCTCTTTTCATTCCTCTATTCTGAAAACCTTCTAATCCCACTAGCTCCACTCAGTACATTCTTGCTCAGGCGACCTTCCCTGATAGCATCCTCATAGTGATTAGCATTCCTTATTAGATCAACAAAGCTGGACTGCTGCTGGTACACTAAAAAGTCTGAGATCACTGGCAAAGTAATTTAGAAATCATTTCTATTTGTTCATCATCAGGTATCCTATTTCTAACCTGAGCTGCTAGTGCTCTCCAACGCCCTAAGTAATTGCTAAAGGTCTTACTCAGGTTCTACTTCAAACGGGCTAAGTTTGACTTACACAGTTCAATGTCTATATTATAACTATATTGCTCTTGAAATAAATGCATCAAGTCATTCAAAGTTTTTATCATAGATGGTACTGAGGATGTGAACCACCTCAAGGTCGGAACAGTCAAACTCTTCTGAAAGACCTTTATTAATAGTCTTTCGTCCCCTCCATATTGGCACATATCCCCATAATAAGACTTGAGATCTGCTATGGGATTTCCGGTGCCGTTATACTTGTCAAAAATCGACATTTTAAATTTTTGAGGCAAGGGGACCTCAGCGAATAAACATAAATCTGAGAAGTCTGTGGCGTGGAGTTCAGCACCACCTATCTTTAACAACTGCTTCTGAATTTTGTATAAATTGCTCTTTCAACTGCTCTGATTCCTTGGATATGGGGGCCACTTTCTCAGCAGTCGGTTGGACTTCACTTTGGACTACCAGGGGGTGGGAGATTATAGGAGGAGGGTTAAGGCTGGTCAATGCCCCAATATAAGCTCCACTATTCCTAATCTCGTCCTCTTCATACTGCTGGTCTACATAGGGTGCAGTGAGGGTGGGATTCTCTTGCTAGTGCTGCATGGACTGGATGGGAATGGAATGAATGGGGGTTGGGTGAGTCCATTGGGGATGAGGGAAGGTTTTTTGGATGATGGGATGAGTGGAAGTCAGATTTTGGGGTGGGGCCTGATGAGGCCATTGGGCCTGGGGAAAGGCTTGGAACTGGCTTTGGGATGTTGGGATATGGGTGAATTGGGGTTAATGTAAGGCATGGGTTTGAGCTGGGTATGGGGGTGAGGCTCTAAGGTTAGGGCCTTGCTGGGTTTGGGTGTGGGCCATGAAGCCCTGGGAGGGTTGGGCTATGAAGGTTTGACCCATGGGTCCTTGGGAAGTTTGGGCCATAAAGATTTGTTCATTATAGGTCTGGCCCATTGGGCCTTGGTGGGTCTGGGCCATGGGCTATTGGTGGGTCTGGGTCATGGGCCCTTGGTGGGTCTGGGTCATGGGCCCTTGATGGGTCTGAGCCATGGGCCATTGATGGGTCTGGGCCATGGGCCCTTTATGGGTTTGGATCGTGGGCCCTTGACGGGTTCGGGTCATGGGTCCTTGGTGGGTCTGGGCCATGGGCCTTTGAGGGGTATGGGTCATGGGGTTTTGGGCCATGGGCCCTTGGGGTATGGGTCATGAGGTTTTGGATGGTGTGGATGATGGGGGGTTGATGGGGGTCATGGGGGAATGAGGCATGGAGGCTTGATAGGGTCTCAGATGGATTCATGGATGTGTGGTATGGATGAGAGGAGATGTGTTGGGAGGCTTTCCACCTATTGTAAGTTTGCAACATCTCCTCCATCATGGCCATGGAAGGGGGATCGATGGAGATGGGTTATTTGAGGGTTGGAGGGGTATGGATGGGATGTGTGAAAAGGAAAAATTGGGCATGGCCCCGATAAAGTCGAGCATGACCCGGGTAAGTGGCGGGATATGAGGTGGTTTGGAGGAATGAGGTAGGGCATTGGTGGATGGATTAGGCATGTATGGGGAAGATGTATGGGGCATAGAGGTAGAGGATGAGAGAGAAAAATTGGTCATGGTTCCATAAAAAAAGGGCATGACTTGGGTAAATGGAGGGATGTGTGGGGGATCGAATATGGCATGGATAGATGTGGGTGGATTGGGTATGCGTTGGGTGGATGAAAAATAGGGTATGTTGGTTAAAGTGGAGGATGGGGCTGGGTTTTGAGCCGGTGTGGAAGGAAGGTGAGATGGGTTTGAGATGGCCATAGATGAAGGCATGGCTTGGGAAAATGATGGGAAATGGGGAGTTGGATTTTAGATATTTTGGGAAGTGGTGGAAGGGAAAATAGGGGCACCGAATGGGCCGATTATGGTGAGGGTTGATTGGGTGAGGGGGGTGGAAGTAAAAGATTCTTTGGTATGAGAATGGGTTGGAGAATGTGGCGGGGATGAGTCAAGATCGGCGTAAGCCGAGTCCGCAGCCCATGACATAGCTAGGTATCGGGTCGGGTATGGATGCCTCGGGTGGGGCCCGTAAAGTTTCCTCCTTCCCCTATGGGATGATGGAGGGCATGATAATGTCGTTGTGCCGGCACCAATCAAGACTATATTCTTGGGTTTTTTAATTTCAATTTTTTTGAATTTTTATAAGTGAAAAGAAATAGGGATTCTGGGGCCTTTTGAATTCCCTTCTTGGGTGGCTCTCGAACCCTAAATAGGTCCTGCGGCAAAGGTTTCGAAGCACTTCGAAAGAATCAAAGGGAAACCCCTCGATCTATTAAAGGCTCAAAAAATCGATGCAAATAACTCGATCCCTCAAAACGAGTCAAAAAGAAGTCACCTTCTTTTGATCGGAGAGGGCATATTAGGTGTCGAAGATTATGAGGCCCAAACAGAGGCACTAAAGACACTGATCGGGTAGTCTGGGGTGTGAAACAGGCCTCAGATTCAGGCTATTGCTGCCTGAAACCAACCTGGCGCAACTATTAGATACGCTAGAGTAAAATTACCCTGAAACTAAGCTAGCGCAACTCATAGATGCGTCAGTGTACTTCTGGATAATTTTGCATTGGCGCAACTAATAGTGGTGCCAGACAAAGAGGGGTCTCTAGGTAGTTTTACAGCAGCACCTCTGGGTGAAATGAGTCTCCAAACTGGCTTTTTGTGGAAGCTAGGCTTTCGGGGACTGACTGTTTATATGATCTGTCTCTTTCCTCAACGATCCTAAGGGTTTAAAGGCCAATTTGGGTTTGCTAACGCTCTCTTTTTTCCCGGGTTTTAAGGTTGGTAACGAGAAGGTTACCCACCCGATATACCTCAAGTGCAAGCACTTCTCTCAAGTACTAGGTGGGCTGGGACTTTTCCTGATCATCACCACTAGGGGCTGCCATCGTACTAAGACTCGGGAGTTTGTATGTGTACCTAAATAATTCAACCCTTGAAAATCTACCCCGCAAAATCAATTTAAATTCCCTTTGTTGGTTCAATTTTATATTTTTCTTTTAAGGAAGTTTTCTTAAGTTCAAAGACCGAGGGTGAGGATCCCATACCGCCTCTACGGGTCGGCGTTCACTAATAGAATATGATTGCTGAATTAAAAGCGCAAGTAGGCCCGCCAAACAACTAAGGCACTTAAAATGACAAAAATGTAAAGAAATTAAATAACAATGCATAAGTAGACACATCTATCGGCTAAGGTACTTGAAATGGCGAAAATGTAAAGAAATTGAATGCGGTGCGCAAGTACGCCCGCCAATTGGCTAAGGGTCGTAAATGACATTAAAGTAGGGGTGAGTAAAATGACGTAATCGGAGGGGTAAGTAAAAAAATAGTAAAAAAAAGTAATAAAAGGTTACTAAATAAAAAATAAAGGGGCCAAATTAAAGGGGAAGCTCTACTAGCTACTCCCCAGCAGAGTCGTCATCTGTGCAACCGTAGATTCTTGATGATCCCGTCTCGATTATGTGCTCGTTATAAATATTTAGAGTCACCACCCAGAGCTTTTGGTGTCTCGAGAAACCTAGATCAACTTTATAAGCACCGAAGTACCAAAAATATGACTCTGAATCCGATCTACGCCATAGGATCTTGGGTAGGGGCTTCAGTTATCGATTGGGAAGGTGTTAGGCACCCAATCAACCCGCCTAATGCGGTCTCTACTTATGGACAAAACAAAAATAATGTAAAAGAAATGAAAAAGCCTTCCTCTTACCCAAAGGGTGTTAAAATCTTATTTGTGCCCCTCCGTTCCTACCAAAAATTCAGCGACGTAACGGCACAACTGGGAGGATAGAGGAAGAATCGATAAAGTAGAGGAATAGAGGAGAGATCTGAACCTCTCGAGCCCTTGTTACACCGCTATGGAGCCTTGCGTTGGCTTGCTTTGGTGAGCTTTTGATGGCTTGTATGGTGAGAAATGACGTTCTAACTCCTAGGGCTTGATAGCTAAGAGGTAGAGAGTGAAGGCTAAGGGTAACACACACCTAACCTAGAGCTTTTGGATGAAAGGCTAAAATTTTTAAAAGGTTTTAAGGTTCTGAAATTTGTATGAGAATGGTGCACTAGAGGTGAGAGAGAAGGGATTCCTTAATCTCTTAATTTGTAAATTTTTTCAAGCCTTTGTAAAGGGAGAGGTGCCTCTCTATTTATAGGAAAAAGAGAGGTTAAGAGGGTATTTAGAGGCTAACTTAAATTAGTAATTAGGTAATCTAGCCATCTAAGGTTTCCTAAGGTTTTTGAAGCCTTGAAAAGTGTGAAGAGTTGCTCCAATGGTGGATGATAGGGTGGGGCTCTAAACTACTTAAGGAGTTACACATAGATAGTAAATGAGTGAAACAAAACTAGAAAAACACACCCCAATGGTAAAGATGGTCAATAAGTCAAACCCTAATCTCAAATTTTGAGGTAAAAACCCACAAGTACTATTCATAAGCCTGGCGCAACTAATAGATGCGCCAGGCATATGTATAGTAATACAGTGTTGCACAGTGATTTTGGGAAGTTGACTGCTCGCGGGGGGACCCACTTATAACTGGTGCAACTATTAGTTGTGCCAAGCCATTTCTAGGGAGAAATGGCTTGGCACAAGTAATACTTGTGCCAAATCCCAAATGGGATTTTAACAAATTTACAAATTTGCCCCTGAGCATTGGAATGGGATATCTTCTTGTATACAACTCTGATTGGGGTGATCCTTGGCTCGTTGGAAAGCTAAGGACTTCTACTTTTCAATGGTATATGATTCGATTATAGTAGAAGATCACAAATAGTCCCAATGTACCACTCTTTATCCATTACTCAGGAAAGCTAGCTTTTAGATCCAAAATGGTTTTTATGTGTCAGGATGGGTTTTTAAGGGTTCGAAAAGGTTCCTAAGGGATCTAGGGTGATTCCTAAGGGTTTGGAATGCCTTCTAAGGTTTCATAAAGGTTCTTAAAGGTTCCATACATGCCATCAAAAGCTTAGAGATGTGCCTCTCTCAAAATGTGTCTCGATCGGGCCTTGGGCCAAATTTGGGTGTCTATAGGGTGTGATCAGTCAGATAATTTATCACTTTATCACCTTTAACTTGGTGATGTTAGGCTTTAGTTTGCTACTAATAAGTTACTAATATGCAAATATTAAAAATAAATTATAAAAGAGAGCCTAAGTGTTAATATTCATCAAAATAAACTCAAATAGCAGTAAGAATGACGATTGAGCGTGTAAAGACGATTCGCCAATACAAGAAAGCTTAGAAATTGTATTTAATGATTTTGCGCTACTGCTGAAATAAAAAAAAGAAAGAAATAAGAAATCATAATTTTATGATTCTTTAAAATGAGGATTCTTCAAAGGCGACAAAAGAGTAAAGATGATACAGAAGAAAAAGGCAATGAATCGTGAATAGAAATCATCCAGTATGAAAGCCACGAAAGAAGAGAAAATTGTGATTTACGATTTTCCAAAGAAGCTATAATAGAAGAAATTTTTATCTACGATTTTCGAAAATAGAAGCTTTCCTATTTACTGATACTACTGCTAATCACGTGAGAGGTATCACCACCATGAATAGAGTTAGAAGACTCCTAGAATTAGAAGTTCAACTGATCACGGATCTGAGAAGATTAATGAAGATATACTCTGAAGGACTCCACTGCTAAAGATTAAAAAACCTTCCAGAAACGCATCAACTAAAGAAAGCAAGAAAAAGATGAAATTAGAAGTAGAGTTATATTAGAATAGTTTTTACTTCTTTTATTATATTTAAAACTTGTACACCGACTCCTTATGATCTATAAATAAGAGGGCTTAGTATAGGAATAAGCATCAAGGAATTTCAGCATCAATTGATGCCTGAGGTTGGATTTTCGTTCTATCAGTAGTATAAAATAGTTAAAATAGATTAGATATCCAATGTTTCTCAAGAGTAATTGACGACTTCAATTGAGTGCTGAAGATTAGAGTATATATTTGTAGTTTCTCAGGAACAATTGATGACTGCAGTTGAAGGGTGAAGGATATATTTCACTTTGCTTTTTAGTTTACATTTTATTTTATGCAATTTACAACTTTGTAAACATCTTCAAGTTTTAATTTTAGTTGACGACTCAGATTAGAATTTGCAGATTAGTATAACGGTTTTTACTTTTCCATCTTCAATTTTCTAAGGTTTGATTGATGCCCAGATTTTAGGAAGTTATTGATTAAATTGAATTTATATTGATAGGATCTTACACTTGATTGGCAACCAATGCTAGGAGAATAGAGATATGGTGTAACAGTATTATTTATTTTCATAAATATCCGATAGCTGAAGATTGGGATTGACAACCTCAATCAGAAGGAGGATTTAAATTTATTTTATGCACTTTAGATTAAAACAAATTCTTTTATTCATATTTCTCCAATATATTAGATCTTAAATATAAATAGAAGTTTTTAGAATAAGGATTTAAATAGAATATATAAATAAGAGATAAATAGATAAACAAACTTTCTCGTAGGAACGATCCTATACCAGCTCTACAATTTTCATTGTGTGCTTGCAATAGGTTATGACTTGAATTTAATATAATACATAAAGTAAGCCGATCATGAGGGTAAGGCTGGATCAGGTCATGAGGTTTAGTTTCAAGTACTCTGGTGTTTGTCAAAGAAAAATAGAGTTGAAGGCTAAAAGATTGTATACAAAGGGCAGTTTCAAAGGGTAGGAATTTTCAGGTTCAAACTGTCCAAATGAAGGTCTTAAATCACGTCCTTGGTGTCATGAGTGTTGTCAAACAGTTTCAATTTGGGGGGCCTAACTTCTAGTGAAAAGGTATTGAATCAGTCATTCCTTAGAGCAGAAAATTTGCCAAATAAACTCTTCAATTGGCCAAAATCTCACTGGGTATGGTCTTCAATTTACTCATTGGATGTCCTCACTTGTTTCTCTCCTCGCTAATTTACTGAGTATTGATTGTGAAAAAGTTTCCTGATGTTAACTTCATGGGGGTGTTAAAAATTTTTAATTGATTTCAGTTTTAAAACATCTGCCAACAATTTTAATCTCCTTTTTCACAATTGGTCAGGTGAGAATTAACTTTATTTATTTCAGTCTAACTACATTACTACACTAAATTTAACTTCTTCCTTGGTCTACCCCGCCATACCCCCAAACCTAAGTTAAACAATGTCTTCACTATTTCAAAAAGTTTGAAGTAAGGGATAGTAGGGTACATAACAGAGTGTGACATACAATAGAAATGACAGGAAGAAAAAACTTTCAGCCAATAAGGGAACAACAAAATTAACATAATGAATTGGGGCACATTAATTGAAATTTCATTAACAAAATTTTCTATGATTCAGAAGATCAACCAAATTTTCTAAAAATTTACAAGTACCAAAGACAATATTTACAAACATGCCTAAATCAATCAACTACAGAAGACACCAAAGAAACTAACTACATCTACTCCTAGAAGTGGTCTGAATCAGAGTCTAAATCTATATGTTTAGCAGATTTTTCCTTGCCCTTCTTGATATTGTCAGCTTGTGTAGCTTTTTATCTTGTAGCAGCTGGCTTTTTGGGTTTGGTGTTGCTCTTCATTGGTGTAGGTGTTAAGACCTGAAAAGTACCACTTTTCACCCCTTAACTTAACCTTTGATTAGACCCTTAGCCATCTAATAAGTTCTTGTTAAGTGTTTTATGTAGGTAATAATCAGCAGTGAAACAAGGCCAGGAATCCTACTAAGGAGCTTGTTTTGGCACCAGAAGTCCCTCAAAAGGATGGACTCTAAATCCAGACCTGGAATGAGCCTCGCGTGGTCTAACTGAGCTTCCCAAGACTTTACAACAACTACTCGCGCAGCGCTCGCGAAACTCAAGAGTAGAACACATCGCGTAGTCTCACGCAATTCAAAGCAGACCTCTCTCAACCTCGCGCAGTTCGCTCTGAACGGCTGAGGAGAGAGAGCTTCAGGAGACTCCTCGCGCAGCTGTCACTCAGTGGCCGCGGGATGCAATTATCAGAAGAGAACTCCTCTCGCAGTTCTCACGCCATAAAGAAGAAAGCATCCTAGCGAAGACGGAGCCATCCTCGCGAAGATCAATCAAGACATGAAACCTCGCACAGTTCAAAACTCATTAAACCCTCACGAGGAAACTTGCAAAGTCCATTGAAGAGAAGTGCTCGCGAAGTTCTCGCGCTATTCAAATTTGTCCTCACGAAGATCAACCCAATGATCGCGCAGCTACCTCGCGACTGCTTGAACTCCAACCCCGTGACATCTGAGGCTTTGATGTCTACTCAATCTTGTGACTACTTGAAGAGCAAACCAAGGCAACCTCGCGAGGGTTGAAGCTTCAATATCAAATCATCCTCGCGAAGAGTAAGAGCTACCACGCGACAAGTTTGGGAAACAATGGCTACCTAGCGAAGCTCTGAACTTCAACTTCCATCTCTTCAGCAGAGGGCCTTCTGGGAATTTTCAGCGATTAGGGCACGCACTCTCACGCTCAAATCTCCGTGCACGTGCCCCAAGGCATCCAAGGATCACTATTTGGCCACGTGGCATCGTTAAAATTAAGGTTTCCTAACCCTAATGCGCCGCCACACCACTGCCATATAAACCCATACTTAGCTTAGGTTTAAAGGTCCTGGAATAGCTGGGAACACATCTCATTTCTTAGAGACTTGATCTGAGATCGTTTTTCTTTTCTTTTTGTAGCTGTAAGTAGTTTTCTTTTTCTTTTCCCTTCTCTCCATAGTCCAGCACTTGCTGGCTATGTCTCTGTATGCTTTTTGAACTAGATCAATGGAAGTTCTATAATAGGATTTGTACTCTGTAGGATTTGTGCTTGAATGTGAGATGCTCTGTGCAAGGCTGTTGCCTTGTGATCCGCCATTGCTTTGGCTGTGATTCAAAGCAATGGAGGACTGATTCTAAGGGCTACTCAGATCCAAGTGACCTGTGTGTCTGGGCTATCATGGTCATATACAGCCTTAGCCCCACCACAGGACCCACTAGATCTGAAATCCCCATGGGAGCTTGAGCTGGTAGCCTTGTGACCATGGTGGTGGCAGCGATATTCTTGTTTTGTCTTGGGCTCCGTGAGGAGGATAGCCTTTGGGATAGTCTGTGACCATTCAAGTGGACAGGTTATAGCCTTAGGGTGATTCTAATCCACCGATCCAAGATGGATCTTTCTTCTTTACACCTGAGCTTGTAGAAGCCTGGTGGGAGATTATACAGAGGCAGACTCCCCTATATTTGTATAGATCCGCTATCAGATGTTAGATCTGATCTAGTTATAGAGATTGTAGGCTTGTGACCACTCAAGCAATGGACAACTAGATCGAAGGTTGTACTCAATCTCTTAGGTTCTATGTGTCTGGGCTATCATGGTCCTATACAGCCTTAGCCCCACACATAGAGCTTTAGAGGTTGAGGTTCCCTATGGATTCTTGAGCTGGTAGCCTGGATGAAATAGTGCCTACAATGATTAACTTGTTTTGACCCATCCCTGGATTGTGGTTCCCCTATGGGATAGTCTGTGACCATTCGAGTGGACAGGTTATAACCTTAAGGGATTTAATCATGGCAGAGAGATGGGTTGGATCCTTTCTCCTCAGTGGTGATAACGTAGCCATTGGACAGGATTTCTATAATATCATATCTGAATCTGAGTTACAAAGCTCCTCTGATCTAGGCTCAATAACATACTTCTCACCCTTTTATATTTATTTTCCACACTCCATCCATCCTCTCAATCCTTTCTGTAGTTTAGACATTAGGTTACCTTAGAATACCTAGAATAAGTGACCTCAAACTCCCCTCCTTTTTAGGACTGCCAGATCTGTAGTCAGATCTGGAGGGACTACTAGAGATGGCTCCCTTGGAGCTGTAGATCACCTTTCCCTGTGGGGAAAACTCTTACTTATCAAAACTTGCCACAATGGACCCTGTATCTTGCAGGTCTAGGATTTCTTAGTTGTGCTGATTCCATCCCCTATTTTATCTTGATTTTAAATTTCTTTTACCACAAACCAATAAAGCAAGCACACACTCAGAGATCCGCCAATAAGTTTTTAGCGCCGTCTCCAGGAACAGATGATCTATTAGTAGACCCTTAGTTTTTGTATTCTTAGTATTCTTTGCAAATGCGAATAATTGATACTGCCGATATAATTTTGAACCTTTCTTGCAGATCTAGATAGCGGTGATGAAGAAGTTGGAGCTTGGAGCTTAGCTACCTCTGTTTGCAAACTCTCTAACTTTTAAAACTCTGTCTATCTTTCCTGAAAATTCTCTAGCAGTATCTAGGATAGTTGTAAATGTATTCTTTGAATAGCTGTAAATTAGTTTGATAAATTTGTTAATTGTAAAGTTATTCATTTGCAATGTGCCTGCAAGAAGCTCTCCTTGTTGTTGGTGTGCTTATATGCTAGGGAGGAGATCTCACAGCCCTACTTTAGAGCCTCTTAACCCTGAGTTAGAAAGGGGAAGGAGACTTAGAAGAGACAGGCACACCACAAGAGAGCCCCCAAGTGAACCTGTGATAGCAAATATGGGTGAAGAACAACCCAGAACTCTCAAGGAGTTGAATGCTCCGGATGACTATAACTCCCCTTTTAGCATTCAATTCCCTGATGTGCAAGGGAATTATGAAATAAAAACTTCAATCATCCAGATGTTGCCCTCTTTCCATGGGCTTAGCAAGGAGGACCCTTACAAGCATATTGACCAGTTCTTGGCCTTGTGCACCACTTTTAATATCACTGGTTTGGGACCTGAGGCTACTAGGTTCAGACTCTTTCCCTTCTCTCTGAAGGATAGGGCCAATACCTGGTTGACCACTCTTCCCAACAATAGCATTGCTTCATGGAAAGACCTGCAGACCAAGTTGCTGACCAAGTTCTTCCCTGAGACCAAAACTAGCCAGTTGAGGAAAGAGATTCTTGCTTTTGCTCAATCCCCAACTGAGGATTTTAACCAAACCTGGGATAGGTTTAAAGAAATGCTCAAACAATACCCCCACCACAAGATCCCAGAGTGGCAGCTTGTACAAAGCTTCTACAATAGGATTGATGAGAAAAATAGAGATATGGTCGATGCCTCTTGTGGTGGATCCTACATGCACAAGACTACTGAGGAGGCATGGGAATTGTTTGAGGTGATTAGTGAGAATGCTTTTCAAAAGCCATCCCTGGCAAGAACTAGTCAAGAATTTGAGTCAAAGGTGGGGCCTGCTGCTGGATCAAGAGGAAAAGTTTATGAGGTGTCTGGGAACAATGACCTACAGCTGTAGATGGCAAACCTCTCTATGAAGTTTGACAAATTACTGACTGTGATGCAACCCAGAAGGGCTGCTCATGTGGCAGAGGCATGTCTGATATGCCAGTCCCTACAGCACACAGTGGAGGAATGTCCATCTGCAGGGTAATTTCCTGAATTGGTTTTGGAACATGCTGTTGCTGCGCAATCTTATGGCCAGCAACAATCTGGGGGCTACAACAGGCAACCATATGGATACCAGCACCAAAATGCTAGTTATCAATGGAGAGACCACCCAAATCTGAGGTGGAGGCAAGACAACTACATGCAGCCCCAACAAATGTTGGCCTTACCACAAAGGCCACAGCAGCAGTTCAACCAAGGATATGCCCCTAGGTCCAATTTTCAGCACCCGCAGTAGCCCCATCAGCAACAAAATCAGTTGGTTGTACCCCACTCTCAGCTAAGAAATGTTTCCTTTGAGGACCAGGTCTTGACTTCATTGCAAAGCCTAGGATCCTTAGCTCAGACTGTGGACTCTCATGGTCAAAGCCTCCAGATTATGGAAGAACAGATAAACCAAATTTCAAATGCCTTGGTTATGAGAGATGAATGGAGGTTGCCCTGCCAACCCGTTGCTAACCCCAAGGGTCAATTCTTAATTGAAGATGCTTCCTCAAGTTTTGAGGGAACCAATGCTGTGACTACCCTAAGGTCTGGCAGGCTGATAGACAACCAGGTGGGTAACAGACCAGCAGAGGTCATTCCCACAGATGATGCAAATGATCAGGATAGAGATGTTGTTGGAACACAAAGCCAAGAATTGCCTGCCACCCTGCAGCAAGAGAAAAATAAAGAGGCTGTAGTTGAGCCTCAGCAGGGAGAAAAACATGAAAAAAGAAAGAAACAGAAGTTTAGTCATGGGCTAGCAGCTGAGGAACCAGCAGAACCTCAGCTGCCATTTCCTCAAGCTTTGGATAGCCCTGTCCCTTTTGATAAAGGGAATGCCCAGATGGAGGAAATGATGGAGACCTTCAGGCAGGTGAAAATCAATTTGCCCCTGCTTGAGGCAATTAAACAGGTCCCAGCCTATGCAAAGTTCCTGAAAGACCTCTGCACCCAAAAGAGAAAAGCTAGAGGCCATGTGTCCAAAAAGGTCTTTGCAACTGATACAGTGAATTCTGTATTTAACATATCAATGCCTGAGAAGTTGCAAGATCCAGGGATACCCACTATTCCCTGCGTAATTGGAGACCATACAATTGGACAAGCCCTTTTAGACCTTGGAGCCAGTGTTAACCTGTTGCCATACAGTGTGTATCTGTAGCTAGGTTTGGGGGAGCTGAAAGCTACCCCCATTGTGCTAATGATGACTGATAGGTCTGAGAGGAGACCTCTGGGAATGGTTGAGGATGTCTTAGTGGGGGTGGATAAGTTTTTCTACCCTGCTGACTTCTTAGTTTTGGACATGGGATGCAGCAATAGCCCAAATCCCATACTTGTTATATTGGGCAGGCCCTTCTTAGCCACTGCCAATGCTTGCATTCAATGCAGGTCTGGAGTAATGGAGGTAACTTTCAGACATATGAAAGTTGAGCTGAATGTGTACAACAGTGCAAAGTACCCTCAGATGGACAATGAGGAGAGCTTTGCAGTGGATGTACTAGAGGAAATTGTAGAAGAAGAATTGCCCACTCTGCTGGAGTGGGGCAACATTGTCAGGAATTTAGTTAAAATTTGGGACATGGTGGAGGAAGAGAGCCCAGATGTGATACCAAAAGACATGACCACATTGAAGTCTTCTGTGGGCTCAGTGCAGCATTCCAGTTGGAAACCTACATTGCTGCCTCTTCCTCCAACCTCCAATGCACCAATTTTGCCATCCACCCTACAAGCCCCCGATCTGGAGCTCAAGAAGCTTCCATAAACATTAAAATATGCCTTCCTTGAGAAAGGCGATAAGCTTCTTGTGATTATCTCTTCCTCTCTTACCAGTGAGCAGGAAGAGGAATTACTAACAGTTTTAAGGAAGCACAAGAAGGCAATTGGTTGGACCATTGTCGATCTGGGAAGAATAGATGCATCAATCTGCATGCACAAGATTCATCTTGAGGAGGGAGCACTACCCTCCAAGGAAATGCAGAGGAAGTTAAATCCTCACATGCAGGAAGTCATCCTCAAGGAGATCATCAAATTGCTAGATGCAGGGGTGATTTACCCCATCTCTGATTCTAACTGGGTGGCACCTATCCAAGTGGTGCCCAAGAAATCTGGCGTAACAGTGATTAAAAGCTGAGAGTTGATACCGCCAGAGACCACTGGAGAATTATAGGAAGCTCAACTCTAAGACCAGAAAGGACCATTTCCCTCTCCCCTTCATTGATCAAATTTTGGACAAATTGGCTGGAAAAGCTTTTTACTATTTTCTTGATGGGTACTCAGGGTACAACCAAATCCCTGTGCATCCTCAAAACCAAGAGAAAACTACCTTTACCTATCCTTTTGGCACCTTTGCTTACAGAAGGATGCCTTTTGGGCTTTGTAATGCACCAGCCACTTTTTAGAGGTATATGTATGCCATATTCTCTTATATGATTGACAAATTTTTGGAGATTTTTATGGATGATTTTTCTGTCTATGGGGACAGTTTTGGCCAGTGTCTATAACACCTCAGCCTAGTCTTGCAAAGATGTGAGGAGACCAACCTGGTCTTAAGCTGGGAAAAGAGCCACTTCATGGTAACACAAGGCATTGTGTTGGGCCATGTAGTCTCTAAAGAAGGGCTTGAGGTAGACAAGGCCAAAGTTGACCTCATTGCTAATTTGCCCCCTCCAAAAATAGTCAAACAAATCAGATCTTTCCTTGGGCATGCAGGATTTTACAGGAGGTTCATTAAGGACTTCAGCAAAATTGCTATGCCATTGTGTCACCTGCTCTGCCAAGATGTGCCCTTTGACTTTTCTGCTGAATGTCTTAAGGCTTTTGAAACATAAAAAATATGCCTCACCTCTGCCCCTGTACTCCAAACACCAGACTATACCCTGCCTTTTGAGCTAATGTGTGATGCATCAGACTTGGCAATAGGTGCTATTTTGGGCCAAAGAAAAGATAAGCTGCCTGTGGTCATTGCTTATGTCAACAAATCACTTGTTGAAGCTCAACTGAACTATACCACAACTGAGAAAGAGCTTCTGGCAGTGATTTATGCTGTGGACAAATTTAGAGCCTATCTACTAGGATCTAAAACTGTAATCTTCACTGACCATTCAGCATTAAAGTACCTATTGTGCAAGAAAGATGCTAAGCCTAGGCTGATTAGATGGATACTCCTACTGCAGGAGTTTGACATCAAAATCAAGGACAAAAAGGGTGTGGAGAATGTGGTGGCTGACCACTTGTCTAGAATTGTCTTCGAGAAATGCCTTGATGGTCCTACAAATGATGCCTTCCTGGATGAGCAGTTATTTGCCATCCAATCCTTGGTCCCTTGGTTTGCACACATTGTCAATTATCTAGTTATAGGAAAGATTTCTGCCCACTGAACCAAAATAGACAAAGACCTATTTTTCTCAAAGGTCAAATATTTTTTCTGGGAGGAACCTTGACTATACAAGTACTTTGCAGACCAAATTATCCGAAGATGTGTTCCCGAAAGTGATGTCCCCAGTATTCTGGCCATGTGCCATGAAAATGCCTGTGGAGGCCACTTTAGTGGGAGAAAAATAGTTGACAAGGTCCTGCAGTGTGGGTTTTACTGGCCTTCTTTATTCCAAGATGCATTTATACACTGCAAGGCTTGTGAGAGATGCAAAAAATTAGGAGGGCTATCCAAAAGAAATTCAATGCCTTTGCAGCCCATCCTTGTTGTAGAATTGTTTGATGTATGGGGTATAGACTTCATGGGCCCCTTTCCTCCTTCGAATGGTTATCAGTTCATCTTAGTGGCAGTGGACTATGTTTCCAAATGGGTAGAACCAATGACAACCAGGTGGTCATCAAATTTGTAAGGCAGCACATTTTCTCCAGATTTGGAACCCCTGGAGCTATTTTCAGTGATGGGGGTAGCCATTTCTGCAACAGAAATTTTGAGAGCTTGCTCAAGAAATATTCTGGGCAAGTTGAAATTTCTAACAGGGAGATCAAGCACATACTTGAGAAAACAGTAAGGACTGACAGGAGAGATTGGGCCGATAAACTGAACGATGCACTGTGGGCTTATAGGACTGCCTATAAGACTCCCATTGGAATGTCCCCATTCAGACTGGTCTATGGCAAGGCTTGCCATCTCCCAGTAGAGTTAGAACACAAGGCCTATTGGGCCATTAAGAATTTAAATATGAACCAAACTTTTGCTCGTCTTCACAGGTCATTGCAGCTGTCTGAATTGGATGAGCTGAGGATGGATGCTTACACCAATGCCAGGATCTACAAGGAACGGTCCAAAGCTTTCTTTGACAAGGGCTTGCTAAGAAAAAGCCTCATACCTGGTGGTAAGGTTTGGTTATTCAACTCCAAACTAAAATTCTTTCCTGGCAAATTAAAATTCAGATGGGAAGTTCCCTATATTGTCTTAAATGTTTCCCCATCTGGTGCTGTGGAAGTCCGGGATCCCAAATCTGGGTGAACCTTCAAAGTGAATGGTCAGAGGCTTAAGCCTTGTATCAAAAAACCTGCTGACCCTATAACCACTATTCATTTTCATGGGACCCTTACCTCTACCTGACCCACAGTTGTGTCCATGTTATACTATACTACTTTTGTTTCTTCGATAATTTTTAGGAAATTGTAGTGTTTATTTGAAGTCTGAATATGTTGATCTTGATAGAGTTTATGTGGGATTGGTATGATTTCTTCTGCTTCTGCTGCGAATTGCTGATTTTCAAATTGAATGCCTTTTGTTTGAATATTTTTTATGAGTATGTTGTACTACCTATATTGCCCCTGTTTGGTACTAAGCCCTCGCGCATTACAAATGAAGATTTGGGAATCTCTTGCGCACTTCAATCCCCAACATCCATAATCGCGAGATTCAGTTATCTCGTGATCCCCTTACCCAGCTGCGTGAGTCAAATGCATTTGTCATTTCCCACTCTGATTGCTGGGACTTGACGTTTCCCAACTCCCTCTCAATTAATTGCGATGACCTAGATGTTATTCCACCGCTTCATCTTCCACCATCCTAGTCTTTTAATACACAGGGAGCCCCTTTCATATTCATCGCATCCTTTCTCCTCTCACCCTAGCGGTCCTTCCCTACTCCTAACAATGGCAAATGACAAGCCTAATACGCTGCCTAACATGTTTTATCCGATGTGGTTGGACCCGCCACCACCTAAAGAGCCGGATCCCCTACAACCCCTCTGGGATGAGTACGAGGCCGTTCAGCAGCTCCTGGCTAAGGAGGAGGAGGAAAAGCTCCAGCCACAGCAGAAAAAGCAAAAGATAGAACCATCCCCTGCCCCCTCCACTCCACCCCCTCCCCCACCTTCTCAACCCCCTCACCCTTGATCCCTCTCTCCCTTCTTCCCCCTTTTTGTAATTTCTTTTTTTCGTTTTAATGAAATTTTATTTTCCTGTTATTTTATACAGTTCTTTATTTTTGGTTGTTTTCTTTCTTGCTGTTTCCTTTTATTATGCCCTTAATAAATCTGCTGCACAGACACCTTTGAACCAGTGAGGACACTGCTCCTCATAGGTTTGGGGGTGTGGCAGGCAGACCCTGCCCATGGAATAGTTAACCTAAGTGCAGCAGAGTCATCTGAGTAATATGGAAATGGATCTATGATCACTTAAGAATCATGAGAAATAAGAAATTTAAAATTTCTGCAAACTTTAGACATTATAAACTTTTAATTTTTCACATTTCCCTGATGAGATCACCAAGGAAACTCACTTGTATCAGCACTAAGTGAATCATTAGAGAGAGAAAAAGGTGAGGACATACTTAAAAGTTCAAAGGAAGACCATAACCAGTGAGAATTGGGCCTATAAAATTTTTTTCCATCCATTGAGGAGTAACTAAGGCAATTTCTTCTAGTTCTAAGGACTGGCTGAGTCACTGTGCTCACTAGAAGTTAGGCAACTCCAAGTTGAAACAACTGACAGCACTCATGAAACTTAGGAAAGGATCAAGGCCTTCTCTTGGACAGTTTGAGCCTAAAAAGACCAACCCTAAAAGCAACTGCCCTTGTCCATACCCCCTTGAGCTTTAAATCCTAAATTTCTTCAATATGCACCCAAGTACTTGTACCTGAACCTATGAACCTAATTTAGCCTACCCTCACTCTGAGAATTCAGAAGGTGAAGGAGAAAAAGTTGAAGATGGACTAGCTATGGTCAACATTAGGTGAATGGAGAAGAAGTATCTCAAAATTCTGGCAGTATGGTAACTGAGAACATGGTGGCATTTCTGAAAAGCAAAAACGAAAATAAAAAGAAGAAAATTCTATCAAAAAGAAGCAAAAATAACAATGAAGAGGAGTATAAGAGGAGTCAAGAGGAACCTTCTTTTGGAAAATCAAAGTCAAGAAGAGAAACTAATCACTTCAAATCTGAAAATCTCAAAGAAAAGGAAAGGAGCTAAAATCAAGAAGGTGAAGTCATGAACCACCTCCTTCACTTACTGATTTCTCAATTTTGAACCCCTTTTCAATCTTCCATTCTTTTAACCCCACTCCATAAGCCACATTCCAGCCCAGTTAAAAGCCCTTATGATCCAAAGTTGAGTGAGTTGTCATGTGGAGATAAAGAGTTATCCAATCTATGGTGAGGATGTGTCAATGATGTCAACACCTAAGAGCTATGCCTATGCTCATGCTTACAGACCCATTTGGGAGATGTAATTGCTCTTGAGCCTGAGAGAAAATGAACCCCTCAACAAGACCCTTATGAGAGTATGCCCTGAAAAGTTTTTGGGTCTGAATTTGAATGCATTATGTATGACCTATAACCTTATTTTTAATCTGATGATGAGCTCAGTGCTGGCACACACTTGTGCAGTTTTCTGTGGTTGTACACTGATTGGAAATGTTGTGCCTTCATGAGAAGTTTATGCTGTTTAAATCACTGTGCAACCAATGGATTAAATTTCTTTTATGTTTACTGATTCAAGAGTAAACTAAGTCTGCTCCTTGACTGCTCACTTGATGATATATTACATTTTTGTTAACTGTTTCATTGAGAAGTTTGTGGGTGTCTTCACTGAAAACCCTCAGGAGACTTCACTCCTCCACTAGGGATCACCTAAGGGTTTAAAAGGCTTGGTACATATGCTAAATGTATCCGTGCTCCCTACGAAAGTGGCATTTAATTTTTATAGTAGGTTTAATGTAGCTTTGCTAAGGGACTAGCAAAGATTAGGTTTGGGGGTGTGTTAAGACCTGAAAAGTACCACTTCTCACCCCTTACTTAACCTTTGATTAGACCCTTAGCCATCTAATAAGTTCTTGTTAAGTGTTTTATGTAGGTAATAATCAGCAGTGAAACAAGGCCAAGAATCCTGCTAAGGAACCTGTTTTGGCACCAGAAGTCCCTCAGAAGGATGGACTCTGAATCCAGACCTGAAATGAGCCTCGCGCAGTCCAACTGAGCTTCCCAAGACTTTACAACAACTACTCGCGCAGCTCTCGCGAAGCTCAAGAGTAGAACACATCGTGCAATCTCGCACAGTTCAAAGCAGACCTCTCAACCTCGCGGTAGCCGCTCAAACGGGCCGAGGAGAGAGAGCTCAGAGACTCCTCGCATGTCTCGCATGGTCATGGATGCAATTATCAGAAGAGAACTCCTCGTGCAGTTCTTGTGCCATTCAAGAAGAAAGCATCCTCGCGAAGACAAAGCCATCCTCGCGAAGATTAATCAAGACATGAAACCTCGCGCAGCTCAGAACTCATTAAAGCCTCGTGAGGAAACTCGTGAAGTCCATTGAAGAGAAGTGCTCACGAAGTTCTCACGCTATTCAAATCTGTCCTCGCGAAGATCAACCCAGCGATCGCATAGCTACCTCGCGACTGCTTAAACTCCAACCCCGTGACATCTGAGGCTTTGATGTCTACTCAACCTCGCGACTACTTGAATATCAAACCAAGGCAACCTCGCGACGGTTGAAGCTTCAATATCAAATCATCCTCTCAAAGAGCAGGAGCTACCACGAGACAAGTCTGGGAAACAATGGCTACCTAGCGAAGCTCTGAACTTCAACTTCCATCTCTTCAGCAGAGGGTCTTCTGGGAATTTCCCGCGATTAGGGCACGCACTCCCACACTCAAATCTTTGTGCACGTGCCCCAAGGCATCTAAGGATCACTATTCGGCCATGTGGCATTGTTAAAATTAGGGTTTCCTAACCCTAATGCGCCGCCACACCACTGTTATATAAACTCATACATAGCTTAGGTTTAAAGATCCTGAAATAGCTGGGAACACATCTCATTTCTTGGAGACTTGATCTAAGATCATTTTTCTTTTCTTTTTATAGCTGTAAGTAGTTTTCTTTTTCTTTTCCCTTCTCTCCATAGTCCAGCACTTGCTGGCTATGTCTTTCTATGCTTTTTGAACTAGATCAATGGAAGTTCTGTAATAGGATTTATACTCTGTAGGATTTGTGTTTGAATGTGAGATGCTCTATGCAAGGCTGCTGCCTTGTGATCTGCCATTGCTTTGGCTGTGATTCAAAACAATGGAGGACTGATTCTAAGGGCCACTCAGATCCAAGTGACCTGTGTGTCTGGGCTATCATGGTCATATATAGCCTTAGCCCCACCACAGGACCCACTAGATCTGAAATCCCCATGGGAGCTTGAGCTGGTAGCCTTGTGACCATAGTGGTGGCAGTAATATTCTTGTTTTGTCTTGGGCTCCGTGAGGAGGACAGCCTCTGGGATAGTCTGTGACCATTCAAATGGACAGGTTATAGCCTTAGGATGATTCTAATCCACCGATCTAAGATGGATCTTTCTTCTTTACACCTGAGCTTGTAGAAGCCTGGTGGGAGATTATACAGAGGCAGACTCCCCTATATTTGTATAGATCCACTATCAGATGTTAGATCTGATCTGGTTATAGAGATTGTAGGCTTGTGACTGGACCATTGTAGCCCCACTTAAGCAATGGACAGCTAGATCGAAGGTTGTACTCAATCTCTTGTTCGTTCTATGTGTCTGGGCTATCATGGTCCTATACAGCCTTAGCCCCACACATAGAGCTTTAGAGGTTGAGGTTCCCTATGGATTCTTGAGCTGGTAGCCTGGATGAAATAGTGCCTACAATGATTAACTCGTTTTGACCCATCCCTGGATTGTGGTTCCCCTATGGGATACTCTGTGACCATTCGAGTGGACAGGTTATAACCTTAAGGGATTTAATCATGGCAGAGAGATGGGTTGGATCCTTTCTCCTCAGTGGTGATAACGTAGCCATTGGACAGGATTTCTATAACATCATATCTGAATTTGAGTTACAAAGCTCCTCTGATCTAGGCTCAATAACATACTTCTCACCCTTTTGTATTTATTTTCCACACTCCATCCATCCTCTCAACCCTTTCTGTAGTTTAGACATTAGGTTACCTTAGAATACCTAGAATGAGTGACCTCAAACTCCCCTCCTTTTTAGGACTGCCAGATCTGTAGTCAGATCTGGAGGGACTACTAGAGATGGCTCCCTTGGAGCTGTAGATCACCTTTCCCTGTGGGACAAACTCTTACTTATCAAAACTTGCCACAATGGACCCTGTATCTTGCAGGTCTAGGATTTCTTAGTTGTGCTGATTCCATCCCCTATTTTATCTTGATTTTAAATTTCTTTTACCACAAACCAATAAAGCAAGCACACACTCAGAGATCTGCCAACAATAGGCTCCTGGATTTTTACTCCCTTAGTTTCTGCTAGAGGCATCACATCTTTAAGACCAATCAATGAGACAGTGGTGGTTAATGTTTCCACCAACTTGGAAAGTTGGTTGGTCCTCTGTTCATACATCTTGCACATTACTACAGTAGTGTCTAGCCTCTTTTGCATGACCTCCATCTCCTTCTGATGATCCATTAATGTTTTTTCCATCAATTTCCAATACCCAATTTTCATCAGTGCTAGTTGGTCTTCACATGTCTGCAGTACCATATTTCTGATAGACTCCACCACCAGATGCACATCCCTTTCAATGTATGGGTTTTCATTCATGTTAGTAGTGAGGGTAGTAAAAAGAGGTAATGGAATTTGATCAGCTAGGACAATGGCCCAGTTAGAAGAATCAGTATCAGAGGTGGGGATCAGAGCAAGCTCAGTGCAAGTGTTGGTAGATGGGGAAGAGCTGGATGGGAGGGTATGTTGCTGTACCTCTTCAGTGTTTTCAGTTTGGGGGAAGGTTGAGGCTGCAGAAAAGAGAACTAAAGGTAGCTCTTCAGTCTCAAAGTATGTTTGGGTGGCAGCATCAGCTGTTCTGACTAAAGTAAAAGGCTCCTGGTAATGATGAGGGGTAGGTGTGGGTGGTTGGGGTGTAGGTATGAATGTTTGAAGGGTTGATTGGGGTAGGTAGGGACATGGCTAAATGTGTATGGGTGTGGGGATTCAAGGAGAGGGGTGTACTCATGCCTAATATCCCCCACAATGGAGTCTATTAGGGCTGAGTACCCCTCGGTTGTGAATTGGTCTGGGTTTGGTGAAAATGGAGGGGTATATGTAGGAGAAGGAATTGGGTCGGTGAGGTCAATTGGGTGAGATGGTTCAATGCCAGTGGACCTTGGTTCACTGTCATCATAGGTAAAAGGTGATGGGGGGTCTGGAATTGGGTTGGGTGTGTCAGTGGGTATGGTAGTGGGTTCAGTGGTGGGTTTTCTTTTTCTTGTATGTTTTCTTGATGGGGATGTAGGTAGGGTAAAGGGGAATTCTATGAGAGGGAGAATTGGGTCTGTCACAGGAATTAAATGGTGAGGTAGGGTCGATGGAAAGGGTGATGGAGTGGGTTGGACAGGCAATGATGGTGGAGAAGGTGGTATAGGTGTAGGAATAGGAGGCATTGTGGAGGGTGAAGAGGTTACTGATGGGACTGGTGGGGGTGCTACATGGATGACGGTAGGTATTGTTGCAGAGGTGATTGTAGGTGCATCCTCAGGATTGGGTGCAGCAGTGGCTATGGCATGGCCTTCAGAAGTGGCTTCTGTAGAAATGGCTACAGTGGCTGCCACGTGATCCTTCTTCTTCTTCTTCATCAATGTCATGCTGATGCCCCATAATTTCTTCCCAATTACAACTAGTGGTAGCTCAGCAGTGGGCTCCCCCATCTTCTAGATATAACCTTTCTTCTTGAGCAAGGCTGTGATCAGCCTGCTGTAGGGTAGCCCTTATAGCTTTTACTTTTTCTGCACCTTGCTATGAGTGTCCTTCATTCTCTCAAATATTAGTTTGGCAGCCTCAAAGTAATGCCCCTTAGAGAATGCAAATAAGGCATCCAGTATTGGGTGCCTCCTTTCTTGTTGGTGACCAGACACAAAGATGTTCTTTCTTTGAACATTGTCTATAAATAGAAAATTAGGGCTGAAGTTACTTCTCATCAAAGGTTCACCATTGGCTTTCTTCCCCTTGGTCAGATGTTGGGCAATCTATGTAAATGAAGCACTGCTGGGGATCCCAAGCTACAGGATGTGTCTTATGATGTTGGGATGCCCAAAGGCTGTGCAATGTCATTTGTGTCTACAAGTGCCTCAAAACCATCAATGAGGATAACCATCACAGGATCCTTCTCCTATGGTCCTCCAGATTCCTTCAATCTTATGTTCTAGTACCAAAGCCTCACCAGCCTAGGGTACATCAGTTCTTCTAGAGGCACCAACAGTGAATCTAGGGAAGCCTTGGTAAAAAATTCAGTGGCTTCCAAAGCCAAGGCTTCCTTAGCAAAAAATGCCTTATCAAAGGCTGTCTCTGGCACCAAACTTAGGGTAGCCACAAAATCATTTGGGGTGGTGAATGGGTCAGACTCCTGGGTTGCTCCCTTTCCTTTTTTCTTTTTGGATTTGACCTTTTTGGGTTATTGGGTGTCAGTTCTGGCTCTTCTCTTTGGGGCTGCAGATTTATCCAAAACTATTTTCCTCTTATGGTTAGCTACAGAAGCATCAGGGGCTTCAGGGACAGAGGATGAAGCTATCCTCTAGGACTTCCTGGTGGGTGTAAGAGGGTTGGTCTCAGCTGGGCTAAGTAAATCTTGTAGGGTTTCTCCAAAATCTGAACTGTCGGCCATTGAAACCCTAGTTTTAGTCACACAAATCCAAAACCCTATGTGTCCCACAACTTCAATACACACTTGACTTACTAAGAAATCCCCAACACAAACAACTCAATCCAGTAAAATGAAGAGACTGTAAAAAAAAACCTGCAAACTTACCCAAAAACTAGGGTTTGTATGAGGATGATGCACTTTGGATAAAATCCAAAGCTTCTAGGTACAAAGTGATCGGCTTGTGTAGCTTAACAAATTGGCAAAGGCAGACGATAAATGGTGGAGTAGGTTGTATAATGAATAAGGAAGAAGAAGTCTTGGGTCGAATGTCTATGCTCGAGAGATTTTTACAAACAATAGTGTGAGAGAGTGGACTCCCGAGGGGTTTATACCTTTTAACCCCGAGCTTCGAGAGGTTGGATGCTCAGAACAATCAGCTCAAGACGATCTCAAGCAGATGAAATATACTGAAGTCAACCTATCAAGCTGTGAATGTGAATTGCTCAATAGGCTTCAAATTTGAGAATTCGAGCTTCGAGAGGCTAGGCCTTCAAGTGTAACAGCTCGAGAGGTTCTCGAGCAAATGGTTTTATATAATACAACCTATCGAGGCTTGGAATTCCTTCAGATAAAGTGTCTCGAGAGGTTGGTCTACAGTGTCAAAACCTCTCGAGGTAAAATATGTATGCAAAATGTCTCGAGAGGATGCCTGCAGGCTCCTGATCCTCTCGAGAAGGCTAAAAACTCACAGTTCACTCTTGTGCTGACAGGCACACTTCCATACTAAACATATGCACACTCTCATACATTAAAATCAATACTTTTCTATGCTAAACATAGACATCCACGCACCACAACAGATCATAAAAACTCATGCATCTAGATTTATGAACACAGACTACAAAAAAAGTAATATTTACAGCATTTAAAACATTTAAAATAGTTATGATACATATTAAACAAAGCTGGAGATCACTCAACAGTTGGAGGATCTTGAAAATGAATAGTCTTAGAGGACTCCACAATATTTTCATACAAAGTTTGAACCTCTAACCATTTACTTTCATGACCCTTCCAGAAGTGGGGTCCATGATCTCTACAGCACCAGATGGAAATGCATGAAGTACAGTAGATGGCCCATCTCATCTGGTTCTTAATTTTCCTAGAAAGAACTTGAGCTTTGAGTTAAAAAGTCATACCTTGGCTCCATCAGCAAAGTCCTTCCTCATAAGGTTTTTGTCAAAGAAGGCCTTGGCCTTTTCCTTGTAAATTCTAGCATTGGAATAGGCACCCAGGCTTAGTTCTTCCAGCTCAGACAGCTACAATTTCCTGTTCAAACAAGAAGAAGTTAGATCCATGTTCAGGCTTTTAATGGATCAATAGGCCTCGTGCTCTAACTCCACTGGGAGATAACATGCTTTGCCATAAACTAGTCTAAATGGGGACATTCCAATGGGAGTCTTATAGGCTATCCTATAAGCCCACAAAGCACCATTCAATTTTTGGGACCAATCTTTCCTATTTGTCCTTACTATTTTCTCCAGGATATGCTTGATCTCTCTATTAGAAATCTCCATCTGCCCACTGGTCTGTGGGTGGTATGGAATAACAATCCTATGTATAACAGCATACTTTTTTAGCAATCTCTCAAAGTTTTTGTTACATAAATGGCTCCCCCCAACACTGATGATGGCTCTGGGGGTGCCAAATCTGGAGAGTATATTTTTCTTTACAAACCTTAGGACAACTTTATGGTCATTTGTCCTTATGGCTATAGTTTCCATCCACTTGGAAACATAGTCAACAACCACAAGGATGAAATTAAAACCCATGGAAGGAAGGAAAGGACCCATGAAATCTATCCCCCAGACATCAAACAGCTCCACAACAAGGATGGGTTGTAATGGCGTTGAATCCCTTTTTGATATGCCATCCATTCTTTGATATCTCATGCGGGCCTTGTAGTGTTCAAAAGCATCCATGAACAAGGATGACCAGTAAAAACCACATTGCAATACCTTGCCTGCTGTCTTTCTTCCTCCAAAGTGACTCCCACTGGTATTTCCATGACATATGGTCAGAATACTATGGACTTCACTTTCAGGGACGCTTTCTGATCACCTGATCTGCACAATATTTATAAAGATAAGGGTCCTCCTAGAAAAAATATTTGACTTGTGAGAAGAACAAGTCTTTGTCCATCTTGGACCAGTGAGGAGGGATCCTACCTATAGTAAGGTAATTGATAATATTGGCAAACCAGGGCATACTAGACATGATGGCAAACAATTTCTCATGAGGGAAGGAATCATGTAGTGGTGTTGCAGCACATTCTTCAACCAAAATCTGGGATAAGTGATCGACAACTACACTGTCTATCCCTTTTTTGTCCTTGATCTCAAGATCAAACTCCTACAGGAGTAAGATCCATCTAATAAATCTTGGTTTTGCATCTTTCTTTGCCAGCAGATATTTTAGGGTAGAGTGGTCAGTAAAAATTATAATTTTAGACCCTAATAAATAAGGTCTAAACTTGTTCAAAGCAAACACAACAGCCAGAATCTCTTCCTCAGTGGTTATATAATTCAGCTGAGCTTCTTGCAGTGTTTTACTGGCATAGTAAACTACACAAGGCAGCTTCTCTCTTCTCTGGCCTAACATAGCTCCAACAACAAAATCAGATGTATCACACATTAATTCAAAGGGTAGGGCATAATCAGGTGCTTGAATCACAGGGGCATAGGTAAGACATTTCTTCAAAGCCTCAAATGCATCCAGATATTCAGCATTAAACACAAATGGTATATCTTGACAAAGCAAGTGGCACAGTGGTTTGGAGATCATGCTAAAGTTTTTAATAAACCTTCTATAAAATCCTGCATGTCCGAAAAAAGATCTGACATGCTTGATTGTTTTTTAAGAGGGCAAGTGAGAAATCGGGTCAATTTTTGCCTTGTCAACCTCTATGCCTTTTTGGGATACCACATGGCCAAGCACAATGCCTTGGGCGACCATGAAATGGCTTTTCTCCCAGCTCAAAACCAAGTTGGTTTCTTCACACCTTTGAAGTACAAGGCAGAGGTGATGCAAATATTGACTGAAATCATCCCCATAGACTGAAAAATCATTCATGAAGATCTCTAAAAACTTGTCAATTATATAAAAAAAAATGGCATACATGCACCTTTCAAAGGTGGCAGGAACATTGCACAGTCCAAATGGCATTCTTCTGTAGGCAAAAGTGCCAAATGGATAAGTGAAAGTAGTCATTTCATGATCTTGTGGATACACTAGTATCTGATTGTAACTAGAATATCTATCAAGAAAGCAATAATATGCTCTACTTTCCAGCTTATCCAAAATCTGATCAATGAAAGGTAAAGGGAAGTGATCCTTTCTGGTCTTAGAGTTCAGTTTTCTATAATCTATGCACACTCTCCAACCAGTGGTCTCTTTGGTTAGCACTAACTCTCCAAACTCATTTGTTGTTACTGTGAGGCCAGACTTTTTGGGAACCACTTGGATAGGTGATACTCATTCAGAATTAGAAATGGGGTAAATGACCCCAGCATCCAGCAATTTAACAATTTTCTTCATGACTACTTCCTGTATGTGAGGATTTAGCTTTCTTTGCATCTCCCTAGAGGGTTTGGAACCCTCTTTCAAATGGATCTTATGCATGTAAACAGATGGGTCTATTCCTCCCAGATCAGTAATGGCCCATCCAATTGCTTTCCTATGCTTCTTAAGGATATTAAGTAATTCCTCCTCCTGCTCCATAGTAAGAGAGGAAGAGATAATTACTGGCAGCTTTTCATTCTATTGCAGGAAAGCATATTTCAAAGATGTTGACAGTTGCATGAGCTCTAGATCTGGTGGACTTTCTACAAAAGGCAGCAAAGGTGCCTTGGAGGGTTGAGGGAGGGGCAGCAATGTAGGTCTCCATGTAGAATGTTGCACTAACCCCACTGAAGAATCCAATGTGTTCCTTTCTTTAGTAATGTAAGTTGGGGTTTCCTGCTCAACAATCTCAGTCCACACTTCCTCAAAATTATCACACATCTTACCCCAATCCAGCAGATTGGATAAATTCTCTTCCACCAATTCATCTAGGACATCTACTGTAAAACAGTCCTCATTGATAAGCTAAGGTTGATTGGTAGCATTGTACACATTGAGCCTCACTTTCATATTTTTGAAAGTGTCTTCCATCACCTCAGGCCTGCATTGAATGCAAGCATTGGCAGTGGCCAAAAATAGGTTGCCTAGTATAACAGGAATTGGAGTGCAACATTTGGAAGGTTCCATGTCTAAAATTAAAAAGTCCTTAAGGAATTTAGCATAGGGTGGAACATGTTTAATGGCATCAAGCAAAGGTAAATTGATTTTCACCTACGTGAAGGTCTCATCATCTCCTCCATTTTTGCATTATCCTATCAAAAGGGGAAGGCCCTTTGAAAGCTTGAGGAAATGGCAACTAAGGTACTGCTAGCACCTCAGCTGCTAGCCTAGCATCCACATCAACCATTTTTTTCTTTTTTCTTTTTTTTTTTCTTTTTATTGGGGCTCAACAGCAGCCCCATTATTGTCCTCCTACTGCTCAACAGTAAGAAATGAGTTCTCTTCTTCTGCACTCTTCTCAACATCAATGCCTACTTGATTGTCTACCACCATACCACACCTCAGGGTTGTGATTGCTTTAGCTTTCTCATGGGTTGAGGAACCTTCACCAATCATATAGTGACCTTTTGGGTTGGTCATGGTTTGACTTGGAAGCCTGCCCTCTTCTCTCTTAGTCAGAGTGTTGGAAATTTGACCAAGCTGGTCTTTAATTTTTTTAATGCTCTGACTGTGGGAGTTCACAGTCTGTGACAAGGAGCTCAAGTTTCGCAGTGAGGACAAGACCAGCTCCTCAAAGGGGGGGGCTCTGGGCTGTGGTGGGGGCAATGCTAACTGATTTGGTTGTGGGACTAACTGAGGGAATTATTGTCTAGGGGCAAAACTTAAATTGTACAGCTGTTGTGGCCTATATGGGAGTGCTTGTTGCTGCTAGGGTTGCTGATAATTATCTTGTCTCTACCTCAAATTGGGGTGGTTCCTCCATGGATACCCAACAGGCTGTTGTCCATATGATTGGGCAACATTAGCATGCTCCATAACCAGCTCAGGGTATTGACCAACAGATGGATATTCTAATAGTGAGTGTGTGTGTGACTGGAATATCAGACATGTCTCTTCAACCTGAGTAGTAGTCTGGGCTGCAACACACTCAACACTTTATCAAACTATTTAGACAAATTGTTCACTTTCCTAGATCATTGTACACATTTAATTCATACAATTTTCCCTTGGAAGTAGTTTCTTTTGCACCTCTAGCAGCTAGCTCAATGTCATTTCTTGACAGAGACTCTTGCTACATAGATTTTTCACTTATCACATCAAACAAATCCCAGGCTTTCTCATCAGTTTTACTGAGGTAAGTTCCATCATGTGAAGCATCCACCATATCTCTACTCTTAGAATCAATCTCCCGATAGAAGCTTTCCACAAGCTGCCACTTAGGGATTTGGTAGTGTGGGCACTGCCTCAACAATTCCTTAACTCTTTCCCATGCCTCATGAAAATCTTCAATTGGGAACTGAGCAAAGGAAATTATGCTCTTTCTCAACTGATTGATTCTGTACATGGGAAAAAATTTAGCTAAAAACTGACACTGTAGGGCATTCCAGGAAGTTATGCTATTAGGTGGGAGCATGTTAAGCCAATTTCTATCCTTATCCTTTAATGAAAAAAGAAAAAGCCTCATTTTGGTAGCTTCATCTCTCAGGCCAGCAATTTTAAACGTATTGCACAAGGCAAGAAACTCATCAATGTGCTTGTAAGGGTTACTTAACCCATGAAAGGATGGCAACATTTGGATGGTCTGAGGTTTAATCTCATAATTACCCTCAGTTGTGGGAAATTGAATGCAAAAGGGGGATGAATGTGTCGCTGGTTCATAGTAGTCCCTCAGTGGTCTAGGTTGCTCTCCCATCACTAATGTTTTGTAGGTTAAACAGGGGTGTGTGTTGGTTGCCTAGGTTTAAGGACTTTCTCTATTTCAAGATTCAAAGGCTCTAAGTCAGGATTGAGTGACTTTCTACCCAACATACAACACACTCAAGTAAAAAGTACTTACAAAAACACAGCAAAAAATATACAACAAATAAAAAGCAAAAACAAACACCAGTGCTGATATTTAAAGAACGTAAAAATGAATCTACGACAAGGGAGAAAAAGATGCAAACTAAGGCAGGTTGTGCTCCAGCTGCAGCTATTTGCTCTCAATTTGCTACTGCTCCAGTTTTGCACAAGTCCCAAAAATACAGTAGTAATTTAATCAAACAGATAAAATGCATTAAATAAATATGAATAAAAACATAAAGAAAAACTCAGATCTACTACTTAGATCAAAGATCCCCGACAGCGGCACCAAAAACTTGTTGGTTAGGACTGATGTGGTGTGTTTTTGTTTGTTATAAATATGTGGTTAAAATATAGCAGAGATAAAGAAAGCACAAACAGATAAAGAGGGGTCGAAAAATGGATAGAACATATGCACAAAACAATCCCACAGTCCTACAAGATCCAGGGCTGCTGTAGCAAGTTTTGATAAGTAAGAGTTTGTCCCATAGGGAAAGTTGATCTAAAAGAAAAACCAATAGTAAATATCCAGATCTGCTACAGATCTGGCAACTCTAAACCTAATCTAGAAAGTAAGGTAAAGAGAGTGTTTTTAGGTTGTCACAAACTAAACTAAAAGCAGAAGTAAAACAAAAGCAGCAATAAAAGAAAGGGGGGTTTAGAAAGGGGTGGAAATAGTTTAATAAAATAAACAGAAAATAGGTGAGAAGTAAATAGCTAGGGATTTATTTTCACTAAAAAAGTCATGGTAGAGCATAGCAAAGGTTAGATCTGCAGTTGTCCTTCATTTGGCTATAAGCACAAATGCAAGAAAATAAATCTAATCCAACCCTGAGATATGGACTAGTCTTAGGGCTACATCCTGTCCACTTGAATGGTCACAGGATATCCCAGAGATATAGTCCATGGGGGTTGAAAATCAGAACAAGATAACCACTGCAGCCACTATGTTTGCAAGGCTACAAGCTCATGCATCTACAAGTGCATAAAACCCATACAGATCTATATGCACAACATAAGAAACTCACAGATTTAATAGAACAATGAACACAACTTTCATTGCTTAAAGAAGTACTTACAATGAATCAACCCTCAAGTCTGCAGTCTCTGCAAACCTCTGAACATTTTACAATGATCTCACACAGTCATTTTACAGCTTTGAATCAATCCTATCTATTACAAAGAACTTAGGCAATAAATGCTGAGCTAAAGGAAGAAGAAAAGGAAAAGAAGATGACCTAACCCTAAAGTGACTTAAGGCAAGAATAACCTCACGGCTCTGCTTGCATCAGATTCTTTTTCTACCTTTTAACATGGCTTTTATACAATCCCTAAAATGCCTTTTTACATTGGCTAATTAGAGAGGAGAAGAATTAAGTTAGTTAGGTTCCAGCTGATGTAGCTTATTTTTAGCCAAGTGTGTCCCCTGACAGTTAGGGAAAGCATATTACATTCGGAAATGTGCCCTAGGCATTGTGGAAGTCCCCAAAATACCCCTGGAGTTTGAATAGAGAAGCTGGAACCCGAGTCTCGAGTGGTTGAGGCTTTAGAATGTGAATCTCGAGAGGTTCTCGAGTGGCTGGGAGACTTCTGAAGCTTGCTTGAGCGGATGGTTTCTTGTGATAAAGAGCTACTCGACAGGTTGGATTTGAAGTTCTTGACAGGTTCTGTAGGTACTCGAAAGGTTTAAATGTTGCAGCCTGAATTGCTCAACAGTCGTACTGCTTCAACTATGAAGTGCTCGAGAATTGCTCGAGATTGACTTTCTGGAGGTGCAATATGCTCGAGAACCACTCGAGCTTGAGTGTTCTAAAGGCTAATCCTCTCAAGAGTTGCTCGACATGGGATTTCTGAAGATGTAACTGCTCAATAACTACTCGAGGTAGAGGTTCTAAAGCTATGTTTTACTCGAGACAGCTCGAGTGGATACTTTTGAAGGCACAGAGCAGCTCGAGAGCCAGAATGCTGCTTTGCTGCTCTATTCTGTCCACTCTGCTATAGCATTCCACTGAGTATGGGCCCCACTTCTCTTTACTGTAGGGCTTCTAGGGGCCCAAGGCATGTTGAACAGCCCTCATGGTGGGTACCACACTGGTTCAATCCCTGTATTTCCATCAACTTCAATATTTGTCTCTCCTTCCTCTCTTCTTGGCATGCATTAGATGGATTGTTATACTAAGCTGCAATTTATTGCTACTACACAAACACACTTTAAACATCAATTATTAATAGCTTAAAGGCCTATTAAAGGTTAGGTTAGGAGGTGAAAAGTGGCGTAAATCAGTGATTAAGATTAGCCTAGATAGGATACTCACCGACGAACTAAGTCTGTAGGGTCGTTTTTGTTGGTTCGTGTAATAATGACTTGATGATTAGATTTGTCTAACTCGCGATTAGATCTACCTATTTCATATACGAAATAACTGAGCTTGTAGCCAGGAGCGGGGTTACCAGGGATTCAAAATAGGTTAGGAATAGGATGCGAGTTATTTACAAATCTGAGTTCCAAGGAGATCCCAAGCTTGTCTCTCAATATTTTCCAATTCTGTTTTCTTTGCTTTTATAGATAAAATAATTAGAAAATTACTTCTATAAAAAATCCCCTTTCTAATAAGGCTTTAGTTTAAAATAAACGACTAGTCCCTGTGGTTTGGCACCCTTGTACTCACCCAAGTACATTCGAACTTGTGTACTTGCAAGGTTTCAAAAATAAAACGATCAAGTTTTTAGTGCCGTTGTCAAAGATTGCGGTTTTATTCGAACTATTGCCTTTTAGATAGTCTATATTAGTAAGTTGTCTAATTATAGTTAATTTTTTTTAGATTTAGAGATCGAGGTTCGAGCCTATCAAAGCTTTGAAGGGGTCACCAGCGAGAGGCCAAGGTATGTGCCTTTGTTTTTAGATTTAGTTACGTTGTTATTTTTGTATTTTTTAGTTTGTGTCACTGTGATATGGAGTTTTCACAAATCAGATGTCCCCATCTTCAGATGGGCTTAATTATGAGACTCTATACCACTATTGGAGGAGTACGGTCTTAATCGATGGGTCCCAAATCAAGGTTGTGACCCATGGAGTTCTGATTCCGAAGAACATAGGTTAGCCATGTTAAAAGAAGAACTCCAAACCTATTTAGACTTATCTTATTTAGACTTCCTTGAAAGAGTCCACTCTCATATCTAGTCTCTTGTAAGAAATGAATATCAAATGGGGCAGATAGCAGCTAGGGAGGAAGATTCCTTACCTAGCCAACCTATAAGCATTCTGCAAGACCAGGAGTTGAGTGGAGGGTCTACCCCCACCCCTGAGCCCGAGGATGAGACCATGACATTTTGGGTGGGCATGTGGAAGCTTTCAATGAAGACGTGGTTGGCCCACATGAGACTGAAATAGTGGATGACAGTCAACCACTCTATGTTACTCCTCGAATACCTCAAGAACAATTGCATGAGGAGGACACAAGTCCTTGTTTGCCTTCGACTGAGCAGTCGAGCATTACAACCAGGATCCATTTCTACAATGCTTTGATAAACCCTCAAGTCGATTGGTTTTAAATAATAATAACTTATTCGGCAATCATAAATTGCCCACACACGCTGAAGCCGAATTTGTCATGGTCTATAGGGTGGATGTGTCTATGCACAGACCACCCACAAAAAACCTCAAGCCCCCATTTCATAGAAAGGGCAACCAAAACATGCCAGATGAATGACCCTTCTTGTTCCCATGCTTGAGGGTGGTCCGGCTGAAGACCGTAAAACAAAAACTTAGCGCTTCTTGGGAGGCAACCTAAGCCCTTTCTATAATATTAGTTTAGAATTTTTTTTTTTTGTTTTGCTTTTATTATATTTAATGGAGCTTGTGTGGTAGTAGGGTTGTAAACTAAAATAGAAATTTTTAAAAATAAAATAAAATAAAATACAAAAGAAAAAAAAAAAAGGTGAGTTTTTATGAAATCTAGCCAGAGAACTGAGTTCTCTATCAGATTTCAACTGGTTGAAATTGATTTCTACCAGTCAAATTGCTCGGGAAGAAAGAATTAGAGCAAATTTTGACTGGTCGAGTGTGAGTCGACCGGTTGAAATTCTAAAATGCAACAGAAACCAGAGTTTCTGTTATTTTCTTATGTGTTTTGACCGATCGAAATAGATTTGGACTAGTCGAAATAGGGGATTGAGCTTCAAAACAGAGGCTGTAGAGGGAATTTATAATTTTCCAATTTCGACCGGTCGAATTAGAGGTTTCAGGGCTATATAAAGCCCTGTGACCAGTCGAAATCCCATTTTCGACCGGTCCACACCCTCATTCCCTTGCCTTCTTCTTCCTTGAGCACCCATGATTTTACTTTTGAAATTTTTTATTCCTTTGTATGCCATTTCACCTTCCACTCCACACGCACCTTCATTCACTGGTACATTTACACCACCGCCTCATCTTCAGCCGATGCGTGTCGATCACCGTTTCGCGTTCCGTCGCTCCATGCATTTATATTCAACGCGAAGGACCGACTCCTCGCATCTTGTGGCCACAATCGACAATTTTTATGCTTCAAAGCTAACTTCGTGCCATTTCTTTTTTTTGGTGTGCTTAGATGGTGCGTGTGCTATATCTTTTTAGATTTCCCTCTTGTTGTTTTCATTGCTTATGGTTTTGTGCAATGAGGGCATTGCACCATTCAGGTTTGGAGGTGTTTATGCTTATTGTGTGGTTCCTATTTTATCTTTCTTCATCTTATACTTGACCACTATTTAGTATACCCTTAAAGCCAAAGTTTTGTATAAGTTTTTAACCATCATGTGCTATATTTTCAAGTAGTTTTCGAACTGTAGCTGCTTATGCATGTGAGTTTTGATTTTTAAATATTCATGTCATATTAAAACTGTTGTTGCTTAGGATTATTAATTTCAATGTAAACACTTGAGGATTAGTCTGAATTTCATGCTTAGAAAATTTTTTCACTTCTATCATGTTTAAGTCCAAATATCAAGGATTAATTTGAATTTTGAATCATAAGATACTAGGAAAGACTAAACCCACTGAGCTTTAGAAATGTTCCTCGGTCTTGATGAGTGCTAAAATAAATTTGGAGTATCTTTGGATCCGTGCTTACTTGGTAGTCTCATACAATTTATCTTGGTTTGTTTACTTTACGCTGCTATCATTGTACTAGAACACATTGGTCTTTAACTTGAAGCAAATAGGCATTGTTACCATCTTATGAGGAGATGATCAAAGGCCACCTTTGGCTCGCTGATCGGTGCGGAAATATGACTATATTTCATACCTTAAATCCTACACTTAGCCGTTCGATGAAAGTATTTGATGGTTGTTGTGAGGTTTTGATGATAACAGGTGTTTCTGACCTTTGGATCTTCCAAGTGTATAAAAGAAAGAAATTAAAGGCTACAAAAGAGCTATGGACAAAAAGGGTCCAAAGAAGCGCTGAAATCCGTGAAGGGAATCAAACTCCATCAAGAAGGGGAAGATATTGAAGTTGCCGCGAGGAACAAAGTGTAAATAAGCCTTCGCGCAGTTGGAAGAAATGGCCGTCGCGCGGTTCCCGCGCCACACACTTCAACCTAGCGACTACAGCATTTCAACCTAGCGATGACTGATGAATAAAAGCAACCACGCGACAGTGAAAGTATCCTTCTCCAATTCAACCACGCGAAGAGCACTATCCAACCCAGCGAGGAGAAATCTAACCTAGCGAAAGTCTGTGCATTTCAACCTGGCGACTGTTTCTGCTGAGGGCATATTGGAGATTTCCACCAATTAGGGCATCTACTTCCAACTAGTGTCAATCGATTGAGACATGAAATTCAATCGATTGAGACAAAAAGGCAAAAGTGTCCTAAAGGTGATTAAACTAGTGTCAATCGATTGAGACATGAAATTCAATCGATTGAGACAAAAAGGCAAAAGTGTCCTAAAGGTGATTAAATTAAAAGTTCAATCGATTGAGATTTAAGCCTCAATCGATTGAGGCAATTAGGGTTAGGTTGAATCGGCTATTATAAATAAGAGGCTGCGGCATTGTAAAAGGGAGCTTTTGAATATGGAAGAGTTTTTTATTCTGAGAAAAATTTGTGTAATAATTTGCCGAGAGAGACTTTTGTAGAGGGTTTTCTTAGAGTAATGAAATTGTGTTGAGATTTTCCGAGAACATATTTTATTTTACACCTTCTTTGCTCTTTACTTTGGGAATGGTTTTGAATGAAATTGAAGATCTTGCACCAAGGATGAGAGGCTAAAGGCTGTAGATCAAGGAGGATGAATCCTGATAAGTACCCATATTTTATGTTTAATGCCATAGTTTGATAATTTCATCATCAAATCATTTTTCTCAAAGTGTAGTGATCATGTTTTTATTGTTTTGATCTAAAATACCATGAGATACGCTATGCTTTTCACATGATTCATACCGCGATTAGGCTGAGTCATTGTTTTTAGATAGGGTATGCCGGGTTAATGATCATGCTTAATTACTAGTCATGTTTCTCTTAGAATGATGGTGTGTTTGATGTTAAGAAAATTGTGGGTTTAAAAATAGAAAAGGGTATAAATCTGGGGTAGCAAATTCCTTGATCTTGTTTTTAAAATTTGTTCTTAAATTTCTCATTACATAATTTTTAGATTAATTTATTTTCTTTCTTGCAATTAGAAAAAGTGTTAATTTTTGGTAAAAATTAAATCTGCCCCTTGGTACTTCCTCGGGGATATTTTCTAAATCTCTAGGAAGAATTGATTAAAATTTCAGATTTCCCTGTGGGTTCGACACCCTTGTTCTTGCCTTACTAGAACAGATCTTGTACACTTGCAAGGGTTTATTTAAAAACGATCAAGTTTTTGGCGCCGTTGCCGGGGAAATCGGCGAAATTTTGAGTAAATTCCGATTAGAGATTTTTTTTTTTTTTTTTTTTTTATAACAGTCAATCGATTGAGGTTGTGTGTTTTTGGCAATAATTGTGCCTCAATCGATTAACTCAACTCTGTCAATCGATTGACAAACTTGAAAATAAAAATAAAAAAAATTTCTTTCCCTAATTTTCTTTCTTAGATTAGATTTTGTGTTATTCTTTAGGAAGTTTAGGTTTTTAGAAGTTCTTAGTTTAGAAGTTTTTTTTTTTTTTTTTTTTTATTTTCCACTTTTAGAAATTTTAGGATTTTATAAAAATTGGTTATTCATTTTTTTTAGGAAGTTTATATTTTTAGGAAATTTATATTCTTAGTTTAGAAGTTTTCTTTTAGGAAAGATTTTCTAGGTTTTTAATTTCTAATTTCTAATTTTCGAATTTAGATTTTATTTTTATTTTTCTGAATTTTAATTTTAAAAAAAAAATAAATAAATAATAATAAAAATAAAAAATAAAAATAAAAATAAAAATAAAAATTTCCTGAGTGGTGGTTTTCTTTCCTTCTTCTTCTTACTTTGCTCTCTGTTCATAGCAGCATTCAATCGATTGAAGCTCCTTTCTCAATCGATTGATACTGAGCTACTTTCTGTGTGCTCTCTACTCTTTTCTCAATCGATTGACATTCCTATGTCAATCAATTGACAAAACTCTTATGTGTTTTAATCTTTGAACCTCAATCGATTGAGAGAAGCCTCTCAATCGATTGACTGACAAAGTCTTTTTCTGATATTCGTGCTCGACTTTGAACCTCAATCGATTGAGAGCATCCTCAATCGATTGATGACAAGTCATTTGTGTGAAATTTTATAAGCTTCGTCAATCTATTGAGACCGCCTCAATCGATTGAGTCCGCTTGAGGACTTATTTTGGGTTCTTCAAACCTTTGATTGTGGGTGTGGTGTATGAGCTTTACTTCTCATCACCCACATTTGCTACCGTTTAATCCGGAGATCGAACGATCTTTGCGAGACAATCGTAGAATCCAAAGGAATCAGTATCATCCTACTGATACCATGGCTGATCAAGAGCAAGAAATGAATGAAAACAACAACCGAATGGCAACAATGTAAATAATGGAAATAATGGGAACAATAATTACTATGAGGGACCTAGAACACTTGAATACTATAATGATCCCGGTTTTACGAGGATCGAGTGTATCATGCATGCTCCCATTCCAGTGGAATCATTATGAATTCAAATCATGATTCAAATGCTACCAATATTCCATGGTTTGGCAAACGAAAATCCGACGCTCATCCGAACGAGTTCACTGGGTATGCAAAATGTTCAGAGTCCACAATGTTCGATGAGATAGCGAAGCTCACTCTTCCGTTCTCTTTAAGAGACAAGGCAAAACTTGGTTCTATTCTTTAGAACCGCAATCTATTCGAGTTGGGCGAGCTACATCATGGTTCCTCAAAAAGTATTTTCCCATGACTAAAGCCATAGAGATGCGTCAAAAGATCCTTTTCTTTCCCAACAACCTCTGAGACATTCCATGAATGTTGGGAACGCTTTAAGGAGTTGATCGAAGTTGCCCTAACCATCACGTTCAAGGTGGCAACAAGTCCAAAGTTTCTACAATGGATGATTCCTCAAGAAAGACGATGGTTGATGCATCTTGCGGTGGATCTTGTACCACCTAAAGAGGCCGATGAGTTGTAGGCATTGTTTGAGAAATTGTATCAAACCTCGATACAAAGTGAGACATCGGGCGAACCACTTTGGACTTAGCACCTAAATCTCATGTGTTGACCAAAGACGGATTGTATGAGGTCAACAATAATAACTCGATCTATCAACCAAGGTTGATATGTCATTCAAACAGATGAACATGTTGTTAGCAACCAAGCAAGCTAAAGTTCCTCACACCCCTTGTATGCTCAATTTGTGAACACCGGGTCATATGGCTAATGAGTGCCCAACTACCTTGACATTCCTTCACGATGAATCTACTCTTCCAGCGAGATAAATGTCACTCAATCTTATCCAAAGGTAGATGTACTCAAATACCTACAACCCAGTGGAAAAATCACCCCAACTTAGGATGGGGTGGATCAAACCAAACTGGTCAGGTCAACCAGCAATACCGAGCCAATCCTATGAGTGGACAACAAGCGTTTCCACAAAATTTTCAGCAAAATTTCCGTCCACAACAGAATTTTCAGCAGAATTCTAATTTTCACCAGAATTCTAACTTTCAGCAGAATGCTCCATATTCTCATCCAAATTCTGATTTTCGGAAAAATCAGAATTTCAATCAGAATCCTAATCAATCTCATACAAGCACTTCAAAGGATTCTGATCTGGAAGAAAAGGTGATGCGCAGTATGCAATCTTTTCAACAGATGATAATCGACCAAGTCAGTCAATTGGCAAATCAACTGAGTCGACGAGAGGAGGGTAAGCTTCCCAGCCAACCCATCAACAATCCTCGCGGCCAAGCATCATCTGATGAAGGACCATTAAATAGTCAACAGTTGAAAGCTGTTACTGTGTTGAGAAGTGGACGGGAAGTTCATAATCAAGTGGAAATGCCTGTGGAAGCAGAGGAAGAAAGTGAAGCAGACAAAGAGCAGGAAGCAGAGAAAGAGAAAGAGTCAGCGAGAAGAGCGGAGAAAGAGAAAAGAAAAGAGAAAGAGGAAGAGAAAAGAAGAGAGAAGGGAAAAGAAAAGGTGATAGAGGATGAGTCTCCTCAAGCTGTCCCAACAAGGACAAGACGAAGATTCGAAGGGGAACCTGCCTTTTGTCCCAAAGGCACTATTTCCTCAATGCCTAACTCCTCCATCAAGAATGGGAAAGGGACCAACAAAATGGAAGATATTTTCAAACATTTAAGCAAGTAAAGATAAAACCTTCCATTGCTTGAAACAATCAAGCAAGTGCTCGAGTATGCAAAGTTTTTCAAAGATTTATGCACTCGGAAGAGAAAGGCACGTAATCATGTTTGGAGGAAAGTGTTCTTGACTAATCAAGTCAATCCCATATTGCAATTGGAAACCCCACAAAACTAAAAGACCCGGAGTTCCTACTGCTCCATGTGTCATTGGTGGGCAAACCAGTTGAAAGCGTTATTGATTTGGGAGCTAGTGTTAATTTAATCCCATATTCATTGTACGAGAAACTCGGATCGGTGAATTGAGACCCACAACGGTCACATGCGAATCAAGATAGATCAGAAAGACGACCGAGGGGCGTTATTGAGGATGTCTTGGTTGGAATAGATAAGTTTGTCTTTCCAGTGGATTTTGTTGTTTTGGACATGGACACACCTGTTAAGTCACTTAATCAAGTCCCCATCATCCTTGGACATCCGTTTCTCGCTACTGCCAACGCTTGCATTAATTGTCGAATGGGAGTCATGGACGTTTCTTTTGGAAACATGAAGGTTCGATTGAATATCTTCCATGCGATGAACCGTTTCCCAAATGAGGATGAGGTCGAATGTTTTTACATCGATCAGATAGATGAAGTGGTGGATGAGGCATTACCTTCAATGCTTACCAAAGAGGAATTTGAAAATGCTTTGTTGGCCATCTATGAAGAGAAAGGATCGGAAGAGAAGCAGTCCGACGAGATAGAGTCTAGCTCATCATGCCAGGATGATCACTTAGATGCGAGTGTGCACGAGATAGAATCATTACTGTTGAGGTGAAGGAAGTCGCCTCCATCACTTGAGCGACCACCAATTGTGGAATTGAAACAATTGCGAGTCCTCAAATATGCTTTTCGGGACCTCGTGAAACACTTCCAAAGAATAATCTCATCCACGTTGTCCATGTAACAAGAAAAGGAGTTGTTGAAGGTGCTGAAAGAGCACAAGGAAGCTATCGGTTGGACTTTCACTGATCTCAAAGGGATTGACCCATCGGTATGTATGCATAAAATACATTTGGAAGATGAGAGTAAACCTTCAAGGGAACCACAGAGGCGACTTAATCCAAACATGCAAGAAGTCGTTCTAAAAGAAGTCATTAAACTCCTTGATGTCGGAATCATCTATCCGATTTCGATAGTGAATGGGTTAGTCTCAAATTGTTCAAAAAGTCCTAATCACCGTGAAGGAAATCCGAAGGAGAATTGGTCCCCACTCGAGAAACCATCGGATGGCGGTTCGCATTGACTATCGGAAATTAAACACCGCCACCGAAAGGATCATTTTCCTTCCGCTCATTGATCAAATCCTTGAGAAGTTAATGGGCAAGAGTTTCTTGCTTTTCTTGATGGGTATTCGGATACAATCGGTGCTGTCACCCATACCGATCAAGAAAAGACAACGTTCACATGCCCTTATGGTACGTTTGCATACCGCAGGATTCCATTCGGCCTATGTAATGCCCCGGCCACATTTCAACGGTGTATGTTGGCCATATTTTCAGATATGATCGACAAATTCATTGAAGTATTCATGGACGACTTCTCGGTTTTTGGGAGAACCTTTGATTCTTGTTTGAATCATCTTTCACAAGTGCTGCAACGTTGTGTTGACTCCAAACTTGTTCTTAGCTGGGAGAAGAGCCATTTTATGGTTAAACAAGGGATTGTTCTGGGGCACATTGTTTCACAGAAAGGAATCGAGGTGGATAGAGCAAAAGTTGATCTAATTGCTAACTTGCCACCACCCAACAGTGTTCGACAAATTCGATCATTTTTGGGTCATGCAGGATTTTATAGAAGGTTCATTAAGGATTTCAGCAAGGTGGCTAAACCATTGTGCACCTTGCTTGGCAAAGATGTTCCTTTTGAATTTACTGAGGACTGCATGCAAGCATTTTTGAAATTGCGAGAGCTCTTATCCAATGCACCAATCATCCAGCCACCGGATTATTCTCTCCCATTCGAACTCATGTGTGATGCATCTGATTACGCAATTGGAGCTGTCCTAGGGCAGAGGGTGAATAAATTACCTCACGTAATTTATTATGCTAGCAAGTCATTAATTGATGCCCAACTCAATTACACCACCACCGAGAAAGAATTATTAGCTGTGGTGTATGCTCTGGACAAGTTTCGTTCCTATTTGCTTGGATCGAAAATAGTGGTCTTTTCAGACCATTCCGCTCTGAAATATCTTCTAGCAAAGAAGGATACTAAACCGAGATTAATCCGCTTGGATCCTTATACGCTCCAAGAGTTCAATTTCGAGATTAAGGATAAGAAGGGGTTGAGAACGTGGCTGATCATTTGTCGAGAATTCTACCTGAAGAATCTGCAATACCTGAGACCATCCGTGACACGTTTCCGGATGAACATTTGATAGCAATTGATGTAGCTTGTGCAAAGGTTCCATGGTTTGCGAACATTGTGAATTATCTGGTTACTGGCAGAATCCCCACTGAGTGGGGTAAGAATGATAAGAATCTCTTTTTCTCCCAAATAAAATACTATTTTTGGGATGAACCATGTCTGTTCAAATTCTGCTCAGATCAGATCATCAGGAGATGTGTACCCGAAGAGGAGCAAATGAGCGTCCTACACTTGTGTCATGCTGGGGCCTGTGGCGGCCATTTCGGAGGACAGAAGACCGCCCAGAAAATCCTTCAAAGCGGATTCTCGCCCTCCATCTTTTGTGACGCTGCTCAATTTTGCAAGGAATGCCGACGATGTCAACAGCTTGGCAATATTTCAAAACGGAATATGATGCCCCTTAATCCAATTCTGATTGTTGAAATTTTTGATGTTTGGGGGATTGACTTTATGGGTCCTTTTCCCCCATCCTTTGGGTTTTCATATATTCTAGTGGCTGTTGATTATGTCTCGAAATGGATAGAAGCTGTGGCAACCCGATCGAATGATCATAAGGTTGTGGTCAAATTCCTCAGAGAAAATGTGTTTAACCGATTCGGGATTCCAAGAGCAATCATCAGCGATGGCGGTTCGCATTTTTGTAATAACCATTTTGCCACCTTAATGAAGAAGTACGGCGTCACTCACAAAGTTGCTACGCCGTACCATCCACAGACTAGCGGTCAGGTGGAAGTGTCTAATCGGAAAATTAAGCGAATTCTAGAAAAAACGGTCCGATCGGATAGAAAAGATTGGTCAAACCGGCTCTCAGAGGCTCTGTGGGCCTATCGGACCGCATTCAAGACTCCGATTGGAATGTCTCCGTTTCGAATTGTTTACGGGAAAGCTTGCCATCTTCCTGTCGAATTGGAGCATAAAGCATTCTGGGCGATAAAAAGATTTAATTCTGACATGCAAGCAGCCGGGTCGCATCGCCGATTGCAATTGAATGAATTGGAGGAATTACGCTACGAAGCGTATGAGAATTCGAAGATGTACAAGGAAAGGTACAAAAGCGCATGATCGTCCCATTTCTCGAAAAGAATTTCACGTTGGCCAAAAAGTTTGGTTATTCAATTCCCGACTGAAGCTTCACCCGGGAAAATTAAAATCTCGATGGGAAGGCCCATTTCAGGTAGTGTCCATTAGTGCGCATGGTGCCATTGAAATTCGGAGCCTTGCTGACAATCGCATTTGTAAAGTTAATGGGCAAAGACTCAAACCAATGTTTGAGCCGGTCACCCAGTTTAAGATTGAGGCGATGCACCTCCGTGATCCTGAGGATTGATCACTGAAAGGTCGAGCTGTCGACATGTAAACTCAGCGCTTCCTGGGAGGCACCCCAGTGTGTTTTACTTATTTTTGTTTTCCTTTTTGTTTTTGTTAGTTCTAGAATTTAGTTTTTAGTTTAGTTTAGGTTGTTTTTACTTTCCAAATACATATAGCCACATTACCTTCAATCTATTTTTGGTCATGTTCTAATTTGATGCATATATTCTAGACTTTTGATCTTTGTGTGAGGTACTTTTCAACAGGTTTGGGGGTGCCTACTTATTTCAAACAATGAGGACATTGTCATTCTTAGGTTTGGGGGTATGGTTATCTATCTTGTGTTATGTATTTAAAAATAATAATAATAATAATAATAATAATAAATAAACAATTTTAACCATCATACATGATTTACTTTGCAGTAGTTTTCAAACTTTAGTTTATGATGCATGAGAATTTAATTTTGAGAATATTGATGGCATATTTTGATTACTTGTATCTAGGATAATGAAGCTTAATGTGATAATTTGTGGATGACTTTGAAATTCATGCTTAGAATTTGTGCACTTATACCAAGCTAAGATTTAGAAATCGATGAATTATTTTAAACGTTGGATCGTAGGTTCTTAGTGGAGACTAAACCTGGTGAGCTTTAGAGCTAATTTCCCGTCATTGATGAGTGAATACATAAACTCGGAGTTTTCTTTGAATACGAATTATTTTGCATGATCTCATACATTTTATTTTTGGCTTGTGACTTTGCATGAAATCAAATTCATATTATTGTGTTAGAATGTACTGTATATCTACTCAAGACAAATAGGCAAGATTACCATCTTTTAAGGATATGATTGAAGGCCATCTTTGGCTCGTTTGTGCTTAAAATGTCCCACCTCATATAAATTTATCCTTCTAGTACCCCTTTGAGCCTATTGAAAAATTTACCTTTATACATTCTTTGATAAGCCACATTAACCTTTAACCCTTTACCATTTCTGAAAATTCAGCTTTACCCTTCTTATTTCTGAGACGTTGGGAACGAGGGATGAAAATGAGTGAAAAGAGAGTAAGTGGAGGGATACCGAGTTGTGGTGTTTACTGAGAGTGTATGGCAAAAATATAAAAGAAAAAAAAAAAAAAAAAAAAAAAAAAAGAGAAATTTGACAAAGAATGAAAAATGTGAGGTACCATTAAGAAAAGAAATTCAAAAGAAGAAGAAAGAGTGAGAAAAGAAAAATATTGAAAAAAAAATGGTGAGAAATTAGAAAAGAAAAAGAAGAGCAATAGAAAGAAAAAGTTAGTACCTTTTCTGATTTCTCAGAAATTTTGAATCTAAATTTCCTTTCTTTCTTACCCTTCTCTGAGCCCCATTACAACCCTACAAAAGACCTTCATGATCTGATCTTGCATTGGTAACTGCCTTGTAGAGAGTAAATATGTGATACCTATGACACTTGATATGACATGCTTAGGATATTCAAGTATCTGTTCTTATGAGATCTGTTTTTTTTTGTTCATTGATTACATCGTGTTTCATTTATCATGTGAGACCTTTTGATTTGTTTTGTATTGATCTCTCACATGTGTGCGAAAACTTACCCATCATCGGAGTGATTTTATTTCGAGAGTATACCTAAAGTGAGGATTGAGTTGAGACATGAGATCCGATGATTTTCCGTTTGGACTAGTTCTAAGATGGATGAATCTTGGTTTTGATATGCACACACTTCACGTTTAAGCATGAATGAATGAGTTATCTAACAATTTGAGCATTAGATTAATTTGAATGGATACTAGCATGATTGACATGACATTGGTATTTAAGATTGATGATTCACATGTTGAACCAATTAATGATGTTTTTGTTTTTGAATGGTATATATGTTATAAAAAATCATGTTTTGAAAACTCAATTTTGCCGATGGTTTGAAATTTTTTTTTTTTTGGAAGTTTGTGGGTAACTTCACTGTAAACCCTCAGGAGACACAACTCCTCCACTAGGGATCACCTAGGGGTTTAAAGGCTTGTTGCACATGCTAAGTGCAATCGTGTTCCCTACGAAAGTGGCATTTAAATTTTAGGATGTTAGTTTTATTTTTATATTTATCATTCTCTTTGCTCGAGGACTAGCAAAGTGTAGGTTTGGGGGTGTGATCGGTGCTGAAATATGACTATATTTCATACCTTAAATCCTACACTTAGCCGTTCGATGAAAGTATTTGATGGTTGTTGTGAGGTTTTGATGATAACAGGTGTTTCTGACCTTTGGATCTTCCAAGTGTATAAAAGAAATTAAAGGCTACAAAAGAGCTATGGACAAAAAGGGTCCAAAGAAGCGCTGAAATCCGTGAAGGGAATCAAACTCCATCAAGAAGGGGAAGATATTGAAGTTGCCGCGAGGAACAAAGTGTAAATAAGCCTTCGCGCAGTTGGAAGAAATGGCCGTCGCGCGGTTCCCGCGCCACACACTTCAACCTAGCGATTCTGACATTTCAACCTAGCGATGGTGATGAATAAAAGCAACCACGCTGACGGTGAAAGTATCCTTCTCCAATTCAACCACGCGAAGAGCACTATCCAACCCAGCGAGGAGAAATCTAACCTAGCGAAAGTCTGTGCATTTCAACCTGGCGACTGTTTCTGCTGAGGGCATATTGGAGATTTCCACCAATTAGGGCATCTACTTCCAACTAGTGTCAATCGATTGAGACATGAAATTCAATCGATTGAGACAAAAAGGCAAAAGTGTCCTAAAGGTGATTAAACTAGTGTCAATCGATTGAGACATGAAATTCAATCGATTGAGACAAAAAGGCAAAAGTGTCCTAAAGGTGATTAAATTAAAAGTTCAATCGATTGAGATTTAAGCCTCAATCGATTGAGGCAATTAGGGTTAGGTTGAATCGGCTATTATAAATAAGAGGCTGCGGCATTGTAAAAGGGAGCTTTTGAATATGGAAGAGTTTTTTATTCTGAGAAAAATTTGTGTAATAATTTGCCGAGAGAGACTTTTGTAGAGGGTTTTCTTAGAGTAATAAAATTGTGTTGAGATTTTCCGAGAACATATATTATTTTACACCTTCTTTGCTCTTTACTTTGGGAATGGTTTTGAATGAAATTGAAGATCTTGCACCAAGGATGAGAGGCTAAAGGCTGTGGATCAAGGAGGATGCGATCCCCAGATAAGTACCCATATTTTATGTTTAATGCCATAGTTTGATAATTTCATCATCAAATCGTTTTTCTCAAAGTGTAGTGATCATGTTTTTATTGTTTTGATCTAAAATACCATGAGATACGCTATGCTTTTCACATGATTCATACCGATTAGAGTCATTGTTTTTAGATAGGGTATGCCGGGTTAATGATCATGCTTAATTACTAGTCATGTTTCTCTTAGAATGATGGTGTGTTTGATGTTAAGAAAATTGTGGGTTTAAAAATAGAAAAGGGTATAAATCTGGGGTAGCAAATTCCTTGATCTTGTTTTTAAAATTTGTTCTTAAATTTCTCATTACATAATTTTTAGATTAATTTATTTTCTTTCTTGCAATTAGAAAAGTGTTAATTTTGGTAAAATTAAATCGCCTTGGTACTTCCTCGGGTATATTTTCTAAATCTCTAGGAAGAATTGATTAAAATTTCAGATTTCCCTGTGGGTTCGACACCCTTGTTCTTGCCTTACTAGAACAGATCTTGTACACTTGCAAGGGTTTATTTAAAAACGATCAAGTTTTTGGCGCCGTTGCCGGGGAAATCGGCGAAATTTTGAGTAAATTCCGATTAGAGATTTTTTTTTTTTTTTTTTTTTTATAACAGTCAATCGATTGAGGTTGTGTGTTTTTGGCAATAATTGTGCCTCAATCGATTAACTCAACTCTGTCAATCGATTGACAAACTTGAAAATTAAAAAAAAAAAAATTTCTTTCCCTAATTTTCTTTCTTAGATTAGATTTTGTGTTATTCTTTAGGAAGTTTAGGTTTTTAGAAGTTCTTAGTTTAGAAGTTTTTTTTTTTTTTTATTATTATTTTCCACTTTTAGAAATTTTAGGATTTTATAAAAATTGGTTATTCATTTTTTTTAGGAAGTTTATATTTTTAGGAAATTTATATTCTTAGTTTAGAAGTTTTCTTTTAGGAAAGATTTTCTAGGTTTTTAATTTCTAATTTCTAATTTTCGAATTTAGATTTTATTTTTATTTTTCTGAATTTTAATTTTTTAAAAAAAAATAAATAAAAAATAATAAAAATAAAAAATAAAAATAAAAATAAAAATAAAAATTTCCTGAGTGGTGGTTTTCTTTCCTTCTTCTTCTTACTTTGCTCTCTGTTCATAGCAGCATTCAATCGATTGAAGCTCCTTTCTCAATCGATTGATACTGAGCTACTTTCTGTGTGCTCTCTACTCTTTTCTCAATCGATTGACATTCCTATGTCAATCAATTGACAGAACTCTTGTGTGTTTTAATCTTTGAACCTCAATCGATTGAGAGAAGCCTCTCAATCGATTGACTGACAAAGTCTTTTTCTGATATTCTGTGTGCTTTCTGACTCTTGGAACCTCAATCGATTGAGAGCATCCCCTCAATCGATTGACTGACAAGTCATTTGTGTGAAATTTTATGTGCTTCTGTCAATCTATTGAGACCACTGTCTCAATCGATTGAGTCTGCTTGAGGACTTATTTTGGGTTCTTCAAACCTTTGATTGTGGGTGTGGTGTATGAGCTTTACTGCTCATCACCCACATTTGCTACCGTTTAATCCGGAGATCGAACGATCTTTGCGAGACAATCGAGAATCCAAAGGAATCAGTATCATCCTACTGATACCATGGCTGATCAAGAGCAAGAAATGAATGAAAACAACAACCAGAATGGCAACAATGTAAATAATGGAAATAATGGGAACAATAATTACTATGAGGGACCTAGAACACTTGAATACTATAATGATCCCGGTTTTACGAGGATCGAGGTATCATGCATGCTCCCATTCTAGGGAATCATTATGAATTCAAATCGATGATTCAAATGCTACCAATATTCCATGGTTTGGCAAACGAAAATCCACGTTCATCTAACGAGAGTTCACGGGGTATGCAAAATGTTCGAGTCCACAATGTTCTTGATGAGATAGCGAAGCTCAGACTCTTTCCGTTCTCTTTAAGGACAAGGCAAAACTTGGTTCTATTCTTTAGAACCGCAATCTATTCGAGAGTTGGGCCGAGCTACATCGCCGCCTCAAAAAGTATTTTCCCATGACTAAAGCCATAGAGATGCGTCAAAAGATCCTTTTCGTTTCCCAACAACCTACAGAGACATTCCATGAATGTTGGGAACGTTTTAAGGAGTTGATCAGAAGTTGCCCTAACCATCACGTTCCAAGGTGGCAACAAGTCCAAAGTTTCTACAATGGACTGATTCCTGAAGAAAGACGCATGGTTGATGCATCTTGCGGTGGATCTTGTACCACGAAAGAGGCCGATGAGTTGTAGGCATTGTTTGAGAAATTGTATCAAACCTCGATACAAAGTGAGACACTGGGGCGAACCACTTTGGACTTAGCACCTAAATCTCATGTGTTGACCAAAGACGGATTGTATGAGGTCAACAATAATAACTCTGATCTATCAACCAAGGTTGATATGCTGTCCAAACAGATGAACATGTTGTTAGCTGCAACCAAGCAAGCTAAAGTTCCTGTCACCCCCACTGTATGCTCAATTTGTGAACACCCAGGTCATATGGCTAATGAGTGCCCAACTACCTTGACATTCCTTCCTGATGAATCTACTCTTCCAGAGCAGATAAATGTCACTCAATCTTATCAGCGGCAAGGTAGAAACGTGTACTCAAATACCTACAACCCAGAGTGGAAAAATCACCCCAACTTAGGATGGGGTGGATCAAATAACCGGTCAGTCAACCAGCAATACCGAGAGCCAATCCTATGAGTGGACAACAAGCTTTTCCACAAAATTTTCAAAAACTTACCGTCCACAACAGAATTTTCAGCAGAATTCTAATTTTCACCAGAATTCTAACTTTCAGCAGAATGCTCCATATTCTCATCCAAATTCTGATTTTCGGAAAAATCAGAATTTCAATCAGAATCCTAATCAATCTCATACAAGCACTTCAAAGGATTCTGATCTGGAAGAAAAGGTGATGCGCAGTATGCAATCTTTTCAACAGATGATAATCGACCAAGTCAGTCAATTGGCAAATCAACTGAGTCGACGAGAGGAGGGTAAGCTTCCCAGCCAACCCATCAACAATCCTCGCGGCCAAGCATCATCTGATGAAGGACCATTAAATAGTCAACAGTTGAAAGCTGTTACTGTGTTGAGAAGTGGACGGGAAGTTCATAATCAAGTGGAAATGCCTGTGGAAGCAGACAAAGAGCAGGAAGCAGAGAAAGAGAAAGAGTCAGCGAGAAGAGCGGAGAAAGAGAAAAGAAAAGAGAAAGAGGAAGAGAAAAGAAGAGAGAAGGGAAAAGAAAAGGTGATAGAGGATGAGTCTCCCTCAACTGTCCAACAAGGACAAGACGAAGATTCAGAAGGGGAACCCGTACCTTTTGTCCCAAAGGCACTATTTCCTCAATGCCTAACTCCTCCATCAAGAATGGGAAAGGGACCAACAAAAATGGAAGATATTTTCGAAACATTTAAGCAAGTAAAGATAAACCTTCCATTGCTTGAAACAATCAAGCAAGTGCCTGAGTATGCAAAGTTTTTCAAAGATTTATGCACTCGGAAGAGAAAGGCACGTAATCATGTTTCGAGGAAAGTGTTCTTGACTAATCAAGTCAGTTCCATATTGCAATTGGAAACCCCACAAAAACTAAAAGACCCTGGAGTTCCTACTGTTCCATGTGTCATTGGTGGGCAACCAGTTGGGAAAGCGTTATTGGATTTGGGAGCTAGTGTTAATTTAATCCCATATTCATTGTACGAGAAACTCGGACTGGGTGAATTGAGACCCACAACGGTCACACTGCAACTGGCAGATAGATCAGAAAGACGACCGAGGGGCGTTATTGAGGATGTCTTGGTTGGAATAGATAAGTTTGTCTTTCCAGTGGATTTTGTTGTTTTGGACATGGACACACCTGTTAAGTCACTTAATCAAGTCCCCATCATCCTTGGACATCCGTTTCTCGCTACTGCCAACGCTTGCATTAATTGTCGAATGGGAGTCATGGACGTTTCTTTTGGAAACATGAAGGTTCGATTGAATATCTTCCATGCGATGAACCATTTCCCAAATGAGGATGAGGTCGAATGTTTTTACATCGATCAGATAGATGAAGTGGTGGATGAGGCATTACCTTCAATGCTTACCAAAGAGGAATTTGAAAATGCTTTGTTGGCCATCTATGAAGAGAAAGGATCGGAAGAGAAGCAGTCCGACGAGATAGAGTCTAGCTCATCATGCCAGGATGATCACTTAGATGCGAGTGTGCCTGAGATAGAATCATTACCTGTTGAGGTGAAGGAAGTGCTGCCTCCATCACTTGAGCAGCCACCAATTGTGGAATTGAAACAATTGCCAGAGTCCCTCAAATATGCTTTTCTGGGACCTCGTGAAACACTTCCAGTAATAATCTCATCCACGTTGTCGGCAGAACAAGAAAAAGAGTTGTTGAAGGTGCTGAAAGAGCACAAGGAAGCTATCGGTTGGACTTTCACTGATCTCAAAGGGATTGACCCATCGGTATGTATGCATAAAATACATTTGGAAGATGAGAGTAAACCTTCAAGGGAACCACAGAGGCGACTTAATCCAAACATGCAAGAAGTCGTTCTAAAAGAAGTCATTAAACTCCTTGATGCTGGAATCATCTATCCGATTTCTGATAGTGAATGGGTTAGTCCAGTCTAAATTGTTAAAAAAGTCCGGAATCACCGTGAAGGAAATGAAGGAGAATTGGTCCCCACTGAGAAACTCGGATGGCGGTTCCGCATTGACTATCGGAAATTAAACACCGCCACCGTAAAGGATCATTTTCCTTCCGCTCATTGATCAAATCCTTGAGAAGTTAGTGGGCAAGAGTTTTTGTTTTCTTGATGGGTATTCGGATACAATCCCGGTGCTGTCTACCAAATGATCAAGAAAAGACAACGTTCACATGCCCTTATGGTACGTTTGCATACCGCAGGATGCCATTCGGCCTATGTAATGCACCGGCCACATTTCAACGGTGTATGTTGGCCATATTTTCAGATATGATCGACAAATTCATTGAAGTATTCATGGACGACTTCTCGGTTTTTGGGAGAACCTTTGATTCTTGTTTGAATCATCTTTCACAAGTGCTGCAACGTTGTGTTGACTCCAAACTTGTTATTAGCTGGGAGAAGAGCCATTTTATGGTTAAACAAGGGATTGTTCTGGGGCACGTTATTTCACAGAAAGGAATCGAGGTGGATAGAGCAAAAGTTGATCTAATTGCTAACTTGCCACCACCCAAAGGTTCGACAAATTTGATCATTTTGGGTCATGCGTGATTTTATAGAAGGTTCATTAAGGATTTCAAAGGTGGCTAAACCATTGTGCACCTTGCTTGGCAAAGATGTTCCTTTTGAATTTATCGAGGACGCATGCAAGCATTTTTGAAATTGAGAGCTCTTATCCAATGCACCAATCATCCAGCCACCAGATTATTCTCTCCCATTCGAACTCATGTGTGATGCATCTGATTACGCAATTGGAGCTGTCCTAGGGCAGAGGGTGAATAAATTACCTCACCTAATTGATTATGCTAGCAAGTCATTAATTGATGCCCAACTCAATTACACCACCAGAGAAAGAATTATTAGTCATGGTGTATGCTCGGACAAGTTTCGCCTATTTGCTTGGATCGAAAATAGTGGTCTTTTCACCATTCCGCCTCAAATATCTTCTAGCAAAGAAGGATACTAAACCGAGATTAATCCGTTGGATCCTTACGCTCCAAGAGTTCAATTTCGAGATTAAGGATAAGAAGGGGTTGAGAACGTGGTGGTCGATCATTTGTCGAGAATTCTACGAAGAATCGCAATACCGAGACCATCCGTGACACGCTTCGGATGAACATTTGATAGCATTTGATGTAGCTTGTGCAAAGGTTACATGGTTTGCGAACATTGTGGATTACCTGGTTACTGGCAGATTCCCCACTGAGTGGGGTAAGAATGATAAGAATCTCTTTTTCTCCCAAATAAAATACTATTTTTGGGATGAACCATGTCTGCTCAAATTCCCGGATCGAGATCATCGAGAGATGTACCAAGAGGAGCAAATGAGCGCCCTACACTTGTGTCAGCGTCAACTGTGGCGGCCATTTCGAGGATGTAAGACCGAAAAATCCTTCAAAGCGGATTCTACCGCCTCCATCTTTTGTGACGTGCTCAATTTTGCAAGGAATGCCGACGATGTCAACGACTTGGCAATATTTCAAACGGAACATGATGCCCTTAATCCAATTCGATTGTTGAAATTTTTTATGTTTGGGGATTGACTTTATGGGTCCTTTTCCCCATCCTTTGGGTTTTCATATATTCTAGTGGTCATTTGATTATGTCTCAAATGGATAGAAGTCAGGGCAACCCGATCGAATGATCATAAGGTTGTGGTCAAATTCCTCGAGAAAATGTGTTTAACCGATTCGATTCCAAGAGCAATCATGATGGCGGTTCGCATTTTGTAATAACCATTTTGCCACCTTAATGAAGAAATGCGGCGTCACTCACAAAGTTGCTACGCATTACCATCCCTGAACTAGCGGTCAGGTGGAAGTGTCTAATCGGAAAATTGCTTAATTCTAGAAAAACGGTTACGGCCGGATAGAAAAGATTGGTCAAACCGGCTCTCAGAGGCTCTGTGGGCCTATCGGACCGCATTCAAGACTCCGATTGGAATGTCTCCGTTTCGAATTGTTTACGGGAAAGCTTGCCATCTTCCTGTCGAATTGGAGCATAAAGCATTCTGGGCGATAAAAAGATTTAATTCTGACATGCAAGCAGCCGGGTCGCATCGCCGATTGCAATTGAATGAATTGGAGGAATTACGCTACGAAGCGTATGAGAATTCGAAGATGTACAAGGAAAGGTACAAAAAGCTGCATGATGCGTCCATTTCTCGAAAAGAATTTCACGTTGGCCAAAAAGTTTGGTTATTCAATTCCCGACTGAAGCTTCACCCGGGAAAATTAAAATCTCGATGGGAAGGCCCATTTCAGGTAGTGTCCATTAGTGCGCATGGTGCCATTGAAATTCGGAGCCTTGCTGACAATCGCATTTGTAAAGTTAATGGGCAAAGACTCAAACCAATGTTTGAGCCGGTCACCCAGTTTAAGATTGAGGCGATGCACCTCGTGATCTGAAGTTGATCCTTTGAAAGGTCATTTGTCGACATGTAAACTCGTAACTTCTACAGGAGGCAGTGTGTTTTCCTTATTTTTGTTTTCCTTTTTGTTTTTGTTAGTTCTAGAATTTAGTTTTTAGTTTAGTTTAGGTTGTTTTTACTTTCCAAATACATATAGCCACATTACCTTCAATCTATTTTTGGTCATGTTCTAATTTGATGCATATATTCTCTGCACCTGATCTTTGTGTGAGGTACTTTTCAACAGGTTTGGGGGTGCCTACTTATTTCAAACAATGAGGACATTGTCATTCTTAGGTTTGGGGGTATGGTTATCTATCTTGTGTTATGTATTTAAAAATAATAATAATAATAATAATAATAAATAATTTTAACCATCATACATGATTTACTTTGCGATAGTTTTCAAACTTTAGTTTATGATGCATGAGAATTTAATTTTGAGAATATTGATGGCATATTTTGATTACTTGTATCTAGGATAATGAAGCTTAATGTGATAATTTGTGGATGACTTTGAAATTCATGCTTAGAATTTGTGCACTTATACCAAGCTAAGATTTAGAAATCGATGAATTATTTTAAACGTTGGATCGTAGGTTCTTAGTGGAGACTAAACCTGGTGAGCTTTAGAGCTAATTTCCCGTCATTGATGAGTGAATACATAAACTCGAAGTTTTCTTTGAATCTGAATTATTTTGCATAATCTCATACATTTTATTTTGGCTTGTGACTTTGCATGAAATCAAATTCATATTATTGTGTTAGAATGTACTGTATATCTACTCAAGACAAATAGGCAAGATTACCATCTTTTAAGGATATGATTGAAGGCCATCTTTGGCTCGTTTGTGCTTAAAATGTCCCACCTCATATAAATTTATCCTTCTAGTACCCCTTTGAGCCTATTGAAAAATTTACCTTTATACATTCTTTGATAAGCCACATTAACCTTTAACCCTTTACCATTTCTGAAAATTCAGCTTTACCCTTCTTATTTAGGGACGTTGGGGAACGAGGGATGAAAATGAGTGAAAAGAGAGTAAGTGGAGGGATACCGAGTTGTGGTGTTTACTGAGAGTGTATGGCAAAAATAAAGAAAAAAAAAAAAAAGGGGAGAAAAAAAAAAAAGAGAAATTTGACAAAGAATGAAAAATGTGAGGTACCATTAAGAAAAGAAATTCAAAAGAAGAAGAAAAGAGTGAGAAAAGAAAAATATTGAAAAACAAGAATGGTGAGGAATTAGAAAAGAAAAAGAAGAGCACTAGAAAGACACAGTTAGTACCTTTTCTGATTTCCCAGAAATTTTGAATCTAAATACCCTTTCTTTCTTACCCTTTCCTGAGCCCCATTACAACCCTACAAAAGACCTTCATGATCTGATCTTGCATTGGTAACTGCCTTGTAGAGAGTAAATATGTGATACCTATGACACTTGATATGACATGCTTAGGATATTCAAGTATCTCGTTCTTATGAGATCTGTTTTTTTGTTCATTGATTACATCGTGTTTCATTTATCATGTGAGACCTTTTGATTTGTTTTGTATTGATCTCTCACATGTGTGCGAAAACTTACCCATCATCGAAGTGATTTTATTTGAGTATACCTAAAGTGAGGATTGAGTTGAGACATGAGATCCGATGATTTTCCGTTGGACTAGTTCTAAGATGGATGAATCTTGGTTTTGATATGCACACTTCACGTTTAAGCATGAATGAATGAGTTATCTAACAATTTGAGCATTAGATTAATTTGAATGGATACTAGCATGATTGACATGACATTGGTATTTAAGATTGATGATTCACATGTTGAACCAATTAATGATGTTTTGTTTTTGAATGGTATATATGTTATAAAAAATCATGTTTTGAAAACTCAATTTTGCCGATGGTTTGAAATTTTTTTTTTGGAAGTTTGTGGTAACTTCACCGTAAACCCTCACGAGACACAACTCCTCCACTAGGGATCACCTAGGAGTTTAAAGGCTTGTTGCACATGCTAAGTGCAATCGTGTTCCCTACGAAAGTGGCATTCAAATTTTAGGATGGTAGCTTCATTTTTATATTTATCATTCTCTTTGCTCGAGGACTAGCAAAGTGTAGGATCGGTGCTGAAATATGACTATATTTCATACCTTAAATCCTACACTTAGCCGTTCGATGAAAGTATTTGATGGTTGTTGTGAGGTTTTGATGATAACAGGTGTCTCTGACCTTTGTATCTTCCAAGTGTATAAAAGAAAGAAATTAAAGGCTACAAAGAGCTATGGACAAAAGGGTCCAAAGAAGCGAAATCCGTGAAGGAATCAAACTCCATCAAGAAGGGAAGATATTGAAGTTGCCGCGAGGAACAAAGTGTAAATAAGCCTTGGCTTGGAAGAAATGGCCGTCATGGCAGTTCACACACACACTTCAACCTAGCGACTACGACATTTCAACCTAGCGATGTGATGAATAAAAAGCAACCACGCACGGTGAAAGTATCCTTCTCCAATTCAACCACGAAGAGCACTATCCAACCCAATGAGGAGAAATCTAACCTAGCGAAATGCATGCATTTCAACTTTGGCATTTGTGGAGATTTCCACCAATTAGGGCATCTACTTCCAACTAGTGTCAATCGATTGAGACATGAAATTCAATCGATTGAGACAAAAAGGCAAAAGTGTCCTAAAGGTGATTAAACTAGTGTCAATCGATTGAGACATGAAATTCAATCGATTGAGACAAAAAGGCAAAAGTGTCCTAAAGGTGATTAAATTAAAAGTTCAATCGATTGAGATTTAAGCCTCAATCGATTGAGGCAATTAGGGTTAGGTTGAATCGGCTATTATAAATAAGAGGCTGCGGCATTGTAAAAGGGAGCTTTTGAATATGGAAGAGTTTTTTATTCTGAGAAAAATTTGTGTAATAATTTGCCGAGAGAGACTTTTGTAGAGGGTTTTCTTAGAGTAATAAAATTGTGTTGAGATTTTCCGAGAACATATATTATTTTACACCTTCTTTGCTCTTTACTTTGGGAATGGTTTTGAATGAAATTGAAGATCTTGCACCAAGGATGAGAGGCTAAAGGCTGTAGATCAAGGAGGATGCGATCCCCAGATAAGTACCCATATTTTATGTTTAATGCCATAGTTTGATAATTTCATCATCAAATCGTTTTTCTCAAAGTGTAGTGATCATGTTTTTATTGTTTTGATCTAAAATACCATGAGATACGCTATGCTTTTCACATGATTCATACCGCGATTAAATTTGAGTCAATGTTTTTAGATAGCGTATGCCGGGTTAATGATCATGCTTAATTACTAGTCATGTTTCTCTTAGAATGATGGTGTGTTTGATGTTAAGAAAATTGTGGGTTTAAAAATAGAAAAGGGTATAAATCTGGGGTAGCAAATTCCTTGATCTTGTTTTTAAAATTTGTTCTTAAATTTCTCATTACATAATTTTTAGATTAATTTATTTTCTTTCTTGCAATTAGAAAAAGTGTTAATTTTTGGTAAAAATTAAATCTGCCCCTTGGTACTTCCTCGGGGATATTTTCTAAATCTCTAGGAAGAATTGATTAAAATTTCAGATTTCCCTGTGGGTTCGACACCCTTGTTCTTGCCTTACTAGAACAGATCTTGTACACTTGCAAGGGTTTATTTAAAATCGATCACTCGCTTGTGCCTAAAATGCCCCACCTCATACATTTTATCCTTTTTGCACCCCTTTTGAGCCTTCTTGAAAATTTTGACCTTTATATGTTTCTTAATAAGCCATGATAACCATACCTCGACACCATTTCTAAAAATTTAAGCTTTACCCTTCAATCTTTGAGAAATTGGGAATGAGAGATGAGAGTATGTGGAGAGGCATGGGAGTGGTGTTTATCGAGAGCATATGGCAAAAAATTATCTTTAAAAAAAAAGGAGAAAAGAAAAAGAAAAAGCAAAAGGTTGAAAATGAGAAAAATGAAAAAATATGAGGTGATTTCAAAATGAAAAGCAAAAAGGAGGTTGAAAGAAAAGAGAAGTTAGAAAAGAAAAAGAGAAATTCTGAAAATTCTGAAAAAGAAAGAGTGTAAAGTTAGAAAATCAAATTGTGTTTCTTTTCTCAGTTTCTCAAAGAATTTGAGCCCAACTACCCATTATTTCTTAACCTTTACCCGAGCCCCGTTACAACCCGAAAAAAGACCTTCTTGATCCAATCTTGAGTGGTAAATGCCTTGCGGAGAGTGATAGTACAATGTCTATGATACTTAGTATAACATGCTTAGGATACAAATATCTTTCTTTATGAGATTTATTTTAAATTCATTGATGAAACGTGTTTCTTATATCGTGTGAGGCTTTTTTATTTGTGTTGTAACTCTCACATATATGTGAAAAATGAACCATTCATTGGAGCGATGTTGTTTTGAAAGTATACCTAAGGTGAGGATTGAATCGAGACTTGGGATCTGACGATTCTTTGTTTGGATTAGTCCCGCGATGAAATATTTTAGCATGGGTTAGCACAAAGACGATACTCTAGGCATGAAAGAAGGATTTCTTCAAGGAACGGAGCACTGGTTTAATTTGAATAGGCAATAGTAGGCTTAATATAGCATCGATTTTTAAGAATGAAAGCTCACATGTTAAAGCAATTACTAGTTTTTGTTTTCAAAAGTATATACATTATGAAAATTGCTTTTGAACACTCAATTTGCCGATGGTCTCAAAAAAAAATATAGTTTTAGAAGTTTGTGGGCGTCTTCACTGTAAACCCTCAGGAGACACAACTCCTCCACTTGGGATCACCTAGGGGTTTAAAGGCTTGTTGCATGCGCTAGATGCAATCATGCTCCCTATGAAGGTGGCTCTTATTTTATAGAGTAGATATTAGATTAGTTTGCTTTTGGGTAGGATTTGAAGATTGTCTTTATTCGAGGACTAGCAAAGTTCAGGTTTGGGGGTGTGATCGGTCTCAAAAGTAGTATAATTTATCCCTGAATTTCATCCTTGTTAACTCTTATTTGACTTCTAATGTGTGCCTTTAGTTCGTGCTGTGTTGCAATAGGTGTAAATGCAAGATAAATGATAAATGAGTTAAAAGAGCAAAGTTAAAGGAGTTTTGAGGCTATGGCAAGAACTTACCAGAATAGCGGAAAGAAAGAAGCGTGTTAAAATTAATATATAGATCTGTTGGATCTGTTGGAGCTGAGGCCTATATCATTGGAATGAAGACTATCCCAGCTTTTCAACAAGCCAAGAAACACGTAATCCCGAGCTGTATATCAAAAGTTATTACTGAATGAAGGAAGGAGAAAAGTGCAGAATTTGCAGTTTTGACCGGTCAAAAATGGATTTTGATCGGTCAAGTTTGGAATCTCCAAAATGCAAATTGGCACCACCCCAGCCCTTTAAGCTTCATAATTCTTATTTGTGACCGGTCAAAATATCCATTTCGAACAGTCAAAACCCAACAAAAGAAGGGGCTTTTTCATATATACAATTTCGACCTATCAAGCTCCATTTTCGACCGGTCGAAGTCGGGATTTTCTGCAGATTTTTAGGCACGCAGATTGGGATTCAAGCTGATTTTTAGGCGCATATGTGTTGAGATTATTTCTAAAATCAAGACTGCACGATCTTCTACCTTCCTAGTTTAGATAAGATATGTTCTAGGGTTTGTTTCCTAGTAGATTTCAATGTTCTATGGCCTTCTCCATCTATAAATAAGGACCCTAGGTTAGGAATAAAATAGCTTTCAACCAAAGGGCCTTTTGCTCGTAGTTTTAGGAGTAGATTTTAGATCTATGAGAGGTTGTGAGATTGAGGGCTTTGTAATCATCATTCTATGATCGATTCAGCGATGATGAAGATCATAGGAATGATGCATGGCTAAACATCCCAAAGCTTGGGATCTTTTGTACGATCGAAGATAAGTAAATAACTTTATTTATGTTTCTCTTTTATTTTGGATTCTATTAATGGTATGATGACACGTTCGAGGTTCTGACTAGATTCGAGAATGAGATGGTAACGTTGTAATTCTGTTTAGAATAATCTCAGTGGCCTTGTAGGGATTGGGGTTAGCCTAGATAGGATACTCACCGACGGACTAGGTCTTGTAGGATAGTTTTTGTTGGTTCATGTAATGATGCCTTGACGATTAGGTTTGTCTAACTCGTGATTAGATCTATCTATTTCATATACGAAGTGACTGAGGTTGTAGGCAGGAGCGGGGGTACCAGGGATTCAAAATAGGTTAGGAATAAGATGTGAGTTATTTACAAATCTGAGATCCAGGAGAGATCCTTGGCTTGTCTCTCAATATTTTCCAATTCTATTTTCTTTGCTTTTATAGATTAAATAATTAGAAAATTACTTCTATAAAAAATCTCCTTTCTAATAAGGCTTTAGTTTAAAATAAACGACTAGTCCCTGTGGTTGTCTTGATGTCGCGATGGGACATCAAGACATTTGAGCTTGTGTGCATTTGAGCTTGTGTACTTGCAAGGTTTTGAAAATAAAATGGTCACATGGCTTCTAGGTTGTCTTGATGTCACGATGGGATAATGATGGTTTCACTGGTTTGGCTTGGAAGTTGGGATGGTGTTAATTATGTGTGCCTTCTATCGCGATGGGACATGTTATCATGTAGGTGCTTGTGAGTGTGATCGAGCATCGGCGGTCATTGCTTCTGGTCGGTATGCGAAGTCAAGCGATGGGGCAAGGACGTTTGGAGGAGGAGGATTGTCAAGAGGATTTTGCGAATCATGCGACATCACACAACCACCCACATCATCCACATCGGTTGGCTTTGTAGGATCTTAGGCTACTGTGCTTTTTAATGGCCAGTAGTAGAAGCAATATACTCATAATCACTGGTTTGCTTCTTCCTTTGGTGTAGTCCTCGGGTCATGGTGGGATAGTGGTGATTGTATGGTGGATCATGGTGGGGAATGTGGTTGACCATTATTTGTGTTAGTCATCAGTTGAAGGTGTTGGCATGGCTTGGGAATTACGTGCATAAATTATTGTGTGCAATAGAATTACGCGCGAGGTTCAAGACGCGCAATCGAAGTGTCGCCTAGTTATTGTGTTGGGTACCAGGGCATCGATTCAAATTTTGCGTTGTGGGTTCCATGCTTATTTGCAATTAAGAACCACGTTGCTGGCACGGGATTGGTTTGTCACTTCTCTGGTTTGATGGGGGCCGAATTTCCCACATGAATTGATGCGCATAAGTTCGAATGCGCGCGTCCACTCAAGCATGTAATCCAGTTACGCATGAAATTCTCATCACGCAATTGGCCCGATGCCTATATATTCATAGGGTTTTCCGATTTTCTTCAATTCGTTCATATATTTTTCTTTATCTTTGAATCCTTGCTTTCAGTGTTCCGTTTACGATGTCATTTCTTTCGATCTTTGTTGTTTCACGCTTTCTTCGACCTGAAGCAATTCTTGATGGCGATGTGATTTGGAGGTACTGCTGTGGTTGAAGGGGTTCGTTATTGGAGGTGTTGCCATGGTCAAGATGGTCGACTAGTGGGGCGGTATACATCCGTTCCTGTTGTTAGGAGGAGGCGAAGATGGCGGGAGGGAAGTCTTACAAATGTACGGAAAGGTGTTATTCGATTATTCCCCTCCCGTGCGTCGCATTTTTTGGGCTTTGTGTTCGTTTTGGGTTCCATATTTTCGTATTGGGTTGTAGGTTAGGTTCAATGTTTTCGTTTTGGATTGTATGATCAGGGGGTATGCCTTCGATGATACTTGTATAAATTTTTAGTTATGAATAAAATTAGTTTATTGTATTCCCTCTATTGTTTGTTTTTTTCGTTTGTTTATTTATTTTATTTATATTTATATTATTTTATTTTTATCTTGCTGACTTTTTTATCACGAGAGGATGTGAGTTTTATTCACCGCGATAGGACTTTCAGAGCAGAGTATTTTTAGTTTTCGAAGTGGGACTTTGAAAAAAATAAGTGTATTTTATTATTATCATTTTTATTTTTTATTTTTTATTACTTTTGGGGTCGCACGATGGGACTAAGGAAAATATTTTATTATTGTTACTATATTTTTGGTTCCACGGTGGAACATTGGGGGAGAAAATAGGAAATAAAATAAAATTTTAAAAAATGCCCCAATTTCATGTGTTGGTCTCTGGACCCGATTATCGTTGCCAGGGTGCTAGTGTTAAAAAAATGCCCTAGTGTCAAGTAACAGTGAGACTTTTCTTGGCCTCGCAGATATCATGGAATGTGCTTGTAATGATCATCTGTTGGGAAGTAGTTTGATTTTTTCGGCCACATGTCGGGCTTGATTTTGTAACTACTGAATGATCCTCATGTATTGTAGCTTTTAACAAGGATGAGGTGAATGGTAGATAATGAATGATTGCATCACTTGTCATTCAAAAGTTTTCGATTTTATTCTTAAAAAGATTTTTTGAAAAAATTTGACTCATCGTCCAAAATGAAAATAATGGGTGAAAAAGAGGTAAGGTTTATTGATTTAGGGATAGCTTCTTATTAAACCAATTTCTAAAATAGTAGTCAACTACTTTCTCCTCAGGTGTATAATACAGTGCCATAATTAAGCTCTTCGTCGTGGTCAAGCACTTTTAAATCTTCAAATTCTAGGATTAGCAGGAGTTTGTCCTCCTCCCGCCACCGTACGACGACATCTAGAAGTGTGAAGATGCTAGGGATGCCCTCGCGGTTTGCTGATGCTTTCTTAATAAAAATACCAGGAATGCCCTCACAATTTGCTTATGCTTCCATAGGCTCATTGACTTATTCATTCGCCGCATACTCTCGCTCGATCGTGCTTCTTTTCTCTCTCTTTTTTTGTTTATTTTTTTTGTCTCTCTCTCTCTCTCTCGCTTTTTATTTGAAGCATGTATGTATATTTTTTGAAACAACCTGCTAACGGAAGAATTATAAGATTTGATGGAACCTTATATTTTTATTTTTTGTGCTCTAATATCAACTTCAATGATGGAAAAAGGTGTCTGAGAATCCAGAGTTTTCTATATTTCAAAAAGGCTTTATGATCCACAACCCTTTCGACCAATTTGCCCTAATTGGAAGGTGGTTAATGAATCAGATGATTCCCAAAAAGATTTTAAAAATAATGACCTATGACCGGCGAATGCCTTACGATGACTACGAGGATGATAAATATATAAGTACGCCTGTTTAGGTTATGAGACATGATGATCATCGAGTTACAGATAACATTTTTAGGGTTAGGAAGTCCATCCCTTGTAGCTATATTTTTGGCTATGTTGCAAAAATAATATAAGTACTTCCCGTGTGGGTTTTTTTATTTCCTTCCAGGTGAGGCGGTTGTGTAGGCATTGTTTCTTAGCACTAATTCCCCAATTTCAAGCTCTCAGTCAGGTAAAAAAAATAAGTTGGGAGAATTTGGACATGAAATATGAGTTGGAGACACTTCTGGGTAAAAGAATATTTATTTCTTTTTTTAATAATATACGTATTTTTTTTACTTTTAGGTATTTATATATATTTTTCTTCTCTTTTGTTTGGAGGATTTTTAAGTGTTTATACGTTTTTTTTTGTTACTAGTTTTTTTTGTTATGATACAGCATTAGTTCCTTAAGTATAGACTGACTCAGAAAGTCGAATTTGTGAGTTATGTTGAATGATCGGAGTGACCATTAGGTGATCGATTTCGGGGTCCTTGATCACCCTCGATCTGATTGATCAGGGATGAGAGAGAAATTATGTTTAGGTTTGGATTTTGGGTGGCATAAGATTTATTAAATAAGCTGTGGAGTTGTTTGATTTCTTCTTTTGATGAACCTTTTATGGTCGGAATCTCCTTGTTAGGAGGGACCTTCTTTAACCTTTCAATGGAGTGAGGCATGTTATAAAGTTGGGGCATGAGATAGGGTCCTTCTCATGAGGTTTTGTGTATTTTTATTTTGGATTTTAGTTGGAGATTATTCAAGAATATTTCTGGGTTGTATTGTTTTTATTTTATGAGAGGAGTCAATTGGAGGGGGATGTGATGTTGATTTCGTAGGGAGAGTGACAAGGTGAGACAGATGCAAAACAGAAGAAGACAAGGAAGTGTGGACCATGGTGGACCCTTCCTTGGTGTGGTGAAGTTTGGTTTCATTTAATTTTGCATGTCTTGTACTTGCATCTATAGGGAGGTTTTAAGGTTTTGTTTGTAATTTTTGGAGGAGGTTTAGTTTTAGAAGTTTGATGGGATAGTATTGTTGCCGGTTGGGAGTCCGTAAGGATGTTGGTCGTAAGATCTACAGGAATTTATACCTGAGTATCAGAAGCGGTCTTAGTTATAACGACAATTTTATGTTGTGGTGAGGTTTGAGGACTTGGTGATATATTGATTTCGATGTTGATCGGGGTCGTAAGATTTAAGTTTAGTTTTATTTTGAGAGTGAGAGTGATGATAGATTCATGAATTTGTTTATCGTCAGATTTAGTTATTGGTTCCGGGTTGAGTGTCATTGGTGTTAAAGAGATAGATTCAATGTTGGGTTCAGATTTGATGGTGGGTTTAGAGATTGATTTGTGAGTTGGTTCTGAGATCGGTTCAATAGTTGATTCTGGAGTGAGTGAAATGGATGATTCGGAGGTATATTTGATAATAGAATTAGGTTTGAGAATCTATTTTGAAGTCAGTGAGGTGATGAGTTCGATAGTGAGTTTAGGTTCTGAGTTGAGCGTAGGAGTTGATTATGAAGTTAGTAGGGCAATGAGTTCATGTTTTAATGTTGGTTGGGCGACATGTTTGATAATGTGTTTAGGCTCGGAGATTAATTTTGGAGTAGGATTGATTAGGGGCTTAGATTCGATTATGGGTTTAGGTTTGAAGCTTAGTCTTGAGGTTAGCGGGATGATTGGTTCGAGAGCTGGTTTGGGAGGGAGAGGGCTAGTGGTTATAGGAACGGATTTGATCATGGGTTTAGACTTGAAGTTTAGCTTCGCGATTGGTTCATGTATAAATAGTGTTGTAGTATGTTGGTGGATAAGTTCTAAAATTGCTTCCGGGACCGATAGGTGAGCTTGTTTAGGGGTTGATCGTGGAGTGGGTTTGGGTATTTGTTGAGGGAGTGTGTGGATTCATTCACTGGTGGGTAAGTTATTGAGTTCGAAGGTAGGTTGAGTTGGTTCTGTTGAGTTGGTTTGGGATTGTGTTTGATGATCCTATAGGTTGAGGTATTTTAGGAACATGTTTGATGATTTTGGTGATAGGTTGGGTTGGTTTAGGAGTGGGCTCGATGAGTTTGGTGGTAGGTTGGGTTGGTTTAGGAGTGGGCTCGATGATTTTGGGGGTAGGTTGGGTTGGTTTAGGAGTGGGCTCAATGATTTTGGTGATAGGTTTGGTTTTAAAGATTTCAGTGACTGGCTCAGCGTGATAAGTAAGTTCAGGTTTTATGTTGTGACGGGTGAGGTTGGTTGGTTGTGAATGGATGGTACGGATGTGGTCTGAGGGAGTTTCCATTCTACGGATCTGGCTAACCAGATGGAATGAGGTAGAAATGGCTGAAGGTGCAGAGCTTGATGGGAGTTGGAAGCTTGATTGAGTATCGTAAAGTGAGGGGTCATAAAAGTCAGGGTTGGTTAGTATGATGTTGTACACGAGTTGGTGCCTGATTTGGTTTGGTCAAATAACAAGTTATACAAGGTGATGTTGGCTTATGTGGTGTTGGGGAGTCGATTTTGATCCTGGTTGAGGTATGGATGTTGGTTATGATTAGAGTATAAAGATTGGTTATAATCAAGGTATAGGTTCTGTATTGATCTTGAGTTTGGTTATATGGATGGAAGTTCATTTGGTTTTTTTCTTGGTTTGTATTGATTTGTTTGGGGCTTGGAGTTTCGTTTAGGGTGTTTGTTTTAGGGTCATTGGAAGAAGGTCAGTTGGATGTTAGAGTAGAGAGATTACGGTCCCCATTTTTCATGTGACGCTGGATGCACAAAGCATGTTGACAGACGCTAGCGAAATCAAGGTAGTCACGTAGGATGAGAGCACTCCGGAGGGGCTCTTGGGTATTGTTTATGACAATGTCTTTGGCATCTGTTTCGTTCATGCGGTATTGTGTTCGAGCGGCAAGTTTTCTCCAGCGACTAACGAAGGTCACGAAGTCTTCCTTGTTCTCTCATTTTGTGTTCGTCAAGTTGCTAAGGCTGATCTTCGTGGGTCATGTATTTGTATTAGTTTAAAAATGTGTTGGCTAGGTATTCAAAAGTTTCAATTTTGGCTAAAGGTAAGGCAGGGAACTAGTTGAGGGCTTCTCCTTCTAGAGATCCCTGAAGGCAGTGGATCAGGAGCGCATGATTGGTGCAGATTGGTTTACAGTCATTACAGAATAGTGCCAGGTGGTAGTTTGGATTTCCTGTACCGTTGTATTTATTGAATTTCGGAAGTTTAAAGCCAGTGTCTACAGATGCCTCTCTTTGGTATTCGATCACTAATGATCAAATGCCAAAGAAAGAGACATCCGAAGAAGCCCAAGGCAACACTATCGGGTCTGCTTTACTTAAAACAAACCTCAAACATCAAAATGGAAAGAAACATGGAGAGTGTTGTAAGCCCATCAGATTGGGAAAACGTCTATCACTCAAAAAGGAGAGTTATGGAAGCCAATATCATTGGAAAAATGTCCATTCTTCAAGACTATCGGTCCCCAAGTGCTTAGCGACATTACTGGACATAACTGAGATGGTGAAATGATTGATGATGTTCGATGTTCAAGTTTCATTCTGAATAAAACAGCCCCGCGAGATGGAGGATGATCGACCCATACTCAAAGATTAGCGTAAAGCAACGATGCGAAGATACACAATTTGTGTCCAATCGCATGAGGCATTGATTGCCTCATTTGATCGGCCACGGGTGCCCCTACGCGAGGTAGGGTTCAAAACTTTTGGGTGACCCAAGAACCTCAAGGATAAGTTAGCACAACTACTTGAGCAGAGCGATTATTGATGTCTCAACGCTTTTTGGGAGTGTGTGCCATTTTTTAGAATGTGCCCTGGATTAATATGACCTAGAGCACCTAACTTCAAATAATACTGAACAGATTCGATCAAAATTGGGTATCTACAGAAGGACGCCTAATCCTGATCTCTGCCAATAATGATCTTATAAATTATTTAACTATGCATAAATATGCACCCCTTAGGAGCAATAAGCAACAAAGGTAATGAAAGTCCCGACTCAGATCCTGTCTGAGTATAATTTACAGGAACAAACGACCATCCTACTGATACCCAGACGCATGACGCCTGTATAAGGAAAATCGCGCCAATGTAGGTTTTAAGCCTGCAGAAAAATAAGGGAAATGAATCCTTCTGTATGCATGTTTGCACATAGTTGATCGATATGTAGTTTCATTTTCAACAAGTTGGTCTCAACCAATGATTGACCTCTTTCTGAGGAATCTGAAGCTTAAGACACTAAAGTTCACATGAATCCAAAGACGGAGCACTCAGCTCGAAGATTTAATCAATCTGATCGAAACATTAACAACTTGATCGGAATTGACACCGTTGCTCCTACCTTAAAGTAGGATCCAAAGATCTAAGGTGAACCTTAGACTTAGGACATTAATTTAGCACATCTGCATTGCCAATAAAATATTGACATTTTATCGCATTGAAGCACACATGTGCATAATTGTGCGTAACAAAAAGTACCATGAAAGCTCAGCTATTTTTTTTCTTTTTCAAATAATTGCTTTTTCCATTTTTCTTTTTTTTAATAAACCGAACGTCTATGGCAAAATGCTTCATTTGATATGTCCATCGCCTAGAGGTTGCCTGCTTCGAGGCTTTGGACCACTTGATGTTTTTGTACATTCTTGAAAAAATGTAAGTCCCATTTTTATTTATATAGGTAATAATATGCATCCTAATTAATAGAATGAGAAACAAACCTTTACCTATACATTTTTAACTTTCAAGCTTTATATATTTTTTCGATTTTTATTTTTAGAGATTTTTTTGTTCTTTTTCTTCACTTTGAGATGGAAGTACGATGTTGTAAATATGTACATGGATATATATATATATATATATATATATATATATATATATATAGATTTTTGGATTTTTCCTGATGATTTTTTTTTCTTTTTTACTTTTTTATAAGGGTAAAGAGTTGGGTACCACACCGATTATCTTTTTGATATGTGGTGCGAGTAAAGTGTAAAGATGAAAATGGAAATCTATTATCTTTTTCTGATTTTCTTTATATGTATGAAAATGGAAAAGGGAAATCTATTATCTTATATAAGTATATTTTCTTCTATCCTCTTTTTTGTTTTGCCTTAAACGTGAGATAACGCAATGGGTCCCATTTTGAGCATAGTCAAACCCATTCATGGTCGGACCTAGGTGAGATTTGGAATCCTTGCCAGGGTCGAAACGTCCATTCCTTTAGACTGAATCAACCTTTTATCTTTACCTCGGGTCATATGTCCGAGAGTGCAGTCTGAAGGATCTGCATGATCAAGATCTTATTTGAATAAGCATGAGCGGCCCAATTGGTAACCAGATAATCAAGAATGTAACCAAGGGAGTAACTAAAGATTTCTTCTTTCTCCTTTTCTTTTTTACTCACAATGCCCAAGAAGGGTGTTCATTGTGCCCGTTGTCACCGTCTTTTTTACTGGTAGCGCCCTTTCGAGTTTTCACTACGTCCATGGGTATGTATTTTTACCCCAGGTGCCTTTTCAGGTTTTCACCTGGTCCACACAAGCTCACTCTTTTTACCTGTAGCACCCTTTCAAGTTTTCACTATGCCCATGGGTTTGCATTTTTATCCCAGGTGCCTTTTCAGGTTTTCACCTGGTCCGCACAAGCTCGCTCCTTTTACCCGTAGCTCCCTTTCGGGTTTTGACTACATCCATTTTGCTTTGAGCTTAAATATTTTCATTTCTTTTCTTTTCTTTTTCAAAGGCCACATCACGGACGTTGATTCCATCATAGCCAGTTGGATGAAATTTTTTTTTTGTCTCACATCTTGGCTTGTGCGGACTCAACGGATACTGTGACTGCTCGTAGACCTTAAAGAGGGCTTTTTCTCTAGATGTATCTTGGCCATGGGATTGGTTAGAAATTTTTAATGTATTATGGGGTTAAATGGTTCCTTGATTGATTTCTAGCTGCTATAATACACTTCTTCCTTGAGGGATTTTTACTATACATGCCCCATGATATTTCTATCTCTTTTCTTTTCTATATATATAATTTATTCTTTCTTTTCAGACAATCACTTTTTGGGATTTTACTTTTTCAATTTTTTTTTTTGATTTTGATGGTAACTCTTTTTCTTCTTTTTATTGTTTGGTATATACACTTCTTCCATCTTATTTTCTTGGGAGGGGTTTATAAAAGAAAGGCTCTTGGCTCAATAGGTGTAGCAAAAGGTATGGATGTTCAGAGACACTTTTTTGGCTACTTGGCTTTAAAATGATGGCCCCTTTTTTAAAGGATCCTTAAGCAGACATGCATCTATTTTTATTAGTACTTACCTTGCTATGAGAGACTTAGGAATAGAATCCTCAAACGTATCCAGCATTGATTGGCTCAGGAAAGTGATCTCCGTCCATGATGGCGAGGCGAAGCACGTATCCAGGGAGTACCTCTTGGATGACATATTGGGGCTGAATTTTCCTCTCGGATCGGCATCAAGAGATGGGAAGATTTTCTTGAGTATGGTGTCTCCCACTTTTAAATATCGGATGCGAACAGGCTTATTGTAAGCACGTGCGATTTACCCTTTGGTACGTCGCCCCAACATTCTTCAACCTGAATGGCATGACTCGGTAACAAAAAGTTTCCTATGGAGTAATGAACATTGTCTTCTCTCGGTCTGCTTCTGCCATCTTTATCTGATTGTATCTAGAAAATCTATCCAGGAATAATAGCATCCCATGCCTGGCAGTGTTATCGACCAAGATATCGATGTATGGCAATGGGAAGTCATCTTTTAGGTTCGCCTTGTTCAGGTTTCTGAAGTCAATGCACATGTGACCTTTCCATCCTTCTTTGGTACAGGGACGTATTGGCCAGCCATTACGGATATTTGAAAACTATGAGAAACCCTACATCATACTGTTTGATGACCTCATCCTTCACTTTTAGCATCCATTTTGTCCTGAGGCGTCTCAACTTCTTCTTGATCGACTTAACATCTGGATATAATGGCAGCTCATGATCGACCAAATCGATGTCCAAACCAGGCATGTCCTTGTATGACCATGCGAAAACGTCTTGGTATGACCGAAGAAAATTAATCATGCTTTTCTTTCCTCGAGAAATTATGACATTCCGATCTTAGTGATTCTAGGAAACTCCTTAGTACCTAGATTGACATCCTCGATCTCTTCAACAATCGGGGTAGGGTCATGCTCAAAATCGGCGTACTGTTCAACAAGCTCATTGGGAAGCTCCTCAGTAGGGATTTCCTCGTTCAGACTCGTGACTCCTACCTCTTCTTGTATTTCTACAAGAAAGGGGTCGATTTCACATGGGAAGGGCTTTTCAATTTAAGGCATTATTTTTCTTGATTTTCTCAGGAATTTTAAAAGAAAATAATTTTGGATTATTTTATATTTCTTTTATTTTTTTAGATTTTTCTTTTTCTTGGAAGATGGGCCCTTGTTAAAGCAGGTCTTTATATACATATGGTATTGTTCGCCAAGGGCTAATCTCGCTTTTTACAGGTTATTTTTTTTTTTGGGGCGTGGTGTCGTATTCGTGGCCATTTAATGCTTTCGGAGTTAGGGGCATAGACGCCCAATTTCTTGCTTACAGTGTTGCACCTTTACTTGGTTTGATGGAGGAGGCTACTTGAGATGGCTTTTGAGGGTCAGCCTCCATCATGTTTATCATGGGCTCATTTGGAACTCGGTCCTCAAATGTCAACGTGGGTTTGTGGTGGTTTATGGCAGAGGATGCATTGACGGGGGGAACTCTTCCTCGAAGAGGGACAGGAATGTCAGGCCTATTTCCGTATTGGGGGGGATGAGTTGGGGATTGGTTGGGTGGATAGCGGCGACTGGTTTGTGTAGGGTTAGCTGTGTTGCCCTATTCTAATCAATTTTTATGACCCATGTGCTCATGAATGTACTCCGAATGTGAAGTGATCAAGGTGCGTCTTTCGGGTCTATTCCCTGGGCTTTGGCAACGGCTATGGTTTGGGCCTTTTTCTTGACTTCCTAAACTTCTTCTTTGGTAGGCTTGTAGCCTAAGTCTAATTTGATCTGTTGTCCTTCCTTGGCTCTGACTGGGTCTCTCCTGCCTTGCAAAAGGGAACCTAAACCTTTTCCTTTCTGATAGCCCCACTTTTGGAGCATCGCCACTGCTGCAGTCATTCCACCTCCGCCTTTTGTGGTGACCTCTCTGATAGGTTCTAGCGCCAATGTTGACACATCATACTACAAGCTGTGGAGATCTGTGTCTTCGGCTGTATGGGGTATATCCAGCACCTTTAGATTTTTGATGTTGTGGGCCATCTTCTCTCTTTCCTCTTGTCCTTCACCTTTGGTGTTCTCTTCAAAGATGAATTTAAACTGTTGATATAAGGTGGAGGGAACTGCCCCGATTTCATGTAGCCACAGGAGCCTTAGCAGCAGGTTGAAGGCAGACTTGATGTCCATGACTTGGAACAAAATTGAGATGGTCATTGGCTTCTCCTATTACTTCTCTCCTCGTATTATAGAAACCACGAGCTCTCATCCTGACTGGCCGAAACATTGATGGGTTGACCCCAATCTTGGTCGTAGTCCGCAGCGGGCATACATTCAATGTCGAACCGCTGTCTATTAATACAAGTGGAATCACTATGTTCTCGGTTTCAACCATGATATTGAGGGGTTTAGAGTGGTTCCCTCCTGCTAGAAGATCAACGTCGAAAAATAAGATGGCATTGGGGGCCAACACTTGGCCAAGCATTTATCCCACTTCATCTGGGGAGACTTTGCTTGATACATGGGCGTCTTTTAGTGCCCCCATTAAAGCTTGGAAGTGAAGCATGGATGTCATTAGTATGTCTCAGATGATGATGTAAGCCGGCGTTCTTTTGAGCTATATTTCTAACGCGTGCTCTCTGCTCATCGTTTCCAATGGGTGCACTGCCGTAGGTTCTCTTCTTTCTTCTGGCTGGGCGGGTACTGGTGCTTCAGGCTGCTTTGAAATCCTTCCTAATTAGGTAATGAACTCGACTGCCTTTGTGTTGTTGTTGTCGACATTGGCATCTGTTTGACTGTAGTCCAGCGGGACCTGATGGGGATTATTTGTTGGTTCAGGGATCTGGAAAGGAACGGATGGAGTTGTCGGGTATGATTAAGCTAGCAGGGCTGGCATGGTGAAGCTGGGCCCGATGGTTGACTGGTGACGAGACAAGAGGCGCTGGTGGCGGTGTGGCAAAATTGGACCAACTGTATTGGATATGTGTTGGAGGTGAATATACTGGTGGTAGTGTGGCAGTACTGAGCCAGCTGTATTGGGTTGGTGTCAGAGGTGAAGGTTGATGGGTTGATGATAGTGTGGCGAGATTGGGTCAAATGGCATTGACAGGAGCTAACTCAGAAGGTGGGGTAAAATTGGGCAACATGTAATTTACGGGGGTTGGTGTCGGATATGATTGGTATACCAGGGGAAGGCCCAATCGGAATAGACCTAAATAACGGGAGCTAGCATGAGAAAGTACAAACTCATATCTAGAGGTGCTACTGTTTGCACTGGTGCTGCTTGAGGTGTTGGGCTTGGGAAATAGTCAGCCAAGTTCAAAGGTTCAACTACCTCGAAGTTGGGAATATTTCAAGTGCTGATTATTATGTGTGTGGAAATAAAATCAAAATAAAAGGATGAAAATAGCAACTCAAAAATATTCAAAGACCTACAAGATACAGGGTCCTTTTGTAGCAAGTTTTAAAAGTAAGAGTTTGTCCCATAGGGAGTAGTGATCTAAAACCTAATAGGTTGTATAGTAGACCTCCAGATCTGCTACAGATCTGTCAATTCTAGCCTAATCTAAGAAGAAAGAGAGTTTTTCGGGTGTCACTAGATCTAATTTGCAAAACAGAATTATAAAACTAAATCTAAAAGATGAGGAAGATGGATGGTAAAATAAAATATAAAATGGGGGGAAATAGATAGCTAGGGACTGGTTCTCATTGCAAAACAGATCAAGGCATGTGAATTTGCAGCTGTCCTTCACTTGGCTATAAGCTTAAGTGCAAGGTAGAAGAATTCAAACCAAACCAAAGGCTTGAACTGATCTTAAGGGTATGAGTTATCCACTTGAATGATCACAGATCATCCTATAGACTTTATCTAATCCAAAGGTTCTAATTGAAATATTAAAATCACTACAAATGTTGTGGATGCAAGGCTACAAGCTTAGGCATCCACAGGGATATTAAACCAAGGGAAATCAGATGGTAGTCAATAGATCTACTGGCAAACTGAATGGGCTATTCTTAAATACATGGATCCTATAAACAACTAATGGCACCACAAGATCTTTAGATTTAATTGGACTTTAAAATCAATAATTCATTGAATCAAAATCAGATCTATAGTCTGTGCATCAATCCACACATTTTCATGCCAAATTACAATTGCAAAATATATCTGAACTGCTATCTAGTTCTAATCCAACAAGCTGGATTAGAGAGAGAAGGGGGAAGTGAAAAAGGAAAAATAAAACTAAAAGTAAGCCTAAATGAGTCAAGGAGAACTAAATATATTCCTTGGTTTCCTCGTTGAGGAATTACAGCAACAAGGAGCCTTATTTATACAAATGCAGTGATCCATGTGCTTTGGATTGTAGCCAATCAGAGGAGAGATTTTCCTTTTCAGTTTATGCTAATCCCTGTTTTAGCATTCCAACCAATCAGAGGGAAGAGAGAGATCTAGTTCTGTTGTGCTCAGCAGAAGTAGTTTGCTTCCCGCCAAAGATTTGAAAGTCAGTTCTTGCCCATGTGCAGACTTCTCTTGTGCCTTGGAGTTCCCAAAAATGCCCCTGTTGTCCATTGGTATTTCTAACTGCACGCCTCAAATAATTGTTGTAACTAATGAACCCAAAATGTTGAGAATGCCCCAAGTTAATCTCATCATCCTATTGGCTGCCTTGGAAACCAAAATAACCATGCTGCTATTTATTACCAAAACAGCCCTCAAATGGAACCCGATTTGCTAAACTGTTGGGGTCTTGAAGGTGTTGAATCAAATGGCTGCAACTAAAGTAACCCCATTAGTTTGATATTTGAAACTCGATGTAGTTCGATGGGGCCCAAGCTGGATTAGCATGAAGAACTATGGGATGATGAAGGTTTAAATTTGCAGCTTCATTAATGGTTCTTAAAATCTGTAGCTTCAACAGTGAGGTGGAGAATATGAACTCGAGAGGTTCACATGGGCTTCAACACTTTTTATGAGGTTGGGAGGATCAGATTGAGAGGATGTCTACTGCTGCAATGAAGATTCGATAGGTTGAAGACTTGAGAGCTGCACTCTTCGAGAGGTACTAAAGGTAGGCTTGGAAACCCAACAGCTTCAGGTACTTTGTCGTCAGGATCTGTGGTGTATTTCGATAGGTTGTTGATGATTTGAAGGTTCCTTTCGTGAGGATGCAGGAGGATAAGACTGGAATCTCGAGAGGTACTGGTGCTGAAGCCTCTACAAGTCGACAAGTTGGTGAATAGAAATGCTAGAAGGTCGAGAGGTTGTGGGAGGTTCCAAAGTTGCAATGGCTAAATGCCGATAGGTTGCTAAAGCTGTAAGTTCAGAGGTCGACAGGTTGGCTGGTTGTTCAACAATGTAAATGTCGACAGGTTGAAGCTGCATTTTAAAGGTAGATGTCGACAGGTTTAAACATCAAATGGTCAACAAGTTAAAGGCTTGGGATCTTGGGGTGTTCGATAGGCTGGCTGTAGATGCAAGCTGGAGTTCTCGAGAGGATGATGGGTTGCTGGTCGACAGGATGGTTGGAGTGTCCAAGTGCACTTCGACAGGTTCAATTGGTAGCTCATCCACTCGATAGGATGGAGTTAATCAGTGAAAAATGCCAGTTTTCACCCGTTAACCTGACCTGTGAGTAGACTAATAAATGCTTGTTGAGTACATTTTGTAGATAGCAGTAAAAGGTAGTCATAGTGCAGAAATTCACCCAAAAATGCTTCACAAGAAGGTCCATCTCTCAGTACAGCTTAGACCCAACAATGGCACACAAGAGGGCTGCACACCAATGCCCACTTGGGGCATGCAGCAACAGCAAAGCAGTTTTGAAGAAGTGAAAATTGGCTTAAAACAACCTGTCGAGAGGTTATTGGAACCTATCGATAGGATCTAAAGGCTAAAAAAGGAAGAAGTCGTGAAGATGGAAGAATTCGATAGGATCCAGAACCTATCGCGCAGTCGGAAATAAGAAGGGAGCGTCCTATCGATAGGTTGCCTGAGCTTGAAGAGGACATATCGAGAAGTCTGGAACCTGTCGATAGGAGCTAGAAGCAAACCTATCGAACCTTATTGCGCAAGAGATCAACCTGTCGAAAAGATCCTTCAACCTGTCGAATACACCAGATGAAGGTTGTGGATGTTGGAGCTCTATTAGAAGGATCAACCTATCGGAACCTATCGAAATGATCCTGAATCCTAGCGAAAGGAACAAAATGCCTACTTGGAACTTGTCGAAAGCTTCAGAAACCTATCAAAATCGACTGAAGGACTTCTCAAAAGAGCTGTTGTGCACATGCTGCAAATTAGTGACCTACTGCACACAATCCAAGGCACTCTGGTGACCGACGTGACAGTTTTTGAAATGCCCTAGAAAACCCTAACTGACCCATGTGCTCTCCCCAAACTCTAACTAACTTAGAGGACCTTCTAGAAGCGGAATGAAAAGGGAATAACAAAATCAGCCCGGCTGAGCTGTGATTGGCGGGAAAAATAGATCTGAGGCAGAGGGGGAGAGATATAAAAGGAGGGAAGTTGTCAGAAAAAGGGAGACCATTCTGGAGATCAGGGCCGGTATCAAAATTTTCATTCGAATTCATATTCTTTCCTTTAACCCAACTATGGTTGGCTAATTTCCCGGGAGCAGTAAGGAGTGAGGTTGGACCTATAATTGGGGAAGGTTGAGAGTGTTATTGAGGGTCAGATGATGCACAGACTACAAATCTGAGAGCATTTCATTATATAGTGAGTTTATTTCAATGCAATTTTGGTTTTATTGTTTTAATTAGATCCATAGTTCATCTGGTTTCATTTGGTGCTCGATCAAATTTGTGTAGATGGGAATTAGCTCGCCCACTTAACTGGTAAGCCTTTTGGATACCATTTGATCTCCCTAGATCTGATGTTCCTGCAATTGCCTGTGTATGTGGCATGGCAGTTGCAGCATTTGTAGTGATTATAATATTTTGATGGAAACTTGAGAATGGAGTGAATATATTGGATGATTTATGGCCATTGAAGTGAAGAGATCATAACCTTAAGATCAATCCAATGCTCTGGCTTAGATCAAATTCTTCTACCCTCCAGCTGTGCTTGTAGCCAGATGAGGGATTGGTACACTTTGAACTCTTTGTAACACTATCAGCACAACCCAATTGCAGCAAGACCAAACTCCAAGTTGCTTCTCTCCATTTTCTATTTTTTATTTTTTATTTCACCAAAAATTTCCCTCACTTGTAAGATCTGAACTCTAGACTTTATCCCAATTCATTTATGCATTTAATTGTGTTTCTGTAGTTTAGTTTAAAGTGACAACCCCTTAAAACCTCTCCTCTTCCATTTGCTATTTTAGTATTAGGTAGGGTGCCAGATCTACTATAGATCTGGAGATTACTTAATTTTCAGCTCACATTTTCCTGTGGACATTCCCTTACTCTTTAAAACTTGCTACAACAGGCCCTAAACACTTGCAAGTTTGTGTGTCTGCTTGCCTTGGTGTGTGCCACCAATAGATCCTTTAATTGTGTGATTTTAACCCTCTTTTCGAACACAAGGTAAGAAGTCAACAAGTTTTTGGCACCGCTGCTGGGGATCTGTGCGCTTAAAATTGGTAGATCTAAGTTTTTTTTAGTATAGATTGTAGATCTGTAATAGCTTGTTTAAGTTTTCACTAACTACTTTTGAAAGTTTTTGTTGTTTTGGAGTAGTTTTTGTTATTTCATCAGATTGGAAGCTCTTTCTAAGGAGGAGCATTATGCTGGAGGTTGCTCTAAAGTTTGCATCCCTCTACTCCTCTTATTTTTCTGATCTGTGGATTTATAGATTTATTAGTTAATTGTGCTTATTCCTGATTGTTGTGTTAAATTTGCTTTGCATTTTGTGTGTATTAAGATTATTCCATTAAATCCAGAGGTTGAAAGAATTCTTAGGTCTAAACAAATCTCACCCACATTTGCTGCATATGAATCTGCTGAAATGGGTGAGCAACCTAGAACCTTGAAGGAATTCAATGCACCAGGGGTTTACAATTCCCCCTTCTGCATTCAATTCCCTATTATTCAAGGGAACAATAAGATCCAGTCTTCCATAATCCAAATGCTACCCTCATTCGATGGCCTGACCAAAGATGTAATACCCTGAAAAATCACGTTAAACAGTGACCTCGGGATCCGTGCCCGATTGGTCACAGGTTTCACCAATTAAGAGTTAAATGGTTAACATAGAGTGTGATGAACAGATGAGATGTGATGGGTTGTGAGATTGTGTGGTGTGTGATGTGAATGTGAAGTCGCATACGCCTACAGCGGTGTATGTGCTTAACACACAAGGAAGGGGATAGATAAAAGGGTTTAATAACCCTAAAATCTATATTTTGGTTGTTGAAGGAGAGTAAAGAAGAGAGAGAGAAAGAGAAAAGTAAAGAGAGGAGTTATTGCAACTGATTGAAAGGGGGATTCAAGCGATAAAAGCCGGATTCGACACGGTTTGGATCCGTTAGAGCCAAAGCTGGAGCCCTAGCCTTTCCAACCACTAGATCTAATCAAATTGAGATTTGATTGAGGTAAATTTCTTGTGAATTAAATGCATAAGATATGGGAGGTTAATCATAGTTAGAATAGTGTAAAATGTAGGGTAAAAAGGCTTAGAAAAAGAAGGAAAATAAATGGAGAAAGATTTGGAAGAACAGCCTGAAGGGGGGCAAAATTTGGCAATTTCGATTAATCGAAATTGGGTTTCGATTAATCAAAATTGGCCAGGAAGTTGAAAAGTCAGAGGACCCTGATTTCGATTAATCGAATTGAGTTTCGATTAATCGACCTTGGATCTCGATTAATCGATTTGAGAATCGATTAATCGACTGGGAGCCTACAGTGGACTCCAGTGAAGAAAAGAAATGGGCTTGATGAAATCGACTGATCGAAATGAAGATTCGATTAATCAATTTGTAATTTCGATTAATCGATTTGGGATCGATTAATCGATTTTGGAAACTTGATTACTCGAATTGAGAATCGACTTGATAGAGCAGAGAATTTCGATTAATCGAATTGGGTTTCGATTAATCGAATGGAAATCTCGATTAATCGATTTGAGAATCGATTAATCGATATTGACTTTCGATTAATCGATTTTGGAAATCGATTAATCGACTGGGCCAGTTTATGTTGACTTCTGAGTTTGACTTTGAGATTCTTGGGGGGTCTTGGACCTCCTTTATTGCATCCTTAGTGATGTGTTTCACATGTTATGTGGTACCATAGGTGGTACATGTGAGCAAGTGCACAAGGAGCCACGTGGGACCTTGATGTGTTGATCAAACGAAGACTTGAGGTAGGGAACTCCTTGAACATGTACCTTATTTTACAAGAGCATGTATGTAGTGATATAGATTTGAAATTTCAAATGTTTTATTGCTTAAAGAGTTGGGAAAAGTGTGTGTGTGTGACATAAATAAAAGTAATCATAATGAGCCATCCCCAGGGGATGAAGAAGTAAAGAGATTAGAGCATCAGGTGTGATACAAGTGAATGGATACATCCCAGGGATGTATCCACGATTGAATCATGATTGATATGGCCTAACTGATATAAAATAGCACATTTACACGGTGAATAACTATATGTAAGGCACCGATATTTTTGTTATTTAAGATTTGATAGGGTACCCCACCGACGTGGCGGGATATCCACGACTGACACGGAAGGATATCGGTGACCGATATGGCGGCAAAACCATAGGCCTGTGCGGAGGCTTATCCGTACACAGTAAGCACACCCCAGGGGTGTTGATTGAGACAAGTGAAACCCCGCCACCAATCCCCAGGGGAAAGGGGCTTGGGTACTATTTGTATTCCCAGGGAATACGTTAAAAAAAGTGTCTATATAGATGACGATGATGGGTATCTCATCGGGGCTCGATGCTATATTGCTCGGGGATTACTTAAGTTGAAAGTTTAAGTTTTGCTTTAGGCCTTTTCAGCATCATTCATGAATAAGTAAAAGACATGAGTAAACTACCAGTAAAACGTGATACTTTTCAACTGTTTTTCATCATTAACTGCATAGACACATCATGCGTGGGATACCATGGAATATATGTGAGTGATAATTTATATGTTCAACTGTGTTTTGTTCCCTATTGAGCTAGGATGTAGCTCACCCTATAGACTATACGTCGCAGGTCCACTACTAGCAGCTGCCGAGGCTTCAGGAGACGCTGACCCCGGTGAGTCGGACCTTGCGGCTATGCGGCTATGCATTGACTATCGACAATTAAACAAACTCACTGTGAAGAACCGCTACCCTTTGCCTAGAATTGATGATTTGTTCGATCAACTGCAAGGAGCAAGGCATTTTTCCAAGATCGATCTGAGATCTGGATACCATTAGTTGCGAGTCAAAGCAGAAGACATCCAGAAGACAGCTTTCAGGACACGGTATGGACACTATGAATTCCTTGTGATGCCGTTTGGGTTGACGAATGCTCCGGCGTCGTTTATGGATCTGATGAACCGAGTGTTTAAACCACACTTGGACTCCTGCGTCGTAGTGTTCGTTGATAATATCTTGATATACTCCAAATCCAAGACGGAACACGAAGAACATTTGAGGATGGCTCTACAGACGCTACGTGAACACCAATTATATGCCAAACTCAGCAAATGTGAGTTTTGGTTGGAAGAGGTTAGCTTTTTGGGGCATGTTGTCTCAAAGCATGGTGTCACTATAGATCCAGCAAAGATAGAAGCAGTGGTTAAATGGGAGCAACCAAAGACAGTGACCGATGTTCGAAGTTTTCTGGGCTTAGCAGGCTATTATCAACGTTTTGTCGAGGGGTTTTCAAAGATATCGGGACCTCTCACAAAGCTGACACGAAAGGATTCCAGATTTGAGTGGAGTGAGGCATGCGAGAAGAGTTTTCAAGAACTCAAAATGAGACTCACTTCGGCTCCAGTGCTAGCGATTCCTTCAGGCAGTGTAGGATACGCAGTGTACAGCGATGCGTCATACAATGGTTTAGGTTGTGTGCTCAACCAACACAAGAAGGTGATAGCTTACGGATCAAGACAGCTGAAAGAACACGAGAAAAATTATTCGACTCATGACTTGGAGCTAGCAGCAGTCATTTTTGCGCTGAAGATCTGGAGACATTACTTGTATGGTGAGACTTTTGAAATTTTCACCGATCATAAGAGCCTCCGATACCTGTTTACACAGAAAGAGCTCAATATGAAACAGCGCAGATGGATGGAGTTTCTCAAGGATTATGATTGTTCTATACAGTACCATCCAGGAAAGGCGAATGTAGTAGCAGACGCCTTGAGTCGGAAGGGTTCAGCTCAGTTAGCTTGTTTGATTTTGGGTATGCACCGATGGAAATTATTGGAAGACCTGGCACTCTACGATGCGAACATTGAGTCAAAAGCTACCGGTTCCTTTTTGGCTAACATATCGGTAAAGCCAGTGATATTTGAGCATATCCACGATCTACAGATGAAAGATCTGGTATTAATAAAGATTCATCAAGACGTGAGTGAAGGCATCAGGTCGGACTTCTCAGTTAAAGAAGATGGTTCTTTATTGTTTAAGGGCCGTCTATGCATTTCGGACAATGCCGATCTAAGGCAAACCATTCTTGATGAAGCCCATAAGTCAAATTATGCTATCCACCCTGGTAGCACCAAAATGTACCAAGACTTGAAGAAGAACTACTGGTGGAGAGGTCTGAAGCAAGACGTGGCCGAATACGTGTCACGGTGTTTGACTTGTCAGCAAGTGAAGATTGATCATAGACATCCTGCTGGACTATTGTAGCCTTTACCAATCCCAGAATGGAAATGGGAATCGATCTCGATGGATTTCATCGTTGGATTGCCCCGTACTGCCAAGAGACACAATGCCATTTGGGTCATCGTAGACCGATTGACCAAATCAGCGCACTTTTTGCCATACAATACTATGTATACGGCAGGAAGACTGGCAGACTTATACATGAAGGAGATCGTAAGGTTACATGGGATTCCAAGCAGCATAGTTTCAGATCGTGATCCACTATATACGCCCAAGTTTTGGAAGAAATTTCAAGAAGGAATGGGAACACGACTAGACTTTAGTTCAGCTTTCCATCCTCAAACTGATGGGCAGACAGAGCGAGTGAACCGAGTGATAGAAGACATGCTCTGAGCGTGCATGCTAGATATGGAAGGATACTGGGATGAGTATCTACCGTTGCTCGAATTCGCATACAACAACAGTTTCCAAACGAGCATTGGCATGGCACCGTATGAAGCTCTGTATGGACGACGATGCAAATCACCCCTCAATTGAGAAGAAACTGGTGAGAAATTTGTTTTAGGGCCAAAACTACTTGAAGACAACGCCACCGTTGTTCGAATAATTAGAGAAAGGCTGACGTCAGCACAGAGTAGACAGAAAAGTTACGCCGACATGAAGCGAACTAGTGTCGACTATAAAGTGGGTGAGCACGTGTTTGTGAAAGTGTCACCTATGAAAGGCGTAATGAGATTTGGCAAGAGAGGGAAGTTAAGCCCACGTTATGTTGGACCATTTGAAATTTTAGGACGCGTAGGTGAAGGTGCATATCGCATTGGCTTACCACCGCTGTTTGATCGGGTACATAACGTTTTTCACATATCGATGCTCAGAAAGTATGTGAACGATTCATCTCATGTGAGGGAAACAACCTATGGAGATGTGTGAGGACATGAGCATGATAGAGGAACCGATGGAAATCTTGGATCGAAAGGAACAAGTATTGCGCACTAAAGTGATTCCCTTAGTGCTAGTCCGGTGGAACAATCATCCAAAGGAAGAGGCTACTTGGGAACGAGAGGCCGATGTGAAAGAACAATATCCAGCCTTATTTTCAATGACGTGAGAATCCAAGGTAAACCACAAGCATGTTTGTGGATTTTCACAACACTTGTAAATCAATGGAAGTCTTGATCAAAGTATAATTTAACGAACAGATTTTGTATGCACATGACCAAGTGTATGTGTTTTTATGGAACTAAGAGCCACTTGATGTCAAAACTACCAAAATAAATCAAAGAACCAAAGAAATTGAAAATCTGCAGAAATTGGGCAAAACCGATTAATCGAATTTCAAATCGATTAATCGATTTTGTTCGATTAGTCGACTGGCATGTGCCAGTCACTGAAAATTTGGATAAGAGTTAGGATAGACATAGAATATAATTTTGATTGATCGATTTATAATTTCGATTAATCGATTTGGGATCGATTAATCAATTTTGGGAATTCGATTAATCGAATTGGGAATTTGATTAATCGAACTACATGTTCGATTAATCGAACAAACTGGGAATGTTAGAAGAATTTAGAGGGAATTTCTGAAGTTTTCGATTAATCGAGCAGATTTCGATTACTCGATTTGTAATTTCGATTAATCGAACTGGAAGTTCGATTAATCGAATGACTTAAAGGAACTATGAAAAATTCTAAGTCAGAGAAACGATTTTGATTAATCAAAGTAGAACTCGATTAATCGATTTGAAATTTCGATTAATCGAACCATAGTTCGACTAATCGAATAACTTAAGGAATCCTGAAATTTTTGAAAGTTACCGCACGATTTCGATTAATCGAAGTGAATTTCGATTAATCAAAATGGATTTCAATTAATCGACTGGCTCGCGCCAGTGAGCTCTAAAACTTAAATTTTTAAACGGATACGATTTCGATTAATCGAAATGTTTTCGATTAATCGATTTTGACTTTCGATTGATCGATTTGGGAAATCGATTAATCGATTTTGCATGGCTTAACCTAGTTTTGAATCTCGATTAATCGATTCTGGATTTCGATTAATTGAGTCGGGGCCTATATATTAAAATTTGGGGATTTCATTCCCCATTCGAATCATTTGAGCTTGGAGATTTTTGGGCGCTTCATCTTCTTCTTCTTCTCCGGCCATCCGGCGCCCTAGGGTTTGCATCTCCGTGGTTTTTCAGCTCGTATTCAAATCATAATGCCTCCAAAACCCACGATAAACCCTAAAATCGTGATCTTCTTTCAAATTTGAGTTAGTTAAAGCCCTAGATTCTTGCTATTTCACCGACCATGCCGCCCAAAACCCGGTTGTCTTCGAAGAAGGCAACCTCTAAGCTACCGGTCCGGCGTAAGAATGCCGCACCACCTCCACCTACCCCATCGCCGGTGAGGACTCCATCACTGTCGGCATCGGAGACCTCCTCCGGTTCGACGAGCGCATCCTCGCACGAGTCTTCCCTCGAGTCCACCCCCATGCCGCCACCACCCACTAACGTGGTGCAACCAAATGAATGGTGGGCCGCAAAGACCTTTGAGGTCGAGTACCTCATCGACCCTACCCTTTTCACAAATCCCGATGTGCCGGGCGAGACCCAATGGGCTCAAACTTACCTTAACAATGCCGGTCTCGGCAACCTTCTCAAACCAATTTGGGGTTCCTATTACCCTAGATTGGTGAGATTGTTTTACCAGGGGCTTGTGGATGGCCCGACGGACGATGTGATCAAGACCACCATCGAGGGTCGAGATTACACGATCACGTGTCGCCACGTCCACGAGGTGCTTGAGTGCTACCTCGACTTTACCCCTGAGACCACCCTATTCCCACCCTTAGATGAGGACCCTCGATTCGAGGAGGTCATGACCCGCATGACCAACGGCAAAAAGGGGTCGGGATCCTCCATAAAGAGGGTTGACCTTCCCCACTATATGTGGATGCTTGATTCGGTGATCAAGTGCAACCTCTACCCTATGCGCCACGATACCGAGCGCGTGCACCGAATGCAACACGCACTCTACTCGGCCTTCTGTGGCCTGTGGTTCGATGCCACCATGGTCGTCCTTGAGGGGATGAGGTACATTAAAGGCAAACTGATGAAGGGCAACCTCCGGCCCAAGGAGAAGATGCTCTATGCACCCCTCATCTCGAGCATGTTGGAGTGCTACTCCAACGATCCCTCCTACACCATCTCACCTCACGAGGTGAGGGCTACAGATTGCGTGAAGACGTTCTCCAAGTCTTCATGGACCCGTAGCTACTCTAACGCTCAGCGGACCCTACGGCTCGGGTCCCGCTCGGCGATGACCGCCACCACCCCCACCACCACAGCAGGACCCACCCGTGGGTGGGGCACACCCAGCCGAGCCTTCAGTAGAGAGGGCCACCTCTCACACTGCGGTCTCACCGACACTGCCCGCTCACTCCGCGCCCGCTACACCCACCTCGTCATACCGCCGGCGCGCCGCCCCATTCGGTCCTACCATTGAAGACGTGTTGGCTCGCATGGAGGCCAACAACGAACGGATGAACTGGAGGATGGACTTTTTAATGTTCCACACCCTCTGCTACATCTAACCGACGGACTATCACCGCTACCTCGCTCAGGAGGAGGAGTGGACTGCCGGACGGACCGCCTTCCACAGGGGTCCCATTTTCCATCCCACCACCGCCACTACTGACACGACTCCTTCCACATCTATATCCGCACCGCCGACAGAGACGCTTCCGCCACAGCCGCCGCTACCTCCACCTACTCAGCCAGCACGTTCTCCACCACCGCCGTCACAGCCAGCTCCAGCAGACCCACCAGCCCCTATAGCACCCGACCAACCTGGCAAGGGGACTGTCTGAGTCTTGTATTTATTTTTACATTGTGATTATATCCTTGTAGATTTCTTTTTGTACACCAACCTATTTGGCATTGTAAATTTTCAACTATAAATACAAATCAGACTTTTTGTCTAAATTGCTCAATTTCGTTAAATTTACTTCTATGCTTGTAATTGTGAACACGCCAATGCGTCTGAGTCAACTAAACCACCTCACCTGAGAGTGTGGGGGGGGGAGAGACCCCCGACCGACGCACTTTGGGTTATTTTCGAGGACAAAAATTCCCAAGGTGGGGAGGATGTAATACCCTAAAAAATCACGTTAAACAGTGACCTCGAGATCCGTGCCCGATTGGTCACAAGTTTGACCAATTAAGAGTTAAATGGTTAACATAGAGTGTAATGAACGGATGAGATGTGATGGGTTATGAGATTGTGTGGTGTGTGATGTGAATGTGAAGTCGCATACGCCTACAGCGGTGTATGTGCTCAACACACAAGGAAGGGGATAGATAAAAGGGTTTAATAACCCTAAAATCTATATTTTGGTTGTTAAAGGAGAGTAAAGAAGAGAGAGAGAAAGAGAAAAGTAAAGAGAGGAGTTATTGCAACTGATTGGAAGGGGGATTCAAGCGATAAAAGCCGGATTCGACACGGTTTGGATCCGTTAGAGCCAAAGCTGGAACCCTAGCCTTTCCAACCACTAGATCTAATCAAATTGAGATTTGATTGAGGTAAATTTCTTGTGAATTAAATGCATAAGATATGGGAGGTTAATCGTAGTTAGAATGGTGTAAAATGTAGGGTAAAAAGGCTTAGAAAAAGAAGGAAAATAAATGGAGAAAGATTTGGAAGAACAGCCTGAAGGGGAGCAAAATCTGGCAATTTCGATTAATCAAAATTGGGTTTCGATTAATCGAAATTGGCCAGGAAGTTGAAAAGTCAGAGGACCCCGATTTCGATTAATCGAATTGAGTTTCGATTAATCGACCTTGGATCTCAATTAATCGATTTGAGAATTGATTAATCGACTGGGAGCCTACAGTGGACTCCAGTGAAGAAAAGAAATGGGCTTGACGAAATCGACTGATCGAAATGAAGATTCGATTAATCGATTTGTAATTTTGATTAATCGATTTGGGATCGATTAATCGATTTTGGAAACTCGATTACTCGAATTGAGAATCGACTTGATAGAGCATAGAATTTCGATTAATCGAATTGGGTTTCGATTAATCGAATGAAAATCTTGATTAATCGATTTGAGAATCGTTTAATCGATATTGACTTTCGATTAATCGATTTTAGAAATTGATTAATTGGTTGGGCCAGTTTATGTTGACTTCTGAGTTTGACTTTGAGATTCTTGGGGGGTCTTGGACCTCCTTTATTGCATCCTTAGTGATGTGTTTCACATGTTATGTGGTATCATAGGTGGTACGTGTGAGCAAGTGCACAAGGAGCCACGTGGGACCTTGATGTGTTGATCAAACGAAGACTTGAGGTAGGGAACTCCTTGAACATGTACCTTATTTTACAAGAGCATGTATGTAGTGATATAGATTTGAAATTTCAAATGTTTTATTGCTTAAAGAGTTGGGAAAAGTGTGTGTGTGTGACATAAATAAAAGTAATCATAATGAGCCATCCCCAGGGGATGAAGAAGTAAAGAGATTAGAGCATCAGGTGTGATACAAGTGAATGGATACATCCCAGGGATGTATCCACGATTGAATCATGATTGATAGGGCCTAACTGATATAAAATAGCACATTTATACGGTGAATAACTATATGTAAGGCACCGATATTTTTGTTATTTAAGATTTGATAGGGTACCCCACCGACATGGCGGGATATCCACGACTGACACAGAAGGATATCCGTGATCGATATGGTGGCAAAACCATAGGCCTGTGCGGAGGCTTATTCGTACACAGTAAGCACACCCCAGGAGTATTGAATGAGACAAGTGAAACCCCGCCACCAATCCCCAGGGGAAAGGGGCTTAGGTACTATTTGTATTCCCAGGGAATACGTTAAAAAAGTGTCTATATAGATGACGATGATGGGTATCTCATCGGGGCTCGATGCTATATTGCTTGGGGATTACTTAAGTTGAAAGTTTAAGTTTTGCTTTAGGCCTTTTCAGCATCATTCATGAATAAGTAAAAGACATGAGTAAACTACCAGTAAGACGTGATACTTTTCAACTATTTTTCATCATTAACTGCATAGACACATCATGCATGGCATATCATGGAATATATGTGAGTGATAATTTATATGTTCAACTGTGTTTTGTTCCCTATTGAGCTAGGATGTAGCTCACCCTATAGACTATACGTCGCAGGTCCACTACTAGCAGCTGCCGAGGCTTCAGGAGACGCTGACCCCGGTGAGTCGGACCTTGCAGCCGATGAAGAGTTGGAGCCACCTCCTGAGGACTTCTTCTAGAGGACTCCGTTCTGTCGCTTTGAGGGCTTTTGGATAGAGATTTGTACGGCTTGGTATGTCAAGCCTTGTTTTGGCTAAACAATGTACATGTATAAATTAAGATTATTCTTTTGGGGCGAACCATCCGTGATGATTTGCTATCATCGATGGTTCGGATCGGTTCTCCATTCATGCAGAGGCATGAGGGTAGAACTGTCTTTTGAGAAATGCTTTTATATAGATTAAAATTCTGCAGTTTCATTTACTATTTCATTTTTACTTGATATTCCAATGTTCCGTGCTTAGCTAAGGGGCACGGTTAAGATGATCGTGCTGATGGCACGGGTTTCGGGGTGTCGAAATCCGAGCTGTCACAAAAGAAGACCCATAAAAGCATATTGATAAATTTCTAAGACTGTGCACTACATTCAATATTACAAGTTTGGGGGAGGAAGCAACCAGGATGAGAGTCTTTCCTTTTTCATTAAAGGATAGAGCCAGGACTTGATTGTTAATGCTCCCACCCAATAGTATTCAGTCCTGGAGTGATCTTCAATGTCAGTTTTTGACCAAGTTTTCCCCATGTCCAAGACAAGCCAGTTGAGGAAGGGCATTATCTCATTTGTTCAAGACCCAACAGAGGACTTTCACCAAGCATGGGCGAGATTCAAAGAACTCCTGAAGAAATGTCCCCATCATCAAATTCTTGAATGACAACTTGTTCAAAATTTCTATCAGGGAATTAATTCTAAAAGCAAAGATATGGTAGATGCCTCTTGTGGTGGTACTTACCTCCACAAAATTGCTAAGGAGGCTTTGGAGTTGTTCGACATCATCAGTGAGAACCCCATGTAGGGAGAGACATTGTCCAAAGACTTGGAAATCCCTAGAATGGTGGAAGAAAATACCACAAGAGGAAAGATGTATGAGGTGAGTGGGCACAATAATTTGAAAAGGAAAGTGGACAGCTTGACCCAGAAGTTTGATAAGCTCATGGGAGCAATGCAGTCCCCCATGGCTACTAAAGTAGAGGAGGCATGTGTTATATGTCAGTCCCCCACTCACTCCCTTGAGGAATGCCCCTCAGCTATTCAATTTCCAGACTTTGTGATGGAGCATGTGGCTGCCACTCAGTCTTTTGGGCAACAGTCTACTGTTGGTTACCAATGGAGAAACCACCCCAACTTGAGGTGGAGACAGGATACTTTTCCAAACCAGCAGTAGCAGCCACAGCAGTCCATGCCTTATAAAAATGCTCAGTCCTATCACCAAAATTACTTTCCAAGGCTACACTACTAACAACCCATGACTCAGCCTATGGCTCAACCTGTGCAGCAAGCTGCATCCCCTCCAACTGCTAGATCACTTTCTTTTGAGTGACAATGATCTTTTGCGTGCGTGGGTGCACATAATTGGGGAAATTCCCAGGCTAATTCAGGTCTGAGTCCATGGGTTGAGGTTTCAACCCAGAACGCCCCCATACACTATTTGTATGAAGTATGAGTCCCGAATGCGATTTTAAGGGGTTCTAAGACTTTTAGAGAGGATCGATTCCTTTCCAGAAGTCATGGGCAAGGTCAAAAATTGATCGAACAGGTTTTTTTATACTCCAAGAGGGTGAAAATGGGGTGTTTACATGAGTGGGTCAAGCTCTAGCAAATAGTGCAGGTTGCAATAGGTTTCTCCATAGAATTAAGGTTGAGGCCCATCAACGATGCTAATCTTTATTCCAAGACTGACACCTTAGCGCTTCTGTCTCTCTCCGTCTTTACTTTGTCAAGATTGATATCATAAAGACCACCCCTTGCAAGAGGTGTGTGGTGAGTAACATCTGGATCAACCTTTTGCAGGGCCTGTTTCTACAAAGAATTATCGACCTACCTTTCAAAAGATCCCAATACTGTCGTTCATTATAGGCCATGAAGGTCCCTCCACTCACAACATCTACAATTAGCTAGTTCCCCTCAGTTAGACCTTGATAGAAACTCTGGGCTATCGACTAGTTTGGAACTTCATGATGAGAGCATTTGCACAAGAGATCTTGCATCCGTTCCCAACTCTTGTGAAATTGTTCTCTTGGCAATTGTCGGAAGGTTTGGATCACTTGATGAATCTAGTTGGTCTTACAAATTGGGAAATAATTTGTTAGAAATCTTGCCTGAAGTTTGAATTCTAAGGTTAAATGCTAACTTCGTTAGGAATGGAAGGAGATTTGGATAGAATTTTAGCTTATTTAGATTCTATTAAAATTCTCTTGTTATTTCTATATTTATCCTAATTTCTCATGAGAAAATGAAGATTCTAATGAGAGAGATAAGATTTGGAGAGGAAATATAGGGACCTCCTAAAATTTGCACATACAAATAATTTTTTTCTTCTCTTTGAGTTAAGATAGGGTGTTGGGCACATTTACTTAAATATAGTATAAGGGTTTCTAAATAGGTAAATGTAAAAGTAACATTTGAGTTTATAAAGATTTGATACCTCAACCTCAAAGACAAACTCAAGCTCTCAACCCCTAGGCTAATCTATAACTTATGAAATTGTTAACAAACAATAATATATATATCCATGAAAATCAAAGTAACAGAAAAAATTATATTTATTCCACTTAAATAATGTTCGAAAAGTTGGGTTGTTACAATTTTTCAGCTCAATCTTCAACACATTAGATCTTCAAATCATGGGAATTCCATCAAGCAATCAAATTTTGATTTCACATGGACACATTCCAAAAAATGAATATGATTATGAGCATATATCGAACATATTTCTCGAATAATTTATTCTAGAGGTGTGTCACGTGAAATCAACATCTGTCCATCTAATGATTGGACCATAATCTCAAGATCTTTTGTGTTGAAAATTTGAGGGTTTGAAATGGTAATTGTGGCAACAGCGAGACGTTCAATTATTTGAATTGATCTTTAGATCATGGCCCACATATCAGATGACCAGATGTTAATTTCAAGTGGAACATATCCCAAAAGTAACCCCACAACCCTTCTCATGGTACGCCCATGATCTCCAAACGGAATCAAAATTTGATTGTCTAATGACAGGTCCATGCCCTTGATCAGTCATTTATGTGGATGGTCATTTTTATAGATCATTCTTGTGGATGATCATTTTTATGATATTACAGTTGTTTTTGAGCGACAATGATCTTTTGTAGTATTACGGATTTTTTTATTAGGATATGTTATTTTCCTAGAATTTCTTGCATATGTATCCAAACACAGGATTTTTGCAATCCTGCTTTTTCTTGGCTAGAAATGTGGTTATTCAAACAACGAAAAACAAAGGGAAACTAAGGAATCCCATGGTTTTCTATAACTCGGGTAATCATGGGAAAATGTCGAAATATTATTTTACTTTTGTACACTTCCCGTGTTTTTATTCAAACAAACCCTAAGAGAGTCCGTTCAATTTTTGGATCACACTCAAAAAGATTTGTATTGTGAGAATGAGTGTGGTGCATAAACCAAAACAAATATTATTATTATTTTTTATTTTTTATTTCAAAAAATGTTAAAGGTTGAGAGAGAGCAAATCTGGGCCTCTAGCTTCCCTTGTCTAGAGATGTTTGAAACTCTGATAAGAATAAAAAATATAAACAATAAAAACAAAATAGAAAAACAAATATTAAACTTTTAGAAATTTTTGCTTCCCCGGCAGCAGTGCCAAAACCTTGATAGATATTTTTCTATATTTTGTCTTATCCTCTTTGTGGACACCCAAATTTGGCCCAAGGCCTGATCGAAACACCTTTCGAGATAGGTGTAATTCTGAGCTTTTGATGGCATGTATGGAACCCTTAGGAATCATCCCAAACCCTTAGGAATTACCCCAAACCCTTAGGAATCACCCTAGATCCTTTAGGAACCTATCCCAAATCTTTAGAAACCACTCCCGACCCTTAGAACCCATTCCAAACCCTTAACCTAACCTTCTCGAGCAATGGATAAAGAGTGGTACATCAAGACTAGCTAAGATCTTTTACTAATATCAAATCATATACCATTGGAAAGAGGACTTCTCCAACTTTTCAACGAGCCATGAATTGCCTCAATCGGAGTTGTATATCAAAAGTTATGACCATTTGAAAATCAAACTTTTTTGGAGGGATTTTTGCCTAGCGCAACTAATAGTTGCGCCAAGCCATTTTTCCCCTGGATTTGCCTGGCGCAACTATTAGTTGTGCCAGGCATATGAACAGTAACTGTTGGATTTTGCCCTTGAATTTTATATTTGGGGTTTGACTTATTGACCACCTTGACCTTTGGGGTGTGTTTTGCTAGTTCTGTTGCACCCATTCACTACCTATTTCCAACCCCTTAAGTGGCTTAAGGCCTCACCCCATCATCCACCATTGGAGGATCCTTTCACACATTTCAAAGCTCTTAAAATCTTAGGAAACCTTAGATGGCCCATTACCTAATTCTTAACCTTGTTTAGCCTCTAAACACCCTCCTAATCTACTCATCTCCTATAAATAGAGCCCCCCTCCCCTTGGTTTAAGGGTTGAGAATTTCTACCTAGGAGAGAAAGAGCTTAAAGTGAGAAGATCTTTCTCCCTTTAGTGCACACCCCCCATACAAATTCCAGAATTCACAAAACTCCTTTAGACCTTAGCATTTCATAGAAAACCCTTAGGTTAGGTGTGTGTGATCCCCTAGCCTCCCTTCCCTACCTCTTAGCTTCAAGCCTTAAGAGTTAGAACCCCACTTACCACCATACAAACCCTTCAAGAGCTCATTAAAGCAAGCCACGCAAGGCTCCTCTACGATGCTACAAGGGCCCGAGGGCTCCAGCTCTCCCCTTTCTTCTCCTATCTCTTTCTAGCTCCCTCCATCCTCCCATTTGTGCCGTTGCGCCGCCGACTTTTCGGTAGGAAAGGAGGGGCACAAATAGGATTCTAAGCCCTTTTAGGCAAGAGGAAGCTATTTTCTTTTCTTTTACTTCATTTTAGTTTTGGCCATTAGTAGAGACCACATTAAGCGGGTTGATCGGGTGCCTAACACCTTCCCAATCGATAACCGAAGCACTTACCCAAGAGCCTTTGGTGTGGACCGGATTCAAAGTCATATTTTTAGCACTTCAATGCTAACAAAAATGAACTAGGTTTCTCGGGACACCGAAAGCTCTGGGTGGCGACTCTATATTTTTCGTTAGAGAGCGCATCGTCGCAACGGGATCACCTCGATTCCCACGGTTGCACAGATGGCGACTCTGCTGGGGACTAGCTTGTAGAGCTTCCCCTTGAACTTGGCCTTTTTTTTTTTTTTTTTTACGAACATGTTATTACTATTTTTTTAGTTTATTTTTCCTATTTTTTTACTCACCCCTCTGATTAAGTCGTTTTACTTACCCCTACTTTTCTGTCATTTACGAGCCTTAGCCGATTGGCGGGCCTACATGCACATTGTCTTTTAAAATTCCTTACTTTTCCGTTATTTTAGTGCCTTAGCCAATTGACGGGCCTACTTAAGCTTTGTCTTTCAATTCCTTTAAATTTCCGTCATTTAAAGTGCCTTAGCCGATTGGCGGGCCTACTTGTACACTCATATTCCATCAGTGGACGCCGACCCGTAGTGACGGCACGGGATAATCACCCCCGGTCGTTTGAACTAAAGAAAACTTCCAAAAAAAGAGAAAAGCTTTGAAAAAAAATAAAATTGAACCAAGTTAGGGAGCTTAATTAACTTGCTTTTACGGGGTATATTTTAAAGGGGTTGGGATTAGGTAAACACACAACCACCCGGGGCTTAGTATGGCGGCAGCCCCTAGTGGTGATGATCCAGAAAATTCCTAGCCCACCTAGTATCTGAGAAGGCGCTCGCGCCGGAGGTATATCGAGTGGGTTCCCATTCCGAAGCTTAAAACCCTTGGAGAGCGCGCTAGCGAGTTATACCGGACTCAAACCCTTTAGGTGTGGTGAGGAGAGAATCGATCACCAAAAAATAGCTTAGTTCCCAGAAGCCTAGCTTCCACAAAAAAAAAACTAAAAAAGAGACTCATTTCGGGTGTTGGTGGTTGCTGTCAAACATTCTGGGGCAGCAGTTTTTACCTGGCGCATGTATTAGTTGTGCCATTGCAAAAAATTGGAAATTATAACTGGCGCAACTAATACTATTAGTTGCGCCAACTTTAAAATCCACTCTTTTTACCTTTGCGCAACTAATAGTTGCGTCAGTGTAAAAATAGTGCCCTGCAACCTGGGCACAGGTATTAGTTGTGCCAGGTCTGTTTAACAGCACCTCAGCCCGAATCTGTGGCCTTCTTCACCTCTCGAGTCCCCCGATCAGTGTGCTTAGTACCTTGTTTAGGCCCTGCCATCTCCAACACCCAATACGCCCCCGCCGGTCAAAAGAGGGCAACTTCTTTTTGGCTCATTCTGGGGGATCGGGTTATTTGCCTCGATTTTCGTGCCTTCAATAGATCGAAGGTTCTCCTTCGATTCTTCCGCAGTGCATCGGAATCGTCGCCGCGGGTCTTTAATTAAGGTACGAGAGCCACCCGAAAAGGGAATTTCAAGGCCTCGAAACCTTTGTTTTTCAAAACCTTTTTTTTCAAAAAACCATTCAAAAAACATATCATCAAAACCCAAAAAGAAATAGATAGTTTGTGGTGCCAGCACAACGACATCTTCTTGCCCTCCGCCATCCCGTAGGGGAAGAAGGAGGAGGATCTTTGGGTCTTATCCAAGGCACCCTTACCCGACCCGCTCCCAAAGAATGTTGTGTGTAGTGGACCCGACTTACGCCGATCCTGACTCATCCCCGCCACATTCTCCAACCCACTCCCATTCGGGAGAAGTTTTTTCCACCATTCTCCTCACCCAACCCCCCTTTACCGTTACCGGCCCATTTGGTGCCCCCATTTTCCCAACCGATACCCCTCAAAATATCCTAAGTCCTACCCCCCATTCTCCATCTTTTGCCCAAACCATACCCATGCCAAACCCATTTTTCCAATCCACATCCATTCCCCAATTCCCATCATCCCCCTATAGACCCAATCCGCCCACATTCACATACACCACTTCCACCCTATCCAACCCCCCATAAAATCTCCCATCCATCCGGGTCATGCCCATTTTTACCGAAGCCATGACCAACTTTCCTCATCCCTCTTCATCATGCCCCCCATCATCCCAAAACATACCCAATACATCCCCTCATCCACCCCATACCCCCCACCTACCATGGCCATGCTCGATTATACTGGGGCCATGCCCAATTTTTCCACCACCTCCATCCCATCTATACCCCATCACCCCTTAAATCCCCCATCTCCATCCAACCCTTCCGCCATGACCATGATGGAGGAGATGTTCCAAGCCTATTCCATGTGGAAGGCTTCTCAAAACACCCCCTCTCCTCCACACCCCATGAACCAATCCCATACCCTAGCCAATCTCCATGCCTCACTCCCCCATGACCCCCATCAACCCCCCACAATCCACACCACCCAAACCCCCATTACCCACTTACCCCAAGGCCCTATGGCCCAATCTCAAAACTCCCACATTCCCCAAGGCCCATTGGCCCAAACCTCCATTACCCACTTACCCTAAGGCCCCATGGCCCAATCTCCAAACTCCCACCAACCCTAAGGCCCATTGGCCCAAACCCCCTTTTCTCACATATCCCAGGGGCCCATGGCCCAATACCCCACCACCGAAACCTACCTAGGGCCCATGGCCCAAACCCATCAAGGCCCATTGGGCCAGACCCATCAAGGGCCCATGGCCCATACCCATCAAGGCCCATTGGGCTAAACCCCTCAAGGGCCCTTGGCCCATACCTACCCAGACCCACCAAGGGCCCATGGCCCATACCCATCAAGGGCCTCTGCCCAAACCTACCCAGGCCCACTGACCAACACCCACCAAGGGTCCATGGCCCAGACCTATCAATGGCCTGTGGCCCAAAATGGCCAAGGATTCATGGCCCAAACCCAAACCCCACACTCATACCATCCACAATACCCCCAATATTTTCACAGCTGGGTCAAACCCATGTCATCCCCCAAACCCAATTTTCCCATGACCCCACACCCCAAGGCCATCTCCAAACCTTCCCCCATACCTAATGGCCCCACCAGCCCCACCTCAAAGCCAAATTCCCATCACCCAATAGGCCTTTCCTCACCCTCAATGGGCTCACCCAACCCCCACTCATGTCATTCCCATCCAACCCATGCAACAACAACAGGAGAATCCCACCCTCGCTGCACATTATACCGACCAGCAGTATGAAGAGGACGAGATTAGGAATAGCGGGGCCTATGCTGGGGCATTGACCAGCGTTAACCCTCCTCCAGTAATTGCCCACCCCCTGGTAGCCCAGAGTGAAGTCCAACTGACGGCCGAGAAAGTGGCCCCTGTATCGAAAGAGTCAGAGCAGCTGAAAGAACAGTTGGACAAAATACAAAAACAGCTGATGAAAATGGGTGGTGCTGAAATCCATGTCACGAACTTCACAGATTTATGTCTGTTCGCTGAGGTCCCCCTGTCCCCTAAGTTTAAAATGTCAGCCTTCGACAAATATTATGGCACTGGCAATCCTATTGCACACCTGAAGTCCTACTGTGGGGACATATGCCAATACGGGGAGGACGAAAGACTGCTAATAAAAGTCTTTCAAAAAAGTCTGACCGGTCTGGCTTTGAGATGGTTCACATCATTAGAGCCATCCATGATGAAAACATGGAGGGACTTAACGCACCTCTTTCAAGAACAATATGTCTACAATATAGACATTGAGCCACGTAAGTCCAACTTGGCCCGTTTGAAGCAGAACCAAAACGAGACCTTCAGTGACTACTTGGGGCGATGGAGAGCACTGGCAGCTCAGGTCAGGAATAGAATACCTGATGATGAACAGATAGAGATTATTTTGAAGAATACTCTATTAGTGATTTCAGACTTTTTGGTATACCAGCAGCAGTCCAGCTTTGCTGATCTGATAAGGAATGCTAATCGATGTGAGGATGCCATCAGGGAGGGGCGTCTGAATAAAAATATGCCAAGTGAACCCAGTGGGATTAGAAGATTTTCAGAGTAGAAGAACGACAGGAGGACAAGGCAGAGGTGAAAAATGTTGTAAACACTCGGCCCAACAATAACAATGTAGCCCCGTTCCAATTCCAAGCAGCGCAACTAGCTCCCGTCAGGATAGGGCTACTACAAAGAGCAGGGAATGGGCAGGGAATGCAAATGACCCCGGAGAGGAGAGCCCGTTATGATTGAGTCTTTATGCCCTTAGGGCAATCCCTGAGTGTACTTTTGCCATTATTAATTGAAAAGGGTTTAATAACCGTTCTCCAACCACGACCTCCTCCCAATTCGATTCCATATAATTTAAACCCTAATACTCATTGTAATTTTCATCAGGGTCCGGGTCACCCGACTGATCACTGCTTCCCATTGAAACACGCGATCCAGGACTTATTCGATGCTGGAAAGATCATTCCCCCTGCACCCACCCAAGCAAACTAGCATGCGAATATCCATCAGGTGCCTTTACCACCACACCCTACCGAAATAGCAGGTCTTAGACCCACCATAGGGATGGTAGAGGAATTTGAAGAAGAATTGGAGTTTGATCCGTCAGACTCCATTTGTAATCCAGAAATGCTTGTGACACCAAGGTAGAGAAATCTAGGAGAAGGAACTGTTGGGGTGATTGAACCCCTGAATCTGGCAGATTATTTTCCTACCCCTACACTAACAGTTGAACCCCTAGATCTTAGGGTCTATTTCCCACCATCCACCCCCATTAACTACGTACAAATGAATGCGTATCAACCATATTCTACAACCCCCATCCATTACCTAATAAACCAACAGACCCCTGATCCCCCACCACCAATAAAATACCAATGGCCTGCTCCCACCCCATTATCGTCAGCTTAATCACATGCAAACTCTACCACCCCTGTCAATTCCCTCATGGCCCATCAAACCCCCAACCCTCCGCCTGCACCCATCAATTATCAATGGCCTACACCCACACTATTACCCCCGGTGTAACCACCATTAAACCTCACCACCCCTACCTGGTCAAATTTTGCCACCCACCCATCCATCACGGAGGAAAGCCATGTCTTACCTACCCTCTCAGAGCCATCAGTACATCAACATCAGGTCCTGCTGAGCTACGAGCAAACCAATGCTAATGCCGGTAGCAGCAGCAGAGAGGGAGTCGTAGACTTTGTTACCGGGTCAGGGAGGATATCAAAATAGCCAGAAGCACCAGCAGCAGCACAGGCCCAACCCGAAGGAAAGGAAGACAGCGCGGTGAACCCCTTTGAGAAGATGAGTCGAGAACATATACTGGAGACTCAGCTGAGAAGAATGCCTGCCCATATCACTGTATGGGATCTATTGATGACGTCTCCACTCCATTTCCAAGCATTAATGGGGGCGTTAAAAAATGTGCATGTATCACTTCAAGTTAGCTCGGATGAAGTCAGGCAGATAATTGGTCAAGTGGTGGCTTCAAATGCTATTTCATTTCTGATGTTGATTTACCTGAGGAAGGATGAAGTCACTCTAAATCTTTGAATATAACTGTTGAGTTCAAAAATATGATTATCCCCTTGGTACTAATTGATAATGGGTCTACATTGAATATATGCCTATTAAGAACCGCCACCAAGATTGGGGTTGACCCGTGCATGCTAAGGCCCACCAGAACCAGCGCTAGAGGGTTTGACAATACCAGGAGAGAAATAATAGGAGAAGTTGATCTTGAGCTGTTGATAGGGCCAATGACCTTTTCCATCTTGTTTCAAGTCATGGATATCAAATCCTCATTTAATTTGTTATTGGGGCGCCCGTGACTACATGAAGTCGGAGCCATACCTTCCACATTGCACCAGAAACTCAAATTTACATCTGGGCATAAGATTATCACAATCATCGGAGAGGGGAACAGTGAGAAAGAAAAGGCTGCCAATAGCTTTGAAAAACCCAATATGATGGATGTACCACACACTGCTGAGGACATCGACCTCCACAGTTTTGAGTACGAGGTGTCGGCAATACTCCCGGAGCCCATTGAGGGCATCATGCCTAAAATAGGAGGCGGTATGGTAGCGGCAATGGCAATGCTCCAAAAGTGGGGTTATCAAAAAGGAAGGGGTCTGAGACCCAGATTACAAGGAAGAAAAGAGCCAGTTGTCACCAAGGGGCAGAAGGTCCGATTCGGGTTAGGATACAAGCCCACAGAAGAAGAGGTCCGAGAGGCCAAAGAAAAAGCCAGGGTCTCCGTGGCTGTAAGAGCTCGAGGAATCAACATAGAAGAGAAACCTCGCCCTAGGCCGCACATCAGGAATTCCTTTGTCAGCACAAGGGTCATAAAGATCGATCGAAATGGGGCAACCCATTTGACCCCACACAAACCCACAGCCCCAATCCATCCCACCAATCCCCAGATCTCCCTTCCCGGCTTGGAGATAGATTTGGCCTCATTGTCCCTTTTTGAGGAACGACGGTTGGTACCTGAACAAACCCCCCCTGTGGTGAATCATCATAAAACTGAGTTATCATTTGAGGACATGATCTCAAACGAAATGGGGATCAATATGATGGAGGCTAACTCCAATGAGCCATATCAGTCAGTACCCTCCATCCCAAAAGGTAAAGAAGTGGCCCCTCAGGAACTCAATTGGCCATCTTTGCCCCAAACCCTGGAAGCGGAGAGTGGCCTAACATTTGGCACCCGTTTCCTAAAAAAAATAACCTATAAAAAGTGAGATAAGCCCTTGGCAGGCAATACATTGTATATACAGCAACCCGCTTTCCCAAGGGTCCATCTCCGAAGAAATACAAAATCTCAAAAACATGGAAAAAATACAAAATCTCAAAAACATGGAAAAAACACAAAATCCCAAAAACATTAAAAAAATCCAAAGTCTAAAAAAATTGTCATTTAAAATTCCAGAAAATGTCCCACAAAAGGATGTCTTAATCAAAATGCCCGTCCCACGTGAAATCTACCCCTTCCCTATAGAAATACAAGAATAGGTAGGGATCACAAGTCTGGACGAGGATGTCCCCTTCGAGGAGCTCCCCAATGAGCTCCTTGACAGTTTTACCAACTTTGAGTATGGCCCTACCCCCATTATTGAAGAGACTGAAGACGTTAATCTTGGAACTGAGGAGGTTCCCAGGACAACCAAAATCGGAATGTCACTGTCTCCTGAGGAAAGAAAAAGCATGATCAACTTCCTTCGGTTGTACCAAGATGTTATTGCCTGGTCGTACGAGGACATGCCTGGTCTGAATACCGATTTGGTCGAGCATGAGTTGCCTCTCTACCGTGATATGTAGCCAGTCCAGCAGAAGCTGAGACGTCACCGACCCGAATGGATGCTGAAAGTCAAAGACGAGGTCATCAAGCAGTATGATGCAGGGTTTCTCATGGTATCTAAATACCCGCAATGGCTAGCCAATATCGTACCTGTGCCAAAGAAGGATGAAAAGGTCCGCACGTGTATCGATTTTCGCAATTTGAATAGAGCGAGTCTAAAGGACGATTTCCCACTACCACACATCGACATCTTGGTAGACAACACAGCTAAGCACGGGATGCTTTCTTTTATGGATGGATTCTCAGGATACAATCAGATAAAGATGGTAGAGGTTGATCGCAAGAAGATAGTGTTCATTACCCCCTGGAGAACCTTTTGCTATCGAGTCATGCCATTCGGCCTGAAGAATGCCGGTGCAACATACCAGAGAGCTATGACTGCACTATTTCATGACATGATGCACCGAGAGATTGAAGTGTATGTCGATGATATGATAGCCAAGTCACCGGAGGGAAGCGACCATCTAGTAAACCTTCAGAAGCTGTTTGAAAGGCTGAGGAAATATAGACTATGTCTAAATCCACAGAAGTGCAAATTTGGTGCTATGTCAGGGAAAACTCCTAGGGTTCATCGTCAATAGGAGGGGGATCGAGGTCGACCCAATCAAAGTCAAAGCCATCACTGAAATGCCATCGCCATCTATCGATAAAGAGGTTAGAGGGTTTCTGGGCAGAATACAGTATATCAGTCAGTTCATTGCACAGCTAACTCCAATCTGCATGCCGATCTTCAAGTTGCTAAGGAAGAATTCGCCCATTGAATGGAACGACAATTGTCAGGCAGCATTCGAAAAAATCAAAAGCTACCTCCTTAATCCACCTATTTTGATACCACCTGAGCCAGGGAGACCACTCTTGATGTATCTCTCCATGACGGAAGTTTCGATGGGATGTGTCTTAGGGCAGCACGATGAAAAGGGAAGGAGAGAGCAGGCCATTTACTATCTGAGTAAGAAGTTTACTGATTATGAAACGCGCTACTCTCATATGGAGAAAGCATGTCTGGCTCTTATATGGGCTACTCAAAAGCTCCGCTACTACTTGCTATCTCAGGCGGTTCTGCTCTAGGCCCGAATGGACCCATTAAAATACCTATCTGAAAAGCTGGCTCTCACTGGGCGAATCGCACGATGGAAACTTTTATTATCTGAATTCGATATCACGTACATCACTCAGAAGTCGATCAAGGGGCAGGCCCTTGCTGATCATCTTACCGACAATCCTTTACCTTATTATGAGCCTTTGAGGACTGAGTTCCCCGATGAGGGCATCTTGTTCATGACAGAAGACAATACAGAAGAAGCAGAAGAATCATGGGTAATGCACTTTGACGGGGCAGCAAATGTCGAGGGCCAAGGAGTTGGCGCCATCCTGATTTCACTAAAAGGATCCCATGTACTGGTCTCTATCAAGCTCAACTTCCCTTGCACTAACAATATGGCTGAGTACGAAGCTTGCACCGCTGGTCTGCAGGCGGCTCTCGATCTAAATGTAACTCACCTTCGAGTATTTTGCGGTTCACAGTTAATCATATGCCAGATGAATGGTGACTGGAAGATGAAAGATGAGAAACTGATCCCCTATCATGAACACCTCGAGGATCTGATAGCTTGCTTCCAAGATGTGACTCTCTCATAGGTCCCTCGGATAAGGAATCGCTTTGCTGACGCATTAGCAACTTTGGCGTCAATGATTGAAATCCCCTATGGTGTTGAGATGAAGCCGATCATGATTGAGCAGAGGAATGAGCCGGCCTTCTGCCTCTAGATTGAGGAACCTACAAACCCTGATGATGAGTCACTTTGGTTCTCAGATATCAAGAATTTCCTCGAGACCCTAACTTTCCCAGAGGGTACATCCAAGACAGACCGATGAACCATTCAACGTTTAGCGGCAGGTTACGTCAATTGTGGGGAATGCCTCTACAAGCGATCATGCAATAACATCTTACTTAGCTGCCTCACTGAAAGTGAAGCGGTCAATATTATGAAAGAAATCCATGAGGGAGTATGCGGAGCCCACGTCAGCGGTCACATGCTCGCTAAGAAAATCCTATGGCAGGGATACTTTTGGACCACCATGGAATCGGATTGTTGTAAACATGTTCAAAAATGCTACAAGTGTCAAGAACACTTCAGTCTAATACACGCTCCTGCCATGTATCTTCACTGCATGACCACTCCTTGGCCATTTGCTACCTAGGGCCTTGACGTTGTCAGAATCATTAATCCGAAAGCATCAAATGGACATCGGTTCATCCTCGTCACCATTAAATACTTCACCAAGTGGGTAGAAGCGGCATCATATGCCAACATCACGGTCAGTCACATTGAGAAGTTTCTCAAGAACAATATTATGTGCCGATTTAGAGTACTCAAAGATATCATCACGAACAATGGTACAAACTTTGCGAATAAGCACGTCCGAGACTTCTGGGAGCAATACAAGATCAAGCACCATTGCTCATCCCCTTATCGGCCTCAAACCAATGGAGCCGTGGAAGCCGTGAACAAGACAGTCATCCGCATCTTTGAGAAAATGGTCGTCACCTATCGAGATTGGAGCGAAATGCCATCATTTGCTTTGTGGGCCTACCAAACGTCGATCTGTACTGCTACAGGGGCAACACCATTCTCCCTTGTGTATGGAACTGAGGTCGTCCTCCCGGTAGAGGTTGAAGTGCCCTCGCTCTGAATCTTCATCGAATCAGGCTTACCCGAAGCAAAAAGAGAGATCCCGCTTTGAACAATTAAGCTTATTGGACGAGAAGAGACTCCTAGCCTTGTGTCACACTCAAGTTTACCAAGGGTAAATCGAACGCGCTTACAATAAATGTGTCCGTGGTCAAGATCTAAAGGTAGGAGACACTATGCTAAAGAAGATCTTCCCATCCCTCTATGTCGATCAGAGAGAAAAGTTTAAACCAAACTGGGAAGGACCATACATCATTCAAGAAGTGTTGCCGGGATACGCCATCCGCCTTGCCACCATGGACGGAGATCATCTTCCTGAGCCTATCAATGCTGGATACGTCCGATGGTTCTACTCTTAGTTTATCGCGACAAGGTAAGTATTGATGAAACAGATACGTGACTGCTTAAGAATCACCCAAAATAGGCCATCATTCCAAGCACAGTAGCCCAAAAGCATCCCTAAAAATGATGATATCCTTTGCTACTCCATTTGAGCCTGGGCCTTTCTTTCAATAACTCTTTCCCCAAAAAACTGTGTATGTACACTCAAAAAAAGAGAAGTGAAATTACCATCAAGCAAAACCAAAAAAAAAAAAGAAGAAGAAGAGGATTGCCTGAAATAAAACAAAAAGAACAAAAATCATGGGGCATGTACAGTAAAATACCCAAGGAAGAAAGTATGTTGAGAAAACTGAAGCCGTATTAAGGAAATACTTTTTTAGCCTAGCATACCTTCAAATCCTAACCTGACCCATGGCCAAGCTACACCCTGAAGAAAGCCCTCTTTTTAGGTTCACAAGTAGTCATAGCATCTGTTAAAGTCAACACAAGCCAGGTTGTGAGACGACACCTGAACCCCATCTAGTCGGCTATGATGGAATCAACGTCTATGTCATGGCTGTTGAAAAAAAAAAAAGAATAAAAAGAATAAGAAAAATAATAAAATAAAAATACAAGCTCAAAGCAAGATGGACGTGGTGAAAACTCGAAAGGGCATTACGGGTAAAAACAGCGAGCGTGTGTGGACCAGGTGAAAACTCGAAAGGGCGCTTGGGGTAAGAGCTAGACCCATGGACGTGGTGAAAACCCGAAAGGGCGCCACGGGTAAAAAAAGGGAGATAAATAATAAATAAATAAATAAGAGAAAAAAATTAAAAAAGAAAGGTTTGGACTAATTGAGAAGATTGATGTTTGAGGAACCCTTTTGTTACTCTTCCTGTACCCTCTTGTCCGACTGGGCCGCTCATGCTAGTTCGAATCAGGTCCCGACCAGAATTGTCTTTGTGAAACCCGCACCGTCAAACGTATGATCCGAGATAAGGTGAAAGGTTTAACTCAATCCAAAGGGATCAATGTTCCAGCCTTGGTAAATTCTGAAAACTCACTCAGGTCCGACTGCATGAAAGAGTTCGACTATGATCAAAATGGGACCCATTACTCCGTCTCGCTATCAAGGCATCAAAAAAAAAAAAAAACAAAAAAAAAAAAAAAAAAAAAGAAGAAGAAAAGCCTAAAATAAAAAAAATTAAGAAAAATCCAAACACCAAAAATAATATATATTTCTACTCATTTTCATGTACATATTTCCAGCATCATATTTCAATCTCAAAAATGAAGAAAAATAACAAAAAATCTCTAAAAACAAAAATCCAAAAAATATCTTGAAAATGAAAAAGTGTAGGTAGAAATCTACTTTTTCTTCTATTTGGGATGCATTTTCTTTATATGATGAACAAAAAAGGGACTGACGTTTTCTCGAGAATGTGCAGGAACATCACACGGTCCAAAGCCTCGTAGCGGGCAACTTCTCAGCGATGGACAAATCAGATAAAGCATCTCACCACCGACGTCAGGTCTAACAAAAAAAAAAAGAAAAATGATTAAAATCATTTTGAAAAGAAAAAGAAATCTATGTTTTCATGCTACGCATAACTACGCATATGCGTGTTCTGATGCGGTAAAATATCGATATTTTATCAGCAACACCACTGTGCTATAATAACGTCCTAAGTCTAAGGCACGCCTTGGATTCTGGATCCTACTTCAAGGAAGGAGCAACGGCGTCGGTCCCAGTCAAACAATCGAAGTTTCGATCGAGTCGACTCCACTGCTAAATCTTTTGAGCCAAACACTCTGTCTTTGGGTTCATATGAACTTAAGTGTCTTAAGCTTCAGATTCTCTGTTGGAAAAGGTCAATCATTGGTTAAGACCAACCTATTAAGGATGAGATTACATATCAATCAAACTATGTGCAACCATGCATTTGGAAGGGTTCATTTCCCTTTTATTTTCTGCAAGCTTAAAACCTGTATGGGCAGCGGTATCCCTATAAAGTGTATGCCATGCGTCTGGGTATCCGTATGATGATCATTTGTCCCCATAAATTGTACCCGGGCGGGTCCGGGTCGGGGCTTCCATCGCTTTTGTTATTGCTTATTGCCCCTGATGGGTGCATAATTACGCATAGTTAATTGATGTTTATGATCATTGTCGGTGAAAACCAAGATTGGATGCCCTGTTTTGGGAGGTGCCCAATGTTTGGCTGGATCTGTTCAAGGAAGTCGAAACTGGATACTCTAGATCATGCTGAGTTGAGGCATGCTTTCAAAAAAATGGCACGTACTCCCAAAAAGCGTTATGACATCTATTCACTTCGCTCGAGTGGTCATGCTAAATAAACTTTGAGATCGATGGGTTTGCCCAAAGATCTCGAACCCTGCTTTCAGCAAGGGCACCCGCGAATAATCCAATGAGGTCATCAAATGCCTTGTAGGATTGGACGCAAACTGTAGAGTCTTGTGTATGTTTACTTCGCGCCTATCTTTGAATGTGGGTCAATCACCCCTCTTACTTACGAAGCTGTTGCATTCAGAATGAATCTCGAACATCAAACACCTTCAAATCATCTCGAGAAGCGAACGTTTTTCTTGACTAACGGGCTTTCGCAACTCGAGAGGTGAACGTTTTTCCCAGCTAATGGGCTTTCACAACTCATTCCACCTCAGTTATGCCCAGTAATGTCGCTAAACACTTGGGAACTGATTACCTCAAGAAACGAATGATTAGCCTGGCACCCCAGGGCTTTCGTTTTCTCACTGTGTTACTCACCTAATGTTTGAAGTTCATTCTGAATGCAGTGGACCCATCAGTAATGCCTTGGACCTCTTCAGATGTCTCTTTTCTTTGGCATACAATCATGAGTAATCGGATACCAAAGAGGGGCATCTGTAGACACCCAAATTTGGCCTAAGGCCTGATCGAAACACCTTTCGAGAGAGGTGCAATTTTGAGCTTTTGATGGCATGTATGGAACCTTTAGGAATCACCCCAAACCCTTAGGAATCACCCTAGATCTCTTAGGAACCTATCTCAAACCTTTAGAAACCAGTCCCGACCCTTAGAACCCATTCCAACTAAACCTAACCTTCTCTGGAAATGGATAAAGAGTGTTGCACCAGAACTTTTTGAGGTCTTTTACTAATATCAAAATAAATATTATTGGAAAGAGGACTTCTCCAACTTTCCAACGAGCCAAGAATCGCCTCAATCGGAATTGTATATCAAAAGTTATGACCATTTAAAAATTGGGCTTTTTTGGAGGGATTTTTGCCTGGCGCAACTAATAGTTGCGCCAAGCCATTTTCCCCCTGGATTTGCCTAGCGCAACTAATAGTTGTGCCAGGTATAAATGAGTTCCCCCACCCCTCGCAAGGCCAAATTTTAGGCTACTGTTCATTACTGTTTTACTGTACATTTGTCTGGCGCAACTAAATAGTTGCGCCAGGCATATGAACAGTAACTGTTGGATTTTACCCCAAACTTCATATTTGGGGTTTGACTTATTGAATACCTTGACCTTTGGGGTGTGTTTTACTAGTTCTGTTGCACCCATTCACTACCTATTTCCAACCCCTTAAGTGGCTTAAGGCCTCACCCCATCATCCACCATTGGAGGATCCTTTCACACATTTCAAAGCTCTTAAAATCTTAGGAAACCTTAGATGGCCCATTACCTAATTCTTAACCTTGTTTAGCCTCTAAACACCCTCCTAATCTACTCATCTCCTATAAATAGAGCCCCCCTCCCCTTGGTTTAAGGGTTGAGAATTTCTACCTAGGAGAGAAAGAGCTTAAAGTGAGAAGATCTTTCTCCCTTTAGTGCACACCCCCCATACAAATTCCAGAATTCACAAAACTCCTTTAGACCTTAGCATTTCATAGAAAACCCTTAGGTTAGGTGTGTGTGATCCCCTAGCCTCCCTTCCCTACCTCTTAGCTTCAAGCCTTAAGAGTTAGAACCCCACTTACTACCATACAAAGTCTTCAAGAGCTCATCAAAGCAAGCCACGCAAGGCTCCTCTACAGTGTTACAAGGGTCCGAGGGCTCCGGCTCTCCCCTTTCTTCTCCTATCTCTTTCTAGCTCTCTCCATCCTCCCATTTGTGCCGTTATGCCGCTGACTTTTTGGTAGGAATGGAGGGGCACAAATAAGATTCTAAGCCCTTTTGGGCAAGAGAAAGCGGGTTGATCGGGTGCCTAACACCTTCCCAATCGATAACTAAAGCCCCTACCCAAGAGCCTTTGGTGTGGACCGGATTCAGAGTCATATTTTTAGCATTTCGGTGCTATTAAAAATGAACTAGGTTTCTCGAGACACCGAAAGCTCCGGGTGGTGACTCTACATTTTTCATTAGAGAGCGCATCATCATGACGGGATCGTCTCGATTCCCACGGTTGCACACTCTTGCAAGGGCAAATTGGAATTATAGCACATGTATACATATCGATCCACAGGGAAGGTGTTCTCCTAAAAAATTCTCTATTTGCCTTTAAAGAATAAAATTTTGTTTAAAACTAAAGTGCAAGGGTTGAAATAAAGCTATTTTAAATGGATAACCTTAGGTTCCCTATCGTAGATTTCGCAATCCTAATTAATCATGACTTAATTCTCTTAATTCCATGTGATTGTCTTAAGGAAACAAAGGCAAGATAAAAAGAATAAAAAATCAGTTTAAGATACAACGATAACATAAACCTTTCTAGCATGATAATTTTTAATGAAACTAACTAAGGCAACAACGACAATATAGTCAGGTAATGAAAGTCTAATAATCTCATTCCTAGGTGTGACAGCTTGAATTTCCGCATCCAGAAACCCGCGCCGTCGGACCACCGATAGGGTGATCCCCGAACGAACTGAACACTTGGCACATCCACACATAAGGCAGAAAATAAAGCACCAACTCTAACTATATAGATAGAGTCATCATATAAGCGAAAGAAATCTCCAGTTCTACTATCAAAGTGCACTCAAACTAACGGTTCTAATCCCATGTAAAGCCACATGGACAAAATAACCGCAAAGAACCACCGGTGATGGTCATCCATCACCGAAATATGATTCACAAAATAATAATTTAAATAATTACATGTATCTGTATTCTAAACACAAGGGTCAGACGTACCAAACCTGAACTACACACCAAAATCTCAAAAGAATGTGACTACAATTCCCCCTAAGGGAAATAATCCTCAGGGGAAGGTTCTAACTCTTCCTCTAGCATGAACTCAGGGTCCTCAAGCTCACGATCCTCAGTACCAGTGTCTACACTTGTACCTGTGACGTATAGTCGAAGGGTGAGCTAACAGCTAAGCTCAATAGGAAAAAAGTCCATAGCATACTTATCATCACATCACACATATATCTCATGACAGATATCAAAATAAATGAGGAACTGAAATCAAAAGCATTTGAATAAAAATGAAGCTGATTTAGATGCAGGTTTCAAAGTTAATCAAATGATTTACAAATTCTTTCACACAACACAAAAAGAAACTTAAATTGATCACTTAACTACACTCTCGAGCATATATAGCATCAAGAGCCACAATATACCAATGGGAATACCCACCATCGTCGTTCAATGAGCTATTTTAGAATGATGTCAAGTGCCTGAGTTACGTTAACAGAGTCACTTATGCTTCACATTGACCATTCACGGTCCACAATGTACAGATATCCCACCATATCGGATACACAAGTTGTATGGATATCCCGCCATACCGCTCATGGATATCCCGCCATGTCGGTCACGGATATACCGTCGCATTGGTTGGGAATGCACTCACAAATCTTAAATTCAAGTGCAAAATTTAACTTATAGTTTCTCACCGTGAATTGTGGTAATTTAGATGTAGGTTTTGAGTTTGGAAACTAAAATTCACGCACACACACATATTCATGCCATACTGAGTTCACACACACACACGTATCCATGCCTTACTGAGTTCAAACACACACACACACATATTTACACTTGAATCTGTATACAAAGCTTATGCATGTTGAATAACAAAGTTTCATGATTTTCACACACACATATTGATCATATCAAAATTTACATGTTGATTGTAACAAAGCCAAATGTTATAAGATTTTCCCTACCTTAACTTGAAATCCACAAGAAGATTTTTTCTTCGCACGAGCACCTGCACTTCACAAGTTCTTGGTCTTAACCTAGAATACATCAATTCATGTCCTACACATCAGAAGTGACAAAGGAAAGGAAGTCCCAAAAGTCCTTATTCTCAAAACAAACAAATGCCAGAATCTAGCAAAATCGATCGATCGAATCCCAATTCGTTCGATCGGTTCCCAAAATCGATCGATCGAAATATATTTTGATCGGTCGGTTTCCTCCGAAAAACACACTTATCTCTGTTTGTATAACCAGTCCCACACTTGATCGATCAGTTCACAAATCGATCGGTCGGTTTCTAAATCGATCGATCAATTTCTAACTCGATTGATCGGTTTACTCAAAAATCAATCTCTTCTTCACATCTCATCTTGTCGACTCTACAGGAACCTATCTACTTCACAGGCAATCCTGTCAACCCTTTAAGCAACCTGTCGACCCTTCAATGGAGCCTGTTGACACACAAATCGATCGATCGAATTTCCATTCAATCGATCGGTTTTGACGGACTCTTAGCAACACGGGTTACTTTTCTTAAGTTTATTTTTCCCCAAATTCTTAACACATTTATTGTAACTTTTTTAGGGCATTTATTTCCTAACAACACATCATGGTTGCACGTTTCATTATAATTCTTTATGGAATTTATTACTCAACTACAAATCATAAATACACATGATATTTGAACCTAGATTCTTACCTTAATTCAGAAATCTTTATTCATCAATGGTCCAAGCCTTTATATCTCTGGCTCCTCTTTTCCCACACATCAAAGGGTTTGAAAACCCATCTCCTTGCGATTAAATCGAACACACACAATATTTGATCCCTCCTTAATTCGTTGAAAGGAAGAGCTCTCTCTCTCTCTTCTCTTCCTTACAAACAAGGTCTCAAATAACGAAGCAAAGAACCCAATTTCTTATCCAAGTGTGACCTTTATACTTAAAGTTTTAGTTTGGGTGTTAAGCCGGTACACCGTACGTTGGTGTACATCATCCCACCTAACGGTTAACTTATCTTTAGTTTTTCATCCTTGTTCACCTAACGAATCACATTTATCATCTTAAAATACATGACCCATCAGGCACTCATCCCGAGTCGGATGGTTCAGAAATTAAAATTTTTGGGATATTACATTCTCCCCTCCTTAGGAATTTTTGTCCGCGAAAATTGGCAAGGGTCTTTTAGCTTAAGCATAGGTTGTCTCCCCTTTAAGAGAACACAATCCTTTAACGTGTTCTCAACAAATCATATCTTACATAAAAAACTCTAGTCAAGCCTAATCCCAACTCCAAACTAATCAACTGCGTATGAAATCCACACACCACATAGACGCATACACCATCACATACAATTGTACATCTAAATCATACAAGTCAATTTGATTTATCTATAGTACCTGCACGAAATCAAACGTCTAAAAGCCATACTTGCATATTCCTAACATTCACAGCTATATTCAAATCATACCGGATTTCTAACAAAATACTAAAATTAAATTTATACATGACCATGGCCAAAAAGAAATTTAAGGTCTACCAAGACCCAATAGTTTTCCAATTACACAAAACATTATAATCAAAATAACTCAAAAGTTTATCATTCCCACTCGTCTCACAGATCCTATGGCACATCAGAAGGTCCAGCCTGCTCATCCTATACCTCCCTGCTACCAGAAGTAGACACTCTAGTGGTGTGGTACCATGGGTCAGGTATGTAAGCACGAGCATCCGCAATCTGCGTCATGTAACTTGTAGGGTAGACATGCTACATGAGGCTTGTAAAAATGCCCTCATGGTAGTCCATCCGACGATGCAACAACTAAGTTCTCTCCTCCAGTTGAGTCATATGAGCAAGAGCATCATCCATCATCGCGGTTGTTGGACGTTGAGGTGCTGGTACACGTCGTGGTACTAGCTGCTGAGGATGAGCCGGTGGTGTTGGTTGCTCTGGTCCTTGTGCTGCAGCTGATGCTAGCTCCAACCCTCTTGCTCGCGCACGCTTGTCCATCTGATTATATGTTTTCTTCCAATCCTTAAACGAGTAGGCTTTTTCAATATCAATTAACCAAGGCTCTATCTCTGGAATATCATATTCTTCTCCTCCTCCCGTATAATCCTCTATCATGCTCGATATCAGATGAGCGTAGGGTATCTTATCCTTAGGGCTCGCCCTGCCCTCCAACATTTTTCCTTTGGCATATACAATGCCATCTCGAACCACTTCTGAGGCATGAAACCAACGCCCCGTAAATGTTGAAAATAGTGCTTGTTGCATAACTCCAACCCGTTGTGTGTTATGCCTCATTGGGTAAAGATTGCACTTGAAGATGGTCTCTGTGCACAAATCACGAGGTAAATCAGCCCTTTTTATCAGTTGGCCTGATCCTTGTCTACCTTGGGTCATCTGTGCACACATATCATAGAAATCTACATCTTCGGGATAGGGCTCCATCGAATCTAAGTTAGCGCCATAGTCTACATAGCATTCTAAGGCATCTGTTATATAGTCGTGGTCAAATTTATACTCTCTATTATCGATTTTAGTGTAAATCACTTTTTCGTCATCCCCTTCGTACATGTTTTAGTAAAACAAATGAACCAACCTAGGGTAATAGTAGTCTCCTAAGGGTTTGAGCAAATTGTTAAGCCCAGCCTTTTCAACATAATCTAAAGCCCATCGAGTCAATGGTATCTCACGGAACAGTGATGGGTCGAAGGTCCACTCAAGCATGTAATCCTTTGCGGCCCACCATGCGTTGGGTCGTTCTAATGGTGTTGGTCAAGGTAAGAACCCGAATGTGTCGCGGGTTGCTTTGAAGTTGAAGGTTTTGTGGTTTGTTTACCCTTTGGTGCCATTATAATTCAAGAAAACTCTGAAAACTAGGGTTTGAACTCAAGAACTTTAATAAATTTCCAATCTTTAAAGGTTGAAGATCGACGCTGGAAAACCCTCAAGAAATAGCAACGAAGTCCCCAAAGAAAACCCCAAAAGTTTTTGAGCAAATGAAAAAATTAAACTCAATTTCCTTTTATACTGCCAGAATCGATCGATCGGTTCCTCAAATTGATCGATCAATTTGTGCAATAAATGAAGCCTGTCGGCTTTTTAACTCAACCTGTCGACTTTTAAAACGGATCCTCTCAAAAATTTTTGATCGATCAATTTCTAGTTCGATCAATCAGTTTGTGCATTAAGGCAACCTATCGACCCTAAATAAACCTGTCGACCTGTAAATGGATCCTGTCGACCTATGAACCTGTAGACATATGAACCTGTTGACACTAATTGAACCTGTCAACCTGAAACAGAACTTGTCAACCTTTAGAACTTAACTGCTCGACATATTTTGATCGATCGGTTCAGATTTTGATCGATCGGTTTTCAAATTGATCAATTGGTTTGGACTTCGATCGATCGGTTCTAACTAATAAATTCATGTTTCTCTATTTGGTCATTCAAACGGTTGGTTTTCACACTCGTTCAATCAATTTCAAAATCGATCGATCAAATTTCATTTTGATCGATCAGTTTTGACAGAAAACCCTTAATTTTGTTGAACAAGTCTTTCTCTACTAGTTTTTGTGAGTTTAAGTTATAAATTCTAATTGCTTGTTATAGTGTAACTCATAATGGTGCCTTAACAAAAATGAAGTAAGTTACCTAATTTTAAACATCCAGTGTACAACTTTTTGTATTAATAATTACATGTCATCAAAATTCTCTCGAGTCTCATTAAAACAAATGCGGATACTGCTCAAGAATTTCTACTTCACATTCCCAAGTAGCCTCCTCTCGAAAATGTTGTTCCACTTTACCAATACTAAGGGAATGCGCTTATTATGCAATACCTGCTCCTTTCGGTCAAGTATCTGAACCGGTTCCTCTCTAACAGTTAAATCCTTATAAATTTCGAACGATGGTTCATTGAGGATATGAGTTAGGTTTTTCACGTACATTCTTAACATCGACACGTGAAACACAATTTGTACCCTATCAAGTTGTGGGGTAAAGCGACCCTAAATGCAACTTCTCCAACTCTTCCCAAAATGTCATAAGGTCTGATGTAGCGTGAACTTAACTTCCCACGCTTCCTGAAACGCATTACTCCTTTCAGAGGTGAAATCTTTAGGAACACATAGTCCCCAACCTGGAAGTCCACACTCGTTCGTTTTATATCGGCATAACTCTTCTGCTGGCTCTGAACAATCTTTAGTCTCTCTCTAATCCAACGTACTGGTTCAATAGCCTTTTCAAGTATTTTTGGTCCTAAAACTTTTCTCTAATTTCTTCCCAATTGAGCGAAGATCTACATCGACGCCCATAAAAAGCTTCATAAGGAGCCATGCCAATGCTCGCTTGGTAATTGTTATTATATGCAAACTCGATCAAAGGTAAATATTGATCCCATGATCCTCTAAAATCATGCATACATGCTCTGAACATATCTTCAATTACCTAATTTACCCTTTCAATCTGTCCACCTGTCTAAGGGTGGAATGTTGAACTGAAATCTAACCTCGTACCCATTCCTTCTTAGAACTTTTACCAAAACTGAGAGGCATATAATGGGTCACGATCTGAAACAATGCTCTTTGGAATATCATGTAATCGAACAATTTCTATCATATACTGATCTACCAATTTACTCGCTATATACGTAGTGTTATAAGGCAAGAGATGTGCTGAGTTGGTTAGTCTATCAACGACCACCCAAATAGCATTATATCGCTTTGTCATCCGTGGCAATCCAAAAATAAAATCCATGGATATTGACTCCCATTTCCATTCTAGTATCAGCAGAGGTTGTAGCAAATCGGATGGATGTCTGTGATCCAGTTTTACTTGCTGACACACCAGACATCTTGAAACGTACTTGGTTACGTCTTTCTTCAAACCTCGCCACCAAAAATTCTTCTTTAAGTCTTGGTACATCTTCGTACCACCAGGAGAATAGTATATCTTGATTTGTGTGCTTCGTCTAAAATAATTTGCAAGAGATCGGCATCGGTTGGTATACATAGGCGTCCCCTAAACATTAGCGATCCATCCTCTCTTATGGAGAAATCCGAATTTGTGCCTTCTGTCACCCCTTGTCTGATCTTCACTAACATTGTATCTTTCATCTGAAGTTCATACATTTGATCAAAGATCATTGGTCGAATCATGACATTTGCCAACAAGGCACCTGACTCGTGAACCTCGATCTTTTTGTCATACAGAGAAAGATCTTATAATAGTTTCCATCTACAAATCCCTATAATCAGGCTAGATAATTGAGCTGAATTTTTTCGACTCGGCATCTGCCACAACGTTAGCCTTGCCTGGGTGATATTAAATAGGGCAATCATAGTCTTTTAGAAACTCAATCCATCTCCATTGCCTCATATTAAATTCCTTCTGTGTAAACAGATACTTGAGGCTCTTATGATCTATGAAGATTTTAAATGTTTCTCCATATAAATAGTATCTCTATATCTTTAATGCAAAGATCACTGCTGCTAATTCCAAATTGTGTGTTTGGTAATTCTTCTTGTGGTCCTTCAATTTTCTAGACCCATATGCAATGACTATTCGATGCTAGTTTAGCACAATCTAACCCACTATAAGAAGCGTCGCTATTAACAACAAGTCCTCCACTGCCTGATGGAATAGCCAAAATTGGTACAGAGGTAAGTCTCCTTTTAAGCTCTTGGAAACTCTTCTCATACTCTTCAGTCTACTCAAATTTAACGTCCTTCCTTGTGAGTTTGGTGAGTGGTCCTAAGATCTTGGAGAATCCCTCTACAAACCTTTTGTAGTACCCAGCTAAACCGAGCAAACTGCGAATTTTTGTTACTGTCGTTGGTTGCTTCCAATCTACCACACCTCAATCTTCGCTGGATCTACTGTAACACCTTCCTTAGACACAACGTGTCCTAGAAAACTCACTTGCTCTAGCCAGAACTCACACTTGCTAAGCATTACATAAAGTTAGTGTTCACGTAGCGTCTGTAGAGAAATTCTTAAATGCTGTTCATGTTCTTCCTTGGACTTTCAATAGATTTGAATGTCGTCCACAAACACAGCCACACACGTGTCGAGATGTGGTTTAAAAACCCTATTCATGAGATCCATTAATAAAGCTAGTACGTTCGTCAACTCGAATGGCATTACTAAGAACTCGTAGTGCCCATATCTGGTCCTAAACACCATTTTTTAAATATCCTCTGTTTGACCTTTTAGCTGGTGATAACCCAATCTCAAATCGATCTTAGCAAAGAATCTTGCACCTTGCAACTAATCGAAGAGGTCATCTATTCTTGGCAAAGGGTATCAATTTTTAATGGTCAACTTGTTCAATTGATGACAGTCGATACAAACTCATCGACCCGTCCTTCTTCACAAACAAGACCGGTGCTCCCCAAGGAGACACACTAGGTCTTATGAATCTTTTATCTCGGAGTTCTTGTAATTGTGATAGCGCAAATCTTGTCATCGCGAAACTCGTGCCATTGGCACAACCCTCGAGGTCGTGCCCCATATACATGCACGAAACATTTGGTATACCCACACAACTAGAAAGCAAAACATGCACTAAAGAGCTAATACAGAACTAAAACTCTAATTCCATAAGATAAAGCTAACAACATATAGCCCAGAAGATATTTCTGATCTCATGCCACTGTATGAGCAAAAGAAACAACCCGAACCATCGGTGACTAAACAGCCATCACCCTAGATGGTTTGCCAAAAGAATGTCTAATAAAATTTACATTATCTTATACAAAAGACTGGACTACCAAGCCGTACAATCTCTCTCACAAAATGATCAAAGTACGCAGAGGGTCCTCTAGAAGAACTCCTCAAGAGGGGGCTCTGACACCTCCTCAAGCATCTAATCACAATCCTCTGGATCAACGTCTCCCGAAGTAGCGGCAGCAGCTAACACTGGACCTGTAACATATAGTCAAAGGAGTGAGCTACATTATAGCTCAGTAGGGAATTAACTGAATAAACATATAAGTCTATCTTACTAACATATATTCCATGATATTTCGAAACATGATTTATCAATGAAAGATAGCTGAAAAATAGTTTAAGTTTTTGAAAGCATGAACTGAATGCATCTGTTACTCTACATTATGTTAACTTATTTTCAACTTGTTTACACAGGCCAGAAGATCGGTTTTGAAACTTAAATTAAATAACTTAAATAATCCTCGAGCAGTATAGCCTCGAGCCCCGATGGAATACCCAACATCGTTATCACCGTGTAATCGTGCTAATTATAATATTCAAAGTTTATTCAAGGCTCATTCACATAGTTTCTCATTTGACAATACATCCCTGGGATGTCACATACTCTTATGCATCACCTAGATACTCACATCTCATACACATCCCTAGGATGTCATGCACTGATATGCTTACTGATTTCTTACTTAGTGTACACACACACATCTTTAATTCACGTACTTAAGCTCAATTTCAATTACAAGCAAATGACTATGCTCTCACACGCATGTACATAGCACATCACTACATACATGATTTTGGAATCAATGGTACATGTTAAGAGTATTCCCTATCTCAAAGCAAAGCCATTACCCAATCATATCAATATCACATAAGGGGTCAAGTGTAACAACCATATGTCAAACCTACATTACATGAATCAAAATAATTTTAGAAAAGCTCACAAGGATCTAGGGAGTCATAACTCAAAAGAACTAATTAAAATAAAACAAACATTTATACTAGACCTCATGCGAGCGACCACTTGTCCTCACGCAAGCGAGCACTCACCCTCCCTCGAGCGATTACAATCGAGGTCACCTGAAGCTCACGCGAGCGAGCTTCCCTTTACAAAACTATCTCGCGCGAGCAAGCATATAACTTATTTTCTCACTATATTGTCTCCCCCTCACGCGAGCGAGCTATTATAATCGCGCTCAAGAGGAACAGCTACATCTACAACTCGAGCTTCTCGAGAACTCTAATATTACCCTATTTAAAACAACATTTAATACACATCCAAACCCATCATAAATACATTATTTAATACTCATACTAAATACATACCTTAAACAATAGATCTCCCTTAGATTTAGTCCATGATCCTCTCAATAAAAGAGGGTTTCAAAACCCTTTTCTCCAACTCCTCTCTAGATCAATTCCAAGCTTAAAACCCTTAGATCTTCCTCAAGGGTTTCACCACACCTTCCTCATCTCATAAGCTTAACATCCATAAGGTAGATCTTATCTTTGGATCAAAAGAAAATTTCTATCTCTAAATTTCTCTACAACTCAAACCCTCTTTCTTCTTACTCTCTATTTCACTCTCTCTTTCCACTCAAGCAAAGGGATGCCCGTATGGGACTCCTCCCCCTTTTCTCTAACTTGTGAGAGGCTAGTGTGTTACACACACACCTATACAACATGTCTCACATCTACTTAACTCCTATGTACAATACATACACTTAAAGTGTATAAAGTAAATGTGGTTCCCTTGTGACCCACAAATACACAAGCACAGTGCACGCCGCACATGACCTATACTGTTCCCAAAAACTCGGGTTATTATATTCACCCCACCTTGTAAATTTTTGCCCTTGAAAATTGATAAGGTATACAGGTAACTAAATTACAAAATGTAGAAGTGAAACAACCCGCACTAACACATACAAGAGCATGGGAAATACAGAACCTGAATTTCACAATAAGAACGAACCATCAAGACTTTCGTGATGGTCCACATTCAATCTGCATGCAGTCAAGGGTGACCACACATTACGAAGAATCCCTGCATGACAATACCACACATACCCATATACAAGGACTAGAATTTCGTATGCTACCCATCCTGTCAGATAATTATATTTTTCCAACCAAGCACCCGTACTGTTAACATCCATATGCATTCAAACTTATCCACAAAACCTTAGGTACCTGCATAATCCATAAGACACACAACACATGTACCTGCAAAAAATTTCATCCATTCACTCCAACATCCATGTCTAATCAACCGCCATCCATAAAGATAACCAAACAGATATATATATAACCATCACCGTAGCTGTGATAATTAACAACAAAAAAATAGACGTACCGACCATATCATGATAGTTCGAATGATCTCCATCCCCACATTTCATCACTATTTTATAGACATAACATTTACATTTTCAAAATAATAATAATAATAATTTAACTCTCCTATGACGACCTAGTCGTCACCCTGCTCGTACTCCTCGTCATCGTCCTCCTCCTCAGAGCCGAAACTAGAGTCATCGTCGTCCTCCTCGTCATCGTCACCATCATCATCAACCTCCTCCTCCACAACCCCCTCCTTGGCCGTCTCCCTAGTAGCAACACCCGAGCTAGATGACCAAAAATAGCACCTCGAAGAACATCTATGCGCTCCCGGTATGTCTGTGGGAATGCGTGGGTCATAAGATCTATAAGAAGTGCCTCCTGAAACCTCTGGTGAAATCTAATCTCCCTCCCTTATAGAAGGATATCACGTATCATGCTACCATCGGTGGTAGAGAAGGGCTGTGAAGACGAAGTGGATGGAGCAGCTGGGCCGGGTGGTGGTGGTGGTTGAGTCGCCTGTCATGCGACCTGACTAACCCTCTTCCTCTTTTGACTGGTTCGTAGGCTCTTTAGGTTCCTAGTTAAATCTTGGGCGATGAATGGAATGATATTGCCTATTAGTATGGGCTCGTCCACTCCAATCTCAAAACCCTCTTTTCCATTGCGTAAGTCAAAGAGTCTTGAAATCAGACAGGCGTAGGGTAGGTGATTTATGGGTGGAGGGATGGCACCCCTTACATTGCTTTTATAGGCATGCACAATGCCCTTCATAGCCACCCTAGGGGCGCTAAACCACCTGTTGTGAAAGGCGGAGTGCAAAGCCCTCAAAAATGGCCCACGACGCTCCTGCTCGTGACCGATCGGGTACAATTTTTTCTTAAAAATAATGTCTAAAGGCCACATATGTGGCGGCAATTGGGACCTAATGATAGATTGTCTTGATGCAGTACTGCCGCCCGTAATGTCAGTGACAATAGTCTGGAAGTTTACTTCATGGGAAAAAGGGGGTTAAGAAAGCGGGTCCTAGATGAAGGTGTGAGGACAGTTCATGGCAATGGAAATGTCGCTATCGCCAAAAACAAATGCCCTTCCATCTACCTCAACGACAAGAGTGGTTTCTTCGGTATTAGTTTTAAGGGTCTCATAAAATAGCTTAACAAGCCTCGGATAGTACCGGGCTTAATGGCGCCAACAATGGTTTCAAACCATTAATGCCGAGGTACTCCGAAGTCCATTTTGTGGATGTAGGATCCCGAAAAACCTTTCATGCATTTCCCACTCGAGCTCAAAAATTTTGGCCCCCCACCAATCATTGGGTTGGGTCGGTGTAGATGATTGAGGTGGTGGAGGTGGTGCTTGTGGTGCCTTGCTACGAGAAGACGACAGCCGAATCGCTATCTTCTTTCTAAGTTGAGGGTTAGGGCTTGTAGAAGCCATCACAAGGTCTTTCAAACCAAATCAACAAAAACAAAGATGAATAAGCATAGAAATTACCTTTCTAAGCACTTCTATCGAGTCGGATTCGCAAAAACAAGTTGAAATTGGATGTGTTGAAGCCTTTGAGTGTGAATTCCAAACCCTAGCTCTCCAAAACCTTCGTTCGAGCGGAGGAAATGGGCAAAAATAGTGGACGCCCATATATATTCAGGTCCTTGCGCGAGCGATCACAAAACTATTTTGGTGCTCGATTTGTATAAGGCTCATGCAAGGGAGCTCAGAAACATCTTCTGGCTCAATTTCTGGTCTACTTTCACATTTTTGTGGTGTTGGCATCACATTTTGTGTAGTATAAAAGTTTTCTTTACAAAAACTCCTCTAGTTACACAATCACAAACCATAATTGACACTCTTTCACAAAAATTAAGCGTTGATTTAGATAGCATCATATCTTACAATTTCAAATAAAGCCATGCGATCTAGCTTTCTTCAAACAACTTAAGATATTATTCTCTCACATCCACTCCACGTTCCCAAGTTACTTCTTCTGCCGGGTGATTCCCCTACTGGACAAGCACTAAAGGAATACTCTTAGTGCATAGAATTTGTTCTTTTCAATCTAAAATTTGAATCTCTTCTTCTATCATGGTCATGTCTTTGTGCATCTCGATCGGCTGACCTCCCAAGATATGTGTAGGGTCATTTACATACTTTCGGAGCATGGATACATGGAACACATTATTTACCCGATCAAACAACGGAGGTAATCCAATGTTATAAGCGACCTCACCGACTCGACATAAAACCTCAAAGGGTCCAAGGTAATGGGGACTCAACTTTCCCCTCTTCCCAAATCTCATGATGCCTTTCATGGGCGATACTTTTACGAACACATGATCGCCAATGACATAGTCCATGCTTGTTCTTTTGATATCGGCATAGCTCTTCTGTCTGCTCTGAGCCGATTTGAGTCTCTCTATTATCAAACGAACAATGATAGCATTATCTTCAAGTAACTCTGGCCCTAATACAAACTTTTCGTCGGTCTCCTCCCAATTGATAGGCAATCTACATCGTCTTCCATAGAGGGCTTCATAAGGTGCTATTCCAATTCTCGTTTGAAAGCTATTATTATATGTAAACTCAATCAACGGTAGATGTTGATCCCATGATCCTTGTAATTCAAGCATACACGCTCTGAGCATGTCTTTTATCACCTGATTTACCCGCTCTATTTTCTCATCGGTCTGTAGATGGAATGCAAAACTGAAGTCCAATTGAGTACCCATGCCTTCTTGAAACTTCCGCCAAAATTTAGAAGTATATAATGGGTCACGATCAGAAACGATACTGCTAGGAATCCCCCGCAACCGCATAATCTCCTTCATATACGACTCCGCGAGTCTTCCTGTCGTGTACATCGTATTGTAGGGTAAGAAGTGAGTTGACTTGGTCAGTCGATCAATGACTACCCAAATGGCATTGTACCTTTTTGTTGTGCGCAATTATCCCACGATGAAATCCATGGAGATTGATTCTCATTTTCACTACGGTATGGGTAGAGGTTGCAATAACCTAGCAGGGTGTTTATGGTCTATTTTCACCTGCTTACATGTCAAACACCTTAACACATACTTGGCTATATCTTGCTTCAAACCTCTCCACCAGTAATTCTTCCTCATGTCCTAATACATTTTTGTGTTACCGGGGTGAATTAAATATCTAGATTTGTGAGCCTCGGATCAAATAGTTTGCTGCAGGACAGCATCAACGGGAATACAAAGGCATCCCCTAAATAGCAAAGAACCATCTTCCTTCACTGAGAACTTCGGTTTGGTGCCCTCAATCATATCTTGTCGAATCTTGATTAACTCTGGGTCTTTCATTTGTAGCTCGTGAATATACTCAAAGATCGTTGGTCTCACTGTGATGTTGGCCAAGAAAGCCCCTGTAGCTTGCACCTTGATATTTGTGTCATACAAAAGATATTTAAATAACTTTCATCTATGCATCCCCATGATAAGATTAGCTAACTGAGCCGAACCCTTACGACTCAAGGAATCTGCTATAATATTAGCCTTGCCTGGGTGATATTGTATGGAGCAATTATAATCCTTGAGAAACTCCATCCACCTTCACTGCCTCATTTTAATTTTTTCTGTGTAAATAAGTACCTGAGGCTCTTATGATCGGTGAAGATCTCAAAGGTCTCACCGTACAAATAATATCTCTAGATTTTCAATGCAAATATAGTCGCTGCTAGTTTCAGGACATGTGTCGGGTAGTTCTTCTCATGACCTTTCAGCTGCCTCGACCCACAAGCAATCACTCTCTTGTTCTGGTTGAGCACACAGCCTAAACCACTATGTGAAGCATCACTATATACCGTAAACCCTCCACTGCCTGAAGAACTCGCTAGTACTAGAGCTGAAGTGAGTCTCTTCTTGATTTCTTGAAAACTCTTTTCGCACGCTTCATTCCACTCAAATCTCACTTCCTTTCTTGTGAGGCTCGTAAGGGGTCTCGATATTATCAAAAATCCCTCCACAAAATGTCGGTAGTACCCAGCTAGGCCAAGGAAACTACGGATATTTGTTACTATCTTTGGTTGTTCCCATTTCACCACTGCTTCGATCTTAGCCGGATCTACTGTGACACCCTCCTTTGAAATGATATGTCTCAAAAAGCTAACTTTCACTAACCAAAACTCGCACTTACTAAGCTTGAAATACAACTGGTGTTCACGCAGAGTCTGTAGAGTGATTCTCAAATGTTCTTCATGATCCTTCGATTTTGAATATACCAGAATGTCGTCGACAAATACTACAACGCAAGTGTCCAAGTGTAGTTTAAACACTCGATTCATCAAGTCCATAAACGACGTCGGTGCATTCGTCAAACCAAACAACATCACTAAAAACTCGTAGTGTCCATACCGTGTCCTGAACGTCGTCTTCTGGATGTCCTGCCTTGACTCTCAGCTGATGGTATCCAGATCTCAGATCGATCTTAGAGAAATACCTTACTCCTTGTAACTGATCAAATAAATCGTCAATCCTAGGCAATGGATATTAATTCTTGATGGTTAATTTGTTTAATTGGCGATAGTCGATGCATAGCCTCATTGACCCATCCTTCTTCTTGACAAACAAGACCGGTGCTCCCCAAGGAGACACGCTCGGCCTTACAAATCCCTTATCTAAGAGCTCTTGTAATTGCTTTTTTAATTCCTTCAACTCAGTAGGAGCCATTCGATACGGTGCTTTAGAAACGGGCTCCGTTCCAGGTGCTAAGTCCATAGCGAACTCCACCTCTCTATCAGGAGGTAATCCTGGCAATTCCTCTGGAAAGACATCCTCAAACTCACGTGCAACCGCAATCTCTAAAATGTTGTTCTTTCCTTCCTTGTCTTCCTTCAAGAATGCCAAGTAACCACTGCATCCCTTTCTGATCAAGCGCTCGGCTCTGACGACGGACACAAGTGGCAGAAACTTCGTTCTCACCCCTACAAATTGGAATGATCTCCTTGTATTCGGTCTAAAGATAACCACTTTGTTCTTACAATCGACCATTGTACAATGAGTTGATAATCAATCCATGTCAAGGATCACGTCAAATTCTTGCATATCCAACATAACTAAATTTACTGCTAGTTCAAAGACATCCCCATCTCTGATGGTTACTATCACCGACTTACAAACCAAGTCCGTATCAACCGATTCCCCAATCGGAATAGATACAGTCAAGATAAAATCCAGTATTTCTGGGTTGACCTTCATCTTCTTTACAAATCGAGGAGTAGTAAATGAATAGATAGACCCCAGGTCTATCAATACTCTAGCTTCATAGGCTACGTCGCTTCCCTTTCTGTATAATTATAAGGTACCTATATCATACATATATATATATATATCGATAACATACTTATACATCAAAATTTATATACAGGGATGAGTCTACTTTACTCCTACATGGATGCACCTTCTCTATCTAACAACTTTAAATTGAAAATTTTAATTTTAAAAGAAAATCTCACCTTGGATAACATCATTGACATTCTGTGCTTCCTGGGCAGTAACCGCATAGGCTCTTCCTTGCACGACCGGCTTCTTTGATTATATCAGTCCGGCATGAAAGCAAAAGCTGCGCTCTCCTTGTTCATCTCAGGGAAATCTCGGATTATGTGTCCTATCTTCCCACACTTGAAACAACCCCGAGTACCCTGTATACAATCCGCTGCTTTGTGAGACTTGCCACACTTGGCACAAGTCTCAACTATTGTAGAAGATGCTGCCCATGAGAAACCCTAGGAAATTGATACTCTAATAGTGGTAACAGGGTTTTCATATCTGATCGGCCTCCTAGACACAAGCATAGATAGTCTAGAATAGTTTGTCAACATCGGTCTAACGAAACCCATCTAAAATTGTTGCCTTTAAATGGGTGCTACGAATCGCGGCTTTTTATTCACCAGCTCATAGTTTCCCACTGTACTCTGCTCCATCTTTCCCCTTCCTTGCTAGTCTCTTCTCTGGTATCGATCCTCTTATCTTTCTCGATCACCAGAACCTTGCTCATAACCTCTCCATAGGTTTTCAATTCAAAGGCCGACACTCTTCCCCTGATATCTAGCCTCAAGCTGCGTTGAAGCCTCTTGGCATTCATCAAGTCGGTAACCACGTACTCAAGGGCAAAGCGCGTGAGTCTCATAAACTCTACTCTGTATTCCCTTACTAACATCTTTCCCTGTTCAAGTTGAAGAAATTTTACTTCCATCTGGTTACGCACGACTTCAGGGAAATACTATTTGTTGAATTCAGTCATGAATTTATCCCATGTCCATGGCAATCCTGGGGTTTCCTGAGCTCTAGTCCTCAACACAAACTTCCACCATGGGTGTGCTTCCCCATCCAACATATACACTGCGCAACGGATACTTTCATCCTCAGTGCATGTAAGCACACTGAACACCTTCTCCATCTCACTTAGCCAATTTTCTGCATCCATTAGCTCTGCTTGCCCTGAAAAACTTGAAGGATGCTTCCTCTTAGACTCTGTGAACACTGAGGGCAATGGTTGTGTAGTACCCACTGGAGGCATAGGTGGCGGCTGATACTGGTCATTGGCATTATGTGCTGTCAAGGATGCCGCTTGCTGAGCCATGGCATTTGCCATGGTTTCCATGGTATGCATTATCCTCTGATGCTCTTCCCTTTCTTCATTTCTTTCTCTTACCCTCTCTTGTTCTCTCTGATCTCTATCTTGATTCCCCTCTTGGTCTCTGTTCCCTTGACTACTGCCTCCTGGGGCATCACTACTCCCCAACGGCACTCTATTTGAAGCCGAGACAAAACCATCTCTGCACTGTAAGTTTCTATCATGGCCGCTCCTTGGTCGGCCCCTCCCTCTAGAAGACATAACGTTTTGCAATCATGAAACTACAGTTTCATTAGCAGAAGGTCTTATGCTCTGATCAAAATTTATCAAAAATTGTAAAAGAAAAACGGTCTGATACAAACTGTGACAGCCCGAATTTCGTCACCCCAAAACCAGTGCCATTGACACGACCCTCGAGGTCGTGCCCCATATACATGCATGGAACATTTGGTATATCCACACAACTAGAAAACAAAACATGCACTAAAGACCTAATACATAACTGAAACTCCAATTCTATAAGATAAAGCCAACATATAGCCCAAAAGATAGTTCTGATCTCATGCCACTGCATGAGCAAAAGAATCAACCCGAACCATCGGTGACTAAACAGCTGTCCCATCAGATGGTTCGCCAAAAGAATGTCTAACAAAATTTCTATTATCTTATACAAAAGGCTAGACATACCAAGCCATACAATCTCTCTCACAAAATGATCAAAGTACGCAGAGGGTCCTCTAGAAGAACTCCTCAGGAGGGGGCTCTGACTCTTCCCCAGGCACGTAATCAAAATCCTCTGGATCAACGTCTCCCGAAGCAGCGACAGCTGCTAACACTGGACCTGTGACGAATAGTCGAAGGAGTGAGCTACATCATAGCTCAGTAGAGAATTAACTGAATGAACATATAAGTCTATCTTACTCACATATATTCCATGACATTTTAAAACATGATTTATCAATGAAAGATAGCTGGAAAACAGTTTTAGTTACTGAAAGCATGAACTGAATGCATCTGTTACTCTACATGTGTTAACTTGTTTTCAACTTGTTCACACGGGCCAGGAGATCAGTTTTGAAACTTAAATCAAATAACTTAAATATTCCTCGAGCAGCATAGCCTCGAGCCCCGATGGAATACCCACCATTGTCATCCAATTGAACTATATTTCAATGTAACATAACCTAAGTCCATTTCTCATAAGCGACGGGGCACATAACTCATATACATCCTTGGGATGTCTTACTAGTGTACGGATTAGCCGCCGTATCGGTCACGGATATTCTGCCGAGTTAGTCATGGATATACCGCCCTTTCGGTGGGGTATTCTATGAACCTCAAATCAATTATGCAAAATACATGTAGTTTATCACCATGTAATCGTGTTAATTATAATATTCAAAGTTTGTTCAAGGCTCATTCACATAATTTCTCATTTGACTATACATCCCTGGGATGTCACATACTCTTATGCATCGCCTAGATGCTCACATCTCATACACATCCCTAGGATGTCATGCACTAATATGCTTACTAGTTTCTTACTCAATGTACACACACACACACACATCTTTAATTCACGTACTTAAGCTCAATTTCGATTAACAAGTAAATGACTATGCTCTCAACACACACATGTACATATCACATTACTACATATATGATTTCATAATCAAGGGTACATGTTCAGAGTATTCCCTACCTCAAAGCAAAGTCATCACCCAATCACATCAATATCACAACCATACGTCAAACCTACACTACATGAATCAAAATAATTAAAAAAAAGCTCACAAGGATCTAGGGAGTTATAACTCTAAAGAACTAATTAAAATAAAACAAACATCTATGCTAGACCTCGCGTGAGCGACCACTTGTCCTCACGCGATCGAACACTCACCCTCGCTCGAGCGATTACAATCGAGGTCACTTGAAGCTCATGCGAGCCCTCGCACGAGCGAGCTTCCCTTTACAAAACTGTCTCGCACGAGCGAGCGAGCGTAGAACTTATTTTCTCACTATATTATCTCCCCCTCACACGAGCGAGCTATTATAACCGTGCTTGCGAGGAACAACTACATCTATAGCTCAAGCTTCTCGAGAACTCTAATCTTACCCTATTTAAAATCGCATTTAATGCACAACCAAACCCATCATAAATACATCATTTAATGCTCATAATTAACTAAATACATACCTTAAATAATAGATCTCCCTTAGATTTAGTCCATGATCTTCTCAACAAAAGAGGGTTTCAAAACCCTTTTCTCCAACTCCTCTCTAGATCAATCCCAAGCTTAAAACCCTTAGATCTTCCTCAAGGGTTTCACCACACCTTCCTCATCTCATAAGCTTAACATCCATAAGGTAGATCTTATCTTTAGATTAAAAGAAAATCCCTATCTCTAAATTTCTCTACAACTCAAACCCTCTTTCTTCTTACTCTCTATTTCACTCTCTCTTTCCACTCAAGCAAAGGGATGCCCGTATGGGACTCCTCCCCCTTTTCTCTAACTTGTGAAGAGGCTAGTGTGTTACACACACACACCTATACAACATATCTCACATCCACTTAACTCCTATGTACAACACATAGACTAAAAGTGTATAAAGTAAGTGTGGTTCCTTTGTGACCCACAAACACACAAGCATAGTGCATGTCGCACATGACCTACACTGTTCCCAAAAACTTGGGTTATTACAGTAATTGTTCCTTTAATTCTTTCAACTCAGTTGGAGCCATCCATAGAGTGCTTTAGAAACTGGCTCCGTACCTGGTGCTAAGACAATTGCGAATTCCACTTCTCTATCCGGTGGCATTCCTGATAACTAATCTGAAAATACATCCTCAAACTCACAAGCAATCGGAATGTTGGTTATGACGTGCTTCTCTTCCTTTTGCTCTTGTAGAAAATCAAGGTATCCACTACATCCATTCTTTATCAAGCGCTCTACTCGGATTGCGAATATAAATGGTATGATGGTCGATCACATACCAAAGAACCTGAATGATCTATCTCATGTGGGACGAAACGTGACTATCTTCCTTCGAAAATCAACGCTCGCATTATGAGAGGATAACCAATCCATGTCAAGGATCGCGTTGAATCCTTGCATATTGAATAGAATCAGATCAACTACTGCCTCATGAATTGTATAATCCCTAATCGCGACAACCATCAACCTACACACCATGTCAGTGCTCACGGAGTTTCTCGTCGGAAGTGATACCGCCAAGATAAACTATAATGGTTCGGGAACGACTTTCATCTTTCGTGCAAATTGAGGTGTTACAAATGAGTGGGTAGACCCTGGGTCTATCAACCCTCGAGCCTTATAACAATAATAGTCACTCTCCTAGTATATTTGTAAGGTACCTAAGTTGCATACGCAAAATCTACTTAGATGTATGTAAAAGTATCAAGTAATTCTAAACTAGCAATGAAAAAGGAAAGTATATTGATTGTTTACTATCCTATCATGTTTCATGCACCGTCTTCATCTAAATCTAATAGATTAGTTTGACAACATATATGAAGTAATACCTTGGATCACTTCGGTATGCTGAGCATCCTGAGTAGTGACTGCATATGCACAACCCTGAATCGTAGGCTTCGTGGTCCTTATCGATTGTGGTGTAGAAGTTGTAGCAGTCTTCTCCTTCCTCAATAGTAGGCAATCTTTGATCATGTGCCCCATCTTTTCACACTTAAAACATCCACCAGTTCCCCTCCTACAGTCTGTCGTCTGATGTGCACTGCCATAAAGGGCACAGGTCTCTGCAGGAAAGGACGATGCAACCTTTAAAAACCCATGTGTAACTGATACTCCCGTAGAAGAAACAAGGCTTTTATGACGGAAAGGTTTCACTTGTATAGGCATCGGTGGCCTCATATAGTTTACTTGGGTAGGTGGTCTCGAAAGTGGTGCTGTAAATCTCAGCTTTTTATTCATCGATTCATAATTTCTCATTCTCCCTTGACCAATTTTGCCTTTACTCTACTGATCATGCCTTTGATATAATTCTTGGATGTCTCTCTCTGCCACAATTGCCTTTCCCATAACTGCCCCATACGTCTCTAGCTCTAATACGAAAATCTTATCCCATATATTCGGCCTTAAGCCACGTTCAAATTGTTGGCCTTCATCAATTTCGTGGCCACATATTCAGGAGCGAATCTTGAAAGTCTCATAAACTTTGTACCATATTCCTGTACGATCATCCCTCCTTGTTCCAAAGTCGTGAACCTTACTGCCATCTGGTTCCTAACTTGTCTCGAAAAATACTCTTTGTTAAATATTTCTACAAACTCATTCCATGTCCATGGTTCATCTGGACTCTCGTGCTCTCTCCTCACCAACATCGCCTTCCACCAAGTATCGGCATCTCCCTCTAACTGAAATGGAGCCCAACTCACCTTTTCCTCTTCGGTATATGGTAATCTTAATAGGAGATTCTCTATCTAATTCAGCCACTTTTCCACTTCTAACGGATTCATCTAACCATAAAGCTAGGAGGTTTTAATCTCCTAAGCTCTACAAATGATGATGGCTGTGGTGGCATAGGAGGTGGTGTCTGAGGTTGTTGTTGATGGCTATTTGCATTGTTAGCTGCCAACAATGCTGTTTGTTGAGCCATAGCGGTTGCCAGGGCTTCCATGGCTTGAGCCATCCTTCGTCTCTCTTCTCTATCTTGCTCTCTTTCCTTATCACCTCCTTGACTTCTTCTTTCCGGAATAGTTGTCTCCGGAACATCTCTATTCCTGATCAAAACTCTATTCGAACTAGTGGGAATCTCATCCCCACTTCTTAGATTCCATTTATGACCACTCCTTGGCCGTCCTCTACCTTTATTAGACATATGTTCTGTAGACATGAAACTATGGTTTCATTAGCAGATGGTCTATATACTCTGAAAACATATCTCAAACATGTAACACATGTCTAAGATAAATCAGAACCTTCTAAATCTTAGCTTTGATAAAACTGTGACAACCCGAATTTTCGCATCCGAAAACTTGTGCCGTCGGAACGCTGATAGGGCAATCCTCGAACGAACTGAACACTCGAACACTTGGTACATCCACACATAAGGCAAAAAACAAAGCACCAACTCTAACTATACAGATAGAATCATCATATAACCAAAAGAAATTTCCAGTTCTACTATCAAAGTGCGCTCAAAATAACGGTTCTAATCCCATGTAGAGCCACATGGACAAAAGAACTGAAAAGAACTACCGATGATGGCCATCCATCACCGAAACATGGTTCACAAAATAATAATTTACATAATTACATGTATTTGAATTCTAAACACAATGGCTAGACGTACCAAGCCTGAACTACACACCAAAATCTCAAAAGAATGTGACCACAATTCCCCCAAAGGGAAATAATCCTCAGGGGAAGGTTCTAACTCTTCCTCTGGCACGAACTCAGGATCCTCAAGCTCACGATCCTAAGTACCAGTGTCTACACTTGTACCTATGATGTATAGTCGAAGGGTGAGCTAACAGCTAAGCTCAATGGGGAAAAAGTCCATAGCATGCTTATCATCACATCACACATATATCTCATGACAGATATCAAAATAAATGAGGAACTGAAATCAAAAGCATTTGACTCAAAATGAAGCTGATTTAGATGCAGGTTTTAAAGTTAATCATATGATTTACAAAGTCTTTCACACAACACAAGAAGAAATTAAAATTGATCACTTAACTACACTCTCGAGCATATATAACATCGAGAGCCACAATATACCGATGGGACTACCCACCATCGTCGTTCAATGAACTATTTTATAATGATGCCAAGCCCCTGAGCTGCGTTAACAGGGTCACTTGTTCTTCACATCGACCATTCGCTGTCCGTAATGTTCGGATATCCCACCGTACCGGATACACAAGTTGTACGGATATCCCTTCGTACCAATCATGGATATCCCGCCGCGTTTGTCACGGATATACCTCCTCGTTGGTTGGATCCATGTTGGTCACGGATATACCGCCTCGTCGGTTGGGTATTCGCTCACAAACCTCAAATCCAAGTGTAAAATTTAACTTATAGTTTCTCACCATAAATTGTGGTAATTTATAAGTAGGTTTGGAGTTTGGAAACTGAAATTCACACTCACACATATTCATGTCATACTAAGTTCACACACACACACATATTCATGTCTTACTAAGTTCACACACACACACACACACATATTTACACTTGAATCCGTGTACAAAGCTCATGCATGTTGAATAACGAAGTTTCATGATTTTCACACACACATATTGATCATATCAAAATTTATATGCTGATTGTAACAAAGGCACATATTATAGGATTTTCTCTACCTTAACTCGAAATCCACACGAAGGTCTTTTCTTTACACGAGCACCTTCACCTCACAAGTTCTTGGTCTTAACCTAAAATACATCAATTCATGTCCTATACGTTAGAGGTGACAAAGAAAAGGAAGTCTCAAAAGTCAATTTTCTCAAAACTAACAAATGCCAGAATCTGGCAAAATCGATCGATCGAAATATATTTCGATCGAATGGTTTCCTCCGAAAAACACACTTATCTCTATTTGTATAACCAGTCCCACACTTGATCGATCGGTTCACAAACCGATCAGTCGGTTTCTAAATCGATCAATCGGTTTACTCAGAAGTCGATCTCTTCTTCACATCTCATTATGTCGATTCTACAGGAACCTGTTGACTTCACAGGCAATCCTGTCGACCCTTTAGGCAACCTGTCGACCCTTCAATGGAGCCTGTCGATACAAAAATCGATCGATCGAATTTTCATTCGATCAATCGGTTTTCACTCAGAAAACCATCTTTCTCTGTTCTGTAAAATCTCTTCACATTCTGTCAAAATTGATTGATCGGTTCTCCTTTTGATTGATTTGTTTTGATGGACTCTCAGCAACACGGGTTACTTCTCTTAAGTTTATTTTTCCCCAAATTCTTAACACATTTATTATAACGTTTTTAGGGCATTTATTGCCCAACCACACATCATGGTTGCACATTAAATTCTAATTCTTTAAGGCATTTATTACTCAACTACAAATCATAAATACACATGATTTTCGAACCTAGATTCTTACCTTAATTCCGAAATCTTTATTCATCAATAGTCCAATCCTTTATATTTTTGGCTCCTCTTTTCTCACACATCAAAGGGTTTAAAAACCCATCTCCTTGCGATCAAATCGAACACACACGAGATTTGATCCCTCCTTAATTCATTGAAAGGAAGTAAGAGCTCTCTTTGTCTCTTCTCTTCTTTACAAACAAAGTCTCAAATAACGAAGCAAAGAACCCAATTTCTTATCCAAGTGTGACCTTTATACTTAAAGTTTTAGTTTGGGTGTTAAGCTGGTACACCATACGTTGGTGTACGTCATCTCACCTAATGGTTAACTTATCTTTAGTTTTTCATCCTTGTTCACCTAACGAATCACATTTATCATCTTAAACTACGTGACCCGTCGGGCACACATCCTGAGTCGAATGGTTTGGAAATCCAAATTTTTGGGATGTTACACTAGGGCTACAATGGCAGAGAAAGAAATTATAAAAATCGTGAAAACCTTTCAAAACTCGTAGACAAGTTTTAAAATCACATTAATTAACCAATCACAATTTTGAATTTAAAAATCTAAGAAATTCTTAATTAATCATACTAATCATTGATATTGAGTTCTTAAACCTATAAAGAATTAGCTATTCATTACTTCTACTAAATCGAAAATAATTGTAAAAGACATAATTGAAAATACATAATTTAAATTACTGGAATTAAAAAGACAGAAAAGACATAAATTAAATATAAACAATGTTTTTTATCTTCGCTTCCCAATCTTAGTCATCAATTAAGATCGAGAATTCCTTGGATGATTTTTCTGAATGCAGGGCTCTCTTATTTATAGATCCATAAGAGACCGATTACAATAATTTAGGACTCTATTCTAAGCAAACTACCTATTAAGACTTTTCCTAAAACTAAACTACCGAATACATATCCTTCTTTGTTTGATACTTCCTGAATCGTGGAGAATCTTTCTTCCTGGTATTCAACAACAGTAGATCCCACAGGACATCCTTGAATCGTGGGATGCATGACCTCTTCACATGAATTACGATTTTGCATGGTTCTGTGCTCTCACGTAAACCTCTAGGAGTAAATCGTATAGCTTTAAATGGTGAAATCGTGAATACGATTTTATATTTACACTAGATTCTTTATACGATTCTTCCTTCGATCGCTCATAGCCCTTCTTCGATCTCTCTCAGTCATCTAAGCTTCTCTCGTAGTGCTTTGCAAGCTCTTGTAAGCCAATTGTATGCTTACGACTCTTGATTTGTTCAATCGTAAAGTTACGATTTGTACTTTCTCTGGCTTAAACTTACGATTTCCTTTTTATTCTCTTCGACTGCATCATGAAGGGATTGTAGGGCTTACGATTTCTTTTAATTCTCTCATAAGCTGAGATTTCAACTAAGATTTTGACCTTTTGTGTTGCGATCTTCTCTTTTGTGCTCTCGAAGTCCTTTTTGGCATTTTAATTTTTTTTCTTCTTCTGTTTGCTGATCTAAATATTCACTATCAAAACATTGTTAGTATCAAATCATGGCCTATCAACATTCAAATGAGGGTATAAATATGGTAAAATCCTTTTTGGCATTTTTATTTATATTCTTCTTCTTTTTGTTGATCTAAATAACCACCATCAAAGCATTGTTACCATCAAACTATGGGTTATCAGCACTCAAATGAGGGTATAGATATGGCAAAATATGTGAATGATAACTCTACCCCTGATGTATCGTGACCAAAATTCCTATTATCTGCTTATATCATAATTAAGGTCTATCGATTGATGGTCATGATAAATCTCAACTTAAAAATTGAAATCTCCTTCAATTTAATTTTCCAATTATAGTATATATATATATATATATATATATATCAATTTTATCGCTTGAACGCAATCTTCGCGATAACATGGAGACTTAGAAATTTGATGCCCTCTAGAGATCAAATTCTAACTTTCATGTTATCAGTTTTAGCACAATAGCGACTACCTTACTTTATCTTTATATTGGGATGCTATATAAATATATGCGTTCCAATGTAATATAACATTGAATTTAATTCTTTCTATTATTTAAATAATGTTATGCGTTCATCTTGATTATATTGTAGAAGTTACGGATAGGTGCGGTCATGTATGTGAGAGAGTAAGATCATGCTTGCACTTGGGTGTGGTGTTTCGCTGAGACGATATCGAAGTGGGGATCACATCGTATTCGCATACTTCACAACTCATAGTGGTACGCGACATCATGACGAGTGTGATACGTGAGAATTAAGTGTAACCTCGTACACGATGTCGTATATGGTGATCCTATCACCCCTGAGCCTTAAATATGATAAATTAAGCGTAGGACTTGTTGAAGGTTAAATTCAGATTAAGTTAAGTGTTAAGTTACGAGTCTGTAAGATATAAAAATATATGAGTATGATAATAAGACGCTACTGTGTAGGTCAACATAAGATTAAAAACTTAAGTCTGTACTTGTCATTTCTTACGTAGCCACCGTAAGGTCCACAACGTCTACAGTCAAAATGGGTCTCAGAGAAGACAGTATGAGTATGTTATGAGTTATGTTGGTCAAATTTTCGTAGAGACTGGATGGGGTGTATGAGTATGATATGGAGGGCATTATGTTATGGTGGTAAGCTACTATGATGACCCTCACATGGTAGACTCGAATAACGACTCTGACAAAGGTCGTATTAGGATTTATGAGTACGTTAGGTACGCCCATGCGATGTACAGATACATGCGATGTTGTAATAAAATATGTTAAGTAAAGGAGTTATGGTGAGGAATATTACGATTGGAGTTTTTAGATCATGATCTTGAATTTATTACATGATATAAACTCTACGTTATGTAGAAATATGTTATTTCCTTCTTTCCGATATATCGCTATGCTATTATTATGACTCATGAGATGCACCCACAATGCACCTAAATAGTGTAGGACAGATTGGTGATGTATCCACTGAGTTTACGTGACTGAGTAAACTCATCCCGCGAAAAACTAACAGTTGTAGGCGACTATCGATGGAGTGGATGCTAGTTATTTTGATCTTATTGGCGTTGACTTCATTTACCCGGTAGACGCAGAGTACCAGGAGCTTGGGAGGGCGATGTAGCAGGTTACCAGGAGGACTTTGGTGCTGATTTTGACCCGAGTGCAGACTACTGATAGTTGCAGTTTCGGTATTGAGATTAGTTTCGTGCAGTTATTGTCTACTTATAGCCTCGTAGTTTTCATTTATGTCTGATCATTATTTCCTCATCTCGATTATTAGATATTTCATTAATTTTTATCGCATTTATTCATTATTTATGGTTGCTCATTTATTTCGTTCTATTATTGTTGGATTCACGAATTTCGTGGAGCCATATTACGTGAGAACTCTGATTATGTGTATGTCTGCTTAGCGTATCTTGGATGTGTGCGGGTTGTAACTTGAAATTATAGGCCATCAGGATGCGGTACAATTTTGGGTCGGGACAGGATTTGATTTTGTTAGATACTTTGGGCATAATATTTTACTCTAGCTGTGTTTGTTGGACCTCCAAAATTAGGTTACCCGACGGTCAAGGAGCATGCCTGATTCGGCAAGCTAATACACCCGGACCTGATCCAACTTAGTCAAGGGTACATGCCGATCTCACAGGAAAAATTTACCCGACACACTTCAAAATGCACTAAACCCCTCTACATATATATTGAGCTAAACCGACTGATCGACTTGGTTCAAAATCTCCTAAACTACTCTAATCCTTTGATAATATCCGGCTTACCCGATCTTTACAGTGAAACCCAACCCAAAATTTGATGCTTCATGCCCGACTGACTGCGGGCCATGTTTATATGCATGATCCGATTAAAATTGGGTCGGCGGGTCGGGTATCTAGTTGGCCGGTACTCGAGAACCCTAATTTTGCACCCAAGTTTTGACCTGCATTTACTTTGTCCATTCAGTGAAAGCTAAGCATAATAGAAATTAGAGAGTGGCTTTTTCTTAGTTGATGACTACCAGTAAAGGGATAATGGCTCATCACCGACATTGGTGTTAAATGATCTTCCACCATTACAATGTCCCTTTCCATTGTCGCACCATTCAAGTTTGATTTACTATTGTACCAAGTGGTAGACATCTATGATCAATCTAAATTGCTCAAGTACAATCCATAGTTGGAATATGCCCCAATCAAATAATCATGCTTATAAGTGAATGTAAATCATTCGATCAATGAACTTTAATATCAACCATAAAAATTAAGAACAATCATTGATATTAGATTGCATAGATCGGATGATTCCAATCTCCCAAAAGGTGTGATTTTTTTACTCATGGCCCTTCAATTGATAATCACTTTCAATGTAAGAATTTCCAATATCATAAGCCAATAAGTGGTGGAATGTCGTTTAAAAACCATTTGGTGCATAAATGACAGTTAGTGAGTCAATCCTAAGAATAAAAGATTTTATTTGGGTAGCTTTAAATGCATCCAATCAATCTTGTTGGCCACCTATGCTTTAAGCCATTGATTGGTTTAAATTTGAAGATGGAGATTATTTTTCTCCCCAATCTTCCACAAAAGGGATCTTGTGATTATGGCACACCTATCAGATGGTTAGTTTACGATTCCACATGGAGCATATTCCAAAAACGATGCCCTGAAATCACATGGCACACATAACGCTCCAACTTGACTTTAGGGCTATGCTTTTGAGATCTTTGTCATGGGAAATAAAAAAAATACCCTATGTAGGTGCGCCATGATCTCAAGATCCTTGTGTGGAAGATTTGAGCAAAAAATAATTTCAGTGTAGGTGCCCAACAAGATTAGGTGGGTGCTTTTAAAGCTACCCATTTGATCTTCTCCCGATGGTTTAAGACCCCTGCCTGGTTACCCATCTCTCAACTTGAAGAAACTTTTTGGTTGGAACTTGGAAGAGACAAGAGATGGAAGAAACGATGTATTTTGTGGTTTTAGTTTCTTTGGTTTTGATTATCTCATGGATTATGAAGATAATACACTTGATTTGGTGGAAACCCATGAGGATGCAAAGATTTTTGAGGGAACAGGGAATCAGGGGACCACCCTACAGATTGCTGTTCGGAAATTTAAAGGAGTTCATGGGGATGATGGAGGAAGCAAAATCGAAACCTATGAATCTATCTCACAAGATTGTGCCACGTGTTTCTCCGTTTCTTCATCAAACGGTTACGAATTATGGTACACTTTATCGATGATAACTTATTGTTTTTTTATTTGAATTTCTTATGGATATATTTTGCAGGAGCTCATGTGTATTTCTTAGAGCTGATCAGTTGGAACTTGGTCACTGATTGGCAACAGTGGTTTCATCCATTGTCACCAAATTCTCCCAATTGTTTCAAAATTTTGCGACTAATTGCGAATTTACCCGAATTAATCATGAATTAATCACGGATTATTTATAAATTATTATCTTTTTGAAAATTTGTGAACAATTCCCAAATAACTTTAGAATAATTGGCGATTTTTCCAATAAATCGTATTTTCCATATATTTTTAAATATTTTTATACTTTTAAATTTTCTTTATTTTTATTTTTTATATTTTCTCTCGGATTTTCTCCAAGAATTTTGCTAGATTTTTCGGAATTTTAACTTTGCCCAATTATTATTGTTGAACCCCGACTTGGTGATTAAATATAGTATCATCAACTGTTTCTTACAAAGTATACCGAGTAAATATTTAAAATCAGTTTCAGCCATTCATTTTAATAGTATTAAATGTTTCAATCACAGCATTTTGACCTTTGGTTGGAGATTGATTCTAGATGAAAAATGGTGCCACATGATCAGAAAAAAAAGTAACCCCTTCAAAAATTTTCATAGGAGCTCAATATTTGTGCTATTTGATCCTTTTTTTTCCTTAGTTAATGTTTCCACCATGGTATAAACCACGGAGCCGATGGCGATACAGATCGGCGATAAGTATCGGTTGCTCGGCACACTAATGTATCGGCGCCCATAAGTATCAGTATCTCAACTCGGTATCGGTATTTGGCCGATATGAGCCTGTATCAGCTGATACGTATTGATTATCGGTTTCATCCGATATCTCTATTTTTTATTTTTATTTTATTTTATTTTTAAATTAGCCGATCGCCCTTGGTTTCCTTCCCATCTTTTTTGTTTTAGCCGGAAGTAAAATGAATCGGTTCTGTTTCAATGGTTGAATATAGGGGTACAAGTTCGGGTATTTGAATCGTACCGAAAATAATTTTCATTTCGTTTCAGCCGGAGGTAAAATGAATCGGTTCGGTTTCGGTTTTATTTTTATTTATTTTAAAACTGAAATCGAACTAAAACCCAAATATTTTGGGTTTGATTTAGGTTTTTTGTTATTTTTAACCTTTTTTCGGTTTTTCCAAGTTTTTATTAAAAATTTTCGTTTTTCAAGCGGGAACCCCAATTTTTCGTTTGATTGGAACGATCGGTGACAAAGGTCCGGCGGATTAAGGATTGTATAAAAAAGAACATTTTTATTTTGTGATTGAAAGCCCTAGTGAAACGCTTTTAAAATGGACAAGTAGAAAGTAAATATTGAAAATCAATCTAAGCCGTTCATTTTTAAAGCGGAACACATGATGGATATGTTTTCCCAGTCCATTCTTAGACAGCAGGAATCTTTGGTTCACGGTCTTTGAATCAACGGTCCAGATGAAAAATGGTGCTACATGCAAGAAATTTAGATCCTTTTCTAATAGCCAAAAGATCCTTTTCTAATAGGCCAAAACCTCCTTTTCTAATAGGCCAAAACCAAACAGATAGGATGAAAATATCGACCAGGATAAAAATAATAAATTAATAAAATTAAATAAAATTAAAAATGGTGCATTGGGGGAATTTAAATCATATTATAATACCAACCATTATTTTTTATTATAATAGCTGTTATGAAAGTTCATCAACTGATTGATTCTCGTACGTCCACTTATAGGTGTTACTTGACGCGACTCTCTGGCCGTCATTTAAAGGCCAAGACGATTTTTGAATGATCTTAACCCATAACTGGTTTAAGATGTGGGTGATCCGTATTCTCTAATTGATTGTTCATAGATTAAAGTTTTGATCTATAGTATATAATCCCAACCATTATTTTTTATTTTAATGGCTGATATTAAAATTCATCAATGAGACAAAAATACCCCTACAATCTATGTACTCTAATTATTAATTATTTTGACTTGAAAATAATCAATGCACAGCTAACATACACCTGCCTGGCGTGATTGTGATGATTCAAAGTCAACGCGTTTAAAACTGTGCTTGCCTTGTCATGGGGTGCGTAGCTCCAAACTGTCTCTTACAAAAATACAAGATTTATTTTAATAACATAGCGAGTCCTTATCCGCCACCTCATTCAAATACTAATAGAGACTAGTAGAACTCACGTGATGTGCACGTGTAATCTTTGTGCAAGGTAGAAATATTCTTCGATATTTGTATTCGCGCCTGTCAGATTACTCGTGGGCGGCTACACTGAAGATTGTTGACCAGATTGAATCAGACAATTATGACCATTTTTCATTCAAATCTTTCACACAATATAAAATTTGGGGTAATCCAAGATATTCCTAATGAATTAATTGGTGGACGATAATAGGATCTATCTCAGATCCCAAGGCTACAAATCTATTATAAAATAATAATTACTTACATTAAGGAAAAAAATGACATGCACTGCATAAGACCTTTCCTAGCAACCAACGCTTGAATCCCTCATCGTGCTCTTCACAATTTTGGATTTGTTATCGCTGTCAATTACTACGTCTCACAATGATCCACTTGAGCACCAACCACTTCTATCCACCAGCAAGCAATGGTTGAATAATGGAAGCATACATCAAAGTGCAATGAAGGTAAGACAACCTTTGAGTTGAGAAGATGAAGATCACAAATCATTTCTCAAACGTAATTTAGGCTCTCTCTCAAGCAAGGTGTTACTTTAGGTTAGACAGAGAGGCAACCCTAATAAGTATAGGGCCTCTATATATATATTCCCAGCCCAGAACAGAAACATACCCACCATGTTTCAATATTCCGCAAATGACAGGCTGGTCGACCACATGGAGAGCAATGATCAACCACTATGGTCGATCATTACGTGCCATGTGGTCGACTACAGTGGCAGAATTAGGATTTTCATTGAGTCGGAGCATAAGTTGAATTAGATTTATTTTTTTTATAAATTATATACATATAAAATAATTTTTCATTATTTATTTATAAAATATAATTTTCACCAAAATTGCATACCAAAAATGAACTTTTTATTAAAAGATATTGATAATTATATATCATTCATCTATAAAAAAATCAATCTCCAAAAACCATTGACAACGGCAATGAAGATTTCTACTAAGGCAATTATACAATTATATAAAGTAACAATTATCTACAAAATTATAAAATTTCACAAAAAAAATCCAAATTATACAAAGTCATAAGCATATCCTAAAAATAACTTTAATTTCATCAAATATGAAATAAAATTACCTCCAATCTAGTGCGATCCGACGATTCCGCTTCCAACGAATCTTAACTAAAACGATTTTGAGTGATGGTAAGATGAATGGCAACTGCAATAGAAATTATTTTATTTAACTGAAAAAATAAGGGTACCTCTGTTGGGTTTAGACTACATCCGAAACTGAGTGAAACCCATTGACTATTTGGAATCAGATGATGGAGATCGTTTTTCACCCCAATCTTTCACACAATGGATCTTAAGACCATGATCTTACCATCAAACGATAATTTTTTTATTTCACGTGTCATAGCTCATCAAATACCATTTGCTGCCTGGTTATTTGAGGGACAACAAGTTTATAATCGGCCATTATAAATCCGAGTGGCCGCTGAAGCAGGTTTTCCTCAGCATCTTCACCATTCACAATGAGACCCTCAATGTCTGGACGTAAGATTTCTATATGAATTCTATTTAGTTTTTGGGATTTCGAGATGGGTTTTCATTTAAATTTATTGAAATGCCCTGTTTTATGATTTTCGCAAAGTTCTATGGTGTTTTATATGGTTCATTGTTTAATTGATTTTATCTGGTTAGGATGTTGTCTTCATAATTATCTAAATTGGTTGAATTAACAATTGTAAAACAATTAGTTTGCTTGAATCAATTCATAGATTGTCCGTTGGTTACGTCCCCTGATTAGTGAGTTAATGGGCCATCTTAGAATTATGATGTACGAAAATAGAAAATAAATTCGCTTTCGAGTAATCCTGTATTCCTTTTATGGAAGTACGCACACTTGGATATTCCTATCAACTTAAGGAGAGTTGTCCTAAATCTAAACCTCTAAACCTGTTAAATTTTACATAATATGTGGATGGAGCAAGACTTCAAGGTGCACTGCGAGAGCAACTTCTTGAAGATTGTAGTAATCTTCGAAATAGTGCAAGGGGAGTGGGAACAAAAGGTTGAATTGCGAGAGCAGATTCTTGAAGATTCAATAAAATCCTGACTTTATCATAGTCTCAATCTAGTTTCTACTGTAAGCCAATAAAATCATGATTTTTATAAACCGCCTAACAAAGAGACATGCAGTTTCTACCACATATAATATTAGATGATACCAAAAAGCTTTGTGGTTATTTAAAATTGCAAAATTTTCCACTTCCCTCATGCCTAGAATTTTAGAAATTAATGGTTTTGCATACACACAACAAATGTGTTGAGTAAGTCTACCACTGAAGATTTTGATAGCTCCCAAATGAAACCCAGATCATAAAATCCCAGGAATCAACCAAAAAAAATTGAAATTGAAAGAAGTGTTTCTGATACTGTTACCAACTCTTTCTTCAACAATAGAGGCAGCAACAAGTTAGAGAGAGAAACGGAGATGAAGAGGAAGAAGAGAGGGTTTCTCACCTAAAAATTTGGGCGGTGGCAAGTGGATGGATCGCGGGCGGCAAGCAGATTGATCAAGCGACGGAGAGAGAGAGAGAGAGAGAGAGAGAGAGAGAGAGAGAGAGAGAGAGAGAGGAGAGTAGTTGTTTTAGGGCTTAAAGGTCTCTATAAAAAAATTAAAAAAAAAAAAAAAAAAAAAAAAGGGTTTTGGTTTAGTGCGGGCGAGCCCCCGCACTCACCCATGAATGGGTCCACCACTGGTCAACTGCACCCTATATTACGGCTGTGGGATAAAGAACACCAGCTGCACTCAGAACCAAGTATAAAATAAGATCTCAAACTGTTCATATACCACTTGATCCCTCCATAAACATTGGCACACACCCTTCTATGGGAGTAGATATAGGTTGACATAGATCGTGACAAATATATTTACCAACCGTCTCCCCCCTTTGTCACTATCTACAACAAAACTTAGTTACAAGGACTTTATAAAACAAAAATTACATCATTAAACGATCTAAGTCCTATACATCAGACCTCAATGGTGTGCAAACTCAACATTATAACTCGAAAACTCCCTCTAAAACTCTGCCAATTATATGGGAAACGTGCTCTACGTACAATTATATCTTTTGTTCTTCTTCAAGAGCATCACACACCTATACATGTTTCCTAAAACAGTCACCAACGATTCAACATATTTGTGCAAAAAACAATATTAACATGCATCATAAAACACAAATAGCCAAGACCATGCAATCAATCAGAAAACTAAACTGCTCCCTTTTTTTTGTCAAAATCTGACAAACGATTCAGGTGCACAATAATAAAAAGATAATCCAGTCCAAAATAAAGCAAAAAGAAGAAAGTCAATTTTTTTATAAGATTTTTGGACTGTTACAGTAAGAGCGAAAAAGTAAGATTAATAGCTATCTCACAACTTCATCACAATAAACAAAAGCAAAAGCATAACACCCTAAAAACAATTAAACACTAAACTATTGCTCCGGCGGTGGTTGAGGAGGAAAGACTTGGTTGAAGCGGGTCAAAAGTGCCAAATACCCGACATCGACACTCTTCTCTAGGTAAGCAACACTGGATCAAACATCAACAAACTAGTTTCAATACGACCATGAAGATCTTGAAAGTCAGCATCAATAGGACCATCAAGCTGCTCATATATCTGAGTAAAAGAATCATAGGCAGGACCATGACTAGGAGGGAGATCAGGAGAAACTCCCTGAGCAGGTGGAACAAAAGCATCACCTGCACCACCACCAACAATATCAACCGGGCCATCTTCATCACCACCCTCATCATCATTGATAAACCCTCGTGCCTGCACTCAAAATGCTAGTCTTTGTATCCAACGGAGACTGGGATCACATGCAGTCGTAGCAGGAATGTTAACCTGCTGCCCAATAATCCCAAAGAGGATAATGGGGAATGGAAGTCCTTTTATAGGACAATAAACTAAAAAGTGATAATAGCAGCACAATTAGGATTGTGGCAGTCAAGGAGGTACATTAGATCAATATGATCCGAATGTACCTTGTCTTTGTTGCCCTTGCGAGGGCAGAGTATGATAAAACATGATGCAGGAACTTGTAGCGAGGTTTCTACTCAGCAGTTTTGAGAGGTCGATTGGTAAAACAGCCAGCCTGAACAAAAACAGTGTCCTAAACAACTCGAGGAGAATCGAAGCGGCACCCATAGCATCTTCTTCAAGAGAGTAAGAGTTGTAGGACGAACAAGATTGATAACTAAAAAAGTTGCAATCATAAGAGGAGTGATCCGGATATGGGGTCCAGAAAATGAAGGAATTGATGAAACTTAACATGGGATTTAATTTTTATGAGTGCGTACGATGGGTGGCGTAGAAACACTTCACCGGGTAATTTATGCTTTTCCCTTGATACGGAAGTTGGCAAGCATGCTCCAATTTGCAAAAATGGCATAAAGATCGTTCTCACAAAATTTATCCATAATACATTGCTCCACGATCACCAAGCAATTCTCAAATGATTTGGTATATCCTCTTTGGGCGAGAGCTGAAGGGAATCGAGCAGGATCTCAAGTGGGAGGACTATTATTGGAAGAAGAGGGGCGAGAAGAAGATGCCATACAAACTTGAAATTACACGAGAGAAGAAAAAGGAATGTGAAACAACTTGCAAACGCCATGAATATATATATATATATATATATATATATATATATATATATATATATATATATATATATAAAAGAATCAAACATGCAGTCAACCGTCCTATAGAGTGCGGTTGACCGGACCATGTTCAGGATATGCGTGTGCAACATTGGCCAACAGATGGTGGAAGATGGCTATCCGTGCCAATTGCAACTGCGAAGGTGTTTTTGTATGCGGTTGACCGTACTTGAACCCATGGTCGACCAGGCATAGTGACTTCTCGGGTCCTCTCGAGGTAAAAAATATATACAAATAAAGAGAAGAGGGACAGAGAGGTATGGAAACGTGGTCGACGGGACCAAAATCATGGTTGACTGTACATAACATACAATCTGACCCCCGAAAATTGGTCATAGTATCGTCAAAGCGTCTGACATGGGAACAAAAACACTAAAAATTTTGTCTACCGTATTTTTATGTCGGCTGACCGATAAAAAATCCTAATAAATCCACGAAAAACACCATAAAATCAAACGGAATTTTTACTACCCTGCATCAAAACCGTTGGCCAAAAACAACCTCTTATCGCTTCAATAGCACATGAACAAAATTGTGTAAGCCAAAATCAAGTAACAAACAAGAACTATGAAGAATCAAATAATAAGGGATTTTTTGCAACACAAATCAATGAATTGAGTTTATACAAGAGAGATCGATCCACCAACAAAGAATCAAATCAATCAAACTTCATATGAATCATCAAAATTTACGTCAAAATTGGGGATGCTCGTATGAAAACTCATATGAGCAATCTCCGGCTTCCATACTTTTGACATTTTTTTTATTTCTTTATTTTTTTCCTTCAATTTAAAGTTTCGATCAAATTGTTTTATTTATTTCACATCTCATCTTCAGGGTAAGGGGTACAAGTTATTACTCTTTTTTACAGCAGATTATGGTGGCTTTCATAGCAGATTGTGGCAGGTAGCCCTCTTTGCAAGTTTGTAAGTGTTGTGTCTCACTGCCAACTTATATTTCCCGAGTTGCATATTAGAGCTAACTTATTACAAATCTTTTAAAAGCTTTCACCCCACCACTAACCTCGCAACCCTTTTCACTGTCCACTTAGTGATGACTTTCACGCAACTCATCTGGGGAGCCTTTTCTATCAAAGATAAATGGGGATCAAAAGATTTGCAAACACACCTTGTAAGCTCTCAAAACTTAGAAAAGATAACACCACAAATTCCAAGTTGAACACATGTTTTATCTAAACACTCAATTGTACATAATGTAAACAATCAGATTGACTCAAGTGAACGTAGTACACGACAAACAAAAATTAAGAAAGGGTTGGTAGATGGCTTCTCGATCTTCTTTTGGGTTTCAAATATGATTAGTAGATAATGTAGCATCAAGCATGATATAGCTCTAGCTAGGATTTAAGCTACAAAGGCTTGAAAATAACCAAAAATCATCAAATAGTCTTAACTATATAACTCACCTTAATATTTATCTAAGAGGCCTGAATGGTTAATCTAATATTCCAAATGGAGATTCCTAACATTTCTCTTGAAGCCTAGAGACTGAAGTAGGAATTTAGAGATGAAAATAAGATTGCTTCCAAGAAATGTATACACAAGCTTAGAGGGAAATCCTAGAGATGGATCTATTTAAGCTTTTTTCAATGATCTTAATTCTTGATCCACAAATGTAGGAATTCTCCACTCTTCTTCTTAATCTACTTCTCCCAATCTTGTAGCATAACCCACTATGCTTAGAAGATAATGTAACATCAAGCATGATACAGGTCTAGCTAAGATTTAAGTAGGAAAAGCTTGAAATTAACCAAAAATCATCAAATAGTCTTAACTAATATAACTCGCCTTAATCTTTATCTAAGAGGTCTGTAATGGGTAATCTAACATTCCAAATGGAGATTCCTAACATTTCTCTTGAAGCCTAGAGACTGAGGTAGAAAGTTAGCGATGAAAATAAGATTGATTTCAAGAAATCTATACACAAGCTTAAAGAGAAATCCTAGTGATGGTGCCTATTTAATCTTGTTTCAATGATCTTAATTCTTGAACCTTACCTAATTTAATTTTCACCTTAATCTATCTAATCTGACTCAATCTATTTCTTAATCTTTCTTGATATATATATATATATATATATATATATATATATATATATATATATATATATATATATATATATATAAGAATAGAATGATTTTTACCCTAGCACACTACCTTTGCACATCAACATGACTTCGGGTCCTGTAAAGAATTTAGTTCTCATGCTTTGAGTTCTAAATTTGGTCCAATTCAGAATATTTCTCTATCATCTCGGATACCCACAATAATTCGTTGATCATTAAGATCAAATTATTTTTTCCTCTTTCTTTAATTTAAAGTTAGTAATGATTGGTCCTACTAACTTTCTGCAAATCTTTTAACTATTATTGGGGTTAAATTATTTTTCCTCTATTTTCATTCGATAATGTTGATTTTAAAGTTAGTGATCTTAATGATTGGTCCTAGTAACTTTTTGCATATCTGTAAACTATGCTTGAATGGAGCTTTATCAATATTTTATAGTCTTCTTCACTTTATAGTTTCTTGATATATTGTTTTCAGTTGTCATGGGATTTTCTTTATTTGAATGATTTATTTTAGTTAATGGGCTATTTTCCTATGCTTAGACTACATGTTATTTGATAAATTTTTGCAATCATGTAATCTTTATACTTATGCCATTCATAAAAATTATAGGAAAAATGTCTGTTGCTTGGTTCGGAACAACTCCCCGGGTGAACATCTTGGACCCAGAGCTAATAAAGGATATTCTATTTAACAAGTTTGGTCACTATGGGAAGCCGAAAACTAATGCAGCTCTTAAGCTCCTTATAACAGGGCTCGTAACCTACGACGGTGAAAAATGGGTCAAACATAGGAGTATTATCAACCCTGCTTTCCATCTAGAGAAATTGAAGGTTGTCCTATATTTTGTTTACAATTATGAACCCATTTTATATGCGAAAGAATCCTTAAAAGATTTTAGAGCACATTTGCCAAAATAATTATTTTCAATTTCATGATGAAATTGAAAATTATGGACAGGAAATAGTACTCTAATGTCTTTTTCTATTAAATTTTACATTATTTTGATTGTTTTCCGACATTATTTTCGGTTATAGCTCATGCTACCGGCATTCTCTACTAGTTGTAGCGAATTGATTAGCACATGGGAGAATTTTATTGGCCCCAATGGATCATTCGAATTGGATGTGTGGCCAGAATTTCAGAAATTCAGTGGAGATGTCATTTCTCGGACAGCATTTAGTAGTAACTTTGAAGAAGGGAGAAGAATATTTCAACTTCAAGCAGAACAGGCTGAGCTTGGGATACAAGTTTTTGTAGCTATGCAAATACCGGGTTTTCGGTATGGTTATCTTTGTCATTGATGCAATTTGTAGAAAAATACACTTATTTAGTACATATATTAACACCCTACTATTATGATTTTTCTTCATATAAATATTTCTTTCAATTGAGTTCGGCTTACTTCTATAATAATAGTGGATTAAAAAACGATTGTCATTACATATATCTTTAATGATTCATTGTTGTAGGTAATTGAATGTTGCTACAGTAGCATTCAATTGCCAAAACTATTCTCACTTTTAAGGCTTTACTGACTGCTCCTTTTTTTTTCGGAAATAACAATATCCAATCTTTCAAAATCTAAATCTTATAAAATTTTCAATAGATCATCTTCAAATATTGTTATTGAAATTATCTTTTTTTCATGGATGCTATGATATCCCTATCTTTCATGAAGAGACACAATCCAATATGAGGTAGTTAGGATATCTACTACCACCAGGATACCTTCCAGCCATACAAATATTTAATTCTTTTATTTCTAAAATCTCTGCCCAATTCGCTTGAGTTGGAAAACCCAAAAAAACTTAATTGAATAGGTAAAGTAAAAATATTGTTAACTAAAATTAAAGCTTACATAAATAAAAGTAAAAATTATAAAACTGAATAAATTACAAGCGAAACTTTAATGATCCCTTATCTCTGTCACACTATTTTGATGCTTGAGGATCTGATGATCCTTCTTATATTTTACCCATCTGCATAGTCAGGTAATAGGGCATAAGTATACTATTTTCATTGAGTAGCACCATCATCTTGTCTATGGAATGTTTTTATATACTGCAAGCAAGTGAGAATTAATCTATTTTTGCATAATTCAGTCATGTCGTAAAATGTTATAAGCATCATTTGCTAGAATGAAAATTTATAATGCTAAAGTTTATTGGTCTTTGATTTGGTTTCAGGAGTATTTTTTGTTTCTTAAAACGTACCCTTACAAGAGGAGATGGGGAGAAAAATAAGAGGCAAATATTATGGGAAATATAATTCATGTCCTATGCTTTATTACCTTCATCAAAATTATTTTTGTTTGCAGGTTCTTACCCACAAAAAAGAACATTAGGAGAAACAAAATTGATAAAGAGGTTAAGGATCTGCTAAGAGGTATAATTGAGAAGAAAGAAAAGGCTATGCAAATGGGAAATGCTGTTAACAATGATTTGTTGGGCTTACTATTAGAATCCAATTTTAAGGACTTACAAGAACATGGAAACTCTAAGAAAAATCAAATGACTGTTGAAGAGGTGATAGATGAATGTAAATTATTCTACTTTGCTGGACAAGAGACAACATCAGTTTTGTTGACATGGACAATGGTTGTATTAAGTATGCATCCAGATTGGCAAGCACGTGCGAGGGAGGAGGTTTTGACTGTATGTGGTGGAAATAAACCAGACATTGATGGCTTATCCCATTTAAAGATTGTGAGTATACGTTTTATATTCCTTTTACTAAATTAGAGCTTCCCCAAGGGCGGCATTCATGTTCAACTTTTAAATTCTAATAGTGAATCTTTATTGTTCTTAATTTAATTACTATGGACTTATTTTCCACTTTTAGAATATGGGAGAACCAAGTTTTTCCTTAATCGAAATTAGTAAAAGTAGCATAATGGCTTAGACCTCAATTGAACACCAATACAATTCACATATGAGATGAAAACATTTTCTAGCTAAAATCATTCTATTTGTAATATGTAGTAGAAAATCATATCAAATGACCTATCCTCCTGCTTTTCTGGGTCGGTCAAAAGCTTCTACTACCCAAATTTGTAAATGGGATGATTCTATGTACTAACTAGTTGTTCCTAGTTGTTGAAACAAGGATTGTTTTTATTGTTGTATCAGAGATTTTCTTGTTACATAGCATAAATTAACTACTCTCTTCCGTGAATGTAATTTAAATTTCATAATTTGTTTTATATGGAATCTTGAAACTTTCCCCCTTTTTTATTTGATTATTGATATTTGTACTGTAGGTGACCATGATTTTGTACGAGGTTCTAAGATTATATCCACCAGTAATTTTCATTACTCGGCACACTAACAAGACAATGAAAGTGGGAGGAATCACATTTCCACCTGGAGTCGAGTTTGCACTTCAAACGATATTTGTCCATCGTGATACTGAAATATGGGGTGAAGATGCAGATGAATTCAAACCCGACAGATTCATTAATGGAGTTTCAAATGCTACAAAGAATCAAGTTGCATTCTTTCCGTTTGGTTGGGGGCCACAGATATGCATCGGGCAAAATTTTGCGATGATAGAAGCTAAGATGGCTTTAGCAATGATTTTACAAGCTTTCTCATTTGAGCTTTCACCATCTTATGCTCATGCTCCATTCACTGTGATAACACTTCATCCCCAATATGGTGCTCAAATCATCTTACATAAACTATGATTTGATCATCCCGATCATCATTGTGTTTTGAAACGAACATAAGATTTCTAATGCAATGCTAAAATCATAGCTTGGATGCTCTAGATATGGATCTACAGTTTTGGTAAATGTACATGAATAAAATCTTAGATTGGATGCACTAGATGTGGATTTATAGTTTTCTTAAATGTATATGCCTTATAATAAATTTATGACCATTATGTCTGTGTCACGAGATCTCACATAGAAGAATTTTGTTAGGATACATTTTATCTTATACTTAAGAGGTTGTAAAAAAGTATTCTACTTTTCAATCGCAAAGCATAATCATTCCCTATTTACATACTGAAATTTTTGTTTGCCTTCGAGATATTTCTTTTTGATTCTCTTCAAGGTGTTTTGCCTGCTAGAGTATTTAAATCTATGCACACTTATTCACTTCACACAATATTCCCTTTTACACATGTAATATTCACAATGAATATGCTTCTTATCAATGGAAAATAGTCAATTAATATAATTCTTCGCATTGCATAATCATAGTATCCAATAGACAATTTTCTACCATTATCTTCCAGAGGAATTGATTTCTCCGGATAGAACTCACTTGTATCACTACTTTCCTTCAAGATGTCGACTTAGGTAACTGCAATTAAATGAACAGAAAAATTATTATCCACTTATTCAACACATGTGCATATATTTGATAAATTGAAGTCCACCTAGCAACCTCATTGTTGGACCTGTCTCAGCCAAAAAATATGCCTACAAAGGTAATGGAACGATTCGATCAGGGTATTTTAATATCAATTCGTAAAAATATATGCCCAACCATCCATACTACAATGCCTAGATTTGATGGGTCAAATCCCTCAATCAGTGAAGAGTTTAGCCTAGGGTAGCTCCAAATATGAACTACCAACTTTGATGACTTGAATTTACAAATATTGTGCCATTTGAACTATATATGAGGCTGTCGTGGCCCAATTTATAAGTTAGCGGTCATATTCTCTTAATCCTTTCTGCAAGCTTCTTTTCCTCTAGACAAGGAAAATCATGACAACCACCAAGTCTACAAAAACGAATCATCATTGGTGATAAAGAAAATTTCAAGCTATGATGGGATCCAAGTCCCCAAGATGGATCTAAAGTATGATCTATATGACCCTACGTTTCAAGCAAATTTCAAGCTATGATGGGATCCAAGTCCCCAAGATGGATCTAAAGTATGATCTATATGACCCTATGTTTCAAGCAAATTTCAAGCTACGATGGGATCCAAGTCCCCAAGATGGATCTAATGTATGATCTATACGACCCTATGTTTCAAGCAGCATTCCATCAAGATTAATCCAGTCTCCCCTTCAAGCTCGTATTATAAAATAGAATCACAGAGGTGTATTTACGGGAAATAAACTACTAAGTTATGAGGAGAGGATTCTACACACATTGGAGCAATACATGTCAGGAATTTTTATGGAATCTCAAAATTCTTATTTGAGATGCCCATCCACACAAACTAGGATTTTATAAAATCCAGGATTGCAATTACTTAATAGAATACTTTGATGGACGGTATTCTAGGTAGGGCATGACTCTTCATCCTATAAATAGGTGGACGTCCCTGCTCACTACACACAAGTCGAGTAGAGCTACCTTCATCTTTCTTCGTAAAAAAGTGCTGACTTGAATCAACGGCCATGATCTTCGCGATAAAGTATGCACACATATTTTAATTTATGGATTATTGATCTATTGTTTTGATTGATTATATGCCTAGATCTTAGGGCAATTATTTTGGGTGGTCGGATCGATTAGATCCTACAATTAGTATCAGAGACACGATTCAGTGTTTGATCGATCAAAACTTATAATATGATTTTTATTTTGGTGTTCGATTTCTGTTAAAAACCAATTTTGATTTTCCGATAAGATGGATCTTGCAAATAGACTGTCCAAGATGTGTGGAAACTGTTGAACCGTTCGGATGAATCTTTGTACAATCAACGATTGTTGATTAGTAAGAGAAGAGAGAGTAAAGATAAATTTGCCGAAAGTAATTGAAGAGAGTTCCACTGCAAATCTTGGCTACCGTTAATTTTGTATGTAGAGGATCCAACGGTATAACTTCTGAAGATGCCAATTTCTAACCAAAATAAAGTCGACCTTACTTCATCTAACTGTAATTTCTATCGTCCTTATATGTTGAAAGTTGAAACCACGCACTGTGCAACTTTGTTGGATTTAGAAAATTTAAAAGGGCATCGTTTATTTACACACAGCCCAAAAGGTGATCATAGAGGCATACCATCGAACTTAGTGTGTTATATGGAATTAATATTTGATGGTTTGATGGGTGGTTTCAAAGTCCATTCTCTCACTACTTTTATTGAATGCACGTGCCTTGCCTTGCATGTGAGGATAGTAAGAGGAAAGAGGAAAGAGGAAGAGGGCTTTATTTTCAGTGAAGAAGATGAGACTACTTAAAAGGAAGTCTTATCGTGTGTACTTGAGGAGCACTAAAGATGGTGTTCTCACTCTCTTATTTATATATTATAAAAAAGGAAAAAGGGATTTTTGGAAACTATCATAGTTACATGGAATTTGAGTGCTTAATGGATTTTTTCTTTCCTTATTTGGAGTTTTCTTGAAGATGAACAAGAGTCTCAGGATCCCGTGTTAAATACAAATATATATATATTTGTTAGTATGCTGGTGGGGATCTCATATTACTTATATACAAGTGATTATATGTTAGGAAAATAAGTTTCTTTTTATTTAAATTGAATAATATTTGAAATTAAAAAATTTCTTATACAATCTTTTGGGAGATCAATGATGCGTATAAAGTCTTGGTGCACGGTGCGCGCAATTCTTCTAACTAATAAATCTCAAATTTAGGCATTGGGTTGTTATGGCCTCAAATATGCCCATGGGTTGTGGGCCTTATAATGGTGTATGCTTTCTTAGTAGATCAAGTCTAGTTATGAGCTTGATTAATGGAAAGAATATGTTTGTGGGCTTATAATAGTTTGGACCTTATGATTATGTGCTTATAATGATTTAATTTTCTTTGGTCTTGTTTAGACCAATTAGAAAACTTATTCATTTTTAAGCATATTGGGCTCTTTTAAGTCTGATTTTGACTTTTGAGTTATTGATTTCAATTTATTTGTCGAGCCCAATTCATTGGACTTATTATCAGAAATAATTAATATAATATACGGTGACCCAAATGATGTTTTCTAGTATATTGGTGTTGCCTTTTGGATCATGGGTTTGATCCTATGGCCTAAGTGTATGCGTGCAAGCTCATGGGTCTATGGCCTAAATTTTATCATTATAAATTTATTTAAACATTGTTTTGTGATTTTCTTGACTCTGAGCATGGCTACACATATATATTTTACGATGAGTTGGTTAAACTCTTGAGACTAGACATATCGAGTCTAGGTCTTTTCAATGGGGTTAAGGAAGACCGCTAAAGTGGTCGTTCGAGAGATTATAATTGAAGTAGGATTGGATCTGCCCAAAGGTGACCATTTTATGAAGGTTATTGTTTCTTGAAATTTGAGATTTTATCTTATTAAGATTACCTTATGCATTGATTTGCATGGAGTTATTAATTCTGTCCAAAGGTGATTAATTAATTTCTTATAAATGAGGTTAGTAGAATAATCGTAAGTGTAAAGGAGAGAGAATGATGATTCTCTTTCCCATAGGTAGTGAATTATTCGAATCAAACCCGAAACATAAGCGATTAGGTCTACGCGCATTTTTTCGCGCTCAGGGAGAGAGGACAGGTTCTACACTCAGTTTCTGCCCAATGGTGATGTTGGATATCACACATTATCTATACCCAATGAGTAGATTATTTATACATGATAAAATACTCTAATCAATGCGTTCATACCCCTAATACGAATTGTTTTATCCTTGGTGGATATTAATAGTTTATAGTCATTTTGGAGTCCTTTATGGACATTAGTCTTTTAGGCTTTTGGGTGACATGTTATCGTGTCTATATCTTTAGTGGATATTAATGACTTTTAGTCATTTTATAGTCCTTTGTGAACATTAGTCTTTTAGACTTTTTGGTGACATGTTATCGTGTCTATATCTTTGACGGATATTAATGGCTTATAGTCATTTTAGAGTCCTTTGTGAACATTAATTTTTTAGACTTTTGGATGACATGTTATCATGTCTATATTCTTGGTGGATTCTATAGTTGGTGACATAATTTTGTGATGTAACTTTTAATATTAAATAGTAGATATATCGATAGGACTATTTGTTAAAAGAATATATTTATAAATCATTATGAAATGGAGACCTCCGTTTATATTTTATCATAATTTATTATCAAATTTTTTTTTTTAATTTTCTATTATATTTTGAACACGATTTATTATTTAATGATTATATGATTCTATTGTTACATCATGATTGGTAAAGACTTAAAACTTTATATTTTGAGTGGGAGTTATCTCACTTCTAAATTATAGTTATTATCGATGCATCTTAAAATCTTTGCCTTATATTTACATATATATTCTAGGTGGAGTTTTCCACAAAATCAAGTGAAAATTTTCTATAATTATATTTTGGGTGGAGTTTTTCATAAATTGAGGGTAAAGTTTTTCACAATTTTGATGGCACACCTTGGTGAGTGAACCAATAGAAAATTATATTTTGGGTGAAGTTTTTCACAAATTAAGAGAGAAGTTTTTTACAATTTGAGTGGCACACTTGGTTAGTGAGCCAACAAAAAATTTATATTTTGAGTGAAGTTTTCCATAAATTGAAGGTGAAGTTTTTCATAATTTGGGTGGCACACAATGTTGAGTGCAATAATGTTTTACCTTAATCTTGCCTATGAGTATTGGTACTCTTTTGGATTTGCTTGGAGTTGAATGTGATTAGGCATTACGTTAATAACTTATTGTTCTAAAGATTAGGTGAAGTATTTCACAAATAAAAGTTTTCTGAATGTTAGAACAACATACGACGAGTATGGAGCGGGATATTATGGATTTGCATACTTTTGTTGTGCATTTAGTTCACATGTTAAATTGGTTATCATCTTTCAAATTTGTTATTAATTATAATTTTGTGACTATGGAACTGTCGTAGTATCGATTTCAGAAAATAGTATATTATGTGCATTCATGATCCATTCCTATATTTTTATTAAATTTGGGTGATTTTATGAATGCTTAAGTTATTTCAAACAATGTTTGTTTTCATAGTGCACTCGTTTTGGTTGTCTAATCTAGTGAGAGCCGTTTTTAAAATTATAGTCCGTGTGTTGATCAAGTGGGAGACTGTAGGAATTTTTATGAAATCTCAAAATTCTTATTTTAGGGGGCCCACACACACTAGGATTTTATAAAACCCTCGATTGCAGTTGCTTGAAATAATAAAGGGCATTGTTGAGAATTGAAGGAAACTTCAAGGTTTCCTGATTTACATGTGATTCTTATTCCTATTAGAATACCTTGATGGACGGTATTCTAGGCAGGGCATGACGCTTCATGCTATATATATAGGTGGACGTCCCTCGCTCACTACACACAAGTCTTTTGGCATCTTCCTATCAAGAGAGTGTAGCAAGAGAGGCGGGTAGAGCCACCTTCATCTTTCTTTGCAGGAAAAGCACTAACTTGAATCAATGGCCACGATCTTCGCGATAAAGTACGCACAGATATTTTAATTTATTGATTATTGATTTATTGTTTTAATTGATCATGAGCCTAGATCCTAGGACAATTATTTTGGGTGGTCGAATCGATAGATCTAACAATACAACCTTCTACAATTGGATATTTACATAATCTCATGAACTTATTCGATGACATTTCAATGAGATTCCTCTTTCTTATTTGTAAGCAAGCCATTTTTTTGTACTTAGCCTTTACTAATTTAGAGCAATTATTTTGGGTGGTTGGATTGATAGATCTAACAATACAACCTTCTACAATTGGATATTTACATAATCTCATGAACTTATTCCATGATATTTCCATGAGATTCCTCTTTCTTATTTGTAAGCAAACTATTTTTTTGTACTTAACCTTTACTAATCTAGGGGAATTAAAAGATTTCTTTACGCTTAGAATTTTCAAACTAGCTTTCCAACACTTCCCCTTTTTTCAAATCAGCAACTGGGACCTGTGACAAGAGTAGACAACTGCCAGGTCTCGGATGTGTTTGTGGGGTTTAAATTAAAAGTAAGACTCACGAAACATGAGCATGAAATGTGCAATTCTGCTTGAGGGCATAGATTTTACTACAAAAGATAAGACTATTAGAGGCATAAAAAAACTGGCTCTATTAACAAAAAAAATGCTACTACTAGTCTAATAGTCTTATTTTTTATAGTGATAGTGATGTAATGCCTCAACTAGTGAGCGGTAAAAACAAGTTTCAAGTAGATTTTCTCCACCTTGGAGCATCTAGATTTGGATCTTTTCAAGGGCCTACTGATTTAGTAAATTGGCCTCCCAACACCTCCTTCATCCTCTTAAGCGACTAAAGGCCCTAAGGACTCATCAATGTAAGAGATGTAGATAATAAGTGGCTCACCCTGACAGGTTCCATGAGAACTAGGGACGAAAATATTTTCTCCCGATTTAGAACCCCGCATTCCATCATTAGTGATGGCGGTATCCATTTTTATAATCGGTACTTTGAGATCTTACTCAATAAGTACTCGATTAATCACCAAGTAATACCTGCAAACTAGTAGTGTCATGCCCTCAGCCCAACCTCGCACACCGGGCGGCTCTCGCACCCTTGCATCTTGATTCATGAGCCGGGTTGGTGCGACGCGTGCCTTCAATTACTTTGATTATTTTCCTTTCTTTAAAATTTGTAATATAAATGGAAACGTATTGTAGAAGATTTCCCATTACTGTTAACATGAATTGAACTGTTCAAGGGTTCCAAAAGCTAAACTAGCGAGTAAAATCCTACTTATCGCGAAATTATAAGTGAGATAAGAAAACTTAGCCCAAAAGTTTCAACTTTAAAACAATATTTACAATAAGTCCAATTTCATTATTTCACCAGTTATTACAAAAGAACCGGACTTAAAAAAACCAACGAAAAGAAAAGATCCAATAAAATAAACATGTGAATCGGTCACATGTGTGCAAGTATTGGTAGCTCTATAACGAAAATGAGCTAAAAACTATCAGCTCTATCTAGTTTAACTCATGCCATTTGGGCGCTCTTAAGGCTATAGGCTGTCCACTCAAATGGTCATAGCCTATCCTATAGAGTCTGTCAAATCCCATTAGTTAAGCCAAAAATTGCCAATCTAGTCCAGAGGAGTAGACTGATCATTTCCCTAGCCACTGGACTAGATCAAGCCATGAATACTATTGCAACACTATGTAATGCCAGTGATACAAGCTCCCCAGATCTACGCACAGATCTAGCTGACATCCATAGGTATTTCAACCCATAAGATCCTAAGTGCTTTGCCAAGGCCAACGGCTCACTAGTGCCCATAAAACGGACCATGCAATAGGTTGAAAAGGGCTTTAGATTAAGCTGGTCATTGCTACAAATGTCCTATAATGACTCAGCCTCAAACTGCAATTACTACAGAGAGATCAGATCTAACATCTAATGTCGGCTAGGTAAAATAGAGGGGAGCTAGTTCCTGTACAAACCTCCTCACAAGGCTCTAGAAGCTCATGTGAAGGGGAGAAGAATCCTTCTCAGACATGTGAATGGACAACACCTTAGGGCTATACTATGTCCACTTGAATGGTCACAGGGTATCCCATTGGTCTGTCCATACCACAGAGACCTGAGAAAGAATATGAAAACTGCTGCAACCACTATGGTCCATAGGCCTCCGAGCTCCCCAGATCTCACTACAGATCCAACATTGCTTTCCATGGGACTATCAAACCAAGGGAAATCAGATGGTAAATAATAGATCTACTAGAAACTGAATTGGTTAGTCCCAAATACATGGATCCTATAGACATCTAAAGAAATCATAAGATCTTTAGATCCAATTAGGCATTAAATTAACAATCCATTGATAAGCACAAAACTTATAATGAACTGTCTCCAGGCTGCAGCCTGTACACAACTGCTCATCCAAAATCCCAATGTATACAAAACCTATTACAAGCTAAAATAAAAATAAACCTAGCTGCTTACAGGGGGATTAACCAGTAAGTGCTGGGCTAAGAGAGAAGAAAAAGAGAAAAAGAGATGATCAAACCCTAACCCTAGCCTGCTAGAGCTCTCAGCCGACAGAGGATGAAAAGAAGGGTCGATCCTAAAACTAAACTTTAAGTGTAGCTTATATACTCTGTCCATACGGCTTTGGCTCTGAAGGGATTAATCCTAATTTTTCTAGCAGACGTGACACTGTTACATCCCTTGAATGCCTTGAGACGTGTGCCTCAAAATCTCTGCCTTGAGATGTGTGCCCTAGCCTTGGAAAATTCCCAAAAGGTCCTTGAGTTACAACTGAGAAGTGGGGAGCCCGTGCTTCACGTGGCTGGCATATGCATTCATTGATTCGCACAGTTACAGGGCCTTCATAGAGTAGCTTTTGGTTGGTGGGAAGTGCTCACTCACGTAGTGGATCTTCAGTTAATCGCACAGTTCCTTTGTGCTGCAAGGCTGCCGCAGAGATGATCTAGAGTGCCTAGACTTCTCGCGCAGTAGAGCTTCAGAGTCTCTCTCTTGCTGGGTACTCACGTAGTTATGCTCTTACGCTCACATAGTAATTGGTAAGGCTGCAGAGTGCGCGAGGAGAATTCTCAGCGTCTCTCTCTTCTAGGGCCACGCACGAACTCTGCAAGGTGAAATTTAGTTCAGTATACACATAGACTCACTATGTTCTTCACACGATTGCTTTAAGGCTTGATCTCTGCAAGAGCTTCACGACCATAAATTCTAAGGATCTTAATCCTCGAGATCTTCACGATGTCTTTATAGCTCTCCTCTTGACTGCGCGTCTTATCTGCACGAGGGTATCTTCCACTGCATCCTTAGCTTTGCGAGGGAGTTTCTCAACTCTGCGAGATCTGTCTTTCTATGCTCTGATGCATTACACTTGCTGCTATTGCAGTTTCTCCATTCTCAGCCCACTTCATTCATCTGCTGGGCTTTTGGTCAATGGTGACCAGCAAATGAGTCACCATGGTGAGCACTACCAGGGTGTTCCATTAGGCGTTGGTTCAGCTGTCATCTTTACATGTCTTCTTCCTTTCTTTGGGCCAATAAGGATAGATTTTGTGTTAAACTGCACTGATTATTGCTAACTATAAAACACACTTAACAAATGATTATTAGTCTGCTTCAAGGTCTATCAAAGGCTAGGTTAAGAGGTGAAAAGTGATACTTTTCAATGAATAACACCATCTGACCCTCCTTCCATGACCATGATGGAGGAGATGTTCCAATCCTACTCCATGTGGAAGGCTTCCCAAAATGCCTCCTCTCCTCCACACCTCATATCCATGAACCCATCCCATACCCTATCCAATCTCCATGCCTCACTCCCCCATGACTCCCATCAACCCCCCATCATCCACACCATCCAAACCCCCATTTCCCACATGCCCCAAGGCCCATTGGCCTAAGCCTCCATTTCCCACATGACCCAAGGCCCATTGGCCCAAATCCCCACTTTTCACATGCCCCAAGGCCCATTGGCCCAAAACTCAACCACCAACACATACGAAGGGCCCATTGCCCAAACCCACCAAGGGCCCATGGCACAAACCCATCAAGGGCCCATGGCCCAAACTCACCAATGGCCCATGGCCCAAGCCCACCAAAGCATCATGACCCATATCCCTCAAAACTCAATGGGCCTAACCCAAATCCACCAAAGGACCATGGCCCAGGCCCATCAGGCCCAAACCCTCCAAAGCCCAGTGGGCTATACCCATCAAGGCCTAATGGGCCAAGACCCGCCAAATCCCTTGCCCTTTACCCAAGCCCAACCAGGCCAAGGCCTTATGGCCTAAACCTCCCAAGGCTTCATGGCCCAAGCCCAAGCCCTACACTCATACTTTCCACAATACCCCCAACATTTCACCCACCCCCAACCTTCACACTCGGGTCAAACCCATGCCATACCCCAAACCCAAATTTCTCATGGCTCCATACCCCAAGACCATCTCCAAACATCCCTTCATGTCCAATGGTCTCATCAGGACCCACCCCTAAACCAAATTACCACTCACCCCATCACCCCACAACACCTCCCTTACATTCAAGGGGCTCACCCAACCCACATCCAGTTCAATCCCATCCAATCCATACATCAACATAAAAATCTCGTCCTCACTGCACCCTTTGTAGACCAACAGTATGAGGAGGACGAGATCAGAAATAGTGGGGCCTATGTCGGGGCAGTGACCAGTGCCAATCCTCCACCTGTAATTACCCCACCCCTGGCAGCCCAAAGTGAGTCCAAGCTAATAATTGAGAAAGTGGCCCCCATATCCAAGGAGTCAGAGTAGTTGAAAGAGTAGTTAGACAAAATATAAAAGCAGTTGTTGAAAATGGGTGGTGCTGAAATCCACGCCACAGACTTCACAGATTTATGCTTATTCGCTGAGGTCCCCTTGTCTTCCAAATTTAAAATGATGGCTTTTGACAAATACAACAGCATAGGCAATCCTATTGCACACCTCAAGTCCTACTATAGGAACATGCGCCAATATGGAGGGGACAAAAGACTGTTGATAAAGGTCTTTCAAAAGAGTTTGATTGGTCCGGCCGTGAGGTGATTCATATCTTTAGAACCATCTATGATGAAAACGTGGAAGGACTTAGCACACTTGATCCAGGAGCAATATGTCTATAAAATTGACATCGAACCGCATAAGTTTGACTTGGCCCGATTAAAGCAGAACCCGAATGAGACCTTCAGCGACTACTTAGGGCATTGGAGAGCTCTGGCAGCTCAAGTCAGAAATAGGATACCTACCGACGAGCAGATAGAAATGATCTTAAAAAATACTCTGCCAGTGATCTTAGATTTTCTTATATACCAGCAGTAGTCTAGTTTTGTTGACTTGATAAGGAATGCCAACCACTGTGAGGACGCCATCAGAGAAGGGTGGTTAAACAAGAATACATCCGGGGGGCCCAACGGGGTTAGGAAGTCCTCTGAGTAGAGAAATGATAGAAGAACAAGGGCAGAGGTATAAAATGTTGCAAACACCTGGCCCAATAATAACAATGTAGCCCCCTTCTAATTGAAAGTAGCACAACCAGCTCCCGTCAGGACAGGGCCAATACAAAGAGCGGGGAATGGGCAGGGGATGCAAATGACCCCAGAGAGGAGAGCCCATTATGATCGAGTCTTTACGCCCTTGGGGTAATCTTTGAGTGTACTTTTACCTCTGTTAATTGAAAAGGGATTAATAATTGCTCTCCAACCGCAACTTCCTCCCAATCCGATCCCATATAATTTGGACCCCAATACTCATTGCAATTTCCACCAGGGTCTGGGTCATCCAACTGATCGCTGCTTCCCATTGAAGCACGCAATCCAGGATTTAATCGATGCTGGGAAGATCATTCCCCCTACACCCACCCAAATGAACCAGCACGCAAATATTCACCAGGTGCCTTTGCCCTCACACCCTACCGGAATAGCAGGTCCCAGACCCACCATAGGGATGGTAGAGGAATCTGAAGAAGAATTGGAGTTTGATCCATTAGACTTCATTTATAACTAGGAAACTTTCATGGCCCCATGGTGGAGAGACCAAGAAGAAAAAACTATTGGGGTAATTGAACCCCTAAATCTTGCAGATTATTTCCCCACTCGTACATCACAAACTGAGCCCCTGAATTTGAGGGCCTATTTTCCAGCACCCACACCCATCAATTACTTATAAATAAATGCATATCAACCGTACACCACTACCCCCATCAATTACCCAATAAACCATCAGGCCCCCAATCCTCCACCCGCACCCATCAGTTATCCATGGCCTACACCCACCCCATTACCCCTGGTTCAACCACCCGCAAACTTCACCACCCCCGTCAATTACCTAAGGGCCCATCAAACCCCCAATCCACCGGTACCCATTAGCTACCAATGGCCTACGCCCACCCCATTACCCCTGGTGAAACCACCGTTAAACCTCACCACCCCTACCTGGCCCAAATTTTCTACCCACCCATCCTTCACTGAGGTAAACCAAGTCTTACCTACCTTACTCGAGCCATCATCACACGCATGTCAAGAGCCGGCAGCCCTACGGTTCCAGATCACGGGGCCAACCTATGATCCTCATCAGGTCCCACTGAGCTATGAACAGACCAATGCTAATGCCGACAGCAGCAATAGGGAAGGGGCCGTGGACTTCGTTAACAGATCGGGAAAGATCTTGAAATAGCCCAAGGCAGCAATGACAACAGCAACAACAATAACAACAGCACCAGCACGGCCAGAGGGAAAGAAAGATAGTGCAGTCTACCCGTTTGAAAAGATGAGCTAGGAGCACATCCTTGAGACCCAACTAAGAAGAATGCCGGGCCATATCACTGTCTGGGATCTATTAATGATGTCCCCACTCTATTTTCAAGATTTAATGGGAGCGTTAAAGAATGCTCATGTGTCCCAGCAGGTGAGCCCAGATGAAGTTGGGCAAATAATTGGACAAGTAATGGCACCCAATGCAATTTTTTTTTCGGACGCAGATTTGCCGGAGGAGGGAAACAGTCATGCTAAATCCCTCAATATTACTATCGAATCTGAGAACATGATAATTCTCTTAGTTCTAATTGATAACGGGTCGGCTCTAAATGTGTGCCCGTTGCGGACTGTCACCAAAATCAGTGTGGTCCCCTGCATGCTGAGGCCAACAAGAACAAGTGCTTGGGGTTTTGATAATACAAGAAGAAAAATAATGGGAGAGGTCGACCTTGAGTTAGTAATCGGGCCCATGACCTTTTCCATACCTTTCCAAGTGATGGATATCAAATCTTTGTTTAATCTGCTAATAGGACACCCCTGGTTGCATGAGGTTGGGGTGATACCTTCTACCCTCCATCAAAAATTAAAATTCATATTCGAGAAGAAGGTAATCACCATCATTGGTGAAGGGCATGACGACAAAGACAAGGCCACTATAGCATTAAAAATCTCAAAGTAATGGATGTGCCACATACTGAGGATGACACCGACCTCCATACTTTTGAATATGAGGTGTCGGTAGTAGGCCTAGAACCCTCGAGAAACATCACGTCAACAATCGAAGATGGAATGGAAGCAGCGGTGGCCATGCTCTAGAAACGGGGCTATCAGAAAGGTAGAGGACTAGGGCCTAGACTGCAGGGCAGAAGAGAGTCAGTTGTTGCCAGGGAGCAGAAAGTCTGATTCGGGTTAGGTTACAAGCCCATAGAGGAAGAGGTCTGAGAGGCAAAAGAGAAGGCAAGGGTCGCTGTAGATGCAAGGGCAAAAGGAATCAACATAAAAGAGAAGCCTCGTCCTAGGCCACACATTAGGGAATCCTTTTTCAGCGCTGGGGTCATAAAGATTGATAGGAATGGGGTAACTCATTTGACCCCACACAATCCCACAGCCCCTGTCCATCCCACCAATCCCAACATCTCCCTTCCCAACCTTGAAATAGATCTGGCTGCCTTATCCCTATTTGAGGAGCGACATTCCATAGCTAAACAAACTCCTCCTATGGTAAACCACCACAGGACTCTGCTAACGTTTGAGGATGAAATCTCAGATGAACCTATGGTCTATATGATGGAGGCCGATCCAGAAGAGTCACATTAGCTAGCCTTTTACATCTAAAAAGGTAAAGGGGCAGCAAGTCAGGTATGTAATTGAGCATCTTTGCCCTAAACTCTGGAAGCAGGGAGTGGCCTATAATTTGGCACATGTTTTCTAAGAAAAAATAGCCTATAAAAAGTGAGATAAGCCCTTGGCAGGCAATACCTTGTATATACATAAACTCGTGCTGTCGAGGGTCCGTCTCCAAAGAAAACAAAAATCTCAAAAACACGGAAAAAATTCAAAATCCCAAAAACATTGAAAAAATACAAAATCCCTAAAACATAGAAGAAATACAAAACTCAAAAATATTATCTTTTAAGATTCTAGATAAAATCACACAAAAAGATGCCTTAATCGAAATACCCATCTCACGTGAAATCGATCCCTTTCCTGCAGAAATACAAGAAAAGGTAGGAATAACGAGTCTGAATGAGGATGTCCCTTTTGAGGAGCTCCCCAATGAGCTCCTTGATCAGTTTGCTGATTTTGAGCATGGCCCTATCCCCATTGTTGAGGAAACTGAGGAGATTCCCTACATTACCAAGATCGAAACGTCGCTATCACTCGAAGAAAGAAAAAGCATGATCGACTTCCTTCGGTCATACCAAGATGTTTTTGCCTGGTCATACGAGGACATGCTTGGTTTGGACACCGATTTTGTCAAGCATGAGTTGCCTCTCTACCCTGATATGAAGCTAGTTAAGCAGAAACTGAGACGTCTCCGACCCGAGTGGATGTTAAAAGCCAAAGACGAGGTCATCAAGCAGTATGATGTGAGGTTTCTCATGGTATCTAAGTACCCGTAGTGGCTAGCCAATATCGTGCCTATGCCGAAGAAGGATGGAAAGGTCCGTATGTGCATAGATTTCAGAAATTTGAACAGGGCGAGCCCGAAGGATGATTTCCCATTGCCACACATCGACATCTTGATCAATGGCACTGCTAGGCACGAGATGCTTTCTTTTATGGATAGATTCTCAGGATACAATCAGATAAAGATGGCAGAGGTGGATCGAGAGAAGACTGCATTCATCACTCCTTGGGAAACCTTTTGCTACAGAGTCATGCCATTTAGGCTGAAGAATGTCGGTGCAACATACCAAAGAGCTATGACTGCATTGTTTCACGACATGATGCATCGATAAATTGAAGTGTATGTCAATGATATGATAGCCAAGTCACCAGAGCAAAGTGATCATTTGGTAAACCTTCAGAAGCTATTCGAGAGATTGAGAAAGTACAGGTTACGTCTGAATCCATAGAAGTGCGCATTTGGTGCGATGTCAGGGAAACTGTTGGGATTCATCAGCAGCAGGAGAGGGATCGAGGAAGACCTAGTCAAAGTCAAAGCCATCACTAAAATACCACCACCGTCTACTGAGAAGGAAGTTAAAGGGTTCTTAGGCAGAATACAATATTTCAGTCAATTCATTGCACAGCTAACGCCTATTTGCACATCAATCTTCAAGCTACTAAGGAAGAATTCACCCATTGAATGGAGCGATGATTGTCAGGCAACGTTTGATAAAATCAAAAGCTACCTCCTTAACCCACCTGTGTTGGTACCACCCGAGCCAGGGAGACCACTCTTGATGTATCTCTTCACAATGGAAGTTTCGATGGGATGCGTCTTAGAGCAGCATGACGAGACGGGAAGAAGAGAGCAGGCCATCTACTATCTAAGCAAGAAGTTCACTGATTATGAGACTCGCTATTCTCATCTAGAGAAAGCATGCCTAGCTCTTGTGTGGGCTACTCAGAGGCTCCGCCATTACTTGCTATCTCAAGCAGTTCTACTTTTGGCCTGAATGAATCTGTTGAAATACCTGTTCGAAAAGCCGGCTATCACTGGAGGAACCGCATGATGGCAACTTTTATTGTCTGAGTTCGACATCACGTACATCACTCAGAAGTCGATCAAGGGGCAAGCACTCGCTAATCATCTTGTCGATAATCCTTTGGCAGATTATGAACCCTTGAGGACTAAGTTCTCCGATGAGGATATCCTTTTTATGACGAAAGGCGGTATTGAAGAAGCAGAGGAATCTTGGGTAATGCACTTTAACAAGGCAGCAAATGTCGAGGGCTAGGGAGTTGGCGCCATTCTGATTTTGCCAAAAGGATCACACGTACCAGTCTCTATCAAGCTCAACTTCCCCTACACTAATAATATGGCTGAGTACGAAGCTTGTGCCGCTGGTCTGCAGGCAGCTCTCGATCTGAACGTAACTCACCTTTGAGTATTTGGCGATTCACAGTTAATCATATGCCAGATGAACGGTGACTAGAAGACGAAAGACAAGAAACTGATCCCCTATTATGAGCATCTCGAGGATCTGATAGCTTGCTTTCAAGACATGACATTCTCATATGGCCCTCTGATAAGGAATCACTTTGCCAATGCACTAGTCACTTTGGCGTCAATGATACAAATCCCATATGATGCTGAGATGACGCCAATCATGAACGAGCAGAGGAATGAGCCGGCCTTCTGCCTCCAGGTTGAGGAACCTACAAAGCCTGATGATGAGCCACCTTGGTTCTTAGATATCAATAATTTCCTCGAGACACTAACTTTCTCTGAGGATACGTCCAAGACGGACCGACGAACCATTCAACATCTAGCAGCAGGCTACATCATTTCTAGGGAGCGCCTTTATAAGCGATCCTACAATAACATCTTACTCAAGTGCCTTACAGAAAGTGAGGAGATCAATATCATGAAAGAGATCCATGAGGGAGTATGCGAAGCCCACATCAGCGGTCACATGCTTGCTAAGAAAATTCTATTGCAGGGATACTTTTGGACCACTATGGAATCAGATTGCTACAAACATGTCCAAAAATGCTATAAGTGTCATGAACACTCCAATCTAATACACGCTCCTACCATCGATCTACACTGCATGACCACTCCTTGGCCATTTACTACCTGGGGCCTTGACGTCGTTGGAATGATTAATTCGAAAGCATCAAACGGACATCGGTTCATCCTCGTCGCCATTGAATACTTCACCAAGTGGGTAGAAGCAGCGTCATATGCCAACATCATGGCCAGTCATGTCAAGAAGTTTCTCAAGTGTAATATTGTGTGTCGATTTGGATATTATCACGGACAACGGTACAAACTTTGCGAATAAGCGCATCCGAGCCTTCTGCGAGTAATACAAAATCAAGCATAATCGCTCGTCACCTTATCAGCCTCAAACTAATGGAGCCGTGGAAGCTGCGAACAAGACGATCATCCGCATCCTTGAGAAGATGGTTATCACTTATCGAGATTGGAGCGAAATGCTACCATTTACTTTGTAGGCCTACAGAACGTCGATCCATACCGCTACAGGGGTAACACCATTCTCCCTTATGTATGGAACCGAGGCCGTCCTACCAGTAGAGGTTGAAGTACCCTCGCTCTGAATTCTTATGGAATCAGGCTTACCCGAAGCAGAGAGAGAGAGAGATCCCGCTTCAAAAAATTGAACTTATTGGACAAGAAGAGACTTTTAGCCTTGTGTCACACTCAAATTTATCAGGGGCGAATCGCACGTGCTTACAATAAACGTGTCTGTGGTCGAGATCTAAAGATAAGAGACACTGTGTTGAAGATCTTCCCATCCTTCCCCGCCGATCTGAGAGGGAAGTTCAAGCCAAACTGGGAAGGACCTTATGTTGTTCAAGAGGTGCTATCAGGATACGCCGTCCGTCTCGCCACTATGGACGAAGATCATCTTCCTGAGCCCATCAACGCTGGATACGTCCGATGGTTCTACGCTTAGTCTATCACGACAAGGTAAGTCTTGGTAAAACAGATATGTGACTGCTTAAGAACCACCTAAAAGAGACCATCATTCCAAGCACAGTAGCAAAAAAGTATCCCTAAAAATGATAATATCCTTTGCTATCCCATTCGAGCCTGGACCTTTCTTTCAATGAACCCCTTCCCCCCAAAAAAAAGTGTACATATATAAAAAAGGGAAGTAAAGTTACCATTAAAATCCCAAAAAAATAAAAAAAGCAAACCCCAAAAAGAGATTGCCTGAAATGGAGTAAAAAAAATAAAAAAAATTATAGAAGAATCACGGGGCATGTACAGTAAAACTCCCAAGGAAGGAAGTATGATGAAAAAACTGAAGCCGTATCAAGGAAACCTTTTTAACCCAGCATACCTTCAAATTATAAGCTAACCCATGGCCAAGCTACACCCTGAAGGAAGCCCTCTTTTTAGGTTCACAAGCAGTCATTGTATCTGTTAAGTCAATACAAGCCAAGTTGTGGGACGACACTAGAACCCCATCTGGCCGGCTATGACGGAATCGACGTCTATGTCGTGACTTTTGAAAAAATGAAAGAAAAAAAAAAAAAAAAAAAAAAAAAAATACAAGCTCAAAGCAAGATGGACGTGGTGAAAACCCGAAAGGGCGCTACGGGTAAAAACAACGAGTTTGTGCAGACCAGGTGAAAACTCGAAAGGGCGCTTGGGGTATGAGAGCTAAACCTATGGACATGGTGAAAACTCGAAAGGGCACCACAAGTAAAAAAGGAGATAAAAAAAAGAAAAAGAATAGGAGGAAAGGTTTGAATTGATTGATAAGATTGATGTTTGAGGATCCCTCTTGGTTACTCTCCCTGATACCCTTTTACCGACTGGGCCGCTCATGTTAGTTCAAGACGGGTCCCGACCAGAATTGTCTTTGTGAAACTACTTTGTCAAATGTATGACCCAAGGTAAGGAGAAAGGTTTGAATCAATCCAAAGGGATTAACGTTCTGGCCTTGGTAAAACTACTGAAACTCACTCAGGCCCGACCATATGAAAGGGTTCAACTATGCTCGAAATGGGACCCGTGACTTCACCTCACTAATAAGGCATCATAAAAAAAAATGAAGAAAAGCCAAAAAAAAGAAGAACAACAAATAATCAAGAAAAATCCAAATACAAAAAATATATGTATATATTTATGCTCTTTCTCATGTACATAGTTACAGCATCTTACTTCCATCTCAAAAAATGAAGAAAAAGAATAAAAAATCTCTAAAAAATAAAATTCTAAAAAATTCTACTCTTTCTCATGTACATAGTTACAGTATCGTACTTCAATGTCAAAAATAAAGAAAAAGAATAAAAAAAAAATCTTTGAAAATAAAAATTCAAAAAATATATATAAATCTTGAAAAAAAAAAAAATATAGGTAAAAGTTTGTTTCTCCTTCTATTAATTAGGATGCATTTGTTACTTATATAAACAAAAAAAGGGACTGACGTATTCTCGAGGATGTGCAGGAACATCAAACGGTCCAAAGCCTCGAAGCAAGCAACTTCTCAGCGATGGACAAATTAGATGAAACATCCCACCACCGACGTCAGGTCTATTAAAAAAAAAGGGGAGAATGAAAATCATTTTGAAAAAGAAAAAAAGAAATCTGTGAACTTTTCATGCACAGCAACGCACATGCGTGTTTTCAATGCGATAAAATATTAATATTTTATCGGTAACGCAGCTGTACAAAATTAATGTCCTAAGTCTAAAGGTTCGCCTTTGATCTTGGGATCCTACTTCAAAGTAAGAGCAATGGTGTCAATCATGATTAGACGGTTAATGTTTTGATCAGAATGATTCCACTGCTAAATCTTCAAGCAAAGACGCCCTATCTTTGATTCATATGAGCGTGAGAGTCTAAGCTTTAGATTTTTCACAAACCTTTCGGAGGTGAGGACTCTTGGTCCACATGGTCTGGGCATGCGCCCTATGGGGTTTAAGGTCCAGATAACTCCATTGGAAAAGGTTAATCATTGGTTGAGACCGACCTGTTAATAATGAGATTACGCATCAATCAAACTATGTGCAACCATGTAGAAGGGTTCATTTCCCCTTTATTTTTTTCAGGCTTAAAACTTGTATTGGCAGTGGTATCCCTGTAAAGTGTACGCCATGAGTCTGGGTATCCGTATGATGGTCGTTTGTTCTCGTAAATTATACTCGGGCAGGTCCATGTCGAGGCTTCCATCGCCTTTGTTGCTTATCGCCCCTAACGGGTGTATGATTATGTATAGTTAAATGATGTTTATGATTATTGTTTGAAGAGACCAGGAATGAATATCCCTTTTGGGAGATACCCAATGTTTGGTTGGACTTGATCAAGGTAGTTGAAGCAGGATGCTCTAGGTCATGCTGATCCGGGGCACATTTTTAAAAATGGCATGTACTCTCCAAAAAGCGTTGCGACCTCTATTCACTCCACTCGGGTAGCCATGCTAAATAAACTTCAGGATCGATGGGTTCGCCCAAAGATTTCGAACCCTGCCTTAGGCAAGGTAACCCGCGAACATTCAGATGGGGCAATCAAATGCCTCGTAGGATTGGACGGAAACTATGGAGCCTTGCATATGTTTGCTTCGCGCCTATCTTTGAATGTGGGTCGATCACCCCTCTTACTTGCAAAGCTGCTATATTCAGAATGAATCTTAAACATCAAATACATTCAAATCATTTTAAGAAGTGAATGTTTGGCCTAGCATACAGGGCTTTCGCAACTCGTTCCACCTCAGTTATGCCTAGTAATGTCGCTAAGCGCTTGGGGACCGATTACCTTGAGAAACGAATGTTTGGCCTGACATACAAGGCTTTCATTTTCTCACCACGTTACTCAACTGATGTTTGAAGTTCATTCTAAATATAGTAGACCAATCAGAAATGCCTTGGGCCTCTTCAGATGTCTCTGGTCTTTGGCATTCGATCATTAGTGATCGGATACCAAAGAGGGGTATCTATAGACACTCAAATTTGGCCCAAGGCCCGATCGAAATATATTTTGAGAGAGGTGCACTTTCGAGCTTTTGATGACATGTATGAAACCCTTAGGAACCTTCTTGAACCCTTAGGAACCTTTCCAAACCCTTAAGAATCAACCCTAACCTTCCCAAACCCATTAGAACCCTTTCCCGGACCAGTGTCAAACCCTCCCAAGCAGTGGTTGGAAAGAAGAGTGCCAAAATTTACACAGACCTCCTTTAGGGCTAAATTATATACTATTGGAAATATAACTTCCCCAGCTTTCCAACAAGCCAAAAATAGTCTCAATCGGAGTTTTATAACAAAAGTTATAGTGATTTGAAAATCACGTAGTTTTGCAGGATTTTGGTTTGGCACAACTAATAGTTGCGCCAGGCTTAAGTGGGTCCCCCCCATGGGCTTGCAACCTCCTAAAACCATTGTGAATCACTGTATTACTATACATATTCATGACGCAACTATTAGTTGTGCCAGGCATATGAACAGTACCTGTAATTTTTACTCAAAAATTGAGATTAGGGTTTGATTTGTTGACCATCTTGATCTTTGGGGGGTGTTTTACTAGTTCTATTGCACCCCATTAATGCCTATTTACAACCCTTAAGTGATTTGAAATACTAACCTGTCATCCACCATTAAAACCATTCTCACACATGTCCAAGCTCTCAAAATCCTAGGAAACCTTAGATTAAAGATTACTTAATTGCTAACCCTAATTAGCATCTAAGTAGCCTCCTAACCTACCCTTTTCCTATAAATAGAGCCCCCCTCCCCTTGGATTAAAGGTTGAAAAATTTTCTTAAGAGGAAACAACTTAGAGTGAGAAGATCTTTCTCCCTTTGGTGCTATTTTTTTCAGACAAATTCTAGATTTCCTAACTTTCTTCCAAGCCTTATCCTTCATCTAAAAACCTTAGTTTAGGTATGTGCTATCCCTTTGCCTTCCTTCTATACCTCCTAGCCATCAAGCCCTAGGACTTAGAACCCTATTTTTTATCACACAAGCCATTAAGAGCTCATCAGAGCAAGCCTATGGAAGGCTCTCCAATGGTGCAACAAGGGCCTGAGGGCTCCAGCTCTCCCCTTTCTTCTCTTATCTCTTTTAGTTCTTCTTCCTTCCTCACAGTTGTGTTGTTGCGTTGCCGACTTTTCGGTAGGGACGGAGGGTGCCCTTTGGGCAAGAAGAAGACCTTTGTATTTATTTTATTTTATTTTTATTTTGGCCATAAGTAGAGACCACATTAAGCGAGTTGATTGGGTGCCTAACACCTTCTCAATCGATAATCGAAGCCCCTACCCAAGAACCTTTGGTGTGGACCAGATTCAGAGTCACATTTGTGGCACTTTGGTGCTTATAAAAATGATTTAGGTGTTCCGCGACACCAAAAGCTCCAGGTGGCGACTCTATATTTTTTGTTAGCGAGCGCATCGCCGCGATGGGATCGTCAAAAATCCTACAGTTGCACACCTTTATAATTATAGTCTTGGTCAGTTTGGACTTCCCTGATTCTATTGTGAGTTTGGCTATGTGGTGATCTATTGTAATTTATTTAATTTAATATTCTAGTTCTATCAGGAGTCTAATTAATTTTTACCATTCCTATCCTTATTGATAGTCTAATTAATTAAGTGTCCTAATACTATTAAAAGTCCAATTATGATTAGGTCTCCCAATTATGCTAGGAGTAAATATGTAGTAGTTCTGGTGAAACTCTAACTAAATCAACCATGCTAATTAAACTGGTATTCTAAATAAGGCAAGTATACTAATTGTGCTGCAATTCTAATTAAAGCAAGTATGCTAATTCTATTACAATTCTAATTGAAACAATTATAATAATTCTACTATAATTCTAATTGAAATAAAAAGACTGATTTTTACTAGAATTCTAATTAGGGCAAGGAATTGACTTTACTAAAAATACTAATTGAAATAAAAGGACTGATGTTTATAGGATCATGATCGAAGCAATGAGTTAATTATGGGAAAATCTAATTAATCATAAATTAATTAAATTTCCTGAAATTCTAATCAAAGCAATTGATTAATTGAACTGAAAAATCTGATTAGAGCAATTAAATAATTATATTAAAGCCTAATCAACGCAATTAATCAATTATATCAAAATAAAAACTAATTAAAGTAATTAATTCATCTTAAAAATTCTAAAAAAAAAGGAGGGTTGGGCCCGCTATGCTAAGGAGGATTGGCCTCGTTCTTGAGTACCCTCCGTAAGCCCTTGGGCAAATCGGGTGGCTAGGATTGATGATAAATTAGATTTTGGATGTTAAAATCGTATTTTAGATTTTTCAGAGTTGATTTCGAAATAATAATTATGAATTAAATTATGAACTGAATTATAAAAAAAAAACTAGAATTAATATTTAGAATTTTTAGAGATATTAAAATAAGAAATTAAAATTAAATTTTTTTTAGGACTGAATTCAGGTCCGAAATCAAAAAATCAGACCGTATGATTAAGGACTGGTTCTAGAATCCAAGGATTAGAACCAGAAATTAATGATAGGACTAAAGATTAAGATTTTAGAACAAAATTAGAGTCTGGGATCGGTGTATCGGACCGTTAGATTAAGGACTTGTTCTAGAAATAGAGAACTAGAACCAGATATAAAGAATTTCAATCCGAAAAGGGTGCTACGGTCTAAGACTGAAAATAAAAATTAATAGAATTCCTAAATCTAGAGATTTTAAGCTATGGTCAAAAACTAAAAATTAAACCCTTACCTAAGGATCAGGGCTGCAGAGAGAAATCTCGAAGATTCGATGCTTGAATTTCGAAATCATGATTAGGTTGTTCAATGTGTCCGTTCTCGAAGTTATCTGGTTTCGGAATTTCAAAAAAATCTATTCTCTCTTGTTATTCACTGAAAAGTACCACTTTTCACCTCTTAACCTAACCTTTGATGGACCTTGAAGTCCACTAATAAACATGTGTTAAGTATGTTTTGCAGTTGATAATAAAATGTGCAACTTAATGCCAAATCCTTACTTCTTGGCCCAAAAGAGAGAGGGAGAATACAAGCAAAGATGACAGCTGAGCCAAAGCTTGATGGAGCACCTTGGTAGTGCTCACCATGGTGATTCACTATTGCTGATCATCATTGACCAATCTAGCAGATGAATGAAAATTAGCTGAGAAGGGAAGAGACTGTGACAGCAACAAGTGCAATGCACTAGAATAGCAAAAGATGAACTTCGCAAAGTTGAGGAGCTTCCTCACGAAGCTAAGATGTAGTAGAAGAGGCCCTCACAAAGATAAGGCGTGCAATCAAGAGGTGAGTTGTAAAGCCATCATGAAGATCTCGCAGCTTAAAACTCTCAATATCTGCCCTCGCGAAGCTCTCGCGAAGATCGAGCCCCAAAACAGCAGTTCTACTACGTGAATGAGCCCTTCCCATCAGCCAAAGCCAACTCCGTGAAAGCAAAGCAACTGCATGAATGAGCTAAAAGCAAATTCTAGCCCCGCGAAGCATGAGCTCTCAACTTCTCAGTTTTATTTAAAGACCTTTCAGAAATTTCCCAAGGCTAGGGCACACTTCCTAAGGTGTAGATTTTGAGGCACATGTCTCGAGGAATTCAAGGGTTGTAACAGTGCCACGTCTGCTGAAAAAATTAGGGTTAATCTCTTAAGAGCCAAGGCCATTTTTAGAGAGTATATAAGCTGTACTTAGAGTTTATTATTTTCATCTTTCCTTCATCCTTTGCCGACTGAGAGCTCTAGCAGGCTAGGGTTAGGGTTTGATCACCTCTATTTTCTTATTATTTTTCTTCTCTCTTAGCTCAGCACTTGCTGGCTAATCCCCCTGTAAGCAGCTAGGTTTAGTTTTGTTTCAGTTTTATAATAGATTTTTGTATACATTGGGATCTTAGATGAGCAGTTGTGTATGGGCTACAGTCAGGAGATCGTTCATTGTAAGTTTTATTATTATCAATGAACTGCTATTTTAATGCTTAATCAAATCTATAGATCTTATGGTTTCTTTAGATGTCTATAAGATCCATGTATTTGGGACTAGCCAATTTAGTTTCTAATAGGTCTTTTGTTTACCATCTGATTTCCCTTGGTTTGATAGACACATGGAAAGTAATGTTGGATTGGTAGTGGGATCTAGGGAGCTCGGAGGCCTACAGATCATGGTGGTTGCAGCTGTTTTTAAGTTCTTTCACAGGCCTCTGTGGGATGGACATACCAATGGGATACCCTGTGACCATTCAAGAGGGCAGAGTATAGCCCTAAGTTTGTGTCCATCCACATGTTTGAGAAGGATTCTTCTCCCCTGCACATTAACTTCTAGAGCCTTGTGAGGAGGTTTGTACAATAGCTGGCTCCCCTCTGTTGGTCATTGAGGCTAAGTCATTGTAGGCTATTTTTAGCAATGACCAACTGAGCTAAAGGCCTTATTCAACCTATTGCATGGTCCTTTTTGCGGGCACTAGTGAGCAGTATGCCTTAACAAAGCACTTAGGATCTTATGGGTTGGAATACCTATGGATGTTAGCCAGGTCTGTGTGTAGATCTGGGGAGCTTGTAGCACTGGCAATACATAGTGCTATAATAGTATTCATGGCTAGAGCTGGTCCAGTGGCTGTGGAAATAATCAGTTCACTCTTCTGGATTAGACTAGCGAATTTCTGGTTTAACTAATGGAATTTGACAGACTCTATCGGATACCCTGTGACCATTATAGTTGACAGAGTATAGCCCTAAGAGCGTCCCAAATGGCATGGGTTAAACTGGGAGCTTATACCTTATTGAGGCTTTTAATAGCGTCTCAGCAAGGAGCACTGCAGAGACAGACTAAATCTGAGTTACATTACTGTATCATTAACTCTAGCTTAACCTGCTTACTTCTCATAATTTTTGTATTTTATTTTGACACACACTACCACCATCTTTTTCTCAACCCTTTCTTTAGGATAGGCCTGCACTTTATTTTATCTTTTTGGGTAAATTTAGTGTAGTCGTGACACCCAACTCCCTTCTCTTAGGATTGTCAGATCTGTAGTCAGATCTGGAGGCCTACTATCAGTGCCCAATTTGGGCTCTTGATCATTTTCTCTGTGGGACAAACTCTTACTTATCAAAACATGCTACCATAGACCCTAAATCTTGTAGGTCTAGGATTACTTTGGTTGTGCTGAATCCATTCTTTTATATTACTTTGTTTTCAATTGATTTCCACCACACAACAACATAAGCTCACTTTCACACCAAGTAGACGAACGCAACAAGTTTTTGGCACCGTTGCCAGGAAATTTTGATCTTTTTAGTAGACCTGAGTTGTACTGTAATTTAGACTAACAAATTCTTTGTAGCTGTGTTTAATCTAGAATAAAAATACTACTGATTTTTTGTGGAATTTTGTAGAAATGGATAGCAGAAGCAGGGAAAAGCTAAAGCTGCAAGTGGAGAGTAGCTAGCTCTGTTTGCACTTTCTTTCTCCTAAATCTTATGCCATTTATGTTGAACCTATTATTTTGTTTAGTGTAAATTTGTGTAGCTATTATTTTTGTTGTGTGAAATTCTTTTTGTGTGCCTGTAAGTATTTTCATTACTAATTGGTGGGTGTATGCTTGGTAGAAGGTCCTTAAACCCTGACTTGGAACCCCCAAATCCGGAGGTGGAAAGGATCCTTAGACCTAGACACACCACACTGAGCCCTATTATTGAGACTGAAGCAGACACCATGGCTGAGAGGCAAAGGACATTAAAAGAATACAATGCACCCAGGGAGTACACCTCTCCCTTCTGCATTCAGTTTGCCTCTGTTGAGGGGAACTATGAAATTAAATCCTCCACCATCAGTATGTTGTCTTCATTTTATGGGCTGAGTAAAGAAGATCGCTACAAGCATATTGACCAATTTTTAGCACTTTGTACTACCTTCAACATTGCTGGCTTTGGGCTTGAGGCCACTAAATTGAGGCTTCTTCCTTTTTCATTAAAGGACAAAGCCAGCACATGGCTATCAAAGCTCCTTGCCAACAACATACAGCCATGGAGTGACCTTCAAACCAAGTTCTTGGCAAAAATTTTCCCTATGAACAAAACAAGGCAGATGAGGACAAAAATTCTGTCATTCACTCATTCCTCAACTGAGAACTTTAATGAAGCTTGGGAAAGATTCCAGGAGATGTTAAAACAATGCCCCCACCACCAAATCCTAATGTGGCAGCTTGTCCAAGTGTTTTATCAAGGAATTAATGACAAGAGCAGGGATATAGTGGATGCTTCCTGTGGTGGTAGCTACCTCCACAAGACAGCTGAGGAAGCTTGGGAGCTGTTTGACATAATAGGGAAGAATTCCATGCAGCAGGAATCTCTGTCACGCAATGACAGCCAGATTCCAGCTAAAATGGTGAAAGAGGTCACCCTTAGAGGTGGAATATATGAAGTAAAGGTGCAAGGTGATTTGGAGAGAAAGGTGGACAATCTGAGCTTGAAGTTTGATAAATTGATGAATGTGATGCAGCCCCGGATGGTTGCACAGGTGGAGGAGGCATGTCTGATATGCCAATCTCCCACCCATTCTATTCATGATTGTCCATCTGCCAATCAATTTCCAGATTTTATTATGGAGCAAGCCAATGTTGCGCAAACCTTTGGGCAGCAGCCTGCTGGGTATTCTTGAATGAACCACCCAAATCTGAGGTGGAGACAAGACTCATATCCTCAACCCCATCAGCAGCAAATGGTAGCTCCTTACAAACCCTAGCATCAGTTTAATCATGGTTACCCACCAAGGCAAAATTTCCTGTTACCTGCCCCACAGTCTAACCAGTTAGCTCTGCCCCCACAACAACTCAGATCCTCTTTATTTGAAGAACAGATGATGGCTTCAATGTAAAATCTGGGGAGCCTAGTTCAGACTGTCAATTCTCATGGACAGAGCATAAAAAAGATTGAGGACCAGCTTGGTCAGATCTGTAATACTCTGAACACGAGGGAGGAAGGAAAATTGGCTAGTCAACCCTTAATAAATCTGAAAGGTCAGTTTATGATTGGTGATGCATCCTCCACTCAGGAGGAAGCTAGTGCCCAGTGAGCCAAGTAGTGGTAATAATTGTATCATATGGATGGAAAATTCTGTGTTGAATTGTGTTCTTTAGAAATTTGTTGGTTGTGTTTGGTGTGTTATGCTGGTTTGATTGTTCTACTTCGTTTGTGTTTTAATTATTTGTCAATGAAAATATGTGCCTTTGTATCATCTGAATCGGTTGTGTGCTTGCTGATGAATGGCTGAATTACCTTGATCATGACTTGCATGGAGATTGAGCTGAATTGTTGATTGAAAATGGCCATAAATTTTGAATGAGAAAAATGAAGTACCTGTCTGTAGCGTGGTGCTCATGCATAGTGGAAGGGTGCACAACAACAGGTGGCACCAACCAATGTGCTGCACTGAGTTAAAAGAGTACAGGCTGTGCAAGAAATGCTCTCTGGCTGAGTTGGAAGGCTTGATTTTGCTGCGCGAGCCATCTTTTGGCTCCCTCGCGTGCTAGAACAATTAAGCACTGACTGAAAATGTACCTCGCGGAGTTGCTTTCTACTCTGCGAGCTGAATTTGTGTCAAAGAATGCCTTGTGTATTGTTCGGGGCGAGCACCATGCGAAGTACATTTCTGAAGTAAAAGGATGTCTCGCGCACCAGGCCACTGTCGCCAACTCCGCGACATTCATTGAGTGTCAAATGCCCTACTGAGTGACAGAGCCTTACGCGGACTTAAAAGCCATCTGCGTGACAATCCTACTTCGCGAAAGCCATAAGCCAACTCCGCGAACCACGGGATTTGCGCTTTAAACTCAGTGAAAACCCTCATTTGCTTCATTTTCTTCCTCTGCCCTAACTCGCTCCACCCAAAAGCGCTCCCATCTTTGTTTTCCTCTCCACAGCTTGAGCACTCTACCTAAAGGCTTTTCCTCTTACCATTTTGCTCCCCGGCTGTTCCTGGTTACTTCGAGCACGGCTTGGGGGGATTTGAGCCACTATGCACACTTCTAAGTGGAACCGTAGCTCGCATTGGGTAAGCCCTGCAACTCTCCCTCTGTGCTTTGATTGCTTTAGTAAATTAGAGAGAGAGAAGACAAATTGTGTTATTTTGGTGCCTATTTAGAGTAATCTACATTCTTTGAGGTCTGTGAACCTTGATTTTGAGGTCTGGAGCACCTATGGCCAAGAGTTCAAAATTCATTGATACATTGGCGGCAATGTTGAACCCTGCTCCTAGTGGCAACCCTATGGCCACTAGGAAATCCACAAGGATTGCTGAGGCCTCCACATTGGAGACCTCTGAGGTGCCTGCACCTGGTGTTGCCCCCTCAATCTTAAAAGAAAAAAAGAAATCTGCTCCGTAGAAGAGGGCCAGAGAGCTCCCACCTGCTATGAGCCCCAAAAAATCAAAGAAGAAGTAGAAAAAGGGCAATGCTGTGACCCCTGTGGCCCCTGAGGTTGAGGAGGAAGTAAGTATTGAATACCTCAGGGTCCCTAATGACTTTGTAGAAGCAATCTTGCTGGAGGCTGAGACTATTTTTTATAAAGCCTATTTTGAGGACCTACCAGTGACCTCTGCCTCCATTGGATATTTGACTAAGGCAACTCTACTGCCACTGTTGAGACCCTCAATGCAGCTGGTGTTCCCAAGATTAGTCAGATTGTTTTATCAGAATATGAGATTGAAGATTGGTGATGATGGGAACCTAGCACTGCTGGTACTAATCGATAATTTTGAAATGTTGTTTAACCAGTCTGACATTGCAAGGGTACTAGGGATACCAGCTGGGTATGACCCTAAGTTTGGCTTGGGACCTCCCCTGACTGCCACCATTACAGAAATAGCCAGGGAGCTTACTGGAGGGATCATGGCTTCAGGGGATTCGATTAGGAAGAGAGATCTGCACCCTAATATGAGGCTCATGGATGCAATATTGAGGAAGAATGTTTATTGCTCGGGTCACGAGCAAGAGAGGAGGCCCCCCATAGCTGATACCCTCCTTTCATTTCACAAAAACCACTACTTGGATGCAGCCAAGGTAGTGTTTGAAGGGATTAGGGACCTGTGTGAGAAGGTGAAAGTAGAGAAGAAACCACATGCCCTTCCCTATTGCAGGTTGATTACTGCACTGCTGAAGGATGGGAAATACCCCTTCAAAAGGGAGGAGGAGACAGTGTCACTAAACCCCAAACAAAGTGGAAAGAAGCATTGGGGTATCAATGGCACAATGATGGAAAAGTGGAAGAAGAAGGAATTATTAAGAGAAGCAGCTCCCACCATTGCTGAAGCAGCAGCAGCAGCTGTTGCTACTGCACTCTCTCCATCACTTGTGCCAGCCGGCACCACACTTACCACCCTTTCCATACCCCCTATCCCCACCCCAGTTCCAACGCCCTTAACACCACCTCCCTCCTCATCCCAACCATCCCAGCCCCACACAAGCCCAATACCCTTACCTGAGCCACTATAACCCACATTCACCATGGCCACCCTATCCATTACCACACCCTTACCTATTTTTCCAGCCCATACCAGCCCTCCTGTGAAAATTGCCTACAACAAAAAGAGAAAATTATCCGAAGGCAAGACTCACACACAACCCCAATCCACTTATCTTTCCCAACCTATTCCTACCCCTGACACCACAACCATACCAGATCCAATATCCACACCTTCTGAACCTGAAACCTACACCTTTGAAACCCATCATCAGCCTTTTGAAAACCCCCCCATATTTGTCCCTGACCCATTCCAACCCAAAGACCAGCCTATTCCATTTCCCACTTCCCATGAGTCACTAACATGGGGAGACTTTTCCACTATGATGTCCACTATTCTAGAGGGCATCAACCTTGAGTATACCCCTCTCCCAGACTCCCCACACCCCCCTCACATTGACCCTCCACATCATACACCGCCATGGGTCACTACCTTCACCCATAGGCCCACATCTCCATTCCAACCACTTTCACCTATCCAACCCACACCCACAGCCATACCTAATTTACTACCCCAAATCCTGCACCTCCTACTATCCCTCCAGTCCCAAATGTTGGTCAATACTCAAATTCAAGCTACAATTAAGGCCAATCTTCATTCCCTTCACTCCACCTTACCAAACCCTACCTCCATCCCAAACATTTTACAATCCATCAAGATAACTTTAACTACCCTAACCCCCCAGCCCCATCAGGCATCGGTCCCTACAACCAAACCATTTTCCACTCCAAAAAGAAAAATCATAGCCAAGCATAGGAAACCTACTTCCAAGTGACCACTGTCTAAGGCTATTACTTTAAATCAATCCAAGGGTAAAGAGATCCAGGACCCACCTCTAGAACAAAAGGACTCAGATGATTGATGTTTGCACATGTTTTGAGTTAGGAGTAGTGTGTTGTACATACATTTTCTAATATAATGCAATGTCTTTTTGTTACTTCAGTGTACTTATTCTTTGTTTCATTTTTATTTGTTTGTTTCTGTGTCTGTTAATATATTGTGTGTTCTTTTTCTCTTTTTGTAGTTTCTGTTTTGTTAATTTTTACGTTTTATGCTTGCTGTACATCTCACCTTTGAATCAGTGAGGACACTGTTTTTTATAGGTTTGGGGGTGTGTCAGGCTTTGCTAATGAAATAGTTAACCTAAGTGCAGCAGATGCAAGTGAGCAAGACAGAAATAGAACCATGTTCACCTAAGAATCATTAGAAAAATGGGAAATTTAAAATTTTTGCAGACTTTTAGGCATTACAATCTTTTAAGTTTTAACTTTTCCTTGATGTGAACACCAAGTAAACTCACCTGTATCAGTACTGGGTGAATCATTAAAGAGAGAAAAAGGTAAGGACATACTTAAAAGTTCAATGGAAGACCATAACCAGTGAGAGTTGGGCCTACAAATTTTTTTTTTCCTTCCTTCGAGGAGTGACTGAGGTAATTTTTCTAGCTCTAAGGACTGGCTGAGGCAATGCCCTCACTAGAAGTTAGGCACCTCCAAGTTGAAGCAACTGACAGCACTCATGAAACCTAGGAAAGGATCAAGGCCTTCTCTTGGATAGTTTGAGCTTAAACAGGCCAAATCCTTCAACTGCCCTTGAGCACACACCTGTTGAGCCTTAACTCCCAATTTTCTGCAAAATACACCCGAGTACTTGTACCTGAACCTATGAACCTGATTCAAAACCTACCCTCACCCTGAGAATTCAGAAGGTAAAGGAGAAGGAGCTGAAGACAGACAAGATAGGGTCAACATTGGGTGAATGGAGAAGAGATACTTAAAGTAGAGCAGTGTAGCAGCTGAGGGAAGAGGTGGCAAGTCACAAAAACAAAAATAGAAATAAAAATACAAGAAAAATATAAGAAAAGAAAGAAAAATAATATTGAAGAGGAGTGACAGAGGAATCAAGAGGATAAGTTCATTGGAAAAATAAGAATGAAGAGGAGAAACTGGCCACTTCAAGGCTAAAAAATTTGAAAGAAAATGAAAGGTACTGAACTACAAAGGGATGAAGTGATGAATCACCTCCTTCACCTACTGATTTCTCAAATTTTGAACCCCTTTTCAACCTTACAGTCTTTATAACCCACTTCATAAGTCACATCACAACCCAGTTAAATGACCTTGTGATCCAAAGTGAATGAGCTGTCATGTAGAGACAAGGAATTGTCTAATCTATGGTGAGGATATGCCAATGATGCCGGGACTTAAGTGCTTTGCCTATGCTCATGCTTACAGACCCATTTGGGGGCTGTAACTGCTCTTGAGCTTGAGAGAAAATGAAACCCTCAAGGTCCCTTGTGAGAGTATGCCTTGGTGAGCAGTGGGTCTGATGTTGAATATATTGGGCATAGCCTATAACCTCATTTTTGAATTAATGATGAGCTCAGTACTGACATACATGTGTTGTCCCCCTTGTTATGAGCTAATTGGAAATGTTGTGCACTCAGGTAGAGTTTGTGATGATTAAATGTCTGTGCTTTTCATATCCAAGTTCCTCACATTTTTATTTGAATCAATAGTGCACTGATGCTCTGTTTCTTAACAGTAGACCTAATAATATTGTACCTTTGTTAACTATTTCATTGAGAAGTTTGTGGGTATCTTCACTGAAAATCCTCAGGAGACTTCACTCCTCCACTAGGGATCACCTAAGGGTTTAAAAGGCTTGGTACATATGCTAAATGTATCAGTGCTCCCTATGAAAGTGGCTTTTCAATTTCTTAGAATAGTTATTTTAATTTTTCCTTTGCTCAGGGACTAGCAAAGATTAGGTTTAGGGGTGTGTTATTTACTAAAAAGTATCACTTTTCACCTCTTAACCTAGCCTTTGATGAACCTTGAAGCCAACTAATAAACATGTGTTAAGTATGTTTTGCCGTTGGTAATAAAATGTGCAGCTTAATGCAAAATCCTTGCTTTTTGGCCCAAAAGAGAGGGAGAATACAAGCAAAGATGACAACTAAGCCAAAGCCTGATGGAATACCTTGGTAGTGCTCACCATGGTGACTCACTGTTGTTGATCATCATTGACCAATCTAGCAGATGAATGAAGATTAGCTGAGAAGGGAGGAGACTATGACAGCAACAAGTGCAATGCACTAGAGCAGCAAAAGATGGACTTCACGGAGTTGAGGAGCTTCCTCGCGAAGCTAAAGATGCAGTGGAAGAGGCCCTCATGGAGATAAGGCACGCAATCAAGAGGTGAGTTGTAAAGCCATCACGATGATCTTGAAGCTTAAAACTCTCAGAATTTGCCCTTGCGAAGCTCTCACGAATATCGAACCTCAAAGTAGCTGTACGCAGAACATTGCGAGCTCATATGCATGAAGAACCAAAAGTCACCTCGCAGAGTTCTCGCATGGCCCTGGATGAGAGAGATGCCTAGAATTCCTCTCGTGCAAATCTCGCGCACCCTGGAGCCTTACAAGTTACTACGTGAGCGCAGGAGCTCACCTGGGCGAGTACTTAGCGAGAAAGAGCTTCTAAAGTTTTACTGCATGAGAAATCCTGGTGCTCCAGATTATCTCCGTGACAATACTGTGATGCGAAGCAACTGTGTGATTCCTTAAAAGTTCTACTGCGCGAATGAGCCCTTCCCATAAGCTAAAGCCAACTTCGTGAAGGCAAAGCAACTGCGCGAATGAGCTAAAAGTAAATCCCAGCCCTGTGAAGCACGAGCTTTCAACTTCTCAATTTTATTCAAGGACCTTTTGGGAATTTCCCAAGGCTAGGGCACACTTCTCGAGGCATAAATTTTGAGGCACACATCTCGAGGCATTCGGGGGTTGTAACAGTGCCACGTTTGCTAAAAAAATTAACCTCTTAAGAGCCAAGGCCATTTTCAGAGAGTATATAAGCTATACTTAGAGTTTATTATTTTCATCTTTCCTTCATCCTCTACCGACTGAGAGATTTAGCAGGCTAGGGTTAGGGTTTGATCACCTCTGTTTTCCTATTTTTTTTCTTCTTTCTTAGCTCAGCACTTGCTGGCTAATCCCCCTGTAAGCAGCTAGGTTTAATTTTGTAATAGATTTTTATATTTATTGGGTTCTTGGACGAACAGTTGTGTATGGGCTGCAGCCAGGAGATAGTTCATTGTAAGTTTTGTTGTTATCAATGAACTGCTGTTTTAATGCTTAATCAAATCTATAGATCTTATGGTTTCTTTAGATGTCTACAGGATCCATGTATTTAAGACTAGCCCATTTAGATTCTAAAATGTCTTTTGTTTGCCATCTTCTTTCCCTTGGTTTGATAGACACATGGAAAACAATGTTGGATCTATAGTGAGATCCAGAGAGCTCGGAGGCCGGCAGACCATGGTGGTTGCAGCTATTTTCATGTTCTTTCTCAGGCCCTTGTGGGATGGACAGACCAATGGGATACCCTGTGACCATTCAAGTGGACAGTGTATAGCCCTAAAGTTTTGTCCATCCACATATTTGAGAAGGATTCTTCTCCCTTACACATGAGCTTCTAGAGCCTTGTGAGGAGGTTTGTACAGTAGCTGGCTCCACTCTATTCTACCTAATCGATATCAGATGTTAGATCTGATCTCTTATAGTAATTATAGCTTGAGGTTGAGTCATTACAGGTTGTTTGTAGCAATGACTAGCTGAGCTAAAGGCCTTATTCAACCTGTTGCATGATCCTTTTTGCGGGCATTAGTGAGCAGTATGCCTTAGCAAAGCACTTAGGATCTTATGGGTTGGAATACCTATGGATGTCAGCCAGGTCTATGCGCAGATCTGGGGAGCTTGTAGCACTGGCATTACATTGTGCTACAATATTATTCATGGCTAGAGCTGGTCTAGTGGCCGTGGAAATGATCAGTCTACTCTTCTGAATTAGACTAGCGAATTTCTAGTTTAACTAATGGGATTTGACAGACTCTATCTGATATCCTGTGACCATTATAGTGGACAAAGTGTAGCCCTAAGAGCGTCCCAAATGGCATGGGTTAAATTGAGAGCTTATACCTTGTTGAGGCTTTTAATAGCGTTCAGCAAGGAGCACTACAGAGACAAACTAAATATGAGTAACATTACTGTATCATTAACTCTAGCTTAACCTGCTTATTTCTCATAATTTTTGTATTTTATTTTGACACACACTACCACCATCTTCTTCTCAACCCTCTCTTTAGGATAGGCCTGCACTTTGTTTTCCCTTTTTGTGTAAATTTAGTGTAGTCATGACACTCAACTCCCTTCTCTTAGGATTGTCAGATCTGTAGTCAGATCTGGAGGCCTACTATCAATGCCTAATTTGGGCTCTTGATCATTTTCTCTATGGGACAAACTCTTACTTATCAAAACTTACTACAATAGACCCTGAATCTTGTAGGTCTAGGATTACTTTGGTTATGTTGAATCCATTCTTTTATATTACTTTGTTTTCAATTGATTTCCACCACACAATAACATAAGCACACTTTCACACCAAGTAGACGAACGCAACACTCGAAAATTGCCAGCCTCTTCGTGTTAAATTAATAAAAAAATCTTTTATAGGTTTGTCTTAAATTACACACCCTTTTCCAGGCGTTTAACTGAATTACGCGCTAGTTTCTCGACGCTTAATCGCTTTGAGTCAGTTACCAACTCAGTGAGCAATCGGCTGACTTGCTCAGCGAGTTTCCTAGTTCTAACCTCATTAGGGTTAATTGCGCGCTTGTTAGGACGTGCGCAATTTGATTAAGCGATTCTTCAGAAGCGCTCAATCAAGGAAACTTAGGGATTAAGGACTATTAGGCTAGGTCGGGCATAGGCCAATTGCGCGCTAGTGATCTGGCGTGCAATTTGATCACGCGCCTGATTTTAGGCGCATGATCGAGTCTCAATATGGTATGGGAAAGGAAATTTGGTCTAAAAGGGGGACTGATTACACGCTTGTGGTCTAGCATGCAATCCAATTATGAGTGAGGTTTCAGGCACTGAATTCGAGGTTGTCCGAGTTTGATCTCTAGTCTGAAATGCTAGACTATTGTTTCAGTCTGTATTCTGACTATATACTATTATTTTAGTATATAGTATATAGTCTCCCTACGTCGGGATCTGAGCCACAGAGCTATTATTTTAGCCTGTGTTCAACCATGTACTATTATTTTAGTGCATGATTCTCATATCAGGGTTAAGATGTCAAAGGTTGACCGAACAAATTTATATATTCTGAGAGGGCAAAATGGGGGTATCTACAAAATGCCCCTCTTCGGCGCGCTCTTGCGAAGTAAGAACGCTCTGAAGAAGTAGACACCCCTCATTCGAGGTGTCTTCTCATTTCTTCTTAGGAAATCACAAATGTGAATTGGTGATGCTGACATAATATGTTTGACTTTCTTATCTATTAGCGCAAGCTAAAATGGAGAGTTCAAAGGATAAATGGTAGCTGTCGAAGGGCATATTCCGGGTCTGTGGGTGCATGACGCATCCCGTCGCATGGCAAGAGCTAACAGAGGGATTTTACGCAATCAAGGTATCGAGGCATCAATCAAATGTCCAAAACAAGGTCCAGGGATCGATAATAATAAAATGAAGTATCATGTAATATCGAAGGCTTTTGCAAGTTATGTCAGACCGGGCTCGTCATTGCTCACACCAATGCGTGTTAGGCATTCCTTGTCCAATAGGTGTTTGTAAGTTCTTAGATTAAATATACTCAATGTTCAGTTTCCCAGGGGAATAGCCGGTTTAGGCTGATAATTGAGGTGGGGGTTCTTGTGAGGTGTGCTCAATTGAATTTTGCGTAGTGGCGTGTGCGCTTGATTCATCTGAAGTTGGCCTCTAAGTTGGGAATTCAAATTCTAATGTGTCTGAACAAACGATTCTGCGCAGTGGAGTATGCGCTTGATCCAATTCTGCGCAGTGGGATATGCGCTTGATTGTGAGTTCAGGGGTTGGCCTGCAAGTTGGGTTGTTCTAGTCCTAATGTGTCTGAACAAATGATTCTCCATAGTGGAGTATGCCCTTGATCCAATTCTACACAGTGGGATATGCACTTGATTGTGAGTTCCAGGGGTCTTAGGAGTTAAAGGTTAGGTTTAAGTGTAATTTATTGTGCATGGATGATGGGGCGCTTAATCAGTTTTTTTTTTGGTATTTAAAGAAAGGTGAGTTGGGTTTATTTATCTTATTGCTTTTTTCTTCTTCTCTTCTTTTCTTTTTTTTTTGTTTCATGTGTTCTTTTTTTTTGTTAGTAAGAGGATTTTTTTTTAAAATAAAGGAAGTTTTAAAAATTTGAAATTTTAGGAATTTAAACTTTAGATCAATTCGGTGGTAAAATGATGAAAAACGTGGCTTCCGAGACGTCGCTGAGTGGTATGGGATTTATGGACCCGACCGTTATTGTGGTTGTCAAGACGACACTTGGCGTGCCGGATACTCCGCCTAGCCTTCTCGACGAGTACTGATGATTATCTCTTATGAGAGGACTGCAGTGATTCGCAAGTTTAGAGAGACGAGTTTTGAAAATATTTTAACTTAATCATAGCTAACTATATATATATATATATATATACGAGGAATATCGAGTAAAAATAAAAGAGTGGGTAGTACATACCTGGGGTGATACTTACCTAAATTGTGCATAGCTTGTGTGGTCTGGTGGTGTCGTAGTGTCGCGATGGGATTTTGGAGATTTCTTCTCTTTAGGTCTGCTATGGCAGGGTTTGGCGGTTGTGGTATGATGTCATGGGAGAAATGATGTCGCGATGGGGCTTGGGGGTCAATTCGAAAGAGAGAGAGAGTCCTTTGCCTTAGCGATGGGACACGATCGATCTTTCCCTTTCTTTGTCATATGGCGTGGCATGTGTTGTCTGAGCTTTTTTCTTGGGTAGTGGTATTTGTGGTGAGATATTGACTGATCATAGTTAGCGGTAGCGTGCTCGTGTTCTCGGGAGATTTGCTTTCGGCTTCTTGCGATGGGACATGAGGGTATGGTTTTGATGGGACTAGATATTAGGGTGACATCGCATGTGTACACATTATCGCGATGGGGACGAGTGCTTTCAATGCTTTCTTCTCGTGCAAGGGCACGCGATGGGACGGGAGAATAGGCCTTTCTTTTTTGTTAGAACAGCCTATGAGGTTACGCGATGGGATCGAAGAATCTTGAACGCGATGGGATAAAAAGGTGTGAGGGTGTAGATTTCGTCCAAAGTCAGGTATTGCATGCTTGTTTTAGGTTGCTCAATACAATTGTGCACCTCTTTTCGGGTGTGCAAACTCGAGCTTGAGGGGTCGTTTACGCGCGTGTTAGTGCGTGTGAGATTAGATTATGCACCATAGATGGTGCGCGTGATCGAGGCGTCACCTGGTCAGCGTACAGGTGACCTTACAGGTTGCATGGCGGCAATGTGTCATTCGATCAATTTGCACGGTTCATAGAGTGCTCGCGATCGGATCGAAGTGTCGTGCTGTTGGTGCGGGCGATGGTTTAATTACGCGCTTAGATCGTGGAGCGTATTTTGGATTATGCGCCACATGCATGGCGTGTGATCTAATTAAGTGCACGCGCTTTGGCGTGTGATTAAGTCTGTACTCTATATAAGGGAGAGAGCTTTCATTTGTTTCTCATTTTCTGGTTTAATCTCGAGTTTTGACCTTTTCTGTATATCTTGTGTTCTGAAATTCGTGTAATAGTGATATTGAGCGATCCAACCGGCCGATTTAGATGTCGTTTCTTCCTATGTTCATTATTTCGCGTGATCTTCGTCCCGAGGTGATGCTCGTGGATGGCATTATTTTGGGAGTGGACCTTTCTGCCGCTACTCCCCGGTAGCGGCGCCAAAAACTTGTTGTCTCACCCTGGTGTGCTTTAGGTATTGTGTGGTGGAAACCAATTAAAACTAAAGTAAAATAAAAGAATGGAATCAGCATAACCAAAGAAATCCTAGACCTACAAGATACAGGGCCTATTGTATGAAGTTTTGATAAGAGTTTGTCCGACAGAGAAATTAATCTACAACCCAAAATGGGCTATAATAGTAGGCCTTCAGATCTGACAATCCTAAAAAAAGGGAGCTGGGTGTCACGACTATACTAAATTAATCCTAACAACAGAGAAATAAAATGTAGCCCTATCCTAAAGAAAGGGTTAAGAAGATGATGATGGTGTGTACTAAAATAAAATATAAAAATTAGTGAGAAGTAAGCAGGTTAAGTTCAGAGTTAAAGCAGTCATGTAACTCAGATTTAGTCTGTCTCTACAGTGCTCTTTGCTGAGACGCTATCAAAAGCCTCAACAAGGTAGGAATATCTAGTTTAACTCATGCCATTTGGAGTGCTCTTAAGGCTATAGGCTGTCCACTCAAATGGTCATAGCCTATCCTATAGAGTCTGTCAAATCCCATTAGTTAAACCAGAAGTTGCCAATCTAGTCCAGAGGAGTGAACTAATCATTTCTCTAGCCACTAGACCTGATCAAGCCATGAATACTATTATAACACTATGTAATGCCAGTGCTATAAGCTCCCCAGATCTGTGCACAGATCTGGCTGACATCCATAGGTATTCCAATCCATAAGATCCTAAGTGCTTTTCCAAGGCCAACGGCTCACTGGTGCCCACAAAAATGACCATGCAATAGGTTGAATAGGGCTTTAGATTCAGCTAGTCATTGCTACAAACAGCCTGTAATGACTCAGGCTCAAGCTACAATCACTACAGAGAGATCAGATCTAATACCTAATGTTGGCTAGGTAAAATAGAGGGGAGCCAGTTCCTGTACAAACCTCCTCACAAGGCTCTAGAAGCTCATGTGAAGGGGAGAAGAATCCTTCTCAGACATGTGAATGGACAACACCTTAGGGCTCTACTCTATCCACTCGAATGGTCACAGGGTATCCCATTGGTCTGTCCATATCATAGAGATCTAAGAAAGAATATATAAACTATTGCAACCACCAGGGTCCACAAGCCTCTGAGCTCTCCAGATCTTACTACAGATCCAACATTGCTTTCCATGGGGCTATCAAACTAAGGGAAATCAGATAGTAAATAATAGAACTACTAGAAACTAAATGGGGTAGTCTCAAATACATGGATCCTATAGACATCTAAAGAAACCATAAGATCTTTAGATTCAATTAGGCATTAAAACATCAATCCATTGATAAACACAAAACTTATAATGAACTGTCTCCAAGTTACAGCTTGTACACAACTGCTCATCCAAAATCCCAATGTATACAAAGCCTACTACAAAACTAAAATAAAACTCAACCTAACTGCTTACAGGGGGATTAGCCAGTAAGTGCTGGGCTAAGAGAGAAGAAAAAGGGAAAAAGAGGTGATTGACCCTTCTTTTCATCCTCTGTCGGCTGAGAGCTTCAGCAGCTGGCCACTTCAACTCTGAACAATTTTAAAGACAAGGAAAGGTGTTGAACTAAAGAAGGTGAAGTCATGAATCACCTCCTTCACCTTCTGATTTCTCAGAGTGAGGGTAGGTTTTAATCAGGTCCATAGGTTCAGGTACAAGTACTCAGGTGTATTTTGAAGAAAATTGGAAATTAAGGCTCAAAAAGTGTGTGCACAAGGGCAGTTAATTAAGGTTTGGTCTGTTTAAGCTCAAACTGTCTAAGAGAAGGCCTTGATCCTTTTCTAAGTGACATGAGTGCTGTCAGTTGCTTCAACTTGGAGGTGCCTAACTTCTAGTGAGGGAACAGATGCCTAACTTCTAGTGAGGGAACAGACTCAGCCAATTCTTAGGGCTAGAAGAATTGCCTTAGTTACTCCTCAAAGAAAGAAAATTTTTTGTAGGCCCAAATCTCACTAGTTATGTTCTTCCATTGAGTTTTTAGGCATGTCCTTATCTTTTTATCTATAATGATTCACTAAGTACTGATACAAGTGAGTTTTCTTGGTGTTCACATCGTGGAAATGCTAAAACTTAAAAGCTTATGATGCCTTAAGGTCTGTAAAATATTTTTTTTATGATTCTTAAGTGAACATGGATCCATTTCTATCTTACTCACTTGATTCTGCTGCACTTAGGTTAACTGCTTCATTGGCAGAGCTGCCACACCCCCAAACCTATGAGGAGCAGTGTCCTCATAGATTCAAAGGTGGATGTGAATGTGCATCAGGCTTAAGACATAGACATTAACAGAACAGAAACTACAAGAGAGAAAAGCACATAACAAACAACATAAAAACAAACACACAAAAATAAAGAAAGATAGATTCATTATAAGTATAAAATAAAAAGATTATAAAGAGATAGAAAATTATAAATCTAAGAACAATCTAGACACAACAACAAAACATCTTGTCGAAAACAAAATGGTTCTTCCTTCTGGCTCAGGGATATCCTCACTTGCAACATGTGGAAGAGGAACTACACGCCAGGAGAGGGGGGAAGAACGGGGATCAGGGAGAAGGATGCTGAGTAGGGGGGAAGATGTAAGTGGTTCGATCTTTTGCTTCTTCTTCTTTTACTTATTCTTTTTCTTCTCCTCCTTGGCGAGGATCCTCTGCACCTCCTCATATTCATCCTAGAGGAATTGTAGTGGGTCTGGCTCTTTAGGTGGGGGCGGGTCCAACCACATGGGATAGAATTTATTGGGTAGATCAATGGATTTGTTGTCCGCCGTAGCTGAGAGAAGGGAAGGACTATTGAGATTAGAGGAGAGTGAATGCGAAGAAGATGAACTACCCTTGTATTTAAAATGCTTGGATGGTGGAATATGAATCGACGAATTAAATATCGCCTCCTTCCAAGGTCAATTGCCAAAAAGAAATTAAGGAAAGGTAGTTGGCAATGAATTGTGATTGTTATGGGAAATGATAAATCGCACAATTTATTATGGGGAGTGGGAGCACACAATAAATGTTGGTCTATTTTTAGCACTGAGAGTTAAGGCAAAGAGATAGGAAATTGAATAAATTTCTCAGGGTAAAAAAGGCTAATCCCGTGGTTTGCGTAGTTATCCACTGGTATTTGTGACATAGAATTCTTGTGGAGAATAGATGTAACTTCGTGAGAAGGAAAATCGCGCAGAAGAAAATAGCTCCGCAAGTACAGATTAAGAAGTTGTGTCTGCCTCGTGACGTTACTTCGCAGAGTAGACGTTGGGACAGAGCGCACGAAGTAGTTTCTCATTTCTCGCGCGGCTTAACTCTCGCGCAATAGAATATTTTGAATTATGCTTTTCGCGCCCTCTTGACTCCGCGAAAAAAGCTTTGAAATGGCTCGCGATTGTGAAAATTAGGCCATTAAACCTCGCGAGAGACCAACACTCTACCTCTTTGCACAATTTATGCCCTGGCCTGCGCTTGTACAGTGTTAGGCACCCATTCAGTAGCCATCAACATCCATCCTTGTATATGTATCCCCTTCTCAAATGATAATGACCTCCCTCATACCAGCACATGCAAATCAAACATTCAAAATAATAAAATTCCTTCATGAAAACAAATTCTACACAGTTACAGTGTTAGTACTTCAATCTCCCAATAGCAATAAGCATGCATCTCCCATGTTACTGACAGAAATAAATAAGTATTCAAAATAGAACAAACAAAGGAGATGAAAAGAAACAAATCTCCATGATAAAAATAGTAAATGACAGGTTCCTAATCAAATAAAAATATACAACAATTTTAAACAGATATGACAACATAATACAAAGCTGTGGATCACTGAGCAGTGGGAGGTTCATGTAGGTGAATGGTCTGAGGAAGCTCCACTGGTTGTTCTACACAAATCTTGAGCCTCTGACCATTTACTTTCATGATCTGCCCTGACATTGGATCAAGGATTTACACAACACCAGATGGGAAATCTTTGATGACAGTGTAAGGTCCATCCCATCTGGATTTCAACTTCCCTGAAAAAAATTTAAGTCTGGAGTTGAAAAGCCAAACCTTAGTGCTAGCATTGAAGTCCTTCCTTAATAACTTCTTGTCAAAGAATGCCTTTGATCTCTCCTTGTACATTCAGGCATTTACATAGGCTTCTATCCTCATTTCATCAAGTTCTGCCATTTGCAACTTCTTTTGAGAACCAATAGAAGTTAGATTTAAATTCATTGCTTTGATAGCCCAATAGGCTCTATGTTTTAACTCCACAGGTAGGTGGCAGGCCTTGCCATACACCAGCCTAAGTGGGGACATGCCAATAGGGGTCTTGTAGGCAGTCCTATAAGCCCACAAAGCATCATTAAGTTTTTATGCCCAATCCTTCCTATCAGTCCTCACAGTCTTTTCTAGAATATACTTAATCTCCCTATTGGAAATTTTAACTTGCCCACTGGTTTGTGGGTGGTAGGGAGTTGTGATTCTATGCGTAACAGAATACTTCTTGAGCAGGTTCGCAAAAGGTCTGTTATAGAAGTGGCTCCCCCCATCACTGATGATAGCTCTGGAAATGCCAAATCGTAAGAAGATATTGTCCTTTAAGAAGTTAAGGACAATTGTGTCACTACAAAATTTTGGAATTTTAGTGGCAATTTTTTAGCGGCAACACCACTTAACCCGTCGGGGAAAGGGGCAAATTTGTTAAGCACGCGTATTTTCTTGATTTGGCGCTTGGTTAACATAAAGCTTTTCAACAATTCAGCTTTTAGTTTTAATTTCCTTTTAAAAGAGATCAACTTCTAAACCCTTCGTCTTCCATCGTCCACCTCTTCTAAACCCTCCATCTCCGTTGCTCCATCGCCACCACTGCTGTAAACTCCATCCCCACTGCTCCAATCTCCATCGCCTCTGCTCCAACCGTTCATCTTCCATCGTCCATCCTCTTCTAAACCCTTCCAAAATGAGAATTGCTCCATTGCCGTTGCTCCATCACCGCTGCTATAATCTCCATCGCCATTGCTCCAATCTCCATCGCCTCTGCTCCACTGCCTCCTAGATAGAGACAACAAAAAGGAGCCTCAGCAAGTGATTTAAATACTCCAAAGGTCAGTAAATTCATGAACAAATCATTGAGATTCTTTTTTCCTTTTTTTCTTTTAATTTTTTTTTTCTGTTTCCCGAACTTGTTTTTTCTCATCTTCTTCTTCTTCTTTACTTAATCTTGTGTTGATTTCTAGATGTAATGTGGAACCTAGAAGCTAGGCTGATGGCACATCTCTAAGGTTTCTCAAAAAAAAAAAGAAAGACTCACCATATTTATTACCAGCTAATTTCAATGTATTTTTATGACTTAAGGTATATCATATTAGGCAAGCTGTTATTTCTGATCAAGTTTGAATTCTCATAATACCAATTTCTGATTCTTGACCTTAGAAATTTCGCTAAGTTTGGTGTTCAAATGGGAATTTGTTGCAGGTTCTTCAATTTTTAATTTTTTTCGATTCTCAAATTCATCGTTTCATTAAATCCACTAAGTGTTGATGTTCAAGGTTTTTTTCGCTGTGTTTGTAGAAGTTGATGTTATTATTAGCATTGCAGCAGTAGCAGACACTCCTGCTTAACTTTCAAAAACCCCTGCTCGTTATGATGCATGATCTCTACTTCAATATTAGCTGCAACAAGTCAAAAGCAATTTGAATTCTCCATTCAATTTTTACTTGAGAAACAAATGAATTTTGATGGAGTTGATGATTTGCAAGCTTGTTTAAATGATGAGCTCAAATTTTGATCGGTTTCATTACTAGTTAGATTTGGATCAATTCATATATGCTTGAATAATAAATTTCCACTTCACCAGTCGCCATCTAGTAATCGGATGGCCGATTTTGAATTTATAATTGAATCCTTGAGGGGTCCTGCCTTGCCTTTTCGTTTAAATTCCCAACTTTGCCAATTTTTTCTTTGTTCCAAAGAAGAATCTTTGCTTTATTCTCCTTTAACTTCTACTGCAATTTATTTGGATTCCCGACAATTCTAGATTGTCAGTTCCACATGTGAAAGTACTTGGTGGTGCTGCACCGAGTTCAATGATGAGTGGCGGGTGATCAGACATACAATCCAGCAGTTTCATACTTCACAGCACCATCAGAAAACAACATTCATTGATGCACGGTCCAATTTGCGTAGAAATCTTAGAACAGCAGAAAATTAGAAATCTTCTAATATATGAGATTATAGTAAAAACATTTGCAACATGATTTATAGTGTCATCGAGGAAGAAAATAGGATATCTACACAAGCTACCATCACCCCTTACTAGAAGCATAAGAGAAAAAGAAGCAGTAGTTATCCTATGCTTTGTGAGGTGATGTGTTTCCATACTGCGGCTTCTAGGAATTGAAAAGGAGTTAATGGTCGATATTAGAGTGAGGAAGAAATGAAAAACGTGATTATACATATAAATTTTATATATGAATGATGTAAGGGTTTAGCCACTAAGGGAATGGATTAAATATCTATTAGGTAATTAGAATGTGCAATGCATATATTTATATATTAAGGCTCAAGTGTAAGTCAAGTAGAGTAAAAGTATGATTTTTTTATTAACAAGGGCTGTCTAGAAGTACATCTTCTAAATATAATAATTTCATAAAAGATATGATCAATTTAAATATACATGTTAATTAATGAGGTGTCACCCTTCTTTTTTCTTTTTTGATAAAGGGTGTCACCGTTCAAGCGAGATGACACTTACCTCCTACATGTTAGGCAATATCATGTGAGACATTTTTTACCAATCCCAGTTGTCTAAATTGCCTATTATATGAATTGAACTCAATCCTTTTAGAGGATTAAAACCATTCAATCCATGCTCTTTAACATGGGATGTTGTATGGGATGAGTCATCTAATAAGCATATTTGTTTAGATGAGGTTGATTCATATGATATCATGCCGCTTAAATGACTTAGATAGGTGATGTAGTGAAAAGACAGAAAAGATCACCATATCCCTCTTTAGAACAAAACCTTTGACTTCTGAAAGAAAACTAGATAACAAATTCTTTACAAAAATGAAGTTTAATTGATAATAATGAGAGAAAATTCTTTTATAAAAGTAAATTTTTACTTCAAACTTTTGGCCCTGAGAATGACTTTTTTTCTCAAAGATGGTTCCCACCAATTAATTGGCCTCGTTACAACCCTCTCCAATAACTTATAATCTGGAGGCAATTGTGTCTAGTTGTGGAGTTTGGTGCTTGTTCCATAGCCGTTTTAATCTAGGGACTGGGGGAGTTGGTCTCTGTTTTTTTCTTATGTCTTGGTTCTTGTATTTTAGTATGTTGTTGGCTGGGCCTTTTATTACAGATGAGCATTTTGCTATGTGTTTTCTGTTTGGTGTAAGTGGCTGGTTTCTTCGGGTGGGGGTGTTGACGCTGTCGAAGCCCCTGCCACTGCAGTCCTTTGTGGTCTCTTCCTCTGTATTCTTAGTTTGGTTTTAATGAAAGGGTGAGGTCCCTATAACCTCAATCATTATTTATAAAAAAAAAACTTATACCTAATAAGGGTGTTTTGGAAATATATGGTAGAAAGTATAGATGTCGCAGTCTAATCCTTGTAGGCAGTTTGGGAATTAACAATATGGTCATATGAACTGTAGATTGTGGTGTAAATTTGCATTTGAATGAGGGGGGGGGGGGGGGGCATTTCAAGGGTAAGCCTACTGATCACCGACCGAACACCTTTTGAAGGTTTAATGGGGCCTTAAGATTTGTGGAAGTCAATTTTTTACAGGAATCGATCAAATAAACGGTGTTTTGTAACCTTCATAACTCAATTCACATTGAGACGGAAAGAGTGCTTTGATCAGATGGTTAACAACCTCTGATATGCATGTGGCTGAGTTCCATCTAAATGTTAGATTGCCCACCTCGACATCTTAATTGATGAATTGGGTGTGTCACGGTTTCAGAATTTGATGAAACCCCATCCACCTTATACAAATTCATTTTATGATGGCCTAATTTGAGGGATCCTTTGTTCTGCTAAATTTTAATAATTTCGTGTAACAGAATGAAGCGTAACTTTCAACTTTAGCATTTTATTATTTACAGCCATGTTTTGATGTAATCATAAATAATAGGGCCCCTTTTTTTATTGGTTCGTCATCACGTAGGATTGGGATTTGATTCCGAGCATGTTTTCTATCCTTTTTCAAGCTTAAGCTTAGGATAAAAAATATGCAAGTTATTTAGATCTTTTTATTCGGTTGAGCTTGCTGCTTTTGACTTGTACATTATTTGTCCTCAGTTTAACTGGTTTTCTATCTAAACTGAAGTTTCCTATATATTTATCAAATGAAATAAAATGAAGGTTTCTACGGTTATGATGATACCTTTGATTGTCGTATAGTGGGATGACGAATGATAAGTTTCCCATCTATTTAGGTTGCTTTGTGGAAGTTTTCTTCAACAGGTTCTGCTCAAGGTATTGACGCCCCACATTAGTTATTTACAATGGGTTGGTATTAGATACCCAACCTGAAATCTACCGGCAGTGCTCGGGTCCTACTCCTGCTGAAATAGTCTAGCTTTAGGAGGTGCATAACCATTTATGAAGCATGCAAATTAGTGAAAGTTTTTAGCAAATCAAGCGTATGAATACTTAAAGAAATTTCATATGCTTAGAGCATACTAGTTCTTTCTTCTGAATACTTGCAGAAATTTCTAGCTACTTGCCATCATTATTTCCACTCTTAAAAGCTGATCTCTTAATTGTTTTTATTAAGTTTGTCACTCATTGAAAAGCAGCGTTACAGTGATGCTATAGAAGATTCATCTTCTTGTCTTTTTTCTCTTCATTTGGTTTACGTGGATGCTAGTTTTGGGGATAGTTGCTTGAGAATCTTTTATATCTTTGAATTTTCAACTGCTATAGGTCGTATTTCCAGTTAGCAGAAAATATTTCTCAGTCCCTTCTGCTCCACGTATAAAATTAGTTTCTTCATCAGAATTGAAGACTTTGTTTTCAATAGAAGATATAAAGCTTCCTCCATGGTTAGATGGAATGTAAGTAATCCTTACTATGTTTGAATATATAACTTTCATAATTTCTAGTGTAGGCTTATATGTTTCTATTTTCTAGAATAGATGGAATGCAAGTATGCCTTACTGTGTTTGAATATGCTGATTGTCAAACAACAAATTCATGCCAAAATCTGTTGTTTTGCATTGAATAATTTGTGGCTGGGAAGTTGTCAAAGCTTCCAAATAGTATCAAAATGATGCCCTTCCTAGATTACTCTATGGTGACTTCTCCCAATCATCTAACTGTTGGCATGATATTTTCGGTACATCTTTTACTCTATGGTGAGCATTTCACACAATTGACATTTTTCTTCTTTCATATGTAGGGTTGAGGTTTTGGATTCGTGCTAGTATATTGAATTTCAGGTACAACTTTTACTTTACTACTCTGAATTGAGATATTTTGAGTCAGATATTCCTCAAAGAAAATTTAAGATACCGATTTTATTAGATTTGAGATGAAAGATCATCCACTACTTAATATCTTGAAATGAAAACATCCCTTTAAAAATGATTAAAGTCCCCTTTATCCCATCAAATGATCCAAAAGGGGACTTTAATCACTTTTAAAGGGATGTTTTCATTTCTTTTATCCCATCAAATGATCCAAAAGGGCTCTAATTTTTGTAAAAGCCAAAAACCCCACAAACTTACAAGTACTCTTCTAATTTACTTGGACATTTATATTAGATATGATAAAAGCACAATTTTTTATTTGTTGTTTTTGTTTTCTGTATAATTTGGTGGTTGTTGCCCCATGCCTGTGTTGAGAAAAAAATCCTCAGAACAAAGAGATAATTATCATTACTACTTTTGCATTTGCAGACACTACAAAAAAATAGAGTACGCCAACGGCTGCCTGTGGCAGCCGTCGGCATAGGTATCTCCTACGCCGACGGCTATTATGTCATATTATATCTTCCAATTGAGCCGGCCTCCCCACTTTTATTTTTGAAATCGCCTCCCCCTTTAAGTATAAGTAACCCCCCCCCCCAAAAAAAAAATCGAACATCATCATAAACATTGCCAATTAATTGGCTGAGTCACAACTCAGTGATAAAGTCGAGATGATTGCAAGTTGCCAACTTTTTTTGATTTTTTTAAAAAGTCGGAGACTTTTGTGACTATGAGTATGGTTCATCATTTCTTTCGGATTCATTTATAGCTATAATTCTATCTTTGTTAATATTGTGTGATACTTTCATGAAGGTCAGTTGGGGATTAGACACATTAGGAGACTTTGTTATTTTGAGAAGCAATGGCCAACCTGTATACAACTTCTGTGTTGCAGTTGATGATGCCACGATGGGTATCTCACATATTATTAGGAAAACATACTTTTCTGGACAACATGAAATCTTTTGATACTGGCCTGTAATAATTCCTGTTGAGGTTGACTTTTACGAGATAGTGCTTATGATTTGCTCGTTACTTGCATTTCAAAGCGGAAGAGCATTTACCAAATACTCTGAGGCAGGCACTTATATACAAAGTAATACTGCATATTGTTGTCACTTTTCATAGTTTCATTGCCTTTTCTCTTTTTATCAGTACATTATTCTTCCACAGACTCTAGGATTTCCAATGCCTAACTTTGCATATGTTTCACAAATTCTTGCTCCTGATAGGAGCAAACAATCAAAACAGCATGGTGCAACTTCAGTGGGTCATGTATTCAATGATATTACTAGTCTGAATTGATAGTTCCTTCAGAAAGATTAAGTTATGGGTATCTCTATTCGCGCCTACCAGATTACTGGTGGGTGCCTACACTGAAAACCGTTAACCGATAATTGTACCATGCTATCTTTCACATATATAGACATGTTAGAATTTAGTAGTCAAATACACATATTTGTCTGATATCTCTAGAACATGATCGGTAATATGTATTTGTTTTGTATATAAGTAGTGGTTTTTTTCTTGTTTCGTTTCTATTCTATATATTTTTAACTTTATTACATATTGTGCACTGGTGAATGATGAGGAGGTGTAGTATTCATCTTGTAGGCATGGATCTATAATGCAATCGATCAAGCCCCGATGCCCACGATTTGATACTAGAATGTCCATGCAAGAATGATTGGTAGACAGATCTCTTTGGCTGTTGTAGTGATCCCTATTTGTGTGAGTACCTCATCTCCTCTACTTAAATACAATTTATATAAACAGAGAGACACAGATTTTCTTGTCTCGATATCATTGGTGGGTGGAAACACCAATGGATTCTCCTTCATCTTTCCAATTAGATGACATGGCAGAAATAAGAATTTATTCCTTTATAGGGGCACACACTGTTACTTAGTTCGCTAATTCGCTTGATTCGAATTTCGGTTCATAATTCGTAATTCACTACTGTCATGCGAACTTGATTCACTAGGGGTAGGATGAGTTTTTTATTTTCTATGTTTATTCTTAGTTAGCTTGAATAACGTATTATTATAATTAAAATTCACATCTTATTACTAAAAGAGCTCTAGCTCACTTAGTCAGGCGATAGATAGAATGTGCGCATTTTGTATTAGGTTGTGGGTTCAAATCCTAAGTTTTTTAACTTTTAAAAAAATATCAGCTTCTGCAATTTAGTGTGGTTCACGCATCATGTCGAACCCACTGATTTGCTTTGGGCCAATTTACCATTCACTGGGTAAAGCAACAAATTCAGTAACATAGGGCGCACATACTTTGCGTAGATGTAAAAATGTAGTAAATATTTCCCTTGGTTTACTAGTTTGCAACTCAATGTCAGATCAAGTTAACCTAGAAAATCTAGATAGGCATGATCCATATATTAATATGGATAACAGAACAACTTTTTCCTAGTTTTGGGTAAAATTTTAAAGTTATTATTCCATTTTGTGTTGCTACTTCTCTATATAGTTTTCATATATTAGTGAAACCAAAGATCAATTTTGTGATGGGTTTTATACCCTGTCATCCTAATTTTTTTCGATATCGACATGCTAATTACTTATTCCATAATCTACTATTGTGAAACTTTGAAGATTTTAGGACAGTGCAAGTAATGGCATGCAAAATATATTTGGGTAGCTTTATTAGTTCCCATCAAAACTCCAAAAGCAGCCACCTGTATATACATTTACAAATAGGTGTGGTTAGATGGTTGCTTTTAGAGTTTTCGCGTGCGCTCTAATAGAGCTATCCAATATTTTTTTTAAAAGAAAATAGTATTGCCGGCACTCACCTTGTCTGTCGGCAAAAAAAAAAACTAGTATTGTCGACACGTACATTGGCTGCCAGCAAAAAAAAAAGTTAGTATTGCTGGCACACACATTATCTGTCGACAAATAAAAGTACTATTACCGGCAGTTTCATTTTCCGCCAGTAAAACTTATATGATGCCGGTAAATCATGTAGTTAGTGACCGTTGGAAAAATATTACCAGCGAGGTTCTCCCGCCGATAAAGAGCACAACATATACCGACAATAGTATCAGCGACAAAGGATTTGCTGGTGGACCAATAGCCGCCGGTAATAGTATTGCCGACAGCTTTGGGAGTATTGTCGGCAGGTATAAGCCGCCGGGAAAAGCCGAAATTTTTGTAGTGTGTGGTCATTGGTCCTTATGGCAATGGCTTCCACCCATTTGGACACATAGTCCATTGCCACAAGTATGAAGTTAAATTCCATAGATGAAGAAAAGGGGCCCATAAAATCAATTCCGCAAATGTCAAAAAGTTCAACAACTAGGATGGGATGCAATGGAATGGACTCTCTCTTGGAAATGCCTCCCATCCTTTGACATCTCTCACAGGTCTTACAATGTAAGAATGCATCTCTGAACAAAGAAGGCCAAAACAAATCACATCGAGCACTTTTGCTATAATTTTTCTACCACTGAAGTGACCTCCACATGCTTGCTCATGGCACATTGAAAGAATACTGTGGAAGTCACTTTTAGGCACACATCTCCTAATGACCTGATCTGCACAATGCTTGTAAAGGTGTGGATCCTCCCACAGAAAATGTCTAACCTGAGAGAAGAACAGGTCTTTGTCCATCTTAGACCAGTGTAGAGGGATCCTATAAGCAGTAAGAAAATTGACAATGTGTGCAAACCAGGAAACACTAGATTTCAAAGTAAAAAGTCGCTCATCAGGGAACAACTCATTAATAGGTGTTGCTGCACATTCATCTAGAATAATCCTAGAGAGGTGGTCAGCCACCACATTCTCAACTCCCTTTTTGTCTTTTATTTTCAGATCAAGCTCCTGCAAGAGGAGGATCCATCTGATCAATCTAGGCTTTGCATCCTTCTTAGCCAGTAGGTATTTCAAGGCTGAGTGATTGTTGGTGTGTTCGCCTTCCCTTAAATGAGGTCTAAAATCATCAATATAACTAGGCAGACACACTCATACAAACCTGCAAGTATTTAGGATCTATTGTAGCAAACTTTAAAAGAATGGTGAGTAAGGGAATGTCCACAGGGAGGTTGGTTAGAAATATGATAAATCTCCAGATCTATGTCAGATCTGGAACCCTAACTATTACTAATTTAGCTAAAAGACAGGGGAGAAGTTTGGAATGGATTGTCACTTAAACTAAGCTACAATTAAACATAAGCTAAATTGGATCGAGTTTAAGAGCTTAGATCTTGTAGGGGAAGAGTGTAAAAAGCAAAAAATGGAGAAGAGTAGCCTAGAGGTTGGTTTTCACTGAAATCAAATTCAATTAATCATGCTACAGAGGTTCAGAGCACACAATTCCCTCACTGGCTATAAGCACAGCTGCAGGGTATAAATTCTACTCCAAATCACAGGATCCACTTGGTCTTAAGGCTATGATCTGTCCACTTTAATTGTCACAGACCATCCTATAGACTTTATCGAATCCATGAAATGCAGCAGATGAATCCAATTGAGGCCTAAGCTTAGATTTATCTTAAGGCTATGATCTGTCCACTTTAATGGTCACAGGCCATCTTAGGGATCTCCTACAAAGCCAGAGCCTCAATTAGAACAAATAAAACCACTACAGATGCTGTAATTCCCAGGTTACAGACTCAAGGAATCACAAGAGCATCAGATCCAGGGAGATCAGATGGTATCCGAGAGGTCTACCAGTTAAGTGGGTGAGCTGATCTACAACTCCTCTACACAAATCCGATCGATCACCAAATGGAACCAAAGGAAATTTAAATCTAATTAAAGTATTAAACACAATATTATCATTGCAAATAATGTCACTCTATAATGGAAATACTCTCAGATCTGTAGTCTGTACAGCTAGGAACCTACAGTAGCACTCTTAACCTTAGCCAATTATGGATCTAACTTCGCTCCTCGCTACTCCGAGGGACTTAGCCAACCATGGTTAGGCTAAAGGAAGGAAATGAATTTCTCTGCAAGGTCTAATTTTTAGAATTTTGGCTCAGATCTCGATCCTCCCCCAATGACAATTGGGGATCTCTATATATAGCTTTCTCCTCTATTTTTCCAGCCAAAAATCCCTTTTAGAAGGTCATCAGAGTTTGTTAGAGTTCTGTTAAAGCACATGGGTCGGTTAGGGTTTTCTAGGGCATCTTCTGAAACTGTCGTATCGGTCACCAAGTGCCTCGGGTTGCATGCAGCGGTCACTGAAGTACAATGTGTGCAAAGCTGAATTTCTGAGAAGTTCTGTACACAATTTCAATAGGTTCAGAAAGCTTTCGACAGGTTGGAATTGAGCATTTTGGTCCTTTCACTAGGTTCTTAGATCCGTTCGATAGGTTCCGATAGGATGAATCTTCGCTTAGAGTTCCAGCCTTCTTAGTCCTTGGTTTTGAGTATTCGACAGGTTGGAGAAACTCTTCGACAGGTTGGAAAACCATTTCGACAGGTTCCGCTCTGCATTCTGCCATTTCGATAGGTTTGCTTTCAGTCTTATCGAAAGGCTCAATCACCCTTCGATAGGTTCTGTTCCAGCATTTTCATCTCGATTGGTTCAAGAGACCATTCGATAGGTTCCTTTGACACTTCAGGCAGGTTTTCAATAGGATGATTTCTTCTTTCCTTTTAGCTACTCGATAGGTTCTGAGATCCTATCAAACTCCTTAATCCATACGTATTCATCCTTCTTCTACCTTCAGATCCTATCGAAGACCTCTTCAACAGCATGAATTCTTCGTTTCTTTGCTTTTAGCTCCTATCGAAGTCTTCAGGTGACCAATCGATAGGACGTTTTCAGCTTGTTTTCACTTCCTTTACTTTGCCCTATTGTAGCCATGCACTCCAAGGGTCCAGTGATATGCTACCCTCTGGTGTGCTATTGCTAGGTTTGTCCTGTGCTGAGAGATAGCTCCTTTTTGGGCATTCTTGAGTGCTTTTCTGCATTAGTATCTTCTTTTATTATTGTCTACAAAATGCACTTGACAAAAGCTTATTAGTATGCTTACAGGTCTATCAATGGTAAGGTTATAAGGTGAAAAGTAGCATTTTTCACCACTTAACACACCCCCAAACCTAAGCTTTGCTAGTCCCTGAGCAAAGGAGAAATTAAAAGAAAATAAAAATGCCACTTTTGTAGGGAGCACGGATGCATTTAGCATATGCACCAAGCCTTTTAAACCCCTAGGTGATCCCTAGTGGAGGAGTGAAGTCTCCTAAGGGTTTTCAGCGAAGGTACCCACAAACTTCTTCAATAAAGTTAGTTAATAGTAGTACATCCTGCTAAACGGAGTTTCAGTGAACTAGAATAAATTATCATCATGTGTTTTCAGTTCTAGAGGGTTTTTAACAGAAAAATCACCAACTTAAAACATGAATTTTTGCAGTAATTCCTTCATCATCAATTGGTTCATGTCAAGACATTGTGTTTGAAGATTGATGCATGGCTCACCTTTCATTTGAGAATTCTGTTTTGATACTACGCCCATCAAATTAGATTTCAGGCCCAAGTCTCACCAGGGCTGTCAACTCACAACAACAATGATGGGTGTAGAATTTCGCACAGCTCAAGAGCAGTTACAGTCCTCAAATAGGGCTGTAAGCATGAGCATAGGCATTGCTCTAATTTCTAAAATTTTCTAACTCCTTTCACCATAGATTGGACAAATCCTTATCTCCACATGACAGCTTAATCTATTTCAGATCAATAAGATCTTTTTATTGGGTTGTAATGTGGCTGAGGGATGAGGTTTGTAACAAAATGAAATGGTAAAAGGGGTTCAAATAGAGAAATCAGTTAAGGTAAGGAGGTGATCTAGAATCCTTCTTCATTTCAGCCCAATTCCATCTACTTCTTGGATTTTCAGAGCCAAAGTGGCCAACTTCTTCTCTTCCTTTTAGTCATTCAATGAAATGACTTCTCTTTCTCATTCTTTTGCTCACTTTTAAAAAAAAAAAAAAAAAAATTGAAATACCACAAATACCACCAACTATGTTTTTCTTTCTTTTAACTTGATTTAAAACCTTGCTCCTCTAACCTTGCCTCTCCTTCCTCTTCCTAGTTTCTCAGATTGGGGGTGAATTGAAATTGGTCAAAAGGTTTTGGGTTTAGAATTTCTAGTTTTCATCAAAGAAAATTGGGACTTTTAAGGTTCAAGTGGTGTGCATCAAGGGCAGCTCAAAGGTGGGGCATTTTAAGTTCAAACTAACCAAGGGATGGCCTTACTTCATGTCTTCAATGTCATGAATGCTGTCAAGTTGTTTCAACTTGGAATTTCCTAATTTCTAGTGATTAGAATTAGATCTAATCAGTCCATAGAGCAGAACAATTGCCAAGGCACTCTTCAATGAAACTTTTTCAGGCCCAAATCTCACTGGGTATGGCCTTCCATCTAATTTTCAGGGGTGTATCTTCACAATTTCCTCTCATTTCAGGTTTACTGCACATCAAAATTATTTTTCACAAATTGTTGACATTTGCCTCATGAAGTCTGTTGAACTACGACTTACTTCAATTTCAAGCAGTTTTTTAAATTTCCTCTGTTTACAAAAATTCCAGTGAGAAATTACTCTAATTAATTCTAAACATTTACTTTTAGCCTAGCTGTACTAAAAGTAACTAATATATTGGCATGCATGCCATACCCTCAAACCTAAACTAAACAGTGTCCCCACTGTTAACAACATGAAATTAGGGGAGAGGTATGGGGGGGAAAAGAGATATAGAAAAACTACATGAAGACAAAATGTATTACAATGCCAAATATATACATGAGAAAATGAGGAAGAAACTTAAACAACAAGTTGCCATAGCTATTTGCAGGTGTCATCTGGCCAATCGTAGAGGTCAGCCATGTTTTTCAGCTCATCCATGGATAAGGGAGCTTTGCCTTTAGATTTAGCCCTCGGTTGCTGTCTCTTTGGTGCCTCCTCAAATGGGGCAGCGGGCTGCTTTCCTTTGGGGTCGACATCAACAACAGAATTGGAATCTGAATCGGAAGGAAAAAGGGCAGTGGGGTCCGATCCAAGAGCTGCAACAGTCTTCCTTCATTCTTCCTTTGTCATTAAGGTGTAAGGGGCAACAGGTTGGGTAGGGGGCTGGGTGGGAGAGGTTGTTTTAGATTGGGCAACAGGCCTCTTTCCTTCTTAGCAGGGGCAGCAGAGGGGGCAGATCTTTTGACAGTGAATTTCTTCTTGGGGGGAGCCCTTTTGGATTTTTGAGGGGCAGGTTGAGTGGGGGGGTTCCTAGGCTGGAGGAGGGTGCACATCCACAGGGGGGGTGGGAGGAGGTTGAGTTGTAGGGGGGGCAGGATTGAGTGGAAGGAGGTGCAGGAGGGGGTACGATAGCGAGAGGGGTAGGCTGAAATGGCTGAGAGGTAAGGGAAGTAACCTTTTTCTCCAATATATCAATTTGTTTAGCAACATAGAGTAGGTTGGCATCAGAGAGTTCCTTGGTGTCTTTGAGTATCTCTTGAACATTGGCCAGTTTTTTCTTGAGAATCTCAGAATTCTTCTTCTCATATTTGGCAATGAGACTCTCAGCAGCCGCCACTTGTTTTGCTGACTCATAACGAGTCAGGATTTTAGACCACCCTTGAGAGATATCGCAGAGTTGAATTCGGTGTTCCAATTAGATGTTGGCAATCCTCTCCTCAAAAAGGGCCTCAATGGAAGCTCGAAGTGTAGCCATACCTCTCAAGACATCCCTATGGATGTAAGGGTTGTCTCTCATTGCACACAGGAGGGTGAGGTAAGGGGGTATGTACATGGATTGTCAAAGGACAATGGGCAAGGACAAGGGTGTAGTGGATGAAGAGGAGGGGGTGGAAAGAACCAAATCCTCCCATGGATCAGTTTGGGTGGAGGCATCCTGGAAAACAGGTGGGGGGTGGCGAAGGGTATAGGGGATTCAGCTGTTAGGGAGACCAGTAAATCTGGGGATGAGGGTAAAGTGGCTTGTGGTGAGGAAAGTATGGGGAGAGCTGGTGCGGCTACTTCCTCAGGCTGGGCAGCTACGGGTGTGGAGTAGGTATTGGTGAAACAGGAGGGGATAAGTGAGGGGTTGAGGACCAGAAGAGGATGGGATAAGGGTGGATTGAATTGATTGGAGGCATGAGCTCATGAGGGTCTGGGTGTCGGTGTTGATGGTTAATTGGGACTGAATGGAATGGAGGATGGAAAGGATTTGAGTGAGGGTGTCAGGCCTGATGGGGGTAGAAGGGGCTTGTGCTTGGACATGCTGGAAGGGAGAAGATGGTGCATGGTTAAAATGAGGAGGAGTGGGGCATGGGGAGTCAGGAAGTGGAGTATACTGTTAAGACCTGAAAAGTACCACTTTTCACCCCTTAACTTAACCTTTGATTAGACCCATAGCCATCTAATAAGTCCTTGTTAAGTGTTTTATGTAGGTAGCACCCAGCAGTGAAATAAGGCTAGGAATCTTGCTAAAAAGCCTGTTTTGGCACCAGAAGCCCCTCAGAAGGATGAAGTTTGAATGCAGACCTGAAAAAGAGCCTCGCGCAGTCCAGCTGAGCTTCCCAAGACTCTACAATAACTTCTCGCATAGATGATTGACTGAGGAGCTTTAGAAACATAAACTCGGGCAGTTATTATGCAGTCGCCGTGGGATGCAATTTTCAGAAGAGAACTCCTCGTGCAGTTCCCGCGCCATTCAAGAAGAAAGCGTCCTTGCGAAGGAAAAGCCACCCTCGCGAAGATCAGTTAAGACATGGAACCTCACGCAATTCATAACTCATTAAAGCCTCGCGAGGTAACTCGCGAAGCCCAGTGAAGATAAGTGCTCACGAAGTTCTCACGCTATTCAAATCTATCCTCGCGAAGATCAACCTCACGTCTGCTTAAGCTCCAACCCCGCGACATCTGAGGCTCTGATGTCCACTCAACCTCGCGACTGCCTGAAGAGCAAACCAACCCAACCTCACGAAGGCAGAAGCTTCAATTTCATATCATCCTAGCGAAGAACAAAAGCTTCCACGTGACAAGTCTGGGAAACAATGGCTACCTAGCAAAGCTCTGAACCTCAAACTTCCATCTCCTCAGCTGAGGACTTTCTGAGAATTTCCAGCGATTAAGGCACGCACTCCCACGCTCAAATCTCTGTGCACGCACCCCAAGGCATCAGAGGATCACTATTAGGCCACGTGGCATCATTAAAATTAGGGTTTCCTAACCCTAATGTGCCGCCACACCACTGCTATAAATACCCACACTTAGCCTAAGTTTGGGGGGGCGGAGAGATTCTTTTTTCTACATCCTGGAATAGCTAGGAACCCATCTCATTTATGAGAGACCTGATATGAGATCGTTTAGTTTTTCTTTTTATAGTTGTAAGTAGTTTTCTTTTTCTTTTTTCTTCTCTCCATAGTCCAACACTTGCTGGTTATGTCTTTATATGTATTTTGAACTAGATTAATGGAAGCTCTATAATAGGATCTGTACTTTGTGGGATTTATGTTTGTGTGTGAGATGCTCTGTGCAAGGCTATTTCCTTGTGATCCGCCATTGCTTTGGCTGTGTTTCAAGGCAATGGAGGACTGATTCTAAGGGCCACTCAGATCCAAGTGACCTATGTGTCTGGGCTATCATGGTCCTATACAGCCTTAGTCCCACCCGAGGACCCACTAGATCTGAAATCCCCATGGGAGCTTGAGCTGATAGCCTTGTGACCATGGTGGTAGCAGCGATATTCTTGTTTTGTCTTGGGCTCCGTGAGGAGGATAACCTCAGGGATAGTCTGTAACCATTTAAGTGGACAAATTATATCCTTAGGGTGATTCTAATCCACCGATCCAAGATGGATCCTTCTTCTTTACACCTGAGCTTGTAGAAGCCTGGTGGGAGATTGTAGAGAGGCAGACTCCCCTATATTTGTATAGATCCGCCATCAGATGTTGGATCTGATCTGCTTATAGAGATTGTAGGCTGGTGACTGGACCATTGTAGCCTCACTCAAGCAATGGACAGCTAGATCGAAGGTTGTACTCAATCTCTTGCTGGTTCTATGTGTCTGGGCTATCATGGTCCTATACAGCCTTAGCCCCACATATAGAGCTTTATAGGTTGAGGTTCCCTATGGATTCTTGAGCTGGTAGCCTGGATGAAATAGTGCCTGCAATGCTTTACTGGTTATGTTTTGACCCATCCCTGGATAGTGGTTCCCCTATGGGATAATCTGTGACCATTTGAGTGGACAGGTTATAGCCTTAAGGGTGAAATCATGGCAGAGTGATGGGTTGGATCCTTTCTCCTCAGTGGTAATAATGTAGCCACTGGATAGGATTTCTATAATATCGATCCAAACTGAAGTTACAAAACTCCTCCGATCCGGGCTCAATAACATACTTCTCACCCTTTTATATTTATTTTCACACTCCATCCATCCTCTCAACCCTTTCTCGTAGTTTAGACATTAGAATACTTAGAATAAGTGACCTTAAACTCCTCCTTTTAGGATCCGATTCAGAGTCGATCCGAGGGACTACTTAGAGATGGCTCCTTTGAGTCAGAGATCACCTTTCCCTGTGGGACAAACTCTTACTTATCAAAACTTGCTAAAATGGACCCTGTATCTTGCAGGTCTAGGATTTCTTAGTTATGCTGATTCCATCCCTTGTTTTACTCTTTCTTTGATTTTTAAATGACTTTCACCACCAACCAATAATGTAAGCACATACTCAGAAAGCCGCCAACAAGTTTTTGGCGCCGTTGTCGGGGAGAGATGATCTATTAGTAGACCCTTAGTTTTTGTATTCTTAGTATTCTTTGCACATGTGAATAATTGATACTGCTGACATAATTTTGAACCCTTCTTGCAGATCTAGACAAAGAGCAATGAAGGAATTGGATCATTTGGAGCTTAGCTACCTCTGTTTACAAACTCTCTGACTTTTAAATCTCTGTCTATCTTTGTTAAAAATTTTTCTAGCAGTATCTAGGATAGTTTTAAATATATTCTTTGAATAGCTGTAAACTAGTTAGATAAATTTGTTAGTTGTACAATTATTCTTTTGCAATGTGCCTGCAAGAAGCTTTCCTTGGTGTTGGTGTGCTTGTATGCTAGGGAGGAGATCCCTCACCCCTGCTTTAGAGCCTCTTAACCCTGAGTTAGAAAAGGGAAGGAGACTTAGAAGAGACAGAGAGCCCCAAGTGAATCAGATGCAGAATTATGGGTGAAGAACAACCTGTAACCCTCAAGGAGTTGAATGTCTTGATGACTATAACTCCCCTTTTAGCATTCAATTCCCTGATGTTCAGGGGAACTATGAGATAAAAACTTTAATCATCCAGATGCTGCCAGCTTTCCATGGGCTTAGCAAAGAGGACCCTTACAAGCATATTGACCAGTTCTTGGCCTTGTGCACTACTTTTAATATCACTGGTTTGGGACCTGAGGCTACTAGGCTCAGACTCTTTCCCTTCTCTCTGAAGGATAGGGCCAGTACCTGGCTGACCACTCTTCCCAACAATAGCATTGCTTCATGGAAAGACCTGCAGACCAAGTTCCTAACTAAGTTCTTCCCTGAGACCAAAACTAGCCAGTTGAGGAAAGAGATTCTTGCGTTTGCTCAATCCCCAACTGAGGATTTCAACCAGTCCTGGGATAGGTTTAAAGAGATGCTCAAACAATGCCCCTACCACAAGATCCCAGAGTGGCAGCTTGTACAAAGATTCTACAATGGGATTGATGAGAAAAATAGAGATATGGTCGATGCCTCTTGTGGTGGATCCTACATGCACAAGACTGCTGAGGAGGCATGGGAATTGTTTGAGGTGATTAGTGAGAATGCTTTTCAAAAGCCATCCCTGGCAAGAACTAGTCAGGAATCTGAGTCAAAGGTGGGGCCTGCTGCTGGATCAAGAGGAAAAGTTTATGAGGTGTCTTGGAACAATGACCTGCAGCTGCGGATGGTAAACCTCTCTATGAAGTTTGACAAATTATTGACTGTGATGCAACCCAGAAGGGCTGCTCATGTGGCAGAGGCATGTCTGATATGCCAGTCCCCACAAAGACACAAAGGGAGGAATGTCCATCCGCAGGCAATTTCCGAATTGGTTTTAGAACATGCCGTCATTGCTCAATCTTATGGCCAAGAACAACTGGGGCTCAATAGGCAGCCATATATGGATACCAAAGACCAAAATGTGGTTACCAATGGAGAGACCACCCAAATGAGGTGGAGGCAAGACAACTACATGCACAGATGTTGGCCTTACCACAAAGGCCACAAAGCATAGCTTCAATCAAGGGAATGCCCCTAGGTCTACCTTCCAGCACCATCAGCAGCCCCATCAGCAGCAAAATCAGTTGGTCTTACCCCCTTCTCAACCTAGAAATACTTCTTTCGAGGACCAGGTCTTGACCTCACTACAAAACCTGGGTTCCTTGGCGTAGACTGTGGACTCTCATGGTCAGAGCCTCCGAAAAATGGAAGAGCAGATGAGCCAAATGTCAAAAGCCTTGGCTAGGAGAGATGAAGGTAGATTGCCCTACCAGCCAATTGCTAATCCCAAGGGTCAGTTTTTAATTGAGGAAGCTTCCTCAAAGTTTGAGGACACCAATGCTATCACTGCCCTAAGGTCTGGCAGGCTGGTAGACAACCAGGTAGGTAACAGACCAGCAGAGGCAATTTCCATAGATGATGCAAATGATCATGATAGAGAAGTTGTGGGACCACAAAGCCAAGAAGTGCCTGCCACCTTGCAGCAGGAGAAAAATAATGAGGCTGTAGTTGAGCCACAGTAGGGAGAAAAACATGAAAAAAGAAAGAAACAGAAGTTTAGTCATGGGCTAACAGCTGAGGAACCAGCAGAACCTCAACTGCCATTTCCTCAGGCTTTGGATGGTCCTATCCCTTTTGATAAAGGGAATGCCCAAATGGAGGAAATGATGGAGACCTTCAGGCGGTGTAAATCAATTTACCCCTGCTTGAGGTAATTAAACAAGTCCCAGCCTATGCAAAGTTCCTTAAAGACCTCTGCACCCAAAAGAGAAAGGCTAGAGGCCATGTGTCTAAAAAGGTCTTTGCAACTGATACAGTGAATTCCGTATTTAACATATCAATGCCTGAGAAGTTGCAAGATCCAGGGGTACCCACTATTCCCTGCATAATTGGAGACCATACAATTGGAAAAGCCCTTTTAGACCTTGGAGCCAGTGTTAACCTGCTGCCATACAGTGTATATCTGCAACTAGGTTTGGGGGAGCTGAAAGCTACCCCCATTGTGCTAATGATAGCTGATAGATCTAAGAGGAAACCTCTGGGAATGGTTGAGGATGTCTTGGTGGGAGTAGATAAGTTTTTCTACCCTGCCGACTTCTTAATGTTGGACATGGGGTGCAGCAATAGCCTAAATCCCATACCTGTTATATTGGGCAGGCCTTTCTTGGCCACTACCAATGCCTGCATCCAATGTAGGTCTGGAGTAATAGAGGTAACTTTTGGACATATGAAAGTTGAGCTGAATGTGTACAACAGTACAAAGTACCCTTAGATGGACAATGAGGAGAGCTTTGCAGTGGATGTACTAGAAGAAATTGTGGAAGAGGAATTGCCCACTCTGCTGGAGTGGGGCAACATTGTCAAGAATTTAGTTAAAATTTGGGACATGGTGGAGGAAGAGAGCCCAGATGGGGGATCAAAAGACATGACCATATCGAAGTTTTCTGTGGGCTCAGTGTAGCATTCCAGTTGGAAACCTACATTGCTACCTCTTCCTCCAACCTCCAATGCACCAATTTTGCCATCCGCCCAACAAGCCCCTGATCTGGAACTCAAGAAGCTTCCAGAAACATTCAAATATGCCTTCCTTGAGAAAGGTGATAAGCTTCCTGTGATTATCTCTTCCTCTCTTACCAATGAGTAGGAAGAGGAATTACTAACAGTTTTGAGGAAGCACAAGAAGGCAATTGGTTGGACCATTGCCGATCTGGGAGGAATAGATGCATCAATCTGCATGCATAGGATTCATCTTGAGGAGGGAGCACTACCCTCCAAGGAAATGCAGAGGAAGTTAAATCCTCACATGTAGGAAGTGGTCCTTAAGGAAATCATTAAATTGCTAGATGCATGGGTGATTTACCCCATCTCTGATTCTCATTGGGTGGAACCTATCCAGGTGGTGCCCAAGAAATCTGACATAACAGTGATTAAGACTGAAACTGGAGAGTTGAGACCAACCAGGGTAACCACTGGCTGGAGAGTGTGCATTGATTATAGGAAGCTCAACTCTAAAACCAGAAAGGACCATTTCCCACTCCCCTTCATTGATCAAATTCTGGACAAATTGGCTGGAAAAGCTTTTTACTATTTTCTTGATGGGTACTCAGGGTACAACCAAATCCCTGTGCATCCTCAAGACCAAGAGAAAACCACCTTTACCTGTCCTTTTGGCACCTTCGCTTACAGAAGGATGCCTTTTGGACTTTGTAATGCGCCAGCCACTTTTCAGAGGTGTATGTATGCCATATTCTCTGATATGATTGACAAGTTTTTAGAGATTTTTATGGATGATTTTTCTGTCTATGGGGACAGCTTTGGCCAGTGTCTATAACATCTCTGCCTAGTTTTGCAAAGATGTGAGGAAACCAATTTGATTTTAAGCTGGGAAAAGAGCCACTTCATGGTAACACAAGGCATTGTGTTGGGCCATGTAGTCTCTAAAGAAGGGCTTGAGGTAGACAAGGCCAAAGTGGACCTCATTACCAATTTTCCCCCTCCAAAAATAGTCAAGCAAATCAGATCTTTCCTGGGGCATGCAGGATTTTATAGGAGGTTCATTAAGGGCTTCAGCAAAATTGCTAAGCCATTGTGCCACCTGCTCTGCCAGGATGTGCCCTTTGACTTTTCTGCTGGCTGTCTTAAGGCTTTTGAAACATTGAAAATCTGCCTCACCTCTGCTCCTGTACTCCAAACACCAGACTATACCCTACCTTTTGAGCTGGTGTGTGATGCATCAGACTTGGTAATAGGTACTGTTTTGGGCCAAAGAAAAGATAAACTGCCTGTGGTCATTGCTTATATCAGCAAATCACTTGCTGAAGCTCAGCTGAACTATACCACAACAGAGAAAGAGCTTCTAGCAGTGGTTTACGCTGTTGACAAATTTAGAGCCTACCTACTAGGATCTAAAACTGTAATCTTGACTGACCATTCGACATTGAAGTACCTACTGTCCAAGAGAGATGCTAAGCCTAGGCTGATTAGATGGATACTACTATGTGAGTTTGACATCGAAATCAAGGACAAAAAGGGTGTGGAGAATGTGGTGGCTGACCACTTGTCCAGAATTATCTTGGAGAAATGCCTGGATGTCCCTACAAATGATGCCTTCCCTGATGAGCAATTATTTGCCATCCAATCCTTTGTCCCTTGGTTTGCACACATTGTTAATTATCTAGTTATAGGAAAGATTCCTCCCCACTGGACCAAAATGGATAAAGACCTATTCTTCTCAAGGATCAAGTATTTTTTCTGGGAGGAACCTTGCCTATACAAGTACTGTGCCGACCAGATCATCCGAAGATGTGTTCTCGAAAGTGATATCCCCAGTATTCTGGCCATGTGCCATGAAAATGCCTGTGGAGGCCACTTTAGTGGGAGAAAAACAGCTGATAAGGTCCTGCAGTGTGGTTTTTACTGGCCATCCTTATTCAAGGATGTATACACACACTGCAAGGCATGTGAGATATGTCAGAAATTAGGAGGGCTGTCCAAAAGAAATTCAATGCCTTTACAACCCATCCTTGTTGTAGAACTGTTTGATGTATGGGGAATTGACTTCATGGGCCCCTTTCCTCCCTCTAATAGTTACCATTTCATCTTAGTGGCAGTGGACTATGTTTCCAAATGGGTAGAAGCCATTGCCACAAGAACCAATGATAACCAGGTGGTCCTTAGATTTGTAAAGCACAACATTTTCTCAAGATTTGGAACCCCTAGAGCTATAATCAGTGATGGGGGTAGCCATTTCTGCAACAGGAATTTTGAGAGCTTGCTCAAGAAATATTCTGTGACCCATAGGATTGCTACTCCCTACCACCCACAAACAAGTGGGCAAGTTGAAATTTCCAATAGGGAGATCAAGCACATCCTTGAGAAAATAGTTAGGACTGACAGGAAAGATTGGGCTGAGAAACTGGATGATGCACTGTGGGCCTATCGGACTACCTATAAGACTCCCATTGGAATGTCCCCATTCAGACTGGTCTATGGCAAGGCCTGCCATCTCCCAGTAGAGTTAGAACACAGGGCCTATTGGGCCATTAATAATTTGAACATGGTCACAGTCATTCACAAAATTCTAATTGGAGGAGCTGAGGATGGATGCTTACACCAATGCCAGGATCTACAAGGAACGGGCTAAAGCTTTCTTTGACAAGGGCTTGCTGAGAAAAAGCTTTGAATCGGGTGGTAAGGTTTGGTTATTCAACTCCAAACTAAAATTCTTTCCTGGCAAATTAAAATCCAGATGGGAAGGTCCCTATGTTGTCTTGAATATTTCCCCATCTGGTGCTGTGGAAGTCAAGGATCCCAAATCTAGGAGGACCTTCAAAGTGAATGGTCAGTGGCTTAAGCCTTGCATTGAACAACCTGCTGATCCTATGACCACTATTCATTTTCATGGGATCCCTACATCCACCTGACCCACAGTTGTGTCCCTGTTGTACTATACTACTTTTGTTTCTACCTTTAGTTCTAGGAAATTTTAGGGGTTATGTGGAGTTTGATATTGTTGAGCTTGATAGAGTTTATGTGGGATTGGTATGATTTATTCTTCTTCTTTTGTGAATTGCTGATTTTCGAATTTGAATGCATATTATGTGAATATTTTTGACGAGTAGGCTGCCCTAACTATAGTGCCCCTGTTTGACACTAGGCCCTCGCACATTCCAAATTGTGATTTGGGAAGACTCATGCAATTCGCATAGACCATTTCTTTCGCTGTCACGAACTTCAATGCTGTAGAATCTCTCTCGCACTTCCAGCTCTACTTCCCATAATCGCGCGATTCTGATATCTCGTGATCCCCTCACCCAGTTGCGCGAGTCTAATGTATTTGTCATTTCCCACGCTGACTGCTGGGACTTGACGTTTCCCAACTCACTCTCAATTAATTGTGGCGACTTGGATGTTGTTCAACCGTTTCATCTTCCTCCATCCTCGCCTTTAAATATACAGGGAGGCCCTGTTCATCTTCAACGCATCCTATCTCCTCTCACCCTAGCGGTCCTTCCCTAATCCTAATCATGGCAGATGACAAGCCGGATGCGCTGCCTAACAAGTTTTATCCGATGTGGTTGGACCCGCCGCCTCCTAAAGAGCTGGATCCCCTCCAATCCCTCTGGGATGAATACGAGGAGGTTCTACAAATCCTTGCCAAGGAGGAGGAGGAAAAGCTTTAGCTGCAGAAGAAGAAGCAAAAGACAGAGCCATCCCCTGCCCCCTCCACTCCACCCCCTCCCCCACCTTCTCAACCCCCTCCCCCACCTTCTCAACCCCTCACCCCTGATCTCTCTCTCCTTCCCTCCTCCATTTTTGTAATTTTCTTTTAATCTTAATGAAAATTTCCTTTTTTGATATGCTATACAGTTTTCTATTCTTGGTTACTTTATTTCTTATTCTGGTCTTTTATGCTGTAATAACTCTGCTACATAGACACCTTTGAACCAGTGAGGACACTGCTTCTCATAGGTTTGGGGGTGTGCCAGGTAGACCCTGCCAATGGAATAGCTAACATAAGTGTAGCTGACTCATCTGAGCAATATGGAAATGGACCTCTGTTCACTTAGTAATCATGAAAATAAGAAGTTTAAAATTTTTGCAAACTTTTGACATTATAAACTTCTAATACTCGACATTTCCATGATAATATCACCAAGGAAACTCACTTGTATCAGCACTCAGTGAATCAGTAGAGAGAGAAAAAGGTGAGGACATACTTAAAAGTTCAAAGGAAGACCATAACCAGTGAGAATTAGGCCTATATAAAAAAATTTCCATCTTTTGAGGAGTAACCAAGGCAATCCCTTCTAGTTCTAAGGACTGGCTGAGTCACTGTACTCACCAGCAGTTAGGTAGTTCCAAGTTGAAACAACTGATAGAACTCATGAGACCGAGGAAAGGATCAAGGCCTTCTCTTGGACAGTTTGAGCCTAATAAGACCAACCCTTAAGTAACTGCCCTTGTCCATACCCCCTTTGAGCTTTAAATCCTAAATTTCTTCAAAATACACCTGAGTACTTGAACCTGAACCTATGAACCTGCTTCAGCCTACCCTCACTCTGAGAAATCAGAAGGTAAAGGAGAAAAAGTTGAAGATGGACTAGCTATGGTCAACAGTAGGTGAATGGAAAAGAAATACCTCAAATCTGGAAATATGATAATTGGGAGCATGGTGGCATTTCTGAAAAGTAAAAACAAAAAAATAAAAAAATCAGAAAATTCCACAAGATGGAAACAAAAATAACAAGGAAGAGAAGTAAGGGAGGAGTCAAGAGGAATTTTCATTGGAAAATTAAAATCAAGAAGAGAAACTGATCACTTCAAATATGAAAATCTCAAAGAAGACGAAAGGAGCTAAATTCAAGAAGGTGAAGTCATGAATCACCTCTATCACCTACTGATTTCTCAATTTTGAACCCCTTCTCAACCCTCCATTCTTTAAACCCCACTCCATAAGCCACATTACAGCCCAGTTAAAAGCCCTTGTGATCCAAAGTTGAGTGAGCTGTCATGTGAAGATAAAGAGTTATCCAATCTATGGTGAGGAACTGCCAATGATGTCTGCACTTAAGAACTCTGCCTATGCTCATGCTTACAGACCCATTTGGGGGATGTAATTGCTCTTGAGCCTATGAGAGAATGAACCCCTCAACAAAACCCTTATGAGAGTATGCCCTGCAAAGTTTTTGGGTCTGAACTTGAATGCATTACATATGGCCTATAACCTAATTTTTGACCTAAGGATGGGCTCAGTGTTGGCACACACTTGTACAGTTTTCTGTGATTGTAAACTGATTGGAAATGCTGAGCATTCATGAAAAGTTTATGCTGTTTAAATTACTGTGCAACCAATGAATTAAATTTCTTTTATGATTACTGATTCAAGAGTAAACTATGTCTGCCCCTTGATTACTCATTGGATGATATTGCACTTTTGTTAACTGTTTCATTGAAGAAGTTTGTGGGTGTCTTCATTGAAAACCCTCAGGAGACTTCACTCCTCCACTAGGGATCACCTAGGGGTTTAAAAGGCTTGGTACATATGCTAAATGTATCTGTGCTCCCTATAAAAGTGGCTTTAAATTTTATATTAGGTTTAACGTAGCTTTGCTAAGGGACTAGCAAAGATTAGGTTTGGGGGTGTGTTAAGACCTAAAAAGTACCACTTTTCACCCCTTAACTTAACCTTTGATTAGACCCATAGCCACCTAATAAGTCCTTGTTAAGTGTTTTATGTAGGTAGCACCCAGTAGTGAAATAAGGCCAGGAATCCTGCTAAAAAGCATGTTTTGGCACCAAAAGTTCCTCAGAAGGATGAAGTCTGAATCCAGACCTGAAAATGAGCCTCCCGCAGTCCAGCTGAGCTTCCCAAGACTCTACAACAACTTCTCACACAGATGATTGACTGAGGAGCTTCAGAAACATAAACTCCTACAACTGTCGTGCAGTCGCCGCGGGATGCAATTATCATAAGAGAACTCCTCGCGCAGTTCTCGCGCCATTCAAGAAGAAAGCGTCCTTGCGAAGGCAAAGCCACCCTCGCAAAGATCAGTTAAGACATGGAACCTCGCACAATTCAAAACTCATCAAAGCCTCGCGAGGTAACTCGCGAAGCCCAGTGAAGATAAGTGCTCGCGAAGTTCTCGCGCTATTAAAATCTATCCTCATGAAGATCAACCTCGCAACTACTTAACCTCCAACCCTGCGACATCTGAGGCTCTGATGTCCACTCAACCTTGCGACTGCCTGAAGAGCAAACCAAGCCAACCTCGCGAAGGCGGAAGCTTCAATTTCAAATCATCCTAGCGAAGAACAAAAGCTACCACGCGACAAGTCTGGAAAACAATGGCTACCTAGCAAAGCTCTGAACCTCAAACTTTCATCTCCTCAGTTGAGGACTTTCTGGGAATTTCCAGTGATTAGGGCACACACTCCCACGCTCAAATCTCTGTGCACGCGCCCCAAGGCATCAGAGGATCACTATTCGGCCACGTGGCATCGTTAAAATTAGGGTTTCCTAACCCTAATGCGCCACCACACCACTGCTATAAATACCCACACTTAGCCTAGGTTTGGGGGGGCAGAGAGATTCTTTTTTTTTCTACATCCTGGAATAGCTAGGAACCCATCTCATTTCTGGGAGACCTGATCTGAGATCGTTTAGTTTTTCTTTTTGTAGTTGTAAGTAGTTTTCTTTTTCTTTTTCCTTCTCTCCATAGTCCAGCACTTGCTGGCTATGTCTTTGTATGTATTTTGAACTAGATTAATGGAAGCTCTATAATAGGATCTGTACTTTGTGGGATTTGTGTTTGTGTGTTAGATGCTCTGTGCAAGGCTGCTGCCTTGTGATCCACTATTACTTTCGCTGTGTTTCAAGGCAATGGAGGACTGATTCTAAGGGCCACTCAGATCCAAGTGACCTGTGTGTTTGGGCTATCATGGTCCTATACAGCCTTAGCCCCACCACAGGACCCACTAGATCTGAAATCCCCATGAGAGCTTGAGCTGGTAGCCTTGTGACCATGGTGGTAGCAGTGATATTCTTGTTTTATCTTGGGCTCCGTGAGGAGGATAACCTCTGGGATAGTCTGTGACCATTTAAGTGGACAAATTATAGCCTTAGGGTGATTCTAATCCACCGATCCAAGATGGATCCTTCTTCTTTACACCTGAGCTTGTAGAAGCCTGGTGGGAGATTGCACAGAGGCAGACTCCCCTATATTTGTATAGATCCGCCATCAGATGTTGGATCTGATCTGATTATCGAGATTGTAGGTTGGTGACTGGACCATTGTAGCCTCACTCAAGCAATGGACAGCTAGATCGAAGGTTGTACTCAATCTCTTGCTGGTTTTATGTGTCTGGGCTATCATGGTCCTATACAGCCTTAGCCCCACATATAGAGCTTTAGAGGTTGAGGTTCCCTATGGATTCTTGAGCTGGTAGCCTGGATGAAATAGTGCCTGCAATGATTTACTGGTTATGTTTTGACCCATCCCTGGATAGTGGTTCCCCTATGGGATAATCTGTGACCATTTGAGTGGACAGGTTATAGCCTTAAGGGTGGAATCATGGTAGAGTGATGGGTTGGATCCTTTCTCCTTAGCGGTGATAATGTAGCCACTGGACAGGATTTCTATAACATCAGATCTGAATCTGAGTTACAAAACTCCTCTGATCTGGGCTCAATAACATACTTCTCACCCTTTTATATTTATTTTCCACACTCCATCCATCCTCTCAACCCTTTCTATAGTTTAGACATTAGAATACTTAGAATAAGTGACCTTAAACTCCCCTCCTTTTAGGACTGCCAGATCTATAGTCAGATCTGGAGGGACTACTAGAGATGGCTCCTTTGGAGCTGTAGATCACCTTTCCCTGTGGGACAAACTCTTACATATCAAAACTTGCTACAATGGACCCTGTATCTTGCAGGTCTAGGATTTCTTAGTTGTGCTGATTCCATCCCTTGTTTTACTCTTTCTTTGATTTTTAAATGACTTTCACCACCAACCAATAATGTAAGCACACACTCAGAAATCCACCAACATATACTCATGAGCGACATCCTCCACAATTGAGGTCATGAGGGCCGTGAACCCAGCAGTGGTGAACAGGTCCACACCCTGTGGAGATAGAGGGGTTGGAGATGGAGGAGAATTAGAAATGGGTTGGGTACTGGGTGGAGAAGGGATGGTAGGGGTAAGCTCAGATAATGTGGGAGGTTCCAGGATGTCAAGGTGGAGAACCTGGGATGTGGGTGGAGGTAAAACAGGTTTAGAGATGGGTGGGGGGAGGTCAGGTTGAAGAGGGACTAATACAAATGGAAAAAGCAAAGTGGTTGGAGGTGTGGGTAGTGGGACAGGTATGGTGGGTGGAGGGGTGGGTAAGGGTATCATTGTAGGAGTCTCTGCTGCCACGATAGTGGTTGTCTTCTCAGTCGCCTCCCTTCCAACTGGTTGGCCTTTCTTAATCAAGGTGAGCCTGGTTGACCATTCTCGCTTACCATACAATTTAAAGGTCAACTTCTCCATTGGTTCAGATTGCTTAATCACATATTTTCCAGTCCTGAGCAAACATGTGATGAGTTTGCAAAAAGGCAGGCCACCTCCTTTAACAAAAGCTTGCCTCTTCAGCACCTTGTCATTGATGTCCACCATTATCTCAAAAATCAGCTTAGGTGCATTCACAAATTGCCCCTTTGAATAAAAGTATAGTGCATCTACTAAAGGGGTCCTTCTCTCTTGCAAATGGCCAGAGACATAGACATTTTTTCTCAAGATGGAGGTCTCTTCTCATCAAGGATTCACCAGAGCCCACTATTCCATTAGTAAGCTGTTTAGCCATTTCCCGAAATGTGGCCCCTGTAGGTGCTCCCTCAGCTCTGGCAGAGTCAAATTGATATGGGACTCCCAAAGCCATCCCAATATCTCTGCAATTGACAGTCAGCTGTCGATCATCAATCGAGATTTTCAGTGTATCCTCAGCTCTAGGTACCACCTTCTTTGTCAGGTTCTGGTACCACAATTTCACTAACCTGGGATAAACATTTTCTTTCAAGGGTGAAAGCAGGGGTAGCAGACCTTCTTTTTCAAATACTCCAATGTCCCCTGGCACTCACCAATGTTAGCAAAATATGACAAATCAAAATTCGTCTTAGGAACAAGACTCGATTTTTCTACAAACTCATTGGGGGTAGTTAACCCTGCAGGCAGTTCTACTGGAGGGGCAGCTCTCGCTAAGGTTTCTCCTACTCTAGGTTCCTGAATCTCAAAAGCTTTGGCATTCTTGGCTTTAGGGGTCTTTTTGGGTGACATTTCAGTGAGCTTCCTCTTGATAGGTGGTTTGTCAACTGGCTTCAACTTTTTGGAGGATTTGGGGGTGGAAGCAATTGTTCTCTGGCGTATTTTCGTGAGAGTTTCCTCTGGCTCATCCATTTTACTTTTCAAAAATTTAGCACTCACCAACTTGAAGTGGAGTTTGAAGTTTAAAAATCAGAGGAACGACAGATTGATTGTGGGAAGGCAACTGACCTCGAAATACCTAGGGTTTAATAGAAATCGCACTGCACAGCTTCAATTTTTTCAGAATTAGGGGCAAAAAGCTTTGCTTTGCAAGCTGAATGTACTGACAAAATGGCAGACTGAATAGCTAAAAGGTCTGTGAGGATTTAATGGAAAAAGAGGGAGGCGAAAGAGAGAGGAACAAGAGCTAGGGTTTATAGAAGGTATGGAATGAGGCACAAATGACCTATCGACGGGTATATAAAAGGTGAAATACAATTCTGATAGGATGAATTGGATCGTTTCGATAGGTTCGTGCATCTTGTCGAAAACATAGCAGACAAAACATTGAAAGGGGATGATTCGATAGGATCTCGATAGGTGGAACTATTCTATCGATTGGTTTAAACGATAGCTGAATCTTCATTTCTATAGGTTCCCGATTGGTATCTAGAACCTATCGAAATCTCTGTTTTTCCTATCGAAAAGTTAGTTTTACCTATCGAGAGGTTCAGTACCTATCGAAACCATCTAACATCCTGCCGAAATCACCAAGTGACCTATCAAAAGGTGAGTGTAACATCCTAAAAATTTTGACTATGAACAGTGTACCTCGGTGTGCATGCCCAACTGGTCAGTGCCCGATTTTTATGAAATCACTTACGTGAGTTAAATTGGGTTTGGTCTTAAGTGGAAAATGACCTATTTGGACTAGGTGTTAAACGTTAGATGATTTCATAAACACTATGTGTTGGTGCTTTGGCTCAACACCAAATTCAATGGGTAGATGTTTTGGGTGTGTAGGCCCCATACCAAATCAAAGATCATTTTTATGATGTAACACCCGAGTTAGGTATATCGATTTTACATGGGAATTAGTCCTTGGGATGAGAGCTAATGTACCCAAAGTGGTGCGTATGTGTTTTGTATGGGAACTAGTCCCATTGAATTAAACAAAAGCAAATAGCTTCCTTTGGAAGCTAACACCCGATTTGCACTATTTTGGGAGTTTTGAGGTCTAGAGAGAGAAAGAGGAAGGAGGAAAGCTTGTGGATTTGTGTACTCCGAGAATTTTATTTACATGAAGAAGGTTTGTGAGATCATGTAAGGGGAAGATCGCCGTCGATTTCGACGTTTGGTTATGTTTTTGTGAGATTTGGAGCCGTTTGAGGTTTTAAAACCCTCTTCTTGTGAAGAGATCATGGGTTTTAATCCGTAAATCGTAGCGTGAGTTTGGGTGAAGTGTGTGTGGAATAATTGCCGTTGATTTCGTGGGCTTGGTTGTGATCGTGGAGCACGGAGATGATCGAGGTGGGTTTGGAAACCCTTTTTGTTTAACGAAGAAGACGATCCGATCTACGAGTAGATCGCCTATTTAAAGAGGTAAATAACGTAATTCTTTCTTGTATTTAATTAAATATAGGTTGCTTAGATGTGTGCAAAATATTAGAATCAAAAGGATTGAATTTTGATGTAAAAAAGATGGGTTTCAAGGTTCGAACCCGAGAAGTGCTCAGAAACTGCCAAAATTGATTAATCGATCTTGAATATTGATTAATCGATTTTTGACAAAAGAGAAATTCAAGAGGAAATTCACGAAATCGATTAATCGAAGAAAATTTCGATTAATCGATTTTAAAATTCGATTGATCGATTTTGCCTGGGCTTGCTGACACTACCGTAGTATTTCAGCCATAACATTTTGTGTTGAACTCTGATTGACGTGATTCTTATTGAGTTGGAAAGAGGATAGCATGACCTACAACTTTCGTGAATTGACCAACTTATGAATCAATCATTTTAAGGGTCAAACGTTAGTAACAATCTGGGTCAAATGCTGATTTTTTGAGAAACGAAACCGATTAATTGAATTTAATTCGATTGATCGATTTTTGAATTTTGATTGATCAATTTGGAATCGATTAATCGAATGGGTATTTTCAGTGACTTAAAAAAGGTACAGTTTGGGCAAATTGATCAATCAATTTTGGAATTTTGATTAATCGATATAGGGATCGATTAATCGATTTTGACTGTGCTCGCCAGTACTACTTTGGTAGTTTGACCATAACGTTCTGCTCCGACCTCTGATTGATGCGATTCTTAAGGCGTTGGAAAGATAACAAAGAGATATACAACATTTGTGTTTTGACTAACTTATGAATCTAAATTTTTAAAGGTCAAAATTTATGGAGAAAGTTACATCAAATTCTAAGTTGGCATAAACTTGCCCGTTCCGACTCGATTTTGAGAAAATACTTAAATAGGTCTATGTTATTAGTGATTGGAGTTAATCCTTGATGCATCATTGTGTGCTTGTGATATAGATTAAGGGTGGAAGGCCATCGATAGGACCTTTCTTGCTTCGAGGTTAAGGTAGGGGAACTTCAACACAAACTTGCATGTTTAACTTTGATTCATAGTTTCTTTGAGGTATTTATATGAAAAAAATGATAAGTTTCCTTGATGAGTTTAGATAAAAAAAATGATAAGTTTTCTTGATGTATTTTGATGTAAGTTTGATAGTAATTTGAACTATAACTTGAACTCTTTGCAAAATAGATATTTGAAATCCTTGAGTCGAAAGTGGTGAATTATGAATTGTGAACTTAACCTAGAATTTCTACTATGGTATTCGATTTTAAACTTGATTTTTTATTTGGTGAGTTTTAAAACCTTTGAACCAGGAATGTGAGCTTTGGATCGTGATTTAGAAATCTAAACTAGAATGTGAACTCGGAATCGTTGAGTCTTGGAGATTTGTGAGAAGGTACACCCTTGGACCGCTATGGCGGGATTTATGTACACCCTTGGACCGCTGTGTCGGGATTTATGTACGCCCTTGGACCATTTTTACGGGATTTTACATACACCCTTGGATTTGTTGTGCTCATGTACGCCCTTGGACCGTTTTTACGGGATTATTCGTACACCCTTGGACTTGTTGGGCTTATGTACGCCCTTGGACTGTTTTTACGGGATTTTACGTACACCCTTGGATTTGTTGTGCTCATATACGCCCTTGGACCATTTTTACAGGATTTTCCGTACACCCTTGGACTTGTTGTGCTCATGTATGCCCTTGGACCGCTTTCACGGGATTTTACGTACTCCTTTGAACACTGTTGTGAGTCATGTACGCCCTTGGACTGTCTTTACAGGATTTACGTACACCCTGGGATTTCGATGTAGTCATGTACGCCCTTAGACCACTTTTGCGGCATTTTACGTACTCTTCGAATTATACTTTGTGAATCAAACCATAAGTCGTGAGATTAAAGTGGACCGCTATGGGCGGATATTGTGTATGTGGACCGCTATGGGCGGATTATATGTATGGGGGCCGCTGTGGGTGGATTATGCTTGTCGTGGACCGCTATGGGCGGAGTACAAGTACCATGTGGGCCGTCGGGGTGGATTTAAAATCAATTTTGAAAGATAAATAAATGTTTTGAATCACTTTTGTGTATAAAAGGAAAATCAGTTTTGAAATCAGTCGTGTGATAAGGAAACAGTATTTGAAATCAGTCTTTGTTGATAAGAAAAAGTACCTTTGAAATGAGTTTCAGTTTTAAATAAGAAAATGTTTGATTATGACATTGAATCTATGTTTCCTTATGATAAGATGTGAATGAGTATTGAATTTTCCTCTACTAAGCTAGGATGTAGCTCACCCCTTCGACTATACGTCACTGGTATAGCTTCTATGTGGACACCAGACTTGCAGATTGAGGAATTGAGGAGGGTTATGATGTTCGGGGTCGTAGATTGAGTATTTTGTAGAGATTGGTGAGTTCAGACTTGGTACCCTTTGAATACGTATATAATTTTGTACACCACTATTTGGTGATGTTGGTACATCACCGGTAGTCATTGTTAGTTATTGTAATATTAGATATTAGAATTAGAGATTTATTTATGTCATATGTATCATCTGCTTTGATTTCTAATGTATGTGGATGTACCAAGCATTTTGTATAGATTGTGATTTACGAACTGGTGGTCCGGGTTTTCCATTAGTGTTAGAAGAAAAAAAAGAAAAAAAGAAGTCTCAAAATTCAGGTTGGGAAAATCCGGGCTGTCACAGTGAGCGTGACCTGTCGAAGACTTCTAAAAATCAAATAAAGCTATATTTCTGGGCATTCGCAGTCTTAGTTCTCAGCAGGCTCAGTTGATGTGGTGCCCCATGATTAGATTCTCTTATGAACAACTCTCATTACCTTAGGACAGCTGAGAATGACGGTCTAGTATTGAGCATGGTAGTTTTGTTGTTTTCTTTTTATTATTGCAAAGAAATAAAAAGAATCAAATAACAACTAAGTAAACACCTACAAACAAAAACAGAGTATGGTACATATGATACATACTGACTGTGGGGGTTAATCTGGAGGGTCTGGAAGGTCCATGGTCTCCTCAGACTCATCAAACTTGTCATTTTTCATAGATCTTTTCCTCAGCCAGTGTCCATTCCCTGGGTGCAGTTTTCCATCAGTGAACCAAGCATTTTCCTACACCAACCAATGTGGATTATCATGCATCTCCTTCTTTTGGGCATTAATGGAAAAACAAGCCTCATCAGGAGAGGGTTGATAGCCAGTGTTATACACATTCAGCTTAACCTTCATGTTTCCAAATGACACTTCCATGATCCCATACCTACATTGTACGTGGGCATTGGTTGTGGCCAAAAAGGGCCTGCCTAGAATCACAGGTATGGAAGAAGCACATTTGCTTGGTTCCATGTCTAATACCAAAAAGTTAGCAGGATAAAAGAATTTGTCAACTCTAACCAAAACATCCTCAATTATCTCCACAGGTTTCCATTCAGATCTGTCTGCCAGTTGGAGGACCACATGTGTGGGCTTCAATTTGCCTAAGCCCAGCTTCTCATATACTGAATATGGAAGTAAATTCATATTGGCTCCCAGATCTAATAAGGCTTTGTCAATGATGTGATCCCCAATGATGCAGGGGATTGTGGGGGTTCCAGGGTCTTGGAATTTGGTTGGGGTTGCAATTGACAAGATTTGTTTCACTTTCTTTGCTGAGAAGACTTTCTTGGATAGGTGTATCCTGAATTGTCTTTTATGGGTGCATAGTTATTTTAAAAACTTGGCATAGGCTGAGACTTATTTAATAGCATCAAGTAAAGGCAAATTGATCTTTACTTGCTTGAAAGTCTCCATCATTTCCTCAATTTTTCCTTACCCTTTATCAAAAGGGGAAGGTGCTTGTAGTGCCTTGGGAAATGGCAAGTGTGGGATTGCTCCCTCACTTGCAGCCTTAGCCAATGGGGCCTCTTTCTTTTTGAAAATTTTCTTTTCTTGAGGATCCTCATTATCCTCTTTATTCATAGCTGATTGTTCTTGCAAGTCCACCATTGGTGGTCTTTGTTGTATGCTGGTAGAAATTACTTCATTTTCTTCCTCCAAGTTTCTCACAGGCTCACAGCCCACTTGGTTGTCCACTAACTTACCGCTTCTCAAAGTTGTAACAGATTTAGCTTCCTCATAAGTGGAGGAAACTTCACCCACTACAAACTGCCTTCGTGGATTGTCCTGTGGTTGGCTAGGCAACCTTCCTCCCTCTCTCCTAGTCAGAGCATAAGACAGCTGACCAAGTTGTTCCTCTATCTTTTTTATGCTCTGGTTGTGAGAGTGCACAGTTTAGGTTAAGGTGTTCAAGCTCTGTAATGAAGATAAAACTTGTTCCTCAAAGGATGGTGCTCTCACAGCTGGAGGGGGTGCAGATTGCTACACAGGAGGAGCTGCAGGTTGGGCCATGGGTTGCTGATATTGAGGTCTTGGGGTATAACCTTCTCGATAGGGCTAAGCATTTCTGTAAGGCAAGGGCTGCTACTGTTGCTGACTGGGGTATCCATCTTGTCTCCACCTCAGATTGGGGTGGTTCCCCCATTGATACCCAGTAGCAGGCTACTGCCCATAAGACTGAGCTGCAGCCACATGCTCGGTTATAAAATCAAGACTGAATACTATTAGGTGGAAGCAAGGACAACCAGGTCCTGACTCTATCCTTCAATGAAAAAGGAAAGAGTCTCATCCTGGTGGCCTCCTCCCTCAAACCTGTGATATTAAATATAGTGCACAGTCCCAAGAACTCATCAATGTGCTTATAGGGGTCTTCTTTAGTTAGGCCATGAAATGAGGGTAGCATTTGAATGATGGATGATTTTATCTCATAGTTTCCCTGAGCAGCTGGGAATTGAATGTAGAAGGGGGAATTGTAGACCCCTGGTGCATTAAACTCCTTAAGGGTTCTCGGCTACTGTTGCTCACCCATTTCTACAGAATCAAATGCAACAGAAGTCGGTGTAGTTGGTCTGAATTTGAGAAGTCTTTCAACCTCTGGATTTAGTGGGATAATCAGAGGTTGCAAAGTTCTCCTACCAAACATACAACAATTAGATTCTGAATGCAAAATAGATATTCAACACCTCAAGTAGAATCAACCAAAATTTTAAACTATTCTAATAAAAATTATCAACAGATCTAAAAAATAACAGGGGAGTAGGGGGATGCAAACTACAGAGCAGTCTCCAGCACAATTCTCCTCTCACTGGTAGCCTTAGATCTGATGAATTGCACACAAGCTACTGAAAAACAATACACTTACAAATGCAGTTAGTAAAAATCGAACGAAAACTATAGATCTATGATAAAAACTTAGATCTATCAATTTCTAAACATGCCTCCCCGGCAGCGGTGCCAAAAACTTGTTGGTGTGTTCGCCTTCCCTCAAATGAGGTCTAAAATCATTAATATAACTAGGTAGATACACTCATACAGACCTGCAAGTATTCAGGATCTGATGTAGCAAGTTTTAAAAAAATGGTGAGTAAGGGAATGTCCACAGGGAGGTTGGTTAGAAATATGATAAATCTCTAGATCTGTGTCAGATCTGGCACCCTAACTATTACTAATTTAGCTAAAAGACAGCGGAGAAGTTTGGAATGAATTGTCACTTAAAGTAAGCTACAATTAAATATAAGCTAAATTGGATTGAGTTTAGGAGCTTAGATCTTGCAGGGGAAGAGAGTAAAAAGTAGAAAATGGAGAAGAGTAGCCTGGAGGTTGGTTTTCACTGAAATCAGATTCAATTAATCATGCTACAGAGGTTCAGAGCACACAATTCCCTCGCTGGCTATAATCATAGCTGCAGGGTATAAATTTCACTCCAAATCATAGGATCCACCTGGTCTTAAGGCTATGATCTGTCCACTTTAATGGTCACAGACCATCCTAGAGACTTTATCGAATCCAAGGATTACAGCAGATGAATCCAATTGAGGCCTAAGCTTAGATTTATCTTAAGGCTATGATCTGTCCACTTTAATGGTCACAGATCATCCTAGGGATCTCCTACAAAGCCAAAGCCTCAATTAGAACAAATAAAACCACTACAGATACTGCAATTCTCAGGTCACAGACTCAAGGAATCACAGGAGCATCAGATCTAGGGAGATTAGATGGTATCCGAGAGGTCTACCAGTTAAGTGGGTGAGCTGATCTACAACTCCTCTACACAAATCCGATCGATCACCAAATGGAACCAAAGGAAATTTAAATCTAATTAAAGTATTAAACACAACATTATCATTGCAAACAAGGTCACTCTATAATGGAAATACTCTCAGATCTGTAGTCTGTGCAGCTAGGAACCTACAGTAGCACTCTTAACCTTACCCAATTACAGATCTATCTTCGCTCCTCGCTACTCTAAGGGACTTAGCCAACCATGGTTGGGCTAAAGGAGGGAAATGAATTTCTCTGCAAGCTCTAATTTCCAAAATTTTAGCTCAGATCTCAATCCTCCCCCAATGGCAATTGGGGATCTCTATATATAGCTTTCTTCTATATTTTTCTCGCCAAAAATCCCTTCTAGAAGGTCGTCAGAGTTTGTTAGAGTTTTGTTAAAGCACATGGGTCAGTTAGGGCTTTCTAGGGCATCTTCTAGAACCATCGTGTCTGTCACCAAGTGCCTTGGGTTGCGTGCAATGGGTCACTGAAGTACAACGTGTGCATAGCTGAATTTCTGAGAAGTTTTGCATACGATTTCGACAGGTTCAGGAAGCTTTCGACAAGTTGGAATCGAGCATTTTGGTCCTTTCGCTAGGTTCTCAGATCAGTTCGATAGGTTCCAATAGGATGAATCTTCGCTTAGAGTTCCAGCCTTCTCAGTCCTTGTTTTGGAGTATTCGACAGGTTGGAGAAACTCTTCGATAGGTGGGAAAACCATTTCGACAGGTTCCGCTCTGCATTTTGCCATTTCGATAGGTTTTCTTTTAGTTTTATCGAAAGGCTCAATCACCCTTCAATAGGTTCTGTTCCATCATTTTCATCTCGATAGGTTCAAGAGACCATTCGATAGGTTCCTTTGACACTTCAGGCTGGTTTTCGATAGGATGATTTCTTCTTTCCTTTCAGTTGCTCAATAGGTTCTGAGATCCTATCAAACTCCTTAATCCATACGAATTCATCCTTCTTCTGCCTTCAGATGCCATCGAAGACCTCTTCAACTGCACGAATTCTTCCTTTCTTTGCTTTCAGCTCTTATCGAAGTCTTCAGGTGACCAATTGATAGGACATTTTCAGCCTGTTTTCACTTCCTTTGGTTTTCCCTGCTATAGCCACACGCTCTAAGGGTCCAGTGATGTGCTACCCTCTGGTGTGCTGTTGCTTGGTTTGCCCTGTGTTGAGAGATAGCTCCTTTTTGGACACGTTTGAGTGCTTTTCTGCATTAGTATCTTCTTTTATTGCTGTCTACAAAATGTACTTGATAAAAGCTTATTAGTGTACTCACAGGTCTATCAATGGTCAGGTTATAGGGTGAAAAGTGGCATTTTTCACCACTTAACAGTGATCTGTAAAAACTACAATCTTAGACCCCAACAAGTAGGCTCTAAACTTGTCCACAACAAATACTACTGCAAGTAGCTCCTTCTCTATTGTAGTGTAGTTTAGCTGAGCATCAGCTAGTGTTTTGCTGGCATAATATATCACTGCAGGCAACTTATCTCTCCTCTATCCTAAGATAGAACCTATGGCCAAGTCGGATGCATCGCACATCAGCTTAAAGGGGAGTGAGTAATCTGGGGCCTAGATTATAGGGGCAGTAGTAAAGAACTTTTTCAAAGCCTCAAAGGACTCAAGACATTCAACAAAAAATACAAATGGCACATCCTAGCAAAGTAGGTGGCACAATGGTTTGACAATCATGCTGAAGTCCTTGATGAACCTCCCGTAAAATCCAGCATGTCAAAGAAATGATCTTATTTACTTGACAGTCCTGTGTGGGGGCAGATGTGAGATCAAGTCTACTTTAACCTTGTCAACCTCAATTCCTTTGTGAGAGACCACATGGACTAGTACAATACCTTGTGTCACTATAAAGTGACTCTTTTTCCAACTTAGGACCAAGTTGGTCTCCTCACATCATTGTAAAACTCTTTCAAGGTGACTCAGACACTGGTTAAAGCTGTTCCCATATATTGAGAAATCATCCATGAAGATTTTCAAGAATTTGTCAATCATATCAGAAAAAATTGTATACATGTACCTCTAAAAAGTGGCTGGGGCATTGCACAGTCCAAAAGGCATCCTTCTGTAAGCAAAGGTTCCAAAGGGACATATGAAAGTAGTTTTTTCCTGATCTTGAGGATTCACAGGGATTTGGTTATACCCTGAGTATCCATCAAGAAAGTAGTAATATGCCTTCCTAGCCAACTTGTCTATAATTTGGTCAATAAAAGGGAGAGGGAAATATGCCTTCTTGGGGCAGGACAATAAGCTTCTCGTGATTATCTCCTCTCTCACTAATGAGCAGGAGGAGAAACTACTGAATGCTCTTAAGAGGCACACCAAACTGAGGCTTTTTCCTTTCTTACTAAAGGACAAAGCCAGCACATGACTATCAAAACTTCCAGCCAACAACATACAGTCATGGAGTGACCTTCAAACTAAATTCCTGGCCAAATTCTTTCCCATGAATAAAACCAGCTAGATGAGGACAAGTATTTTATCATTCACTTAGTCCTCAACTAAGGATTTTTATGAAGCTTAAGAAAGATTCCAGAAGATATAAAAACATGCCCCCACCACCAAATCCCAATGTGGCAGCTAGTCCAAGTGTTTTATCAAGGAATTAATTCCAAGAGCAGAGATATGGTGGATGCTTCCTGTGGTGGTAGTTATCTCTACAAGACAGCTGAGGAAGCTTGGGAGCTGTTTGACATAATAGGGGAAAATTCCATGCAGCTGGAGTCTCTGTCATGTAATGATAGCCAGACTCCAGCTAAATGGTAAAAGAGGCCACCCCTTGAGGTGGAATATTTGAAGTGAAGGTGCAAGGTAATCTGGAGAGGAAGGTGGACAACCTGAGCTTGAAATTTAACAAACTCATGAATGTAATGCAGCCTCAGGTGGTTGCATAGGTGGAGGAAGCATGTCTGATATGTCAGTCTCCCACACATTCTATTCATGATTGTCCATCTGCCACCTAGTTTTCAGATTTTGTTATGGAGTAAGCCAATGCTACTCAAACTTTTGAGCAAAAGCTTGCTGGGTATTCTTGGAGGAACCACCCAAATCTGAGGTGGAGACAAGATTCATATCCTCAATCTTAGCGCAGCAAATAATAGCTCCTTACAGACCCCAATACCAATTTAATTAAGGTTATCCACCAAGGTAAAATTTTTTATTACTTGCCCCACCGTCCAACCAGCTGGCCCTGCCCCAACAATAGCCCAAATCCTCTTCATTTGCAGAACATATACTGGTTTCAATGTAAAACTTCGAGAGCTTGGTATAGGCTGTCAATTCTCATGAATAGAGCATCAAGAAGATTGAGGACCAGCTGGGCCAGATTTATAGTGATTTGAATTGGAGGGAAGAAGGTAAATTACTTGGTCAGCTCTCGACCAACCCCAAAGGGCAGTATATGATTGAAGAAGCACCCTCTACTAGTTAGGATGCTAATGCTATCACTATCCTTACGAGTGGGAGAGTGATTGATAATATGGTAGGAAAGGTAACAGAAGAGGTCACAGAAAATGAAGACAAAAATGAAAGAAATGTTAGTATTAAAGAGCTAAGGATTGTACCCCATGCTGTGGATCAGTAAGGGTAGAATAAGGAGGCTGATGCTAAGCCCCAACACAAAGAAATAAATGAAAATAAAAGAAAGAGACAAAAATATGACTATGAGGTCAATGGGCATACAGCAATGGCACCAGCAGTGCCACATCTGCCATTTCCTCAAGCTCTAGCTGGCCCATCCCCTCCTGATAAAGGGAATGCTCAGATAGAGGAAATATTGGAGACTTTCAAGCAGGTTAAAATCAATTTGCCTTTGCTTGATGCCATAAAATAAGTCTCTGCTTATGTTAAGTTTTTAAAGGACCTCTACACCCAAAAGAGGAAAGTAAGTATACAGTTATCTAAAAGAGTTTTTACTGTTGAGCATGTTGAGTCAGTCCTGTCCATTGCCACATTAGAAAAATTACAAGACCCAGGGATACCTACTATCCCCTGCATAATTAGAAACCACATTATTGGTAAAGCCCTTTTGGACTTAGAAGCTAGTGTGAACTTACTCCCCTATTCAGTGTATGAGGAGCTAGGTTTTGGGGAGCTTAAACCTACCTCAGTTGTGCTCTAACTAGCTGACAGGTCTGAGAGGAGACCTGTGGGTGTGGTAGAGGATGTCTTGGTGAGAGTGGACAAATTCTATTATTTAGCTAATTTTCTTACTTTAGATATGGACCCTTGTAAAAGTAAAACCTCAATCTCTGTTATCCTTGGCAGGCCATTCTTGGCTACTGCAAATGCTTGCATACAATGCAGGTCATGGGTAATGGAGGTAACCTTTGAGAATTGAAGGCCCATTTAAATGTGTACCATGTTGCTACAGTGCTTCAGATTGACATTGAGGACTGTTGTGCAGTAGATGTACTAGATGGCTTCGTAGAAGGAGAATTATCCAATCTACTGGATTGGGATAATCTGACTGAAAGCTTAGAAAGTGTTTGGAGTCTGGTTGTGAAGGAGGCCCAAATTCCCATGACAGAAGACAATGCAAATACTGAGTCTTCTGTGGGCCTAGTGTAGCACACATTACTACCCCTTCCTCAAACTACTAAGGCACCTTTGTTTCCCACATCTGAAAGTCCCCCTAAGTTGGAGCTGAAACAGCTCCCAGCCACATTGAAATATGCCTTCTTAGGATAGAACAACAAGCTTCTTGTGATTATCTCCTCCTCTCTCACTAATGAGTAGGAGGAGGAACTATTGAATGTTCTTAAGAGGTATAAGAAAGCAGTTGGGTGGACAATAGCTAACCTTGGAGGCATTGATGCCTCAGTTTGCATGCACATGATTCACCTGGATGAGGGTGCAAAACCCTCAAGGGAGATGTAGAGGAAATTAAATCCTCACATGCAAGAGGTGGTCCTCAAAGAAATAGAGAAACTATTATATGCAGGGGTGATTTACCCCATTTTAGATTCTGACTGGGTGTCACCTATCCAGGTGGTACCTAAAAAGTTAGGCATCATAGTTGTTGCTTCTGATTCTGGGGAGTTGATGCCAGCCAGAGAGACCACTGGCTAGAGAGTGTGTATTGATGATAGGAAGCTCAACTCCAAAACTTGAAAGGACCATTTTTCTCTCCCTTTTATTGACCAAATTCCTGACAAATTGGCTGGGAAGGTATATTACTGCTTTCTTGATGGATACTCAAGGTATAATCAAATCCCTGTGGATCCTCAAGATCAGGAGAAAACTACTTTCACATGTCCCTTTGGCACCTTTACTTACAGAAGGATTCCTTTTGGACTGTACAATGTCTCAGCCACTTTTCAGAGGTGCATGTATGTAATTTTTTCTGGTATGATTAACAAATTTCTTAAAATCTTCATGAATGATTTCTCAGTATATGGGGACAGCTTTAGCCAGTGTCTGAGTCACCTTAAAATAATTTTATAAAGATATGAGGAGACCAACTTGGTCTTAAGTTGGGAAAAGAGTCACTTTATGGTGACACAAAGTATTGTACTAGGCAATGTGGTCTCTCACAAAGGAATTGAGGTTGATAAGGCTAAAGTAGACTTGATCTCACATCTGCCCCCACCCAGGGCTGTCAAGCAAATCAGATCATTTTTTGGACATGATAGATTTTACAGGAGGTTCATCAAGGACTTCAGCAAGATTGTCAAACCATTGTGCCACCTGCTTTGCTAGAATGTGCTATTTGTATTTTCTGCTAAATGTCTTGAGGCCTTTGAGGCTTTGAAAAAGTTCATTACTATTACCCCTGTAATTCAGGCCCCAGATTACTCACTCCCCTTTGAGCTGATATGTGATGCATCAGACTTAGCCATAGGTGCTATCTTCGGACAGAGGAGAGATAAGTTACCTGCAGTGATATATTATGCTAGTAAAACACTAGCTGATGCTCAGCTGAACTACAACACAACAGAGAAGGAGCTACTTGCAGTAGTATTTGTTGTAGACAAGTTTAGACCCTACTTATTGGGGTCTAAGATTATGGTTTTTACAGATCACTCAACTTTGAAATACCTACTGGCTAAGAAGGATGCAAAACCTATATTGATTAGATGGATCCTCCTCTTGCAGGAGTTTGATATGAAAATAAAAGATAAGAAGAGAGTTGAGAATGTGGTGGCTGACCACCTCTTTATGATTATTCTGGATGAATGTGCAACAACACCTGTTAATGAGTTGTTCCCTGATGAGCAGCTTTTTGCTTTGCAATCTAGTGTGCCCTGGTTTGCATACATTATCAATTTTCTTTATGCTGGTAGGATCCCTCCACACTGGTCTAAGATGGACAAAGACCTGTTCTTCTCTTAGGTTAGACATTTTTTATGAGAGGATCCATACCTTTACAAGCATTAAGCAGATTAGGTCATTAAGAGATTTGTGCCTGAAAGTGACTTCCACAACATTCTTTCAATGTGCCATGAGCAAACATATGGAGGTCACTTCAGTGGCCGAAAAACTGTAGCAAAAGTGCTCGAATGTGGTTTGTTTTGGCCTTCATTGTTCAAAGATGCATACTTACATTGCAAGGCCTGTGAGAGATGTCAAAGGATGAGAGGCATTTCCAAGAGAGACTCTATGCCATTGCAGCCCATCCTAGTTGCTGAACTTTTTGACATTTGGGGCATTGATTTTATGGGCCACTTTCCTTCATCTATGAGATTTAACTTCATACTTGTGGCAGTAGACTATGTGTCCAAATGGGTGGAAGCCATTAGCACAAGGACCAATGACCACACAGTTATCCTTAACTTCTTAAAGGACAATATCTTCTCACGATTTGGCATCCCCAGAGCTATCATCAGTGATGGGGGGAGCCTCTTTTATAATAGACCTTTTGTGAACTTGCTCATGAAGTATTCTGTTACACACAGAATCGCAGCTCCCTACCACCCACAGACTAGTGGGTAAGTTGAAATTTCCAATAGGGAGATTAAGCATATTCTGGAGAAGACTGTGAGGACTGATAGGAAGGATTGGGTACAAAAATTGAATGATGCTTTATGGGCTTATAGGACTGCCTACAAGATCCCTATTGGCATGTCCTCATTTAGGCTAGTGTATGGAAAGGCCTGCCACCTACCTGGGTCAGATCTGTAGCTAGATCTAGATGCCTACTATTATAGCTCATTTTGAGTTCTAGATCAATTTCTCTGTGGGACAAACTATTACTTATCAAAACTTACTATAATAGGCCCTGTATCTTTTAGGTCTAGGATTACTTTGGTTGTGCTGATTCCATTCTTTTATTATACTTTATTTTTAATTGGTTTCCACCACACAATAAAAAAAGCACACCGGGGAGAGACAACAAGTATTTGGCACCACTGTAAGGGATATTGATCGTTTTAGTAGACCTGAGTTGTACTATAATTTAGATTTCTAAATTCTTTGTAGCTGTACCTAAACTAGAATAAAAGTGCTACTAATTCTTTATGGAATTTTACAGAAATGGATAGTAGAAGAAGGAAAAAGCTAGAGCTGCAGTTGGAGTGAAGTTGGCTCTATTTGCACTTACTTTCTCCTAAATCTTAGTCCATTTATGTTTACTTCCCTGTTGTTTGTTTAGTTTAAATCTGTGTAGTTGTTAATTTTTGTTTAAAATATTCTTTATGTGTGCTTGTGAGCGTTTTCTGTGCTTATGTGGGTGTGAGTGTTAAGACCTGAAAAGTACCACTTTTCACCCCTTAACTTAACCTTTGATTAGACCCTTAGCCACCTAATAAACTCATCTTAAGTGTTTTGTTCAGGAAATAATCAGCAGTGAAATAAGGCCAAGAATCCTGTTATGGAGCCTGCTTTGGCACCAGATGCCCCTCAGCAAGAATGAACCTTGAAGCCTCGTGCAAATCAACTGAGCTTCCCAAGGCTTTACAAGCAACCTCTCGCGCAGATGAATGACTGAGGAGCTTCAGAAACTCAACTCCGCATAGCTCTCGTGAAGCTCAAGAGTAGAACACAGCGCTCAGTGTCACGCAGTTCATAGCAGACCTCTCTCAATCTCGCGAAGGTCGCTTAAGAAAGCTGAGGAGAGAGAGCTTCAGAAGAAGTCTCGCACAGCTGTCGCGCAGTCATCACGGGGTACAATTCTCAGAAGAAGAACGCCTCGCGCAATTTGCCGCCATTCAAGAAAGAAAGCATCCTGGCGAAGGCAAAGCCAAGCTCGCGAAGATTGAGTGAGACAAAGAACCTCGAGCAGTTCAGAACTCAAAAGAATCTCGCGAGGCAACTCGCAAAGTCCAAGTAAAGAGAAGAGCTTGCACAGTTCTCGCACTGATGCCCGATGAAGACTAATCTACCGCGCGACTGCTTGAATTGCAACCTCGCGATGCTTGAGACTGTATTTTCTATTCAACCTCGCAAACTCCAACCCAGCGAGAGCTCAACTCTCTACTGCGCGACTACCTGAAGAGAAAACCAAGGCAACCTCGCGACGGCTGAAGCTTCAGTGTCAAATCATCCTAGTGAAGAGCAATGAGCTACCACACCAGAAGCCTGGGAAACTACAACTACCTAGCGAGGCTCTGAACCTAAACTTCCATCTCTTTAGTAGAGGGCATTCTAGAAATTTCTAGTGATTAGGGCACGCACTCCCATGCTCAAATCTCCGTGCACATGCCCCGAGGCATCCAAGGATCAGTAGAAGGCCACATGGCATCGTTAAAATTAGGGTTTCCTAACCCTAATGCGCCGCCACCCCACTGCTATATATACCCAGGTCTAGCTTAGGTTTAGGTATCTGGGAATCTATCTCAGATCACTTTTCTTTTCTCTTTCTTTTTAGCAGTAAGTAGTTTTTCTTTTTCTTTTTCTTTTCTTCTCTCCATAGTCCAGCAATTGCTGGCTATGACTTTGTATATATATTTGAGTTAGATTAATGGAAGTTTTGTAATAGGATTTATACTTTGTGGGATTGTTGTTTATATGTGAGATGCTCTGTGCAAGGTTGCTGCCTTGTGATCCCCCATTGCCTTGGCTGTGTTTCAAAGCAATGGAGGACTGATTTTAAGGGCCACTCAGATCTAAGTAACCTGTGTGTCTGGGCTATCATGGTCTTCCAGCCTTAGCCCCACCACAGGACGTACTAGATCTGAAATCCCCATGGGAGCTTGAGCTGGTAGCTTGGTGAACATGGTGGTAGCAGCGATAATCTTGTTTTATTTTGGGCTCCGTGAGGAGGATAACCTCTGGGATAGTCTGTGACCATTTAAGTGGATAGATTATAGCCTTAGGGTGATTCTGATCCACCGATCCAAGATGGATCCTTCTTCTTTTCACCTGAGCCTGTAGAAGCCTGGTGAGGGATTGTACAGAGGCAGACTCCCCCATATTTGTATAGATCTGCCATCAGATGTTGGATCTGATCTGGTTATAGAGATTGTAGGCTGGTGACTAGACCATTGTAGCCTCTCTCAAGCAATGGACAGCTGGATCGAAGGTTGTACTCAATCGCTAAACTGGTTCTATGTGCAGGCTATCATGGTTTTCCTTAGCCCCACACATGGAACTTTAGAGGTTGAGGTTCCTATGGATTCTTGAGTCGGTAGCCTAGATGAAATAGTGCGCAATGATTTATTTGTTATGTTCTGACCCATCCCTGGATAGTGGCTCCCCTATGGGATAGTCTGTGACCATTCAAGTGGACAGGTTATAGCCCTAAGGGTGGAGTCATGGCAGTAGAGATGGGTTGGATCCTTTCTCCTCAGAGGTGATAATGTAGCCTCTGGACAGGATTTCTATGACATCAGATCTAAATCTGAGTTACAAAAACTCCTCTGATCTTGGCTCAATAACATATTTCTCATCTTTTTATAATTATTTTCCACACTCCATCCATCCTCTCAATCCTTTCTGTAATTTAGTTATTAGAATACTTAGAATAAGTGACCTTAAACTCCCCTCCTTTTAGGACTACCAGATCTGTAGACAGATCTAGAGGGACTACTAGAGACGGCTCCCTTGGAGCCTTAAATCACCTTTCCGTGTGGGACAAACTCTTACTTATCAAAACTTGCTACAAAGGACCCTGTATCTTGCAGGTCTAGGATTTCCGAGTTGTGCTGATTCATCCCCTGTTTTATTCTATTTTTGATTTTTAATTAATTTTCAACACCAACCAATAAGCGAAGCACACTTGAGATCAGCAACAGTGAGTATATACATGGTAGAAGGTCTTTAAACCCTGAGCTGGAACTTTCAAATCTAAAGGTTGAAATAATCCTTAGACCTAGACACATCCCACAGGGCCCTGCTATTGAAACTGAATTAGCTATCATGGCTAAGAGGCAGAGAACATTAAAGGAGTACAATGCACCTGGGGAGTACACCTCTCCCTTCTACATTTAATTCCCCTATGTTGAAGGAAATTATGAGATTAAATCCTCCACCATCAATATGCTACCTTCGTTTCATGAGCTTAGTAAAAAAGATCCCTACAAGCATATAGACCAATTTTTAGCACTTTACACTACCTTCAATATTGCTGGCTTGAGACCTGAGGCCACCAAACTGAGGCTTTTTTCTTTCTCACTAAAGGAAAAAGGCAGCACATGGTTATCAAAACTCCCAGCCAACAACATACAGTCATGGAGTGACCTTCAAACCAAATTCCTGACAAAATTCTTTCCTTTGAACAAAATCAGCCAGATGAGGACAAATATTTTGTCATTCACTCAGTCCTCAACTGAGGATTTTTATGAAGCTTGGAAAAGATTCCAGGAGATGTTAAAATAATGCCCCACCACCAAATCCCAATGTGGTAGCTTGTCTAAGTATTTTATCAAGGAATTAATTCTAAGAGCAGGGATATGGTGGATGCTTCCTGTAGTGGTAGTTACCTCACAAGACAGCTGAGGAAGCTTGGGAACTGTTTGACATAATAGGAAAAAATTCCATGCAGCAGGAGTCTCTGTCACTCAATGATAGCCAGATTTTAGCTAAGATGGTAAAAGAGGCCACCCCTAGAGGTGGAATATTTGAAGTGAAGGTGCAAGGTAATTTGGAGAGGAAGGTGGACAGCCTGAGCTTGAAATTTGACAAACTCATGAATGTGATGCAACCCCGGGTGGTTGCACAGGTGGAGGAAGCATGCCTGATATGCCAGTCTCCCACACATTCTATTCATGATTGTCCATTTGCCACCCAGTTCCCAAATTTTGTTATGGAGCAAGCCAATGCAGCTCAAACTTTTGGGCAGCATCCTACTGGGTATTCTTGGAGGAACTACCCAAATCTGAGGTGGAGATAAGATTCATATCCTCAACCCCAGTAGCAGCAAATGGTAGTTCCTTACAGACCCCAGCACCAGTTTAATGAAGGTTACCCATCAAGGCAAAATTTTTTGTTACCTGCCCCACTGTCCAACCAGTTGGCCCTGCCCCCACAACAGCCTAGATCCTTTTCATTTGAAGAGTAGATGCTGGCTTTAATGCAAAACTTGGGGAGCTTGGTGCAGACTGTCAATTCTCATAAACAGATCATCAAGAAAATTGAGGAGCAGCTGGGCCAGATTTGTAATGCTCTGAATAGGAGGGAGGAAGGAAAATTGCCTAGTCGGCCCCTGACAAATCTGAAAGGTCCGTATATGATTGGTGATGCATCCTCTACAACGGAGGAAGATAGTGCCCAGTGATCCAGACATTGGTAATAAGTGTATCATATGTATGAAATTTTTGTATTGATTTGTGTTCTTTAGACTTCTATCAGTTGAGTTTTTAGTGTGATATTGAATTGATTGTGTTGCTTTGTCTATGTTTGCATTTTGTTATTGAATACATGTGCATATTTGTCTGCTGAATTTGTTGTGTGTACTTGTTGGTGAATGGTTGAGCATATCATAATTTGCATGAAGTTGAGCTGAAAAGCTATTTTTAGAATCCTACAATATTGAAGAACTATTGATTTAAATGGGCATATGTGTTTCATGATTGAAATGAATTACCTGTCTGAGGGTTGGTGCTCATGCACAGTGGTTGGGTGCACAACAGCATGAATGCACTAATCCATGTGATGCACTGAGCTAACTGAGTAAAGGTTGAGAAGAAATGCTATCCCGCAGAGCTAGAAGGCTTACATTTGCTATGCGAGCCATTGCTGCGATCTCCAGATATGCTTACTTTATTTGTTGGTGGTAAAAGCAATTTAAAATCAAAGTAAAATAGGGGATGGAATAAGCAAAACTGAGAAATCTTAGACCTGCAAGATACAGGGTCCATTTGTAGCAAGTTTTGATAAATAAGAGTTTGTCCCACAGGGAAAGGTGATCTACAGCTCCAAGGGAGCCATTTCTAGTAGTCCCACCAGATCTGACTACAGATCTGACAGTCCTAAAAGGAGGGGAGTTTAAGGTCACTTATTCCAAGTATCCTAAGGTAGCCTAATGAACTAACTACAGAAAAGGGTTGAGAAGATGGATGGAGTGAGGGAAAATAAATATAAAAGGGTGAGAAGTATGCTATTGGGTTCAGATCTGCTGGAATTTATGACTCAGATCCAGATCTGTTGGTATAGAAATCCTGTCTAATGGCTTCATTATCACCAAAGAGGAGAAAGAATTTAACTCATCCCTGTGCCATGATCCAATCCCTTAAGGTTATAACCTATCCACTTAAATGGTCACAGACTATCCCATAGGGGAACCACACTCCAGAGATGGGTCAAAATCATTGTAGGCAAATCATGCTACAAGCTGAGCAATCATCCAGCCTCTAAGTCTATGATGATAGGACCAGATCTTCATCAGAGCCAGATCTAGCGCCATTGCTGAGTCAATGGTCTTACAAGCCTACTCTGATTAGATCGCCATCGATGTGTTTATATAATCAGAGTTCTGTCGCAATCTCCTCAGCTACAAGCTCAGGCTCGAGAAGAAGGATCTATTTTGGATCGACAGATTGATTCACCCTAAGGCTAACCTGCCCACTTAAATGGTCATCTATAGGCTATCCTCCTCACGAGCCCAAATAAAACAAGAACAAGCCACCACCATGGTCACAAGGCTATCACCGGCTTCCATGGGATTTGGATCTAGTGGGTCTGTGGTGGGGCTGTAGGACCATGATAGCAGAGTCACTTGGATCTGAATGGGACCTTAGAATTAGTCCTCCATTGCTTTGAATCACAGCCAAAGCAATGACGGATCACAAGGCAGCAGCCTTGCACAGAGCAACTCATAAACACATGAATCCCATAAAAGTACAACACCCAATCACAAATTTCATTAATCTAATCTTAATAAGCATACAAAGGCATGGCCAGCAAGTGCTGGGCCATGGAGAGAAGAAGAAGAAAAAGGAAAACTACTTATGACTACAGGAAAATAAGACTACAAAGCTAAAACCAAAACAGAGCAAAAACTGAACTCTTCTGGCCTCCTTAAACCTAAACTAGGCTTAAGTTTATATAGCAGTGGGTGTGGCGGCACATTAGGGTTAGGAAACCCTAATTTTAGCGATGCCACGTAGCCTATTAATGATCCTTGGATGCCTCGAGGTGCATGCACGAAGATTTAAGCATGGGAGTGCGTGCCCTAATCCTTGGAAATTCCCAGAAAGTCCTCTGCAGAATGATGAAAGTTGGAGTTCAGAGGTTTGCCATGTTGCAGTCGATTCCCAGACTTGTCACGTGGTAGCTCTGTTCTTCCCGTGGTTGAGTTTAACATTAAAACTTCAGATGTTGTGGGGTTGCAGCTTCTTAATGCTTTGAGCAGTCGCGAGGTAGGTAGTTAAGCTCTCGCTGGATTGGGCTTCGCGCGGTTGGATTGCTACTTGTGAATAGCGCGAGAACTGCGCGAGCATTCCATTTCACAATAGATCTTCGTGAGGCTAACTTCTGTCTTCCCAAGGCTGCTTTCTTCCTGAACCGCGCGACAGCAGAGGACTTTTAGGAATTTCTAGCGATCAGGGCACGCACTCCCATGCTTAAATCTCTGTGCACGCACCCCGAGGCATCCAAGGATCACTATTAGGCCACGTGGCATCATTAAAATTAGGGTTTCCTAACCCTAATGCGCCGCCACACCACTGCTATATAAACCCATACTTATCTTAGGTTTAGATATCTTGGAAGTCATCTCATCTCTTGGAGATTTGATCTAAGATCCTTTTTCCTTTCTTTTATAGCTGTAAGTAGTTTTGTTTTTCTTTTTCCTTCTCTCCATAGTCCAGCACTTGCTGGCTATGTCTTTGTATGCATTTTGAACTAGTTTAATGGAAGTTTTGTAATAGGATTTTTACATTATGGGATTTGTGTTTGAATGTGATCTGCTCTGTGGAAGGCTGCTGCCTTGTGATCCGCGGCTGTGATTCAAAGCAATGGAGGACTAATTCTAAGGGCCACTCAGATCCAAGTGACCTGTGTGTTTGGGCTATCATGGTCCTATACAGCCTTAGCCCCACCACAGGACCCACTGTATCTAAAATCCCCATGGGAGCTTGAGCTGGTAGCCTTGTGACCGGGTGGTGGCAACGATATTCTTATTTTGTCTTGGGCTCCGTGAGGAGGATAGCCTCTGGGATAGTCTGTGACCATTCAAGTGGATAGGTTATAGCCTTAGGGTAATTCTAATCCACCGATCCAAGATGGATCCTTCTTCTCTGCACCTGAGCTTGTATTAGCCTGGTGGGAGATTGTACAGAGGCAGACTCCCCTATATTTGTATAGATCCGCTATCAGATGTTAGATCTGATCTGGTTATAGGGATTGTAGGCTTGTGACTGAACCATTGTAGCCTCACTCGAGAAATGGACAACTAGATCGAACGCTGTACTCAATCTCTTGCTGGTTCTATGTGTCTGGGCTATCATGGTCCTATACAGCCTTAGCCCCACACAAAGAGCTTTAGAGGTTGAGGTTCCCTATGGATTCTTGAGCTGGTAGCCTAGATGAAATAGTGCCTACAATGATTAATTTGTTTTGACCCATCCCTGGATTGTGGTTCCCCTATGGGATAGTCTGTGACCATTTGAGTGGACAGGTTATAACCTTAAGGGATTGAATCATGGCACAGAGATGGGTTGGATTCTTTCTCCTCAGTGGTGATAATGTAGCCATTGGACAAGATTTCTATAACATCTGATCTTAATCTGAGTTATAAAACTCCTCTGATCTAGGCTCAATGACATACTTCTCACCCTTTTATATTTATTTTCCACACTCCATCCATCCTCTCACCCCTTTCTGTAGTTTAGATATTAGGCTAGCTTAGGATCTGTAAACTAAGTGACCTTAAACTCCCTTCCCTTAAGGACTGCCAGATCTATAGTCAGATCTGGAGGGACTACTAGAGATGGCTCCTTTGGAGCTGTAGATCATCTTTCCCTGTGGGACAAACTCTTACTTATCAAAACTTGCCACAATGGACCCTGTATCTTGCAGGTCTAGGACTTCTTAGTTGTGCTGATTTCATCCCCTGTTTTATTTTGATTTTAAATTTCTTTTACCACAAACAAATAAAGAAAGCACAGCTGGGGTAGCAACAATGTCCTTACCTTTTTCTCTCTCTAATGATTCACTAAGTGCTGATACAAGTGAGTTTCCTTGGTGATCTCTTCATGGAGATGTGAAATTTTAAAAGTTTATACTGTCTAAAGTCTAGAAAAAATTTTAAATTTCATTATTTTTCTGATTCTCCAGTGAACATGGTTCCATTTCCATATTACTCACATGATTCTGTTGCACTTAGGTTAACTATTCCATTGGCAGGATTTGCCTGCCACACCCCCAAACCTATGAGGAGAAGTGTCCTCACTGGTTCAAAGGCGGGTGTGCAGCAAATTTATTATCAGAGAAAAGAAAACAGCAAGAATGAAAATAAACAAAAACAGAGAACTTCACAGAATAAGAGGAAAAGAAAATTTCATTAAGACTAAAAAAAAAGAAAAATTACAAAAAGAAAACTGCTAAGAAGAGAGGGGGGAGGGATCAAGGATGTGGGGGATGGGAAGGTGGTGGGAGGGGTTGAGTGGAGGGGGCAGGGGATGGGGATGGTTCTATCTTTTGCTTTTTCTTCTTTGGCAGGTGCTTGTCCTTCTCCTCCTTTGCCAGGATCTGCAGAACCTCCTCGTATTCATCCCAGAGGGGTTGTAGGGGGTCCGGCTCTTTAGGTGGGGGCGGTTCCAACCACATCAGATAAAACTTGTTAGGCAGAGCATTAGGCTTGTCATCTACCATTGTTAGGACTAGGGAAGGACCACTAGGGTGAGAGGAGAAAGGATGAGATGAATATGAAAAGGGACACCTTGTGTATTTAAAGACGAGGATGGTGGAAGATGAATCGGTGTAATAACATCCAAGTTGCTGCAATTAATTGAGAGTGAGTTGGGAAGTGAAAAGTTACAGCAATCAGCATGGGAAATGACAAATGCATGTAATTTGCGCAGCTGGTCAAGGGGATCGCGAGATAGGAACGGAATCTCATGATGATGGATGTTGCAAAATGCAGTGTGCGAGAGGCTCTGCAGCATTTGTTGAAGCTCGTGACGACGTAATAAATACTCTATGTGCATTGCGCGAGAGCTTCCCAAATCTCAATTTGGAATGCACGAGGGCTTAGTACCCAACAGGGAGCAATTCATGCAGTGCAGCATACTCACCAAAAATATTCAAACAGTATACGTTCAATTCAAAAATCAGTAAATCGCAGAAGAAGTAATCATACCAACCCCACATAAACTCTATCAAACTCAACAGACTCAGACCCCATCGAGACACTACAATTTCCTAAAAACTATTGAAGAAACGAAAGTAGTATAGTACAACATGGACACAACTGTGGGTCAGGTAGAAGAAGGGGTCCCTTGAAAATGAAGACTGTTCATAGGGTCGGTCGGTTTTTTGAGACAAGGCTTAAGCCTTTGACCATTCACTTTCAAGGTCCGCCCAGATTTGGGATCCTTAACTTCCACAGTACTAGATGGGGACACATTTAAGACAATATAGGGACCTTCCCATCAGGATTTTAGTTTGCCAGGAAAGAATTTTAGTTTGGAGTTAAATAACCAAACCTTGCTACCAGGTACGAAGCTTTTTCTCAGTAAGCCCTTGTCAAAGAAAGCTTTGGACCGTTCCTTGTAGATCCTGGCATTGGTGTAGGCATCCATCCTCAGCTCGTCCAATTCCGACAGCTGTAGGGACCTGTGATGACTAGCAAAAGTTAGGTTCATATTTAAGTTTTTAATGGCCCAATAGGCCTTGTGTTCTAACTCTACTGGGAGATGGCAAGCCTTGCCATAGACCAGTCTGAATGGGGACATTCCAATTGGAGTCTTATGGGCAGTCCTATAAGCCCACAGTGCATCATTGAGCTTATCAGCCCAATCTCTCCTGTCAGTCCTTACTGTTTTCTCAAGGATGTGCTTGATCTCCCTATTAGAAATTTCAACTTGCCCACTTGTCTGTGGGTGGTAGGGAGTAGCAATCCTATGGGTCACAGAATATTTCTTGAGCAAGCTCTCGAAATTCCTGTTGCAGAAATGGCTACCCCCATCATTGATAATAGCTCTAGGGGTTCCAAATCTTGAGAAAATGTTCTGCCTTACAAATTTGAGGACCACTTGGTTGTCATTGGTTCTTGTGGCAATGGCTTTTACCCATTTGGAAACATAGTCCACTGCCACTAAGATGAAATGGTAACCATTAGAAGGGGGAAAAGGGCCCATGAAGTCTATGCCCCATACATCGAACAGTTCTACAACAAGGATGGGCTGCAAAGGCATTGAATTACGTTTGGACAGCCCTCCTAATTTATGACATCTCTCACATGCCTTGCAGTGTGTATATGCATCTTTGAATAAAGAAGGCCAATAAAACCCACACTGCAGGACCTTGTCAGCTGCTTTTCTTCCACTAAAGTGGCCTCCACAGGCATTTTCATGGCACATGGCCAGAATACTGGGGACATCACTTTCGGAAACACATCTTCGGATGATTTAGTCTGCACAGTACTTGTATAGGCAAGGTTCCTCCCAAAAAAAATATTTGACCTGTGAGAAAAACAGGTCTTTGTCCATTTTGGTCCAGTGGGCAGGAATCTTTCCTATAACAAGATAATTCACAATGTGTGCAAACCAGGGGACCAAGGATTGGATTGCAAATAATTGCTCATCCGGGAAGGCATCATTTGTAGGACCATCAAGACACTTCTCCAACACAATTCTGGACAAGTGGTCAGCCACCACATTTTTCACACCCTTTTTGTCCTTGATTTCGATGTCAAACTCCTACAGTAGGAGTATCCATCTAATCAGCCTGGGCTTAGCATCTTTTTTGGACAATAGGTACTTCAATGCTGTGTGGTCAGTGAAGATTACAGTTTTAGATCCCAGCAGGTAGGATCTAAACTTGTCAACAGCATACACCACTGCCAGAAGCTCTTTCTCAGTTGTGGTATAATTCAGCTGAGCTTCAGCAAGTGACTTGCTGACATAAGCAATGACCACAGGCAGCTTATCCTTTCTTTGGCCCAAGACAGCACCTATTTCCAAATCTGATGCATCTCACATTAATTCAAAGGGCAGGGTATAGTCTGGTGTCTGGAGTACAGGGGCAGAGGTAAGGCAGACTTTCAAAGTCTCAAAAGCCTTTAAACATTCAGCCGAGAAGTAGAAAGGCACATCCTGGCAGAGCAGGTGGCACAATGGCTTAACAATTTTGCTGAAGTCCTTAATGAACCTCCTGTAGAATCCTGCATGCCCAAGGAAAACAGGGGCAACGGGGGATTTAGCTTGGGTTTGCACCTGAGACAGGAGAGGACTTTTCCCTTTTTCTGGTTTAGGAGGAGCCACAGGAGATGGATCTGGTACTTTGGCTGTAGGAATGGCAGGGCTCTTCCCTTGCACGGGCTGGCTTAGTGGTGGTGCCTCCTCAGACTGGGCAGATGTTTCTTTTCCAATTTTCAAAGAGCGACTTGGGGGAGTAGTCCTCTTTGCAGCAACTTTCCTTCGCTGAGGATAGGATTGTGCAGCAGGGCCGGATGAAGGAGCAACAACAATAGGCTGGGCACTGGGATCCGTAGGTGGTGCAGCATCAGATTCTGAGTCAGAAGGAAAGAGCTCAGTAGGGTCCAATCCAAGGGCAGCAGCAGCCTGTCTGCGTTCTTCTTTGGAAAGTAGGCGCCCATGGGGATCATCCTGAGCAGAAGCTCTGGTGACCTTTGGAGGTGGGGATGGAGGAGCCGGCCTTTTGCCTTTTTGGGCTGTAGTGGCTCTTTTAGAAGTGGGATTTTTCTTGGAAGGGGTGCATTTTTTTTTAGAGCAGGAGAGGGAATAGGGGGGGCACTGAGGGAGGAGCAGGAACTGCAGTAGGGATTGGAGCAGGAGCAACAGGTTGTGTAGGTACTGCAGAAGGAACTGCAGTAGGCATTTGAGGAGGAACAGGAGGAGCTACCGGAGTGGGGGCTGTGGGAGTTGGGGGAACAGATTGTGTAGGGGTTGGGGTAGGGGCAGTGGAAGAAGATGGGGCCTCAGGGGGAGCGGTGGCGATGGGGGTGGCCTGTATAGGTTGGGACAGTAGGAAGGCAACTCTCTGTTCCATGATTTCAATTTTCTTGTTAGCCCATAGGAGATTGGTATCTGCAAGTTCCTTACTGAGTCGGTTGATCTCCTGAGCATTGTTCAATTTTTTCTCTAATAGCCTGTTGTGCTTTTTCACCCTCTCTGCATTGGCCTTTTCAATCTCAGTAGTCATTCTGTAATACATTGCTGCAGCCTTGTTCGCATTTAATGTCTCCAAAATTGCCTCCCACCCTTTGGAAATATCTCTCAGCTGCTCGTGGTGAGCAAGCTTCAAGTCACTAAGTTTCTGCAGCAAGGGGTATTCGAGGGCTTGGCGGAGTTGGGCCCTCTTGATTTAGGGATGGTCCCTCATGGCATGGAGGAGGGTGAAGTAGGGAGGGGTGTAATAGGAGTGTCTGGGCAAGATTGGTAGAAATGGAGTGGAAGGAGGAGATGGTGATGGATCCTGGGGGAGAAAAGTGAGGGTTGTAGAAATGGTTGGGGTGGTCTGAGTTGAATGGTCAGTGAATTGAGGAGGGGGTGGGAGAAGAGGGGGAATGGAAGGTATGGGTGGAAAGTGAAATGAAGGAAGGGCAGCGGATGTGGATGGTTCAGGGTAAGGGAAGAAGGGGATGGTGAAGGGTTGAAATGGAAGGGGTGGGGGTGCAAATAGGGGGGGTGGAATGGGAAAGGTGGATGGGAATGGAATGGGGTCAGTTTGGGTAGAAGTGTTGGTAAATTGAGGGGGAGGTAGTATTAGAGGGGGTAGGATAGGTAGAGAGGGAAAGGAGTGGTCGGGTATGGTGTCATGGAGGAGGAAGGGTGGAGGTAAGTCAATGTGGGTGGGGTCTGTTGGAACTGGGGAGTCAGAGGTGGAAGGGGGTTGGGTCAATGGGGTGGTAGGAGGTTGTGTTGGAATTGGTGGGTTTGTCAATGTTTGAAGGGTGGATTGTATGGTGGTTATGTCAGTTTGCATTTGGGCTTGGGTCTGTGTGGTATTGGATAGTTGGGTTTGGATGTCATGTATGAGGGAAAGGATATGAGTAAGGGTATCTGAGGTTGGTTGAGGTGGAGTATGAGGATAAGAAGGAACAGGTTGGAAAGGGGAAATGGGGGCATGATGGAAAGTGGTAGGGGGGGAAGGTGAAGGGTCTGGTGAATGATGTGGTGAAGGGAGAGGGGACTCAGGGAGAGGGATGTCATGGGTGGGCAAGGTATCAAGCAAGGTGGTCATGAAGGCTTGATACCCTGAAGTGGTGGCTAGGTTAAAGTCCAGGTCATGGAGAGGTGAGACTAGGGGTTGGTCAATAAGGGTTGTGTCTGTGGGAAGGACAGGGGAGGTGGAAGTGGGTAAAGATGAGGCAGGGGTAGTGTGAGAGGTTTTCTTTTTAAGGTAGGTTATCAAGGAGGGCCGGTGTGGATCAGGATGATATGGGAGAGCTGTGTATTGAGGTATGGTGGGTGAAGGTGGAGTGTTGTCACAGGGTTCAACACTTTCTTCCAGTGAATAATAGTGGGAGGTGGAATGGAAAAAGGAGATAAAAGAGGGAAAGGGAGAGATGGAATAGGTGAAGAAGTTAGTGGAGAGGCAAGTGTGGTGGATGGAGGGATTGCTGCAGAAGCAGAGGTGATAGAAGCTCGGGCCACCTTCTTTGGGGGAGGGGTTTTAGCCTTCTTTTTAGGGGCAGGGGTGGCCTTTGCCACAGCAGCTCCCTCTCCCTGCTCGGAGACATTCTGAGCTTCAAACTTCTTCTTCTTCTTCTGGGGATCCATTAGACTTCTGCTGATCTGCCATTATCTTTTGGCAAAAGTGGTGGGAGTGAGGTCAGCAGATAACTCCCCCACTGGTATCTTGTACCCTCCCCTCAGAAGTAGTCTGGTGATGAGTCTTCCATAGGGGAGAGTGTGGACCTTCTTTTGCATCCCAAGCTTCACCATCATGTCTTTCATGGCTTCAAAAATCAACCATGCAGTATTAAATTCGTGGCCCAGAGAGAAAGAGTAGAGAGCATCAGCAATTGGTGTCCTCCTTTCTTGCTGATGGCCGGAGCAGTTGATATTCTTCCTTAGCACTTGATTGATGAACAGCAGCTTGGGATCCAAATCCCTTCTTCTGATGGAGTCCCCTGTGGTCTTCAAGCCTCTGGTAATGGCTTGGGCAATGGTATCGAGAGAGGCACTCACAGGGGCACCATATCCGCAGTTGGGATAAAAAATGGTCGGGATGCCCATGACTTCAGCAATTAACTCTGGGCTAAGCAACATCTCAAAATTATCAACTAACACAAGGAGGCCTGGCTGCCCCTGTGTGTCTGGTCTGACCCTAAGGTGTTGGTAAAAGAGTTGCACTAATCTAGGATAGGCTAGTGCAGGAATCATTTGCATCAAGGGGAACAAACCAGCCTTGCGTAAGAACTCAATGGTAGGTGCTGACAATGGCTCTGATTCAAAGAAAGAGATATCGAAAATGGTTTCAGGCTCTAAGGGAATGGAAATGAGGAGCTCAGAGGGTGTAGAATAATCAGGTGTTTGTGCAGCCACCTCAGCAACCACCTCCTTCCCTTTGTGTTGTGTCGTAGAGGACTTGGCTTTCTTAGGGGCAGGCTCCACAGTGGCCTTGTCCCTTGCTCTCTTCACAAGTGCGCTTTTAGGAGCCATCACAACTCTCCTTGGTGAGTGTGTAGTTGAAATTTTGAAAGGAAAGATCAGGAGCTGAGTCTAACCCTAAAAGTTAGGGTTTTATTCAATTGGATGCACGGTGGATCTCAAGAGCTCTTAGCAGGGGGCAACTATTGATGGAAGCTTTAAGAACAAAAATCCAGAATTTCAAAATGAACAATGAACTATAGACAGGATGCTGGAGGAGAGAGGTTGAGAGGAGTGGGAGCTAGGGTTTCGCTGGTAGGAGAGGAAAGAGAAAGCAATAAAGAAAAGCAGTGCGGGGTGGGATTTAAATATCAGGAGGCTCGGCGCGCTTTGAAAATGTCCGCTTGCTGGCTGGGAATGAATGGGTCGCGAGATTAGATGTTCCTTTAAAGCTATGAGGCAGCCCACCCGATTATATCTCAAACTCATGACAAGAAACAAAGTAGTTCTTTATGAACTGCGCGAGAGGGGACCAAACCCATTATTCAGAACCTCGCGATGGCTTAACCGAGTTAGAATTCACTCACCCATGAGTCAACTGTTTGACCCTGACTTTATGGGTGGATTCTCTCACAGACTCTCTTCCAGGGACACCCCCAAACATTATAAAGCATTTATAAATTCCCATACTTTCAAGGCATTAAATTCATACATCATGAAAAGCATTCAAATACTACATTATCATTCAATCACTTGAAATTATCAAACAAGGGGAGCTGGTATAAAAGTAGGCATTAAAGCACTAAACTCAGATTCCAACAAGATCGCTAACAATTCCTATCAACTATAGAATACATATCATACAACGGTGCACAATTCTTAATCATTAATTTAATGAAAGATCCCCCTCAGGGTTGGAGGATCCTTCACCAATCAAAAATTGGCCCTTGGTATTAACCACTGGTTGACTGGGCAACGTTCCCTCTTCTCTTTTGGCTAAGGTGTTCGCTAGTTGTCCAATTTGTTCTTCCATCTTCTTGATGCTCTGACCATGAGAGTTCACAGTCTGAGTCAAGGAACCCAGGGTTTGCAGTGATGTCAAGACCTGGTCCTCGAAAGAAGTATTTCTAGGTTGAGAAGGGGGTAAGACCAACTGATTTTACTGCTGATGGGGCTGCTGATGTGTTGGAAGGTAGACCTAGGGGCATTCCCTTGATTGAACTGCTGCTGTGGCCTTGATGTTGGCCTTTGTGGTAAGGCCAACATCTGCTGGGGCTGCATGTAATTGTCTTGCTTCCACCTCATATTTGGGTGGTCTCTCCATTGGTAACCAGCATTTTGGTGCTGGTATCCATATGGCTGCCTATTGTAGCCCCCAGATTATTGCTGGCCATAAGATTGAGCAGCAGCATGTTCCAACATCAATTCAGGAAATTGCCCTGCAGATGGACATTCCTCCACTGTGTGCTGTGGGGACTGGCATATCAGACATGCCTCAGCCACATGAGCATCCCTTCTGGGTTGCATCACAGTCAATAATTTATCAAACTTCATAGAGAGGTTTGCCATCTGCAGCTGCAGGTCATTGCTCCCAGACACCTGATAAACTTTTCCTCTTGATCCAGCAGCAGGCACCACCTTTGACTCAGATTACTGATAGTTCTTGCCAGGGATGGCTTTTGAAAAGCATTCTCACTAATCACCTCAAACAGTTCCCATGCCTCCTCAGCAGTCTTGTGCATGTAGGATCCACCACAAGAGGCATCGACCATATCTCTATTTTTGTCATCAATCCCATTGTAGAAGCTTTGTACAAGCTGCCACTCAGGGATCTTGTGGTGGTGGCATTGTTTGAGCATCTCTTTAAACCTATCCCAGGACTGGTTAAAATCCTCAGTTGGGGATTGAGCAAATGCAAGAATCTCCTTCCTCAACTGGCTAGTTTTGGTCTCAGGGAAGAACTTGGTTATGAATCTGGTCTGCAGGTCTTTCCATGAAGCAATGCTATTGTTGGGAAGAGTGGTCAGCTAGGTACTGGCCCTATCCTTTAGAGAGAAGGGAAAGAGTCTGAGCTTAGTAGCCTCAGGTCCCAAACCAGTGATATTAAAAGTGGTGCACAAGGCCAAGAACTGGTCAATATGCTTGTAAGGGTCCTCTTTGCTAAGCCCATGGAAAGCTGGCAGCATCTGGATGATTGAAGTTTTTATCTCATAGTTCCCCTGAACATCAGGGAATTGAATGCTAAAAGGGGAGTTATAGTCATCCGGAGCATTCAACTCCTTAAGGGTTCTGGGCTGTTCTTCACCCATAATTGCTGTCACAGATTCACTTGGGGGCTCTCCTGTGGTGTGCCTGTCTCTTCTAAGCCTCCTTCCCCTTTCTAACTCAGGGTTAAGAGGCTCTAAAGCAGGGCTGAGGGATCTCCTCCCTAGCATACAAGCACACCAACAGCAAGGAAACCTTCTTGCAGGCACATCACAAAAGAATGATTGTACACTAACAAATTTATCGAACTAGTTTACAACTATTCAAAGAATACATTTAAACTATCCTAGATACTGCTAAATTTTTTTTTAAGAAAGATAGATAGAGCTTTAAAAGTCAGAGAGTTTGCAAACAGAGGTAGCTAAGCTCCAATTGCAGTCCAACTATCCTTCACTGCTGCTGTCTAGATCAGCAAGAAAGGTTCAAAATTATGTCAGCAGTATCAATTATTCACATGTGTAAAGAATACTAAGAATATAAAAACTAAGGGTCTACTAATAGATCATCTTTTCTCGGCAGCGGCGCCAAAAACTTGTTGATATATTCTGGTGTGCTTACATTATTGGTTGGTGGTGAAAGTTATTTAAAAATCAAAGACAGAGTAAAACAGGGGGTCAATCCAGCACAACTCAGAAGTCCTAGACCTGCAAGATATAGGATCCTTTGAAGTTTTGATAAGTAAGAGTTTGTCCCACAGGGAAAGGTGATCTAGAGATCCAAGGGAGCCATCTCTAGTAGTCCATCCAGATCTGTCTACAGATCTGGCAGTCCTAGAAGGAGGGGAGTTTAAGGTCACTTATTCTAAGTATTTTAATATCTAAACTACAGAAAGGGTTGAGAGGATGGATGGAGTGTGGAAAATAAGTATAAAAAGGGTGAGAAGTGCGTTATTGAGCCAAGGTCAGAGAAGTTTTATAACTCAGATTCAGATCTGACGTTATAGAAATCCTGTCTAGAGGCTACATTATCACCACTGAGGAGAAAAGATCCAACCCATCACTCTGCCATGATTCCACCCTTAAGGCTATAACCTGTCCACTTAAATGGTCACAGATTATCCCATAGGGGAGCCACTATCCAGGGATGGGTCAAAACATAACAAGTAAATCATTGCAAGCACTATTTTATCCAGGCTACCAGCTCAAGAATCCATAGGGAACCTCAACCTCTAAAGTTCTATATGTGGGGTTAAGGCTGTAGGACCATGATAGTCCAGACACATAGAACCAGCAAGAGATTGAGTACAACCTTCGATCTAGCTGTCCATTGCTTGAGAGAGGCTACAATGGTCCAGTCACTAGCCTACAATCTCTATAACCAGATTAGATCCAACATCTGATGGTAGATCTATACAAATATAGGGGAGTCTGCCTCTGTACAATCTCTCACCAGGCTTCTACAAGCTCAGGTGTAAAGAAGAAGGATCCATCTTGGATAGGTGGATTAGAATCACCTGAAGGCTATAATCTGTCTACTTAAATGGTCACAGACTATCCCAGAGGTTATCCTCGTCACGGAGCCCAAAACAAAACAAGAATATCGCTGCTACCACCATGCTCACAAGGCTACCAGCTCAAGCTCCCATGAGGATTTCAGATCTAGTGGGTCCTGTGGTGGGGCTAAGGCTGTAGGACCATGATAGCCCAGACACACAGGTCACTTGGATCTGAATAGCCCTTAGAATCAGTCCTCCGTTGCTTTAAAACACAGCCAAAGCAATGGCGGATCACAAGGCAGCAGCCTTGCACAGAGCATCTCACACATAAACACCAATCCCACAAAGTACATATCCTATTACAGAACTTTCATTGATCTAATTCAAAAACACATACAAAGGCATAGCCAGCAAGTGCTGGACTATGGAGGGAAGGAGAGAAAAAGAAAATTACTTACTGCTGAACGAGAAAAGAAAAAATGATCTGAGATGGATTCCCAGATACCTAAACCTAAGCTAGGTATGGGTTTATATAGCAGTGGGGTGGCGGCACATTAGGGTTAGGAAACCCTAATTTTAATGATGCCACGTGGCCTAATAATGATCCTTGGATGCCTCCGGGCGCGTGCATGAAGATTTGAGCGTGGGAGTGCATGCCCTAATCACTGGAAATACCTAGAAGGTCCTCTGCTGAAGAGATGGAAGTTTAGGGTCAGAGATTCGCTAGGTAGCTGTAGTTTCCCAGACTTGTCGCATGGTAGCTCTTTGCTCTTCGCTAGGATGATTTGACACTGAAGCTTCAGTAGTCGCGAGGTTGCCTTGGTTTGCTCTTCAGGTAGTCGCACGGTAGAGAATTGCGCTCTTGTTGGATTGGGCTTCGCAAGGTTGAATAGAAAACAGTCTCAAGTGTCGCGGGGTTGAAATTCAAGCAGTCCTGAGGTCGTTCGGTCTTCGTTGGGCTGATCTTGGCGAGAGTGAATTTGAGCAGCGCGAGAACTTCGCGAGCACTTCTCTTTACTGGACTTCGCGAGTTACCTCGCGAGGCTCTACTGAGTTCTGAACGGCGCGAGGTTCTATGTCTCACTTGATCTTCGTGAGGTTGGCTTTACCTTCGCCAGGATGTTTTCTTTCTTGAATGGCATGAGAACTGCGCGAGGCGTTCTTCTTCTAATAATTGCATCTCGCGGCGACTGCGCGACAGCTGCGCGAGGAATCTTCTGAAGCTCTCTCTCCTCAGCCGTTCTGAGCAAATTGCGTGAGATTGAGAGAGGTCTGCTTTGAACTGCACGACACTGTGTGATGTGTTCTACTCTTGAGCTTCGCGAGAGCTGCGCGAGTTTGAGTTTCTGAAGCTCTTCAGTCACTCATCTGTGCCAGAGGTTGCTATAAAGTCTTAGGAAGCTCAGTTGAACTGCGCGAGGCATATTTCTCCTGAATCCTCTAAAGATTGGGTCAGCTGCACGAGGCTCATTTCAGGTCTGGATTCAGAGTTCATTCTTCTGAGGGATATCTGGAGCCAAAGCAGGCTCCTTAATAGGATTCCTGGCCTTATTTCACTGCTGATTATTACCTACACAAAACACTTAACACGAACTTATTAGGTGGCTAAGGGTCTAATCAAAGGTTAAGTTAAGGGGTGAAAAGTGGTACTTTTCAGGTCTTAACAGTAGATTGGCAATGAGGTCAACTTTGGCCTTGTCTACCTCAAGCCCTTCTTTAGAGACTACATGGCCCAACACAATGCCTTGTGTTACCATGAAGTGGCTCTTTTCCCAGCTTAGGACCAGATTCGTCTCCTCACATCTTTGCAAAACTAGGCTGAGGTGTTGTTGACACTGGCCAAAACTGTCCCCATAGATAGAAAAATCATCCATAAAAATCTCCAAAAACTTGTCAATCATATCAAAGAATATGGCATACATACACCTCTAAAAAGTGGCTGGCGCATTACACAGCCCAAAAGGCATCCTTCTGTAAGCAAAGGTGCCAAAAGGATAGGTAAAGGTGGTTTTCTCTTGGTCTTGAGGATGCACAGGGATCTGGTTGTACCTTGAGTACCCATCAAGAAAACAGTAAAAAGCTTTTCCAACCAATTTGTCCAAAATTTGATCAGTGAAGGGGAGAGGGAAGTGGTCCTTTCTGGTCTTAGAGTTGAGCTTTCTATAATCAATGCAAACTCTCCAGCCAATGGTCTCCCTGGCTGGTCTCAACTCTCCAGATTCGATTTTAATAACTGTTATGCTAGATTTCTTGGGCACCACTTGGATAGGTGCCACCCAGTTAGAATCAAAGATGTGGTAAATCACCCCTGCATCTAGCAATTTAATGATCTCCTTGAGGACCACTTCCTGCATGTGAGGATTTAACTTCCTCTGCATTTCCCTGAAGAGTAGTGATCCCTCCTCAAGATGAATCCTGTGCGTGCAGATTGATGCATCTATTCCTCCCAGATCTGCAATGGTCCAACCAATTGCCTTTTTGTGCTTCCTCAAAACTGTTAGTAATTCCTCTTCCTGCTCATTGGTAAGAGAGGAGGAGATAATCACAGGATGCTTATCACCTTTCTCAAGGAAGGCATATATGTTTCTGGAAGCTTCTTGAGTTCCAGATCAGGGGCTTGTTGGGTGGATGGCAAAATTGGTGCATTTGTGGTTGGAGGAAGAGGCAACAATGTAGGTTTCCAAATGGAATGCTGCACTGAGCCCACAGAAGACTTCAATGTGGTCATGCCTTCTGTTATCACAGCTGGGCTTTCTTCCTCCACCATATCCCAGACTTTAACCAAATTCCTGACAGTGTTGCTCCACTCCAGTAGAGTGGGTAATTCTTCATCCACAATTTCTTCTAATACATCCACTACAAAGCTCTCCTCATTGTCCTCTTGAGGGTACTTTGCACCGTTGTACACATTCAGCTCAACTTTCATATGTCAGAAAGTTACCTCCATGATTGAATGCATGCATTGGCAGTGGCCAAGAATGGCCTGCCCAAGATAACAGGTATGGGATTAGTACCTGGGCAGCAGCCCATGTCCAAAACTAGGAAGTCAGCAGGGTAAAAGAATTTCTCTACCCCTACCAAGACATCCTCAATCATTCCCATAGGCCTCCTCTCAGATCTATTAGCCATCATTACCACAATGGGGGTAGGTTTTAGCTCCCCCAAACCTAGCTACAGATATACATTGTATGGCAGCAGGTTAACACTAGCTCCACGGTCTAAAAGGGCCTTCCCAATTGTATCGTCTCCAATAATGCAGGGAATAGTGGGTATCCCTGGATCTTGCAACTTCTCAGGCATTGATATGTTAAATACAGAATTCACTGTATCAGTTGCAAAGACTCTTTTGGACACATGGCCTCGAGCTTTTCTCTTTTGGGTACAGAGGTCTTTCAGGAACTTTGCATAGGTTGGGACCTGTTTAATTGCCTCAAGCAGGGGCAAATTGATTTTCACCTGCCTGAAGGTCTCCATCATTTCCTCCATCTGGGCATTCCCTTTCTCAAAAGGGGCAGGACCACCCAAAGCTTGAGGAAATGGCAGCTGAGGTACTGCTGGTTCCTCAACTGCTAGCCCATGACTAAACTTCTATTTTTTTCTTTTTTTCAAGTTTTTCTTCCTACTGAGGCTCAACTACAGCCTCTTTATTTTTCTCCTGCTGCAGGGTGGCAGGCAATTCTTGGCTCTGTGTTCCAACAACATCCCCATCACACTTATTTGAATAATTTGTGGAAATGACCTCTGCTGGTCTGTTACCCACTTGGTTGTCTATCAGCCTGCCAGACCTTAGGGTAGTGACAGCATTGGTTCCCACAAAACTTGAGGAAGCTTCTTCAATTAAAAACTGACCTTGGGGGCTAGCAACCGACTGGCAGGGCAACCTCCCCTCATCTCTCCTAGCCTAGGCATTTGAAATTTTGCTTATCTGCTCTTCCATTTCATGGATGCTCTGACCCTGAGAATTCACAGTCTGAGCCAAGGACCCCAAGTTTTGCAATGAAGTCAAGACCTGGTCCTCGAAGGAGGCATTTCTAGGTTGAGATGGGGGTAAGACCAATTGATTTTATTGCTGATGGGGTTGCTGCTGGTGTTGGAAATTAGACCCAGGGGCATATCCCTGATTGAACTGCTGCTGAGGCCTTTGGGGTAAAGCCAACATCTGCTGGGGCTGCATATAATTGTCTTGCCCCCACCTCAGATTTGGGTAGTCTCTCCATTGGTAACCAGCATTTTGATGCTGGTATCCATATGGCTGTCCGTTGTAGCCACCAGATTGTTGCTGGCCAAAAGATTGTGCAGTAGCAGCATGTTGCAATACCAATTCAGGATATTGCCCTGCAGATGGACATTCCTCTACTGTGTGCTGTGGGGACTGGCATATCAGACATGTCTCCACCACTTGAGCAGCCCTTCTGGGTTGCATCACAGTTAGTAATTTGTCAAACTTCAAAGAGAGGTTTGCCATCTGCAGCTGCAGGTCATTGTTCCTAGACACCTCATAAACTTTTCCTCATGACGATGCAGCAGGCTCCACTTTTGACACAGACTCCTGACTAGTTCTTGCCAGGGATAACTTTTGAAAAGCATTTTCACTGATTACTTCAAACAATTCCCATGCCTCATCAGCAGTCTTGTCCATATAGGTTCCACCACAAGAGGCATCAACCATATCTCTATTTTTTTCATCAATACCATTGTATAAGCTTTGTACAAGCTGCCAGTCTGGGATCTTGTGGTGGGGGCATTGTTTGAGCATTTTCTTAAACCTATTCTAGGTTTGATTAAAATCCTTAGTTGGGGACTGGGCGAAAGCAAGAATTTCTTTCCTCAACTGGCTTGTTTTGGTCTCAGGGAAGAACTTTGTCAGGAACTTGGTCTGTAGGTCTTTCCAAGATGCAATGCTATTGTTGGGAAGAGTGGCCAACCAGGTACTAGCCCTATCCTTCAGAGAGAAGGGAAAGAGCCTGAGCCTAGTAGCCTCAGGTCCCAAACCAGCGATATTAAATGTGGTGCACAAGGCCAAAAATTGGTCAATATGCTTGTAAGGGTCCTTCTTGCTAAGCCCATGGAAAGAGGGCAGCATCTGGATGATGGAAGTTTTAATTTCATAATTCCCCTGAACATCAGGGAATTGAATGCTAAATGGAGAGTTATAGTCATCCGGAGCATTCAACTCCTTGAGAGTTCTGGGTTGTTCTTCACCCATGAGTACTATCTCAGATTCAATTGGGGGCTCTATTGTGGTGTGCCTGTTCCTTCTAAGTCTTCTACCCCTTTCTAGCTCAGGGTTGAAAGGCTCTAAAGTAGGGCTAAGAGATCTCCTACCTAGCATACAAACACACCACTAGCAGGGACAACTCCTTGCAGGCACATTGTACTTGACTCAAAGAATTTATCTAACAAATTCACATCTATTTTACGAAAACATAAATTTACAACTATCCTAAATACTTCTAATTGTAAGAGAAATAGACAGAGTTTTAAAGGTTTAGAGAATTTGCAAACAGAGGCAGCTAATCTCCAAATGCAGTCCACTGTTCTTCTCTGCTGCTGTCTAGATCTGTAAGAAATATTCAAAATTACATCAGCAGTATCAATTATTCAAAGCTACAAAGAACACTAAAAATACAAAAACTAAGGGTCTACTAATAGATCATCTGTCCCCGGCAACGGCGCCAAAAACTTGTTACGATCTCCAGATGTGCTTACTATATTTGTTGGTGGTAAAAGCAATTTAAAATCAAAGTAAAATAGGGGATGGAATCAGCACAACTGAGAAATCTTAGACCTGCAAGATACAGGGTCCATTTGTAGCAAGTTTTGATAAGTAAGAGTTTGTCTCATAGGGAAAGGTGATCTACAGCTCCAAGGGAGCCATCTCTAGTAGTCCCTCCAGATCTGACTACAGATCTGGCTGTCCTAAAAGGAGGGGAGTTTAGGGTTACTTATTCTACGTATCCTAAGGTAGCCTAATGAACTAACTACAGAAAAGGGTTGAGAAGATGGATGGAGTGAGGGAAAATTAATATAAAAGGGTGAGAAGTATGCTATTGGGTTTAGATCTGCTGGAATTTACAACTCAGATCCAGATCTGCTAGTATAGAAATCCTGTCCAATGGCTACATTATCACCAAAGAGGAGAAAGAATTCAACTCATCCCTGTGCCATGATCCAATCCCTTAAGGTTATAACTTGTCCACTTAAATGGTCACAGACTATCCCATAGGGGAACCACACTCCAGAGATGGGTCAAAACAAGTTAATCATTGTAGGCACTACTTCATCCAGGCTACAAGCTCAGGAATCCATAGGGAACCTCAACCTCTAAAGCTCTATGTGTGGGGCTAAGGCTGTATAGGACCATGACAGCCCAGACACATAGAACCAGCAAGAGACTGAGTACCACCTTAGATCTAGTTGTCCGTTGCTTGAGTGGGCCTACAATGGTCCAGTCACAAGCCTACAATCTCCATACCCAGATTAGATCTACCATCTAATGGTGGGTCTATACTAATATGGGGGAGTCTGCCTCTGTACAATCTCCTACCAGGCTACAAGCTCAGGCTCAGAGAAGAAGGATCCATTTGGGATCGGCGGATTGGATTCACCCTAAGGCTATAAGCTGTCCACTTAAATGGTCACAGACTATCCCAGAGGCTATCCTCCTCACGGAGCCCAAAATAAAACAAGAATATTGCTTCCACCACCATGGTCACAAGGCTACCAGCTCAGGCTTCCATGGGGATTTCAGATCTAGTGGGTCCTGTGGTGGGGCTAAGGCTGTATAAGACCATGATAGCCCAGACACACAGGTCACTTGGATCTGAATGGGACCTTAGAATCAGTCCTCCATTGCTTTGAATCACAGCCAAAGCAATGGCGGATCACAAGGCAGCAACCTTGTACAGAGTAACTCACAAACACATGAATCCTATAAAAGTACAACACCCAATCACAAATTCCATTAATCTAATCTTAATAAGCATACAAAGGCATGGCCAGCAAGTGCTGGGCCATGGAGAGAAGAAGAAGAAAAAGGAAAACTACTTATGGCTACAGAAAAATAAGACTATAATGCTAAAAACAAAATAGAGCAAAAACTAAACTCTTTCGGCCTCCTTAAACCTAAACCAGGCTTAGGTTTATATAGCAGTGGGTGTGGCGGCGCATTAGGGTTTGGAAACCCTAATTTTAGCGATGCCACATGGCCTATTAATGATCCTTGGATGCCTCGAGGTGCGTGCATGAAGATTTGAGCGTGGGAGTGTGTACCCTAATCCTTGGAAATTCCTAGAAAGTCCTCTACAGAATGATGGAAGTTAGAGTTCAGAGGTTCGCCAGGTTGCAGTCGATTCCCAGACTTGTCGCGTGGTAGCTCTGTTCTTTGCGTGGTTGAGTTTAACATTAAAACCTCAGACGTCGTGGGGTTGTAGCTTCTTAATGCTTTGAGCAGTCGCGAGATAGGTAGTTAAGCTCTCGCTGGATTGGGCTTCGTGCAGTTAGATTGCTACTTATGAATAACACAAGAACTGTGCGAGCATTCCATTTCATAATAGATCTTCGCGAGGCTAACTTCTGACTTCGCGAGGCTGCTTTCTTCCTGAACCGTGTTACAGCTTCTTTTCTTGATAAATCTTTGCGAGGATCCTCGCGATAGCTTTGAGGCTTTTCTGAACTGTGCGACAAGTTCTCTTGACATTTGCATCCCGCGGCTACTGCGCGACAGCTGCGCAAAGAATCTCCTGAAGCTCTCTCTCCTCAGCGGTTCTGAGTGAACTGCGCGAGGTTGATTTTAGGTCTTCTTGAATTGCGCGAGACTTCGCGACCATTTACTCTTGAACTTCGCGAGAGCTGCGCGAGGTTGTGCTTCTGAAGCTCTTCTGTTACTCAACTGCACGAGCACTTGTTGTGAAGTCTTGGGAAGCTCGCGAGGACTGCGTGAAGCATAGTTTTCTGAATCCTTTGAAGCTTTGTCAGCTGCGCAAGGCTTGCTTCAGGTTTGGATTCATGGCTCATTCTTCTGAGGGACTTCTGATGCCAATACAGGCTCCTTAACATGAATTTTTGCCTTATTGCACTGCTATTTATTATCTACAAAAAATACTTAACAAAACTTTATTAGATGGCTAAGGGTCTAATCAAAGGCTAAGGGGTGAAAAGTGGTACTTTTCAGGTCTTAACAGCCATCACTTGGCTTCCTCACGTGCTAAAAGCCTGAGCAATAGCTATAAAAATGCCTCACGGAGCTACCTTTCTGCTCCGCGAGCTCAAGCTGTAAGAGAAGTATGGCCTCAGTGTTGTTCTGTGCGAGCACCATGCAAGATAAATTTTTGAGGCAACACAAGGTCTTGCACACTAAGGTCAATGATTCAGCTCTGTGAGTTTCAATGTGAGGCAGTTTGTTCTTCTGAGAGATAGAACATCTCGCGGTCTTAAATGCCAACTGCACGAGAATTTTACTCCGCGAGCTCCGATTACCAACTCCTCGAACTGCGAGATTTGCTCTATAAACTCAACGAAGCCCCTCATTTTCTTCATTTCCTCTATCTGCCCTAGTTTCCCAGCATAAGAATCGACATCCCTTTCCTCTCCTTTCTTCTTTACTTTGTAATCCACACCACCTTAGGCATTTTCCTCTCATCATATTGTTCCCCAGCTACTCCTGATAACTTCGAGCAAGGTTTGGGGGGATTTGAGCCACTGTACATAATTTGAGTTGGAACCCTAGCTCTCAACTGCTATGATCTCCATTTCTTTCTCTGCCTTGTGTTTGATTTATTTAAAAGAAGAGAAGAAGGGGAAAATTGGAAGCTTCTGTGCTTACTCAGTGTGATTGGCATTTTCTCAAAGTTGTGAGCCCAAATTTGAGCACCTATGGCCACGGGATCAAAAATTTTAAATACCCTCACTGTGATTCTGAACCTGTTCGCCGGTGGCAACCTTGTGGCCACTAAAAAATCTACAAGGATTGCAGAGGCCTCCACACTGGAGATCTCTAAGGCACCCTCACTTGTTGTTGAGCCCACCATTCCAAAAGAAAAGAAGAAATCTGCCCCAAGGAAGAGGAGTCAAGAGCACCCACTGCCTAAGAGTCCTAAAATATCAAAGAAGAAATAGAAAAAGGGCAAAGCTATGGCCCCTGAGATCCCTGAGGTTGAGGAGGAAGCAACTACTGATTGCCTCAGGGTCCCTTCTGACTTTGTACAAGCAATCCAGCTAGAGGCTAAAACCATTTTCGATAATGCCTATTTTGAGGAGCTAGCTAAAACTTCTGCCTCCATTGAATATCTGACAAAGGCATCTCTGCTGCCCCTGTTGAGGCCCTCAATGCAACTAGTTTTCCTAAGATTGGTAAGATTATTTTATCAGAATATGAAGTTAAAGATTGGTGATGATGGGAACCCAGCACTGCTGGTTTTAATTAATGATTTCTAGATGTTGTTCAACCAGGCAGACATTGCAAGGATACTAGGGATACCAGCCAGGTATAACCCGGAGTGGGGCTTGGGTCCTCCTTTGACTGCCACCATTAATGAGATAGCCAGGGAGTTAACTCGAGGAACCACTACCTCATGTGACTCAATCAGAAAGAGGGATCTGCACCCCAATCTCCGGCTAACGGATGCTGTGTTGTGAAAAAATGTATATTGCTCTGGGCATGAATAGGAGAGGAGGTACACCATAGCTGATGCCCTCTTATCATTTCACAGAAACAACTACTTGGATGCTGTCAAGTTAGTTTTTGAGGAAATTATAGATTTATGCGACAAGGTGAAAATAATGAAGAAGCCTCATGCCATTTCCTACTACAGATTGATTACTGCATTGTTGAAGTGGGGAAGTACCCATTTAAAAGGGAGCAGGAGACTGTGGCACTGAATCCCAAACAGAGTGGGAAGAAATAATGGGAAATCAGTGGCACCATAATGGAAAAGAAGAAGAGGAGGGAGGAGTTACTAAGAGAAGTAGCCCCCACCAGTCGTGAAGTAGTTACTATTGCAGCTGCTACTACCGATGCTGGTGCAACCTCCACCTCACTTGTGTCAGTCAGCACCACACTCACCCCCTCATCCATTACCTCTACCTCCATGCCAGCTCCACCTTCAACCCAGATATCACAACCCATCACAAGCCTACTACCCTTACCTGACCCTATATCAATAACCACCATAGCCACAACCAACCTACCTATTTCTGCACCCTTACTTATTTTTCCAGCCCACCCTAGCCCACCTGTCAAGACCACATACCAGAAGAAAAGGAAACCTACATAAACCCCTACTGCACCCCATCTCACCTATATCACCCAAATAATTCCAATCCCTAAAACCACAACCATTCTAGACCCCATACCCACACCTTATGAACCTGAAGCCCATTCCTTCGAAGTCCCACATTTTTCCATTGGGACTTCCCCACCTTTTGTACCTATCACTAGTGAGCCAGTAGACCAATCCATTCCCTGCCCCCATGACTGTGAGCCATTTTTAGGAGAGGAAATTTTCACCATGATGTCTACTATCCTAGGAGATATCACCCTTGAGTATACACCTCTCCCAGACTCACCTCACCCTCCACACTTTATCTCTCCACATCAGACACCACCACAGGCCACTACCTTCACTCATAGATCCACATCTCCCTTCCAACCAGTTTTACCTATCCAACCCACACCCACTACCATACCAGACCTCTTACCCCAAATCCTACACCTCTTACTCTCCCTACAGTCCCAAATGTTGGCTAACACCCAAAACTAAGCCTCCATTGAGACATACATTCAATCCCTAACCTTCACTCTCCAAAATTAGGCCTACCTAGAAACCTGCCTCCAAGCCATCCAATCAACTTTGGCCACCTTACCCCAACCCTTATCCTTAGTAGCCACCATACCCCTTCCTACATACACTGAAGCCTCCACAATAACTGACCCAGATATTCTCCCTGTTGTAGCCACCTCCGATGCTGTAATAGATATGGATGACCTAATACCCACCTCTTCCATGTCAATCCAAACAGAACGAAATCTGGAACCCCAACCTAAGCTTCAATATGAAATTTCCCAACCCACTCCTTTTTCATTCCTGGCTGGCCCTTCTTCCAGTGAGGACCAGCCTTTGATTCCTGTCTCTTCTTTTTCCATCTCCCCCTACTCCACCCTCCTTCATGCAATGAAATCAAATCCTTACCTCAAAAAGGATGTCATTCGAGGGATGGCTACTATCAGAACATCCATTAGGTTACCCTATGAAGAAAGGATCCATCACATAAAATTAGATAACGAGATACAGCTCAAGAACATTGCAAAAGGGTGGAGACAATTGTTACATTTATACAAAGCCTAAGGGAGTATAGCTGCCCAAGAGAAGTTGAATGCTAAACAAGAGAAAATGGCTGCTGCAACAGAAAAGTTGAGAGCTGATGGATTAGAGAAGAGGTTGACTGCTTCAAAGGAGATCAGGGAGCTCCTTATATCCCGAGTTGAATTGGCGAAATAAAAAGATGAAGTCCTGGAAAGGCAATTAGCTCTAGCAACTGGGAGAACACCTCTACCTGCTGTTGGGAAGTTCGAGAAAGGGAAAGGAGTCTAAATTAAAGATGACCCAGCATATATTTAGCCAAGGACTCTGATGATTAAATTGTGCACATCTATTTAGTTAGGAAGTAGTGTGTCAATTTTTTTTCTGTAGTTTACTTCCACCTACTTTGTACATACTTTAGCTGTTAGAATAACATTGCTCTTTGTTTTGTTTTGTCTACTTTCCAATTTGTCTTTCTTTATTTCTGTGTGTTCGATTTTATGTTATTTGTTATGTGTTTTTCTCTCTTGTAATTTTTGTTCTGTTAATGTCTATGTCTTAAGCCTGCTGCACATTCACATCCACTTTTGAATCAATGAGGGCACTGCTCCTCATAGGTTTGGGGGTGTGGCAGGCTCTACCAATGAAGCAGTTAACCTAAGTGCAGCAGAATCAAGTGAGTAAGGTAGAAATGAATCCATGTTCACTTAAGAATCATAAAAAAAATATTTTGCAGACCTTGAGGCATCACAAACTTTTAAATTTTAGCATTTCCATGATGTGAACACCAAAAAAACTCACTTGTATCAGTACTTAGTGAATCATTATAGAGAAAAAGGTAAGGACATGCCTAAAAGCTCAATGGAAGACCATAACTAGTGAGATTTGGGCCTACAAATTTTTTTCCTTTCTTTGAGGAGTAACTAAGGCAATTCTTCTAGCCCTAAGAATTGGCTGAGTCTGTTCCCTCATTAGAAGTTAGGCATCTGTTCCCTCACTAGAAGTTAGGCACCTCCAAGTTGAAGCAGCTGACAACACTCATGACACTTAGGAAAGGATCAAGGCCTTCTCTTGGACAGTTTGAGCTTAAACAGACCAAACCTTAATTAACTGCTCCTGTGCACACACATTTTGAGCCTTAATTTCAAATTTTCTTCAAAATATACCTGAGTACTTGTACCTGAATCTATGAACCTGATTCAAACCTACCCTCACTCTGAGAAATCAGAAGGTAAAGGAGAAGGAGCTAAAATGGACAAGATAAGGTTAACATTGGGTGAATGGAGAAGGGATACTTGAAACTTAATAGTGTAGCAGCTAAGGAGAGAAGTGGCAAGTTAGGAAGACAAAAATAAAAAACCAAAATGTATCCAAAAAGAAAGAAAAATAATAAGGAAGAGGAATAAGAGAAGAGATAAGAGGAAAAGTTCCTTGAAAAATCAAAAATAAGAGAAGCTGGCCACTTCAAGTCTGAACAATTTTGAAAATAAGGAAAGGTGCTGAACTAAAGAAGGTGAAGTCATGAATCACCTCCTTCACCTACTGATTTCTCAATTTTGAATCCCTTTTCAACCACCCATTCTTTATAACCTATCCCATAAGCCACATTACAACCCAGTTAAAAGTTCTTGTGATCCAAAGTGGAATGAGCTGTCATGCAGAGACAAGGAGCTATCCAATCTATGGTAAGGATTAGCCAATGATGCCAGAACTTAGATGCTATGCCTATGCTCATGCTTACAGACCCATTTGGAGCCTGTAACTGTTCTTGAGCTTGAGAGAAAATGGAAACCCTCAAAGTTCCTTGTGAGAAGTATGCCCTGGTAAGCATTGGGTCTGATGTTGAATGTATTGGGCATGACCTAGAACCTAATATTTGAATTAATGATGAACTCAATACTAACCTACATGTGATCTTTTCCCCTGGTGTGAGCTAATTGGAAATGATGTGCATCTATGTAGAAGCTGCGATGAGAAAATATCTGTGCATAATCATATGTTCAAATTCCTCATATATTTTCTTTTGTTGAATCAAAGGTGAACTAATGCTCTGTTTCTTTACAGCTAACTGATAAGTAGTGAAAAATACCATTTTTCACCCCTAAACATGAGCCTTGAAAGACCCTTGAGAGGACTAAATAAGTGCTTTAGTGTTCATATTGCAGCTAACCAAAAAGACAGGTCCAAATCCGAAAACCATCCTAAAATGATCACAAAGCTGACAACGCATGTCAAGCTCAAAGAGGGAGTGAAGAAATAGCCTCAGCAATGGCTAAACAGGTCCTAAAAGAGCAAGAAAAGACCTGAAGAAGAAGAATGGAAGCTAAAGCTCAATTCGCAAAGAACTTCTACTATTCGCAAAGGAAAAAATCAAGTTAAAAGTCAATTCGCAAAGAAGAATGGGAGCCTAGAGTTCAATTCGCAAAGAACTTCTACTATTCGCAAAGAACCTTGAACTTTGCGAAAAGAAGAAAACACTCCTCGAATAGAAGAATGACCTTTGCGAAAAGAAGAAAAGTTTAATTCGAACAGAACTGAAACCCCACGAAAAGAGCTTCAGGAGCCAAATTACTTTGCGAAAAGACCCTTAAACTCTGCGAAATGGCATCGATTTCTGACCACTTTGAAGGGCATTTCAAGAACTCGACGCGAATGTAATTAAAAGCCCAGAGACATTCCGGAAGATGCCAAGCACAAACCAAAGGCATATTCCGCCCCACGTGAAAACCCAAAGATGAAATCACTTGGCGGGAACTTCTAGAAGCCCAAACAGACTTTTGAATTCCCATACGTAATTGATGCTTCTAACGCTGATTGGTGAACCGGATCGAGCATTTTCATTGGCGACAGATCTCGATCCCGTGCTCAACGGCCATTGGGCAATCCAGACCGAGCACTTCGATTGGTCAACTCAAATTGCGTGATAGAGGGAAAGCTATAAATTGAGAAGACATTTGCCCAATTGGGGCATCCAGATTTTAGAGTTTTCATCTGCTTCCCCATTCCGAAAGCTCATCCGATTCCCCAGAATCCCTTCTTGTATTTTACCTTTGAGAGCCATTGCAGTGATTTGTACTTCCAAGTTCGGATTCAAGATCAGAATCGAGGGCTCTTCGAGAAGCTCACTGTAAGTCCGAGGGCTCTCTAAGAAGCCGTGCTCAGAATTGTAACGTTGGATTTTAAAAGGTTCTTTGTAATTTGTGTCTTCTCCATTGGAGTCATGTCGAGGGTTACCAATGCTCACCTTAGTGCATTAGACTTCTTTAGATTCACTCATCCGCATCCAACTTCCTTAATTCATCATCCTCGTCGAATTAGCGTTGGTAACCTAATTCAAGCAAGATTTACATGATGTTCATGTTCGAAATAAAGAATAGGCTGACTAGATGATCCGTGACAAATCACACCATAAGTCTAAACCTATTCCTTAATTCGATTTATTTCTCTTACATCCGTCGGTAGCCGATGAAGATTGAATCTGCTCTGTTGAACTACTTCTCCATTAAAATTCAAAGGCTAAAATACATGAAGCTATTATTTCTGCATTTGTCTTATTTTAAACACCTCCACAACTCGGATCTGGATCACGTAGTTAGTTCTTTTCTTTATTTGCTTTTAGTTAAACGTGACAAAACCCAACACTCTCTTTTATCTATTCTTTTTTTTAGATAATTATAGAGCCAGATCTGGTAGCACAGATCTGGAGGTTTATCTCTCATTTTAGACAAACTTCTCTGTGGACGATCTTGAAATACTTACTTTTAAAACTTGCTACAATTGGCCCTGATCTTGCAGGCCAGTGTTAGCCCCAATGTGCTGATATCCCTTTCATAAGTTAACATCCATATAACCTAGCATTCTTTAATTCTTTAATTTTTGCACACATTTTGGCACACTTGGAGCCACACCAAGTTTTTAGCATGTTAGGAAGTTTGTTCTAAAATAGATAAACCTATGTTTATTTTCATTTATTTTAATTTTTGCTTTAAACCTCACTTTGCATTCCAAGTGCTTGATTAAATGTCTACGTAGCTTTGTATAGAAAACCTGCTTTTATCACAGAATTTTTATTTTTTTATTTTTAGTTTTATTCTTTGCCTTCTAGTTATTTGAATAAATGTCACGCCACTCTTTTGTCTTTTGTCAAATTTGGGCGTGCTTTGAGTTTTCATTTATTTTCATTTATTTATCTCATTTATTAATTTTGTCATATTTTTATGCAACGACATGTAAAAGGAAAGGAAAGTTCTTAAATAGACAGTTTTCTTTGTACCAAACTCTCTCTCGAGTTGTATGTTTGGCGGGAGAACCCTCAATCCTGAGATTCTCCGTTAAATTCGTGAAGTTGAAAGACTCTAAGAAACCGACACATACATCACGGACATCTGCTGAAATGGGTGACGAATGTAGATTGTTAAGAGACTACTTTGCCCCCGGTGCTTATAATTCCCCATTTTGCATTCAATTTCCCACAAAGGAGGGAAATTATGAAATTAAGTCCTCCACCATCCAAATGTTGCCTTCATTCCATGGATTGAGTAAGGAAGACCCTTACAAACACATTGATGAATTTCGCTTTATGCACAACATTTAACATAGCCGGATCGGGTCCAGAGGCAACCAAGCTTAGGCTCTTTCCTTTTCATTAAAGGACAAAGCTAGAGCATGGTTATCTATGTTAGCACCAAACAAAGATCACATCATGGAATGATTTGCAATGTCAATTTTGTCAAAATATTTCCCAATGACTAAAACCAACCGAGACAAAGCATCATCTCTTTCTCCCAAAACTCAATCAAACTTTCCATGAAGCATGGGAAAGGTTTAAAGAATCATAAGGCAATGCCCTCACCATCAAATTCCTAAATGGCGTGGTTCAAAGCTTCTATCAAGGAACCGATCGGAAGGGCAAGAACATGGTGGATGCCTCTTGTGGAGGTACCTACTTGCGAAAAAACAGTTGAAGAGGTTTGGGACCTCTTTGAGGTGATTGGAGAAAATTCAACCCGAGGAATCTCGCCAAGGGACACCGAGAATCCAAATAGGATGAATAATCCCCAATTCACAAGAGGGAAAGTTTATGAAGTCAATGAGCTGGAAAGGAAAGTGGATAATTTGACCACAAAATTTGATAGTGATGGACTCATTTAAAGCTCCAAATGGGTCAAGAGTAGAGGAGGCATGTCCGATATGCCCCCCACTCATTCCATTGATCAATGTCCTTCGCATCACAATTTCCAACTCATGATGGAACAAGCTCATGCAATTTCGATCTTATGGACGATGCAATCGAATGACTACCCATGGAGATCTCATCCTAATCTCGTGGAATCGTGGAAATTACTACCAACAAAGAAGAAATTTCAAAATCAATTACCTTTCAAACAAATCAAATTTTCAGAACAACCAACAAGCCATGCATGCAAGATCGCACCACCGCCTTCCTAGATCCCCTGACCTTTGAAGAGCAGGTCTTGAGTTCACTTCAAAATCTTGAACTGCCTCGCATCGTGAACCTTCACAATTAGCAAAAATTGAAGAAACTCGCCAACTCTCAAATTCATTGGCTAAGAGAGAAGAGGGTAAACTACCAACAACTGTGAACAATCCTAAGGGACGATTCATGGTTGGAGAATCCTCAAATGGCATGAGGAAATCAAAGTGACTACTTTGAGAAGTGGAAGAACAATAAACAACACAAGGTAGTGAAGAGGAAAAAGATGAAGAACAAGTGCAGAACAACAAATGGATAGCAATATGGTCATTGATTTACATCGAAAATTCAAAAAATGAAAAATGTAAAAATAACAAAATTGTTGAAAAGATGAGGAGGAGAATTTGTTCCTCACCTCCCATTTCCCCATGCAATGAAGTCGTTTCTCCTTTTGACAAAGGAAACACAAAATTGAGGAAATGATGGAGACATTCAAGCAAGTTAAAATTAATCTACCTGCTTGATGCAATCAAACAGTCCCCGCTTATGCAAAATTTCTCAAAGAGGTGTGCACCCACAAAAGGCAATCTAGGATACATTTATCCAAGAAGGCCTTTGTCAGGAGAAAATCAACCAAGTGCTATCAAATGCAACACCACCTAAGATGCAAGACCCGAATCCCCACAATCCCCGCATCATTGGGGAGCACACCATTGAGAAAGCCTTGCTAGATCCTGGTGTTAGTGTCAACCTCGCTTCCCTATTCTGCCTATGAGAAGCTAGGTTTGGGAGAATTGAAACCCACTCAAGTGGTGTTACAAATGAATGACAGATGATCCGAAAGGAAACCTATGGGGTTGATTGAAGATGTTTTGGTAGGAGTAGACAAGTTTTCTACCTCCGACTTTTTGGTGTTGGACATGGAACCAACCAAAAGTACCACCGCCATCCTCACATTCCGGGAAGACCATTCGCTACGACTAATGCATGCATTCAATGCAGTGTCCGCATCATGGAGGTGTCTTTTGGAAATATGAAAGTTAAATTGAATATGTATAATGTTACTCAACCTCAATTCTCAGGAATGTTTCCATGTTGACATCATTGATGAAATGGTGGAGGAGTCTTTACAAACATTTCGCAAGGTAAAGACTCCACCACGTAATTTAAAATGATTGGGGATCCGAGAAAGAAGGAAAAGGAGATCAAATTCAACGGAGTCTGCTTTGTGCAAGGCACTCACCAACATCATCAAGTTCTCTCTCTTGGAGACCTGCTCCTCTCCCTCTTCCACAAGTTACCAAGGTACCTTTGCTGCCCTCTTTCTCACCACACAATTGGAACTCAAACAGCTCCCAAAAATCTGAAATATGTGTTTTGGGAGATCATCAAACACTACTGTGATTATTTCTTCCTCCCTTACAAAGGAGCAAGAAGAGGAGCTGGTAGTTCTAAAAAGACAAGAAAGCAATTGGTGGACCATTGCCGATTTAGGAGGAATAAACCCAGTGTGCATGCATAAGATCCACTGGAAGAGGATGCCAAGCCTTCTAGAGAAATGCAAAGAAGGTTGAATCCTCACATGCAAGAAGTGGTAATGAAGGAAGTTGTCAAGTCGCTAGATGCTGGGGTCATTTACCCCATTTCAGATTCTGGGTAGCACCCACACGTGGTGCCTAAGAAATCTGGCATCACTAGCAATTTGAATCTGTAAACTTATGTCCACCGACAAACAATCGGATGGAGGGTCTCAGATAGACTACAGAAAATTAAATACCATGACAAGGAAAGACCATTTCTCCCTTCATTGACTAAATCCTTGATAAGCTTGCGTGCAAAGCTTACTATCGCTTCCTTGATGGGTACTGTTACAACTGAGATCCTCTGTACCCACAGTGACCAAGAAAAGACCACCTTCACCGCCTTTGGCACTTTTGCCTATAGGAGGATGCCCTTTGGTCTTTGCAATGCCCTGCTACTTTTCAAAGATGCATGTATGCCATCCTTTCGACATGATTGATCAATTCATGGAGATCTTCATGGATGACTTTTCAATTTATGGAGACTTTTCCCAATGCTTACACCACCTCAAGTTGGTGTTGCAAAGATGTGAAGAAACCAATTTGGTTCTAAGTCGAAAGAGTCATTTTATGGTCACCAAGGCATTGTCCTAGGACATGTGGTCTCCCATAAAGGCATAGAGGTGGACCAAGCAAAATTGATCTAATTGCACATTTGCCTCCTCCCGTAATCAGCAAATCAAGTTTCTTAGGGCATGCAGATTTTATAGGAGGTTCATCAAAGATTTCAAAGAAATTTCCAAGCCACTCACATTTATCGTGTCAAGATGTTCCTTTTGTGTTTACTAATGAATGCATGATGACCTTTGAGGTCCTTAAGAAATGTCCGATTTAGCCCCATCTTGCGCCCCCTGAATATTCAAGGCCCTTTGAGCCGATGTGTGATGCATCAGACTATGCCCTAGGAGCTGTCTAGGCGTAGAAAGGATAAGCTTCCCATGTCATAGCTTATGCCAGATCCATGATAGATGCCCAGCTCAACTACACAACAACCGAGAAAGAGTCATTGGCCATTGTATTTGCATTGGAAAAATTCAGCCTTATGTTTTAGGTTCACAAATTGTGGTGTTTATCGACCACTCGCCCTAAAGTACCTTCTGCCTAAGAAGGATACCAAGCCCAGATTAATCGTGGATCCTCCTATTACAGAGTTTGATCTACGATTAAGGATAAGAAAGGAGTGGAGAATGTGGTGGTGATGACTTATCCGTAATTCTCAATACCGAGGATGATAGCTTACCCATTAATGAATCATTTCCGATGAGCAACTTTTTGCCATCAATACCACAGATCCTTGGTTTGCAAACATAGTCAACTTCTTGGCTATTGGATGATTCCTCAACATTGGAATCGAATGGATAAAGATCTTTTCTTCTCACAAGTTAAACATTTCATTTGGGAAGATCCTTATCTATTCAAGAATTGTGCGCACTAAGTGATCGAAGTGTGTCCCACATGAAGTCCTCGCATATTGTCAATGTGTCATGAAGTTCGTGGAGGCCATTTCACAAACAATAAAATGCAAAAAATTCTGCAGTGGTTTCTATTGGCCCACAATCTTTAAAGATGCCTTCAGATCAGAATCTTGCCGAATCGCCAAAAATCAAGATTTCCAAAAGAAACTCAATGCCCTATGAGCCAATCACGGTAGTTGAGTTGTTTGATGTTTGGGGCATAGATTTTATGGGCCCTTTCCCTTCTAATGGAAACAATTTCATCTTGGTAGTCAGGATTATGTCTCCAAGTGGATTGAGGCCATAGCTACCAAATCCAATGATCACAAAGTGGTTTTAAGATTCCTCAAAGACCACATTTTTCCAGATTTGGATTCCCAGGCCATCATTAGTGATGGGGAAGCCACTTTTGTGACTCTCTATTAAAAAGTACTCATGTCACTCAGAGTAGCCACTCCCTATCATCCACAAACCGGACAGTGGAGATTTCAAATAGAGAGATCAAACACATTTTGGAAAAAAGCGTGAAGAAGGACGAAAGGACCGGTCCTTAAGCTTAATGATGCTTTGTGGGCATACATGAATCGCCTACAAGACTCCTATAGGATGTCCCCTTTCGATGTTTATGGCAAGGCATGCCATCTACCAAGAGAATTAGAATATAAGGCCTTGTGGGCAATCAAAACTTTTAATATGGATCTAACATTCTTTGGTAACCACGTGAAGCTTCAACTCACCGAATCGGAAGAACTGAGGATGGATGCCTACACTAGCTCCAGTTGTACAAAGAAAAGGTTAAATCATTCCATGATAGGAGCCTCATGAGAAAAGAGTTCATACCGGGGTCCAAGGTATGGTTATTCAACTCTAAACTTAAATTCTTTCCTCGGTAAATTGAGATCCGTATGGGAAGGGCCATACACACATCGTCATCAAGGCCTCCCCTCGTGAGTCAGGATATTTCAGATCCCAAGGATGGAAGAATACTCAAGGTAAATGGTCGAGGCTCAAACCATGCATTGAAAACACCAGAGCCCTTGCGCCCACCTATCATCATGAATCTCCAAAAATCGATGGTAGAAAAGTGTATAATATGTTTGTACAACATTGTTTTTCCGATTTTTGCTTCGCTATTTTTCTTGTACGCATAGTGTAAATACACTTCAAAGTTCAAATCGCAGTAAAAAGTACTGCTCGAAAGTTCAAAGTTCTATTCGAATCGATTCGAGGTCAGAATGAACTACTCGAAAAGAACCATGTTCTGTTCGAATAGTTAAAATTTCCTTTTCGAATAGAAAATCTGGGGAGAAGTCCTTTGCGAAAAGATCTTTCTGGAGCCAAATCCATTTCGAATAGACATACTAAAGCTCAGTTCTTTGCGAACTACACTTTCTCAAGATTTTTTTTTTTTACCTTTCGAAAGACACTTTTGCTTTTCGAAATAGAGAAAAGGACTCTTTTGGAACTTTTCGAACACTTAAGGGTGCTTTGCGATTTCACTTGTTAGTATATTAGGTCATTTTGAAAGTCACTGGATATCTGCAAACACTCTCCCAAGCAAAACCCCTTTTCAAAACCCTAGCTCACCCTCTTCTCTCACGAGCTCCACACGAATAACCACCATCTATTCTAATCTTCTGCGCTTTTTCTCTTGTCAGAAATCAAAAGGGTAGAGCCCAGCTGCGCGATCTATTCAAAGCAAAGAAACCCGAACAGAGGAAACCCCTAGATCGCGGGCACACCCAAGAAAGGAGCATCTGGACTAAAGCTGGAGCAGATCTGCTTGAGTTTGCATCCCCTTCTCCTTTGCACTCATTTTCTATTTTTTAATTCTTGAGAACCAGCAGTTCTGTTGTGTTTAATGTTATAATTTCTGCTGTCTTTTAGGCATGCTGATTTTTTTTTTTTTTTTTTTTTTTTTTTTTTTTTTTTTTTTTACAAAACCAAATACAAAATAAAAGAAAATGAAAACACAAATAGAAAATCTCTGAGTTGTTTCTCATTATTTTCAGCAGTAGTAAATAAGGGCTCTTGTTGAGCCCGGGCTGATCCAAAACAAGTAAAAAAAAAAAAAAATTATAAAAACAAAAAAAATATAGACATATATAGATATCTTCCGGATGGGCTGTTTTTCTCCATTTGCATCCACTTTTCCCATCTGGACCTGCTGAGATCATTTTTCTTTTTTAGGAATCATGTAGGATAATGAGTAGTGGATCATAGGCTGTTTTGAATATTCAATGGACCCACTGATTTTATTTTCCTTCGAGATTTCTTCATCATAAATGGGTCTCAGCTGTGTGTGAACCCTGTTTTTAATATGTGCTCCCATGCTTCAATTTTTTTTATTCATACACATCATCAACAAAGGGTCAATCTTATGAATCTTGCTTTTCACCGTATTCAGCTAATCATTTTATAATCACTTAGATTCATAAGTATCTCAGCTTTTGGGTTTGTTTCTTTGGGCTTAGGATATATCATTTGGCATTAGATTTTTCTTTTAGGAATTTTAGTTTCAAATTTCGCTTTTAGATCGATTTTTTTTTTCTTTCTTAGGTTAATGTGTCCTCGTTTCTTGATTTTCGTCATTTTTCGTGAGTATAGTTAGTTTATAACTTTGTTTTCTTATTTTGCATTCACAAATTCAGTTTTGTATCAACACTTTTCTTTTCTTTTTAACTTTGTATTCATTCCCTTACCTTGCTTTTCTGTTTCTCTTTTATTAGCATCAGTTTCCTTTCATTTGCATAGTAATCCTTCTATTTGTTAGATTTTATTTAGCACTTCTAGCATTGTTTTGTTGATTTTTCTTGCATTTGCATATCATGTTTTCCATTTCCTTGCTCATATTTTCAGCTTTTTACATTTTTACTTTCTCACGCATATAGTTTAGATTTTTTCTGTCTTAGTCTTTCTTTCTTCTTTACCCTGCTGCCTAGTCTCTCTTGTCTAGAACATTGAGGACAATGTTCATCTTAGGTTTGGGGTATATGGCAAAAGTCTGCCATGGGATAATTAACATAAGGCGTGAGAATCACCTAAGTAATTAGGAAATGTATTAATTTACTTAAGAATCATGACAACTAGAAAATTTAAAATTCCTTTGCCAAATTTAGACATTCTAAACCTTGCGATATTCTACATTTCCATGATGATTACACCATAAAACATCGGTATCGATAGTAAGTCAAAAGGAAGAGAAAAGGTAAAGATATACTTAAAAGCTCAAGGAAAACCATAACCAAATTGAGAATTGAGCCCATATATTTTCCATCTCCTGTTGAAGAGTGATCGAGGCAATTTTTTACGATTCAAAGGATTGGTGAGGCATTAGATCCACCGAAGTTAGGAAACTCCAAATTAAAACAAGTAACAGACTCATGAAACCGAGGAAAGATCAAGGCCTTCTTTGGACATGACTTGAACCTATGAGAACCAACCAAGAAAAATCTGCCCTGCTTGTACCCCATTTGAGTTTGAGCCAGAATCCTACAATTCTTCATCAAAATACTCAAAAGTACTTGCAAACCTATGGAACTAATTCAGCCTTCCCTCACTCCGAGAATTCGTGAGGTAAAGGAGAAAGAATCAAGATGGACCATTTCGGGCAACATCAAGAAAATGAAGAGAAAATACCTCAAAAAGCAGGCAATATGGTGACCGAGAAAGAAGAGACAAACAATGTAAAAAGTTGCAAGCAAAAAGGCAAAAAACGGACCTTATGTTGAATAATGCAAGATCAAAGAAACAACTGATCACTGTATATGTGAGAATCTCGAAAAGAAGAAGAAAGAAGCTAAACTCAAAAGGTGGAGTCATGAACCATCTCCTGCACTTCTGAGTTCTCAAATTCAATCGACTGGTCAAACTGCCTTTCCTTGAAACTTCACTCTATAAGCCATACATACAAACCTAGATTAAAAGCCCTTGTGATCCAAAGTTGAGTGAGCTGTCATGTGGAGATAAGAAGTGACCCAATCTATGGTGAGGAGATGTCAATGATGCCATTGCCTAAGAATCATGCCTATGCTCATGCTTATACAGATCCATTTGGGAGATGTAATCGCTCTTGAGCTTGAGTGAAAATGAACCCCTCAACAAAAACACGATGAGAGTATACCCGTGAGTGTTTGGGTTGGAACTTGAGCACCTTAAGTATGACTTATAACCTAATTTTATCCATAAGATGAGCTTCTGGCACATTTGTATGATTTTCTATGACTGTTCACAGATTGGAAATATTGAAACATTCATGAGGTTTATAAATGTTTAAATTCTGTGCAAACAATAATCAAATTTTCTGTTTCATCATTGATTCAAGAGTAACTAACCGCTCCTTGATTGCTCATTTGATAATATTGCACCGATGATTAAGCTTCATGGAGAAGTTTGTGGGTACCTTCACGAAAACCCTCGGAGACTTCACTCCTCCTCTAGGGATCACCTAGGGGTTGAAAAGGCTTGTTGCATATGCTAAATGCACCTGCTTCCTACAAAAGTGGCTCTTTACTTTGTTTTTATGTTTCTTTGCTCGTGGACTAGCAAAGCTTAGGTTTGGTGTGATAAGTAGTGAAAATACCATTTTTCACCCCTAAACATGAGCCTTGAAAGACCCTTGAGAGGACTAAATAAGTGCTTTAGTGTTCATATTGCGACTAACCAAAAGACAGGTCCAAATCAAAAACCATCCTAAAATGATCACAAAGTCGACAACGCATGTCAAGCTCAAAGAGGAGTGAAGAAATAGCCTCAAAGAATGGCTAAACAGTCCTAAAAGAGCAAGAAAAGACCAAGAAGAAGAATGGAAGCTAAAGCTCAATTCGCAAAGAACTTCTACTATTCGCAAAGGAAAAAATCAAGTTAAAAGTCAATTCGCAAAGAAGAATGGGAGCCTAGAGTTCAATTCGCAAAGAACTTCTACTATTCGCAAAGAACCTTGAACTTTGCGAAAAGAAGAAAACACTCCTCGAATAGAAGGATGGCCTTTGCGAAAAGAAGAAAAGTTTAATTCAATGAATCAAACCCCAAAAGAGCTTCAGAGCCAAATTACTTTAAAAGACCCTTAAACTCTGCGAAATGGCATCTTTGAGGATTTATGACCACTTTGAAGGGCATTTTCAAAACTCGCACGCGCCCCAATGTAATTAAAAGCCAGAGACATTCCGAAGATTCCAAGCACAAACCAAAGGCATATTACACCCCATGTGAACACGCAAAGATGAGATCACTTGGCGGGAACTTCTAGAGGCTCAAACAGACTTTTGAATTCCATAATGTAATTGATGCTTCTAACGCTGATTGGTGAACGAGATCGTAGCATTTTCATTGGCGTAACAGATCCTGGATCCCGTGCTCAACGGCCATTGGGCAATCCAGATCCGAGCACTTCGATTGGTCAACTCACCGATAGAGGAAAGCTATAAATTGAGAAGACATTTGCCCAATTGGGGCATCCAGATTTTAGAGTTTTCATCTCTGCTTTCCCCATTCCGCCGAAGCTCATCCGATTCCCTGTAATCCCTTCTTGTATTTTACCTTTGAGAGCCATTGCAGTGATTTGTACTTCCAAGTTCGGATTCAAGGATCAGAAATCAGGGCTCTTCGAGAAGCTCGAGTAAGTCCGAGGGCTCTCTAAGAAGTGCTCTGTAATTGTAACGTTGGATTTTAAAAGGTTGTCAGTAATTTGTGTCTTCTCCATTGGAGTCATGTCGAGGGTTCCAATGCTCACCTTAGTGCATTAGACTTCTTTAGATTCACTCATCCGCATCCAACTTCCCTTAATTCATCATCCCTGCGAATTAGCGTTGGTAACCTAATTCAAGCGGATTTACTGATGTTCATGTTACGAAATAAAGAATAGGCCACGACTAGCGATGATCTGTGACAAATCACGACCATAAGTCTAAACCTATTCCTTAATTCGATTTATTTCTCTTACATCCGGCCGGTAGCCGATGAAGATTGAATCAGCCTGCTGAACTACTGATTCTCCATTAAAATTCAAAGGCTAAAATACATGAAGCTATTATTTCTGCATTTGTCTTATTTTAAACACCTCCACAACTCGGATCTGGATCACGTAGTTAGTTCTTTTCTTTATTTGCTTTTAGTTAAACGTGACAAAACCCAACACTCTCTTTTATCTATTCTTTATTTTAGATAATTATAGAGCCAGATCTGGTAGCACAGATCTGGAGGTTTATCTCTCATTTTAGACAAACTTCTCTGTGGACGATCTTGAAATACTTACTTTTAAAACTTGCTACAATTGGCCCTGATCTTGCAGGCCAGTGTTAGCCCCAATGTGCTGATATCCCTTTCATAAGTTAACATCCATATAATTTAGCATTCTTTAATTCTTTAATTTTTTGCACACATTTTTGGCACACTTGGAGCGACAACACTAACTTGATAATTTTGCACTTCTGTTAATTGTTTTATTGAGAAGTTTGTGGGTATCTTCACTGAAAACCCTCAGGAGACTTTACTCCTCCACTAGGGATCACCTAGGGATTTAAAAGGCTTGGTATATATGCAAAATGTATCCATGCTCCCTATGAAAGTGGCATTTAAATTCTTAGAATAGTTGTTCAAAATTTTCCTTTGCTCAAGGACTAGCAAAGATTAGGTTTGGAGGTGTGTTATTCATTGAAATTACTTTTCACTCTTCACTAGTTTTGATAGACTTAGTAGACTAATAATTATTTTAGAGTATTTTGGTAAGACAATATAAATTCATCCTGACAATGTCAAAGCCTGAGCACTGGTGCACAATGACATGTAAACAGCTCAATAATAAAATGGACCTCATGCAAATCCCACCAACCAAAGTTAATGCAATGATGGTAAGATCACTCAAGGCTTGAAATGCAGAGAGTCACCAAATAATCCTGCAGTTAGTGTCTGCAGATCAGCAGCTGCAGTGCCACATGTTACGAATAATTGCATTCACGGAAGTTGCAGACTGCATGGGAGACGCCTGCATTGTTACACTCAGAGTTTCATATACCAAAGTGTTTCATCAGGCTAGAGCTCACGATTCTTTTAGTTCCTGATCACTAGCATTTCACTCAGCTCAAGATCTGTCAGTTTTACTCTTTTTATCAGCTCATTTCATGCAGACTATTCACGAAAAATTTTCAGAGCTACAGTCTGATTGCTTCATTTCAGTTTTTCAGGCCTTGATGAGCTACTGTTCTTTCTGATCTCAAGATAGACATGGGATACCTCAGACTATTTGAGATGAGAGCCCTAAGGTGTTGTCGATTCACATGTCTGAGAATGATTCTTCTCCCCTGCACATGAGTTTCTAGAGCCTTTGCAAGGGAGAAGAATTCTTCTCAGACATGTGAATGGACAACACCTTAGGGCTATACTCTATCCACTAGAATGGTCATAGGGTATCCCATTGGTCTGTCCATACCACAATGATCTGAGAAAGAACATGTAAACTGCTACAACCATTATGGTCCAAAGGCCTTCGAGCTCCCCAGATCTCACTACAGATCCAGCATTGCATTCCTTGGGGCTATCAAACCAAGGAAAATAAGATGGTAAATAATAGATCTACTAGAAATTGAATGGGCTAGTCCCAAATATATGGATCTTATAGACATATAAAGAAACCATAAGATCTTTAGATTCAATTAGGCATTAAAATAGTAATCCATTGATAAACACAAAACTTATAATGAACTGTCTTCAGGCTGCAACCTGTACACAACTGCTCATCCAAAATCCTAATGTATACAAAGCCTACTATAAAATTGAAATAAAACTCAACCTAACTGCTTACAGGGGGATTAGCCAACAATTGCTCGGCTAAGAAAGAAGAAAAAGGGAAAAAGAGGTGATAAAACCCTAACCCTAGCCCGCTGAAGCTCTCAGCCGACAGAGGATAAAAAGAAGGGTCGATCTTAAACTAAACTCTAAGTGTAGCTTATATACTCTGTCCATACAGCCTTGGCTTTGAAGGGATTAACCCAAATTTTTTCAACTGATGTGGCACTATTACAACTCTTAATGTCTTGAGATGTGCACCTCAAAATCTGCACCTCGAGATGTGTGCCCTAGCCTTGGAAAATTCCTAAAAAGTCCTTGAGTTACAACTGATAAGTGGGGAGCCCGTGCTTCACCGAGCTGGCATATGCATTCATTGATTTACGCAGTTGCAGGGCCTTTGTGAAGTAGCTTTTGGTTGGTGGGAAGTGCTCACTCACACAGTGAATCTTCTGTTAATCGTGCAGTTCCTTTGCGCTACACTGCTATTGCGGAGATGATCTGGGCTGCCTAGACTTCTCGCACAATAGTGCTTCAGAAGTTCTCTCTCTCGATGGGTACTCACGCAGTTATGCTCCTACGCTCACATAGTAATTGGTAGGCATACAGAGTGTGTGAGATCTGAGCAAGGAGAATTTTGGGCATCTCTCTCTTCTAGGGCCACGCATGAACTCTGCGAGGTGAATTTTTTTTTAATACACACATGGGCTCGCTATGTTCTTTGCGCGGCTGCTTTAAGGTTTGATCTCCGCGAGAGCTTCGCGACCATAAATTTTGAGGATTTTAATTCACGAGATCTTCGCGATGTCTTTATAGCTCTCCTCTTGACTGCGCATCCTATTTGTGCGAGGGCATCTTTAACTGCATCCTTAGCTTCGTGAGGGAGCTTCTCAACTCTGTGAGATCTATCTTTCTATGCTCTGATGCATTGCACTTGCTGCTGTTGCAGTTTCTCCATTCTCAGCCAACTTCATCCATCTGCTAGGCTTTTGGTCAATGATGACCAGCAAATGAGTCACCATGGTGTTCCATTAGGCTTTGGCTTAGCTGTCATCTTTGCATGTCTTCTTCCTCTTCTTTGGGCCAATAAGGATGGATTTTGTATTAAGCTGCACAGATTATTGCTAACTACAAAATACACTTAACCAATAATTATTAGTCTATTTTAAGGTCTATCAAAGGCTAGGTTAAGAGGTGAAAAGTGGCACTTTTTAGTGAATAACAACGGTATTGAGAATGAGTGCGCTTATCTTCACATCGATCCTTTTTAGGGGACAGTGAAGGCAGCGTTGAGGCGGCAGCGGTGGAAGAGGCAAAGATGGTGGAAGAGAAGTAAAAAGTGGAGGGATGTGTTTCCCAATCAATGCTCAAGTCTCTCGACATTTAAACTTATTAGCGGATTAATTGGATTTATCTTATTTGTTTGACTTAGTTTGGTTTAGCTTAGAGTTTACTCCGAATTTATTCAGAGCTTATCCCAAGGATAATTCGCTTTATTGAGCTTGATTTGGAGGATTTATTTAGTTCTGTTTGGTTTGTTGGGGGCATTTTTCTTGGTCCTAAACCAGTTAGAGTCTCATTTTAGAGAGTTTTTTTTATTTTCCTTTTTTTTATTCTTTTGTGTCTGGTTTAAGGTTTGATTTTAACTTGAGTTTTGGTCTTTTGTTTAATTCAACAGGAGACTTAAAAAAAATGTAAGTTTTCAAAAGGTTCTAGATGGGTTGTGGGTGTTTTAATTCTATTGGTTTATCTAGACTTGGGGGAAATTATGTTTCGTAGGGGGTATGTGTTTGGTTTGATTATTAGTACATCTATTGGTTTATCTAGACTTGGGGGAAATTGTGTTTCGTAGGGGGTATGTGTTTGGTTTGATTATTAGTACATCTAGGCTTGCCATGGATTGTGGTCTTTCAAAGGGGGTCTGTGTTTGGTTTAGATTAGATTAGATTAGAAGGTTTAAAAGTGTGGCACTTATCATTTGATCATTCAGGGGGTATAGTTTATATAAGTATAAGCGAAAGGCTTTTGGGCTGTTGTTTTGAATATGATTATTATTTTTTCAAGCTTAGAATTAAAAGTTTTGGGGCATTTTCTTGTGATTTTGGTCAATTCTTTTTATTAATGTCTTTCCTTCCTTTCTTTTCTGTATCTCGGGTGTTGACCCGAAGAGCTGTGTTTATTGCATGGATTTTTGAGAATGGACGGGATTGGGAATGCAAGGTAGCAGTAGAATTGCTACCATGCTAAGGGAATAGAAGAAGGTGGTAAAAAGGAAACCCAAGGATAAGACAGGGTCAGAATTCTCGTGATCGATGCCTATTTTTCCTCGGTAGGCTTTGCAGATCCCGTATTAGTTGCTCTTCCTTGTTATGGTTTCCAAGGTGAACATCTAAGGGTGGATCTCGCAGGTCCTGTGTGACTTTTCATGAGTCATTCTTTCTTTTCTGCCGGCTCGGGGCAAGGGGAAGAGGTTATTACGGCTAGAATTAGTTTAGGGCGAACCCTTTCTCCGAGTTTCTTTGAGATTTCTAGTTTCCCGAATAAATCTAGATTTAGGGATTGCCTGAACGTGCGAATTTTCTTTGTTAGTTTCTTATTTCAAGTTGTATATTCAGAGGGTATGCCCTCGGTATATTTTATAATTATTTTACTTATTTATGAAGGGATCATGATTTTAATTATTTTTTGTAAATTCAGGATTAGTTTGTTTTGTAGCTTATTTGATTTATTTTGAGTGCGAGGTTTACTTATTTAATTTATTTATTTTAGATCGGGGCATGTTAGGAGCATCTTTTGTTTTGACTTAGTTTGGGCTTAGTTGGGATGTATGAATGATGGGGGTATTCTTCTTGTTTAGTTTCGCCTTAGTTGGGGCAAGTTTTTTTTTTTTTTTTTAGTTTTGTTTCAAATGAATGGATGATGGGGGGGGCATTTTTTTGGTTTAGTTTAGTTTTTTTTTTTGATTTGGTATTAGTTGGACTGTATAGGTGATGTTGGGGCATTTTTTTTTTGTTTTTGGTTTTAGTTTGGTGCATTTTCTTTTAGTTATCGGGGTGGATATTTCTTTAGGTTTGGAATGTTTTGGAGCGGGCATAATAGGGGCGTGGTTTAGGCTGATAATTAGCGTCGGAGATCAACTAATTCAGGGCCTGTGAACGTGCTATCATGGGAATTTTTTCTTCTTTTTTTATGTTTCTTGGGAATTGTGCGCTTCACTCCGAGCGCATAAATTAATTGCGCGTCATAGGGTGGATGCGCATTCAGAGAGTCAGAAGATAATTACGCGCCAGTCTTCGGTCGTTTGACCGAATTAAATGCAGGGTACTGAGCGCGTGATTAAGGTGGTGGCTGGTCACTGTGCAGGCGACTGTTGGCATTTGCGCGCCACTGTGTGGATGCTTGAAGTGATTACACGCTGAGTCGCCTGCGCGCAACCAGATGGTTGGGTTAGTTTGGGCGGGCGACGATTGGTTTGCGCACTTAAGACCGGTTGCGTGATCCAAATTAATTGCGGTGAGAGTGGTGCGTGATTAATTTATGTGCCTGGATTTACAAGCGTGATTCAGCTGTTCCCTATAAATAGTTTAAAACTTTTCATTTCTATTGTGTGATCCGTGGTAGTCTTCGATTCTCTATTTTCTGGCTTCTTTGTGCTTTAGTTTTCATGTTTTCGTGATATCTCGTGATCCGGTCGTCCGTTTCAGGCACTATTTCTTCCGTTCTCTTCAGTTTTTTTGAACTCTTCGTCCTAGGATAGAGTCTAAGGGTGGTGGTAGGTACAATATTACTATTTCTGAGTTGGAGAGGATGTTAGGGGCGGAGATAGGTGAGACTTCCAAGGTTCGAACCAACCTAGTCTGGGAGATGGATGTTGAGGAGGTAGTTGGAGAGGAGGTATTGGAGGTTGACTAGTCGGGGGTTAGGGAGGAGGTGCTCGAGATTGAGCAAGGGATCGCTGAGGATGGGGGTGAGAGGGTTGAGGGTGAGATACTTGAGGGTGAGAGAGTTGAGGGTGTGGCTGAAGGTGCGGCTGAGGGCGCAGCTGAGGAGCATCGAGGTCGCAAACACTTCCCGCTGGAGGATTTCTTCGCTCGAGGCTGGGTAAGCATCCATGAGCATGAGTTCTTCCAGTTTCTTAGCCACTTAGGTTATGACATAGGCTTATTAGGATCTGGAAACCCTTCTAATTTATGTCAAACATGCATTAATGATTGATTGTGCACTCACTCATGCATCATGATGGCACCTAGAGATAGGTCATATTTCTATTAAGTCATTCTTATCACATTTTGTATGTTTGTTGTCGATTGTTTTTTTTGAATTTAGGGCATACTTGACTTACGTTTTAGTTTTAAATTCGCTTGTCTTCCGTCATAGGTATGTGTTAAACTTATTGTTATTATTTGTGTTTTGTTCAATATGAGCCCCAACATCTGGCTATCAGCTCGGCATGGGCCGAGTCTCATACTTGGTACCGTGCCTTGCCAGTGTTTAGCGGGTGTGGCTGGTATCTTTTGGTTTTGGACTGATCCTGGAGCTGGAGCCCTTTCAGGATGATCATGGCTTGATCACGGCGATTCTAGAGAGGTGGAGGGAGGAGCATCAGGCGCTTCTCTTTCCAGTAGGCATGATGTCACTGACTCCGGAGGACTGGGTCTACATTACCGGCCTTCATTTCAAGGTGAGCCAATCACAGGGTGGACGGCAGGACATTATCTGGAGGTGTGTGAGGAGATCATGGGTGTGCCATATAGATAGAACGGCTCGAGGCTAGGTGTAGTTTGAGTCACTTGATTTTTTGATACATTTGCGAGTCGCTTTGTCCCCCCGAGGTGCCATTCGGAGGCGAAGGCGACCTATGAGGCACGTTGTGTGGTAGTAGTGGGTCGGGAGCCTGGGGTGGAGCCGGGGTTTGCTATGGATAGGGTGCTCCGAGCATTCTTGATGCACTTCCTTGGTGTAGTACTCTTTATCTCTTCGACTCGGGGATGCGTCACCGGATTATTTTTTATGGTACTTGGGGACTTGGATTGAGTCCCTTCCTATGCGTGGGGTGTGACAATGTTGGCGCATCTCTATGAGCAGCTCTACTATTGGGGACAGGGCATCGCGTCGATCGGAGGATTCATTCTGTTCATCCAGGTGAGTTTTTAGTTAATTGGCGTCATGACGTCTTTAGTTTGGTTAAATTTTTTAGTCGTAGTACCGATCTTAGTGTTTCTTTTGTGTTATTTTTTTTTAGTTCTAGGCGTATGATCATTTCGCTTTCCTTCATCTGGGAGTTTCGTTGGAGGTGACATTCACATTCCCACAGATGCATGTGTGGAGGGAGGCGCTGAGGGGTCGCTGTTGGTTTTTGAATCTTCAGACCGCGCGAGGCCTCTTTGAGGATATGCATGCGGGGCAGGTATAGATTGTTTTTTTATTTTGTTTTGGTCTTTTAGGATCTGAGTCTTCATTGTGGGGTCGGCTTGTTTGCTTGGTTGTAGGTGATTTGGAGGCCATAGGTGGACGAGGAGGATGTGGAGGTGTCAGTTATTCAGTCTGGCCGACCCTTCTTTGATGTGGACATATGGGTCTACTGTTTTGAGAGGGTGGAGAGGATCCACATATCTCGAGTGGTATGGCAGCTGGGGCTCACTCAGGGAGTCCCTCCAGAGATTCGCCATAGAGTGGCGAAGAGGATGACCGGCCTTCCTAGCCGAAATTTCACGGAGCGGATGGTGCTTCAAGTAGCGGATTTTAGAGCCAGGGGGACCAGGGTTAGGCGGGCACGCGATGAGGCGGACGCCCGAGAGTATGTGCGGTGGTTTAGTGTATTGGGTGGCGGGTGCCTCTTCACACGTCCCTTCCATGGGAGTGGCTCTTTCTTGATTGGTGGGCCGAAGTCGGTGTCGGCTTTGAGGGAGAGGTTGGCTGCGTTGGAGCAGGGCCATCTCACCACGAGCATGCAGGGGGGCTTTAGACTCTCTCCATAGGGCGATGGAGCGGATGGGGTGTGCTCCTCATCCAGATGAGGATATGTTGCACTCCTTAGCTTCCTCAGTTGCTGAGGCTAGGGCAGCAAAGGATGAGTTGGTGGCTCAACTACCAGAGGCTCGACGACTCCTGGTGAGTTAATTTATGTTTTTTATTTTTCGTATTATGCGGACTCAGTCTTCTATTCATTCTGACATGGTTGTGGTATCTCATTCTATTCTGGATAGTCTCAGAGGGAGGGTGAGGTTGCTCATCAGGCAGTCCTGTTGGATGTTTATTGCAGTCAGCAGTTGGTTGATCGAGAGGCAGTGGCTAGTCTATGTTCTGAGGTTGAACGATTAGTAGGTGCCCTTGTAGATATAATTTTATTAATTGTTAGCATTGTGAGCTTGCTAATTGATGTATTTGTGGTTATTCGTAGAGAGCTGAGTTCGCTGCCAGAGGTCTTGTTTCGACATTTGATCCATCTTCAGTTGCTTCCTCCAGTCGAGAGGATCTAGCGATGGCTCAGCTTCGAGCCGAGCTAGATCATTGGGTAAGTTCCATTCAATCTTTTATCTTGTTTGTGTCATTGCATTAGTTTGTTGGGTATCATTATTTCTCTTTCTTAGTAGTTTACTAATATCATGTGATATTTTAGTGTCGGGTTGCTGAGGATCTTCAAGCGAGGGAGGCGACTGCTGCCTCTCTATGCCCGGAGAGTCATGTATGATTTCTTTTGATGTGGCATAATTCTACGTAGGTTATTTCATCTTTATTTTGTTCTGACATGTCTTGTGTTGGTTTGTTTATTTCTTCATGCAGGCTGTTCCGGATTTCGCTCCTGAGGCTCCCCCTCAAGAGTTTGTTCCTATCCCTACTCAGGTATGTTTTAGTTATTGTGTTCATAGTTTATTTATTATTATAGTATTTTTTTGATGTATCTGTTTGTTCTTGTTGCAGCTGCCTACGTTTGCTATTCCTTCAATGCCTCCTGCTGATCTAGTGACCGCTGAGACAGTTGAGCGACTCCTAGGGGAGAGGTTGGATCTGGTATGGCTGTTTTCAAATTCAAAGTTTCTTATTTGGTTCATGTATATATATTAGTTTTCTTTTGACTTGGTGTGGTTATGTAGGTTCGTTAGCTAGAGGAGGCGCATCTAGAGGCAGCGCGAGCGCGAGCCACTCCCGAGGCGAGACGAGTCCTTGGGGAGACACAGAGTCGGGAGGACTTATTTGCTCAGATGGTGGTCACACAGAGGACTCTGACTGAGGTATTAGAGGTTGCTCGTCGGACGACTGTTGTCTGTCAGATTGTGCTGATTTATTATGTGGTGTTGGAAGAAAATTAACATCAAAGTGAAATAGAGGATAAAGATATGGTGAAAATAGCAATCTTAAAACATCCTAGACCTATAAGATACAGGGACTATTGTAGCAAGTTTTGATAAGTAAGAGTTTGTCCCACAGATAAATTGATCTAGAACCCAAAATGGGCTATAATAGTATGCCTCCAGATCTGGCTACAGATCTGACAATATTAAAGAAGGGGAGTTGGGTGTCACGACTACACTAAATTAATCCTAACAAAAGAGAAATAAAGTGCAGCCCTATCCTAAAGAAAGGGTTAAGAAGAAGATGGTGATGGTGTGTGCCAAAATAAAATACACAAATGATGGGAGGTAAGTAGGTTAAGTTAGAGTTAATGCAGTAATGTAACTCAGATTTAGACTGTCTCTGTAGTGGCCTTGCTGAGATGTTATTACTAACCTTAACAAGGTAGAAATATCCAACTTAACTCATGCCATTTGGGATGCTCTTAAGGCTATAGACTATCCACTTACAATGAACTGTCTCAAGGCTGCAACCTATACATAAATGATTATCCAAAAGATCCCAATGTATACAAGGCATATTACAAAACTGAAATAAAACTAAACCTAGCTACTTACAGAATGATTAGCCAGCCAATGCTGTGCTAAGAGAGAAGAAAAATAAGAAAAAGGGATGATCAAACCCTAACCCCAGCCTATTAGAACTCTCAGCCGACAGAGGATGAAGGAAAGATCAAAATACTAAACTCTAAGTATAGCTTATATACTTTGTCCATAAGGCCTTGGCTCAAAAGAGAGTAACCCTAATTTTTCTAGCAGATGTGGTACTGTTACAACCCTTGAATATTTTGATATGTGCGCCTCAAAATTTACACCTCGAGAAGTGTGCCCTAGCTTTGGAAAATTACCAAAAGGTCCTTCAGTTAGGGTTGAGAAATGGAGAGCCCAAGCTTCGTGGGGCTGGTATCTGCATTAATTCACTCACACAGTTACTTTGCCTTCGTGGAGGAGCGTTTGGCTTAGGAGGTTTATTCACTCACGCAGTAGATTCTAAGTTGATCGTGCAGTTGCTTTGTGCTGCAATGTTGTCGCGGAGGTGATTTGGAAATGCTTGGATTCTCACGCAGTAGAGCTTCAGAAGTTCTCTCTCGCTGGATACTCGCACAGATAGACTCCTGCGCTTGTGTAGTAACTAGTTAGGCTTCAGAGTGTGCGAGTGCTGCGCAAGAAAATTTCTAGGCGTCTCTCTCTTTAGGGCTTCGCGAGAACTCTGTGAGGTGACAAACTGTTCTTTATGCATATGGACTCGCTATGTTCTGCGCGCGGCTACTTTAAGGCTTGATCTCCGCGAGAGGGCGCATCCCATCTGCATGAGGGCAGCTTCATTGCATCCTTAGCTCCCCGAGGGACCTCCTCAACTCTGCAAGATGATTCTTTTCATCCTCTGATGCCTTGCACTTGCTGCTGTTGCAGCTTCCTCCATTTTCAGCTAACTTCATTCATCTACTAGACTTTTAGTCAATGATGACTAGCAAATGAGTCACTATGGTGAGCACTACCAAGGTGTTCCATTAGGCTTTGGTTCAGCTGTCATCTTTGTATGTCTTCTTTCTCTTCTTTGGACCAATAAGGAGGGATTTTATATTAAACTACATAGTTTATTGCTAACTATAAAACGCACTTAATAAATGATTATTAGTGAGCTTCAAGGTCTAGCAAAGGCTAGGTTAAGAGGTGAAAAGTGGTACTTTTCAGTGAATAACACACCTCCAAACCTAAACTTTACTAGTCCCTGAGCAAAGGAGAAATTAAAATAACTAATCTAAGAATTTAAATGCCACTTTTATAGGGAACACAGATGCATTTAGCTTATGCATCAAGCCTTTTAAACCCCTAGGTGATCCCTAGTGGAGGAGTGAAGTCTCCTTAGGGTTTTCAGTAAAGATACCCAAAAACTTGTCAATAGAACAGTTAGCAAAAGTACAAAATTATCAAGTCAGCTGTCAAGAAACTGAGCATCAGTTCACCTTTGATTTAACAAAAGAAAAAATGTGAGGAATTTGAACATATAATATGCACAAACATTTAATCTCTACAACTTTTACATAGATGCACATTATTTCCAATTAGCTCACAACAAGGAAAACATCACATGTAAGTCAGTACTGAGCTAATCATTAATTCAGAAATTAGGTTATAGGCCATGCCCAATACATTCAACATCAGACCCAATGCTCACCAGGGCAGGCTCTCACAAGTAACTTTGAGGGTTTCCATTTTCTCTCAAGCTCAAAATGGGTTTGTAAGCATGAGCATAGGCAAATCATATAAGTTCTAGCATCATTGGCTAATCCTTACCATAGATTGGACAACTCTTTGTCTCTATATGACAGCTCATTCAACTTTGGATCACAGGGTCTTTTGACTGGGTTGTAATGTGGCTTATGGGATAGGTTATAAAGAATGGAAGGTTGAAATGGGATTCAAAATTGAGAAATCTGTAGGTGAAGTAGGTGATTCATGACTTCACCTTCTTTATTTCAGCACCTTTCATTTTCTTTGAAATTCTTCAGACTTGAAGTTGCCAGCTTCTCCTCTTGTTTTCAATTTTTCCAATGAACTTTTCCTCTTGACCCCTCTCTTGTTCCTCTTCATTATTATTTTTCTTTCTTTTGGATGCATTTTTTTTATTTTAATTTTTCGTTTTATTTTTATATTTGCTTTTCTTAATTACCACATCTCTCCTCAGCTGCTACAAGGTTAAGCTTTAGGTATCTCTTCTCCATTCACCCAAGGTTGACCCTATCTTGTCCATCTTCAGCTCTTTCTCCTTTACCTTTTGAATTCTCAGAGTGAGGGTAGGTTTGAATCAGGTCCAGAGATTCAGGTACAAGTACTCAGGTGTATTTTGAAGAAAATTTGAAATTAAGGCTCAAAAGGTGTGTGCACAAGGGCAGTTGATTAGAGTTTGGTATGTTTAAGCTCAAACTGTCCAAGAGAAGGCCTTGATCCTTTCCTAAGTGTTATGAGTGCTGTCAGTTGTTTCAGTCCTTAGACCTAAAAGAATTGCCTCAGTCACTCCTCAAAGGAAGGAATTTTTTTTTTGTAGGCCCAAATCTCACTAGTTTTGGTCTTCCATTGAATCTTAGGCATATCCTTACCTTTTTCTCTCTTTAATGATTCACTAAGTACTGATACAAGTGAGTTTCTTGGTATTCACATAATGGAAATGCTAAAATTTAAAAGCTTGTAATGCCTAAAGGTCTGCAAAATTTTTAAAATTTAAAATTTATCATTTTTTATGATTCTTAAGTGAACATGACTTCATTTCTATCTTACTCACTTAATTTATGCTGCACTTAGGTTAAGTATTTTATTAGCAGGTCCTGCCACACTCCCAAACCTATGAGGAGTAGTGTGCTCACTGATTCAAAGGTAAATGTGGATGTGCAGCAAGCCCAAGATAGAGATATTAAAAGAAAAGAAACAGCAGGAAAGAAAAACACAACACAAAATAAACAACACAAACAAATAAAAATAAAGAAAGACAGTGAACTAAACAATACATAACAAAAAGAAGTTTCTAGTATAACAGTAAAAATATGTACAAAGTAAGGTAAAGTAAACTACAAAATTACACACTACTTCCTAATTAACTATATGTGCAAAAATTAATCATCTAATCATCTGTTGGTTCCTTCTTAATTTTTATCCCTTTTGATTTATCTTTTTTCACAGCAACAACTTTTTAAGCAGGTCTAGCAGTAGTGGCAGGTACTCCCCCAGTTAATTGAGCAAGTTGCCTCTCCAGGATTTCAGCCTTTTATTTAGCCAATGCAGTTTTGGTTGCAAAGAGCTCCCTAATCTCCTTTGATGCAACCAACCTTTTCTCCAATTCATCAGTCCTCAGCTTTTCTGTTGCAACAGCCATTTTCTTTTGGTCAGCATTCAACTTTGCTTGTGCAGTGATACGCTCTTGGGCTTCATATAGTTGCAACATTCGTGTCCAGCCCTTAGCTATGTTCTTCAGCTGCATTTCTGTATCTAATTTCATGAGATAGATCTTTTCTTCATAGGGTATCCTGATTGATGTTCAAATTGCAGCCATCCTACGAATGACATTGTTTTTGAGGTAAGGATTGGAGTTCATTACATGAAGGAGGGTGGAGTATGGGGGGATGGAAAAATAAGAGGCATGAATCAAGGGTTGTTCCTCACTTAAAGAAGGGCCAACTGAGAATGAAAAGGGTGTGGGCTGTGAAATTGGGGATGGAGGCTTAAGTTGGAGTACTAGTTCAGGATCTATTTGGCTTGACTTGGAAGAGGTGGGTATTAAGTAATCCACATCTGTCGCAGCATCAGAGGTAGCAATAACAGGTGAGAGTTCAGGGATATGTTCAGGGTCAGTTTATGTAAAAACTTCAGTGAAGGCAGGGAAGAGTGTGGGTACAGTTGAAGTTAAGGATTAGGAAAAAGGGGGAGAAGTAGGTGAGGGTGTGGAGGTAGGGATAGTTGGTGAGTGTGATGGTTAGGGTAAAGTGGCTAAGGCTGATTAGATAGCATGTAGGCTAGGCTCAAGGTAGGCCTGATTTTATAGAGTGGAGGTTATGGATTGAATATAGGCTTGAATGGATAATTGGGTTTAGGTATTGGTCAACATTCGGGAATGAAGGGAGAGTAGGAGGTGCAGGATTTATGGTAATAGGTCAGGTATGGTAGTGGCTGTGGGTTGGATAGGGGAAACTGATTGAAAGGGGGAAGTGGGTCTATGAGTGAAGGTAGTGGCATGTGGTAATGTCTGATGTAGAGGGGTGAAGTGTGGAGGGTGAGGTGAGTCTGGGAGAGGGGTATACTCCAGGTCGATGTCTCCTAGGATAGTGGATATCATAGTATAAAATTTCTCTCCTATAAATGGGGCATGGTCAGGAGATAATGGAATGGATTGGTCTAGGGGTTCACATGTGATAGGTACAAAAGGTGAGATTTTAAAGATATGGGTTTCAGGTTCATAGGGTGTGGGTATGGGGTTTGGAATAGTTGTGGTTTCAGGAGTTAGAATTGTTTGAGAGATATAGGTGGGATGAGGTCCAGTGGAGGTTTTGGTAACTTTTCTTTTCTTCTGGTATGGGGTCTTCACAGGTGGGCTAGTGTGGGCTGGAAAAATAGATAAGGGTATAGAAATGGGTAAGGTGTCAGTGGCTATAGTGGTTGGTAGTGAGATTAAGGTGGCTATGGCTACGGTGATTGGTAATATAAGCTCAGGTAAGGGTATTGGACCTGTGTGGGGCTGTGAGGTCTGAGTTGAGGGTGGAGGTGGTGGTAAAAGAGTTGGGGCTGGTATGGAGGTAGAGGGAATGGCTGGGGAGGTGATGGTTGTGTTGACTGGCACATGTGAGGTGGAGGATGTAGTAGCATCAGTAGTAGCAGCACCAGCAGCAGCTGCTTCATGAATGGTGGGGGCTGCATCTCTCAGTAACTCCTCCCTCTGCTTTTTCTTCTTTTCCATCATTGTGCCACTAATTCTCCATTGTTTCTTTCCATTATTTTTGGAGTTCAGGGTCACTGTCTCCTCCTCCCTATGAAAGGGGTATTTTCCAAACTTCAGCAATGCAGTAAACCTATAGCAGGGAAAGGCATGAGATTTCTTCTTTATTTTCACTTTCTCACATAGGTCTTTAATCCCCTCAAAAATCAACTTGACTGCATCCAAGTAATGATTCTTGTGAAATGAGAAGAGGGCATTAGCTATGGGGTATCTCCTCTCCTACTCATGCCTAGAGCAATAAATATTTTTCCTCAATATAGCATCCATGAGCCTGAGGTTGGGGTGTAGGTCCCTCTTCCTAATTGAGTCTCCTGAGGCTGTGATTCCTCCAGTTAACTCCCTTGCTATCTCAGTGCTGGTGGCAGTCAAAGGGGGACCCAAGCCACACTCAGGGCTATACCTGGTTGGTATTCCCCAATATTTTTGTCATGTCTGCTTGGTTGACTAGCATCTCAAAGTCATCAATTAATACCAACAGTAATGGGTTCCCATCATCACCAGTTTTCAACCTCATATTCTGATAAAACAATTTTACTAGTCTTGGGAAAACCAGCTGCATCAGGGGCCACAACAGGGGCAGGAAAGATGCCTTGGTCAGATATTCAATAGATGCAGAGGTCTTTGATAGCTCCTTAAAGTAGGCTTTGTCAAAAATAGTTTCAGAATCCAGCTGGATTGCTTACACAAATTCAGAAGGGACCCTGGGGTATTCAGTAGTCTCTTCCTCCTCAGCCTCAGGGACCACAACTTTGTCCTTTTTCTATTTCTTCTTTGATTTTTCAGGGCTCTTAGCAGGTGGGTGCTCTCTGGCCCTCTTCTTTGGGGCTGATTTCTTCTTGGCTTGTGGTACTTAGGGCTCAATAACTGGGGGAGACACCTCAGAGGTCTCCAATGTGGAGGCCTCTGCAATCCTTGCAGATTTTCTAGTGGCCATAGGGCTATCGCTGGCAGACGGGTTCAACATTTCTGCTAAGGTATCTGTGAATTTCGAACCTGTGGCCATGGGTGCTCAACTTATCAAAATTAGGGCTCACTACTCTTAAAAAAAAATATTGAACACACTGAGTAAGCACAGAGGTACCAAGTTTTTGCCCTTCTTCTCTCTAATTAGTAAATCAATCATAACATAGAGAGAGAAATGGAGATCGTACCAGTTGAGAGCTAGGGTTCCACCTAAAAATGTGCACAGTGGTTCAAATCCCCCTAAACCTTGTTCAAAGTGACTAGGAGTAGTTGGGGAACAAAATAGTGGGAGGAAAATGCCTGAGGTAGAGTGGCTTGAAAAGTAGAGAAGAAAGAAGAGAAAGGGGATTTCAGTCTTGGTGTGGGAAAACTAGGGCAGAGAGATGAAATGAAGAAAATGAGGAGTTTCACAGAGTTTAAGAGCTATTCTCATGGTTCGCGCACTTGGAAATAGGTGCTCGCGGGGTAGATTTCTCGCATAGTTTGCTTATAATCTAGCGAGAAGATCTGTTGCACAGAAGAACAAACTGCCTCACAACGTATTTCGTGGAGCTGAGACTTTAGCTATGTGCGCGAGACCTTGTGCTGCTTTAGAAATTTACCTCGCACGATACTCACACAGAACAACACAAAAGACACTTCACGCGCAGATTGGGCTCGCGGAGCATAAAAGTAACTCCGTGAGGCATTTTTACAGCCATTGCTTAGGCATTTTAGTGCGCGAGAAAGCCAAGAGATGGCTCGCACAGCAGATTTAAGCCTTCTAGCTCTGCGAGATGGCATTTCTTCTCAACCTTTACTTTATTAGTTCAGTGCAGCCCAATAGTTAGTGCATCCATGTTGTTGTGTACTCAACCACTGTGCATGAGCACCAACCCTCAGACAGGTACTTCATTTCAATCATGTGAAAGATATGTCCATTTTCAACATCAGTTCATCAACATTGCAAAATCCTAAAAATAGTTTTTTAGCTCAATTATATGCAAATTATGATAGGAGCACCTCAACCATTCATCAACAAACATACATAGCAAATTCAAATGACAAACATGCACATGCATTCAATCCCAAAATTTAAACACAGACAAAACAATATAAGCAACTCAACATCACACTAAAAACACAACTGACAGATCTCTAAAGAGCACAAATTAAAATAGAATTTTCATACATATGGTACACTTATTACCAATCTTTGGATCACTAAGTACTAGCTTCCTCCTGAGTAGAGGATACATCACCAATCATATACTGTCCTTTTAGATTTGTCAGGGGTTGACTAGGCAATTTTCCTTCCTCCCTCCTGTTCAAAGCATCACAAATCTGACCCAACTAGTCCTCAATCTTCTTGATGCTCTGTCCATGAGAGTTGACAGTTTGCACCAAGTTCCCCAAATTTTGCATTGAAGTCAGCATCTGCTCTTCAAATGAAGAGGATTTGGACTATTGTGTGGGCAGGGCCAACTGGTTAGACTGTAGGGTAGGTAATAAATTTTTTTGCCTTGGTGGGTAACCTTGATTAAACTGGTGTTGGGTCTGTAAGGAGCTACCGCTTACTACTGCTGGGGTTGAGGATATGAATCTTGTCTCTACCTCAGGTTTGGGTGGTTCTTCCAAGAATATCCAGCAGGCTGCTGTCCAAAATTTTGAATAGCATTGGCATGCTCCATAATAAAATTAGGAAACTGGTTGGCAGATGGACAATCATTAATAGAATGTATGGGAGATTAGCATATTAGACATGCTTCCTCCACTTGCGTAACCATCCGGGGCTGTATCATATTTATTAATTTATCAAATTTCAAGGACAAATTGTCCGCGTTCCTCTCCAAATCACCTTGCACCTTTATGTCATATATTCCACCTCTAGGGGCGACCTCTTTCACCATCTTAGCTAGGGTTTGGCTGTCATTGCGTGACGGAGACTCTTGCTGCATGGAATGTTCCCCTATTATATCAAACAACTCTCAAACTTCCTCAGCTGTCTTGTGGAGGTAGCTACCAGCACAGGAAGCATTAACCATATCCTTGCTCTTGAAATTAATTCCTTGGTAGAATACTTGCACTAGTTGTCACATTGGAATTTGGTGGTGGGGGTATTGTTTTAACATCTCCTAGAGCCTTTCCCATGCTTCATAAAAATCCTCAGTTGAGGACTGAGTAAATAACAAAATACTTGTCCTCATCTGGCTAGTTTTATTCATGGGAAAGAATTTAGCCAGGAATTTGGTTTGAAGGTCACTCCATGACTGTATGCTATTGGCTGGGAGCTTTCAGAGCCATGTGCTGGCTTTGTCCTTTAGTAAGAATGGAAAAACCCTGAGTTTAGTGGCCTCAGGTCCCAAGCCAACAATAATGAAAGTAGAGCAAAGTGTCAAAAATTGGTCGATATGCTTGCAGGTATCTTCTTTACTAAGCCCATGAAACAAAGGCAACATATTAATGGTGGAGGATTTAATTTCATAATTCCCCTCAACAGAGGGGAATTGAATGTAGAAGGGAGAGGTGTACTCCCCAGGTACATTGTACTCCTTTAATGTTCTCTGTCTCTCAGCCATGATAGCTGGTTCAGTTTCAACAGCAGGGCCTTGTGTGGTGTGCCTAGATCTAAGGATCCTTTCAACCTCTAAATTTGGAAGTTCTAACTTAGGGTTTAAGGACCTACTACCATACATATACTCACACCCATAGTAAGTACAGAGAATGCTCACAAGCACACACAAAAAATTTCAAATAAAAATTAATAACTACATAGATTTATACCAAACAAATAATAGGGAATTAAATATAAATGGACTGAGATTTAGGGGAAAGGAAGTGCAAACAGAGTTAGCTACACACTGGCTGCAACTCTAGCTTTTCCCTTCTTCTGCTGTCCATTTTCGTAAAATTCTAAAAAATATCTGTAGTACTTTATTCTAGATTAGGCACAGCTATAAAGAATTTGGACGTCCAAATTATAGTACAACTCAGGTCTACTAGAAAGATCAATATCCCCGACAATGGCGCCAAAAACTTATTGTCTATCGGATTGTGCTGATTTATTATGTGGTGTTGGAAGAAAATTAACATTAAAGTGAAAGAAAGGATAAAGATATGGTGAAAACAGTAATCCCAAAACATCCTAGACCTACAAGATACAGGGCCTATTGTAGCAAATTTTGATAAGTGAGAGTTTTTCCCACAGAGAAATTGATCTAGAACTCAAAATGGGCCATAATAGTAGGCCTCCAGATCTGGCTACAGATCTGACAATCCTCAAGAAAGGGAGTTGGGTGTCACGACTATACTAAATTAATCTTAACAAAAGAGAAATAAAGTACAACCCTATCCTAAAGAAAGGATTAAGAAGAAGATGGTGATGGTGTGTGCCAAAATAAAATACACAAATGATGGGAAGTAAGCAGGTTGAGCTAGAGTTAATGCAGTAATGTAACTAAGATTTAGACTGTCTCTGTAGTGGTCCTTACTGAGATGCTATTACTAACCTCAACAAGGTAGAAATATTCAACTTAACCCATGCCATTTGGGGTGCTCTTAAGGCTATAGGCTGTCCACTCAAATGGCCACAGCCTATCCTATAGAGTATGTTAAATCCTATTGATCAAGCCAGAAGTTGTTAATCTAATCCAGATGATTGGACTGATCATTTCCCTAAACACTGGACCAGATTAGGCCATGAATATTATTGTAGATACTATGTAATGCCAGTGCTACAAGCTCCCCAGATCTGTGCATAGATCTGGCTGACATCTATAGGTAAATTAAACCTATAAAGTCCTAAGTGCTTTGCTAAGGTCAACGATTCACTGTGCCCATAAAAAGGACCATAAACAGGTTGAATAAAGATTTAGATTCAGCTGATCATTACTACAAAAGGCCTGCAATGACTCAGCCTTAAGCTGCAATTACTACAGAGAAATCAAATCTAACATCTCATATCGGTCAAGTAAAACAGAGGGGAGTCAGTTCCTGTACAAACCTTCTCACAAGGATCTAGAAGCTCATGTGCAGAGAAGAAGAATCCTTCTCAGACATGTGGCTAGACGCCACCTTAGGGTTATACTCTGTCCACTCAAATGGTCACAGGGTATCCGATAGGTTTGTCCATACCACAGAGATCTAAGAAAGAACATGTAAACTGCTACTGTCACCATGGAATCTCAGGGCTACGAGCTCTCTAGATCTGGATATAGATCCGGCTTGCTATCCATGGGGCTATTAAACTAAGAGAAATCAGATGGTAAATAATATATCTATTAGAAATTGAATGGGCTAGTCCCAAAGCATAGATCCTATAGACATCTAAGGAAACCACAAGATCTATATATTCAACTAGTCATTAAAACAACAATCCATTGATAAAAGCAAAACATATAATGAACTATCTCAAGGCTGCAGCCTGTACACAACTGCTTATAAAAAAGATCCCAATATATACAAGGCCTATTACAAAACTGAAATAAATCTAAACCTAGCTGCTTATAGAAGGATTAGCCAGCCAATGTTGGGCTAAGAGAGAAGAAAAATAAGAAAAAGAGATGATCAAACCCTAACCCCAGCCTGCTAGAACTCTCAGCTGACAGAGGATGACAATACTAAACTCTAAGTACAGCTTATATACTCTATCCATAAGGCCTTGGCTCAAAAGAGAGTAACCCTAATTTTTCCAGCAGATGTGGCACTATTACAACCCTTGAATGCTTTGATATGAGCACCTCAAAATCTATGCCTCGAGAAGTGTGCCCCAGCTTTGGAAAATTCCCAAAAGGTCCTTGAGTTAGGTTTGAGAAGTGGAGAGCCTGAGCTTTGCGGGGCTGACATCTGCATTAATTCACTTACACAGTTGCTTTGCCTTCACGGAAGAGCATTTGGCTTAGGAGGTTTATTCACTCGCACTGTAGGTTCTCAGTTTATCACGCAGTTGCGTTGCACTGTAATGCTATCACAGAGGTGATTTGGAATGCCTAGATTTCTCGCGCAGTAGAGCTTCAGAAGTTCTCTCTCATTAGATACTTGCGCATATAGGCTCTTGCGCTCGCATAGTAACGGTGAGGCTTTAAGTGCACGAGAGATGTGCGAGAAAATTTTTAGGCGTCTCTCTCTTCTAGGGCTTTGTGAGAACTCTGCAAGGTGACAAATTATTCTTTATGCATATGGACTCACTATGTTCTGTGCGCAGTTGCTTTAAGGCTCAATCTCTGTGAGAGCTTCACGAGCACAAATTTTGAGGGTTTTAAGACGCGAGATCTTCGTGACGTCTTTATTGCTCTCCTCTTGAGTGAGCGTCCCATCTGTGTGAGGGCACCTTCTACTATATCCTTAACTCCGTGAGGGTGCTCCTCAACTCTGCGAGATGATTCTTTTGATCCTCTGATGCCTTACACTTGTTGCTGTTGTAGATTCCTCCATTCTCAGCTAACTTCATTCATCTGCTAGCCTTATGGTCTATGATGACCAGCAAATGAGTCACCATGGTGAGCACTATCAGGGTGTTCTATTAGGCTTTGGCTCAGCTGCCATCTTTGCATGTCTTCTTTCTCTTCTTTGGACCAATAAGCAGGGATTTTATATTAAGCTGCACAATTTATTGCTAACTATAAAACACACTTAACAAATAATTATTAGTGAGATTCATGGTCCAGCAAAGGCTAGGTTAAGAGGTGAAAAGTGTTACTTTTCAGTGAATAACAATGATGCGGACAGAGATGCAGGCATCCTTAGATCAGCTACAGTATCGTCTGATGAGGAGTGAGTGAGCGATATATAGGCTAGCTCATCAGCTTGGTGGATCAGATTCAAGGGCTGTGGGTTCCTCGATCAGGCAGTCTCGTCACACGTTACACGATTGTGCCAGGGGTGATGCTCGTGAGGATGCTATTGTTCATGAGGTTCTTGTGAGGTATCCTCCTCGTTCTCGATTGAGGCAGTCTGTTAGCCACTTGAGTGAGGGGGGATCTGTGGCGGGGCCTCATCCTTTAGAGGTTTTGAGGACTCCAGGTGTTGGGATTATATTTTTGGAAGACCAATCTACGGACCTCTGAGCTGATGATACCGGGGACAACAGTGCTTGACAGTCCCAGCGGCAGCGTAGGGAGTACATGATGTGTGTGTGTTTATGTATCTATAGCATGTGTATTGTGGTATATATAGGGGGTGTCCCCAGTGATATGTGTAAAAATAAATGAAAAGATTTGACATATATAGAGAATTTTTGGTTTAGATATACTTGATTAGCTCCTTTTCTTCTAGTTACCTCTTGCATCTACTTTTGCTTTCAGTTTCTTTAGCGCTGTCAACCGTCATTGGGACTTGGATGCTTCTTTAGCTGGCCTGATGATGGTTGAAGGTTGCTTCATATCTGTACATGTGAGAATAACACTATCAATAGTTTTGCTTGCCTCCTTATTAGTTGTCAAGGGGGGTAAGTGTCTTAGACCAGAGTCTGGTAGCAAAAGATGGATATGTGCTTTTTTTTTCTCTTTTTTTTCTTTTTCAAAAGATGAAAATAATGCAACAGGGAAAACAACTAGCTAAGATAGAAATAATAATAAAACAATAAAATAAAAATGCCCTAGTGTAGGAGCGTGGCAGGGTCGGCAGTATGGTATCTTCGGTAGCACTCTCAAGGTGGTAACTTTGTTGTTTCATATCTTCTTTGTGAATCAACTTCAGCAATCAACTCAGGGCTAAGTAACATTTCAAAATTGTCAACTAACACAAGGAGGCCTAGCTGCCCACGGTGGTCTGGTCTAACCCTAATGTGCTGGTAAAAGAGTTGCACAAGTCTAGGGTAGGCTAGTGTAGGGATAGCTTGCAGCAGGGGCGTCAATCCAGCCTTGTGCATGAACTCAATGGCAGGGGCTGACAGAGGTTCCGTTTCAAAGAAAGATAGGTCAAAAATAGCTTCAGGCTCCAAGGGAATGGGATTTAGGAGATCAGAGGGTGTAGAGTAATCAGGTGTTAGTTCAGCCACTTCCTGAACCATTTCTTTCCCTTTTTGCGTCGCCGTTGAGGAGTTGGCCTTCTTGGGAGTGGGCTCCACGGGAGCCTTATCCCTTGCTCTTTTCATAGGTGCACCCTTAGGGGCCATTGAACTTCTCCTCTGTGAATGTGTAGTTTGAAAAATGAAAAGCAAAGGTTGAGAGCTGAGTCTTACCCAAAAACTTAGGGTTCTGTTCAATCTGATGCACAAAAGACTGCGAGAGCTCCTAGTAGGGGGCAACTGGTGGCGGAGGCTTTAGGAACAAATCCCCAGAATTAGAAGGTGAATGATGGACTATAAAATGGATGCTGGGGGAGAGAGAGTAATGGGAGTCAGAGCTAGGGTTTCACTGGCTGGAGAAGAAAGAGAAAACAGAAAAGGAAAGTAGCGCGAGGTTGGATTATATAAATCGCGAAGTTTGGCGCGCTTTGAAAATGTCTGCTCGCTAGATGGGAAGGAGTGGGCCGCAAGATTGGACTTTCATTTAGATCATACAAGAGAGTCTACACAATTGCACTGAATCTCGAGACAGCTTAGCAGGATAACATCTTATGAACTGCGCGAGAAGAAACCACGCCTATTTTTCAGAACCTCGCGACAGTTTAACAGAGACAAGGATCACACACCCATTAGTCTGTCATTTTCCTTTGTTTTGTGGGTGGATTCTCTCACATTCTCCTTTCCAGGGACACCCACAGTCATTCTAAAAAGGACTCTCCATGCTTTCCCAACAATTAATCATGCAATTACTCAAAAAGCATTTAATTAAAACCTCATATTCAAATAGCATTCTCATTATCAAAATAGTACCACCATCATTTGTTCAATCACAATCAACAATTCAAAGGGAATAAGAACCAAAGCAGGCAGAAGAATTTTCAGGTCATATACATTCAGACTCCGACAAGATCACTAGAAATTCCTATAAATAGAAAAAAAATGAACCATACTAAAATACATAAAATACTCAATGCACAGTTCTATGAATCAATTTAATGAAAGTTCCCCTGCCCCTCAAGGTTTGAGGATCCTTCACCAATCAAACATTGGCCCTTGGGATTAACCACTGGTTGACTAGGCAACCTCCCCTCCTCTCTTTTAGCTAAGGCATTCGCTAGTTGGCCAATCTGCTCTTCCATCTTCTTTATGCTCTGACCATGAGAATTCACAGTCTGAGCCACGGACCCTAGGTTTTGCAATGAAGTTAAGACCTGGTCCTCGAAAGAAGTATTTCTGGGTTGAGATGGGGGTAAGACCAATTGATTTTATTGCTGAAGGGGCTGCTGCTGGTGTTGGAAATTAGACCTAGGGGCATATCCCTGATTGAACTGCTGTTGTGGCCTTTGGGGTAAGGCCAACATTTGCTGGGACTGCATATAATTGTCTTGCCTCCATCTCATATTTGGGTGGTCTCTCCATTGGTAACCAGAATTTTGGTGCTGATATCCAAATGGCTGTCTGTTGTAGCCACCATATTGTTGCTGGCCAAAAGATTGCGCAGCAGCAGCATGTTCCAATACCAATTTAGGATATTGCCCTGTAGATGGACATTCCTCTACTGTGTGTTGTGGGGACTGGCATATCAGACATGCCTCCACCACTTCAGCAGCCCTTCTGGGTTGCATCATAGTCAGTAATTTGTCAAACTTCAAAGAGAGGTTTGCCATCTGCAGCTGCTGATCATTGTTCCCAGACACCTCATAAACTTTTCCTCTTGTCAATGCAGCAGGCTCCACTTTTGACATACACTCCTGACTAGTTCTTGCCAGGGATAGCTTTTGAAAAGCATTTTCACTGATTACTTCAAACAATTCCCATGCCTCATCAGCAGTCTTGTGCATGTAGGTTCCATCGCAAGAGGCATCAACCATATCTCTATTTTTCTCATCAATCCCATTGTAGAAGCTTTGTACAAGCTTCCAGTCTGGGATCTTGTGGTGGGGGCATTGTTTGAGCATTTCCTTAAACCTATCCCAGGCTTGATTAAAATCCTCAGTTGGGGATTGGGCAAAAGCAAGAATTTCCTTCCTTAACTGGCTAGTTTTGGTCTCAGGGAAGAACTTTGTCAGGAACTTGGTCTGTAGGTCTTTCCAAGATGCAATGCTATTGTTGGGAAGAGTGGCCAGCCAGGTACTAGCCCTATCCTTCAGAGAGAAGGGAAAGAGCCTGAGCCTAGTAGCCTTAGGTCCCAAACCAGCGATATTGAATGTGGTGCACAAGGCCAAAAATTGGTCAATATGCTTGTAAGGGTCCTCCTTGCTAAGCCCATGGAAAGAGGGCAGCATCTGGATGATTGAAGTTTTAATTTCATAATTCTCCTGAACATCAGGGAATTGAATGCTAAATGGAGAGTTATAATCATCTGGAGCATTCAACTCCTTGAGAGTTCTGGGTTGTTCTTCACCCATGACTACTGTCTCAGATTCAATTGGGGGCTCAACTGTGGTGTGCCTGTTCCTTCTAAGTCTTCTACCCCTTTCTAGCTCAGGATTGAAAGGCTCTAAAGTAGGACTAAGAGATCTCCTACCTAGTATACAAACACACCACCAGCAGGGACAACTCCTTGCAGGCACATTGCACTTGACTCAAAGAATTTATCTAACAAATTTACAGCTATTTAAGAAAACATAAATTTACAACTATACTAAATAACTGCTATGGAATTTTCAAAGAAACTAGAATGAGTTTTAAAGGTTAGAGAACTACAAACAGAGGTAGCTAATCTCCAAATGCAGTCCACTGTCCTTCTCTGCTACTGTCTAGATCTGCAAGAAAGATTAAAAATTACATCAACAGTATCAATTATTCAGTCATTATTCTCCTTTCCTTAGTTTTCCATTCTCCTATGACTTGTGAAATTACTAGTTTGGAATTACCGATGATTTTTAACTATTTAACACCTAATTGTAGCGTTGCTTGTAGTCTAGCTATAAAGGCTTCATATTCTGCAACATTGTTAGTGACAGGAAAATCTAGTTGAAAAACCTTAGGTTTGACAACTCCTTCTGAGCTTAGGAGGACTATCCCAATGCCTTTTCCTTTGTGATTTAGAGCATCGTCAAAATAAAGGGTCCATGAGGTCTTATCGGGCTCTTCATTATGAATCGTGAATAGGTCTTCATCGGGGAAATCCGTGTGTATAGGTTCATCACTAGGGAGTGGAAGATCTGTAAGGTAATCGACGATTGCTTGCCCTTTATAGTCGATTTCTGCGTGATGTAAGTGATATCGAATTCTTGCAGGAGCATATACCAGCGAGCAATCTTTCCTGATGTTACGGGCTTTTCAAATACAGACTTCAGAGGGTCCATTCGGGTTAGTACCAGTATTTTATGTTCTCCAAAGTAGTGTCATAATTTGATAGAGGCCCACACCAATGTAAGGCAAGTCTCCTCCATTGAAGTGTATTTTCATTTGTATTCGACCATAGTCCTACTGAGGTGGTAGATAGCCTTCTCTCTCTTGCCATCGTATCATATTATCCCAGAATTACCCCGATGGCCTTGTCATTTGCTAAGAGGTATAGAATTAGGGGTCTTCTGGGGATAGGTGGCAATAGTATTGGTGAGTTAAGGAGGTACTTCTTGATGTTGTCAAAAGCTTACTAACATTGGTCATCCCATTTATACTCAGTTCCTCGTTTAAGTAGTCGGTAGAAAGGGTCGCATCTGTTCGAATGCTGGGAGATGAATCTTCTGATGAATTGCAATCTTCCTATCAGGCTTCGTAACTCTTTGATATTACTGGGAGGCGGCATCTCGAGGATGGCTTTGACTTTTACAGGGTCAACTTCGATCCCTCGCTTGCTAACTATGAAACCAAGTAATTTTTTAAAAGTGATCCCAAAGACGCATTTCTTTGGGTTTATTTTTAGCTGGTATTTCTTTGCTCTTTACAACACTAGTTGGAGCACTTCAACATGCCCTACTCACATTTGAAACTTCACTAATATGTCATCGATATAGACTTCTACACACTTATGCATCATGTCATAAAAGATAGCCATCATGGCAAGTTGATACGTGGCTCCCTTGTTCTTGAGCCCAAAAGGCATAACGACATAATAGTATGTTCCCCATGGTGTAGTTAAGGAAGTCTTCTCTTGCTCTAGCTCTGCTTATTTAATATGATTATATTTAAAGAAACCGTCCATAAAGGATAGCATCTCATATCTAGCGATGTTGTCGACTAAAGTGTCGATGTGTGGGAGTGGGAAGTCATCTTTTGGGCATGCCTGGTTGAGGTTTTGGAAGTCGATGCAAACCCGTACTCTGCCATCTTTCATGGCGACAAGCATTATGTTGGCGACCCACTTGAGGTAGAGAACAACTCAGATGAATTTAGCTTTGTGTAACTTGTCGACTTCCTCTTTAACTTGGAGGGCAATTTATGGGTGCATCCTACGGAGTTTCTGCTTTACAGGTTTTGCATCGGGTTCTAAGACAAGGTGATATTCTACTAAACTTGGGTCTAGATTGGGCATGTCCTCATAGGACCATGCAAAAGAGTCAAGGTGTTCTTATAGGACTTGTGTAATTTATTGGCGTTCCTTGGAGTTGAGCATTGCGCTAATCAGTAACTTCTTAGGTTTCTCTTCAGTGCCAAAGTTAAGTTCTTTTGTGGGTTCCGCAGTAGCTTAGGTTTGCTCATCGAAGCGCTTGATAACCCGTTGGAAGTCCAGTGCCTCCTCGGCAACTGGTGTTCTTTCTTCGTCCTTGGTAAGTTCGTATACTGTGAAATTGCTACACTAGGGATCTGATTTTACCAAAGGTAACCCTTCATCGACACAATCTATGACTAAGAGATTTTTGGTAAGGTGAAGGTCAAGACTACCGATTCTTCTCTCAAAGTCACAAAGTATCTCGTCCGGTACGATCACTGGCTTGTCCGGGATGCTTTATGTCCTCGTGCGGGGAATGGGATAGAAATCTTAGGAGAAAAGTCTCCTTGTTGGCCACAAATTAGGTTTGGGACGAGGAGTTTCCTTTCTTTTTTGAGGTTTTTTGATTTTTTTAGATTTTATATTTTTGAATTTTTAGGGTTTTCCAATTTTTCTATTTTTTTTATTTTTGATAATAAATATGGTACAGGGTTGTTAGCCTCAAGGGGCGCCGGGAGAATTGCTTCCTCTAGTTGAGGGAGCAAGATGGCTGCTCGAGCTATTCGAGCAATTCTTCGAGAAATGCAAACTTGTTGTGAATTTGGCATTTTTTTTTGGGAGTCCTCAGCTAATGAGACCTTTTGAATGAGTGACGTGGCTGATAGTGACACTGACGTTTAGATTTCCTCTATCACGTTAATGGCCTCTTCATCGAAGAAGCTATAAAGATCATAGTCGATTGAACTATCAACCTCTAGGTCGTAATAATGTTGTTCGTCCCACTGAGGGGGATCTCCCAAAGGATCCTCAGGGGTAGCAAGTTCTTTCCCTTGATCTTCATGATATGTTAGGATGAGCACACATGCTCAGTAGCGAGGTTGATAATGGTAAAAAATGCAGGGGGATTCCTAAGAGCATTCCCATCCTTAATGGTTAGAGTCGAAGACGGTATCGAATTCATCTTCTTGATTTGATAGTGCTTGAAGTCCTAAATTGGCTTGCTCCACTTACTCGAGTGCAAGGAGATCTATCCAATAGTCTTCGTCATCACTCGGGGGAGGTTTCTATTCTTCTTTCAGAGATTTCTAAAAAATTTGGAGTTGCGGCAAATTTGGGGATGTAGAAGTGTCTAGCTCGAGTTCCTCTTCAAACTCTATATGAGCGTGTTGAATGTTTCCTTCTAGATCAACCGGATGACCGTCAAGAATTTTTGCTTCTTGTGTTAGTGGCCAAACTAGTGAGTCATTACTAGTTTCTATCGTCGTGGGGTTGGACTGATTCAATTCCTCCATCGTAGAATGTCGGGTCTAATGGGCGAAACATTCTAATATACTAGTACATGCCCTACAGCGGGGCTAGTAAGGGTGAACGATATAAGTAGAATCCCATGGGCATTCTCACCCTCAAAGGCCAAGTCCGAGGCTGATGCTATATGAGTTAAGATTCTCTTGTAGGGTGTCATCTTCCCAAGTTGAGCGCAGGTGCTCTTCGTCATCTTACAAGGCTGCTATATGAAAGTCTTGGTCGTCGGTGGATTCCCAATCTTCTGATTGTGGGTCAATTTCTAGAGGATCTTTCTTCCTCTCCTCTATGGACTCTTTAAGATCGAACAAGGGTTTGACTCCTTTGAGCGATTCATCCACGTCGTCGTTGAGACTTGTCAAATTGTTGAATGCTTTGGCCACTCGTTCAATTTCCATTTCTTGGGATTTGGTGAAGGACACTTCCTTCTGCCTCAGTACATTTGCTTTCTCAACGGTTCCATAGACGAAGTGGTCATATAAAGACAATTTTGGTGAGGTAGGGAATAAGTCGGCATGTGGGCCATCCGATTGATAACCTAACCCTATGTGTTTGCATATTTTTGTTGGGACAATAGGTCCTACACGACCTTGCTTATTCTTATCGAGTCCGGTGTGGGGGGCATATCCAAGTTATTACATAAGATCCCACCCTTTCATCGCGGTGGGGTTGATGTCATAAAGTTTGGCGAGGTCTAGACCGACCTCTCTCCTCATTAATTCTTGTTGATGCGTTGGCAGAGAACTAGGATGGGCAAGGAGATAGACTTCTGCAACGGTCTCCTCATCAGGGATTTAGGTCTTTTGAATGTGGCCTGTGTTTAAGATGGAATCATGGGTTGTCAGGATACTTGCCGCATAATCAGTATCCATTTCCTGGAGGGGTGCATCGGCGTATATACGGGTGATGAAGTCCTTGTATGAGAACTTGACGCATTGATGATATGTAGACACGACAACCTTCATCAACTCTAGCCATTTCTTTCCTAAGATAAGATTGTACGCACTAGTAGAATCAGAGACATGAAAGGTAACGTCTTTCGTCACAGGTCCAAGGCGAACCTGGAGTTTAATAGTTCCTTTCACAAAATGGCGCGACCCATCGTTGGCTATGAGTGACAGTGTGGAGGGCCTGACATCCTGCTCCAAATATTCGAGTGTCTTTAATGTTGTGAGAGGGCAAATATTGAGTCCCGCTCCCGTATCAACCTATGCATGGGGTACAAATAATCCTCTAATTATGACCGTGAGATATATGGGAGCTGTACTTTCGCGGAATGACTCTTTAGGCATATCTGCGCCTATAAAAGTAAGCGCTGAAGGTTGTGCCATGACCGAGGTGATTTGATGAAGCTCATCTAGGGTCGTATCCTCATCTACTTGCGTGCCTTCAAGTGTCCTTATCAACATTTGGTGATGGTCAGACAATTTCTTGATGAGTTCTATTATGGATATCTGGGCTGGGATCTTCTAGAGATGCCACAGAAGGTCATATTCTTGTTCTGGCTCAAGCGCAGTTTCTTTGCCTGGCTGATGGGCCTTAGGTGTGGGTGGTTGGAATGGTTGAGGTGTAGGAATTTGTGGAGGGATGATGTGAGGTGGGGGAGGCAAGTTAACTTCTCTTTCTATCATATTCCCCACTGGTGGTTGTTCGCTTGTGAGATCCTTACTCTGAGGGAAAGGAGGAGGTGGATAATTGGTTCCTGACTTGAGAATCAGGCAAGTCGGTTGTTGGCCAAACTCGACATGACTCGACATTGATGTATTTGTGAAGTGAGTGAAATTGGAGGTCAAAGCGTGTGCCTGCACGACATCGTTCCAAGGTGGGAGATACTGCGTGTAATCCTCCTCTTCTATGAAAGAAGAGACCATCGTCTCGCATGGGTCGGGGTGTTCTTCTCGCTCACTTTCTCCTGCGTTCAGTAAGCACTCAGTCTTTGTTTCACTCTCTCGGCTCGGAGTCTTACGGGTGACACTTTCTACCCACGCGACAACTTGGGCTACAGTTCGAAGAGCGTGCTCTCCGTACTTGGGTTTAGAATCAGACGAAGGGAGTGGTAATGGCATTGGTTCAGGATTTGGAGGGGTTGAAGGTTCTGGTGGGTGACGATGGAGGAATGGTTTCTTGTCCCTAAAGGAATGGGCTCGTATCTGAGTTAATTTTTTATATGGAGGCAGGCTCGGTGGGGCGATGCGGGTGATCAGGACCGAGGGATGTTGGGGTGAAGGAGCTCTTGCTGGTGTGGCAGAAGCGGCAGAGGGTTGTATGCGAGTGATTAAAGTAGAGGGCTGGAAGAAAGGTTGATTGGGGAAATCCATGGTAGTGACCTGAGTCGGTGTCCCTTGGTTGTGGTTAGGCATGAGGTTGTTTATGATCCCTAAATTTTGTTAGGGTTGGTTATTATTAGGGTTGGGATTCCTAAGTGCTTCCCAATCAATCTGACCTCGAACGTTCATGTCATAGATTATGCCCTTAAGGACCTAGCAGTCTTCTAGGTTGTGCCCCGCGTACCAATAGAAGGCACAATATTTACTATAGTCTAGATTTGCAGGCCATGAGCGAGGTTTTTCTTGCAGGAATTGGAGGAGATTCTGAGTGGTAAGGAGACGGAAGATGTTGGAGATCGTATCAAGTAGAGGGGGATAGTGTTCCCGCCTTGATTGGTAGGGGCCTCTAGCTGAATTAAAGTTTTGTGGTGGGAGTACGTTATTATAATTTGGTGCATGGACCAGTCGATTTTGTGTCACGTTTTGGTTCTGATAGGCATTAGGGTATTGGTTTCTTTTTTGGTATTGGCCTTGAATTTAATTCTGGCCTTGGTTTTGGTTGGCGTATATTTACTGACTAGCACCTTGATTTTGGTTGGTATACCATTATTGGTTTTGATTTTGTCCGAAATTTCATGGTTGAAAATTTTCGTTACTAGAGTTTTGTCCTTGGTTGACAACGGTATTTACCTGTTCGGCTCCTAAGGCTTTCTTATTATTTTTTTATTTTGATTCACTAGAAGAGCCTACTTTCGATGTGACTATGGATAGAGCAAGGTCTCCGCCTTTAATGTGTCGCGCTAGTCGGGACGCCTGAGAGTGGAGTGCAGTGAAGTCGGGGCAGTCACTTATGACAAGTGCACTCTTTAACGGTTCTCTAGTATTATCGATAATAATGTCAACTGAGTCCTTCTCTTTCATTGAAGTGTCGGTCCTAGCAGCGAGTTTTCTCTACCTAGCGACGAAGTCGGTAAATTTTTCATCGGGTCCTTGTTTAGCCGCCATCAAATCGCTGAGACTGACCGTCTCTTGGATAAAGTGTTTGTATTGGTCTAGGAATTGACCGACTAATTCATCGAGAGTTTCTATCTTATAAAGCGGGAGTCCCGCAAACCAATCTAAAGCTTCTCCTTCGAATGAGAGTTGGAAATAGTGAATGAGAAGTCCTTGATTTTCATGTATGGGTCAACAATCAACACAAAAGAGGGCTAAGTGATGATTCAGATTTTTGGTGCCATTATATTTGGTAAATTTTGATGGCTTAAATCCTATTGGTAAATTGAACTCGGCATCTCGGTAAAATTTGTCGAACCCGAATGAGTGACCAGGGCGCTCTCTCTTAGTCATGTACTCAAGGAGCATTTTAGAGAGATCTTTGATTTTAATAGTGTTGTCTCTTGGAGCAACCCGTGAGCAAACCTTGTCTATAGGGTCATCGTTGAAGAATGTGTGGGCAGGTTGTCTCAATGGTGTGGCGTGGGCTGACACCGTGCTCGGGGTAGGAGGTGGCCTCTCTTGTCGCTCTTGTTCTTCTAAAAACTGTCATGACCTAATGGTTTCGTATGTGGCGGCCAACCCTCGAAGCAATTCTTCAGAGTCATCATCTCCTCTTTATATTCTTTGGATGCTGAGTTCTATGATTTTTTGGGCAGTAAGATTTTGTCTGATGCCACCATCTCTCCCATTATGATTGTTCTCGGTGTGTGGGGTGGAAAAGGGGTTCTCTTGTTCACCAACCATATTAATCTCAGGTTGTCGTGGGCTAGAATTGTGAAGTGGTTCTTCTCTGTACATGGGGTACTCATGATATCCCCATAATGGTGGGTCTCCCAAACTCACTCTTCGTATACCAAACATCTCGAGTCTTTAACGAAGACTCATATATATATATAAGGGAATCTAAATGACACGATGGAAAGAGAAATAGGGAAACAAGATGAAAACTAACTAACTAAAAAAAAGTTTACAAAAGTGTCCCATCACAATCGCCAGTCTGTTGGTGTGCACTTTTTTTGGGTTCCTCTCGGTTCCCGTTGAATCAGTGGCTCCAATTCTGTCCAAGTGGACTCTAGCGATGCGGCATTTGGAATAAAAAGAAAAGGGGGTTCTAGGAAGGTTCCTAGTTTGTTGTGATTGCCAGCTACAAATATTTATCGATGCTGCAACACTTCAATGATCACGCTTAAGAGCGGGTATGGGTTACTTCTATACTGAATTGTTTGCCTGCGATCGTAAGTAGCTATGTCCTTTTCTTAATTTAGATAGTTTAATTTCCCTTTTATTTTCCTTTATAGTTATAGTCTTGGTTAGTTTAGACTTCCCTGATTCTATTGTGAGTTTGGCTATGTGGTGATCTATTGTAATTTATTTAATTTAATATTCTAGTTCTATCAGGAGTCTAATTAATTTTTACCATTCCTATCCTTATTGAAAGTCTAATTAATTAAGTGTCCTAGTACTACTAAAAGTCCAATTATGATTAGGTCTCCCAATTATGCTAGGAGTGCATATGTAGTAGTTCTGGTGAAACTCTAATTAAATCAACCATGCTAATTATACTGGGATTCTAAATAAGGCAAGTATACTAATTGTGCTGCAATTCTAATTAAAGCAAGTATGCTAATTCTATTGCAATTCTAATTGAAACAATTATAATAATTCTACTATAATTCTAATTGAAATAAAAAGACTGATTTTTACTAGAATTCTAATTAGGGCAACGAATTGACTTTACTAAAAATACTAATTGAAATAAAACGACTGATTTTTCTAGGATCATGATTGAAGCAATGAGTTAATTATGACAAAATCTAATTAATCATAAATGAATTAAATTTCCTAAAATCCTAATCAAAGCAATTGATTAACTGAACTGAAAAATTTGATTAGAGCAATTAAATAATTGTATTAAAGCCTAATCAATGCAATTAATCAATTATATTGAAAAAATAACTAATTAAAGTAATTAATTCATTCTAAAAATTCTAAAAAAAGGGGGGTTGGGCCCGCTATGCTAAGGAGGATTGGTCTTGTTCCCGAGTACCCTCCGTAAGCTTCCTTGGGCAAATCGAGTGGCTAAGATTGAAGATAAATTGAATTTTGGATGATAAAATCGCATTTTAGATTTTTCAGAGTTGATTTTGAAATAATAATTATGAATTAAATTATGAACTAGAATTATAAAAAAAAAACTAGAATTAATATTTAGGATTTTTGGAGATATTAAAATAAGAAATTAAAATAAATTTTTTAGGACTGAATTCAGGTCCGAAATAGAAAATCAGACCGTATGATTAAGGACTGGTTCTAGAATCCAAGGATTAGAACCAGAAATTAATGATAGGACTGAAGATTAAGATTTTAGAACAAAATTAAATTCTAGATTCGGTGTATTGGACTGTTAGATTAAGGACTGGTTCTAAAAATAGAGAACTAGAACCAGATTTAGAGAATTTTGGTCCAAAAAGGGTGCTACGGTGTAAGGTTGGAAATAAAAATTAATAGAATTCCTAAATCTAGAGATTATAAGGTATGGTCGGAAACTAAAAATTAAACCCTTACCTAAGGGTCGGGGGCTGCGGAGAGAAATCTCAAAGATTCGGCGCTTGAATTTTCAAATCATGATTAGGTTGTTCAATGTGTTCGTTCTCAGAGTTCTCTGGTTTCGAAATCCCAAAAAAATCCATTCTCTCTCAAAAATTGCCAGCCACTTTGTGTTGAATTAAGAAATTTTTTTTTTATAGGTTTTTCTTCAATTACGCGCCCTTTTCCAGGCATTTAACTGCATTATGCGCTAGTTTTTCGGCGCTTAATCACTTTGAGTCGATCACCGACTCAGTGAGCGACCGGCTGACTTGCTCAGCGAGTTTCCTAGTTATAATCGCGTTAGGGCTAATTGCGCGCTTGTTAGGACATGTACAATCTGATTAAGCGATTCTTTAAAAGCGCTCAATCAAGGAAACTTAGGGATTAAGGACTGTGAGGCTAGGTCGGGCGTAGGCCAATTGAGCGGTAGTGATCTGGAGTGCAATCCGATCGCGCACCTGATTTCAGGTGCATGATCAATTCTCGATATGGTCTGGTAAAGGAAGTTTGGTCTGAAAGGGGGACTGATTGCATGCTTGTGGTCTAGCATGCAATCGAATTATGAGCGAGATTTCAGGCGTTTAATTTTCGAGATTGTCAGGGTCTGGTCTCTAGTCTGAAATGCTAGACTACTATTTAGTCGGCATTCCGACTATATACTATTATTTTAGTATATAGTCTCCCTACGCCAGGATCTGAGCCACAGTGCTATTATTTCAACTTGTGTTCAGCCATGTACTAGTGTTTCAGTGCATGGTTCCCATATCAGGGTTAAGAGGTCAAAGGTTGATCGAACAAATTTGCATATTCCGAGAGGCCAAAATGGGGGTGTCTACACACTTTTCTCTGCACCTTCTCCCTTCGACCTTTCATACCCTGCTACGACTGGAGCGTCAATGATACAACATACGTCAAGCACTACTCCGCCCACATTGATTTAGTTGTGCTCAAGATGCGGGAAACAACATAAGATAGAAAAGTGCCGGTGGACAACGGGCACTCGCTTCAGGTGTGGCCGGGTAGGACATAGGATAAAGGATTGTACTGAGGGAAAGAAATGACATATGCCATTGGCAATTCGTCTGGGACCCTCTCGACCTACGACTCAGGATCGTACTTTTGCGGTCTCGACACACAATGTCTAGGTAGCCAATGAGATCGTCCAGGTATAATTCACTATTTATTTTCAAGTTTTTCTTATAATTTCATATGACGAATACCTTTGGGAGGTGTGTGCTATTATTTTATTGCATGAATTTTTGACACTAATACACATATGCTTAATTAAGTCATACACACAACACTTCGGTACCTTGTACCTTAATGAGCGATTTAAATACTTTTAGGATACAAGTCAGGACAGGTAAGTCTTCGACCCATCTGATGGGCCATCCTCCGGTAATAACATCCTCTCAATGCATGGGTCATTTTTATGTGATCACGTGCTCCCGATGGATGGGTCACCCTTATGTATCTGTTACTTGACGCTTTAGGATTTTTTTAGCAATAATGATTAGACGTTGTTTAGTGCAGGTTAGTTGTTCTTATCGATGGTACACTGTGAGCGACCAATTCCTTTTCAATAGTTGACGGGTTCAATCTCGTTTAGGATAATAATGTACCATGTTTAACGCTAGGTTTTACCTTTGATTTTGTCACAATAATGAGTTAAACACATTTTTTCATCATAATGAGTTAAAACCTTCTTCTGGTGAACTTAGGTTCATTAATAGTTAAATTGTGTTGGACTGATGATTATCAATATTTCTACCATTAAACACTGAATGGTTCCTAACCTTCGGCATGGTTCGTGGAACGAACCAATCAAACATCCACATCTTCCCAATGTGGTGGGTGGATGTTAAACATTGAATCAGTTAGATCGCCATAAGTCCCATGATGAATTTTTGGGGACGAAAATTCCTTAAAAGAGAGGAGAATGTAATGACCTTGATTTTCGAGGATGATGAATCATGACTCTTGAGGAGAGAGCGATTACTCCAATTCTGAGACTCCTAGGTATCCACACCTCCTTGAACAAGGCACGAAAATTTTCGAGGATAGAAATTCTTTAAGGTGGGAAGGATGTAACATCCCAAAATTTCGCTAACGTTGAATCGTTGACTTTCGACGATGATGCGATTTTCTTTGACCGATTTGACCTTGGTCAAATTTTGAGGACTGGGAAGGGGCCTCTAGCCCATCTATCTTAAATTGGGTAAATGCCCCCAGTACACAAATCAGAAAAACCAATTCCTGACTCGGGCAATAAAGTCGAACCCTTATGTGAGATGTGTGTGTTCCACATGACTCAAACCCGGGATCGGACTAAGTATGGACTCATTTCTTTTAGGCACCATAGGTATAACATATGGGCTTAGTTAGTTATTAGTAACAAATCATTTACAACGAGAAAAATGGCGTACACATGATCAAGGGTGACCAGTTGCACCATAGGCACGAACCCAACCCGAGCCCAATAACCCAAATTAATAAATATAAAAATATGTAACCATGTGAGAAAGGGTACACATAAATAACTTCGCATATAGTTGCAAAAGCCACTAGATGGCGTAGGGGTTTGGGACCTAGTTAACAAATAAACATATAAGGTCTAGGGGTCAAAAGGTGTTGTGTAATATCCCCAAATTTTGGAACATGTTAGTCTCGGTATACAATACCATTTTGGATCTAGCTTAGAGCACGTGGATTTGAAATTGTTATGTGGTGTGAATGTGCTAGCCACACACAGCCCAATTCATTATGTTAGCCAAGAACATACACCTACATTAGGTGTTTTGGCTTAACACCAAAGCGGAAAGCTTTGTATAAGCTTATGGATAAGACAAAACACACAAATAATGTGTGTGTGCTTCACAAGGAAGCAATGTTTAGTTGAGAAAGTGGGGGATGACCTCACGTGAGAGATTCTTTTGCTCTTTTGCATTGTGTTGGGAGAGAGATTAGAGGGAGAAAGAGACAGAGAATAGGATTGTGAAGAAGAAAGGATTTTCCAAATCCTTGTGCTCCGAAACCCTAAACCTTTGTAAAGTTCTGCGAGTTTGAGTAAGGGAGAGTTGCCGTCGATTTCGACGTTGGGAAAGATTGTGGAGCGTAGATTTTTGGCAGAATGGGTTTTGAAAACCATAGCGTTTAAAGAAGGGAAATCGCTCTGATTCTTACATGGTTTTGCTAGCCTAGAAGGTGAGAAATCGACACCCAAATATATAAATTTTGTAGAATTAGGTACTTTGTAGATTGTGTGAGAAGTGTGGATGTGATTGGAGAAGAAATCATGAGAAGATCGAGTAAGAAAAACTCAGATCTGAAGTGTTTCTGAAACTCGCTCGCTCAAGGAGCCTTCAGAAAGGATAAGTCGAGCTTCATGCACACAAGTAAAGAGACTCCAGTGAGTGTCTGATGCTTCACTCATGCAAGCTGAGAGGTGCCATTGGACTCGCTCACGGGACCCTGTTTCTCGTGCGCGTGAGATCCATTGTATGTGAAATATTAAGTGTTCTGTGTGGTTTAGCTCGCTCAAGTTGTAGGTTGTTTACACTTGCGCGCGGGACCCTACAACTCGCTCGCGCGAGATACAGAGTTAGGCTTATTTTAAGCCTTTTTGTGTGAATTTTTTAGAAATATCGATCCTTAGACATCCGTAGATATTTCTAAGGAGACTTTGGATGAATTGGAATGTAGGTTAATGAGTGAATGTCCACGGGGAGTCATGTGTTAGCATGATGTACATGAACCGTGATTGAGGTAGGAGAATATTCTACATCATTTACATTGATAAGAAAATGCATAGAAATTGTGATATGATAAGTAATGATGTAATTTGTTTTGTTTGAGCTTTGTACACGGATTCAATCATGTGATTTAAAATGTGCAAATAATAAGTACATGTGTATGATAAGTACGTGTGTGTGATAAGTATGTGTGCGCAAGAAACCTTTTGAGACTCTAAAATCTAGCTATAAACTAAATCACATTGCACGGTGTTAAATTATAAGTTAAAATCTGCACTTCGTTGTATGGTTCATATGAAACGAATCCCAATTGTGCTCCGGTATGGTGGGATATCCATTCATTTCTTACTGGCCAACAGTAAAATTTTATTTTCGGCACAAGTATCCCTCATAACGCAGGGGCTTATGTAACATATGAAAATGGTTCATTAAACGACGATGGTTGGGATTCCCATCGGTATATATGTGGCTCCCAATGATATATATTCTTGGGATTGTATTTAAGTTATTTGTTTTAAGTACGATAAGATGTGAAGCAAGAATGTGAGAAAGTCTGATTTGTGAATAAGAGTTCAAAAAATCAAATGACGTTTATGAAAATGTGTTAAATTTCCGTTTTACTATAATTCATGCATCTTAAGAAATGAGTTATTTCAAATATGTGAAATATGAAAACTCAGTCATGGAATCTATGCTTTTGATATGATGTAAGTACTTTTGATATGCCCCTATTGAGCTTAAATTGTTAGTTCACCCTTTGACTATACGTCACAGGTGAGGATTTAGAGAAGGACTTGGATCGAGAGAGCGATCCAGAGTACGTTCCTGAGGAGGAGGTTGAGCCCCTGCCTGAGGAGTTTTTCCCTAGATAGGGATCTTGTCAGATTTGAATTTTTTTTGGCTTAGGGCTTGGTACATCCAGCCACTTTTAACTAGAAACGTGAATCATGTAATTAATTTTGGATTATTATTTTGTGAACCATTGTTTTGGTGATGGTTGCCCATCACCGGTGGTTCGTTTCGGTTCTTTGTCCATATATTTGGCATGGTATTAGAACCGTTATTTTGATATGCTTTGGAATTATAGAAATAGAACTTTCTTTTATTATATATGATGACTCTATCTGCTTAGTTAGAGGTATCAGCTTTGTGTTCTGCTTAGTGTGGATGTACCAAGTGTTCGGTTACTTGTGGATCGCCTTAAAGGTGTTCCGACGGCACAGGTTTTGGCTTAGTTAAATCTGAGCTGTCACACTTGGTATCAGAGCTCAACTTTAGAAATTTCTCATAGAACTTAGACTTATGCTATGTGTTTGAGATTTTGTCAGAGTATTGGGACCGTTCGTTAATGAAAATTTTGTTTCATGTTAATAGAACAGTATGCCTCCTAGAGGTAGAGGACGACCGAGAGGTGGTCGGCCGAACCACCAGGAGTGGTGAAGGGGTTGATACCAAGATAGAAAATGTGGTGATGGGTGAGAATGTTGCTACAGGTCCGAATAGGGATCCTTTTGGAGATAGAAATCCTCCGGAACAAGGAGATCATGATGAAGGAAGAGTGGAAAGAGAGAGAATGGTACAAGCCATGGAAATGGTGGATAATGCCATGGCACAACAAACTGAGCTGATGGCTAAGAATAATGTAAATAGATATACGCCACCATCTCAACCTTCTGCATTCATAGAATTCAGAAGAATGCATCCACCGAATTTTTCAGGACAAGCTGAGCCATTAGAGGCAGAGAATTGGATTAATGAAATGGAAAATATCTTCAGTGTGCTTCCTTGCATTGAGGATGAGAAAGTAAGATGGGCTGTGTTCAAGTTAGATGGGGAAGCAGGCCCATGATGGAAGTCAGCATTGAGGACAAGGGAGCAAGATGCTCCAGGAATGTTATGGACTTGGGAAGAGTTCCTTGAGGAATTCAATAAAGAGTATTTTCCCCAACAAGTGAGAGACCAGATGGAAATGATATTTATAAATCTGGAACAAGGAAAGATGTTCGTACGAGAGTATGGAATAGACTTTACAAGGTTGTCTAGGTTTGCATTAGAGCATTTGGCCTCTGATCGAATGAAAGCCAAGAAATTTTAGCACGGATTGAGACCAAATATCTATGATAGAATTTCAGTGCTTCAGTTAGAAACTTATGGGGAATTAATGAGCAAGGCCTTGGTTGTCAAGGAAGACATCGAGGAGACGTACAAAAGAAGGGATCGACAGAGCAAAGGAAAGGCAAGCCAGGTAAGGTTTAGTAACTATGAGTCGGCGAATAAAAAGTCAAGGTTCACAGTACCAGCTCTGAAGCAGTTTACCCAGGCCACTTATGCTAGGCCATCCATACTGACACCAGTTAAATCTTTTCGCCCGTTTGGCCTACTACTACCATAGGAGGATCAGTTGCTCAGGAATTTTTGAGAGCTGCATCATCTACTTTGCAGGAGACTTGTGCACGTTGTGATAAAGCGCACAAGACTACGGATTGTAGGTGGGGTACAGGGGCTTGTTTTAAGTGCGGTAAGATGGGGCATATTATAAGAGATTGCCCAAAGTTACCGCTAAGGATGCTCAAACCAATAATGATATTATCCAAGGTATAATTGCCTATTTAAATTCAGTATATTATTAAGTAAAGTTTTTAGATGAAGAAGCTGTATAAATTTAAAAGCAGTCTTTTAAATTTCTACATTTGAATATTAAATTTCTTGATACATATCTGATTGTTAAGTGTGTATATAACATACGTACTTTGTAAATAAATAGTAAAAGTGATTATTGTTGTTATGAAGCACGAGTTTTGATAGACCCAGGGTCTATTCACTCGTTTGTGATCCCTCAGTTTGCAGTAAGAGTGAAAGTCATTCCTGAGCCTTTAGACTTTATTCTAGTTGTATCAGTTCCAACGGTGAATTCAGTTAGTACTGACATAGTGTGTCGATTAGTTATAGTCGTTGTTAGGGATTATGAAGATCATGAATTAATGGCTGATTTGATCCTGTTGGATATGCAAGGATTCGATGTAATCCTTGATATGGACTAGTTATCCACTCATGACGCGAATGTCGATTCCCAGAGAAAAATAGTTACTTTTCGCCCAAATGGGGGTAGATCATTCAAGTTTCTCGGCATGCGATCAACCTTCGTACCATTCATCTCCGCGATTCATGCAGAATGGATGTAGTGGAAACTTAGCATTTTTACAGGAGCAACGGGAAGAGAAGAATGTTATAGTAGAAATTTCGATGACTTGTGAGTTTCAAGATATTTTTCCTGAAGAGTTATCGAGATTGCCACCTGATCGAGAGGTTGAGTTTGCGATTGACTTAGCCCCAGGTACGGAGCCAGTGTTTAAAGCACCTTATCATATGACTCCAGTTGAATTGAAGGAGTTGAAGAATCAACTACAAGAGCTATTAGACAAGGGTTTTATAAGACCAAGTGTGTCTCCTTGGGGAGCACCGATCTTATTTATTAAGAAGGACGGGTCGATGAGACTGTGCATCGACTATTGTCAATTGAACAAGTTGACGATCAAGAACCAATATCCTTTATCCAGAATAGATGATCTATTTGATCAGTTACAAGGGGCAAGGTTCGTTTCCAAGATCGACATGAGATATGGTTATCATCAGTTGAAGGTGAAAGATGAGGATGTGCAGAAGATGACATTTTGAATCAGATATGGGCATTACGAGTTTCTTGTGATGCCTTTCGGCTTGACTAAAATGCCAAATTCATTTATGGATCTCATAAATAGAGTGTTCAAACCACATTTGGATACATGTGTGGTTGTGTTTGTGGATGACATACTCATCTACTCATGGTCTCGAAAAGAGCATGAGCAGCATCTGAAGATCGCTCTGCAAACATTGCGTGAACACCAAGTATTTGTAAAACTCAGCAAGTGTGAGTTTTGGCTAGAAGAAGTGAGCTTTTTAGAACATGTAATCTCAGAAGCAGGTGTTACAATTGATTCGACAAAGATCGAGGTTGTAGTAAAATGGGAACAGCCAAAGACTATGACTGAGATTCACAGTTTCCTTGGTCTGGCTAGATATTACAAGAGATTTGTTGAAGGATTCTCCAAGATTTTGGGACCACTCACAAGACTCATCAGGAAAGATGTTAAATTTGAGTGGACTGAAGCATGTGAAGAGTGTTTCCAAGAACTTAAGAAGAGATTGACATCTGTGTCAGTGTTAGTCATTCCATCAGGGAGTGAAGGTTTTGCCTTTTATAGCAATGCGTCACACAGTGGCTTAGCCTGTGTCCTCAATCAAAATTAAAAGGTTATTGCCTACGGGTCGAGAAAGCTTAAAGATCATGAAAAGAACTATCAAACACATGATCTGGAGTAAGCCACGATAATATTTATTCTGAAGATATGGAGACATACTTGTATGGAGAAACCTTTGAGATCTTTATGGACCACAAGAGTCAAGTATTTGTTTGCACAGAAGGACCTGAATATGAGAGAGACGATGGATGGAATTTCTTAAAGACTACGACTGCTCCATTTAATATCATCCAAGCAAGGAAAATGTGGTCGCAGATGCTTTGAGTCGAAAGACTTCGGCTTAGTTACTGAGTCTCATTCAGGGATTCTGTAGATGGAAAATGTTAGAAGACATATCATTGTATGATACGACGATCGAGGTGAAAGCTTTAGGATCTTTTCTAGCAAACGTCACAATCAGACCAAAGATCTTTGATCACATCTGTGAGCTTTAGATGAAAGACACCAAGTTATTGAAGATTCAACAAGGAGTGATAGATGGTACTAGTCCGGACTTCTCTATCAAGAGTGATGGATCATTACTATTTAGAGGGAATCTGTGTGTACAGACCGATGCTGATCTGCAGCATACAATATTAGAACAAGCCCATAAGTCAAAATATGCTATCCATCCTAGTGGTATCAAGATGTATTAAGATCTGAAGAGGAATTTTTGGTGGAGAGGTTTAAAGAAAGATGTAGCTGAGTACGTCTCAAGGTGTTTGGTGTGTCAATAAGTAAAGGTGGATCACAGGCATCCATCAGGTTTATTGCAACCACTATCGATACTAGAATGGAAGTAGGAATCCATTTCCATGGATTTCATTTTGGGATTACCATGGACAGTGAGGAAAAATAATGTAATTTGGGCCGTCTTCGATAGACTAACCAAATCAGCCCATTTCTTGCCATACATTACAACGTAAATAACAAGTAGGGTTGCAGAAATGTACATGAGAATGTACATGAGGGAGATTGTCCGACTCCACGGTATTCCTGTGAGTATTGTCTCAGATAGAGATCCATTGTATACTTCACAATTTGGTAGAAGTTTCAAGAAGGGATGGGTACGTGATTGGACTTCAGTTCAGTGTTTCACCCACAAACAGATGGTCAGACTGAGAGAGTAAATCAGGTCATAGAAGACATGCTACGAGCTTGTATGCTTCATTTTTAAGGATCATGGGATCAACATTTACTCCTGATCAAGTTCGCATACAACAATAGCTATCAGACAAGTATTGGGATGGCACTGTATGTAGTTTTACATGAGAGACGATGTAAATCTCCAATTAATGGGGAGGAGATAGGAGAAAAGTTTATTTTGGGACCGAAAATTATTGAAAGTATCACTGAAGCAGTACGTTTGATTTGCAAGAGGTTAAAGGTCACACAGAGTTGGCAAAAGAGCTATGATAACCTTAAAAGAACAAGCGTGGAGTTTCAGGTGAATTTAATACCTTGGTTGCAATGCAAACTTATATATATATATATGTATCTAGTATCAATATTAATGTCGTACGTTTCTTTCAGATGGGAAACAAAGTCTTCCTCAAGATCACTACGTGAAAAAGCCAAAAAAACCACTGCCTTAAACAGTGGTTTTTTCAAAAAACCACTGTTTTTTATAGTGGTGTTTTTTCAAAAAAATCACTGCCCTAAGCAGTTGTAAAAAAAGCAATGGTTTTTTTTTACCACTATACAAGACAGTGGTTTATGAACTTCAACAACGACTGCTCTTAACAGTCATAGAAAAAACCACTACTTTTAGCAGTGGTTTTTTATGCAATTTTTTTTAAAAAAAACTACTATTTAAAAAAAAAAAATTATGCAATTTTTTTTTAAATAATATTTTTTTATGCTTTTTTTAATGCTTTTTTTTTAATACAATTTTTAAATACATTTCTTAATATTTTTTTTAAAAATTATATAAAGAAAAAAAGCTATTAATCTCATATTTAAGCACATCCATTCAACTCAAATAAAATTCATTCAATGCCATTAATAAAAAAAATAGATGCCCAATTCTTTTATTCAAACAAAAGGTTGCATCTCAACCTATGATCCAACCTTTTAAATCAGCCAAATATTTTAAACTCTACATGTTCAATCATTTTATTCAAACAAAAAGAAGAAAAGAAAGAGAGTTAACAATCTAAGGACCCCATGACCCATTTTTAAAATAAAAGAAAAAAAAAAAAAAAAATTTGCTTTGCCTCTCCTGCTAAGTGTCCATGTCTCCTAGTGATCCGTTTGAGGTTAGCTTCAAATCGGAAAGTTTCGCCTGAAATTAAAAGGATAACATCATTAAACTGACATAGTGATGGCTTCCATCGAAGGAGTCCTCATCTAATAGGACGGTTGAAAATATTAACCTGCTATATAAATAGGTTGTATTCAAGTTAGCCCAAACTCGACCCAAACCCAACCTGGTACCTGTTTGCTACATAATATATAGGTATATCATTTTTTTAACAGATCCAAGTCAGGTCCAAAAGTGGATAACAAGTCTCGAGTCCAAAACTGAAAATGCAATTAAACCTATGAATCAAGAATGAGTGCAGAAAAAGTACATGATCCTGATAAATACATCGGATAAAACACATTGACTTATAGAAAATACTCAAAAATTTAATTTTACGCTAATGATAAGTTTAAAAAGAAATACAAATTGATATAAATATAAATACCAACAGAAGACATTAATAAAAAAAGAAATACAAATTTTATCATTATACCCATAGTGTACAAATGTGCTCGGCCCTTTCGTTCATCACATGTTCCCCCAAACATGCCAATCCTTTAAGAAAGCAATAGAGTATCGTTGTCTATCCTTGCATTTAAAGGAATTGGTGTGAATATGCATTGCAAAGGTGACCAGACTGTATGATGGAATTGTAGACAAGAGGATGGTACATTAAGGTCAGCTTTTGCCATGATTACCAGTTGTACTGTATATCCAATTTTTTATTCATTGAAATGTTTTTAGTCGAACCAATCTGGTCCAGTCTAATTCAACCAAGCCTAACCTTGCCGATTTGGTCTATACTACCATTTATACGAAGGCAAAAATATTGATAGATTTTGTGGGCCTTTGTTGTCTCAAAATTCATATCAAAACTTTCCTCCATTATGGTGTCTCACAAGTCATCTCAACTTTCCCTTCATATAAATGGTAGTATAGGCCAAACTGGAGAGGTCACACTTGGTTCAATTAGACTGACCAGATTTGGCACTACAAAAAAATTGAGATGACTTGTGAGATCAAAATGGAAGAAATATTTGATATGAACAGTGAGACAACAAAGGTCTAAATGTAAGCATCGGTGGTCTTATCATTTGGAGAGGGATTTCACAGAAGATTTGAGATCTGGGCTCCTGAGATTATGAGATTCCAAAACAGAAAATGGGAATGTCCATAAAAAGATAAAAAAAATTATAAAAAACATCTGTGATTAAAGGCCATTGCCCAGTGCCGTTCCAGTATGGATGGGGGGCGTTCGACAGGTGGACAAGATAGAGACCTAACCTCTAACTTCTTACCCACAAAGTGGCCACTCTCTAAACTCGAACTTACATGCTGAACAGCCTAAGCTTTTTACCTTAGCACCAAGCACACTACAAAAAATAAGACTATTAGCTAAGATTAGAACTGGCCATTAAATTATAAAATTTTGATTTTGACTCCAATTTGAACTGGCCATTAAATTATATAAAGAAGTGGTTTCTAATTGTCTGACTTGGTAACACTAATATATATTACCTAGAGGGCCTAATGATGCCACTGGCACCTTTTATGATTCTGATCTTGGTTTCTTGAGAATTGGAACCTGATAGCTTTGCAAAAACTCGGTCCATAGAAAAATCCATTAACAATAAATCTTCCAAATTACTTCTTTGAAAAGTTCAATCAAATGAAACCCAAATAACAATTGACAGCTTCATCACTTTATGCAATTTTTAATATGGAGTTCTTTGTACTTCATAGGTTCTCTAGACTTGTATATATATATATATATATATCTATATAAACTCTACTTGAACAAAAAAAAAATATCAATCAAGAAAAAGGCTCAATAGTAACTGGTGTCTAATCTTGAACACAAAATCTAAGAGTGAGTCTTCAATCTAGAGAAACTCAGAAAGGTTGATATGAACAATAAGTAGAAATGCATAAAATAACTCCTAAATAGAGCGAAGAAATTAGTAAACATTGTTAAGACCTGAAAAGTACCACTTTTCATCCCTTAACTTAATCTCTGTTAGACCCTTAATCATTTAATAAGTGTGTTTTAAGTCTATTCTATAAGTAATAAGCAGCAGCTGCAAATAAACCCCTAACCATGCCAAGAAGCCTATTGTTGCCCCAGAAGCCTCTCAGAAGAATGAAAGTTGAACCCAGACAAAGAATTGGCTGCAGCATAGGCACAGCAAAGTAGAACCAAACCAAGAAGAATGCCTCACGCAGATGTCGCAGGGTTCAATTGAACTAGAGAGAATTCCTTCACGCAGTTGTCGCGGGCTTCTGAAGACAACACAACAACTGGTCGCGCAGTCTTCGCGCCGTTCTTGCGCGGTCTGATGACAGAAAGAATTGAAAAGCAGACTTCATGAGGTTCTCATGAGTTTCAGTCATCAGCGCTCGCACAGTCTCGAGCAGCTCAAGAAAGGAGTCTTCAATCGTCGCACAATTCACTGAAGAGAGAGAGCTCCAGGCACTCATGTGGGCAGTGGTCGCGGGATACAAACCTTCAAGGAAACGCTCGCGTGATCCATAGCCCTATGAACATTGCTTCTTTGCGAGGATCCCAACGAGATTCACCAAGGGATGAACCACGCGCGCAATTCCCGCGCCATTCAAAAGGAAAGAGCAATCTCGTGACAGCCATAAGTATCCCACGATGACCAAAGTATCAATCCCGCGACTGCATGAGCTTCAAGTCAATTCAACCCCGCGATGCCAATTCTACCACGCGGTAAGATCTGGAAATCTTTTCTACCCAGCGAGGATCGGGTTCTAAACTTATCCCCACTTCTGCAAGGGCAATCTAGGAACTTCCAGCTATAAGGGCATGCACTCTAATGCTCCAATCTCCGTGCTCATGCCCCGAGGCATCTAAGGAACAGAATTGGGCCACGATAGCATTTATAAATTAGGGTTTTCCTAACCCTAATTCAGAGAGAGCCGACTGCTATATAAGCTTAAGCTTAGCTTAGGTTTAGGGGACTTAGACTCTTTTGGACTCAACTTCTGTATTCCTTCTTCTTGAAACCGACTGTAGAATTACAGTAGGCTAAGGTTAGGGTTTAGGAGTTTTCTTTTTCCTTTTTCCTTCTCTCTATAGTCCAGCACTTGCTGGCTATGCCTTTGTATGATTATTTGGTATAGTTTTAATGGAGTTTTGTAAGGATCTATTGCATGTATGGGATTGGTATTTTATGAGTTGTTCTGTGGAAGGGTGCTGCCTTGAGATCCTCCATTGCTAAGTTGTATTGTAAGCAATGGAGGATTGTCTTTAAGGCTTTACATAGATCCAAGTGACCTGTGTGTCAAGGTTAGGCACATTGCAGGCCTAGCACCACCACAGGACCCACTAAATCTGAATCCCCATGGGAGCTTGAGCTGGTAGCCTTGTGAACATGGTGGCGGCAGCAATGTTCTTGTTCTGACTTAGACCTCTGTGAGGAGGATAGCCTCTGTGGATAGTCTGTGACCATTCAAGTGGACAGATTATAGCCCTAGGGTGAGGCCAATCCACATATCTAAGATAGATTCTGCTTCTCTGCACTTGTGCTTGTAGCCTTATGAGAGATTGTGCAGAGATAAACTCCTCTATATTTGTATAGACCCACCATCAGATGGCAGATCTGATCTGGCTGTAGAGATTGTAGGCTTGTGATTGGATCACTGCTGTCTTTCTAAAGCAGTGAACAGCTAAGCTTAAAAGCTAGTACTCAAACTCTTGCTGGTTTTGTGTATCCAGGCTAGTGCATGTTGTAGGCCTAGCCCCACACACAGAGCTTTAGAGGTTGAGGTTCCAATGGATGAAGTAGTGCCTACAATGATAAACTTGTTCTGACCTATCTCTGGATTGTGGTTCCCCTATTGGATAGTCTGTGACCATTCAAGTGGACAGGTTATAGCCATTAGGGATTGGATCATGGCACAGGGGTGAGTTGGATCCTTTCTCTTCTTTTGTGATAATGTAGCCATTGGACAAAATTTATATAGCAACAGATTTGAGTCTGAGTTATCAGACCCATCAGATCTGTACCTAATAGCATACTTCTCACCCTTTTATATTTATTTTCTCACACCCCATCACTCTTCTCAACCCTTTCTATAGTTTAGGCATTAAGTTACCTTAGGATTTAGACTAGAGTGACCATAAATCCCCTTCCATTTAGGATTGCCAGATCTGTAGCCAGATCTGGAGGGCCTATTAAAGATAGCTTCCTTGGAGCTTTAGATCAACTTTCTCTATTGGACAAACTCTTACTTATCAAAACTTGTTACAACAGGCCCTGTATCTTGCAGGACTGTGTATTTTTAGGCTTGCTGCTCTTCAATCCATCTTTGATTTTCACTAACCCAATTCTTATCACCATCTCCAATAAAGTTAATAGCAAACACTTAAAATACCTCAACAAGTTTTTGGCGCCGCTGTCGGAGAGTCTTGATCTATTAGTAGACCCTAGATTTTTGTATTCTTTATTCTTTGGTAGCTGTACTTGTGAATAATTGATACTGCTGATTTACATTTGAAAATAGTAGACTCTAGATTTTTATTCTTTATTCTTTGAATATTTACATAGAAGGAGAAGTCTAGCTATTGCACTTCTCTAACCCTCAAAACTCGCTATTTCTCCTTTTGAAAATTCCATAGCAGTTTGATTAGGATAGTTGTAATTTTTTTAAGTAATGTCGCAATAGTCTTCCTCTGGTGTGTGTGCATGTTAGGAAGGAGATTCCTCAGTCCTACATTAGAGCCTCCTAACCCTGAGATGGAAAGGGGTAGAAGACCGAGAAGGCACAGACACACCACAGTCGAGCCCCCTATTGAAATTGAGACAACAGTTATGGGTGAAGAGCAACCCAGAACATTGAAGGAATTGAATGCTCCTGATGATTATAATTCTCCATTCAACATTCAATTCCCAGATGTTCAGGGAAACTACGAGATTAAAACCTCCATCATCCAAATGCTTCCCTCTTTCCATGGGCTTAGCACCACAGCGCACTACGACATTCTCCATTACTGGTTTGGGACCAGAAGCCACTAGGCTAAGGCTCTTTCCTTTCTCCCTAAAGGACAGGGCCAGCACCTAGTTGTCTACTCTCCCAAACAACAGTATCACTACTTGGAAAGACCTCCAAACAAGATTTCTGTCCAAATTTTTCCCTGAGACCAAAACCAGCCAGTTCAAAAAAGGCATACTTGCTTTTGCCCAATCCCCAACTAAGGATTTTAAGCAATCTTGGGACAGATTTAAGGAGATGCTCAAACAATGTCCCCACAATAAGATCCCGAAATGGCAGCTTGTCCAAAGCTTCTATATTGGGATTGATGAGAAAAGTAGAGACATGGTAGATGCCTCTTGTGGTGGAATGTACATGCATAAAATAGCTGATGAGGCATGAGACTTGTTCGAGGTTATCAGTGAAAATACTTTCCAAAAGATGTCCTCATCTAGAACTGTTTAAGAGCCTTCTCCTAAGTTGGGGCTTGCTGAAACTTCTAAAGGAAAAATGTATGAAGTTAGGGGAAATGATGACCTGAGAATGCAGATGGCCAATCTTTCGGATAAGTTTGATAGACTTTTAACTGTGGTGCAGCCTCGAATGGCTATACAAGTGATGGAGGTATGTCTGATATACCAATCTCTACAACACACAGTGGAAGAGTGCCCATCTGTAGGGCAATACCCTGAGTATGTGATGGAACAGGCTGCTGCTGCCCAATCATTTGGACAGCAACAATCTGGTGGCTACAACAAACAGCCATATGGATACCAACACCAAAATGCTGGTTACTAATGGAGAGACCACCCAAATTTGAGGTGGAGACAAGACAATTATATGCAGCCACAATATATGTTGGCCTTACCTCAAAGGCCACAATAGCAGTTTAACCAGGGATATGCCCCAAGGTCAAATTTCCAACATCAGCAACAACCCCAGCAGCAAAATCATTTGGTAGTTCCCCCACCTCAGCCTCGAAGTGCTTCTTTCGAGGACCAGGTTTTGACCCAATTGCAAAGCCTTGGACCTTTGAATCAGACAGTGACTTCTCACAATCAAAGCATAAAGAAAATAGAAGAACAGCTGGGCCAAATAGCCAATGCCTTGGCCAAAAGAGAAGAGGGCAGGTTGCAAAGCCAGCCAGTAGCCAACCCTAAGGGCCAATATTCGATTAGAGAAGGTTCCTCAAATTTTGAGTGGGCTAATGCCATCACAGCCGTAAGGTCTGGTAGGCTGGTAGACAACCAGGTGGGAAAGAAACAAGGAGAGGTCATTCCCAAAGAAATATCGAGTGAAAGTGATAAGGACTTTGTTAGAGCATAGAGTCAAGAATTGCCTGTTACCCTTCAACAAGGGAAAAATAAAGAGGGTGTAGTTGAGCCTCAACAGGAAATAAAAGACGAAAAAAGAAAAAAACAAAAGTTCAGTCATAGGCTTGCAGCTGAGGAACCAACAGTCCCTCAGCTGTTATTTCCTCAAGCTTTGAGTGGCCCTGCCCCTTTTTATAAGGGAAATGCACAGATAGAGAAAATGATGGAGACCTTTAAGCAGGTAAAAATCAATTTGCCCCTGCTTGATGCAATCCGACAGGTCACAGCCTATGCAAAAATTCTGAAAGACCTTTGTACTCAGAAAAAGAAGGCCAGAGGCCATTTGTCCAAAAAGGTCTTTGCAACTGATACAGTTAATGTTGTATTAAGCATGACAATGCCTGAGAAGTTGCAAGGCCCAGGGATACCCACTATTCCCTATTTAATTGGAGACCACACAATCGGAAGGGCCCTTCTAGACCTTGGTGCCAGTGTTAACCTGCTACCATACAGTGTGTATCAGCAGCTAGGTTTGGGGGAGCTTAAACCCACCCCATTGTGCTAGTGATGGCTGATAGGTCAGTGAGGAGACCCATGGGAGTGGTCGAGGATGTCTTAGTGGGGGTAGACAAGTTCTTCTACCCTGCAGACTTCCTTGTTTTGGACATGGGCTGCAACAAGAGTACATCCCCAATACCCGTTATTTTGGGCAGACCATTCTTGGCCACTGTCAATGCATGCATTCAATGCAGGTCTGGGATCATGGAGGTAACTTTCGAACATATGAAAGTTGAGCTTAATGTGTACAACAGTGCAAAGTACCCTCCGCTGGACAATGAGGAATGCTTTGCAGTGGATGTACTAGAAGATGTTGTTGAAGAAGAACTGCCCACTCTGCTGGAGTGGGGCAACATTGTCACAAATTTAACTGAAGTTTGGAACATGATAGAGGAAGGAAGCCCAGCTTTAATGCCAGAAGACATGTCCCCATTGAAGTCTTCTTTGGGGTTAGTGCAATATTTCAGGTGGAAACCTACATTGCTGCCCCTTCCTCAAACCAACAAAGCACCAATCATGCCATCCATCCAACAAGCCCTTGATCTGGAGCTCAAGAAGCTTCCAGATATATTAAAATATGCTTTTCTCGAGAAAGATAAAAAATTTCCTGTAATTATCTCCTCTTCTCTTACCAATGAGAAAGAGGAGGAAGTTTTGAGGAAGCACAAGAAGGCAATTGGCTAGACCATTGCTGATCTAGGAGGGATTGATGCATCAATTTATATGCATAGGATCCATCTAGAGGAGGGCTGAACACCCTCCAGGGAAATGTAAAGGAAACTGAATCCTCATATGCAGGAAGTGGTCCTAAAAGAAATCATTAAATTGCTGGATGTTGGGGTGATTTACCCCATTTCTGATTTTGAATAGGTGGCACCTATTCAGGTGGTGCCCAAGAAGTCTGGCATAACAGTGATAACAACTGAGTCTGGAGGGCTGAGACCAGTCAGGGAGACCACTGGCTGGAGAGTTTACATAGACTATCGAAAGCTCAACTCCAAGACCAGAAAAGACCACTTCCCTCTTTCCTTTATTGATCAAATTTTGGATAAGTTGGCTTGGAAAACTTTTTACTGTTTTCTTGATGGGTATGCAGGGTACAACCAGATCCCTATGCACCCTCTTGATCAAGAGAAAACTACATTTACTTGTCCTTTTGGCACCTTTGCTTACAGAAGGATGCCTTTTGGGCTATGTAATGCCCCAACCACCTTTTAGAGGTGTATGTATGCCATATTTTCTGATATGATTGATAAATTCTTGGAAATTTTTATGGATGATTTTTTTATTTATGGGGACAGTTTTGGCCAATGTCTGCAACACCTCAACCTGGTCTTGCAACGATGTGAGGAGACCAATTTGGTCTTAAGTTGGGAAAAGATCCACTTCATGGTAACACAAGGAATTGTGTTGGGCCATGTAGTCTCAAAAGATGGAATTGAGGTAGACAAGGCCAAATTTGATCTCATTGCAAATTTGCCCCCTCCAAGAATAGTCAAACAAATAAGATCTTTCCTTGGACATGCTGGATTCTACAGGAGGTTTATCAAAGACTTCAGCAAAATTGCTAAACCATTGTGCCACCTGCTCTGCCAGGATATGCCCTTTGACTTTTCTGCTATACACCTCTGCCCCTGTACTCCAAACACCTGACTATACCCTGCCCTTTGAGTTGATGTGTGATGCATCCGACTTGGCAATAGGTGCTGGCTTGGGCCAGCGAAAAGATAAGCTGCCTGTGGTCATTGCCTATCTCAGCAAATCACTTGCTGAAGCTAAGCTGAATTACACAACAACTGAGAAAGAGCTTCTGGCAGTGGTTTTTGCTGTGGACAAGTTTAGACCTTACCTACTTGGGACTAAAACTGTAATCTTCACTAACCACTCAGCATTGAAGTACCAATTGTCCAAGAAGGATGCGAAGCCTAGGTTGATTTGATGGATACTCCTGTTGCAGGAGTTTGACATCAAAATCAAGGACAAAAAGGGTGTAGAAATGTGGTGGCTGACCACTTGTCCAAAATTATGTTGGAGAAAGGTGTTGATGACCTTGCTACAAATGATGTCTTCCTGGATGAGCAACTGTTTGCCATCCAGTCCTTAGTTCCTTGGTATGCACATATTGTCAATTATCTAGTTATAGGCAAGATTCTTGCCCATTAGAAAAAAATGGACAAAGACCTATTTTTCTCACAGGTCAGAAATTAGAAGCTTTGTCTATGCTCATGCTTGGAGGCCCATTTGGGGTCTGTAACTGCTCTTGAGCTGTTTTGAATGTGAACACCCTCAGATTGTTAACGTTGAGAGATAGCCCTAGTGAGAATTGGGTCTAAATTTTTACTTCATTGGGGTTGTGTCCAACCTGAATTTTGAATTTAAGGCAAGCTGGGTATTGATTTTTACACAATGAATTTTAATGTTAGATGAATGGTGGTGATGCAAACACATGTTAACTTTTAAATTTTAAATGGCCTACAACATTACTGTAGTTTCCTCTAAGAGTTAAAGAATGGGTGTGGAATGAAGCTTTGTACATTTAAATCTGTGTTGTTATTAACTTAACTGTTCTAATGGTAAAGTTTGTGGGTGTCTTCACTGAAAACCCTCAGAAGACTTCACTCCTCCACTAGGGATCACCTAGGGGTTTAAAAGGCTTGGTACATATGCTAAATGTACTCATGATCCCTACGACAGTGGCATTTAATTAGTTACAACATTGCTATGAGACTAGCAAAGATTAGGTTTGGGGGTGTGTTAAGACTTGAAAAGTACCACTTTTCACCCCTTAACTTAATCTCTGCTAGACCCTTAATCATTTAATAAATGTGTTTTAAGTTTATTCTGTAAGTAATAAGCAGCAACTGCAAATAAACTCCTAACCATGCCAAGAAGCCTATTGTTGCCCCAGAAGCCCCTCAGAAGAATGAAGGTTGAACCCAGACAGAGAATTGGCTGCAGCATAGGCACAGCAAAGTAGAACCAAACCAACAAGAATGCCTCACGCAGATATTGCAGGGTTCAATTGAACCTGAGAGAATTCCTTCGAGCAGTTGTCACAGGCTTCTGAAGACAACACAACAACTGGTCGCGCAGTCTTAGCGCCGTTCTCGCGCGGTCTGATGACAGAAAGAATTGAAAAGCAGACTTCGCAAGGTTCTCGAGAGTTTCAGTCATCAGTGTTCGCGCGGACTCGCGTAACTCAAGAAAGGAGTCTTCAATCATCGTGCAATTCACTGAAGAGAGAGAGCTCCAGGCACTCCTGCGTGCAGCTGTCGCGCAGTGGCCGCGAGATACAAACCTTCAAGGAAATGCTCACGCGATCCATAGCCCTATGAACACTACTTCTTCGCGAGGATCCCTGCAAGATTCACCAAGGGACAAACCGCGCGCGCGATTCCCGCGCCATTCAAAAGGAAAGAGCAATCTCGTGACAGCCAGAAGTATCCCGCGATGACCAAACTATCAATCTCGAGACTGCATGAGCTTCAAGTCAATTCAACCCAGCGACGCCAATTCTACCACGCGGCAAGATCTGGAAATCTTTTCTACCCAGCGAGGATCGGGTTCTAAACTTCTCCTGACTTCTGCAAGGGCAATCTGGGAACTTCTAGCTATTAGGGCACGCACTCCAATGCTCCAAACTCCATGCACACACCTCGAGGCATCTAAGGAATAGAATTGGGCCACGATAGCATTTATAAATTAGGGTTTCCTAACCCTAATTCAGAGAGAGCCGACTGCTATATAAGCCTAAGCCTAGATTAGGTTTAGGGGACTTAGACTCTTTTAGACTCAACTTCTATATTTCTTCTTCTTGAAACCGACTGTAGAATTACAGTAGGCTAAGGTTAGGATTTAGGAGTTTTCTTTTTCCTTTTTCCTTCTCTCCATAGTCCAACACTTGCTGGCTATGCCTTTGTATGATTATTTGGTATAGTTTTAATGGAGTTTTGTAATAGGATCTATTGCATGTATGGGATTGGTGTTTTGTGAGTTGTTCTGTGCAAGGCTGCTGCCTTGAGATCCTCCATTGCTAAGTTGTATTATAAGCAATGGAGGATTGTCTTTAAGGCTTTACTTAGATCCAAGTGACCTGTGTGTCCAGGTTAGGTACATTGCAGGCCTAGCCCCACCACAGGACCCACTAAATCTGAATCCCCATGGGAGCTTGAGCTGGTAGCCTTGTGAACATGGTGGCGACAGCAATGTTCTTGTTCTGACTTAGACCTCTGTGAGGAGGATAGCCTCTGTGGATAGTCTATGACCATTCAAGTGGACAGATTATAACCCTAGGGTGAGGCCAATCCACAGATCTAAGATAGATTCTGCTTCTCTGCACTTGTGCTTGTAGCCTTGTGAGAGATTGTGCAGAGACAGACTCCCCTGTATTTGTATAGACCCACCATCAGATGGCAGATCTGATCTAGCTGTAGAGATTGTAGGCTTGTGTCTGGATCACTGCTGTCTTTCTAAAGCAATGAACAACTAAGCTTAAAAGTTAGTACTCAAACTCTTGCTGGTTCTGTGTGTCCAGGCTAGTGCACATTGTAGGCCTAGCCCCACACACAGAGCTTTAGAGGTTGAGGTTCCTATGGACACTTGTGCTTGTAGCCTAGATGAAGTAGTGCCTACAATGATAAACTTGTTCTGACCCATCTCTGGATTGTGGTTCCCCTATTGGATAGTCTGTGACCATTCAAGTGGACAAGTTATAGCCATAAGGGATTGGATCATGGCACAGGGGTGAGTTGGATCCTTTCTCCTCTTTGGTGATAATGTAGTTATTGGACAGGATTTCTATAGCAGTAGATCTGTGTCTGAGTTATAAGACCCATCAGATCTGTAGCTAATAGCATACTTCTCACCCTTTTATATTTATTTTCTCACACTCCATCACTCTTCTCAACCCTTTCTGTAGTTTAGGCATTAAGTTACCTTAGGATTTAGACTATAGTGACCTTAAATCCCCTTCCATTTAGGATTGCCAGATCTGTAGCCAGATCTGGAAGGCCTACTAAAGATAGCTCCCTTGGAGCTTTAGATCAACTTTCTCTGTGGGACAAACTCTTACTTATCAAAACTTGCTACAACAGGCCCTGTATCTTGTAGGACTGTGTATTTTTAAGCTTGCTGCTCTTCAATCCATCTTTAATTTTCACTAACCCAATTCTTATCACCATCTCCAATAAAGTTAGTAGCAAGCACTTAAAATACCTCAACAAACATCGCCTGATTAAAATGACACTTATAGAAAACAAGAATTTGGCATAATTCCATAGAGTAAGGAGGGGCTTGACATGAACTACTTCACACTTTGCTTCCACACAGAGATAGTTGTATCTCACTTCTACAGTAGGCAGTCTGACAGCAACTCTTTAGAAACCAATCTCATTAAATCATTAAACCATCCAATTAAGCCAATTGTATACACCCATCCCCACTAGTGATCAGTAGATAAAGAAAATGAATGCTCGAAAAATCTTTCCAAGGCAACTATACTTTCTCACGACTCGATTTAGTTAAATGTAGCAGTTTTCTAAAAAAATTGAAAACAACTGGATTAAATAAAAGACAAGACATGGAGGAAAAAACCCAGAGAATCTTGATTTGATTCCTCAAAAATCCAAATTGAGTACTATGAAAATCTTGATTCAGTTCTCAATTGAGATTTGAATACTCTTAACCAAGCTTCTCACTAACATCTAGTATTTATGCATATATGTATATACACACACACACACACAGATATGCATCTAGTACCCAGATTTACTTCCTCAAATTCAGGTCTTCCTTAATGAAGTTTCATACCTGTCAAAATGTCAATATCCTGAAGCATAGCCTTTCGACTCTCACTAAAACCAGGTGCTTTGATTGCAGCAATATTGAGTATGCCACGCAACTTGTTCACAACAAGGGTAGCCAAGGCCTCCCCTGTGACATCTTCAGCAACAATAAGCAGAGGGGCTCTCAATTGTGTGATCTTCTCCAACAAAGGAATGATGTCCCTAATGGTTGAGATATTCTGATCAGTCACCAAAACTCTCGCATTCTCAAATTCTGCAATCATCTTCTCTTGGTTTGTGACAAATGGTGGTGAGAGATAACCTCTGTCAATTTGCAAGGCAGGCCCAAAGGACCAGAAGATAAAGGAATCATAACATGACATAAGGAAACATGATATGTACAGAAAGATAATATAGAGGTAACAGACGATGAAGACTCAATTGATAAAACACTATCTGGTCCACAACTTTATCAATTGCATCAACAATTGTAGTCCCTGCAAACTCATAATTTCCAGCAGATATAGAGGCAAGAACTAAAATTAAAAATAATTAAAAATATATATATATATATATATATATATATAATAAAGTAGATTATTAGGAGCCATTATTTGCACACCAGAAATTGGCCCTCGAACATAGTTCAAAACCATGATGAAGGAAGAACTGTGACTTTTGGGACTTGTGCCTTGTGAAAACACCATCTAAACCATTGATGAAGGTGATGATCTAAAGATTTCTGGAGCACAAAATTGGCACAAAACTTGATTTCTACCATAATTCAACTTGGACAACTTATAAGTTAGAGAGTAGCTTTTGACTGCATGAATCATATGATACAGATCATCTTTGGTGTTAATATCTTTTACCTAAGATCTTTGGATTATTGCCTTCAAATCAGACGGCTTAGGTGGTGTCCTCACATGGTACAAGTCCCCAAAATACCATTTCTTTCTTTTAAACCACATGCAAGGATCCCTAAATTACTTCTTTAAACAAAAATAATTATTTATTTATTATGGAATAAAGGGTATTAATAAAATTGGACAGTGACAACTCATGGTACAATATGATGTTATCACTGCAAAAGATCTTTTTCTGTTTCAAATCCAAAGGAAAACAGAGTACAAGGGGAGGATGATCTAGTTGCTCACACACCACCCCAAACACAACTACAACAGAAATGAAAAATAAATATCACAAGATAGTCAACCAAACTTGCAAGATCCATTGCAGCCTCCTCTTCCACTAAGGAATTTGCTGCGACATTACCTGGTCTGTACACAGGGCTAAAGATGATCAACTTACCTGAAAAGAATTAAAAAAAAAAATTAGGGGTCAACATTGATGCTCGGTTTCATCATCTAGGGTCCTGCCACCTCCTTCAACTCTCCGCCAAAGATATCAATACAAAAATTAGGCGATAGAGATCTTCAATGGAAACTATAAAAAATAGACACTAGCATAAAGAACAAAATTAGAATTTATATTCCCAAAAGTAGAATAAATCTGTTCTGTGATGGGTCACCAAAACCTGCAACAAAAGAATATAAATAATAATAAAATATCAACATAAAGTTATGATTACCTAATCAACTTTAAAGGCTTAAACTTGTAAGCAAAGGTTTCTTCTTCGATAAAAAAAAAAGAAGCAAAGGTTTCTTTTGGGATAATTACACATCCATTAGCCGATGGTTCTCCAAACTAAAATAAATGAAAAATCAAATTAGATTTTCTACTTGCAACAAATATTTACACATTTGTGTATAATATTATTATTTTTACCTGTCTAGCTAATTCCATGCTAGAATCAAAACTCCCGTAGTAGGGAGAGCTTGTTTGTGAGCTCCACCATGATGGGGTTGCCCACTTTTGGAGATCGGGCCTAGGCTATGCTTAACACATTTTGTTGACTTAAGACATGTCAGACTCAATATCCTATTGAGTCGGGCCTAGGCTATGCTTTTGTAATTTTCCCTTGACCTGCTCATTTGATAGAACGACTTGACCTGTTGACACTTCTATAACAAATGGTTGAACAATGAATTAGATATGCTCAAAGACCAAATTCAGATGGTGCTATAACTGATGGTTCGACTATTTTGGGCTAATTGGTAGGAACCATCGATAACTTTTGTTTGCCACATATGGTCCATGCAATGTGGCTCACAACACACAGGTTGAGATTTTTGGGATCCTCCAAGCTCTCATCTTCACCTAGGAGGCCTTGGGTGCCTTGAGGATTTGGCAGAAATAAATTTAACTATTTACATAACAGTCCAAAGCTTGCAAGCTTCTACCTAAAATTTTATATTATTAGAAGGTAATAGTTTGTGTTATGGTAGTTCTTAGCAAACATTTTAAAGTCGTGTTCATGTGCACAAATGCATGCACACACCCACAAAACACGTGCAATGCCCACACACACACTCCAACCATACACGACATTGCATGTACACGGCATTTCATGTACGTCCCTACCCAAACATGCATGCTCGTGCCAACATGCATGCACACACTCACACATGTATATTAGTGCCTTGCCCCATCTATTTGGCTTGTCAGATCTGAAAACACAGAAGAAGAGTGACACCAATGGCCCTCTCAGATCTGAAACCATCGTCTACCGCAACTTGTTTATGGAGATTTGTGTAAAGATTGGTGTAGGAAAGGCAATGTGAGAGAATGTTCTCTGAGGTGGTTGCTGGTGCTGATATGGAGGTGAGAACTGGTCAATGGAGACCTGCTGAGATCAAGAGAGGATGTAAGAAAAGCTTATGAGAAAAGTGTCTAAAAAAGAGGTTTGTCATTGAGAGGTTCATGGCAAACTGAAATCCATCCAGGCGATAGGCCATCATGGTCTCTGAGATAACTGGAAAATAGAAAGATCAAATTTGGATGGAGATCGGAGGTCTTCTAGCTCATTATGGCTCGTTGATTGTCACATGGAAGACACATGGATGATGGAAAGGAAAGTGAAAATGTCCAAGTGTGAAAGAGCATTGAATTAAAAATGCAGTAAAAGAAAAATAGTGAAAAAAATCAATTGGATAGTGCTAATGATTCAGATTTAAGATTAGACTGAGGTTTCCAGATCTCAGGTGTAGTAGGTAGCTGTTGAAGTGAAAAATTTTCGAAGAGATAAACGGCATTGTCATATGCCATCACATAATCGGCATGGGGTGTATTAGGCTACCCTATTACAAAATTTAGCCTTGAAAGAGGCTCTGCAGAAAGCCAATAAAAAGCTCATATACAGTTTTTAAAGGCGACACAACTCCTTAAAACATACCGTTGGAGTATTTTCAAGTGCTTACTACTGACTTTATTAAAGACAGTTATAAGAATGGGAAGAATAAAAGAGATGAGTGAAAGAGTGAGAGTCATGGAGCAGCAAGCCTAAAAATACACAATCCTGCAAGATACAGGGTCTTTTGTAGCAAGTTTTAATAAGTAAGAGTTTGTCCCATAGGGAAGTTGATCTTAAGCTCCAAGGGAGCCATCTTTAGTAGGCCCTCGAAATCTGGCTATAGATCTGGCAATCCTAAATGGAAGGGGATTTAGTGTCACTAAAATCTAAATTCCAAGGTATCCTAATGTCTAAACTATAGAAAGGGTTAAGAAAGAAGGTGGAGTGAGAAAATAAATATAAAAGGGTGAGAAGTATGTTATGCAGTTTAGATCTGGTGGATTTCATAACTCAGATTCAGATCTGCTGCTATAGAAGTCATGTCCACTGGTTACGTTGTCACCATTGAGGAGAAAGAATCCGACTCATCTCTGTGCTATGATCCAATCCCTTTATGGCTATAACCTGTCCACTTTAATGGTCACAGAATATTTAATTGGGAAACCACAGTCCAGAGATGGGTTAGAACAAGTTTATCATTGTAGGCACTACTTCATCCAGGCTACAAGCTCAAGAGTCCGTAGGGAACCTCAACCTCTAAAGTGCTATGTGTGGGGCTAGGCTTGTATGGGAGCATGTTAGCCCAGACACATAGAACCAACAAGAGTTTGAGTGCAGCCTTAGATCCAGCTATCCACTGCTTTAGAGAAGCTACAATGATCCAGTCGCAAGCCTACAATCTCTATAACCAAACCAGATCTGCCATCTGATGGCGGGTCATCCCAGATATAGGGGAGTCTGCTTCTGCACAATCTCTCACAGGGCTACAAGCACAAATGCAGAGAAAGACAATCCGTCTTGAGTCTGTGGATTGGCTTCACCCTAAGGCTATAACCTGTCCTCTTAAATGGTCACAGACTATCCCAGAGGCTATCCTCCTCACAAGCTCAAGATAGAACAAGAAACATTACTGCCACCACCATGTTCACAAGGCTACAAAAGCTCATTGTTCCCATGGGGATTTCAGATCTAGTGGGTCCTGTGGTGGGGCTAGGCTTGTATGGGAGCATGTTAGCCCAGACACACAGGTCACTTAGATCTGAGTGAACCACAGTCACAGTCCTCCATTGCTTACAATACATCATAGCAGTGGAGGATCTCAAGATAGCAGCCTTGCACAGAACAACTCACAAACAGAAATCTCATAAATGTAAAACACCCTATTGTAAAATTCCATTAATCTATCCCAAATAACCATACATAGGCATAGCCAGCAAATGTTGGACTATGGAGAGAAGAAAAAGATAAAAAGAAACTACCTAAACCTAACCTACACTTACTGGAAACCTACAGCCGATTCCAGAAGAAGAAAACTAAATTCTATCTAAGAAGAGAAGACAAGAGCCCCTAAACCTAAACCAGGCTTAGGTTTATATAGCAGTCAGCTTGGCGGCACATTAGGGTTAGGAAACCCTATTTTTAACGATGCCACATGGCCTGATACTATTCCTTGGATGCCTCGGGGCGCATGCACGGGAATTGGAGCATTGGAATGCGTGCCCTGATTGTTAGAAGTTCCCAGAATGTCCTCTGCAGAAGTGAGGGAGAGTTAGAGTTTAGAGCCTCGCCAGGTAGTACTGGCTTCCAAGATATTCGTGTGGTAGAACAGTCTTCGCGAGATTGGATCAGCTTGAAATTCAAGCCATCGCGAGATTGTCTTAGTTGCGGTTGAAACAGTCGCGTGATAGAGCATTGAATTCTCGCTGGATTGCTCTGGTCTTCGCGAGATTGCACTTTCCTTCTGAATGGCGCGGGAACTAGGTGAGCATTTCATTTCCCAGTGGATCTTCGCGAGGATCCTTGCGAGGCCGTGATGTGCATTAGTTTTTGAACTGCGCGAGAGTTTTTTCTAAAGTTTTGTATCCTGCAGCTATTGCGCGACAGCTTCTCGTAGAGATACCTGGAGCTCTTTCTCTCCTCAGCTGATCTGAGTGAACCACGTGAGGTATGAGAGCTGCTTTTCTTGAGCTGCGTGAGACTGCGCGAGTATTTATATTTGAGCTTTGCGAGAGCTGCCTGAAGTATAATTCTGAAACCCGACTGCGCGAGAATAGCATGGATAATTGGAAATGAAGGCTTGGGAAGCTCGCGAGGACTGCGCGAGGCTTAACTTCTAAATCTTCTGAAGCCTAAGGAAACTGTGCAAGGTTCAAATCTTTGTCTGGATTCAGCTTTCACCCTTCTGAGGGGGTTCTGGGGGAAAAGTGGGCTCCTTAACAGGGTTCAGACTTTATTGCAGCGGCTGTTTATTACCTACAGAAATGATTTAACACAAATTTATTAGATGGCTAAGGGTCTAATAGAGGCTAAGTTAAGGGGTGAAAAGTGGTACTTTTCAGGTCTTAACACACCCCCAAACCAAATCTTTGCTAGTCCCTTAGCAAGGCAACACTAAAAATCTACAGAAATTAACTGCCACTTTCGTAGGGAGAACGGATACATTTAGCATATGTACCAAGCCTTTTAAACCCCTAGGTGATCCCTAGTGGAGGAGTGAAGTCTCCTGAAGGTTTTCAGTGAAGATACCCACAAACTTCTCAATAACACAGTTAATAGTAGTGCAAGATTGTCAAGTTAGTAGTCAAGAAATAGAGTATCAGTTCACTCTTGAATGAATAAAAATATAGGAAATTTAAAATACATTGTTTACATAGATGTTTAAGCAACATAAACTTCTCATGATAGCACAGTATTTCTAATCAGTTCACAACAGGGGAAACTACACATGTTTGTTAGCACTGAGCTCATCATTAAATTAAAAATTAGGTTGTAGGTCATGCCCAACACATTCAATATCAGACCCAAAACTCTCCAGGGCATACTCTCACAAAGAACTTTTGAGGGTTTCATTGTCTCTCAAGCTCAAGAGCAATTACATCCCCCAAATGGGTCTGTAAGCATGAGCATAGGCATAGCATTCAAGTTCTGGCATCTTTGGCAGATCTTCACCATAGATTGGACAACTCATTATCTCCACATGACAGCTCATTCAACTTTGGATCACAAGGGCTTAAACTGGGTTGTAATGTGGCTTATGGTATTGGGTTATAAAAGGAATTGGAAGGTTGAAAAAGGGATTTGAAATTGAGAAATCAGTAGGTGAAGGAGGTGGTTCATGACTTCACCTTCTTTAATTCAGCTCCTTTCATCTTCTTTGAAATCTTCAGATTTGAAGTGATCAGTTTCTCCTCTTGTTTGACTTGTTTCCAATGAATGTTTCCTCTTGATTCCTCTCTTACTCCTCTTCATTATTGATTTCTTTTCTTTCTTGCAGTTTTCTTCTTTTTATTGATTTTCTGTTTTTGCTTTGATGAATTGCCACTTTTTTTGTTTTTTTACACTGCTAGAACTTCAGATAATTCTTCTCCACTCATCCAATGTTGACCCTAGTTAGCCCATCTTTAACTCTTTGTCCTTTACCTTCTGAATTCTCAGAGTGAGGCTAAGGTTAAATCAGATCCATAGGTTCAGGTGCAAATACTCAGGTGTGTTTTAAAGAAATTTGGACTTTAAAACTCAAAGAGTGTATAAACAAGGGCAGTTGCTTTAGGGTTTGGTCTGTTTGGGTTCAAACTGTCCAAGAGAAGGCCTTGATCCTTTCCTAAGTGTCATGAGTGTTGTTAGTTGTTTCAACTTGGAGTTACCTAACTTCTAGTGAACACATTGACTCAGCCAGTCGTTAAAGCTAGAAGAAATTTGCCTCAATCTCTCCTCAAAATAAAAAAAATATTTGTAGGCCCAATTCTCGCTGATTATGGTCTTCCTTTGAACTTTTAAGTATGTCCTTACCTTTTTCTCTCTTCAATGATTCACTAAGTGCTGATACCAGTGAGTTATCTTGGTGTTCTCATCATGGAAATGTGAAATTTTAGAAATTTATAATGTTTAAAGATCTGTAAAAAGTTGTAAATTCCTTAATTTTCATAATTCTTGGGTGATCACAGATCCATTTCTATGTTACTCACGTGATTCTACTGCACATTAAGTTAACTATCTTATTGGCAGGCCTACCTTCCACACCCCCAAACCTATGAGGAGTAGTGTCCTCACTGGTGCAGAGGTGATAAAAAGCAGGAGAATCCTTGAAGTCAGACAAAAATATTCACAAAAGAGAAAAGATACACAGAAAATGCAAACTGCATAGTATAAAAGTAAAAGAAACTTTCATTGAAAGAAAAGAGAAAATATGACAAAAAGATGAAAATAGAAAAGAGAAAATGGGGGGGTTCAAGTTGTAGCCTGGGGAGGGTTTGAGGAAGATGGAGGGGGAGATTTAGATGGTGCCATTTTTCTTTTCTTCTTTTCTCTCCTCTTTCTTCTTCTTTTTGTTTTCTTCCTTGGCAATGATTCGCTGAACCTCTTCATACTCATCCCAGAGAAATTGCAATGGGTCTAGTTCCTTTGGCGGTGGGGGATCATCCCAAACGGGATAAAATTTGATGGGGAAACCAAAGGGACCGTCATCCTCCATTAGTGGGAGTATGGGTGGATTTCTAGAGTTAGAACAGGACGGATGAGATGAAAGGGGATGAAAAGCCGCTTTAAAAGGGATGGACGAGGGAATATGAAACGGCGGATTTGAAATTGTGCCCCTTTTTACAGTTGGCAATAAATGGGTCCTGAGTGGGGAAAGAAGAAAGGACACAAATGACTCTTTGGAAAAGAGAGGTAGCATTAATTGAATGTCCCAAGATAGGCATAGAGGTAGGTGGAACGCACGGGGAACCTCTCGAGGAGCAATAAGTGAAGAGGAAAGGGCATCGCTCGCACAGCTGAGCTTGGGATTTTCGTGAGGTACTCTGTACATGGCGCAGCAAATTGAAGAAGAAGTCAATGCAATCCTTGAGGCAGGTATTTGCACAAAATGATATGAACACCATCTCCGCGACGTGGAGTATTGGTTCAAACAAAAATATATCCCCCAAAAACTCTTCTCCATGAAAGGCAAAAAGGAAGAACAATAAAAATAACCCATAATCAGAAAGAAGTACAGAACAGAGCAATAAACATACCTAGAATTTCTGTTAAAGTGCAATAAAAATTGTTACAAGTGTAAATACAAAAAGAAAAACCTAAGAAATAATCTAGAATCTAGGATCTAATCGGACTCAGAATCGGTAAGGAAATTCCAGCCCATCTTTTTCGCCTGTGCCTTAAGGGCTGCCTTGTCTGCTTTCTTCTTTTCCTCCCTCTCCTGTTTCCTTTCGGCCGTAGTTTTGGGATCTTTTGGCATTCGCACCCTCATTTTTGGTTGCTTGGGAGGCTTTGGTTCCTGGGGTGCTTGAGGGGCTTCGCCCTTACGCTGAGCAGGGGGGGTGGCAGGGGATTTTCCTTTTCTTTTACTTGGGGCTTCAGCTTCTGCAGGGGTGACCACTGGGGATTTCTCTTTTCCTTTAGCTGTGGGTTCCATAGTGGGGACCACAGGTGACTTTCCTTTGCCAGTGGTCTCAGGTTTGGCAGGGGCATGTGTTGCGATCTCCAGATGTGCTTACTTTATTTGTTGGTGGTAAAAGCAATTTAAAATCAAAGTAAAATAGGGGATGAAATCAGCACAACTAAGAAATCTTAGACCTGCAAGATACAGGGTCCATTTGTAGCAAGTATTGATAAGTAAGAGTTTGTCCCACAGGGAAAGGTGATCTACAGCTCCAAGGGAGCCATCTCTAGTAGTCCCTCTAGATTTGACTACTGATCTGGCAGTCCTAAAAGGAGGGGAGTTTAGGGTCACTTATTCTAAGTATCCTAAGGTAGCCTAATGAACAAACTACAGAAAAGGGTTGAGAAGATGGATGGAGTGAGGGAAAATAAATATAAAAGGGTGAGAAATATGATATTGGGTTCAGATCTACTGGAATTTATGACTCAGATCCAGATCTGCTGGTATAGAAATCCTGTCCAATGGCTACATTATCACCAACGAGGAGAAAGAATTTAACTCATCCCTGTGCCATGATCCAATCCCTTAAGGTTATAACCTGTCCACTTAAATGGTCACAGACTATCCCATAGGGGAACCACACTCCAGAGATTGGTCAAAACAAGTTAATCATTGTAGGCACTACTTCATCCAGGCTACAAGCCCAGGAATTCATAGGGAACCTCAACCTCTAAAGCTCTATGTGTGGGGCTAAGGCTGTATAGGATTATGATAGCCCGGACACATAGAACCAGCAAGAGATTGAGTACCACCTTAGATCTAGCTGTCCATTGCTTGAGTGGGCCTACAATGGTCCAGTCACAAGCCTACAATCTCCATACCCAGGTCAGATCTGCCATCTGATGGTGGATCTATACTAATATGGGGGAGTCTGCCTCTGTACAATTTCCTACCAGGCTACAAGCTCAAGCTCGGAGAAGAAGGATCCATTTTGGATCGGCGGATTGGATTCACCCTAAGGCTATAACCTGTTCACTTAAATGGTCACAGATTATCCCAGAGGCTATCCTCCTCACGGAGCCCAAAACAAAACAAGAATATTGCTGCCACCACCATGGTCACAAGGCTACCAGCTCAGGCTTCCATGGGGATTTCAGATCTAGTGGGTCCTATGGTGGGGCTAAGGCTGTATAGGACCATGATAGCCCAGACACAGGTCACTTGGATCTGAATGAGACCTTAGAATCAGTCCTCCATTGCTTTGAATCACAGCCAAAGCAATGACGGATCACAAGGCAGCAGCCTTGCACAGAGCAACTCACAAACACATGAATCCCATAAAAGTACAACACCCAATCACAAATTCCATTAATCTAATCTTAATAAGCATACAAAGGCATGGCCAGCAAGTGCTGGGCCATGGAGAGTAGAAGAAGAAAAAGGAAAACTAATTACGGCTACAGAAAAACAAGACTACAATGCTAAAAACAAAATAGAGCAAAAACTGAACTCTTCCAGCCTCTTTTAACCTAAACCAGGCTTAGGTTTATATAGCAGTGGGTGTGGCGGTGCATTAGGGTTAGGAAACCCTAATTTTAGCGATGCTACGTGGCCTATTAATGATCCTCGGATGCCTCAGGGTGCGTGCACAGAGATTTGAGTGTGGGAGTGCGTGCCCTAATCCTTAAAAATTCCTAGAAAGTTCTCTGCAGAATGATGGAAGTTGGAGTTCAGAGGTTCGCCAAGTTGCAGTCGATTCCCAGACTTGTCGCGTGGTAGCTCTATTCTTCGCGTGGTTGAGTTTAACATTAAAACTTCAAATGTCGTGGGGTTGTAGCTTCTTAATGCTTTGAGCAGTCACGAGGTAGGTAGTTAAGCTCTCGCTGGATTGGGCTTCGCGCAGTTGGATTGCTACTTGTGAATAGCGCGAGAACTGCGCAAGTATTCCATTTCACAATAGATATTCGCGAGGCTAACTTCTGACTTCGCGAAGCTGCTTTCTTCCTGAACCGTGCGACAACTTCTTTTCTTGATAGATCTTCGCGAGGATCCTCGCGATAGCTTTGAGGCTTTTCTGAACTGTACGATAGGTTCTCTTGACATTTGCATCCCGCGGCTACTGTGCGACAGTTGCGCGAAGAATCTCCTGAAGCTCTCTCCTCAGCGGTTCTGAGTGAACTACGCGAGGTTGATTTCAGGTCTTCTTGAACTGCGCGAGACTACGCGACCATTTACTCCTGCACTTCGCGAAGCATAGTTTTCTGAATCCTTTGAATCTTTGTTAGCTGCGCGAGGCTTGCTTCAGGTCTGGATTCATGGCTCATTCTTCTGAGGGACTTCTGATGCCAATACAGGCTCCTTAACATGATTTCTGGCCTTATTGCACTGCTATTTATTATCTACAGAAAACCCTTAACAAAACTTTATTAGATGGCTAAGGGTCTAATCAAAGGCTAAGTTAAGGGGGGAAAAGTGGTACTTTTCAAGTCTTAACACACCCCCAACCCTAATCTTTGCTAGTCCCTTAGCAAAGCTACATTAAAATAACTACAAAATTTAAATGCCACTTTCGTAGGGAGCATAGATACATTTAGCATATGTACCAAGCCTTTTAAACCCCTAGGTGATCCCTAGTGGAGGAGTGCAGTCTCCTGAGGGTTTTCAGTGAAGACACCCACAAACTTCTCAGTGAGACAGTTAATAAAAAGGCATTATTATCAAGTGAGTAGTCAAGAAACAGAGTTAGTTCACCCTTGAATCATTAAAAATATAAGAAATTCAAACACATTGGCTGCACAGAAATTTAAACAGTATAAGCTTCTCATGAAAGCACAACATTTCCAATCAGTTTACACCAAAGACACTACACATGTGTATCAACATTGAGCACATCACTGGATCAAAAATTAGGTTGTAGATCATACTTAATGCATTTAATATCAGACCCAAAACTCTCCAAGGCATACTCTCATAAAGAACTATTGAGGGTTTCATTTTCTCTCAAGCTCAGGAGCAGTTACATCCCCCAAATGGGTCTGTAAGCATGAGCATAGGCATAGCTCTGAAGTTCTAGCATCATTGATAGATCCTCACCATAGATTGGATAACGTTTTATCTCCACATGACAGCTCACTCAACTTTGGATCACAAGGGGTTTAACTGGGCTATAATGTGGCTTATAGAGAGGGGGTTAAAAAGAATGGAAGGTTGAAAAGGGGTTCAAAATTGAGAAATCAGTAGGTGAAGGAGGTGATTCATGACTTCACCTTCTTTAATTCAGCTCCTTTCATCTTCTTTGAGGTTTTCAGATTTGAAGTGATCAATTTCTCTTCTTGATTTTGATTTTTCCAATGAAAGTTCCCTCTTGACTCCTCTCTTACTCCTCTTCATTATTGTTTTTGTTTCTTTTTTATGCATTTTTCTTCTTTTTATTTTGTTTTTACTTTTATGAAATGCCACCATTTTCTCAGTTACCATACTGCCAGAATTTGAGGTACTTCTTCTTTTATTCACCTAATGTTGACCATAGTTAGTCCATCTTCAACTCTTGTTCCTTTACCTTCTGAATTCTCAGAGTGAGGGTAAGGTTAAATCAGATACATAGGTTCAGGTGCAAGTACTCAGGTGTATTTTGAAGAAATTTAGGATTTAAGGCTCAAAGGGGGTATGGACAAGGGCAGTTGCTTAAGGTTTGTCTGTTTAGGCTCAAACTGTCCAAAGGAAGGCCTTGATCCTTTCCTAAGTCTCATGAATGCTGTCAGTAGTTTCAACTTGGAGTTGCCTAACTTCTAGTGAGCACAGTGACTCAGCCAGTCCTTAAAGCTAGAAGAAATTGTCTTAGTCACTCCTCAAAGAAAAAAAATAATTTTGTATAGGCCCAGATCTCACTGGTTATGGTCTTCCTTTGAATTCTTAAGTATGTCCTTACCTTTTTCTCTCTCTAATGATTCACTAAGTGCTGATACAAGTGAGTTTCCTTGGTGATCTCATCATGGAGATGTGAAATTTTAAAAGTTTATACTGTCTAAAGTCTGGAAAACATTTTTAATTTCATTATTTTTCTGATTCTCCAGTGAACATGGTTCCATTTCCATATTACTCACATGATTCTGCTGCACTTAGGTTAACTATTCCATTGGCAGGATTTGCCTGCCACACCCCCAAACCTATGAGGAGCAGTGTCCTCACTGGTTCAAAGGCGGGTGTGCAGCAAATTTATTATCAGAGAAAAGAAAATAGCAAGAATGAAAACAAACAATAATGGGGAACTTCACAGAATAATAGGAAAAGATAAGAAAAAAAAAGAAAAAAAAAAACACAATGCACAATTCTGTGAATCAAGTTAATGAAAGATCCCCTTGCCCCTCAAGGTTTGAGGATCCTTCACGAATCAAAAATTGGGCCTTGGGATTAACCACTGGTTGACTGGGCAACCTCCCCTCCTTTCTTTTAGCTAAGGCATTCGCTAGTTGGCCAATCTGCTCTTCCATCTTCTTTATGCTCTGACCATGAGAATTCATAGTCTGAGCGACAGACCCCAGGTTTTGCAGTGAGGTCAAGACCTGGTCCTCGAAAGAAGTATTTCTGGGTTGAGATGGGGGTAAGACCAATTGATTTTATTGCTGATGGGGCTGCTGCTGGTGTTGGAAATTAGACCTAGGGGCATATCCCTGATTGAACTGATGCTGAGGCCTTTGGGGTAAAGCCAACATTTGCTGGGGCTGCATATACTTGTCTTGCCTCCACCTCAGATTTGGGTGGTCTCTCCATTGGTAACCAGCATTTTGGTGCTGGTATCCATATGGATGTCTGTTGTAGCCACCAGATTGTTGCTGGCCAAAAGATTGCTTGAAGATGTTCCAATACCAATTCAGGATATTGCCCTGCAGATGGACATTCCTCTACTGTGTGCTGTGGCGACTGGCATATCAGACATGACTCCACCACTTGAGCAACCCTTCTGGGTTGCATCACAGTCAGTAATTTGTCAAACTTCAAAGAGAGGTTTTCCATCTACAGCTGTAGGTCATTGTTCCCAGACACCTCATAAACTTTTCCTCTTAACGATGCGGCAAGCTCCACTTTTGACACAGACTCCTGACTAGTTCTTGCCAGGGATAGCTTTTGAAAATCATTTTCACTGATTACTTCAAACAATTCCCATGCCTCATCAGTAGTCTTGAGCATGTAGGTTCCACCACAAGAGGCATCAACCATATCTCTATTTTTTTCATCAATCCCATTGTAGAACCTTTGTACAAGCTACCAGTCTGGGATCTTGTGGTGGGGGCATTGTTAGAGCATTTCCTTAAACCTATCCCAGGCTTGATTAAAATCCTCAGTTGGGGATTGGGCGAAAGCAAGAATTTCTTTCCTCAACTGGCTCGTTTTGGTCTCAGGGAAGAACTTTGTCAGGAACTTGGTCTGTAGGTCTTTCCAAGATGCAATGCTATTGTTGGGAAGAGTGGCCAACCAAGTACTAGCCCTATCCTTCAGAGAGAAGGGAAAGAGCCTGAGCCTTGTAGCCTCAGGTCCCAAACTAGCGATATTGAATGTGGTGCACAAGGCCAAAAATTGGTCAATATGCTTGTAAGGGTCCTCCTTGCTAAGCCCATGGAAAGAGGGCAGCATCTGGATGATGGAAGTTTTAATTTCATAATTCCCCTGAACATCAGGGAATTGAATGCTAAATGGAGAGTTATAGTCATCCGTAGCATTCAACTCCTTGAGAGTTCTGGGTTGTTCTTCACCCATGAGTACAGTCTCAGATTCAATTGGGGGCTCTACTGTGGTGTGCCTATTCCTTCTAAGTCTTCTACCCCTTTCTAGCTCAGGGTTGAAAGGCTCTAAAGTAGGACTAAGAGATCTCCTATCTAGCATACAAACACACCACCAGCAGGGCCAACTCCTTGCAGGCACATTGCACTTGACTCAAAGAATTTTTCTAACAAATTTGAGGCTATTTAAGAAAACATAAATTTACAACTATCCTAAATACTGCTATGGAAATTGTAAGAGAAATAGACAGAGTTTTAAAGGTTTGGAGAATTTACAAACAGAGGTAGCTAATCTCCAAATGCAGTCCACTGTTCTTCTCTGCTGCTATCTAGTTCTGTAAGAAAGATTCAAAATTACATCAGCAGTATCAATTATTCAAAGCTACAAAGAATAATAAAAATACAAAAACTAAGGGTCTACTAATAGATCATCTTTCCCCAGCAACGGCGCAAAAAACTTGTTGCGATCTCCAGATGTGCTTACTTTATTTGTTGGTAGTAAAAGTAATTTAAAATACAAGTAAAATAGGAGATGGAATCAGCACAACTGAGAAATCTTAGACCTGCAAGATACAGGGTCCATTTGTAGCAAGTTTTGATAAGTGAGAGTTTGTCCCACAGGGAAAGGTGATCTACAGCTCAAAGGGAGCCATCTCTAGTAGTCCCTCCAGATCTGACTACAGATCTGGCAGTCTTAAAAGGAGGGGAGTTTTGGGTCACTTATTCTAAGTATCCTAAGGTAGCCTAATGAACTAACTACAGAAAAGGGTTGAGAAGATGGATGGAGTGAGGGAAAATAAATATAAAAGGGTGAGAAGTATGCTATTGGGTTCAGATCTGCTAAAATTTATGACTCAGATCCAGATCTACTGGTATAAAAATCCTGTCCAATGGCTACATTATCACCAACGAGGAGAAAGAATTCAACTCATCCCTGTGCCATGATCCAATCCCTTAAGGTTATAACTTGTCCACTTAAATGGTCACAGACTATCCCATAGGGGAGCCACACTCCAGAGATGGGTTAAAACAAGTTAATCATTGTAGGCACTACTTCATCCAGGCTACAAGCTCAGGAATCCATAGGGAACCTCAACCTCTAAAGCTCTATGTGTGGGGCTAAGGCTGTATAGGACCATGATAGCCCAGACACATAGAACCAGCAGGAGATTGAGTACCACCTTAGATCTAGCTGTCCATTGCTTGAGTGGGCCTACAATGGTCCAGCCACAAGCCTACAATCTCCATACCCTGATCAGATCTACCATCTGATGGCGGGTCCATACTAATATGGGGGAGTCTACCTCTGTACAATCTCCTACCAGGCTACAAGCTCAGGCTCGGAGAAGAAGGATCCATTTTGGATTGACGGATTGGATTCACCCTAAGGCTATAACTTGTCCACTTAAATGGTCACAGACTATCCCAGAGGCTATCCTCCTCACGAAGCCCAAAATTAAACAAGAATATTACTACCACCACCATGGTCACAAGGCTACCAGCTCAGGCTTCCATGGGGATTTCAGATCTAGTGGGTCCTGCGGTGGGGCTAAGGCTGTATAGGACCATGATAGCCCAGACACATAGGTCACTTGGATCTGAATGAGACCTTAGAATCAGTCCTCCATTACTTTGAATCACAGCCAAAGTAATGGCGGATCACAAGGCAGCAGCCTTACACAGAGCAACTCACAAACACATGAATCCCATAAAAGTCCAACACCCAATCACAAATTCCATTAATCTAATCTTAATAAGCATACAAACGCATGGCCAACAAGTGCTGGGCCATGAAGAGAAGAAGAAGAAAAAGGAAAACTACTTACGGCTACAGAAAAATAAGACTACAATGCTAAAAACAAAATAGAGCAAAAACTAAACTCTTCCGACCTCTTTAAACCTAAAGCAAGCTTAGGTTTATATTGCAGTGGGTGTGGCAGCACATTAGGGTTAGGAAACCCTAATTTTAGCGATGCCACGTGGTCTATTAATGATCCTTGGATGCCTCGAGGCGCGTGCACAAAGATTTGAGCGTGGGAGTGCATGCCCTAATCCTTGGAAATTCCCAGAAATTCCTCTACAGAATGATGAAAGTTGGAGTTCAGAGGTTCGCCAGGTTGCCGTCGATTCCCAGACTTGTCGCGTGGTAGCTCTGTTCTTCGCGTGGTTGAGTTTAACATTAAAACTTCAAACGTCATGGGGTTATAGCTTCTTAATGCTTTGAGCCGTCGCGAGGTAGGTAGTTAAGCTCTCGCTGGATTGAGCTTCGCGCGGTTGGATTGCTACTTGTGAATAGCGCGAGAACTATGCGAGCATTCCATTTCACAATAGATCTTTGCGAGGCTAACTTCTGACTTCGCGAGGCTACTTTCTTCCTGAACCGCGCGACAACTATCTTTTCTTGATAGATTTTTGCGAGGATCCTCACGATAGCTTGAGGCTTTTCTGAATTGTGCGACAGGTTCTCTTGACATTTGCATCCCACGGCTACTGCGCGAAGAATCTCCTGAAGCTCTCTCTCCTCAGTAGTTCTGAGTGAATTACGCGAGGTTGATTTCAGGTCTTCTTGAACTGCACGAGATTGCTCGACCATTTACTCCTGCACTTTGCGAGAGCTGCGCGAGGTTGTGCTTCTAAAGCTCTTCTGTTACTCAACTACGTGAGCACTTGTTGTGAAGTCTTGGGACGCTCGCGAGGATTGTGCAAAGCATAGTTTTCTGAATCCTTTGAAGCTTTGTCAGCTGCGCGAGGCTTGCTTCAGGTCTGGATTCATGGCTCATTCTTCTGAGGGACTTCTGATGCCAATACAGGCTCCTTAACATGATTTCTGGCCTTATTGCACTGCTGTTTATTATCTACAAAAAATACTTAACAAAACTTTATTAGATGGCTAAGGGTCTAATCAAAGGCTAAGTTAAGGGGTGAAAAGTGATACTTTTTAGGTCTTAACAGCATGCACCTCTTCAGACTGGGCAGCGGGCTCTTTGCCAATTTTTAGAGGGACAACTTTGGGTGCAGACCTCTTGGCTGTGACTTTTCTCCTTTGAGGATAAGTTTGTTCTTGTGGAGGTGCAGTAGAGGCCTTGGGAGGTGGAGGCTACTCAGTAGGTGCAGGCTGCTTAGTAGATGCAGCAGGAGCTTTTCCCTTTTCTGGTTTGGTTTTAGGTGGTGCCTCCTCAGACTGGGCAGGTGGAGCTGGAGTAGCAGTTGGCGCAGGCTGAGGCATGTGAATATTGAGTGGGGTTGGGTGGTATGGTTCATTTCTGGCAGCGGCCAAGGCAAATTCCAATGTGGCTATCTGGACTTTAAATTTTAGGGCATTAGTCTCCTGGATCTCCTTTTAGATCTTTTAGATTTCTTTTGCATTATTAAGCCACTTTTCAAACATCCTTGCCTGGGCCTTCGCTGCTGCAGCATTGCTTTTCTCATACTCCCAGTTTATGTGATAGTAGGTAGCTAAGGCCTTCGTCTTTTGATATTCCTCCACAATCTTTTTCCATCCCATGGAGATGCCCAGTAGTTGCTCGTTGTGGGCCTCCGTCATCTCATCAATTTTCTCTAGCAAGGGGGTCTCAATTGACTGGCATAGCATGACCATGCCCCTAAGAACATCCTTCCTCAGGTAAGCTTATCTTTCATGTGTTGTGGGATGGTGAGGTAAGGAGGGCTATAGAAATGATGTTTTGGGGCAATTGGGAGATAGGAGGTGGAAGGAGCAGTATGTGCTTGGTCTTGGGATGGGAAGGAGGGGAAATGACAGTATGGAAATCAAATGGTGGAGGAATGGTGTCAGGTTCTAGGTCAGTTTGGGTGGATTTGGAAGAGAAGGTGGGAGGGGGTAGGATAAGAGGTGGGATGGAGGGTATAGGGGGGAAAGTGAAGGGTGTAGGCTCAACAATAGTTGGGGATGATGGGGGAAGGGAAATTAGAATGGTGAAAAGGGGTAAAGGAAATGGGTGGGGAAGAGGTAATGGTGAGGGTGGGAGGGGTAATGGGTCAAGGGGGAAATCTGTTTGGGTGTGGCTGTCAGTGGACAGGACTAGGGAGGTTGATGTGGATGGGGTAGGGATGGGTGAAGTGGTTAAGGTTTGTAGAGTGGATTGGATGGAAGTGATTTCAACCTGTATTTGGTCCTGTTTGTGGGTATTGGTTGCTAACTGGGCTTGAATGTCTTGGATAAGGGGTAGGATGAGGGTTAGTGGGTCAAAGGTAGGAGGTGGGGTTTGGGAGGAAGAGAGTACTGGTTGGAAAGGGGAGGAAGGAGCATGATGGAAAGTGGAGGGAGGGGAAGAATGGGGTGCTGGGGAGTGGGGCTGTGAAGTAGTTGGGGAGTATGGCAGAGGAGTGCAGGAGGCAGGCAAGGTTTCAAGGAATGTAGAGATGAATGCTTGGAAGCCTATGGAAGTGTTAAGGGTTAAGTCAAGGTCTGGGAGAGGTGGGATGGTAGATATGGCTGGGGTGGTGGTTTGTTCAAGGTGGGGTGGTTCAATGAGGATGGAAGATATTGTGGGTGATGTCTGGGAGATGGTTGGTATTGTTGGTGATGTCTGGGAGATGGTTGGGCTGGTCTGAGTAGGTTTTCGTTTTTTATAGGAGATGAGTGGGGGACTGTCAGGCTTAGTTAGAAGTGAGGGTGGAATTGTGGCAATGTAGTGTGGTAAGGTAGGGGATGGTGAGTCCTCCCATGGACCAAGCACAGGGGAAGGTGGAGTGGGCATGGAAAGTGGAAACAGAGGGGAGTGAGAGATGGATGCAAAGGGAGTAGAGGCTGCAGGAATCAGAGGTGGAGGTGGTGTGGGTGCTGCTACAGGGATGGGAGTAATGATCTCTGGAGGCACCTCCTTTGTAGCAGGGGCAGAGCCTGATGCAGCAGCTGCTGCTAGCTTGGGCACGGTCTGAGCTTCAGCTGTCTTCTTCTTTTGACCCCCAACAAACTTCTGCTGATTCCCCATTGCCTCTTGGCAAAGGTAGTGGGGGTAAGGGTGGAGGTCTGCTCTATCCTTTCTATCTTGTAGCCCCCCTTGATCAGTAGCAAGGTGATGAGTCTTGCATATGGCAGGGTGTGAGGCTTCTTGTTGGATCCTAGCTTCGCCACCACGTCTTTCATAGCTTTAAAAATCAGCCAAGCAGCATGGAAGCCATGGCCCATGTGGTAGGAGTAGACAGCATCCGCAATTGGGGTTCTCCGCTCCAGCTGATGTCCTGAACAATAGATGTTCTTTCGCAGGACCTGATCAATGAACAGCAGTGGAGGCTCTAGTTCCCTCCTTTTGATTGAATCCCTTCTGGCTTTCAGTCCTCTAGTTAGGGCCCTTGCAATCGTGTCAATTGATGCAGTTAGATGGTGGCCATATCCACAGCTAGTATTGAATGCTGCTGGGATGCCCAACACTTCAGCAATCGTCTTCGGGCCCACTAACATATCAAAATCATCAACCATCACCAGGAAGCACTCTTGTCCATCATTGTCGCTCTTGACTTTGATGTGTTGATAGAACAGCTGGACTAGCTTAGGGTAGGCTATTGCTAGAATTTCTCTCATCAGTGGCATCAGGTCCGCTTTGCTAAGAAATTGTATTGCAGGGGCATAGAGAGATTCTTTTTCGAAAAATTGGACATCAAAAGCAGTTTCAGGTTCCAATGGAATTGACTGAAGGAGCTCAAAAGGAGTAGAGAATTTTGTGGTTGGTACCGCCGCCTCCTCAACCACCTCCTTTCCTTTCTTGGGGGACTTTGAAGTCTTGGCCTTTTTGGGGGTTGTCTCTGCAGGGTTCTTCCTTCGCTTTTCTCTTCTGTGTAGATTTTGGAGACATAGCTATCTATGTCTTTTGGTGTAAGCAAATGGAGACTGAGATCTAGGGTTTGGTTTGATCTGACGCACAGGGCACCTCACGACCTCGGAGGGGGGGAAATGGTTGAGGGTGATGCTAGGAACACTTGTATAGATTTGTGGAGTGGATAATGAGCTATAGGAGTGATGCTAGAGGAGAGAAGGGAGAGCGGCAGAAGCTAGGGTTTCGCAGAGGGAAGAAGGAAGCAGATAATGAGAAAGGGACAAAGCACGGGGTAGAAATACTTAACGCGAAGCTCAGTGCACTTTGGAACAGCTGGTCGCGGGGTTGAAAATAAACCTAGCGAGAATGTTAATTACATCAGGATTGCGCGACAATCTCAAATGGTATCTTTGGAGCGCGCAACAGAGTGAGGATAATTCATGTGAATTGCGCGAGCGGTTCCTAAGGCTCTAATTGGATTACGCGAGAGTCTCCCAGTTTATCCTGTGAACCTCGTGATAGACATTTATGGTTCCATGGGAACTGCACGACGTGCGCTCAGATGAACTTGAACTTCGTGACAGCAAATATATGAACCGCGCGAACCTCTCCCAGACTTCCTTTCTAATCTCGCGAGCGCTTCTAAATCTCGCGATAGTCTCCCAGGCATCCATTTTGAACCCAGTGACAGTCAAGTATAAAACAGAGAGCATGTGCTCTGTGTTCTGCCTTGTTTTCATAATTTGCTGAGGTTGAATTCTGGCCAGACCCTCTCCTGTGATTGTCTTTAGACATGTAAGCTCAATCATACACTCAAAGACAACTAAAATGACCGTCCACATTAAGCATTCAACAGAAGCTATCAATTCAAAAGCAATAAGGAGCAAGCGAAGCATCAAAAATTTAAAATAGATAGGCTAAGATTCAGATGAGGCCACTAGCAAATCCTAGAGAATAGAAACTAAAGAAAGCAAGATAAATCAACCAAAAACTAAGTACATATGTTAGAGTAAGGACACAGCTGTGGAATCAGTTTGAAGAAGGATCCCTTTGACAGTGAATGGTGTCCAAAAGGTCGACAGGTTTTTCAAAACAAGGCCTAAGCCTCTGACCATTCACCTTCAAGAGTCTCTCAGACTTAGGTTCCTTGATTTCAACAGCACCAGATGGGGAAACATGCATGCCAATGTAAGGACCTTCCCATCTGGATTTCAATTTGCTTGGAAAAAATTTAAGTTTGGAGTTAAACAACCAAACCTTATCACCAGCATTGAAACTCTTTCTCAATAGCCCTTTATCAAAGAAAGCTTTGGACCTTTCCTTGTAGATCTTGGCGTTGGCATAAGCATCCATCCTTAGTTCTTCCAATTCTGACAGCTGTAGCAACCTGTGATGACCAGCAGAAGTTAGATCTAAGTTTAAATGTTTGATGGCCCAATAGGCCCTGTTTTCTAACTCTACTGGGAGATGACAGGCCTTGCCATAAACCATTCTGAATGGGGACATACCAATGGGAGTCTTATAGGCAGTCCTATAAGCCCAGAGTGCATCATTAAGCTTGTCAGCCCAATCCTTCCTATTAGTCCTCACAGTCTTCTCCAGGATATGCTTGATCTCCCTATTTGAAATCTCAACTTGTCCACTGGTTTGTGGGTGGTAGGGAGTATCAATCCTATGGGTGATAGAATATTTCTTGAGCAAGCTCTCCAAATTTCTGTTACAGAAATGGCTTCCCCCATCACTGATAATGGCTCTAGGGGTACCAAATATGGAGAAGATATGCTGCTTTATGAATTTGAGGACAACCTGATTATCATTAGTTCTTATGGCAATGGCTTCTACCCATTTGGAAACATAGTCCACTGCCACTAAAATGAAATGAAAACCATTTGAAGGAGGAAAGGGGCCCATAAAATCAATACCCCACACATGAAACAATTCTACAACAATGATGGGCTGTAAAGGCATTGAATTTCTTTTAGACAGCCCTCCTAGTTTCTGACATCTTTCACAGGCTTTCCAGTGTATATGGGCATCTTTGAAAAGAGAAGGCCAATAGAAACCACATTGCAACACTTTGTCAGCTATTTTTCTCCCACTAAAGTGACCCCCACAGGCATTTTCGTGGCACATGGCCAGAATAATGGGGACATCACTTTCGGGGACACATTTTCGAATAATTTGGTTTGCACAATACTTGTACAAGTAAGGTTCCACCCAGAAAAAGAATTTGACCTGTGAGAAAAATAGGTCCTTATCCATTTTTGTCCAATGGGAAGGGATCTTGCCTATAACTAGATAGTTGACAATATGTGCAAACCAGGGAACTAAAGATTGGATGGCAAACAATTGCTCATCCGGGAAGACATCATTTGTAGGAAGGTCCTCAACACCTTTTTCCAACATAATTCTGGACAAGTGGTCAGCCACCACATTTTTCTCTACCTTTCTTGTCCTTGATTTCGATGTCAAACTCCTGCAACAGGAGTATCCATCTAATCAATCTGGGCTTTGCATCCTTCTTGGACAGTAGGTACTTTAATGTTGAGTGGTCAGTGAAGATGACAGTTTTAGATCCAAGTAAATAAGGACTAAACTTGTCCACAACAAAAACCACTACCAGAAGCTCTTTCTCAGTGGTTGTGTAGTTCAGTTGAGCTTCAGTAAGTGATTTGTTGAGATATGCAATGACCACAGGCAGCTTATCTTTTCTCTGGCCCAAGACAGCACCTATTGCCAAGTCAGATGCATCACACATCAATTCAAAGGGCAGGGTATAGTCAGGTGTTTGAAGTATAGGGGCAGAGGTGAGGCAAATTTTTAAAGTTTCAAAAGCCTCCAAACATTCAGCAGAGAAGTCAAGGGGCACATCCTGACAGAGCAGGTGACACAATGGCTTAGCAATTTTGTTGATGTCCTTGATAAACCTCCTGTAGAATCCAGCATGGCCAAGGAAGGATCTGATTTGCTTGACTATTCTTGGAGGGGGCAGATTTCTAATGAGGTCAACTTTGGCCTTGTCTACCTCAATTCCATCTTTAGAGACTACATGGCCCAACACAATTCCTTGTGTTACCATGAACTGGCTCTTTTCTCAACTTAAGACCAAATTGGTCTCTTCACATCTTTGTAGCACTTGATGGAGGTGTTGTAGACATTGGTCAAAGCTATCCCCATAGACTAAAAAGTCATCCATGAAAATTTCCAAGAATTTGTCAATCATGTTAGAAAAAATGGCATACATACACCTCTGAAAGGTGGTTGGGGCATTACACAATCCAAAAGGCATCCTTCTGTAAGCAAAGGTGCCAAAAGGACAAGTAAATGTAGTTTTCTCTTGATCAAGGGGGTGTACAGGGATCTGATTGTACCCTGAGTACCCAGCCAACTTGTCCAAGATTTGATCAATAAAAGGGAGAGGAAAGTGGCCTTTTCTGGTCTTGGAGTTGAGTTTTCTATAATCGATACAAACTCTCCAGCCAGTGGTTTCCCTGGCTGGTCTCAACTCTCCAGATTCACTTGTGATTACTGTTATGCCAGATTTCTTGGGTACCACCTGGATTGGTGCCACCCATTCAGAATCAGAGATGGGATAAATTACCCCAGCATCCAGCAATTTAATAATTTCTTTCAGAACCACCTCCTGCATGTGAGGATTAAGTTTCCTCTACATTTACCTGGAGGGTGCTGAGCCTTCCTCTAGGTGAATCCTATGCATACAGATTGATGCATCAATCGCTCCCAGATCAGCAATGGTCCAGTCAATTGCTTTCTTGTGCTTCCTCAGAATTGTTAGCAATTCCTCCTCTTGCTCATTGGTTAGAGAAGAGGAGATAATTACAGGAAGTTTCTCTTCTTTCTCGAGGAAAGCATGTTTTAATGTCTCTGGCAACTTCTTGAGCTCCAGATCAGGGGCTTGTTGTATGGATGGCAGGATTGGTGTGTTGCTGGTTGGAGGAAGGGGCAGCAATTTTGGTTTCCAATTGGAGTGCTGCACTAAGCCTACAGAAGATCTCACTAAGGGTATGTCTTCTGCCATTAACGCTAGGCTCCCTTCTTCCACCAAGTTCCAAACTTCAGTTAAATTAGTGGCAATGCTGCTCCACTCCATCAGAGTGGGCAGTTCTTCTTCAACAATTTCTTCTAGTACTTCCACTGCAAAGCATTCCTCATTGTCCAGCTGAGGGTACTTTGCACTGTTGTACACATTAAACTCAACTTTCATATGTCTGAAAGTGACCTCCATGATTCCAGACTTGCACTGAATGCATGCATTGGCAGTGGCCAAAAATGGTCTGCCCAGAATAACAGGTATTAGAGATGTACTTTTGTTGCAGCCCATGTCCAAGACAAGGAAGTCTGCAGGGTAGAAGAACTTGTCTACCCCCACTAGGACATCCTCAACCACTCCCATGGGTTTCCTCTCAGACCTATCAGCCATCAATAGAATAATAGGGGTGGGCTTGAGCTCCCCCAAACCTAGCTATTGATACACACTGTATGGCAGCAGGTTAACACTGGCTCCAAGGTCCAAAAGTGCCCTCCCAATCCTGTGGTCTCCAATAATACAAGGAATAGTGGGTATCCCTGGGTCTTGTAACTTCTCAGGCATTGTCATGATTAATACAGAGTTAGCTGTATCAGTTGCAAAGACCTTCTTGGATAAATGGCCTCTGGCCTTCCTTTTCTGAGTACAAAGGTCTTTCAGAAACTTTTCATAGGCTGGGATCTGTCGGATTGCATCAAGCAGGGGTAAATTTATCTTGACCTGCTTAAAGGTCTCCATCATTTCCTCGATCTGTGCCTGACCCTTATCAGAAGGGGCAGGGCCACTCAAAGCTTGAGGAAATGGCAGCTGAGGTACTGCTGGTTCCTCAGCTGCAAGCCTATGGCTGAATTTTTGTTTTTTTCTTTTATTTATTTTTATCTCCTGCTGAGGTTCAACTACAACCTCCTTATTTTTCTCTTGTTGAAGGGTAGCAGGCAATTCTTTACTCTGTGCCATGACAAAATCCTTATCACTATCATTTGACATATCCTTGGGGTAGACCTCTCCTTGTTCATTTCCCACCTGGTTGTCTACCAGCTTGCCAGACCTTAAGGCTGTGATGGCATTGGCCCCCTCAAAATTTGAGGAGCTTTCTCCAATGGAATACTAGCCCTTAGGGTTGGCAATTGGTTGGCTAGGCAACCTACCCACCTCTCTTTTAGCTAGAGCATTGGCTATCTGGCCAAGCTGCTCTTCTATTTTCTTAATGCTTTGACTGTGAGAGGTCACAGTTTGAGTCAAAGGTCCAAGGCTTTACAATTGGGCCAAAACTTAGTCCTCAAAAGAAGCACTTCAGGGCTGAGGTGGTGGGACTACCAATTGATTCTGTTGTTGGGGCTATTGTTGTTGCTGGAAATTCGACCTTGGGGCATAACCCTGGTTAAACTGCTGCTGGGGCCTTTGAGGTAAGGCCAACATCTGTTGTGGCTGCATATAATTGTCTTGCCTCCACCTCAAATTTGGGTGGTCCATCCATTGGGAACCAACATTTTGGTGCTGGTATCCATATGGTTACTTATTGTAGCCACCAGATTGTTGTTGTCCAAAAGATTGGGCAGCAACAACCTGTTCCATTACAAACTCAGGGTATTGCCCTGCAGATGGACACTCTTCTACTGTGTGCTGTGGGGATTGGCATATCAGACATGCCTCCATCACTTGTGCAGCCATTCTGGGCTGCACCACAGTCAAAAGTTTATCAAATCTTTCAGTAAGATTGGCCATCTGCACCCTCAGATCATCATTTCCCCTAACTTCATACATTCTTCCTTTAGAAGTCTCAGCAATCCCCAGCTTAGGAGAAGGCTCATGAACAGTTCTAAATGAGGACATCTTTTGGAAAGCATTTTCACTTATGATCTCGAACAAGTCGCATGCCTCATCAGTTGTTTTATGCATGTACGTTCCACCACAAGAGGCATATACCACGTCTCTGCTCTTCTCATCAATCCCATTGTAAAAACTCTGGACAAGCTGCCAGTCAGGGATCTTGTGGTGGGGACATTGTTTGAGCATCTCCTTAAATCTATCCCAGCATTGGTTAAAATCTTCAGTTGGGGACTGGGCAAAAGAAAGTATGCCCTTCCTCAACTGGCTGGTCTTGGTCTCTGGGAAAAATTTAGATAGAAATCTTGTCTGAAGGTCTTTCAAGGAGGCGATTCTGTTGTTTGGGAGAGTAGATAACCAAGTCATAGCCCTGTCCTTTAGGGAGAAAGGAAAGAGCCTTAACCTAGTGGCTTCTGGTCCCAAACCAGCAATGGAGAATGTCGTGCACAGGGCCAAGAACTGGTCAATGTGCTTGTAAGGGTCTTCCTTGCTAAGCCCATGGAAAGGAGGAAGCATTTGGATGATGGAAGTTTTAATTTCATAATTTCCTTGAACATCAGAGAATTGGATGCTGAATGGAGAATTGTAATCATCCGGAGCATTCAATTCCTTCAATGTTCTAGGTTGTTCTTCACCCATGGCTGTTATCTCAATTTCAATAGGGGGCTCAACTGTGGTGTGTCTATGCCTTCTCGGTCTTCTACCCCTTTCTATCTCAGGGTTAGGAGGCTCTAATTTAGGACTAAGGGATTTCCTTCCTAACATGCACACACACCAACAGCAGGGAAGACTATTTGCAGGCACATTGCAGTTAATAAAAATTACAACTATCCTAATCGACTGCTATGGACTCTTCAATTGAGAAATAGACTGAGTTTTGAGGGTTAAAGAAGTGCAAACAGAGGTAGCTAGACTCCCAGTGCAATTCTACTCTCCTTCTCTGCTACGGTCCAGATCTGCAAAAAAAGAATTCCAAATGTAAATCAGCAGTATCAATTATTCAGAAGTACAACTACCAAAGAATAAAGAATAAAAAAATTCAAGGGTCTACTAAAAGATCAATATCCCTGGCAACGGCGCCAAAAACTTGTTGGAGTATTTTCAAGTGCTTGCTACTGACTTTATTAAAGACAATTATAAGAATGGGAAGAATAAAAGAGATGAGTGAAAGAGTGAGAGTCATGGAGCAGCAAACCTAAAAATACAAAATCCTGCAAGATACGGGTCTTTTGTAGCAAGTTTTAATAAGTAGGAGTTTGTCCCACAGGGAAGTTAATCTTAAGCTCCAAGGAAGCCATCTTTAGTAGGCCCTCCAGATCTGGCTACAGATCTGGCAATCCTAAATGGAAGGGGATTTAGTCTCACTAAAATCTAAATTCCAAGGTATACTAATGTCTAAACTATAGAAAGGGTTAAGAAAGAAGGTGGAGTGAGAAAATAAATATAAAAGGGTGAGAAGTATATTAGGCAGTTCAGATTTGGTGGATTTCATAACTCAGATTCAGATCTGCTGCTATAGAAATCCTGTCCACTGGCTACGTTGTCACCACTGAGGAGAAAAAATCCGACTCATCTCTGTGCTATGATCCAATCCCTTTATGGCTATAACCTGTCCACTTTAATAGTCACAAACTATCCAATTGGGGAACCACAGTCCAGAGATGGGTTAGAACAAGTTTATCATTATAGGAACTACTTCATCCAGGCTACAAGCTCAAGAGTCCATAGGGCACATCAACCTCTAAAGTGCTATGTGTGGGGCTAGGCTTGTATGGGAGCATGTTAGCCCAGACACATAGAACCAGCAAGAGTTTGAGTACAACCTTAGATCCAGCTGTCCACTGCTTTAGAGAAGCTGCAGTGATCCAGTCGCAAGCCTACAATCTCTATAACCAAACCAGATCTGCCATCTAATGGCGGGTCTTCACAGATACAGGGGAGTCTGCCTCTGCACAATCTCTCACAGGGCTACAAGCACAAATGCAGAGAAAGATAATCCATCTTGAGACTGTGGATTGGCTTCACCCTAAGGCTATAACCTGTCTACTTAAATGGTCACAGACTATCCCAGAGGCTATCCTCCTCACAAGCTCAAGATAGAACAAGAAACATTGCTGCCACCACCATGTTCACAAGGCTACAAAAGCTCATTGTTCCCATGGGGATTTAAGATCTAGTGGGTCCTGTGGTGGGGCTAGGCTTGTATGGGAGCATGTTAGCCCAGACACATAGATCACTTAGATCTGAGTGAACCACAATCACAGTCCTCCATTGCTTACAATACATCCTAGCAGTGGAGGATCTCAAGGTAGCAGCCTTCTACAGAACAACTCACAAACAGAAATCCCATAAATGTAAAACACCCTATTATAAAATTCCATTAATCTATCCCAAATAACCATACATAGGCATAGCCAGCAAATGCTGGACTATGGAGAGAAGAAAAAGATAAAAAGAAACTACCTAAACCTAACCTACACTTACTGGAAATCTACAGCCGATTCCAAAAGAAGAAAACAAAATTCTATCTAAGAAGAGAAGACAAGAGCCCCTAAACCTAAACCAGGCTTAGGTTTATATAGCAGTCAGCTTGGCGGCGCATTAGGGTTAGGAAACCCTAATTTTAATGATGCCACATGGCCTGATACTGTTCCTTGGATGCCTCGAGGTGCGTGCATGGGAAATGGAGCATTGGAATGCGTGCCCTAATTGTTGGAAGTTCCCAGAATGTCCTCTACAAAAGTGAGGGAGAGTTAGAGTTCAGAGCCTCGCCAGGTAGTACTAGCTTCCAAGATTGTCGTGTGGTAGAACGGTCTTCGCGAGATTGGATCAGCTTGAAATTCTAGCCGTCGCAGGATTGTCTTAGTTGCAGTTGAAACAGTCGCGTGATAGAGCATTGAATTCTCGCTGGATTGCTCTGGTCTTCGCGAGATTGCACTTTCCTTTTGAATGGCGCGGGAACTACGCGAGCATTTCATTTCCCAGTGGATCTTTGCGAGGATCCTCGCGAGGCCGTGATGTGCATTAGTTTCTGAACTGCGCGAGATGTTTTTCTAAAGTTTTGTATCCTGCGGCTATTGCACGACAACTTCACACCGAGATACCTGGAGCTCTCTCTCCTCAGCTGATCTGAGTGAACCGCGCGAGGTATGAGAGTTGCTTTTCTTGAGCTGCACGAGACTGCGCGAGCCTTTATATTTGAGCTTCGTAAGAGCTGCGTGAAGTATAATTTTGAAACCCGACTACGCGAGAGCAGCACGGATAATTGGAAATGAAGGCTTGGGAAGCTCGTGAGGACTGCGTGAAGCGTAACTTCTGAATCTTCTGAAGCCTAAGGAAACTGCGCGAAGTTCAAATCTTTGTCTGGATTCAGCTTTCACCCTTCTGAGGGGGTTCTGGGGGAAAAGTGGGCTCCTTAACAGGGTTCAGACTTTATTGTAGTTGCTATTTATTACCTACAGAAATGACTTAACACAAATTTATTAAATGGCTAAGGGTCTAACAGAGGCTAAGTTAAGGGGTGAAAAGTGGTACTTTTCAGGTCTTAACACATACACCTAGAATAAGAAAGATACCACCAACAAGAGGTTTGAACATAGATGAGGGGCATTAAGGAATGTTCATAAGGAATTTTTAAAATCTATATTTCCATGCTATTTCTACTTAATTAAATTTTATAAACAATAAGGAATGTTCATAAGGAAATAGGCACTAGATGAGGGGCAGATTGAAGTTCAATACATAATTACTTATCAAGAACAAGTAAAAAAATAAAAAATTTGAATCCTTCCAAATGAAGAAGTTATAGTATGTACCTTCAATTGAACATGGATCACGTGGCAAAGGATCTTCCATGGGAGATCGTAAACAGGCATCTGCTGGTCAGTGGCCTAATTTAGACGCCTCGACCTAGAACGAAATCTGAAAATGCCAAATGAGATTAAAGACCTCTCGACAGCAGAATTAAAGAAGTAAAACCATATAGCCCCATAAGATCAAACAAAACTAAAGGCAAATTCGATTACCTGTTCTATATGTCCCTGAGGAAAATAGAAAACTATCTCTCCTTCGCGTGGAATGGTGACAAGAGGACCCGCACATGCATGCCATAGTTCGATAAGAGCATCGTCTAAATCTTAAAACAAGAAAAGAAGAAAACCTAGAGTCAATACCAAATCACCTCGTAGAAATCTGAAAATAAGGTTTCCAGCCAAAAGATCCGACAAAAATCACCAGAGTTACCTTTTTCGATGGCCTGAAAACTAGAAAACCCTTTCAAAATCTCAGAACTACTCTTCCTCCCTGAGCTTCCATCGTTAGGCACACTACAACCAAAAGAGAAGCTCTCTTCACGGCCATTACTGTAATTTCCTTTCACAGAAACCTCAAAAGAAGCCATATAAAAAAAACCTCACCACACATCTCACATCTTCAACCTCTTCTAAAAATTTCACTCAAAAAATTGACAAAAACAAGTAATCTGAAACCCTCAGAGCTTCAGATGCATCTATCGGAGGAAGAAGACGACCATAAAACCCTAATTTCACAAATCTCCTTCAACTAAACCCTTCTGATAGAAGTACTAATCAGATTGAGAGAAGAAATTTAGCCAGATTTGAGCACCGATCAAAACCATTTCATAGAAGAAAGCATCGAGTAGAGGAGTGGAGAAGAAATCGTTGATAGAAAATGGATTGATTTACTGAAGAAGAGTATAAACCTTGGGTTCGTCAAGAGAGAGGGAGAGGAGAGAGAGGTTAGGGTTTCAAAAGAGTTTCTAATAAGGGAGACGACAGTTTTGTTGAAGATATAAAATGACCAAGGAGAGGAGTTTTGGAATTAGTCATCCCCAATAGAGTTGCATGTGACAACAACATAGAGTTGCATGTGACAGGGTTTTAACTGGTAAAACTACTATTTTATAAGTTATACCACTATTTTAAACAGTGGAATATTATTCTACTGTTTTAACCAGTGGTTTATTTTATATTGATAGAGTGGTTTTTTCCTCATTTTGACGTAGTGGATTTCGCCTACTAAAGGCGTAATGCGTTTCGGGAAGCATGGAAAGCTGAGTCCACATTATGTGGAACCTTTTGAGGTTTTAGGGCGCATTGGAGAAGTTGCTTATCGGGTTGCACTACTACCGCAACTCTCAAGCATGCATAATGTATTTCATGTGTCGATACTGAGATGATATATGAAGGATCCAACTCACATCCTAGATTACCAACTGAACGAACTTTAGGAAGATTGGATGGTTAGGGAAGAACCGATACAAATTCTTGATCGGAAGGAACAAGTACTATGCACAAAAAGGATTCCATTGGTGCTTGTCAGATGGCAGAACCATTCATTGAAAGAAGCCACTTGGGAATGAAAGTTGGACGCGCTCGATGCGTGTCCGCAATTGTTTGAGTGAACCATGTGTAAATTTAAGTTTTGTAATAGAATATTTATTTCAAATGGCTTGTAAATGGTGTTCATTTTGTAAAGAATTATATTGTATAACATCATCGTGATTTGGTGCTGTATTTTAGTGCTCGCTCGTGTGAGGCACTCAAAAAGGGAAAAATAAGAGAGGGAATTTGATTTCCTGAAGTCTAGTGAAACTCGTGCGCCCGAGCTTTAGTTCTCACTCACGCGAGTCACATAGAAAAAAAAGAAGAGGGGATTTGACTTCCAGTGACGGACTGAGACTCGCGCGCTCGAGCTTAAGTTGTCGCGCGCGCTTGAGAATCGGGATATATAAAGATTTTAAACCCTTTTCTTAGCCATTTCGCATCAAACGAAAGAGGGCTTTTAGGGTTTCTTCTCCTTTTGTCGTGTAATCAATCAGATTTTCTTCCAAATCGATTGTGCCGTCCATTGCCAACGACAATCCTCGAATTTTATTTGAGAAGAAGGTGAGTTTTACCATTTTTGGAAGTTAAATTCTTTTATTTTGGTAGAACCCTAGAATGGCGCCGAAATTCCCAAACCCTAAATAGAAATTGGCCATACCACCGAGTTCCCAACGAGTTAAAGTGGTTCCTCCACCTAACCCTCATGTACAACCCGTCGAATGGTGGGAAGTGTTAAGACCTGAAAAGTACCACTTTTCACCCCTTAACTTCACCTTTGATTAGACCCTTCGCCATCTAATAAGTTCTTCTTAAGTGTTTTATGTAGGTAATAATCAACAGTGAAACAAGGCCAGGAATCCTGCTAAGGACCCTATTTTGGCACCAGAAGTCCCTAAAAAGGATGGACTCTGAATCCAAACCTGGAATGAGCCTCGCCTAGTCCAACTGAGCTTCCCAAGACTTTACAACAACTACTCGCGCGGCTTTCGTGAAGCTCAAGAGTAGAACACATCGCGCAGTCTCGCGCAGTTCAACGTAGACCTCTCTCAACCTCGCGCAGTTCACTCAGAATGGCTGAGGAGGGAGAGCTTCAGGAGACTCCTCGCGCAGCTGTCACACAGTGGCCGCGAGATGCAATTATCAGAAGAGAACTCCTCACGCAGTTCTCGCGCCATTCAAGAAGAAAGCATCCTCGTGAAGACGGAGCCATCCTCGCGAAGATCAGTCAAGACATGAAACCTCGCGTAGTTTAGAACTCATTAAAGCCTCGCGAGAAAACTCGCGAAGTCCATTGAAGAGAAGTACTCTATCATGTGTCTGGGCTATCATGGTCATATACAGCCTTACTCTATCATGTCATTGTTCATAGTTAATACATGTGTACCTTCCCTTTAGAATTCTACTTTTCTTAAAATTTAATAGTGAACCTTTTTTAGGGTATGAAACCTTGAACCAATGACATGATAGAATGCCTTGAGATACGTTATTCCTATAAAGGGGTTTAGGAATACTGGTAAAGCAATCGTTCAGGGAAACGTTGCTAAAGTAGGTGTGAAGTCTGCCCAAAGGTGACCGGCCTATAGAGGTTACGTTATCCTTGAATTTTGAGACACTTGTCTCATTAAGATTGCTAGAACATTCACCTTCGTGAGCTACTACTTCTGGCCAAAGCTGACTTAGAAAACTTACGAAAGGGGAATGGATAGAATAGTTATGCGTGTCAAGGTGAGAGAAGAGCGGCGCTTCTGGCCTAAGTTGATGATTAGCTTGGATCAAACCAAAACACAAATGACTAGGTCTATGCGTGTCTACGGACACGAACTAGGGAGACATACAATAGGTCAAAGCTTCTGCCCTAAGGTGATGCTGAGACAATGAGTCATGTCTGTCCCTCAGAGTGGATGGTTTTGCACATGGTTAATACACTCTGATTGATTCGACCTTGACCCCAGGTACGAACTCAAATTATGTAAAGTTCTAAATGAACGTGTGCTGACAATGATCTATGTCATTGTAGCTATGGACGGATCACTATTGCAGCCTGTGTGTCTGGGCTATCATGGTCATATACAGCCTTAGCCCCACCACAGGACCCACTAGATCTGAAATCCCCATGGGAGCTTGAGCTGGTAGCCTGGTGACCATGGTGGTGGCAGCGATATTCTTATTTTATCTTGGGCTCCGTGAGGAGGATAGCCTCTGGGATAGTCTGTGACCATTCAAGTGGACAGGTTATAGCCTTAGGGTGATTCTAATCCACCGAATCAAGATGGATCCTTCTTCTTTGCACCTGAGCTTGTAGAAGCCTGGTGGGAGATTGTATAGAGGCAGAGTCTCCTATATTTATATAGATCCGCTATCAGATGTTAGATCTGATCTGGTTATAAAGATTGTAGGCTTGTGACTGGACCATTGTAGCCTCACTCAAGCAATGGACAGCTAGATCGAAGGTTGTACTCAATCTCTTGTTGGTTCTATGTGTCTGGGCTATCATGGTCCTATACAGCCTTAGCCCCACACATAGAGCTTTAGAGGTTGAGGTTCCCTATGGATTCTTGAGCTGGTAGCCTGAATGAAATAGTGCCTACAATGCTTAACTTGTTTTGACCCATCCCTGGCTTGTGGTTCCCCTATGGGATAGTCTGTGACCATTTGAGTGGACAAGTTATAACCTTAAGGGATTGAATCATGGCAGAGAGATGGATTGGATTCTTTCTCCTCAGTGGTGATAACGTAGCCATTGGACAGGATTGCTATAACATCAAATCTGAATCTAAGTTACAAAGCTCCTCTGATCTAGGCTCAATAACATTCTTCTCACCCTTTTATACTTATTTTTCACACTTCATCCATCCTCTCAACCCTTTCTGTAGTTTAGAATACCTAGAATAAGTGACCTTAAACTCCCCTCCATTTTAGGACTGCCAGATCTGTAGTCAAATCTGGAGGGACTACTAGAGATGGCTCCCTTGGAGCTGTAGATCACTTTTCCCTGTGGGGCAAACTCTTACTTATCAAAACATGCCAGAATGGACCCTGTATCTTGCAGGTCTAGGATTTCTTAGTTGTGCTGATTCCATCCCCTATTTTATCTTGATTTTAAATTTCTTTTACCACAAACCAATAAAGTAAGCACACACTCAGAATCCGCCAACAAGTTTTTGGCGCTGTTGCCGGGGAAGGATGATCTATTAGTAGACCCTTAGTTTTTGTATTCTTAATATTCTTTGCAAATGTGAATAATTGATATTGCTGATATAATTTTGAACTTTTCTTGCAGATCTAGACAACAACAGTGAAGAACAGTTGGACTGCAATTGGAGCTTAGTTACCTCTGTTTGCAAACTCCCTAACTTTTGAAACTCTGTCTATCTTTCTTGAAAATTCTTTAGCAGTATCTAGGATAGTTGTAAATGTATTCTTTGAATAGCTGTACATTAGTTAGCTAAAATTGTTAATTGTAAAATTATTCATTTCCAATGTGCCTGCAAGAAGCTCTCCTTGTTGTTGGCGTGCTTGTATGCTGGGGAGGAGATCTCTCAGCCCTACTTTTGAGCCTCTTAACCCTGAGTTAGAAAGGAGAAGGAGACTTAGAAGAGATATGCACACCACAGGAGAGCCCCCAAGTGAACCTGTGAAAGCAAATATGGGTGAAGAACAACCCAGAACACTCAAGGAGTTGAATGCTCCGGATGACTATAACTCCCCTTTTAGCATTCAATTCCCTGATGTTCAGGGGAATTATGAAATAAAGACTTCAATCATCCAAATGCTGCCCTCTTTCCATGGGCTTAGCAAGGAGGACCCTTACAAGCATATTGACCAGTTCTTGGCCTTGTGCACCACTTTTAATATCACTGGTTTGGGACTTGAGGCTACTAGGCTCAGACTCTTTCCCTTCTCTCTGAAGGATAGGGCGATTACACCTTCCCAACAATAGCATTGCTTCATGGAAAGACCTGCAGACCAAGCTCCTGACCAAGTTCTTCCCTGAGACCAAAACTAGCCAGTTGAGGAAAGAGATTCTTGCTTTTGCTCAATCCCCAACTGAGGATTTTAACCAGGCCTGGGATAGGTTTAAATAAATGCTCAAACAATGCCCCCACCATAAGATCCCAGAGTGGCAGCTTGTACAAAGCTTTTACAATGGGATTGATGAGAAAAATAGAGATATGGTCAATGCCTCTTGTGGTGGATCGTACATGCACAAGACTGCTGAGGAGGCATGGGAATTGTTTGAGGTGATTAGTGAGAATGCTTTTCAAAAGCCATCCCTGGCAAGAACTAGTCATGAATCTGAGTCAAAGGTGGGGCCTGCTATTGGATCAAGAGGAAAAGTTTATGAGGTGTCTGGGAACAATGACCTGCAGCTATAGATGGCAAACCTCTCTTTGAAGTTTGACAAATTACTGACTGTGATGCAACCCAGAAGGGTTGTTCATGTGGCGGAGGCATGTCTGATATGCTAGTCCCCACGGCACACAGTGGAGGAATGTCCATCTGCAGGGCAATTTCCTGAATTGGTTTTGGAACATGCTGCTGCTGCTCAATCTTATGGCCAGCACCAATCTGGGGGCTACAACAGACAGCCATCTGGATACTAGCACCAAAATGCTGGTTACCAATGGCGAGACCACCCAAATTTGAGGTGGAGGCAAGACAACTACATGCAGCACCAGCAGATGTTGGCCTTACCACGAAGGCCACAGCAGTAGTTCAATCAAGGCAATGCCCCTAGGTCTAACTTCCAACACCATCAACAGCCCCATCAGCAACAAAATCAATTGGTCTTACCCCCATCTCAACTCAGAAGTGTTTCCTTTGAGGACCAGGTCTTGACTTCATTGCAAAACCTGGGATCCTTGGCCCAGACTATGGACTCTCATGGTCAGAGCCTCCAGAAAATGGAAGAACAGATAAGCCAAATTTCAAATGCCTTGGCTAGGGGAGATGAATGGAGATTGCCCTGCCAGCCAGTTGCTAACCCCAAGGGTCAATTCTTAATTGAAGATGCTTCCTCAAGTTTTGAAGGAACCAATGCTGTGACTACCCTAAGGTTTGGCAGGCTGATTGACAACCAGGTGGGTAACAGACTAGCAGAGGTCATTCCCACAGATGATGCAAATGATCAGGATAGAGATGTTGTTGGAACACAAAGCTGAGAATTGCCTGCCACCCTGCAGCAAGAGAAAAATAAAGAGGCTGTAGTTGAGCCTCAGCAGGGAGAAAAACATGAAAAAAGAAAGAAACAGAAGTTTAGTCATGGGCTAGCAGCTGAGGAACCAGCAGAACCTCAGCTGCCATTTCCTCAAGCTTTAAATAGCCCTGTCCCTTTTGAAAAAGGGAATGCCCAGATGGAGGAAATGATGGAGACCTTCAGGCAGGTGAAAATCAATTTGCCCCTGCTTGAGGCAATTAAACAGGTCCCAGCCTATGCAAAGTTCCTAAAAGACCTCTGCACCAAAAAGAGAAAAGCTAGAGGCCATGTGTCCAAAAAGGTCTTTGCAACTGATACAGTGAATTCTGTATTTAACATATCAATGCCTGAGAAGTTGCAAGATCCAGGGATACCCACTATTCCCTGCATAATTGGAGACCATACAATTGGAAAAGCCCTTTTAGACCTTTTAATTGGAGACCATACAGTGTATATCTGCAGCTAGGTTTGGGGGAGCTGAAAGCTACCCCCATTGTGCTAATGATGGCTGATAGGACTGAGAGGAAACCTCTGGGAATGGTTGAGGATGTCTTAGTGGGGGTGGATAAGTTTTTCTACCCTGCTGACTTTTTAGTTTTGGATATGGGCTGCAGCAATAGCCCAAATCCCATACCTATTATATTAGGCAGGCCTTTCTTGGCCACTGTTAATGCATGTATTCAATGTAGGTTTGGGGTAATTGTTGTCGCTCCAAGTGTGCCATAATTATGTGCATTATTAATCAAGAATTAAAGAATTAAAGAATGCTAGGTTATATGGATGTTAACTTATGAAAGGGATATCAGCACATTGGGGCTAACACTGGCCTGCAAGATCAGGGCCAATTGTAGCAAGTTTTAAAAGTAAGTATTTCAAGATCGTCCACAGAGAAGTTTGTCTAAAATGAGAGATAAACCTCCAGATCTGTGCTACCAGATCTGGCTCTATAATTATCTAAAAAGAATAGATAAAAGAGAGTGTTGGATTGTGTCACATTTAACTATAAGCAAATAAAGAAAAGAACTATCTACATGATCCAGATCCGAGTTGGGGAGATGTTTAAAATAAGACAAATGCAGAAATAATAGCTTCATGCATTTTAGCCTCAATTTTAATGGAGAATCAGATTTCCACAGAGATTCAATCTTCATCCGGCTACCAAGATAGATGTAAGAGAAATAAATCGAATTAAGGAATAGGTTTAGACTTATGGCTATGATCCGTCCAATGGTCACAGATCATCCAATAGTTGTGGCCTATTCTTTAGTTCGTAACATGAACATCATCAGAATGCCGCTTGAATTAGGTTACCAACGCTAATTCGCATGTGGATGATGAATTAAGGGAAGTTGGATGCGGATGAGTGAATCTAAAGAAGTCTAATGCACTAAGGTGAACATTCGAACCCTCGACATGACTCCAATGGAGAAGACACAAATTACATGACAACCTTTTAAAATCCAACGTTACAATTACAGAGCACGGCTTCTTAGAGAGCCCTCGGACTTATAAGCTTTTCGAGAGCCCTCGATTCTGATCTTGAATCCGAACTTGGAAGTACAAATCACTCACAATGGCTCTCAAAGGTAAACTACAAGAAGGGATTACAGGGGGTTCGGATAAGCTATCCGGACCGGAATGAGGAAACAGAGATGAAAACTCTAAAACTGGATGCCCCAATTGGGCAAATGTCTTCTCAATTTATAGCTTTCCTCTATCCGCACAAGGTCAATTGACCAATCGAAGTGCTCAGATCAGATTGCCCAATGGCTATTGAGCACGGGGATCCGGATCTGTTCGCCAATGAAAATGCTCGATCTGTTCAATCAAAGCGTTAGAAGCATCAATTTGCTATGGGAATTCAAAAGTTTGTTTGAGCTTCTAGAAGTTCCCGCCAAGTGATTTCATCTTTGGTTTTCACGCATGGAATATGCCTTTGGTTTGTGCTTGAATCTTCCGGAATGTCTCGGCTTTTAATTACATTGGGGCGTGCAGAGTTTCTTGAAATGCCCTTCAAAGTGGTCAGAATCCTCAAAGATGCCATTTCACGAGTTTAAGGGTCTTTTTCGCAAAGTAGGTTGGCTCCAGTTCTTTTCAAAAGCATAAGTTCTTTCGCAGCGTAAGTTCTTTGCAGCGTAAGTTCTTTTCGCAGAGGACTTCTCTTCTTTTCGCAGAGGTAAATCTTCTATTCGAGGAGTGTTTTCTTCTTTTCGCAAAGTTCAAGGTTCTTTGCGAATTGAAGAGATTCTTTGCGAATTGAGCTTTAGCTTCCATTCTTCTTTGCGAATGGATCCTTCTTCTTTTCAGGTCTTTTCTTCCTCTTTTAGGACCTTTTTAGCCATTGCTGAGGCTATTTCTTCACTCCCTCTTTGAGTTTGACATGCGTTGTCGGCTTTTTGATCATTTTAAGATGGTTTTCGGATTTGGACCTGTCTTTTTGGTTAGCTGCAATATGAACACTAAAGCACTTATTTAGTCTTCTCAAGGGTCTTTCAAGGCTCATGTTTAGGTGAAAATGGTATTTCCACTACTTAACACACCCCCAAACCTAAGCTTTGCTAGTCCCTGAGCAAAGAAACGTAAAAGCAAAATAAAGAGCCACTTTTGTAGGAAGCACAGGTGCATTTAGCATATGCAACAAGCCTTTTAAACCCCTAGGTGATCCCTAGAGGAGGAGTGAAGTCTCCTGAGGGTTTTCAAGAAGGTACCCACAAACTTCTCCATGAAAGCTTAACATCGCAATATTATCAAATGAGCAATCAAGGAGCAGTTAGTTACTCTTGAATCAATGATGAAACAGAAAATTTGATTATTGTTTGCACAGAATTTAAACATTTATAAACCTCATGAATGTTTCAATATTTCCAATCTGTGAACAAATCATAGAAAATCATACAAATGTGCCAAGATAGCTCATCCTATGGATAAAAATTAGGTTATAAGTCATACTTAAGGTGCTCAAGTTCCAACCCAAACACTCACCGTGGTATACTCTCATCGTTGTTTTTGTTGGGGTTCATTTTCACTCAAGCTCAAGAGCGTTACATCTCCCAAATGGATCTAAGCATGAGCATAGGCATGATTCTTAGGCAATGGCATCATTGACATCTCCTCACCATAGATTGGGTCACTTCTCATCTCACATGATGACTCACTCAACTTTGGATCACAAGGGCTTTTAATCTAGGTTTGTTTGTATGGCTTATGGAGTGAAGTTTCAAGGAAAGGCAATTTGAACAGAGGTTTGAATTTGAGAACTCGGGAAGTGCGGAGATGGTTCATGACTCCACCTTTTGAGTTTAGCTTCTTTCTTCTTCTTTTTCGAGATTCTCACATTCACAAGTGATCGCTTCTTTGATCTTGCATTATAAGGTCCCTTTTTTGCCTTTTTGCTTGCAACTTTTTCACATTGTTTGTCTCTTCTTTCTCGTCACCATATTGCCTGTTTTGAGGTATTTTCTCTTCTTTTTCTTGATGTTGCCGAAATGGTCCATCTTGATTCTTTCTCCTTTACCTCCCAATTCTCGAGTGAGGGAAGGCTGAATTGGTTCCATAGGTTCAGTGCAAGTACTTTTGGGTATTTTGATGAAGAATTGTAGGATTTATAGCTCAAATGGGGTACAAACAGGGCAGATTTTTCTTGGTTGGTTCTCGTTAGGTTCAAGCCGCCTAAAGAAGGCCTTGATCTTTTCCTCGGTTTCATGAGTGTCTTTGTTACTTGTTTTAATTTGGAGTTTCCTAACTTCTAGTGGATCTAATGCCTCACCAATCCTTTGAATCGAAAAAATTGCCTCATCACTCTTCAATGTGAGATGGAAAATATATGGGCTCAATTCTCACCTTGGTTATGGTTTTTCCTTGAGCTTTTAAGTATATCTTTACCTTTTCTCTTCCTTTTGACTTACTATGTCTGATACCAGTATGTTTTTATGGTGTAATCATCATGGAAATGTAGAATATCGCAAGGTTTAGAATGTCTAAATTCTTGCAAAGAAAATTTTAAAATTTCCACATTGTCATGATTCTTAAGTAAAATAATTCATTTCCTGATTACTTAGGTGATTCTGTTGTCCTTAGGTTAACTATTCCTTGGGACATGCTCACACACCCCAAACCTATGAGGAGCGTGTCCTCAACCGGTTCAAAGGTGGTAGCATAGTCACAGTTATTAGGGGAAGCAATGAGAAAAATAATAGCATGGAGAATTACGAAAGCAAATTGTATGAACGAAATTTTAAGGAAAATAAAAGAAAAGAGGGGAAAGGGAGTAAGGGTGAGGTTTATTTTTGTTTGTTTCAAGTAGGGGAGCACAATAACTGAAAAATTGCAAAATAACGTAAAATGCAGAACAATTAATGAGAAAATGGAATAAGAAAGAAAACAAATGATGAATTGGACCCAATGATACAAAAACAAAAGATTTATACATTGTATTTGAGACACGATGCAGACTTTAATAACTAGGATCAAAGTCGATTATCATAGATGGGTTCTATGGGCTCGAACTAGAGTCACCGCCGAATCCGAACTAGAATCGATGTTGGAATCGAGCTGGATTTTGGTTTCTCGGGAATGGAGTTACGGAGTTCGTGTACTCTTGACTTGATCTTTCCGTGAGGCCAAGGTGTTTGGTCAGTGGTGGTTTTCTTCTGTTCTTGAGCTAACTGAGCTTGGAGCATAGCCACCTTGTGCTGCTCAGCCTTGACCAATTGGAATGTTCGTCCCACCAGATCCCTCATCTTCTCTCTCAAATTGCATGAAATGCTCTAATTTCTTGATTTTGGCCTCATAAGGGGTTGGATGTAGGCCTCCAAATCAGCCCACCGCACATCCCCTACGGATGTAGGGATTTTCTATCATGGCACTGGGAGAGGGTGGCATATCTAGGGAGGGATGGAGTGGTAGGGGACTAAAGGGGTCCTGGGGAGGGGGGTGGGGCGGTTAAGAGAGGGTCGATGAGGGTCATTTGAATGGCAAAGTCGAAAATAGGGGGTGGTGAAGGGGGTCTGCATTTGGTTAGCTTTGGGTGGTAGTGGAGGGGGAAGCACTAGGACTTACAGGTTCTGCATTTGGGTTGCTGTGAGGCAAAATGGAGAGCGGGGGTAATGGGGTAGGTGGTAATGGGATTAACGATGGATGAGCTCAATGTAGTGATTGCATTTGCTTGAGCTGGACTTGGATATTTTGGAGGTAGGTGAGGATCGTAGGGAGCAGGTGTGGGGGAGATTAGCCAAGAGGGGATTGGGATTAGTGAGGTGGAGGGATGGGGGGTAATGGGTGTGAAAGGGGAGGTGGGGAAATGGGTGAAAGGGGGAGGAGCAGGGATAGGTGTAGGATCTAGCTCCATGGTGTCAAATAGGGGTGAATAAGCCTCTGTGGGGAAAGGTTGGGGTTCAGAGGTCTGGGATACCTCAGGTGTATGTGCTGAAGGGGTGTGGGAGTGTGAGGAGCGTTGGAGCAGAGGGGTGGAAGGGGATGGAGCAAGGATTGGGGTGGCTAATTCCTCTAGGACCTGGTTATTGTTGGGGGAGATGGGTGGTGTTGGGATAGTAGGGGTGGTTGGTGTGGTAGGGGTGTCCAAAATAGGAATGATGGAAGGTGTGGATGATGAACCAGCTGGGATGGGGGAGGGTGTGGAGGAATAGGGAACCAGCCATCTCAGGGTGGAGGTGCACCAAGAGCCGCTACCTCAGACTGTGTGGACTAAGTCTGAAGTGGTGCAATAAAGAGCCTGGTCACCACAAGGAGTTGGGCTTGTAAACCCGGTAGAGAGGCTCGAGGCTGTGGTTGAGGCTCCACAATTTCCACACTTGCACATGCCCACCCACACTTTCGTGGCTTGGTTCTCTGTCATGCTCAGCAGCAAGAACTAGGCCTCAAAGTGCTATGGGTTCAGCAGTAGGGCAGCAATAGGGCAGTGCGAGCAGGCATGGGCTGGTTCTCCTACTTCCCTCATTCTTCTTAACATGGCTGACTTGTGGTCCGTGCTTTCTTGCCAAAGTTGTGAGGAGTGAGTACCTCAAAGGGCTCTTCCTATTAATGTCAAACTTGGCTCCTAAGAGGGCTGAAATTAGTCTTCCAAAGGGAGGCCAGCAATTTTTTGCTTCTTCTTTACCTTGGCACTCATCACCATTGCTTCGGGATGAGCATGGGGGCATTGAAAATTGCCCCTTAGAAAAGTGAAAGAGGGCTTGAGGATAGGAGTTCGCCTCTCTTGGGTATGCCCGATTACATAAAAGCTCCCTGAGTATGGAATCCATTAGCGATATTAGCAGATCTCTTCTCATTATTGATTGCCCGTAACCCACCATGCCTTGTGTTAAATGGGCAGCCATGTTTTACGAAAGAGGTCGCTCAGAGCCGCCAAAGGTCCATCGGGTTGAATTGAAAAGGTATCCCCGAGCATGCCCTATGTCCTCAAATGTCACAGCTTAGAAAATGACTAAGGTTGGCACGTCGCAACATCTTGATGACCTTTGTGAGGTTTTGATACCACAGTTTATCATCCTTGGATAAGTTTTTTTCCGGTAATGGGGTGAGGATAGTCGAGAGAAGCTTCGAGGTATCTTAGGGATGGTAGGCAATCATGTTTGGAGGAGAAAAAGTTTCATCCACCAATAGCTCGGTATGAGCTTAGGGTATCAATGAAGGGTTAGGCAAAACTAAGTGAATGGGTAATGGGGGCGGCTCGGACTTCGGGGCTTGAGGCGAGGTAGGCTCCTCATGGCGTATTTTCTTTCCTTTTCAACCCTATCTGCCTTGTCCATTGAAAGCTTTCTCTTTTTGAGCGTTTTGCTTTGCCTTTGGCTTTTGGGGTCGATTTGGTTGCCTTCTTGATGATGATTTGGGGAACATGGCGACTAAGGATTTTCGGTTTTCCCATACTTAATTGGAGGAAAAAATGCTCCAAACACCTGGCTAACACAGATTTAGATTTTCTAAAAAATTGAGCGAGAATGGATAGAAAAATACCGCGATCTAGGGTTTTGTGCTTGAACCAGTCGCTTTGTTTGTAAAGATCGCCAACTAAATTCGACTTTGATCTCTGAAAAATGGAACGCTCAAACAATTAGGAACAAAACGGGTGATATCCTTGTGGAGCTCGTGTTAGAAGAGAGTGAGCTAGGGTTTTAGTGGAGCCGCTTCTGAGAGTGTTTGCAAATACAACGCTAACTTCAAAACGACTAAATATACTTGAAGCTAAAATCGCAGCACCTTTAAGTTTTGAAAAAGTTCCAAAGAGCCCTTCTTATTACTTGAATGGCCAAAGTGCCTTTCGACAAGTAGATAACCGGAAAGATTATTTCGCAGGACTTAGCTTCAGAACCGCCTATTCGAAAAGGAAATGTTATCATAATCAACTATTCGAAAAGAACATCTTTGTTTTCGAGCAGTTCATTGCAGCTCCAGAATCTTTTCGAATAGACTTTGGACTTTGCGAAAAGTAATTTTTGCTGCGATTTGAACTTTAAGTGTAATTAAACTATGCGAAAAGGAAAAAGAAAGAACGGAGAAATTCAAGAAAACTATGTTGTACAAACATAATATACAATTTTCTACCATCGATTTTTGGAGATTCGTGATGACAGATGATGGCGTAGGGCTCCTGAATGTTGTCAATGCATGGCTTGAGCCTCTGACCATTTACCTTAATGACTCTTCCGTCATTGGGATCACGGATATCCACAACTCCTGAGGGGGCAGCCTTGATGACAGTGTATGGCCCTTCCCATCTGGATCTCAATTTGCCAGGAAAGAATTTAAGTTTAGAGTTGAATAACCATACCTTGGACCCGGTATGAACTCTTTTCTCATTAAACTCCTATCATGAAATGATTTGACTTTCTCCTTATACAATCTGGAGCTTGTATAAGCATCCATCCGACTCTTCCAATTCAAAGTGAGTTGAAGTTTCCTGTGATTACCGAGAAGTTAGATCCATATTAAATGTTTTAATAGCCCGTAAAGCTTTGTATTCTAACTCTGCAAATGACATGCTTTGCCATAGACCGCCTAAAAGGAGACATTCCAATTGGAGTTTTGTAGGCGATTACAGTATGCCCACAAAGCATCATTAAGCTTAAAGGACCAATCCTTTCATCCTTCTTCACAGCTTTTTTCCAAAATGTGTTTGATCTCTCTATTTGAAATCTCCACACATCCCGGGTTTGTGGATGATAGGAGTGGCTACTCTGTGAGTGAGTACTTTTTAATAGAGAGTCAAAGCACGTACAAAAGTGGCTCCCCATCACCGATGATGGCTCTGGGAATCCAAATCTGGAAAAATGTGGTCTTTGAGGAATCTTAAAACCACTTTGTGATCATTGGATTTGGTAGCTATGGCCTCAATCCACTTGGAGACATAGTCCACACTACCAAGATGAAATTATTTCCATTAGAAGGGAAAGGGGCCCATAAAATCTATGCCCCAAACATCAAACAACTCAACTACCGTGATTGGTAGGGCATTGAGTTTCTTTTGGAAATCTTGCCCAATTTTTGGCGATTCTGCAAGATTCTACGTCAGAAGGCATCTTTAAAGATTGTGGGCCAATAGAAACCACACCTGCAGAATTTTGCAATTGTTTTATTACCCTTGAAATGGCCTCCACACTGTTCATGACACATTGACAATATGCCGAGAATTCATGGTCCGGACACACTTTACGATCACTTGGTTCGCACAATTCTTGAATAGATAAGGATCTTCCCAAATGAAATTTTTAACTTGTGAGAAGAAAAGATCTTTATCCATTCGATTCCAATGTTGAGGAATCATCCAGAGCCAAGAAGTTGACTATGTTTGCAAACCAAGGACGTGGGTATTGATGGCAAAAGTTGCTCATCGAGATGATTCATTAATGGGTAAGCTATCATCCTCAAAGATGAGAATTCGGATAAGTGATCACCACCACATTCTCCACTCCTTTCTTATCCTTAATCGTAGATCAAACTCACGTAATAGGAGGATCCATCCGATTAATCTGGCTTGGTATCCTTCTTAGCAGTAAGGTACTTTAGGGCGAGTGGTCAAACACCACAATTTGTGAACCTAAAACATAAGACCTGAATTTTTCCAATGCAAACACAATGGCCAACTCTTCTCGCTTGTTGTGTAGTTGAGTGGGCATCTATCATGGATCTGGCGCATAAGCTATGACATGGGGAAGCTTATCCTTTCTCCCGCCCTAGGACAGCTCTAGGGCATAGTCTGATGCATCACACATCACTCAAAGGGCACCGAATAGTCGACGCAAGATGGAGTCAAATCGGACATTTCTTAAGGACCTCAAAGGTCATGCATTCATTAGTAAACACAAAAGGAACATCTTGACACAATGAAATGACAGAGTGGCTTAGAAATTTTCGAAATCTTTGATGAACCTCCTATAAAATCTGCATGCCCTAAGAAACTTGATTTGCTTGATTAAGGAGGAGGCAAATGTGCAATTAGATCAATTTTGCTTGGTCCACCTCTATGCCTTTATGGGAGACCACATGTCCTAGGACAATGCCTTGGTGACCATAAAATGACTCTTTTCCCGACTTAGAACCAAATTGGTTTCTTCACATCTTTGCAACACCAACTTGAGGTGGTGTAAGCATTGGGAAAAAGTCTCCATAAATTGAAAAGTCATCCATGAAGATCTCCATGAACCGATCAATCATGTCGTAAAAATGGCATACATGCATCTTTGAAAAGTAGCAGGGCATTGCAAAGAACAAAGGGCATCCTCCTATAGGCAAAAGTGCCAAAGGCGGTGAAGGTGGTCTTTTCTTGGTCCAATGGGTACAGGATCTGGTTGTAACAGAGTACCCATCAAGGAAGCGATAGTAAGCTTTTGCAAGTTTATCAAGGATTTGGTCAATGAAGGGGAGGGGGAAATGGTCTTTCCTTGTCATGGTATTTAATTTTCTGTAGTCTATGCAGACCCTCCATTCAGTTGTTTGTCCTGGTGGACATAAGTTTACAGATTCAAATGCTATGATGATGATTTCTTAGGCACCACTGTGTGGTGCTACCCAAGCAGAATCAAATGGGGTAAATGACCCAAAGATCTATGACAACTTCCTTCATTACCACTTCTTGCATGTGAGGATTCAACCTTCTTTGCATTTCTCTAGAAGGCTTGGCATCCTCTTCCGTGTGGATCTTATGCATGCATACTGGGTTTATTCCTCCCTAAATCAAGAATGGTCCACAATTGCTTTCTTGTCAGTTTTAGAACTACCAACAGCTCCTCTTCTTGCTCCTTTGTAAGGGAGGAAGAAATAATCCACAGTAGTGTTTGATGATCTCCCAAAACACATATTTCAGATTTTTGGGAGTCTGTTGAGTTCCAATTGTGGGGAGAAAAGAGGGCAGCAAAGGTACCTTGGTAACTTGTGGAAGAGGGAGAGGAGCAGTCTCCAAGAGAGAGAACTTGATGATCACAGTGAGTGCCTTGCACAAAGACTCCTTTGAATTTGATCTCCTTTTCCTTCTTTCTCAAAGGATTCCCAATCATTTTAAGTTCGTGGTGGAGTCTTTACTGCGTTAAATGTTTGTAAAGACTCCTCCACCAGCTCATCAATGATGTCAACATGGAAACATTCCTCAGAGAATTGAGGTTGAGTAACGACATTATACACATTCAATTTAACTTTCATATTTCCAAACGACACCTCCATGATGCTGACACGCATTGAATGCATGCATTAATGTAGCCAGAATGGTCTTCCCGGAATGACAGGATGGCGATGGTACTTTTGGTTGGTTCCATGTCCAACACCAAAAAGTCAGGTAGAAAAACTTGTCTACTCCTACCAAAACATCTTCAATCAACCCCATAGGTTTCCTTTCGATCTGTCATCTAGTCAGTAACACCACTTGAGTGGGTTTCAATTCTCCCAAACCTAGCTTCTCATAGATGTAATAGGGAAGCGAGTTGACACTAGCACCAGATCTAGCAAGGCTTTCTCAATGGTGTGCTCCCCAATGATGCAGGATTGTGGGGATTCCGTGGTCTTGCATCTTAGGTGGTGTTGCAATTGATAGCACTTGGTTGATTTTCTCCGAAAGGCCTTCTTGGATAAATGTATCCTTGATTGCCTTTTGTGAGTGCATACCTCTTTGAGAAATTTTGCATAAGCTGGGACCTGTTTGAGTGCATCAAGCAGTGGTAGATTAATTTTAACTTGCTTGAATGTCTCCTTCATTTCCTCAATTTTTGTATTTCCTTTGTCAAAAGGAGAAACTGATTTCATTGCATGGGGAAATGGGAGATGAGGAACAAATTCTCCTTCTCATCTTTTCAACAATTTTGTTATTTTCATTTTTCATTTTTGAATTTTCGATGTAAATCAAATGACCATATTGTTATCCAAATTGTTGTTCTGCACTTGTTCTTCATCTTATTCCTCTTCACTAGCCACTGAGTTTTTTAATATTCTTCCACTTCTCAAAGTAGTCATTTGATTTCCTCATGGCCATTTGAGGATTCTCCAACCATGAACTGTCCCTTAGGATTGTTCACAGTTGGTCGGGTAGTTTACCCTCTTCTCTCTTAGCCAATGAATTTGAGAGTTGGCGCTTTCTTCAATTTTTTTAATGCTCGACCGTGAAGGTTCACACGAGAGAGTTCAAGATTTTGAAGTGAGCTCAAGACCTCGCTCTTCAAAGGTCGTGGATCTAGGAGGGCAGTGGGTGCATCGCCGCATGGCTTGTTGTTGGTTAGGTCATTGAAAATTTGATTTATTATAAAAATTCTGCCGATATGGTCGAAAGGTGTTTGAAAGGTAATTGATTTTTTGGTCTTCTTCTTTGTTGTTATTCCACGAGATTAGGATGAGATCTCCATGGGTAGTCATTCGATTGCATCTGCCCATAAGATCGAAATGCATGAGCTTGTTCCATCATGAGTTCTGAAATTGTGATGCGAAGGACATTGATCAATGGAATGAGTGGGGGCGGCATATCGGACATGCCTCCTCTACTCTTGACCCATTTGGAGCTTTAAATGAGTCCATCACTATCAAATTTTGTGGTCAAATTATCCACTTTCCTTTCCACTCATTGACTTCATAAACTTTCCTCTTGTGAATTGGGGATTATTCATCCTAGCCGGATTCTCGTGTCCCTTGGACAGAGATTCCTGCTTGGGTTGAATTTCTCCAATCACCTCAAAGAGGTCCCAAACCTCTTCAACTATTTTCAAGTAGGTACCTCCAAGAGGCATCCACCATGTTCTTGCCCTTCCGATCAGTTCCTTGATAGAAGCTTTGAACCGCCATTTAGGAATTTGATGGTGAGGGCATTGTCTTATGATTCTTTAAACCTTTCCCATGCTTCATGGAAAGTTTCATTGAGTTTTGGGAAAAGAGATGATGCTTTGTCTCAGTTGGCTGGTTTTAGTCATTGGGAAATATTTTGACAAAATTGACATTGTAAATCATTCCATGATGTGATGTCATGTTTGGTGCTAACATAGATAACCATGCTCTAGCTTTGTCCTTTAATGAAAAGGAAAGAGCCTAAGCTTGGTTGCCTCGACCAAGTCCACTATGTTAAATGTTGTGCATAAAGCCGTAAATTCATCAATGTGTTTGTAAGGGTCTTCCTTACTCAATCCATGGAATGAAGGCAACATTTGGATGGTGGAGGACTTAATTTCATAATTTCTCCTCCACCGGGAAATTGAATGCAAAATGGGGAATTATAAGCACCGAGGGGCAAAGTAGTCTCTTAACAATCTCTCGGTCTTCGCCCATTTCAGGATATGTCCGTGATGTATGTCGGTTTCTTAGGAGTCTTTCAACTTCAATTTAACGGGAGAATCTCGTGATTGAGGTTCTCTCCGCCAAACATACAACTCGAGAGAGAATTTGGTACAAAAACTGTTGAATTACGTGCTTTCCTTTCCTTCATACAAATTGTAATTTACAGAAATAACAACAGAATTAATAAATGACTGATAAATAAATGAAAATAAACATAGGTCTTATCTATTTTAGAACAAATTCCCCGGCAACGGCGCCAAAAACTTGTTGTCGCTCCAAGTGTGCCATAATTATGTGCATTATTAATCAAGAATTAAAGAATTAAAGAATGCTAGGTTATATGGATGTTAACTTATGAAAGGGATATCAGCACATTGGGGCTAACACTGGCCTGCAAGATCAGGGCCAATTGTAGCAAGTTTTAAAAGTAAGTATTTCAAGATCGTCCACAGAGAAGTTTGTCTAAAATGAGAGATAAACCTCCAGATCTGTGCTACGAGATCGGCTCTATAATTATCTAAAAGAATAGATAAAGAGAGTGTTGGATTGTGTCACATTTAACTATAAGCAAATAAAGAAAAGAACTATCTACATGATCCGAGATCCGAGTTGGGGAGATGTTTAAAATAAGACAAATGCAAATAATAGCTTCATGCATTTTAGCCTCAATTTTAATGGAGAATCAGATTTCCACAGAGCAGATTCAATCTTCATCTGCTACCAGATAGATGTAAGAGAAATAAATCAATTAAGGAATAGGTTTAGACTTATGGCTATGATCCATCCAATGGTCACAGATCATCCAATAGTTGTGGCCTATTCTTTAGTTCGTAACATGAACATCATCAGAATCTTTGCTTGAATTAGGTTACCAACGCTAATTCGCGAGGATGATGAATTAAGGGAAGTTGGATGCGGATGAGTGAATCTAAAGAAGTCTAATGCACTAAGGTGAACATTCGTAACCCTCGACATGACTCCAATGGAGAAGACACAAATTACTGAACCTTTTAAAATCCAACGTTACAATTACAGAAAGACGGCTTCTTAGAGCCCTCAGTTCTGATCTTGAATTCGAACTTGGAAGTACAAATCACTCACAATGGCTCTCAAAGGTAAACTACAAGAAGGATTACAGGGGTTCGGATAAGCTATCCGGCCGAATGAGGGAAACAGAGATGAAAACTCTAAATCTGGATGCCCCAATTGGGCAAATGTCTTCTCAATTTATAGCTTTCCTCTATCTCACAAGGCTGAATTGACCAATCGAAGTGCTCAGATCAGTATTGCCCAATGGCTATTGAGCACGGGATCCGGATCTGTTTCGCCAATGAAAATGCTCCTATCCGGTTCACCAATCAGCGTTAGAAGCATCAATTTATGGGAATTCAAAAGTTTATTTGAGCTTCTAGAAGTTCCCAAGTGATTTCATCTTTGGGTTTTCACGTGGAATATGCCTTTGGTTTGTGCTTGGAATCTTCCTAATGTCTCTGGCTTTTAATTACATTGGGGCGCGTCGAGTTTCTTGAAATGCCCTTCAAAGTGGTCAGAATCCCAAGTATGTCATTTCGCAGAGTTTAAGGGTCTTTTCACAAAGTAGGTTGGCTCAAGTTCTTTTCAAAGCATAAGTTCTTTTCGCAGCGAAGTTCTTTTTGCAAAGCGTAAGTTCTTTTCGCAGAGGACTTCTCTTCTTTTCGCAGAGGTAAATCTTCTATTCGAGTGTTTTCTTCTTTTCAAAGTTCAAGGTTCTTTAATTGAAGAGATTCTTCTTAATTGAGCTTTAGCTTCCATTCTTCTTTGCGAATGGATCCTTCTTCTTTTCAGGTCTTTTCTTGCTCTTTTAGGACCTTTTTAGCCATTGCTGAGGCTATTTCTTCACTCCCTCTTTGAGTTTGACATGCGTTGTCGGCGTTTTGATCATTTTAAGATGGTTTTCGGATTTGGACCTGTCTTTTTGGTTAGCTGCAATATGAACACTAAAGCACTTATTTAGTCTTCTCAAGGGTCTTTCAAGGCTCATGTTTAGGGGTGAAAAATGGTATTTTTCACTACTTAACAGTAATGGAGGTAACTTTCGGACATATGAAAGTTGAGCTGAATGTGTACAACAGTGCCAAGTACCCTCAGATGGAGAATGAGGAGAGCTTTGCAGTGGATGTACTAGAGGAAATTGTAGAAGAAGAATTGCCCACTCTGCTGGAGTGGGGCAACATTGTCAGGAATTTAGTTAAAATTTGGGACATGGTGGAGGAAGAGAGCCCAGATGTGATACAAAAAGACCTGACCACATTGAAGTCTTCTGTGGGCTCAGTGCAGCATTCCAGTTGGAAACCTACATTGCTGCCTCTTCCTCCATCCTCCAATGCACCAATTTTGCCATCCACCCTATAAGCCCCCGATCTGGAACTCAAGAAGCTTCCAGAAACATTAAAATATGTCTTCCTTGAGAAAGGTGATAAGCTTCCTATGATTATCTCTTCCTCTCTTACCAATGAGCAAGAGGAGGAACTACTAACAGTTTTGAGGAAGCACAAGAAGGCAATTGGTTGGACCATTGCCAATCTGGGAGGAATAGATGCATCAATCTGCATGCACAGGATTCATCTTAAGGAGGGAGCACTACCCTCCAGGGAAATGCAGAGGAAGTTAAATCCTCACATGCAGGAAGTGGTCCTCAAGGAGATCATCAAGTTGCTAGATGCAGGGGTGATTTACCCCATCTCTGATTCTAACTAGGTGGCACCTATCCAAGTGGTGCCCAAGAAATCTGGCATAACAGTGATTAAAACTGAAACTGGAGAGTTGAGACCAGCCAGGGAGACCACTGGCTGGAGAGTGTGCATTGATTATAGGAAGCTCAACTCTAAGACCAGAAAGGACCATTTCCCTCTCCCCTTCATTGATCAAATTTTGGACAAATTGGCTAGAAAAGCTTTTTACTGTTTTCTTGATGGGTACTCAGGGTACAACCAAATCCCTGTGCATCCTCAAGACCAAGAGAAAACCACCTTTACCTGTCCTTTTGGCACTTTTGCTTACAGGAGGATGCCTTTTGGGCTTTGTAATGCACCAGCCACTTTTCAGAGGTGTATGTATGCCATATTCTCTGATATGATTGACAAATTTTTGGAGATTTTTATGGATGATTTTTCTGTCTATGGGGACAGTTTTGGCCAGTGTCTACAACACCTCAGCCTAGTTTTGCAAAGATGTGAGGAGACCAATCTGGTCTTAAGCTAGGAAAAGAGCCACTTCATGGTAACACAAGGCATTGTGTAGGGCCATGTAGTCTCTAAAGAAGGGCTTGAGGTAGACAAGGCCAAAGTTGACCTCATTGCCAATTTGCCCCCTCCAAAAATAGTCAAACAAATCAGATCTTTTCTTGGGCATGTAGGATTTTACAGGAGGTTCATTAAGGACTTCAGTAAAATTGCTAAGCCATTATGCCACCTACTCTGCCAGGATGTGCCCTTTGACTTTTCTACTGAATGTCTTAAGGCTTTTGAAACATTGAAAATATGCCTCACCTCCCGACTCCAAACACCGTATCTATACCCTACCTTTTGAGCTGATGTGTGATGCATTAGACTTGGCAATAGGTGTTGTTTTGGGCCAAAGAAAAGATAAGCTGCCGGTGGTCATTGCTTATGTCAGCAAATCAGTTGCTGAAGCTCAACTGAACTATACCACAACTGAAAAGAGCTTCTGGCAATGGTTTATTCTGTGGACAAATTTAGAGCCTATCTACTAGGATCTAAAACTGTAATCTTCATTGACCATTCAGCATTGAAGTACCTATTGTCCAAGAAAGATGCTAAGCCTAGGCTGATTAGATGGATACTCCTGCTGCAGGAGTTTGACATCGAAATCAAGGACAAAAAGGGTGTGGAGAATGTGGTGGCTGACCACTTGTCCAGAATTGTCTTGGAGGAATGCCTTGATAGTCCTACAAATGATGCCTTTCCGGATGAGCAATTATTTACCATCCAATCCTTGGTCCCTTGGTTTACACACATTGTCAATTATCTAGTTATAGGCAAGATTCCTGCCCACTGGACCAGAATGGACAAAGACCTGTTTTTCTCAAAGGTCAAATATTTTTTCTGGGAGGAACCTTGTCTATACAAGTACTGTGCAGACCAAATCATCCGAAGATGTGTTCCCGAAAGTGATGTCTTCAGTATTCTGGTCATGTGCCATGAAAATGCCTGTGGAGGCCACTTTAGTGGGAGAAAAATAGCTGACAAGGTCTTGCAGTGTGGGTTTTACTGGCCTTTTATATTCCAAGATGCATATACACATTGCAAGGCCCGTGAGAGATGCCAAAAATTAGGAGGGTTGTCCAAAAGAAATTCAATGCCATTGCAGCCCATCCTTGTTGTAGAATTGTTTGATGTATGGGGTATAGACTTCATGGGTCCCTTTCCTCCTTCTAATGGTTATCAGTTCATCTTAGTGGCAGTGGACTATGTTTCCAAATGGGTAGAAGCCATTGCCACAAGAACCAATGACAACCAGGTGGTCCTCAAATTTGTAAGGCAACACATTTTCTCCAGATTTGGAACCCCTAGAGCTATCATCAGTGATGGAGGTAGCCATTTCTGCAATAGAAATTTCGAGAGCTTGCTCAAGAAATATTCTGTGACCCATAGGATTTCTACTCCCTACCACCCATAGACAAGTGGGCAAGTTGAAATTTCCAACAGGGAGATCAAGCACATCCTTGAGAAAATAGTAAGGACTGACAGGAGAGATTGGGCCGATAAACTGAACGATGCACTGTGGGCTTATAGGACTGCCTATAAGACTGTATTGAATGTCCTTATTCAGATCGGTTCATGGCAAGGCTTGCCATCTCCCAGTAGACTTAGAACACAAGGCCTATTGGGCCATTAAGAATTTAAATATGAACCTAACTTCTGCTGGTCTCCACAGGTCATTGTAGTTGTCTAAATTGGATGAGCTGAGGATGGATGTTTACACCAATGCCAGGATCTACAAGGAACGCTCCAAAGCTTTCTTTGACAAGGGCTTGCTGAGAAAAAGCCTCATACCTGATGGTAAGGTTTGGTTATTCAACTCCAAACTAAAATTCTTTCCTGGCAAATTAAAATCCAGATGGGAAGGCCCCTATATTGTCTTAAATGTTTCCCCATCTGGTGTTGTGGAAGTCCAGGATCCCAAATCTAGGCGAACCTTCAAAGTGAATGGTCAGAGGCTCAAGCCTCGTATCGAAAAACCTGCTGACCCTATGCCCACTATTCATTTTCATGGGACCCTTACCTCTACCTGACCCACAGTTGTGTCCATGTTGTACTATACTACTTTTGTTTCTTCAATAATTTTTAGGAAATTTTAGTGTTTATGTGGAGTCTGAATATGTTGAGCTTGATAGAGTTTATGTGGGATTGGAATGATTTCTTCATCTTCTTCTACGAATTGCTAATTTTCGAATTGAATGCCTATCGTTTGAATATTTTTGATGAATACGCTGCACTACCTGTATTGCCCCTGTTTGGTACTAAGCCTTCGCGCATTGCCAATTGAGATTTGGGAAGCTCTCGCGCAATTCACATAGAGCATTTATTTTGCGGTCGCGAGCTTCAACAAATGCTGCAGAGACTCTCGTGCACTTTAAGCCCCAACATCCATAATCGCGAGATTCAGTTATCTCGTGATCCCCTTACCCAGCTACGCGAGTCAAATGCATTTGTCATTTACCACGCTGATTGCTGGGACTTGACGTTTCCCAACTCCCTGTCAATTAATTGTGACGACCTGGATGTTATTCCACCGTTTCATCTTCCACCATCCTTGTCTTTAAATATACCCGGAGCCCCTTTCATATTCATCGCATCCTTTCTCCTCTCACCCTAGCGGTCCTTCCCTACTCCTACCAATGGCAGATGACAAGCCTAATGCGCTGCCTAATAAGTTTTACCCGATGTGGTTGGACCCGCCACCACCTAAAGAGCCGGATCCCCTAGAACCCCTCTGGGATGAGTACGAGGCGATTCAGCAGCTCCTGCCTAAGGAGGAGGAGGAAAAGCTCCAGCCACAGCAGAAAAAGCAAAAGATTGAACCATCCCCTGCCCCTTCCACTCCACCCCCTCCCCCACCTTCTCAACCCCCTCACCCTTGATCCCTCTCCCCCTTCTTCCCCCTTTTTGTAATTTTCTTTTTTTTCGTTTTAATGAAATTTTCTTTTCCTATTATTCTGTAGAGTTCTCTGTTTTTGGTTGTTTTCTTTCTTGTCGTTTCCTTTTATTATGCCCTTAATAAATCTGCTGCACACACCTTTGACTCAGTGAGGACACTACTCCTCATAGGTTTGGGGGTGTGACAGGCAGACCCTGCCAATGGAATAGTTAACCTAAGTGCAGCATAGTCATGTGAGTAATATGGAAATGGATCTATGATCACTCAAGAATCATGAAAAATAAGAAATTTAAAATTTCTGCAAACTTTAGACATTATAAACTTCTAATTTTTCACATTTCCATGAGGAGATCACCAAGGAAACTCACTTGTATCAGCATTGAGTGAATCATTAGAGAGAAAAAAAGGTGAGGACATACTTAAAAGTTCAAAGGAAGACCATAACCAGTGAGAAGTGGGCCTACAAATTTTTTTTTCTTTGAGGAGTGACTAAGGCAATTTCTTCTAGTTCTAAGGACTGGCTGAGTCACTGTGCTCACTAGAAGTTAGGCAACTCCAAGTCGAAACAACTGACAGCACTCATGAAACTTAGGAAAGGATCAAGGCCTTCTCTTGGACAGTTTGAGCCTAATAAGACCAACCTTTAGCAACAGCCCTTGTCCATACCCCCTTTGAGCTTTAAATCCTAAATCTCTTCAATATGCACCCAAGTACTTGTACCTGAACCTATGAACCTGATTCAGCCTACCCTCACTCTGAGAATTCAGAAGGTAAAGGAGAAAAAGTTGAAGATGGACTAGCTATGGTCAACATTAGGTGAATGGAGAAGAAGTATCTCAAAATTCTGGCAGTATGGTAACTGAGAACATGGAGGCATTTCAGAAAAGCAAAAAATGAAAATAAAAAGAAGAAAATTCCATCAAAAAGAAACAAAAACAATAATGAAGAGGAGCAAGAGAGGAGTCAAAGGAGAACTTTCTTTTGGAAAATCGAAATCAAGAAGAGAAGCTGATCACTTCAAATCTGAAAATCTCAAAGAAGAAGAAAGGAGCTGAATTCAAGAAGATGAAGTCATGAACCACCTCCTTCACTTACTGATTTCTCAATTTTGAACCCCTTTTCAATCTTCCATTCTTTTAACCCCACTCCATAAGCCACATTCCAGCCCAGCTAAAAGCCCTTGTGATCCAAAGTTGAGTGAGCTGTCATGTGGAGATAAAGAGTTATCCAATCTATGGTGAGGATGTGTCAATGATGCCAGCACCTAAGAGCTATGCCTGTGCTCATGCTTACAGACCCATTAGGAGGATGTAACTGCTCTTAAGCCTGAGAGAAAATGAACCCCTCAACAAGACCCTTATGAGAGTATGCCCTGGAAAGTTTTTGGGTCTGAATTTGAATGCATTATGTATGACCTATAACCTTATTTTTAATCTGATGATGAGCTCAGTGCTGGCACACACTTGTGTAGTTTTCTGTGGTTATACACTGATTGGGAATGTTGTGCCTTCATGAGAAGTTTATGCTATTTAAATTATTGTGCAACCAATGGATTAAAATTCTTTTATGATTACTGGTTCAAGAGTAAACTAAGTCTGCTCCTTGACTGCTCACTTGATGATATTGCATTTTTGTTAACTGTTTCATTGAGAAGTTTGTGGGTGTCTTCACTGAAAACCCTCAGGAGACTTCACTCCTCCACTAGGGATCACCTAGGGGTTTAAAAGGTTTGGTACATATGCTAAATGTATCCGTGCTCCCTACGAAAGTGGCATTTAATTTTTATAGTAGGTTTAATGTAGCTTTGCTAAGGGACTAGCAAAGATTAGGTTTGGGGGTGTATTAAGACCTGAAAAGTACCACTTTTCACCCCTTAACTTAACCTTTGATTAGACCCTTAGCCATGTAATAAGTTCTTGTTAAGTGTTTTACATAAGTAATAATCAGCAGTGAAACAAGGCTAGGAATCCTGCTAAGGAGCCTGTTTTGACACCAGAAGTCCCTCAAAAGGATGGACTCTGAATTCAGACCTGGAATGAGCCTTGCGCAGTCCAATTGAGCTTCCCAAGACTTTACAACAACTACTCGCGTAGCTTTCACGAAGCTCAAGAGTAGAACACATCGCACAGTCTTGCGTAGTTCAATGCATACCTCTCTCAATCTCGCGTAGTTCGCTCAGAACGGCTGAGGAGGGAGAGCTTCAGGAGACTCCTCGCGCAGTGGCCGCGAGATGCAATTATCATAAGAGAACTCCTTGCGCAGTTCTCGCGCCATTCAAGAAGAAAGCATCCTCGCAAAGATGGAGCCATCCTCGCGAAGATCAGTCAAGACATGAAACCTCGCGCAGTTCAGAAATCATTAAAGCCTTGCGAGAAAACTCGCGAAGTCCATTCAAGAGAAGTGCTCGCGAAGTTCTCGCGCTATTCAAATCTATCCTCGTAAAGATCAACCTAGCGATCGCGCAGCTACCTCGTGACTGCTTGAACTCCAACCCCGCGACATCTGAGGCTTTGATGTCTACTCAACCTCGCGACTGCCTGAAGAGCAAACCAAGGCAACCTCCCGACGGTTGAAGCTTTAATATCAAATCATCCTTGCGAAGAGCAAGCGCTACCACGTGACAAGTCTGGGAAACAATGGCTACCTAGCGAAGCTCTGAACTTCAACTTCCATCTCTTCAACAGAGGGCCTTCTGTGAATTTCCAGCGATTAGGGCACGCACTCCCACGCTCAAATCTCTGTGCACGCGCCCGAAGGCATTCAAGGATCACTATTCGGCCACGTGGCATCATTAAAATTAGGGTTTCCTAACCCTAATGTGCCGCCACACCACTGCTATATAAACCCATACTTAGCTTAGGTTTAAGGATCCGGAAAATTCCTGGAATAGCTGGGAACACATCTCATTTCTTGGAGACTGGATCTGAGATCGTTTTTCTTTTCTTTTTATAGTTGTAAGTAGTTTTCTTTTTCTTTTCCCTTCTCTCCATAGTCCAGCACTTGCTGGCTATGTCTTTGTATGCTTTTTGAACTAGATCAATAGAAGTTTTGTAATAGGATTTGTACTCTGTGAGATTTGTGTTTGAATGTCAGATGCTTTGTGCAAGGCTGCTGCCTTGTGATCTACCATTGCTTTGGCTGTGATTCAAAGTAATGGAGGACTGATTCTGAGGGCCACTCAGATCCAAGTGACCGATGTGTCTGGGCTATCATGGTCATATACAGCCTTAGCCCCACCACAGGACCCACTAGATTTGAAATCCCCATAGGAGCTTGAGCTGGTAGCCTGGTGGCCATGGTGGTGGCAGCGATATTCTTGTTTTATCTTGGGCTTCGTGAGGAGGATAGCCTCTGGGATAGTCTGTGACCATTCAAGTGGACAGATTATAACCTTAGGGTGATTCTAATCCACCGATCCAAGATGGATCCTTCTTCTTTGCACCTGAGCTTGTAGAAGCCTGGTGGGAGATTATACAGAGACAGACTCCCCTATATTTGTATAGATCCGCTATCAGATGTTAGATCTGATATGGTTATAGAGATTGTAGGCTTGTGAATGGACCATTGTAGCCTCACTGAAGCAATGGATAGCTAGATCAAAGGTTGTACTCAATCTCTTGTTGGTTCTATGTGTCTGGGTTATCATGGTCCTATACAGCCTTAGCCCCACACATAGAGCTTTAGAGGTTGAGGTTCCCTATGGATTCTTGAGCTGGTAGCCTGGATGAAATAGTGCCTATAATGCTTAACTTGTTTTGACCCATCCCTGGATTGTGGATCCCCTATGGGATAGTTTGTGACCATTTGAGTGGACAGGTTATAACCTTAAGGGATTGAATCATGGCAGAGAGATGGGTTGGATCCTTTCTCCTTAGTGGTGATAACATAGCCATTGGACAGGATTGCTATAACATCAAATCTGAATCTGAGTTACAAAGCTCCTCTGATCTAGGCTCAATAACATACTTCTCACCCTTTTATACTTATTTTCCACACTCCATCCATCCTCTCAACCCTTTCTGTAGTTTAGAATACCTAGAATAAGTGACCTTAAACTCCCCTCCTTTTTAGGACTGCCAGATCTGGAGGGACTACTAGAGATGGCTCCCTTGGAGCTGTAGATCACCTTTCCCTGTGGGACAAACTCTTACTTATCAAAACTTGCCACAATGAACCCTGTATCTTGCAGGTCTAGGATTTCTTAATTGTGCTGATTCCTTCCCCTGTTTTATCTTGATTTTAAATTTCTTTTACCACAAACCAATAAAGCAAGCACACACTCAGAATCCACCAACAGGAAGCAAAGACCTTTGAATGTGAATGTTATTTTCACAAAGTTCTTTTTGAGGATCAACAGATTTTGGAATGGACCCACAATTATCGCACCTCGATCGGGATGATATCCATTTTGCGATAGTTTTATGATAGCTACTACCCACATTTGGTTAAACTATTTTACCAAGCTCTACGATTAGATCCCTCAAACACTGAACTACACTGAACTAATCACCACGATTGACGAGAAAACTCTAACCTTTGATCCAACTGATATTAGTAGAACAATGAATTGCTCTAGGAAATTTTTTGATGATATGGGTGTGGACTCCCCGATTCGTGAAGTCCTCACTTTTCATAACATTGTGACTCAGATGACTAATGGTGAAACGGAAACCGGTAAATCGGTTACAAGGGCCCAGTTGCCGGAATGTATGTGGCCTTTGGGCATCATTATGAAGAAGAATTTTTATCCCTTGGGTCATGAGCAGGAACGGCGGGATCCATTCCTTCAAGCCCTATTTGCCACTTACCAAAATAGGTGGTTTAATGCACCTGCCTTGGTAAGAGAGGGAATTAGGTATTCTCATGAACGTACTAGGCCTGGCGCAGTTCCCACAGTGTTAATTCGATTACCCTATGCTCAACTAATTTCAAGGATGATTGCCCAGTATCAACCCTCATCATAAGCCGATCGTTATGAGATTTCCCAGGACGAAACCCTTTGCACCGATAATGTTAAAACTTATCGAGTTCATGATTTAAACTTTTCGTACACTAGCCTCCAAGCTAGTGCTAGATGGAAAAGGGAATGAGACATTGTACAACGTGCACAATAAGAACAAGAACAACAACAAGAACAGTAGCAACCCCCTCCATTGGCACCCGAGCAGCCAGCTCAGCCACCAATATCGCCGTAGCAGGTTCTAGTACCGCCGCATGTTCCTCCACCAGGTGGTGTGGATTTTGCGGTTGAACTCTTTCGGCAGATGGATTTACAAGACTTTTCACTCCAGAGGTTCGAACAGCGGATTACATGCCAACTCAATTACCATGAGGCTTTGCTGACCAACTCGATGTGCTACATGTACCCTCAGTCTATTTAGAGTGCATGGCGGTTGCACGAGCCTACATACCCGAGGCTTCTAGTTCTGGAGTGGGTGGACTAGAGGATTTCGATGGCAGCCTGGTGATGCAGAGGACTGATGGGAGAGTTGGTCTATCTGAGTGACTAATTTTTTTTGGAACATTGTTTTGGGGAATGTAATAGAATATTCATTTTTGTAATCTGTTGGTGTATAAGTCCCGATACTATGGTGGCATGGGTGCCACATGTAAATAGGTTACATTTTTTTGTGTGAAGCCTCAAACTATAGTAACATGGCTATCACATATGAATGATTTAATTTTGATGTGAATGGTTTTATTTTGTTGTGAATAGTTTAATTATGGATGTGACTGAATTTCAAATTATATGCTTGGTACTGTTGGAATTTGAGATTTTGCTTGATTAAATTGAGAATTGTATGTCTAGTAAATTTTGAGTCTCCGTGCAGGTATAATTTTATGGTCAAATTTAACCAAGTGTGAGTTAAGTATATGATCCAATTGCGTTCCAATTACTCTTACGGATGTGTGTAATAGATCCTTCATAACCTTGTGGTTTGCTGGTAAATGTGTAGAAATATGGATTGTGAATGGTTTATCATGCAGGTTGTGTGTGTGGTCATGACTATGTGCGATTTGTTAATACGTGGAAAATTTTGTAGAAGATTACATTGTGGATTTTAATGCAAGTATAGTTGTGGGTCACTTTTGACCAATCATTGAATTGGATGTGTCATCTACTTCTCTTTCCGTTATTGTTATGGATGTGTGGATTGTGTGGATGCTGTCATTGTGTGGATTTTGGATGATGTTGAGAACTGGAAAATACCATTTTCCACCCCTTAACCTGGGCCTTGATAGACCCTTGAGAGAACTAAATAAGTGTTTTAAGTGTTTGTTTTACAGCTAACAATAAAGGCAGGCTTAACCTTGAAAGTAGCTTAAAAGTGCCAAAAAGATGATGACGCATCTTGATCTGGAGGAAGAAGGAGAAAGGATAACCTCACTGGCTGTCAAAATGCCTAAAATAAAGAGGACAAAGGCTTGGTTTAACCTGGAAAGAGGTTTGGAGCTATTCGAAAAGAAGAATGCACTACAGAATGCTATTCGAAAAGGTTCCCAATCTTTGCGAAAAGGTCCCCAATCTTTGCGAATAGATCTCTAGAAGTTACAGTTCTTTTTGAAAAGGTCCCTAATCTTTACGAATAGATCTCCAGAAGTTATAGTTCTTTTCGAAAAGGTCTCCAATCTGTGCGAATAGAGTTTCAGAAGTTACAATACCTTTCGAAAAGGTCTCCAAACTTTGCGAAATGGTATCCTGAAGATTCCTAGCATCTGCAAGGGCAATTTGGTAATCTCTGCACGCGCCCCAATACATTTAAAAACCCAGGGGCATTCTGGAAGATTCGAAGCACGAACCAGAGGCATATTCCACCCCATGTGAACACCCAAAGATGAAATTACTTGGCGGGAACTTCTAGAAGTTCCAACAGATTTTTAAATTTCCTAACATAATTGATGCCTCTGCCTCCTGATTGGCTGAACCAGATCAAGCAGTTATGATTGGCCAGAACAGATATGGATCCTTGTGCTCGACTCCTATTAGTTTATATAGATCTAACCAATTCTAATTGGTTGATGCACATCTGAGCTGGAGTTGGGGAAAACTATAAATAGACGAACTATTTGCCCAATTTGGGTATCCAGATTTTGAGTTTCATTTCTATTCCCCCATTTCCAAATCAGCTAGCTTGTCTGAAACCCTTGTAATAGCCTAACTTTTATTTGCAATTGAGAGCTGTGAGATACCTCTGCAATTCAAAAGAGAATTGTATTCAAGACTACAAATCTGAGAGCTGTTTAAGCTGTGCTCTGTAATTGTAATGGTGAATTTGAAAAGGTTGCTGTAAACCGTACGTTCTCAATTGGATTCGTTTTAAGGGTTCCCTCTGATCGCCTTATTGCACTAGACTCCTTTAGATTTACTATTTTTCATGCAATTTCCCTTGATTCATTAACCCTGTGGGAATTAGTGTTTGTAACCTAATCTCTCACAGCATTTGTAGTGATATTTCTTGTTCTGAGTTAAGGGTTTAGATTAAACACTATTGGATGGTCTGTGGCCATTGAAGTGGACATACCATAGCCATAAGCCTAAATCTAATCCTTGAGTTAGATTTATTTCTCTTACATCTGTGCATGTAGCCAGATGAAGATTGGACCATCTCTCATTTGATCTGCAGTCATTCTCATTGTGTTTCAAGGACCAAATCAAAGTTAGATATTATTTCTCCATTTTTATAAGTTTACATCAAAATCCCCCCAACTCAGATCTGGATCATTTAGTTTAACTTTTACTTTTATCATTTAGTTAATATGACAAATTCAACCTCCCATCTTATGTGCTTTGTAGATAGGATAAGAGGCCAGATCAGGTAGCCCAGATCTGGAGGTTTATCTTGCATTTTAAAATCAATTCCCTGTGGACGATCTTTTACTCACTTATATTTTAAAACTTGCTACAATTGGCCCTGATCTTGCAGGCTAATTGAGGTCTCTCTGTGCAGATATTTTCGTATTCTTTTAGTAAATTCATCCTCTGTAAGTCTGTTTTCAAAACACAAATAAATCATGCACACTAGAGTCAGCAACAAGTTTTTGGCGCCGTTGCCGGGGAATAGATTTTAAAATTGGTAGACCTAAGTTTTTCAATTTTGTAGATTTAATTTTCATTGTAATTTTTGCTTTGAACCTGCACTTTGCATTCCAAGTGCTTGATTAAATGTCTACTGCAGTTTTGTATAGAAAACCTGTTTTACTACAGCAGAATTTTTTTTATTTTCTGAGTTTTTATTCCTTGCCTTCTAGTTATTTGAATAAATGTTGCTGTCCCTCTTTTGTCTTTTTGTCAAATTTGGGCAGTAGCCTGAGTTTTTCTTTTTATTTTTGTCAATATACTTGAATAAGGTAATCTAGCTTTTGAATTTACAGATCTCGAGCACCATTCAACAAGGAGCATCTGGACTAAAGCTGGAGCAAATCTGCTTGAGTTTGCATCCCCTTCTCCTTTGCATTCATTTTCTATTTTTAAATTCTTGAGAACCAGCAGTTCTGCTGTGTTTAATGTTTGTTTTGATTATAATTTCTGCTGTCTTTTAGGCATGCTGATTGTTTTTTACAAAACCAAATACAAAAATAAAAGAAAATGAAAACACAAATAGAAAATCTCTTAGTTGTTTCTTATTATTTTTCAGCAGTAGTAAATAAGTGCTCTTGTTGAGCCCGGGCTGATCCAAAACAAATAAAAAAATATATAAATAGAAAATTATAAAAAAAAAAAAAAAAAAAAAAAAAAAATATATATATATATATATATATATATCTTCCAGATGGGCTGTTTTTTTTTTGTTTGCATCCTATTTTCCCATCTGGACCTGCTGAGATCATTTCTTTTTTAGGAATCATGTAGGATAATGAGTAGTGAATCATAGGCTATTTTGAATATTCAATGGACCTACTGATTTTATTTTTCTTCAAGATTTCTTCATCATAAATGGGTCTCAGCTGTGTATGAACCCTGTTTTTAATATGTGCTCCCATGCTTCATTATTCTTTTTTATTCATACACATCATCAACAAAGGGGTCAGTCTTATGAATCTTGCTTTTCACTGTATGTTATTCCTGCTAATCATTTTTATAATCACTTAGATTCATAAGTATCTCAGGCTTTTGGTTTTTTTTTCTTTGGGCTTAGGATGTATCATTTGGCATTAGATTTTCTGTTTTAGGACTTTTAGTTTCAAATTCTATTTTCAGATCACCGAGTTTTTTTTCTTTCTTAGGTTAATGTGTCCTAGTTTTACTGATTTTCGTTATTTTTCTGTGAGTATAGTTAGTTTCTAACTTTGTTTTCCTATTTTGCATTCACAAATTCTATTTTTGTATCAACACTTTTCTATTTTTTTTAACTTTGTATTTAGTCCCTTACCTTGTTTTTACTGTTTCTCTGTTATTAGCATTAGTTTACTTCCATTTGCTTTGTCGATCTTTTATTTTTTTGATCATATATTTAGTTTTTAGATTTTATTTTGTAGTAGTCTAGCTTAGTTTTGTTATTTTTCTGTTTTATCAGTAATGTTCTATATTTATATAGCATTTTTTTTCCCTTTTCCTGCTCATATATTCAGTGTTATTTTCTTTATTTTCAGCTGCACGTAGCTACAAATATTTTTTTTTTTCTGCTTAGTTTTCCTTTCTTCTTTTACCCTGCTGCCCCTAGTTTCTCAGTGTCTAGTACATTGAGGACAATGTTCATCTTAGGTTTGGGGGTATGGCAGGTATGCCAATAAAATAAGTAAGTTAATGCTTGGTGCAGCTTATGATCAGTAGAATTTTTGAAAATGAAGTTATCTCACACCTGTTTTTTTGAAAAATGAGGAAGTTAAAAAATTTTAAAATTAATTTCTAGTGTAATTCTAATACTTTCATGAAGTGAATGTCAGAAAATTTCCAAAAGAAAATTGATGTTTTAGTAAACCTAAAAAGAGAGAAAGCAGTGATGATATACCTCAGGAATTTGATAGAAAACCACACCCAGTGAGATTTGGACCTGAAATGTATTCTTTGGAGGTATGAATTGGCAATTTTTTCTGCTCTAGGGACCGTTTGAACCTGCTTGTTATCACTAGAAGTTACACATATCCAAGTTAAAATATCTTGACAGCAATCATGATATTAAAGACATGATGTAAGGCCTCCTTTTGAGCTTCAAAAAGCCCAACCTTTTGAAACTGCCCTTGATACGCACCAATTAAGCTTTATAAATTCAAGATTTCTTTGAAACCTCATCAACCTCATTTAGCCTAACCCTCACTCTGAGAATTCAGAAGGTAAAGGAAAGAAAGCTGAAGAAAGGTGAGTTGGGTAACAGTTTGGTAAAAAAATAATTGAAGGCAATGATGTATCAGCAGAAGAAATGTGGCATTCCAGTCAATGTTGCTTTGAAAAAAAAAAAAAAAGAAGGCATTTCATTGGAAGTTTGAAAAAGAAAGAGAAAAAGATGGCCACTTTGGCTCCGAAAATTCAAAGAAGAAGATGAAATTGTGCTGAATTGAAGAAGGTGTGTCTATCACCTCCTTACCTTGACTGACTTCTCAATTTTGAACTCCATTCCACCCCTTTATTCTTGATAAATTTCACCCATAAGCCACATTACAACCCAAGTTAAAGTCCTTACTGATCAATGATGGATTGAGCTGTCACTGGAGATAAGGATTTGTGTAATTTATGGTGAAAAGAGCAGTGAATTCAGAACTAAAAAGCAATTCCTATGCTCATGCTTACAGTCCTATTTGTGGGCTGTAACTGCTCTTGAGCCATGTGAAATAGTACAACCCTCTTACTTGCATGTTGAGTGAAAACTTGGTGAGAGTTGGGTTTGAAATCGACTTATTTGGGGTAACATCAAAGCTGGATTCTCAAATAGAAGGCAAGCTGTTCATTAATTTTTCTTGTAAATAACTTTTTGACACAAATTGAGTGAATGGTAAAAGGAACTACAGCAGAATTTTAGTTTTGAACTGATGTTTTCTTGAAAATCTTCTTACAGCCTGACTGATGCAGGTGTGAATAATCTGATTGGATGAAAGTTTGCTTTAACAGAACTGCATTGATCTTAACTGATTTATTGGAGAAGTTTGTGGGTACCTTTACTGAAAACCCTTAGGAGACTTCACTCCTCCACTAGGGATCACCTAGGGGTTTAAAAGGCTTGTTGCATATGCTAAATGCAACTGTGCTCCCTACAAAAGTGGCTTCTCATTATGTTTTTAATTTTGTCTTTGCTCAGAGACTAGCAAAGCTTAGGTTTGGGGGTGTGTTGAGAACTGGAAAATACCATTTTCCACCCCTTAATCTGGGCCTTGATAGACCCTTGAGAAAACTAAATAAGTGTTTTAAGTGTTTGTTTTACAGCTAACAATAAAAGCAGGCTTAACCTTGAAAGTAGCTTAAAAGTGCCAAAAAGATGATGACGCATCTTGATCTAGAGGAAGAAGGAGAAAGGACAACCTCACTGACTGTCAAAATGCCTAAAATAAAGAGGACAAAGGCTTGGTTTCAACCTGGAAGGAGGTCTGGAGCTATTCGAAAAGAAGAATGCACTACAGAATGCTATTCGAAAGGTCCCTAATCTTTGCGAATAGATCTCCAGAAGTTACAGTTCTTTTCAAAAAGGTCCCCAATCTTTACGAATAGATCTCAGAAGTTACAATTCTTTTCGAAAAGGTCTCCAATCTGTGCGAATAGAGTTTCAGAAGTTACAATATCTTTCGAAAAGGTCTCCAAACTTTGCGAAATGTTATCCTGAAGATTCCTAGCATCTGCAAGGGCAATTTGGTAATCTCTGCACGTGCCCCAATACATTTAAAAACCCAGGGGCATTCTGGAAGATTCAAAGTACGAACCAGAGGCATATTCCATCCCATGTGAACACCCAAAGATGAAATTACTTGGCAGAAACTTCTAGAAGTTCTAACAGATTTTTGAATTTCCTAACAGAATTGATGCCTCTGCCTCCTGATTGGCTGAACCAGATCAAGCAGTTCTGATTGGCCAGAACAGATCTGGATCCTTGTGCTTGACTCCTATTAGTTGATATAGATCTAACCAATTCTGATTGGTTGATGCACATCTGAGCTGGAGTTGGGGAAAACTATAAATAGACGAACTATTTGCCCAATTTGGGTATCCAGATTTTGAGTTTTATTTTTATTCCCCCATTTCCAAATCAGCTAGCTTGTCTGAAACCCTTGTAATAGCCTAACTTTTACTTGCAATTGAGAGCTGTGAGATACCTCTATAATTCAAAAGAGAATTGTATTCAAGACTACAAATCTGAGAGTTGTTTAAGCTGTGCTCTATAATTGTAATGGTGAATTTGAAAAGGTTACTGTAAACCGTACGTTCTCAATTGGATTCGTGTTAAGGGTTCCCTCTGATCTCCTTATTGCACTAGACTCCTTTAGATTTACTGTTTTTCATGCAATTTCCCTTGATTCATTAACCATGTGGGAATTAGTGTTTGTAACCTAATCTCTCACAGCATTTGTAGTGATATTTCTTGTTCTGAATTAAGGATTTAGATTAAAGACTATTGGATGGTCTGTGGCCATTGAAGTGGACATACCATAGCCATAAGCCTAAATCTAATCCTTGAGTTATATTTATTTCTCTTACATCTGTGCTTGTAGCCAGATGAAGATTGGATCATCTCTCATTTGATCTGCAGTCATTCTCATTGTGTTTCAAGGACCAAATCAAAGTTAGATATTATTTCTCCATTTTTATAAGTTTACATCAAAATCCCCCCAACTCAGATCTGGATCATTTAGTTTAACTTATACTTTTATCATTTAGTTAATGTGACAAATTCAACCTCCCATATTATGTGCTTTGTAGATAGGATAAGAGGCCAGATCAGGTAGCCCAGATCTGGAGGTTTATCTTGCATTTTAAAATCAATTCCCTGTGGACGATCTTTTACTCACTTATATTTTAAAACTTGCTACAATTGGCCCTGATCTTGCAGGCTAATTGAGGTCTCTCTATACAGATATTTTCGTATTCTTTTAGTAAATTCATCCTCTGTAAGTCTGTTTTCAAAACACAAATAAATCATGCACACTAGAGTCAGCAACAGATGATGACCGAGTGACCTAATTTAATTGTGATCTATCGTAGTTTGTGCCTATTTCGTCAACTTTTGGCTATCTATATGTGTTTTCATGTAGGAGATGGACATTTCACATTTCTATTTTGTGTGGTTTTAGGATTAGGATATGGGCATTTCCATTTGATGTGGGTGATTAGGCTTAGACGTAATTCTTTGATTTTCGTGTTGATGATCAGGTGACCTAAGTCAATTTTTACGGACGAAAATTTTATAAGGTGGGGAGGATGTAATATCCCTAAATTTTGGAACGTGCCAGTCTTGGTATATAGTACCGTTTCTGATCTAGCTTAGAGCACGTGGATCTGAAACCGTTATGTGGTGTGAATGTGCTAGCCGCACACAACCCGATTCACTGTGTTAGCCAAGAACATACACCTATGTTAGGTGTTTTGGCTTAACACCAAAGGGGAAAGCTTTGAAGAAGCTTATGCATAAGACAAAACACACAAAGAATGTGTGTGCATTCACAAGGAAGCAATGTTTAGTTGAGCAAGTGGGGGATGACCTCATGTGGGCAATTCTTTTACGCTTTTGCTTTGTGTTGTGAGAGAGTTTAGAGAGAGAAAGAGAAGGAGAATAGGATTGTGAAGAAGAAAGGATTCGCCAAATACTTGTGCTCCGAAGCCCTAAACCTTCTTAAAGTTCTGCAAGCTTGAGTAAGGGGGATTTGCCGTCAATTTTGACGTTGGGAAAGATTGTGGAGCATAGATTTTTGGCAAAATGGGTTTTGAAAACCATAGCATTTTAAGAAGGGAAATCACTCCGATTCTTATGTGGTTTCGCTAGCCTAGACGGTGAGAAATTGACACCCAAATATGTAAATTTTGTAGAATTAGGTGCTTTGTAGATTGTGCGAGAAGTGTGGATGTGATTGGAAAAGAAATCGCGAGATGATCGAGTTGGAAAAACTCATATTTGAATAGTTTCTGAAACTCGCTCACGCGACCTGTGTTTCTTGCTCGTGTAGGAGCCTTCAGAAAGGATCAGTCGAGCTTCGTGTGCACGAGTAAAGAGACTCCAGTAAGCCTCTGATGCTTCGCTCGCGTGAGCTGAGAGGTGCCATTAGACTCGCTCGCGTCACCCTGTTTCTCGCGTGCGCGAGATCTAATGTGTGTGAAATATTAAGTGTTATGTGTGGTTTCGCTCGCCCGAGCTGTAGGCTGTTTGCACTCGCGCACACGACCTCGGTCGCATGACCCTACAAATCACTTGCACGACCCTACAACTCGCTCACACGAGATACAAAGTTAGACTTATTTTAAGCCTTTTTGTGTGAATTTTTTGAAAATATTGATCATTAGACTTCCATAGACATTTCTAAAGAGACATTGAATGAATTGGAATGTAGGTTAATGTGTAAATGTTTGCAGGGAGTCATGAGTTAGCATGATGTACATGAAGCGTGATTGAGGTAGGGGAATATTCTACATCATTTACATTGATACGAAAATGCATAGAAATTGTGATATGATAAGTAGTGATGTAATTTGTTTTGTTTGAGCTTTGTACACAGTCAATCATGTGATTTAAAATGTGCAAATGATAAGTACATGTGTGTGATAAGTACGTGTGTGTGAAAAGTATGTGTGTGCAAGAAACCTTTATAGACTCTAAAATCTAGCTATAAACTAAATCACTTTACACGGTGTTAAACTATAAGTTAGAATCTACACTTCGATTTAAAATTCATGTGAAACGAATCCCAATTGTGCTCCGGTACGGCGAGATATCCGTTCATTTCTACCTGGCGAATATAAAAATTTCATTTTCGGCACAAGTATCCCTCATAACGCAGGGGCTTATGCTACATGTGAAAATGGTTCATTGAACGAGAATGGTTGGGATTCCCATTGGTATATATGTGTCTCCCAATGCTATATATGCTTGGAATTGTATTTAAGTTATTTGTTTTAAATACGATAAGATGTGAAGCGATAATGTGAGAAAGTCTGATTTGTGAATAAGAGTTCAGAAAATCAATTGACGTTTATGAAATGTGTTAAATTTCTGCTTTAGTTTTATTCATGCATCTTAGGAAATGAGTTATTTCAAATATGTGAAATATTAAAACTCAGTCATTGAATCTATGCTTTTGATATGATGTAAATGCTTTTGATATGCCTCTATTGAGCTTAGACTGTTAGCTCACCCTTTGACTATACGTTATAGGTGAGGATTTAGAGAAGGACTTGGATCAAGAGAGCAATCCAGAGTACGTTCCTGAGGAGGAGGTTGAGCTCCTGCCTGAGGAGTTTTTCCCTAGATAGTTATCTTGTCAGATTTGAATATATTTTTGCTTAGGGCTTCGTGCGTCCAACCACTTTTGATCATAAACATGAATCATGTAATTAATTTTTTATTATTATTTTGTTAACCATTGTTTTGGTGATGGTTATCCATCACTGATGGTTCATTTATGTTCTTTGTCCATGTATTTGGTGTGGTATTAGAACCGTTATTTTGATATGTTTTGGAATTATAGAAATGGAACTTTCTTTTGCTGTATATGAAGACTTTATCTACTTAGTTAGAGGTATCATCTTTGTGTTATGCTTAGTGTGGTTGTACCAAGTGTTCGGTTACTTGTGGATTGCCTTAACGGGTGATCCGATGGCACGGGTTTTGGCTTAGTGAAATCCGAGCTTTCACATGTTGAGTACATTTTAGGCCTCATTTTGGATTGTTAGATAAGAACCCGTACACCGATTCTTAGTGTACCAGCCTCACAGTAAACCCTTGGCTTTCATTTTGGGCCATTAAACAAGAGCCATTACACGAATTGGTGGTGTATCGGCCCCACACCGAACCTCCACTTAATATAAAGGGGTAGAACCACAAAAACTCAACTTGTGGTTTTCGTTTGAGAATGAGAAAGAGAAAGAGAGATGAGAGAGCCGAGTGAGGAGGAGAAATCCTTTTCTCCTCAATTTCTTTTTTCGAAACCCTCGATCCCATTAATATCTCTCAAATCCTTCTTCTTACTTCGAGAGACTTCAATTCTCGGCAACGTAGAGATCGAAGGGAAGGGAAAAATTGAAGCATCAAACGGGCAGGCGTGAGACATCGCGCCAATTTCCTTCATGATCCCGATCATTTTAAACCCTGCATGCACAATCCAAGAAGGTAAACATCGTAATGTGATTGTGTCAATCTCAAATTTTGAGATTTTGCTTTCGCTTAATGAGTATTTGAATTTGCGTGCAAGGAATTTGAGGATTTGGACGCACGCGAGAGTAGGCGTTGATAATCGTCGATTTTGATCACAAAATCATGGCATGCACGAAATTTATGGTAAATGTCATAACAAAATTTTGTGAATCCCAATTTTTGTGATTTCATACCGGAATTATGCACGTTTAGATCATATGCAAGGATTTTGAAGGTCGGACACGTGATAAGCACGAACACCGATTTTCCCAATAATCGAGCCCTGAATCTATTGCATGCGTGAGATTAGATGATAAGATTACTACTCTGATGATGTAGAATAGATTTAGCTTTAACTTTGTGTTAATCCAGATGTGCATATACTAGATTTTGAGATTTTCGAACCTCGGAAGGAAGATGATCGGATTCTGAAGCTCTCGAAATCTGACAAGCTCACTATAGCGAGGTTCAGACTCGCTGTAGCGAAGTCCTTTCTGAAGCACTCGCTACAGTGAGTGCTACATAGAGTTTCAGGCCAAAAATGACACTATTCAAACTCGCTATAGCGAGGTCTTGAGTTCTGATCACCTCGCTACAACTACCTAGTAATTCGCTGTAGCGAGCTAGAGCATGGTGCCGACACCTGCTCGGTATTTCAGTCATAACTTCTACCCCCAAACTTGGAAATACGCGATTCTCACTGCATTGGAAAGAGCACAACGAGCTCTATAATTTTTATGACTTAGAAATTCCACAAATCCAATGTTTTAAAGGTCAAAATTGGGTGGCAAGTGTGATGAGTTCTAAACTTTTTCCTTGACAAAGTTTGCAAGAACATGTCCATTCCGCCTATCTAAAGTTTTTCCTTGACAAAGTTTGCAAGAACTTGTCCATTCCACCTATGTAAAGTTTTTCCTTAACAAAGCTTGAGGAACCTTGACTTATTCGATTTCTTTGATACTAACACGTGATTTATGAACCCTCCATGATATAGATTGAGAACGGTAAGAAATTGGCAAGGACTTTGCCTTGCCTCGCACGAATTCGAGATTAAGGTAGGGGAACTCAATGCTTAAGTACAATTTTGATTCTGATTCATAGATTTTTGTGATGGATTGAATAAAGTTAGGATGATTAGAATCCGATTTGAAACTTGTATTTGACTGCCATTGAAGGTTTGAAATTTTGATTTGATTTGACTATCGATGTGTTTTAAACCTTTGAACTAATTGAACGTTTGAATGTTGAATTCAATTATGGACTTGTTTTTGGTTGACATTGAACGTCTAAATCTTTTAATCTAAGAATTATCGAATCTTGAAATTATGAGTCACCTAATTATCGAATCTTGAAATTGTGAGTCTCCGAATTATGAAAATTTTAAGTTTGAATCATTGAAATCTTTGCACTGAATGTATTGAATTTATTGAATAATTGAATCGCATTGAACATCCTGATGTATTAAATCCTTAGAATCTGATCGTATTGAATATTGCACATCTTAGAATCACCGAATTGCATTGAACTTTGAAATTGAACTCAAAATTTAGCAACCTTGATTTTGAAGCCACTGAACTTTGAACATGAACTTTGACCTCCAAATACGAACTTGGACATGAATTTCGAATATGAACTTAGAATATGAGCTTGACCATGAATTTCGAATGTGAACTCTGAAATTGAATCGGTGCAGAGGGTCATCCGTGTATTTGAACTGACACGGCGGTGAAACTGTGTATTTGAATCAACATGGCAGTGAATCCGTGTATTTGAACCGACACGACGGTAGATCGACATTTGTACCGACACTATGAAATATCAATATCAATATTTGAATCGACAAACGATGAATTCATGTATTTGAACAATGAACTCCGAACTCTGATCATTTGTGTATTTGGACCAACACGACGGTTAATCAGTGTATTTTGACTGACACAATGGTTAATCTGTGTATTTGAACCGACACGGTGGTGGATTAGTATTTGAACTAAAACTTTGAATACAAAATTATGATTTGAACGTACACGACAGTAAATTCATGTATTTGAACTCTAGATTAGAAATTTGAATGTTGATCTTTGAACTCCGAATCATGAACTCTGAACCCTGAACGATGAACTCTGAATAATGAGCTATGAACTATGGACACTGAATCCCGAACTCTGAATAATGAAACTATGAACTATTAATGCTTAACTTTGAATTCTGAACAATACATCCAAACTTTGAAATTTGAACAAGAATAACAATTTGAACTCTAAACCCAAACCTTGAATTAGAACTTGAATTTCAGTCTGAAATTCTGAATTGGAATTTTGAATATAAGATCTGTAAACCCTGAACTAATATGAAAATGCTTCAAATTTTAGTAATTGTATTTATGCTTCTGTCATTGAATTTATGCATCTGATTGGATAAAATGTAGTTAGTATTGATCTTCTCCTATTGAGCTTTGACTGTGGCTCATCCCTCGACTATACGTCACAAGTGCTAGTGTAGATACCGTTTAGGACGGTGGTTTTCGTAGGCGATTCTTGATTTCGTACTAGAGGAAGAAGATCTCCACCCTGAAGTGTAATTTCCATAGTGGAGCTAGTACAGTATAGTGGTTAGCCTCGTGAACACATATTTTGTCTACCACTATTTAGGTGACGGTCGGCCATCACCGGTGGTTTATTTTAGTCTAATTTTTATTTTCGATATTAGAAATGGAAATCTTGTTTCATAAAATCATGTTTGCCATATGATATATCTGCTTTGATTTTTGGAATACTATACTGGACATGGATTGTGATGCACGATCTGACGACACGGGATTTCTGTTATTGTGGATGGAAATTTTGGATTGTCATGATTAGTATCGGAATATCTATATCGGATGGTTTGATTTTCCCGGAGAGTTGTGTAAAAAAAAAAAGGTGTTGAGAAAATTGGGCTGTCACAGTTCATGTTTGAAATTAGTTTATATTTTATTTACATGGAGTTTTGAAGGCAAAGAGTACAAATGCATGATAAAGAAAAGAAGAAAGAGATTCAAAGCTCTTGCCAGGAGAAGAAAAATAGAAAAAGACTACAGAAAAATAGCAATCTCGATAGGTCGAGATTGTATCTCAACCAGTCGAGATCTGCCCCAGTGAAATAGAACTCTGTAGAAATAAAATATAAATGTCGACAAGTCGAGATTGGATCTCAACAGTTCAAGATCGGGAAAACTGCAACAATTCAAGATTGACAGTTTTGGAATTATTTCCAATTTAGGAATTCTTGCTTCCATTTTTCTATTTTATTTTTTTAAGGACTTTCCTTTGTAGTTCCTTTTTAATTTGGAATATATTTGGACCTTATGATTCTATAAATTCAAATCCTTAATTAGATTTTAGATATAACTTCTCCCTGCTTTCTAGGTTTTATATTCTTTTAGGTTTTAGGAGTTTGCAAGATTCAAAAAATTGTAAACCATCGTTTTGAGATCGAATGAGAGAGTTGTACTCCAACGATGAAGATCCAAATAATGATGTGTGGCTAGGTTTTCAAAGCCGGGACCTCTTGTAAATCAAAGATAAGTTTAAATTCAAAATTATGTTTCTATTTCTAATTTGAATTCGTTTACGATAATGACTGCATGATTGATATTTGCTCTTGTTCATGATTTGTTGCCAACGATTCCAAATCATTTTATTTATGTTTATGATAATCATAATCCCTACAAGGTGATTACCCAGAATTAGATCGCTAGTGATAATCATAATCGCCTTGTAGGGATTATGATTAGAATAGATAGGAATCTCATCCGTTGAATTGGTATTTGTAGTCTAGTTTGATTGGTTTCATGCATTGGTGCTTACGGATTAGATCGCTAGATATTAAATGGATTATATCATCCTGACTAGTCCATGACTATGAAAAGGATTTGATTATTTTACATAGCTTTAGCTTGTACCGAAGAGCCGAAATTCAAATTGGAATAGGAATATGATTGCGAATTAATACGAATCTACGATTAAAATAGGCCCTAAAATGTTTTCTCCCTTGCTTTCAAAATCAAATACTTTTGCCAACATTAGATCATATTTAGATAAGTTTATTTTAGCCTTTAAGTTCCTTCAAAATCAAATTTCTGATCAAGACTTCAAATTAGATATTAGTAGTCCCTTGGGTTCGACAACCCTTAATAGCTCATCTTTGTTACAACACTTGTGCGCTTGCAAGACTTCATATTTAGAACACATGAAGTTTTTGGCACCACATGCCAAACAAATCCAATATGGAATGCAATACTTAACCAAGGTTCGATTTACAGTTCAAATATTTCATCAAGTAGCTATTCAACAATTACAATTTTTATTAAAAATATTGTTCACCTCAAAAGAATAATATTGCAAAAGCGAAGAAACTACGATATACTTTGATATTCTAAAATATGCTCTCGCATGTTTCATTTCCATCACATATGAGGTTATCCAAGTTTTAGACTCATTTATTTATGCATGAATCATTATCATCATCATCCTTCTGGCATTCCTATTTATCATTAATAAAAATCTCTAGCCAAATGCTACGTTATATGGTTCAAGCAGTTTATATGCTCAACACCAGTATAAACTCAGAAACAGTAACACAATTATGACTGCACTAACAATGACGCATGTCAGTTACTATACTTCTAAAATTTATCAAATATCTTGATCATATACCACAGACTATTTGATCAGTCACATAACTTACCATTTTATCACCCTTAACTTAGTGATGCTAGACTCCAGTTTGCTACTAATGAGATGCTAATATTAGATATTAAGAATAGATAACAGAATAGGGCCAAAGTGCTAATCTTCATCAAAATGAACTCAGAAGGCAATAAGAAAGATGATCGTGCCCAGATACGATCAGACCCTAGTCCATAAGCCACAAGAAAGAAGAATTACAACCAATCGTAATCTCGACGGAGCAAAAGAAGCCGAAAGAAGAGAAATTGTATTTACAATTTCTCAGAAGACGCCGTAGATTGGAGGACACGAAGTAAAGAAATACGATCGATCGAATTGAGAAATCGTATTGTAAAGAAGAGAACAATCATAATTACGAATGTATAAAAATCGAAGCCTCAGTTGCTGCTGATCACGTGAGAGCTACACCGCCATGCACATAATTAGAAGACCACTTAAATTAGAAGTTTGACTATCCACGAATCCGAGAAGATTGACGAAGATATAAAAGAAGAATCCTATGAATCTCTGCTATCGAAAATAGAGGAGAAAAGTCCTGCGCGCATCTACCGTCAAAGCAAGGAAGAACTAGGAATAGAAGTTTGCATTATATTAGGAATATTTTATTCTTAGTAGTTTTCTTTTATTATAATTTGAATAATGTAAATCAACCCCTTCTGATCTATAAATAAGAGGGCTTGACATAGGAGAAAACTTACCTAAGGAATTTTCGGCATCAATTGACAACTGAGGTTCAAATTCTGGAAGATTATCTTAGAGTAGTTTTTATCAAGTAAAATCGTGCACAGATTTTTGAATGTCTTGCCTGACAATTATGACCAATCTGAAAGATCGACCCTTTGGATTGTTCTACTTTGCTTTCTAGTTTAGATTTATTTTTATCCACTTTACTGCTTTATAAACATCCAATTCTTCTTGATATTAATTGACACCTAAACTTGAGAGTTTGAAGATATTCGGTTTTTATTTTTCATCTTCAGTTTTCTTAAGTTTGATTGACGCCCAAATTTTTGAAAAATTATTGATTAGTATAAATCTGTGTTGAGGAAATCTAGTTTTTGATTGATGCCCAAATTCCAGAGGATTAAGATACAGTCTAACGGTACCTTGCTTTTGTAAGCATTCAAAAACTAAAGGATTGTGATTGGCAACCATAATCTGGAAGAAGGAGGATTTAGATTTAAGCAATATTTCTTTTATTCTTATTTATCCAGTAGATTAGATCTTTGAAAGACAAATAAAAGTTTTCACAACACAATACAAGAAATTTTGACCTTCACCATGGGAACAATCATATACTAGTGTTGCAATTTCCATTGCGCGCTTGCAATAAGTTAAGGCTGAGTATAATAATAGCCACATCACTATTCTATATGAAATTCATCATAATCATGTCTGATGGATCTATAATCATATGATACTATCTCCAAGGGATACATCATAACCATTGTCAAAGATCGTCCTTAAGAATTACATCTTAACCTCATATCACTAAAAGTTTATGATGAACTATGATCATATATCACTAACTAAACTCCAAGGACTTAACTCGAACCTAGGGGCAAATTCAAATTAATTAGTGTGTGAGTCATGTGTAGACTTTCACTATATAGGACAACCCGATTGCATCGTCTCATCATCACCTTTGGACATAAACTTCGACATGTTATTTGCTTCCCAAGTTCGTGTTTGAAAAAATACGCATAGACCTAATTCATCTTTAGCCAAAAAGATCATCCTTCTCTCCCTTAAATACTTATGATTATTTGATTCACCCTACTTCCATGAAAATTCTAAATCAGCTAGAAATTTCATATAAGCATATGCCCACTATTTCTTAATGAGACACAATTCTTAAGATCCAAGAGGCACGTAACTGTTGGTGTCTTTTTAAGTGCTTGCTACTGAATTTATTGGAGACAGTGATAAGAATGGGGTGAATGAAAATGAATGAAAGGTGGATTGAAAATGACAGAGCAGCAAGCCTAAAATATGTACAGTCCTGCAAGATACAAAGCCTGTTGTAGCAAGTTTTGATAAGTAAGAGTTTGTCCCATAGGAAAAGTTGATCTAAAGCTCCAAGGGAGCCATCATTAGTAGGCTCTCCAGATCTGACTACAGATCTGGCAATCCTAAATGGAAGGGGATTTAAGGTCACTAAATTCTAAATCCTAAAGTAACTTAATGTATAAACCATAGAAAGGGTTGAGAAAATGGATGGAGTGGGAGAAAATAAATATAAAAGGGTGAGAAGTATGTTGCTAGGTACAGATCTAATGGGTCTTATAATGTAGACTCAGATATGCTACTATAGAAGTCCTGTGCAATAGCTACATTATCACCAAAGAGGAGAAAAGATCCAACTCACCTCTGTACCATAATCCAATCCCTTATGGCTATAACCTGTCCACTTAAATGGTCATAGACTATCCAATAGGGGAACCACAATCCAGAGATGGGTCAGAACAAGATTATCATTGTAGGCACTACTTCATCCAGGCTACAAGCTCAAGAATCCATAGGAACCTCAACCTCTAAAGCTCTGTGTGGGGCTAGGCCTACAAAGTGCACGAGCCTGGACACACAGAACCAGCAAGAGTTTGAGTGCTAGCTTTTCAGCATGGCTGTTCACTGCTCTAGAAAGTCTGCAGTGATCCAGTCACAAGCCTACAATCTCTATAACCAAACCAGATCTGCCATCTGATGGCAGGTCTATACAAATACAAGGGAGTCTGTCTCTGTACAATCTCTCACAAGGGTACAAGCACAAGTGTAGAGAAGAAATATCCGTCTTGAATCTGTGGGTTGGCCTCACCCTAAGGCTATAACCTGTCCACTTAAATGGTCACAGATTATCCCAGAGGCTATCCTCCTCACAGAGGTCCAAAACAGAACAAGAAACATTACTGTCACCACCATGTTCACAAGGCTACAAAAGCTCATTCCTCCCATGGGGATTTCAGATCTAGTGGGTCCTGTGGTGGGGCTAGGCTTGTATAGGAGCATGTTAGCCAAGACACACAGGTCACTTGGATCTGAATAGATCTGTAAAAACAGTCCTCCATTGCTTGTAATACAACCTTGCAATGGGGGATCTCAAGGCAGCAGCCTTGTACAGAGCAACTCAATCTCAAACTTCAATCCCATAAATGTAAAACACTCAATCATGAAATTTCATTAAATCTAAACCCAATAAACATACAAAGGCATAGCCAGCAAGTGTTGGGCTATGGAGAGAAAAAAAAAAGTAAAAAGAAATCTACCTAAACCTCCCTAGAGATCTACAGCTACTTCCAGAAGAAGATAGACAAAATTCTATTCTAGGAAGGGGGGCCGCCTAAACCTAAACCAGGCTTAGGTTTATATAGCAGTCAGTTTGGCGGTGCTTTTGGGTTAGAAAACCCTAATTTTAACTATGCCACATGGCATAATACTGTTCCTTGGATACCTCGGGGTGCGTGCACAGAAATTGGAGCGTTGGAGTGCGTGCCCTGATTATTGGAAGTTCCCAGAATGTCCTCTACAAAAGTGAGGGAGAGTTAGAGTCCAGAGCCTCGCCAGGTAGCACTAGTTTTCAAGACTGTCGCGTGGTAGCACGGTCTTCGCGAGATTGGATTAACTTGAAACTCTAGCCATCGCGGGGTTATCTTAGTTTGTAGCTTAAGCAGTTGCGCGATAGAGCATTGAATCCTTGCTGGATTGCTCTGGTCTTCGCGGGATTGTACTTTCCTTCTGAATGGTGTGGGAATTGCCTGAGCAGTTTGTTTCTCAATGGATCTTCATGAGGATCCTCGCGAGGGTGTGATCTGCATTAGTCTCTGAACTACGCGAGAAGTTTTACATCACGCGGCCACTGCGCGACAGCTGCGCCCAGAAATACCTGGAGCTCTCTCTCTCCTCAGCTGATTACTGCGCGAGGTTTTGAGTGCTACTTTCTTGAGCTGCACAAGACTGCACAAGCATTTAAGTGCTTGAGCTTCATGAGAGCTGTGTGAGTCATGATTCTGAAGCCCTTATGTCACTAAATTGCACGAGAATAGTGCAGATAATTGGTATGAAGTCTTGGGAGACTCGCGAGGACTGCGCGAGGCTTACTTTCTGAATCCTTTGAACCTTGCGGCAACTGCGCGAGGCTCATTTCTTGCTCTGTTGTTGTTGTGCTTTGCCTTCATGTAGTCAAGTTCTTATCTGGATCCAGCTTCCATTCTTCTGAGAAACTTCTGGGGCAAAAGTGGGCTCCTTAGCAGGAATAAGGCCTTATTGCAGCTGCTGTTAATTACCTATAGAACAGGCTTAAAATACTTTTATTAAATGATTAAGGGTCCAACAGAGATTAAGTTAAGGGGTGAAAAGTGGTACTTTTCAGGTCTTAACACACCCCCAAACCTAATCTTTGCTAGTCCCTTAGGAAAGCTGTAAACGCCACTTTTGTAGGGATCACAGATACATTTAGCATATGTACCAAGCCTTTTAAACCCCTAGGTGATCCCTAGTGGAGGAGTGAAGTCTCCTGAGGGTTTTCAGTGAAGACACCCACAAACTTCACCATTGGAGTCAGTTAAGTATAGTGCAGATAATGACACCACAAATTCGAATGTTTAATGTTTCATTCCACAGTCAATTTATTTAACACTTAGAGGAAATTGCAGCAATGTTGCAGGCCATTCAAAACTTAAAAGTTAACATGTGTTTGCCTGACCACCATTCATTTAACATTAGAATTTCAATGTATAAAAATCAGTACCCCGCTTGCCTTTGATTCAAAATTTAGGTTGGATACAATCCCAATGGGGTTAAAATTCAGACCCAATTCTCACTTGGGCTATCTCTCAACATTAATATCCTGAGGGTGTTCGCATTCTTAATAGCTCAAGAGCAGTTACAGACCCCAAATGGGCTTGCAAGCATGAGCATAGGCTAAGCTTTTAATTTCTGATATCCTCATGAATTTGTTTTCCATAGATTGGACAACTCTTCATCTCCACATGACAGCTCATTTGATTTTGGATCCATAAGGTCTTTTTAGAATGGGTTGTAATGTGGCTTATGGCTGAGGGGTGTACGAATAAAAGGGGTAAAAAGGGAGTCCAAATTAAGAAATCAGCAAGGTCAGGAGTGGTTCATGACTTCACAACCTTCATTCTAATAAAAACTTCATCTTCCTCTTCTATTTCAGAGACAAAGTTGCCAGCTTCTCCTCTTCTTTTCAATTTTTAGATGATGATGTTCTCTAGACTTCTCTTTCTTTTCCTCTTTTTATTTTCTTTATTCATTCTTTTGATGAAATGCCACACAACTACCATTGATACACAACTGTTCACAAGATGCTTTTCTTCACCTTCCACAGAATATTAGACCATTCTCAGTATCTTTTCCTCCTTCTCCTTTACCTTCTGAATTCTCAGAGTGAAGGTAAGGTAAACTCATGTAATGATGTTAAGGTGCAAGCGTTCTGGTGTTTGCGAAAGAAGAGTATGATTTTAAGGCTCAACTGGTATATGCGAAAGGGCAAATTTTAAAAGGTTGGATTTTTAGGCTCAAACTGTCCAAATAAGGGCCTTGGGTCATTTCGTTAGTCTCATGAGTGCTGTCAATTAGTTTTGAATTGGAGTTGCACAACTTCTAGTGACAAAGTTTTGATTCAATCAGTCCTTAGAGCATAAATAATGCAAAAAACACTCTTCAAAAGAAAATTCTGAGCCCAAATCTCATTAGGTATGGTCTTCAAATTTAACTCATGGGTTGTATTTTCTTCTGTTTCTCTCCTCTTAGGCTCACTGAGTACTTAACTCAAAAATTTTCTAATATTAGCTTCATGGTGGTGTCAAAATTCAACTTTTTCTGTTTCCAAAAGTCTGCAAAAAATGTTTAAATTTTTACATGTTTCCTCATTGTGTCAAGTTAAGTGAAAATTAACTTTATTCATCCCAGTTAAACCACCATTACTATAGTAAAATTAACTGGTCTATTGGTAAACCTATCCTGCCACACCCCCAAACCATTCGGAGCAGTGTCCTCACTGGTTCAGAGGTGAGAATAAAAAGTAGAATCCAAGGAAACATACAGAAATAAACACAGAAGAAGAGAGAGAAATAAAAAATGCAAAACTGCACATTATGAATCTAAAAGAAAACTTTCATTAAAAGAAAAAGAAAATATGACAAAAAGATGGAAAAGATAAAATGGGGGGGGGGATCAATGTGTAGCCGGGGGAGGGTTTGAGGAAGATGGAGGGGGAGATGCAGGTGGTGCCATTTTTCTCTTCTTCTTTTCTCTCTTCTCTTTCTTCTTCTTTTTCTTTTCCTCCTTGGCGAGGAGTCGCTGGACCTCGTCATACTCATCCTAGAGAAATTACAAGGGGTCCGGCTCCTTTGGCGCTGGGGGATCTTCCCAGATGGGATAAAATTTGATTGGAAAATCGAAGGGGTTGTCATCCGCCATTTGTGTGAGGAGGTATGGACTTCGAGGGTTAGAATAGGAGGGATGAGATGAAAAAGGACTGATGGCCGATTTAAAAGAGGGGGGCGAGGGAACATGAATCGGCGGAATTGAAATTGGGCCCCTTTTCAATCTTGGCAATAAATGAGCGTTGTGTGGGGAAAGAAGAAACACACAACTGACTCTTGGAAAAGAGAAATAGCATTAAGTGAATGTTTAAAGATAGGCATGGTATTTAAAGGGGTCAGTGTATCGCGCAGGGATCCTCGCGAGGTAGCCTGACATGGGTCATTAATTCGAAAAGGAAGCCATTGGAATCCCTGAAGTAGGTATTTGCACAAATTTATATAAACACCATCTCCATCTGTCCTCCACACGGATTACTACTGCAAAGAAACATAGCCTCCCTCAACTCATCTCCCATGAATGGCAAAAAGAACAAAATCAAAAGTAGCGCATAAAACAAGAAAGAAGCAAGCAATATTCAAAAACTAGAAATTCTATTAAAGTGGAATAAAAATAGTTACAAATGTAATTACAAGAAGAAAAACCTAAGATACAGTCTAGAAGCTAGGATCTAATCTGAATCCGAATCTGTAAGGAAATCCTAGCCCATCCTTTTAGCCTGTGCCTTAAGGGCAGTTCTATCCTATTTCTTCTTTTCCTCCCTCTCCTTTTTCTTTTCGGCTGGTGTTTTCGCTGTAGTTGGAGCTTTAGGTGCCCTCACCCTTACTTTTGGTGGCTTGGGAGCCTTTGGTTTCTTGGGTTCTTGAGGGGCTTTTCCTTTGCGCTTAGCAGGGGGGTGGCAGGGGATTTTTCTTTGCCTTTGCCTTTGGCTTCTGCTTCTGCATTGGGGACCACTAGGAATTTTCCTTTTCCTTTAGCTTTGGGTTCATCAGTGGGGATCACTGGGGATTTCCCTTTTCCAGTGGACTCAGGTTGGGCAGGGGACTGTGCCTCTTCAGACTGGGTAGCAGGCTCTTTGCCAAATTTTAAAGGGACAACTTTGGGAGCAGACCTCTTGGCAGTGACTTTCCTCCACTGAGGATAAGTTTGTTTCTGTGGTGGTTCAGTAGAGGCTGGGGTAGGGGTAGGTTGCACAGTAGTTGGAGGCTGCGCCGTAGGAGGTGAAGCAGGAGCTTTTCCTTTGTCTTGTTGGGGCTTACGTGTTGCCTCCTCAGACTGGGCAGGTGGAGCTGGAGTAGGAGTTGGCTCAGGCTGAGGCATGTGAACAGAGATGGGGGTCGGTTGGTAAGGTTCATTTCGGGCAGCAGCCAATGCGGATTCCAATGAGGCTATCTTGATTTAATATTTGAGGATGTCAGTCTCATGGATCTCATTTTAGATTTTTTTAGATTTCCTGTGCATTATTAAGTCGCTTTTCAAGCATTCTTGCCCGGGCATTCGCTGCAGCAGCATTGGATTTCTCATACTCCTAATTTATCTGATGATAAGTAGCTATAGCCTTGGCCTTTTGGTAGGCGTCCAAAATTTTTGTCCACCCCAATGAGATGCCCAGAAGATGCTGTCGGTGTTCCTCCGTCATTTTATCAATCTGCTCCAACAGGGGGGTTTCAATTGATTGGCGAAGCTTGTCCATGCCCCTCAGTACTCCTTCCTCAGGTAAGCATTTTCCCTCATGTGATGGATGATGGTGAGGGTGGGAGGGCTGTAAAAATGATGTTTTGGTGCTATGGGCAAGTAGGAGGTGGAAGGAGGAAAGTGTGATTGGTCCTGGGGGAGGGGAATGATGAGGAAAGTCAAGTGGTGGGGGAATGGGGTTAAGTTCTTGGTCTGTTTGTGTAGATTTGGCAGAGAAGGTGGGAGGGGTAGGATAAGAGGGGGATGGAGGGTATAGGGGAAGGTGAAGGGTGTAGGCTCAACAGGAGTTGGGGGTGATGGGGGATGGAAAATTGGAATGGTGAAAGGGAGTAAAGGAAATGGGTGGGGAAGAGGTAATGGTGATGGTGGGGGGGGTAATGATTCAGGAGGGAAGTCTGTTTGGGTGGTTTTGTCAGTGAACAGACCTGTGGGGTGAAGTGGGTGGTGGAGGGATGGGTGGTATGGTTAAGGTGTGTAGGGTGGATTAGATGGAGGTGAGTTCAGCCTACATCTGGTCCTGTTTTTGGGTATTGGTGGATAATTGGGCTTGTATGTCTTGGATAAGGGGTAGGATGAGGGTTAGTGTGTCAAAGCTAGGAGGTTGGGTTTGTGAAGAAGAGGGTACTGGTTGGAATGGGGAGGAGGGAGCATGATGGAAAGTGGAGGGAGGGGAAGAGTGGAGTTCTGGGGAGTGGTGCTGTGAGGTAGTTAGGGAATCGAGTAGAGGTGTGTAGTAGGCAGGCATTGTTTCAAGGAAGGTTCAGATGAAGGCATGGAAGCCTATGGATGTATTAAGGGTTAAGTCAACGTCTCGGAGAGGGGATGTAATGGATATGGCTGGGGTGGTGGTTTCTTCAAGGTGGGGTGGGTCAATGGGGATAGAAGGGATTGAGGGTGGTGTCTGCGAGATGGTTGGAATGGTCTCAGTGGTATTTCATTTTTTGTATGAGATGAGTGGGGGGCTGGCAGGCTTAGGTGGAAATGAGGGGGAAATTGTGGTTGTGTACTGAGGTAAGGTAGGTGTTGATTACTTCTGGTGTACTTACATTATTGGTTGGTGGTGAAAGTTATTTAAAAATCAAAGACAGAGTAAAAGAGGGGGTGAATCCAGCACAACTCAGAAGTACTAGACCTGCAAGATATAGGGTCCTTTGTAGCAAGTTTTGATAAGTAAGAGTTTGTCCCACAGGGAAAGGTGATCTAGAGCTCTAAGGGAACCATCTCAAGTAGTCCCTCCAGATCTGTCTACAGATATGGCAGTCCTAGAAGGAGGGGAGTTTAAGGTCATTTATTCAAAGTATTTTAATATCTAAACTACAGAAAGTGTTGAGAGGATGGATGGAGTCTGGAAAATAAGTATAAATAGGGTGAGAAGTACGTTATTGAGCCAAGGTCAGAGAAGTTTTATAACTGAGATTTAGATCTGATGTTATAGAAATCCTATCCAGAGGCTACATTATCACCTCTGAGGAGAAAGGATCCAACCCATCACTCTGCCATGATTCCACCCTTAGGGCTATAACCTGTCCACTTGAATGGTCACAGATTATCCCATAGGGGAGCCACTATCCAGGGATGGGTCAAAACATAACAAGTAAATCATTGCAGGCACTATTTCATCCAGGCTACCAGCTAAAGAATTCATAGGGAACCTCAACCTCTAAAGTTCTATATGTGGGGCTAAGGTTGTAGGACCATGACAGCCCAGACACAGAACCAGCAAGAGATTGAGTACAACCTTTGATCTAGCTGTCCATTGCTTGAGCAAGGATACAATGGTCCAGTCACCAGCCTACAATCTCTATAACTAGATCAGATCCAACATCTGATGGCGGATCTATACAAATAATGGGGAGTCTGCCTCTGTACAATCTCTCACCAGGCTTCTACAAGCTCAGGTGTAAAGAAGAAGGATCCATCTTGGATCGGTGGATCAGAATCGCCTTAAGGCTATAATCTGTCCACTTAAATGGTCACAGACTATCCCAGAGGTTATCCTCCTCACGGAGCCCAAAACAAAACAAGATTATCGCTGCTACCACCATGCTCACAAGGCTACCAGCTCAAGCTCCCATGGGGATTTCAGATCTAGTTGGTCCTGTGGTGGGGCTAAGGCTGTAGGACCATGATAGCCCAGACACACAGGTCACTTGGATCTGAATGGCCCTTAGAATCAGTCCTCCATTGCTTTGAAACACAGCCAAAGCAATGGCGGAACACAAGGCAGCAACCTTCCACAGAGCATATCACACATAAACACCAATCCCACAAAGTACAGATCCTATTACAGAACTTCCGCTGATCTAATTCAAAAACACATACAAAGGCATAGCCAACAAGTGCTGGACTATGGAGAGAAGGAAAGAAAAAGAAAATTACTTACTGCTAAAAAGAAAGAGAAAAGAAAAAACGATATGAGATGGGTTCCCAGATACCTAAACCTAAGCTCAGGTATGGGTTTATATAGCAGTGGGGTGGCGGCACATTAGGGTTAGGAAACCCTAATTTTAACGATGCCACATGGCCTAATAATGATCCTTGGATGCCTCGAGGCACGTGCACAGAGATTTGAGCGTGGGAGTGCGTGCCCTAATCGCTGGAAATATCCAGAAGGTCCTCTGCTGAAGAGATGGAAGCTTAGGGTCAGAGCATCGCTAGGTAGCTGTAGTTTCCCAGACTTGTCATGTGGTAGCTCTTTGCTCTTCTCTAGGATGATTTGACTCTGAAGCTTCAGCCGTCGTGAGGTTGCCTTGGTTTGCTCTTCAGGCAGTCGCGCGGTAGAGAATTGCGCTCTCGCTGGATTGGGCTTCGCGGGGTTGAATAGAAAACACAGTCTCAAGTGTCGCGGGGTTGAAATTCAAGTAGTCGCGAGGTCTTCGTTGGGCTGATCTTCGCGAGAGTGAATTTGAGCAGCGCGAGAACTTCGCGAGCACTTCTCTTTACTGGACTTCGCGAGTTACCTCGCGAGGCCCAAAAGAAAACTTTGCAGGGCATACTCTCATAAAGGTTCATTGAGGGGTTCATTTTCTCACAGGCTTAAGAGCAGTTACATCCCCCAAATGGGTTTGTAAGCATGAGCATAGGTAGAGTTCTTAATTGCTGACATCATTGGCAGTTCCTCACCAATGATTGGATAATTCCATATCTTCACGTGACGGCTCATTCATCTTTGGATAACAAGGGCTTTTAACTGGGCTGTAATGTGGCGTATGAGATAGGGTTAAAAAGAATGGAAGGTTGAAAAGGGGTTCCAATTTGAGAAATCAGTAGGTCACAGAGGTGGTTCATGAGTTCACCTTCCATAATTCAGCTCCCTTCATCTTCTTTGAGATTTTTCGATTTGAAGTGATCAGTTTCTCTTCTTGATTTTGATTTTTCGAATGAAAGTTCCTCTTGACTTCTCCCTTATTCCTCTTCATTATTATTTTTTTTTCTTTTTACTGCAGTTTCCTTCTTTTTGTTTTGTTTTTGCTTTTCAGAAATGCCACGATGTTCTCAGTTACCATACTGCCAGATTTTTGAGATCCTTCTTCTCCATTCACCTAATGTTGAACATAGCTAGTCCATTTTCAACTCTTTCTCCTTTACCTTCTGAATTCTCAGAGTGAGGGTAGGTTGAATCAGGTTCATAGGTTCAGGTTCAAGTACTCAGGTGTATTTTGAAGAAATTTAGGAGTTAAAGCTCAAAGGGGGGTATGGACAAGGGCAGTTGCTTTAGGATTGGTCTTTTTAGGGTCAAACTGTCCAAGAGAAGGCCTTGATCCTTTCCTAGGTCTCATGAGTCTGCTGCTTGTTTCAACTTGGAGTTACCTAACTTCTAGTGAGCACAGTGACTCAGCCAGTTCTTAGAACTAAAAGAAATGCCTTAGTTACTCCTCAAAGAATAGAGAAATTTTGTAGGCCCAATTCTCACTGGTTATGGTCATCCTTTGAACTTTCAAGTATGTCCTCACCTTTTTCTCTCTCTAATGATTCACTAAGTGCTGATACAAGTAGGTTTCCTTGGTGATATTATCATGGAAATGTGGAATATTAGAAGTTTATAATGTCCAAGGTTTGCATAAATTTTAAACTTCTTAATTTCATGAGTCTTAAGTGAACAGAGGTCCATTTCCATATTGCTCAGATGAGTCTACTGCACTTATATTAGCTATTCCATTGGCAGGGTCTGCCTGGCACGCCCCCAAACCTATGAGGAGCAGTGTTCTCACTGGTTCAAAGGTGTCTGTGCAGCAGAGTTATAACAGCATAAAAGACAAGAATAAGAAATAAAGTAACCAACAACAGAAAACCGTACAACATAGCAAAAAAGGAAGATATTATTAAAAAGAAAAGTACAAAAATGGAGGAGGGAGAGGGAGAGAGATCAGGGTGAGGGGGTTGAGAAGGTGGGGGAGGGGGTGGAGTAAGCGGGGAAGGGGGTGGAGTGGAGGGGGCAGGGGATGGATCTGGCGAATGATGTGGTGAAGGGAGAGGGGACTCAGGGAGAGGGATGTCATGGGTGGGCAAGGTATCAAGCAAGGTGGTCATGAAGGCTTGATACCCTGAAGTGGTGGCTAGGTTAAAGTCCAGGTCATGGACAGGTGGGACTAAGGGTTGGTCAATAAGGGGTGTGTCTGTGGGAAGGACAGGGGAGGTGGAAGTGGGTAAAGATGAGGCAGGGGTAGTGTGACAGGTTTTCTTTTTAAGGTAGGTTATCAAGGGAGGGCTGTCAGGGTGTAGATCAGATGATATGGGAGAGACTGAGGCTGTGTATGGAGGTATGGTGGGTGAAGGTGGAGTGTCGTCCTAGGGTTCAACACTTTCTTCCCAGGTACGGATAATAGGGGGAGGTGGAATGGAAATAGGAGATAAAAGAGGGAAAGGGAGAGATGGAATGGGTGAAGAAGGTAGTGGAGAGGCAAGTGTGGTGGATGGAGGGATTGCTGCAGTAGCAGAGGTGACAGAAGCTCGCGCCACCTTCTTTGGGGTAGGGGTTTTAGCCTTCTTTTTGGGGGCAGGGGTCGCCTTTGCCACAGCAGCTCCCTCTCCCTGCTCGGAGATATTTTGAGCTTTAGCCTTCTTCTTCTTCTTCAGGGGATCCATTAGACTTTTGCTGATCCTCCATTGTCTTTTGGCAAAAGTGGTGGGATTGAGGTCAGCAGATAACTCCCCCACTGGTATCCTGTACCCTCCCCTCAGAAGTAGTCTGGAGATGAGTCTTCCATAGGGGAGAGTGTGGACCTTCTTTTGCAGCCCAAGCTTCACCGTCATGTCTTTCATGGCTTCAAAAATCAACCATGCAGCAATAAATCCGTGGCCCAGAGAGAAAGAGTAGACAACATCAGCAATTGGTGCCCTCCTTTCTTGATGATGGTCGGAGCAGTAGATATTCTTCCTTAGCACTTGATCGATGAACAACAGCTTGGGATCCAAATCACTTCTTCTGATGGAGTCCCCTGTGGCCTTCAAGCCTCTGGTAATGTCTTGGGCAATGGTATCGAGAGAGGCACTCACAGGGGCACCATATCCGCAGTTGGGATCAAAAATAGCTGGGATGCCCATGACTTCAGCAATTAACTCTGGGCTAAGCAACATCTCAAAATTATCAACTAACACAGGGAGGCCTGGCTGCCCCTTTGTGTCTGGTCTGACCCTAAGGTGTTGGTAAAAAAGTTGCACTAATCTAGGACAGGCTAGTGCAGGAATCATTTGCATCAAGGGGAACAAACCAGCCTTACGCAAGAACTCAATGGCAGGTGCTGACAACGGCTCTGATTCAAAGAAAGAGATAGCGAAAATGGCTTCAGGCTCTAAGGGAATGGAAATGAGGAGCTCAGAGGGTGTAGAATAATCAGGTGTTTGTGCAGCCACCTCAGGAACCACCTCCTTCCCTTTGTGCTGTGCCGTAGAGGACTTGGCTTTCTTAGGGGCAGGCTCCACAGTGGCCTTGTCCCTGGCTCTCTTCACAGGTGCGCTTTTAGGATCCATCACAACTCTCCTTCGTGAGTGTGCAGTTGAAATTTTGAAAGGAAAGATCAGGAGCTGAGTCTAACCCTAAAAGTTAGGGTTCTACTGAATTGGACGCACGGTGGATTTCAAGAGCTCTTAGCAGGAGGCAACTATTGATGGAAGCTTTAAGAACAAAAATCCAGAATTTCAAAGTGAACAATGAACTGTAGACAAGAAGCTGGAGGAGAGAGGTTGAGAGGAGTGGGAACTAGGGTTTTGCTGGGAGGAGAGGAAAGACAAAGCAGTAAAGAAAAGCAGCGCGGGGTGGGATTTAAATATCGCGAGGCTCGGCGCGCTTTGAAAATGTCCGCTCGCTGGTTGGGAATGAATGGGTCGCGAGATTAGATGTTCCTTTAAACTGCGTGAGGCAGCCCACCCTGTTATATCTGAAACTCGCGACAGCAAAACAAAGTAGTTCTTTATGAACTATGCGAGAGGGGACCAAGCCCATTATTCAGAACCCCGCGATGGATTAACCGAGTTAGAATTCACTCACCCATGAGTCAGCTGTTTGACCTTGACTCTATGGGTGGATTCTCTCACAAACTCTCTTCCAGGGACACCCCCAAGCATTATAAAGCATTTATAAATTCCCATACTTTCAAGGCATTAAATTCATACATCATGAAAAACATTCAAATACTACATCATCATTCAATCACTTGAAATTATCAAACAAGGGGAGCTGGTATAAAAGTAGGCATTAAAGCACTAAACTCAGATTCCAACAAGATTGCTAACGATTCCTATCAACTGTAGAATACATATCATACAATGGTGCACAGTTCTTAATCATTAATTTAATGAAAGATCCCCCTCAGGGTTGGAGGATCCTTCACCAATCAAAAATTGGCCTTTGGGATTAACGACTGGTTGACTGGGCAACCTACCCTCTTCTCTTTTGGCTAAGGTGTTTGCTAGTTGTCCAATTTGTTCTTCCATCTTCTTGATGCTCTGACAATGAGAGTTCATAGTCAGAGTCAAGGAACCCAGGTTTTACAGTGATGTCAAGACCTGGTCCTCGAAAGAAGTATTTTTAGGTTAAGAAGGGAGTAAGACCAACTGATTTTGCTGCTGATGGGGCTGCTGATGGTGTTGGAAGGCAGACCTAGGGGCATTCCCTTGATTGAACTACTGTTGTGGCCTTTGTGGTAAGGCCAACATCTGTTGGGCTGCATGTAGTTGTCTTGCTTCCACCTCAGATTTGGGTGGTCTCTCCATTGGTAACCAGCATTTTGGTGTTGGTATCCATATGGCTACCTATTGTAGCCCCCAGATTGTTGCTAGCCACAAGATTGAGCAGCAACAGCATGTTCCAACATCAATTCAGGAAATTGCCCTGCGGATAGACATTCCTCCACTCTGTGCTGTGGGGACTGGCATATCAGACATGCCTCAGCCACATGAGCAACCCTTTTGGGTTGCATCACAGTCAATAATTTATCAAATTTCATAGAGAGGTTTGCCATCTGCAGCTGTAGGTCATTGTTCCCAGACACCTCATAAACATTTCCTCTTGATCCAGCAGCAGGCACCACCTTTGACTCAGATTCCTGACTAGTTCTTGCCAGGGATGGCTTTTGCAAAGCATTCTCACTAATCACCTCAAACAGTTCCCATGCCTCCTCAGCAGTTTTGTGCATGTAGGATCCACCACAAGAGGCATCGACCATGTCTCTATTTTTCTCATCAATCGCATTGTAGAAGCATTATACAAGCTGCCACTCAGGGATCTTGTGGTGGGGGCATTGTTTGAGCATCTCTTTAAACCTATCCCAGGACTGGTTAAAATCCCCAATTGGGGATTGAGCAAATGTAAGAATCTCCTTCCTCAACTACCTAGTTTTGGTCTCAGGGAAGAACTTGGTTAGGAATCTGACCTGCAAGGTCTTTCCATGAAGCAATGCTATTGTTGGGAAGAATGGTCAGCCAGGTACTGGCCCTATCCTTCAGAGAGAAGGGAAAGAGTCTGAGCCTAGTAGCCTCAGGTCCCAAACCAGTGATATTAAAAGTGGTGCACAAGGCCAAGAACCGGTCAATATGCTTGTAAGGGTCCTCTTTGCTAAGCCCACAGAAAGCTGGCAGAATCTGGATGATTGAAGTTTTTATCTCATAGTTCCCCTGAACATCAGGGAATTGAATGCTAAAAGGGGAGTTATAGTCATCCGGGGCATTCAACTCCTTGAGGGTTCTGGGCTGTTCTTCACCCATAATTGCTGTCTCAGATTCACTTGGGGGCTCTCCTGTGGTGTGCCTGTCTCTTCTAAGTCTCCTTCCCCTTTCTAACTCATGGTGAAGAGGCTCTAAAGCAGGGCTGAGGGATCTCCTCCCTAGCATACAAGCACACCAACAGCAGGGAAAGCTTCTTGCAAGCACATCGCAAAATAATGATTGTATACTAACAAATTTATCGAACTAGTTTACAGCTATTCAAAGAATACATTTAAACTATCCTAGATACTGCTAAAATTTTTTTTTTACGAAAGATAGATAGAGCTTTAAAAGTCTTAGAGTTTACAAACAGAGGTAGCTAAGCTCCAATTGCAATCCAACTATCCTTCACTACTACTGTCTAGATCTGCAAGAATTCAAAATTACGTCAGCAGTATCAATTATTCACATGTGCAAAAAATACTAAGAATACAAAAACTACGGGTCTACTAATAGATCATCTTTCCCCGGCAACGGCGCCAAAAACTTGTTGATTACTTCTGGTGTGCTTACATTATTGGTTGGTGGTGAAAGTTATTTAAAAATCAAAGATAGAGTAAAACAAGGGGTGAATCCAGCACAACTCAGAAGTCCTAGACCTGCAAGATACAGGGTCCTTTGTAGAAAGTTTTGATAAGTAAGAGTTTGTCCCACACGGAAAGGTGATCTAGAGCTCCAAGGGAGCCATCTCTAGTAGTCCCTCCAGATCTGTCTACAGATCTGGCAGCCCTAGAAGGAGGGGAGTTTAAGGTCACTTAATCTAAGTATTTTAATAACTAAACTACAGAAAGTGTTGAGAGGATGGATGGAGTGTGGAAAATAACTATAAAAAGGGAGAGAAGTACGATATTGAGCCAAGGTCAGAGAAGTTTTGTAACTCAGATTTAGATCTGATGTTATAGAAATCCTGTCCAGAGGCTACATTATCACCTCTGAGGAGAAAGGATCCAATCCATCACTCTGCCATGATTTCACCCTTAAGGCTATAACTTGTCCACTTGAATGGTCACAGATTATCCCATAGGGGAGCCACTATCCAGGGATGGGTCAAAACATAACAAGTAAATCATTGCAGGCACTATTTCATCCAGGCTACCAGCTCAAGAATCCATAGGGAACCTCAACCTCTAAAGTTCTATATGTGGGGCTAAGGCTGTAGGACCATGATAGCCCAGACACAGAACCAGCAAGAGATTGATTACAACCTTCGATCTAGCTGTCCATTGCTTGAGCGAGGCTACAATGGTCCAGTCACCAGCCTACAATCTCTATAACCAGATCAGATCCAACATCTGATGGCGGATCTATACAAATATAGGGGAGTCTGCCTCTATACAATCTCTCACCAGGCTTCTACAAGCTCAGGTGTAAAGAAGAAGGATCCATCTTGGATCGGTGGATCAAAATCACCTTAAGGCTATAATCTGTCCACTTAAATGGTCACAAACTATCCCAGAGGTTATCCTCCTCATGGAGCCCAAAACAAAACAAGATTATCGCTGCTACCACCATGCTCACAAGGCTACCAGCTCAAGCTCCCATGGGGATTTCAGATCTAGTTGGTCCTGTGGTGGGGCTAAGGCTGTAGGACCATGATAGCCCAGACACACAGGTCACTTGGATCTAAATGGCCCTTAGAATCAGTCCTCCATTGCTTTGAAACACAGCCAAAGCAATGGCGAAACACAAGGCAGCAGCCTTGCATAGAGCATCTCACACATAAACACCAATCCCACAAAGTACAGATCCTATTACAGAACTTCCATTGATCTAATTCAAAAACACATACAAAGGCATAGCCAACAAGTGCTGGACTATAGAGAGAAGGCAAGAAAAAGAAAATTACTTACTGCTAAAAAGAAAGAGAAAAGAAAAAACGATATGAGATGGGTTCCCAGATACCTAAACCTAAGCTCAGGTATGGGTTTATATAGCAGTGGGGTGGCAGCATATTAGGGTTAGGAAACCCTAATTTTAATGATGCCACGTGGCCTAATAATGATCCATGGATGCCTCGAGGTGCGTGCATAGAGATTTGAGCGTGGGAGTGCGTGCCCTAATCACTGGAAATATCTAGAAGGTCCTCTGCTGAAGAGATGGAAGCTTAGGGTCAGAGCTTCGCTAGGTAGCTATAGTTTCCCAGACTTGTCACGTGGTAGCTCTTTGCTCTTCGCTAGGATGATTTGACACTGAAGCTTCAGCCGTCATGAGGTTGCCTTGGTTTGCTCTTCAGGCAGTCGCGCGGTAGAGAATTGCGCTCTCGCTGGATTGGGCTTCGCGGGGTTGAATAGAAAACACAGTCTCAAGTGTCGCGGGGTTGAAATTCAAGTAGTCGCGAGGTCGCTCTGTCTTCGCTGGGCTGATCTTCGCGAGAGTGAATTTGAGCAACGCGAGAACTTCGCGAGCATTTCTCTTTACTGGACTTCGCGAGTTACCTCGCGAGGCCCAAAAGAAAACTTTGCAGGGCATACTCTCATAAAGGTTCATTGAGGGGTTCATTTTCTCACAGGCTTAAGAGCAGTTACATCCCCTAAATGGGTTTGTAAGCATGAGCATAGGTAGAGTTCTTAATTGCTGACATCATTGGCAGTTCCTCACCATAGATTGGATAATTCTTTATCTTCACGTGACGACTCAAACATCTTTGTATAACAAGGGCTTTTAACTGGGCTGTAATGTGGCTTATGAGATAGGGTTAAAAAGAATAGAAGGTTGAAAAGGGGTTCCAATTTGAGAAATCACTAGGTCACAGAGGTGGTTCATGACTTCACCTTCCATAATTCAGCTCCCTTCATCTTCTTTTAGATTTTCCGATTTGAAGTGATCAGTTTCTCTTCTTGATTTTGATTTTTCCAATGAAAGTTCCTCTTGACTTCTCCCTTATTCCTCTTCATTATTATTTTTGTTTCTTTTTACTGCAGTTTCCTTCTTTTTGTTTTGTTTTTGCTTTTCAGAAATGTCACAATGTTCTCAGTTACCATACTGCCAGATTTTTGAGATCCTTCTTCTCCATTCACCTAATGTTGAACATAGCTAGTCCATCTTCAACACTTTCTCCTTTACCTTCTGAATTCTCAGAGTGAGGGTAGGTTGAATCAGGTTCATAGGTTCAGGTTCAAGTACTCAGGTGTATTTTGAAAAAATTTAGGAGTTAAAGCTCAAAGGGGGGTATGGACAAGGGCAGTTGCTTTAGGATTGGTCTTTTTAGGCTCAAACTGTCCAAGAGAAGGCCTTGATCCTTTCCTAGGTCTCATGAGTATTGTCAGTTGTTTCAACTTGGAGTTACCTAACTTCTAGTGAGCACAGTGACTCAGCCAGTCCTTAGAACTAAAAGAAATGCCTTAGTTACTCCTCAAAGAATAGAGAAATTTTATAGGCCCAATTCTCACTGGTTATGGTCATCCTTTGAACTTTCAAGTATGTCCTCACCTTTTTCTCTCTCTAATGATTCACTAAGTGCTGATACAAGTAGGTATCCTTGGTGATATTATCATGGAAATGTGGAATATTAGAAGTTTATAATGTCCAAGGTTTGCATAAATTTTAAACTTCTTAATTTCATGATTCTTAAGTGAACAGAGGTCCATTTCCATATTGCTCAGATGAGTGTGCTGAACTTATATTAGCTATTCCATTGGCAGGGTTTGCCTAGCATGCCCCCAAACCTATGAGGAGCAGTGTTCTCACTGGTTCAAAGGTGTCGGTGCAGCAGAGTTATTACAACATAAAACACAAGAACAAGAAATAAAGTAACCAACAATAGAAAACCGTACAACATAGAAAAAAAGGAAAATATTATTAAAAATAAAAGTACAAAAATGGAGGAGGGAGAGGGAGAGAGATCAGGGGTGAGGGGGTTGAGAAGGTGGGGGAGGGGGTGGAGTAAGCGGGGAAGGGGGTGGAGTGGAGGGGGCAGGGGATGGATCTGGCGAATGATGTGGTGAAGGGAGGGGGGACTCAGGGAGAGGGATGTCATGGGTGGGCAAGGTATCAAGCAAGGTGGTCATGAAGGCTTGATACCCTGAAGTGGTGGCTAGGTTAAAGTCCAGGTCATGGAGAGGTGGAACTAAGGGTTGGTCAATAAGGGGTGTGTCTGTGGGAAGGACAGGGGAGGTGGAAGTGGGTAAAGATGAGGCAGGGGTAGTGTGACAGGTTTTCTTTTTAAGGTAGGTTATCAAGGGAGGGCTGTCAGGGTGTGGATCAGATGATATGGGAGAGACTGAGGCTGTGTATGGAGGTATGGTGGGTGAAGGTGGAGTGTCGTCCTGGGGTTCAACACTTTCTTCCCAGCTACGGATAATAGTGGGAGGTGGAATGGAAAAAGGAGATAAAAGAGGGAAAGGGAGAGATGGAATGGGTGAAGAAGGTAGTGGAGAGGCAAGTGTGGTGGACGGGGGGATTGCTGCAGAAGCAGAGGTGACAGAAGCTCGCGCCACCTTCTTTGGGGTAGGTGTTTTAGCCTTCTTTTTGGGGGCAGGGGTGGCCTTTGCCACAGCAGCTCCCTCTCCCTGCTCGGAGATATTTTGAGCTTCAGCCTTCTTCTTCTTCTTCAGGGGATCCATTAGACTTCTGCTGATCCCCCATTGTCTTTTGGCAAAAGTGGTGGGATTGAGGTCAGCAGATAACTCCCCCACTGGTATCTTGTACCCTCCCTTCAGAAGTAGTCTGGAGATGAGTCTTCCATAGGGGAGAGTGTGGACCTTCTTTTGCAGCCCAAGCTTCACCCTCATGTCTTTCATGGCTTATAAAATCAACCATACAACAATAAACCCGAGGCTCAGAGAGAAAGAGTAGACAACATCACCAATTAGTGTCCTCCTTTCTTGATGATGGTCGGAGCAGTAGATATTCTTCCTTAGCACTTGATCGATGACTAGCAGCTTGGGATGCAAATCCCTTCTTTTGATGGAGTCCCCTGTGGCCTTCAAGCTTCTGGTAATGTCTTGGGCAATGGTATCGAGAGAGGCACTCACAGGGGCACCATATCCGCAGTTGGGATAAAAAATAGCCGGGATGCCCATGACTTCAGCAATTAACTCTGGGCTAAGCAACATCTCAAAATTATCAACTAACACAAGGAGGCCTGGCTGCCCCTGTGTGTCTGGTCTGACCCTAAGGTGTTGGTAAAAAAGTTGCACTAATCTAGGATAGGCTAGTGCAAGAATCATTTGCATCAAGGGGAACAAACCAGCCTTACGGAAGAACTCAATGGCAGGCGCTGACAACGGCTCTGATTCAAAGAAAGAGAGAGCGAAAATGGCTTCAGGCTCTAAGGGAATGGAAATGAGGAGCTCAGAGGGTGTAGAATAATCAGGTGTTTGTGCAGCCACCTCAAGAACCACCTCCTTCCCTTTGTGTTGTGCCGTAGAGGACTTGGCTTTCTTAGGGGCAGGCTCCACAGTGGGCTTGTCCCTGGCTCTCTTCACAGGTGCACTTTTAGGAGCCATCACAACTCTCCTTCATGAGTGTGCAGTTGAAATTTTGAAAGGAAAGATCAGGAGCTGAGTCTAACCCTAAAAGTTAGGGTTCTACTGAATTGGACGCACGGTGGATCTCAAGAGCTCTTAGCAGGGGGCAACTATTGATGGAAGCTTTAAGAACAAAAATTCAGAATTTGAAAGTGAACAATGAACTGTAGGCAAGATGCTGGACGAGAGAGGTTGAGAGGAGTGGGAACTAGGGTTTCGCAGGGAGGAGAGGAAAGACAAAGAAGTAAAGAAAAGCAGCGCGGGGTGGGATTTAAATATTGCGAGGCTCGGCGCGCTTTGAAAATGTCCGCTCGCTGGTTGGGAATGAATGGGTCGCGAGATTAGATGGGCAGCACCACAGTTATATCTGAAACTCCTGACAACAAAACAAAGTAGTTCTTTATGAACTGTGCGAGAGGGGACCAAACCCATTATTCAGAACCCCGCGATGGCTTAACCGAGTTAGAATTCACTCACCCATGAGTCAGCTGTTTGATCCTGACTTTATGGGTGGATTCTCTCACAAACTCTCTTCCAGGGACACCCCCAAGCATTATAAAGCATTTACAAATTCCCATACTTTCAAGGCATTAAATTCATACATCATGAAAATCATTCAAATACTACATCGTCATTCAATCACTTAAAATTATCAAACAAGGGGAGCTGGTATAAAAGTAGGCATTAAAGCACTAAACTCAGATTCCAACAAGATTGCTAACGATTCCTATCAACTGTAGAATACATATCATACAACGGTGCACAGTTCTTAATCATTAATTTAATGAAAGATCCCCCTCAGGGTTGGAGGATCCTTCACTAATCAAAAATTGGCCTTCGGGATTAACCACTGGTTGACTGGGCAACCTACCCTCTTCTCTTTTGGCTAAGGTGTTTGCTAGTTGTCGAATTTGCTCTTCCATCTTCTTGATGCTATGACAATGAGAGTTCACAGTCTGAGTCAAGGAACCCAGGTTTTATTGTGATGTCAAGACCTGGTCCTCGAAAGAAGTATTTCTAGGTTGAGAAGGGAGTAAGACCAACTAATTTTGCTGCTGATGGGGCTGCTGATGGTGTTGGAAGGCAGACCTAGGGGCATTCCCTTGATTGAACTGCTGCTGTGGCCTTTGTGGTAAGGCCAACATCTGCTGGGGCTGCATGTAGTTGTCTTGCTTCCACCTCAGATTTGGGTGGTCTCTCCATTGGTAACCAGCATTTTGGTGCTGATATCCATATGGCTGCCTATTGTAGCCCCCAGATTGTTGCTGGCCATAAGATTGAGCAGCAGCATCATGTTCCAACATCAATTGAGGAAATTGCCCTGCGGATAGACATTCCTCCACTTTGTGATGTGGGGACCGGCATATCAGACATGCCTCAGCCACAGAAGCAACCCTTTTGGGTTGCATCACAGTCAATAATTTATCAAATTTCATAGAGAGGTTTGCCACCTCAGCTGCAGGTCATTGTTCCCAGACACCTCATAAACATTTCCTCTTGATCCAGCAGTAGGCACCACCTTTGACTCAGATTCCTGACTAGTTCTTGCCAGGGATGGCTTTTGCAAAGGATTCTCACTAATCACCTCAAACAGTTCCCATGCCTCCTCAGCAGTTTTGTGCATGTAGGATCTACCACAAGAGGCATCGACCATGTCTCTATTTTTCTCATCAATCGCATTGTAGAGGCATTGTACAAGCTGCCACTCAGGGATCTTGTGGTGGGGGCATTGTTTGAGCATCTCTTTAAACCTATCCCAGGACTGGTTAAAATCCCCAATTGGGGATTGAGCAAATGTAAGAACCTCCTTCCTCAACTAGCTAGTTTTGGTCTCAGGGAAGAACTTGGTTAGGAATCTGGCCTGCAGGGTCTTTCCATGAAGCAATGCTATTGTTGGGAAGAATGGTCAGCCAGGTATTGGCCCTATCCTTCAGAGAGAAGGGAATGAGTCTGAGCCTAGTAGCCTCAGGTCCCAAACCAGTGATATTAAAAGTGGTACACAAGGCCAAGAACTTGTCAATATGCTTGTAAGGGTCCTCTTTGCTAAGCCCATGGAAAGCTGGCAGAATTTGGATGATTGAAGTTTTTATCTCATAGTTCCCCTGAACATCAGGGAATGGAATGCTAAAAGAGGAGTTATAGTCATCCGGGGCATTCAACTCCTTGAGGGTTCTGGGCTGTTCTTCACCCATAATTGTTGTCTCAGATTCACTTAGGGGCTCTCCTGCGGTGCGTCTGTCTCCTCTAAGTCTCCTTCCCCTTTCTAACTCATGGTGAAGAGGCTCTAAAGCAGGGCTGAGGGATCTCCTCCCTAGCATACAAGCACACCAACAGCAGGGAAAGCTTCTTGCAAGCACATCGCAAAAGAATGATCGTATACTAACAAATTTATCGAACTAGTTTACAGCTATTCAAAGAATACATTTAAACTATCCCAGATACTGCTAAAAATTTTTTTTTAAGAAAGATAGACAGAGCTTTAAAAGTCTTAGAGTTTACAAACAGAGGTAGCTAAGCTCCAACTGCAATCCAACTATCCTTCACTGCTACTGTCTAGATCTGCAAGAATTCAAAATTATGTCAGCAGTATCAATTATTCACATGTGCAAAAAATACGAAGAATACAAAAACTAAGGGTCCACTAATAGATCATCTTTCCCCGACAATGGCGCCAAAAACATGTTGATTACTTTTGCTGTGCTTACATTATTGGTTGGTGGTGAAAGTTATTTAAAAATCAAAGACAGAGTAAAACAGGGGGTGAGTCTTGCACAACTCAGAAGTCCTAGACCTGCAAGATACAGGGTCCTTTGTAGAAAGTTTTGATAAGTAAGAGTTTGTCCCACAGGGAAAGGTGATCTAGAGCTCCAAGGGAGCCCTCTCTAGTAGTCCCTCCAGATCTGTCTACAGATCTGGCAGTCCTAGAAGGAGGGGAGTTTAAGGTCACTTAATCTAAGTATTTTAATAACTAAATTACAGAAAGTGTTGAGAGGATGGATGGAGTGTGGAAAATAACTATAAAAAGGGAGAGAAGTACGTTATTGAGCCAAGGTGAGAGAAGTTTTGTAACTCAGATTTAGATCTAATGTTATAGAAATCTTGTCCAGAGGCTACATTATCACCTCTGAGGAGAAAGGATCCAACCCATCACTCTGCCATGATTCCACCCTTAAGGCTATAACCTGTCCACTTGAATGGTCACAAATTATGCCATAGGGGAGCCACTATCCAGGGATGGGTCAAAACATAACAAGTAAATCATTGCAGGCACTATTTCATCCAGGCTACCAGCTCAAGAATCCATAGGGAACCTCAACCTCTAAAGTTCTATATGTGGGGCTAAGGCTGTAGGACCATGATAGCCCAGACACAGAATCAGCAAGAGATTGAGTACAACCTTCGATCTAGTTGTCCATTGCTTGAGCGAGGCTACAATGGTCCAGTCACCAGCCTATAATCTCTATAACCAGATCAGATCCAACATCTGATGGCGGATCTATAAAAATATAGGGGTGTTTGCCTCTGTACAATCTCTCACCAGGTTTCTACAAGCTCAGGTGTAAAGAAGAAGGATCCATCTCGGATCGGTGGATCAGAATCGCCTTAAGGCTATAATCTGTCCACTTAAATGGTCACCTACTATCCCAGAGGTTATCCTCCTCACGGAGCCCAAAACAAAACAAGATTATCGCTGCTACCACCATGCTCACAAGGCTACCAGCTCAAGCTCCCATGGGGATTTCAGATCTAGTTGGTCCTGTGGTGGGGCTAAGGTTGTAGAACCATGATAGCCCAGACACACAGGTCACTTGGATCTGAATGGCCCTTAGAATCAGTCCTCCATTGCTGAACACAAGGCAATGACCTTACATGAAAGGCGTCTCACACATAAACACCAATCCCACAAAGTACAGATCCTATTACAGAACTTCCATTGATCTAATTCAAAAACACATACAAAGGCATAGCCAACAAGTGCTGGACTATGGGGAGAAGGAAAGAAAAAGAAAATTACTTACTGCTAAAAAGAAAGAGAAAAGAAAAAATGATATGAGATGGGTTCCCAGATACCCAAACCTAAGCTCAGGTATGGGTTTATATAGCAGTGGGGTGGCGGCACATTAGGGTTAGGAAACCCTAATTTTAACGATGCCACGTGGCCTAATAATGATCCTTGGATGCCTCGAGGCGCATGCACAGAGATTTGAGTGTGGGAGTGTGTGCCCTAATCGCTGGAAATATCCCGAAGGTCCTCTGCTGAAGAGATGGAAGCTTAGGGTCAGAGCTTCGCTAGGTAGCTGTAGTTTCCCAGACTTGTCCCGTGGTAGCTCTTTGCTCTTCGCTAGGATGATTTGACACTGAAGCTTCAGCCGTCGTGAGGTTGCCTTGGTTTGCTCTTCAGGCAGTCGCGCGGTAGAGAATTTCGCTCTCGCTGGATTGGGCTTCGCGGGGTTGAATAGAAAACACAGTCTCAAGTGCCGCGGGGTTGAAATTCAAGTAGTCGCGAGGTCGCACGGTCTTCGCTGGGCTGATCTTCGCGAGAGTGAATTTGAGCAACGCGAGAACTTCGCGAGCACTTCTCTTTACTGGACTTCACGAGTTACCTCGCGAGGCCCAAAAGAAAACTTTGCAGGGCATACTCTCATAAAGGTTCATTGAGGGGTTCATTTTCTCACAGGCTTAAGAGCAGTTACATCCCCCAAATGGGTTTGTAAGCATGAGCATAGGTAGAGTTCTTAATTGCTGACATCATTGGTAGTTCCTCACCATAGATTGGATAATTCCTTATCTTCACGTGACGGCTTACTCATCTTTGGATAACAAGGGCTTTTAACTGGGCTGTAATGTGGCATATGAGATAGGGTTAAAAAGAATGGAAGGTTGAAAAGGGGTTCCAATTTGAGAAATCAGTAGGTCACAGAGGTGGTTCATTACTTCACCTTCCATAATTCAGCTGCCTTCATCTTCTTTGAGATTTTTCGATTTGAAGTGATCAGTTTCTCTTTTTGATTTTGATTTTTCCAATGAAAGTTCCTCTTGACTTCTCCCTTATTCCTCTTCATTATTATTTTTGTTTCTTTTTACTGCAGTTTCCTTCTTTTTGTTTTGTTTTTGCTTTTCAGAAATGTCATGATGTTCTCAGTTACCATACTGCCAGATTTTTGAGATCCTTCTTCTCCATTCACCTAATGTTGAACATAGCTAGTCCATCTTCAACTCTTTCTCCTTTACCTTCTGAATTCTCAGAGTGAGGGTAGGTTGAATCAGGTTCATAGGTTCAGGTTCAAGTACTCAGGTGTATTTTGAAGAAATTTAGGAGTTAAAGCTCAAAGGCGGGTATGGACAAGGGCAGTTGCTTTAGGATTGGTCTTTTTAGGCTCAAACTGTCCAAGAGAAGGCGTTGATCCTTTCCTAGGTCTCATGAGTACTGTCAGTTGTTTCAACTTGGAGTTACCTAACTTCTAGTGAGCACAACGACTCAGCCAGTCCTTAGAACTAAAAGAAATGCCTTAGTTACTCCTCAGAGAATAGAGAAATTTTATAGGCCCAATTCTCACTGGTTATGGTCATCCTTTGAACTTTCAAGTATGTCCTCACCTTTTTCTCTCTCTAATGATTCACTAAGTGCTGATACAAGTAGGTTTCCTTGGTGATATTATCATGGAAATGTGGAATATTAGAAGTTTATAATGTCCAAGGTTTGAATAAATTTTAAACTTCTTAATTTCATGATTCTTAAGTGAACAGAGGTCCATTTCCATATTTCCCAGATGAGTCTGCTACACTTATATTAGCTATTCCATTGGCAGGGTCTACCTGGCACGCCCCCAATCCTATGAGGAGCAGTGTTCTCACTGGTTCAAAGGTGTCGGTGCAGTAGAGTTATTACAACATAAAAGACAAGAACAAGAAATAAAGTAACCAACAACAGAAAACCGTGCAGCATAGCAAAAAAGGAAGATATTATTAAAAAGAAAAGTACAAAAATGGAGGAGGGAGAGGGAGAGAGATCAGGGGTGAGGGGGTTGAGAAGGTGGGGGAGGGGGTGGAGTAAGTGGGGAAGGGGGAGGGGTGGAGGGGGCAGGGGATGGATCTGGCGAATGATGTGGTGAAGGGAGAGGGGACCCAGGGAGAGGGATGTCATGGGTGGGCAAGGTATCAAGCAAGGTGGTCATGAAGGCTTGATACCCTGAAGTGGTGGCTAGGTTAAAGTCCAGGTCATGGAGAGGTGGGACTAAGGGTTGGTCAATAAAGGGTGTGTCTGTGGGAAGGACAGGGGAGGTGGAAGTGGGTAAATATGAGGCAGGGGTAGTGTGACAGGTTTTCTTTTTAAGGTAGGTTATCAAGGGAGGGCTGTCAGGGTGTGGATCAGATGATATGGGAGAGACTGAGGCTGTGTATTGAGGTATGGTGGGTGAAGGTGGAGTGTCGTCCTGAGGTTCAACACTTTCTTCCCAGGTACGGATAATAGTGGGAGGTGGAATGGAAAAAGGAGATAAAAGAGGGAAAGGGAGAGATGGAATGGGTGAAGAAGGTAGTGGAGAGGCAAGTGTGGTGGACGGAGGGATTGCTGCAGAAGCAGAGGTGACAGAAGCTCGCGCCACCTTCTTTGGGGTAGGTGTTTTGGCCTTCTTTTTGGGGGCAGGGGTGGCCTTTGCCACAACAGCTCCCGCTCCCTGCTCGGAGATATTTTGAGCTTCAGCCTTCTTCTTCTTCTTCTGGGGATCCATTAGACTTCTGCTGATCCCCCATTGTCTTTTGGCAAAAGTGGTGGGATTGAGGTCAACAGATAACTCCCCCACTGGTATCTTATACCCTCCCCTCAGAAGTAGTCTGGAGATGAGTCTTCCATAGGGGAGAGTGTGGAGCTTCTTTTGCAGCCCATGCTTCACCATCATGTCTTTCATGGCTTCAAAAATCAACCATGCAACAATAAATCTGTGGCCCAGAGAGAAAGAGTAAACAACATCAGCAATTGGTGTCCTCCTTTCTTGATGATGGCCGGAGCAGTAGATATTCTTCCTTAGCACTTGATCGATGAACAGCAGCTTGGGATCCAAATCCCTTCTTCTGATGGAGTCCCCTGTGGCGTTCAAGCCTCTGGTAATGTCTTGGGCAATGGTATCGAGAGAGGCACTCACAGGGGCACCATATCCGCAGTTGGGATCAAAAATAGCCGGGATGGCCATGACTTCGGCAATTAACTCTGGGCTAAGAAACATCTCAAAATTATCAACTAACACAAGGAGGCCTGGCTGCCCCTGTGTGTCTGGTCTGACCCTAAGGTGTTGGTAAAAAAGTTGCACTAATCTAGGATAGGCTAGTGCAGGAATCATTTGCATCAAGGGGAACAAACCATCCTTACGCAAGAACTCAATTGCAGGTGCTGACAACGACTCTGATTCAAAGAAAGTGATAGCGAAAATGGCTTCAGGCTCTAAGGGAATGGAAATGAGGAGCTCAGAGGGTGTAGAATAATCAGGTGTTTGTGTAGCCACCTAAGGAACCACCTCCTTCCCTTTGTGCTGTACCATAGAGGACTTGGCTTTCTTAGGGGCAGGCTCCACAGTGGTCTTGTCCCTGGCTCTCTTCACAGGTGCGCTATTAGGAGCCATCACAACTCTCCTTCGTGAGTGTGCAGTTGAAATTTTGAAAGGAAAGATCAGGTGCTGAGTCTAACCCTAAAAGTTAGGGTTCTACTGAATTGGACGCACGGTGGATCTCAGGAGCTCTTAGCAGGGGGCAGCTATTGATGGAAGCTTTAAGAACAAAAATCCAGAATTTCAAAGTGAACAATGAACTGTAGACAGGATGCTGGAGGAGAGAGGTTGAGAGGAGTGGGAACTAGGGTTTCGCTGGGAGGAGAGGAAAGACAAAGCAGTAAAGAAAAGTAGCGCGGGGTGGGCGCGCTTTGAAAATGTCCGCTCGCTGGTTGGGAATGAATGGGTCACGAGATTAGATGTTCCTTTAAACTACGCGAGGCAGTCCACCCTGTTATATCTGAAACTCACGCCAGCAAAACAAAGTAGTTCTTTATGAACTGTGCGAGAGGGGACCAAACCCATTATTCAGAACCCCGCGATGGCTTAACCGAGTTAGAATTCACTCACCCATGACTCAGCTGTTTGACCCTGACTTTATGGGTGGATTCTCTCACAAACTCTCTTCCACGGACACCCCCAAGCATTATAAAGCATTTACAAATTCCCATACTTTCAAGGCATTAAATTCATACATCATGAAAAGCATTCAAATACTACATCATCATTCAATCACTTGAAATTATCAAACAAGGGGAGCTGGTATAAAAGTAGGCATTAAAGCACTAAACTCAGATTCCAACAAGATTGCTAACGATTCCTATCAACTGTAGAATACATATCATACAACGGTGCACAGTTCTTAATCATTAATTTATTGAAAGATCCCCCTCAGGGTTGGAGGATCCTTCTCCAATCAAAAATTGGCCTTTGGGATTAACCACTGGTTGACTGGGCAACCTACCCTCTTCCCTTTTGGCTAAGGTGTTTGCTAGTTGTCCAATTTGTTCTTCCATCTTCTTGATGCTCTGACAATGAGAGTTCACAGTCTGAGTCAAGGAACCCAGGTTTTACAGTGATGTCAAGACCCGGTCCTCGAAAGAAGTATTTCTAGGTTGAGAAGGGAGTAAGACCAACTGATTTTGCTGCTGATGGGGCTGCTGATGGTGTTGGAAGGCAGACCTAGGGGCATTCCCTTGATTGAACTGCTGCTGTGGCCCTTGTGGTAAGTCGAACATCTGCTGGGGTTGCATGTAGTTGTCTTGCTTCCACCTCAGATTTGAGTGGTCTCTCCATTGGTAACCAGCATTTTGGTGCTGGTATCCATATGGCTGCCTATTGTAGCCCCCAGATTGTTGCTGGTCATAAGATTGAGCAGCAGCAGGATGTTCCAACATAAATTCAGGAAATTGCCATGCGGATAGACATTCCTCCACTCAGTGCTGTAGGGACTGGCATAACAGACATGCCTCAGCCACATGAGCAACCCTTCTGGGTTGCATCACAGTCAATAATTTATCAAATTTCATAGAGAGGTTTGCCATCTGCAGCTGCAGGTCATTGTTCTCAGACACCTCATAAACATTTCCTCTTGATCCAGCAGCAGGCACCACCTTTGACTCAGATTCCTGACTAGTTCTTGCCAGGGATGGCTTTTGCAAAGCATTCTCACTAATCACCTCAAACAGTTCCCATGCCTCCTCAGCAGTTTTGTGCATGTAGGATCCACCACAAGAGGCATCGACCATGCCTCTATTTTTCTCATCAATCGCATTGTAGAAGCATTGTACAAGCTGCCACTCAGGGATCTTGTGGTGGGGGCATTGTTTGAGCATCTCTTTAAACCTATCCCAGGATTGGTTAAAATCCCCAATGGGGATTGACCAAATGTAGGAACCTCCTTCCTCAACTAGCTAGTTTTGGTCTTAGGGAAGAACTTGGTTAGGAATCTGGCCTGCAGGGTCTTTCCATGAAGCAATGCTATTGTTGGGGAGAATGGTCAGCCAGGTACTGGCCCTATCCTTCAGAGAGAAGGGAAAGAGTCTGAGCCTAGTAGCCTCAGGTCCCAAACCAGTGATATTAAATGTGGTGCACAAGGACAAGAACTGGTCAATATGCTTGTAAGGGTCCTCTTTGCTAAGCCCATGGAAAGCTGGCTGAATCTGGATGATTGAAGTTTTTATCTCATAGTTCCCCTGAACATCAGGGAATTGAATGCTAAAAGGGGAGTTATAGTCATCCGGGGCATTCAACTCCTTGAGGGTTCTGGGCTGTTCTTCACCCATAATGGTTGTCTCAGATTCACTTGGGGGCTCTCCTGTGGTGTGCTTGTCTCTTCTAAGTCTCCTTCCCCTTTCTAACTCATGGTGAAGAGGCTCTAAAGCAGGGCTGAGGGATCTCCTCCCTAGCATACAAGCACACCAACATCAGGGAAAGCTTCTTGCAAGCACATCGCAAAAGAATTATTGTATACTAACAAATTTATCGAACTAGTTTACAGCTATTCAAAGAATACATTTAAACTATCCTAGATACTGTTAAAATTTTTTTTTTAAGAAAGATAGACAAAAGCTTTAAAAGTCTTAGAGTTTACAAACAGAGGTAGCTAAGCTCCAATTGCAATCCAACTATCCTTCACTGCTATTGTCTAGATCTGCAAGAATTCAAAATTATGTCAGCAGTATCAATTATTCACATGTGCAAAAAATACTAAGAATACCAAAACTAAGGGTCTACTAATAGATCATCTTTCCCCGGCAACGGCGCCAAAAACTTGTTGATTACTTCTGGTGTGCTTACATTATTGGTTGGTGGTGAAAGTTATTTAAAAATCAAAGACAGAGTAAAACAGGGGGTGAATCTTGCACAACTCAGAAGTCCTAGACCTGCAAGATACAGGGTCCTTTGTAGAAAGTTTTGATAAGTAAGAGTTTGTCCCACAGGGAAAGGTGATCTAGAGCTCCAAGGGAGCCATCTCTAGTAGTCCCTCCGGATCTATCTACAGATCTGGCAGTCCTAGAAGGAGGGGAGTTTAAGGTCACTTAATCTAAGTATTTTAATAACTAAACTACAGAAAGTGTTGAGAGGATGGATGGAGTGTGGAAAATATCTATAAAAAGGGAGAGAAGTACGATATTGAGCCAAGGTCAGAGAAGTTTTGTAACTCAGATTTAGATCTGATGTTATAGAAATCATGTCCAGAGGCTACATTATCACCTCTGAGGAGAAAGGATCCAACCCATCACTCTGCCATGGTTCCACCCTTAAGGCTATAACCTGTCCACTTGAATGGTCACAGATTATCCCATAGGGGAGCCCATATCCAGGGATGGGTCAAAACATAACAAGTAAATCATTGCAGGCACTATTTCATCCAGGCTACCAGCTCAAGAATCCATAGGGAACCTCAACCTCTAAAGTTCTATATGTGGGGCTAAGGTTGTAGGACCATGATAGCCCAGACACAGAACCAGCAAGAGATTGAGTACAAACTTCGATCTAGATGTCCATTGCTTGAGCGAGGCTACAATGGTCCAGTCACTAGCCTACAATCTCTATAACCAGATCAGATCCAACATCTGATGGCGGATCTATACAAATATAGGGTAGTCTGCCTCTGTACAATCTCTCACCAAGCTTCTACAAGCTCAGGTGTAAAGAAGAAGGATCCATCTTGGATCGGTGGATCAGAATCGCCTTAAGGCTATAATCTGTCCACTTAAATGGTCACAGACTATCCCAGAGGTTATCCTCCTCACGGAGCCCAAAACAAAACAAGATTATCGCTGCTATGACCATGCTCACAAGGCTACCAGCTCAAGCTCCCATGGGGATTTCAGATCTAGTTGGTCCTGTGGTGAGGCTAAGGCTGTAGAACCATGATAGCCCAGACACACAGGTCACTTGGATCTGAATGGCCCTTAGAATCAGTCCTCCATTGCTTTGAAACACAGCCAAAGCAATGGCGGAACACAAGGCAGCAGATTTGTACAGAGCATCTCACACATAAACACCAATCCCACAAAGTACAGATCCTATTACAGAACTTCCATTGATCTAATTCAAAAACACATACAAAGGCATAGCCAACAAGTGTTGGACTATGGAGAGAAGGAATGAAAAAGAAAATTACTTACTGCTAAAAAGAAGGAGAAAAGAAAAAATGATATGAGATGGGTTCTCAGATACCTAAACCTAAGCTCAGGTATGGGTTTATATAGCAGTGGTGTGGCGGCACATTAGGGTTAGGAAACCCTAATTTTAACGATGCCACGTGGCCTAATAATGATCCTTGGATGCCTCGAGGCCCGTGCACAAAGATTTGAGCATGGGAGTGCGTACCCTAATCGCTGGAAATATCCAGAAGGTCCTCTGCTGAAGAGATGGAAGCTTAGGGTCAGAGCTTCGCTAGGTAGCTGTAGTTTCCCAGACTTGTCACGTGGTAGCTCTTTACTCTTCGCTAGGATGATTTGACACTGAAGCTTCAGCTCTTCGCGAGGTTGCCTTGGTTTGCTCTTCAGGCTATCGCGCGGTAGAGAATTGTGCTCTCGCTGGAATGGGCTTCGCGAGGTTGAATAGAAAACACAGTCTCAAGTGTCGCGGGGTTGAAATTCAAGCAGTTGCGAGGTCGCTCGGTCTTCACTGGGCTGATCTTCATGAGAGTGAATTTGAGCAGCGCGAGAACTTCGCGAGCACTTCTCTTTACTGGACTTCGCGAGTTACCTCGCGAGGCTCTACTAAGTTCTGAACTGTGCGAGGCATATTTCTCCTGAATCCTCTAAAGCTTGGGTCAGCTGCGCGAGGCTCATTTCAGGTCTGAATTCAGAGTTCATTCTTCTGAGGGATATCTGGTGCCAAAGCAGGCTCCTTAACAGGATTCCTGGCCTTATTTCACTGCTGATTATTACCTACACAAAACACTTAACCAGAACTTATTAGGTGGCTAAGGGTCTAATCAAAGGTTAAGTTAAGGGTGAAAAGTGGTACTTTTCAGGTCTTAACACACCTCCAAACCTAATCTTTGCTAGTCCCTTAGCAAAGCTATATTAAATCTACTCTAAAAATTAAATGCCACTTTCGTAGGGAGCATGGATACATTTAGCATATGTACCAAGCCTTTTAAACCCCTTGGTGATCCCTAGTGGAGGAGTGAAGTCTCCTGAAGGTTTTCAGTGAAGATACTCACAAACTTCTCAAATGAAACAGTTAACAAAAGTGCAATATCATCCAATGAGTAGTTACGGAATCAGATTTAGTCTACTCTTGAATCAGTACACATAAAAGAAATTTAATTCATTGGTTGCACAGTAACTTAAACAGCATAAACTCTCATGATTGCACAACATTTCCTAATAGTTTGCAATCACAAAAAACTGCACAAGTGTGTGTCAGCACTGAGCTTATCCTTATGTCAAAAAATTAGGTTAAGGTCATACATAATGCATTCAAGTTCAGACCCAAAAGAAAACTTTGCAGGGCATACTCTCATAAAGGTTCGTTGAGGTGTTCATTTTCTCACAGGCTCAAGAGCAGTTACATCCCCCAAATGAGTTTATAAGCATGAGCATAGGCAGAGTTCTTAAGTGCTGACATCATTGGCAGTTCCTCACCATAGATTGGATAATTCCTTATCTTCACGTGACGGCTCACTCATCTTTGGATCACAAGGGCTTTTAACTGGGCTGTAATGTGGCTTATGAGATAGGGTTAAAAAGAATGGAAGGTTGAAAAGGGGTTCCAATTTGAGAAATCAGTAGGTCACAGAGGTGGTTCATGACTTCACCTTCCATAATTCAGCTCCCTTCATCTTCTTTGAGATTTTCCGATTTGAAGTGATCAGTTTCTCTTCTTGATTTTGATTTTTCCAATGAAAGTTCCTCTTGACTTCTCCCTTATTCCTCTTCATTATTATTTTTGTTTCTTTTTACTGGAGTTTCCTTCTTTTTGTTTTGTTTTTGCTTTTAAGAAATGTCACCATGTTCTCAGTTACCATACTGCCAGATTTTTGAGATCCTTCTTCTCCATTCACCTAATGTTGACCATAGCTAGTCCATCTTCAATTCTTTCTCCTTTACCTTCTGAATTCTCAGAGTGAGGGTAGGTTGAATCAGGTTCATAGGTTCAGGTTCAAGTACTCAGGTGTATTTTCAAGAAATTTAGGATTTAAAGCTCAAAGGGGGGTATGGACAAGGGCAGTTGCTTTAGGATTGGTCTTTTTAGGCTCAAACTATCCAAGAGAAGGCCTTGATCCTTTCTTAGGTCTCATGAGTACTATCAGTTATTTCAACTTGGAGTTACCTAACTTCTAGTGAGCACAGTGACTCAGCCAGTCCTTAGAACTAAAAGAAATGCCTTAGTTACTCCTCAAAGAATAGAGAAATTTTGTAGCCCCAATTCTCACTGGTTATGGTCATCCTTTGAACTTTCAAGTATGTCCTCACCTTTTTCTCTCTCTAATGATTCACTAAGTGCTGATACAAGTGGGTTTCCTTGGTGATATTATCATGGAAATGTGGAATATTAGAAGTTTATAATGTCCAAGGTTTGCATAAATTTTATGCTTCTTAATTTCATGATTCTTAAGTGAACAGAGGTCCATTTCCATATTGCTAAGATGAGTCTGCTGCACTTATGTTAGCTATTCCATTGGCAGGGTCTGCCTGGCACGCCCCCAAACCTATGAGGAGCAGTGTCCTCACTGGTTCACAGGTGTCGGTGCAGCAAAGTTATTACAGCATAAAAGACAAGAACAAGAAATAAAGTAACCAACAATAGAAAACTGTACAGCATAGCAGAAAAGGAAGATATTATTAAAAAGAAAAGTATAAAAATGGAGGAGGGAGAGGGAGAGAGATCAGGGGTGAGGGGGTTGAGAAGGTGGGGGAGGGGGTGGAGTAGGCGGGGAAGGGGGTGGAGTGGAGGGGGCAGGGGATGGATCTGGCGAATGATGTGGTGAAGGGAGAGGGGACTCAGGGAGAGGGATGTCATGGGTGGGCAAGGTATCAAGCAAGGTGGTCATGAAGGCTTGATACCCTGAAGTGGTGGCTAGGTTAAAGTCCAGGTCATGGAGAGGTGGGACTAAGGGTTGGTCAATAAGGGGTGTGTCTGTGGGAAGGACAGTGGAGGGGGAAGTGGGTAAAGATGAGGCAGGGGTAGTGTGAGAGGTTTTGTTTTTAAGGTAGGTTATCAAGGGAGGGCTGTCAGGGTGTGGATCAGATGATATGGGAGAGACTGGGGTTGTGTATTGAGGTATGGTGGGTGAAGGTGGAGTGTTGTCCTTGAGTTCAACACTTTCTTCCCAGGTACGTATAATAGTGGGAGGTGGAATGGAAAAAGGAGATAAAAGAGGGAAAGGGAGAGATGGAATGGGTGAAGAAGGTAGTGGAGAGGCAAGTGTGGTGGATGGAGGGATTGCTGTAGAAGCAGAGGTGACAGAAGCTCGCGCCACCTTCTTTGGGGCAGGGGTTTTAGCCTTCTTTTTCGGGGCAGGGGTGGCCTTTGCCATAGCAGCTCCCTCTCCCTGTTCGAAGACATTCTTAGCTTCAGCCTTCTTCTTCTTCTTTTGGGAATTCTTTAGACTTCTGCTGATCCCCCATTGTCTTTTGGCAAAAGTGGTGGGAGTGAGGTCAGCAGATAACTCCCCCACTGGTATCTTGTACCCTCCCCTCAGAAGTAGTCTGGTGATGAGTCTTTCAAAGGGGAGAGTGTGGACCTTCTTTTGCAGCCCAAGCTTCACCTTCATGTCTTTCGTGGCTTCAAAAATCAACCATGCAACATTAAATCCGTGGCCCAGAGAGAAAGAGTAGAGAGCATCTGCAATTGGTGTCCTCCTTTCTTGATGACGGCCAGAGCAGTAGATATCCTTCCTTAGCACTTGATCGATGAACAACAGCTTGGGATCCAAATCCCTTCTTCTGATGGGGTCCCCTGTGGCCTTCAAACCTCTGGTAATGTCTTGGGCAATGGTATCGGGATAGGCACTCGGGCACCATATCCGCAGTTGGGATCAAAAATGGCCGGGATGCCCATGACTTCAGCAATTAACTCTGGGCTAAGCAACATCTCAAAATTATCAACTAACACAAGGAGGCCTGGCTGCCCCTGTGTGTCTGGTCTGACCCTAAGGTGTTGGTAAAAGAGTTGCACTAATCTTGGATAGGCTATTGCAGGAATCATTTGCATCAAGGGGAACAAACCAGCCTTACGCAAGAACTCAATGGTAGGTGCTAACAACGGCTCTGATTCAAAGAAAGAGATATCAAAAATGGCTTCAGGCTCTAAGGGAATGGAAATGAGGAGCTCAGAGGGTGTAGAATAATAATGTGTTTGTGCAGCCACCTCAGGAACCACCTCCTTCCCATTGTGCTGTGCCGTAGAGGACTTGGCTTTCTTAGGGGCAGGCCCCACAGTGGCCTTGTCCCTGGCTCTCTTCACAGGTGCGCTTTTAGGAGCCATCACAACTCTCCTTGGTGAGTGTGCAGTTGAAATTTTGAATGGAAAGATCAAGAGCTGAGTCTAACCCTAAAAGTTAGGGTTCTATTCAATTGGACGCACGGTTGATCTCAAGGGCTCTTAGCAGGGGGCAACTGTTGATGGAAGCTTTAAGAACAAAAATCCAGAATTTCAAAGTGAACAATGAACTGTAGACAGGATGCTGGAGGAGAGAGGTTGAGAGGAGTGGGAGCTAGGGTTTCACTGGTAGGAGAGGAAAGAGAAAGCAGTAAAGAAAAACAGCGCGGGGTGAGATTTAAATATCGCGAAGCTCGGCGTGCTTTGAAAATGTCTGCTCGCTGGTTGGGAATGAATGGGTCGCGAGATTAGATGTTCCTTTAAACTGTGCGAGGCAGCCCACCCAGTTATATCTGAAACTCGCGACAACAAAATAAAGTAGTTCTTTATGAACTGCGCGAGAGGGGACCAAACCCATTATTCAAAACCCTGCGATGGCTTAACCGAGTTAGAATTCACCCACCCATGAGTCAGCTGTTTGACCCTGAATTTATGGGTGGATTCCCTCACAAACTCTCTTCCAGGGACACGCCAAAGCATTATATAGCATTTACAAATTCCCATACTTTCAAGGCATTAAATTCATACATCATGAAAAGCATTCAAATACTACATCATCATTCAATCACTTGAAATTATCAAACAAGGGGAGCTGGTATAAAAGTAGGCATTAAAGCACTAAACTCAGATTCCAACAAGATTGCTAACGATTCCTATCAACTATAGAATACATATCATACAACGGTGCACAATTCTTAATCATTAATTTAATGAAAGATCCCCCTCAGGGTTGGAGGATCCTTCACCAATCAAAAATTGGCCCTTGGGATTAACCACTGGATGACTGGGCAACCTTCCCTCTTATCTTTTGGCTAAGGTGTTCGCTAGTTGTCCAATTTGTTCTTCCATCTTCTTGATGCTCTGACCATGAGAGTTCACAGTCTGAGTCAAGGAACCCCGGTTTTGCAGTGATGTCAAGACCTGGTCCTCGAAAGAAGTATTTCTAGGTTGAGAAGGGAGTAAGACCAACTGATTTTGCTGCTGATGGGGCTGCTGATGGTGTTGGAAGGCAGACCTAGGGGCATTCCCTTGATTGAACTGCTGCTGTGGCCTTTGTGGTAAGGCCAACATCTGTTGGGGCTGCATGTAGTTGTCTTGCTTCCACCTCCGATTTGAGTGGTCTCTCCATTGGTAACCAGCATTTTGGTGCTGGTATCCATATGGCTGCCTATTGTAGCCCCCAGATTGTTGCTGGTCATAAGATTGACTAGCAGCAGCATGTTCCAACATCAATTCAGGAAATTGCCCTGCAGATGGACATTCCTCCACTGTGTCTGGGACTGCATATCGATATGCTCTCACACATGAGCAGCCCTTCTGGGTTGCATCACAGTCAATAATTTATCAAACTTCATAGAGAGGTTTGCCATCTGCAGCTGCAGGTCACTGTTCCCAGACACCTCATAAACTTTTCCTCTTGATCCAGCAGCAGGCACCACCTTTGACTCAGATTCTTGACTAGTTCTAGCCAGGGATGGGTTTTGCAAAGCATTCTCACTAATCACCGCATACAGTTCCCATGCCTCCTCAGCAGTTTTGTGCATGTAGGATCCACCACAAGAGGCATCGACCATGTCTCTATTTTTCTCATCAATCCCATTGTAGAAGCTTTGTACAAGCTGCCACTCAGGGATCTTGTGGTGGGGGCATTGTTTGAGCATCTCTTTAAACCTATCCTAAGACTAGTTAAAATCCTCAGTTGGGGATTAACCAAATGCAAGAATCTCCTTCCTCAACTGGCTAGTTTTGGTCTCAGGGAAGAACTTGGCTAGGAATCTGGTCTGCAGGTCTTTCCATGAAGCAATGCTATTATTGGGAAGAGTGGTCAGCCAGGTACTGGCCCTATCCTTCAGAGAGAAGGGAAAGAGTCTGAGCCTAGTAGCCTCAGGTCCCAAACCAGTGATATTAAAAGTGGTCCACAAGGCCAAGAACTGGTCAATACGCTTGTAAGGGTCCTCTTTGCTAAGCCCATGGAAAGCTGGCAGCATCTGGATGATTGAGGTTTTTATCTCATAGTTCCCCTAAACATCAGGGAATTGAATGCTAAAAGGGGAGTTATACTCATCCGAGGCATTCAACTCCTTGAGGGTTCTGGGCTGTTCTTCACTCATAATTGCTGTCTCAGATTCACTTGGGGGCTCTCCTGTGGTGTGCCTGTCTCTTCTAAGTCTCCTTCCCCTTTCGAACTCAGGGTGAAGAGGCTCTAAAGTAGGGCTGAGGGATCTCCTCCCTAGTATACAAGCACACCAACAACAAGGAAAGCTTCTTGCAAGCACATCGCAAAAGAATGATTGTACACTAACAAATTTATCAAACTAGTTTACAGCTATTCAAAGAATACATTTAAACTATCCTAGATACTGCTAAAATTTTTTTTTAAGAAAGATAGACAGAGCTTTAAAAGTCAGAGAGTTTGCAAACAGAGGTAGCTAAGCTCTAATTGCAATCCAACTATCCTTCACTGTTGCTGTCTAGATTTGCAAGAATGATTCAAAATTATGTCAGCAGTATCAATTATTCGCATGTGCAAAAAATACTAAGAATACAAAAACTAAGGGTCTACTAATAGATCATCTTTCCCCGGCAACGGCGCCAAAAACTTGTTGATTACTTCTGGTGTGCTTACATTATTGGTTGGTGGTGAAAGTTATTTAAAAATCGAAGACAGAGTAAAATAGGGGGTGAATCCAGCACAACTCAGAAGTCCTAGACCTGCAAGATACAGGGTCCTTTGTAGCAAGTTTTGATAAGTAAGAGTTTGTCCCACAGGGAATGGTGATCTAGAGCTCCAAGGGAGCCATCTCTAGTAGTCCCTCCAGATCATCTCTGATCCGTAGTCCTAGAAGGAGGGGAGTTTAAGGTCACTTATTCTAAGTATTTTACTATCTAAACTACAGAAAGTGTTGAGAGGATGGATGGAGTGTGGAAAATAAGTATAAAAAGGGTGAGAAGTACGTTATTGAGCCAAGGTCAGAGAAGTTTTGTAACTCAGATTTAGATATGATGTTATAGAAATCCTGTCCAGAGGCTACATTATCACCTCTGAGGAGAAAGGATCCAACCCATCACTCTGCCATGATTCCACCCTTAAGGTTATAACTTGTCCACTTGAATGGTCACAGATTATCCCATAGGGGAGCCACTATCCAGGGATGGGTCAAAACATAACAAGTAAATCATTACAGGCACTATTTCATCCAGGCTACCAGCTCAAGAATCCATAGGAAACCTCAACCAATAAAGTTCTATATGTGAGGCTAAGGCTGTAGGACCATGATAGCCCAGACACATAGAACCAGTAAGAGATTAAGTACAACCTTCGATCTAGCTGTCCATTGCTTGAGCGAGGCTACAATGGTTCAGTCACCAGACTATAATCTCTATAACTAGATCAGATCCAACATCTTATGGCGGATCTATAAAAATATAGGGGAGTCTGCCTCTGTACAATCTCTCACCAGGCTTCTACAAGCTCAGGTGTGAAGAAGAAGGATCCATCTTGGATCGGTGGATCAGAATCACCTTAAGGCTATAATCTGTCCACTTAAATGGTCACAGACTATCCCAGAGGTTATCCTCCTCACGGAGCCCAAAATAAAACAAGATTATCGCTACTACCACCATGCTCACAAGGCTACCAGCTCAAGCTCCCATGGGGATTTCAGATCTAGTTGGTCCTGTGGTGGGGCTAAGGCGATAGGACCATGATAGCCCAGACACCCAGGTCACTTGGATCTGAATGGCCCTTAGAATCAGTCCTCCACTACTTTAAAACACAGCCAAAGTAATGATGGATCACAAGGCAGCAACCTTGCACAGAGCATCTCACACATAAACACCAATCCCACAAAGTACAGATCCTATTACAAAATTTCCATTGATCTAATTCTAAAACACATACAAAGGCATAGCCAGCAAGTGCTGGACTATAGAGAGAAGGAAAGAAAAAGAAAATTACTTACTGCTAAAAAGAAAGAGAAAAGAAAAAATGATCTGAGATGGGTTCCTAGATACCTAAACCTAAGCTCAGGTATGGGTTCATATAGTAGTGGGGTGGCGACGAATTAGGGTTAGGAAACCCTAATTTTAACGATGCCCTTGAGGTGTGTGCATAAAGATTTAAGTGTGGGAGTGCGTGCCCTAATCGCTGGAAATACCTAGAAGGTCCTCTGCTGAAGAGATGGAAGTTAAGGGTCAGAGCTTCGCTAGGTAGCTGTAGTTTCCCAGACTTGTCGCGTGGTAGCTCTTTGCTCTTCGCTAGGATTACTTAACACTGAAGCTTCAGCCGTCACGAGGTTGCCTTGGTTTGCTCTTCAGGCAGTCGCGCGATAGAGAATTGCGCTCTCACTGGATTGGGCTTTGCGAGGTTTAATAGAAAACACAGTCTCAAGTGTCGCGGGGTTGAAATTCAAGCAGTCGCGAGGTCGCTCGGTCTTCGCTGGGCTGATCTTCGCGAGAGTGAATTTGAGCAGCGTGAGAACTTCACGAGCACTTCTCTTTACTAGACTTCGCAAGTTACCTCGCGAGGCTCTACTGAGTTTTGAACTGTGCGAGGCATATTTCTCCTGAATCCTCTAAAGCTTGGGTCAGCTGCACGAGGCTCATTTCAGGTCTGGATTTAGAGTTCATTCTTCTGAGGGATATCTAGTGCCAAAGTAGGCTCCTTAACAGGATTCCTGGCCTTTTTTCACTGCTGATTATTACCTACACAAAACACTTAACAAGAACTTTTTAGGTGGCTAAGGATCTAATCAAAGGTTAGGTTAAGGGGTGAAAAGTGGTACTTTTCAGGTCTTAATAGTAGGGGATGGTGATTCCTCCTAGGAACCAAGCACAGGTGAAGGGGGAGTGAGCATGGAGAATGGAAACAGAGGGGGGTGAGAGATGGATGCAAGAAGGGTAGTGGATGCAGAAGTAAAAGGTGGAGGGGGAATGGGTTCTGCTGCACTGATGGTACTGACAGGCTCTGGGGGCACTTCCTTTGTAGCAGGGATGGACCCTAATCCAGCTCCCTCTTCTGCTTGATTGGGCAGAGCCTGAGCCTCAGCTTTCTTTTTATTTTGGGTCTCCATCAAGCTCCTGCTGATTCCCCATTGCCTCTTGGCAAAGGTAGTAGGGGAAAAGGTTGTGGTATGCTCATTCCTTCGTATCTTGTATCCCCCCTTGATCAGCAGCAAGGTAATGATTCTTCCATAGGGTAGAGTGTGAGGCTTCTTATTTGATCCTAACTTCTCCACTACGTCCTTCATTGCCTCAAAAATTAGCCATGCTGCATGAAAGCCATGGCCCATGTGGTAGGAGTAGACAGCATTCACAATGGGGGTTCTCCTCTCCTACTGATGTCCTGAGCAATATATGTTCTTCCGCAGGACTTGGTCAATGAACAGCAGTTCAGGTTCTAGTTCTCTCCTTCTGATTGAGTCCCCGGTGGCTTTTAATCCTCTAGTTAGGGCCGGTGCAATTGTATCAATCGATGTAGTCAGAGGGAGCCATATCCACAGCTAGGATTGAATGCTGCTGGGATGCCAAACACTTCAGTGATCATCTTAGGGCCCACTAACATATCAAAGTCGTCAATCATTACTAGCAAGCACCCTTGTCCATCATTGTCCTTCTTGACCTTGATGTGCTGATAAAACAGCTGCACTAGCCTGGGGTAGGCTAGTGTTGGAATTCCTCTCATCAATGGCATCAAGCCCGCTTTACTCATAAACTGTACTGCAGGGGCAGATAGAGGTTGGTTCTCAAAAAATGGTACATCAAAAGCTGATTCAGGCTCTAATGGAATTGACTCCAGGAGCTCAGAAGGAGTAGAGAACTTAGTGGTTGGTACCGCCGCCTCCTCAACCACTTCCTTTCCTTTTTGGGGAGACTTTGAAGTCTTGATCTTTTTAGGGGTGGTCTCTGCAGGGTCCTTGTTCTTCCCTTTTCTCTTTTGTGTAATTTTGGGAGCCATTTCTAACTCTATCTTCTAGTAGGAGCAATGGAGACTGAGATCTAGGGTTTGGTTTGATTTGACGCACAGGGCACCTCAAGATCTTTGAGCAGAGGGCAATAGATGAGGGTGATGCTAGAAACAATTGTATAGATTTGTGGAGTGAATGATGAGCTGTAGGAGTGATGTTAGAGGAGAGAAGGGGGAGAGTGCCAGGAGCTAGGGTTTCGCAGAGGGAAGTAAGGAAAGAGTACATGGAAAGGAGCAAAGCGAGGGTTGAAATACCTATCACGAAGCTCGGAGCGCTTTGGACCCTCTGGTCGCAGGGTTGGAAATGAACCTAGCGAAGGTTTTGAATCAATCTGGATTGCGCGACAATCTCCCAAGTAGATTTTGGAGTGCGCGACAGTTTAAGATGAATACATGTGGATTGCGCAAGCAGCTCCTGGGTTCATTTTAAATCTTGCGACAACCTTTGAATCTCTATGGGGATGGCGTGAGAGGTTCTCTGGAGTACATGAACTGCGCGACAGGTAATGTATGGCTCTATGTGAATCGAGCGAGAGGCTCTCAGATACACATGAATCTCGCGACAACAAATAGAATGTGTCCATGTGAACTGCGCGAACTTCTCTCAGACTTCCTCTTTAACCTTGCGAGAGCTTTTGAATCTCATGATAGTCTCCTAGGCTTCCATTTTGGACCCAGCGATAGTAAGGTATAAAACAGAGAGCATGTGCTCTCTGTTCTGCCCCTTTGCATGTTTGCTGTGGTTGAATCCTGGGCATGACCCTCTCCTATGACTATCTTTAGACACATGTAAACTCAATCATACACTCAAGGACAACAAAAATGACCTCCCTCATTAGGCATTCAACAGAAGCTATCAATTCAAAAGCAGTAAGAATCAAGCCAAGTATCAAAAGTTCAAAATAGATAGGGCAAAATTCAGATAAGGCCACTAGCAAATCCTAGAGAATAAAAACGAAAGAAAGCAAGATAAATCAACCAAAAACTATGTACATATGATACAGTAATGACACACCTGTGGAATCAGTTTGAAGAAGGAACCCCTTGACAGTGAATGGTGTCCAAAAGGTCGGCAGGTTTTTCAAAACAAGGTTTAAGCCTCTGACCATTAACCTTCAAGAGTCTCCCAGACTTAGGATCCTTGATTTCCACAGCACTAGATGGGGAAACATGCATGACAATGTAAGGACCTTCCCATTTGGATTTTAATTTGCCTAAAAAAAATTTAAGTTTGGAGTTAAACAACCAAACCTTATCACCAACAATGAAACTCTTTCTCAACAGCCCTTTGTCAAAGAAAGCTTTGGACCTTTCTTTGTAGATCCTGGCATTGGCATATGCATCCATCCTTAGTTCTTCCAATTCCGACACCTGCAGCAACCTATGATGACCAGCCGAAGTTAGATCTAGATTTAAATGTTTGATGGCCCAATAGGCCATGTGTTCTAACTCCACTGGGAGATGACAGGCCTTGCCATAGATCAGTCTGAAAGGGGACATTCCAATGGGGGTCTTATAGGCACTCCTATAAGCCCACAGTGCATCATTAAGCTTGTCAGCCCAATCCTTCCTATCAGTCCTCACAGTCTTCTCAAGGATATGCTTGATCTCCCTATTTGAAATTTCAACTTGCCCACTGGTTTGTGGGTGATAGGGAGTAGCAATCCTATGGGTAACAGAATATTTCTTGAGCAAGCTCTCAAAATTTCTGTTGCAGAAATGGCTCCCCCTATCACTGATAATGCCTCTGGGGTGCCAAATCTGGAGAAGATATTCTGCTTGATGAACTTGAGGACAACCTGATTATCATTAGTTTTTGTGGCAATGGCTTCCACCCATTTGGAAACGTAGTCCACTGCCACTAAGATGAAATGAAAACCATTTGAAGGAGGAAAAGGGCCCATAAAGTCAATACCCCACACATCAAACAATTCTACAACAAGGATGGGCTGTAAAAGCAGTGAATTTCTTTTAGACAGCCCTCCTAGTTTCTGACATCTTTCACAGGACTTGCAGTGTGTATTAGCATCTCTGAAAAGAGAAGGCCAATAGAACCCATACTGCAACACTTTGTCAGCTGTTTTTCTCCCACTAAAGTGACCCCCACAGGCATTTTCATGGCACATGGCCAGAATACTAGGGACAACACTTTCGGGGATACATTTCTGAATGATTTGGTCTGCACAATACTTGTACAAGTAAGGTTCTTCCCAGAAGAAGAATTTGACCTGTGAGAAAAATAGGTCTTTGTCTATTTTTGTCCAATGGGCAGGAATCTTACCTATAACTAGATAATTAACAATATGTGCATACCAAGAAACTAAAGACTGGATGGCAAACAGTTGCTCATCCGGGAAGACATCATTTATAGCAAGGTCATCAACACCTTTTTCCATCATAATTCTGGACAAGTGGTCAGCCACCACATTTTCTACACCCTTCTTGTCCTTGATTTCGATGTCAAACTCCTGCAACAGGAGTATCCATCTAATCAATCTAGGCTTTGCATCCTTCTTAGACAGTAGGTACTTTAATACAAAGTGGTCAATGAAGATGACAGTTTTAGACCCAAGTAGGTAAGGTCTAAACTTGTCGACAGCGAAAACCACTGCCAGAAGCTTTTTCTCTGTGGTTGTGTAGTTCAGTTGAGCTTCAGCAAGTGACTTACTGAGATATGCAATGACCACAGGTAGCTTATCCTTTCTCTGGCCTAAGATAGCAGCTATTGCCAAGTCAGATGCATCACACATCAACTCAAAGGGCAGGGTATAGTCGGGTGTTTGGAGTATAGGGGCAGAGGTGAGGCAAACTTTCAAAGTTTCAAAAGCCTTCAGACATTTAGCAGAGAAGTCAAAGAGCACATCCTGGCAGAGCAGGTGGCACAATGGTTTAGCAATTTTGCCGAAGTCCTTGATAAACTTCCTGTAGAATCCAGCATGCCCAAGGAAGGATATGATTTGTTTGACTGTTCTTGAAGGTGGTAAATTTGCAATGAGGTCAACTTTGGCCTTGTCTACCTCAATTCCATCTTTTGAGACCACATGGCCCAACACAATTCCTTGTGTTACCATGAAGTGGCTCTTTTCCCAACTTAAGACCAAATTGGTCTCTTCACATCTTTGTAAGACTTGATGGAGGTGTTGTAGACATTGGTCAAAGCTATCCCCATATACCGAGAAATCATCCATGAAGATTTCCAAGAATTTATCAATCATATCAGAAAAGATGGCGTACATACACCTCTGAAAGGTGGCTGGGGCATTACACAGTCCAAAAGGCATCCTTCTGTAAGCAAAGGTGCCAAAAGGATAAGTAAAAGTAGTTTTCTCTTGATCAATGGGGTGCATAGGGATCTGGTTGTACCCTGAGTACCCATCAAGAAAATAGTAAAAAGCTTTCCCAGCCAACTTATCCAAAATTTGATCAATAAAAGAGAGGGAAATGGTATTTTCTGGTTCTGGAGTTGAGTTTTCTGTAATCGATGCAAACTCTCTAGCCAGTGGTTTCTCTGGCTGGTCTCAACTCTCCAGACTCGCTTGTGATCACGGTTATGCCAGATTTCTTGGGTACCACCTAGATTGGTGCCACCCATTCAGAATCAAAGATGGGGTAAATTACCCCAGCATCCAGCAATTTAATAATTTCTTTTAGGGCCACCTCCTGCATGTGAGGATTAAGTTTCCTCTGCATTTCCTTGGAGGGTGTTGTGCCCTCTTCTAAATGGATCCTATACATACAGATTGATGCATCAATCCCTCTCAGATCAGCAATGGTCCAGCCAATTGCTTTCTTGTGCTTCCTCAGAACTGTTAGCAATTCCTCCTCTTGCTCACTAGTTAGAGAAGAGGAGATAATTACAGGAAGTTTCTCTTTTTTCTCGAGGAAAGCATATTTTAATGTCTCTGGCAGCTTCTTGAGCTCCAGATCAGGGGCTTGTTGTATGGATGGCAGGATTGGTGTATTGTTGGTTGGAGGAAGGGGCAGCAATGTAGGTTTCCAATTGAATGGAATCTTGCCCACAGAAGACCTCACTAGGGGCATGTCTTCTGGCATTAAAGCTAGGCTTCCTTCCTCTACCATATTCCAAACTTCAGTTAAATCAGTGACAATGTTGCCCCACTCCAGCAGAGTGGGCAGTTCTTCTTTCACAATTTCTTCTAGTACATCTACTGCAAAGCATTCCTCATTATCTAGCTGAGGGTACTTTGCACTATTGTACACATTAAGCTCAACTTTTATATATTCGAAAGTGACCACCATGATCCCAGACCTACATTGAATGCATGCATTGGCAGTGGCCAAGAATGGTCTGCCCAGAATGACAGGTATCGGGGATGTACTCTTGTTACAACACATGTCCAAAACAAGCAAGTCTGCAGGGTAGTGTTGTTGCTTCTGTGTGTGCTTGATTTATTTGTTGTTGCAACTGCTAAGTTATAATGAATTTAAAATATTAAAAAGAGTAAAGAAATATCAGCATAGATAGAAGTGAATTAGCCTGCAAGATCAGGGCCAATTGTAGCAAGTTTTAAATGTAAGTGAGTAAAAGATCATCCACAGAGAATTTGTCTAAAATGCAAGATAAACCTCCAGATCTGAGCTACCAGATCTGGCCTCTTATCCTATCTAGAAAGCACATAAGATGGGAGGTTGAATTTGTCACATTAACTAAATGATAAAAGTAAAAGTTAAACTAAATGATCCAGATCCGAGTTGGGGGAACGTTTGAGGTAAACTTGTAAAAAAAATGGAGAAGTAATATCTAACTATTATTTGGTCCTTGAAACACAATGAGAATGACTGCTGATCAACAGAGAAATGATTCAATCTTCATCTGGCTACAAGCACAGATGTAAGAGATATAAATCTAACTCAAGGATTAGACTTAGGCTTATGGCTATGGTCTGTCCACTTTAATGGCCACAGACCATCCAATAGTCTTTAATCCAAAGCCTTAGTTTAGAACAAGAAGCATCACTACAAATGTCGTGAGAGATTAGGTTACAAACACTAATTCTCACAGGATTAATGAATCAAGGGAAATTGCATGAAAAATAGTAAATCTAAAGGAGTCTAATGCAATAAGGAGATCAGAGGGAACCCTTAACATGAGTCCAATTGAGAATGTACGGTTTACAGCAACCTTTTCAAATCCACCATTACAATTACAGAGCACAGCTTAAACAGCTCTCAGATTTGTAGTCTTGAATATAACTCTCCTTTGAATTACAGAAGTATCTCACAGCTCTCAATTACAAGTAAAATGTGAGGCTATTACAGGGATTTCAGACAAACTATCTGATTTGGAAATGGGGGATTAGGAATGAAACTCAAAATTTGGATACCCAAATTGGGCAAATGGTTCGTCTATTTATAGTTTTCCCTAAGTCCAGCTCAGATGTGTATCAACCAATCAGAAGTGCTCAGATCTGTATTGACCAATGGTAGTCGAGCACGAGGATCCGACTGATACGCCAATCGTAATTCCTTGATCTGGTTCAGCCAATCAGGTGAAAAAGGCATCGATTCTGTTATGCATTTTGAAAGTCTGTTAGAGTTTCTAGAAGTTCCCGCCAAGTTATTTCATCTCTGGGTGCTCACGTGGGGTGGAATATGCCTTCGTTTCATGCTTAGAAGCCTCTAGAATGTCCCTAGGTTTTTAGATGCATTGGGCCGCGTGAAACAGATTACTGAATTGCCCTTGCAAAAGCTGGGAACCTCCAGAATACCTTTTCGCAAAGCTTAGGGGGCTTTTCGCAAGGTGTTGCAACTCCTGAAGCTCTTTTCACAATGTTTTGGTTCTGTTCGAATTGAGTTTTCTTCTTTTCGAAAAGGTGAATCATCTCTTCGAAGAGTTCAGATGCTCTTGACTAAGCTAAGAGTTTTTGTTCTTTTCAGTAGAGTTTCGTGTTCTTTCGAATAGTTCGTTCTTTGAAAAGTACTCAGAGTGCATTTTACATTCAAATTGCTCCATACTTCTTTTCTGGGTTGAGACCAGGTCTTTGCCTCTTCAATTCAGACCTTTCAACAGCTAGTGAGGTTGTTTCTTCTCTTTCTTCCTTTGGATTGACATGGATTGTCATCTTTTTGGCACTTTTAAGTTGCTTTTATGGTTAAGCCTGTCTTTATTGTTAGCTGCAACACAAGCACTTAAAACACTTATTTAGTTCTCTCAAAGGTCTATCAAGACTCAAGTTCAGGAGTGAAAAATGGTATTTTTCAGTTCTCAACACACCCCCAAACCTAAGCTTTGCTCGTCCTTGAGCGAAGAAAAAATTAAAAACAAAGTAAAAAGCCACTTTTGTAGGGAGCACAGTTGCATTTAGCATATGCAACAAGTATTTTAAACCCCTAGGTGGTCCCTAGTGGAGGAGTGAAGTCTCCTGAGGGTTTTCAGTGAAGGTACCCACAAACTTCTTCAATAAATCAGTTAAGCTCACTGCAGTTTTGTTACAGCAAACTTTCCTCCAATCTGATTATTCACACCTGCATTAGTCATGTTGTAAGAAGATTTTCAAGAAAAACATCAGTTCAAAACTAAAATTCTGTTGTAATTCTTGTTACTACTCAGTCAATTTATGTCAAAGGTTATTTACAAGAAAAATTAATGAACAACTTGCCTTCTTTTTAGGAATCCAGCTTCGATGTTACCCCAATGAGTTGATTTTAAACCCAACTCTCACCAGGATTTTCACTCAACATGCAAGTAAGAGGGTTGTACTATTTCACACGGCTCAAGAGATTCTGACCCTCAAATAGGAAGCATGAGCATAGGCATTGCTTTTAGTTGAATTCTGCTCCTTTTACCATAGATTACACAAATTCTTATCTCCATGTGATAGCTCAATCCATCATTGATCAGTAAGGACTTTACTGGGGTTGTAATGTGGCTTATGGGTGAAATTTCTCAAGAATAAAGGGGTGGAATGGTGTTCAAATTTGAGAAGTCAGTCAAGGTAAGGAGGTGATATACAAACCTTCTTTACTTCAGCATATTTTCATTTTCTTCTTTGAATTTCCAGAGCCAAAGTGGCCATCTTTTTCTCTTTCTTTTTCAAACTTCCAATGAAATGCCTTCTCTCTTTTTGTTTTGCTCAAATATTATTATTATTATTATTTTTTTCAAATTAGCATTGACTGGAATGCCACATTTCCTCTACTGTTACATCATTTCCTTCAACTTGTACCCTTCTTTTGTTATCAAATTGTTACTCAATTCTCCTTTCTTCAACTTCCTTCCCTTTATCTTCTGACTTCTCGAAGTGAGGGTTAGGCTAAATGAAGTTGATGAGGTTTATTGGATGAGGTTTCAAAGGAATCTTAGATTTGTACAGCTCAAATGGTGTGTATCAAGGGCATTTTCAAAAGGTGGGGCTTTATAAGGTTCAAACTGTCCAAAAGGAGGCCTTACATCATGTCTTTAATATCACGAGTGCTATCAAATTATTTCAATTTGGATATGTGTAACTTCTAGTGCAAGAAAGCAGATTTAAACAGTCCCAAAAGCAGAAAAAATTGCCAATTCATACCTCCAAAGAATACATTTCAGGCCCAAACCTCACTGGGGTGGTTTTTTTATCAAATTCCTGAGGTGTATCCTCACTGTTTTCCTTCTTTTTAGGTTTACTAAAGCATCAATTTTGTTTTGGAAATTTCCTGACATTCACTTCATGAAAGTATTAGAATTACGCTAGAAATTAATTTCAAAAGGTTTTTAACTTCTTCATATTTTTTCTTTTTTTTTTCAAAACAGCAACTGTGAAATTACTTTATTTTCAAAAATTCCACTGATCATAAGTTGTACTGATGTTAACTCAATTATTGATTTCTATCACCCCCCCAAACCAAAGGGGAGCAGGGTCCACGCTGGTCCAAAGCAGAGAAAAGATATAAGCAAGGAAAAAAAAAATCATGATGACAAAAGGACAGACAGAAAGGCACTGGAATTACACAAGAAACAATAGAATTTTATATTACAAACGCATCACACAGATAAGTACAATGTGATCTAATAACTGGGGTCAAAATCTGTATCATAAGTTGGTTCAATTGGCTCAGAACTGGAGTCACTGTCAGAATCAGAACTAGAATCAGTATTGGAGTCTGAACTTGATTGAGCTTTCGCGTGGAGTGTGTTTTGTAGCTCAATGTATTCCTCTGATTTTATCTTTTTGGTGAGGCCAATGTACTTGCCAAGTCTAGTGGTCTTCATTTTTTCTTGGTCAAGCTGTGCTTGCAACATGGTCACCTTGTGCTGCTCACTCCGAACCATCTGAAATGTTTGACCCAGCAAGTCCTTCATTTTCTCTCTCTCAAATTTCATAAATAACTCCAACTTCCGAATCTAGTTTTCATAAGGGGTTCGAATGTAGGCTTGTAAATCAGCTAACCCCTTTAGAACATCTTGACAGATATAAGGATTTTCTTCCATGGCTCTTCTGAGGGTGGCAAATCTGGGAAGGGGAATGGAATGGTAGGGGACCAAAGGTGTCCCAGCTTTGGGAGGGGGAGAAGAACTGTCCAGAAGGAGGACTTCAGGTCGGTCTGAGTGGCCTGCTCAGAGAAAGTGGGGAGTGGAGAAGGGGATGCAACCAGAGGGACTTCAGGTTCAGTTTGGGTTGCATGGGCAATAGTGGTGGGGGTGGGCAGATCAACCAATACTACCTCTGGTTCAATTTGGGTAGCATGGGAATCAACAGAGAGTCTGTGGGGTAATGGTGGTTGTGTGGGATGTGGAGGCTAAGGTTTGGCAGTCATTGGTCACATCTTGGTTTCGTGTTGATTTGGAGTTGGGCTTGGATGGATTGGAGGTAGGCAAGTATTTGGTTAATAGATGTGTGGGGGAGAGGTGGGCATAGCGAGGATGGTACAAATCAAGTGGAGGGTGGGGGTGCAATGGCTGTAAAGGGAGAAGTAGGTAAGTGAGTGAAATGATGAGGGTCTGGTATAGGGATAGGTTCAAGCCCCATGGTTTCAAAAATAGATCCCATTAAGGAAGAATAAGCCTCTGTAGTGAAAGGCTCAGGTTCAGGTGTATGGGATACTTCAGGTGTGTGGGCTGAATGAGCAGGTGAATTTGAGGGGCTTTGGAGCAGAGGAGTATAGGGAGATGGCGCAATAAAGTCTGCAGCTAAAACATGGGCATTGGTGGGAGAAATTGGTGGTGTGAGAATGTTTGGAGTGGTTGGTGTAGAGGGGGAATCTATAATTGGAATAATGGAGGGTATGGGAGATGGGACAGCTGGGATAGGTGAAGTGGCAGGGGCTGGACTAGGGGAGGAGGGTGAAAGTCCAACTTCCTCAAGAATTGGTGCAGCTGAAGAGCTGGTCACCATGGGAAGGATAGTTTCTTCAAAAATGGGTGCAGCTAAAGAGCTGGTCACCACAGGGTCTGGCAGAGCTGCTTCAAGAAGTGGTGCAGCTACAGAGCTGGTCACCATAGGTTCTGGCAAAATTGGTTCTAAGGGAACTGCAGGGGCAGGTTCATTAACAGCTGTAGGTGCAGTACCTTCCTCTCTCATTCTTCTCGGCAAAGATGGCTTGCTTGAGTCAAGCCTTTTCCCAAAATTGTGAGGAGCAATGACTTCGAATGGCTCCTCATTATCAATGTCAAACTTGGCTCTGAGGAGGGCTGTGATCAATCTACCAAATGGAAGGCCAACTAATTTCTGCTCCTTTTTCAACTTGGCACTAATATCAGCCATGACTTCAAAAATTAACATAGGGGCATTGAAAAACTGACCCTTAGAAAAATGAAAGAGAGCCTCCAGAATTGGTGTTCTCCTCTCTTGGCTGTGCCTGGTGACATAAAAACTTCCCCTCAAAATGGAGTCCATCAATAGAAATTGGGGGGCTAGGTCTCTCCTCATGATGGGTCATCGGTGCCCACAATTCCTTGGGTTAAATGTGCAGAATTTCTCTAAAGGAGGTCAATTTCGAGCAGCCAATGGACCAGAAGGATCAAATTGGAAGGGTATCCCCAAAGCATTCCCTATGTCTTCAAATGTGATAGTAAGATCGCAATCATCAATAAAGATAACCAGGGTAGGGACATCAGCATCTCTTTCAGTGACCTTGATTAGGTTTTGGTACCATAACTTCACCATTCGTGGGTAAATTTTCTCTGGCAAGGGGGTAAGGATATTGCTTAGTGAGGCATCTCTTATGTATTTTAAAGATAACAGGCAATCCGGTTTGTTGACGAAAAAATTTTCGTCCACAATCAGCTCAGGAATTAGCTTCTGAGCTTCAATGAATGGATTTGGTAGTACCAAATGTATAGGCAGAGGAGGAAGCTCAGGCTCAGGGCTAGCAGTAGCAGGGATGGGTTCCTCATGTCGAACTTTCTTTCCTTTCTTCACCCTATCCGCTATATCCATAGATAGTTTTCTTTTGGCTGAAGTTTTGGCTTTTCCTTTTGGGGTAGGTTTGCTAACTTTCTTAGCAGAGGATTTTGGGAACTTGGCAGCCAACGATTTCTCCGCTTTTCCCATTCTAAATTGATGTATGAAAATGCCCACAACAGATGCTGACACAAAATCAAAATTTTCAAATGATAAATAGAGAGAATGTGCAGAGAAATACCGAGATCTAGGGTTTTTGATTGAACGAGTTGTTTGCTTGCAGAAATCCCCCAGACTAGAAGCTAAAAACTTTCTCTGACAACTCAAATTATTGAACAAAGGTGAAGAAAAATGTAGCAAGCTTCTCAAATCGCGCAAGGAAAGAACGAAATAGGGTTTCGTGGGAATGTGTCTCTCTTGAAGATTTCGAATATGAAACCCCTACTTCGAAAGGGTTTAAATATACTCAGAGTTAATTTCGCAAAGTCCTTTTTAAGTTTTCGAAAAGTTCTAAAATAGCCCTTTTGACAACTGCGAATGGCATCAGTACCATTCAAAAAGTTAATAGCTTCAGAAACATCTTTTCGAAAAGAAACTAGCTTGAGAAATATCTTTTCGAAAAGAAAATAGCTTCAGAACCAACTATTCGAAAAGCAAATCCTTGCTTTCGAGTAGTTTGTTACAAATCCAGAGTCTTTTTGAAAAGTAAATTGAACTTTGCGAAAAGATAATTATTACTTTGCGACTTAACTTGGAGCATATTTAAACCATGCGAAAAGAGACAAATCATGAATAAAAACAGAAACAAAGAATCTAAGCAAAAACTATGAAATAAAAACATAATGTACAGTTATCTACCATCAGATTCTTGGAGGTTCGTGATGACAGATGGGCAGCACGAGCTCCTAGGTATTTTCAATGCATGGTTTGAGCCTCTGACCATTTACTTTCAGGATTCTTCCAGTACTTGGATCAAGGATGTCAACAACTCTCGAAGGAGCTGTCTGAATGATAGTGTATGGCCCTTCCCATATGGATCTCAGCTTTCCTGGGAAAAACTTGAGTTTTGAGTTAAATAACCATACCTTAGAGCCAACTGTGAACTCTTTTCTCAATAAATTTTTATCATGGAAAGTTTTGACTTTCTCTTTGTAAAATCTTGAATTTGTGTATGCATCCATTCTCAGCTCCTCCAACTCAGCAAGTTGCAGTTTCCTGTGATTACCAGCAGTAGTTAGATCCATGTTCAATGTTTTAATGGCCCAAAAAGCTCTATATTCTAACTCAACTGGTAAATGGCATGCTTTGCCATAGACCAACCTGAATGGGGACATACCAATTGGGGTTTTATAGGCTGTCTTGTATACCCACAATGCATCATTCAGCTTGAAGGACCAATCCTTTCTGTCCTTCTTCACAGTCTTTTCCAAAATATGTTTGATTTCTCTATTGGAAATCTCCACTTGTCCACTGGTTTGTGGATGATATGGAGTGGCTACTCTATGAGTCACAGAGTATTTTTTCAATAAAGTTTCAAAATATTTATTACAAAAATGGCTTCCCCCATCACTGATAATGGCTCTGGGAAAACCAAACCTGGAGAAAATGTGATCCTTAAGAAATTTAAGAACCACTTTGTGATCGTTTGTTTTAGTGGCTGTGGCTTCAATCCATTTGGATACATAATCCACAACTACTAAAATGAAATTATACCCATTAGAAGGAGGAAAGGGACCCATGAAGTCTATCCCCCAAACATCAAACAACTCAACTACCAAAATAGGCTGTAAAGGCATTGAGTTTCTCTTGGAAATGCTGCCCAATTTTTGTGAGCAAGACTTACAATCTTTGTCAAGCATCTTTGAAAAGTGTAGGCCAATAAAATCCGCACTGCAAAACCTTTGCAGCAGTTTTGTTTCCACTAAAATGACCTCCACAAGCCTGTTCATGACACAGAAAGTATTCTATGAAATTCTTGGTCTGCGACACATTTTCTTATTATTTGGTCTGCACAACTCTTAAACAGATGAGGATCTTCCCAGATGAAATGTTTAACCTTTGCAAAGAAAAGATCTTTATCCATTTTATTCCAATGTTGAGAAATTCTTCCAGTAGCCAAAAAGTTGACTATGTTTGCAAACCAAGGAGTGTGTACACTAATGGCAAAAAGTTGCTCATCAGGGAAAGATTCATTGAAAGGAAGCCTATCAATCTCAGCAGTTAAAATTCTAGACAGGTGATCAGCCACCACATTCTCCACCCCCTTTTTATCTTTGATCTGTAAATCAAATTCCTGTAATAGGAGAATCCACCTGATTAATCTTGGTCTGGTGTCCTTCTTAGACAGAAGGTATTTCAAAGCAGAGTGGTCAGTGAACACCACTATTTGTGAACCCAAGACATATGACCTGAATTTCTCTAAAGCAAAAACAATTGCCAGCAGCTCTTTCTCAGTTGTTGTGTAATTGAGTTGTGCATCAATCATTGATCTACTGGCATAAGCTATGACATGAGGCAGCTTTTCCTTTCTCTATCCAAGGACAGCTCCCAAAGCATAATCTGATGCATCACACATCAGTTCAAAAGGTAGTGAATACTCTGGAGACTGCAATATTGGAGCTGAATTCAAACAGTTTTTTAAAAATTCAAAAGCCTTCATGCATTCATTATTGAAAACAAAAGGGACATCTTGGCACAGCAAATGACAAAGAGGTTTGGTTATTTTACTGAAGTCCTTAATGAACCTTCTGTAAAATCCAGCATGTCCCAGAAAACTTCTGATTTGTTTAATGGTTTTGGGAGGTGGTAAATGTGCAATTAAATCAATTTTTTCTCTGTCCACCTCAATGCCCTTGTGAGAAACAACATGGCCAAGGGCAATGCCTTGGGTGACCATGAAATGGCTCTTTTCCCAACTAAAAACTAGATTGGTTTCTTCACATCTCTATAATACCAATTTGAGATGATGTAAACACTGGGAAAAACTGTCTCCGTAGATTGAAAAATCATCCATAAAAATCTCCATAAATTGGTCAATCATATCAGAGAAAATGGAATACATGCATCTTTGAAAGGTAGCATGAGCATTACAAAGACCAAAAGGCATTCTCCTATAGGCAAAAGTGCCAAAAGGGCAAGTGAATGTGGTCTTTTCCTGATCTTGTGGGTACACAGGAATCTGGTTGTAACCAGAGTAACCATCAAGAAAACAATAATAAGCTTTTCCTGCTAGCTTATCTAAAATCTGATCAATGAATGGGAGGGGGAAATGGTCTTTTCTGGTCATTGCATTTAATTTTCTGTAATCAATACAGACTCTCCACCCAGTTGTTTGTCTGGTTGACATAAGCTCACCAGAGTCTGAGGTTACAACAGTGATCCCAGATTTCTTAGGTACCACCTATGTAGGTGCCACCCAAGCTGAATCTGAAATGGGGTAAATGACCCCTGCATCCAACAACTTAACAACCTCTTTCATGACCACTTCTTGCATATGTGGGTTCAGCCTCCTTTGCATTTCCCTAGAAGGCTTTGCATCTTCTTCCAAATGGATTTTGTGCATGCAAACAGCTGGACTGATTCCTCCCAAATCAGCAATAGTCCAACCAATTGCCCTTCTATATTCTTTCAAAACAGCCAACAGTTCTTCCTCTTGCTCCTTTGTGAGGGAGGAAGAAATAATTGCAGGCAATGATTTATGATTTCCTAAAAACACATATTTCAAATTTTCTGGCAGCTGCTTTAGTTCTAAATCAGGTGGGCTGAGAAAAGAAGGTAACAAAGGTACCTTAGCTGTTTGTGGAAGGGGGAGAGTAGTAGGTTTCCAAGAAGAGAAACTTGCTGATTGATTATGAGTTCCTTGCGCAACATTTATTTCCTCAGAATTTGAGATACAAACTGTTTCTTCCTCATAATTTCCCCAAGCATTTTTAACATCTGTGGTGAAATCTTCACACTGCAGAAACTGTTGTAAAGTCCCTTCTACCAGTTCATCCAATAGATCAACATGAAAACATTCTTCAGAGCTGAATTGAAATTTGTGTACATTATAAACATTTAATTTTACCTTCATGTTTCAAAGAGACTTCCATAATACCGGACATGCATTGAATGCAAGCATTTGTCAGAAGTCGGAATGGTCTTCCCAAAATGACAGGATGGAAGTTTTGCTTTTGGTAGGTTCCATGTCCAAAACTAGAAAATCAGCAGGATAGAAAAATTTATCTACCCACCAATACATCTTCAATCATCCCGGTGGCTTCCTTTCGGATCATGCGCTAGTTGTAACACCACATGAGTGGGTTTAATTCTCCCAAACCTAGTTTCTCATATACGAATATGGAAGCAGTTAACACTAGCACCAAATCTAATAAAGCCTTTTCAATGGTATGTTCCCCAATAATGCAAGGGATTGTGGGGATTCCAGGATCTTGAAGTTTAGGAGGTGTGGCAATGGATAACACGATTAATTCTTTTCTACAAAGAAAGACCTTCTTGGATAATCAGTATCCTAGATCGTCTTTTGTGAGTGCAAACATCTTTCGTAAATTTTGCATATCGGAATTTGTTTGATTGCCTCAAGCAAAGGTAGATTTATCTTGACTTGCTTGAAAGTCTCCATCATTTCATCTATTTTTGTGTTCCCTTTATCAAAAGGGGATACAGATTTCATTGCATGAGGAAATGGTAAATGAGGAACTAGTCCTTCATCTGCAACTTTGGAAGCATTTTCAGAAACTTTTTGGATTTTTTTTTTTTCATTTGTTTGATTTTTCTGAGGTCCATCAAGACTTAATCGCTATCATTATGTCGCTCTTTGCATATCTTTATGATTTTCCTCATTTTTCTTCTTCAATACCCACTTTGTTATTTATAATTCTTCCACTTCTCAAAGTGGTGACTTTACTTCTTCATGTGAATTAGAAGCTTCTCCAACCATGAATCCTTTGGGATTGTTCAATGGTTGGTCAGTAACTTTCCTTCCTCTCTTTTGGCCAAAGTATTTGAAAGTCATTCCAATGTTTCTTCAATCTTCTTTATGCTCGTCAGAAAATTCACAAGTGTGAGTTAAAGATCCTAAATTCGGAGTGAATTTAGGACTTGATCTTCAAAAGAAGGGGACCGAAGGGTTTAAACCGGGCAGATTCTGCAGTTGTTGTGGAATGGGTCAATTTCTTGAAAATTTTGTTTGGCATAAAAATTCTCGATAAGGTCGTACTTTAAAAGGCATTTGGTTCTTTGGTTGTTGCTGCTGTTGTGATTGATAATTCCCTTGGTTCCACCTCAAATTGGGGTGTCCTCTCCATGGATATTCATTTGACTGCATCTGTCCAAATGATTGAGCAGCATGAGCTTGTTCCACCATTAAATCTGGGAAGCTGTAGTGCGGCGGGACATTGGTCAATTGAATGAGTAGGGGACTGGCATATCAGACATGCCTCCTCTACTCTTGCAACATTTGGATTTTTAAGTGAGTCCATCAATCTATCAAACTTTGTGGTTAAATTCTCCATCTTTCTTTCCAACTCATTCACCTCATAAATCTTCCCTTTGGTGGGTTGCTGATTGTTCAACCTAGCAGGATTTTCAATATCTCTTAACAGAGATTCCTGTTGAGTTGAGTTTTCACCAATTACTTCAAATAAGTCCCAAACTTCCTCAACTATTTTTTGCAAGTAAGTGCCTCCATAGGAGGCATCCACCATTCCTTGATAGAAGCTTTGAACCAGCTGCCATCTGGGACTTTGATGATGAGGACATTGCCTTAAAAGTTCCTTAAATCATTCCCATGCTTCATGGAAAGTTTCAGTTGAGTTTTGTGAGAAAGAAATGATACTTTGTCTCAGTTGGCTAGTTTTAGACATTGGGAAATATTTGGCTAAAAATTGACACTGCAAATCATTCCAAGAAGTGATACTATTTGGTGCTAACATAGATAACCATGCTCTAGCTTTATCCTTTAATGAAAAAGGAAAGAGCCTAAGCTTGGTTGCTTCTGGACCAAGTCCAGCTATGTTGAATGTGGTGCAAAGAGCCAAGAATTCATCCACATGTTTGTATGGATCTTCCTTACTCAACCCATGGAAGGAAGGAAGCATTTGGATAGTCAATGATTTGATCTCATAATTTCCTTCAACAGTAGGAAATTGAATGCAAAAGGGAGAATTATAAGCACTAGGTGCAAAGTAATCCCTCAAAAGTCGAGGTTCTTCACCCATAGTAGCAAAATTCTGTGTTGTTTGTTTGGTTCGTAGTAGCCTTTCAACTTCTAAATTCAGTGGGACAATCTCAGGGCTGAGAGTACTCCTACCAAACATACAACTCAGAACAAAAAATCTGATTATTCACAGCAAACCTTCAGAATTCCTTTTTAAGTATTTTCCCTTCTTCAAAAATTGGACATGAATAACTGCACAGGTATAAACAATAGAATAGTTTAGTAATGATATAAAAAATAAAGTAAAAACTTAGGTCTACCTATTTTAGAACAAATTCCCCGGCAACGGTGCCAAAAACTTGTTGTGGCTTCTGTGTGTGCTTGCTTTATTTGTTGTTGCAACTGCTAAGTTATAATGAATTTAAAATATTAAAAAGAGTAAAGAAATATCAGCACAGATAGAAGTGAATTAGCCTGCAAGATCAGGGCCAATTGTAGCAAGTTTTAAATGTAAGTGAGTAAAAGATCATCCACAGAGAATTTTTCTAAAATGCAAGATAAATCTCCAGATCTGAGCTACCAGATCTGGCCTCTTATCCTATCTAGAAAGCACATAAGATGGGAGGTTGAATTTGTCACATTAACTAAATGATAAAAGTAAAAGTTAAACTAAATGATCCAGATCCGAGTTGGGGGAACGTTTGGGGTAAACTTATAAAAAAAATGGAGAAGTAATATCTAACTTTTATTTGGTCCTTGAAACACAATGAGAATGACTGTCGATCAACAGAGAAATGATTCAATCTTCATCTGGCTACAAGCATAGATGTAAGAGATATAAATCTAACGGAAGGATTAGACTTAGGCTTATGGCTTTGGTCTGTCCACTTTAATGGCCACAGACCATCCAATAGTCTTTAATCTAAAGCCTTAGTTTAGAACAAGAAGCATCACTACAAATGCCGTGAGAGATTAGGTTACAAACACTAATTCTCACAGGATTAATGAATCAAGGGAAATTGCATGAAAAACAGTAAATCTAAAGGAGTCTAATGCAATAAGGAGATCAGAGGGAACCCTTAACATGAGTCCAATTGAGAATGTACGGTTTACAGCAACCTTTTTAAATCCACCATTACAATTACAGAGCACAGCTTAAACAGCTCTCAGATTTGTAGGCTTGAATATAACTCTCCTTTGAATTACAGAAGTATCTCACAGCTCTCAATTACAAGTAAAAAGTGAGGCTATTGCAGGGATTTCAGACAAACTATCTGATTTGGAAATGGGGGATTAGGAATGAAACTCAAAATCTGAATACCCAAATTGGGCAAATGGTTCGTCTATTTATAGTTTTCCCTAAGTCCAGCTCAGATGTGTATCAACCAATCATAAGTGCTCAGATCTGTATTGACCAATGGTAGTCGAGCACGAGGATCCAGATCTGTTTTGGCCAATCAGAATTCCTTGATCTGGTTCAACCAATCAGGTGAAAAAGGCATCGATTCTGTTATGCATTTTGAAAGTCTGTTAGAGTTTCTAGAAGTTCCCACCAAGTTATTTCATCTCTGGGTGCTCACGTGGGGTGGAATATGCCTTCGCTTCATGCTTAGAATCCTCTGGAATGTCCCTAGGTTTTTAGATGCATTGGGCCACATGAAACAGATTACTGAATTGCCCTTGCAAAAGCTGGGAACCTCCAGAATACCTTTTTGCAAAGCTTAGGGGGCTTTTCGCAAGGTGTTGTAACTCCTGAAGCTCTTTTCACAATGTTTTGGTTCTGTTCGAATTGAGTTTTCTTCTTTTCGAAAAGGTAAATCATCTCTTCGAAGAGTTCAGATGCTCTTCGAAAGCTAAGCCTGGAGTTTTTGTTCTTTTCGCATAGTTTCAGGTTCTTTGCGAACAGTTCAGGTTCTTTGCGAAAAGTACTCTTTAGTGTATTTTTCTGTTTGAATTGCTCCATACTTCTTTTCTGGGTTGAGACCAGGTCTTTGCCTCTTCAATTCAGACATTTCAACAGCTAGTGAGGTTGTTTCTTCTCTTTCTTCCTTTGGATTGACATGGATTGTCATCTTTTTGGCACTTTTAAGCTGCTTTTATGGTTAGGCCTGTCATTATTGTTAGCTGCAACACAAGCACTTAAAACACTTATTTAGTTCTCTCAAAGGTCTATCAAGACTCAAGTTCAGGGGTGAAAAATGGTATTTTTCAGTTCTCAACAGGTAGAAGAACTTGTCTACCCCCACTAGGACATCCTCAACCACTCCCATGGGTTTCCTCTTAGACCTTTCAGCCATCAATAGAACAATGGGGCTGGGCTTCAGCTCCCCCAAACCTAGCTACTAGTATACACTGTATGGCAGCAGGTTAACACTGGCTCCATGGTCTAAAAGGGCCCTTCCAATCGTGTGGTCTCCAATAATACAGGGAATAGTGGGTATCCCTGAGTCTTGCAACTTCTCAGGTATTGTCCTAGTTAATATAAAATTAATTGTATCAGCGAAGACCTTTTTGGACAACTGGCCTCTGGCCTTCCTTTTCTGAGTACAAAGGTTCTTCAGAAACTTTGCATAGGCTAGGACCTGTCGGATTACATCAAGCAGGGGTAAATTTATTTTGACCTGCTTAAAGGTTTCCATCATTTCCTTATTCTGTGCCTGACCCTTATCAAAAGGGGCAGGGCCACTCAAAGCTTGAGGAAATGGCAGCTGAGGTACTGATGGTTCCTCAACCTCAGCTGCAAGCCTATGGCTGAACTTTTATTTTTTTCTTTTATCTATTTTTATCTCTTGCTGAGGCTCAACTACAACCTCTTTATTTTTCCCTTGTTGAAGGGTAGCATGTAGTTCTTGACTCTGTGTTCTAACAAAGTCCTTATCATTTTCACTTGAAATTTCCTTGGGAATGACCTCTCCTTGTTCTTTTCCCACCTGGTTGTCTTCCAGCTTGCCAGACCTTAAGGTTGTGATGGCATTGACCCCCTCAAAATTTGAGGAGCCTTCTCTGATGGAATACTGGCCCTTTGGGTTGGCTACTGGTTGGCTTGGCAACCTGTCCTCCTCTCTTTTAGCCAGAGATTTGGCTATTTGGCCAAGTTGCTCTTCTATTTTCTTAATGCTTTGACTGTGAGAAGTCACAGTCTGATTCAAGGGTCCAAGGCTTTGCAATTGGGCCAAAACCTGGTCCCCGAAAGAAGCACTTCGGGGCTGAGGTGGGAAAACTACCAATTGATTTTGTTGCTGCTATTGTTGGAAATTCAACCTTTGGGCATAACCCTAGTTAAACTGCTGCTGTGGCCTTTGAGGTAAGGCCAACATCTGCTGTGGCTGCATATAATTGTCTTGCCTCCACCTCAAATTTGGGTGGTCTCTCCATTGGTAACCAGCATTTTGGTGTTGGTATCCATATGGTTGTTTATTATAGCCACCAGATTGTTGTTGTCCAAAAGACTGGGCAACAGCAGCCTATTCCATTACAAACTCAGGGTATTGCCCTACAGATGGGCACTCTTCCACTGTGTTGTGGAGATTGGCATATCAGGCATGCCTTCATCACTGCTGCAGCCATTCTGGGCTGCACCACAGTCAAAAGTTTATCAAATCTTTCAGTAAGATTGGCTATCTGCATTCTCAGGTCATCGTTTCCTCTAACTTCATACATCTTTCCTTTAGAAGTTTCAGCCACCCCCAGCTTAGGAGAAGGCTCCTCAACAGTTCTAGATGAGGACATCTTCTGGAAAGCATTTTCACTTATGACCTTGAATAAATCCCATGCCTCATCAGCTGTTTTATGCATGTATGTTCCACCACAAGAGGCATCTACCATGTCTTTGCTCTTCTCATCAATCCCATTGTAGAAGCTCTGGACAAGCTGCCAGTCAGGGATCTTATGGTGGGGACATTGTTTGAGCATCTCCTTAAATCTATCCCAGGATTGGTTAAAATCCTCAGTTGGGGACTGGGCAAAAGAAAGTATGCCCTTCCTCAATTGGCTGGTCTTGGTCTCTGGTAAAAATTTAGACAGAAATCTTGTCTGGAGGTCTTTCCAGAAAGTGATGCTGTTGTTTGGGAGAGTAGATAACCAGGTCATGGCCCTGTCCTTTAAGGAGAAAGGAAAAAACCTTAACCTAGTGGTTTCTGGTCCCAAACCAGTAATGGAGAATGTCGTACACAGGGCCAAGAACTGGTCAATGTGCTTGTAAGGGTCTTCCTTGCTAAGCCCATGGAAAGAGGGAAGCATTTGGATGATGGAAGTTTTGATCTCTTAATTACCTTGATCATCTGGGAATTGAATGCTGAATGGAGAATTATAATCATCTGGAGCATTCAATTCCTTCAATGTTCTTGGTTGCTCTTCACCCATAACTGCTGTCTCTATTTCAATTGAGGGGTCAACTGTGGTGTGTTTGTGCCTTCTCGGTTTTCTACCCCTTTCAATCTCAGGGTTAGTAAGCTCTAAAGTCGAACTGAGAGATCTCCTTCCTAACATGCACACACACCAACAACAGGGACAACTATTCGCAAGCACATTGCACTAAAAAAAAAATTACAACTATCCTAATCAACTGCTTATGGAATCCTCAAAGGAGAAATAAACTGAGGTTTTGAAGGTTAGAGAAGTGCAAACAGAGGTAGCTAGACTCTTAATGCAATTCCAGTCTCCTCTGCTACGGTCCAGATCTGCAAGAAAAATTCTAAATGTAAATCAGTAGTATCAATTATTCACAAGTACAGCTACCAAAGAATAAAGAATACAAAATTCTAGAGTCTACTATTAGATCAAAATTCCCCGACAGCGGTGCCAAAAACTTGTTGGTGTCTTTTTAAGTGCTTGCTACTGACTTTATTGGAGATAGTGATAAGAATGGGGTGAATGAATATGAATGAAAGGTGGATTGAAAATGATAGAGCAGCAAGCCTAAAATATGCACAGTCCTATAAGATACAGGGCCTGTTGTAGCAAGTTTTGATAAGTAAGAGTTTGTGCCACAAGCAAAGTTGATCTAAAGCTCCAAGGGAGCCATCATTAGTAGGCTCTCCAGATCTGACTACAGATCTGGCAATCCTAAATGGAAGGGGATTTAAGGTTACTAAATTCTAAATCCTAAGGTAACTTAATGTCTAAACCATAGAAAAGGTTGAGAAAACGGATGGAGTGGGAGAAAATAAATATAAAAGGGTGAGAAGTATGTTGCTAGGTACAGATCTAATGGGTCTCATAACTCAAACTCAGATCTGCTGCTATAGAAGTCCTGTGCAATGGCTACATTATCACCAAAGAGGAGAAAAGATCCAACTCACCTCTGTACCATGATCCAATCCCTTATGGCTATAACCTGTCCACTTAAATGCTCACAGACTATCCAATAGGGGAACCACAATCCAGAGATGGGTCAGAATAAGATTATCATTGTAGGCACTACTTCACCCAGGCTACAAGCTCAAGAATCCGTAAGAACCTCAACCTCTAAAGTTCTGTGTGTGGGGCTAGCCCTACAAAGTGCACAAGCCTGGACATACAGAACCAGCAAGAGTTTGAGTGCTAGCTTTTAAGCATGGCTGTTCACTGCTCTAGAAAGTTTGCAGTGATCTAGTCACAAGCCTACAATCTCTATAACCAAATCAGATCTGCCATTTGATGGCAGGTCTATACAAATACAGGGGAGTCTGTCTCTGTACAATCTCTCACCAAGGCTACAAGCACAAGTGTAGAGAAGAAAAATCTGTCTTGAATCTGTGGGTTGGCCTCACCCTAAGGCTATAACCTGTCCACTTAAATGGTCACAGATTATCCCAAAGGCTATCCTCCTCACAGAGGTCCAAAACAGAACAAGAAACATTGATGTCACCACCATTTTCACAAGGCTACAAAATCTCATTCCTCCCATGGGGATTTCAGATCTAGTGGGTCCTGTGGTGGGGCTAGGCTTGTATAGGAGCATGTTAGCCCATACACACAGGTCACTTGGATCTGAATAGATCTGTAAAAACAGTCCTCCATTACTTGTAATACAACCTTGCAATGGAGGATCTCAAGGCAGCAGCCTTGTACAGAGCAACTCAATCTCAAACTTCAATCCCATAAATGTAAAACACCCAATCATGAAATTCCATTAAATCTAAACCCAATAAGCATACAAAGGCATTGCCAGCAAGTGCTGCGCTATGGAGAGAAAAAAAAAAGTAAAAAGAAATCTACCTAAACCTCCCTAGAGATCTACAGCTACTTCCAGAAGAAGATAGACAAAATTCTATTCTAAAAAGGGGGGCCGCCTAAACCTAAATCAAGCTTAGGTTTATATAGCAGTCAGTTTGACGGTGCATTAGGGTTAGGAAACCCTAATTTTAACTATTCCACATGGCCTAATACTATTCCTTGGATGCCTCGGGGCAGTGCACAGAAATTAGAGCATTGGAGTGCATGCCCTAATTGCTGGAAGTTCCCCAAAAAGTCCTCTACAGAAGTGAGGGAGAGTTAGAGTCCAGAGCCTTGCCAGGTAGCACAGGTTTCCAAGACTGTCACGTGGTAGCACGGTCTTCGCGAGATTGGATTAACTTGAAACTCTGGCCGTCGCGGGGTTGTCTTAGTTTACAGCTTAAGCAGTCGTACAATAGAGCATTGAATCCTCGCTGGATTGCTCTGGTCTTCGCGGGATTGCACTTTCCTTCTAAATGGCACGAGAATCACGCGAGTAGTTTATTTCTCAATGGATCTTCACGAGGATCCTCGCAAGGGTGTGATGTGTATTGGTCTCTGAACTGCGTGAGATGTTTTTTTGAAGTTTTGCATCCCACAGCCACTGCGCGACAGCTGCGCGTAGAAATACCTGAAGCTCTCTCTCTCCTTAGCCGATTACTGCGTGATGTTTTGAGTGCTACTTTCTTGAGTCATGAGATCACATGAGCATTTAAGTGTTTGAGCTTGATATGGCAGAGTCATGATTCTGAAGCCCTTCTGTCACTAAACTGCACTAGAACAACGCGGACAATTGGTATGAAGTCTTAGGAGACTCGCGAGGACTGCGCGAGGCTTACTTTCTGAATCCTTTAAACCTTGCGGCAACTGCGCGAGGCTCATTTCTTGCTCTGTTGCTGCTGTGCTTTGCCTTCATGCAGTCAAGTTCTTGTCTGGATCCAGCTTCCATTCTTCTGAGAGACTTCTGGGGCAAAAGTGGGCTCCTTAGCAGGATTAAGGTCTTATTGCAGCTGCTGTTCATTACCTATAGAATAGGCTTAAAACACTTTTATTAAATGATTAAGGGTCCAACAAAGATTAAGTTAAGGGGTGAAAAGTGGTACTTTTCAGGTGTTAACAGTAACCTACATAGGTAGTCACCTTTGGGCAAACCTCAGTCTATGTTAGCTACATACCCTCAAACAATCATTTTATCGGTCTACCTTGATCCATAAGGTATGACCTAAATCTCATTCAACCGAATCAGGTCCGATTCAGGGTTTCAAAAGATTGTTTTTGGGTATGTTCACATCATGCAAACTAACCTATTTTCGATAAATAAATAAATCCCATGCATTGTAATTGATAACAAATTAATAGAAAAAAAAAAACTTTTTAGGGACGTATGGATTCAATAGGCAAACTATCTTTAAATCATCAAACTACGAATATGTTGGAATGCATGTCACAAATTTAGTTGACATCAATAATAAGATATGAAATTGCATTTGTTTATAACCTTGAACTAAATATGATAATCTAAGGACAATCAAGCCAAGACATTATACAAATGGTGTCCAAATTCAATTATTTTCTAGTGGATTATGAGGAGCCTCATAGAAAACATCTTACGGCTTAAATAGACTTAAAATAGGTTCATTATCATCGAAAAAAGATTTGATCTTGAAGGGTTTCAAAACACTTTATGACGGTCTCTAACAGCCTCAATAATTGATCTATTTGCATATATATATCTCTACAAGTAGATAAAAAGCAGACTACTCATGGCCAAAAATTAAATTTAAAATGAAGTTATAGACAGAACAGTTTCTATCGTCTAGTCAGGTCAAATATAAATTCAATTTCACCTAAAAGAAATAAATTTTGATTATCAAAATCCATGAAAATGACTTAGTCGAATGATGACTATCATGATTTTCGAGATTATAAAAACTAGTGAGAATAGTATCTTAAGAGTATCTAGGTACCTAAAAGGTGCAAGGTCAAACTTTAGTATTGATCAAGACACAAGTATCCTTCTTATTAAACAAGTCTTTTAGTGAAGAAAGCACCAAAATTGGTGCTTCTCCATACACCCAGTCAAACCCTTAGACTCATTAATTAGGGGCTTCATGAGAAAATCTGATCTCCCACCTGACTCAAAAAAAGCTAGGTCCGCATGTGCTCATGCATACAAGTGTGAGGGTGTGATGCAATTTCAAATTCAAGCCAAAAAAATAATCTACACTTTGGTAAATTTTATCTGTTTATTTATTTTTTACGTTATCACTTACAAAGAGGACCCAAGAGCTTACTTAAGTTATAAAAAGCAAAGTTTATTAAAAAAAAAAATGTTTTAAAAAGCAAAGGGTATAAAATGAGATACCCTACACGAAACCATAGTTACAAATATTGTTTTTGGGAATTTTTCGGTGGGGGGTGTTGGTACGCGCTTTTTGTGGGTTCCTTTCAGCCCTTGGAAAGAGTGACCCAATTTAGTTCGAGTGGACTCTGGCTAGCGATGGAGTAATAAATTAAAAACTATTAAATTGCTGAAAGGAAAAGGCGAATATTAAATGTAGGGTACCTGTGTTGATGCAATCGCTAGCTGCAGATATTTATCAATGCTGCAACACGTTACTGATCACGCTTTAAGAAGAGCGGGGGCTTGCAGGTTGAACTCCTTTACTGAACCGTCGGTCGGCCTACTCCAGCAGCTATGGGTTACCTTCAATCCAACTAGTTTGACCTTCTTACTTCTGCTGGAATTCTAATGAATATAATCTCTTAATCCTACTGGGAGTCAAATTGATCTAGTCTCATAATCCTATTAGGAGTTTAATTAATCTAGTCTCATTAATCCTACTAGGAGTCTAATTACAAAAAAAAAGAGTTGTAGCTCGTTATGCTAAGGAGGATCGACCCCGTTCTTGGGTACCCTCCGTAAGCTTCCTTGGGCAAATCGGGTGGTTGAGTTTAAAAATCAGAGAGGTTAAGGAACCTTATTGGTTTAAAGCCAAGCGCTTCCTCATTTGATACTACTTCAAGACTAACGGGCTGGTGCCACTTGCTTGACTACCTAGGGCTCCCGAAGAAATGTCTGCAATTCTAGAAGTCTAGAAGGCAACTCGACCCCTTTTAGAAGCCCCAGAGAGAACCTCAAATTTTCTCAAAGGGAGAAATTTCACAGAGAGAAAAATAATAAATTGATTTTTATGGCAGAGTAATTTTAAAAAGCCTGAGTTTGATTTGATGATTAAAGGCTTAGAAAAATTAAGGATTTGAAATTTTAAAGATTAGGGATTAGGAACTAATGACTGAAATTTAGAACTTAATAATTAAGAAGTAAAATTAGGAATTGAAATGAAAATTAAGAATTGGGGCCAAACATTAAGAACTAGAACCTGGAAGTTAAGAACTAGAAACTAGAATTGAGAACTAGAAACTAGAAATTAAGAACTAGAAATTAGAACCTAAGAGATTACTTGAAGTCGGGCGCCGAAGTTTGGAAGAGAAGAACTCGAAAATTTGATTGCTAGATGTATATTGTGATTTTTGGGCGAGGTAGGGGGTCTATTTATAGGTATCGAGGCAATTACGCACCCTGAGGGAGGTGCATAATTAGCCGGTTGGTTTGAATTCTGCGCCATGTACAACGTGTTTAATTGGATTATGCGCCCTGTCTTGGGCGCTTAATTGAGTTTGATCCAGTCACGGACTCGGGGAATGACTGGCAAAGTCGATGTCCTAATTCCAGTATGGTTTGAACTAATTGTGCGTCCTATGTAGCACGCACAATCCAATTAAACGCCCTCGTACATGCTCTTAATAGGGGAGTTTGGGCGGTCATGGGAATTAGAGACCTGGTCCAATTGGGAACTAATTTCGCGCTGGTGGTGGGGTGGCAATCGATTACACGCACTAGTCAGAGTGCGTAATCAGGTCATAGGTCGGTCCACGAAAGGAAGGAGCCCGGCCCTATATGGGCCAATTGCGCGCGGCTGATAGAGCGCGCAATCAATTATGCGCATGGGTGAGGGCACAGAATCAAGTCCTAAGGTTGTCCATAGGAAGAGTGAGTCTGGTCCAAATGGGACCAATTGTGCACATGTATCCAAGCATGCAATTGAATTGTGCGCCTCTTTGAGAGCGCAGAATTCAGGAACTTCTTGGGCTGAGTCGGGCCCGAGCCACAAAGCTATTGTTTCAGCCTGTGCTTTGACCATATACTATTGTTTCAGTATATAGTGCCCTATTTACGGTCTTAAGATCTTCGCAGAGGGTCAGTCATTTTTTGGAGATCGCGAGCAAGGTCAAAGGTTGACCGAACAGGTTGTATACTCCGAGAGGGCAAAATTGGAGTGTCTATAGGGGGTCTTTTCGGTATATTTTGGATTCATCTCGATACCTTTCGAAAAAATTTCGGGAAAGTTTCGGGGATTAAAAATATACAAAAAAAAATATTGAATATATAAAAAAATTTATCGAAGTTTACCGAAAAATACTGAAATGAATAGAAAAATATCGAAAAATACCAAAATTACCGAAAAGTACCGAAATTTTCCCGAAAATTTTGTTTGACTTGATTTCGCGAAATTTCGCCCAATTTCGACGAAATTTGTCACTATGTAGGAAACCGACATTATTTTAATTATGTACACTCTTTTGTCTTTTATTAGAAAGTGTTAGACTATTGGGTACCTCTATTAGCGCCCAAGTTGAAAACCGCTTTAAACCCATTGATTGCTTCGGATCTGATGATGGAGATGGTGTTTAACCTTGGTATTCCACACATTGGATCTTGAGATCCTGTTACGCACCTATCATACGGTCAATATTTTATTCCAAATGTCATAAAATCCCCAAACAATGGCCCTAAAATCACGTTTGACCGTGATGTGTGCCGTAGGATTCAAGGGGCATTTTATGGCGATTTGTGGATGTGGAATAAAAAACTGACCATCTGATAGGTGAGACATGATGTCAAGATCTAGTGTGGAAGATAGGCGTGAGAAATGATCTCCATCGTCTGATCTGAAGCAATCAATGGTCTTGAAGGAGTTGCACATGGGGCGCTTTCAGAGATTGCATGGGCGCTAACAGAGATACCTTAGAATATTATGCTACAGTGCTGATTCAATAGACGCCGCTTCTGCCTTCTTGGGCACAGACGCGGCATCACTCGTCACCATGATGGTCACTAGATCCAGCACCATTCGATCACCGTGATAACCGCATACTATCGGTGAAAAACTAATAAAAACGTTATTGTTTTTTGGACAATGGCTCCCAGCAGACATTTAAACACCAGAATGGTCCTTAAATGATCTTATATTATTAAAGTTAACACTTTCAATCTCACCCATTAAAGGGTGATTATCATTATGTCATTGGTAGACACCAGTGATCTATATTCATTGTCTGAGTAGCAATTTATTATTGAAACATATTTCAACCAAAGAAACATACCCATAAGTGGATGTGAACCATCCGATTGTTTACTTTAATATCAGCCATTAATAATAAAATTAAAACAACCATGATATTAAAGTGTCGGGCCCTTTTTTTCTTTGGCGTTAGTATGGTGGATTCCTCCATCACAGATTAATTTATTTAATACTTTAGTGTCTTAAGTACCCCTGATTGCTCATGCGGGATGTCAACAATTACAAAAACAGTAAAAAGTAAATAAAAATACTCATGCCGATACTATTAAGTTTACGAGTAAAATCAAAGGGCTACCAAAATTTTATGCCGATTGATCATGCAATCGAGCCAATTGACTCTGATACCAATTGTTAGAATTATCACAGATCTAAGCTTGATTCATATGATCAAATAAAAATTTGTGAGAAATAAGCGTACCTTAATTTTCTTCTCGGGTCACAGCGCCATTGATATCCTCCAGAGAATCTGAGTGCACGTTACCTCTCATCTTCTCTAGGTTTGCCTCTAGAGGGAATATGCTAGGTTAAGAGAAGAGGAGATAGTGGTCTCCTTTAAATAGTCACCTTTCTTTTCCTAACCCAAGGAAAGAGAGTGCGGTCATTTTTATTAGGAAACTACTTGTTTCCTATCACCTCGAGATACGTGTGGTCAAAAGTCTAATCCTTTTTTGTGAAAATTCAAAGATGGAAGGTATTGATTACAAATATCGAACATCAAATAGATACAAGTATCTGATAAGACTCTAAGTTGTTGAATGTTATGCTTGTAAGCTAAGATATGCAAGTGATGATGCAAATTTTCAATAATGGTTTTATATGAAAATTCATGTTCCTACAAGTACAATGTCGGCTATTTTGGGCAGGATATTTACCTTCTCACCGATTTCAAATATCTTTTAGAAGTCTAGAGATATTGACTATGTTTGGCATTGATTTTTGGGAGAGTAGAAAAGAGCAGCAACTGCCCTTAGTTATTGAAAAGAAATGTGGGGAAAAAAAGGACTGGAAGAAGATAAAAGGGTGACTGCTCTTTGAAATAGGAAAAACAGCCTTCATTAAAAGAGGTGATTTTTACTAAAAGGTTGTCTGTGCCGATTTTAATTACTAAAAAAAAGAGGGTATTTCTAAATGCCCAAAAGATTGCAATATGGGCTGAATAGAAGTTGCTTCAGGGCCAACCCACCGAGGTGTGTTTTAGCATGTCAATTTGTTCCCTCTGAATTAAAAAAATTTCAGATTACTTCTGTGGGATGGCGCCAATATTATAGTACATGCTTTGGGGCTAGCCCATTGATGCTGGATTAATGTTGCAGGGGCAACCCATCAAAGCTGATTTTCAGTTCACAATACGGGTCATGTACACCCGTATCGTGAGACATTTTGTTCATTAAAAATAAATCTCGTTATTTTGGTAATTAAAATACGGGCACGAGAGGTTTTGGTAATCAATCCTTAAAAGAGCATAATTTTTCATATTCTTCTAAAGAGTGATGTTTTTAATGTTTCAAAGAGTAGCCTCCTCTTTCATCTTTCTCCAATCCTTCTCTATCTCTCATATTCATTTCCAACAACAAAGAGCGAGCACTTGCTCTTTTCTACTCTTCGAAAGAGCAATGCCAAACATAGGCATTAGCACTTTATTCTTCCTTCTACATCAAGCAGGATGTATTGGAAATTTTTTATTTCTTTCACTCCATATCTATAAGAAGTAACAACTTAAAGTTAAATGGTCCCACATTTACTAATAGATAGATATATATGCAATCATGGGATTTTTTTACGATCCCGTCGTGATGATGCCCACTCATAGGAAAATTTTAGAGTTGCCACCCGGGGCTTTTGATGTCCCGGAAAACCTAAAATCAATCTTAAATGCACCGAAGTACCAAATATGACTTTGATTCACCAGTCTACTCCAAAGGCTCTTGGGTAGAGGCTTCGGTTATCAATCGGGAAGGTGTTAGGCACCCGATCAGCCCACTTAATGCGGTCTCTACATATGGCCAAAATAAAAATAAAATAAAAAAGCAAAAAGGTCCTTCCTCTTGCCCTAGGGCACCAAAATCCTATTTGTGCCCTTCCGTTCCTACCGAAATTTCGGCGGCGTAACGACACAAATGCGAGGATAGAGGAAGGAGATAGAAGGTAGAGGAGTAGAGGGGAGAGTCGGAGCTCTCGGGCCCTTGTTGTACAGTGGTAAATCCTTGCATAGGCGTGCTTCGATGAGCTTTCGATGGCTTGTATGGTTAAAACAAGGGTTCTAGATCCTAGGGCTCGATAGCTAAGAGGTAGAGAAGGAAGGCTAGAAAGTAGCTCTCACCTAAACCATGGGGTTTCGATGAAAGTAGGGGCTCTAAAGGAAACTTTCAAGTTCTAGAAATTGTATGGAGAATGGTGCACCAAAGGGGAGAATAAATCTCTTTTAAACTTCTCTCTTAGGAAAATTTTCAAGCCTTTGTAAAGGGAGGGGTGCCTCTCTATTTATAAGAAATGGAGAGGTTACGAGGATGTTTAGAGGCTAAGTAGGATTAGAAATTAGGTAATCTAGTCATCTAAGGTTTCCTAGGGTTTTTGAAGCTTTGAAAATGTGTAAAAACTAGCTCTAATGGTGGATGATAGGTTAGTGTTTTAAGTCACTGTTAAGACCTGAAAAGTACCACTTTTCACCCCTTAACTTAACCTTTGATTAGACCCATAGCCACCTAATAAGTTCTTGTAAAGTGTTTTATGTAGGTAATAACCAGCAGTGAAATAAGGCCAGGAACCCTGCTAAGGAGCCGATTTTAGCACCAGAAGTCCCTCAGAAAGATGAACTCTGAATCCAGACCTGAAATGAGCCTCGCGCAGCTGACCCAAGCTTTAGAGGATTCAGGAGAAATATGCTTCGCAAAGTCCAACTGAGCATCCCAAGACTCTACAACAACTCCTTGCACAGATGATTGACTGAAGAGCTTCAGAAGCACAAACTCGCGTAGCTGTTGCGAAGCTCAAGAGTAGAACACATCGCGCAGTCTCGTGCAGTTCAAAGCAGACCTCTTTTAACCTCGCTAGATTACTAACGGCCGAGAAGAGAGAGCTTGAAGACTCCTCACAGAGTCAAGCTGCGCCGCAGGATGCAATTATCAGAAGAGAACTCCTCACGCAGTTCTCGCACCATTCAAGAAGAAAGCATCCTTGTGAAGGCAAAGCCATCCTCGCAAAGATCAATTAAGACATGGAATCTCGCGCAGTTCAGAACTCAGTAAAGCCTCGCGAGGTAACTCGTGAAGTCCAGTGAAGAGAAGTGCTCGTGAAGCTCTCGCGCTATTCAAATCTGTCCTCGCGAAGATCAACCCAGCGATCACGCAGCTACCTCGCGACTGCTTGAGCTCCAACCCCGTGACATCTGAGGCTTTGATGTCTACTCAACCTCGCGACGGCTGAAGCTTCAATGTCAAACCATCCTCGCGAAGAGCAAAAGCTACCACGCGACAAGTCTGGGAAACAATGGCTACCTAGCGAAGCTCTCAACCTCAACTTCCATCTCTTCAGCAGAGGACCTTCTGGGAATTTCCAGTGATTAGGGCATGCACTCCCATGCTCAAATCTCTGTGCACGCGCCCTAAGGCATCCAAGGATCACCATTAGGCCACGTGGCATCGTTAAAATTAGGGTTTCCTAACCCTAATGCGCCGCCACACCACTGCTATATAAACCCATACTTAGCTTAGGTTGAGGAGGCCGAGTTTTTAGAGAGAAAAATCCTGGAATAGCTGGGAGCACATCTCATTTCTTTAAGACTGGATCTGAGATAGTTTTTCTTTTCTTTTATAGCTGTAAGTAGTTTTCTTTTTCTTTTTTCCTTCTCTCCATAGTCCAGCACTTGCTGGCTATGTCTTTGTATGCATTTTGAACTAGATTAATGGAAGTTCTGTAATAGGATTTGTACGTTATGAGATTTGTGTTTGAATGTGAGATGCTCTGTGCAAGGCTGCTGCCTTGTGATCCGCCATTACTTTGGCTGGGTTTCAAAGCAATGGAGGACTAATTCTAAGGGCCATTCAGATCCAAGTGACCTGTGTGTCTGGGCTGTCATGGTCCTATACAGCCTTAGCCCCACCACGGGACCCACTAAATCTGAAATCCCCATGGGAGCTTGAGCTGGTAGTCTGGTGACCATGGTGGTGGCAGCAATATTCTTGTTTTGTCTTGGGCTCCTTGAGGAGGATAGCCTCTGGGATAGTCTGTGACCATTCAAGTGGACAGGTTATAGCCTTAGGGTGATTCCAATCCACCGATCCAAGCTGGATCCTTCTTTACACCGGAGCTTGTAGAAGCCCGGTGGGGGATTATACAGAGGCAGACTCCCCTATATTTGTATAGATTTGCTATCAGATGTTAGATCTGATCTGGTTATAGAGATTGTAGGCTTGTGACTGGACCATTATAGCCACACTCAAGCAATGCACAGCTAGATCAAAGTTCGCACTCAATCTCTTGTTAGTTCTATGTGTTTGGGCTATCATGGTCCTATACAGCCTTAGCCCCACACATAGAGCTTTAGAGGTTGAGGTTCCCTATGGATTCTTGAGCTGGTAGCCTGGATGAAATAGTGCCTACAATGATTAACTTATTTTGTTTTGAACCATCCCTGGATTGTGGTTCCCCTATGGGATAGTCTGTGACCATTTGAGTGGACAGGTTATAACCTTAAGGGATTGAATCATAGCAGAAGTGATGGGTTGAATCCATTCTCCTCAGTGGTGATAATGTAGCCATTAGACAGGACTTCTATAACATCAGATCTGAATTTGAGTTACAAGACTCCTTTGATCTAGGCTCAATAACATACTTCTCACCCTTTTATATTTATTTTCCACACTCCATCCATCCTCTCACCCCTTTCTGTAGTGTAGACATTAGGTTACCTTAGAATACCTAGAATAAGTGACCTTAAACTCCCCTCCTTTTTAGGACTGCCAGATCTGTAGTCAGATCTGGAGGGACTACTAGAGATGGCTCCTTTGGAGCTGTAGATCACCTTTCCCTGTGGGACAAACTCTTACTTATCAAAACTTGCCACAATGGACCCTGTATCTTGCAGGTCTAGGATTTCTTAGTTGTGCTGATTCCATCTCCTGTTTTACTCTTCGTTTGATTTTTAAATTACTTTTACCACCAACCAATAAAGCAAGCACAAACTCAAAAATCACCCAACAAGTTTTTGGCGCCGTTGCCAGGGAAAGATGATCTACTAGTAGACCCTTAGTTTTTGTATTCTTAGTATTCTTTGCAAATGTGAATAATTGATACTGCTAATATAATTTTAAACCCTTCTTGCAGAGCTAGACAGCAGCTGTGAAGGACAGTTAGACTGCAATTGGAGCTTAGCTACCTCTGTTTGCAAACTCTCTAACTTTTAAAAACTCTATCTATCTTTCTTGAAAATTCTCTAGCAGTATTTAGAATAGTTGTAAATGTATTCTTTGAATAGCTGTAAATTAGTTAGATAAATTTGTTAAATTGTAAAGTTATTCTTTTGCAATGTGCTTGCAAGAAGCTCTCCTTGCTGTTGGTGTGCTTGTATGCTAGGGAGGAGATCTCGCAGCCCTACTTTAGAGCCTCTTAACCCTGAGTTAGAAAGGGGAAGGAGACTTAGAAGAGACAGGCACACCACAAGAGAGCCCCCAAGTGAATCTGTGACAGCAATTATGGGTGAAGAACAACCCAGAACTCTCAAGGAGTTGAATGCTCCGGATGACTATAACTCCCCTTTTAGCATTCAATTCCCTGATGTTCAGGGGAATTATGAAATAAAAACTTCAATCATCCAGATGCTGCCCTCTTTCCATGGGCTTAGCAAGGAGGACCCTTACAAGCATATTGACCAGTTCTTGGCCTTGTGCACCACTTTTAATATCACTAGTTTGGGACCTGAGGCTACTAGGCTCAGACTCTTTCCCTTCTCTCTGAAGGATAGGGCCAATACCTGATTGACCACTCTTCCCAACAATAGCATTGCTTCATGGAAAGACCTGCAGACGAAGTTCCTGACCAAGTTCTTCCCTGAGACCAAAACTAGCCAGTTGAGGAAAGAGATTCTTGCTTTTGCTCAATCCCCAACTGAGGATTTTAACCAATCCTGGGATAGGTTTAAAGATATGCTCAAACAATGCCCCCACCACAAGATCCCAGAGTGGCAGCTTGTACAGAGCTTCTATAATGGGATTGATGAGAAAAATAGAGATATGGTCGATGCCTCTTATGGTGGATCCTACATGCACAAGACTGCTGAGGAGGCATGGGAATTATTTGAGGTGATCAGTGAGAATGCTTTTCAAAAGCCATCCCTGGCAAGAACTAGTCAGGAAACTGAGTCAAAGGTGGGGCCTGCTGCTAGATCAAGAGGAAAAGTTTTTTAGGTGTCTGGAAACAATGACCTGCAACTACAGATGGCAAACCTCTCTATGAAGTTTGACAAATTACTGACTGTGATGCAACCCAGAAGGGCTGCTCATGTGGCGGAGGCATGTCTGATATGCCAGTCCCCACAACACACAATGGAGGAATGTCCAACTGCAGGGCCATTCCCTGAATTAGTTTTGGAACATGCTGCTGCTGCTCAATCTTATGGCCAGCAACAATCTGGTGGCTACAACAAACAGCCATATGGATACCAACACCAAAATACTGGTTACCAATGGAGAGACCACCCTAATCTGAGGTGGAGGTAAGACAACTACATGCAGCCCCAACAGATGTTGGCCTTACCACAAAGACCTCAGCAGCAGTTCAATCAAGGGAATGCCCCTAGGTCTAACTTCCAGCACCATCAGCAGCCCCATCAACAATAAAATCAATTGGTCGTACCCCCATCTCAACCCAGAAATACTTCTTTCGAGGACCAGGTATTGACCTCACTATAAAACCTGGGTTCCTTTGCTCAGACTGTGAATTCTCATGGTCAGAGCATCAAGAAGATGGATGAGCAGATTGGCCAACTAGCGAATACCTTAGCCAAAAGAGAAGAGGGAAGGTTGCCCAGTCAACCAGTGGTTAACCGCAAGGGCCAATTTTTGATTGGTGAAGGATCCTCAAACCCTGAAGGGGATCTTTCATTGAATTGATGTTAAGAACTGTGCACCTTTGTATGATATGTACTTTACAGTTTAGAGGAATTTGTAGTGATCCTGTTGGAGTCTGAGTTTAGTGCTTTATGCCTACTTTTATTCCTGTTCCCTTTGTTTGACAATTTCAAGTGATTGAATGATGATGGTATTGTTTGAATGCTTTTCATGATGTGTGAATTTAATGCTATGAGAGTATGGGACTTTTTGAATGTTTTCTTGATTGTTTTCTTTCAAACTTTCAACTGCACACTCGCCAAGGAGAATCTTAATGGCTCCTAAAAGTGCACCTGTGAAGAGAGCCAGGGACCAGGCTCCCGTGGAGCCGGCCCCTCAGAAAGCCAAGTCCTCTACGGCACAACAAAAAGGGAAGGAGGTGGTTCCTGTGCTGGCTGAAAAAATGCCTGACTACTCTACACCCTCTGAGCTCCTCATTTCCATTCCTTTAGAGCCTGAAGCCATTTTTGATATATCTTTCTTTGAGTCTGAGCCGTTGTCAGCACCTGCCATTGAGTTCTTGCGCAAGGCTGGTTTGTTCCCCTTGATGCAAATGATTCCTGCACTGCCTATCCTAGGTTAGTGCAACTCATTTACTAGCACCTTAGGGTCAGACCAGACACACATGGGCAGCCAGGCCTCCTTGTGTTAGTTGACAATTTTGAGATGCTACTCAACCCAGCGTTGATTGCTGAAGTCATGGGCATCCCTGCCATTTTTTATCCCAACTGTGGTTATGGTTCCCCTGTGAGTGCCCCCATTGACACAATTGCCCAGGCCATTACTAGAGGTTTGAAGGCCACAGGAGACTCCATCAGACGAAGAGATTTGGATCCCAAACTACTGTTCATCGATCAAGTGTTGAGGAAGAATATCTATTGCTCCGGCCATCAGCAAGAGAGGAGGACACCAATTGCTGATGCTCTCTATTCCTTCTCTCTGGGCCATGGATTTAATGCTGCATGGTTGATTTTTAAGGCCATGAAGGATATGATGGTGAAGCTCAGGCTGTAAAAGAAGATCCACACTCTCCCCTATGGAAGACTCATCACCAAATTACTTCTGAGTGGAGGGTACAAGATACCAGTGGGGGAGTTATCTGCTGACCTCACTCCTACCATTTTTGCCAAAAGAGAATGGGGGATCAGTAGAAGTCCGATGGATCCCCAGAAGAAGAATAAGAAGGTCAAGCTCTTGTTTACAGGAGGGAACCATCAGTAGCAAAGGCCACCCCTGCCCCCAAAAAGAAGGCTAAAGCCCCTGCTCCAAAGAAGGTGGTGCGAGCTTCTGTCACCTCTGCTTCTGCAACAATACCTCCATCCACCACACTTGCCTCTCCATTAGTTTCTTTTCCTATTCCATCTCTCCCTTTCCCTCTCTTATCTCCCTTTTCCATTCCACCTCCCACTGTGATTCGTTCCTGGGTGGAAAGTGTTGAACCCCATGACAACACTCCCCCTTCACCCACCTTACCTCAATACACAGCCCCAATATCTCCAACATCATCTGACCTAAACCCTGACAGCCCTCCCTTGATCACATACCTTAAAAAGAAAACCTCTCACGCAACAGCTACCATACCTTTACCTACCCCACCCACCCCTATCACTCCCACAGACACACCACATATTGACCAACCCTTAGTCCAACCCCTCCCAACTACATCTTCACTCCACGATCTTGACTTTAACCTAGCCACCACTTCAGGGTATCAGGCCTTCATGACTACCTTGCTTGATACCTTGCCCATCATATCCCATGATATCCCCCTCCCAGATTCCCCACTCCCTTCCCCACATCACTCACCAGACCTTTTAGCTTCTCCCCCTACAACTTTCCATCATGCCCCCACTTCCCCTTTCCAACCCGTTCCCTCCTATCCATATACTCCACCCCAACCAACCTCAGATACCCTTACACATATCCTATCCTTAGTACATCACATCCAGACCCAACTCTCCAACACCACACAGACCTAAGCCCAAATGCAAACTGACATCACTAACATACAATCCACCCTTCAAACATTGACAAACCCAACCATCTCTACACAACCTCCTACCACCCCACTCATCCAGCCCCCTTCCACCTCTGACTCCATAGTGCAACCAGACCTCACCCCAATTGACTTACCTACACCCTTCACCCTCCAAGACACTATACCCCACCACTCCTTCCCCACTCTACCTATCCTTCCCCCCACTAATATTACCTCCACCACAATTTACCAACACTTCTACCCAAATAGATCCCATTCCTTTCCCATCCACCTTTCCCATTCAACCCCACACATTTGTAACCCCACCACTTCCATTTCGACCCTTCACCATTCCATTTTTTCTTTACCCAGAACCATCCACCTCCACTGACCATCCTTCATTTACTTTTCCCCCCATGCCTTCCATTCCACCCCTTATCCTACCCCCTCCTCAATTTACTGACCATTCAACACAGACTGCCCCAACCCTTTCCACCCCTCCTCTTGACTTCATCCCTCCAACCCCCACTTTTCCCCCTAGGATCAATCACCTTCTACTTCTTTCACTCCATTTCTACCAATCCTACCCAGACACTCCTATTACACCCCTCCCTACTTCACCCTCCTCCATGCCATGAGGGACAATACCTACATCAAGAGGGATGTTCTCAATGGCATGGCCCAACTCCCACAAGCCATCGAATACCCCTTGCTGTAGAAAATGAGTGACTTGAAGCTTGCTCACAGCGAGCAAGTAAGAGATATTTCCAAGGGGTGGGAGGCAATTTTGGAGACACTCAATGCGAACAAGGCTGCGACAACTTATTACAGAATGACTACGGAGATAGAAAAAGCCAATGCAGAAAGGGAGAAAAAGCAAGCCAGGTTGTTAGAAAGGAAATTGAACAATGCTCAAGAGATCAACAAACTCAGTAAGGAGCTTGCAGATACCAATCTCTTGTGGGCTACCAAGAAAATTGAGATTTTGGAATAGAGGGTTGCCTTCCTACTATCCCAACCAATTCAGGCCACCCCTCTCGCCACAACACCCCTTGAGGCCCCATCCTCTTCCACACAACCAGGCCCATCTTCTTCCACTCCCCCTGCCCCTACACCTACACAACCTGTTCCCCACCTCCCACCCCTCAACTCCTCCTCCCGCTCCTACTCAAGTTCCCGCTCCGCTAAAGTCCCTACTCCAGCTCTCGCCTCTGTGCCTCCCCTTCCCTCTCCCCCCTCAAAAGAAAACGGACTCCTTCCAAGAAACCTGCCACTTCCAAAAGAGACACTGTAGCCCAACAAGGAAAAAGGCGAGGCCCTCCATCCCCACCTCCAAAGGTCACAGGCTTCGTCAGGGATGATCCCCATGGTCGCCTACTTTCCAAAGAGGAACGCAGACAGGCTGCTGCTGCCCTTGGATTGGATCCCACTGAACTTTTTCCTTCTGACTCAGACTCTGATTTCGCACCACCTATGGATCCCAGTGCTCAGACTACTATTGCTGCTCCTTCATTAAGCCCTGCTGAATAAACTTATCCTCAACGAAGGAAGGTTGCTGCCAAGAGGACTACTCCCCCAACTACCTCTTTGAAAATTGGAAAAAACAAATCTTCCCAGTCTGAGGAGGCACCACCAATAAGCCAGCCAGTGAAAGGGAAGAGACCTACCATTCCTGCAGCAAAAGAACAAGACAAATCTTTTGTGGCTCCCCCTAAGCTTGCTAAAGGGAAAAGTCCTCCCCTACCTCAGGTGAAAGCCAAAGATAAATCCCCTATTGTCCCTCCTGAGCCAGCACAAGCCCAATACCCTCTTATTCCCCCTCCGACTCAGCAAAGGCAAGCCTCCAAAGGGACGAGCTCCAAAGGTAAGGGCCCAAAGGAAAATCTCCCACCAAACCCCCTGAGCCAACCACTGATAAATCTTCCGAGATCCCTTCTGAACCAAAGAGGAGAAAAATGAGGGTCAGGGCTCCAACCATACCCAAAACTACAGACCAAAAAAGGAAGAGAGGGAACGAAAGAAGAAAGAGGAGGAGGCTTACCTTCACGAACATGCCAAGAAGATGGGTTGGGACAAGTTTTGAGCCCGATTCTGACTAGATTGTACCAAGGATTTTATCTGTTTCTGCACTCTTTTGCTTCTATTTTTTTGTAGTTTGTACATTTATCATTTTTAATAGACTTTATTCCCCTGTCATTACTATCTTGCTTTGTCAGTTGTGTGTTTTGTTCCCTGTTCTTTCCTTTTCTTTTCTCATCAATAAATCTGCTGCATAGATACCTTTGAACCAGTGAGGACACTGCTCCTCTTAGGTTTGGGGGTGTGGCAGGCAGACCCTGCCAATGGAATAGTTAACCTAAGTGCAGCAGAGTCATCTAAGTAATATGGAAATAGATCTATGTTCACTTAAGAATCATGAAAATAAGAAATTTAAAATTTTTGCAAACTTTTGACATTATAAACTTTTAATATTTCACATTTCCATGATAATATCACCAAGGAAACTTACTTGTATCAGCACTTAGTGAATCATTAGAGAGAGAAAATGGTGAGGACATACTTAAAAGTTCAAAGGAAGACCATAACCAGTGAGAATTGGGCCTATAAAAAATTTTCCATCCATTGAGGAGTAACCAAGGCAATCTCTTCTAGTTCTAAGGACTGGCTGAGTCACTGTGCTAACTAGAAGTTAGGTAACTCCAAGTTGAAACAACTGACAGTACTCATGAAACTTAGGAAAGGATCAAGGCCTTCTCTTGGACAGTTTGAGCCTAAAAGGACCAACCCTAAAGCAACTACCCTTTTCCATACCCCCCTTTGAGCTTTAAATCCTAAATTTCTTCAAAATATACCTGAGTACTTGAACCTGAACCTATGAACCTGCTTCAGCCTACCCTCACTCTGAGAATCCAGAAGGTAAAGGAGAAAAGGTTGAAAATGGACTAGCTATGGTCAACATTAAGTGAATGGAGAAGAAACATCTCAAAAATTCTGGCAGTATGGTAACTGAGGACATGGTAGCATTTTTGAAAAGCAAAAATAAAAATAAAAAGAAGAAAATTCCATCAAAAGGAAACAAAAATAATAATGAAGAGGAGTAAGGGAGGAGTCAAGAGGAACTTTCATTGGAGAATCAAAATCAAGAAGAGAAACTGATCACTTCAAATCTGAAAATCTCAAAGAAGATGAAGGGAGCTGAATTCAAGAAGGTGAAGTCATGAATCACCTCTGTCACCTACTGATTTCTCAATTTGGAACACCTTTTCAACCTTCCATTCTTTTTAACCCTACTCCATAAGCCACATTACAGCCCAGTTAAAAGCCCTTGTGATCCAAAGTTGAGTGAGTTGTCATGTGAAGATAAAGAGTTATCCAATCTATGGTGAGGAACTTCCAATGATGTCAGCACTTAAGAACTCTGCCTATGCTCATGCTTACAGACCCATTTGGGGGATGTAACTGCTCTTGAGCTTGTGAGAAAATGAACCCCTCAACAAAACCTTTATGAGAGTATGCCCTGCAAAGTTTTTAGGTCTGAACTTGAATGCATTATGTATGACCTATAACATAATTTTTGACCTAAGGATGGGCTCAGTGCTGGCACACACTTGTACAGTTTCCTGTGGTTGTAAACTGATTGGAAGTGATATGCATTCATGAAAAGTTTATGTTGTTCTGTGCAACTAATGGATTAAATTTCTTTTATGATTACTGATTCAAGAGTAAACTAAGTCTACCCCTTGACTGCTCACTGGATGATATTGCACTTTTATTAACTGTTTCATTAAAGAAGTTTGTGGGTGTCTTCACTGAAAACCCTTAGGAGACTTCACTCCTCCACTAGGGATCACCTAGGGGTTTAAAAGGATTGGTACATATGCTAAATGTATCCGTGCTCCCTACGAAAGTGGCATTTAATTTTTATAGTAGGTTTAATGTAGCTTTGCTAAGGGACTAGCGAAGATTACGTTAGGGGTGTGTTAAGACATGAAAAGTACCACTTTTCACCCCTTAACTTAACCTTTGATTAGACCCATAGTCACCTAATAAGTTCTTATAAAGTGTTTTATGTAGGTAATAACCAGCAGTGAAATAAGGCCAGGAATCCTGCTAAGGAGCCAGTTTAGCCGAAGTCCTCGGAAGGATGAATCAGAATCCAGACTGAAATGAGCCTCTAAATGACCCAAGCTTTAGAGGATTCAAGAGAAATATGCCTCGAGCAGTCCAACTGAGCATCCTAAGACTCTACAACAACTCCTCGCGCAGATGATTGACCGAAGAGCTTCAGAAGCACAAACTCATGCAGCTCTTGCGAAGCTCAAGAGTAGAACACATCGCGCAGTCTCGTGCAGTTCAAAGCAGACCTCTCTCAACCTCACGCAGTTCACGTAATGGAGAAGAGAGAGTTTCCTCACAAGATCGCGTAGCCATGAGATGCAATTATCAGAAGAGAACTCCTTGCGCAGTTCTTGCACCATTCAAGAAGAAAGCATCCTTGTGAAGGCAAAGCCATCCTCACGAAGATCAATTAAGACATGGAACCTCACACAGTTCAAAACTCAATAAAGCCTCGCGAGGTAACTCGTGAAGTCAAGTGAAGAGAAGTGCACGCGAAGCTCTCGCGCTATTCAAATTTTTCCTCGCGAAGATCAACCCAGTGATCGCGCAGCTACCTCGCGACTGCTTGAGCTCCAACCCCGCGACATCTGAGGCTTTGATGTCTACTCAACCTCGCGACTGCTGAAGCTTCAATGTCAAACCATCCTTGCGAAGAGCAAAAGCTACCACACGACAAGTCTAGGAGACAATGGCTACCTAGCGAAGCTCTGAACCTCAACTTCCATCTCTTCAGTAGAGGACCTTCTAGGAATTTCCAGTGATTAGGGCACGTACTCCCATGCTCAAATCTCCGTGCACGCGCCTGAGGCATCCTGGGATTACCATTAGGCCACGTGGCATCGTTAAAATTAGGGTTTCCTAACCCTAATGCGCCGCCACACCACTGCTATATAAACCCATACTTAGCTTAGGTTGAGGAGGCCGGGTTTTTAGAGAGAAAAACCCTGGAATAGCTGGGAACACATCTCATTTCTTGGAGACTGGATCTAAAATAGTTTTTCTTTTCTTTTGTAGCTATAAGTAGTTTTCTTTTTCTTTTTTCCTTCTCTCCATAGTTCAGCACTTGCTGGCTGTCTTTGTATGCATTTTGAACTAGATTAATGGAAGTTCTGTAATAGGATCTGTACGTTGTGGGATTTGTGTTTGAATGTGAGATGCTTTGTGCAAGGCTGCTGCCTTGTGATTCGCCATTGCTTTGGTTGTGTTTCAAAGTAATGGAGGACTGAATCTAAGGGCCATTCGGATCCAAGTGACTTGTTTATCTGGGCTATCATGATCCTATACAGCCTTAGCCCCACCACAGGACTCACTAGATCTGAAATCCCCATGGGAGCTTGAGCTGGTAGCCTGGTGACCATGGTGGTGGCAGCAATATTCTTGTTTTGTCTTGGGCTCCGTGAGGAGGATAACCTCTGGCATAGTCTGTGACCATTCAAGTGGACAGGTTATAGCCTTAGGGTGATTCTAATCCACCGATCCAAGATGGATCCTTCTTCTTTACACCTGAGCTTGTAGAAGCCTGGTGGGGGATTGTACAGAGGCAGACTCCCCTATATTTGTATAGATTCGCTATCAGATGTTAGATCTGATCTGGTTATAGAGATTGTAGGCTTGTGACTGGACCATTGTAGCCTCACTCAAGCAATGGACAGCTAGATCAAAGTTTGCACTCAATCTCTTGTTGGTTCTATGTGTCTGGGCTATCATGGTCCTATACAGCCTTAGCCCCACACATAGAGCTTTAAAGGTTGAGGTTCCCTATGGATTCTTGAGCTGGTAGCCTGGATGAAATAGTGCCTACAATGATTAACTTGTTTTATTTTGACCCATCCCTGGATTGTGGTTCCCCTATGGGATAGTCTGTGACCATTTAAGTGGACAGGCTATAACCTTAAGGGATTGAATCATGGCAGAAGTGATGAGTTGAATCCATTCTCCTCAGTGGTGATAATATAGCCATTGGACAAGACTTCTATAACATCAGATATGAATCTGAGTTACAAAACTCCTCTGATCTAGGCTCAATAACATACTTCTCACCCTTTTATATTTATTTTCCACACTCCATCCATCATCTCACCCCTTTCTATAGTGTAGACATTAGGTTACCTTAGAATACCTAGAATAAGTGACCTTAAACTCTCCTCCTTTTTAGGACTGCCAGATCTGTAGTCAGATCTGGTGGGACTACTAGAGATGGCTCCTTTGGAGCTATAGATCACCTTTCCCTGTGGGACAAACTCTTACTTATCAAAACTTGCCACAATGGACCCTTTATCTTGCAGGTCTAGGATTTCTTAGTTGTGCTGATTCCATCTCCTATTTTACTCTTCCTTTGATTTTTAAATTACTTTTACCACCAACCAATAAAGCAAGCACAAACTCAGAAATCGCCCAACAGTCACTCAAGGGTTGCACATAGAATAGGGGAGGGTGCAACATAACAAGTTAAACACACCTAGAGCATTAAGATGGTCAACAAGTCAAATCCCAAAGATGAAATTCAAGCCCAAAACCCAGGGTTACTGTAGCTAAGCCTGGCGCAACTAATAGATGCGCCAGGCAGAGGAACTGTAAAATAGTGCTAAATAGGGTTTTGGGAAGTTGGTTGCCCGAGGTGGGACCCAGATAAGGCTGGCGCAACTAATACTTGTGCCAAGCCATTTCTTACCAAAAATGGCCTGGCGCAAGTATTACATGAGCCAAAACCCTAGGGGTCCCTACCTCAAAACCCTGATTCTTCGGAATGCAATATCTTTTGGTGTACTGCTCCGATTGGGGTGATTCTTAGCTTGTTGGAAATCTGGAGACTTATACATTTCAATGGTATATGATTTGATCATAGTAAAAATCTCAGCTAGTCCCAGTGCACCACTCTTTGATCATTGCCCGAGAAAGTCTAGGTATGGGTTCGGAAGGGGTTCTAAAGGTTGGGATTGGTTTTTAAAGGTTCGGAGAGGTTTCTAAGGGGCCAGGAGTGATTCCTAAGGGTTTGGAATGACTCCTATGGTTTGGGGAAGGTTCCTAAGGGTTCATTACCGGCCATCGAAAGCTCGAAAGTGGGCCTCTCTCGAAGTGTTTTTTGGTCAGGCCTTGGGCCAAATTTTGGTGTCTACAAATGCCCCTCTTTGGTATCCGATCACTAATGATCGAATGGCAAAGACAAGAGACATCCAAAGAGGCCCAAGGCATTACTGACATGTCTGCTGTATTCAAAATGAACCTCAATCATCAGATGAACAACATGGTGAGAAAATGAAAGTCCTGTATGTCGGGAAAAACGTCCATTTCTCAAGGTTATTAGTCCCCAAGGGCTTGGCGACATTACTGGACATAACCGAGATAGAGCGGGTTGCGAAAGCTTAATATACTGAGAAAAATATTCGCTTCTCGAGATGATTGAAGATGTTCGATGTTCAAGTTTCATTCTGAATAAAACAGCTCTGTAAGTAAGAGGGTGATCGACCCATACTTAAAGATAGGTGCAAAGCAAATACGCAAAGGTCCACAGTTGCATCAAACCCTATGAGGCATTGATTGCCCCATTTGACTGGTCAAGGGTGCCCCTGCATGAAGCAGAGTTCGAGGTCTTTCGGCGACCCAACGATCCTGAAATTGAAATAGCACGACTACCTGAGTGGAGCGAATAGATGTCGCAACGCTTTTTGGGAGTATGTGCTCATTTTTATTATTTTATGTAGAATTTTTTATTTTATTTTATGCGAAGATTTATGTGATTTTATGTAGAATTTTTATATGGGATATTTTTTTTATGATTTTATGTGAAATTTTTGAATTTTTCTGTTATGATTTTATGTGAAGTTTTTGAATTTTTATGTTATGATTTTATGTGAATTGTTTTTGGACTTTTTGCTATGATTTAATGTGAATTTTTGTTGAACTTTTATGTTTATGTGTGACTGAGATTCTTTGAGCACGCTCATTGATCTCGATCCATATATTCTAGCATAGCTTCCCGGGCAAGTCAAATGAGAGTTGATATGCCATTTGGGGGTGTGTACACCTACAAAATATCAAAATGATAGAAAAGAGGTTAGGTCGGGTGTGTATAAACCACACCTACTCAGAACCCAACCCAGAAGTAGCTTGATGCAACTATTAGTTGTGCCAGGCCAAATGGGGGCCAAAATACCCTTGGCGCAACTATTAGTTGCCCGAGCCCGAGCCAAAAAGGGGTTAATTTCAAAATTTTCTCTCCCACTTTCTCTAAACCAAAATGAGGCTCTGTCCTAGGGTTCCGTTGGATAGATTCCAAATGGGCTTCATTGCCGGTGCTCTCTCACGCAGATTAAACCCCCACTCCACGTCGGAACAAGGATCCATTCGTCTCTAAGGTAATTATTTCAAACCCATTTTACTTGGTTTTTCTTTGAATTTTCTTGCAATGTGGGTACGATCTTTGCTTTTGTAGTTGATAAATTGGTTATTTCTTTTGTAAGCATGATTGTTGTTGAATTTATTCCATATAAATGATGCCCTATTTTCCTTTTCCTTGAGTTATTTTCATGATTTAGGGTATTTAAGAGAGGGATTTATATATTCTTATTTTGATTTGTTTTTGTATAAACAAGAGAAGGATTTTTTTTGTTTTTGCTTTTTTTTTGTTTTGTTTCTGTATAAGAGAAGGATTTTTTTTTTTTGTATAAACAAGAGAAGGATTTTTTTTTGTTTTTGTATTTCTTTAGACACAAAAAAGAGATTTTTCTTTTTTTGGGTTTTCTTTAGACATAAAAAAGGGTTTTTTCCTTTTCTTTTTTGTTGTTTTTTATTTTATTTTTAAATTTTTGTAAAAGAAAGGGGAATTTTTTTTTGTTTTAGTTTTATTTTATTGTATTATTATTTATTTTTTTTGGTTTTATTTTGAAAAAGAGGGGATTTATCATACTTACCTTCCCTTGACATGTAGCTCAATGGTTTCTTGTCATTGATCAACCCTGACATGATTGCTTGTATTTCCCCCAGAATGTCGAGCGAAGAAGAATACGTGCAGGAGAAGGAACCAGAAGAGGGGCCGAAATGGTCTATGGTCCTCGGCGAGAACAATTCTTTGTGGTGGAGCCCCCTGCCGGTTCTTGGAACGAAATGCAGGGCGAGGCCACCCATGCTGGCCTCCTTCATCAGCAGCATATTCATATCTCCAATTTCGGTATCGCCGGCAAGGTAAAGGGATAAATTCAGTGTGTTTTTTTTTTCTTGTGCGACCTTGTTGTGTTTCCATGATCTGACGCCTCCTTTACCTTGGTGCAGGCCTTGCCACATATCGTGTCTCGAAGCGGTTGGTTGGACTTTCAGCAGGTTTATAGCTACCTCCCTCCAATCGTGCAGTTCTTGCTTGGACAAGCCAACTTTGGAGAGTTCCTTTCATGCCCCGCCATGCGAGTTGACGTGGCCTATCTGAGGGCCCTTATTGGGCATTTTCGTCCGGAGACCATGACCTTTCACATGGCCACGACCGAGATGATGCTGACTCCCGTGAATTGGACCATGATTATGGGGAACCGGATAGGAGGGGTTCCAGTGGCCAACCTTGTAGTGCCTGATCAGGATGAGATCATTCGATTGATAGGGGCTTATCCCCCTTCCACAAGTATGCATAGTACTGAGGTCAAAATCTCCTGGTTGTCTTATCTTTTTGAGTTGAATGAGTTGGTAGATCTGGGGCAGCCAGAAGTGGACATTTTTATTACGCACGAGCATGCGGTTATGTTGGCCCACATCTCACTCCTCCTGCTACTGGGTAAGACCCTCTTTGCTAATGCCAGCGGTGGGCCGGTCTCCCTAGCCTTGCTCAGCCTCATGGAAAATTGAAATGATGTGCATAGATATGACTGGGGCGGGGCCGGCTATGCCGTGTTGATGTCCAACCTAGTCCGAGTCTCTGTTGGCAGCACGAAGTCTGTCGTCGGCATTTGGCCTGCTTTGGAGGTAACCTCTAAGTCTTTTTCTTTCCTCAGTTTATTTGAATGATTATTCTCTGCTTCTGACCCATCTCTTATGTGCTATTCTTATCAGGCGTGGGGGTATTTGCACTTTCAACCTAGCCGCCCCCTTCTTCACTCTAATATATACACTTATCCACTTCTGGGTAATTGGAATACGCACCGCCGTAGGGACATTGGCATGAAACACTTGGAGATGGGCCTGAGGTCCCAATTCGACCTATTGATACCGGAGTAGGTAAGGCTATTTTTCCTCTTTTTCACTTTCGAGCTTCTCCTTTATATTGTGCTGCATGTTTGACTAATCAGACACTCCTTGATTTGGGTAGATTATATATGACCCCTATATTGGTTCTCTTTATTGGGATCGAGCTACTGTAGGTCCATCTCGCCTCTTCATCGACTACCGCATCGTGTTTTTCTATGGGGCCTAGGCCAAGGCTTAATACCTGGGGGAGCGGGTAGTTTTTCAGTATTGAGACTATCCTGTCGTGCCCTTGGCTCCTCCTGCAGATTTCATGGCACCCATGGGTAGTATAGAGGAGCTCACTACCGGATTTCTTCAAAACGGGACGCCCTCCTGATGCCAGGGGACTATCAGATGTGGTATGAGTTTTTGCCTTATCGGTCCCTTCTCCCACGCTTCTTTCCTGGCACAAACTTCTTAGCTTTTGACAGCCCATGCTCTCAGGTAGTTCTTCCTTCTCTTTTAGATCGGTTCCCTGTAGCTTTGGTTGACTTGTGATCTTGACTAATGGAAACCCTATTTCTTTTCTCAGTTTGAGCAAGGAGATGATTTTGATGATGATGATGGGGCGGTGGCAGGTACTTCTAAGTCTATGGGTGTTGGCCCTTCAGGCCTCTCTTACACGGGTGCCTCGGGTAGTTCTACCGACGGGGTCCAGGGGACCTTTAGGTGCCTTGACTATGCCTTTCTCATGAAATTATGTGCTGTGGTCAACGAGTGGGCCCATATATCTACAGAAGTTATCCGGGTTCCCCCTCTTGAGTTAGTTCCCAGGGTAAGTTTTTCCATTTCTGCATGTTTTTTTCTTTTCAAAGATATGCTAGTATTTGTACTTGAATCCCCTATAGCAGATATCCTTCTTTTTCTGAATGCGTGAATATGAGTCGACAATGAATCAGGCCAAATATAACCGCAACATTTTCGATCTTCGGGATGTGGAAGTGGTGATTATCATACTGACCGTTCTTTAATTATTGTCTTGCCATTTATCTTTAAACTGATCTGATTGGTTGTTGTCTGCAGCGTGCCCGTGAAAAGGAGTTGCGCTCCCTGCTCAGTCGATATTCTCAGGCATGGACTCGGGTAGGAGACATTCAGACCTATCAAAGCTATTCACATCGGTGAAAGAAATCGAAGGGTGCCGCCAAGGATTAGGCTTAGCTCTTGGTTTAGAATTTTTAAACATTCTGGGACATATTTTTGGAATTTGTAATGAATGATGTGGCACTTTGTTCATTTTCTTTTGGATGGTTTTTTAGCTTCTTTGGAATGTTAGTGCTCCTTTTCTTTTTATCGCATGCTCTATTTTCCTTGTATTGTATCTGACTGCTTGCAGGATGGGTTTGATTTTGGCAAAAAGGAGGGCCTCCCAGGCCAACTGCTTTGTTCAATGTTTCACTCGCATTTTACGTGGGTTTTTCCTGCACAAATTAATGCTTATATAAGTTAGGTGCAATAAAAAATTTTGTTATGTGATCATAGCAGAAAGCACAGGTGAACTGGCTAGGGGGTCCAACGAAGGCCACAAACCTCCCCCCCCCCCCATCAAAACCCCACATTTGCTATAAAATGGGCCAGATTGGTATGGCGCATGTATTACATGCGCCAATCCAATTCTAGGGAAAAGTTGCTTGGCGCATTTAATAGATGTGGTAGGCCAAACCTGGGGGGTTAGTGGGGCCATTATAGCCCGAGACTGCACCATTTTCCTTTTCTTTTCATTTTGGATTGACTTTTTCTACTGCTTTTTTTTCTCCTTGTTTTCGCAAGGGTGGGTCCATCGTCCTATATCAAATTTTTATATCTTTGAAAAATCTTGGTATGTCAATGGACCCACTTTCCAACCCTCCCTTACATGGAGGGCCCGAAACCACTTTACTCCCCCCTTTTGGCCTAGGGTCCAGTTTTCTAAAAAATTGCTTTGGGAGCTTCAATGAGAGTGAGCTCATTGATTTAGATCGGCTTGGATTGTCGCGCCTCTCGTCCTTCCTTGAGATTCCTCCACGGTGGAACCTACTTCATGCGGTGACATCCTTTTGGGATGTTGTTGAGAACTGGAAAATACCATTTTTCACCCCTTAATCTGGGCCTTGATAGACCCTTGAGAGAACTAAATAAGTATTTTAAGTGCCTATGTTGCAGCTAACAATAAAGACATGCTTAACCATAAAAGCAGCTCAAAAGTGCCAAAAAGATGACAATCCATGTCAGTCCAAAGGAAGGAAGTGAAGAAACAACCTCATCAGCTGTGGAAAGGTCTAAATAGAAGAGGCAAAGACCTGTAAGAGAAGCAGGGAACATTTCGAACAGAGAAATGCACTACAGAGTTCTTTTCGCAAAGAACTTGCACTTTTCGTAAAGAACCTTGAACTTTGCGAAAAGAAGAAAACACTCCTAAAAGAAGATTAAACTTTACAGAGCTTGAAGTCATTGAACTGCGAAAAGGCCCCTAAACTCTGCGAAAAGGACTAAAACTCGGTGTAGCTTTGAAGAGCATCTGAACTCCTCGAAAAGAAGATTGAACTGACGAGCTTGAAGTCATTGAACTTTCGAAAAGGCCCCGAACTCGCGAAAAGGTATTACGGAGATTCACGCCTTTAACAAGGGCAATTCGAATCACACGCCCAATGCATTGAAAAGCCCAGACATTAGGAAGATTCTCAGCACGAACCAAACGCATATTCCACCCCATGTGAACACCCAAAGATGAAATTACTTGGCGGGAACTTCTAGAAACTCTAACAAACTTTCAAAATGCATAACAGAATTGATGCCTCTGTTTCCTGATTGGCTGAACGGATCAAGCGCTTGATTCCGTAAGCATCTGGATCCTAGTGCTCGATCGCTATTGGTTGATCTGATCTATCCAATTACGATTGGTTGATACACATTTGAGGGCTTAGGGAAAACTATAAATAGACGAACCATTTGCCCAATTTGGGTATCCAGATTTTAGAGTTTTCATCTCTGTTTCTCATTCGGTCCGATAGCTTATCCGAACCCTGTAATCCTTCTTGTAGTTTACCTTTGAGAGCCATTGTGAGTGATTTGTACTTCCAAGTTCGGATTCAAGACCTGTAAGTCCGAGGGCTCTCTAAGAAGCCGTCTCTCAGAATTGTAATTTTGGATTTTAAAAGGTTGTAATTTGTGTCTTCTCCATTGGAGTCATGTCGAGGGTTACGAATGTTCACCTTAGTGCATTAGACTTCTTTAGATTCACTCATCCGCATGCAACTTCCTTAATTCATCACTTACATGTAATTAGCGTTGGTAACCTAATTCTAGCGGCATTCTGATGATGTTCATGTTACGAACTAAAGAATAGGCCACAACTATTGGATGATCTGTGACCATTTAAGTGGATGGATCATAGCCATAAGTCTAAACCTATTCCTTAATTCGGATTTATTTCTCTTACATCCGTCTGGTAGCGAGATGAAGATTGAATCTGCCTGTTGAACTCTGATTCTCCATTAAAATTCGAGGCTAAAGTACATGAAGCTATTATTTCTGCATTTGTCTTATTTTAAACATCTCCCCAACTCGGATCTGGATCATGTAGTTAGTTCTTTTCTTTATTTGCTTATAGTTAAATGTGACACAATCCAACACTCTCTTTTATCTATTCTTTTTTTTAGATAATTATAGAGCCAGATCTGGTAGCACAGATCTGGAGGTTTATCTCTCAGTTTAGACAAAATTCTCTGTGGACGATCTTGAAATACTTACTTTTAAAACTTGCTACAATTGGCCCTGATCTTGCAGGCCAGTGTTAGCCCCAATGTGCTGATATCCCTTTCATAAGTTAACATCCATATAACCTAGCATTCTTTAATTCTTTAATTTTTGATTCATAATGCACACAATTATGGCACACTTGGAGCGACATCAGATGTAAGTGTCCTTGTGTTCCATTTTGGGAAGCGGGAACTATCTCCCACACTTGAAGAGCTCTCAAATCTGTCAGGCTTGAAACTTCACAGAGGCCTTGCAAGAGTTGTGTCAAATCCGGGCTATGCTAAAGCCATCCACCTCACTCTGGGTTTGATGAATTCCGAATATGAGAAAAGTCTCATTAGAGGGCCCACCAGGTGCTCGATAAAATTCCTAAGAGAACTTTTCGGTGATGAAAGCCTTCGAAAATTGCCAGTCCGGAACGTGTTCAATGTGAAGGCCTTTGCTCTAGGTCTCATTTCTGAAATCCTTTTCTTCACTGGGTGAGAGAGCTTCTCACTTGCTCTCTACGACATTTTGATAGAATTAAAGGGGGGCCGGTCAGTGATGCATCTGGTCTTAGCCGAACTCTACCGTTGCCTTGATGCTTTCACTCTGGGCAAGGTGGGGTGCCTCAGGAGATGTCTGCTTCTGCTCCAGGTTTGGCTATGAGAACATCTTGTTGTTTTGGGGCCAGTGCCTCGCTTTTATATCGCTCGTGGTGAAGTGGTCCGGTGCTTTTTGGGCAGGTGCCACATGCTTCCACAAGGAGATATGTCAGAGTTGAAGCTTTGGCTGGCCGATGCAGAGCTGGTATGGAGACTTCCTTGGTTAGATCAGACGTATCCAGTGGTTCGCTTTAGAGACCATGAGGGCATCATCATTCTTGGATTGATTGGTAGTACCTTCTACTTCCCATTTTGGGTGCTGCGTCAGTTCGGTTGCTCTCAGCAGGTGCCTTGCGGGATGAAACCCCCTTTATGTGATTTGATCTTTTCTCGGGAGTCCCCTGGGGACATGGATCGGATTGCCGCTATCTGGGAGACGCATTAGTCGACGCTTATGTGTGGCTTGGAGCAAGGGAGTTTAGTTCTGTCCTCCCTCGAGTACGAGGCCTGGCTGTTATTCGAGCAGCCTACTGTTGATCATCTGGATTAGGCAAAGAAAGACAATGTGGGAGGGCCTTGGCCAAAGAAGGAGTCGGCGCTTCAAACCCGTATTGAGCTGCTAGTGGAAGAGAAATGCATCCTGTATGTACATTCAGAAAAACAAAAGGTTAAAGCAGAAACAGTAGAGGCCAGAGCTGATGTAGCAGAGTGCGAGGTCCGCCGTCTGGGAGGAGCCTTGAATGATGCTCTTGGTGCTACCGACGTGTCCCGAAAGCGGTATAGGAGCCTTCACGGTCACTAGATGAGTGAGCGAGACGTATGGGAGGATGCCCTACGTGCAAAGATTTACGCCTTGAAGCGTGAACTAGGTCGTTGACTGCATCCTACACATATCTTTGTGCACAATCAGACTCAGAGAAAGGGGCGTAAGAAACCCCTATTCAGATACATATTTTTTGATTATACATATTTTCTTTATATTTTTTATTGTTTTTCATGCACTTTTGTAAAAAAGAAAGAAAGAAGCTAGATAGAAGCTCGACATCACACATATTATCTTTTGGGATGTGGTGTCAGCCAGGTACAGACTTGTAATAAAAAAAATGAAATCTATCTTTTTACAAGGATTTTATCTTCTCTATTTTGTTTTTATAAAATGATGAACTGGGGGGGGTTTTTGTCGGCTATTCCTATGGCCCACACACAGTGTGGGTGTAAAAATGGGAAAGGAAAATGTATTATGTTTTACAAAGGTGGCCTTTCTGGTCATCGAGCCAATCATCCCGGAGTGGGGCGTGCACAGTGCTAGGAAAAGAAAATTATTAACTTTTTTTGTGGTTTTTCTTTTTTTCATTTTTTTGTTTTGGTGCCTTAAATAACGGGGGGGGGGGGGGTGACGGGTCCTCTTTTGAGCATGGCCGAACCCCTCTTTCACGTGATTGGGTTCGAGTGAGGTTAGCAACTTTTACCGAGGCTGCAACATCCATCCCTCTGGATTGAATCAACCTTCTCTCCTTACCCTGGGTCATATGTTTGACAGCGCAGCCAGTTAAGACATTCTTGGTTGGGACCCGATTTGAGCTAACATGAGCGGCCCGATCAAAAATTGGGTGTACGGGAGGGTAATGAAGGGATCATTCTTTTTATCTTTCAACCTTTTCTTCTTTTCAACATTCTTACTCACAGCACCCAAGGTGGGTTTTAGTCATGCCCATTGTTTCCCACTTTTTACTCATAGCGCTCTCTCGGGTTTTCACTACGTTCATGGGTTTGTATTTTTACCCCAGGCGCCCTTTCAGGTTTTCACCTGGTCTGCACAAACTCGCTCTTTTTATCCGTAGCGCCCTTTCGGGTTTTCACTACGTCCATCTTGCTTTGAGCTTGTATATTCTTATTTTATTTTCTTTTTAATTTTTTAATTTTTTTCAAGAGCCATGACATAGACGTCGATTCCGTCATAGTCGGCTGGATGAAATTCATTTGATCGTCTCACAACTTGGTTCGTGCTGACTCGACGGATACTGTGACTGCTCATAGACCTTAAAGAGGGCTTTTTCTTGGAATGTATCATGGCCATTGGATAGGTTAGGAATTTTGAAGGTATTCTTGGGTTTTAAAAGGTTTCCTTGGTTAGGTTCTAGCAGCCCTAACACACTTCTTCCTTGGGGGATTTTGACTATACATGCTCCACTTTTTCTTTTCTATTTTTTATTCTTTCTCTTTTTAGGCATCCTCTTTTTGAGATTTTGCTTTTCTTTTTTTTTTTGGGATTTGATAGTAACTCTTTTTTCTCTTTTTTTGTTGGTAGTATATACACATTTTTCCTTTTTCTAGGAGGGGGGAGAAAGAAAGGCTAATGGCTCAACGGGTGCAATAAAAGGGTATGGTCTTCTAGGGACACTTTTTGGCTACTGAGCTTTGAAATGATGGCCTCTTTTACTGGGTCCTTAAGTAGTCATGTATCCATTTCTGTCAATACTTACCTTGCCGCGAAGACCTAGGAGTAGAACCGTCAGAAGTACCTAGTGTTGATGGGCTCAGGAAAGTGATCTCCGTCCATGGTGGCAAGGTAGATGGCGTACCCTGGGAGCACTTCTCGGATGACATAAGGTCCTTTCTAATTAGGCTTGAATTTCCCTCTCGGATCGGCATGGAGGGATGACAGGATCTTCTTGAGTACCATGTCTCCTACCTTCAGATCTTGACCGGGAACACGTTTGTTGTAAGCGCATACGATTCACCTTTTATAGACTTGGGTATGACACAAGGCCAGTAGCCTTTTCTCGTCCAATAGGTTCAGCTACTCAAAGCGGGATCTCTCTCTTTTAGCTTCAAATAGGCCTGATTCCATGAGGATGCAGAGTGAAGGTACTTCAACCTCTACTGGTAAGACGACCATAGTTCCATACACAAGGGAGAATAGTGTTGCCCCTGTAGCGATACAGCTTGACGTTCTGTAGGCCCATAATGCAAATGGTAATATCTCGCTCCAATCTCGATAGGTGATGACCATTTTCTCGAGGATGCGGACCACACTCTTGTTAGCAGCTTCTATGGATCCATTGGTTTGTGGCCGATAAGGTGACGAGCGATAGTGTTTAATCTTGTACTGCACACAAAAGGCCTTGATGTGTTTATTCATGAAGTTTGTGCCGTTATCGGTGATGGTGTCCTTGGGTACGCCAAATCGGCACACAATATTGCTCTTGATGAACTTCTCGATGTGATCGGCCATGATGTTCGTATATGACATTGCCTCTACCCATTTGGTAAAGTATTTAAGGGAGAAAAGGATGAATCGATGTCCGTTCGAGGCTTTCATATTAATCATTCTGACAACGTCGAGGCTCCATGTGGTGAATGGCCAAGGAGTGGTCATGCAATGTAGATCGATGGCAGGAGCGTGTATCAGACTAGAGTGTTCTTGGCACTTGTAGCATTTCTAAACGTGTTTACAGCAATCAGATTCTATAGTGGTCCAAAAGTATCCTTGCTTTAGGATTTTCTTAGTGAGCATATGACTTGACGTGGCCACCGCATACTCCCTTGTGGATCTCCCTCATGATGTTGACTGCTTCATCCTCTATAAGGCATTACTGAAATATGCAGTCACCGCATATGACATAGCCTGCCGCTAGACGTTGAATGGCCCGTTGGTCTTTCTTGGACGTATCCTCAGGGAAAGTACGAGTCTCGAGGAAATTCTTGATATCTGAGAACCATGATGGCTCATCATCAGGCTCTAGGGTTCCTCAATCTATAGGCAGAAGGCTGGCTCATTCCTCTATTCGATGATGATGGGTTTCACCTCAACACCATAAGGGATCTCTATCATTGATGCTAAAGTTGCTAACGGGTTGGCAAAGCGATTCCTTATCCATGGAACATAGGAGAACGTGACATCCTCGAAGAATGCTATCAGATCCTTGAGGTGCTCGTGATAAGGAATCAGCTTCTCATCCTTCGTCTTCCAATCTCCATTCGTCTAACATATGATCAACTGGGAATCGCAAAACACTCTGAGGTGGGTTACCTTTAAATCAATTGCTTCCTGCAGTCATGCTGCACAGGCTTCATATTCAACCATGTTATTTGTGCATGAGAAATTGAGCTTGATAGAAACTAGTACGTGCGACCCTTTCAACTAAATCAGAATAGCGTCAACTCCTTGGCCATCGGCATTCGCTGTCCCATCAAAATGCATTACCCAGGATTCCTCTGCCTCTTCGGTATCATCCTCTATCATGAATAGAATGTCCTCATCAAGGAATTCAGTTCTCAAAGGCTCATAGTCTTGCAACGGATTGTCGACAAGATGATCGGCGAGCGTTTTCCCTTTGATCGACTTCTGGGTGACATAGCTGATGTCAAAGTCGGATAACAGAAGCTACCAATGTGCAGTCCGCCCAGTAAGAGCTGGCTTTTCAAACAAGTACTTCAATGGATCCATGCGTGCTAAAAGTGGAACGGACTGAGATAATAAGTAGTGGCAAAGCCTCTGTGTAGCCCATACGAGAGCCAGGCATGCTTTCTCCAGATGAGAATAGCACATCTCGTAGTTAGTAAATTTCTTGTTCAGATAGTAGATGGCCCGTTCCCTTCTTCCTGTCTCATCATGCTACCCTAGGACACATCCCATCGAGACCTCCGTCGTGGAGAGATACATTAAGAGTGGTCTCCTTGGCTCAAGGGGGCTAAAATCGGCGAGTTGAGGAGGTAGCCCTTGATCTTATCGAATGTGGCCTGACATTCATCATTCCATTCAACGGGAGAGTCCTTTCTCAGTAGCTTAAAGATCGGCCTGCAGATAGGAGTGAGTTTTGCGATGAACCGACTGATATACTGTATCTTACCCAAGAACACTTTGACCTCTTTCTCTGTAGATGGTGGTGGCATTTCCGTGGCAGCTTCACTTTGACTGGGTCGACCTCGATACCTCTTCTGCGATAATGAAGCCCAATAGTTTCCCTGACATAGAGCCGAATGCACATTTCGGAGGATTTAGCTGTAGTCTATATTTTCTCAGCCTCTCAAACAACTTTTGGAGATTTATCAGATGATCACTTCTCTCCGGTGACTTGGCTATCATGTCGTTGACATATACTTCAATTTCTCGGTGCATCATGTCATGGAACAATGTAGTCATGGCTCTTTGGTACATTGCACAGGCATTCTTTAACCCGAATGGCATAACCCTATAGCAGAAAGTTTCCCAGGGAGTGATGAATGATAGCATCCCGTGCCTAGCGATTTTATCGACCAAGATGCTGATGTGAGGTAACGGGAAATTGTCCTTCAGGCTCGCTTTGTTCAAGTTTCTGAAATCAATGCACATACAGACTTATCCATCCTTCTTCGGTACTGAAACGACATTGGCTAGCCACTGGGGGTATTTAGATGTCATGAGAAACCCTGCATCATATTGCTTGATGACTTGTCCTTGACTTTCAGCAGCCACTCGGGTCGGAGTCATCTCAACTTCTGGTTGACTGGCTTGATATCAGGGTAGAGTGGCAGCTCATGCTCAACCAAATCGATGTCTAAACCAGGCATGTCCTCATATGACCATGCAAAAATGTATTGATATGACCAAAGGAAATCAATCATACTTTTTCTTTCCTTAGGAGACAGTGATGTTCCGATCTTGGTAATTCTTGGAATCTCTTCAGTTCCTAGATTGACATCCTCAGTTTTTTCAACAATAGGGGTAGGACCATGCTCAAAGTCAGCAAACCGTTCTAGGAGTTCCTTGGGAAGCTCCTCAGTAGGGATCTCCGCGTCCAAACTCGTGACTCCTACCTCTTCTTGTATTTCTATAGGAAAGGGGTCGACTTCACGTGGGATGATATTCTCAATTAAAGCATCCTTTTCCTTGATTTTATTCAAAATTTTAAAAGATAATATTTTTGGGTTTTATATTTTTTCTATGTTTTGGGGATTTTTATTTTCTTCGAAAATGGGTTCTTGGCAGAGCGAGTCCCTATATATACATGGTATTGCCTACCAAGGATTCATCTCACTTTTTATAGGTTATTTTCTTTTGGGAAATGTTGTCTTGCTTACCTTACAATTATTAATGGTTAAAACAACAAATTAAATGAACAGACTACAACAAGTGGGCTTAAGGCAAGCAAGAAGTCCTGCAAGAACCAGGGCTGTTGCACCAAGCATTAATAGGTAAGTCAGGGTATGTCTACAAGGAAATGTGATTAAACTATGGTAAATCTCTAGGTCTATGACAGATCTGGCACTCTATCCTAATTTAGACTAAATCAAAACAGGAAGGAGGAGAGGTTTCTAAGAGTTGTCACTTTACTAAGAACTACAAAAATCAAAAGCAAATTGATCCAGAACTGATTAAACTCAGATTCAAGGGAATGGAAAAGATTAAAATCAAAAGGTGGAGAGCAGCAGCTAGGGATTTTAGTCTTTACTGAAAATCAATTGGATCAAAGGCAAAGTATAGGACAGATTTGCTACAATCCTTCACCTGGCTACAAGCTCAGATGCAAGGTATAAGAATCTAATCTCAACCAAAGTATTGAAGCAATCCTAAGGATAGGATCTGTTCATTTGTAGGGGCGACAAGTTATCTCAGATATTGTTCCAATCCAATGATCTTGATTAGAACAGGTAAGCTATTGCAGATGCTGTGGGTGTCAGGTTACAGGTTCAAGCATCCACAAGAATATCTAATCCAAGGAAATCAAATACGAAAAAGTAAAATATATATCATAATCACCTTTAAAAATTACATTTACATTGTAATAACACAATCTACAATCCTATTGTGCTCAGATCTGCAATCTGTGCAACATACAACCCATCTACACAGCGTCTAAACTCTCGATTTACAGCTCTCAACCTCACCCTAGCTACTGAAGGGGTTTAGCCAACCATGATTGCCTGAAAAGAGAATGGGGGAAGAAGGTAGAGAGAAGGAATTTTTGGAGGGAAATCAAATTTGGCTCTTGTTCTCCCAATTTCTGGATGCCAGCTCTATAAATTTTTCAAGCTTTTATACTCTTCTCCTCTCCTCTCAGATCTGGTTCAGCCAATCAAAGCTCAAGAGAATAATTCTGTTATTTTGGGCTACTGATGTGGCTGATTTTCTCTTCTAGAAGCTCTTTCCTCATTGGTCTAAAACAGGTAGACCAATGTGATGCAGTTAGGGTTCCCATTCGTGCTTAGTTGTGTTCCAAAAATACCCCTAAGGGTCATTAACATGCCTTAGAACTCGTGCACATGATCTTGAAGTTGGCAGCTGTTGTGAAAGGAACTAAGAAGTTCCTAATTCGATTGTCAAGAAGTTCAGGGAACCTCTTGACAGGTTATAAAAAATTATATTGACATCTTTGTAAAGCTCCCGTTGAGCTTTCGATAGGTTGCTTGAACCTCGCGAGGATGAGCATGACTTCAGGTAAGTTGTTGATAGGTTTAAGACTCAAATGGTCGACAGGTTGGAAGTTGCACCTGTTGATAGGTTGCATGGGAGGTTGGCTGAAGAGGGTTTTGGAATCTCAACAGGATTGGCTTGAACTAGTTGACAGGATTGACAAAGAAATCTTAACTTCTGCCTGAGCTACTTCAATCCTCTCGACATCTTATACAAAATCTTGTTGACTGGTTGCTGGATCCTAATGAGCTCTTTTGCATTTCCATGTAAGACTTCGACAAGTTCTCTTCTTATGCACCTCCAACTTCTCGACAGGATCTTTACTTTTGTTTCCAGAACCTCTCGACAGCTTAGCTTCTTTACCTTCTAACTCCTCGACAGGTTGGAGCACACTCTCTAATCCTCTCTCTAGGTTCATATATAACACCCAACCTCTCGACAACTTCATCCCCTCCAGGTATCCCCTCGACAGGATCCACTACTATACTTCCAACCTCTCGATAGGTCCTGGGAAGCTATCGGCAACTTAATGGAACCTCTCGATATCTTGGCTTTTGAGCATCAGAACCTCTCGACAGGTTCTGCTTTGTGCTTTCACAGCTGGTACCCATCTTTGGTGTGTTGTTCTTCATTTGTTCAACCGTTAGCAGCCTCCTGGTGGGTTCACTCTTCATTCCTTGCAATTGCAATTAGTCCCAAGCACACCTAGTTGGGCCCATGACCTTCTCATGAACTTCTAAAGCTCTGGGGACTATTTAATTTGCTGGCCTTTGGATTGTTTGAGCACATGTTGAGCAGTAGGTTGCGTCTTTGAACTTTTTAGATGGAAGTCAGCACTAAGGCTGCAATTTATTGGTTATCTATAAAATAAACTTAAAACACCTTATTAGTTAGCTCAAGGGTTCATCAAAGGTCAGGTTAGGAGGAAAAAAATGATATTTTTCACTGCTTAACACACCCCCAAACCTCAGCTTTGCTAGTCCCTGAGCAAAGGAGAAAGTAAAAACAATTATTGAAAATGAAAAATGCCACTTTTGTAGGAAGCACAGATGCATTTAGCATATGCATCAAGCCTTTTAAACCCCTAGGTGATCCTTAGTGGAGGAGTGAAGTTTCCTAAGGGTTTTCAGTGAAGGTACCCACAAACTTCTCCAAGGGATCAGTTAATATCAATGCAGCATATTGAAAACAAAATTCAAGCAAAATCAAATTCCTTCCACACCTTGTTCATTCAATCTTAGGGGATTCTTAGCCAAAAATCAGCAGTTTAAAACTGAACTCTGCTGTAATTCCTTCATAATCAATCAACTCATGTCAAGAAATTTTGTATGAAAATTAATGCAAAGCTTACCATCAAATTGAGAATTATGTTTTGATAATGCCCCCAACAAACTCAATGTCAGACCCAAGTCTCACCAGGGCTCTCTCACAAAAAATAGAAGGGTGTATCATTTCACACAACTCAAGAGCAGTTACAGCCCTTACATAGGGCTGCAAGTATGAGCATAGGCAATGCTCTAATTTCTTAAATTTTCTAACTCTTTTCCCCATAGATTATACAAATCCTCATCTCCGCATGACAACTCAATCAATTTTAGATCAGTAAGCACTTTTTACAAAAAATGGGTTGTAATGTGGCTTATGGGTGAGGTTTATGATGAATAAAGGGTAAGAAAAGCTTCAAAATTGAGAAATCAATAAGGTAAGGAGGTGACACGTACACCTCCAATTCAGCACAAGCTTCATCTTCTTTGAATTTGCATATTTGAAGTGATTAATTTCCAATCCTCATTTCAATGGTTCCAATGAAGTGACTTCTCTCTTATTTTTGTTTTTCTTTTCTGTTTTTCTTTTTTTGTATTTTTCCCAATTTTTTTTTTTGTATTTTTATGGGCTGAAATGCCACAACTGCCACCAACTATGTTTTCTTCTGTTTCAACCAAACATTGCTCCTCTAACCTCACTTCTCCTTCCATTTTCTGATTTCTCGGATTAAGGGTGAACTGAAATAGGTCAAGGGGTTTTGGGTTCAACTTTTCTGGTTTTTATCAAAGAAAAATTAGGATTTTTAATGCTCAAATGGTGTGTATCAAGGGCAGTTCTAAGGTGGGACATTTTAATCTCAAACTGTCCAAGGGATGGCCTTACTTCATGTCCTCAATGTCATGAATGCTGTCAAGCTGTTTCAACTTGGATATGCCTAACTTCTAGTGAGCAAAGCTAGATCCAATCAGTCCTTAGAGCAGAAAAAATTACCAAAACACTCCTCAAAGATAGTTTATTTAGGCCCAAATCTCACTGGGTATGGTCGTCCATCAAATTTTTGGGGTGTATCCTCACAGTTTTCTCTCTTTTCAAGTTCACCCAGTATTAATTTTTGAAAATTTCTGACATTTGTTTCATGACAATGTTAGAGTTGCAACACTATTTAGTTTTAAAAAGTTTTTGAATAATCTCTTTTTCAAAAATCAAGTGGGACTTCACTTTATTTTCACAAATTTTGTTTAACATGGCTGCATTAACATTAACTACCCATCGGCATACCCTGCCACACCCTCAAACCTATGAGGAGCAGTGTCCTCACTGATTTAAAAAGAGAGTGCATTTGTAGCAGGGTAAAAGCAGACACAAAACAAAACAAAATAAGAAGCAACATCAAACAGGGTACAAACGATCAATATTTAACACACAAACAAACAAACATAAAGCAAATCACCCAAAATATACTAAAGAGAAATTTCATTAATAACACAAAAAGGTTGTACAATGCAAGGGGAAAGAACTACAAAAAGAATATGCACAAACATCCTAACTAATGACATGTACAAGGCTAATAATCTCAATTGTTTACTGGCTCATCCTTGACTTGGACTCCTTTTCCTCTCTCATCTTTATCAGCAGCAGCTGTTGAACTAGTAGGAGGGGCAGTGGCATGTGCAGGTTTTGTGCCAGTCAGTTTAGCAATTCTCCTTTCAAGGATTTCTGCCTTCTTTTCAGTAAGTAGAACTCTACTTTCATTGAGTTTGTGGCCTTTGTGACCTCTTTGGAGACAGCTAACCTTTTCTTTAGTCCATCTGCTCTTAATTTCTCTATTGCTATAATGTTCTTCTAGGCTTCGTACTGAATCAAAATTTTACCCCACCCCTTTGATATTCCTAGCAATTGAATTCTGTGTGATCCCTCTCCATTTGACTTAGCTTCTCATCATAGGGCCTCCTGATTGAGGTTCTGAGGTTAGTAATGCCTCTAATGGCATCCCTTTTGAGGTATGGGTCATTTTGCATGGCACTAAGGAGGGCTGGGTATGGAGGAATGAAAAAGGAGGAGGCAGATAGTATGGGTAGGTTAGCACTGGAAGAAGGGGTGGATGATGGCATGGGTGGGGTGGGGATTGAGGATAAACGGTGAAGGACTTCAATGTTAGGCTCAGCTTGGGTTGGAATTGAGGAGGTGGGAATTAGGTGTTCGACATCTGTGGTAGCATTAGATTTTGCTACTACAGGTGGGGATTGTTGGGGGGTGATTTACAAAGGTGGGGTAATAAGGGGCAGATGGATAGGGATAGGTAGGGGTTCAGGGTCTGTTTGGGTGGAGGCATTGGTGAGCGTAAGTGGAGGGATAATGGGAACAGGTTCAATGGGTGTAATAGCAGGTGTGGTGAGAGCTAAGGGTAAGGGTTCGGGAGGAGGTGGTGGGTGTTCCACCTCAGCAGTGGAAACCACTGCAAAAGGAGATGGAGGTGGGGTGGGTGTAGGAGTAGGGACTGGAAGGGGTTGGGAGGTGAGGGTAATAGGGCATATGCTTGATTGGATGGCTTGTAGGCAGGTGGCCATGGCAGCTTGGTTGGCTATGTTGGTTTGGAGCTGGGCAAGGATGGTGGTAAGAAGGGAAAGGATTTGGGTGGAGGCATCAGGTAGGATATGGGCTTGGGTAACAGGTGGAATGGGGTGAATGGGTTGGAAGGGGGATGTGGGGGCATGCAGAAAAGGTGGGGAGGCAGCAGGCTAGACATAGGTAGGCAATGGGGAGTCAGGCAGGAGGGTATATTCATACCTAATGTCCTCCACATTGGAGTCAATTAGGGATGAATATCCCTCAGTGGTTGGGTGATCCAGCTCTTGGGTATGGGTAGGTGAGAAGGAGAAGGTAGGGTTAGTGTCAAAGGGTATGGATAGGGGAGAAGTGGTGAATGGATCAGCTGATGTGTAAGGTGCAGGGCTGAAAGGTTCAATAGCTGATATGGATGGACTAGTTTGAGTTAAGGTAGGGATGGGGTCTATGGTAAGAGGAACTGGCAGAGGTGTGGATGTGGTGATAGTTGAAAGGGTTGCTGAGCTGCTAGGGGGAATGGAAACTAGAATGGAAGATAAGGAAACTAAGATGGATGGTATGACAAAGGGGGGGATGGTGAGGCTGGCATCAGAGGAGCTGACCATAGGCAAAATCAAATCGATGGAGGGGATAACTGTGAGTGCAAAGGTCACAGGTGGAGGCTCCAAGATAGGAGCAGCATATGTGAGCAAAGGCTCAGAGGTGACTGATTTAGGAGTCTCAAGAGGAGGTATTGAGCTAGTGGCAGCTATTGGAAGAGGCTCTAAACTAGTAGTGCCATGTGCAGCAGCAGAGCTGACTGCTTGTGGAGCTTCTATCGCAGGATCCTCACTTGATTTGTTCTTACTCTTCCCAATTAGGGTCCTACTGGCAGACCAAGCCCTCTTCCCAAATACTTTTGGAGCCACCTTCACCACTGGCTCATCATTTGGGAAAGAAAATTTTCCTCTCTTAAGTAAGGCAATGGTGAGCCTGCTGTAAGGTAGGCCAGGTAAGGCTTACACTTTCTGGATTTTCTCATTAGCATCCACCATTGCATCAAATACCAGCTGGATAGCATTCATAAACTGGCCCTTGGAGAAAAAATACAGGGCATCCACTATGGGGGTTCTCCTTTCTTGTTGATGTCCACTGACATATATATTTTTCCTCAAAATTGAATCAATGAACAACATACTGGGGTGTAGATCTCTCCTCATTATTAACTCCCAGACCCCACAATGCCTTGAGTGGGGTGCTTGGCCATTGCTTTGAAATGCACATTTTCAGGTTCTAACAGCCCATAGGATGTATAAAAAGTAGAAGGGACCCCTAAAACCAACCCTATATCACTGTAATTCACAACAATCTCTTGGTGATCAATTACAATCGCCAGATAAGGATTAGTGGAACCTGGCTTGGTCTTCTTCCTGAGGTTCTGATACCACAACTTGACCAGCCTAGGGTAGGATTTTTCACTTAATGGGGTCACCATGGGTGTCAAGCCTGCCTTCACCAAATAAAATAAAGTATCCTTACACTCCTCTTCCTTAGAAAAATAGGGGGTGTCAACAATTGTCTCTAGAATCAGGCCTAACTTATCCACAAATTCATTGGGAGTAGATAGGTTCATAGGGACTTCAGATTCCTCCTCAGGGTTAGGCACAGGCTCAGGAATTTCAGGCACAGGATTGGACTCAGGTACAGGGTTAGGTTCTGTCTCAGGGGCCTCCTCAACAATTTCTTCACTGGTTTGGGCCTTCTTGGCTTTCTTTTCTTTCCTAGGTTTCTCAGATTTCTCAGCTTTATCCATGACAAGCTTTCTTTTGGTAGATGGGGTCTCCTTTGGCTGTTTGGTTAGGCTACTAGATTTCCTAGTGGAAGGGGCTTTGAAAAGGGTAGATATGGTATCCTCTTGATCAGCCATTAGGCACTCAATTCACACAAATTATATCTCAATAATTCACAAAAATCTTCTATGTCTCAAATGAATTACCACAACAATTACATATGAAAGTACTGAGCCAGGAAATCACAGAGTGAATGGGGAAGGAGGACTTACCAATAGAAACCTAGGGTTTCTCAGATCTCGATGTGCACGGTGTTGTCTATTTTCTCCGAACATCCTTTATTTATTACCAGTGTGCTTGCTTACTGTGTGGTGAGAATAAATAATAAAAGAAATAATGTAAAGCAAAATAAAGATGATGGGAACAGCATAACTAAAGAAATCCTAAGTCTGCAAGATTCAAGGCTATTATAGCAAGTTCTGATGTGTAAGAATTTGTCCCACAGATAAGTTGATCTCGAACTCAAAATGGGCTATAATAGTAGGCTTCCAGATCTGACTACAGATCTGGCAATCCTAAAAAAAGGCAGTTGGGTGTCACACCTACACTAAATTACCTAAAGAAAGAAATAAAGTGCAGTCCTATCCTAAGAAAGGGTTATAAAGATGAGGATGGTGGTGTGTTAAAATAAGAATAAAAAGGGTTAGAAGTAAGCATCTTAGGTTACAGATTTATTTAGTTATGCAACTCAGATTTAGGGCTCTCTCTGCAACAAGTCCTTGCCGAAGTGCTATTACTAACCTCAACAAGGTAGAATTATCCAACTTAATCCATGCCATTTGGGGTGCTCCTATGGTTATAGTCTGTCCACTCAAATGGTCACAAACTATCCTATAGAGTCTGTCAAATCCCATTGATCAAGCCAGAAGTTGCTTATCTAATCCAGAGGAGTAAGCTGATCAAACCTCAGCCAGTGCCACGAGCTCCCCAGATCTGTGCACAGATCTGGCTGACATTCATTGAGGTATTAAACCAAGGGAAATCAGATGGTAAACAGTAGATCTACTAGAAACTGAATGGGTTATTCCCCAAAGCATGGATCCTATAGACATCTAAGGAAACCATAAGATCATTAGATTTAATTAAACTTTTAATCAACAAGTTATTGCTTAGAAATAGCTTGTAATACAAATGTCCTCACAGTTGCAATCACTACAGAGAAGTTAACTAACATCTGATAGCGATCAAGTAAAATAGAAGGGAGTCTGTTCCTGCGCAATCTCTCACTAAGCTACAAGTCCCAGTGCAGAGAAGAAGAATCAATCTCAGATCTGTGATCAAGTTTGCCCTAGGGCTATAGTCTGTCCACTCAAATGGTCACAGGCTATCCACAGAGGCTCCCTTACCCACAAATATAAAGACAGAGCATAAAAACTATTGTCTGCCACCATGGTCCCAGGGCATCACGCTCAAGCTTCTATGGGCCTTTCAAGAAGCTCAAATCCTAAATGTATGTTATACCCTAAACAGAACTACGAACAAATAGGAAAATAATAGATTGAGTAAGCATTCAAACAAAGATTCCATTGATTTGGTGTCATTAACAATGAAATCCCTCAAGGCAGCAGCCTTGTCCACAACAGCTCAACACCGAGTCCCAAAGTTTATTGAACTATTACAAAACTTAGATAAAACTATATATAAATGCTTACCAAAGGTTTAGCCAGCAAGTGCTGAGCTAAGAGAGAAGAAAAAATAGAAAAAGAGGTGATGAAACCCTAACCTTAACCCTGGCCTACTTGAGCTCTCAGCTGATAGAGGTTGAAGGAGAAGGCAAATGATGATTTGCTAAGTTACAAGTGCTACTTATATACTTAGTCCCAATGCTGTGGCTAAGAGAAGAGTAAACCCTAATTTTCTTAAAGTAGATGTGGCACTGTTACAACCCTTTGATGCTTTGAAATGCATACGTCAGAATCCATGCCTCGGGGTGTGTGCCCTAGACCTGGGGAAATCCCTAAAAGGTCCTTGAGTTAGGGTTGAGAAGTGGAGAGCCCGAGCTTTACAGGGCTGGCTTTTGCATTTCACTTCTATCGCGCAATAAGCACAGTGTTTTCGGGGTAGAGCTTGGCGTGGAATATTACTGTCTTACACAGAAGAACTTTAGATGATCATGCAGTTGCTTCAACTGTGAATGCACTCGTGTAGAAGAACTTTCAGTGCATTGATTGCTCACGCAGAAGAGCTTCAGAAACATCACTCATGGGGTACTCGCACAGATTCCTTTCGCATCTTACTCGGTATAGACTTAGACTTTTAGGCATGTGCGAGCTGTGCGAGAGCTAAGCAAGAGGTTTTGTGGGCGCCTCTCTCCTCCAAAGTCACGCAAGAACTGTGTGAGGTATATTTAGTGTGCGAAAGCTCCATGAGTTTCTCCATATAATGCTTGCAGCTGAAGTGCGTGACTGCTGCGCGAGAGCTTCTTTGTAGTAACTCCCACCATTTGAACTGCATGACTTCTTCGCGATCTCTATTACACTGCATGTCTTAGTTGTGCGAGGGAGCTCTGCCAGTGACTTGAACAGCGCGAGGTTGCACCTCAGGTGAGTGAAATAGGTCCCTGGCTCCTCTGCTGCTATGCACATGCTTCTGTTGCAGCTCCCTCCATTCTCACCTATTCTTTTAATATTTGCTAGACTTTCTGGTTCTAGTATGACATGCACATTAGTCACCATGGTGTGTACCACCATGGTGGTCCATCATTTTCTGGGTCAGCTGTCATCGTTTGCTTGAAATCTCTCTCTTCTTAGCATCAAAAGTACAGACTTTGTGTTAAGCTGCACACTTTATTCTTAACTACAAAACAAGCTAAAAAGAAGTTATTAGTGGGTTTCAAGGTCCAGCAAAGGCTAGGTTAAGAGGTGAAAAGTGGTACTTTTCAGTGATTAACACACCCCCAAACCTAATCTTTGCCAGTCCCTGAGCAAAGTAAAACATAAACAGCTACTCTAAGAATATTAATGTCACTTTCGTAGGGAGCACGAATGCATTTAGCTTATCCATTAAGCCTTTTAAACCCCTAGGTTATCCCTAGTGGAGGAGTGAAGTCTTCTGAGGGTTTTCAGTGAAGGTACCCACAAACTTCTCAATAAAATAGTTAACAAAAGTGCAAATAGTCAAGTCAGCTGTCAATAAATAGAGCATTAGCCCACCTTTGATCTAGAGTGTGAGAAATTTGGACACACGATATGCACAGACATTTAATCATCACAACTTTTACATAAATGCACATCATTTCTAATTAGTTCACAACAAAGGAAAAAACAACACTTGTATATCCGTACTGAGCTCACCATTAATTAAAAATTAGGTTCTAGGCCATTCCCCAATACATTCAATATCAGACCTAATGCTCACCAGGGCAATCTCTCATACAGAACTTTGAGGGTTTTCCTTTTCTCACAAGCTCAAGAGCAGTAACAGATCCCCTAATGGGACTGTAAGCATGAGCATAGGTAAAGCTACTAAATTCTGGCATCATTGGCTAATCCTCACCATAGATTGGACAACCCCTTATCTCCACATAACAACTCATTCAACTTAGGATCACAAGGTCTTTGACTGGGTTATAATGTGGCTTATGGGTGTAGGTTATAAAGAATGGAAGGGTGAAAAGGGATGCAAAATTGAGAAATCAGTAAGTGAAGGAAATGATTCATGACTTCACCTCATTTAGTTCAACATCTTTCATCTTCTTTGAATTTTTTTCTTTTTCAGACTTGAAGTGGCTAGCTTCTCCTCCTATTTTTGATTTTTTCACTGAAATTTCCTCTTGACTCCTCTCTATTCCTTTTCATTATTATTTTCTTTTTTTTTTATACATTTTTCTTTTTGTTTTTGGTTTTATTTTTCTGGATTGCCACCTCTTTCCTTAGTTGCTACACTGCTATCCTCTTTTTTTGGTGTTTCTTCTCCATCCTCCCAATGTTGACCCTAGCTTGTCCCTCTTTAACTCTTTCTCCTTTACCTTTTGACTTCTCAGAGTGAGGGTAGGTTTAATTCAGGTCCATAGGTTCAGGTACATGTACTCAGGTGTATTTTGAAGAAAACTGGAAATTAAGGCTCAAGGGGTGTATGCACAAGGGCAGTTGATTAGGGGTTGGTCTATTTAAGCTCAAACTATCCAAGAGAAGGCCCTGATCCTTTCCTAACTTTCATGAGTATTGTAGGTTGTTTCAACTTCGATATGCCTAACTTCTAGTGAGGGCATTGACTCAGCCAGTCCTTAGAGTAGAAAGAGTTACCTCAGTCACTCCTCAAAGAAAGGAAAAAATAAAATTGTAGGCCCGAATCTCACTAGTTATGGCCTTCCATTGAATTCTTAGGCATGTCCTTACCTTTTTCTCTCCTTAATGGTTCACCAAGTACTGAAATAAGTGAGTTTTTTTGGTGTTCACCTCATGAAAATGCTAGAGTTTAAAGTTTGTAATTCCTAAAGGTCTGTAAAATATTTTTAAGTTTCTTATTTTTCAATGTCTCTTAGGTGAACATAACTCCATTTCTATCACACTCATTTGATTATGTTGCACTTAGGTTAACTGCATCATTGGACAAACCTTGTCACACCCCCAAACCTATGAGGAGCAGTATCCTCATTGCTTCAAAAAGAAGAGGGTATGTGCAGCAAGGAACAAAGAAAAATAACATAAAAGAAAACAAAGAAAAATAAGACACAAGGCACACACAATTAAACTAAACCACACAAACTAGTTAAGAAACATAAATGGAAAGCAAATAGACAAAAAGAGAATTTCATTACTGCAGCAAAGAAACATGTGTATACACAGTAAATCCTAACTAAGTACAGGTGCACAACTAATCATCTAAGTGTCTGCTGGTTCATCCTTAATTTTTATTCCTTTTTCTTTATCTTTCTCCACAGCAGCAGCAATGGCTTGTGCAGGCACAACAGTATCAGAAGGTACTGTCCCAATCAATTGAGCAAGTTTTCTTTCCAAGATTTCAACCTTCTTTTTAGCCAATTTAGTTCTGGCGGCATAGAGCTCCCTGAACTCCTTTGAGATAGCCAACCTTTTCTCAAACCCATCAGCCCTCATTTTTTCTATTGCAATAGTCATCTTTTCCGGTGCAGCCATACGCTCTTGAGCTCCATATATACGCAACATTCTTTTTTAGCCCTTCACTATTCTTTTCAGTTGCATGTCAGACTCTAACTTCATTAGATGAATCTTTGCTTCATAAGGCCCCCTAATTGAAGTTCTAATATCAGCCATCCCTCGAATAATATCCTCTTTTAGGTAATGATTAGATTGCATTGCATGAAGGAGGGTAGAGTATAGGGGTATAGAAAAGGAAGAGGCATGAACCAAGGGCTATTCCTCACTTGAAGAAGGGCCAGCCAAAAATAGAAAAGGGGTGGGCTGGGAAATTTCAGACGGAGGCTGAGGTTGGGGCTCCAGTTCAGGTTCTGTTTGGATTGATTTGGAAGAGGTAGATATTAAGTCATCCACATCTGTCACAACATCAGAGGTAGCTACAACAGGTGGGAGTTCTAGGATAGGTTCAGGGTCAGTTTGTGTAAAGACTTCAGTAAAAGTAGGGAGGGGTGTGGGTATAGCTGAAGTTAAGGATTGGGGAAAAGGGAGAGGAGTAGGTGAAGGTGTGGTGGTAGGGATAGTTGGTGAGTGTGATGGTTGGGGTAAAGTGGCCAAGGTTGATTAGATGGCTTGTAGGCTAGGCTCAAGGTAGGCCTGGTTTTATAGAGTGGAGGTAATAGATTGAATATAGGCCTGAATGGATGATTTGGATTTAGGTATTGGCCACCATATATGAGTGAAGGGAGAGTAGGAGGTTCAGGATTTGGGATAATAGACCAGGTATGGTAGTTGGTGTGGGTTGAATAGGTGAAACTGATTGAAAGGGGGAAGTGGGTCTATGAGTGAAAGTAGTAGGTTGTGGTGGTGTAGGTCCAAATTGGTGGTGTGGTGATGAGTGATGTGGAGGGTCAATGTGAGGGGGGGTGAGGTGAGCCTGGGAGAGGGGTGTACTCATAGTTAATGTCTCCTAGTATAGAGGACATTATAGTTGAGTACCTTTCTCTTGTAACTGGGTCATGGTCATGGGATAAGGTCTCAAATGGAATGGATTGGTCGAAGGGTTCAACTGGGTCAGGTATAAAGGGTGTGGAAGTTTCAGTGGGCTGGGATTGGTGTAGTGGGGAGCTGTGTGGGATTTTAGGTGTAGGAGGTTTTGGTTCAAAGGTATGTGTTGTGACAAATGGTGGGGAAGTGTCAATAGGCTGAGGTGGGGTTTCAAAGGTATGGATTTCAGGTTCAGAAGTTGTTGGTATTGGGAATGGTATAGTTGTGGTATCAGGGAGTGGAGTGGTTTGGAAAATATAGGTGGGTTTGTGCTTAGTGGTGGTTTTGGAAATTGTTCTTTTCTTATGGTATGGGGTTTTTACAGGTGGGCTTGGGTGGGCTGAAAAGATAGATAAGGGTACAGAAATGAGTAAGGTGTGAGTGGTTATGATGGTTTGTCGTGAGATTGAGGTGGTTGTGGTGCTTGGTGAGATAGGTCAGGGTAAGGGTACTGGATTTGTGTGGGGCTGTAAGGTCTGAGTTGAGGTAGGGATTGGTATGGGCATGGACATGGGAGGTAGGATAATGGAAGAGGAAGTAATGGTTGTGCTGGCTGGAACATGTGAAGTGGAGGATGCAGCAGCAGCTACTTCTTGAATGGTGGGGGTTGCTTCTCTCAGTAACTCCTCCTTGCTCTTCTTTCGCTTAGCAATCATGGTGTCACTAATACCCCATTGCTTCTTTCCACTCTTCTTAGGATTCAGAGTGACAATCTCCTCATTTCTCTAAAAGGGGCATCCTCTAAGCTGCAGTAAGGTTGTAATAAGCCTGCTGTAAGAGAGTGAGTGGGGTTTCTTATTGATTTTTATCTTCTAAAAAAGGTCCTTTATCCCTTCAAAAATTAACTTGACAACATCCAAGTAATGGCCCTTGTGAAATGAGAAAAGGTGATCAGCTATGGGGGGCCTCCTCTCCTGCTCATGACCAGAGCAGTAAACATTTTTCCTCAACACTCCATCCATGAATCAGAGGTTGGGGTGCAAGTCCCTCTTCCTGATTGAGTCTCCTGAGGTTGTGACTCCTCTAGTTAACTCTTTTGCAATCTCTATGATGGTGGCTATCAAAGGTGGACCCAAGCCCCATTCAGGGCTATAGCTGGCTGGTATCCCCACTATTTCTGCAATGGTAGTCTGGTTGAATAACATTTCAAAATTATCAATTAGCACCAGCAGTGCTGGGTTCCCATCATTCCCAGTTTTGAGCCTAATGTTTTGGTAAAATAATTGCACTAGTCGTGGGAAGACTGGCTGCATTGGGGGCCTTAACAAGGGTAGGAGCTTTGCCTTGGTCAGGTATTCAATCGTGGAAGAGGACTTAGGCAGCTCCTCAAAATAAACTTTATCAAATATTATCTCGGCCTCCAATTTAATTGCTGCAACAAAATCAGATGGGGCCCTGAGGTATTCATTGTTTTCTTCCTCTTCATCCTCAGGGACCTCAAGGATTATGTCCTTACCCATTTTCTGCTTCTTCTTTGACTTCTCATGACTTTTAGAAGGACAGTGCTTTTTGGCCCTCTTTTTTAGGGTAAATTTCTTTTTAGAATGGTGGGCAGCTAAGGGCACACTTTGCAGGTGGGGACACCTCAGAGGTCTCCAGTGTGGAAGCCTCAGCAATCCTTGTACATTTTCTAGTGGCCACAGGGCTGCCACTTACAGAAGGGTTCAACATAGCAGTTAAGGTAGTGATGAATTTTGAACCCGCGGCCATGGGTGCTCAATTTGTCCAAACTAGGGTTTGAAACTCTCAGATTATGCAATGCACACTTGGTACAACGGCAGCACCAAAATTTCTCCCCTCTTAACTCTAAATTATCATCCAATGAAATCAACAGAGAGAGAGATGGAGATCTTACCACGTGAAGCTAGGGTCCCTGCTAAAATGTCAGTCAACGGTCCAAACTCCCCCAAACCTAGTTCAAAATGACCAGGAGCTAATGGGGAACAAAAATGTAAGAGGACACTAGCTGAAGTTGAGTGGCAATGGTATTATGGAAGAAAGAAGAAAAAGGGGAAAGTGCAAATGCACAGAGAAAATTAGGGTAAAAAGATATAATGAAGAAGATGGAGCAATTTGTAGAGTTTATAGACCTAAACCCGTGCTTCGCACAGCTGTTTCTATGCTCTCACGGAGTATGTTCATCACACAATAGACAATTAACTCCGTGAGAACTTCAATTGCGACGAAAAACACATTTAGGAACAAGTGCACGAAACGGCTGTTCCTCTTTCACACAGCTGGAGTAGCGGGTCACGCGAGTAATAAAAAGGTAGTCTTAAGCACCTCGCAGGGTTTGCTATCAGGCTGCAGCACAAGTCTTTATGCTCACAGAGCTGAAACTCCATGAGAAAGCTTCAAGCAGCTTGTGAGCTTGAAATATGGGCCATTGGGCTACGCTAGAGGGCCACACATAAGCTTTTCTCTGGGCTGGTGCCCTGGCCTGTGCATGTGCAATACCATGCACCAATTAAGTGTGCATCAACTCCACTTCATGACATGTATTCCATTCCATCACGACAGTCAAGATACCCTTTATCAATATTGCAACATCACAAATTCAGAAATCTAAAGATAGGCATCCAGATCAAATTCATGCAATGTGATATGAGAGTATCTCAACTAGCAGCAAAAATCATGAACATCAACATTTAGATGACAAATGTGCACTTGCACTCAAAACAAAACCAAACGACATCAAATCAAACACACAAACAAAGTATTATTATCCTAAAATTAGTACTTGAAAAGGTTCTAAACAACACAAAACAAAACAGACAGTCAATATATATGGTACACATTTTTTTTAGTTCTTTAGCACTCACCCTCATTCCTTGTTACTCCAATGACCACCTCAGTTGCCTTGGCCTACTGAACCATCATCCTCATGGAAAGGGGATGCATCTACAATCATGCACTTTGTACCACTTTCAGTATTCAGGTCCCAAGCCAGCAATATTGAAAGTGGTACAAAGTGCCTAAAATTGGTCAATATGCTTGTAAGGATCTTCCTTACTAAGCACATTAAAGGATGGCAGCATATTAATGGTGGAGGCTATTATTTCACAGTTTCCTTCCACTGAAGGGAATTGAATGCAGAAGGGAGAAGTGTACTCCCCAGGTGCATTGTACTCTTTCAAGGTTCACTGCCTCTCAGCCATGGTAGCTAGCTCAGTTTCAATAGTAGGGCCCTATGTGGTGTTTCTTGATATGAGGATCCTTTCCACTTCAGGATTTGGAGGTTCCAAATCAGATTTTAGGGACCTCCTTCCAAGCATACACCACCAACTCAGCAAGTAAGGAAAATGCTTACAGCACCTAAAGAATTTCTAAACTAAAATAACAACCAAGCTACAACAATTACTAAACAAATTACACTACATGAACTACAAGAAATTCAACATCAAGGGACTATGTTTAGGGTAAAAGAAGTGCAAACAGAGCTAGCTAGACTCTCATTGCAGCTCTAGCTTTTCCCTTCTACTGGTGTCTAATTCTGTAAAATTCATAAAGAGTCAGTAGCAATTTTATCCTACTATGGCACAACTACAAAGAATTCTCTAAAGTATAATATAAGACAATATAATACAACTCAGGTCTACTAAAAAGATCAATATCCCCGGCAGCGGTGCCAAAAACTTGTTGTCTATTTTCTCCAGACTTCCTTTATTTATTACGAGTGTGCTTGCTTATTGTGTGGTGAGAACAAATAATAAAAGAAATAATGTAAAGAAAAATAAAGATGATGGCAACAACACAACTAAAGAAATCCTAAGCCTGCAAGATCCAGGGCTATTGTATCATGTTTTGATGAGTAAGAGTTTGTCCCACAGAGAAGTTGATCTAAACCCAAAATGGGCTATAATAGTAGGCCTCTAGATCTGACTACAGATCTGGCAATCCTAAAGAAAAGGTGTTGGGTGTCACTCCTACACTAAATTATCTAAAGAAAGAAATAAAGTGCAGTCCTATCCTAAGAAAGGGTTATAAAGAATAGGATGGTGGAGTGTTAAAATAAGAATAAAAAGGGTGAGAAGTAAACATCTTAGGTTACAGATTTATTTAGTTAAGCAACTCAGATTTAGGGCTCTCTCTGCAGCAAGTCATTGCCGAAGTGCTATTACTAACCTCAACAATGTGGAAGTATCCAACTTAACCCATGCCATTTGGGGTGCCCCTAAGACTATAGTCTGTCCACTCAAATGGTCACAAACTATCCTATAGAGTCTGTCAAATCCCATTGATCAAGCCAGAAGTTGCTGATTTAATCCAGAGGAGTAAGCTGATCAAACATCATCCAGGGAATCAGATCGGGCCATGAATACCATTGCAGCACTATATTTGTCAGTGTTACAAGCTCTCCAGATCTGTGCACAGATCTGGCTGACATTCATAGGGGTATTAAACCAAGGGGAATCAGATGGTAAGCAGTAGATCTACTAGAAATTGAATGGGTTATTTCCCAAAGCATGGATCCTATAGACATCTAAGGAAACCATAAGATCTTTAGATTTAATTAAACTTTTAATCAATAAGTTATTGCCTAGAAATAGCTTGCAATACAAATATCCTCATAGCTACAATCACTATAAAGAAGCTAACATCTGATAGCGATAAAGTAAAATAGAAGGGAGTCTGTTCCTGCACAATCTCTCACTAAGCTATAAGTCCCAGTGCAGAGAAGAAGAATCCATCTCAGATCTATGACCAAGTTTGCCCTAGGGCGATAGTCTTTCCACTCAAATGGTCACAGGTTATCCACAGAGGCTCCCTTACCCACAAATACAAAGATAGAAGATAAAAACTGTTGTTTGCAACCATGGCCCCAAGGCATCACACTCAAGCTTCCATGGGCCTTTCAATAAGCTCAAATCCTAAATATATGCTATAGCCTGAACAGAACTATGGACAAATAGAAAAATAATAGATTGAGTAAGTATTCAAATAAACATGCCATTGATTTGGTGTCATTAACAATGAAATCCCTCAAGGCAACAACCTTGTGCACAACAGCTCAACACCGAGTCCCAATGTTTACTGAACTATTACAAAACTTACATAAAACTATACATAAATGCTTACCAAAGGTTTAGCCAGCAAGTGATGAGTTAGGAGAGAAGAAAAAATAGAAAAAGAGGTGATCAAACCCTAACCCTAACCCTAGCCCTAGCCTACTTGAGCTCTTAGCCGACAGAGGTTGAAGGAGAAGGCCAATGATGATTTACTAAGTTATAAGTGTTGCTTATATACTTAGTCCCAATGTTGTGGCTAAGAGAAGAGTAAGCCCTAATTTTCTTAAAGCAGACATGGCACTATTACAACCCTTGGATGCTTTGGAATACGTGCATCAAAATCCATGCCTCGAGGTGTGTGCCCTAGACCTGGGAAAATCCCTAAAAGGTCCTTGAGTTAGAGTTGAGAAGTGGAGAGGCTGAGCTTCACGGGGCTGCCTTTTGCATTTCACTTCTATCGTACACAGTATGCAAAGTGTTAGCGGGGTAGAGCTTGGCGTGGAATACTACTGTCTCTCATAGAAGAACTTTGGATGATCGCGCGGTTGCTTCAGCTGTGAATTCACTCACACAGAAGAACTTTCAATGCATTGATTGCTCATGCCAAAGAGCTTCAGAAACTTCACTTGCGAGGTATTCGCGCAGATGCCTTTCACATCTCGCTCGGTATAGACTTAGACTTTTAGGCGCGCGCGAGCTACACGAGAGCTAAGCGAGAGGTTTTCTGGGCATCTCTCTCGTCCAGAGTCACGCAAGAACTACGCGAGGTATATTTAGTGTGCAAAAGCTCCATGAGTTTCTCCATATAATGCTTGCAGCTGAAGTGCGCGACTGCTGCGCGAGAGCTTCTTTGTAGTAACTCCCGCCATTTGAACTGCGCGACTTCTTCGTGATCTCTGTTACACTACATGTCTTAGCTGTGCAAGGGAGCTCTGCCAATAACTTGAACAGCGCGAGGTTACCCCTCAGGTGCACGAAATAGGTCCCTGGCTCCTCTGCTGCTATGCACATGCTTCTGTTGCAACTCCCTCCATTCTCACCTATTCTTTTAATATCTGTTGGACTTTCTGGTTCCAGTATGACATGCACATTAGTCACCATGGTGTGTATCACCAAGGTGGTTCATCATTTTCTGGTTCAGCTGTCATCTTTTGCTTGAAATCTCTTTCTTCTTAGCACCAAAAGCACAGACTTTGTGTTAAGATGCACACTTTATTCTTAACTACAAAATAAGTTAAAAAGGAGTTATTAGTGGGCTTCAAGGTCTAGCAAAGGCTAGGTTAAGAGGTGAAAAGTGGTACTTTTCAGTGATTAACATACAGTACCAAATCAGTCTCCAATAGGTGCAAAATGTAGCTTTTGAGGAATTGAAGCACTTAGAGCAAGGGCACAGTGAGTAGGGTTGGAACCAGTGAGGCAGAGGAAGAAGAAAGAAATGGAAATCGACAGAGAGAAAAATAAGCTCAGATACAAGTTGTTGAATGGCTAAATGGAGTTGTCGATATGTTTAAAATGACGAAAATTGAGTTTCAACAAAATTGGGACAAGGTGTCGACAGGTTGATACGACCTGTCGAAAAGTGAAAATTGACTGATGGACTCGAGAGGTTCACTCAATCCTGTTGACTGGTTCAAGGCTTAAGGAAAAAATATCACTTCAAGAGGTTCACAGAATCTCTCAACAGGTACTCTGAACCTGTCGATACTATACTCAAAAACCTTTAGAACCTGTCAACAAGTTCATAGATCCTATCGACAATCATCTTTACTCCTTCAAAAGCTGTCGGTAATTGACTTAAACCTCTCGACAGGTCCCAGATCTTGTCGAAATGCATATTGGGAACCTTTAGAGCCTGTCATAATATTCTCCACTCCTCTCAACAGGTAGTTTCTTAGTTCAAACATATTTCTACTCAGCTCCTAGTCCATCTGCCACACAAATTTATCAAATCTCCTCAACTCCTATTCATTTCTCCAGCCTTGCAGTTGATGACACATGCTTCAAATAATTTACGAAGGACTCATGATTTGTAAATGCAAACATCAAGCGCAATTGGCAACCATATTTACAATGCCAACCAGATTTAAAACAAAAACAGTAATACACACTAACAAAAATAGCAACTATGATACATAGTATACATTGTTGAGAATCAATCACATTTTTGGTGGTTTTTGGAGGTGGATGGTCACCACAGGCTCCACCACATTATCAATAAAAAGTTTGAACCTTTGACCATTTACCTTCATTATCCTACCATCTTTGAGATCCTTGATTTCAACAGCTCCATTGGGGATACATGCTTTACCATGTAAGGTCCATCCCATCTGGATCTCAACTTACTTGGAAAAAATTTCAATTTAGAGTTGAATAACCATACCTTGCTGCCAGCTGTGAACTCTTTCCTCAGAAAATGCTTGTCATAGAAGGCTTTGGTTCTCTCTTTATAGATCCTAGCATTGGAGTATGTTTCCAATCTTAGCTCTTCCAGCTCTGACAGCTGGAGCCTCCTGTGCATGCCAACAGAAGTTAGATCAATGTTCAATACTTTAACAGCCCAATAGGCTCTATGTTCTAACTCTACTGGCAAGTGACAAGCCTTGCCATACACCAGTCTGAAAGGGGACATACCAATTGGTTCCTATAAGCCCATAATGCATCATTAAGCCTCATGGCCCAGTCCTTCCTATCTGTCCTAACTGTCTTCTCTAGGATATGCTTTATCTCCCTATTTGAGATTTTAACCTACTCACTAGTCTGAGGGTGGTAGGGAGTTGCAATCCTATGTGTAATAAAATACTTATTGGGCAAGCTCTCAAAATTTTTGTTACAGAAATGGCTGCCCCCATCAATGATGATGGCTCAAGGGGTGCCAAATCTTGAGAAGATATTTTCTTTAATAAATTTTAAGACAACCTTATGGTCATTAGTCCTTGTGGCAATAGCTTCCACCCATTTGGACACATAGTTCATTGCCACAAGGATAAAACTATACCCATATGAAGAAGAAAAAGGGCCCATAAAATCTATTCCCTAGATATCAAAAAGTTCAACAAGTATAGGCTGTAGAGGTATGGAGTTTCTTTTGGAGATACTTCCCATCTTTTGGCACCTTTCACAAGCTTTACAATGCTGCCATGCATCCTTGAAAAGACTGGGCCAATAAAATCTACTTTGGAGCATCTTGGCAGCAGTCTTATTCCCACTGAAGTGGCCTCAATAAGCCTGTTCATGACACATGGTTAGTATGCTATGGAAATCCTCATCAGGGACATCTCCTCGCAACTTGGTCTGTACAATGCTTGAACAGGTATGGATCCTCCCATATGTAATGTCTGATCTATGAAAAGAACAGTTCCTTGTACATTTTGTTCCAATGTGGGGAAATCTTACCCACAACAAAGTAATTCATAATGTTCGCAAACCCAGGTGTAAGGGTACAGATAGTGAACAACTGCTTATCAGGGAAAGAGTCATTGATAGGCAGCCGATCAAACTCCTCAGTTAAGATCCTAGATAAGTTGTCTACAACCACATTTTCAACTCCTTTCTTATCCTTAATTTCAAGATCAAACGGAGGATCCGTCTGATTAATCTTGGCTTAGCATCCTTTTTTGACAAAAGATACTTCAAGGCTGAGTAGTCAGTGAACACCACTATCCTAGATCTCAACACATAAGACCTGAATTTCTCTAAAGCATAGACAATTGCCAATAATTCTTTCTCAGTTATGGTGTAATTTAATTGAGCATCAATCATGGTTTTGCTTGCATAAGCAATCACAAAAGGGGCCTTATCCTTCCTTTGTCCCAAGACTGCACCAATAGCAAAATCTGATGCATCACACATCAATTCGAATGGCAAAGAAAATCAGGTGCTTGAAGGATAGGTGCAGAGGTTAAACAACCATTCAAAAGCACAAAGGCATGGAGACATTTATCATCAAACTCAAAGGGAACCTCTTGGCACAACAGGTGACAAAGAGGTTTTGTGATCTTACTAAAATCCTTGATGAATCTCCTATAGAACCTAGCATGACCCAAGAAAGATCTTACTTGTTTCATAGTTTTTGGTGGGAGTAAGTGTGCAATCAGATCAATTTTAGGCTTGTCTACCTCAATGCCTCTATGAGAAACCACATGGCGAAGGACAATGCCTTGATTGACCATGAAATGGCTCTTTTCCTAACTTAACACCAAGTTGGTTTCCTCACATCTCTGCAATACAAGGTTGAGATGGTGTAGATATTGGCTAAAGTTGTCCCCAAAATAGAGAAATCATCCATGAATAGCTTTAAAAACTGATCAATCATGTCAAAAAATATAGCGTACATGCACCTTTGAAAAGTTGTAGGGGCATTGGACAGTCCAAATGGTATCCTTCTATAGGTAAAGTAGCCAAATGGGCATGTGAAAGTTATCTTTTCTTGTTCTTGTGGATAAATAGGAATTTGATTATACCCAGAATATCCATCAAGAAAATAATAGAAAGCCTTACCCGCCAACTTATCCAAAATTTGGTCAATGAAGGGTAAAGGAAAGTGGTCTTTTCTGGTTTTCAAATTGAGCTTTCGATAGTCTATACACACCCTCCAACCTGTGATTTCCCTAGTTGGAACAAGCTCACCAGAATTAGTTTTAATCACGGTAATTCCAGATTTCTTAGGGACCACCTGAGTAGGTGCCACCCACTCGAAATCGAAAATTGGGTAGATGACTCCAGCATCTAACAATTTGACTACTTCTTTCATTACCACTTCTTGCATGTGGGGGTTAAATTTTCTCTACATTTCTCTAGAGGGTTTGGAACCCTCTTTCAGGTATATTTTATACATGCACATAGCAGGGTTGATACCTCCAAGGTCAGCAATAGTCCAGCCTATTGCTCTCTCATGCTTCTTTAAAACTCACAACAGTTCTTCCTCTTGCTCATTAGTGAGAGAGGAAGAAATGATCACTGGAAATTTTTGATTTTCCTCTAAAAGAACATATCTCAAGGTCTTAGGCAATTGTTTCAACTCTACATCTTGTGGACATATGAGAGAAGCCAACAAAGGTGCCTTTGATGGTGGTGGAAGAGGCAATACAGTAGGTTTCCAACGAGGGTACCTTGTTGCTGGCCCCATATTAGAAAGTAGGGTTTTCACCTCTTCAACCATGAGTGTGGGGGCCTTCTCTTCCACAATCTCTCACCACACATTGTCGAAAACATCAAAAAAATTATCACCATGCAGTAGCTTGGGCAAAGTCTCTTCCACAAGCTCATCAAAAACATCAATTGAAAAGCAATCCTCACTATCCAAGTGAGGTTAATTGGTTGTATTGTAAACATTCAATTTCACTTTTATGTTGCCAAATGACACCTCCATTACTCTTGATCTATATTGAATATAAGCATTGGCTGTGGCCAAGAAGGGCTGCCAAAAATCACAGGAATAGAAGTGGTGCACTTGCTTGGCTCCATGTCAAGCACCAGAAAATTTGTTGGATAGAAAAACTTATCAACCCCAACTAATACATCCTCTATCATTCCCACAGGCCTCTTCTCAGATCTATTAGCTAGTTGTAGCACCACATGTGTGGGCTTCAATTCTCCCAAGCCTAACTTCTCATAAACTGAATATGGAAGTAGGTTTCTAGCCCCCAGATCAAACAAGGCCTTCTCAATGGTATGATTCCCAATGATGCAGGGGATTGTGAGAACTCTAGGGTCTTGCAGCTTAGTTAGGGTTGCAATGGATAACACTTGGTCCCTTTTCTCGGTATAAAAGACCTTCTTGGATAGGTGTATCCTAGACTATCTTTTGTAGGTGCACAATTCTTTCAAGAACTTTGCATAGGTTGGAACTTGCTTGATAACATCAAGTAAAGGTAAGTTGATCTTTACTTGTTTAAATGTTTCCATCATCTCCTCAACCTTAGCATTCCCCTTATCGAAAGGGAAAGGTGCTTGAATGGATTAGAAAATGGCAAATGGGGGACTGATCTCCCATTTGTTACCTTAGTAAGCTCATCAGATTTTTCTTTATTTTTGTTTTTAGTTTTTTCTTGGGGTACATCCACAGTCCCTTTATTTTTTATATACTGCTCCTGTTGCATATCTTTAGGGGTTGTTCTTTCATTGATTGGACTATTCTCAGGCTCAAAACCAACCTGATTATCTACCAGCGTTCCACTCCTCAAAGTGGTGACAGATTTGGCTTCTTTATGGGAAGAAGTCTCACCCACCATGTACTGTCCTCTTGGGTTATTCATGTGCTGACTTGGTAGTCTTCCCTCCTCTCTCTTAGTTAAAGTGTTAGATAGCTGACCAAGGTGGTCCTGTATCTTTTAATACTTTGGCTATGAGAGTTGACAGTTTGTGACAAAGGGCCTAAATTCTGTAGTGCAGCCAGAACTTGCTCTTCAAATGTGAGGGATCTAGTGGGTGTTGGGGCTGGTGCACTTTGCTGCACAGGTTGAGCCATTGGTTGGCCATAGGCTGCTGGTAATTAGGCATTCCTATATGGCATCAGATATTGTTGTGACTGCTGCAGCTGATTTGGGAAGGTATCTTGTCTCCACCTCAAATTGGGGTGATTTCTCCATTGATAACCAACAATAGGCTGTTGTCCATAGGACAGAGCAGCATTCACATGTTCCATCACAAAGTCTAGAAATTGGGCAGCAGAGGGGCATTCCTCAAGGGAGTGAGTGGGGGACTGACAGATCACACTTGCCTCCTCCACTTGGGCAGCCATTAGAGACTACATTGCTCCCATGAGCTTATCAAGATTTTGAGTTAAGCTGTCCACTTTCCTTTCCAAATCATTGTATCTACTCACCTCATACATTTTCCCTCTTGCAGTGGTCTCTCCCACCAATCTAACAAGGGTCTCAAGGTCTCTTGACAATGTCTCCCTTTGCATGGAGTTTTCACTAATGATATCAAACAATTCCTAAGCCTCATCAGCTGTCTTGTGGAGGTATGTACCACCACATGAGGCATCAACCATATCCCTGCTCTTGGGATCAATTCCTTGATAGAAACTTTGGATAAGTTGCCATTCAGGAATTTGGTAATGAGGACATTGCTTCAAGAGTTCTTTAAATCTCTCCCATGCTTGAGCAAATGAAATAATGCTCTTCCTCAACTGACTTGTTTTGGACATGGAGAAAAACTTAGCTAAGAACTGACATTGAAGGTCATTCCAAGACTAAATACTATTGGTTGGAAGCATTGACAACCAAGTTCTAACTCTATCCTTTAATGAAAATGGAAAGAATCTCACCTGGTTGCTTCCTCTCCTAAACCTGCAATGTTGAAGGAAGTGCACAGTCCTAGAAATTCATCAATGTGCTTATATGGATCTTCTTTACTCAGGTCATGGTATGAGGGTAGCATCTGTATGATGGAGGATTTGATCTCATAGTTCCCTTGAACAACAGGAAATTGAATACAGAAGGGAGAATTGTAAACCCCTGTTGCATTAAATTCCTTCAATGTTCTAAGTTGCTCACCCATTGCAGAGCTGTTAGAATCAACCACATGTGTGTGTATGGGTTGCTTAGGTCTGAGAAGTCTCTCAACTTTAGGATCCAAGGGAGCAATCTCATGATTAAGAGATCTCCTCCCAAGCATACACACAATAAAAATACAGGACAATACAAAGAATGACAGCACAGAATTAAGCAAAACAAATTCACGAACACACAACTAATGTTGTAAATCTAAAAACTACAGATTTAGAAATATAAACAAAGTTAAGAAATGCAAACTTAAGCACAACTTGCTCCTTAAATTGGCACAAACTTAAGCACAACTTGCTCCTTAAATTGGCATAATGCTCCTTTCAACACAACAAATTTGGATCTGCAATCACAAAATTAAACTACACAAAACTACAGCAGTAATTAGTCAAACACAAAATAGGCAATAAAAATATAAATCTAAAATGAGAAAAACTTAGATCTACCACTCTTAAAAAACACAGATCCCCGGCAGCGGGGCCAAAAACTTGTTGTCTTGCTTACCTTACAATTATAAAATAGTTAAAACAACAAATTAAATGAATAGACTACATTAAGTGGGCTTAAGGCAAGCAAGTAGTCCTGCAAGAATCAGGACTATTGCAGCAAGCTTTAATAGGTAAGTCAGGGTATGTCCATAGGGAAATATGATTAAACTATGGTAAATCTCTAGATCTATGATAGATCTGGCACTCTATCCTAATTTAGACTAAATCAAAATAGGAAGGAGGAGAGGTTTCTAAGATTTGCCACTTTCATAAGAACTACAAAAATCAAAAGAAAATTGATCCAGAACTGATTAAACTTAGATTCAAGGGAATGGAAAAGATTAAAATCAAAAGGTGGAGAGCAGCAGCTAGGGATTTTGGTCTTTACTGAAAATCAATTGGATCAAAGGCAATGTAGATGACAGATTTGCTACAATCCTTCATCTAGCTACAAGCTCAGATGCAAGGTATAAGAATCTAATCTCAACCAAAGTATTGAACCAATCCTAATGATATGATCAGTCCATTTGTAGTGGCCACAGGTTATCCCAGAGATTATTCCAATCCAATGATCTTGAATAGAACAAGTAAGCTATTACAGATGTTGTGGGTGCCAGGCTACAAGATCAAGCATCCATAGGAATATCTAATCCAAGGAAATCAAATACGAAAAAGTAAAATATAGATCATAATCACCTTTAAAAACCACAATTACATTATAATAATATAATTTACAATCCTATTGTGCTCAGATCTGTAATCTGTGCAACATATAATCCATCTATACAGCCCCTAAAACTTTCGATTTACAGCTCTCAACCTCACCCTAACTACTGAAGGGGTTTAGCCAACCATCATTAGCTGAAAAGAGAATGGGGGTAGAAGGAAGAGAGAGGGAATTTTTGGAGGGAAATCAAATTTGGCTCTGGTTCTCCCAATTTCTGGATGCCAGCTCTGTAAATTTTTCAAGCTTTTATACTCTTCTCCTCTCCTCTCAGATTTGTTTCAACCAATCAGAGCTTAAGAGAATAATTTAGTTATTCTGAGCTATTGATGTGGCTGATTTCTCTTCTAGAAGCTCTTTCCCCATTAGTCCAAAATAGGTAGACCCTGTGATGCGGTTAGGGTTCCCATTCATGCTTAGTGGTGTTCCAAAAATACCCCCAAGGGTCATTAACATGCCTTAGAACTCGTGCATAGGATCCTGAAGTTGGCAGCTGCAGTGAAAGGAACTGAGAAGTTCCTAATTCAATTGTCAAGAGGTTCGGGGAACCTCTAGACAGGTTATAGAAAATCCTATCGACATCTTTGTAAAGCTCCCATTGAGCTTTTGATAGGTTGATTGAACCTCGCGAGGATGAGCGTGGCTTCAGGTAAGTTGTCGATAGGTTTAAGACTCAAATGGTCGACAGGTTGGAAGCTGCACCTGTCGATAGGTTGCATGGGAGGTTGGCTAGAGAGGGTTTTGGAATCTCGACAGGATTGGCTTGAAGTAGTCGACAGGGTTGACAGAGAAATCTTAACTTCTGCCTGAGCTACTTTAATCCTCTCAACATCTTATATAAAATCCTATCTACTGGTGACTGGATCCTCACGAGCTCCCCTGCATTTCCAGGTAAGACTTCGACAGGTTCTCTTTTGATGCACCTCCAACCTCTCGACAAGATCTTTAGTTTTATTTCCAGAACCTCTCGATAGCTTAGCTTCTTTACCTTCTAACTCCTCGACAGGTTGGATCATACTCTCTAGTCCTCTCGATAGGTTCATATATAACACCCAACCTCTCGGCAGCTTCATCCCCTCCAGGTATCCCCTCGACAGGATCCACTGTTATACTTCTAACCTCTCAACAGGTCTTCGGAAGCTCTCGACAGCTTAATGGAACCTCTCGATATCTTATCTTTTGAACATCAGAACCTCTCGACAGGTTCTGCTTTGAGTTTCCACAGCTGGTACCCATATTTTGTGTGTTGTTCTTCATTTGTTCAACCCTCAGCAGCCTCCTGGTGGGTTCACTATTCATTCCTTGCAACTGTAATTGGTCCCAAGCACACCCAGTTGGGCCCATGAACTTCTAAAGCTCTATGGACTATTTAATTGGCTGGCCTTTGGGTTGTTTGAGAACATGTTGAGCAGTAGGTTGCCTCTTTGGCCTTTTTAGATGGATGTCTTCACTAAGGTTATAATTTATTGCTTATCTACAAAACAGACTTAAAACAACTTATTAGTTAGTTCAAGGGTCCATCAAAGGTCAGGTTAGGAGGTGAAAAATGGTATTTTTCATTGCTTAATAGGAAATCGGTGCTGAATTTCAGGCCACCTGTCACTTTCAGAGTTTGGGGGGGGGGGGCACAGACGCCCAATTATGTACGTGCGATGCCACTCCTTTACCTGTTTGGATTTGGATGGGGGGTGCTGACAGATATGGCTCTTTGGAGTCAGCCTCCATCATGTTGATCCTAGGTTCGTCTGAGATTTTATCCTCAATTGTCATCATTGCCCTGTGATGGTTTACCATAGGGGAGATTGTGCAAGTATGAAACATCGTTCCTCAAAGAGAGACAATGCGGTTAGGTCTATTTCTAGGCTGGGAGGGATAATCTAGGGGTTAGTGGGGTGAACAGGTGCCGCAGGTTTACATGGGGTTAATTGAGTTACCCCATTCCGATCAATTTTCATAAGCCCGATGCTCACAAATGAATTTCTGATGTGAGGCCTGGGACAAGGCTTCTCCTTTAGGTTTATTCCCCTAGCTCTTGTGACTTCCGTGGCACGGGCTCTCTCCTTACCCTCTCGGACTTCTTCTTCTGTGGGCTTGTAACCTAGCCTAATTCAGACCTACTGGCCTCCCTTGGCCTTGATCGATTCTCTCCTGCTTTAATGTCGGGGCCCTAGTCGTTTACCCTTTTGATAGCCCCATTTCTGGAGCATGGCCACTGCCGCTACCATTCCACCTCCGGTTCTTGAAGTGATGCTTTTTGGGGGATCTGAGACTACAGCCAATACCTCGTATTCAAAACTATGGAGGTCAGTATCTTCAACTGTGTGTGGCATATCCAGCACCTTTGGGTTCTCAATGCTGTGGGTGGCCTTTTCCTTCTCATCGTGCACCTCACCTATGATGGTGATAACCTTCTGCCCAGACACGAACTTAAGCTTCTGGTGCAGTGTCGATGGTATCGCTCCAACTTTGTGTAACCATGGGCGCCTTAGTAACAGATTAAAAGTGGACTTGATATCCAATACTTGAAATAGTATGGAGAAGGTCATTGGCCCAATCACCAGCTCAAGGTCAACTTCTCCCATTATCTCCCTTCTTGTGTTATCAAAACCTCTGGGATTAGTTCTTGTATGTCTCAACATGCACAGGTCTACCCCAATCTTAGTAGCGGTTATCAAAGGACATACATTCAGAGTAGAGCCATTATCAATTAATACCAAGGAGATTATCATGTTTCCAGATTCCACAATGATATTGAGGGATTTTGAGTGATTATTTCACTCCTCCGATAAATCAGCGTCTGAAAATGAAATGGCATTGGGAGCCATCACTTGTCCAATTATCTGCCCGACTTCATTTGGGGTCACCTGAAGAGATACGTGTGTATTCTTTAATGCCCCCATTAAGGCTTGAAAATGAAGTGGGAATGTCATCAATAAGTCCCAGACTGTGATATGAGCCGGCATTCTTCTTAATTAAGTCTTCAGTATATGTTCTCGACTCATTTTCTTGAACGGGTTCACTGTACTATCTTTCTTCCCATCTGATTAGGCTTGTGCTGCTGCTGGTGTTTCTGGTTGCTTAGAGATTTTCTCAGATTTGGTGACAAAGTCAACTATCCCTTCCCCACTATTGCCGGCATTGACGTTTGTCTGTTCGTAACTGAGCGGGACCTAATGAGGATTGTAAAGTGGTCCCAAAATTTGAAATGGAATGACTGTCGATATGTGATGCACTTGTACTAATGGCTCAAGAAGGGTAGGCAATACCTAGCTAATCTTCGACAGGGATGGGTGTGTGGAGAAAATGGGCCAACTGGGGGTGGTGAGGTTTGTGGATGGTTACACTGGGGGTAATGGGGTAGGGGTGGACCACTGATAATTCATGGGTGGTGGTGGTGGGATATGGGGGACATGATGGGCTATTGGGTAATTAATGGGGGTGGCAATGTACGACTGATAGGCATTAATTTGTACGTAATTGACAGGAGTGGGTAATGAGAAATAAGCCCTAAGATCTAAGGGTTCAATTTGGGGTGCAGGGTTCGAGAAATAATCTGACAAATTCAAGGGCTCAATCACCCCAATACCTCTTTCTTCTTGATCTCTTTGCCTTGGTGCTATAAAACTTTCTCGATCATTGATGTAATCCGACGGATCAAATTCAAATTCATCATCATCCTCTTCAATCATACTGATAATGGGTCTCGGGCTTGCCCCACCTAGAGGGTGTGGGGGCATCGGTGTTTGATGTATGTTCGTGTACTAGTTCACTTGGAAAGGTTCAGGTGGAATGATTTTCTCAGCCTCAATTAAATCTTATATTACATGCTTTAATGGAAAGCAGCGATCGGTTGGGTGATCCGGAACCTGATGAAAATTGCAGTGAGTATTGGGGTCATAGTTCCTCGAGATGGGATTTGGAGGAGGTCATGGTTCGAGGGTGGTGACTAGTCCCTTTTCTATTAATAAAGGCAAAAGTACATTAAATGATTGCCCCAAGGGTGTAAAAACTCAGTCATAGTGGGCCCTTCTCTGCTCTGGAGTCATCTGTGCTCCCTGCCCATTCCCAGTTCTTTGCATCGGCTCGCTTCTGACTGGAGCTGGCTGGGCTGCTTTGAATTGAAACGGGAATATATTAGTGTTGGGCCAGGTGTTAGCAATATTTTGAACATCGGCTCCTGCTCTTTTCTCATTTCTCTGCTCAGAAAACCTTATGACCGTGCCAACTCCACCAGGTACGTTCTTGCTTAGACACCCTTCCCTGATAGCATCCTCACAGCGATTGATGTTTCTCACCAAATAAGAAAAACTGGACTGTTGTTGGTAAACGAGGAAGTCCGAGATCATTGGCAAAGTATTATTTGAAATCATCTCAATTTGTTAGTCATCAGGTATTTTATTTCTCACCTGAGCTGTCAGTGCTCTCCAATGCCCTAAGTAATCACTGAAGGTTTCATTATGGTTATGCTTCAATCGGGCCAAGTATGACTTGCGAGATTCAATGTCTATATTATAGACATATTGCTCTTAGAACAATTGAGTCAGATCTTTCCATGTCTTTATCAAAGATGGTTCTAGGGATGTGAACCATCTCAAAGCTGAGATAGTTAAACTTTTCTGAAAGACTTTTATTAGTAGTCTTTCATCTCCCTGATACTGGCACATGTCCCCATAATAAGACTTGAGATGTACAATGGGATTGCCAGTGTCATTGTATTTATCAAACACCGAAATTTTAAATTTTGGGGGCAATGGGACCTCAGTGAATAGACACAAGTCCGAAAAATTAGTGGCATGGATTTCAACTCCACCCATTTTCAATTGTTGCTTCTGAATTTTGTGTAGTTGCTCTTTCAACTGCTCTGATTCCTTAAATATGGGGGCCATCTTCTCAGCAGTAGATCTTTCTTCACTTTGTGCTACTAAGGGGTTGGTGATCATGGGTGGAGGATTAATGTTGGCCAATGCCCCGACATAAGCGCCACTATTCCTAATCTCGTCCTCTTCATATTGTTGGTCTACATATGTGCAGTGAGGGCGGGATTCTCCTATTGATGCTATATGGACTGAATGGGGGTCAGGTGTGACCATTGTATGAGAGGAAAATTTTGTTGGGTGATGGGGTGAGTGGGAGTTAAATTTTGGGCCTGATGGGACCATTGGGTATGAGGAAAAGCTCGGAGATGGCTTTAAGGCGTAGGGACATGGGTAAATTGGGGTTGATGCAGGGCATGGGTTTGAGCTGGGTATGAGGGTTGTGGGTAATTGAAATTTTGGAGGATTTGTGAAGGGTATGATGTGAGGCTTTAAGGTTTGGGCCTTGCTAGGCTTGGGGGTGGGGAAAAGAGCTTTGATGGGTTTGGGCCATGAGGCCTTGGGAATGCGGGCCCATCGAGCCTTGATGGATCGGACCCATTGGGCCTTGACGAGTTTGGCCCATTAGGCCTTGATGGGGGGTCGAGGCCCAGTGGACCTTGGTGGTTCTGGCCCATTAGGCCTTGGGATATATGTGTTATGGGCCCCTGATGGGTCTGGGTGATGGGGGTTTGGATGGTATGGATGATGGGGATCATGGGGGAATGAGGCATGGAGGCTTGGTAGGGCATGGGATAGATTTAGGGATGTGGGGTGTGGGTGAGAGGAGATGTCTTGAGAGGCTTTCCATCTAGTGTAGGCCTAGACCATCCCCTCCATCATAGCCATTGGAGAGGGACCGGATGGAGATGGTGTATTTAAGGGATGGTGGGTTATAGATAGGGTGGATGTGGTGCGAAAATTAGGCATGGCCCGATAAAATCGAGCATGACCTAGAAAAGTGGTGAGATATGGGGAGGGTTGGAGAAATTAGGTGGGGCATTGGTGAATGTGGGTGGAAATGGGATAATGAAGAATGGGGTATGGATGTGCGAGATGTGTGAGAGAAACTGGTCATGACCTCAGTAAAAATGGGCATGACCTGGGTAGATGGAGGGAAGTATGGGGGATTTGAAAATTTGGATGTGGCATGGGTAGATGCGGGTGGATTGGGTATGCATCGGGCGGATGAGAAACTGAGTTTTGGACTGGGTTTTGAATGAGTGTGGAGGTGGAGGATTGGGCTAGGTTTTGAATGAGTGTGGATGGAAGGTGAGATGGATTGGGAATGGCCATGGACGGGGGAATGGGCATGGTTTGAGAAAATGACGTGGAATGGTGGATTGAATTTTGGTTATTTTAGGAGGTGCTAGATAGGAAAATGGGGGCGCCAAATGGGCCGGTAACAGTGAAGGGTGATTGGGTGAGGGAGACGGAAGTAAACATTTCTTCCGTGTGGGAGTGAGTTAGGGAATGTGGTGGGGATGAGTCGGGATCGGCATATGTCGAAACCACTGCCCACGACATGGCTCGATATCGAGTAGGGGCCCATAAAGCTTCCTTCTTCTTTCCCTAAGAGATGCCGGAGGACAAGATGATGTCATTGTGCCGACACCATAAATCTCTATTTTTGAGTTTTTGACTTATTTAATTTTTTTGAAAATTTTGTAAAATGGAAATAATTTAAGGATTCCGAGGCCTTTGAATTCCCGTCTCAGGTGGCTTTCGTACCCTAAACAGGTCTCGCGGAAGACCCCGATGCGCTTCGAAAGAATCAAATGGGAAACCCCTTGATCTATTGAAGGCACAAAAATCAATGCAAACAACCCGATCCCCCGGAGCAGGTAAAAAAGAAGTCACCCTCTTTTGACCGGTGGGGGTGTATTGGGTGTCGGATATTGCGAAACCTAAAAAGAGGTACTAAAATCACTAATCAGAGACTTCGGGAAGGTGAGATAGGCCATAGACTTGGGCTGCATTGTCTAAAACAGACTTGGCGCAAGTATTAGATGCGCCACGCCAAACTAGTCTGATTTTAAGCTTGGCGCAAGTATTACATGCGCCAGGCAAAATCTGGGTACTTTGGCTTGACACGTGTATTAGTTGCGCCAGGTATAACAGTGGGGTCAAATGTATTTTCACAGCAGAACAACAACCCAAAATGAGTCTCTTTTTTTGGTTTTTTTGAAAGCTATGCTTTCGGGGACAGCTTGCTTAATTGCACCGGGTCTCTCCTCACCGAACCTAAGGGATACAAGGCCGATGCGGGTCTACTAACACTCTCTCCCCACGAGTTTTAGGCTTCGTAATGAGATAGATTACCCACCCGATATACCTCCAATGCAAGGGCTTTCTCAGATACTAGGTGGCCTGGTACTTTTCTGAATCATCACCACTAGGGGTTGCCGCCGTACTAAGAATCGGGAGATTGTATGTTTGCCTAGGAATCCCAACCTGTAAAAATCTACCGCACAAAATTCAATTGTTTCCCCCTTGTTGGTTCAATTTTATTTTTCAATTTTAGAGGAGTTTTCTTAAAGTTCAAAGACTGAGGGTGATGGCCCTGTGCCTCCTTTACGGGTCGGCATCCACTGATGGAATATGTTTACAATAAAGTAAATGTGCACGTAGGCCCACCAATCGGCTAAGGCGCTTAAAAGACGTAAAAGTAAAGAAATTAAATGACAAAGCACAAGTAGGCCCACCAATCAGCTAAGGCACTTTAAATGATGAAAATGTAAAGAAAAGTAAGGACTATGCGCAAGTAGGCCCGCCAATCGGCTAAGGCACGTAAATGGCATAAAAGTAGGGGTGAGTAAAAATAGAAAAAAAAAAGCAAAAAATGTTAATAAAATAAAATATAAAAGGCCAAATTCAAGGGGAAGCTCTACTAGCTACTCCCCAACAGAGTCGCCATCTATGTAATCGTGGGATTTTTTTACGATTCCGTCACGATGATGCGCACTCGTAGGAAAATTTTAGAGTCGCCACCTGGAGCTTTTGGTGTCCCAGGAAACCTAAAATCAATCTTAAATGTACCAAAGTGCCAAATATGACTCTGATTCACCGGTCTATGCCAAAGGCTCTTGGGTAGGGGCTTCGGTTATCAATCGGGAAGGTGTTAAGCGCCTAATGAACTCGCTTAATGTGGTCTCTACTTAAAGCCAAAAAAAGAAGCAAAAAGGTCCTTCCTCTTGCCCTAGGGCACAAAAATCCTATTTGTGCCCCTCCGTTCCTACCCGAATGTTGGTGGCATAACGGCACAAATGCGAGGATAGAGGAAGGAGATAGAAGGTAGAGGAGTAGAAGGGAGAGATGAAGCTCTCGGGCCCTTGTTGCACCACTGTGGATCTTTGCGTAGGCGTGCTTCGGTGAGCTTCCGATGGCATGTATAGTTAGAACAAGGGTTCTAGCTCCTAGGGCTTGATAGTTAAGAGGTAGAAAAGGAAGGCTAGAGGGTAGCTCTCACCTAAACCAAGAGGTTTTGATGAAAGTGGGGGGTCTAAAGGAAACTTTCATGTTTTGGAATTTGTATGGTGATTGGTGCACCAAAGGGGAAAATAGCTCTCTTTTAAACTTTTCTCTCTTAGGAAAAATTTCAAGCCTTTATAAAGGGAGGGTTGCCTCTCTATTTATAGGAAAGGGAGAGGTTTGGAGGGTGTTTAGAGGCTAAGTAGGATTAGAAATTAGGTAATCTAGCCATCTAAGGTTTCCTAGGATTTTTGAAGCTTAGAAATGTGTGAAAACTAGCTCCAATGGTTGATTTTAGGTTAGTGTTTTAAGTCACTCAAGGGTTGCACATAGAATAGGAGAGGGTACAACAAAACAAGTGAAACACACCCAGGGCATCAAGATGGTCAACAAGTCAAACTCGAAAGATGAAATTTGAGTAAAAAACCTAGGGTTACTATAACTAAGCCTGGCGCAACTAATAGATGCACCAGGCAATGGAACAGTAAAATAGTGTCAAATAGGGTTTTGGGAAGTTGGTCGCCTGAGGTGGGACCCACATAAGGCTGGCACAACTAATACTTGTGCAAAGCCATTTCTCCCCAGAAATGGCTTGGCGCATGTATTACATGTGTCAAAACCCTAGGGGTCCCCACCTCAAAACCCTGATTCTTCATAATGCAATATCTTTTGGTGTACTGTTTCGATTGGGATGATTCTTAGGTTGTTGGAAAGATGGAGACTTCTATATTTTAATGATATATGATTCGATCATAGTAGAAGATCTCAGCTAGTCTTGGTTCACCACTCTTTGATCATTTCCCGAAAAAGTCTAGGTATGGGCTCGAAAGGGGTTCTAAAGGTTGGGATTCGTTTCTAATGGTTTGGGGAGGTTTCTAAGGGGTCAGGGGTGATTCCCAAGGGTTTGGGAGCATCAAGATGGTCAACAAGTCAAACTCCAAAGACAAAATTTGAGCCAAAAACACAGGGTTACTGTAGCTAAGTCTGGCACAACTAATAAATTCGATAGGCAAAGGAACAGTAAAATAGTGTCAAAAGGGTTTTGGGAAGTTGGCTGCCCAAGGTGGGACCCACATAAGGCTGGCGCAACTAATACTTGCACCAAGCCATTTCTTCCCAAAAATGGCTTGGCGCATGTATTACATGCACCAAAATCCTATGGGTCCCCACCTCAAAACCCTAATTCTTCGGAATGCAATATCGTTTGGTGTACTGCTTTGATTGGGGTGATTCTTGGCTTGTTGGAAAGCTGGAGACTTCTACATTTCAATAGTATATGATTCAATTGCAGTAGAAGATCTCATCTAGTTTCAGTGTACCACTCTTTGATCATTGCTCGAGAAAGTCTAGGTATGGGTTCAGAAGGGGTTCTAAAGGTTGGGATTGGTTTCTAAAGGTTCGAGGAGGTTTCTAAGGGGTCAGGAGTGATTCCTAAGGGTTTGGGATGACTCTTAAGGCTTGGAGAAGGTTCCTAAAGGTTCAATACATGCCATCGGAAGCTCGAAACTGTGCCTCTCTCGAAGTGTGTTTCGATCGGGCCTTGGGCCAAATTTGGGTGTCTACAATATCACAGCCTGACGTACTATTAATTTTACCATGATAACAAACTCGATATTGGTATCGAGTATCGGTCCTTGGAGGAACAATACGAATTGGCCGACACATATTTTCCAATTTTAAAAAAAAAGTTAAAAATATAGGTGTCAGCCAATAATAGATATGTATCGGCCGATACGGATATTGAGTTGGATACTCGATACGTTTCGGTGCCGATACATATCGCTTTGCCTAAAAACAGATATCTATCAATATCAGCCGATATTTAATACCTGGAAACTCTTCAAGAGCATTATCAAAAGTCATGAACTTATTTAGAATAGTCAACAAAGAAAATATGTTAAAGAATTTGATCGCTATGCCTACAAATTTGAACGAAGGGACCGTAGAGTAACATGTACTATTCTAGGTAAGCTTTCGTACTTAAGGATCATCATTATGCTGATTTTGGTTCTAAAATTGGACTCGATTCTCATGAGATTCAAATCTCATTAAATCCAAGTAGCTCGAGGATCCAATTCGGGAATGGTTGGAATTTGGACTATAGATATTTGGACAGTTGACAAATTTTGGTAGACAAATTTGCAGGTAACTTATGTGGCGTGATGTGACTGGCTGCACACATAGTGGGGGCCCAAGCACTGCAGCCAGTCACGTCGGCCCACATAAACTATCTACAAAATTGTCTTAATTACCAAAATTTCTCCACCGTGTATAATTTTCCTAGATATTTATGTCTATGCCAGTCGCATTCTCTTGGTGGATACATTTTGAAGGTTCCATTTTCCTTTAGGCCCTGTTTGATAGCAAGGAAACTCCAAAGAGGAAATGGAATCAAGTTGATTTCCTGGGAAATGATTTCCTCTAGAAATGGATTTTCGACTATTTGATTAGTGTGTTTGAGAAATGACATTTATTGGAAATTGATTTCTCTTGTTTGATTAATATATTTGAAAAAGAATTTGGAAATGAGATCTTAAGTTTGGATCATATATTTTTTACTTTTGTGAAAGTATAAGTTAGTTTGAACAAATACTTAGGGAGAAAAGATGAAAATTTTTTATTTAGGAAAATACTTATCATTTCCTGTTGCACTAGTCATAAATTGACTTTTTTTTTTATCAGAATCATGATCAAAGTCAAACATTAACCAATAATTTTTTTAATGATATTCTATTACGTTACAAATTAACGCCATAGTAATCACTATTTATTATCAAGTTATATAAGTCAGAGTTTGAAAAGTCAAACTTTGACCAAACTTAAAATTTTGATCAATAAAAATGTGTAAAGCTAAATAACAAAGTGATAAATGCTAGTATCTATTGTAAGGTTACACGTTGAAAGGAAATTAAATTTTTAAAAAATTAAAACTTTGCCCAAGAGAATTTTGCAATGTACAAGCAAGTTACAAAATAAATTATCATAACAGTATTCATATACATCGTTAGGTTACACTAGTCAAAATTTGATCAAATATTCACTTTTAATAAAAGTCAAAATTTGGTCAAAAGTAAAATTTTGATCAATAAAAATTTTTAAGACTAAAGTACAAAGTTACATAGTAAATGCTAGCATGTACTATAAGGTTACATATTCAAAGAAAATTCAATTTTAAAAAAGGTCAAACTTTTACTAATAAAAAATTTGAAAATGTACAGCCAAGCTACAGATTAACATAACAGTATTCATATCCATCGTTACGTTACACTAGTACAAAATTTGACAAAATATCAACTTTTTAAAAAATCAAACTTTGACCAAATGTCAAAAAAGTAAAATAAAATTTGGTAATGTTCTACAAAGTAATAAATTAACCAAATGATAACCTCATTGGGACTACAAAAGTTTGAAAAAATCAAATTGTATTACAAAGTCAAAGTTTGACCAAATATCAAACCTTTACTGATAAATATATTACGAAAATACAAATAACAATAGTAATAATCACTATCTACTGTCAACATATACTTTAAAATTTGAAAAAAGTCAAACTTTGACCAATAAAAATGAGGCAATGTATTTTAAAGTTATAAATTAAAATATTTCAGTAATTAAAATTTATAACATTTTATAAAAAATAAAACTTTGACAAAAAGCCAAATTTTGACCAAAGAAAATTGCACTGATACAGTATAAATTTATGTAGTAATAGACTCTATCTATAAGCAGTCGAGTTCAACTAAAATTAAATTGTGTAAAAGTCAAAGTTTCACTAGATGTCAAACCATTGACTAATAAAATTGAGAATCTAGTATCATAGTATACATCAACACTACAGTATCCTTTTTTTGCCATCAAAATATAGGAGTCAAAGTATAATAAAAATAAAATTTTAATCAAAAGACAAAGTTTTACCTTAAAGTCAACCTTTGACCCCTAAAATTTAGTAATAAATTACTAACTTATAACTTATTATCATGTTTCAGTAGTCAAAGTTTGATCAAACGTCCAAACTTTAAATACCTTATAAATCCTATTAAAGTTTGATTAAAATTCAAACTTTGACTAAAGTCAAATATTAGCTAAAAAGAGTATGATGCAGATAATGTGGTAGTCATAGTGATCGTGTTGATATGATGGTCATTGAAAGGGAAGTTAGTTTTTAAAAGTCAAAAGATATTTCTTTTTTGCTTTTAGGTTTTTTACAAGTAACTTTAGATTTGAAATGATAAAAAATTATTATTTTGTTAGTGGAAAACTCAATTTCAGCCAATTAAAAGGTTGAACTGGTTTCCTCCTAAAATGATTAGGTGTATGGAATTTCAATTTCCATGCGAGGCTCACTTAATTTCATTTTCATCTCCTTACATAGCTATCAAACAACAACAATTGGAAACTAAATTGTATTTCCACATATGTAATTGCATTTCCATGTTATCAAATAAGGCCTTAAGAATAAGCTTTTCCACTTTGTCAGTTTCATTCGACCTAAGAAGTGAATAAAGCAATTCCAATAAGGTAATTATATAAGGGGTCTCCTAGTTGTAATTTAAACACCAATATGGTGTTTAAATGATAGTATACTATCAATTGTTTAAGATGTGGGTAATCTACACCGTTAAATTTATAGATCATAAATTGAAAGACAGTAGGCCCGAAAGTCACATTTTTTTAGATATTTGAACCATCCAATCTATGCAACTCTTTTATCAATGGTTGTGCTTAATTTTAATTGTTGATATTAAAGTTCACCAATAAGATGATTCTGTAACACCTGTTCCTCGATTTATGTGTTAGTCAAACTGTTGATTGAGTCCTGATGAGACCTGACTGTGCCAGGTGACTGCCTGGGGCTAGGTTCATCAAAATTCGTGAGGCACCCACCTTACATTGATGGGATATTGCCTATTTTTAGTGGCACCCATAGGGCACCCCATTTACTTGAATGGGTGTATTAGAAATTTAGTAAACCACACATCACATCTCATACCTTGTAACCAGCTCGGACTGCTTTTTGTTGAACCCTGACCCGAGGTTTGACCCAAATTGGGCCTGAGCCTTGGGGGTGATGAGGTGATCATCACCAACGGATCGGATTTTTAAAATGATAATAGGATTGCTTGATGGATTGTGTCAAACCTTGACACTTAAAATTTAAGGAAATTAGATGCACTAGCTTTTGGGCTGAGTGTTTGTGTTTTGCATTAAATAATAGCTCTCTTGTAATTTTAAATAAGCCCAAGGGCAATTATAATTAAATTACTTAATTTTAGTAATTAGAAATTAGGATATTACAAATCTATAGCAAATCCTAGCCTTTGGTCCATTTGACCAAAATTTGATCCATCTTGCACCACATATTTTCTTTGGAAAAATCTAGGTTGTCAGATGCACCACAAGATTTTGTAGACTTTGGAAAATCATAAATGTTAGAATCTTGAAGACTACAAAAAGACGAGTTAACTTGATTAGAAGAGGAGAGAGGAGAGAGGAGAGAGGGAATACCTTGGGAAGAGAAGGGAGGCTTAGAGAAGCAAACTTGGGACACATGGCATGAATTTTCAGCCCTTGTCTCCCACTCCCCTTACAAAAACCGAAATCCTATGGGTCTCCCTCCATTCCATCATTTTCTATCTTCTTCTCCAGTTGAAACCTCCATTAGAACTCCATTAGAGCTCTAGGATTCCAAAAATTTGCCACATAGATCAAACCATTTAAACTCACATCCACCACCACCACTCTTCCACTCTTACTTCCCACACCTCCTAGTTTCATATATATATATATATATATATATATATATAATTGGGTCTTATTCCAGCCCTTTTCACCATTCAACTTGAAGCAAACCAGCAAGCAAGGGGATCCTAGCTAAGGTAAAGTCTTGGTTTAGCATTTGTGTAGATTTCTAGTCTTGTTGTATAGCAATTTTTGCCATAGTTTTCATGCTTTATTTTGTTTGGATGGCTGGAATTCTGGGATAATCATGTTCATACATGATAGCAGCATATGGAAGATCATGGTTGTGATCTATAAGATCACATAAAGTCATCCAATGGTCCATGATGGCCATATGGCTTTTCTTGTAATTTCCATGGATGAAATTGATTTTATTTTTAGTATTATGAAATATTTCTGGAATGGGGTATGGACCTGAGAAAGGGGTTGCCATTCATGTGATCTTTGGATCCATGCAAGGCCATCTAATGGTCTAGAATAGTCAAACAAAGCCAATTTTACATTTTTTGCTTTGATTTCTTATATTTTGTGGAAGAAAAATAAGATTTTGATATAGAAATTTTTAATTTTCTGGAATGGGATAATGACCTGAGATGTAGGATGCCATGCATGTGATCTTTGTGTCTATGCAAGGCCATCCAATGGTCTAGATTGACCAAAAAGGTCAAATCTTGGAAAATTTGTATTTTTCTTGGATTTTCTAGTATTTTGATAAAATAAATAGGGTTTTAAATAAAGAACGTTGAAGATTTTGGGCACATGTTGGACCACTGACTTGGGATGCCCTGCTTGTGATCTGTGTGATCATGTAAGGCCATCCAATGTTCCACATATGGTCAAATGTGCTAAGAGTTAGACCTATTGTCAAAATTTTGACGTTTCTTGAAAATAGAAGATTTAGATATGAAATTACTTTGAATATTAGCAAACTCTTTAATGCATGATGATCTTGTGACCTGGGATGCCATGCATGTGATATATATGATCATGCAAGGTCATCCAATAGTCATGATGTGGTCAACCTTGACCACAATACACTAATGTGTAGAAAAAAAATTGCATTTTGGATTTTTCTTGATCATACCATTCCTTTTAAGTCAAATGATCTGTATGGATGATAAATATAGGAACTGTAGGTCATATTTATCAATTTGTGATCTCTGGAATTTACCTCAATATTCACAGATTTCTAGGTCAACATTTGGATATAGATACCTAGTAATTCTAGTTCATGCTATAGTATAGTATTGTTGTTTGCCTTGCATGAAAATTTCTTAGAAAACATTGATAAATGATTCATGAAAAATCTTAGGAACCTTATTGTTTTTAATCTAATTGATCATGATAAATGAGTGGTCTTGATTGACTAGACCTATAGATAGCTCGATATGCTTGATATGTATGGATTCATGCTCCAATTGCCTATAAAATCTTGACCAAGGGTCTAACCCTTTGATAGACAAGAATGACCTCCCTGATCATAGAACAATATAATTTATTTCCGATAATTGATCGCATAATTTTAATGGTACTAGATGTGTGGATAGGATTAGATGCATGAATAGGTTATAATTTTGATGTATAGGAAAAGAAAATTTAAAAGTTGATCAAAATAAGGATTTTAGGACAATGAGTTTGTATAAAAGGCTTTTTAAAAAGAAAATGGATTTTGAAAATGTACACATGCCCAATAAGTTGGCCCGATTGGATGGCTCCTAAAGCCCAACCCGATATCTTGAAGTAAATTAATATCGGTGAAAAGGAAATTACCGGCAAGCAATTTGAGCCGCATAATTAGTAAAAATAAACCTAAGATAGGTCCCGATAGAACCTGAGACTTAACTTAGGAATGTCCCGGACCAGACCTGAAAAGTATGGCATTAGATGGACAACTAGGTGGACCCCATCGAAGGCCCAAGTTTGTGGACCTTGCAGACCACAACAATCTGTTCTCAGAACAGTGAGAAGATAAAATAGAAATAAGACCAGAAAATTTCTCAAAAAATTCTGAAAGATACTTTAAAGAGTTCCCGATGCTTGACTAAATTTTCAGACCGGAACCTTGTACGGTTTGAAAGTTACGGCATCCGGAACACCAGGCGACTAAGCTGCTTTGTTGCACCTGAAAACGAAGCTAAATAACCTCTGGTTTCCGTACCCGAAAAACTTATCGGAAAAATCTGGAATTTATTGTACATAGACCCTAACTTGTCCTTAGGGCCTAGGAAAATTTCTCACCTCGATTCGATCCGAATTATTAGCGAGAAAATTGGCAAAATTGCAACATAAAATTTCAAAAACTGGCACCCAGCCAGAAAACAGACCGGACCTTGGATCGGATGGACCTGTTTGCATCCTGATCCCTTGACCTTTTACCCTTGAAATATAAACTAAAAAGTTAGGTAACTTACGGATGTTTCGAAAGAGCTACTGAGTGCTCGATTCCCCCATTGGCACTATGAGTTACGGACCCAACAATAAAGCCCAATGAATCTGGCCCCAAACCCTGATAACACATAACAAATCTTGGTGATCTATCTACCATGATCAGACCTGATCATATTTTTGAAAGTCACCACCTGGGAAAGATTCTATTATCAGTTCTCTTTCCCTCAGTGTTGGAAACACTCAAAAATCTGATTAGAGTTGAAAATGGCAGATGATTTATCGTAGGCTATCTGCCATTCTTTTGAAAAATCTGAACATATCAAGAATAAAGGCTTAGTACTTGGATTTTGACCCAAGATCCGTGACTATTCGAAATAGGCCCAATCACATGGTCACTATGAATCCAACCTATGATGAGACCCATGTGAAATTTGTCAACCTAGTCAAAAACCTGACTTTGACGACCCGATAAGGCTCAAATCCTAAACCCTTGGTAAATAGGATTGGCAAAGTGAATAAGAGCCTTGTTAAAAGACTCGGCCCATGACTCGGCAAGTCTTAAACGGTTTTCTAAGATACGAGTCCAATTCAAAACATTTTGATAAAGGCCCATAATGGATGAATTGACCTGGACCTTGAAAATGCCCGTATACCTTGATTTAGATCTAGTAAAGGCCCGAAGCACATAGGAAATGACCCATTGGACCCACAACCCATTGGATCTATTGGACCCATGACCCCCTGGAACCATAACTCAATGGACCCATTTGGACCCATGACTCCTTGGACCCAAGGCCCATACCAAAAATGATAGGATAAGTAAGATAATTGACTTATCTTGGAATAGTCAGTTAGTTAACTTGAAATATAGGATTTCTAGAAACATGCACTTTGATGCTTTAAATCATGTTAGAGACAATCGAGTTTTATATTATCGACGGTGATAAACATAAATCCCCCTTTGAACTTTAAGTTGAGGTAACACTTGATATAAGAGTAAGCCAATGAGATCCTCCCTTAGGATCAAGTCATTTGAAACTCGGACCTGACTTCTGCTTGAACTTGAACCAATGCTTGAACTAGAACTAGTACATGTACTTGAATTCTTGCTTACACTAGAACTAAGACTTGAACTTGAATTCATGCTTGCTCTAGAACTAGTACTTGAACTTGAACTCACTCTTGAACTAGAATTTGTATTTCAATTCATGCTTGCACTAGAACTAGATCTTGTACTTTAAGTTGTACTTGATCTTGAACAGGTATTCGAAGTTGAACTTGAACTTGTATTTGAACTGGAACTTGAACTTGATTTAGAACTTTTATTTGAACTTGATCTTGAACTAGTATTCGAACTTGAACTTGATCTTCATCTTGTATTTGAACTTGAACTCGAATTTGAACTTATATTTGAACTTGAACTCGAATTTGAACTTGTATTTGAACTGGAACTTGAACTTGATTTAGAACTTGCATTTGAACATGAATTTGAACTTGATCTTGAATTGGTATTCGAACTTGACCTCGATCTTGATCTTGTATTTGAACATGAACTTGAATTTGAACTGGAACTTGAACTCGATCTTGATCTTGTATTTGAACTGGAACTTGAACTCGATCTTGAACTTGTAGTTGAACTAGTACTTGAATGAATGCGTGAACTCGAACTGGAACTTGAACTTGTACATGAGCTTGAATTTGCGATTGAATCTTGAATTGGAATTTGTATTTAAGCTTGAATTAGAACTAGTATTTGAACTTGAACTTGTTCTTGACTTGAACTCATGCTTGAACTAGAACTTGTGCTTGCTTGACTTGAACTCATGCTAAAACTTGACCTTGTGCTTGAACTTGAACTTGAATTTGAATGTATGCTTGAACTAGAACTCATCCTTGAACTTGAATGTATGCTTGAAACAAGAACTTGTACTTGAACTTGAATGTATGCTTGAAACTAGAACTTGTACATGAACTTGAATGTATGCTTGGAACGGGAACTTACACTTGAATGTGAATTCATGCTTGGAAACTACAATTTAACCTTGAACTTGCATTTCAAACTAGAACTTGAAATAGAAATTGTACTTGAACTTATTCTCGAACTTAAAACCAAACTTGAACTTGAATAATTGAATCATGAACCCGAAATGAGTGCCTGAATACTTGAATCTTGAACCCAGAATGGGAACTCGAACTTGAACTTCTAGAAAGAAGTATACTTGAACTTGAATATGGAAATCTTGAATATACTGAACCTTGAACATTAATTACTTGATAGTGAATCATGAAATCTTAAAAGTAAAAAGAGATACTATCTTGAACTTAAAACCCTTACATAGCTGATCATTGTTCTCACGAATAGGCTCATATGAGCACCATGTACTTGAAAGGATAATTGAAATTTCTACTGAGGATTGGTCTAGTTAGACCAACAGGGTCATTAATCCTTACCTTGATTGGCTAAACGGCGAAGAGTGTCAGCTTTGTTCATGCAAACATTGGCCTCTTGACTCTTGAATCTTTAATCTTGGACCATGGTTGGTGTTCTAGTATCGACACCGAATTAATTAAAAGACACTAATAATTAACTCATAAATTATAACTTTAATCATAAGAATTTAATACCTAAAATAATCTAAATTTCACTTAATAATTTTGAAAGAATTGTAATGAAACTTATAACTTTGTGATTGTTAATATCATGATTATAAATCTTTGTGTCTAGTTAATGTCGTTGCATGTATTTTGTAGAATATCATTCTATGCTTAGATTTTGAACCTCTTTATTTTCTGCTTTAGTTATGAATTGCGCACTAAAAACTGTTATTGTTCTCGTAGATATTTACCTTCATGATTAAATGGAACTTGCTTATGTTATAATTATCTAGAACTTCTGCTTAATGCTTAGTTATACTATCACAACTGCTGGAAACCCCACTTGCATGTGCACCTATGGAATGTTCTTATACTACTTGTACTAAAAGCCTTTCACAAAACTAAGACTCTATTAAGTTTCATCACTTACAGTTGCTTCATGACCCAAAAATTTTAGAGGCCAGTTAGCAGCCACCCCGCCTGTGACAGCTCAATTTTTCCAACACGGATTTTGAGGAAGACCAGCCCGTTGGATGCTATGATCCAATTACTTGTGACGATCCAATTTTCCCCTACACGAACTTTGAGGAAAATCAGACTGTCAGATGCAGAATTCAAAGCAAATAGCACATGTATAATATGTGAAAATCAAAACGGATATTGTGACAACTCGTCGTTTCCTTTTTTTCATTATTGAAAACGTCGCGTCATCGGATCACCTAACATGATCCTTTCATCTAAGGGGTCATTTCTTGTACAAAGTTTTGCAAATGCAGAAGCAATATAGTAATTTTGGCAGTTTCATAATATGGCAATATAACTGAGTTGTCTACGTACCAAAGAGAACTAGCATCAGTATAAATAAAATAAAATATCTGATGTATAGCTTTCCATCGATGACGACCATCCGTCATCTAAACAATGAAAAGAAAACCTATACATTCAAACACAAAGTCGTGGAATGAGCTATCATCAAAGCTCAGTAGAGAATATTACATTGCTATCATACATTGACAATTTATCACATTCTTATTGAGAAGCATAAATAAAATAAAGAATGTGACTTTAGTTTTATAAGACTAATATAACATGCCAATATGCTGAATTAACACATGAAGTAACAGGTACGAGAAATCCAGCTGAGACAAGATATATGTGTAGGCTGAAACAGAAGAAACCAAAAAATCAAGCTCCCGAGTTAGCAGGATCACTTGTCAAGCTCTCGAGTTAGCGGGATCACTTGGACTAAGAAAATCAAGCTCCCGAGTTAGTGTGATCACTTGTCAAGCTCCCCAAGTAGCGGGATCACTTGGGCCAAGAAAATCAAGCTCCCGAGTTAGCGGGATCACTTGACCGAAGACGAAGTAATAACACATGAACAATATTACAGATAGCAGAATCTGAAGGATGCAATATGACTGATGCATTGATATTAAATAAACTTGCATGTTTAAGCTGGATTTATTTACTCTCCTAAACTGCCTAAGCATATAAAACTATCTATCTTTTCAATGTCTCTTCAACTGATCTTACTTTCATGGCATTTTGAAGAGTTCTTACTATAATCTATATGGATAAAACTATTATTTATATTTTTCATCAACTGTTCTGAGTTTACGTGTTAAACAAGATTACCCACATTCGATCAATAACTAGCATAAGTATTAGTAAAATTTTCATATTACCCATGAGCACTAAATTGCAATTTCTGATGAGAATAAGATAAAACAAATTATATGGAAACAAGGTATATTCCCTACCTGATCATATACTGTTCTTTGAATTTGATTAGAGGTGAGCTTAAGCGTCAGAGACCAGAAATTATCTCTTGTCTAATTTGCACAAAACTACTTAGATGCACCATGTTGCACCTAGCATGTGTATAGATTCATATACACATCAAATGATTAGTATATAATATTTGCTGAGTTTATGGGTGTCCTGGGACACAAATTCATGCTCATCTGGACCCATAATTGACTCATGGTCTATTACACAAAGAATACAGCCGAAAACAGCAGCTGCTAGAGGTTGCCACGGTAGGTTTCAGGGGTTGCCGCGACAAGCCACTCAGCAGAGTGTCTTGCCCCGACAAGCGAGGCTTGCAGTGGTTAACTTCCTGGCTTCTCTGTGTTTTGGTGACCTGCTGTTCCCTTGCTTAGATATATATTTTATATAGATATATATCTATATATAGATATATATATATATATACATATACATGTATAAATTTGTAGCATTTATATATATACATATATATATATATATATATATTTGTTCAATTCAACAGATCTTCAATGAAGACTCTGGAGTGCATCAATCTGCACTCAAACTTCATTTCTTCACGCTGAGGCTAACTCGGAGCTACATCTTCTTATGAAAAATTCTACTGTACAAGAACGAACAACTTACCTTTTGGTGAATTTCTGATTTTGACGGTGCGGTGCCGAACATACGCTTTGCTTGTCGAGTTTGAAAACTATGACGGTCTTTCTAAGCTATCCTCAACTTAATGGTGCACAGAATTCTTTGAACTCAATATACAGACTCAAGATGGCTTAAGGGTTGGCTGTGTAGGTTATAGTTGCAGGGACTTTGAAACAAGGAAGATACATGGAATTTTCTTGGATTTTATAACGTGGTCATTGCACTTTGCGTGCATGAAACTGCAAGATGACTCACCACATCGTGTAGATAAACGAAATGCGAAGCAGCTTATGAGCGAAGTCAGGCTAGGCTTTTATACAAAGCCAATATTTGCCTCTTAATTGTATCTCCCTAAACGACAAATTGGGTAGCAATTGTCTATAAATCTGATACACCCTTTCACTGTATAAGCAGATAAGCCAACATTTAAGGTTACTCTCAATACAAAGCTCACATACTTGTGAAGTGTTATATGCTAATGAAAAAAAAAGAACCGATAACCCCTTAGGGTGTACGTATGGGTTTAATGTTGTATACATACCTCTAAGGCCAACTAAGGTTCTACTTACATGTAATCCTCTTACACCATAATATTTTATAACTGGGGTATAAGAGCAAGTGTAAGGCATTTATACCTTAGCCCATACTTCAAGTATTTTATTCCATACCAAATTGCTACACCTTACTATCTCTACTGTTCTACATAGGTACAATTCAGCTTCCATTTGTGTCTCGTGTGTTACAATGCCTGACTGAACTCTCAGTCATACTACCGCATGTAGGTGTCAGATAGAGCATCTGTTACATTCTCCCCTATTTAAGGAATTTTTGTCCTAAAAAATAAACCGAGATGATGATGGGCAACAGGTGAAGGCCACAATAGCGAACATCAATAGCTTCGTTCACACTACATGTGGCACATGACAACCAGAAATATGTAATGTAAAATACAGTAGCATCTCAATAACCGAAACAAAATCTAAATAAAACTGATAGAATCGCAATTACAGTAACAACAACACTCATCAATCATCAATCATCGATATGAGGTATATCATATACAAATAATCACAAATAGATAATCGTGTTAATGATGAACTTTATTTAATTTTGATGCAAAATGAAAATATTATATATAAATGACGAGCTTGTGAGGTTATAATTTACCAGGCTGTGGACTTGGTTGTTGTTGACTAGTGGAGGAAGGACCCGCATCTTGCTGCTGAAAGTCTTGTTGGAATTCCAGCACCAGTAATGCTGCATTGGAAGACAAAATTGTGTGTCTGCCCAATGTAAGGGTTTGTAGCCGTTTGGAATGTATGCTCCATCATGTTGTTGGTTGCTTCTTCAAAATAATCAATGCGTTAATGGTGCATATAATGATTTCGACATAAATTTTCGAATTGAAGAAGGGTCTGCTCATGGTTTTCACGTATGAGCTATGCCAAAGCAGCATTAGTGTATGTTTCAGGTGCTAAGGGAACCGATTCGGCTTGGGCTTGAGTGTGAGATTGAGGGGGAATGGGGATATCTTGAGTTGGTATCAAGGGTGGTACTTGTGGAGGAGAATGGATCTAGCGAGCCTGGCGGATTCACACCGCTTGGGATGACCTTTGACATACATTTCGCCAGATAGCGGGGCTAAAGACCTGCATATTATCTGTGCGGACTGCTTCACCCTGGGGAATCTGATAGGTAACTTGATTCACACTATCCGAATGTTTTTCTAAAAGACGGGAAATTAAACGAGGATAAGGGCATGATGGCATGGGATTAGCGACATTGCTTTGTAAATGGATGTTGGCATATTTAATGCCTTCCCATACCACCCTAGGGGCATATAACCATCGATTTTTATAAACAACGAAGAGAGATTATAAGAGAGCATCTCAGCGCTCTCTCTCATGCTGCATGGGGTATAAATTGCAACGAAATACACAATCTAAAAACCACATTTTCTATAGTAGTTGGCTACGACGGACTGCCAGGCTGTGAGCAGAAGAGGTCTGCCCATCAGTCATCTTAGTAGTGATGTGCTGAAACTTCACATCTCTTTGTCTTGGCACTTGCAATCCTAGACTTACGTCAAAATTGGGACTACAATCCATAGCTTGGGCTATGTGTTGTAGATTGAAATAAAACTTCCTATTGTCAATTTCGGTCTCCAACTGACCAACTGTTGGGGATACTTTTATGTTTTATAAAATAAGCAGACCAGACGAGGATAAAACTGTGTATGAAATGGCTGGTATAGGGCGCCTAACTGTGTCTGTTCCATATATCTAATAGACCATGCGGTCTGATCATTTGGGGTAAGTAATCGATCATCGATGATCCATTTAGTTTCCATTGCTTTTGCAGCCCACCATGGAATGGGCTCTTCGTGCTCAACGTGTGGATCTATTGGCTCATAGGAAGGAGCAGGGGCCTTGCCCTTTGATTAAGCTGAAGCCTTTGGGGGTTTTGATGCCCCGATTTTCCTAGGAGGCATCCTATAGAATTTCAAAGACAAAGAAATAAAAACTTGAGTTGGGATTTTGATTGTTTTACCTCAAAGAACACCAAGTTTGCTGAAATTAGTGAGATAATAAGAAATGGAGAGATGCCAAGATGAAATCAGTGGCATGCAGCAGCTTTTGGCTTGATCTTGTGGAGTGCATGTAGCTTGGAAGGTAGAAGAACACGAACTCTCTCAGCAGAAATAACAGAATACTACCCTAAAATGGGTTTCAGATCCACGTAATCCGCACAGGGTTGCCGCGGCAACTATATAGGCTTGCCGCGGCAAGCATTGTTCCTTTCCGCGGCAAGGAGGTCAAGGCTTTGCTGGCCCAGATTTCGAGGCCCCTTGATCTTGGTGTAAATTGTGCTGGTTCCTGTGTGTACTTAGCATATGCAGGGGATGTAGAAAAATACTTGTTGACCTTTTTGACTTGTGCTACTATATAAAATTATTTTCGTTTGATAATTTAATAAGTAAAAATTATTGTGGCAGCCCATATATGGCCTTTTTATGTTTAACTGGGACATGTGGCTTGATGCTGGGATGTATGTCTTCTTGCTTAGGTATCACTTCTTAACGAATTTGCATGTTTATTTATTCTCCAATTTATTTTTTTAACAATCTAAAAAATTTAATTTTATACAGGAATTGTATTTTCGTGCTAAATAATATTATGTGATTTTATATCAAGGTCCATAAAACTCAAGTGTTATATTACGTTGGATGTGGTGCCTTGTATACAGATGTAGGGTGCATTAACAAAGTATTTAGAATTATTCATAAGACTAAGTATAATCATATTATAGGTGTGTTTTAAGTACGTACCTTATATAAATAATAGCGGGTACTGAGCACGAATATCATCTTCGTGTTCCCAGGTCGCTTCATGCAATCCATGATTCTTCCACTGGATCAAAACAAGTGGAATTCTCTTTGTTCGTAAAATTTGATCTCTGCCCTCCAAAATCTGGCCTAGTTCTTCGGTCACTGTTAAATCTTTTTGGATATCTAACTGTTGATAATCCAACACATGCGTTGGATCACTAACGTATTTCCTCAGCATAGACATGTGGAATACGTCATGAATGCCGGAGAGATGCGGAGGTAAAGTGAGTCGATACGCGACCTCCCCTACTCAACCTAAAACGGGGAATGGTCCAACATAACGAGGACTCAACTTGCCTCGTTTCCTAAACCTCATTACGCCTTTTGTCGGAGAGATTTTAATAAAGATGTGCTCGCCAATCAATATACCATTTATTCATTTATCAAATTGATAATAAAATTAGTGGATTCATAAAAGACTTATCAGTGTTGGGTATTACCTAAAAATCAACACTTGTTCTTTTGAGATCGGCGTAACTCTTTTGTCGACTTTGAGCACTCTTCAATCATTCCCGAATAATGTGAACAACTTGTAGACACCCAAATTCGGCCCAAGGCCCGATCAGTCTATACTCCAAGAGAGATGTACTCTTGTGCTTCTGATGGCACCCCTGAACCCTTGGAAATCTATCCAGACCTTTAGGAATCACCTAAAATCCATTAGAACCATTCCCCCAACCCTTAGAGATCACCCCTAAACCCTAGGATCCCTTCCCAGACTCAACTTAAACCCTTCTTAGTATTTGATGGGAGGAGAGCTACAAATTTTTATACAGACCATTGCCGAGGATGAGCTATATACCGTTGGAAAGAGGACTTCTCCAACTTTCCAACGAGCCAAAGATTACCCAATTTGGAGTTGTAATTCGAAAGTTATGGCTGAATGAAGGTTCACATAAAATCATGACTTTTTGCTCAGGCGTATGTATTACATACGGCCGGCAAATATGGCCCCAGTTTGGTCAGGTGTATGTATTATATATGTCTGGCATTTTTGGGCCAAATTTGGTCAAACGTATATAATACATACGCCTAGCATAGGTAACCACAAACACGGGCACCTATCTTCTCAGATCTCCCCTGGTTTTCATGAAAATTACTGTACATAAACTGGGCGTATGTAATATATACGCCCAACTTAGCTACAGTAACTGTCATCAAATGCTCAAATTTCCTCCATCTGGTTTGACCTTTTGACCATCCCCTTGGTTGAGGTGGGTGTCTTAAGGTTGGTTGCACCCCCTTTGAGCTTATTGGCAACCTTTAAGTCACCCATGGTCTCACCCCATCATCTGCCATTGAAACCAGTTTCCCAAACCCCTAGGACCCTAAAAACCTAGAAAACCTTAGATGGAGGATTATCTAATAGCTAAACCAATTTGCTATTAAGTAACCCTCTAACCCACCTCTTCTTTATAAATAGAGAGGCCCCCCTCTTCCCCAAGGGGTTGAAAAATTAAGGTTTAGAGGTGACCAACTCAAAGCGATTAAGCAAGGGAAATCGGCGCGCAATTCGGTTAAATGCCTGAAACAGGGCATTTAATTAGAGAGAAACCTATAAAAGGCATTTTTTAATTCGACCTGAAACCCGAGGCAAAAACACACGAAGGAGATGCTGAAAAATTACACAGAGAGAGAACGGAAAAATACAGAGAATTTTGAGAACGAACGCATAGAGAAATAGAGCCATGTTTTAGAGTTTCAAGCTTCAAATTTTTGAGATTCCTCTCCACAGCCCCGACCCTATGTAAAAATCTAGTCTTTAGTTCTCGACCCTTAGTTTTTTTTAGTTCTTAGATTTAGATTTTCTTAATTATTAATATTAAATTTACAGTCTTAGACCGTAGCACCCTTTTAGACCGTAATTTCAATCTCTGGTTCTTGTTCTTATGTTCTAGAACCAGTCCTTAATCTGACAGCCTAAGTCACTGTCCCTTAGACTTTAATTCTGTTATGAAATCTTAATCTCTGGTTCTAGTTCATAGTTTCTAGAATCAGTCCTTAATCATACGGTCTGATTTTCTGATTCTGGACTCGAATTCAGTCCTTAGATTTTAAATTCTGGTTTTAATTCTTTAATTCAATATTTCTAAAATCTCAATTTTTAATTTAGTTCTCTAAATATCTAGTTTCCTAATTTAATCCATAATCATAGCCCAAATTACCGAATTTAAAAATCCAAAAAAATATAATATTATAATTCAAAAATCCAATTTGCTTTAACCTCAGCCACTCGATTTGCCCAAGGGAGCTCACAGAGGGTACTCGGGAATGAGGCCAATCCTCCTTAGCGTAGCGGGCCCAAAACCCCTTTCTTAGATTTATAGTATAATTAATCCATTGTTTTAATTAGAATTTTAATAAAATTAATAATTGCTTTCTTAGAATTTCAGTAACATTAGCATATTTGCTTTCTTAGAATTTCAGTAGAATTAGCATACTTGCTCCAATTAGAATTTAAGTAAAATTAGTATATTTGCTTTGCTTAGAATTCCAGTACAATTAGCACACTTGATTTAATTAGAGTTCTATTAGAACCACTATATCTGCACTTCTAGTAGCATTAGGGAACTAAATCAATTAGACTTCTAGTAGCATTAGGAAACTTAATTAATTAAACTTTCAATAGGATTAAAAATATTAAAATTATCTAGACTCCTAATAGGATTAGAATGTTAGATCAGACCACTATAATAAATTCATATAGTTAGACTCATAGTAGAATTAGGAAATTTAAACCAATTAGAATCACAACAATAACAGGGAAAGAAAAGAAAAACTAAACTATCTAAATTATAAGAAAAGCCACAGCTGCTGACGCTCGCAGGCGGACGATTCAATAAAGAAGTAACCCACACCAGCTCTAAAGTGTGATCGCTGACGTGTTGCAGCGTCGTTAAATATCTGCAGCTGGTGATCGCAATAAACTAGGAACCTTCCTAGAAACTCCCTTTATTTCCAACATTCAAACACCGCATTGCCAGAGTCCACTTGGACAGAATTGGGCCACTGATTCAACGGGGATCGAGAAGAACCCAGAAAAAGTGCGCACCAACAGACTGGTGATCGCGATGAGACACTTTTGCAAACTCTTTATTTTTTAGATAGTTAGTTTCTATTTTATTTTCCTATTTTTCTTTCCAACGCATCATTTCGAATCCTTTTAAATATATGAGTCTTCGTCAAAGACTCGAGATGTCTGGTATACGAAGGTGAGTTTAGGAGACCCTCCATTGTGGGGATATCATGACAACGCCATATATGACAAAGAATCACCTTACGATTTCAGCCTACGACAACCTGAGATTAACATGACTAGTGAACAAGAGAATCCCTTTTCTACCCTGCACACCGGTAATAATCATAATTGGAGAGACAGTAACTCTAGGCAAAACCTCACTACTCAACAAATTGTAGAACTCAATGTTCAACGAATACAAAGAGGAGATGATGACGCTGAAGAATTGCTTCAAGGACTAGTTGCTGCATACGAGACCATTAGGGCACGACAATTTTCAGAAGACCAAGAACGACAGGAAAGGCCGCCTCCTACCCCGAGCATGGTATCAGCCCGCGCCTCACCATTGAGACAACCTGCTCACACATTCTTTAACGAGGATTCTCCAGACAAGGTTTGCTCGCGGGTTGCTCCAAAAGACTGCACCATCAAGATCGAAGATATAACTAAGATGCTCGATGAGTACATGGCCAAGAGAGAGCGCCCTGATCACTCATTCGAATTTGACAAATTTGGCAGGGACGTCAAATTTAACTTACCAATAGGATTCAAACCGCCAAAATTTACCAAATACAATGGCACAGGAAATCCAAACCATAACTTGGCCCTCTTTTGCAATGATTGTCGACCCATACGCGATAATCAAGGACTTCTTATTCATTATTTTCAGTACTCATTAGAAGGAGAAGCTCTTGACTGGTTTGCGAGACTCCCACTGTATAAGATAGAAACATTTGAAAATTTAGTCAGTCAGTTCCTAGACCAATACAAGCACTTGATCCAAGAGATAGTCAGTCTCAACGATCTGATGACGGCAAAGCAAGGACCCGATGAAGAGTTCACCGACTTCATCGCCTGATGGAGGAAACTCGCTGCTAGGACTGACACTTTAATAAAAGAGAAAGACTTGATTGACATTATCATCGATAACACTAGAGAACCGTTAAAGAGTGCGCTTTTCATATGTGATTGCCCTGACTTCACTGCACTCCACTCCCGGGCATCCCGACTAGCGTGACATATTAAAGGCGAAAACCTCGCCCTATCCATAGTCACGTCGAAAGTACGCTCTTCTAGTGAATCAAAGTCAAAAAATAACAAGAAAACCTCAAGAACTGAACATGTCAACACCATTGTCAACCAAGGACAAAACTTTGGCAACGGAAACTTCCAACCACAAAATTTCGGCCAAAATCAAAATCAACAACAGTACAGAAGCCAAAACCAAGCCTCTAATCAACAAAGATATGTAAACCAAAACCAAGGCCAGAATCAGAATTAGGGCCAGTACCAGAATAGAAACTAATATCCTAACACTTACCAAAATTAGAATACAATACAGAATCGACCGGCCCATGCACAGAACTACAATAACGTACCCCCACCACAAAACTTCAACCCAGCTAGAGGTCCCTATCAGCTGAGGCGGGAACACTATCCCCCTTTACCCGATATAATCCCCAACATCTTCCATCTCCTTAACACTCAGAATCTCCTCTAATTCTCGTAAGAAAGACCTTGACCATGGCCGACAAATCTATACTATAGCAAATCCTACACATTCAATCGATATACGAGACATAATCTAGAGGACTGCTGAGTCCTCTGGGATGTAATCTGCGACATGAATGATCGAAACTAAATTGACTGGAAAGTGCTTAGGAATCCTAACACTAACAATAACCAACTCAACAGAACTTAGGAATCATTAATAACCCTATGCCTAACCACAACCAAGGAACATTGGCCTAGGTCACTACCATGGATCTTCTCGATCAATCCTCCTTTTAGCCCTCCACCTTAATCACTCACATCCGACCCTCCAACACTTTGGCTATCCCTACGAGAGCTCCTTCACCCCCTCTGCCTTGATCACTCACATCGCCCCACCGAACCCACCTCCTTACCCAAAATTCACTCAGATACGAGTTCACTCCTTTGGGGCCAGAAGACCATTCCTCCATAGTCGCCCACCAGAACCTTCAACCCCTCTAAATCCTGAACCAATACCATTGCCACTCCCCTTGTCCGATTCTGAACCTAAGTATGGAGATCATGTTCTTCAAACTGCAGCCCAAATTGCTGCATGGGTAGACAACGTCACCCGAAAGACTCCAAACCAAGAAAATGAAATGACCACCGAGTGTTTGCTAAACACAGAAGAAAGTGAACAAGAAAGACATTCCAACCCGTGCGAGGCACTGGTCTCTGCTTTCCTAGAAGAAGAGGATTACACACACTACCTCTCGCCTTGGAGCGGCACAGTGCAAGTATGCACTCTGACCTCGAATTTCACTCACTTCATAGATACATCAACTCCAAGCCACACCGAGTTCGGTCAATAACCGACTTGCCCGATTCTTAAATCAGGAACCAATTATCCACCTCTGCCCTTCCCTCGAAATAAGGATTTCACGAACGCGCAACCACCAGAGGGGAACATGAGAGAAAGAGAGGTTAACTTGCCACCCCCACCTCACATTATCCCTCCACCAATCCTTACAGCCCAATCACTCCAACCACCTACACCCAAGGCTCATCGGTCAAGCAAAGAAATTACACTCGAGCCAGGAAAAGAATATGACCTTCTGTGACATCTCCAAAAGATCTCGTCCCATATATCTATACTAAAACTCATCAAGAAATTGTCTGACCATCACCAACTATTGATAAGGACACTTGAAGACACACAAGTGGACGAGGACACGACCTTGGATGAGTTACATCAAATTGCCTCAGTAATGGTGCAACCTCCGACACTCACTTTCATGGACGCAGACATGCCTAAAGAGTCCCTCCACAGAAGTGCAACTCCCATATACCTTACAGTCATAATTAGAGGATTCTTCGTACCCCATGCGTTAGTGGATACAAGAGCAGGACTCAATATCTGCCCTATCACGATGCTAAAGATGCTCGAGTACACGAAATAGGATGTCAGGCCTTCAACGCTATCTCTTATAGCTTATGACGACTCGCGTAGTTTCGTTAAAGGAACTGTCAAACTCCAGGTTCGCCTCGAACCTGTAACAAAAGATGTCACCTTCCATGTTTTCGATTTTGCTAGTACATACAATCTTATCTTAGGAAGAAAATGGTTAGAGTCAATAAAGGACGTCGCATCCACATACCACCAATGCGTCAAATTCCCGTACAAGGACTCCATTGTCTGTATATATGATGATGCACCCCTCCAGGAGATGGACACTGATTACGTGGCAAGTATTCTGACAGCCCATGATTCCATATTAAACATGGGCTATATTTAGAAGACCCGGATCCCCGACAAGACAATCGTTGTAGAAGTTTGTCCCCCTACTCCTAGTTCTCCCCCAACGCGTCAACAAAAATTAATGAGAAGAGAGGTTGGCCCAGATCTCGCCAAACTCTACGACATCAACTCAACCACGACAAAAGGTTGGGACCTTATGTATCAACTCTGTTACATTCCCCACACTGGACTCGGTAAAATAAGCAAGGTCGTGTAGGACCTATCGTCCCAAGGAAAATATGCAAACACATAGGGTTAGGCTACCAATCAGACGGCCTACAAGCTAACTTGTTCCCTACCTCACCAAAATGGTCTCTATATGACCACTTTGTCTACGGGACCACTGAGAAAGCAGATGTACCGAGGCAGAAGGAAGTGTCCTTCCCTAAATCTCAAGAAGCATAAATCGAATGAATGGCTAAAGCGTTCAATGATTTAATGAATCTAAATGACCATATTGATAAACCACTCAAGGGAGTCAAACCTCTGTTTAACATTAAGGAGCTTACAGAAGAGAAATTGGGAATCCACCAATGACGAAGACTTTCACATAACAGCCTTGTAAGGTGGTGAAGAGCACTTACGCTCGACATGGGAAGAAGATGACAACCCATAAGAAAATATTAACTCGCATAGCATCTGCCTCAGCCTTGGCCTTGAGGGATGGGAATGCCCCTGAGACTCCCCTTGTATCGCTCACCCACACCAACCCTGTTGTAGGGCATGCACCAGCATATTAGAATATTTTGCTAGTTAGGTTCGACATTCTGCAACAGTAAGATTGAATGACTCCAACCCCGTAATGACAATAGCAAGTAACGACCTACCAGCTCGGCTACTGGCACAAGAAGAAGAAAATCCCAATATCATTTGATTGACCTAGGGGGAGACACCCACATCGCCCTCATAGAGTTTGAAGAGGAACTCGAGCTGGACACTCCTCTGTCCCCAGACGTGCCACAACTCTAAATATTTTAGAAATCTCTCGAGGAAGAGTGGGAACCCCCTTCGAGTGACGACGAGGACTACTGGATAGACCTCCCTGCATAAGAGTTACCAGAATAGGCTAACCTAGGTCTTAAAGCACTGTCAAATCAAGAATATGAGTTTGATGTCAGCCTAGACTCTAACTCAAAAGGATGGGAATGTCCTTAGGGATCTCCCGACATTTCTCACCATTATCAGCCTCGCTGCCGAGCATTCGCGCTCATCCTGACATACCACGAAGTTAAAGGGAAAAAACTCACTACCCTTGAGGATCCCTTAGGAGGTCACCCTTGGCAAGAAGAGCAACTATGTTATAACTCAAAGGATGATAGTTCGATTGATTACGATCTCTAGAGCTTCTTCGAGGATGAGGCAATCAATGTGATAACGATATCCGAATGACAATGCTGTTGTCACCCGCGTCGCTTATTCAAAAGATCTCATCAGATGAGGACTCGAAAAGAAAAAGCCAAGTCTAGAACAAGTCCACACTTCTCGAAGAATTGCTCGAACGGCTCCGACAGCCGTCTTGCTCCCTCAGTTAGAGGAAGAAACGCTTCCGGTGCCTCTTGAGGTGACCAACCTTGTACCATATCTATTATCAAAAATCAAAAAAATAGAAAAAGAAGAAAGGGAACCCTTTGTCCTGAGTCAACTTTGCGATCAACAAAGAGACTTTTCCCCTAAGACTTTTGTCCCTTCTCTCACACGAAAATGTAAAGCATCCAGGCTAAACAACAAGCCAGTGATTATACCATATGAGATACTTCGCGATGTTAAGAGAAGAATCAATAGCCTTGACATTCACCTTACCAAAGATCTCTCGATCATAAATTATGCCGATGAAGGGCTACCTTTAGCAAAATCAAATCCTCACTATAGCAATTTCACAGTATAAGAGCTTACTGAGGATGAGGAAGGAACACCAGTCACCAAGGAGGCACAGGACTTCCAACGGGTTATCAAGCGTTTCGATTAGTAAACCCAAGCCGCCGCGGAACCTACCGAATAAATTAACTTTAGCACTAAGGAGAAACCTAAGAAGTTACTAATTAGCTTGACGCTCAACTCCAAGGAACGTCAACAAATTGCACAAGTCCTATAAGAACACCTCGATTCCTTTGCATGGTCCTATGAAGATATGCCTAGCTTATACCCGAGTTTAGTAGAACATTGTCTTGTCTTGGAACCCGATGCAAAGCCTGTTAAGTAGAAACTCCATAGGATGCACCCGTAAATAGCCCTTCAAGTTAAAGAGGAAATTGACAAGTTACACAAGGCCAAATTCATCTGAGTCGTCCTCTACCCCAAATGGGTCGCCAATATAGTACCTGTTGCCAAGAAAGGTGGGAGAGTACAGGTTTGCATTGACTTCCAAAATCTCAACCAGGCATGTCCAAAAGACGACTTCCCACTTTCGCACATTGACACTCTAGTCGACAACACTGCTAGACGGTTTCTCACATTGACACTCTATCCTTTATGGACGGTTTCTCTGGGTATAATCAGATTAAATTAGCAGAGTTTGACTAAGAGAAGACTTCTTTCACCACACCATGGGGAACTTACTGCTACGTTGGCATGCCGTTCGGGCTCAAGAATGTAGGAGCCAAGTATTAACGTGCCATGATGGCTATTTTTCATGACATGATGTATAAATGTGTAGAAGTATACGTTGATGATATATTAGTGAAGTCCCAAACGTGAGTAGGACATGTTGAAGCACTTCGACTAGTGCTACAAAGAGCTAAGAAGTATTAGTTAAAAATGAACCCAAAGAAATGTGTCTTCGGAGTCACTTTAAAAAAATTACTCAGTTTCATAGTTAGCAAGCGCGGGATCGAAGTTGACCCTGCAAAAGTCAGAGCCATCCTTGAGATGCCACCTCCCAGTAATATCAAAAAATTATGAGGCCTGATAGGAAGGTTGTAATTCATTAGGAGATTTATCTCCCAGCATTCAGACATATGCGATCCTTTCTACAGACTACTTAAAGGGGGAACTGAGTACAAATGGGATGACCAGTATTAGCAAGCCTTTGAAAACATCAAGAAGTACCTCCTTAACCCGCCAATATTATTGCCACCAGTTCTCAAAAGACCTCTAATCTTATATCTCTCAGCGAACAACAAAGCAATGAGAGTAGTTCTGAGACAATATGAAGAAGATGGCAAGAGAGAGAAGGCTATCTACTACCTCAACAGGACGATGGTCGAATACGAACAAAAATACACTTCAATGGAGAAGACTTGCCTCATATTGGTGTGGGCCTCAACCAAATTACGGCCCTACTTCGGAGCACATAAGATACTAGTACTAGCCCGAATGAACCCACTGAAGTATGTATTCGAAAAGCCCGCAACATCCAAAAAGAATGCCCGCTAGCATATGCTGTTGTAAGAATTCGATATCACTTACATCACGCAGAAGTCGATCAAAGGACAAGAAATAGCCAATTACCTCACAGATCTTCCACTCCCGAACAAGGAACCCATACACATGGATTTCCTCGATGAAGACTTACTCACAATTCATAACCAAGAGCCCGATAAGATGTGAAACCCTTTATGTTGACAGTGTTCTAAATCACAAAGGAAAAGGCATCGGGATAGTCCTCCTAAGCCTGGAAGGAGTTGTTATACCTAAGGCTTTTCAACTAGACTTCTCTATCACTTATAATGTCACGGAATACGAAGGTTTCATAGTTAGACTATGAGCAGCACTACAATTAGGCGTTAAATAGTTGAAAACCATCGGTGATTCTTAGCTCGTAATCTCGCAAGTCATAGGAGAATGGAAAACCAAGGAAAGGAGACTAATGGCATACCTAGAAACCGCTCAATATTTGGTAAAAAAATTTGATAGAATCTCTTTCATGTACATCCCTAGATTAGAAAATAAGCTCGCAGACTCCCTAGCCATATTAGCCTCGTCATCCAAATACCCATCGGACAAAGTATCGGGACCTTCTTTGTTGAAAAGCTGACAATGCCCGCCCATGAGGTAGCATGGACCGTCAAGAGAGAATTACCAATCCTCCTCACAAGCACAGGACCAAATGAAGTAATCACTCTAAAAAATAATGTCAAGGCAGAAACTGAAGTTGCTATGTTTAGATTTGAAAAATCACCAACCGACAACAAACAACCATGATATTTTGATATCTGGAACTTCTTAAAGCATCAATAGGTCCCTCCATATATGACGAAGATCGAACGGAAGACTATAAGGAACCGATGCGCCCGATCCTGCATGCTCGGTGAAATATTATACAAAGAAGCCTTCACCAAAAGAGTACTATTACGATGCATCACAACCGTCGAAGGATAATACATCACCCGAAAAGCACACGCCAGCACCTGCGGTGCCTATGCTGGTAGACAAAGACTCGCTAATCAAATCACATGACAGGGCTACTTCTGGTTGACAATGATAAGAGATTGCCACATCTACATCTAATTCTGCAAGTAATGCCAAGAACACACCACACTTATAAAAGCTCTATCAGTTGCATTGAATACTATGACCTTGTCCTGGCCGTTTTTGATGTGGGCCTTCGATGTCATCTGACCTTTCACAGACACATTTGGAAACACTCACAAGCATGTGCTCATACTTACGGCAACTGAATACTACAACAAATGTGCAGAAGTTGAATCCTACATCAGAATCACCACTTCGACACTCGTAGGGTTTATCATTCGAAATATCATCACTAGGTTTGGAGTACCCAGGATGTTCGTTACAGACAACAGATCACAGTTCATCGCAGAGAAGTTGAATAAGTTATGCCAGAAATTTAGCATCGATCTATGTCACTCATCACCGTTCTACCCTCAAGGAAATGGACAAGCAGAAGCTTTGAATAAAACGCTAATTCGAATTCTAAAATGCACAGTGGAAACAAGCAATGGAGCTGACTGGCCAAAATGACTACCAGAAGCACTCTGAGCCTATAGGACATCCATTCATACGACTGTTGCTGTTCTAAGTGTGCATGATTTATTTGTATTTTAAAAACAGATTTGCAAATGGTGAATTATACTAAATTTGAAAAACTAAAAAGAATAAAGAAATATCAGCACAGAGAGAAGTTAATTAGCCTGCAAGATCAGGGTCAATTGTAGCAAGTTTTAAATGAAAGTGAGTAAAAGATCGTCCACAGGGAATTGATTTAAAATGTAACATAAACCTCCAGATCTGAGCTACCAGATCTGACATCTGATCCTATCTACAAAGCACATAAGATGGGAGGTTGAATTTGTCACATTAACTAAATGAGAAAAGTAAAAATTAAACTAAATGATCCAGATCCGAGTTGGGGAGATTTGATGTAAATTAATAAGAATGGAGAAATAATATCTAACTTCGACTTAGTACTTGATTGTAGAATGAGAATAAATGTAAAACACATGAGATATTATCCAATCTTCATCTGGCTACCAGCACAGATGCAAGAGAAAGTAATCCTACTCAAGGATTGGAATTGAGTTGAACTTATGGCTACGGTCTGTCCACTTCAATGGACATCGATCATCCACTAGTCTTCACTCCGAATCCTTGATTAAGAACAAAAAACACCACTATAAATGGTGTGAGAAATCAGGTTACAAACGCAGATTCTCACAGGGACAATGAATTAAGGGAAATTGCTTTAAAAATAGTAAATCTAAAGGAATCTAATGAATAAGGAGATCACAGGGAACCCTCAACACGAATCCGATTGAGAACGTACTGTTCACAGCAACCTTTTCAAATTCACCATTACAATTACAGAGCACAGCTTAAACAGCTCTCGGATTTGTAGTCTTGAATACAATTCTCACTTGAATTACAGAAATATCTCTAATTACAAATAAAAGCTAGGCTATTACAGAAGTTTCAGACAAGCTATCTGAAATGGAAATGGGGTAATAGAAATGAAACTCAAAATCTGGATACCCAAATTGGGCAAATGGTTCATCTATTTATAGTTTTCCCCAAGTCTAGCTCAGATGTGTATCAACCAATTAGAATTGGTTAGATCTGTATCAACCAATAGGAGTCGAGCACAAGGATCCAGATCTGTTTTGGCCAATCAGAACTGGTTGATCTGGTTTAGCCAATCAGGTGAGAGAAGCATCAATTCTGTTATGTAATTCAAAAATCTGTTTGAGCTTCTAGAAGTTCCCGCCAAGTAATTTCATCTTTGGGTGTTCACATGGGGTGGAATATGCCTTTGGTTCGTGCTCAGAATCTTTCAAAATGTCCCTAGGTTTTTAAATGCATTGGGGCACGTGCAGAGATTACTGAATTGCCCTTACAGATGTTGGGAATCTTCAGGATATCATTTGGCACAGTTTGGAGAACTTTTCGCAAAGTTCTGTGACTTCTGAAGCTCTTTTCGCACAGTTCTGGTGCTATTCGTAAGGAGTTTTCTTCTTTTCAAATAGGTCAGGAATCTTTTCGAAGAGTTCAGGTGCTCCTCGAAAACTAAGCCTGAAGCTTTTATTTCTTTTTGCAAAGTTCAGGTTCTTTTCAAAAAGTTTGGTTCTTTTCGAAAAGCATTCTGTTCTGCATTCTTCTGCTCAAATAGCTCCAAACCTCTTTCCAGGTTGAAACCAGGCCTTTGTCCTCTTTAGTTTAGGCATTTTGACAACCAGTGAGGTTGTTCCTTCTCCTTCTTTCCCTAGATTAGCATGAGTCATCATCTTTTTTGCACTTTTAAGCTGCTGTCAGGGTCAAGCCTGCTTTCATTGTTAGCTATAGAACAAACGCTAAAAACGCTGATTTAGTACTCTCAAAGGTCTATCAAGACTCAGGTTAAGGGCTGGAAAATGGTATTTTCCAGTTCTCAACACACGACCACTTACCAAACCCCCTACCTCCTTACCTACGGGATGGAGGCAGTCTTATCAGATGAGATACAAGTACCATCCTTACGGATTCAACTCAATGATGAGCTATCCTTAGACGAGAGGAGAATTACTCCACTCACGCAACTAGAGTAGCTTGATGAAATACATCTGAGGGTAGCTGATCACACTCAGGTATATAAGAGGAGAGTGGCTAGGGCTTACGATAAGAAAGTTCTCGAACAAACCTTTAATATCGAATAATTAGTCTTAAATAAAATCATGCCTTCTAAGCACACCCATCCGAAAGGAAAACTAAAACCGAACTAGGAAGGCCCTTATGTTGTAACAGCCGCATACCTTGAAAATGCATACAAACTGGCGAACTAGGACAGGGAAGAGCTCCCTAGCCCTTGGAACTCCATGTACCTTAGAAAATACTACCCTTAGCCTTGTGATCATCACATCCCATAGTTAAATACTTGTACTTATCACCCCCGTAGTTGTCACGACCCATTCATTGGTCGTACGTTATCAATTCTCAAAATATCCTTAAGACCTTTAATTTATCGCCCACTTTCTTATTCGGGCAATCTAATTGAAGGACTAGTGATATACCTAACCTCTTTCAAAAGCCCAAGTAACACTCGATTCTCATTTTCCCTTCCCCCACCATTGGAGGAGACGTTAGAGCAAAAAAATGAAGATGTCAGGTTTAATCAAAACTCATTATTCTTGTACTAGCAGGATGCTTTCAAATATATATATATCAGAAAAAAATCAAGTGAGAGCATTACGATGAATGAACAAGTCAATGAGCTCAGGGAAGTATAAGCAGGCAGTGAGGACGTCTCTAGTAACTCTACTAGAAATGTATAAGCAAGCTGCGAGGGCATCCCTGATATCCCCATACTACTAGATGTCATTGTAAGGTGGCGGGAGGAGGACAAACTCCTGCTAACCATAGAATGTGAGATTTTGATGGCGCCAAAACATGACGAAGAGCTCAATCATGGCACCCCATATCCCTATGAGAAAACGATTATTACTCATCCCTTCTACAAAGCGTTATGTACAAACTATTCCCCGTATCACTGACCCTTACCCCCTATTCTACTTTTTATTTTATTTTCGAACGATAAATCAGAAGCCTTACAGGATACTCCTCGGAATGAAGTCAAAAACTGATGAATGATGACTGATGCAATCACTTACTATACCTACCATACCTCTCCCTAATAACCACAAGATAGGATCACCACCACCCTAAGATAGACCCCCGTATACAACTAACCTAATCAAAATGACCTCCCCTAGTTTGATGACAATACTGATGAACTTTTCTTCAAAACTAACTCACCAAATACCCATGACTACTTATAGACCCAAAGTGCTTATCTAAAACTCAGAAAAGCTCCATTGCATCTACACACTGGGGCATTTTTTTTTATCAGAAGGAGAATCACATTAGAAGCACCGACTCATCCACAAAGAAGATAAGGAATAAAAAAGTTACCATATGGAGAATGCTACCGAAGATACTATACTTCCAATCCTACCACACTCCTACACTGGGGCTTTTTTATTTATTATTTTTATTATTTCTATCTTAGCTATTTGCTTTCCCTATTGCATTATTTTTATTTCAAGGAAAAGAAGAAAAAAAAAGAAAACAAAGAAGAAAAAAAGAAAGAAAAAAAAAAGAGAAAAAAAAGAAGAAGCACATATCCACCTTTATTACCAGCTCCCAGTTTGAGACAGATGCCCCCCTTGACAACTAGTAAGGGAGAGTGTTGGAGTGTTTGCCTTCCCTCAAATGAGGGTAAAAAATTATCAATAAAATTAGGCAGAACACACTCACACAGACCTGCAACTAATCAGGGTCTGTTGTAGCAAGTTCTACAAAGATGGTGAGTAAGGGAATGTCCACAGGGAGGTTGGTTTAAAAATATGATAAATCTCCATATCTGTATTAGATCTGGCACCCTAACTAGTGCTACATTAGCTAAAAGACAGGGGAGAGGTTTAAAATGGATTGTCAATTAAGCTAATCTAAAATTAAACATAGACTAACTTGGATCGAGTTTAGGATCTTAGATCTTGCAGGGGAAAGAGGTAAAAAGCAGAAAATGGAGAAGAGTAGCTTGGAGATTGGTTTTCACTGAAATCAGATTCAATTAATTATGCTACAGAGGTTCAGAGCACACAATTCCCTCAACTGGCTATAAGCACAGCTGTAGGGTATAAACTCTACTTCAAATCGCAGGATCCACCTGGTCTTAAGGCTATGATCTATCCACTTTAATAGTCACAGACCATCCTATAGACTTTATCGAATCCATAGATTTGCAGCAGACGAATCCAATTGGAGCTTAAGCTTGGACTAATCTTAAGGTTATGATCTGTCCACTTTAATGGTCACAGACCATCCTAGGGATCTCCTCCAAAGCTAAGGCCTCAATTAGAGCAATTAAAACCACTATAGATGCTGCAATTCTCAGGTCACAGACTCAAGGAATCATAGGAGTATTAGATCCAGGGAGATCGGGTGTTATCCAAGAGGCCTACCAGTTAAGTGGGTGAGCTGATCTACAAACTCCTCTACATAAATCCGATTGATCACTAAATGGAACCAAAGGAACTTTAGATCTAATTAAAGCATTAAAAACAACATTAATCATTATAATCAAAGTCACTCTACAATGGAAATACTCTCAGATCTGTAGTCTGTGCAGCTAGGAACCTACAATAACACTCTTAACCTTACCCAATTACAGATCTAACCTCTCTCCTCGCTACTCTAAGGGAATTAGCCAACCATGGTTAGGCTAAAGGAGGGAAAATAGAATTTCTTTGCAAGCTCTAATCTCCAGAATTTGGCTTAGATCTCGATCTCCCCTCAATTGCAATTAGGGGTCTCTATATATATTTTTCTCCTCTATTTTTCCAGCCAAAAATCCCTTCTAGAAGGTCCTCAGAGTTTGTTAGATTCTGTTAGAGCACGTGGGTCAGTTAGGGTTTCCTAGAGCATCTTCTGAAATAGTCGTGCCGGTCACCAAATGCCTCGGGTTGGGTGCAGTAGGTCACCAAATCACAACGTGTGCACAACTGAATTTCTGAGAAGTTTTGCACATAATTTTGACAGGTTCAGGAAGCTTTCGACAGGTTCAAATAGAGCATTTTGGTCCTTTCTCTAGGTTCTCAGATCTCTTCGATAGGTTCCGATAGGATGAGCCTTATCTTAGAGTTTCAGCATTCTCAACCCTCGGCATGGAGTATTCGGCAGGTTGGAGGTCTTCGACAGGTTGGAGAACCATTTCGACAGGCTCTGCTCTGCATGCCACCATTTCGATAGGGTTGCTCTCACTCCTAGCGAAAGGCTCAAGTTCCCTTCGATAGGTTCTGCTCCAGCGCCTTCATCTCGATAGGTTTGAAGAAACCATTCGATAGGTTCCCTTGACGCCTTAGGCAGGTTTTCGATAGGATGATTTCTTCCTTCCTTTTAGCTGCTCGATAGGTTCTTGGATCCTATCGAACTCCTAAATTCACACGAATTCATCCTTCTTCTGCCTTCAGATCCTGTCGAAAACCTCTTCAACTGCACGAATTCTTCCTTCCTTTGCTTTCAGCTCCTGTCGAAGTCTTCAGGTGACCATTCAATAGGATGTTTTCAGCCTGTTTTCACTTCCTTCACCTTGCCCTACTGTAGCCACGACCTCCAAGGATCCAGTGATGTTCTACCCTCTGGTGTGTTGTTGCTGGGTTTGTCTTGTGCTGAGAGATAGCCCCTTTTTGGGCATTCTTGAGTGGTTTTCTGCATTAGTGTCCTCTTTCATTGTTGTCTACAACATGCACTTGACAGAAGCTTATTAGTGTGCTCACAGGTCTATCAATGGTGAGGTTAAAGGGTAAAAAGTGACATTTTTCACCACTTAACACACCCCCAAACCTAAGCTTTGCTAGTCCCTGAGCAAAGGAGAATAATAAAAAAAATTAAAATGCCACTTTCGTAGGGAGCACAGATGCATTTAGCATATGCACCAAGCCTTTTAAACCCCTAGGTGATCCCTAGTGGAGGAGTGAAGTCTCCTGAAGGTTTTCAGTGAAGGTACCCACAAACTTCTCTAATAAGGTTAGTTAATAGTAGTACATCCTGCTAAACAGAGTTTCAGTGAACTAGAATAAATTTTCATCATGTCTTTTCAGTTCTAGAGGGTTTTCAGCAGAAAAATCACCAACTTAAAACATGAAGTTTTACAGTAATTCCTTCATCATCAATCGGTTCATGTCAAGGCATTGTGTCTGAAGATTGATGCATGGCTCACCTTTCACTTGAGAATGTTGTTTTGATACTACCCCCCCTCAAATTTGATTTCAGACCCAAGTCTCACCAGGGTTGTTAACTCCCAACAAAAATGAAGGGTGTAGAATTTCACACAGCTCAAGAGCAGTTACAGTCCTCAAATAGGACTGTAAGCATGAGCATAGGCATTGCTCTAATTTCTAAAATTTTCTAACTCTTTTCACCATAGATTAGACAGATCCTTATCTCCACATGACAGTTCAATCCATTTCAGATCAGTAAGGTCTTTTCATTGGGTTGTAATGTGGCTTATGGATGAGGTTTGTAAAGGAATGAAAGGGTAAAAGAGATTCAAATTGAGAAATCAGTGAAGGTAAGGAGGTGGTGTAGACAACACCTTCTTCATTTCAGCACAATTCCATCTACTTCTTGAATTTTCAGAGCCAAAGTCGCCAGCTTCTTCTCTTCCTTTCAATCTTTCAATGAAATGACTTCTCTTTCTCATTCATTTGCTCTGTTTTTTTTTTTTTTTTTTTTTTTCTTTTAAATCGGAATGCCACAAAGACCACCAACTGTGTTTTTCTTCTCTTTTAACCACTTCTCATACCAGTGCTACCTTCTTCCCTTCCTTCACCTTTTCCTTCTGAAATCTCAGAGTGAGGGTCAATCTGTATCAGGTCACTGAGGTTTTAGGTTCAAATTTTCTAGTTTTCATTGAAGAAAATTGGGACTTTTAAGGCTCAAGTGGTGTGCATCAAGGGCAGTTCAAAGGTGGGACATTTTAAGCTTAAACTGACCAAGGGATGGCCTTACTTCATGTCCTCAATGCCATGAATGCTGTCAAGCTATTTCAATGTGGATTTGCCTAACTTCTAGTGATTAGAATTAGATCCCATCAATCCTTAGGGCAGAAAAATTGCCAAGGCACTCTTCAAAGAAACTTTGTCAGGCCCAAATCTCAGTGGGTATGACCTTCCATCAAATTTTTCACGGGTGTATCTTCACAATCTTCTCTTATTTCAGGTTTACTACACATCAAAATTATTTTTCACAAATTGTTGGCATTTGCCTCATGAAGTCCGTTGGACTACGGCTTATTTCAGTTTCAAATAGTTGTTTCCTTAATTTCCTCTTTTTACAAAAATTCTAGTGAGAATTTACTCTAATTAATTCCAAACACTTCTTTTTAGCCTAGCTGTACTAAAAGTAACTAATTTATTGGCATACATGCCATACCCCCAAACCTAAACTAAACAGTGTTCTCACTGTTTACAGCATAGGGGGTGTAGCAGTTTATTAACAGAGCAAAACCCAAAGCAAGTAGACAACTGAATAAAGAAAAAAAATAGTTTATTAACAGGGGTTAAACAAAGCATAAAATAGAGCATTTTATTACAATGGTCAAGCATAAGGAAGCGGAAGGTGGACAAAATTTTCTTGGCAAATGAAAAAGCCTCCCCCTGGCTCAGGGGTATCCTCAGCCTGCATCAGGTGGAAGAGGAACTGGAAGCGAGGAGGGGAGGAAGAAAAGGAAAAAGAAGGGGGTCAGGGGATAGGGTGACAGGTGGTGGAGGAGGATGGTGGCGGAGAAGCCGGTGGCTCATTCTCCAGCCTCTTCCTCTCCTTATCCTTGTCCTTTTCCTCCTTAGTGAGGATCCGTTGTACCTCCTCATATTCATCCTAGAGGAATTGCAATGGGTCTGGTTCCTTGGGATGTAGTGGCTCCAGTAAAAAAAGGTAGAGTTGAGCAGGAGTGAGCGTGGGCTTGTCATCTGCCATAGTTATGAGGAGTGAAGTGGGTAGAAAGAAAGGAATGGGACGAAGTCGAGCTAACTGCATCTATTTAAGGTGGATGTGGGCGACAATATGAAGTGGTGCATTCAATATCGCCACCGTCGATGAAAAGGAATGAATGGTTAATTTGATCAACCAACATGGGGAACGGCATGGGGCAGAAAACCAGGGGGTGTAGAATTTAAGGCTCGTGTTGTGCACAGTTGTACATGGTACACGGGGTAAAATTTTCGCGTAGCGCAAATGCACAATAAGCATGGAAGGAGTGAGGGGGGGGGGGGGTTGATTTCGATAGGATGAGTGTAGAGTGTCGACAGGTTAAGGCTTCCTATCAAAGTCACACAAGTATGGGGCTGGCAGTTGAAAGCTCTCGATAGGTTTAACCCGCCCTATCGAACAGAATAAACATGCATTCAATAGGCTTGGATGGCCGCTTGCAATAGGTTGGTGTCCTGTCGAACGAAGGGTGGATAAAACATTCACTTCGTTAGGATGTTGATGGGTGAGAACAACCTCTCTGTTAGACCCTTAGTCATTTACTAAGTGTGTGTTAAGCCCATTATGTAGGTAATAAGCAGCAGCTGCAGATAAGGCACTAACCATGCCAAGAAGCCTACTGTTGCCCTAGAAGTTCCTCAGAAGAAAGGAGGTTGGACCCAGATAGAGAATTGGCGGCAGCATAGGCACAACAAAGCAACAACAAGCTAAGAAATGAGCCTCGCACAGCTGTCTCAAGGTTCAAATTGAATAAGAAAGAATGCTTCGCGCAGCAGTCGCGGGTTTCTGAAGGCAGCACACCAACTTCTCACGCTGTTCTCACACAGATGAATGACAGAAGAGCCCAAAAAGTAGACTTCACGTTGTTGTCGCGAGGCTCAGTCATAAGCTCTCGTGCAGTCTCGCACAGTTTAAGAAAGGCGCCTTTAATCTTCATGTGATTCACTGAGGAGAGAGCTCCAGGGATTCCTGCGCGCAGCTGTCGCGCAGTGGCCGCGGGATAAAGACCTTCAGGGAACTACTCGCGTGATCCAGAAGCCCATGCACATTGCTTCTTCGCGAGGATCTCTATGAGATTGACCAAGGAACAAACCATGCTCGCAATTACCATGCCATTTAAATAGAAAGCTCAATCCCATGACAACCAGAGCAATCCCACGATGACTAAAGTATCAATCTCGCGACTGCAAGAGCTTCAAGTCAATTCAATCTCGTGACGCAAATTCTATCACACGACAAGACCTGGAAATCCTTTCTACCTAGCGAGGCTCGGGATCTTAACTTCTCCCCACTTCTGTAAGGGCAATCTGGGAACTTCCAGCAACTAGCGCATGCACTCCAATGTGTCAATCTCCATGCACATGCCCCGAGGCATCCAAGGAATAGAAATGGGCCACGATAGCATTGATAAATTAGGGTTTTCCTAACCCTAATGCTCAGAGAGCTAACTGCTATATAAGTCATAAGGGGACTTCTGTACTCCTTCTTGAACCAACTGTAGAATTGTAGTAGGCTAAGGTTAGGGTTTAGGCAGCTTCTTTTTCCCTTTTTCTTCTCTCCATAGTCCAGTACTTGCTGGTTATGCCTTTGTATGTTTATTTGGAATAATTTTGATGGTGCTTTATAATAGGGTGTTATATTTATATGGGATTGGTGTTTTGAGAGTTGTTCTGTACAAGGCTGCTACATTGAGATCCTCCATTGCTAAGTTGTATTGTAAGTAATGGAGGATTGTTTTAAGGATTTATTTAGATCCAAGTGCCCTGTGTGTCTAGGTTAGGCACATTGCAGGCCTATGCCCCACCACAGGAACCACAAAATCTGAATCCCCATGGGAGCCTATGCTGGTAGCCTTATGAACATGGTGGTGGCAGCAATGTTCTTGTTCTGTCTCAGACCTCTGTGAGGATGATAGCCTCTGTGGATAGTATGTGACCATTCAAGTGGACAGGTTATAGCCCTAGGGAGAGGCCAATCCACAGATCTAAGACAGATTCTTCTTCTCTGCACTTGTGCTTTTAGCCTTGTGAGAGATTGTGCAGAGACAGACTCCCCTGTATTTGTATAGACCCACCATCAGATGGCAGATCTAATCTGGTTGTAGAGATTGTAGGCTTGTGACTGGATCACTGTTGTCTTTCTAAAGCAGTGAACAACTAGGCATAAGAGCTAATACTCAAACTCTTACTGGTCCTGTGTGTCCAGGCTAGTGCAAATTGCAGGCCTAGCCTCACACACAGAACTTTAGAGGTTGGGGTTCCTATGGATTCTTGAGCTGGTAGCCTGGATGAAGTAGTGCCTACAATGATAAACTTGCTCTGACCTATCTCTGGACTGTGGTTCCCCTATTGGATAGTCTGTGACCATTTGAGTGGACAGGTTATAGCCATAAGGGATTGGATCATGGCACAGGGGTGAGTTGGATCCTTTCTCCTCTTTGGTGATAATGTAGCCATTGGACAGGATTTCTATAGCAGCAGATCTGAGTCTGAGTTATAGAACCCATCAGATCTATACCTAATATCTTACTTCTCATCCTTTTATATTTATTTTCTCACACTCCATCATTTTTCTCAACCATTTACGTAGTTTAGGCATTACGTTACCTTAGGATTTAGACCATAGTGACCTTAAATCCCCTTCAATTTAGGATTGCCGGATCTGGATGGCCTACTAAAGATAGCTCCCTTGGAGCTTTAGATCAACTTTCCCTATGGGACAAATTCTTACTTATTAAAACTTGCTACAACAGGTCCTGTAATTTGCAGGACTGTGTATTTTTAGGCTTGTTGCTCTATAGTTTTTAATTCACCTTTGATTCCTTTTCACTAATACATTCTTATCATTGTCTCCAATAAAGTCAGCAACAAGCACTTAAAATATCCTAACAAGTTTTTGGCGCCGCTGCTGGGGAATCTTGATCTATTAGTAGACCCTAGATTTTTGTATTCTTTATTCTTTGGTAGCTATGCTTGTGAATAATTGATACCGCTGATTTATATTTGGAATTTTCCTTACAGATCTGGACAGTAGCAGAGAAGGAAAGTTGAACTGCACTAGGAGTCTAGCTACCTCTGTTTGCACTTCTCTAACCTTCAAAAACTCAGTCTACTTCTCCTTTGAAAATTCCATAGCAGTTGATTAGGATAGTAGTAATTTTGTTAATTGCAATGTGTTTGCAAGTAGTCTTCCCTGCTGTTGGTGTGTGTGCATGTTAGGAAGGAGATCCCTTAGTCCCACATTAGAGCCTCCTAACCCTGAGATAGAAAGGGACAGAAGACCAAGAAGGCCCAGACACACCACAGTTGAACCCCGTACTGAAATTGAGACAGCAATCATGGGTGAAGAGTAACCCAGAACATTGAAGGAATTGAATGCTCCTGATGATTATAATTCCCCAATCAGCATTCAATTCCCAGATGTTCAGTGAAACTATGAAGTAAGTGGAAATAATGACCTGAGAATGCGATGGCCAATCTTTCAGATAAGCTTGATAAACTATTAACTGTGGTGCAACCCAAATTGGCTGCACAGGTGATGGAGGCATGTCTGATATGCCAATCTCCATAACACACAGTGGAAGAGTGCCCATCTGCAGGGTAATATCCTGAGTATGTGATGGAACAAGCTATTGCTGCCCAATCATTTGGTCAGCAATAATCTCTTGGCTACAACAAACAACCATTTGGATACCAGCACTAAAATGCTGGTTACCAGTGGAGAGACCAACCAAATTTGAGGTGGAGATAAGACAATTATATGCAGCCACAATAGATGTTGGCCTTACCTCAAAGGCCACAGTAGCAATTTACCCAGGGATATGCCCTAAGGTCAAATTTCTAGCATCGATTGCCCAATGACAAAATCGATTAGTAGTTCCCCACCTCATTGAAATGCTTCTTTTGAGGACCAGGTTTTGACCTCATTGCAAAGCCTTGGAGTCTTGACTCAGACTATGACTTCTCACAGTCAAAGCATAAAGAAAATAGAGGAGCAGCTAGGCCAAATATCTAATGCCTTAGCCAAAAGAGAAGAGGGCAGGTTGCCATGCCAGCCAGTGGCCAACCCTAAGGGCCAATATTCGATTGGAGAAGGTTCCTCAAGTTTTGAGAGAGATAATGCCATCATAACCCTGAGGTCTAGCAGGCTGTTAGACAACCAGGTGGGAAAGGACCAAGGAGAGGTCATTTCCAAAGAACTTTCGAATGAAAGTGAAAGAGACTTTGTTAGAGCACAGAGCCAAGAGTTGTCTGCTACCCTGCAACGAGGGAAAAATAAAGTGGTTGTAGTTGAGCCTCAGCAGGAAATAAAAGATGAAAAAAGAAAAAAATAAAAGTTTAGTCATAGGCTTGCAGCTGAGGAACTAGCAGTACCTCAGTTGCCATTTCCTTAGGCTTTGAGTGGCCCTACCCCTTTTGATAAGGGGAATGCACAGATAGAGGAAATGATGGAGACCTTTAAGCAGGTGAAAATTAATTTGCCCCTGCTTGATGTAATTAGACAGGTCCCAGCCTATGCCAAATTTCTAAAAGACCTTTGAACCCAGAAAAGAAAAGCTAGAGGCCATTTGTCCAAAAAGGTCTTTGCAACTGATACAGTTAATTTTGTATTAAACATGACAATGCCTGAGAAGTTGCAAGACCCAGGGATACCCACTATTCCCTGCATAATTGGAGACCACACAATTGGAAGGGCCCTTCTAGACCTTGAAGCCAATGTAAACCTGTTGCCATACCATGTGTACCAGCAGCTAGGTTTGGGGGAGCTAAAACCCACCCCCATTGTGTTGTTAATGGCTGACAGGTCATAAAGGAGACCTATGGGAGTGGTTGAGGATGTCTTAGTGGGGGTGGACAAGTTCTTTTACCCTGTGGACTTCCTTGTTTTGGACATGCGCTGCAACAAGAGTACATCCCCTATACCTATTTTTTTGGGCAGGCCATTCTTGGCCACAACCAATGCATGCATTCAATGCAGGTCAGAGATCATGGAGGTAACTTTTGGACATATGAAGGTTGAGCTTAATGTGTACAATAGTGCAAAGTACCCTCAGCTGGATAATGAGGAAAGCTTTGCAAATGGATGTACTCGAGGAAGTTGTTGAAGAAGAATTGCCTCCTCTGCTAGAGTGGGGCAACATTGTCACAAGTTTAACTAAAGTTTGGGACATGGTAGAGGAAGGAAGTCCAACTGTAATGCCAGAAGACATGACCACATTGAAGTCTTCTGTGGGCTTAGTGCAGCATTCCATTTGGAAACCTACATTGCTGCCTCTTCCTCAAACCAACAAAGCACCAATCCTGCCATCCACCCAACAAGCCTCTGATCTGGATCTTAAGAAGCTTTTAGAAATATTGAAATATGCTTTCCTTGAGAAAGATGAAAAACTTTCTGTAATTATCTCTTCCTCTCTTACCAATGAGCAAGAGGAAGAATTACTAATAGTCTTGAGGAAGCATAAAAAGGCAATTGGCTGGACCATTACAGATCTAGGAGGGATAGATGCATCAATCTGTATGCACAGGATCCATTTGGAGGAGGGCTCAACACCCTCCAAGGAAATGCAGAGAAAATTTAATCCTCACATGTAGGAAATGGTCCTAAAAGAAATCATTAAATTGTTAGATGGTACGGTAATTTACCCCATTTCTGATTCTGAATGGGTGGCACCTATCCAAGTGGTGCCCAAGAAATCTGGCATAACAGTCATCACAACTGAGTCTGAAGAGTTGAGATCAGCTAGGGAGACCACTGGCTGGAGGGTTTGCATAGATTATCGGAAGCTCAACTCTAAGACCAGAAAAGACCACTTCCCTCTCCCATTCATTGATCAAATTCTGGATAAGTTGACTGGAAAAGCTTTTTATTGTTTTCTTGATGGGTACTCAGGGTACAACCAGATCCCTGTGCACCCTCATGACCAAGAGAAAACTATATTTACTTGTCCTTTTGGCACCTTTGCTTACCGAAGGATGCCTTTTGGGCTGTGTAATGCCCCAACCACCTTTCAGAGGTGTATGTATGCCATATTCTCTGATATGATTGACAAATTCTTAGAAATTTTTATGGATGATTTTTTTGTATACGGGGACAGTTTTGGCCAATGTCTGCAACACCTCTACCTGGTCTTACAAAGATGTGGGGAGACCAATCTGGTCTTAAGTTGGGAAAAGAGCCACTTCATGGTAACACAAGGTATTGTGTTGGGGCCATGTAGTCACTAAAGATGGGATTGAGGTAGATAAGGCCAAAGTTGACCTCATTACAAATTTTCCCCCTCCAAGAACAGTCAAACAAATCAGATCTTTCCTTGGACATGCTGGATTCTACAGGAGGTTCATTAAAAACTTCAGCAAAATTGCTAAACCATTGTGCCACCTGCTCTGCTAGGATGTGCCCTTTGACTTTTCTGCTGAATGTCTTAAGGCTTTTAAAACTTTAAAGATTTGCCTCACCTCTGCCCCTGTACTCCAAACACCTGACTATGCACTGCCCTTTGAGTTAATGTGTGATGCATCCGACTGGGCAATAGGTGTTGTTTTGGGCCAAAGGAAAGATAAACTGCTAGTGGTCATTGCCTATCTCAGCAAATCACTTGCTGAAGCTCAGCTGAATTACACAACAACTGAGAAAGAGCTTCTGGCAGTGGTTTTTACTGTGGATAAATTTAGACCCTACTTACTTGGGTCTAAAATAGTAGTCTTCACAAACCACTCAGCATTGAAGTACCTATTATCCAAGAAAGATGCTAAGCCCAGACTGATTAGATGGATACTCCTGTTGTAGGAGTTTGACATTGAAATCAAGGACAAAAAGGGTGTAGAAAATGTGGTGGCTGACCACTTGTTCAAAATTGTGTTGGAAAAAGGTGTTGATGACCTTGCTACTGATGTTTTCCCAGATGAGCAATTGTTTGCCATCCAATCCTTGGTTCCTTGGTATGCACACATTGTCAATTATCTACTTATAGGCAAGATTCCTGCCCATTTGACCAAAATGGACAAAGACCTATTTTTCTCATTGGTCAAATTCTTTTTTTGGGAGGAACCTTGCTTATACAAGTATTGTGCAGACCAAATCATCTAAAAATGTGTTCCAGAAAGTGATGTCCCCAATATTTTGGCCATGTGTCATGAAAATGCCTGTGGAGGGCACTTTAGTAGAAGAAAAACAGCTGACAAAATCTTGTAGTGTGGGTTCTATTGGCCTTCTTTATTCAGAGATGCCAATACACACTGCAGGACCTGTGAAAGATGTCAGAAATTAGGAGGGCTGTCCAAAAGAAATTCAATGCCTTTGCAGCCCATCCTTATTGTGGAACTGTTTGATGTCTTGGGTATTAACTTTATGGGCCCCTTTCCTCCTTCAAATGGTTATCATTTCATCTTAGTGGCAATAGATTATGTTTCAAAATGGGTAGAAACTATTGTCACAAGAACTAATGATAATCAGGTTGTCCTCAAGTTTATAAAGCAGAATATCTTCTCAAGATTTGGCACCCCTAGAGCCATTATCAGTGATGGGGGTAGCCATTTCTGTAATAGAAATTTTGAGAGCTTGCTCAAGACATATTCTATCACCCGTCGGATTGCTACTCCCTACCACCCACAAACCAGTGGGCAAGTTGAAATTTCCAACAGGGAGATCAAGCACATCCTTGAAAAGACTGTGAGGAGTGACAAGAAGGACTGGGCTGAAAAGTTAAATGATGCATTGTGGGCTTATAGGACTGCCTATAAGACTCCCATTGGTATGTCCCCATTCAGACTGGTTTATGGCAAGGCTTGTCATTTCCCAGTAGAATTAGAACATAGGGCCTATTGGGCCATTAAAAATTTAAATCTAGACCTAACTTCTGCTGGTCATCACAGGTTGCTGCAGTTGTTAGAATTGGATGAGCTGAGGATGGATGCATATGCCAATGCCCGGATCTACAAGGAAAGGTCCAAGGCTTTCTTTGACAAGGGTCTGTTGAGAAAGAGCTTCATAGCTGGTGACAAGGTTTGGTTGTTTAACTCCAAACTTAAATTTTTTCCTGGCAAACTAAAATCCAGATGGGAAGGTCCCTACATTGTTATGAGTGCTTCCCCATCTGGTGCTGTGGAAATCAAGGATCCCAACTTTGGGAAAACCTTGAAGGTGAATGGTCAGAGGCTTAAGCCTTGTTTCGAAAAATCTGCTGAACCCATTGACATCATTCACTTTCAAGGGGATCCTTCATTAAACTAATCCACAGGTGTGTCAATATTGTATCATATGTACTTTGGTTTTGTTAGATTTGTCATGCTTTCTTTTTTTCAAATTCTCTAGGAAATTTTAGTGGCCACACCTGAATCTGGACCTGTCTGGTTTGAATTCTTTATGCTTGGTTTGATGATTGCTGCTCTTGAATTGATGGTTTTTACTTGAATGCATAATGTTGGATGGTGATTTTTACTGTCTATGCTTTAATGTTTAATCTTAATGTTTCTGGGGATACCTATGGTGGAGAGTCATGCCTAGGATCTAGCCACAGCACAAATGGAAATGGCAGAACAAAGAGCACATGCTCTCTGTCTACTACTTTGCTGTCATTGGGTTCCAAAGGAGGCCTGAGAGACTCTCGCGCAGCGCACATAGAACCCTTCCATAGCTGTTGGGAGATTCAAGTAAACCTGGGAACCTCTTGCGCGATCCAAATAGAGCATTTCACTAGCTGTCACGAGGTTCAACAGGAAGCCTGGGAGACTCTCGCGCAATTGAAAAAGAATACTTCATTAGCTATCGCGAGATTCAAAGGCTATCGCGAGATTTAAAGTGAACCTCAGAGCCTTTCGCGCAATCCAAAAGGAGGCCTGGGAGCCTCTCGCGCAATTCACATCAAATTCTTCACATGCTGTCACGCGCTCCAAGGCAAACCTGGGAGATTGTCGCGCAATCCAAGTTGAATGGCACCTTCGCTAGCTTTCATTTCCAATCTCGCGACCAAATATTTCCAAAGTGCACCAAGCTTAGCGACAAGTATTTCAACCCTGCGCTTGTCTCCCTTTCTAATACTCTCTCTTCCTTCTTCATCCAGCTAAACCCTAGCTTTTGGCGTTCTTCTCCATCACTCCTCCAGCGTTCATCCTACAACCCATCATTCACACCAAGAATCTACAGATTTGCTCCTAACATCATCCCCATCAATTGCCCTCTGCTAAGAGATCTCATGGTGCACTGTGCGTTAGATCGAACCAAACCCTACAATTTTAGGGTAAGCACTCAGATCTTAGTCCCCCATTTTTACTTTTTGAAAGTAGAGTTTGGAATGGCCCCTAAGAGTGCACCAAAGAGAAGGGGCAAGGATAAGGCCCCTGTTGAGCCCGCTGCTAAGAAGGTCAAAACTTCAAAGGCACCGAAAAAAGGGAAGGAAGTGGTTGAGGAGATGGAGGAGCCAACCCCTGAGTTTTTTACACCCTCTGAGCTCATGGCTTCAATCCCCTTGGAGCCTGAGATAGCTTTCGACCTGCCCTTCTTTGAGAAGGAGCCTCTCTTTGCCCCTGCCATTCAATTCATGAGCAAGGCTGGTCTGACACCCTTGATGAGAGGAATTCCAACACTAGCCTACCCTAAGCTAGTGCAACTCTTTTACCAGCACATCAGGGTCACCAAGGACAAAGATGGACAAGTAGGTCTACTGGTGTTGATTGATGATTTCGAAATGTTAGTTAGCCCCAAGGTGATTGCTGAGGTTTTGGGTATCCCAGGTGCATTTGACCTTAGCTGTGGATATGGCCCTGTGCGACCGTGGATCCTCTCGAACCCGTCGCGGCGATGCGCTCGCTTTTGATGAAAATGTAGAGTCGCCACCCGGAGCTTTTGGTGACCCGGGAAACCTTCAAATCGATATTTTGAGCACCGAAGAGCTAAATATGACTCTGATTTACCGGTCTTTGCCAGCGGCTCTAGGGTAGGGGCTTCGGTTATCGATCGGGAAGGGTTTAGGCACCCGATCAACCCGCACGTAGCGGTCTCTATCTATGGCCAAAATAAAAATAAAAAGGGCGGAGTTTCCCCTTGCCCGAAGGCAATACGGTCCTATCAAGCTTTGAGCCAAACAGAAATTTTGGCGGTGTAACGGCTTGAATCCTTGGACGGAGGAGACACCAAGAAGGTAGAGGAAGAGAGGGGTGAGCCAGGTTTTAGCTAAAAGGAGTGATCTAATGGTGGAAATGGACCGAAATAGGTGAAGTATGCATGCTGGAATTCTGAAAAAATATTGGCATTTTCTCTCACTAGGGTTCTCTCTTAAGCACTCTCTAATCCTTCCACAAAAATTCAACCCTTTGGGAAGAGGGGGGCCTCTCTATTTATAGAGAAGGGATGGGTTAGGGCCTTACTTAAGAGCTAATTGGTTTAGCAATTAGGTACTCCCCCATCTAAGGTTTTTTAGGTTTTCAAGGTCTAAGGGTTTTGGGAAACTGGTTTCAATGGCGAATGATGGGGTGAGACCATGGGTGACTTAAGGGTTGCCAATAAGCTCAAAGGTGGTGCAACCAATCTCAAGACACCCACCTCAACCAAGGGGATGGTCAAAGGGTCAAACTAGATGGAGGAAATTCGAGCTACTGATGACAGTTACTGTAGCTAAGCTGGGCGTATATATTATATACGCCCAGTTTAGGAACAGTAAATTTCACCAAAATCAGGGGAGTTTTGAGAAGATGAAGCCCGTGGTGGGTCCCACATATACTGGGCATATATATTATATATGCCCGACCAAATTTCTCCCAAAATAGGCAGGCGCATATAATACATAGGCCTGACTAATCTGGGTCTAAATTGGCTGGGCGTATGTAATATCCATGCCCGAGCAAAATTTTTATGATTTTATGTGAAACTTCAATCCGCCATAACTTTTGAACCGTAGCTCCAAATTGGGTGATCTTTGGCTTATTAGAAAGCTAGAGAAGTCCTCTTTCCAATAATATATGGCTCATCCTTGGTAATGGTTTGCATGAAATTCTGTAGCTCTCCTCCCATCAACCGCCAGAAGGGTTTAAGTTAGGTCTGAGAAGGGATTCTAGGGTGTAGGGGTGACTTCTAAGATTTGGGGAAATAGCTCTAAAGGTCTTAGGGTGATTCCTACTGGCCTAGGTAGGTTCCTAAGGGTTCAGGGGGTGCCATCGAAAGCACAGGGGTGCATCTCTCCCGAAGTACAGATTGATCGGGCCTTGGGCCAAATTTGGGTGTCTACAGATGCCCCTCTTTGGTATTCGATCACTAATGATCGGATGCCAAAGACAAGAGACATCCGAAGAGGTCCAAGGCACGTTTGATGGGTCCACCTGGTTCAACTTAATTCTCGAACATTCATGGTGATGGTGAGTGTACGTAAGCCCTCTCATTTCGGGATATCGTCCGTCCCTCAAGGCTAACAGTCCCCAAGCGCATTGCGACATTACTGGGCATAACTGCGATGATCACAGAAAGTGTAAGCCCGCTAGCCGGGATATCGTCCACTTCTTGAGGGAAATTATAGATTTGTGATGTTAAGTATTTATCTGAACCAGACAGCTCCATGAAACGGGATGATCGATCTATGCTTCGGAATTGATGCGAAGCATACAAAGCGAAGGCCTTCAAACTGTGTCCAATCCTATGGAATATCGGCAGCTCCATTGGATTGGGCACGGGTGCCCTTACCTAGGTAAGGCTCAGAGTTTCTGGCCGAACCCATCAACCTCGAGGTTGCTTTTGCATGATTGACCCGAGTGGAGCGAATATTGATGTCGCAACACCTCTTGGGAATGCATGCTCATTTTCCGAGTAATTTTTTTTTTTGTCATTTTCTGAATTTTCTTTTATTTCGAGGCCTCTAAGCAGAGCTCGATGACCTCTGGCGATTTTATTCTTGCACAACTCTTTAAGTAGATCAAATGCCAGTTGATACGCTTTTAAGAGTGCGTGCGCCATGCTGGGGATAGGTGCACCTTGGGGATGTGTACATTCCAGTGGTGAGGTGCTCCTGATTAACACAGACCGGAGTGCTTTAACTCGAGACAAAGCTAAAGATCGGGCTAGAACCAAACATCCCTCGAAAGAGATGGCCAATGCTAGCCTCCGTCCCTAATGAAATCACATCTTACTAACTATGCACAGACAAACACCCATCAGGGGCGATAAGCAGCAAACAGGCGCGAACAGAAGCCTCGACCCTAAGGTACAATTTATGAGGACAACGGCCATCCTGTGGATACCCAGACGCAAGTGTGTACATTCAACAGGGACACCGTGCCTATACAGGTTTTAAGCCTGTGTAAAAGGAAATAAAAAGGGAAAAGAGCCCTTTGGTCTGTATGTTTGCACATAGTTTGGTTGGTTGTAATTTTATTTTTGACGGGTCAGTTTCAACTGACAATAGACTTTTCGAATGGTCCGAAATCGGAGGCACTCTTGGTCACCATAGATCCAACGGGGGGTGACCAGAGTGAATGTTGGAAGGTGGGGTCCACCCACTCAGGATTTTTACTAAGCAGCAACCGGTTGTTATTTCTTCTCCCCTTCTTTTTTTTTGTTTTGTTTTCTCTTTCTTTTTTCTTTCATGTCGGATGGAGACCCTGGGCATGCTCAAACTGCCTTTATTTTTGCACATATCCTTAGGCGAATCAACTTGCCATGTTGATATACCTTAGGGACGTGTGCATTCCGGTGATGGATTCTTGGTTTGCCTGCCGGATTAGGTCTAGACTCTTGCTGGGGGACTCTGTAGGGAACAGTGATCGGAGATGGGTAAAATTACCTGCCTGCCGGGTCGGGTACAAAATGTCCCTGCTTGAAACGAGGTTCGAGAGCTTTCGGGTGAACCCGATCATTCCGAATTGATTTAACATGGCTCTCGGAGTGGGGCAAACAAGCGTTGCGACGCTCTTTTGAGAACCAGCATTGTATTTTTTTTTTATTTTTTTTTCTTTCATTATTTTTTTCTTTTTTCTTTTGATTTTGTGGGCACATTAGGTGGGCGCCTACGGATCTAGATCTGTTTATTGTAGCACGGTCCCTTTGGGCCAATCGAAGGAAACTCGAAGGGTCATTTGGGGATGTGTGCCCCTTTGCCTGCTGATACGTGGGCTTAACTGATGGTCTGAGCCTTGATATGGGGCATACATAGGGCCAGAGCTGAGATTGTGAAGGTGAGAGCAGCTACGGCTGAGCGTGAGGTTCTTCGGTTAACTGGTCTTTTGACTGAGTCCCGCAGCATAGCTGAAGCTTCACAGAGACGGCAGAAGAGTCTTCATGATAGGTGGATGTCTGATTGAAATGCCCGCGAGGACTCCCTGCTTGCAGAGATTAGCGCTTTGAAGCGTGCTCCCCACCCTTGACCTGTTCCTGCACATATCATAGATCATATACACAAGGGGGCAAAGCCCCCTAACAGAGATCTCTTTTTGGGTTATCTTTTTCTGTTCTTTTCTTTTTTTTTTCATGTGTACACAGCTATATACATTTTGGGTTTTATTTTTTATTGTAAAGGAAGCAGCAAAATAGAAAGTGTGTCATGTCGTTATCTTTTTGGGACGTGACACTCAGTAGGCAACACTTGTAAAGAAAGGGAATGAAATCTATACATGCGCTCTTGTTTTTCTTTTTGTAATTCTGCAATGTAAGACTTTTTATGGGGATTTTCTCTTTCACCTAGTGGGGTTTTTTTTTTTTTTTTATGGAAAAGGGAAATCTATTTTCTTCTTTTTTTTTGGAATTTTCTCCTTCACAGTGTGAGGCTTTTTATGGGAAAGGAAAATCTATTATCTTTTTTGGGATTTTCTCCTCCACAGTGTGAGGCTTTTTATGGGAAAGGGAAATCTATTATCTCTTTTGGAATTTTCTCCTCCACAGTGTGAGGCTTTTTTATGGAAAAGGGGAATCTATTATCTTTTTTGAAATTTTCTCCTCCACAGTGTGAGGCTTTTTTATGGAAAAGGGGAATCTATTTTCTTTTTTTGAAATTTTCTTCCTCACAGTGTGAGGCTTTTTTATGGAAAAGGGAAATCTATTTTCTTTTTTTTGAAATTTTCTTCCTCGTAGTGTGAGGTTTTTTATGGAAAAGGGTAATCTATTTTCTTTTTTTGAAATTTTCTTCTTCACAGTGTGAGGTTTTTTATGAAAAAGGGAAATCTATTACCTTTTTTGGAATTTTCTTCCTCACAATGTGAGGTTTTTTATGGAAAAGGGAAATCTATTATCTTTTTTTGAAATTTTCTTCCCCTTCTCTTTGTGATGTCGACAGTTACGAAGCCAAACCAGTGGGTCCTATTTTGAGCATGGTCGAACCCTGTTGGTGAGGCACATGTTTTTTCCTTTAAACATGGCAAGGTCAGCTGCCCTGGGATTGGTTCAGTCCTCTGTCTTTCCCTTTGGTCATGCGTCAGACGCTGCGGTAGAGACGACATACTTGATTGGGATCCAATCCAATTTCCAACATGAGTGGCCCATCAAAGGGGAGAAGAGGCTTAAGGGATCCAAACTGAAATAGGCGGGCTAGGACAGCTCTTCTCCTAATCTCTCTTTTCTTGACATTTTTGCTCATAGTGCCCAAGACGGGTTTTCGCCATGCCTGTCATCCCTATTTTTACCCGTAGCGCCCTTTCGGGTTTTCACCACGTCCATGGGTTCGCTCTCTTACTCCAGGTGCCCTTTCAGCTTTTCACCTGGCCCGTGTGAGTTCGTTGTTTTTACCCGTGGCGCCCTTTCGGGTTTTCACCACATCCGTCTTGCTTTGAACTCAAATTAATTTTCTTCTTTTTTTTTTTCTTTTTTTTTTTTTCCAGGAACCAGAAAGCCACGACATGGGCATCGATTTCGTCATAGCCGGCTGAATGAAGTTCTGTGTGGTTTGTTAACTCGGCTTGTTCTGATGCAGTAGATGTTATAACCGCTTGTGGACCTTAAAGAGGGCTTTCTTCCGGGTTGTAATGTGGTTGGGGTTCAAATAGGTTGGGTTTTTCTGGGGACTTGGATCTAAGTTTGGGGTGATTTCTAGATTCGGGGACTCCTTTTTCTTTCCAGAGGCCTTTTGTACCCCAGTCATCATTTTGTTTTTTTTTTTTTTTTTTAGGTACCCATCTTTTTCTTTGTTGTTGTTTTTTTTTTTGGGGGCGCCTTCTTCTTCTTCTTTTGGTTTGGATTTTTCCTCCCTTTTCTTCTTTCTTCTTTTTTTGGGAATTTTGGGTGGGGTATATGAAAGAAATGGTTGTTGGCCCGAAGTGTGTAGCAAAAAAGGGTGAAGGTTTTCAGGGAATATTCTTTTGGGCTACTTGACTTTGAAATGATGGCCTCTTTTATGGAGCCCTTAAGCGGTCACGCATCTACTTTGATCGAAACTTACCTTGTCCCAAGACCTATGAGTAGAACTTACGGAGGTATCCAGCGTTGATGGGCTCAGGAAAGTGGTCTCCGTCCATGGTGGCGAGGCGAATGGCGTATCCCGGCAGAACCTCTCGGATCGGCATGGAGAGACGGAAAAATCTTCTTCAGTACAGTGTCTCCTACCTTCAGATCTCGGCCGCGGACGCGCTTATTGTAAGCACGTGCAATTCTCTTCTGATAGACCTGAGTGTGGCACAAGGCTAGGAGTCTCTTCTCGTCAATTAGGTCTAGCGGTTCAAAACGGGCTCTTTCCCTCTCGGCTTCAGGTAGATGGGATTCTAAAAGGATATGGAGAAATAGTACCTCGACCTCAACGGGTAGCACGACCTCGGTCCCATACACAAGGGAGAATGGTGTTGCCCCTGTTGCGGTGCGGATAGACGTTCTATAGGCCCAAAGTGCGAAGGGTAACTGCTCACTCTAATCTCTGTAAGTAACTACCATCTTCTCTAGGATGCAGATCAGAGTTTTGTTGGCTGCCTCCACAGCTCCATTCGTCTGAGGCCTGTACGGGGATGAACGATGATGCTTGATCTTGAACCGCTCACACAAGGCCCGGATGCGCCTATTAGCAAAATTAGTGCCATTATCAATGATGATATCTTTGGGTACACCGAATCTGCAAATGATATTGTTTTTGATGAACTTCTCAACATGGCTAACCTTAATGCTCGTATAGGAGGCTGCCTCTACCCATTTTGTAAAGTATTCCACAGCGACGAGGATGAATTGATGTCCATTGGAAGCCTTAGGATTGATCTTGCCGACGACGTCGAGACCCCAGGTGGCGAACGGCCAAGGAGTGGCCATGCTGTGCAAGTTAATGGCCGGAGCATGAATTAGACTGGAGTGCTCTTGGCATTTGTAGCACTTCTATATGTGCTTCCAGCAATCAGTCTCCAAAGTAGTCCAAAAGTATCCTTGCCTTAGAATTTTCTTAGCAAGCATGTGACCGCTGACGTGGGCTCCGCAGACCCCTTCATGAATCTCCTTCATGATCTTAATCGCTTCTTTCTGGGTTAGGCATCAGAGCAGAATATTGTCGTGAGACCGTCTATACAGGAGATCGCCACAGATGACGTACTTTATTGCCAATCGCTGGATGGTGCGTTTGTCTACCTTTGATGTTCCTTCTGGGACAGTTTGGGTCTCAAGGAAATTCTTGATGTCTGAGAACCAGGGTGGTTCATCCTCTATCTCCATAGGTCCTTCTATCAGGTGACAGAAAGCCGGTTCGCTCCTCTGCTCTATCATGATCGGCTTCATCACCACTCCATATGGAATCTCGACCATAGCGGCCAGGGTAGCCAGGGCGTTAGCAAACCGATTTCTTACTCGTGGCACATAAGAGAAGGTGACTTCCTCAAAGCAGGTTATCAGATCCTCCATATGTTCATGGTATGGGATCAGTTTCTCATCCTTGGTCTTCCAATCCCCGTTGGTTTGGCATATAATTAACTGTGAATCTCCAAAGACCCTAAGGTGAGTTATATTTAGATCAAGAGCCGCTCAGAACCAGGCATGCAGCCTCATACTCGGCCATATTGTTGGTGCATGGGAAGTTCAATTTGATTGAGATGGGTATATGGGATCCTTTCGGCGAGATAAGAATGGTGCCAACTCCTTAGCCCTCAACATGCGATGCCCCATCGAAGTGCATTACCCAAGGCTCCTCCGTTTCCTCTGTATCCTCATCGGTCATGAACAAAATGTCTTCATCGGGGAATTCAGTCTTTAGAGGCTCATAGTTCGGCAGAGGGTTCTCAGCAAGATGATCGGCGAGTGCTTGCCCCTTAATCAACTTCTGGGTGACATAAGTAATGTCAAACTCGGATAGGAGTAGTTATAGCGTGCGGTTGACCCGGTGAGCGGGTTTCTCGAATAGGTACTTCAAGATCCATCCGTGCTAGAAGTAGAAACGGCACTGGGATAACGGTGGTAGTGACGAAGTCTCTGAAGTAGCCCAAATGGCGCGGCATGCTTTCTCCGGATGAGAATAGCGTCGTGAATCTGAATTTCTTGCTTAGGTAATAGATGGCCCGCTCTCTTCTTCCGTCTCATCATCTTGTCCTAACACACGCCATGGAAAACTCAGTCGTGGACAAGTACATTCTCAGGGGTCTATCAGGTACGGGCGGTACCAATACCAGAGGTTTCAGGAGATAACCTTTAATCTTGTCGAATGCAGCCTGGCAGTCATCATTCCATTCAATCGGTGAGTCCTTTTTCAGCAGCTTGAAGATTGGTGCGCATATCAGAGTTAACTATGCGATGAATCGGCTGATGTACTAGATCCTGCCTAAAAAGCCTCTGACTTCCTTCTCTATAGATGGTGGCGGCATTTCAGTGATGGCCTTGATCTTGGTCGGATCGACCTCGATCCCTCTCCTACTGACAATAAAGCTCAATAGCTTTCTTGACATAGCGCCAAACACGCATTTCTAGGGATTCAACCGCAATCTATATTTTCTCATCCTCTCGAATAGCTTCTACAGGTTTATCAAGTGGTCCTCCCTTTCTGGCAATTTGGCAATCATGTCGTCGACGTATACTTCGATCTCTCGGTGCATCATGTCATGGAACAGGGCCGTCATTGCTCTTTGATAGGTTGCCCCAGCATTCTTCAGCCCGAATGGCATTACTTTATAGCAGAAGGTTCCCCAGGGGGTAATGAACGCTGTCTTCTCACGATCAACCTCTACCATCTTTATCTGATTGTATCCTGAGAATCCTTCCATAAATGAGAGCATTCCATGCTTTACGGTGTTATCGACCAAGATATCGATGTGTGGCAGTGGGAAATCGTCCTTAGGGCTCCCCTTGTTGAGATTTCAGAAGTTGATACACATTCGAACCTTTCCATCCTTCTTTGGTACGGGGACGATATTGGCTAGCCACTGCGGGTACTTGGATACCATGAGGAAACCTACATCATACTGTTTAATGACCTCATCCTTCACCTTCAACATCCATTCGGGTTGGAGTTGTCTCAGCTTCTGTTTCACCGGCTTAACATCGGGGTAGAGTGGCAACTCATGCTCAACCAGATCGGTATCCAAACCAGGCATGTCCTCATACGACCATGCGAAGACATCTTGGTATGACCGAAGGAAGTCTATCATACCTTTCCTCTCTGCAGGGGACAGCGACGTTCCGATTTTGGTGATTCTGGGGGCCTCTGTGGTGCCCAAATTGACATCCTCTGTCTCTTCGACGATCGGGGTAGGGCCATGCTCAAAATCGGCAAATTGTTTGAGGAGCTCATTGGGGAGCTCGTCAGTTTGGCCTTCCTCATCCGAACTTGTGACTCCAACCACTTCTTGTATTTCTATAGGGAAGGGGTTGGCTTCACATGGGACGGGTATCACGACATTGATTTTATTGGGAATTTTAAAGGACAATATTTTTGGAATTGGTATTTTTTCTATTTTTATGGTCTTTTGCATTTTTTCGGAGGTCAGCCCCTAGCGAGGTGGATCTCTATATATACAAGGTAGAGTGGTCCAGAGGTTAACCTCACTTTTTACAGGTTGTTTTTTTATGGAGAGTCGGTGCCATTTTCATGGCATTTGGCGGCTCTCAAGAGTTGGGGCAAGGATGCCCAATTACTCACCTGCGAGGCTTGGCCTTTACCTCTTTGATCGGGAGTGGCATCGGTAGGCTCTTGCATTTCTTCCCTCAACATATTCACAGAGGGATCCTCCGGGACCTTGTCCTCTACGGTTAGGAGGGGCCCAGAGTGGTTGGTGCTGGAGTGAGGGGTGGATCGGGGAACTTCTTCCTCAAATAAGGAAAGGGCGGCTAAGTCCATTTCGAAGTCTGGGGGGATGATGTAGGGATTGGTGGGGTGGATTGAAGTAGGCTTATGTGGGGTTACCCTCGTCTCCCCATTCAGATCAATTTTTACTACCCCGGCGCTCACAAAGGTTTCACGGATGTGGGGGCAAGCGTGAGGTTCCTCTTCCAAGATGATTCCTCTGGCCTTGGCGGCTGCTGCGGCTCTCATATTTTCCTTGGCTTCTCTGACTTACTCTTCTTTGGGCCTGTAGCCTAAGCCGAATTTAGTTTGTTGCCCCTTGGCCTTGACGGGGTCTCTTCTTCCTTGAAGGCATGGGCCCAGTCCTTTCCCTTTTTGATGGCCCCATCTGTGGAGCATGAATACAGATGCGTCCATTCCTCCTCCAGCTTTATCCGGGGTCTTTTCAATTGGTCCGAGGGTAACATTTTAGAAATCATACTCAAATCAATGGAGATCGGCGTCCTCAGCTGTGTGCGGTATGTTCAGTACTTTCAGATTCTCAATGTGCAGAGCGCTCTTCCCCATGTCTTTTCTGCTCTCACCTATGATGGTGACAATTTTTCCTCTGAGATGAATCGGAGCTTTTGGTGTAGAGTAGATGGTATTGCTCCAAGCTTATGTATCCATGACCGGCCCAATAGCAGATTGAAGGTAGACTTGATGTCCATCACTTGAAAGGGGGTGGTGAAGGTTTGCGGTCCGAGGATCAGGTCAAGGTCTACTTCTCCTATGATTTCCCTTCTAGTGTTGCCAAATCCCCGTGCGCTTGATATGGATGGCTGGAAGGTGTCGGGGTTCACCCCAATTTTGATTGTCGTCCTTAGAGGGCATACATTCAGCGCCGACCCGTTGTCGATCAAGACCAACGGCATCACCAAGTTCCCTACTTCCACTGTTATATTTAGGGGTTTAGAATGGTCATTCCCCTCGATCGGTAGGTCTGCATCGGTGTAAGAGATGGCGTTTGGGGCCAACACTTGCCCTATTATTTCCCCTACTTCATCTGGAGTTACATGGGTGGAGACATGCGCGTCCTTGAGCGCTCCCATTTTGGCTTGAAAGTTGAGTGGAGAAGTGATTAACAAATCCCACACAATAATATGTGCGGGTATTCTCTTGAGCTGTGTCTCCAGTATATGTTCCCTGGCCATTTTTTCAAAGGGATTTCCTGTGGCCTGTTCTTTCTTCTTTTCCTCTTCCCTCTGACTGCCCCTGATGCTTCCGGTTGGGCAGAAATCCTGCCCGATCGGGTAACGAATTCAATAGCCTCTTCTTGGTTGCACCCGACATTCATGTCTGCCTATTCATAGCTCAACGGTACCTGATGCGGGTCATAAGCAGGTTTTGGGATGAGAAATGGAGTGCGTGAGGATTTCGGGGAGGATTGGGCCGGATTTACTGGTTTCTCGGGTCCAACCAGGTTAACTCCAATGGGGGGTGGAATGGTAGTGGGGGGAATTGACAGAATTGGAGTTATGGGCACGGAGGGGCTTGTCTTGGTGTTACACAGGCATGGTAGGACCAGTGGTGATTGGGTGATGCGGGGATTGGGTGAGGGTTGCTTGTCCGGGGTGGCGGTGGAGTTGGGTTAGGGCCAAAATAGCGAAGGGATGGCGGAGTGTGGACCGGCTGGAGGGATGGGGAGAGGCGTTTGAGGTGTGGTGGGCGGGGTGATAGGGATATGAAGGGTTTGTATATGGCGAGGTATGATGGGATGGTGATGGGTTTGTGGATGAAGTGGGGTAAATTGAGGACGATGGAGTTGTGCATTGAGCGGGATGGTTTGGATATGGTGGGGTAGTGGGTGGAATGGGGGGGTATAAAGGGTTTGTGGCATGGTGGGATGATGAGGGGTTAGTAAATGAAATGGGATAGATTGGGGATGATGGAGTTGTGCATGGGGTGGGGTAATTCGGGGGCGATGGAGGGGTGTATGGGGTAAATTGGGTGGTGGGATTTGAAGGTGTGTATGGAATGGGGTAACTTGGGGATGGCGGAGTAATGTATTGGGCGGAGGGACTTGAGGGTGTGTATGGGGTAGGATAATATGGGGATGGCAGAATTGCGTAAGGAATAGGATGATTTATGTGTGACAGAGGGGTGTATGGGATAAATTGGGTGTGGGGTGGATATGCGTATGATTGCGGCGGGGCTGTGCCCGCTTGGATTTGATAGGTGGGAGCGGGGGCAGAAAAATACTGCCCTAAATCTAAGGGCTCCTCTTGGCAAGCCGGTGTGGGGAAATAATCGGCAAGATACAGTGGCTCGATCACCCCAACAAATAGTTCATCTTCGTTTGGCCTGGGGAGTGAAAATTCCTCCTGATTGCTAATATAATCCGAAGGTTCAAACTCTTCTTCTTCTTCCTCTATCCAATGTATGTTAGGCCTGGGGCCTCCTGGGTGCGGTGGTAGAGGGGCTTGATGGATGTTCTGGTTCTGCCCTTGGGGAAGTGGCGGGGGTATGATCTTTCCAACCTCTATCAGATCTTGGACCGCGTGCTTTAATAAGAAGCACTGGTCCGTAGGGTGACCCGGCCCCTGGTGGAAATTACAATGCATATTCGGATCATAATTCCTTGGTATTGGGTGGGGTGGGAGGCGAGGTTGGAGTAAGCTGACCAGGCCTTTCCGTAGTAACACCGGCAGTAAGACACTCAAGGATTACCCCAACGGGGTGAATACTCGTTCAAAATGTGCTTTCATCTGCCTGGCAGAACGGGCTCTTGGTCCGTTGTTGGCCTTGGTACTTACTCAAACAGTGCAGGGTGGTTGTGTAACAGAGTTGTATCGGGGCGTTAGTATTGGCCTGGGGTAAACAATGTTCTACCTCATCCCGGTCTTCTTTCAATTCTTGGTTACGGTTACCCCAAAGTGGCCCGTGACCGCATTCCTTCCTAACCAGCCCTCCCTAATGGCATCTTCACAACGGTTGGCATTTCAGACCAGTTCAGTAAAACTTGACTGCTGTTGATATACTAAAAAATCTGCGATGACTGGGAGGGCTCCCTTGGTTATCAATTCAATCTGCTCATCATCGGGAATCCGATGAGTTACCTGAGCGGCTAAGGCCCTCCACCTCCCTAAGTAAGCACTAAATGTTTCATCATGCCTTTGCTTTAATCGGGCCAAGTCCGACTTCCTTGGTTCTATGTCCATGTTATAGACATATTATTCTTGAAATAAGCGTGTCAGATCTTTCCAATTTTTTATCATGGATGGTTCTAGGGATGTGAACCATCTCAGTGCTGGGTCCGTCAAACTCTTCTGGAACACTTTGATGAGGAGTCATTCATCTCCACCATACTGGCACATATCCCCGCAGTAAGATTTCAAGTGGGCGATGGGGTTGCCAGTGCCATTATACTTATCAAATGATGGCATCTTGAATTTCTGTGGCAGGGGGACGTCAGAGAACAGACATAAGTCTAAAAAGTTCGTTGAGTGTAGTTCCATTCCTCCCATCTTCATCAGTTGCTTCTGTATTCTGTCTATCTGTTCTTTCAGCTGCTCTGGTTCCTTTGAGGCTGTGGCGGGGACCGCTTCCCCCTGATTTGGTTCGACCATAGGTGTGATGATGGTGGGCCCAGGAGGGTTAAAACTGGCAGTTCCTCCACTGTTGCGAATCTCATCCTCCTCGTACTGTTGGTCGTGGTATTGGTGGGGGGCGAGCTCTACTATTTGGACTTGGGGGGTGATGGGTTGGATGACTTGGTGAGGCCATATGGTTTGTAGGGGATGAGAAGGGATAAATGGGTGAGCGTTTTGTGGGTAAGTGATGTGCTGAGTTGGGTGCACATTCTGGGGGTGATGGGGGTGTGATTGAGGTGGTGGGATGTTGTGGTTTTAAGAATGGGATGGATTTGATTTCCCATCGGAGGTGGGATGGGGGCGTAAGGGATATAGGTGAATGAAGGGTATTGGTGGGGGGGTATGGGGTTAGTGAATGGGCCTTGATGAGCGTGGGCGGATGGGCCTTAGGTTTGAGGGATTTGGGTTTGATGGTTTTGGAAGGCTCGAATCGACGGGCCCTGGGCCTGGGTGTGGGGACTAATATGACTTTGGGACAATGGGCCTTGTTGAATTTGGGCTACTGGGGCATGAGGGGGCTGGGTTTGGGTCCATGGGCCCTGGGTTTGGGTTTGGTAGGTTTGGGTCCATGGGCCCTGGGGAGCTTCGACTTGGGCCTAGGTCTGGTGGGCTTGGGCCCATGGGTTTTGAGGGTTTTGGGCCTGGGCCTGGGTCTGATGGGCTTGGGATTGGGCCCATGGGTTTTAAGGGTCTTGGGTTTGGGTTTGGTGGGTTTGGGCTTGAGCCCATGGGTTTTGAGGGTTTTGGGCCTGGGCCCATGTCTCTAGAGGTGTTTGGGCTGGGGCCCATGGATTTGTGTGGGTTTGGGTCTGGAATTGAGGTGGGGGGTTTTGGGAGGTATGGACGATGGGTGGTTGGGCATGGTTAGGAGGAATGGGGTATGGAGGTTTTGGAAATTTGGATGCGGGGTTTGAGAGGTAGGGTTGCGAGAAGCAGCCCACAGGGCATACATCGTTCTCATGTCCTCCATCAAGGGCATGGATTCAGGTGTGAGATTGGGGGGTGATGGATCACTTAAGGATGGAGGTGGTTGGGAGAAATTGGGCATGACCTAGGTAGATGGGGGGGTATGTTTGGATGTGGATGGGCCATGTGGTGGGAATGGTATGTGAGATGGGGTGGATGGGATGTAGGATGTTGGGGGCATGGGTGATGAGAGGGATGAAACGTGGGAATAGGTGGGGGATGGGACTCCCTAGGGGGTCTTTGGAAGTATGGGGATGCGGTAAGGGTGTTTGGATGGGAGATGGGGATGTAGGGATCGGTTGGGAAATGAAGGGTTTCAGTAGGGGATGAAAAAGGGGTATGTTGGGAGAATGTAAGGGAAGGGGATGAGGTGGAGGTGAACACGAGCGTCCCAAATGGGCTCGTGATATCGAACCTGGTTTGGGTGAAGGTGTCGGAGAACGGGTCTTCTCCTATACGGGAATGGGAAGGGGATGACGATGGGGATGTATCGGCTCTTGACATGAACCGCTGACGAGTGTTGTATTGATGTCGCGGATAAGGGCCGAATACCTTCCTGGTTCTTCTCCTACGGGCCGGGTTTTAGGTCACCGTAGTGACTGTCACACCAAGGTATATTTTTGATTGTTTTTCTTTGTGTGTTTTTTTAGGGTTTTGGAAAATGATGATGATTTTATTATATTTTTTTTGAAAAGTGAATTTTGTGATTTTTGATTTTTGATTTTGATTGATTTTTTCTTTTGAAGGTGGATTTTTTTTTAAGATGAGGATTTTCTTTCTCTCTTTTTTTTCAAATTGCAATTAACTCCCCTCTACTTAGATGAATGATGACCTGGTGCCTAGGGTCAACTTTCGTTTCGGGCGATATATGTACCTTTAGTAGGTCCCACGGCGGGATCCGACACACTTCCGAAGAAGCGAAAGGGAAGCCTTTCGTTCTATTGGAGGCGAGGGAATCCACACAAATGACTCGATCCCCCAGAGCAAATCAATAAGAAGTGGCCTTCTTTTGACTGGGCGGGGGCATATTGGGTGTTAGAGAATGTGGGAGGCTACCGCGGACATTAATACCACTAATCGGGGAATTGGGGTGGTGGATTGAGCCTCAGGTTGTCAGTTCTCAAGATATACTGGGCGTATATATTATGCACGCCCGACCAAAAAGTATACAGATTTGGTCAAGATATATTATATATACCGCTTAAATCTGAGGATTTTCAAGCGTATATGTTATATACGCCTGTGTAAATCTGGGGCTTTTTTGCTGGGCGTATATATTATATACACCGGGCAAAAGGTTCTGTCAATTATATTTTGACAGTGGACAGCAAGCCCAAATGTGGGTCTTTGAACTGGTTTTTTGGGAGAAATGCTCCCGGGGACTGCAGTGTATGTTATCGGGTCCCTCCTTTCCGTTTCCTAGGGATACATGGCTGAATTTTGGGTTTTCTACGCTCTCACCAATGCGGGTTTTAAGGCTTGATCGAAATTGGCAACCCAACCGATATACCTCCGGCGCAAGCGCCTTCTCAGGTACTGGAAGGGGTGGTTCTTTTCAGGATCATCACCACTAGGGCTGCCGCCTTATTGGGAACCGGGTAAATTGTATCTGTGCCTAAGCCCCCCGAAAATTACCCAAAAATGCAAAAATAAATTCAATTATGTCCCCATACTGTTGGTTCACTTTTAATTACAAATTTTTATAGGGGAGTGAAATTAAGTCCAAAATCAGGTCGGGGATGACAAGCACATACGGCGTTCAAAGGTGAAATATGATGACCGAAATAAAGTGCGCAAGTAGGTCCGCCAAACGGCTAAGGCTCATAAATGACCAAAATTTAAATGACGTGAAAATAAATGCGAGCGGGCCAGCCAAACGGCTAAGGCAGCTTAAATGACAAGAATCGTAAAAGCTGAAATTTAAGGCGCAAGTAGGCCCGCCAAACGGCTAAGGCACTTAAAGGAATCACAACAAAAAATAAAGAAAAACAGCAACAAATTAGAACAAAAAACAGCCATGGTTAGTAAAATAACAAAATAAAAGGAAAGGCCAACAAGAGGGGAAGCGCTAGAGTGAAATCCCCAGCAGAGTCGCCATCTGTGTGACCGTGGATCCTCTCGAACCCGTCGCGGCGATGCGCTCGCTTTTGATGAAAATGTAGAGTCGCCACTCGGAGCTTTTGGTGACCCGGGAAACCTTCAAATCAATATTTTGAGCACCGAAGTGCTAAATATGACTCTGATTTACCGGTCTTTACCAACGGCTCTAGGATAGGGGCTTCGGTTATCGATCGGGAAGGGTTTAGGCACCTGATCAACCCGCACGTAGCGGTCTCTATCTATGGCCAAAATAAAAATAAAAAGGGCGGAGTTTCCCCTTGCCCGAAGGCAATACGGTCCTATCAAGCTTTGAGCCAAACCAAAATTTCGGCGGCGTAATGGCTTGAATCCTTGGACGGAGGAGACACCAAGAAGGTAGAGGAAGAGAGGGGTGAGCCGGAGCTCACAGGCCCTTGTTGCACCGAGGGAGATCTTCGCTTTGGCGTGCTTCCGATAGCCTAAATGGTGTGAAAATGGGTTCTAATGCTAGGATTCGATAAAATGGGGGGTGTAGAGTGAAGCTAGAGGCTAGGTTTTAGCTAAAAGGAGTGATCTAATGGTGGAAATGGACTGAAATAGGTGAAGTATGCATGCTGAAATTCTGGAAAAATATTGGCATTTTCTCTCACTAGGGTTCTCTCTTAAGCACTCTCTAATCCTTTCACAAAAATTCAACCCTTTGGGAAGAGGGGGGCCTCTCTATTTATAAAGAAGGGATGGGTTAGGGGCTTACTTAAGAGCTAATTGGTTTAGCAATTAGGTACTCCCTCATCTAAGGTTTTTTGGGTTTTCAAGGTCCTAGGGTTTTGGGAAACTGGTTTCAATGGCGAATGATGGGGTGAGACCATGGGTGACTTAAGGGTTGCCAATAAGCTCAAAGGGGGTGCAACCAATCTCAAGACACCCACCTCAACCAAGGGGATGTTCAAAGGGTCAAACTAGATGGAGGAAATTCGAGCTACTGATGACAGTTACTGTAACTAAGCTGGGCGTATATATTATATACGCCCAGTTTAGGAACAGTAAATTTCACTAAAATCAGGGGAGTTTTGAGAAGATGAAGCCCGTGGTGGGTCCCACATATACTGGGCGTATATATTATATACGCCAGGTAAAATTTCCCCCAAAATAGGCAGGCGTATATAATACATACGCCTGACTAATCTGGGGCTAAATTGGCTGGGCGTATGTAATATCCACGCCCAAGCAAAATTTTTATGATTTTATGTAAAACTTCAATCGACCATAACTTTTGAACCGTAGCTCCAAATTGGGTGATCTTTGGCTTGTTGGAAAGCTAGAGAAGTCCTTGTTCCAATGATATATGGCTCATCCTTAGTAATGGTCTGTGTGAAATTCTATAGTTCTCCTCCCATCAACGGCCAGAAGGGTTTAAGTTAGGTTTGGGAAAGGATTCTAGGGTGTAGGGGTGACTTCCAAGATTTGGGGAAATGGCTCTAAAGGTCTTAGGGTGATTCCTACTGGCGTAGGTAGGTTCCTAAGGGTTCAGGGGGTGCCATCGGAAGTACAGGGGTGCATCTCTCCCGAAGTGCATATTGATCGGGCCTTGGGCCGAATTTGGGTGTCTACAGCCCCCCCCCTGAGTCCCTCAATTAATACAGTTGCAAGGGCTTTGACAAGAGGATTAAAGGCCTCAGGGGATTCTATCAGAAGAAGAGAGTTGGTGCCAAGCTTCCATTTCATTGATCAGGTCCTGAGAAAGAACATTTATTGCTCAGGCCATCAGCAGGAGAGGAGAGCTCCTATTGCTGATGCTGTGTACTCTTTTTCTCTGGGCCATGGCTTCCATGCAGCCTGGTTAATATTTAAGGTAATGAAGGACCTGGTGGAGAAATTAGGTGTAATATCTCAAAAAATTGAGCGTTGAACTTTGACCTCAGGATCCGTGCCCGATTGGTCGTAGGTTTGACCAAGTGATGGTCTAACATTGAATAGATGAAGTGATGGACTGATGAGATGCAAACATGACCTAGGTGTAGTGAATGGTATTGATTTAGAGCTACATACACCTATCTCTGGTGTATACGCTTAACACCGAAACAGGAAGGAAGATATAAGGGTTCATTTTGTTTGGTTGTTGAAGAGACTTAAGAAGAGAGAGAGAGGGAGAAAACAAGAAGAGTTATTGAGGCTAGGAGTTAATGCAAATCAAGAGGAGAATAGAGCATTGAATGCTGGTTCAAACGCTTGAGGAGCCATTGAAGCAAAAAGATGGAACCCTAGCCATCAAAACCCAACAAATCAATCCTTCGAAGGATTTATTGAGGTAAGTGTTATTAGATTTCAATACCTAGAGAATTGATGGGTTAAATTCCGTCTAGCATGTTTAATATGATAGATTAAAGACTTAGAAAAAGAAAGAAAAAGAAAAGGAATGAATTTTGGAAGAACAGCCCGAAAGGGGGCTGAACTTGGCCAAATCGATTAATCAAAACAGAGGTTCGATTAATCGATTTTGGCCTAGAAGTTGAAAAGTCAAGGATGCCCGATTTCGATTAATCGAATTGAATTTCGATTAATCGATTGGGAAGGTCAATTAATCGATTTGGAAATCGACTAATTGACTGGGTACCTCCAGTGGCTGGAGAAATCGACTAATCGAGTTGGGAAATCGATTAATCGATTTGGGATCGACTAATCGATTTTGGATTTTCGACCACTCGATTTGAGAATCGACCTCACTATGTTAGAGATTTCGATTAATCGATTTAGGATCGATTAATCAAATTTGAATCTTGGTTAATCGATTTTGTGAATCAATTAATTGATTTGAGTTTCGATTAATCGATTTTGGAAATCGATTAATCGATTTGGGTTTCGATTAATCGATTTTGGGAATCGATTAATCGACTTTGGTAGTTTTACTTAACTTTCTAGTTTTACATTGAAATTCATGGAGGGTCTAGGACCTTCTTTATTACATCCTTAGTGATGTATTGCATGTGTTGTGATGTACCATAGGTGGTACGTGTGAAAGTGAGCACAAGGGGCCGCATGGGGCCTTGATGCTTGGACCTTCAAAGACCTGAGGTAGGGAACACCTTGAACATGTACTTTAATTGTAAGAGCATGTATGTAGTGATATAGTTTATCAGAATTAAAAATATTTTAACTATGAAAAGCTTTGTGAAAATGGATGTGTGTGTGATACCAAGAATGTGATAAAGGCATCTGTATGATGCGAGTAACTGAGACAAAGAGATCAAATGAAAATGAGACATCCCTAGGGGATGAGAAAGTAATAAAGGCATCAGTGTGATGCGAAGAAATTGGGCATCCCAAGGATGTATATGTGATTGAATAAGTACTGTTGAGGCCTAACTGATATAAGATAGCACTTACACGGTGAACAACTATATGTAAAGCACATGTTATTTTTGTTATTTGAGGTTTGTTTAGAATACCCCACCGACGTGGCGGGATACCCACGACTGATGCGGCAGGATATCTGTGACCAGTACGGCGGCCAATCCGTACACCAGTGCGGAGGTCTATCCATACATAGTCAACACATCCCAGGGATGTTGAGATTGAGAATTAACCCCGCCGCCTATTAAGAAAGGGGCTTGGGTAGTATTCCCAGGGAATATATTTTTACAACTCTCTATTTAGGCGACGATGGTGGGTATTCCATCGGGGCTCGATGCTATATTGCTCGGGGATTACTTAAGTTAAAGATTTAACTTTTGCTTTAGGCCTGTTCAGTGTCATTCATAATAAGTCAATAGTAAAGTAAGACATGCAAATTACCAGTTAACTTAAATGCAAATCATCAGCTTTTAAGCTATTTTTCTAGCAAATGCATAGACACATCATGCTTAGAATATCATAGAATATATGTGAGATTTTGATTTATATGTTCATTGTGTGGTTCCCTATTGAGCTAGGATATAGCTCACCCCTTTTAACAATACGTTGCAGATCCTTTATTAGTGGCGGCCGAGGCTTTGGGAGACGTAGATCCGGGTGATTCGGATTACGTGCCGGGGGACGAGTTGGAGCCTCCTCTCGAGGACTTCTTCTAGGAGACTCCGCTGAGTACTTTGAGAGAGTTTTTGGGAGTAGATTGTATGGCTTGGTATGTCAAGCCCTTATTTTTATCAAACAATGTAATTAGGTTGATAATTCTTTTGGACGAACCATCTAAGGTGATCAGTCTATCACTGATGGTTCAGATCGGTTCTCTGTTCATGCTGTGGCATGAAAGTAGAACTGTCTTTTGTTTATGCCAAATGGGCATGTTACTTTTTCTCCTTATGCAATTATTTGCTTTATTTATTTACCATTGCTTGTTATACCAAAGTTCCATGCATAGTTTTGGGGCACGGTCTGGAGGATCGTGCTGATGGCAAGGGTTTCGGGGTGCCGAAATCCGGGCTGTCACAGTTGGTATCAAAGCATTTTCTTTTAGAAATTCTGACAATCATTCTTTTGTCAGAGCATAGGGACTTCTGCTAATGAAAACTTTGTTTTCATGTGTAGACCATTATGTATTCTAGAGGAAGGGGCCGACCCAGGGGCGGCCATAGTAGAAGCTTTTGTAGTCAAGATGATTTTATCTCGGACGTAAATAGAGTGCCTATAGGAGATAGAGGGGCTTCTGGCAGTGGTGGCCAAGGGAGCCAAGATCAGGTAGAGACTCAGGATCAAGATCGTCGGGATCTAGATCAGAGAGAACAAGAAAGAGTTAGAGAAAGGAATGAGGATAGAGAGGAGCGTCAGAGGATGATGCACACCATGGAGACCATGGCGACTGCTATGGCTCAACAGGCAGCATCCTTGGCAGCTCGTCTTGCCTGACGAGCATCGACCATGACACCTCCGATTGGCTCAAACCTTGAGTGTCTTCAGCTTTTAATGAGTTTAGGAGGATGAGACCTCCTAGCTTTTCAGGACAGGCAGACTTTATGGTAGCCGAGAACTGGCTGAGTGAAATGGAGAAAGTGTTTAGTGTAGTACTCATGTGCACAGAGGATGAGAGCGTTCGTTGGGCAGCCTACATGTTAGACGGGGAGGTTGGGCCTTGGTGGAAGTCCATTTCTAGGACTAGGGCTCAACAGACCCTAGATATGCCCTGGACGTGGGATGAGTTCATTGAGGAATTTAATAAACAGTACTTCCCAGAAGTGGTGAGGAACCAAATGGAGATCCAGTTTCTATAGCTTACTCAAGGGAAGATGACTGTGAGAGAATATGGAGTGGAGTTCATGCGACTCGCTCGCTTTGCACCCGACTACGTCATCACAGAGATGATGAAAGCGAAGAGGTTTCAGCAAGGATTGAAGCCAGACGTGAGGGGAGGAGTAGTACCATTCCAGTTGAGGACCTATGGAGAGGTCATGAGCAAGGCCTTGGTGGTAGAGGAAGAAAATAACAACATGTACCGCCAGAGGGAGCAACAAGGAAGGTGGAATACGGACCAAAGTAGAACGGGGAATTATGAACCGGTGAACAAAAAGCCGAGATTCATACCAAACAATCAGAAACCACCATTTCAAGGAGGTTATGGGAGACCGGCGCAGTAGAGAAACCAACAGAAATTCCCATTGTTTGCGTCAGGGAGGCCGATGAGATACGAGAGCCCTGCTATTACTATCGGAGCTACAGTTACTCAAGGGTTCTCGCAAGCAGCTTCTTCCACACCTCGTGAGACTTGTGCCAAGTGTGACAAGTCCCATAGAACGGCTGACTGTAGGCAGGGAACTCGGGGCTGTTTTAGATGTGGCAAGGTGGGCCACTTGATCAAGGAGTGCCCTGAGATGAACAAAGGGAAGACGACTTCAGCTCCTATTCCACGACCGATACAAGCAAGGAAGCTGATCGTCCAAGGGAGAGCCTATGCAGTCACAGCTCAAGAGGCTCAGAATACAAATGATGTGATCCAAGGTGAGCTTTCTTTTAAGTAAAGAATCTCAATCCTTGAAATTTTAGATAGAGAAGGTGCATCCATATAGAAAATAGAAAAGAACTTGCTTGTAATAAATTCTAGTGTTATGATATACATTATATACATGTGTATGTATGATTAGGTGCATTTCAAATATATAAGAAGGGAAGCGACGTGACATACGAAGCTCGAGTGTTGACAGACCCGGGGTCTACCCAGTCATTTGTTACCCCTCGCTTCACAAAGGGGATGAAAGTCGACCCAGAGGAGGTGGACTTTGTGTTAACCGTAACCGTTCCTACTGGGAAATCGGTTGATACCAAAAAGGGTTGCAGCTCTGTGATCATGAGAGTCATGGATGGAGACGTCTTTGAACTACCAGCAAACCTAATTCTGTTAGACTTGCAAGGATTCGACATGATCCTTGGCATGGATTGGCAGTAGACTCACTATGCGACCGTAGATTGCAAGAATAAGGTCGTCATCTTCAGACCCAATACGAGGAGATCATTTAGATTTCGAGAAGAGAGGTCGACACACATGCCACTTATCTCGGCAGTCAGGGCCGAGTGATTGATCAGAAAAGGGTGTAGTGAATACATGGCATTTTTGAAGGAACATAAAGAGGAGAAGAATATTATCTCTGAGATGGCAGTTGTGCGAGACTTTGTCAATATATTTTTAGAGGAGTTACCCGGATTACCTCCAGAGAGTGAAGTGGAATTTGCCATCGACTTAGCACCAGCAATGGAGCCTGTTTCTAAAGCACCATACAGAATGGCTCCTACTGAGTTGAAGGAATTGAAGGAGCAGCTACAAGAACTAATGGACAAGGGGTATGTTAGACCGAGCGTGACTCCATGGGGAGCACCGGTCTTGTTTGTAAAGAAGGATGGGTCAATGCGTCTGTGCATTGACTATTGACAATTGAACAAACTTACCATTAAGAATCGATACCCTTTGCCTAGGATAGATGACTTGTTTGATCAACTGTAAGGAGCAAGGTATTTCTCCAAGATTGATCTGAGATCTGGATACCATTAGTTGAGAGTCAAGGCAGTGGATATTCAGAAGACTGCATTCAAGACTCGATACAGATACTATGAATTTCTAGTGATGCCATTTGTGTTGATAAATGCCCCGACATCATTCATGGATCTGATGAATAGGGTGTTTAAACCACACCTAGACTCTTGTGTCGTAGTGTTTGTTGATGACATCCTGATCTACTCAAAATCAGAGGAAGAGCATGAGAAGCACTTGAGAATAGCCCTATAGACTCTACGTGAACACTAATTATACGTCAAGCTCAACAAGTGCGAGTTTTGGTTAGAAGAAGTTAGCTTTTTAGGACATGTCGTCTCAAAGCTTGGTGTCCCTATAGATCCAGCAAAGATCAAAGCAGTAGTGAATTGGGAGCAACCAAAGACCGTGACCGACATCCATAGTTTCCTTGGGTTAGCAGGTTACTATCGGTGTTTCGTTGAGGATTTTTTGAAGATATCAGGACCACTCACGAGACTTACACATAAAGACGCGAGGTTTGAATGGAGTGAGGCATGTGAGAAGAGTTTTCAAGAACTCAAGAAGAGACTCACTTCAGCTCTAGTGCTGGCGATTCCTTCAGGTAGTGGAGGGTTCGCAGTATACAGTGATGCTTCGTATAGTGGGTTGGGCTGCATGCTTAATCAACACAAAAAGGTGATAGCATACGGATCGAGACAATTGAAAGAGCATGAGAAGAATTATCTGACACATGACTAGGAATTACCAGCGGTCATTTTTGCACTGAAGATTTGGAGACATTACCTATATGGTGAGACCTTTGAGATCTTCACCAATCATAAGAGCCTCAGATATCTGTTTACACAGAAGGAACTAAATATGAGGCAACGCAGATGGATGAAGTTTCTTAAGGGCTATGACTGTTTCATACAATACCATCCAGGCAAGGCTAATGTAGTAGCCGACGCTTTGAGTTGGAAGGGCTCAGCTCAGTTGGCTAGTCTAATTTTGGGTATGCACCGATGGAAGTTATTTGAAGATCTTGCACTATATGATGCGAACATCGAGTTGAAAGCTACAGGAGCCTTCTTGGCTAATATCTCAGTGAGACCAGTGATATTTGAGCATATCCATGAGTTACAGATGAAAGACCCGGCACTAACCAAGATTCGTCAAGATGTGACTGAAGGCATTAGATCTGAGTTTTCGATCAAGGAGGATGGCTCCTTATTGTTCAAGGGCCGTCTCTATATTCTGGACAATGCCGATTTATGGAGAATAATTCTTGATGAATCTCACAAGTCAAGCTATGCTATCCACCCAGAAGCACAAAGATGTATCAAGATTTGAAAAAGAACTACTGGTTGAGAGGCTTGAAACAAGATGCGGCAGAGTACATGTCGCGGTGTTTAACGTGTCAGCAAGTCAGGATCGATCATAGACACCCCGTAGGACTATTGCAGCCTCCACCTATACTGAAATGGAAGTGGGAATCGATCTCTATGAACTTCATCGTTGGGCTACCACGTACTGCAAAGATGTGCAATGCCATTTGGGTAGTAATCGATCGGTTGACCAAGTCAGCGCACTTCTTGCCTTACAACACAAAGTACACGGCGGGAAGACTGGCAGAGCTGTATATGAAAGAGATTATCCAATTGCATGAGATTTTGAGTAGCATTGTTTCAGACCGTGACCCATCGTATACATCAAAGTTTTGGAAGAAATTTCAAGAAGGAATGGGAACGCGACTAGATTTCAGTACGGCATTCCATCCACAAACCGACGGGCAGACTGAGAGGGTCAAACAGATCATTGAGGACATGCTTAGGGCATGTATGTTAGAATTGCAAGGATCGTGGGATCAGCACCTATTGTTGATTGAGTTTGCATATAACAACAGCTTTTAGACGAGCATTGGGATGGCACCATATGAAGCACTTTATGGACGGCGATGTAGATCGCCCATCAATTGGGAGGAAACGAGTGAAAAATTTGTTTTAGGACTCGAGGTACTTGAAGATAATGCCACCTATGTTCAGATGATAAGGGCCAAACTCAAAGCGGCTCAGAGCAGACAGAAAAGCTACGCTGATATCAAGCGGACTAGTGTAGACTTTAAGGTGGGCGAACACGTATTCATAAAAGTATCCCCTATGAAGGGCGTGATGAGGTTTGGAAAGAGAGGGAAGCTAAGTCCCCGCTATCTTGGACCATTTGAAGTTTTGGGTCGAGTAGGGGAAGTTGCTTACCGCATCGGATTGCCATCATTATTTGATCCAGTACACAATGTGTTCCACGTATCTATGCTCAGGAAGTACCTTAATGACCCTGATCATGTGTTGAGCGGCCAATCATTTGAGATGATTGAGGATATGACTATGATGGAAGAGCCGGTGGAGATTTTGGATCACAAAGAACAAGTGTTGCGAACAAAAGTGATTCCATTAGTACTTGTTCGATGGAAGTATCATCCAGCCGAAGAAGTTACGTGGGAACGAGAGGCCGACGTGAAAGAACAGTATCCGAGCTTGTTTGTGACAGCTTGAGAGTCAAAATTATATCACCGCAAGCATGGTTGTGGATTTAAATTATATGTTGTAATTCAATGTCGATCTTTTGATCAATTCATTCAAGAGAAACAATTTTATCCACATAGCATTCCTAATGCAATGTTAAATGCCATGATGACGTGTTTCGCAGAATCAATGACCAACTGGTCATGCTTTACCAAGGAACCAAAAGAGACAGAAAATTTTAAAAAATTTGAAGAATCTGATCAAAACCGATTAATCGATTCTCAAATCGATTAATCGATTTGGAAATTTGATTAATCGATTTGGAAATTTGATTAATAAATTTTGGTCGATTAGTCGACTGGCATGCACCAGTGAGGGGAAATTTAAGAAGATTCAGGAAATTAAAGAAGTGAAATTTTGATTAATCGATTTGGGTTTCGATTAATCGATTTTTGATTTTGATTAATCGATCTGGAGATTCGATTAATCGAGTAACTTAAGAATTTTAGAAAATTTGAAGAATTTATACGATTTCGATTAATCCAAGAAAAATTTGATTAATCGATTTGGGATTTCGATTAATTGATCTGAAGGTTCGATTAATCGAGTCACTTGAGAAGTTTGGGAAAAATTTGAAGAACTTCACGATTTCGATTAATCGAAGTGAAATTCGATTAATCAATTTTAGGATTTTGATTAATCGAAGTAGAATTCGATTAATCGACTGGCTCACGCCAGTGAGCTCGAAAAGTTAAAATTTTAAATGACCACGATTTCGATTAATCGAATTGGATTTCGATTAATAGATTTTGAGTTTCGATTAATCGATTTTGGAAATCGATTAATCGAGTCACTTGAGAAGTTTGGGAAAAATTTGAAGAACTTCACGATTTCGATTAATCGAAGTGAAATTCGATTAATCAATTTTGGGATTTTGATTAATCGAAGTAGAATTCGATTAATCGACTGGCTCACGCCAGTGAGCTCGAAAAGTTAAAATTTTAAATGACCACGATTTCGATTAATCGAATTGGATTTCGATTAATAGATTTTGAGTTTCGATTAATCGATTTTGGAAATCGATTAATCGATTTTGCCCGGCTGAACCTAGTTTTGAAACTCGATTAATCAACTTTGGAATTCGATTAATCAAATCGGGGCCTATATATATAAATCCAAGGGGATTTCTCCCCATTTGAAAATTTTGGGGTTTCCGTTCTCGCACGCCACTTCATTTTCTTCTCCAACCGACTGTGCATCTAGGGTTTTTGGGCATTTTGGACCGATTTTGGATCAAAATCGCTTAACATTGGATCAAACACCTAAGGTAAAACCCTAGATTTCATTCTTCCGTCCATTTCAAGCTATAAAAACCCTAGTTTTGCTATATTTGTCATAAAATGCCGCCTAAAACACGTTTGTCTTCGAAGAAGGCAACGTCTAAGCTCCTGGTCCGGCGTAAGAACGCCGTACCGCCACCACCTACCCCATCGCCCGTAAGAAAACCATCACTCGTTGCCACATCCATGAGGTCCTCGAATGTTACTTAGACTTCGTGCCCGAGACCACCCTCTTCCCACCCATCGTGGAAGAGGTGAAATTTGAAGAAATAATGACACGTATGACCAAAGGGAAAAAGGGATCGAGATCATCCATTAGGAGGGTCGATCTCCCCCATTACATGTGGATGCTTGATTCCATAATCAAGTGCAACCTCTACCCGATGAGCCACGACACCGAGCCGGTGGAGTTAGTGCAGCAGGCACTCTACGCGGCCTTTCTTGGCCGTTGGTTTGACGCTACGAAGATCATCCTTGAGGGGATGGTCTACATGAAGGGAAAGTTGATGAAGGGCAATTTGAGGCCCAAAGAAAAAATGTCGTATACTCGCCTCATTTCGAGCATGCTGGAGTGTTACTCAAACACTCTAGAGTACGCCGTTTCGCCCCACGAGGAGAGGGCTACGGATCGCGTGAAGCATTTCTCATTGCTTCATGGAGCCATAGCTACAACTTACTCAAGCAGACCCTACCAGCTCATGGCCCAGCAGCAGGAGCACCACCACCACCCCCACCACCACATCAGGACCCACTAGTGGGGGATGCACACCCCGTTGAGCCACCAGCTGAGGGGGCACCCTTGCATGGCACTGCCTCGCCTACGCCGCCAGTGCTGTCTGTGGCAGCCTCACCGACTTCTTCATACCGCCGATGAGAGGCTCGCTCGACGCCCATGATAGAGGACGTGTTGGCCCGGATGGAGGCCAACAACGAGAGGATGAACCAACGAATGGACTTCTTGATGTTCCACACACTATGGTACATCTATCCATTGGATTACCAGCAGCGCCTCGCACAGGAGGCGGACTGGACTGCGGGCAGGACAGCTTTTCACACGGGTACCGTCTTCCATGCGGGTACCTCTACGGCTGATGCATCTGGCTCGGTGCCCCAACAGCCCGAGCAGCCTGCTATGACGACCCAGCCACCACCTAAGCCACCAGTTCCGTCAGAGCAACTCGCCTCAGCATCAAATCAGCCAGCAGGAGGCGAGGCGCTGACATTTTCATCTTTTTTGAATATCTTTGATATTTTCGATCAACAGATTTAAATTTCCAAGTGTAATTATTGAGAAAAGGTTAAAGAAACTTGTAAATGTTAAAAATTTTGATAAGGAAATACAGATAAACTTTTTATGGATGTACTTGCATTATTTTTGCTTCTCGCACTGTGTGATATGTAATTCGCTTTTGTGAGTGACTACGTGACACCTCTGTGTGTGTGGGATACCACACCAGACCACCTTTGGGTTATTTTTGAGGACGAACATTCCCAAGGTGGGGAGAATGTAATATCCTAAAAAATTGAGCATTGAACTTTGATCTCGAGATTCGTGCCCGATTGGTCGTAGGTTTGACCAAGTGATGGTCAAACATTGAATACATGAAGTGATGGACTGATGAGATGGAAATGTGACCTAAGTGTAGTGAATGGTGTTGATTTAGAGCTACATACACCTATCTCTAGTGTATGCGCTTAACACCGAAACTGGAAGGAAGATATAAGGGTTTCTTTTGTTTGGTTGTTGAAGAGAGTTAAGAAGAGAGAGAGAGGGAGAAAAGAAGAAGAGTTATTGAGGCTAAGAGTTAATGCAAATCAAGAGGAGATTAGAGCATTGAATACAGGTTCAAACGCTTGAGGAGCCGTTGAAGCGAAAAGATGGAACCCTAGCCATCAAACCCAACAAATCAACCCTTTGAAGGATTTATTGAGGTAAGTGTTATTAGATTTCAATACCTAGAGAATTGATGGGTTAAATTCGGTCTAGCATGTTAAATATAATAGATTAAAACTTAGAAAAAGAAAGAAAAAGAAAAGGAATGAATTTTGGAAGAACAACCCGAAAGGGGGCTGAATCTGGCCAAATTGATTAATCGAAATAGAGGTTCGATTAATCGATTTTGGCCCAGAAGTTGAAAAGTCAAGGATGCCCGATTTTGATTAATCGAATTGAATTTTGATTAATCGATTTGGAAGGTCGATTAATCGATTTGGAAATCGACTAATCGACTGGGTACCTCCAGTGGCTGGAGAAACAAGACTTGGGGAAATCGACTAATTGAGTTGGGAAATCGATTAATCGATTTTGGATTTCGATTAATCGATTTGGGATTGACTAATCGATTTTGGATTTTCAACCACTCGATTTGAGAATCGACCTCACTATGTTTGAGATTTCGATTAATCAATTTGGGATCGATTAATCGAATTTGAATCTCGATTAATCAATTTTGGGAATCGATTAATCGATTTGAGTTTCAATTAATCGATTTTGGAAATCGATTAATCGATTTGGGTTTCGATTAATCGATTTTGGGAATCGATTAATCGACTTTGGCAGTTTTACTTAACTTTTTAGTTTTACTTTGAGATTCATGGAGGGTCTAGGACCTTCTTTATTACATCCTTAGTGATGTATTGCATGTGTTGTGATGTACCATAGGTGGTACGTGTGAAAGCGAGCACAAGGAGCCGCGTGGGAGCTTGATGCTTGGACCTTCAAAGACCTGAGGTAGGGAACACCTTGAACATATACTTTAATTGCAAGAGCATGTGTGTAGTGATATAATATATTAGAATTGAAAATGTTTTAACTATGAAAAGTTTTGTGAAAATGGGTGTGTGATGTGATAAAGGCATCTGTGTGATGCGAGTAACTGAGACTAAGAGATCAAATGAAAATGAGACATCCCCAGGGGATGAGAAAGTAATAAAGGCATCAGTGTGATGCGAATAAATTGGACATCCCAGGGATATATATATGATTGAATAATTACTGTTGAGGCCTAACTGATATAAGATGGCACTTTACACGGTGAACAACTATATGTAAAGCACATGTTATTTTTGTTATTTGAGGTTTGTTTAGAATACCCCACCGACGTGGCGGGATACCCACGACTGACGCGATAGGATATCCGTGACCGGTACGACGGCGAATTCGTACACCAGTGCGGAGGTCTATCCATACACAGTAAGCACATCCCAGGGATGTTGAGATTGAGAATTAACCCCGCCGCCTATTGAGAAAGGGGCTTGGGTAGTATTCCCAGGGAATATATTTTTACAACTGTCTATTTAGGCGACGATGGTGGGTATTCCATTGGGGCTCGATGCTATATTGCTCGGAGATTACTTAAGTTGAAGATTTAAGTTTTGCTTTAGGCCTATTCAGTGTCATTCATAATAAGTCAACAGTAAAGTAAGACATGCAAATTACCAGTAAACTTGAATGCAAAACATCAGCTTTTAAACTATTTTTCTAGTAAATGCATAGACACATCATGCTTAGAATATCATAGAATATATGTGAGATTTTGATTGATATGTTCATTGTGTGGTTCCCTATTGAGCTAGGATGTAGCTCACCCCTTTTGACTATACATCGTAGGTCCTTTATTAGCGGCAGCCGAGGCTTCGGGAGACGTAGATTCGGGTGATTCAGATTATGTGTCAGGGGACGAGTTGGAGCCTCCTCCCGAGGACTTCTTCTAGGAGACTCCGCTGAGTACTTTGAGAGAGTGTTTTTGTTAGTAGATTGTACGGCTTGGTATGTCAAGCCTTTATTTTTATCAAACAATGTAATTAGGTGGATAATTCTTTTGGACGAACCATCTGGGGTGATCAGTCTATCACAAATGGTTCAGATCGGTTCTCTGTTCATGCAGTGGCATGAAAGTAGAACTGTCTTTTATTTATGCCAGATAGGCATGTTACTTTTTCGCCTTATGCAATTATTTGCTTTATTTATTTACCATTGCTTGTTATACCAATGTTCCGTGCATAATTTTGGGGCACAGTCTGGAGGATCGCGCTGATGGCACGAGTTTCGGGGTGCTGAAATCCTGGCTTTCACATTAAGGTAGAATAAGAAGTCACACACATTCCCCTATGCTAGTGTCATCACCAAGTTGCTTCTAAAGGGGAGGTACAAGATAGCAAAAACAAAGGATACTACCACCCTTGCCCCCTACTACTTTTGCTAGGAGGCAATGGGGAATCAGCAGGAGCCTGATGAAAGCCCAGAAGAAGAAGAAAGTTGAGACATAGGCCCCTCCCAAGCAAGCAGAAGAGGCTGATGTTACAAGGCCTACCCCTGTTACTACACAGGAGATTCTAGAGCCTGTCACCACCACTGTTGCTGCAGCCACCACATCCCTCCCACCGTTTACTCCAACATCCCCTACCCCTATTCCATTTCCCTCTCACCCTCCTCTGTCTTCATTATCCATCCCCACACCCCCTTCTCCCGTGATTGGTACCTAGGAGGACACCACCCCCCATGTCAGCCCCTCACCATCCCCTACCCTACCTCACTACATAGCCCCAATACCCCCAGCATCTTCACATAAACCTGACAGCCGTCCACTCATTTCCTACCAGAAAAAGAAAACCACTAAGACAATCCCCACCAACTCCCAGACACCACCCACAATCCCTTTTACCCCCACTGACACACCTTACATTGAACAAGACACCACCCCTGCCATGCCTACTGCATCCCCATTCACAGACATAGACCTAAGCCTTAACACAACTACAGGATTCCAAGCCTTTATGGCTAGTTTCCTTGACACTATGCCCACCCACTACACCCCCCTCCTGGACTCCCCAATTACCTCCCCACACCACTCACCCGAACCCCAATCTCCCCCTCCTTCCACCTTCCATCATGCACCTTCCTCACCTTTTCAACCAGGGCCATCTTCTACACAAACTCAACCCCCCAGCCCAGACACACTGACACTCATCCTCTCCCTCATCCAAGACATCCAATCCCAACTATCCACCACTACACACACCCAGAACTAGATGCAGACTGAACTCACATCCATTAAATCCACCCTACAGACATTGACTAACCCACCCATCCCTCAACAATCCACTCACACCCCTAGTCTTTTCCCTGCCAGTGACCCCCAACCCAACCATTCTCTTTCATACCTTTCACCATTCCTTTTCCCTCCACCATCACCCCTACTCCTAGTGAGCCTACCTCATTTTCCTTCCCTTCGATCCCACCTCTTATCCTACCCCCTCCAACATTCACTGACAAACAGACACAAACAGACCCAGAACCAATTACCCTCCCCCAACAACTAGACCCACTGATAAATCCACTTCCCCCACCCAGGACCAATCACATTTTACTCCTTCCACTTCCTCTCTTCCCATCGCACCCAAACACTCTTTTTACATCCCTTCCTACCTCACCATCCTCCATGCCATGAGGGACAATCCCTACTTCGGAGGGATGTCCGGAGGGGCATGGCTCATCTTAGATAGTTCATTGAGACCCCTTGCTGTAGCAGATTGCTGAATTGGAGGAAGCCCACAGAAAGTAATTACTGGGTATTTCCCTGAAGTGGAGCAACATCTTGGAGGCTTATGAGAAGGCAAAATCCATAGCTGCTTATCATCAGCTGAATCTGGAGCTGGAGAAAGCCAATACTACTACAGAGAGGATGAAAGCACGACTGTTCGAAAAGAGGCTCAACAATCCCTAGGAGATCTTCAGACTCCAAAAGGAAATCCATGAGACTAACCTCCTCAAAGCCAAAATCCAGATAGCCTCATTGGAAGCTGCTTTGGCCGCTGCTAGAACTGCATCTCAGCAGCCCACCCCACTCTCTGTACTCATGCCTGAACCTAAGCCTAAACCTTCTCCAACCCCAGCTGCCCAGTCTGAGGAGGCCCAACCACTTGCCCAGCCAAATAAAGGGAAGTCCCCTGCTGCCCCTCCTGCTGCACCCCCTACTGAGCAGCCTCCACCTACCCACACCCCTTCTGCACCTACTACTGAGCAAACTTATCCTAAATAGAGGAAAGTCACTGCTAAGAGGACTGCTTCCACAACAGCCTCTATCAAAATTGGCAAAGAGCCATCTGCCCAATCTGAGGAGGCACAACCACAAAGCCAGCAAGCAAAAGGGAAGTCCCCAGTAGCCCCCACTGATCAAGGCAAAGGCAAATCCCCTATGGTCCCTCTTGAACCCAAGACCAGAAAAATTAGGGTGAGGGCACCAAAAGCTCCTACCGCTAAGAAACCACCAGCTCAACCTAAGAAACTAAGGCAGCCTAAGAAAAAGACTCCAGCTGAGAGCAAAGCTAAGAAGAAAAAGAGTCCAAATGAAAAGCAAGTATGGAAGAAAGAGGACAAAGCTGCACTTAGGAAACATGCCCAAAAGATGGGCTGGGACTGGTTCACAGATTCAGATTAAGATTCCTCCTCCTCTTAATTCCTAGATTGTAGATTAGGCTTTTCTTGCATTTGCACTTCTTTTCTTGTTATTGTAATTACAATTGTACATGTTTTTCTAAGTTAATAGAATTTTTGTTTTTGTATATTGATTTGCATGCATTATCTATGTGTGTTTACTTTTTTATTCCTGACCATTACCCTGCACTTTCTCACCTTTGAACCAGTGAGGACACTGCTCCTCATGGTTTGGGGGTGTGGCAGGGTAGGTCTGCCAATAGAGTAGTTAACTTTAGTGCAGTAATGATGGTGTAACTGGGATGAATAAAGTCAATTTCTGCCTAACTTGATAAATGAGGAAATTTGTGAAAAATTAAAATATTTTTGCAGATATTTTGAAACTGAAAATGTTAAAATCTGGACACCACCATGAATCTAATATTAGAAATGCTAAATTAGTACCTAGTAAACCTAAGAGGAGAGAGAAAACGGTGAAAATACACCCCATGGGTTAATTTGAAGACCATACCTAGTGAGGTTTGGGCCAATCATTTTCTTTTGAAGAGTGCTTTCGACATTATTTATGCTCTAAGGACTAATTGAGTCAAGACTTTTTCACTAGAAGTTAGACACCTCCAAATCAAAACTGATTGACAACACTCATGACACTAAGGAAATGATTCAGGGCCTTCATTTGGACGTTTGAGCCTGAAAATCCAACCCTTTAAAAAAAATTTCCCTTATGCATACACTAGTTGAGCCTTAAAAATCCTACTTTTCTTTGAAAAACACCAAAGTACTTGAACCTTAACCTCATGACCTAATTCAACCTCACCCTCACTCTGAGACTTCAGAAGGTAAAGGAGAAGGAGTTAAAGATAGTGAGAGTGGTTCAACATTCTGTGGAAGGTGAAGAAAAGTAACTTATGAACAGTAGTGTATCAATGGTATTTGTGTGGTAGTTCATCATAAAAATCATAAAAATATTGAATAAAAAAAATAAAAAAGAGAAAAAGAAAGAGAAGTCTAGAGAAGAACATCATCTGAAAATTGAAAGGAAGAGGAGAAGCTGGCCACTTTGATTCTGGAATATATCAAGTAAGATGAAGTTTTGCTGAAATGAAGGTTGTGAAGTTATGAATCACTCCTTACCTTGCTGATTTCTTAACTTTGATTCCCTTTTTATCCCTTGATTCTTTATATCCCTCACCCATAAGCCACATTACAACCCATTTAAAAAGACCTTGTAGATCCAAAGTGAAATGAGCTATCATGTGGAGATGAGGAGTTGTCCAATCTATGGTGAAAAGTCATGAGGATGTCAGAAATTAGAAGCCTTGCCTATGCTCATGCTTGCAGGCCCATTTGGGGTCTGTAACTGCTCTTGAGCTATTTTGAATGTGAACACCCTCAGATTATCAATGTTGAAAGATAGCCCTGGTGAGAATTGGGTTTGAATTAAAACCTCATTGGGGTTGTATCCAACCTGAATTTTGAATTTAAGGCAAGCTGGGTACTGATTTTTACACATTGAATTTCTAATGTAAAATGAATGGTGGTGATGCAAACACATGTTAATTTTGAGTTTTAAATGGCCTGCATTACTGCTGCAGTTTCCTCTAAGTGTTAAAGAAGGGGTGTGGAATGAAGCTTTATACATTGAAGTTTCTGTTATCATTAACTGCACTATACTTAACTGTTCTAATGGTGAAGTTTGTGGGTATCTTCACTGAAAACCCTCAGGAGACTTCACTCCTCCACTAGGGATCACCTAGGGGTTTAAAAGGGTTGGTACATATGCTAAATGTACTCATGATCACTACGAAAGTGGCATTTAATCAGTTAAAATTTTGCTAAGGGACTAGCAAAGATTAGGTTTGGGGGTGTGTTAAGACCTGAAAAGTACCACTTTTCACCCCTTAACTTACTCTCTATTAGACCCTTAGTCATTTAATAAGTGTGTGTTAAGCCCATTTTGTAGGTAATAAGCAGCAACTGCAGATAAGGCCCTAACCATGCCAAGAAGCCTACTGTTACCCTAGAAGTTCCTCAGAAGAAAGGAGGTTGGACACAGATAGAGAATTGGCTACAGCATAGGCACAACAAAGCAGCAACAAGCTAAGAAATGAGCCTCACGCAGATTTCACAAGGTTCAAATTGAATCAGAAAGAATGCTTCGAGTAGCTGTCGCGGGTTTCTGAAGGCAACACGCCAACTGCTCGCGCAGTTCTCGCGCAGATGAATGACAGAAGAGCCCAGAAAGTAGACTTCACACAGTTCTCACGACGCTCACTCATAAGCTCTTGCACAGTCTCGCGCAGCTCAAGAAAGGCACCTTTAATCTTCGATTCTCACTCGAGAGAGAGAGCTCCAGTGCATTCCAAAGACACAAATGGCCGCAGAAGGTCATGCATTGCTTCTTCATGAGGATCTCTGCGAGATTGACCAAGGAACAAACCGCCCGCGCAATTCCCGCGCCATTCAAATAGAAAGCTCAATCCTGTGACAAATAGAGCAATCCCGCGATGACCAAAGTATCAATCCCGCGACTGCAAGAGATTCAAGTCAATTCAATCCTTCGACGCCAATTCTATCACGCGACAAGACCTGAAAATCCTTTCTACCTAACGAGGCTTGGGATCGTAACTTCTCTCCACTTCTATAGGGGCAATCTGGAAACTTCTAGCAACTAAGGCACGCACTCCAATGTTCTAATCTCTGTGCACACGCCCCGAGGCATCTAAGGAACAGAAATGGGCCACGATAGCATTGATAAATTAGGGTTTTCCTAACCCTAATGCTCAGAGAGCTAACTGCTATAAAAGCCATAAGGGGACTTCTGTACTCCTTGAACCAACTGTAGAATTGCAGTAGCCTAAGGTTAGGGTTTAGGCAGCTTCTTTTTTCCTTTTTCTTCTCTCCATAGTCCAGCACTTGCTGGCTATGCCTTTGTATGTTTATTTGGAACAATTTTAATGGTGCTTTATAATAGGGTGTTATATTTATATGGGATTGGTGTTTTGGGAGTTGTTCTATACAAGGCTGCTGCCTTGAGATCCTCCATTGCTAAGTTGTATTGTAAGCAATGGAGGATTGTGTTTAAGGATTTATTTAGATCCAAGTGCGTTGTGTGTCCAAGTTAGAGACATTGCAGGCCTATGCCCCACCACAGGAACCACTAAATCTGAATCCCCATGGGAGCCTGTGCTGGTAGCCTTGTGAGCATGGTGGTGGCAGCAATGTTCTTGTTCTGTCTCAGACCTCTGTGAGGAGGATAACCTCTGTGGATAGTCTGTGACCATTCAAGTAGACAGGTTATAGCCCTAGGGTGAGGCCAATCCACAGATCTAAGATAGATTCTTCTTCTCTGCACTTGTGCTTGTAGCCTTTTGAGAGATTGTGCAGAGAAAGACTCCCCTGTATTTGTATAGACCCACCATCAGATGGCAGATCTGATCTGGCTGTAGAGATTGTAGGCTTGTGACTAGATTACTGCTGTCTTTCTAAAGCAGTGAATAGCTAGGCTTAAGAGCTAATACTCAAATTCTTGCTAGTCCTGTGTGTCTAGGCTAGTGCACATTGCAGGCCTAGCCCCACACACAGAACTTTAGAGGTTGAGGTTTCTATGGATTCTTGAGCTGGTAGCCTGGATGATGTAGTGCCTATAATGATAAACTTATTCTGACCTATCTCTGGACTGTGGTTCCCTTATTGGATAGTCTGTGACCATTTGAGTGGACAGGTTATAGCCATAAGGGATTGGATCATGGCACAGGGGTGAGTTTGTTCCTTTCTCCTCTTTGGTAATAATGAAGCCATTGGACAGGATTTCTATAGCAGCAGATCTGAGTCTGAGTTATAGAACCCATTTGATCTGTACCTAATAGCTTACTTCTCACCCTTTTATATTTATTTTCTCACACTCCATCATTCTTCTCAACCATTTCTGTAGTTTAGGCATTAGGTTACCTTAGGATTTAGACAATAGTGACCTTAAATCCCCTTCTATTTAGGATTGCCAGATCTGGTGGGCCTACTAAAGATAGCTCCCTTGGAGCTTTAGATCAGCTTTCCCTGTGGGACAAACTCTTACTTATTAAAACTTGCTACAACAGGCCCTGTATCTTGTAGGACTGTGTATTTTTAGGCTTGCTGCTCTGTAGTTTTCAATCCACCTTTGATTCCTTTTCACTAATACATTCTTATCACTGTCGCCAATAAAGTCAGCAGCAAGCACTTAAAATATCCTAACAGTGGGGTATTACATTTGTCACTCGTGTCGATAGGTTCCAGGCAAGAGACCAGAACTTATCGCAAAGTTGTTCTCACCTATTGAGTGGTCTCGGCACCTATTAAAATCCTCATCAATCCTATCGACATAAGTGGCCGACCTAGCGAAAGGTCCAAATGACCTATCGAGAGGTTCAATGAGCTTAAAAATATGGCCTGTGTGTGCAGAGCATTTAGCCTTAGTACCCAACAACTCTGTTATGCTACCAGTTAGCAAATAGGCCTCTGACCTTATGCCATTGATTCCTAGACTGCGGGCGATATTGAAACGAAGCTTGAACTTGACATGGCCATTTTATTGCAAAGAATATCGTTGGAAATAATCGAGGTATAAATCAAGTATAATACATATAATACAAATTGAAGTCAGGTATTAACCTGGAGGATCCTGAAGATCAATGGTCTCTTCAGGCTCACAAATGTTGTCAACGCAAAGTTTCAGCCTCTGACCATGGACCTTAAGGGTTCTGCCATCTATAGGATGCATGACTTCGACAGCTCCAGATGGGAAATGTGTACCACTGTGAAAGGTCCATCCCATTTGGACTGCAGCTTTCCTGGAAAGAATTTCATTCTGGAGTTGAACAACCATACCTTGTCATTGGGCTTGAACTCTTTGCGGAGCAAATGTCTGCCATGGAAGGCTTTGGTCCTCTCCTTGTAACTCTGGGCATTTGCATAAGCTTCTAGTCATAGTTCATCCAGCTCGGATAACTGGAGTTTCCTGTGAATACCAGCTGAGTGTAAGTCAGTGTTTACTGCTTTAATGGCCCAATACGCTTTGTGTTGCAATTCAACAGGCAAGTGACATGCCTTGCCATATACTAGACTGAATGGGGACATGCCTATGGGGGTTTTATAGGCTGTTCTATAAGCCCATAAGGCATCAGTCAACTTGTTGGGCCAATCTCTTCTGTCGATTCTCACAGTCTTATCGAGAATATGTTTGATTTCTCTGTTGGAAATCTCTACCTGCCCACTTTTTTGTGGGTGGTAGGGAGTGTTCTGTGGTAACAGAGTATCTTTCCATCCATTTGTCAAAAGGTTTATTACAGAACTGGCTTCCCCCATCACTAATAATAGCTTTAGGAAAGCCAAATCTTGAGAAGATGTTGTCTTTCAGGAATTGAATGACGACTTTGTGATCATTTGTCCTTGTAGCTATGGCTTCTACTCATTTTGACACGTAATCCATAGCGACAAGGATGAAATTGTATCCAGCAGAAGGGGAAAAAGGTCCCATGAAGTCGATTCCCAAATATCAAACAGTTCAACAACAAGTATAGGTTGCAGGGGCATAGAGTTTCTCCTTGTAATGCTGCCCATTTGCTGACATCGATGACAAGCTTTACAGTGTTGTCGGGCATCTTTGAATAGGGTAGGCCAGTAGAAACCACTTTGAAGGACCATGGCCACAGTCTTGTTACCACTGAAGTGGCCCCCGCAAGCCTGTTCATGACACATGGTTAGGATGTTTTGAAACTCGATTTCAGGTACACAACGTCTGATCACCTGGTTTGCATAATGCTTAAACAAGTAAGGATCCTCTCATATGTAATATCGAATCTGTGCAAAGAATAGAGTTTTTTCATCCTTGGTCCAATGTGGAGGGATTCTACCCATAGCAAGGTAATTGACAATATTGGCAAACTAGGGCATACTTATCTGGACAGTCAGAAGCTGCTCATCTGGGAAGGAGTCATTGATGGGCAAGCTTTCCATGTCAGTTGTTGGGATCCTTGATAGATGGTTAGCCACCACGTTCTCAACGCCCTTCTTGTCCTTAATCTCTAAATTAAATTCCTGCAAGAGAAGAATCCATTTGATTAGCCGTGCTTTAGCTTCCTTTTTGGACAAGAGGTATTTCAAAGCTGAGTGGTCAGTGAACACAACAATTTTTTATCCCAACACATAAGATCTGAATTTTTCTAAGGCAAAGACAATAGCTAATAGCTCTTTCTCAGTTGTAGTGTAATTAAATTGAGCATCAACCATTGATTTACTGGCATATGCTACCACAGAAGGTATCTTGTCTTTTCCTTGCCCCAACGCTACCCTAATGGCAAAGTCTGATGCATCACACATAAGCTCAAATGGCAGAGAAAAATTAAGGGATTGCAAGATGGGAGCTGTGGTCAAACAAGTTTTTAACAATTCAAAAGCAACTCGGCAATCCTCATTAAAGTCAAAAGGAACATCCTGGCACAACAGGTGACAGAGGGGTTTGGAGATTTTGCTGAAATCCTTGATGAACCTTCTGTAGAAGCCAGCATGACCCAGAAATGACCTAACTTGTTTGACAGTTTTTGGAGGGGGCAAATGAGCAATTAAATCGATCTTAGCCTGATTAACCTCAATTCCTTTGTGATAGACAACATGTCCTAGAACAGTGCCTTAAGTCACCATGAAGTGACTTTTCTCCCAACTCAGAACTAGGTTTGTCTCCTCACACCTTTGCAGTACGGAGTTGAGGTGGTGTAGGCATTGGCTAAAATCATCTCCATAAATAGAGAAATCATCCATAAATATCTCTAAAAACTTATTAATCATGTCAGAGAAGATAGCATACATGCATCTTTGAAACGTGGCAGGTGCATTACACAACCCAAATGGCATCCTTCTGCATGCAAAGGTCCCAAATGGGCAAGTGAATGTGATTTTTTCTTGGTCCTGGGGGTATACAGGAATGTGATTGTACCCTGAATATCCATCAAGAGAATAGTAATAGGCCTTGCCTGCCAGCTTGTCCAAAATTTGGTCTATGAAGAGCAGTGGGAAGTGATCCTTGCTGGTTTTTTCATTGAGTTTTTGGTAATCTATGCATACTCTCCAACCAGCGGTCTGTTTGGTTGGGATCAGCTCACCTAAATCTGCTTCAACAACTGTAATGCCAGATTTCTTGGGTACTACTTGGGTAGGTGCTACCCATTGTGAATTCGAGATGGGCTAAATTATCCCAGCATCTAGGACTTTGACTACCTCCTTCATCACAACCTCCTATATGTGTGGGTTAAGTTTTCTCTGCATCTCTCTGGAAGGTTTGGAACCTTCTTCGAGATGAATTTTATGCATGCACACAGCAGGATTGATTCCCCCAAGGTCTACAATGGTTCATCCTATTGCCTTCTTATGCCTTTTTAGTACATAAAGGAGTTCTTTTCCCTGTTCGAGAGTGAGGGAAGAGGAGATTATCACAGGCAACTTGGTGTTGTCTCCTAAAAAAGCATATTTCAATGATTTTGGGAGTTGCTTTAACTCCACCTTTGGGAGACTGATGAGGGAGGGCAATAGGGGTGCCGTAGAGGGGGGTGGTAGAGGTAACAAAGTAGGCCTCCATGGATGGTGTTGTGCTGGTAGGGCTTCAAAAGAGACAAGTTTCACATGCTCAATTTCAGAGGTGGGACCCTTCTCTACCTCTATTTCCTTTCATACTTCGACTAGCTCATTAAACCATTCCTTACCATGTAGCAGCATATTTACATTTTCCTGGACAACCTCATCTATCACATCAAGAGAAAAATAGTCCTCATCAGAGTGAGGTTGATTTGCTACATTGTACACATTCAATTTGACCTTCATATTTCCAAATGATACTTTCATGATTCCAGACCTGCATTGAATACAAGCATTAGCTGTGGCCAAAAAGGGTCTGCCCAAAATCACAGGTATGGAAGTGGTACTCCTACCTGGTTCCATATCCAGCACCAAAAAGTTAGGAGGATAGAAGAATTTGTTAACTCCAACCAAAACATCCTCGATTATCCCCATAGGTTTCCTTTCAGATCTGTCAGCCAGCTGGAGGACCACATGTGTGGGCTTTAATTTGCCTAAGCCCAGCTTCTCATATACTAAATATGGAAGCAAATTTACACTGGCTCCAAAATCTAATAAGGCTTTGTCAATGGTATGATCCCCAATGATGCAGGGGATAGTGGGGAGGCCAGGTCTTGAAGTTTGGGGGGAGTTGCAATCGACAGGACTTTCTTAACTTTTTCTGCTGAAAAGACCTTCTTGGATAGGTGTATCCTAGACTGTCTTTTATGGGTGCACAGGTTTTTTAAAAATTTGGCATAGGCTGGGACTTGTTTAATGACATCAAGTAAAGGCAAATTGATCTTTACTTACTTGAAAGTCTCCATCATTTCCTCAATTTTTCCTTGTCCTTTATCAAAAGGGGAAGGTGCTTATAGTGCCTTAGGAAATGGCAAATGTGGGATTGCTCCCTTACTTGCAGCCTTAGCCAATGGGGCCTCTTTCTTTTTAATTTTTTTCTTTCTTAAGGATCCTCATTATCCACTTTATTCACAGCTGATTGCTCCTTCAAGTCCACCACTGGTGGTCTTTGTTGTGTGCTAGTAGAAATCACTTCATTTTCTTCCTTCAAGTTCCTCACAGGCTCATAGCCCACTTGGTTGTCCACTAGCTTACCACTTCTCAAAATTGTAATAGATTTGGCTTCCTCATAGGTGGAGGAAACTTCACCCACTACAAATTGTTCCTCAAAGGATGGTGCTCTCATAGCTGCAGGGGGTGCAGATTGCTGCACAGGAGGAGCTATAGGTTGGGTCATGGGTTGTTGAACTGAGGCCTTGGGACATAATTTTCTCGATAGGGCAGAGCACTTCTGTAGGGCATGGGCTGCTAGGGCTGCTGCTGCTGGCTGGGGTATGCATCTTGTCGCCACCCCAGATTGGGGTGGTTCTTCCATTGATACCCAGCAGTAGGTTGCTACCCATAAGACTGAGCTGCAGCCACATACTTAGTTATAAAATCAAGAAACTGGTCAGCAGATGGGCATTCTTCAAGGGAATGAGTAGGGGATTGGCATATGGCACATGCCTCCTCCACCCTAGCAGCCACAGGTGACTGCATTGCTCCCATCAGCCTATCAAATTTCAGGGCGAGGCTATCCACTTTCCTTTCCAACTCACTTGGCACACTCACTTCATATATCTTCCCTCTTGAGGTATTCTCCTTCACCAATTTAGGAGGCTCTAGATCTCTTGCTAAGGCTTCCCTTTGCATAGAGTTCTCACTAATAATATCAAAGAGCTCCCATGCCTCCTCAGCAGTTTTATGGAGATAGGTGCCACTACAGAAAGCATCTATCATATCTTTGCTTTTAGAATCAATTCCCTGATAAAAGCTTTGAACCAATTGCCATTAACGGATTTGATGGTGGGGGCATTTCTTTAGGAGTTCCTTAAATCTATCCCAGGATTGATGAAAATCTTCAGTTGGATCTTAGGTAAAAGTGATGATACCCTTCCTCAACTGACTAATTTTTTACATAGGGAAGAACTTTGCCAGAAATCGACATTGGAGATCACTCTAGGACTGAATGCAGTTGGGTGGAAGCAAGGACAACCAGGTCCTGGCTCTGTCCTTTAATGAAAAAGGAAAGAGTCTCATCCTGGTGGCCTCTTCCCCGAAACCTGTGATATTAAATGTAGTGCACAGTCCCAAGAACTCATCAATATGCTTGTAGGGGTCTTCTTTGGTCTGGCCATGAAATGAGGGCAGTATTTGAATGATGGATGATTTTATCTCATAGTTTTCCTGAGCAGCTGGGAAATGAATGTAGAAGGGGGAATTATAGACCCCTGGTGCATTAAACTCCTTAAGGGTTCTCGACTGTTGTTGCTCACCCATTTCTACAGAATCAAATGCAACAGAAGTAGGTGTAGTTGGTCTGGATCTGAGAAATCTTTTAACCTCTAGATTTAGTGGAATAATCTGAGGTTGGAGAGTTCTCCTGCCAAACATACAACACTCAGATTCTGAATGCAGAACAGATCCTAAACACAACAAGCAGAATCAACCAAAATTTCTAACTACTCTAACAAAAATTATCAACAGATCTAAAAAGTAACAGGGAAGTAGAGGGATGCAAACTACAGAGCAGTCTCCAGCAAGGTTCTCCTCTCACTGGTTGCCTTAGATCTGATGAAATGCATACAAAATACTGAAAAACAATAAAATTTATAAAAGCATTTAGTAAAATTAAGCAAACATCTATCAATTTCTACAGATCTATGATCAAAACTTAGATATATCAATTTCTAAACACACCTCCCCTACAGCGGCGCCAAAAACTTGTTGGAGTGTTTGCCTTCCCTCAAATGAGGGTCTAAAATCTTCCATAAAACTAGGCAGAACACACTTACACAGACCGGCAAGTAATCAGGGTTTGTTGTAGCATGTTTTACAAAGATGGTGAGTAAGGCAATGTCCACAGGGAGGTTGGTTTAAAAATATGATAAATCTCCATATCTGTATTAGATCTGGCACCCTAACTAGTGCTACGTTAGATAAAAGACAGGGGAGAGGTTTAAAATGGATTGTCACTTAAGCTAAGCTAAAATTAAACATAGACTAACTTGAATCAAGTTTAGGATCTTAGATCTTGCAAGGGAAAGAGGTAAAAAGCAGAAAATGGAGAAGAGTAGCTTGGAGATTGGTTTTCACTGAAATCAAATTCAATTAATTATGCTACAGAGGTTTAGAGCACTCAATTCCCTCAACTGGCTATAAGCACAACTGCAGGGTATAAACTCTACTTCAAATTGCAGGATCCACCTGGTCTTAAGGCTATGATTTGTCCACTTTAATAGTCACAGACCATCCTATAGACTTTATCGAATCCATGGATTTGCAGCAGACGAATCCAATTGGAGCTTGAGCTTAGACTAATCTTATGGTTATGATCTGTCCACTTTAATGGTAACAGACCATCTTAGGGATCTCCTCCAAAGCTAAGGCCTCAATTAGAGTAATTAAAACCACTACAGATGCTACAATTCCCAGGTCATAGACTCAAAGAATCACAGGAGTATCAGATCCAGGGAGATCGGGTGGTATCCAAGAGGCCTATCAGTTAAGTGGGTGAGCTGATCTACAGACTCCTCTACACATTCGATCGATCACCAAATGGAACCAAAGGAACTTTAGATCCAATTAAAGCATTAAAAACATCATTAATCATTACAATCAAAGTCACTCTACAATGGAAATACTCTCAGATCTGTAGTCTGTGCAGCTAGGAACCTACATTAACACTCTTAACCTTACCCAATTACAGATCTAACCTCTCTCCTCGCTACTCCAAGGGAATTAGCCAACCATGGTTGGGATAAAGGAGGGAAAATAAAATATCTCTGCAAGCTCTAATCTCCAGAATTTGGCTCAGATCTCGATCACCCCTCAATTGTAATTGGGGGTCTTTATATATAGCTTTCTCCTCTGTTTTTCCAGCCAAAAATCCTTTCTAGAAGGTCCTCCGAGTTTGTTAGAGTTCTGTTAGAGCACGTGGGTCAGTTAGGGTTTCCTAGGGCATCTTCTGGAACCGTCGTGTCGGTCACCAAGTGCCTCGGGTTCCGTGCAGCAGGTCACCGAATCACAACGTGTGCACAGTTGAATCTCTGAGAAGTTCTGCACACAATTTCGGTAGGTTCAGGAAGCTTTCGACAGGTTCAAATAGAGCATTTTGGTCCTTTCGCTAGGTTCTCAGATCTCTTCGATAGGTTCCGATAGGATGAGCCTTCTCTTAGAGTTTCAGCATTCTCAGCCCTCGGCCTGGAGTATTCGACAGGTTGGAGGGGCTCTTCGACAGGTTGGAGAACCATTTCAACAGGCTCCGCTCTGCATGCCACCATTTCGATAGGGTTGCTCTCACTCCTATCGAAAGGCTCAAGTTCCCTTCGATAGGTTCTGCTCCAGCGCCTTCATCTCGATAGGTTTGAAGAAGCCATTCGATAGGTTCCCTTGACTCCTTAGGCAAGTTTTCGATAGAATGATTTCTTCCTTCTTTTTAGCTGCTCAATAGGTTCTTGGATCCTATCAAACTCCTCAATTCACACGAATTCATCCTTTTTCTGCTTTCAGATACTGTCGAAAACCTCTTCAACTGCACGAATTCTTCCTTTCTTTGCTTTCAGCTCCTGTCGAAGTCTTCAGGTGACCAATTGATAGGATGTTTTCAGCCTGTTTTCACTTCCTTCAGCTTGCCCTACTATAGCCACGCACTCCAAGGGTCTAGTGATGTGCTACCCTCTGGTGTGTTGTTGCTGGGTTTATCCTGTGTTGAGAGATAGCCCCTTTTTGGGCATTCTTGAGTGGTTTTCTGCATTAGTATCCTCTTTCACTACTATCTACAACATCCACTTGACAGAAGCTTATTAGTGAGCTCACAGGTCTATCAATGGTCAGGTTAAAGGGTGAAAAGTGGCATTTTTCAGAGAAAAAAAATTATTGATAGCGTTACCTTTTAAATATGCAGATACAAAGCAACCTTCAACCACCACCCGGCCAGCTCAGGTAGCATCCAAGTCCCGATGATGGCTGATGATGCTAAAAAAAAAGAAGCAAAAGGCAAATGCAAGAGGTAATCAAAAGAAAAGGAGCCAATTAGGTAGAAAATAAAAATCTCCATATATATATCAAAATTTTCTTTTTACATCTATCACCGGGGGCATACTCCCTGTATATAGAATGCGCACACACAATGGATAAAAAAAATACACATGCACCCCTACTCCCTACGCTGTCGTTGGGATGGTCGAACACCGCTGTCAATAGTATCATTAGCCCGGAGGTCCATAGACTAATCCTCCGAAAACACAATCCCGGCACTCGGAGTCCGCGGAATCTCTAGACGACGAGGCCTCACTACAGAACCCCCCTCGCTCATCTGACTAACAGGCCGCCTTGATTGAGAACGAGGAGGATACCCCGCAAGAGTCTCACAAATAATAGAATCCTCACGACTATCATCCCTAACACGATCACGTAACGTGTGATGAGACTGCCCGGATGAGGAACCCGTAGCCCTCGACTACGATCCATCAAGCTGACCAACCAACCTGCGCACACCCCGCTCACTCCTCGTCAGACGATACTACAACTGATCCAAGGACACCTGCATTTCTGCCCGCATTATCCGACGCACCACCTCCAATGCCTCAGTCTAGTCCTTTGTGTGACCATCATCTCAATGAACAAGTCCTCATGACTCTGCATCTCCCCAAGGATCCGTCTCACCTTAAGAGTGGCGCGCGCTCGTGCCACCTCTAGACGCACCTCCTCAAGCTGAAGAACCTGTATAACTAGACCAAGTCAAATAAAAGCAATATATATATATATATGAATATAAAAAAAGCTTTGAAAAGTAAAGAACCATACCAGATCCAGCCGCTCCTTCAGAAGTTGCTCAACAGTCGTAGCAGTCATTGGATCAGCAGGAGGCACGGAAGGAACAACAAATGTTGGCGGCTGCAATGAGAATAAACAAATACATTAGATAACACTACAATGACAAATAAACTATGAACACAATAACTAAAACATACCTGAGCAGGAATAGGAGCAGACCCCTAAGGGGGGAGCCTCAGGAGCGAAGTCCGGAATAGCCTACAAAAAAAAAAAAAACCAAACAAACCAACCTAAGATATGTCAGAATAAATATGAAATAACTTAAGCTGAATTACACCAAACCAGAAACTATACCTGACTCTCGAGGCGTAGAGAGGCAGCAGTTGCCTCCCTCGTCTGAAAGTCCTCGGCAACCTGAAGCTGAAATACCAACACAATGTTAGTAAACTATTAAGAGAAACAAAATAATAACACCCAACAAACTAATATAATTATACAAACAAGTTAAAAGATTGAATGGGACATACCCAGTGCTCCTACTCGGCCCAAAGTTGAGCCATCACTGGATCCTCCAGACTAAAAGAGGCAACTGAACAGGGATCAAATGTCGAAATGGGGCCTCCAGCAGCAAGCTCGGCTCTCTACGAATAACAATAAACATATCAGTTGGCAAGCTCACGATGCTAACAATTAACAAAACCTAGGAAGACCCTTACCAATCGATCAATCTCGGATCACAGACTGGCCTCCACCTCCCTGCCAGCCTGCTGCTGACGATGTAACAACTCGAGCATCGCTGCATGACTAGCGACCTTGACCTCCGTCTCAGACTGGCCAAAATAAAATAAGAAACAACGACTACATCCGAACGACTGGAAGACTAAATTAATGTGATACATAAGTAATTAAACCAATAAATTCACTCACCAGGAGCCGTCGAGTCCCCGCTAGCCAAGCCCCCATCTCATCCTCCGCTCCCCTAGCCTGAGAATCCAGGTGGCTAGGGAATGTCACATCTCCTCATCAGGACGAGGAGCACACCCCATCTGCTCCATTATCCTATGAAGGGCATCTAATGCCCTCCGCACAGTCACAGTGAGATGGCCCTGCTCTAATGCGGCCAATCTCTCTGTCAATTCCTACTCAGGCCCGTCGATCGCGAAAGAACCACTCCCATGGAAGGGACGTGTGCAAAGGCGCCCACCACCTAGTGCCTCGAAATAGCTCACAAACTCTCGCATGTCTGCCTCATCACGAGCCCTTGTCACCCTGGTCCTCCCAGCTCTAAAATAGGCCATCTGAGGTGCCATCCACTTTGTGAAGTTTCAGTAAAGGGGGCTGGTCATCCTCTTCACCACTCTGTGGTGAATCTCTGGAGGAACTCCCTGAGCAAACCCCATCTGTCGCACCACTAGAGATAGGTGGATCATCACCACCTTCTCAAAACAATGGACCCATATGTCCACGTCAAAGAAAGGCTGGCCAGACTGAATCACTGGCACATCAGCATCGTGCCCATCTGCGTAGGGCCTCCAAATCACCTATAAATCGATAGACAAATCAGTCAATAAACACTAAAATTGGAAAAGCAAGAGTACCCAACCGAGAAAACATAATGACAATACACACAACACCTACCTGCCCCGTGTGCATGTCCTCGAAGAGGCCTCGCACGGTTTAAAGATCCAAAGACCAATGACGGCTCCTCAATGCTATCCTCCACACGTGCATCCATGAAAACTAAACCTAATCTCCGTCGGGACCCCCGGGCGAAGAAAGGCGAAGAGATCATACGCCCAAAACTAAAAAAAAAAAAAAAACACGCAAGAAGAAATGCTAAATGGCTGTTATGACCCAAAATAAAAACCAAAGACATCATAACAGCAATTAACTAAAACTCACCTGGAGGAAGAGAAGGAAACCTCCAATCGTCGCGACGCGTCGTCCCCGACGGTAAAGCTACTGATAGAGATGCGCCAATGTGGCCGCACCCCAAGCATAGGTAGGGACCCGATCCAAGTCCCTGAGAACCATAAAAAATAACCCGGTGATGCATCCTCGAGTTGACAAAGAAAAGAGTACCGCACCAAGAAAGTGCATCAAGAACGCTTTAAGCACCCTATCCGCAGCCAACCCCAGCTCAACCATGGGCTCCCGACTCGCCATCACCACGCAACGTGCCTCATAAGACAGTCTCGGCTCTGAATGATGCCTCGGAGGGATGAATCCACTTGCAAACATATCAAAGAACCAAGTGACTCGAACTACACCAGGCCCCGATCCACTCAATCTATACGGTACACCCAAAATCTCCTAACACACCTCCAAATAATATCCTGCCATCCGCCCCCTGATCGGCTCACCCTCAAAATGAAGACCAGCAATATGGGCCCAGTCCTCTAGAGTTGGCAGCAACATACCAACCGAAAAGAGAAGCGCCTGATGCTCCTCCCTCTACCTCTCCAGAATCGCTGCGATCAGACCACGATCAACCTGAAAAGGCTCCTGCTCCAGGATCGGTCTGAAGCCAAAAGACACTAGTCGTGCCCGGTAAAACTCCATCAAGGCATGGTACCAAGTATGAGACTCGGTCCATGCCTAGCTGATAGCCAGCTGTGGGGGCTCCTACCGAATGAAACACAAACGACAAAAAAAATAAGACTAACACACACCTTTGACGAAAGACAAGCAGACCTAGAGCTAAAAAGCGAATAAGGTGTAATAAGACACCCAATAATGATTCATAACAAACACACAAAACATGATAAGAATAACAAAATAGAAACATGGCCTACCTCTAGATGCCGTCATGATGCATGAGTGAGCACACAATCAATAATCGATGCAGGTTCGACATAAATTAAAAGGGGTTTCAAAATCCTAATAAGTCTAGGTCATAACCTAAATGTCTAGAAAAATTGAAGGAACTCTTACTCATGGGAACTTACCTAGCCTCGTGCGAAGAAATCCTCCAACGGGAAGTGTGTTCGAGCCTAACGCTCCTCACCCCGATGCTCCTCAGCCCCATCCTCGGCTCTCTCAGCCTCAGCCTCAACTCTCTCACACTCAAGCCTCTCGCCCTCCTCCTCAGCTACACCCTGCTCAATCTCTGGTACCTCCTCCCTGACCACCACCTAGTCACCCTCTGGTACGCCCTCTCTAGCTATCGTTCTGATGTCCTCCTCCCCGACAATGACGCCAGTTCGAGCCTCGAAGGTCTCACCTATCTCCCCCATCATCATCCTCTCCAAGTAAGAAATAGTAAGGTCATGTCTACCACTATCATCAGCCTCCATCCTAGAAGAAAGAGCTCAAAAAATAAGAAAAATAAAAGAAATGACGCCTAAAACAGACTATTGGATCAGGAGATATCATGAAAACATAAAAACTAGAGCGTAAGGAAACAAGGAAACAAAGAATTGAAGACAAACACAGATAGCACGGGAAAAATAAAGAATTTTGAACTATATATAGAGCGCAGCCAAATTGTATGAGTAAACCGACGCGCTCAATCGAATCACGCACCATACTCCACGTGCTTAATTCGGATCACCCGCCCGGTATTGAGCGCGTAAACAAATCATCGCCTGCCCAAACTAACCCGCCGAGCAGGTTGCGAGCAACCATCCAGACGCGTAATCATCTCAAGTGTCTGAACTACAGCATATGAATGCCAAAAGTCACATGTATAGTGACCAGGTGCCGCCCTAATCCCGCATTCCAAACCATGTGTTTAATCAGGTTAAACGTTGGGGAAGTGATGCACAATGACCCTCCGACTCCCTGAAATGCATGCGTCCATTTCGGCGCACAATTTGTTTATGTGCTCGGAGTGAAGCGCGTAATTTTTCAAAAACTAACAAAAAAATATATGCCCAAAACAGCAAATTTACATGCCTAAAATTAGGAAATTTTTTATATTAATCACCACCCCAAACTACGCCCTTGTTAAGACCAATCTAAAATACTCCTAACTTAGAAAATATAAACCTGAAAGCTAAACTAAAAAAAAAAATGCCCCCCATCGCTTACACGCTCTGACTAAGACCAAACTAGACAAAAACAAAAACTGCCCCCAACACACCCCAAATCAAAATAAGTAAACCCAATCGAACCAAACTCAAGGAAATATTAAATAAATAAACATCACACTCAAAACAAGTCGAAGCAAGCTACAAAATAAGCCAAACCAAAAATTTACAAAATGGAATTGAAAACGCAATCGCTTCATAAATAGATAAAATAATTACAAAATACACCAAGGGAATACCCTCTGAATGTACAACTTAAAACAAGAAATTTAAAACCTGCACGTTTAGGCATTGCCCGAATCTGAATTTATTTGAGAGACAAGAAATCTCGGAGAAGCCCAGAGAAGGAATGCACCGTGAATAAATTCTGACAATAACAACCTTTCCCCACCCTGAGCTGGCAAAAAAAAAAGAGTGGCTCACAGAGAGCCACCCAGGACCTACGGAATCCACCTTTGGAAGCTCACCTTGGAAAGCATTACAAGGAGGAGCAACTAACACTGAATCCGCAGAGCCTACCAAGAAAAAATAGGCGTCAGTCGCGAGAACTCTGGCCCCACCTTATCCTTGGGTTTCCTTTCTACCTCCTTCTTCTCTTCCATCTCCTCTCCCAATGGGGTGACACTTTCAGTTGGATTGATAGCACCAACCCTAGCATCAACCCAAATTCCCAATCCCGTCCAATCCCAATAACTCCCCTCAATAATCACAACTCTTCAGGTTCACAACCCGGGATATAAAATAGAAAGGAAAAAAAGACTTTAATGAACAGAAATACCTTAGATCATAAACAAAAAAAAATGCCCCTAAACTTTTAATCCTAAGCTTGAAAGAAAGAAAAAATAAGATTCAAAACAAAAATTCAAAGTCTTTGGCTTACACTTATATAAGCTATACTTCCTAAACCACAGAGTGACAAGTGTGACATTTTTAAACCCTACCAATCTAATTAAATCCAAACCAGACACATACCGCCCTTGAAAACCCACAAATCCACCCGAATCCTAGATAAACCAATAAGATTAAAACACCCAACAACTACCTAGAACTTTTGAAAACTCACACCTTTTAACAAGTACCATCTCAGATAAAATAAAAGACTAAAAAGAAATCCTAAACTTTAAATAATAAAAACAAACTCTCTAAAAATGAGACCCTGATTTGTTTGGGACCACAAATAGAATGCCCCCAGCAAGCCAAATAGAACCAAGTAAACCTGCTAAACAAAATTCAATACAGAAAATGAATTTCGGCATAAACCCTGAATAAATTCGGATTAGAATCCTAAGCTAAGTCAAATCCTAAATAAATCAAAGAAATCAAATAGACCTGACTAATCCATTAATAAGTTTAAACAAATAAATAAGCACAATAAATAAAAAAATACCTCTTTATTTATAACTTATAAATTTTACAAGTATCAGCGGAGGCATACCTCCTAAACTTACAACCCAAAACGAAAACCTAGAACCTAACTTACAACCCAAAATAAAAACCTAGACATAATGCGAGGAGCAGAGCGACCAATCGGAGGCGTAAAAAACAACAGCGCCCGACTTGGAGCGTCCAATCGGAGGCTTCAGGGAGGATTGGTTGGGGAATACATCCCTCCACTCTTAATAACTTCTCTTCCGCCACCTTCACCTCCTCCACCGCCGCCTCCTCTACGCTTCGTTCACCACTCCCTAAAAGAGACCGATGTGAAGGCTAGCCTCCTCTTTCCCAATACCGCCCATTCATAGAATAATGCCATCCCCGAGCATCACCTCAGGACGAAGATCATGCGAAATTATGAACATATGAAGAAACAATATCTCAATCGGATGGTTAGATCACCCAATATCGCTAAAATACAAATTTTAGAGCATAAGAGATTTAGGAAAAGTAAAACTTGAGACTAAATTGAGAGATGAAAAGCAAATGAAGGCTCTCTCGCTTATATAGAGTACGGACTTAATCACGTGCCATCACACGTGCGCTTAACTTGGTCACACGCCCATCGTACTGCGCTCAATCCAAAACACGCACTTTGATCTGAGCACGCAATGAAACCATCGCCTGCCATGCCCGTGTGATGCTCCGGTCATGCGCTCAATATAGATCATGCAATCTCATCACACAACCCACTCACATCGCGCAATATGAAAGGTCGCCCACACAGTGACCTGGTGTTAAGTGGTGAAAAATGCAACTTTTCACCCTACAACCTGACCATTGATAGACCTGTGAGCACACTAATAAGCCCTTGTCAAGTGTATTTTGTAGATAACAATAAAAGAAGATACTAGGAAAGAAAAGCACTCAAGAGTGCCCAACAAGGAGCCATCTCTCAGCACAGGACGAACTCAGCAATAGCACACCAAAGGGTAGCACATCATTGAACCCTTTGAGCGCATGGCTGCAGTAGGGCAAGGTGAAGAATGTGAGAATAGGTTGAAAACGTCCTATCGATTGGTCTCCTGAAGAGTTCGATAGGAGCTAAAAGCATTGAAAGGGAGGAATTCGTGCAGTTGAGAAGGGCTCGACAGGATCAGAAGGCAAAAGAAGGAAGAATTCGTGCAGAAGTGAAGAATTCGATAGGATCCAAGAACCTATCGAGAAGTTGAAAGAGAAAGAGAATTCAACCTATTGAAAGTTAGCTTGAGGAAAAAGGAGACCTATTGAAAGGTTCCCTGAACCTATCGAATGGTCCACTGAACCTAGCGAAATAGAAGTGCTGAGACAGTACCTATCACAGAATGATTTGAACCTTTTGATAGGAACAAAGGTCATCCGATCGAACCAATAGAATGTGAATCCTCAACCTATCGAATTACTCTTCCAACCTCTCGAAGGCCCCAGATCAAGTGCAGTGAAGCTGAAGCATCTAAGCCCAACCTATTGGAACCTATCGAAGAGACCACTGAACCTATCGAAAGAGGCTATAGGCTTACTTTTAACCTATCGAAAGCTTCTCCAACCTGTCGAAATCGTGTGCTGAACTTCTCAGAAACTATGTTATGCACACGCAAATTGAGGCACTTTGGTGATCAGTGTGACGTTTTAGAAGATACCCTAGGAAACCCTAACCGACCCACGTGCTTCAACAGAACTCTAACAAACTCTGACAATCTTCTAGAAGGGATTTTTTGCAGGAAAAATAGAGGAGAAAGCTATATATTGAGATCCCCAATTGCCATGGAGGGAGGATCAAATTTCTGGACAATTTCCTAGAGATCAGAGCTTGCAGCGAGATTCTATTTTCCTTCCTTTAGCCCAACCATGATTGGTTAATTCCCTAGGAGCAGCAAGGGGTGAGTTAGATCTATAATTGGGTAAGGTTAAGAATGTTGCTGGGGTTAATTGCTGCACAGACTACAGATCTGAGAGCATTCCATTGTAAGAGTGACCTTATTTTCAATGAAAATGTTGTTTTCAATGTTTTAATTAGATCTAAAGCTCTTTTGATTCCTTTTAGTGCTCGATCGGATTTGTGTAGAGGAGTTGCTTGATCAGCTCACCCACTTAACTAGTAGACCTCTTGGATATCATCTGAATTCCCTGGATCTGATATCCCTGTAATTTCGTGCATCTGTGACCTGGAAATTACAGCATCTGTAGTGGTTTTAATTGTTCTAATTGAGGCTCTGGATTTGTAGGAGATCTCTAGGATGGTCTGTGACCATTAAAGTAGACAGATCATAACCTTAAGGTAAATATGAGCTCCGGCCTCAATTGGATTCATCTGTTGTAATCCATGGATTCGATAAAGCCTATAGGATGGTCTGTGACCATTAAAGTGGACAGATCATATCCTTAAGGCTAGGTGGATCCTTTGAATTGAAGTGAAATTTATACCTTGCAGCTGTGCTTGCGGACAGTGCCTGTGGCCAGCCAAGGGACTTGTGTGCTTTTGAACCCCTGCAATATGCTTAGCTCAACCTGATTGCAGTGAAAACAACCTCCAAGCTATTCTTCTCCATCTTTTGAGTTTTTAAACCTTCCACCTGCAAGATCTGAGGCTCCATATTCGATCTAACCCAATTTGCATTTTAATTGTAGTTAGTTTGAGTGACAACCCTATCCAAACTTGTCCCCTATCTTTTAGCTAAATTAGTAATAGCTAGGGTGCCAGATCTCTTACAAATTTGGAGATTTACTCAAATTCCAAAACACCTCTTTGTGGACATTCCCTTACTTTTAAAACTTGCTACAAAGATCCTGTATCTTGCAGGCCCAGGATATTTTAGATGTGCTGAATCTCTCTTGATTTTTACACCATAAATCAGCACACTGGAATTCCACAACACCTGGTGATTCCTCAATCACGCGCTATGGTTAGAGTGCGTAATCCAATCATACGCACACATCCACATGCATAAATAACCCCTTCAAACCTTCAATCGCATGCCTGAAAATAGGTGCATAATCATATTGAGCGACTAAAAATAGGCGCACGATACCTGACTTTAGATAAAATCTACACCCTCTCACCTTTTCATCCCATCTTGATCAAAATTTTCCTGTCCCATCGCATAGCCTCACAGGCTGCCCAAAGAGAAAGAGGGAGAGCCACTCACCCTTCTCCCATCACGTACCCTTGCAGGAAACATCGACGGTGCCACTGGTCCCATTGTGACAAGACATACCCCCTTATTGTGGCATTTTCACTTTCCCTCATCCCATCACGATCCCACCGGAGAGGGAGAACCCCATAGCATAACCACGTCACGCATGTCCCCATCGCGACAAGATGCACACACACGACACCGCCTCAATATCCAAACTCATTGATCTAATTCAGCCATCTCATCACGCGTCCCCTCATGAGAAGCCAAAGACAAAGCCAATCACAGCATAATCACAACGTGATCTCATATAACCCAATATATGCCAAAGAAAGAAACATGATGCACCTATCGCGCAAATATCTCATCAACATCCCATTGCAGCACAACAACTACATCTAATCTTACATCAATCATACCCCTCAAAATCCTCATAACGAATACCTCGCATAGAGTCAAACCTTCTAAAAATTCCATCGCTAACTATGATTGACCACCGTCCCATCACAGAAGTAGAGAACCTACCTCCCAAATCCTTAGCTACACAGTAGCCACATATAGACCTCAACAGGAAAAGGGGGACTCCTCCCAAGTCCCATCGCGTCCCAAACAAGAAAAAAAATCCTACCAAGATCCCAGTAAGGCCTCTATCAGACCTAACACAGATCCCCAAGGTCCCATCACATCTATGATCCGCTATGACAGGAAGGAAGAAAATAGACTTCCCTGCACCCCATTGCACTTGCAGCTATCGGAACTCACCCCGACACACGACCGAAGAAAGGAAAAGTCATCAGTGTCCCATCACAACATCACCTCCTCAAGACACTACATCACAACAATGACTGTCAGGCCCTGCCACAGTAAAAATAAAGAAAAGGGATGAAACATCCAAAGTCCCATCGCCACACTATGACATCACCAGTCCAATAACGGGCTACACAGGTAAGTATCATCACTTCAGGTAAGTACTACCCTCTTTCCCCTTTACTCGATATTGCTTATAAATATAGTTAGCTATGATTAAGTCAAAATATTTTCAAAACACATCTCTCTCAACTCACGAATCACTGTAGTCCTCCCGTAAGAGACAGTCATCAGTATTTGCAGAGAAGGTTAGACGGAGTATCTGGTATGCCAAGTGTCATCTTGACAACCACATAAACGGTCGGGTCAACAAATCTCGTACCGGTGGATCTGCTCAGTGACGTCTTCTCGGAAGCCACATTTTTCACCGTTTTACCATAGAATTGATCTTAAGTTAACAATTCAAAATTTTCAAAACCTTTTACTTCCAAAACCAAAAACCTCTTACTCCCAAAAGAACAAAAGAGAAAGAAACCAAAATAAAAATAAACAAAGAGACCTTACCTACCAAAAATTTCACCTCAATTACTAGCCCAAATCGGCCATTTCCCCTGGGAAAGCAAACAATGAGTTTATTTAATCTAAGAACTTACAAATACCTATTGGAAAAGGAACGCCTGACATGCATTGGTGTGAGCAATGACGTGCCTGGCCTGACATGACTTGCAAAAGCTTTCGGCATTATATTACATTTTATTATTGGTCTCTGGACCTTATTCATGGACATTTGTATGGTGCCCCCCGGTACCTCGACTGTGTCATATCCCTTTGTTTGACTATCCCTTGCAGCAAGTCATGACATGCAGCGGGATGCACCTTACACCCACATATTAGGATATGGTGATTCTCCTTTTCGTTTGATTGTCACTCGCAGCAGGTCGTGCCACGTGATGGGATGCCCCTTGCACCCACGGAATAGGATACGCTAACTTCTCCCGTCGATTGTCTATGACAGCGCGTCGCGATATATGACGGGTTCACCCATGGACATCCATGACATGGAACACGCCTTTCGAAAGCTACCACTGGGCCCTCAAATGCTCCATTTTAGCTTGTATTAATAGATAAGAAAGCCAAGCATGTCATGTCAGCATCCCCAGTTCACATTTGTGAATTCCCAAGAGAAACTAGAAGACACCTCGAATGAGGGGTGTCTGCTTCTTTGACTCGTTCTTACTTCACAAGAGTGCACCGAAGAGGGGCATCTATAGACACCCCCATTTTTCTCTCTCAGAATATACAACATTGTTCGATCAACCTTTGGCCCCTTTAACCCTAACGTGGGAAACATGCACTGAAAAAATAGTACATGGCTAAACACAAGCTAAAATAATAGCTCTGTGGCTCAGGTCCCATGACCCTAACGTTGGAACCATGTACTGAAATAATAGGGCATGGCTAAACACAGACTGAAACAATAGCTCTATGGTTCAGATCCCAATGTAGGGAGACTATATACTGAAACAATAGTATATAGTCAGAATGCAGACTGAAACAATAGTCTTACATTTCAGACCCCCTAACCCTAATATGGGACCATCTACTGAAACAATAGTATATGGCTGAACACAAGCTGAAACAATAGCTCTATGGCTCAGGCCCCATAACCCTAAATTAGAAACCATACACTGAAACAATAGTATATAGCTGAACACAGGCTAAAATAATAGCTCCGTGGCTCAGATCCCAACGTAGGGAGACTATATACTAAAATAATAGTATATAGTTGAAATGTAGACTGAAACAATAGTCTGACATTTCAAGCTCGACCCGAACCTGGCTAACCCCGAATTACGTGCCTAAAACCATATGCGTAATTCGATTGAACGAAAAACTACAAACATGTAATCAGTCCCTTTTCAGACCAGACTTCCTTTCCCCAGACCACCTCGACACTTGATCATGTGCCCCACATGAGACATGTGATCGGATTGTGCGCCCCACCACCGGCGCATAATTGGCCTACACCCGACCTAGCCTCACTATCCTTGACCACCAAGATTCCATGATTAAGCACTCCTAACGAAGTACTTAATCAGATTGCGCACTACACATTAGGCATGCAATTAGTCCTAATATTGTTTGAACTAGGAACTCGGCTGTCAGGCTCAACTGGCCGCATACTGAATCGGTGATCGACTCAAAGCGAATAAGCACTGGGAAATCGGTGCGTAATTTGGTTAAATGCCTGAAATAGGGCATTTAATTAGGGAGAAACTTGTAAAAAGATTTTTTTAATTTGACCTAAAACCCGAGGCAAAAACACACGAAGGAGAGGCTGAAAAATTACACAGAGAGAGAATGAAAAAATATAGAGAATTTTGAGAACGAACACAGAGAAACAGAGCCATGATTTTGTTGAGCAATGAAAAACACCATTTTTCACCTCCTAACTTGACCTTTGATGGACCTTTTAGTTGACTCATAATGTGCTTTGACTATATTTTATAGTTAAGCAATAAAGTGCAGTCATAGTGCAGACATCTAGCTAAAAATGCCAATGAAGAGACATGCTGCTCAACATGTGCTCATGCAGCTCAAAAGGCCAGCAATCAAGCAGCCCACAGAACTCTAGAAGTGTATGGGAATGCCGTGTGTCCAACTGTGTACACATGGGAGACAACCAACAGTTTTAGTTGATGAAGATTTAACCCCCTAAAGGCTGCAAAGGATTGGACAGAGGCAGGACAGCACCCCAAGCTATGTTTCAGGTATGGCACCAAAGCGTAGAAGAGCTCGAGAGGTTAATTCAACCTGTTGAGAGGTTCTGGTGAGAGAATTCAAGCTATCATGAGGTTGGGGTGTGTAAATATGAACCTGTCGAGTGGTCCTAAGATGAAAAAGTAAAGAGAACAAGAGGTTGATAGAACCTGTGAAAGGATTAAGCTGCAGCACAAAACCTGTAGACAAGTGCATGTCATCCTGTCAAAGAAGTACCTGACAATGCAAGGGAGCTCACGAGGATCCACCTACATGTCGAGAGGTTCCTCTGAACCTAGAGAGCAGTCAAAGAAAACCTCACGAGGACTTACCTAAAGCTGTGTTCATTTGTGTGAGGTTGAGTCAACCTGTCGAAAGCTCAACTGGAGCTATATAAGAAATCTACAGGTTGTTTTATAACCTGTCGAGAGGATAGATGGAGCTCAAACAAAAGTTAAGAATTGATGTCAACCAGTCAAGAACTGTTATCAACCTGTCGAGCAGTCAATAGATCCTATTGAAGGCTACTCTTAACCTATCGAATGGAGTACCAAGTGGACTCAGAACCTGTCGAAAGGTTCCCTGAACCTCTCGACACACTATTTAGGAACTTCGTAGTTCCATCCACGGTAGCTGCTCACTCCAGTGCTTTGTGCATGTGTTCTAAGGCACTTTAATAGCCCTTGGGGGTATTGTTGGAACACAAATAAGCATGAATGGAAACCCTCTAACTATCTCACTTGTACTTCTCCAGTTTGGACCAATTTGGAGAGAGCTTCTAGAAGAGAAATCAGCCACATTAGCAACTAAGAATAACAGAATGATTCCTTGAGCTCTGATTGGCTGAAACAAATTTGAGGACAAAGGGGAAGAGTATAAATTCAAGAGAAATTGCACAGATGATCCATCAAAAATTTGAGAGAGCACAGACCAAAATTCTAATTTCCTCTTCCCTCCAAAATTCCTTCCCTCTTCCTTCATCCCCATTCTCTCTTTAGACCAACCATGGTTGGCTAAACCCCTTTAGTAGCTAGGGTGAGATTGAGAGCTATAAATTGAGAGGTTCAAAGCCTTGTATGGAGATTGAATATTGCACAGATTGCAGATCTGAGCACAGTTTACTGTAAGTTTGTATTTAATAAGTATATTGTGAATTATAAAGCTGATTTTGATTTATGAATCTCTTGTTCGCATTTGATTTTCCTAGATTAAATCTCCTTGTGGATGCTTGAGCTTGTAGCCTTGCATCTGCAACATCTGCAATAGTTCAATTTTTCTAATTAAGATCCTTGAATTAGAGGAATCTCTAGGATGATCAAGTGGACAGATCATAGCCTTCAGATCACTCTAATTCTCTAATTGAGGTTGGATTCTTATACCTTGCATTTGAGCTTGTAGCCAGATGAAGGATTGATGCAATTCCGTTCCTTACATTGCCTCTGAACCAACCAATTTGCAGTAAAGACCAAAATACCTAGCTGCTACTCTCCTCTTTAATTTTAATCCTTTTCTCCACCTTTATAAATCTATGTTTTAATCAGTTCTAGATCACTTGATTTTGCATATTATTTTTGAGTTTTTAGTAGAGTGACAACCTTTAAAAACAAGTTCTCTTTCCTTTCTTACTTTGTTTTTAAACTAAGATATGCTAGAGTGCCAGATTTGTTAGAGATCTGGAGATTTACCCTAATTTAGAATACATTTCCCTGTTGACCTACCCTGACTTACCTTTAAAATTTGCTGTAGCAGCCCTGGTTCTTGTAGGACTGGTTGCTTGCCTTGGATCCATTTTGCTGTAATTTGTCCTTTTAATTTGCTGTTTTAACTCTTTAATAATTGTAAGGTAATCAGTACAATAAGTTTTTGGTGCCGCTGCTGGGGATCTATATTTTTAAATTGGTAGATCTAAGTTTTTTTTCTCATTTTAGATTTAGATTTATAATTGCCTGTTTTGTGTTTGATTAATTACTGCTATAATTTTTTGTAGTTTAATTTGGTGTTACAGATTTGGATCTAGAATTCTAAGAGGAGGATTGTACTAATTGGAGGAGCAAGTTATGCTAAAGTTTGCATTTCCTAACTCTTTTCCATTTTTAGATCTGCAGCAATATTTGTTTATTTTTGTCATTGTTTTGCTTAAATCTGTGCTGTAATTTTGTGTGTTGTACTTGGTTTTTGCTGTGTATGCTTGGTAGAAGATCTCTCAATCTTGAGATTGTTCCTATAGATATTGAATTTGAGAGACTTCTCATACCTAAGCAGTCCCTACACACACCTGTGGTTAATTATGAGATTTCTGCAATGGGTGAGCAATCTAGGACATTAAAAGAATTCAATGCACCAGGGGTATACAATTCTCCCTTCTGCATTCAATTCCCTGCTATCCAAGGGAACTATGAGATTAAATCTTCCATCATACAGATATTGCCCTCATATCATGGCCTGAGTAAAGAAGACCCATACAAGCACATTGATAAATTTTTAAGACTGTGCACTACTTTCAATATTGCTGGTTTGGGAGAGGAAGCAACCAGGTTGAGACTCTTTCCTTTTTCATTAAAGGATAGAGCTAGAACCAGGCTGCTCATGCTCTCAACTAATAGTATTCAGTCTTGGAATGACCTTCAATGTCAATTTTTAAACTAAGATAGGCTAGAGTGCTAGATCTGTTAGAGATCTGGAGATTTACCCTAATTTAGAACACATTTCCTAGTGGACCTACCCTGACTTACCTTTAAAAACTTGCTGCAATAGCCCTGGTACTTGCAGGACTGGTTGCTTGCCTTGGATTCATTTTACTGTAATTTATCCTTTTAATTTGCGATTTTAACTCTTTAAAAATTATAAAGTAAGCAGTACAATAAGTTTTTGGCGTCGCTGCTGGGGTCTGTGTTTTTTAATTGGTAGATCTAATTTTTTTTTCACATTTTAGATTTAGGTTTATAATTACCTATTTTATATTTGATTAATTGCTGCTGTAGATTTTTATAGTTTAATTTGGTGTTAAAGATTTGGATCTTTAATTCTAAGAGGAGCATTGTGCCAATTGGAGGAGCAAGCTATGCTAAAGTTTGCATTTCCTAACTCTTTTCCCTTTTTAGATCTACATATGTTTAGATCTGCAGCAATAGTTGTTTGTTTTTGTCATTGTTTTGCTGAAATCTGTGCTGTAATTTTGTGTGTTGTACTCGGTTTTTGCTGTCTGTATGCTTGGTAGAAGATCTCTCAATCCTGAGATTGTTCCTATAGATCTTGAAGTTGAGAGACTTCTCAGACCTAAGCAGTCCCTATACACCTGTGGTTAATTCTGAGATTTCTACAATGGGTGAGCAACCTAGGTAATTAAAAGAATTTAATGCACCAGGGGTATACAATTCTCCCTTCTGCATTCAATTCCCTGCTATCCAAGGGAACTATGAGATTAAAACTTCCATCATACAGATGCTGCTCTCATATCATGGTTTGAGTGAAGAAGACCCATACAAGCACATTGATAAATTTTTAGGACTATGCACTACTTTCAATGTTGTTGGTTTGAGGGAGGAAGCAACCAGGTTGAGACTCTTTCCTTTTTCCTTAAAGGATAGAGCAAGATCTTGACTGTCCATGCTCCCAACCAATAGTATTCAGTCCTGGGATGACCTTCAATGTCAATTTTTGACCAAGTTTTTCCCCATGTTCAAAACAAGTCAGCTGAGGAAGAGCATAATTTCATTTGCTCAAGCCCCAACTGAAGACTTTCACCAAGCATGGGAGAGATTTAAGGAACTCTTGAAGCAATGTTTCGATCACCAAATTTCTGAATGGTAACTTGTTCAAAGTTTCTATCAAGAAATTAATCCCAAGAGATGGGGCATGGTTGATGCCTCATGTGGTGCTACTTACCTCCACAAGATAGCTGATGAGGCTTGGGAGTTGTTTGATATCATTAGTAAAAACTCCATGCAAAGAGAGACTTTGTCAAGGGACATTGAGACCCCTGTTAGATTGGTGAGAGAGACCACTCTAAGAGAGAAAATGTATGAGGTTAATAGATATAATGATTTAGAAAGGAAAGTGGATAGCTTGACTCAAAATTTTGATAAGCCCATGGGAGCAATGCAGCCTCCAATGGCTGCCAAAGTGGAGGAGGCATGCTTGATATGCCAGTCCCCCACTCACTCCCTTGAGGAATGTCCCTCTGTTACTCAATTTCCAGACCTTGTTATGGAACATGTGAATGCTGCTCAGTCCTTTGGACAACAACCAACTGCTAGTTATCATTGGAGAAACCACCCCAACTTGAGGTGGAGACAAGATACCTTCCAAAACTAGTAACAGCAACAGCCATAATAGCAGTCCATGCCTTATAGAAATGTCTAGTCCTACCAGCAGAATTACTTCCCAAGGCCTCAATACCAGCAGCCTATGGCCCAACCAATGACACAACTTGTACATCAAAGTGCACCAGCCTCAACACCCTCTAGATTCCTCACGTTTGAAGAGCAAGTTCTGGCTTTATTGTAGAATTTAGGCTCTTTGTCTCAAACTGTTAACTCTCATAGCCAAAGTATTAAGAAGATAGAGGACCACCTTTGTCAGCTATCTAATACTTTGACTAGGAGAGAGGAGAGAAGACTGCCTAGTTAGTTCATGAATAACTCAAAAGGGCAGTATTTGGTGGGTGCGACTTCTTCACATGAAGAAGCCAAATCTGTCACCACTTTGAGAAGTGGAAGGCTGGTTGATAACAAAGTTGGTGTTGAGCTTGATAAGAAAAGTGCAGGAAACAAAAGAACAACTCATGTTGATATACATCAAGAGCAGCATATAAGAAATAAGGGGAGTGTTGTTGTACCCCACCAGAAAAATGAAAACAAAAATAAAGAAAAATTTGATGAGATTACTAAGGCAGCAAATGAGAGATCAGTCCCCCATTTGCCATTTCCCAATGCACTTCAAGCCCTTCTCCTTTTGACAAGGGGAATGCTAAAGTTGAGGAAATGATGGATACATTTAAACAAGTGAATATCAACTTGCCTTTACTTGATGCAATCAAGCAAGTTTTAGCCTATTGTTAAGTAGTGAAAAAATACTATTATTCACTTCCTAACTTAACCTTTGATAGACCTTTGAGCTGATTAATAATGTGTTTTAAGTGTATTTTATAGATAAGCAACAAATTGCAAGCTTAATGCAGATATCTACTTAAAATGGCCCAAGAAACAATTTGCTGCTCGACATGTGACCTTACAGATCAAAGGCCAGCCAATCCAGTAATTCACAAGAGCCTCAAAAGTTCATATGCTTATTTTAAGATTAACTGCGAAGGCTTGAGCCTAAGTGCAGTTGCAGAGAATTAAGATTGAACCAACCAGGAGATTGCTGGATGTTGGAAAAATGAAGAACAACACAAGTGAGAGGTGCGCCAGTTGTGAAAGCATAAGGTTAAACCTATCGAGAGGTTGGCCTGAGCTGCCGAGTGGATCTGATGCCCAAAGAACTAAGATTTTGAGAAGATCCTGAGCTGTCGAGAGGTTCTGAGGAGAAATACTAAAGTGCTTGAGAGGATGGCAAAAGTTGTCGAGAGGTTGTGGTACACAGGAGCTAAGCAGTCATGAGGTTCTAAAAACACTTATCGACAGGTTTCGTAAGCAAACCTATTGAAAGGAATGGATATGGCAACCGAAAGCTATCGAGAGGTTCCAGATACTTGTCGTGAGGTTCAACTAAACCTGCCGACAGCATAAGTCAACTTGTCGATAGCTCACCGAAACCCAGACTCATTCTCGCGAGGAATGAGCCAACCTGTCAAGAGCTAAGTGCTAAGTTGTATAACCAGTCGATAGGATGATTATAAGTTGTCGAGAGGATGCATGGGGAATTTGACAGAATGATGCAACGAGCTTTCGATCCTGTCGACAAGTCATCACTCCTATTGAGAAGTGTACATCAACATCTCGAGATATTTTTATATCCTATTGAGGGCTATCCAATCCTATGGAGAGCCACGAAGATCCTATCAAAATGAAGAGCAAGTACACTCAGAATCTATCGAGAGGTTCCCTGAACCTCTCGACACTCGATTTGGCAACTTCTCATCATGTCCTTCAGCAACTGTCAATTTCAGAAGCTTGCGCACACATCATAAAGCATGTCAGCGACCCTTGGAGGTATTTTTGGTATTCAACTATGCATGATTAGAAACCCTAATGGCCTCATGTGCATTTGCTACTTATGGACCAATGGGAGTAGAGCTTCTAGAAGAGAAATCGGCCACATCAGTAGCCCAGAATAATAGAATTATTCTCTTGAGCTCTGATTGGCTGAAACGGATTTGAGATAGAGGAGGAAGGTATAAAAAGAGAAGAACAATCCAGAAAAAGGGAGTTCTTTTCAGAGGGATTCCATAGACGAAAATAAGGGAGAAAACCAGAGCTTAGATTCATTCTTCTTTCTTCTTCCATTCTCTCTTTAGCCAATCATGAGTGGCTAAACTCTTTGACCAGTAAGGGTGAGGTTGATCTATAACTTGGGGAACTTGAGAGCATTATTGTGGGTCAATTATTGCACAGACTACCAATCTGAGAGCACTTCATTATACTTCTTATTTTATTTAATGAATTATTAATTTTATTGCTTAGTTAGATCTATAGATCATCTTGTTTCATTTGATTCTCAATCAGATTTGTGTAGATGGGATCAGCCCACCCACTTAACTGGTAAATCTATTGAAGGCCATTTGATCATCCTAGATCTGATACTCTTGTGGGTGCTTATGCCTGTGGCCTGACATTCATAGCATTTGTAGTGGTTATCCTATTCTGAGGGAGGCCTTAGAATGGAGGGACTCTATTGGATGGTATGTGACCATTTAAGTGGACAGATCATAGCCTTAAGAGTAATCTAATTCTCTGGATGAAATCAGATTCTTCTACCCTGCAACTGTGCTTGTAGCCAGATGGGGGATTGCTGCACATTGAACCCTTATAATGTTGTCAAATCACCCAAGTAGCAGTGAGACTAGATCCCGAGCTTCTCTTCTCCATTTTACTATTTTATTTTCACCATATTTCCCTTCATTTTCTGGATCTGAACTCTTCAGTTAATCACAATTTATCTCTGCAATTAGTTCTATTTTGTTTTTGTAGTTTAGCTTAAAGTGACAACCCTTTAAAACCTCTCCTCTTCCTTTTGCCATTTTTAGTTTAGAGTAGTGTAAGCTAGAGTGCTAGATTTATCTTAGATCTGGAGATTTACTGAATTTTAGCACACATTTTCCTGTGGACATACCCATACTTACTCTTTAAAACTTGCTACAACAGCCTTGTTTACTTGCAGGCTTTGTGTAGGCTTACCTTGGTGTGCAGTCTATTGACCTTTAATTTTCTAATTTTAACCCCTTTTTGAAGTAGAAGGTAGCCGGACAACATTTTTTGTCGCCGCTTCTGGGGATTTGTGTGCCTAAAATTAGTAGATCTAAGTTTTGATCACTTTAGATTTTATATTTCTAATTGTCTATTTAGTGTTTGATCAATTGCTTCTTTAGTTTTTTGTGTAGTTTTCTAAATATTTGTAGATTTAGGAGTTGTGCTTAGAGGAGCAATTTTGCTGGAAGGAGAAGCAAGCAAGGCCGATTTTCATTTCCTTACACTTTTAAATTTCTAGATCTATGAATTTTTAGATATAATAGTTGTTTTTACTTGTGTTGCAATTCCTGATTGTTCGTTTTAAATTTGAGTTGTACTTTGTGTAATTGTGCATTGGGATTGTGAGTGGTGTATGTTTGGAAGAAGAAACCTCAACCCACAACTTGTGCCATTCAATCCAGAGGTTGAGATAATTCTTAGGCCTAAACAAACCCCACCTACATCTGCTGCACCTGAATCTGTTGAAATGGGTGAGCAACAAAGGCTGTTGAGAGATTACTATGCACCTGGTGCATATAACTGTCCATTTTGCATTCAATTCCCTGCTATAGAGGGAAATTATGAAATTAAATCTTCAACCATTCAGATATTACGTTCTTTCCATGGTTTGAGTAAAGAGGACCCATACAAGCATGCTGATAAATTCCTCGCCTTGTGTACTACCTTCAACATTGCAAGACTGGGGCCAAAAGCAACCAAACTTAGGCTATTTCCTTTTTCATTAAAGGAAAAAGCCAGGGCCTAGTTGTCCTCACTTCCCCCTAACAGTATCAACTCTTGGAATGACTTGCAATTTCAATTCCTAGATAAATTCTTCCCCATGGCTAGAACCAGTCAATTGAGGAAAAATATCATCTCATTTTCTCAACTCCAAACTGAAGGGTTCCATGAAGCATGGGAGAGATTCAGAGAGCTATTAAGGCAATGCCCCCACCACCAAATTCCTGAATGACAACTTGTACAAAGTTTCTATCAAGGAATTGACTTCAAAAATAGAAATATGGTGGATGCTTCTTATGGAGGCACATACCTTCATAAAATAGCTGAGGAAGCCTGGGAATTGTTTGATGTTATTAGTGAAAACTCCTTACTGTAGGAGTCTCTCACTAGGGACATTGAGATTCCAACAGAAATGTTGAAAGAAAACACAATAAGAGGTAGAATGTATGAGATTGGTGGGTATACTGACTTAGAAAGAAAGGTAGCTAGCTTGACCCAGAGGTTGGAAAACATGATGGGAACAGTGCAGTCTCCAATGGCTGCCAATGTTGAAGAGGCATGCCTCATCTGCCAATCTCCCACTTATCTTATTCAGGATGGTCCCTCTGTTGCTCAATTTCTAGAACTAGTGATGGAGCATGTGTAGGCTGCTCAGACCTTTGGCCAACATCAAAATGTTGGTTACTCTTGGAGAAACCATCCCAATCTGAGGTGGAGGCAAGACAATGTTCAAAATCAGCAACAGCAGTTCTATCCACAACAGCCAATGCCTTATAAAGTTGCTCCCCAGACCTATCAGCAGAATTTTATCCCAAGGCCCCAATACCAGTAGACCATGGCTCAGCCAGTGGCTCAGCCTGTGCAACAAACTATACATGCCTTAGCTTCTAGATCACCCTCTTTTGAAGAGCAAGTTCTGGCCTCATTGCAGAACCTGGGCTCTTTATCCCAAACAGTCCACTCTCACAGCCAAAGCATTAAAAAGATAGAAGACCATCTTGGTCAGCTATCTAATGCCTTGACAAAGAGAGAAGAGGGGAGGCTGCCTAGTCAACCCTTGAATAATCCAAAGAGGAACTATGTGGTAGGTGAAGCTACTTCTTCACATGAAGAAGCTAAATCTATCACTACCTTGAGAAGTAGGAGGACGTTTTACAATCAAGTTGGTATTGAGCTTGTGAAAAATGCAGAAAAAGAAAAAGAAAAAGAAACAACCTAAAAAGATATGCAACAGGAACAACATAGCTTGAATAAGGGGGATGCTGATGCTCCCCAACAAAAAATTAAAAATAAAAAGAAAAGTGATGAATTGATGAAGGCAACAAATGAAGGAGCAATCCCTCACTTGCCATTTCCAAGGGCACTTTAAGCACCTTCTCCTTTTGATAAAGGGAATGTTAAAGTAGAGGAAATGATGGAGACTTTTAAACATGTGAAGATCAACTTGCCTATATTTGATGCAATAAAGCAAGTGCCAGCCTATCCCAAATTTTTGAAGGACTTTGCACCCAAAAAAGACAGTCAAGGATACATTTATCGAAGGTCTTTTTAGTTGAAAAAGTGAACCAAGTGCTCACCATTGCAACCCCAACTAAGCTACAAGACCCTGGAGTTTCCATTATCCCCTGCATCATTGGGGATCACACCATTGAAAACGCCTTACTAGACCTGGGAGCTAGTGTGAATTTGCTTCCATACTCAGTTTATGAGAAGCTGTGCCTAGGAGAGTTGAAGCCCACACATGTGGTCTTACAACTAGCTGATAAGTCTAAGAGGAAACCAGTGGGGATTATAGAGGGTGTGCTAGTTGGAGTTGATAAATTCTTTTACCCAGCTGATTTTCTGGTGCTAGATATGGAGCCAACCAAGTGTGCTACCTCCATCCCCGTGATTTTGGGCAGGCCATTTTTGGCCACTGCAAATGAATGTATACAATGTAAATCAGGGGTGATGGAGGTAACTTTTGGTAATATGAAGGTCAGGTTAAATGTATATGATGCAACCCATCAACCTCATTTGGATAATGAGGATTGTCTGTCCATTGATGTGTTGGATGAGTTTGTGGAAGAAACTCTTCCCCAGTTGCTATCTTGTGATGATTTGTTTAATGTTTTTGAAGAAGTGTGGAATGAAACAGTGAAAGAGAAAGCCCCACACCTGGGCTTGAGACGTGGGGCCAGCAAAGTAACACCCATGGAAACCAGCTTTGCTATCTCTTCCACCACCCTCTAAGGCACCTCTTTTGCCTTCACTCATCAGTCCTCCAGAGGTGGAGTTGAAACACCTACCAAAGTCTTTGAAGTATGCCTTCTTAGGAGCCAATAAAAATTTATAATCTCTTCTTCCCTCACTCTTGAGCAGGAAGAAGAGCTGCTTTGTGTACTGAGAAGGCATAAAAGAGCAATAGGGTGGACTATTGTTGATTTGGAAGGGATAAATCTTGCTGTGTGCATGCACAAAATTCATCTTGAAGAAGGCTCTAAACCCTCTAGAGAGATGCAGAGGAAACTTAACCCACACATACAGGATGTGGTCATGAAGGAAGTAGTCAAACTTCTTGATGCTGGGGTCATTTACCCTATCTTAGATTCTCAATGGGTGGCACCTACCCAGGTGGTGCCCAAGAAATCAAGGATCACAGTAGTTCAAGTAGACTCATGTGAGCTAATTCCAACCAGGCAGACCACTGGTTGGAGGGTATGTATCGATTATCGAAAGCTCAATGAGAAAACTAGCAAGGATCATTTCCCATTTCCCTTCATAGATCAGATCATAGATAAGATGATAGGTAAGGCTTTTTATTATTTTCTTGATGGTTATTCGGGATATAATCAGATCCCGGAATACTCACAAGACCAAGAAAAAACCACATTTACATGCCCATTTGGAACCTTTACATATAGAAGGATGCCTTTTGGTTTATGTAATGCACTTGCCACCTTTCAAAGATGTATGTATGTAATTTTTTCTGACATGATTGACCAATTTCTAGAGATCTTTATGGATAATTTCTCTATTTTTGGAGAAGATTTTAGCCAATGCCTGCACCATCTCAGCCTTGTGTTGTAAAGGTGTGAGGAGACCAACCATGTCTTGAGGTAGGAAAAGAGTCATTTTATAGTGACTCAAGGCACTATCCTAGGACATGTTATTTCTCAAAGAGGGATAGAGGTTGATCAGGCTAAGATTGATTTGATAGCACATCTGCCTCCACCCAAAACTGTCAAACAAGTCAGATCATTCTTGGGCCACGCTAGTTTTATAGGAAGTTCATCAAAGACTTTAGCAAAATATCCAAGCCTCTTTGCCACTTTTTGTGCCAAGAGGTTCCATTTGTATTCAATAATGAATGCCTAGCTACTTTTGAACTCTTGAAGTCCTGTTTGGCTACTACTCCTATATTGCAAGCTCCTGATTTCTCCATGCCATTTGAGCTTATGTGTGATGCCTCAGACTTTGCTATGGGTGCAGTACTAGGACAAAGGAAAGATAAGGCACCATGTGTTGTGGCATATGCTAGTAAATCAATGGTTGATGCTCAACTGAATTACACTACAACTGTAAAGGAGTTGTTGTCCATTGTGTTTGCCTTGGAGAAATTTTGATCTTATGTATTGGGATCCAAAATAATTGTGTTTGCTAACCATTCAGCCTTAAAGTACCTCTTGTCTAAGAAAGAAGCCAAAGCTAGACTAATTAGATGGATTCTTCTTTGGCAGGAATTCGACTTGGAAATCAAAGACAAGAAGGAGGCTAAAAATGTGGTTGCAAATCAGCTATCAAGGATCCTAACTGCTTATATAGAGAGTCTGCTGTTGGTGTGTTCGCCTTCCCTCAAATGAGGTCTAAAATTATCAATATAACTAGGCAGACACACTCATACAGACCTGCAAGTATTCAGGATCTGTTGTAGCAAGCTTTAAAAGAATGGTGAGTAAGGGAATGTCCACAGGGAGGTTGGTTAGAAATATGATAAATCTCCAGATCTGTGTCAGATCTAGCACCTAACTATTACTAATTTAGCTAAAAGACAGGGGAGAAGTTTAGAATGGATTGTCACTTAAACTAAGTTACAATTAAACATAAGCTAAATTGGATCGCGTTTAGGAGCTTAGATCTTGCAGGGGAAGAGAGTAAAAAGCTGAAAATAGATAAGAGTAGCCTGGAGGTTGGTTTTCACTGTAATCATATTCAATTAATCATGCTACAGAGGTTCAGAGCACACAATTCCCTCGTTGGCTCTAAGCACAGCTGCAGGGCATAAATTCCACTCTAAATCACAGGATCTACATGGTCTTAAGGCTATGATCTGTCCACTTTAATGGTCACAGACCATCCTAGAGACTTTATCGAATCCATGGATTGCAGCAGATGAATCCAATTGAGGCCTGAGCTTAGATTTATCTTAAGGCTATGATTTGTCCACTTTAATGGTCACGGACCATCCTATGGATCTCCTACAAAACTAGAGCCTCAATTAGAACAAATAAAACCACTACCGATGTTGCAATTCCCAACTCACAGACTCAAAGAATCACAGGAGCATCAGATCTAGGGAGATTAGATGGTATCCAAGCGGTCTACCAGTTAAGTGGGTGAGCTAATGTACAACTCCTCTACACAAATTCGATCGATCACCAAATGGAACCAAAGGAAATTTAAATCTAATTAAAGCATTAAACACAACATTATCATTGCAAATAAGGTCACTTTACAATGGAAATACTGTCAGATCTGTAGTCTGGGCAGCTAGGAACCTACAGTAGTACTCTTAACCTTACCCAATTATAGATCTAACTTCGCTCCTCGCTACTCCGAGGGACTTAGCCAACCATGGTTGGGCTAAAGGAGGGAAATAGAATTTCTCTGCAAGCTCTAATTTCCATAATTTTGGCTCAGATCTCGATCCTCCCCCAATGGCAATTGGGGATCTCTATATATAGCTTTCTCCTCTATTTTTCATGCGAAAAATCCCTTCTAGAAGGTCATCAGAGTTTGTTAGAGTTCTGTTAAAACACGTGGATCGGTTAGGGCTTTCTAGGGTATCTTCTAGAACTGTCATGTCGATCACCAAGGGCCTCGGGTTGCGTCCAATTGGTCACTAAAGTACAACGTGTGCACAACTGAATTTCTGAGAAGTTCAGCACATGATTTTGACAGGTTCAGGAAGCTTCGATAGGTTAGAATCGAGAATTTTGGTCCTTTCGCTAGGTTATCAGATCGGTCGATAGGTTTCGATCAGATGAATCTTCGCTTAGAGTTCCAGCCTTCTCAGTCCTTGGTTTGGAGTATTTGACAGGTTGGAGAAACTCTTTGACAGGTTAGAAAACCATTTCAATAGGTTCCACTCTGCATTCCACCATTTCGATAGGCTTGCTTTGAGTCTTATCGAAAGGCTCAATCACCCTTCGATAGGTTCTGTTCTAGCATTTTCATCTCGATAGGTTCAAGAGACCATTCGATAGGTTCCTTTGACACTTCAGGCAGGTTTTTTATAAGATGATTTCTTCTTTCCATTCAGCTGCTCGATAGGTTCTGAGATCCTATCGAACTCCTTAATCCATATGAATTCATCCTTCTTCTGCCTTCAGATCCTATCGAAGACCTCTTCAACTGCACGAATTCTTCCTTTCTTTGCTTTCAGCTCCTATCGAAGTCTTCAGGTAACCAATCGATAGAACATTTTCAGCCTGTTTTCACTTCCTTTACTTTGCCCTACTGTAGCAACGCACTTCAAGGGTCCAGTGATGTGCTACCCTCTGGTGTGTTGTTGCTAGGTTTGTCCTGTGCTGAGAGATAGCTCCTTTTTGGACATTCTTGAGTGCTTTTCTGCATTAGTATCTTCTTTTATTATTGTCTACAAAATGCACTTGACAAAAGCTTATTAGTGTGCTCACAGGTCTATCAATGGTCAGGTTATAGAGTGAAAAGTGGCATTTTTCACCACTTAACACACCCCCAAACCTAAGCTTTGCTAGGCCCTGAGCAAAGGAGAAATTAAAAGAAAATAAAATTGCCACTTTCATAGGGAGCACGAATGCATTTAGCATATGCACCAAGCTATTTAAACCCCTAGGTGATCCCCAGTGGAGGAGTGAAGTCTCCTGAGGGTTTTCAGTGAAGTTACCCACAAACTTCTTCAATAAGATTAGTTAATAGTAGTACATCCTACTAAATGGAGTTTCAGTGAACTAGAATAAATTCTCATCATGTCTTTTCCATTCTAGAGGATTTTCAACAGAAAAATCACCAACTTAAAACATGAATTTTTGCAGTAATTCATTCATCATCAATTGGTTCATGTCAAGGCATTGTGTCTGAAGATTGATGCATGGCTCACATTTCATTTGAGAATTCTGTTTTGATACTACCCCCATCAAATTGAATTTCAGGCCCAAGTCTCACCAGGGCTGTCAACTCACAACAACAATGAAGGGTGTAGAATTTTGCATAGCTCAAGAGCAATTACAGTTCTCAAATAGGGTTGTAAGCATGAGCATAGGCATTGCTCTAATTTCTGAAATTTTCTAACTCCTTTCACCATAGATTGGACAGATCCTTATCTCCACAGGACAGCTTAGTCTATTTCAGATCAATAAGGTCTTTTTATTGGGTTATAATGTGGCTTAGGGATGAGGTTTGTAACAAAATGAAAGGGTAAAAGGGGTTCAAATTGAGAAATCAGTTAAGGTAAGGAGGTGATCTAGAATCCTTCTTCATTTCAGCCCAATTCCATCTACTTCTTGAATTTTCAAGGCCAAAGTGGCCAGCTTCTTCTCTTCCTTTCAGTCTTTCAATAAAATGACTTCTCTTTCTTATTCTTTTGCTCTCTTTTTTTTTTTTTTTTTAAAAAAAAAAATTGGAATACCACAAATACCACCAACTGTGTTTTTCTTTCTTTCAACCCGATTTAAAACCTTGCTTCTCCTTCCTCTTCCTGATTTCTCAAATTGGGGGTGAACTGAAATAGGTCAAAAGGTTTTGGGTTTAGAATTTCTAGTTTTCATCAAAGAAAATTGGGACCTTTAAGGCTCAAGTGATGTGCATCAAGGGCAGTTCAAAAGTGGGGCATTTTAAGTTCAAACTAACCAAGGGATGGCGTTACTTCATGTCTTCAATGCCATGAATGTTGTCAAGCTGTTTCAACTTAGAATTTCCTAACTTCTAGTGATTAGAATTAGATCTAATCAGTTCATAGAGCAGAACAATTGCCAAGGCACTCTTCAAGGAAACTTTTTCAGGTCCAAATCTCACTGGGTATGGCCTTCCATCTAATTTTCAGGGGAGTGTCTTCACAATTTCCTCTCATTTCAGGTTTACTGCACATCAAAATTATTTTTCACAAATTGTTGACATTTGCCTCATGAAGTCTGTTGAACTACGGCTTACTTCAGTTTCAAGTAGTTTTTTTGAATTTCCTCTGTTTACAAAAATTCCAGTGAGAAATTACTCTAATTAATTCTAAACATTTCCTTTTAGCCTAGCTGTACTAAAAGTAACTAATATATTGGCATACATGCCATACCCCCAAACCTAAACTAAACAGTGTCCCCCCTGTTAACAACATGAAATTAGGGGAGAGGTATGGGGGGGAAAAAGAGATACAGAAAAACTACATGAAGACAAAATGTATTACAATGCCAAATATATACATGAGAAAATGAGGAAGAAACTAAAACAACAAGTTGCCAAAGCTATTTGCAGGTGTCATCTGGCCAATCGTAGAGGTCAGCCAAGTTTTTCAGCTCATCCGTGGATAAGGGAGCTTTGCCTTTAGATTTAGCCCTCGGTTGCTATCTCTTTGGTGCCTCCTCAGACGGGGCAGCGGGTTGTTTTTCTTTGGGGTCGACAGCAACAACAGAATCGGAATCTGAATCGGAAGGAAAAAGGGTAGTGGGGTTCAATCTAAGAGCTGCAGCAGTCTTCCTTCATTCTTCCTTTGTCATTAAGGTGTAAGGGGCAACAGGTTGGGTAGGGGGCTGGGTGGGAGAGGTTGTTTTAGACTAGGCAACAGGTCTCTTTCCTTTCTTGGCAGGGGCAGCAGAGGGGGCAAATCTTTTGGCAGTGACTTTCTTCTTGGGGGGAGCCCTTTTGGATTTTTGAGGGGGGGGGGGGCCTGGGCACACATCCATAGGGGGGTGGGAGGAGGTTGAGTTGTAGGGGTGGGGGGGCAAGATTGAGTGGAAGGAGGTGTAGGAGGGGGTACGGTAGAGAGAGGGGTAGCCTTGAGAGATAACGCGGAGTTGAATTCAGTGTTTCAATTCGATGTTGGCAATCCTCTCCTCATAAGGGGCCTCAATGGAAGCTTGAAGTATAGCCATACCTCTCAAGACATTCCTGTGGATGTAAGGGTTGTCCCTCATTGCACACAGGAGGGTGAGGTAAGGGGGTATGTACATGGATTGTTGAAGGACAATGGGCAAGGACAAGGGTGTAGTGGATGAAGAGGAGGGGGTGAAAAGAAGCAGATCCTCCCATGGATCAGTTTGGGTGGAGGCATCCTGGAAAACAGTTGGGGGATGGCAAAGGGTATAGGGGATTTAGCTGCTGGGGAGGCCAGTAAATATGGGGATGAGGGTAAGTGGCCTGTGGTGAGGAAAGTATGGGGAGAGCTGGTGCAGCTACTTCCTCAGGTTGGGCAGCTGCGTGGTGTGGAGTAGGTATTGGTGAAATAGGAGGGGATAAGTGAGGGGGTTGAGGACCGGAAGAGGATGGGATAAGGGTGGATTGAATTGATTGGAGACATGAGCTCATGAGGGTCTGGGTGTCGGTGTTGATGGTTAATTGCGACTGAATGGAATGGAGGATGGAAAGGATTTGAGTGAGGGTGTCAGGCCTGGTGGGGGTAGAAGGGGCTTGTGCTTGGACATGCTGGAAGGGAGAAGATGGTGCATGGTTAAAATGAGGAGTGGGGCGTGGGGAGTCCGGAAGTGGAGTGTACTCATGAGCGACATCCTCCACAATTGAGGTCATGAGGGCCGTGAACCCAGTAGTGGTGTACAGGTCCACACCTTGTGGAGACAGAGGGGTTGGAGATGGAGGACATTTAGAAATGGGTTGGGTACTGGGTGGAGAAGGGATGGTAGGGGTAAGCTTGGATAATGTGGGAGGTTCCAGGATGTTAGGGTGGAAAACCTGAGAGGTGGGTGGAGGTAAAACAGGTTCAGAGATGGGTGGGGGAGGTCAGGTTGAAGAGGGACTGATACAAATGGAAAAAGCAAAGTGGTTGGAGGTGTGGGTAGTGGGACAGGTATGGTGGGTGTAGGGGTGGCTAAGGGTATCTCTGCAGGAGTTTCTGCTGCCACGGTAGTGGTTGTCTTCTCAGTCACCTCCCTTCCAACTGGTTGGCCTTTCTTAATCAAGGTGAGGCTGGCTGACCATTCTCGCTTACCATACAATTTAAAGGTCAGCTTCTCTATTGGTTCAGATTGCTTAATCACATATTTTCTAGTCTTGAGTAGACATGTGATGAGTCTGCAAAAAGGCAGGCCACCTCCTTTAGCAAAAGCTTGCCTCTTCAGTACCTTGTCATTGATGTCCACCATTGTCTCAAAAATCAGCTTAGGTGCATTCACAAATTGCCCCTTTGAACAAAAGTATAGTGCATCTACTAAAGGGGCCCTTCTCTTGCAAATTGCCAGAGACATAAACATTTTTCCTCAAAATGGTATCAATGAGTCGGAGGGTAGGATGGAGGTCTCTTCTTATCAAGGATTCACCAGAACCCACTATTCCATTAGTAAGTTGTTTAGCCATTTCCCGAAATGTGACCCCTATAGGTTCTCCCTCAGCTCTGGTGGAGTCAAATTGATATGGGACTCCCAAAGCCATCCCAATATCTCTACAATCAATAGTCAGCTGCCAATCATCAATTGAGATTTCCAGTATATCCTCAGCTCTAGGTACCACCTTCTTTGTCAGGTTCTGGTACCACAATTTCACTAACCTGGGATAGACTTTTTCTTTTAAGGGTGAAAGCAGGGGTAGCAGACCTTCTTTTTTCAAATATTCCAATGTCTCCTGGCACTCCCCAATGTTAGCAAAATATGCCAGATCAAAATCTCTCTCAGGAACAAGACTCAATTTTTCTACAAACTCATTGGGGGTAGTTAACCCCGCAGGCAGTTCTACTGGAGGGGTAGCTCTCGCTAAGGTTTCTTCTACTCTAGGTTCTTGAATCTTAATAGCTTTGGCTTTCTTAGCTTTAGGAGTCTTTTTGGGTGACATTTTAGTGTGCTTCTTCTTGACAGGTGGTTTGTCAACCGGCTTCGACTTTTTGGAGGATTTTAGGGTGGAAGCAGTTGTTCTCCGACGTATGTTCGCGAGAGTTTCCTCCGGCTCATCCATTTTACTTTTCAGAAATTTAGCACTCACCAACTTGAAGCAGAGTTTGAAGTTTAAAAATCAGAGGAACGACAGATTGATTGTGGGAAGGCAACTGACCTCGAAATACCTAGGGTTTAACAGAAATCGCACTGCACAGCTTCAATTTTTTCAGAATTAGGAGCAAAATGCTCTGCTGTGCAAGCTAAATGTACTGACAAAATGGCAGACTGAACAGCTGAAAGTTCTGTGAGGATTTAATGGAAAAAGAGAGGCGAAAGAGAGAGGAACAAGAGCTAGGGTTTGCAGAAGGTATGGAATGAGGCACAAATGACCTATCGACGGGTATATAAAAGGTGAAATATGATTCTGATAGGATGACCTGGATGGTTTTGATAGGTCCGTACGTCTTGTCGAAAACATAGCAGATAAAACTTTGAAAGGGGATGATTCGATAAAATCTCGATAGGTGGAACTATCCTTTCGATCAGTTTAAACGGCAGCTGAATCTTTATTTCGATAGGTTCCCGATTGGTATCTAGAACCTATCGAAATCTCCATTTTTTCTATCGAAAAGTTAGTTTTACCTATCGAGAGGTTCAGTACCTATCAAAACCATCTAGCATCCTGTCAAAATCACCAAGTGACCTATCGAAAGGTGAGCGTGACCTGTCGAAGATGTATAAAAATCAAATAAAGCTGTATTTATGGGCATTCGCAGTCTCAGTTCTCAGCAGGCACAGTTGATGTGGTGCCCCATGATTAGATTCTCTTATGAACAGCTCCCATTACCTCAGGATAGTTGAGAATGACGGTCTAGTATTGAGCATGGTAGTTTTGTTATTTTCTTTTTATTATTGCAAAGAAATAAAAAAAATCAAATAACAACTAAGTAAACACCTACAAACAAAAACAGAGTATGGTACATATGATACATACTGACTGTGGGGGTTAATCTGGAGGGTTTGAAAGGTCCATGGTCTCCTCAGGCTCATCAAACTTGGCATTTTTCATAGATCTTTTCCTCAGCCAGTGTCCATTCCCTGGGTGCAATTTTCCATCTGTGAACCAAGCATTTTCCTGCACCAACCAATGTGGATTATCATGCATCACCTTCTTTTGGGCATTAATTGAAAAACAAGCCTCATCAGGAGAGGGTTGATAGCCAGTGTTATACACATTCAGCTAAAACCTTGATGTTTCCAAATGACACTTCCATGATCCCATACCTGCATTGTATGTGGGCATTCGCTGTGGCCAAAAAGGGCCTGCCTAGAATCACAGGTATGGAAGAAGCACATTTGCTTGGTTCCATGTCTAATACCAAAAAGTCAGCAGGATAAAAGAATTTGTCAACTCCAACCAAAACATCCTCAATTATCCCCACAGGTTTCCTTTCCAATCTGTCAGCCAGCTGGAGGACCACATGTGTGGGCTTCAATTTGCCTAAGCCCAGTTTCTCATATATTGAATATGGAAGCAAATTCACATTGGCTCCCAGATCTAATAAGGCTTTGTCAATGATGTGATCCCCAATGATGCAGGGCATTGTGGGGGTTCCAGGGTCTTAGAATTTGGTTAGGGTTGCAATTGACAAGATTTGTTTCACTGTCTCTGTTGAGAAGACTTTCTTGGATAGGTGTATCCTGGATTGTCTTTTATGGGTGCATAGTTCTTTTAAAAACTTGGCATAGACTGGGACTTGTTTAATGGCATCAAGTAAAGGCAAATTGATCTTTACTTGCTTGAAAGTCTCCATCATTTCCTCAATTTTTCATTGCCCTTTATCAAAAGGAGAAGGTGCTTGTAGTGCCTTGGGAAATGGCAAGTGTGGGATTGCTCCCTCACTTGCAGCCTTAGCCAATGGGGCCTCTTTCTTTTTGAATTTTTTCTTTTCTTGAGGATCCTCATTATACTCTTTATTCACAGCTGATTGTTCCTGCAAGTCCACCATTGGTGGTCTTTGTTGTGTGCTGGTAGAAATTACTTCATTTTCTTTCTCCAAGTTCCTCACAAGCTCACAGCCCCCTTGGTTGTCCACTAACTCACCGCTTCTCAAAGTTGTAACAGATTTAGCTTCCTCATAAGTGGAGGAAACTTCACCCCCTATAAACTACCTTCGTGGATTATCCTGTGGTTGGCTAGGCAACCTTCCTCTCTCCTAGTAAGAGCATCAGACAGCTGACCAAGTTGGTCCTCTATCTTTTTTATGCTCTGGTTGTGAGAGTGCACAGTTTGGGTTAAGGTGTTCAAGCTCTGTAATAAAGATAGAACTTGTTCCTCGAAGGATGGTGCTCTCACTGCTGGAGGGGGTACAGATTGCTGCACAGGAGGAGCTACAGGTTGGGCCATGGGTTGCTGATATTGAGGTCTTGGGGCATAACCTTCTCGATAGGGCTGAGCATTTCTGTAAGCCATGGGCTACTGGGGCTGCTGCTACTGCTGGCTGGGGTATTCATCTTATCTCCACCTCAGATTGGGGTGGTTCCTCCATTGATACCCAGCAATAGGTTGTTGCCCATAAGACTGAGCTGCAGCCACATGCTCGATTATAAAATCAAGAAATTGGTCAGGAGATGGGCATTCTTCCAAGGGATGAGCAAGGGACTAGCATATGACACATGCCTCCTCCACTTTAGCTGCCATAGGTGATTGCATTGCTCCCATCAGCCTATCAAATTTTAGAGTTAAGTTGTCCACTTTCCTTTTCAACTCACTTGGCACACTCACTTCATATATCTTTCCCCTTGAGGTGCTCTCCTTCATCAATCTAGGAGGCTCTAAATCTCTTGCTAATGTTTCCCATTGCATAGAGTTCTCACTAATGATGTCAAAGAGCTCCCATGCCTCCTCAGCAGTTTAATGGATATAGGTGCCACCACAAGAGGCATCTATCATATCTCTGCTTTTAGCATCAATTCCCTGATAAAAGCTTTGAACCAATTGCCATTCAGGGATTTGATGGTGGGGGTATTTCTTGAGGAGTTCCTTAAATCTCTCCCAGGATTGATGAAAGTCTTCAATTGGATCTTGGGTAAAAGAGATGATACCCTTCCTCAACTGGCTGGTCTTTGACATGGGAAAGAATTTGGCCAGAAACTGACATTGGATATCAGTCCAGGACTGAACACTGTTAGGTGGAAGTAAGGACAACCAGGTCATGGCACTGTCCTTCAATGAAAAAGGAAAGAGTCTTATCCTGGTGGCATCCTCCCCCAAACCTGTGATATTAAATATAGTGCGCAGTCCCAAGAACTCATCAATGTGCCTATAGGGGTCTTCTTTGGTCAGGCCATGAAATGAGAGCAGTATTTGAATGATGGATGATTTTATCTCATAGTTTCTCTGAGCAGCTGGGAATTGAATGCAGAAGGGGGAATTGTAGACCCCTGGTGCATTAAACTCCTTAAGGGTTCTTGGATGTTGTTGCTCACCCATTTCTACAGATCAAATGCAACAGAAGTGGGTGTAGTTGGTCTGGATCTGAGAAGTCTTTCAACCTCTGGATTTAGTGGGATGATCTGAGGTTGCAAAGTTCTCCTACCAAACATACAACACTCAGATTCCGAATGCAAAATAGATATTCAACACCACAAGTATAATCAACCAAATTTTCTAACTATTTTAACAAAAATTATCAACAGATCTAAAAAATAATAGGGGAGTAGAGGGATGCAAATTACAATGCAGTCTCTAGCACAATTCTCCTCTCACTGGTAGCCTTAGATCTGATGAACTGCACACAAACTACTGAAAAACAACACACTTACAAATGCAGTTAGTAAAAATTGAACAAAAACTACAGATCTATGATCAAAACTTAGATCTATCAATTTCTAAACATGCCTCCCCGGCAGCGGTGTTAAGTAGTGAAAAATACCATTTTTCACCCCTAAACATGAGCCTTGAAAGACCCTTGAGAAGACTAAATAAGTGCTTTAGTGTGCATTTTACAGCTAACCAATCAGACAGGTCCAAATCCGAAAAGCATCCCAAAAAGATCAAAAAGCTGACAGCTCATGTCAAGTTTAAAGAAGGAGTGAAGAAACAGCCTCAGCAATGGCTAAAGAGGGTCTAAAAGAGCAGACAAAGACCTGAAGCAAGAGAGAGAGCCATTCGCAAAGAAAAAATCAAGTTAAAAGTCAATTCGCAAAGAAGAATGGGAGCCTAGAGTTCAATTCGCAAAGAACTTCTACTATTCGCAAAGAACCTTGAACTTTGCGAAAAGAAGAAAACACTCCTCGAAAAGAAGATTGAACTTTGCGAAAAGGCCCCTAAACTCTGCGAAAAGGACTAAAACTCCAGGTGTAGCTTTCGAAGAGCATCTGAACTCCTCGAAAAGAAGATTGAACTTTGCGAACAGAGCTTCAGAAGTCATTGAACTTTCTTGAAAAGGCCCTGAACTTCTGCGAAATGGCATTACGGGATTTGCTTTCGTCGAAGGGTATTTCAGAAACTTTGCAGCGCCAATGCAATCAAAAGACCGGGAACATTCGGAAGGTTCCAATCAAGATCGAAGGCATATTCCAACCCATGTGGCGCCCAAAGTTAAATTACAGGCGGGAACTTCGAGCTCAAGCGAATTTCAAACCCATAACGAAATTGATGCTTACGGCATTGATTGGCGAACCGGATCGAGCATTTCCATTGGCCAAAACAGATCTGGATCCCGTGCTCAAACCTCATTGGGCAATCCGGATCTAAAGCATTCTGATTGGTCAATCCACCATGCGCAGGATGGAGGAAAAGTATAAATAGAGAAGCCATTACCAAATTGGGTATCCAGATTTTAGAGTTTTCATCTCTGTTTCTCATTCCGGATAGCTTTATCCGAACCCCGTAATCCCTTCTTGTAGTTTACCTTTGAGAGCCATTGTGAGTGATTTGTACTTCCAAGTTGGATTCAAGATCGTAAGTCCGAGGGCTCTCTAAGAAGCTTCATCTAAGTCGAGGGCTCTCTAAACCGTGCTCTGTAATTGTAATTTTGGATTTTAAAGGTTGTTGTAATTTGTGTCTTCTCCATTGGAGTCATGTCGAGGTTACGAATGATCACCTTAGTGCATTAGACTTCTTTAGATTCACTCATCCGCATGCAACTTCCTTAATTCATCACCTCAATTAGCGTTGGTAACCTAATTCTAGCGGCATTTACTGATGATGTTCATGTTACGAACTAAAGAATAGGCCACAACTATTGGATGATCTGTGACCATTGGATGAGATCATAGCCATAAGTCTAAACCTATTCCTTAATTCGATTTTATTCTCTTACATACATCTTTGGTAGCAGGATGAAGATTGAATCTGCTTTGTTGAACTCTGATTCTCCATTAAAATTCGAGAGGCTAAAGTACATGAAGCTATTATTTACGCATTTGTCTTATTTTAAACATCTCCCCAACTCGGATCGGATCATGTAGTTAGTTCTTTTCTTTATTTGCTTATAGTTAAAGCGTGACAAATTCAACCTCCCATCTTATGTGCTTTGTAGATAGGATCGAGGCCGGATCTGGTAGCTCGGATCTAGAGGTTTATCTTAAATTTTAAATCAATTCCTGTGGGACGATCTTTTACTCACTTACATTTAAAACTTGCTACAATTGGCCTGATCTTGCAGGCCGATGTTAGCCCAATGTCTTGATATCCCTTTCATAAGTTAACATCCATATAACCTAGCATTCTTTAATTCTTTAATTTTTGATTCATAATGCACACAATTATGGCACACTTGGAGCGACAACAAGTTTTTGGCGCCGTTGCCGGGGAATAGATTTTAAAATTGGTAGACCTAAGTTTTTTTTATTTTGTAGATTTGATTTTTATTTTAATTTTTGCTTTAAACCTGCACTTTGCATTCCAAGTGCTTGATTAAATGTCTCTGTTTTGTATAGAAAACTGTTTCTTTATGACGGAAATTTTATTTTTTTATTTTTACGAGTTTTTATTGTTTGCCTTCTAGTTATTTGAATAAATCTGTGCCACTCTTTTGTCTTTTGTCAAATTTGGGTGCTTTGAGTTTTTCTTTTATTTTTGTCAATACTTGAATAAGGTCTTTTCTGCGGTTTTGGATGTTTGCAGATGCGGGCAACCGTCCAACAAGGAGCATCTGGACCAAAGTGGGCAGATCGCTTGAGTTTGCATCCCCTTCTCCTTTGTATTCATTTTGTATTTTTAAATTCTTGAGAATCCTGCTAGGATGAATAATCCTCAATTCACAAGGGGGAAGTTTATGAAGTGAATGAGGCTGGATAGGAAAGTGGATAATTTGACCACTAAATTAGATAGATTGTTGGAGTCATATAAAGCTCCAAATGGGTCAAGAGTAGAGGAGGCATGTCTGATATGCCAGTCCCCCACTCATACCATTGATCAATGTCCTTCTGCAGCACAATTTCCAGAACTCATGATGGAACAAGCTCATGCAAATCTTATGGACGGATGCAATCGAATGACTACCCATGGAGATCTCATCCTAATCTCGTGGAATCGGGAAATTACCAGCCCCAAAGCAGAGACTCAAAAATCAATTACCTTTCAAACTCCTGACCATATCGGAAATTTTTATAATAAATCAAATTTTCAAGCCTAACCAACGACAAGCCATGCGTGATGCACCAGCCCTGCCCTCCTAGGTCCTTGACCTTTGAAGAACAGTCTTGAGTTCACTTCAAAATCTTGAACTTCATCTCGTGAACCTTCACAATGAGCATTAAAAAATTGAAGAAACTCGCCAACTCTCAAATTCATTGGCTAAGAGAGAAGAGGGTAAACTACCCAACAACCGTGAACAATCCTAAGGACAGTTCATGGTTGGAGAATCCTCAAATGGCCATGAGGAAATCAAAGCTGTGACTACTTTGAGAAGTGGAAGAATAATAAACAACACACAAGGGTAGTGAAGAGGAAAAGATGAAGAACAAGTGCGGGAACAACAAATTTGGATAGCAATATGGTCATTGATTTACATCGAAAATTCAAAAAAATGAAAAGCGAAAAATAACAAAATTGTTGAAAAAGATGAGGAGGTGAAATTTGTTCCTCACCTCCCATTTCCCCATGCAATGTAGTCAGTTTCTCCTTTTGACAATGGAAACACAAAAATTGAGGAAATGATGGAGACATTCAAGCAAGTTAAAATTAATCTACCTCTGCTTGATGCAATCAAACAGGTCCCTGCTTATGCAAAATTTCTCAAAGAGGTGTGCACCCACAAAAGGCAATCTAGGATACATTTATCCAAGAAGGCCTTTGCTGTGGAGAAAATCAACCAAGTGCTATCAATTGCAACACCACCTAAGATGCAAGACCCTGGAATCCCCACAATCCCCTGCATCATTGGGGAGCACACCATTGAGAAAGCCTTGCTAGATCTGGGTGCTAGTGTCAACCTGCTTCCCTATTTTGTCTATGAGAAGCTAGGTTTGGGAGAATTGAAACCCACTCAAGTGGTGTTACAGCTAGCTGACAGATCTGAAAGGAAACCTATGGGGTTGATTGAAGATGTTTTGGTAGGAGTAGAAAAACTTGTCTACTCCTACCAAAACATCTTTTATAGGGTTTTCTCCAATTAAATGCCCTGTTTCAAGCATTTAACCAAATTGCAAGCCGATTTTTTGGTGCTTAATCGCTTTGAGTCGGTCACCGACTTAGTGAGCGACTGGCCGACTTGCTCCGCGAATTTTCTAGTTCTAACAATGTTAGGACTAATTGTGCACTTGGTGTGGAGTGCGCAATCCGATTAAGTGTCTCTTGCGAAGCGCTTGATCGAGGAAGCTTGGGGGTCAAGGACGATATGACTAGGTCAATCGTAGGCCAATTGCATGCCGGTGGTTGGGCTCTCAATTCGATCACGCGTCTCATGTGGGGCGCATGATCAAGTCTCGAGGTAGTCTAGGAAAGGAAGTCTAGTATGAAAGGGGGACTGATTGCACGTTTGTGATTTTCTGTGCAATCAAATTGCATGTGTGGTTTTAGGCATGTAATTCGAGGCTATTCGGGTTTGGGTCAGGTCTGAAATGTAAGACTATTGTTTCAATCTGCATTCCGACTATATACTATTGTTTTAGTATATAGTCTCCCTATGTTGGGATCTAATCCACAGAGCTATTATTTCAGCCTGTGTTCAGCCATATATTATTATTTTAGTGTATGGTTCTCACGTTAGGGTCATAGGGCCTGAGTCACAGAGCTATTGTTTCAGCCTGTGTCCAGTCATATACTATTGTTTTAGTACATAGTCCCACATTAGGGTAAAAGGATCTAAACTACAGTGCTATTATTTTAGCCTGTGTTCAGCCATATACTATTTTCAGTATATAGTTCCTATGTCGGGATGTGAAGCTTTCAGAGATGGTAAGTCCTTTCTGAAAAGTCATGGGCAAGGTCAAAGGTTGATCAAACAGATTTGTATATTCCGAGAGGGCAAAATGGGGGTGTCTAAAATAAGTCCACCTGATGTGGAGTTGAAACAACTGTTTATGTCTTTGAAGTATGCTTCTTTGGGAGCCAATAAGAAATTACTTGTGATAATCTCTTCCTTCCTCACTGAAGACCAAGAAGAGGAGCTGTTGAGTGTATTGAAAAAGCACAAGAGAGTAATAGGTTGGATTATTGCTGCATCAGCCCTACTGTTTGTATGCATAAGATTCACTTGGAAGAGGGTTCCAAACCCTCTAGAGAAATATAGAGAAGGTTAAACCCCCACATGCAAGAAGTGGTGATGAAGGAGGTGGTCAAATTGTTAGATGCAGGAGTCATCTATCCCATTTCAGATTATGAATGGGTGACACGTACTCAGGTGGTACCTAAGAAATCTGGAATCACTGTGGTTAAATCTGATTCTGGTGAGCTAATTCCAACTAGGGAAACCACAGGTTCGAGGGTGTGCATTGATTATTGAAAACTCAATTTAAACACCAGAAAATACCACTTTTCTTTGCCCTTCATAGACTAGATTTTAGACAAGTTGGCAGGCAAAGCTTTTTATTGCTTTCTTGATGGATATTCTGGGTATAACCAAATCCCTGTGTATCTATAAGACCAGGAAAATATAACTTTTACATGTCCATTTGGCTCCTTTGCTTATAGAAGGATGCCATTTGGATTGTGCAATGTCCCTGCAACTTTCCAAAGGTATATTTATGCCATTTTCTCTGACATGATTGATCAGTTTTTAGAGATATTCATGGATGATTTTTCTGTCTTTGGAGACAATTTTAGCCAATGTTTACACTACTCAGCCTAGTGCTACAGAGATGTGAGGAAACCAACTTAGTTTTGAGTTAGGAAAAGAGTCATTTTATGGTCAATCAAGACATTGTCCTTGGTCATGTTGTTTTCCACAGAGGCATTGAAGTAGACCAGGCTAAAATTGATTTGATTGCACATTTGCCCCCACCTAAAACTATGAAACAAGTCAGATCTTTCTCTGGGCATGCTGGTTTTTATAGGAGATTCATCAAAGATTTTAGTAAAATCTCAAAACCTCTTTGTCACCTGTTATGCCAAGAGGTTCCTTTTGAATTTAATGATGAGTGTCTCACTGCTTTTGAGCTTTTGAAAGGAAGTTTAACCTCTGCACCTTTCCTTCAACCACCTAATTTTTTTCTGCCATTTGAGCTGATGTGCGATGCGTCAGATTTTACTATTGGTGCAGTTTTGGGACAAAGAAAGGATAAAGCACCTTGTGTGATTGCTTACGCAAGCAAGACAATGATTGATGCCTAGTTAAACTACACCACAACTGAGAAAGAATTGTTGGCTATTATCTATGCTTTGGAAAAAATTTGGTCTTATACATTAGAATCTAGGATAGTGGTGTTCATAGACCACTCAGCCCTGAAGTGCATTTTATCAAAAAAGGATGCTAAGCCAAGATTAATCAGATGGATCCTCCCATTACATGAGTTTGATCTTGAGATTAAGGATAAAAAAGGGGTTGAAAATATGGTTGCAAACCACCTATCTAGGATCCTAGCTGCTGAGTTTGATAGGCTTCCTATCAATGATTCTTTCCTTGATGAACAGTTATTTACTGTCAACACTTCTGCACCTTGGTTTGCAAACATAGTCAACTACTTGGCATTGGGTAGGATTCTCCCACATTGGAATAAAATGGACAAGGAGCTATTCTTTTCTCATATCAGACATTACATGTGGAAGGATCCATACCTGTTCAAGCATTATGCAGACCAAGTTGTGAGGAGGTGTGTCCCTAATGATGAATTCCACAACATACTAACTATGTGTTATGAACAGGCTTATGGAGGCCATTTCAGTGGGAACAACACTGCTGCCAAGATACTTCAAAGTGGATTTTATTGGCCCAGCATCTTCAAGGATGCATGGTAGCTTTGTAAAGCTTATGAAAGATGCCTAAAAATAAGAAGTATCTCAAAAAGAAATTTCATGCCTTTACAGCCTATACTTGTTGAACTTTTTTATATTTGGGGGATTGACTTCATGGGTCCTTTCCCTCCTTCCTATGGATACAATTTCATTCTTATAGCTATGGACTATGTGTCCAAATGGGTTGAGCCCATAGTCACAAGAACCAATGATCATAGAATTGTCCTAAATTTCTTGAAGGATAACATTTTCTCTAGGTTTGGCACCCCCAGAGCCATCATTAGTGATGAGGGAAGCCATTTCTATAATAGACGTTTGATAACTTACTTAGGAAGTACTCTGTGACTCACAGAGTTGCCACCCCATACCACCCACAGACCAGTGGGCAGGTAGAAATTTCTAATAGAGGGATCAAACACATTTTAGAGAAAACTGTGAGAGGGGATATGAAGGATTGGTCCTTGAAGTTGACTGATGCTCTATGGGCTTATAGAACTTCTTATAAGACCCCAATAGGGATGTCTCCCTTTAGGCTAGTGTATGACAAGGCATGCCATTTACCAGTAGATTTAGAACATAAGTGTTGTCTCTTTCGGTCTGTCAGAGGATGTGCTGATTTATTATGTGGTGTTGGAAGAAAATTAAAATCAAAGTAAAACAGAGGATAAAAGTGATATGGTGAAAACAACAATCCTAAAACATCCTAAGCCTGCAAGATTTAGGGCTATTGTAGCAAGTTTTTATAAGTAAGAGTTTATCGCACAGAGAAATTGATCTAGAACCCAAAATGGGCTATAATAGTAGGCCTCCAGATCTTGCTACAGATCTGACAATCCTAAAGAAAGGGAGTTGGGTGTCAGGACTACACTAAATTAATCTTAACAAAAGAGAAATAAAGTGCAGCCCTATCTTAAAGAAAGGGTTAAGAAGAAGATGGTGATGGTGTGTGCCAAAATAAAATATAAAAATGATGGGAAGTAAGTAGATTAAGCTAGAGTTAATGCAGTAATGTAACTCAAATTTAGACTGTCTCTGCAGTGGTCCTTGCTGAGATGCTATCAATAACCTCAACAAGGTAGAAGAATCCAATTTAACCCATGCCATTTGGGGTGCTCTTAGGGCTATACTCTGTCCACTCAAAGGGTCACAGAGTATCCAATAGAGTCTGTAAAATCCCATTTATTAAACCATAAATGCTAGCCTAATCCAAAAGGAGTGGACTGATCATTTTCCCAACCAATGGACTAGATCAGGCCATGAATATTATTGCAGACACTATGTAATGTCAATGCTACAAGCTCCCACAAAATCCTATGTACTTTACCAAGGCCAACGGCTCAATGTGCCCAACAAAGGGCCAGCAACAGGTTGAATAAAGATTTAGATTCAGCTGTCATTGCTACACAAAGCCTATAATGACTCAGCCTCAAGCTGCAATTACTACAGAAAAATCAGATCTAACATCTAATATCGGTCAAGTAAAACAGAGGGGAGCCAGTTCTTATACAAACCTCCTCACAAGACTCTACAAGCTCATGTGCAGAGGAGAAGAATCCTTCTCAGACATGTGGCTGGACACCACCTTAGGGTTATACTCTGTCCACTCAAATGGTCACAAGGTATCCGATAGGTCTGTCTATACCACAGAGATTTGAGAAAGAACATGTAAACTATTGTTGCCACCATGGAGTCCCAGGGCTACGGGCTCTCCAGATCTGGCTACAGATCCGGCTTGCTATCCATGGGTCTATTAAACCAAGGGAAATCAGATGGTAAGTAATAGATCTACTAGAAACTGAATGGACTAGTCCTAAAGGATGGATCCTATAGACATCTAACGAAACCTGAAGATCTGTAGATTTAATTAGTCATTAAAACAACAATCCATTAATAAAAGCAAAACTTATAATGAACTGTCTCAAGGCTGCAACCTGTACACAACTGCTCATCCAAAAGATCCCAATGTATATCAAGCCTATTATAAAACTAAAATAAAACTAAACCTAGCTGCGTACAAAAGGATTAGCCAACCAATATTGGGCTAAGAAAAGAAAAATAAGAAAAAGAGATGATCAAACTCTAACCCTAGCCTGTTAGAGCTCTCAACAGATAGAGGATGAAGGAAAGATGAAAATACTAAACTCTAAGTATAGCTTATATACTCTGTCCATAAAGCCTTGGCTTAAAAGAGATTAATCCTAATTTTTCTAGCAGACGTGGCACAGTTATAACCCTTGAATTCCTTGAGATATGCACCTCAAAATCCATGCCTCGAGAAGTGTGCCCTAACCTTGGGAAATTCTTAAAAGGTCCTTGAATTAGAACTAAGAAGTGGAGAGCCCAAGGTTCACGGGGCTGGCATCTGCATTGATTCACTTACACAGTGGCAGAGCCTTCGCGGAGGAACATTTAGCTTAGGAGGATTGTTCACTCGCACGGTAGATTCTTAGTTGATCGCGCAGCTGCTTTGCACTGTAATGTTGTCGCAGAGGTGATTTGGAACGCCTGGATTTCTCATGCAGTAGAGCTTCAGAGGGTTTTCAGTGAAGATACCCACAAACTTCTCAATAAAACAGTTAACAAAAGTGCAAAATTATCAAGTCAGCTGTCAAGAAACAGAGCATCAGTTCACCTTTAATTCAACAAAAATGTGAGGAATTTGAATATATGATATGCACAGACATTTAATCATCACAACTTTTACATAGATGCACATCATTTCCAATTTGCTCACAATAAGGGGAAACATCACATGTAGGTCAGTACTGAGCTCATCATTAATTTAAAAATTAGGTTATAGGCCATGCCCAATACATTCAACATCAGACCCAATGCTCACCAGGGCAGGCTCTCACAAGAAACTTTGAGGGTTTTCATTTTCTCTCAAGCTCAAGAGCAGTTACAAGCCCCAAATGGGTCTATAAGTATGAGCATAGGCAAAGCACCTAAGTTCTGGCATCATTGGCTAATCGTCACCTTAGATTGGACAACTCTTTGTCTCTACATAACAGCTTATTCAACTTTGGATCACAAGGTCTTTTGACTGGGTTGTAATGTGGCTTATGGGATAGGTTATAAAGAATGGAAGGTGAAAAAGGGATTCAAAATTGAGAAATCAGTAGGTGAAGGAGGTGATTCATGGCTTCACCTTCTTTAGTTCGGCACCTTTCATTTTCTTTAAAATTCTTCAGACTTGAAGTGGCCAACTTCTCCTCTTATTTTCAGTTTTTCTAATAAACTTTTCCTCTTGACTCCTCTCTTATTCCTCTTCATTATTATTTTTCTTTCTTTTAGATGCATTTTTCTTTTTTTTTTCTTTTTTTTTTTTCTATTTTTCTTACTTGCCACCTCTTTCCTCAGCTGCTACACTGCTAAGCTTTAGGTATCTCTTATCCATTCACCCAATGTTGACCCTATCTTGTCCATCTTCAACTCCTTCTCCTTTACCTTCTGAACTCTCAGAGTGAGGGTAGGTTTGAATCAGGTCCATATGTTTAGGTACAAGTACTTAGGTGTATTTTGAAAAAATTAGAAATTAAAGCTTAAAAGGTATGTGCACAAGGGTAGTTGATTAGGGTTTGGTCTGTTTAAGCTCAAACTGTCCAAGAGAAGGCCTTGATCCTTTCCTAGATATCATCAGTGCTGTCAGTTGTTTCAACTTGGAGGTGCCTAACTTCTAGTGAGGCCATTGACTCAGCCAGTCCATAAAACTAAAAGAATTACCTCAATCACTCCTCAAAGGAAGGAAAAAGAAATTTATAGGCCCAAATCTCACTCGTTATGATCTTCCATTGAACTCTTAGGCATGTCCTTACCTTTTTCTCTCTTTAATGATTCACTAAATACTGATACAAGTGAGTTTTCCTTGTATTCATATCATGGAAAAGTTAAAATTTAGAAGCTTGTAATGCCTAAAGGTCTGCAAAATTTTTAAATTTCTCAGTTTTTATGATTCTTAAGTGAGCATGGCTCCATTTCTATCTTACTCACTTGATTCTGTTGCACTTAGGTTAACTATTTCATTCGCAAACCTTGCCACACCCCAAACCTATGAGGAGAAGTGTCCTCACTGATTCAAAAGTAGATGTGAATATGCAGTAGACTCAAAATAGAGGTAGTAAAAGAAAAGAAACAACAGAAAAGAAAAATAGACAATACACAACAAAATACAAATAAATAAACAATAGAGAAGAAGAATAATAGTGAACTAATCAACACATAACAAAAAGAAATTTCAGTATATTAGCAAAAGTATGTATAAAGAAGGGAATGTAAATTATAAATTTACACACTACTTTCTAACTAAATACATGTACAAAAATTAATCATCTGAGTCTTTGGCTTCAGCAGGTGGTTCTTGAATTCCTTTGCCCTTTGGTTGCTTCAAAGCAGCAACCTTGGACTGTGGATTTTGGGAAGTAGTTTTTCTTGTCCTGGTTGTGCTTTTTCTTTTTGGAGTGGGTGATGGCTTTGGGGTAGGGTCCTTGAATTTGAGTCTATGTTTGACTTGGCTAGGTTCCTTTGAATCTGGAGTCTTTGGAGAGGTACCATTTGCTTAATTTTTAAAAGAGCTCGCCAACTCCCTGCCGGGCTTGTGCATTTACATTCTCGAAGTCTGAATAGTCACCCCATAATCATAAGCCCTCTCCTCAATTAGTCTCAGTCTCTCTTTCAGTTCCTTGATCACATCTTCTTGACTCTCAACTCTTCTCTTTTCCTTGTTGTATTGGACCATAATCTCTCTCCATCCCTGTTTGATTTCCTTTTTCTCAACCTTATGAGCAAGCATCAAGAGTTTAATTTTATCAAGGAGGGGTTGCCACATTGTAGCTTTCAGGTCAGCCATGCCTTGAACTACATCCCTTTTTAAGTAAGCATTGGCTTGCATGGCCCGGAGGAGGGTGTAGTAAGGAGGCTAGGGATTACAAGAGGCAAGAAGTATGGGCTGAGCAGCGATGGAAGAAGTGCTAGCCAGTAATGGAAAGGGACAAGATGAAGACAGGGGTAGGGTGGAGGGTAGAGGGTGAGGGACATTAAGGGCAGATACAAGTATGGGTTGTAGTTGAGGTTCAGGGTCTGTTTGGGTAGACGCATCTTTGTAGGTGATGGGAGAAGTTTCTGAGAGAGGTATAATGGGTGTAGGAGTAGGTGGGGGATTATGGATTGATGTAGGGAGAGGTGACTGTTGGGAAGGTTGGGTTAGAGTGCTTAAATTTTCTTGGATGGATTGTAAAATGGTTGGATGGATGCAGGGTTTGGTAGGGTGGAGTGAATTGAATGAAGATTGGCCTCAATAGAGGCTTGGGTTTAGGTATTGGCCAATATTTGGGAATGAAGGGAGAGTAAGAGGTGCAGGATTTGGGGTAATAGGTCAAGTATGGTAGTGGATGTGGGTTGGATAGGTGAAACTAGTTGAAAGGGAGAAGTGGGTCTATGAGTGAAGGTAGTGGCCTGTGGTGGTGTCTGATGTAGAGGGGTGAAGTGTGGAGGGTGAGGTGAATTTGGGAGAGGGGTATACTCCAGGTTGATGTCTCCTAGGATAGTGGACATCATACTAGAAAATTCCTCTCCTGTAAATGGGTCATGGGCATGGGATAATGGAATTGATTAGTCTAGGGGTTCACATGTGATAGGTACAAAGGGTGGGGAAGTCTCAGTGGAATAATGTGGGGTTTTAAAGGTATGGGTTTCAGGTTCATAGGGTGTGGGTATGGGGTCTGGAATGGTTGTGGTTTCAGGGATTGGAATGGTTTGGGATATATAGGTGGGATGGGGTCCAGTGGGGGTTTTGGCAGCTTTTCTTTTCTTCTGGTATGGGGTCTGGACAGGTGGGCTAGGATGAGCTGGAAAAATAGGTAAGGGTGAAGAAATGGATAGGGTGTCAGTGCTATGGTGGGTGGTGGTGAAATTGAGGTGGCTATGGCTGTGGTGATATAGGCTCAGGTAAGGGTAGTGGACTTGTGTGGGGTTGTGAGGTCTGTGTTGAGGGTGGAGGTGGTGTGGGAATGAGTGTAGGTAAAGGTGGTGTTAAGCGAGTTGGGGCTGGCATGGAGGTAGAGGGAATGGCTTGGGAGGTAATGGTTGTGCTAGCTTGCACATGTGAGGTGGAGGATGCAGTAGCATTAGCAGCAATAGTTGCAGCAGCTAGTTCTTTAATGGTGGGGACTGCTTCTCTCAGTAACTCCTCCCTTTGCTTTTTCTTCTTCTCCATCATTGTGCCACTGATTCCCCACTATTTCTTTCTACTCTTTTTGGGATTCAGGGTCACTATCTCCTCCTCCCTTTGAAAGGGGTATATACCAAACTTCAGCAATGCAGTAATAAACCTACAGTAGGAAAGGGCATGAGCTTTCTTCTTGATTTTCACATTTTCACATAGGTCCTTGATCCCCTCAAAAATCAACTTGGCTACATCCAAGTAATGATTCCTATGAAATGAGAAGAGGGCATCAGCTATGGGGTACCTCCTCTCCTGCTCATGACTAGAGCAATAAGTATTCTTCCTTAACACCCCATCCATGAATCTGAGGTTAGGGTGCAGGTCCCTCTTCCTGATTGAGTCACCTGAGGTAGTGATTCCTCCAGTTAACTCCCTTGCTATCTCAGTGATGATGGAAGTCAAAGGAGGACTCAAGCCCCATTCAGGGCTATACGTGGCCGGTATCTCCAATATTCTTGTAATGTCAGACTGGTTGAACAACATCTCAAAGTCATCAATCAATGCCAGCAGTGTTGGGTTCCCATCATCACCAATTTTCAACCTCATATTCTGATAAAATAGTCTCATTAGTCTTGGAAAAATCAGCTATATCGGGGGCCACAGCAGGGGCAGCAGAGATGCCTTGGTCAGATACTCAATGGAGGCAGAGGTCTTTGGTAGCTCCTCAAAGTAGACTTTGTCAAAAATAGTTTCAGCCTCCAGCTGGATTGCTTGCACAAATTCAGAAGGGACCATGAGGTATTTAGTAGTCTCTTCCTCCTCAACCTCAGGGACCTCAGGGACCACAACTTTGCCCTTTTTCTATTTCTTCATTGATTTTTTAGGGCTCTTAGTAGGTGGGTGCTCTCTGGCCTCTTCTTTGGGGCTGATTTCTTCTTTTCTTTTTAGATTGGGGGCTCAACAATAGGTTGAGGCACCTCAAAGGTCTTCAATGTGGAGGCCTCTGCAATCCTTGCAGAGTTTCTAGTGGCCACAGCGCTGCCACTAGCAACAGGATTCAGCATGGTGGTTAAGGTATCTGTGAATTTTGAACCAGCTGTCATAGGTGCTCAAATGATCAAAATTAGGACTCACAAATCACAGAACACACTTAATATGCACATAAGCACCAACTTTTTCCATTCTTTCTCTCTAATTTACTAAACCAATCAAAGCACAGAGCGAGAGTTAGAGAGCTTACCAATTGAGAGCTAGGGTTCCACCTAAAAACTTGCACAATAGTTTAAATCCCCCCAAACCTTGTTGAAAGTGACTAGGAGTAGCTGGGGAATAAAATGGTGGGAGAAAAATGCTTTAGGTGGAGTGGCTTAAGTTGTAGAGAAGAAAGCAGAGAAAGGGGATTTCGATTGTGGTGCGGAGAAGATTTGGCAGAAAGATGAAATGAAGAAAATGAAGGGTTTCATAGAGTTTATAGAGCTAATCCCGCGGTTCGCATAGTTAGAAATAAGTGCTCACGGGGTAGATTTCTCGTGCAGTTAACATTTAGTCCCGCGAGAAGTTATGTCATGCAGAAGAAACTGCCTTTCAATGCATTTTGTGGATTGGGCTCGCGGAGCAAAAGTAACTCCATGAGACTCTATTATAGCCATGGTTCAGGCGTTGTAGCATGCGGGGGAGCCAAAAATGGGCTCGCGCAGCTGATTAAAGCCTTTTAAGGCCTGCGAGAAAGTGGTATTCTCAATCTTTAATCTTTTAACTCAGTGCCGCACATGGGTCAGTGCATCCATGCTGTTGTGCACCTGACCACAAAGTTTCAATATCAAACCTCTCACATGTACTTCATTTCAACATGATAATTAAGTACCCATTAACAACATCAATTCATCAAAATTGCAGAATCTTAAAGATAGTTTTTTAAATCAAGTTCATGGAAATTATGAAGAGAGCACCTCAACCATTCATCAACAAACATACACAACAAATTCAAATGACAAAAATGCACATGTATTCAACACCAAATTCAATATAAAATTCAAAAATAAACAAAGCAACACAAACCAAACAATATCACATTGACAATAGAAATTGCCAAATTTCAAAATAACACACATCAGAATAAACTTTTCATACATATAGTACACTTATTACCAATCTTTTGATCACTGAGCACTAGCTTCCTCATGAGTGGAGGATGCATCTCCAATCATATACTGCCCTTTTAGATTTGTCAGGGGTTGACTAGGCAATTTTCCTTCCTCCCTTCTGTTGAAAGCATTACAAATTTTACCCAATTGGTCCTCAATCTTCTTAATACTCTGTCCATTAGAATTGACAGTCTGTACTAGGTTTCCCAAATTTTACGTTAAAGCCAGCATCTGCTCTTCAAATGAAGAGGATCTGAGATGTTGTGGGAGCAGGGCTAACTGGTTAGAATGGGGGCGGGTAGCAGAAAGTTTTACCTTGGTGGGTACTAGTGCTGGGGTCTGTAAGGAGCTACTACTTACTGCTACTGGGGTTGAGGATATGAATCTTGTCTCCACCGCAGGTTTGGGTGGTTCCTCCAAGAAACCCAGCAGGCTGCTGCCCATAAGTTTGAGTAGCATTGGCATGCTCTATAACAAACTCAGGAAACTAGTTGGCAGATGGACAATCATGAATAGAATGTGTGGGAGATTGGCATATCAGACATGTTTCCTCCACCTGTGCAACCATCCAGGGTTGCATCACATTCATTAATTTATTAAATTTTAAGGACAAATTGTCCACCTTCCTCTCCAAATCACCTGGCACCTTAAATTCATATATTCCACCTCTAGGGGTGGCCTCTTTCACCATCTTAGTTGGGATCTGGCTGTCATTCCATGACAGAGATTCCTACTGTATGGAATTTTCTCCTATTATGTCAAACAGCTCCCAAGCTTCCTCAGCTGTCTTGTGGAGGTAACTACCACCACAGGAAGCGTCCACCATATCCCTGCTCATGGGATAAATTCCTTGGTAGAATACTTGCACTAGTTGCCACATTAGAATTTGGTGGTGAGGGTATTGTTTTAACATCTCCTAGAATCTTTCCCAAGCTTCATAAAAATCCTCAGTTGAGGACTGAGTAAATGATAAAATATTTATCCTCATCTGGCCAGTTTTGTTCATGAAAAAGAATTTGGCTAGGAATTTGGTTTGAAGGTCACTCCATGACTATATGTTGTTGGTTGGGAGCTTTGATAGCCATGTGTTGGCTTTGTCCTTTAGTGAAAAAGGAAAAAGCCTTAGCTTGGTGGCCTCACGTCCCAAGCCAGCAATATTGAAAGTAGTATAAAGTGCTAAAAATTGGTCGATATGCTTGTAGGGATCTTCTTTACTTAGCCCATAAAATGAAGGCAGTATATTAATGGTGGAGGATTTAATTTCATAATTTCCCTCAACAGAGGGAAATTGAATATAGAAGGAGAGGTGTACTCCCCAGGTACATTGTACTCCTTTAATGTTCTCTGCCTCTCAGCCATAATAGCTAGTTCAATTTCAACAGCAGGGCCTTGTGTGGTGTGTCTAGGTCTAAGGATCCTTTCAACCTCTAGATTTGGAGGTTTTAACTCAGGATTTAAGGACCTTCTACCATGCATATACTCACACCCACAATACGTAAAGAGGACCAATGATCATAGAGTTGTCCAAATGGGTTGAGGCCATAGTCACAAGAACCAATGATCATAGAGTTGTCCTAAATTTCTTGGAGGATAACATTTTCTCTAGGTTTGGCACCCCGAGAGCTATCATTAGTGATGGGGGAAGACATTTCTGCAATAGACAGTTTGATAACTTACTTAGAAAGTACTCTGTGACTCATAGAGTTGCCACCCCATAGCACCCACAGCCCAGTGGGCAGGTAGAAATTTCTAATAGAGGGATCAAACACATTTTAAAGAAAACTGTGAGAGGGGATAGGAAGGATTGGCCCCTGATGTTGACTGATATTTTATGGGCTTATAGAACTTCTTATAAGACCCTAATAGGGATGTCTCCCTTTAGGTTGGTGTATGACAACGCATGCCATTTACCAGTAGAGTTAGAACATAAGTGTTGTCTCTTTCGGTATGTCAAAGAATGTGCCAATTTATTATGTGGTGTTGGAAGAAAATTAAAATCAAAGCAAAACAAGAAAACAGCAATCCTAAAACATCCTAAGCCTGCAAGATCCAGGGCTATTATAGCAAGTTTTGATAAGTCAGAGTTTATCGCACAGAGAAATTGATGTAGAACCCAAAATGGGCTATAATAGTAGGCCTCCAAATCTAGCTACAGATCTAACAATCCTAAAGAAAGGGAGTTGGGTGTCACGACTACACTAAATTAACCCTAACAAAGGAGAAATAAAGTACGACCCTATCCTAAAGAAAGGGTTAAGAAGAAGATGGTGATGGTGTGTGTCAAATAAAATATAAAAATGATGAGAAGTAAGCAGGTTAAGCTAGAGTTAATGCAGTAACGTAACTCAGATTTAGACTGTCTCTGCAGTGGTCCTTGCTGAGATGTTATCAATAACCTCAACAAGGTATAAGAATCCAATTTAACCCATGCCATTTGGGGTGCTCTTAGAGCTATACTCTGTCCACTCAAATGATCACAGAGTATCCGATAGAGTCTATCAAATCCCATTGATTAAACCAGAAATGCTAACCTAATCTAAAGGAGTGGACTAATCATATCCCCAACCAATGGACCAAATCAGGCCATGAATATTATTACAGACACTATATAATGCCAATGCTGCAAGCTCCCCAGATCTACGCATAAATCTGGTAGACATCTATAGGTATTATAACCCATAAAATCTTATATGCTTTGCATAGGCCAACGGCTCAATGTGCGCACACAAAGGACCAACAACTGGTTGAATAAAGATTTAGATTCAGCTGGTCATTGCTAGACAAATCCTGCAATGACTCAGCCTCAAGCTGTAATTACTATAGAGAAATCAGATCTAACATCTGATATCGGTCAAGTAAAATAGAGGGGAGCCAGTTCCTGTACAAACGTCCTCATAAGGCTCTAGAAGCTCATGTGCAGAGGAGAAGAATCCTTCTCAGACATGTGGTTGGACACCACCTTAGGGTTATACTCTATCCACTCAAATGGTCACAGGGTATTCGATAGGTCTGTCCATACCACAAAGATCTGAGAAAGAACATATAAATTGTTGCTGCCACCATGGAGTCCCAAGGCTACAAGCTCTCCAAATCTTGCTACAGATCCGGCTTGTTATTCATGGGTCTATTAAACCAAGGGAAATCAGATGGTAAATAATAGATCTACTAAAAACTGAATATGTTAGTCCCAAAGCATGGATCCTATAGACATCTAAGGAAACCATAAGATCTATAGATTTAATTAGTCATTAAAACAACAATCCATTGATAAATGCAAAACTTACAATGAACTGTCTCAAGGCTGCAGCCTTTACACAACTGCTTATCTAAAAGATCTCAATATATACAAAGCCTATTACAAAACTAAAATAAAACTAAATCTATCTACTTATAAAAGGATTAGCCAGCCAATGCTGGGCTAAGAGAAGAAAAATAAGAGAAAGAGATGATCAAACCCTAACTCTAGCCTACTGAAGCTCTCAACCGACAGAGGATAAAATAAAGAGAAAAATACTAAACTCTAAGTATAGCTTATATACTTTGTCCAAAAGGCCTTGGCTTAAAAGAGATTAACCCTAATTTTTCCAGCTGACGTGGCACTGTTACAAACCTTGAATGCCTTGAGATGTGTGCCTCAAAATTCGTACCTCAGGGAGTGTGCCCTAACCTTGAGAAATTCCTAAAAGGTCCTTGAGTTAAAACTGAGGAGTGGAGAGCCTGAGCTTCGTGGGGCTGGCATCTGCATTAATTCACTCGCACAGTGGCAGAGCCTTCACGAAGGAGCATTTGGCTTAGGAGGATTGTTCACTCGCGTGGTAGATTCTCAGTGGATCGCACAGCTGCTTTGCCCTGCAATGTTATCACAGAGGTGATTTGGAATGCCTTGATTTCTCGCACAGTAGAGCTTCAGAAGTTCTCTCTCACTGGGTACTCTCGCAGGTAGACTAAGACCAAACTAAACTAAAAAAAAATGGCCTGACACCATTTACATACACTCCAACCAAAATAAAAAAATTGCCACAATTCATACCAAACTATAAAAAAATGGTCCCACCATTCATTCGTTTGGACCTAAACTAAACTAAACCAAAAACTGCTCCCAAAACACCCCAAATCAAAATAAATAAATAAGATCAGACCAAACTTAATAGATAAACATCACACTCAAAACAAGTCGAAGTAAGATATCAAAATAAACCAAACCAAAATTTGCTAAATTAAGATTACCACAAATGAAATAAAAGAAAAACATAATCACTTCATAAATAAATGACATAATTACAAAACACACCGAGGGCATACCCTCTGAATATACAACTTAAAACAAGAAACTGAAAATCCGCACGTTCATGCAATGCACGAATCTGGATTTATTCGGGAAAACAAAAATCCTATTTTCCCCTCTTCCCTTAGCATGGAAGTAATTCGACTGCTACCTTGCATTCTCAATCCCATCCATTCTCAATAATCCACTCAATAAACGCAACTCTTCGGGTCTAACACCCGAGATACAAAAAAGAAAGGAAGAAAAGACATTAACGAACAAGAAAATGCCCAAAACAAAAATGCCCCAAAACTTTTAATCCCAAACTTGGAATAAAATTCAAAATAACATGAACCCAGGACTTTTAGCTCACACATTTATAAACTATACCCCCTGAATTACCAAATGACAAGTGTCAAATCTTGAAAGCCCTTTTAATCTAATTAAATCCAAACCAAACACATACCCCCCTGAAAGACTACAATCCATGACAAACCCAGATGAACCAATAATCACACAACACTTACCCCTTCAAGGAAACACAAATCTCAAAGCAAAGTAAACAAGCTAATAAGATTCAAACACTTAACACCCATCCAAAACTTTTGAAAACTCACACCTTTTAACTAGTGTCACTTCAAGTCAAACAAGAGACCAAAACAAAGAACCTTAAACTTTAAACAAATAAATTCCCTAAAGTACGACCCAAACCTGTTTGGGACCAGAAAAATGCCTCCAACTAATCAAACTGAACCAAAAAAATTCTCTAAATAATACCTGAAAAAGCAAATCAGCCCTGAATAAATTCGAACTGAACCCCAAGCTAAACAAAATCTTGAAATAAGTCAAACAAATCAGATAAATCCAACTAATCTGCTAATAAGTTTAAACGAATAAACAAGCATGACAAAATAAAAAATGCCTCTTTTTATTACTCAAAAGCTTTACAAGTATCACGGAGGCATACCTCCTGAATTTACAACCCAAAATGAAAACCTAAAACTTTAACCTACAACCCAAAATGAAGACTGGGTTCAAAACTGAGACGAAGCGAGGAGCAGATTCCACTCGGAGTGTCCAATCGAAAACTTCAGGGAGAATTGGTTCGAAAATACATCCCTCCACTTTTTATTCCTTCTCTTCCGCCATCTTCACCTTCTCCACCGTCGCCTCCTCAACGTTGCCTTCTCTGCTCCCTAAAATGGACCGATGTGAAGAATAGCGCCCTCATTCCCAATACTGCCCACTCTCAGAATAACACCGTCCATTAGCATCACCTCGAGACAAAGATCATGTGAAATAACGAATATAGGAAGAAACGACATCCCAATCGGACGGTTAGATCACCCAATATCGCTAAAACATGAATTTCAGAATACAAAATATCCAGAAAAGGTCAAAACTTGAAACTAAACTAAAGAATGAAAAATAAATAAAAGCTCTCTCACTTATATAGAGTACGGACCCAATCACGCGCTCGGACACATGCGCTTAACTTGACCATGCGTCACACATGATGCGCATAATCCAAAATGTGCGCCGTAACCAAAGAGCGCAAATAAGCCTTCGCCCGCGCCAACAGCGCGATGCTATGTTTAAGCGCACTCCATGAACTGCATAAATTTATCAAGTGACACACTGCCACCGCGCAATATGAAAGGTCACCCGTACATTGACCTGGTGATGACTCGATCCCGCACTACGGTTGTAGCGCATAAAACAATTACACGCACACTTACACATGCGTAAACGACCCCTCAAGCCTAAGATCACATGCCCAGAAGCTGGTGCGCAATCTTATTGAACGCTTAAAACAGGCGCGCAATACCCGACTTTGGAGGAAATCTACACCCTCACACCTTTTCACCCCATCTTAGCCTAAATTATTTAGTCCCATCGCGTAGCCTCATAAGTTGTTCCGACAGAAAAGAAAGACCTACTCACCCATACCATCGCATACTCTTACATGAGAAGGAAGCATCAACAGCACCCATGCCCCATCGCGAAAATGTGTACGCATGCGATATCACCTCAACTTCCAATCCCATCATAATAAATCAATCATACCCTCATGTCCCATTGCGAGAAGCCGAAAGCAAATCTCCCAAGAATGTGAGCACGCAACAGCTAACTATGCTCAATCGACATCTCATCGCAAACATCACTACCTGAAAAAAAAAAAAAAAAGCTCAGACAGCACATGCCACGCCGTATAACGAAAAGAGGGAAAGCTTGATCGTGACTCATCTCTAAGGCAAAGAGGTCTCTCTCTCTCTCTCCCGAATTGATCCCCACATCCCACCAGAACTGACCCTGCCACAGCAGATCTAAAGAAAGGGAGAATCCCCAAGTCCCATCACGGCATCACATCTCTAAGACATCACACCAACAACCGCCAACCTCTCCTACAGCGGCCAGAAATAAAAGGAAGAGAAGAAATCTCTAAGTCCCATCGCGATACTGCCTCCAACAACCCACCAGTCTCATCGCAGACCACACAAGTTGCATGCCATTCAGGTAAGTATTACCTCCAGGTAAGTACTACCCACTTTTTATTTTACTCGATATTCCTCGTAAATTTATAGTTAGCTATGATTAAGTAAAAACACTTTTAAAACCCGACTCTCTTGACTCGCGAATTACTGTAGTCCTCCCATAAGAGACAATCATCAGTACTCGCCGAGAAGGTTAGACAGAGTATCCGGCATGCCAAGTATCATCTTGACAACCATAATAACGATCGAGTCCATAAATCCCGTACCGATGGCTCTGCTGAGCAACGTCTCGAAAGCCACATTTTCTATCATTTTACCACTGAATTGATCTTAAGTTAAAAACCTTAAAAATTTAAAATTTTTAAAACCCCCAAATTTTCAAAATCCCCTTACTAATAAAAAATAAAAACAAAAAAAGAGAGAAGAAAAAAAGAGCAAAGAAACAAGATAAATAGACCTGACACACCTTTCTTTAAATACAAAATAAAAATGATTAAGCGCCCCATCACCCTCGCATAATAAATTACACTTAAACCTGAACTTTATTTCCTAAGACCCCCTGAACTCGCAATCAAGCGCATATCCCACTGCGCAGAATTGGATCAAGCGCACACTCCATTGCGCAGAATTGTTTGTTCAAATGCATTAGGACTAGGACTCCCAACTTACTGGCCGACCCCTGAACTCACAATCAAGCGCATATCCCACTGCGCAGAATTGGATCAAGTGCACACTCCCTGTGCAGAATCGTTTGTTCAGACACATTAGCACTAGAATTCCCAACTTAGAGGCCGACTCCAGATGAATCAAGCACACGCGCCACTGCGCAGAATTCAACTGAGCACACCTCACAAGACCCCCACCTCAATTACCAACCCAAACCGACAATTCCCCTGGGAAATTGAACATTGAGTATATTTAATCTAAGAACTTATAAACGCCTATTAAAAAAGGAACTCCTTATGCGTATTGGTGTGACCAATGACACGCTCGGTCTGACATGACTTGTAAAAGCCTTCAATATTATATGATACTTCATTTTATTATTATCGGTCCCTGAACTTTATTTTGGACATTTGATTGATGCCCCAGTACATCAATTACATAAAATCCCTCTATTTGCCAACGCCATGCGGTGGGATGTGTCATGCACCCACAGGCTTGAAATGTGCCCTTCGACAGCTATCATTTGCCCTTCGAATGCTTCATTTTAACTTGTGCTGATAGATAAGAAAGCCAAGTATATCATGTCAACATCACCAATTCACATTTATAATTTTCCAAGAGAAACGAGAAGACACCTCGAATGAGGGGTGTCTACTTCTTCGACGCATTCTTACTTCGCAAGAGCATGCCGAAGAGGGCATCTATAGACACCACATTTTGCCCTCTCGAAATATACAAATTTGTTTGGTCAACCTTTGACCTCATAACCCAGATGTGGGAACCATGAACTGAAACAATAGTACATGGTTGAACACAAGCTGAAATAATAGCTCTATGGCTTAGGCCCTATAACCCCGACATGGGAACCATGCACTGAAATAATAATACATGGCTGAACACAGGCTTAAACAATAGCTCTGTGGCTCAGATCCCAATGTAGGGACACTATATACAGAAATAATAATATATAGTCGAAATAAAGACTAAAACAATAGTCTCGCATTTCATACCCGACCCGAACTTGGACAACCCCGAATTGAGTGCCCCATCACCAGCGCGCAATTGGCCTACTCCTGACCTAGTCTTACCATCCTTGACCCCTAAGTTTCCTCGATTAAACACTTCAAGAGTGGCGCTTAATTAGATTACGCACTCCAAAATGGACGCGCAATTAGTTCTAATGCTATTAGGATTAGGAAACTCGCTGAGCAAGTCAGCCGGTCGCTCACTAAGTCGGTGATCGACTCAAAGCATTAACCATCGGGAAACCGGCATGCAATTTGATTAAATGCCTGAAACAGGGCATTTAATTGAAGAAAAACCTATAAAAGCTTTTTTTGAATTTCGACCAAAAACAACACGGGAGGCTGGACAATTTTTGAGAGAACAAAATTTTCTAGGATTTTGAAACGAGAGAACTCCGAGAACGAACACATAGAACAACCTAATCATGATTTTGAAATTCAAGCACATAATCTTCGAGGTTTCTCTCCACAGCCCCGGTCCTAGGTAAAAAATCTTAGTTTTAGACTTAGGATATTTCTCTTAACTTTAATTATAGGTTTTAATTTTCAGTCCGAGACCGTAGCACCTTTTTTTTAGACCGCAAATTTTTTATATCTGGTTCTAGTTCTCTAAATTTAGAACATGTCCTTAATCTGACAGTCTAATTTACCGACCTTAGGCTTTAATTCTGTTTTTAAATCTTAATTTCTAGTCCTATCATTAATCTCTGGTTCTAGTCCTTGGATTCTAGAACCAGTCCTTAATCATACGGTCTGATTTTCTGATTTTAGACCTGAATTCAATCATAGAAATTCAATTTTTAATTTTAATTTCTTAGTTTAATATTTCTAAAAATCCTAAATATTAATTTTAGTTTCTATAATTCTAGATCTTAATTTAATTTATAATTATCACTCCAAAATCAACTCTGAAAAACCTAAAATACTATTTTGTAGTCTAAAATCCCATTTATCTTTAATCTCAGCCACCCGATTTGCCCAAGGGAGTTTCTGCAGGTACTCGGGAACGAGGCCAATCCTCCTTAGCATAGCGGGCCCAAAACCCCTTTTTTAGAATTATTTAATTACTTTAATTAGGGTTATAATATCAATTTCATAATTTCTTCTTAGAATTTTAGTATAGTCAATTTACATGCTTTATTTCAATTAAATCCTTAGAATAATTGCTTCGATTATAATTCTAATAAATTCATTTTAATTAGATAATTCTAGCATAGTTAATTCCTCGCTTTATTAGACCTCAGTATCATTAATCAGTCCTTTTATTTTAATTAAAATCTTAGTATAATTAATTCATTGCTTTGATCATAATTTTATTCAAATCAGTTCCTTTATTTTAATTTGAATTTAGTATAGTTAACTCATTGCTTTAATTAGAATTTTAGTAAAATTAGTTTATTTGCTTTAGTTAGAATTTTAATAAAATTAGTATATTTATTTTTAATTAGAGTTTTAGTAAAATCAGTCTTCTATTTTAATTAGAATTTTGATACAACTAGCATACTTGCTTTACTTAGAATTTTAGTATAATTAGCATGCTCGATTTAATTAAAGTTTTATTAAGATTAGTACACCTGCACTCCTAGTACAATTAGAAGACCGATGTTAATTGGACTTTTAGTAGTATTAGGACACTATATTAATTAGAATGCTAGTAGTGCTAGGAAATTAAAATTAATTAGACTCCTAATAGAATTAGGATACTAAATTAAATAAACTATAATAAACTTCCACATAACTAAACTCACAACAGAATCAAAACGTCTAAATTGATCGGAACTATAACCATAACAATCATGGGAAATAAAAGGAAAATTAAACTATCTAAATTATAAGAATACATAGTTGTTGACGTTCGCAGGCGGACGATTCAGTAAAGAAGTAACCCACACTTGGTCTAAAGTGTGATCATTGACGTGTTGCAGCGTCGATAAATATCTGCAGCTGGCGATCGCAAAAATTAGGAACCTTCCTAGAAAATCCCTTTATTTTACCCCCACTATTTCAAGCACTGCATCGCTAGAGTCCACTTGGAAAGAATTGGAGCCACTGATTCAACGGGGACCGAGAGGAACCCAGAAAAAGCACGCACCAACAGATCGATTGTACAATCCGCTGAGTTTACATGACTGAGTAAACTCACCTCCTCCCAAATCTAACAGTTTCAGGTGAAGACTCTATATATCCTGTTTATGATGACACGAAAGCTGCTATTCCGAAGACGGCATATGTAGACGGAGATGTTGGCTACCCTTGGATGAGAGCATAGATCTGGCTGATTTCTATGAGCCTTGAGCACTCTTTAGTTTTATACTTTTATTTTTATTTCCTTTGAGAGACATATTTTAGACTTTGACACTTTTGTGAGTTTACGTTTGGGACCATTTTACCCTACACAAAACTTATTTTATTTTATATCATAGATGTATGGTTAGGATTTCACCTTATTAATAGATGTTTATGATTTTTGCTTTTACTTTCGATCCTTTAAAGTCAAAATTTAGTATCTTGATCCATATGCTAAGTCAATTTATAAATTATGTGTATGTCCACTTATCGCCTTAATAAGCGTGCTATGTGATAACACGGAATTCTAGGTCCTTGAGATTGGGTAAAGATTCTGAGTTGTGACAGAGATGGTATCAGAGCCTAGATTTTACTTCCTTTAGGGACTATGTCGTATGAATTCACTAACAGATGACGTTTTGTGGAGTCATGATTTAATGGCTCCATGAAGAATTCCCTAACGACTCTGTTCATTAAGAGTTCCCTAGGAGTTAAGACTCAGTTCTTTAGAGACTATCTAAACCACTTCATCATAGTCTTCATAGATGACATTCTCATCTACTCGCAGTCGTAGGAAGAACATGAAGAATACCTTCGTCTCACACTTCAGACACTCCAAGAGCACCAGTTATACGCCAAACTCAGTAAATGCGAATTTTGGCTTAAACAAGTGACTTTCCTAGGCCACATAGTATCAGCAGAAGGAGTGATCGTCGATCCTTCTAAGATCAAAGCAATTACATAATGGAAAGTACTGATGCATTACCAAAGTTAGGAGTTACCTTAGATTGGTGGGCTACTACTGTCACTTTGTTGACGGGATTTCACGCATTGCCCTACCACTCACTAATCTCACATGGATGAATGTCAAATTTGTGTGGACCGAGGAACGTGAAGAAAGTTTTAGAATTAAAGAAGAGGCTTACTACTGCATCAATCCTCTCCCTACTTTCTACTTCAGGCACTAGTGAATTTGAAATATTCACGGATGCATCTCGCCAGAGACTTGGTTGTGTGCTTGTGCAAAGTAAGAAAATTGTCGCTTATGGGTCAAGACAACTCAAACCTCACGGAAAGAACTATCTAGTTCATGACTTGGAACTGGCTGCGGTCATCTTCGCCCTCAAACCATGGTGACACTCTCTCTACGGCAAGACGTTCAAAATTTATACGGATCACAAAATTCTCAAGCACATTTTCTCACAAAACAACCTAAATTTGAGACAAAATTAGATGGACGAAATACATGAAAGATTATGACTACTTCATAAATTACCATCCCGGGAAAGCAAATGTCGTTGATGATGCACTTAGTAGGAAATCCTCGGCATTGTTAGCCAGATTAAAAACTTGAAAGCCCTTCGATGAACTCGCCGATAAAGACATTTACCTCTAAGAAATCGAAGATGGTGTATATTTGGAAAAAATTCTGATGAGTCCATTCATTTTGGATAAAATCAGGGAAATACAGCGTACAGACCTAGAGATCCTGAAGATCATCGAAACCACAGGATCGAAACCCGATTTCAACTTTAAGACAGATGTGACATTACTCTTTAGACAAATATTGTGCGTACCCAATGACCCCCAAGTGAAAAAGGAGATACTTGATGAAGGTCACAAATCAGAGTACTCAGTACATCTAGGCAACACTAAGATATATCGAAATCTGAGAAATTGGTATTAGTGGCCAAATATGGAGTGGGAAATAGTTGAATATGTGTCGAAGTACTTAGTGTGCTAACAAGTCAAGGTAGAACATTAGAAACTGACCGGACTTATACAACCCTTACCTATCCCAGAATGGAAGTGGGAAAACATATCTATGGACTTCATCATAGGTCTACTAAAGACGATGAAGAAGAACGATGTAATCTGGGTGATAGTTGATAGATTGACTAAGTCATCTCATTTCTTACCATTCAAGACTACCACAAATGGGAGCAAGATGGTCGAATTATATCTGAAAGAAATTGTAAAACTACATGGAGTTCCAGTCAGCATTGTCTCTGATCGAGACTCAAAATTTACTACCAAATACTGGGAAAACTTCAAGAAGCTCTGGGCACTCGATTAGACTTCAGTACTGCCTTTCACCCCTAGACAGACGGCTAGACTAAAAGAGTGAATTAAGTAGTTGAGGATATGTTACGAGCATGTATGCTCGACTTCAAGGGAATTGGGATGATCACCTCCCATTGATCGAGTTCTCTTACAATAATAGCTACCAGGTAAGTATTGAAATGTCCCCTTTCAAAGCTTTATACGGCAGAAGTTGCAAAACGTCATTGTGTTGGGATGAAGTTGGTGTTAGGAAGATGCTTGGACCCGAACTAGTCCAAACTACGACTGAGAAAGCAAATTGATACACGAACAGCTTAAGATAACCCAGGATCGTTAGAGAAAGTACATCGACCCGCACCGCCATAACTTAGATTCGAGGTAACCAGTTTAAATTTCAAACTTTGAATTTTAGTTCAATTGTGCTCTTGGTTGAACATTGAAATCTGTTTAACAGGTTGGCGAACGAGTATTCATTCGTGTTTTCTCAACCAAAAGAGTTATGCGCTTTGGGAAGCGAGGAAAACTAAGCCCCAGATATGTAGGGCCTTTCAAAGTCACAAAGCGTATTGGCGAGGTGGCATATAAAGTCGCTCTACCACTTCAATACACAAAATTCCATAATATTTTCCACGTATCAATATTGAGGAGATACATCTATGACCCCTCACACATAGCGAAGATTGAACCTGTCGATATAAAGGAGAATCTCACCACCATAGCGAGATCGATCAGGATTCTCGACCAAAAAGTTCAAGTCTTCAAGAGTAAAATGATGACATTGGTACTGCTCCAATGACAACATCACATGCGAAAGGAGGCAACCTCGGAGATTGAATATGACATCAAAGAAAATCCTGAGATTTTCAAATAATCGGTACGTAATCTTTGAGGGCGAAATTTTTTTTTTAGGGGGAGAGAATGTAACGACCCTAATTTTTATTAACGTTGAATAGTTGACGTTTGATGAGAAGCTGAGATTATGGAGAAGTACCCTGAGCTCATTGTCTCATTTATATAATTTTCGAGGATGAAAATAATATAAGGGTAAGAGAATGTAACAACTCAAATTTTTTTTACTTTTTTTAACGGTGTTAGATGATGTACTACACCCTGCAAGGTGCTAATGCTCCACACCGAAACCCACCCACTTTTAGAAATATTATAATTTTTTATATTAATATAGACTCATTGCGAAGTGCTCATCGATACGATTCCAATGATATATAATTTATCAATTTTCGACAAGAATATAAAAAATTACACCCGTTTGAAGAGATGAAGCAGCTAAAAGGGTATAACTGTAATTTCATGAGAGAAACACTATGTGCTCTAGTGCACACACAAAGTGCTGGAACAAAACCTTTTCTCAAGTTATTCAAGTCAGTATGAATTCTTCTTGCATGGGAAAAATTCTTATTTTATTAAATCTCTTACAAAAAGTTTTAATTAGAGTTAACCTAGAAAGAGATTTAGAAATATATCACTTTTTCTCTCAGTTGTCTCTCTCTGTTCTCTCTTCTCTGCAAAAGCTCTAGCAGTTCCATCTTTCACAACTCCTCACCGAATTTCCATTGGTCTTCACTACGGAACTACACCGTGGGTTCCAATCTTATCGACGACCCGTGCATCATACTCTGAAGCCTAATCTTCCACCATCGAAGTTTCTCAACACCGCGACTGATCTATCGTACGAAAGGAGTTCTCGTGAAAAGACTTGGGCATATCGTCTTTTAAATCTGATCTCCATCAACCCAAATCATCACGAAATTCGAATCACTCTTCAACAGGTGGGTGCCTCTAAATCTATCTTAAATTATTCAGTTATTTCTTAAAAGAAAACTCTAATTTCTCCGAATTCCAACTAATTTCGGGTCTTAAAAATATAAAAATTTAGTCCAAATTTGATAGGATGTGTAATATCCCAAAATTTTGAGTGTTAAATAGTGACCTCGGGATCCGTGCCCGACTGATCGTAGGTTTGACCAAGTGAGGGTCAAACAGTGGGCTCATGAAGTAATGTACTAATGCGAGATTAGTGTGACCTAAGTAAAGAGTTAAGTATTAGTTGAAGGTCACATACACCTATCTCTGGTGTATGTGCTTGACACCAAGACTAGAAAGGTTATAAGAGTTAATAACCTTGGAAAAGTTATTTCCTTTGTCTAGGTCGGTGAAAGAGTTAAGAGGAGGGAGAGAGAGAGAGTGAGGAAGGGGTTAATGACAAGGGGGAGTTAATGTGGCTGGATTGAAGGACTGATTAGAGCATTGAATGCCGGAATCAACGCATGAGGAGTCGTTGAAGCAAAAGCTGGAACCCTAGCTACTTAACCAACCAAATCCATCTTTGTAGGGATTGATTTGAGGTGAGTCCTTATTAGATTTAAATGCATATGTCTTAATGGTTAAAATTAGTCAAATATAGTTAAAAAGATAGATTAAAGGCATAGAAAAAGGAAAAGAAATGATAAGGAAAAGATTTGAAAGAACAGCCCGAAAAGGGGTTGAGTCTGGCCAAATCGATTAATCGATATTAAGAATCGATTAATCGATTTAGGTCTAGAAGTTGGAAAAGCAAAGATGCCCGATTTCGATTAATCAATCTGGAAATCGATTAATCAATTTTGAAAGTCGATTAATTGATTTGGAAATCGACTAGTCGACTAGGTACCTCCAGTGGCTAGAGAGATGAGGCTTGGAGAAATTGACTAATCGATTTGGAGAATCGATTAATCGATTTTGGATTTCGATTAATCAATTTGCGATCGACTAATCGATTTTGGATTTTCGACTATTCGATTTGATAATCGATTTAACTATTTTGGGGATTTTGATTAATCGATTTGGGATCGATTAATTGATTATGGATTTCGATTAATTGATTTTGGGAATCGACTAATCGATTTAGGATTCAATTAATCAATTTTGGGAACCGATTAATCGATTTTGGTAGTTTCATTTGACTTCTTAATTGGACCTTGGGGGTTCATGGAGGGTCTTGGACCCTCTCTACTGCATCTTTAGTGATATGCTTGATGTGTTATGATGTACCATAGGTGGTACGTGTGAAAGGAAGCATAAGGAGCCGTGTGGGATATTAATGCTTGGACCTTCAGAGACCTGAGGTAGGAAACACCTTGAACATGTACTTTAATTGCAAGAGCATGTATGTAGTGATATAGAAATCAAATTGAAAATGTTTTAACTGTATAAATCTTTGTAAAAAGGGTGCGTGTGTGACACCAAGAAAGTTAATGAAAATGAGGCATCCCCAAGGGATGAGAAAGTGATAAGGGCATCAGTGTAATGCGAGTAAAATTAGACATCCCAAGGATGTAAGTAAGATTGAATAACTACTGATAAGGCCTAACTGATATAAGATACCACTTTTACATGGTGAACAACTATATGTAAAACACATGATATTTTTGTTATTTAAGGTTTGAATAGAATACCCCACCGACGTGGCGGGATACCCACGACTGACTCGACAGGATATCCGTGACTGATACGGCGGCCAATCCGTACACCAGTACGAAGGTTTATCCATACACAGTGAGCACATCCCAGGGATGTTGAGATGAGATTTAATCCCGCCGCCTATGAGAAAGGGGCTTGGATAGTATTCCCAGGGAATACATATAACAACTGTCTATTTAGACGACGATGGAGGGTATTCCATCGTGGCTCGATGCTATATTGCTCGGGGACTACTTAAATTGAAGATTTAAGTTTTGCTTTAGGCCTAATCAGTATAATTCATGAATAGTTGAGAATAAATGAAACATATAAACTACCAGTAAACTTCAAGGCATAATTATCATCTTTTAAAACTGTTTTCCCAGCAAGTGCATAGATACATCATGCTTAGAATTTCATGAAATATATGTGAGATTTTAACTTATATGTTCATTGTATTATTCCTTATTGAGCTAGGATGTAGCTCACCCTTTAGACTATACGTCACAGGTCCAGTATTAGCAGCGGTCGAGGCTTCGAGAGACGTGGATCCGGGTGATTCGGATTACATGCCCGGGAAAGAGTTGGAGCCTCCTCCCGAGGACTTCTTCTAGGAGACTGCTGAGCACTTTGATAGAGTGAGTTTTGAGAGTTTGTTGTGCGGCTTGGTATGTCAAGCCTTATTTTTGGGAAATGTAATTAAATTAATATAATTCTTTTGGTGAACCATCTGGGGTAATCTATTTATCACTGATGGTTCGGATCGGTTCTCTATTCATGCAGTGGCATGAAAGTAGAACTGTCTTTTGGGTTTATGCTTATAGTATATTATTTTTTGCATTGCTTAGTCATTTGTTGTTTCATTTTGTTATTGCTTATCGTACTAATATTCTGTACAAATGAATGGGGCACGGTCTTGAAGATCGTGCTGATGGCACGAGTTTCAAGGTGCCAAAATTTGGGCTATCACAGATCATTTTTTCAAGATTTTTGTGAAATTTGGCCAAACTCTTTAATAGACATAGCCTTAATAATTTAGCCATAACGTTTTACTCTAAAATCAGATTGACTCAATTCTTACGGCATTAGAAAGAAGACAACGAGCTCTACAACTTTGTATGAAATAGAAATTTCACGAATATGATATTTTAAAGGTCAAAATTGAGCTACAAGTCGAAATAAGTTTTAGATGATCCAAAGTTACACGGATTTGATATTATTCTCTAAACTCTTGAATTATTTTATGCTCAACTTATCTCAAGACCTGTGAATCACTAAAACTATACAAAATATATTAAATAACTTTAATTGAATAAAAATCTAGAAGTTTAAGGGGTCAAACATTAATGCTTTTCAATACTTATCATAAGTTACCTCTTTTAAGGCTCTTACTGCCATTGAATGGATACGTGTGCCCCTTTAGGGTTTGAAAATATGTATGATCGCTATACCAATCAATCACCAAGTTCTATAGACACAATTAACCTTAATAAAGTATATTTTTGACTTAATAACAAAATAAATATAGTTAAATATTTCTTATTTTCTGTTTTACTTTAATATTTTATATGTTATGCTTTATATTAATTTTTTTTTAAATATAAAATGTTATAGTTAATTCTTATATATGTTCATCATCATCATATGATATTCATCATGTAGAAAATTATGATAGAATATACGCATATAAGTTAAGAATAAGATATGACACATGACATTAGCCTTCGTCACGGTGAGATTTCTTTCACGATCATGTGAAACTTAGAATGTAGGCATCCATGTACGGATGTAACCCTCTATAGTAGTATGGGATGCCACACGGAGTACATCTAAGTTACAACGAAATCCATCCTAGGAAAGGGTGATTTAGTGAAGTCTATCGCACCGTGACCCATTTTAATCAAGTTTAAGAAAAGATGAAATATGAATATGCTAAAATATGAGATGTTAAGAAAGTATAGAGTTAAGCTTATGCAAATATGAAATTGAAACGGGGACCTAAGCCTAGAATTGAATAATGATATGATATGTTAAGATACGTTGTGAAGCCCAGCTAAACATAAATAAAATAATTATTTATGTTTAAGTTCTACACGTGTCTTACCTTATAAGTTATTGTAAGGGTCTAATGTCTACAGTCGAGACGGGTCTTAATGATATTATATCTTTATCTCGAACTACGGAGACATTGTGGTTACTATGCCGGCAATCTCATATGGTTGGATGATAGTTTATGTTATGATATGGAGGTTAGGTTGTTATCTATACGTGGATTTCACGTGATAGGCTCGAGCAACGATCCTAACACAAGTCATTTAAATAAAATAATTAAGATACGAAATATATTGTATAGGCTTATGGAATAATAATAAGACTTACGACATGTCACGTATGTTAAGTTGATAAGACAAATAGGAAAAGAGATAAGAAAATATAAGCATCATGTACTGTTTATTTTATATTATGTCTTTCAGTTTGATTTTGATATGTTATGAGTTATGGATAGTTTTATCATTTTATTAAAATATTGGTTTTGTTTTTAAAATGCACCGCAATTCAAGCGATTGCACACACGATCACCTGAGTAACTTATGGTGGATCGATTGTGCAATCCACTAAGTTTGTGTGACTGAGTAAACTCACCCCCTCCCAAATCTAATAGTTTCATGTGCAGACTCCTTATATCCTGTTTATGATGACACAGAAGCTGCTATTTCGAAGATGGCTTACACAGACAGGGATGTTGGCTACCACTTGGATGAGAGCATAGATCCGGCTGATTTCTATGAACCTTGAGCATTCTTTAGTTTTAGACTTTTGATTTTATTTCCTTTGAGAGACATATTTTAGTCTTTGATACTTTTGTGAGTTTATATTTTGGACCATTTTATTCTATGTGAAACTTGTTTTATTTTATATCCTAAATGCATGATTAGGATTTCACTTTATTGATAGATATTTATAATTTTCGCTTTTATTTTTTATCCTTTTAAGGCAAAATTTAATGCCTTGATCCATATGCTAAGTCAATTTACAGATTATGTGTATGTCTATTTATCGCCTTAACAAGCGTGCCGTGTCAGAATACGAAATTCTAGGCTCTCGAGATTGGGTAAGGATTCTGGGTCGTGACATTTTGATAGGATCTTTCCTTTACTTTGATTTTGTTTTAGGTTCAGTACTTTCGAAAAATGATAATGTATCTTTGTATTGGAGCTTAAATGGCATGAATCTTTTAATGTTTTATTTGAGAAAATTCTTTTACGTTATACTTCTGTTCTCGTTTGAAACTGTTACGATCAAGTCGTAAACCTTAACATGCCTGATCAGGTTAACGAAAATGAGAAGTTAAAACGACAACATTTAACTATTGTTTATGCAAACTACCTTGATAAATGAGATTAATCGTTTTCGCGATATTTTAAAAAAAAAATGCGTGACAATTTACATGAAAAGAAATGACTTAAGAACTTGAAATGCTTGAAACTGAATATGTGAGCGATGCGTGTCGCACACCCGACTCGGCGTCGCCGTTGGATTACGCGAGGTAGGAGAGGGGCATCACAGATTCACACCCCCTCATGGGCATGATTCTTTGGCTAACACATTTTCTAATGATGAACTGCAACTTGGGCAATTTAGATTGATCATACATCTGTGCCATATGTCGTAATAGTAAACCACACTCCAATGGTGTGAGATAAAAAAAATTAACTCAGTGGTGGAGGATGGTTTAAACACCATTTGGTGTTTAAATGTCGTTGAGAGCCATTATCCCTTATAGAAGTATGCTAATGACTAATAAACAAATGAAAAGAAAATTAAATGGAAAACAATGGAGACCAGCTTTTATTGTTGGAAGATGATGTCCGTTTATGTTTAAAATCCATATATGTTTAGGTGTGTTAGAAGTAATAGGTGGTGTTCCTCCAAATGGTGTTCATCCAATTGTAAGTTAGTGGAAGAGAAGTGTTATTGCCACAGCCTTTTTCTTACAGTCAAGCCAAGGATCAAAATTTTGGGTTTCATTTCGGTTTCGGAGGGGACCGAAACCGAAAATTTGAACTGAAATTTCGGCATTTGATTTTCAGCCGATAATTTGACTCCCATACAAAAATCTGACCGAAATTTCGATCCAAATTATCATTTCGGTGAGGACCAAAACCGATAATTTGGACTGAAATTTCGGTCATTTCGGCCGAAATTTTGATCCTTGAGTCAAACTACTGAAGCAACGCAGAAAATAAATTGCTTTGAATCATATGACCAAGATCATTTTTCGTCCTAATCTTCAGCACAATAGATCTTGAGATCATGCGCCTACCATCAAAAATCAAATCTTGATTCCACATGGCACACATTGCGGAATGTTATATATCATGAACCATGTTTGACGGTACTTCGTGATTGCATTCACTTGTTTTATGTATACCACATTGGATCAACATTTGATAGCATGATGATTGGTCCATGCATGATCTCAAAATATATTACGTAGAAGATTGAGACGAAATGATCTCAATCGTCTGATTCAAAGAAATCAACGGTCTTTTGCTTTGGTTAAGTGGTGTGGCAATAATATACATCATTATGAATTGTAGTTTTTAGTCCACCAAGAATTGGTAGGAGTTATGTTCAGGGAATATAAATTCGGCCTCGGCAAACCAATATATATCGGCGCTGATACGTATCATGTATCGCTAATATGGATCTAGATCCCCCGCGAGCGTACGTTACTGGTGGAGGTAGAAAGATGGGCCAACCGATACGTTTTGGATTTTGTGCGCTGTTTTTTCTGCAGCTTTCATGTGACGCGACAGTTGTCACAGGCTCATAGTTCCCTGCCAACATAGCCGAGCATAGTTAGGAAACTGGAAAGGGTACCACTATCCCCTATTTATTAAAAGCGCCCATGTCAGAGACCCTGCACACTACGTGAAAAAGCTAAAAAAATCACTGCCTTAAACAATGGTTTTTTCAAAAAACCACTGTCTTTGACAGCGATTTTTTTTCAAAAAACCACTGCCCTAAACAGTTGTAAAAAAAGGAGTGGTTTTGTTTTACCACTATACAAGACAGTGGTTTATGAAGTTCATAAACCTCTGTCTTGTATAGTGGTAAAAAATACCACTCCTTTTTTTACAACTGTTTAGGGCAGTAATTTTTTTATGCAAATTTTTAATATATATATATATATATATATATATATATTTTTTTTTTTTTTTTTTTTTTTTTAAATTACGTCAACAATTTTTTATGCAAATTTTTTTAAAATAATATTTTTTTTATGCTTTTTGTAATACTTTTTTTTAATGCAATTTTTTAATGCTTTAAAAAAAATTATATAAAGAAAAAAAGCTATTAATTTCATATTTCAACACATCCATTCAACTCAAATGCAAATCATTCAATGCCATTAATAAAAAAAATAGATGCCCAATTCTTTTATTCAAACAAAATATTGCATCTCAACCTATGGTCCAACCTTTCAAATCAACCAAATATTTTAAACTTTACATGCTCAATCCTTTTATTCAAACAAAAAAAAAAAAGAAAATAAAGAGAGTTAACAATCTAAGGACCCCATGACCTATTTTCATAATTAAAAAAATAAAAAATGTGCTTCGCCTCTCTTGCCAAGTATCCCCGTCCCCTAGTGATCCGTTTGAGGTGAGCTTCAAATCGGAAAGCTTCGCCTGAAATCAAAAGGAGAACATCATTAAAAGATCAACATCATGACTTGGTGACTTGATACACGCAAAGGGAGAAGTAAACTATATATATATAAACTTACATACAGCACTCAACGTTGGTTCCATGGTTGCAGAAAGGGCAGCTGAATCACATCCATGCTGAAGAGAGTGCAAATACTCCCGACATGTTAGGCCAAGTGCCAAGCGGCTTGGGATGAAGGCAATTGCAAATTCAATGCCCAAAGATTGCCTAGACGATAAACTTTGAATAGAGACTGAATTTTGGAAGTTCAGTACACTGTAATTTTACTTTTGTTTGCATTGCAGATAGACTGAATTTAGTAGGACTAACTTTCATATGAATTTTGGTCAAAGTCCTTGTAAATACAGTTTTTTGACAAATGTAAATTTGTTGAGTCCTTATTAGTTTGTATTGTAGATCAAGTTATCATTGAATAAGAAAAGCTGCTCTAATAAGAAACCACTTAAGGAGAAAAGCTAAACAGATTAAATGAACAAATTGAATAAAAGAGCTTTTCTCACCTCAAATCATTTTTTCAAAATGAAAATTGATGCTGATAACTGTTGGTTAGATCTGACAAGAAGCCCAGGGTTAGAAGGGAGACCCACACACAAGTGCGCATGCACGCACCTGAACCTGCACCTGCACCCACACCATGGGATTAGATCAAGAAAGTTCTAATCACCGATCATTCGCCCAACAATGGTGTGCGATTTCATGGACCCCACCGAGAGACATGATATATTGATATCCATCTCGGCCAAATCCCAAATCACAAGACATCTCTTCCAACACATCTTGTTTCAGCCAAGATTTTAAGCACAACCCTTTTGGGTAATCGGTAAACTGGTATTCATGATTCAATATAGGTGGCACTAACTCTAATCAACCCATGAACCCTCTTAAGACCCTTTCACCGCATCAGAATCCAGTTAACAAATTGGACCATGGAAATTAAAATAAACTCCATAAAATTATATAAAAAATTTGCTTACAGATTAATAACTAAGAAATCAATGACTTGTCGGTATGACTCTTTGCCACTACGTGCTCATCAGCCCAAAAGATATGCCATTACGCCCAATCCACTGTCTTATTATAAGGAGCTTTGTAAAGATTCCTGTTTCCAAACCATAGTCACCAAGTCAAGAATGATTAATTATTTGGTGAAGACAAAAAATGGGCAAATTTTGGAGAAAAATTGGGAAGAGATAATAGAATATTATGAACCGTAAGTGTAAGATCTTATACCCCATTGAGCTACCATTTCGACCAAAACTTGGATTAACGCCAAAGATTTACACAAAGGCCTTTTCGGCTAATAGTTTATGTCCACAGAGACAATTCAGCAAACACGTAGCAGCACTACTGATAATTGTAGAATTCAATTTAACTAAGAAGTAGTGTATCAACATGTTCAAAAATTACTTGAGACATCCTAATGGGATAGCAACTTGTTTGATAGAGATGAACCTAGGAGAAACAAAGGGTAAAAACAAAACATTATAGAGTTAAATGGTCACATTATTCAAGAGAACGCGACTAATGAAGTGAACTGACTGATAGAAACACTTGTTCTAATAGAAAAGTATGACTACAGGCACACATATACACGATCGCAATTGTACTTTTAGAAAAGCTCTCCACTATGGAGTAACTCTGTTCTTAACTCAAACCTTTCCACAACCAGGTTCAATTTAGAGGAGGAAACCGAGATAAGATGGAAGGCCTCCCGGTTTACTAATCTGATTCTCAGACTCCTCCCCACTCCAATCACTATACTTTAGCCAATCTTGCCCTCCTACCCTAACATGACTCATAATAGCAGCAGAGAAATTTTAAGTACAAGACTTGCTACAGAAAAATCATAAAATAGAGTATCATTAACAAACTAAAGAAGAGTTATGTAATCTCACATTCTCTATGCATAATGTACAACTTTGTAACATAATCCAATTTTCCCTTGCAATAATTGGCAACAAAGGATATCTCTTCTCAAACCCAATGATATACAAGAAACCATTGGAGGAGTTTCTCATGACAAGGGAGAAATCAACCATAGAAATGCAAGCAAGAATCCACTACCTCCACCAAAACTGTTCTTCCTAGACGATAGAGCAAGAACTCCAAATCTAGCTAATGGCAAGATTTCTCAATGTCAAGTTTACAAATAATTACCAGCTACCATTCTCTATCGACTAAGGTTAAAAACTCAAAAAAGTAACTATGACTCGGCTAAGCCAACTCTGTTTCAGTATCACCTAATACTGAGTTGACAAGCATGAGACTTATCAGAGGCATATGCCTTCAAAAGAAAAACTTGCCCAAGTCACATCATACTCAGCATAGTTGAGCCCCAATTTTATACTAGTTCATGTTTAGTACCATTCATATTTGAGGGCCAAGTTTTCTTTAATTTACGACCGTTTTTTCTTTTTCTTTTTTTAAATCTGGTTTCCTAGGTCATCCAGCCATTAAACAGGCCCAATTCTGCCTTTGTTCCTTGTACTGCATCACCTTCCCATCCATAAGTCATACCAACACTTAATTCTATCTACCAATCCCAATCAGAATATGATATTTTCTAAACTTTATGTGCTTATTGGGGTAATACATCCCAAAAGATGAACACATTCGTATTAGGCCAAATGCTCCCCATTTCTTATAATATCCCGAAAAATCACGTTAAACAGTGACCTCGAGATCTGTGCCTGACTGGTCATAGGTTTGACCATGTAAGAGTTCACATGTTGACGTTGGATAGGATGAACGGATGAGATGTGAGAAATTAAGGGAATGTGTGGAATGTGACGAGATCTGGAGTCACATACACCTACTTCTGGTGTATGTGCTTTGTACACAAGTTAGAGGGGAGATAAAAGGGTTTAATAACCCTAAAATCAATTGTTGGTTGTTGAGAGAGAGTAAAGAAGAGAGAGAGATGGAGGAGTAAAGAGAGGAGTTATTGCAGCTGTTTGGAAGGGGGGGGTTTCGAGCATTTAAGGTCAGATTCGAAACGAGGGATTCCGTTCAAGCCAAAAGCTGGAACCCTAGCCTTTCCAACCACTAGATCCAATCAATTTGAGATTTTTGAAAGTAAAATCCTTGTAAATTCAATGCATAGATTAAAAGGTTTAATGGTAGTTAGAAATAGCTAAAATTATAGGGAAAATGGCTTAGAAGAGAAAGGGAAATTGTTGGAAGAAGATTGGGAAGAACAGCCAAAAGGGGGCTGAATCTGGCAAATTCGATTAATCGAAATTGAGATTCGATTAATCGATTTTCGCCAAGAAGTTGAAAAGTCAAAGGACTCGAATTTGATTAATCGAATTGAGTTTCGATTAATCGACTTTGATTTTCGATTAATCGATTTTGGTGTCAATTAATCGACTGAGAACCTCCAGTGGACTCCAGTGGATGGAGGAAAAAAGACCTGTGGAAATCGACTAGTCGAAATGGGATTTCGATTAATCGATTTTGAAATTCGATTAATCGAATTGGGATCGATTAATCGATTTTGGGGATTCAATTACTCGAATTGAGAATCAAAAAGATAGAATAGAGAATTTCGACTAATCGAATGGGGATTCGATTAATCGAATGGGAATCTCGATTAATCGATTTTGGGAATCGATTAATCGACTTTGTGTTTCAATTAATCGATTTTGGGAATCGATTAATCGAACCAGATTCGATTAATCGACTATGGAGTTCGATTAATCGACTGTGCCAGTTTTTGTTGACTTTTGAGTTTGACTTTAAGATTCTTGGAGGGTCTTGGACCTTCTTGGCTACATCTTTAGTGATGTATTTCATATGATATGTGGTACCATAGGTGGTACGTGTGAACTTGGGCACAAGGAGCTACGTGGGACCTTGATGCATGATCAAACAGGGACTTGAGGTAGGGAACACCTTGAACATGTACTTTATTTTGCAAGAGCATGTATGTAGTGATATAGAATTTAATTCAAACTACTTTTATTTCTTAAGAGTTTGTGAAAAGTGTACGTGTGTGACATCTAAAAGAGTAATCATGATGAGCCATCCCCAGGGGATGAGGAAGTAAAGAAATAAGAGCATCAGGTGTGATGCAAGTGAATGGATACATCCCAGGGATGTATCCAAGATTGAATTATATCTAATAAAGCCTAACTGATATAAGATAGCACACTTACACGGTGAATAACTATATGTAAAGCACCTGATATTTTTATTATTTGAGGTTTGATAGGGTACCCCACCGACGTGGCGGGATACCCACGACTGACGCGGCAGGATATCCGTGACCTATACGGCGGCGAAATCGTAGGCCAGTGCGGAGGCTTATCCGTACACAATAAGCACACCCCAGGGCTATTGAGTTGAGATAAGTGAAACCCCGCCACCGATCCCCAGGAGAAAGGGGCTTGGGTACTAATTGTATTCCCAGGGAATACGTTTAAAACTATCTATATAGATGACGATGATGGGTATCTCATCGGGGCTCGATGCTATATTGCTCGGGGATTACTTAAGTTGAAAGGTTAAGTTTTGTTTTAGGCCTTTTCAGTATCATTCATGAATAATTAAAAGATATGAGTAAACTATCAGTAAAACATGATTCTTTTCAACGGTTTTTCATCAGTAACGGCATAGACACATCATGCACGGCATATCATGGAATATATGTGAGTTGTAATTTATATGTTTTGTTCCCTATTTAGCTAGGATGTAGCTCACCCTTTAGACTATACGTCGCAGGTCCACTATTAGCAGCTGTCGAGGCTTCAGGGGACGTTGACCCTGGTGAGTCTGACCCGGCACCCGGAGACGAGTTGGAGCCGCCTCCTGAGGACTTCTTCTAGAGGACTCCGTTGTGCAGCTTTGAGAGTGTTGTGAGATTATTAGTACAGCTTGGTATGTCAAGCCTGGTTTTTGGTTAAACAATGTAACTAAAGTTTGGGATCATTCTTTTGGGCGAACCATCTGTGATGATTAGCTATCATCGATGGTTCGGGTCGGTTCTCCATTCATGCAGAGACATGAAGGTAGAACTGTCTTTTGAGAAATAGTTAAATGATAATTAAACTCCCCAGCTTTATTTATTATTTTAGTTCATTTCATTGATTGATATACCAATGTTCCATGCATAGCTAAGGGGCACGGTCAAGATGATCATGCTGATGGAACGGGTTTCGGGGTGTCGAAATCCAGGCTGTCACATTTCTTCTTCAGTATATATTATTCTCAAATACGATAAATCATTTACAGATAGATTCCTAGTGGCATTAATATAGAAATAGAAAAAACAAGCTCTTAACAAGTGTTCACTTGTTTCAAATCCATTCTTTGTCACTCATATATCCTAGGCCAATGAACCATGTTAATATGCTATTAAATTAGTATTTTTTAATCATTATGACAAAAATTCCCTCCCAACATTTTACACGAAAGATTGTTTCTCCAGAAAAAAAAAAACAAATGTTTTCATTCCTGAAATCAGTACTGTGAAATCACTGTGGGTTTGTTAATACAAAAAAGAAGGCCATCAATATAATACCATCAATAAAGGCATAAATGAATCAACCATAAGATCTTGTAAGCAATGGCTTATTTTTGAACTTCCAAGTTTTATATTTATTTTCAGGAACTGGAGCTCCATCATTTGAAGCTTTATCAAGTGGAGCTAAATGTACACTTTTAGTAGATACAGATTAAATGGGGATAGGTTAAAAGGGGACATTTATCATTTGTCATCTATAATGGATATAATCATGACAGTCGGTTTAGCTTAAAGGGACGAGTTAAAGCGATTCAAAGGAAGCATACCTCTGCTTATGGAGCATAATATGGAGTGAATGTCGATACAACATGCACTCATGGTTGATCATCATCATCCCAAACTTTCAAACGGTCATCAATCACCATTGCCATCTTTGGATGACAAAATCCATCTTGGAAGACATTTAACAATGATTTCTTGGATCCTAACCAAATTCAAAAGCAATGAAAAGGAAGGTGAATGTTTAAACGAAAAGAATCCCTATTAGGAACTCTCTTTCATTAAGAAGAGCATCTACACATCGTGAAAATGAACTCAAAGAATCCAAAGGTAATTAACTATACAGTAAGAGTAGGGGTAGTTATACTTTGGCCCCATCATAATTAAATAGTATGGCATCCATTTATTTCAAAACTGCAAATAATAAAAATCTGAAGTCATATTTAAGTGACTTGAGTGCCCATCCCTAGCCATTTTGTGTTATTATTAAAAACATCTTTCCTTTTATGTTCCCTAAAAATTGACCTATTTTTTTATTAATTCAACATGCAATATCAGCAATGTAGCTGACTTTTAATTATTACAATTCACAATCATGTCCGAGATCATGTCTGAGAGGAAAACAGGATTTGAAGCTTTAAATGACCATTACACCAAGACTACAACTAAAACGTACTAAAAACTGAGTGGTTTCCGGAGTTATGGCCATTTACATTTCTTATCAGAGCTCTTGTTTCTCTAGAAGCAATATACCATACAAAACTGACATTTTCACAGAAAATCAAACCCTAAACCATAGGTTTAACTAATTCACTAATGGGTTTTACTTACATCGGAGCATTAAACAGCAACAACTACGTGTGGCAAAGAAAGAAAATGGGAAATAGTTTGTTTTTAAATATCTAAAAAAATGTCCCAATAAAAATGTGAAAATTCCAACCCTATTCTCAAATCTTGATTATGTCCCAAAGAAATATAACAAAGTATTTACATCGAACTGAGCATTGGATGTTTGGAGGGATTCAACCGCAATAACCTTCTTATAGAGGTAATGTTTAAGTTTAACCTGATTTAGAACCATAAAAGTAGTAGGGGTGGGGGCCATGGTCAGCCTGGATCCGACCCTATAGATTCTTCCCCTATACAAACCAGGTCAAATTTTGGTGAGGTAATGATTATGTCCGGATCTCAAGTCTCTTAAGAGGTCAAATTTTGGGTCAAAGGTTTGACTAGCCTGAGGTTTCAAGGACAGTTTTTACAATCATGTACCACTAATTGTTTTCTGATATTATTGGATGCACTCTAGATCATGGACAAATCAGTCATGAGCCTTACTTAGCCTTAATTTAATGATCTTGTGGCATGATTTGCCATAGTCACTATCCTATTTGCTAAAACATTTTTATAACATAAGTTTGCACCACTCAATCTAACCACTTAGGGCCATCCGATCAAATCGGTGATTGGCCATTACTTTATTTGTAAAATCCCTTAATTAATTGCACATGACAACCATTATTTTTCATTTGAGCAATATGCATTATTTCATTTTGTGTAAAAATCTTAGCTATTGCAAGAGATCACTAACTAGTCCCTAATTAATGCATCTTAACCATGTAAAATTTTGCTCAAAAATCAAAAGAATCTGATCTAAATCAGCTAAGTCTACTACATAGATAGAAGAGAGTCTTGACTTTCATGTTCAACCTGATCTGCAGTCCAACTCGTTGAACCGGATTTCATGTTCAACCAGATCTGCAGTCCTTAGATAAAAGAGAGTCTTCACTTTTACTATTTCCATTTTTATAGGATGACATTTAGTCAAGATCCTCCTATATCAAAGGGCCACAAATCTGGTTGAAACTATGATGCTCTGATTTTTGCATTTACAAATGCCTAAAAATGAAAAAAAAAATGTAAAATAAAATAAAACAAATTCCAAACAAATTGCAAACAAATTTTACAAATTCAAAATCTACTTGATCTAAATCAAAATCAAAATTCGTTCACTCACAAATCAAAATTCGTTCACTCACAAATCAAAATTTGAAATCAACTTGGAATCTGAATCGAAATCATAATCGAAATGCAGCTTGAATGGAAATCGAAATTGAACCATACCTTAGATCTGAACTTTGTATGACTCAAACCTTAGATCTGAACTTTTTTGGATCTGATTCAAACTGCTAGGGCACCAAAATCAAGATCATTCGAGCATCACATTCGCCTAAATTCACTTACATCCGATTCAAGCAATTAGAGCATGCCAGATTTTTCGATTTCTTCCAACAAATCTGAAATGAAGTTGAGATTAGAGAGGAAAATTGGGAGATCGATTAGGGATTCACGATTTCAAAGACGGGAGAAAACAACGGAGAAAGGTTTTCTCTTGGGTTTTTTTCTTGGAGATCAGAGCGAGCGAACGGGACTGAGTTTCTCGCGAGGTAGAAGTGAATAAATTTGTTGGTGTTGCCTATTTATTGGGCAAGGCAGAGTTAGGGTATTTGCAGCCGCCAAAAACATAAGACTTATATTTGACCGTATACTAAAGACCAAACTGATCTCTTCGAGACGGCTTGATGGGGTCTCTATTGGTGTCATTGATACTTTTTGAGACAGTTTTTCAGGTAGTCTCTAATGCATCCACTTGCCTATACATAAAGTGAATCGACTATATATGTTATTTTATATAGGGAGACTTATAGGGAGACTGCTGTAGCAGTCTCTAATAAAAGGATTCGAGACGGCCTTTGAAGTGGTCGTCTCTAATAAATGGTTATTGGAGACAGTTTAGAAAAGCCGTCTCCAATAACGGTCTTCAAAAGTCCTTTTTTTTGTAGTGATGCCATCGCTCTGGCCACTATATACTCCTATCCTTCAAGAACAACAATTATCCCCTATCCCATTAATTTCTCAAGTAACACCAACTCTCATAGAGTCTCCTTATATACTACTAGCCGAAAAATGAAGAGAACATAATTCTAAGAGGCTTGACCATGAACCAAAGATTAACCAAAACATCTCGAGAGATTCCCTGAAAAGTGGATAACAATAATTCCCACATGGGTTTATCAGTGCTTCTATTTCCTTTTCTTAGATTCACTAACAGTGACTAGGAATGATAATCCAGGTAGTGAGTGATTAGGAGTGATATTCCAAGAAGTCGTGATCATAAAAATTTGACTGGCTATAACCTCGAGTTTCTGAATAAACTAGGGTATATATAGAATCAATTGTCAATTCTACCAAAGTTGTAACAATTATAGAGACGTGTTACAAAAAATAAATAGAAATGCCTATGTCTCACTCTAGAAAAAGGCATGAGTATTAAAAAAACACAAATATTTGGGAGGGCGTTATTTGGTGGGCAAAAATTTGTGGCAGTGACCACAATAAAGCCAGGGAGGCACCATTTTGGGTCATTTACACACCTAATCTCATAACAAAACCACAACTCAACCCATTGTCGAAGAGGGCAGTGCTCATTGCTGCTGTATTAGTCCCATAACCTTGACTATAGAGATTCCCATACCCACAAGCACCACCTAAAACACAAGAAACATGAACAAAACACCATTATATCAAAAGGATCACCTCTAAAATGGTCCTAGAGTACATGATGAGAACAAAAAGTGCATACCCATAGTCCCTGAAGCATCACCACCTCCAGCTGAATACTGGTATTTTTTGCAGTTTTATGATTTCAGATTTTGATCTCATAATTGTGAGTGTTGCAGACTGTGTTTCTGTACATTAGAATTAACTTTAAAGTAGTTCTTCACCTACTTATCTGAATTAAATAATCATTGGTTGCGGACTAATTCAGCGTCACTCAAAGATGCTTTTGGAAAGTGTATTCCACTTTAAGGTCAAAATATGTGATAAAATGTGATTTTGGGAAGACTCGTGGCTTGGCGAATTATGTTGTATTCTCTCCTTGCTACTTAGGCTTGCTCATAGCAAAAATGTGTTGATATCACATATGGTTGATGTGGCTGTTGACCAAGATGTTTGGAATGTGCATATGTGCGACAACTTGAGGGAGGAGGAATCATATTGCTATATGTTTTTTTGGTGACTCTCCATGAATTTCGAACCAATTGGAGTGAGGGATGCAGAATCTGTCTTTGGGAAGAAAGGGATGCTTACGATTAGTTTGTACCCCTTATTGGGCGGCATTGGACCCACTTATGCATGGTGGGGACTTTCCTTAGAAATCTCCTTTTTTGCTGGTTGGTAGCATGAGAATTCCTTACAGTAAGTCATGGCCTTTACTTTATCAATCGATGATCTAGGTATTATTTCAGGGGAAGAATTGATGGACCACCTCCTTCACTGCCTGGTCATATTTATGGTATGGCTGCATTTGCTGACAACCTTCAGAATTCCTTAGTGCTTCACAATGATTTATGCCAAACTGTTTGGTATCAAAACTCGGCCAATATCGATCGTGCCGATGACAGATATTGGTTTCGCCGAGAACAAATACCGATAGCAGCCCGATGTACTAGTATCAGTATTGGTATCGTATCGAATACTGCCTTGGTGTCGTCCGATACAATCAATTTTTTATTTTGCCTTCTTTTCTTCTTTTTTCTAAAGGAAAAGGAGTTTCAGCATCGGTGATACTATATCGGTACCGGTCGATATGTATTGGTCCAAGATTGGACCAATACCCGATACAGAATCCGATTTTTAAAAATAAAAACAGGTCGAAACCCCAGAGTTTTCAAAACATAAATGCACTTCAAACCCTAACTTCTCTACATATAAAATCAAAAAATAAAACCCAAAAACATAGCTGAAATGAACAAATAGGTTAAAAATAGCTTTAAATGCGACTAAAGAAGAAAAAAATCTAACAAAAACTGAGTCCAAAACCCTAGCGATTTTTAAACACGCATGCACATCAACGAATCAAACATATATTTAACGAATCATGAATCAAACCAAAAATTGGAAAATCAACGAATCAGCGAATCAAACAAAAAATTGAAAAAATTGGAAAATTAACGAATCAACCAATCCATCTCAAATCCTACTCAAAATCAACCAAAATGTAACCAAAAACCATATAATATACCTAGATCTGCATTCACCAGCTTCTAATCCAGCTCAAATCCTCTGCTCCACAAGATTAAAACCATATAACATACCTAGATCAGTATTCACCGGTTCTCGATCCATCAGAAAATGATCGGTTGATCGAAGCTGCCTAGAGTAGCTCCTGGAGACCACGGAACAAGCAGGAAAACGACAGAGAGGCTAGGGCTTGCCGATCGAGAGAGAGAGAGAGGCTAGAGTTTCGAAGAGAAAAAAGAAAGGGTTGTGAGAAAGGTATCTTCTGTTTATAAATAGGGGAAAAGGGCAGGGGAGGGGAAGGGGGGGTGTGTTTTGTGTCGGGCCCGATGATTAGGAGTATAATAATTTATTAAACCACTGATTTAACTTAAAAAAAAAGCTATTTTAGGCACTGGTGCCCGATGATTAGGAATATAATAATTTACTAAACCACTGATTTAACTTTAAAAAAAAACTATTTTAGGCAGTGGTATATTGCACCACTTTTTAAAGTCGTGGTTTATTTTATACTGCTATAGTGGTTTTTTCTCTATTCTGACGTAGTGGCAAAACCACTCATTGAATCAGATTAGATGATGGAGGTCGTGTTTCACCCTGATATTCGACACAATTGATCTTGAAATCACAAAACACCTATCAAACGACAGACTTTTTATTTCAGGTGTCACAGATCCACAAAAAATCACCATGAATCATATGGCACGCATCACTCTCAAACATAATTTTAAAGAATTGTTTTGGAATATGTGACTCATGGAATCATAAACTAACTGTGTTATAGGTGCACCATGATCTCAAGATCTATTGTGTAGATGATCGGGATGAAAATCGGCCTCTATCATATGATCCGATGCAATCAATGATTTTTCGGAATGTGGGCGCTTTCAATAAACGGGTGGGCACTAACAGAGGTTCCCATTAGGAAATGGGATTCTGCTGTTGTGCTGTCAAGGACACGAGCACTTTTTGTGCTTTAATGTCACATCAACGCTCCTTTTGTCCTTCCAAATCAAATTTTCTAGATTACCAATGATGTGTACACTATCTTTTATCTTTTTCACATTTAAAAAAGGGAAATTTGTATTTTCGGCCCTATAATTTTGCTTATTTGCAAAAACGGCCCTATAGTTTCATTCCTTGCAGAATAGGCCCGCTCCAAGCCAAGCCGTTTCCACGTCACCGCCCACTTGCCAAGTCAGCATGGATTCCAAGCGTCACCACAGTAGGGTAGTGTCGCGCTACAACACTGCCACATCAGAAGTGCCAATATTTAAAAAAACAAGAAACTATTTAAACTGTAGAACGACTATTCACTTTCCACTTTTCACTTTCCAATTTTACCTTCCAGAAGAGAACAGGGCAATTACTGCTTTCAAGGTAAATTTTTTTTTTTTTCTAGATTTATTTTTAGGTGTTCCGCTATCCTTGAGTAGCGTACCACTATCTCGAGATAACGGACTGCTATCCTGGGATAGCGGTCCGCTATCCCGAGATAGCGGTCCACTATCTCGGGATAGCGCAACGCTACTCCAGGATAGCGAAACGTCATCCTAGGATAGCGATATGCTATAAGCTATTTATTATTTATTTATTTTAATTATTAACTAAATTATGTTTATATATGTTCTATGCAGTTCCTTTCACACATACTAAGATGTCAAAGTCGAAGCCGTCAAAGCCCTTTGGAAAGTGTACAGGTATTAGTGTTAGAAAATTTTACATGCATTGCAATGAAGAGAGGAAGAGGATACTGGATGAATCAATTTTTGGTCATCTGTTTAGGATGTCTGAGAAATTAATCTTTATTGGAAACTTAATTGAGGCAATTTTAAGCTTTTGAGTGAAAGATTACATGTTTAAGGTGAAGAATACCAAGTTAGTTTTGCAAGAGGCCGATATATCATTGATTTTAGGATTAAATATGGTAGAAAATTTTGAAGAAAATGAGTCTGAGGAAAAGACTATAAGAGAAGAGGAAACCATTATGTACAAATTCTTTAGGGAACAGCCGACTAGAAGATCTCGTCTCGAAGAAGTCATAGATAGTGCCCATCTTTCCGAAGATAAATTTTTGAAATTATCGTTGTTGTTTCTTGTATGCTTTTTTCTACTTCCGAACACATATCAGGAAGTTGATAGTAAATATTTAAAGTTAGTTGATAACTTAGAATGCTTCAACCAATATTCGTGGGAGCTTGAGGTTTATAATAATTTAGTTGATTGCATAAAAAAAGTGATTGAGAGAAGAGAATCGGCAAAAGTCTCAAAAAAAGGACAATACAACATATACGGTTGCACTATAGCGTTACAGATATGGTCGTTTGAGCACTTTCCTGGAATCGACACTCCTTGTACACAAATGAAAACTCCATTTCCGGGGCTAGTGAAATGGGAAGCTCTAAAAGTCAGCCGTACTCCAAATTATTACAGAGAAAAAATTCTTACATCTCCGATAATTATCGAACTTCATTATGAGAAATACGAACTACAATATCTATCAGGTTAATAATTCTTCAGTCATAGGGAGAGAGAAAGGGAACGGTTAGTTGAAGAACCGAGAAAAAAAAGGGATTACCCTACCGAAAAAAGAGAATACTCATCAAAAGAAAAAGAGATAAGTGAAGAATATGATGAAGATAATGATGACAACGATGAATCTAACAGTGATGATAATAACGAATACAAATTCGTATTACGTCAACAGAAAGAATTAAAGGGGAAGCCAACAATTAGAGAACAACCGGCTAGACATCCTGAGCTCCTAAATGAAATTAAGGAGCTTAGAAAAGAATGTTCATCCCTATGCAATGCTGTAAAAGAAATGAAGGGCTATTTCAAACGTGCTCTCACTGTGTTAAAAGGGCAGGCATTCACAATTTGTGACGACCCGACTTTTCCAATCCTTAAGGTATAGGAAAGGCTGGTTCATCATCTTATTGATTTCTCAATAAGCCGTATTTCAAACAAAGCCGGCAGCATAAGCATAGATCTAAATAGAAGCAAAGCTAATAAAACAAGAACAAAAGCTTAAAAGCTTTAACAAAAAATATCACCAAGAGGAACCAGAAAGAACCACCAGTGTTGGCCAATCCAAACACCTAAACAATGGTTCCTATTGATGGTTCCTCAAGTGATATCCAAAAAGACAAAACAATGGCCTAGGGCCCAATATTCAAAAAGATTCTAATCCAAAAGTACCAAAATGACTAATCTCGATCAAGGAAGGAACTCCTCTGCTGGGGTCTCCAACTCCTCCTCAGCAATGTAGTCAAAGTTCTCCAAATCACGATCGTCAGATCCTAAGGCAGTGTTAGCACCTGTGACGTATAGTCGGGGTATGAGCTTCATCCAAGCTCAGTAGGAAAAAAAACTAATAATATGCTTATCATAACATCAAACACATATCTTATGGCATAACGTACACAAAGTTGTTTTGAACACATGCAGAGAGGTGATTTCATAACCTTAACATACATATGCAATGCTAATGGAATCATGAACATGCTCACATTTCTATTCCGACATAAGAAAGAAGAAAAACTTAAAAGTGTTTACTTAAAGTACTAGAATGAGGAACTATAGCCTCAAGCCCCCGATGGAATACCCACCATCGTCACTCACATGAGCCATTTGCACATAAATCCAAGGTCCCGTAGAGTTGGACACTTAGCCGAACATAATTACCGTTATACGGTAGGAATCACAAAGTACATATCACAAAGGGTGTACGGATTGGCGTCATTGCATCGTCACGGATATCCTGCAGCGTCGATCGGTTATAGTATTCACATAACCTTAAATCCAAAAGTGCATACATATAGTTTATCGCCGTGTGAAGTGATAATTATAATTTACATCAGAAGTCGGAACAAAGTGTGAAAGTCTCTTATACACATATCAAATGAATCTCGAGGATTCCATAAGTCTCACATGTTTCCAAGTCATACATAAACACATACCTCATTTCTTCAAAATCATAAACGAAAATCACAAAATAGGATCGAAGAACGTATCATAACATAACACACATGTTTATGAAATAATGCACATGATATCAAGTTTTCCCACCTTAGTTTAGAGTCGAGCATATCAGAGGCAAAGTAAAAGCTCACTCGACGATCTCCAATCTTTAATCTACATTATAAACATTCATGTATACACATGTTACCGACTAATTATCATATAAGCCAAAGTTTCTAAAATTTTCTCACAGTTAGACGAAACAGGCAAGTTTAAGGTAACATTGACTCATGTAAAAACTTGTCCCTACTTCACCCTAATTTTTTACCTTTATAACATTCGATTCATAAATTGGTCAATTCATGAAAGTTATAGGGCTCGTTGTCTTCTTTCCAACGCTTCAAATATCGCATTACGCTGAGTTCGGAATAAAAAGTTATGACCAAACTACCAAAGCAGTGTTGGACCAAATTCGACCATCGAATTCAAATTCGACCATCGAATTTCCCAAAAATGCATCAGGCTTAAAAACCCAAATTCGACCCTCGAATTAAAATTCGATGGTCAAATTTCAAATTCGACCATCGAATTGAAATTCGACCCTCGAATTTCTCGGGTTCAGAACCCTTCATGTTGCTTTCTTGGTCTATTTTTCCCCTCAAATCTTGTCGGATTCACTCTATTTTTGCACACACACATACACTAAACTAAAATAAGATTTATTCTACAATCTCAACCATTAAAATCAAAAGAAAAACTAACCTTTTTGCCGATTAATCCCACAGCTTTAAGAAATAATGCCGAAGAGGGTTTTGAAGCAAAATCGTCGGATTTCTTCAACGATTGATCTCCATCTCTTCAAAACACAAACGAAGATCGTGAGATGATCAAGCGTCCTGGCGTTGAAAAGGTGCAGTGTGTGGAGCTTGTAGGTGATTGCACAATCGAAATACCGCAAGGGTTTCAAAGGTGACGATGCTCAAATAGGTTGGGTCGGTTCTCTCAACTCTCACTCCCTTTCTCTCTCTACAAAAATTTCAAATGGCAAAGCTTAGCCATTAAGCAACCAACCTCCTCTCTCTCATAACCGAATGAAAAACTAACTAAATATCAAGGATATTTAGTTGCAATTTCTATCTTCTTATCTTAAGGTTGGGTTTGGTGTTGAGCGCACATAAGTCGGTGCACGGCTTTCACACTAACTGCCCAATCACACTCTGAACTCTAATCCTTCCACTCAAAGCTCACCAAATATTATTTAATGACTTATTATTAAATAAAACCATGGCGACATTGGTCACCGTGCCAGACTTGGGCACGAAATCAGTCAAACTCGGATTCAAAAATATCGGGATATTACATTCTCCCCTCCTTAGGAATTTTCGTCCTCGAAAATGGTGAAGACAAACGAAACAAAGTGCGAAAGAAACCCATCCAAACCTTTCAGGCGAAACAGAATCGAAAATACAAAATTAAAACAAAAAATATATGGGCCACAGTGCGATGGCCTCACAGGGCACGCAAGTCAAGGGATGAGATTCGTAGTAACCTGGATGTACTGCATGTGGCACCCAAAGGGCCATAGTGGATTGCATCCGTACATGGATGCCTACACCCCGAGTGTCACGTACCGGGAAACAACATCTCCGTGACTCATGGTGTACAAATCAAAACAAAAAGGACACAAAATAGGTGATTTAAGTGAGAGGGTCGAGTAAATCGAATCACAAAACCAGATAAATACCAAAACAGAATGCAAAAAAACCAAAGGCACAACCATAAGTGAAGAAAAAGAACAACCATGGATGAAAGCACATGCTCAGATATCAAAGTCCATAAGTTCACAACCAAACAAAGATGGCTATAAACTACATGAGCATCCATAGATCGAATAGTACATAGCGAAACAAAATGGAGCTTAGCGCTCCATACCACAAAACAAAAGTTTATAAGAAATAGCAAAAGATAGAATCATAAGGTTCGAGAGCATCCATAAAAATAAATGCAAGCCATGAACAGGACAACAAAAAGAACATAACAGCACAGAGGCTGATCTAGTCCTCCCCCGCAGCAACCTGATCAGCCTATTCTTGGTCATCGTCCCCATCATCAGCGTCGGCATCATCCGAACCAACAACACCCTCATCGGTAGGCATGCTGGGACCTGCACCTGATGTCGACGGGTGGTGAACGGAGGCTCGAATGTCGGCCATGTACGTGGTATAATCTGTGGGGAATACATGCTGCATGAGATACGTCAGAGCCCCGCCATGAACCTCCAACTCCCGACGCATGGAGCTGGTATGATGTGTGAGCTCTTGAATCGGCTGGCTCATAGAAGTCATCTTGCGAGTAAACTTTGACAGCGTGAGTACGTCGCTATGTGGGGGCTGATCGGGTGCAGGAACATCAGTTTCTGGGGCAACGTGCATTGGATCTTTGTCCTCATCTTCCTCATCGGGAACTACCACGCCCTTGGGAGCCTTAAGAAGTCGATTGTATGTCTGACTCCAAATAATGAGTTTATACAATTTTAGACCATCCATGGACTTCAGCTCAGTAGGGGGAATCTCATAAGCTGGGCCCGCACGATAATTTTCGATCATAACTGAAATCAAACGAGCATATGGAATGCCCTTTTTCGGTTTCTTCACTTGCTTGCCCATCTTTTCACGAGCTTTAATAATCCCCTTAAATATGATTGTGGGGGCACTAAACCAACGCTCCTTAAAAGCAGCGAATAAAAGTTGTTGGATGGGACCCCGACGCTCAGATCGGTGTCCGAATGGGTAAAGGGTTGCTTGGAAAATCATGTCGAAGACCCACATGGAGTTGGGCATGTGTGAAAGGGCGATAGAATGGCCAGACCCATGACGACCTTGGGTCATTTGCTTGATAACCTCTTTAACAGGAACAGATTTAGGGAAAGGAGGACCCAAACCCATATTCGATGAATGTGTAAGTGGGCAACGCATTGCGATGGCAATGTCCTCTAGGTCGAAGGCGTAGTCACGCCCATCAATTGAGGTATAACTTTTTTTTTTTTTTTTTTTTTGTCCATCGTCCTTACACATGCGCTGATAAAACAAACGCACAAGACGGGGGTAGAAGTGGTCACTAAAGGCGGTACATAACGAGGTTAATTGGGCTTTCTCTAAATACTCCGATGCCGACTGAGTGGTCGGCTGTTGATCAAACAGTTCAGGGTGAAAAACCCACTTTCGATGTGAGCCTTTAATGCTCCAAAACTCATTCGATTGCTCCCAAATTTGAGGGGTATAGGTTGTGCAGGCTGAACAGGGGTTGGAGTCGGCCATGGTGGTGGTTGAGCTGACTATGAAGGTTGGCGTGAAGAGCCAGCTCTAGAAGCTGGTCTTTTGGATGTAGGAACCCGTGTGGTCGTTTGTTTCTTAGGTCCCACAAATCAAAGAAGACAAAAACCCAAACTATGCAAGAAAATGAGGCACCAAAACACAAAATAATGAGGGTTTTACCTCTTGAAATGCCTCCAATGTGGTCTCCAATGCAAGAAATCCAAGCCCCTTGTGCAATCAGAGTGAAATCCCCTTGAATCCAGCCAAGAACATCAAGAAAAGGCCCAAAACTCGAAAACCCCGAGCCTTTACTTTGTTTGCAAACGCCCGAAATGCCAAACCCCAAAACAGACCCCACTTAAGTCGAAAAAAAATTCGACCCTCGATTTTCTCGAGTTCTATTTTCCTCCAAAATTCAAAAATTTTAAAATGAGGATCCATTCTTTGGGTCCAAATCGACCTCCTTAGAGCCCAGTTTAGTGCAATTATGGAATGCGACATCTCTGGCATCACATAGAGCCAATTTTAACTTAGAAAAACAATTAAATGAATTAACTATAAAAGGCCCTATTAATTCCACCAGCAATTTAGGGAGTAACATCCCTGGTTTTGGTCAAAGGCCCAAAATTTTTTCGATTTTCCATAAAGTAGGTATGTTTAAACAGGCACAAATTTAATATACATTGGACCGCCAAAATTACTGCCAAAATTTTATATATATATAAAGCAAGTAAGTACATTACAAAAGTCTAAATACAAGACCTCCCTTATGCATTGTTTAAATAAAATCAATCAAAAAGATGCGGAAATTGTTCTCGGAGCTCAGCTTCGTGCTCCCAGGTGGCTTCCTCTGGTATATGATTCCTCAATCTGACGAGAACCAAAGGAATCCTCTTAGTGCGTAGGATCTGTTCCTTGCGATCCAAGATCTAAACCAGGTCCTCAATCACCGTCAAACCATCCCGAAGATCGATGGGTTGGTAATCAAGCACGTGAGTCGGTCGGCAGATGTATTCAAGCAAAGATGGATACATGGAAGACGCGTTATGCATGCTCGACAATTGCGGTCAGAAGCGCCATCTGTATGCAACCTCTCCGACTCGGCCTAATATCTCAAAAGGCCCAACGTACCGAGGACTTAGTTTCCCTCTTTTTCCAAATCGCATAACACCCTTCGTAGGCGAGATTCGAACAAACACATTGTTGCCGACCTGAAAATCCACATGTCTCCGCTTGAGATCGGCATAGATTTTCTAATGACTCTGAGCTACTCGTAGTCGCTCGCGTATCAACCGAACCATCTCGATAGTGCGCTCAACTATCTCAGGTCCAATAATGAGCTTCTCATCCACGTCTTCCCAGTTTAATGGCGATCTGCACCTCCGTCCATATAAAGCCTCGAACGGTGCCATACCGATACTAGCTTGGAAACTATTGTTGTAAGTGAACTCGATCAGAGGTAAGTGTTGGTCCCATCTGCTCGAATGGAGAAATCCTTCTTGCTTTCATGAAGCACATCTCCCCTAATCGCCATCAGCTCATCGTCTGTCATCTGAAGCTTCCTGATATTCTCGAAGAGCGTAGGACGTAGTACAAGTGTAGCCATCAATGCTCTCGAGCCTTTCACATCAAACCGTGAGCTGCCCAAAGCCATATCTTCCAAAAGCTTCCATCTCTGTATTCAGCTGACAAGATGTGATAACTGCACTGAAGACTTCCTACTAAGAGCATCAACAACTACGTTTGCCTTTCCCGGATAGTACTGAATCGAGCAATCGTAGTCCTTCAAGAATTCCATCCATCGTCGCTGCCTCATATTCAAGTCCTTCTGAGTGAATAGGTACTTGAGACTTTTGTGATCGGTGAATATATCAAATATCTCACCGTAGAAGTAATGTCTCCAGATCTTCAAGGTGAATATAACGGCTGCTAACTCGAGATCATGCATCAGATAATTTCTCTCATGGTCTTTCAATTGCCTAGAACTATAAGCAATGACTCACTCATTTTGATTAAGCACACAGCCTAATCCCCTTGATTTTGCCCAAGAAGGAAGAAAATCCAAAGAAACCTTAAAAACCCTATCAGTGACCATACAAAATTTGACCTTCGAATGTTAAATTCGAGGTTCAAATTTTACAGTAACTGTGTACTTCAAAATTTTTCCAAAATTAAATTTTTTTTTTTTTTAAAGTTGGTCTTTATTCCATATCGACCTTTTCAAAGCCCGAACATATTTAATGCTAATCCCAGGCTCAGCCGTAGGGGTAACACCTATAATCTGCTATTATAAGTCATCAACCAAGCTAGACATGGCCCGATTGATCTCATGTCATTTAGCTAAAGTAAACACAAACATGTAGGTACAATTTTCCAAAATTTGTATACCTGTATGAACTAGAATTATATATTGCAAGCCCAAAATCTTTATCAGAGATTCAACTCTAATAGCTGATATAAAAGGTGCTACCCTAGTCTTCACTCCGTAAAATCGAAATGACTTTCCCATAGGAGGACGAAAAGTTACTACTTTCCTCAGGCAATCAACGCTTGCATGGTAAGTGGATAGCCAATCCATTCCAGATTACACGTCCACGTCAAAACCCGCCGTATTCAATAATATCAAATCTGCCCTAGTCTCAAGATCCTCCACGCGAATGATGACTGATTTGTTCATGGTGTCGGTCTTCACTAAACTACCCGTAGGAACTGTCACCACTAATATAAAGTCTAATGTCTCAGGTGTAATGCCCAAACGTGTTGAGAACATCGGGATAATAAAGGAGTGAGTAGACCCAGGGTCGATTAATACTCATGCCTCAGTTTCACATATGCCAACACTCTAATACAAGTGTAAAGTATTCAGGTTTTATGCCTATGTTTTCATTTAAGTGTATATAAGATAGGATTATGATATTACCCAAAATGTCACAATAGCATATAACTTCTAAGAACATTCATCACATGAGAATAAGGTAAACTCTCAACAATCAAAAATGGATTATACCTTGGATGACTTCATTCGTTGGTTGAGCATCGTGTGATGTTGATGGTCCCGGAATAGATGTTGAATCCATATTCCTTTGATCCGGCTCTGGGCAATCCTTCACCAGATGTCCCTTCTGACCACATCTAAAGCATGCCCCCAAGGCAAGCCTGCATTTCTCCATCCTATGCTTCTTTCCGCATCTTGTGCGCATATCAATCGGTACAAATGAAGAGATACGTAAGGCTTGTCGTACTACGGATGCTCTAGTTGTTGCCGATGTTGTCGTCTCTCTCTCCAATTCAAGACAGTCTCTTATCAGATGTCCAATGCGTCCACACCTAAAACACGCACCTGTGATCCTTCTACACATCTCTATCTTGTGCAGCTTACCACTCCGTGAGCATAACTCAACCTGTGTGGATGGAGAGGTGTGCGCAGTGTCTCGCAATAACGTCGTGAGCAGAGCAGTTTGTTGGGCCATCATTTTCACCATTGTCGCCAGCAGCTGCTTAGTTTGCTCGCGATCATTATCGTCAGTGCGTACAGTTTTGGCTCTTTTGAGAGGCGCCATATCGATCTGTCAAAATGAAACAAAGGTTTCAATTAACAGATGGTCTCAATGTCCTGACAGAACTCTAACACTCATAGCCTATGTTTAGACAGACCTAATGTCATTTCCTACTTAGAGCTATGGCTCACAGTCTCCCATAAGACCTAAAGCCTAAGCTCTGATACCAACTGTGACGACCCAACTTTTCCAATCCTTAAGGTATAGGAAAGGCCGGTTCATCATCTTATTGATTTCTCAATAAGCCGTATTTCAAACAAAGCCGGCAGCATAAGCATAGATCTAAATAGAAGCAAAGCTAATAGAACAAGAACAAAAGCTTAAAAGCTTTAACAAAAAATATCACCAAGAGGAACCAGAAAGAACCACCAGTGTTAGCCAATCCAAACACCTAAACAATGGTTCCTATTGATGGTTCCTCAAGTGATATCCAAAAAGACAAAACAATGGCCTAAGGCCTAATATTAAAAAAGATTCTAATCCAAAAGTACCAAAATGACTAATCTCGATCAAGGAAGGAACTCCTCTGCTGGGGTCTCCAACTCTTCCTCAGCAATGTAGTCAGAGTTCTCCAAATCACGATCGTCAGATCCTAAGGCAGTGTCAGCACCTGTGACGTATAGTCGGGGTATGAGCTTCATCCAAGCTCAGTAGGAAAAAAAACTAATAACATGCTTATCATAACATCAAACACATATCTTATGGCATAACGTACACAAAGTTGTTTTGAACACATGCAGAGAGGTGATTTCATAACCTTAACATACATATGCAATGCTAATGGAATCATGAACATGCTCACATTTCTATTCCGACATAAGAAAGAAGAAAAACTTAAAAGTGTTTACTTAAAGTACTAGAATGAGGAACTATAGCCTTAAGCCCCCGATGGAATACCCACCATCGTCACTCACATGAGTCATTTGCACATAAATCCAAGGTCTCGTAGAGTTGGACACTTGGCCGAACATAATTACCGTTATACGGTAGGAATCACAAAGTACATATCACAAAGGGTGTACGGATTGGCCGCCGTATCGGTCACGGATATCCTGCCGCGTCAGTCATGGTTATATCGCCGCGTCGGTCGGGTATTCACATAACCTTAACTCCAAAAGTGCATACATATAGCTTATCGTCGTGTGAAGTGATAATTATAATTTACATCAGAAGTCGGAACAAAGTGTGAAAGTCTCTTATACACATATCAAATGAATCTCGAGGATTCCATAAGTCTCACATGTTTCCAAGTCATACATAAACACATGCCTCATTTCTTCAAAATCATAAACGGAAATTACAAAATAGGATCGAAGAACGTATCATAACATAACACACATGTTTATGAAATAATGCACATGATATCAAGTTTTCTCTACCTTAGTTTAGAGTCAAGCATATCAGAGGCAAAGTAAAAGCTCACTCGACGATCTCCAATCTTTAATCTATATTACAAACATTCATGTATACACATGTTACCGACTAATTATCATATAAGCCAAAGTTTCTAAAATTTTCTCACAGTTAGACGAAACAGGCAAGTTTAAGGTAACATTGACTCATGTAAAAACTTGTCCCTACTTCACCCTAATTTTTGACCTTTATAACATTCGATTCATAAATTGGTCAATTCATGAAAGTTATAGGGCTCGTTGTCTTCTTTCCAACGCTTCAAAAATCGCATTAATCCAAGTTCGGAATAAAACGTTATGACCGAAATATCAAAGTAGTGTTGGACCAAATTCGACCATCGAATTCAAATTCGACCATCGAATTTCCCAAAAATGCATCAGGCTTAAAAACCCAAATTCGACCATCGAATTGAAATTCGACCCTCGAATTTCTCGGGTTCAGAACCCTTCATGTTGCTTTCTTGGTCTATTTTTCCCCTCAAATCTTGTCGGATTCGCTCTATTTTTGCACACACACATACACTAAACTAAAATAAGATTTATTCTACAATCTCAACCATTAAAATCAAAAGAAAAACTAACCTTTTTGCCGATTAATCCCACAACTTTAAGAAATAATGCCGAAGAGGGTTTTGAAGCAAAATCGTCGGATTTCTTCAACGATTGATCTCCATCTCTTCAAAACACAAACGAAGATCGTGAGATGATCAGCGTCACAAGCGTTGCGAAAGGTACGGAGTGTGTGGAGCTTGTAGGTGATTGCACAATCGAAATACCGCAAGGGTTTCAAAGGTGACGATGCTCAAATAGGTTGGGTCAGTTCTCTCAACTCTCACTCCCTTTCTCTCTCTACAAAAATTTCAAATGGCAAAGCTTAGCCATTAAGCAACCAACCTCCTCTCTCTCATAACCGAATGAAAAACTAACTAAATATCAAGGATATTTAGTTGCAATTTCTATCTTCTTATCTTAAGGTTGGGTTTTGGTGTTGAGTGGCACACCGCAAGTCGGTGCATGGCTTTCACATTAACTGCCCAATCACACTCTGAACTCTAATCCTTCCACTCAAAGCTCACCAAATATTATTTAATGACTTATTATTAAATAAAACCATGGCGACATTGGTCACCGTGCCAGACTTGGGCACGAAATTAGTCAAACTCGGATTCAAAAATATCGGGATATTACACAATTGAACAGCAGGGAAGGGAGAATAAGAGTTTAAAAGATGAAGTAGTATCTTTAAAGGAAGAGTTAAAAAATTTAAAGAGTGAAAATATTGTAATTAGGAATGAACTTGTAAAGGTTAAATCTTATTTGATAAAGGTATAAAACTAGTCTCATTTGTTATATTTATAATTATTTTTTAATTTTATTCTATTTAAATTTATTTAATATTATTTTTTAAAAATGAGTCGGGATAGCAGTCTGCTATCCTGACTTTTTTTTTTTTTACCTTATATAGGATGAAATTCTCTCTACAGTACTATTTGAAACATTTATTACTCCTAAATCTCCTACCCCAGAACCAACCCCTCAGCCCCCATCAGCTTCTAAACTCCCTTCTCCTCATCACCCTGCCCCAATCACTCAAACTTCTGAACCCCCTTCTCCTCATTACCCTGCCCCAATCACTCAAACTTCTAAACCCCAACTGCCGGTTGAAGATATAGATAAAGGGGTTGATCCGCCAGTAAATCAGCCAACTGTTGAGTTGCAACCGACGTCTTTTAAACCCTTATTAGTGAAGATTCCTGCTTCTACTAATGGCACGTTATACAAGCTTCGAAATCAAACCAAAAGAAAGTCGCCAATGGAAAATATCACTACAAATAAAAGAAAAATGTAGAAGAACAAGAAGAAGAGGTTCCAGAGTCAATGAAATAGAAATTTATGAGGAGCTTATGGAATCGGCCTGCGAAAGAAAATTTAGTGATCATTAATACTATCTACGGTCTAGACGTCACCGTAAGGCATTTAAAGCTTTTGAAGGGAAAATCGTGGCTCGATAACGAAGTTATCGATTTGTATTTGAAAGTTTTAGACAGTAGAAATTATAATATGTTCGTGGAAATGGCGGAGAAGAGCTGGTTTGCATCGGCCTCTGCATTGGTATCATTTATATTTTTTATTTTTTTATTTTATGATTTAATTTATTTATATGCCTTTATTTACGTCATTAATAGATTCAAATAATGAGTTATTTTAATATTAAATTTCAAACCTTCATTGTAGCAGACCATGTAAAGCTTCAAAAAATTTTCCGTGATGAAAATTTGGAGCCACTAAATGAAAAAGGTAGATGGAAGGCCTATTGCGAAAGGTGACAGATTCACCACCAGGCCAAGCCTCTTGAGCCACTCCTTCGAAGTACCTCACGCGGTATTAATGCTGTCGATTGTGGGATGGTAAGCTTTTGATAGCGATCACACTTTTAAAATTTATTAATTAACACATTACTAATTAGATTTACGATTGCATACAGATATATTTTCCAATGCATAGCCAGAGACACCATCATTGGGCATTAGCTATCGTTTCCGTAACGGATCGCATTATAAAGTTGCTAGACCCTTCCAACCGAGAGTGTTCGAAGAAGTTTGATATGCATAAAGATTAGTTGATACACCACCTGTCGCGACTTCTTCACACTGTCGAATTGAGTTCTACTCTCGATCAGCAGTGGCAACTTGCCATCATAAATAGTGTTGATCTTCCCCTCTAAAAGAATAGTTGGGACTGTGGGGTTTTCGTGCTGAAATACGTTGAATACTTTTTCGAGCGGCAGAAAGTAGATTTTCAAGAGAAAGACATGCAGTAATTTCGAGCTAAAATTGGACATTCATTGTCCACGTTTGGGGCTTAGTTTTTATTTTTTCACTTATTTATTTTATTTTGTATATTATGATTCAAATTATTGAGATAATGAATGCATTTTTTGTATACTTCGAGGTCCAACAAGAAAACCCATTACAATTTTAATCACGAATTGGCATAAGCTCAAGATCAAATCAAGTCAGGTTTGAGACTCTGAGTAGGTATTCACACTATTCAAATTTAACTCCCTAAATCATAATTCATGGTTAATGAAAAATTTGATTGACTAAAAAAGACTTTAAAAAATGATTTTATATTCTAACAAATTTACAAGAGCAGCGGTTATATCCATATTCATTACATTTTTACACTGTAGTGGTTGAACTTCACCTTTAGATCGTATCCTCCTTTTCTTTGGGTGACCGGCGTGACGTATATTGTGCAGAGGTAAAACCTCGATGTCTTCCCTTATAACTGCCCATTGGCGCTTATCAACCGTCGGAATAAATTATTCTTTATAAGTTTCCCTAAATAAGGCACTGGTAAACCAATGATCACAAAATTGAGGAATCTCTTTATCCATGTTCCTGCAAGATAATGCAGCGATCGCATGCGAACATGGTAATTCGAGGATAGCCCAACGTTTGTATGTACACGTTTGTTTCTCTAGATCGACACTATGAGTGTATTGCCCACGTTTAACTTGAAATGTATGGTGACCATAGGGAATAACGTTCTTTCGACGAGCCCACCCTGAATTTCGTGTTATGTGCTCTTCCGCTATCGGTGTCAACTCGTGTGCCATTTTATTTCCTTCTTCCTGACGCCGAAGGTAGAATTCGGCTACCTTTGTGCGAATGGTTTCTAACATTGTCACAATCGATTCCTCTCTAGCTATCTTCAACACACTGTTAATGCTTTCAACTATATTTATTATTAGCATATCATAATGCTTTCTTGAAAAATATGCGCGCGCCCAGAAATGCTCACCGACTTCTTTAATCCATGTTATACATTCCGGAGGGGGCTGGTCTTGTATTTTTCGTAAAATTCTTTTGAATTTTACCTCGGAGAATGCACGGGCAGCAACCCAAAACAGCGGTCGAGAGTTGTATCCTTATACGTATCAAAAAGATTCAAAGTTAGGTGTCGCAAACATTAGCTATGAAATGTATTAGGAAAAACATTATGTACAGCTTCCATCAACCTCTTCAAAGTCCTCGATTACGCGTCTCCCTAATAGATCAAGGAACCATGTCCAATGATCTTCATTTTCTTTGGGTACAACATCGAACACTATAGGGAATAAATGTCTATTACCGTCTATCCCCGTAGTTATTAACAACACTATTTTGTATCATCCGCGCAAATGCGTTCCATCTACCGCAATTATTCTTTGCAAAGTATTACGATAGTTCCTAATGCAAGGTCCAAATGCTACGAAGAGCCTTTGAAAGGCATTATCAGGCTCGCGACACAATTCGGTCTGTAAGTCTGGATCGACTCGCTATAATTCGGCGATATAGGACGGTAACATCTTAAATTGCTCCTTCCAGCAACCTCGGATGTCGCTTAAAGTCATTTCTTTCCCTCTCCATGCTTTCCAATAACTTACTGTTATACCGTATTTTTTTTCAATATCAAAATTATTGAAGCAAGAGTTTCATCAAAGCCTTTTAACAATTTATCCCTCACGAAGGAAGCTATCGAAGAATTCGTACACTGGCGATGTCCTCTTCCGAAAGCTGGCATTCCACACATATGTTGCGGGCGAAATGTCCTCACGACGAACGTGTCCACACCCACCAATTTGGATGCATGTATTCACCAAGCACACCCTAATTAAATACAGCTCACCGTAACTCAAAGAGGACTGATTTTTATTAGTTTAATTTAAAAATTATTTGTCATTGCAAACTCTCTAAGGGCTTTTTGAAAGGTTTTTTTATTTCTCAATGTCTGACCAATAGTTAATGGCCCCCCTTCATACAGTTCTTCATCATCCGAATCCATATACTTTCCTTCCGAGTCATTAAGCTGATAGTCTTCGTCCATCATAGGTTGATCAATTCCCCTATTAGTATGAACACGTGAAGTGGGCGAGGAGGGCAATGCTTCAATATTTTTAGGATCACTATCACCGTCATCGACTGAAATACTATTACGTGCTTGGGGTTGAGTCCATCGAGGTATGGTTAGTGTTCGCTCTTGTGCTCTGGCCTCGATTACCGTTCGCTCCGAAGTTATTGGTTGAGAAGGCCATTCGTATGGACTAATGCCTCCCAAAAATGTTTCCCACTGATTTCAATCGAATATGTTGTTTATCGCTTCATCGTTATGCTGACATGTATTGTCCATCGGATTCATTTGAGGATAATATCTTTGATTTTCATCGTCTTTTCTCATTGGAACGTATGAAGACGCTATTGGTTCCATGACATGAGTGATTAATGTATTGTCCATCGGATTCATTTGAGGACAATATCCTTGATCTTCATCGTCTTGTCTCATTGGAATGTCTGAAGACGCTATTGGTTCGATGACATGAGTGATTAATGATTTCTTGATATAAATATTTATCACACCATCATCAATATGATATGCTCTAAATAAGTTCGTAAGATCATCAAAATCTGACAATTCAGCAAACACCCACTCCTTCCCGATACGCAATGAAACGGATAGCGAAATTGAATGCTCTTTCTGTTGAGTCCTACTAATATTGTACATTTTCTGTTTAAATTGATCAAATGGTATATTGCCTTTGATAACAATAATCTTCCGATGTCCACCGTTGTAAGTATCATCTCTAACACGGACCCCATCGAAATGACAAAGAATGGGAACATCCATTTCAATCTACAAATATTTAAAAAAAATGGAAATTAAACCCTAAACCCTATATTGATCAATATAATGGAAAAAATAATAGAAATTAAACACTAAATTGATAATAATAAAATTAGTCAAGGTAGCTAGCGGCTCGCTACCTCAAGATAGCGGGACGCTACCTTGCTATAGCGTCCCGCTATCTTGAGGTAGCGGCCCGCTATAGTGGGCCGCCCATTTTTTGTTTTTCTAGCTAAAACTACTGCTTGTTAAAAATTTATTCCTACCAGTTATCCTTGTCATTGATAGGGTTGATCTGAACAGATAAAAGTGACGATGTTAGGGTTGGTATGAACTCTGAACTACTAATGGGAAACGGAATATAGAAAATAAGTAGTGGAGAATGAATTCATATAATATTATATATATATATATATATATATATATAAAATATAAATAAATAAATCATACTTTGCTGACTTGGAAAGTAGACGGTGACGTCGAAACGGCTTGACTTGGAGCGGGCCTATTTTGCAAGGAATGAAACTATAGGGCCGTTTTTGCAAATAAGAAAAATTATAAGGCCGAAAATGCAAATTTCCCTTTAAAAAATAGACGAACACCATGGTTTGAAATCTCGCCCTAAACGAGACATCTCAGGTGAGCCGTCTCGCGTTTCGGCCTTTAGCGACACAAGATCGTGGTGTGAATCATTCGAACTTTGAAACCACACCATATCTCGCCGATACGTTCAAGATCTTGGCCTTCTTGGCCGAGATGTGCGAGACAAGGTACATCTCTCCAAGATATGGCTTGATTTTAGGGGAACCAAAAGTCTTGTGGGTCATTAAAATTAGATTTTTCATCTCACACGATTGAATTGTGATTTACCATTGTCCCTTGTGGGACACATTTATGACCAATCTAAATTTCTCACGTGCAAATCTATCATTAGAATATGTCTCGGCCAATGAAACATGTCGATAAGTGAGTGTGAACTATCCGATTGGCGAACTTTAATGTCAGCCATTAAAACTAAGAATACCCGTTAATTTTAGAGTCTACATAGATCTGATGATTCAAACATCTAAAAAAAATGTGATTTTTGGGCCCATTTCCCTTAAACTTGAGACCCCTCTGTTTGACGGTGTGGATTACCAACACATAAATTATTGATGGTGTATGATCATCTAAACATTATCATAGTCTTTAAATGACGATCAAGAGAGTCAATCCCTTATTTCAAAAGGTGTAAAAAATAAATAAAGTACCTCTATGATATAAGGTTCTGAGGGTCACTCTTTGCACAGTACACATGAGCCAATTTTGAGTTCTCTAAAATTAAATTATAGTATTTTAAATTATAGAATATATATGTATATACCTTTGGTCTCTCTTTGCACAGTACACATGAGCCAATTCTGAGTTCTCTAAAAATTAAATTATAGAATATATATATATATATATATATATATATATATATATAAACTTAAATATGATTATTATAAATACTTTATTAATCAAAATTTAATTTAAATAATAAAAAAATATATTTTTTGGTCTCACGGTGAATCATGCCATCTCGCTGACACTACAAAAATTAAGACTATTAACGGCAGTTTTTGGTAGCCAAAAACTATCGCTATTAATAAAAAAACTTGTTGCTTTAGTAACACAGGATGACAGGACTAATAGCGACAGTTTTTTTATTAATAGCGGCAGTTTTTGGCTGCCGCTGAATCTCCTTATTTTTGTAGTGTGATAGGTCTAGCTGAGATATGAGAAGTCTCAGTCTCGGAGGTATCCGAGAAATCTCGGATTCCGGAGATTTCAAACCATATATGACCAACACCATACATATGGGCAAGTATATATTTTCTCTTTTTATATATAATATCGGATCCATATCGGTATTGGTCGATTCACATCGGTCCTCTATGGACTGATACCGATTTTAGCACTTTGGTTATGTTAGCAGTTGCTCTTTTCGGTAAGGAATCCCTTTTTATGTAACTTGAATCACCTTGAATAATAGCAATGTAGTCGATTAAGTGTATTTGCTCTCTTCTCTCTGTTTTTCAAATAAACTCCAGTGCACGTCTGATTCTCCAATCCTCTTTATATTAAGAGATTATAAAATTTAACTTAATATTATAGCGGATTAGATACCTTTTGTATTTCTTTAGGCTACATTTGGGTTTTCTCTTAAAAGAGCAGCAACACTTCTTCACCTGTTCTTCGCCAGAGCAAGTGGAAAGTTATTTTATCGCTTTAAACAGCTCCCCGATTAAGCGGACGGGGAAGTTGCATGTGTCAAACAAAATTTTGGCTCTCTGCCAGAGACAAAAATCAAAAGAGCTGATCTTTATCCCAAAGAGTTGTTGAACATTCTTTTGTTGATTTTATTTGAAGTATGCTCTGGACATTGTCGTGTAGTCATAAAAATAAAAATAAAAAAGTAATTCCTCGGAGAGTCCACGTAATACACTAGGTAGCACCCAAAACATTGCAATCTTGAAAACAGGACTTTCTGGAGAAAATCATAATAGGTACCTTGGGTGGCATAGGAAATCTGCGGGAAATGGGAAAAAACCTACACCCGGAGGAAACCGGAAGGTCCGGGAAAAACCCTCCAACAAACAAGAAAAGGAAATCAACAACCCCTACAATAAAGAGACCCCTCTACAAAGAGTGAAAGAAAGATAGCAATTGATCCACTTCGAAACTTCTAAAGTTAAAGAGAGAACTATCACCTTTTCCATCCGCTATTGCCCAATTGCAAACGGTGATAATACTATCTTGAATGAGCATCTTAGCGTTTAAAGAAGAGTTGTTTCATTTTATGCTGTTTTGAGATATCCAAATATTCCAAAGAGTGGAAATATGGAGATGACCTCATATCCATTTCTTGATATCCATAGCATTGCATTGATCCCAACCAGAAAGAAATATAACTATGTTCTTATGTATGCAAGATGAGATACCGTAAGCTTTAAAGAAATCTCCCCAAAGGGGCCATATTTTGTCACAGGTAAGGAAAAGGTGGTCGATATCTTCTTCTGCGTAGCTACAAAAAAATAAAATTTGATGAGATTGGAGATGGTAGGAAGTTTGTTACAGCAGACCGTCCACAAGAAAAAAATATTTTATAGTCGGGATATGATAGTCCTAAATGAAGGCCCAATCCACGAGATAGTGATGTGGATGCAATGATTTGAAAGTAGATTTAACGGAGAAGCTTCTTTGATTACCGTAGTTCCAAACTCTAAGATTGTCACCATCTAGGTCTAATTTAACATCATCCATGGTGTTAAATAACAAGGAGTACTCGGCTATTTCAACATCGGTAAGTCTTTGTCTAAAACTGATATGCCGTTGGGTGGGATTACCCAAACTAAAGGTATCACTTAGTTTGATTTTGGGATTAACGACGATACTAAATAAGTTTGGAAACTTTGAATGCATATTCAGTTCTACTTCTAGCCATCTATCGGACCATAAGCGAATATTGTCCCCCTTACCGCAAATAAAAAAGATATTTTTAAAGAAATCTTCTCTCACCGATAGAACACTTCACCACCAAGAAGAGGCTCTATAATTATTACCGCTGATTTCCCAACCCTTTTGGCATATAGGATATTTGTTGATGACTATTTCTTTTCACCAGTAGTAGGAGCCGTCCCTCAAACTCCACCACCATTTCATAAGGGCTTTATTCATATCCTCAAGAGAACAAATACTGAGGCCTCCGGAGCATTTGGGTTTTGAGACCCTATCCCAACTTATTAGATGGATTTTATTTTTTCTCCGAGATCATCCCAAAGAAAATTCCTTTGCAGCCTCTCAATTTCATTACAAACTTTGATGGAGCACTTATAAAGGGAGAGAAAATATGTAGGAATAGCACTAAGAACAGATTGAATAAGAGTAAGTCTTCCTCCTTTGGAGATTAACTTACTTTTCCAGCCACTCAATCTATTCTTAACCTTAGAAATAATCGGGTTCCATTCGGAGCTTCGTAGTTTACCAGTACCAATCGGAATGCCCCAATATTTAAAAGGGAGTTTGTTTTTTGCTCTGTTATCTCTTCACTTTTTTGAATCTTGCCTCCAAATGTTGTCGCAACAACGTTTGATTTGGAGCCTATCATAAAGTAGGGCAGGGCTCACTTGTTATGAACATTCCTTGTGGCTTATGTTAAACCGAAACGATTCAGTTAGTTTTTCCTTTTCCTTTTGGAAACCAAAATCGAACCAAAAACCAAAAATTTTAATTCTTTTTGGGTTGGTTTTGGTTCCGTTTGGTTTCAAGATTTCTATTATTTTTTGAATTTAAAGGTATTTTTTTGGTTTAATTTTCAAGGTTTTTTCGGGTTTTACGGATGTTGTTTTTTGTATTCTAATCTTATATGATCGGTTTTCAGTTTCTGCCCCCCAAATCTGAAACCTAACAGAACCGAAATCGGTTCAGCTTCAAATTAGTTTCTGTCCAGTTTGTGTCAGTTCGATTTGGCCAGTTTTGGGGTTGATTTTGGTTTTTGGTTTTTTCTTGCATGGTTGCAACCCTAGCCATGGGTGACTTGCATGTGTCTTTACTGTGCAACCCACCACATGCCCCAACATAGAAGCTAGCCTAAATAGGAGCTTTTTAGCTCCAACCCAAGTGGGTCTGATTCAGTGTGCAACCTATTATCTAGCCATCAAATGATATGGATAGATACGATTGAACAACAACTCTGGTTGTGTTCAACAATTAATTAAACTGCCTGAAATTGCATTCAATCTAGTTGCACAAGAAATCTGAATAAAAATAAAATAGGTCCACAAAACAGTGGGGATAAGAAGAAGATAAACAAGTTAACTGAATTGGTCCCTACATAGGAAACCATTAACTTGTTTATAAACCTCAATAATACATAACACGTATTGTGGTTTTGGCGTAAGGAGAAGATGGGCCAACGATCCAATTTATAGCCATTTATTGAATCAATAGGTGTATAAAAAATCATTATTTATTAAGACCTACTTCGAATAAAATTCTGCCAGAAAATCCTTTCTTCTACCTCAAAACCCCCATCATGGGCCCAGTCGATTATAGCGATGATACGCCCATCACGCTTCAGATTCTTTCGTGGTAGTGTGAGAGAGCTCATGAGCTACCATTGGTTAATAGGATAGCTTCAAGCAGCCTTTGATCGGATGAGAATCGTATGAATTTACCTGGGGAAGATGAACTAATGCATCACGTGGATAGGGGTAGCCGGGTAGCTTCATCAGGGTAGTGAAACAAAAGAGATTTGCTTGGGCTTTAGAAGATGAGGAAGTAAAGGAAACCCATAAAGAATGGCTCTATGTGTATCCAAAGCCTAAACCAATAAAAGAATTACTTTCTGTGTATCCAAAGCATATCCGTGATTCATGCTCACTTACATAGTGTTATATATATTAGTATAGTAATATATATTTTATTGTTTCAAAATTAAGTTTATAATTATCATCATATATATATTGATAATAATTCAATGGCAAACTTGTAAAAATTATTTTCTCTCCAAAGAAATATCTTTTTTGTGACAACCCGAATTTCCGGCCACGGAAACCCGCACCATCTTGTTAGTCCATAAGACCGAATCCCGAACACACCGAACACATGGCACATCCACACCCAAAGCAGAACAAACCACGAACTCAAAGTAATAAAGGAAATCTCCAGTTCTAATATCAAAGTACGCACCAAATAACGGTTCTAATTCCATGCGAGAACGCATGAACAAAAGAACCGAAAAGAACCAACGGTGATGGTCATCTATCACCGAAACATGGTTCACAAAACTGATATGTAAATAAATTACAAGTATCTAAATTTGCTCAACAAAAGGCTGGATGTATCGAGCCGTATATACACAAAATCTCACACTACTAAGTCACTATCTCAGTTGGAAGAACTCCTCAGGCGGAGGCTTTAACTCCTCCCCCGGAATGTACTTGGATTCCTCCAATCCAAAATCCTCGGTACCAATGTCTTCACCTGAACCTGTGACGTATAGTCGAAGGATGAGCTTCATCCAAGCTCAATAGAGAAAATATCCATAGCATGCATTTTTTATCACCTTACACATATATCTCATGACGGAAACTGAAATAATTGAATGAGACAATTTTGCAAAGCATTCAAATGAAAGTGAACTGATTCATAATACATGATTCTAAAATATCACATGGCTTCAAAAGCTTTTCATATCTCCCACAAAGAAAACTTAAATCGATTAATTTAAATAGTCTCTCAACAATCTATAGCATCGAGCTCCCGATGAAATACCCACCATCGTCGTGCATATGAACCATTTACATGATGCCAAACCTCTGAACTCCGTTACCAGGGTCACCTGCACTACGAAAAATATGTTTATTGGAGACGGCTTTTGGCCGTCTCCAATGATGTCAAAGCTGTCACCAATACTATTGGAGACGGCTTCCATGTAGTCTCTGATAGTCTCGTCTCTATTATCTTTAGAGACCAAACATTGGAGATGGCTTTCAGCCATCCCCAATATTTAAGCTTATTGGAGACCACCATAAGCCGTCTCCATTGTCATATCAACGCATGTTAGAGATGACTTTTAGTTGTCCCTCATAACAATCTTCTACTATTGGAGACGGCTTGAGCCATCTCCAATAAGTTTTCCTATGTTATGGAGATGACTGCAAGCCTTCTCTAATAAGTTCTACTCTGTTATTGGAGACGGCTTTTGGCCATCTCCAATGACATTTTTTATTTTTTTTAATGCTATTTTTTTCCCCAGGCATCATATTACCTAATAGTACACGCTCATAACCTGTAAATAATATTTAAAAAATAATTATTCTATTTTATATTTAGCACAAGAAGAACGACAGGATGATTTTTGTACTGTTAGGAAATCTTCCTACAAATAATATAAAAACTAATTATTCTATTGTGTATTTAGCACAAGAATGATAATTTTGGGCAGTCGTTTTACTGCCCAACATTACACATCCATAACCTTCAAATACTATAAAACCTAATTATTCTATTTTATATTTAGGACAAAAAGAACGACAATTTATTCTATATTAAAAGATAGCCAAATTTTAAAAAGTTTTTTAATTTCACTAAAATATAAAAAAAATATCCAACATTTCAAATTTTTGGTGTCAGCCCACAATTCTGTAAAACATAAAACAAGAAAATTCCTATAAAAGACGATGTAAACTCAAATTCTTCATGAAGCTCTTCTCAAGGATCTCTGGTAACAACTACCAATGTCCGCTGCAAGGAATCTACTCGATCTGGGATCCTATACACGAAAAAGAAGAAGAATGATTACCAAATTCTAACCGCTCAGGGTTCAAAAGACACATTCAAATTTCACTATTACAGTATAGAAAACTGAATCATAACAAAATCATTTATATTAAATAGTACCTCCAGTATCGGCCTCAGAAACAATCTCGCCATATGTACTTAGTTCAAAATTGGTAACCGCTTCCCCTCCATTACATTTGATAGCCGCCTTTTCGTAAGCCCAAATTCCCAAAACCACAAATGAAAGCTTATGTTGGATGTAACCCTAGTGAAAGATTCAAGAAAAGAAAAAAACTAAATTCGCAAGAGCAAAATTAACAATCTACTTAGGGGTGTTATCGGGTTAGTTCGGGTCGGTTTTGGGGCAAAATCGAAACTCAACCGATAACTATCGGTTTCTATTTTATGACACTGAAATCGAACCGATAGTTGAACCGATAACTATCGGTTCAGTCGATTTTCACTTTCTAAACCTCAATTTTTTTAAAAAAATTTATTAGGAAGGCATTGCCAATTCATTAGAGTCAGATCACTGAAGAGTCTGTAGGTTGTTGCCTATATTGCTAATTCGCTATTAACCATCCAAAAGTAGGTGATTGATCAGATAGCTAAGAACATTTTCAAGAAATTAATGCACCTATCGGACAATCCAGATCAATGGGCAGATGCACCAATTATTAGTACACACTAATAATTGGTGGGTCTCGACGGCATGAATCCATATAGTATGACAGTCCAATAATCCATAGGTAGACCGCCATTCGATAGAAGACAAGCTGAAACTAGAATGTCAAACAATCCTAACCATCTAATTGCATGTCAAATTTTAAACAGTTGATCATAAAATATTCAACCATCCATTTAGCAATCCTCTGATTTGTGAAATGTCAAGTATTTTTCAAATGCATGATATGGGTTACCAACATGTATTGTCCAGATCGATCAGATTAATGATACATGACCACCCTTCATAGCTATTTCATATTTTCATTACATTACAACTTATATATATATTCAAATTTTTTGCATAAAAAGAGAAAACAGAAATCAAAACGGAAAACCTAAATGATTGAAGCATATTTTTCACAATCCAATTCAAAAGGCAATGCATGGATAAGATCTATCTAAATGCATGCATGCAAATAATAGAAAAATCATATCGAGATGCCAATAACTTCATAGAACCCCAATCTCAGACATGCACCACTATTGGTTTCTTATCGGTTTGGTTTCGGTTTTTTAACGTTAAAATCGAACTGATAACTATCAGTTTCTATTTTTTGAAACCGAAATCGAACCGAAATGTCCCAAAACCAAAACAGAACCAAAATTCAGGTCGGTTTCGATCGGTTTGGTCGGTTTCTGCACAACCCTAAATCTACTTTATAAAAAATAAGCATGAATTTGGTAACTGGTCCTCACTTCTTGCTGAGAAACTGACCCATACGGGCTTCCCATCGACCACATTTGTGCAGTGTCAGCCCTCGGTATTTCAGACTCCCCCTTGAGAATCCGGTGCTTTGACGATAAAGAATGTGCACAATTTCTTTTTTGGTCAGGTTCCTTATCTGATAATTCAATCAAAAGAAGAATCTACTTAAATCGACCTTAAAGATCCATCATTAGATGACAAGAACCAACTTTTATGAAAAATTACATATATGTAATCTAGGCAACTTGTTTCATGAAAAATTTGTTTGTGAGAAATGTAGAAGAAAGCAACATCTACAAATAAATTTGGACTTGAGTAAAGGACTGCATCAAAAAATGGACAAGGCTCAGACGTAATAGGGCTAAAATTTGTTTGTGAGGGGACGACCCATTAGCTCTAGCGGTAGAGGCCTAAGCATGTAGCATTAAATGCCTATCAATAGGGGATTTGGTTATGTTGATATGTACAAAAGAAATACTACTTCTAGGAAAATGAAGAGGGAAAAACAACTATGCACAACAAATAATTATGCACAATAAAGCCTAACTATGCACATAGTGAGCCTACAACATTCAATGCCTATCAATAGGGGATTTGGATTGAAACAACAGTTGCCTATATATCACATTCATGGCCTATTCACCAGCAATTGCAAGGTTGCATGGACATTGGACTGAAACACGGCTTGGTAAGGAGTTGTGGCTACTGCATATCAACTCAAAGAAGAATGAAGAGAAGCTGGTATAAACTATTGTAGACTACGAGTAAATTTTTTTATGAATTGGGATTCAGGAACATAAAAGTGGTGTGCTCATAACATCTACCTTCTTTTTACCATATAGCTGTGTTCCAGTTATAGCTTTCCATGGTTGGGGCTCCAGCTCATACCACTACAAAAAAAAAAAAGAACTTACTTTTATATTTTTAATTCTAATTAACACCTAGAGAAAATAGGATATGCAATTTGTACGATAAACATACTTGTAGATCATGAGCATGTGCTTTAGCAACAAGATCCGTTGGCATTACCAAATAATTTTTTTCGAGGGGCACTTGTATCTTTCCAAGGTCCAATACCAACCACATAATCCTTTATGAAGTCAAGGTAGTTGTCTAAAGTAATTTCCTCATATGACTGACTGCACATTACCCAGTGTTTCCTTCAACAAGTGTCAAGCAAAGAAGGTAACTGTTTCAGCATTGAATAAGCCATATACCTAAAGAAGCCTCATTTGAACTAACAATCATTATAACTTGTCGTGATCAAACAATTTGCTTAAGATGAACCAAATGAATGAGTAAATGATCTAATGCGTAGTAATAATCATTTTTTTTAATGAATCACATCAATTAATATATATTAATTAATGATATCAATCAATCATGTAAAATTAATAATACTAATCATATTTTTATCACATCATAGTTAATTATAGTTTTCAAATAGAGGTCGACTTACTATTAGGCAAGATGGTGCTCATTTTTTACCAGTCCAATTCTTTCTAGTGGCAGAACTGATACCATAAAATTTGAGCACATCAATGTGGACCCTATATTAGATCTGAGCACGTCAATGTGGACCCTATATTAGATATGAGCAATTGTCCACTGAAAGAGGTTAGATTGCATGGATGGAATTCACTAATCTCTCATATAACATATAGCCACTTTGACAACTTGGATTTATAACTCATATGGAAAACTTATTTCTATGCTAATTTCACTCATATTAGTAAAATAAACCTGAAAAAGTAAGTCTGACACTTTTCAGGTCTATTTTACCAACAAGGGATAAGATGCACTCACAACAGTGAGTACATTATTACAATTTTTTAAAGCAATAAATTACACAATGGAACAAATAATTATATTGCTGACCTCAACGGGATAGAATGTGGGTCGCTTTGGTTTCCCAACATTTATACACGGCAAGTTCATAGAACTGAGTTCAATATGACGATGATGTACAAAGTAGTCATAAACAGTCACCTAAGAAGTTTGGACCTCACCATCACCATTTTGATCCCTTACATTTCTCAATTTTAAAGAAAACCTACCACCATAAACATGTTAAAATAATGGGGCATTAGATGGCATAGTAAAGAAGAAACAACACGACATATTTTGACAATTGCAGTAAACAATAGTAAGAAGCAAAAGTTTACAATTGCTCATTGCATGGCAGCTCACTCAATCCAGTGATCATAAATTCTTGGTTCACAGGTTTTACATGCGCTTTGTCTATTAAAATATACAATCACCCTATTTTGGACACTTTCAATGAATATCAAAATACAAATCAAAATTCTAAGCCCCCATTGATCTCACCTTTTCCCAATCAATATGTTCAGTATGGTTTGGATTTTGGTTTGCAATTAAAAAATCAATTACCGGTCCAGATTTTACTATCATCATGGTAGAAACATCTGAGTAAAGATGGTAAGCAAGATATTGAGAAAAAACTTTCAGCTAAAGGGAAAAACAAATAACATGTTTTCCACATAAAGAATTCAAGAAATTACCAATATTAAGCGATAAGCCCCCTTGGCTAGTGCGGAAACTAGAATGGAATCCTCGGCAACCAACTACGCCACCACCCAAGTAAGTGAAGTTCCGAGCATCCCCATTGAAAAATGATTGGCAAACAAGAAGGCAACCCCTATAGGAAAACAGAGATTTTACCAACAAGGGATAAGATGCACTCACAACAGTGAGTCCAGTAGTAAATATAACTAATCCTTATGATCATTCGATTTATCCAAAGCCTCGATGCATTTGGCAACTGATTAAGGGAGGCAAATTGGCCAAACCTCTAGAATTCCTCATTTCCGCCAATAAAAATAAATAAAAAAGAAAAAAAAGTGTTAACAATTTCTACTGCATAGACTCTAAATTAACACCAATTTCCTATGAAACACCTCGTTGATTAGAAACGTGCATCTGATTGTTGTGATTTTCATAGTAAATGATTGGAACGGCATTAGGTTGAGTGATTGACCATCATTAGACCGATCAGATGTCGAATCTAATCGATGTGATTTTATGATCAATTAGACCAGAATTAGTTTGACTGTCATTAGTGCCAGAGGTTGCCAAAAGTGTTATTTCCTACACGACAATCAATGAGGGATTGGCAATGAAGCACACAATTGGAAGGTTGATGCCAGATTGCAACCATCTAGGGCCTACCCCACTTTATATATACATGGACCACTCAATGATAGTCCCACATAGTGATGCAAGTTTCCAATTGAAAACTGAAACTGGCCAAAAAAACTGCAACATGAACCGGACCGAGACTGATTCAATTCATAACTGAAAAAGACCGACCTGATTATAAGTCAATTCGGTTTCGGTTTTGTGTTGCGGAAACCGATTAGGTAGGATTAAGAAACCCAAAAAAAAAATTAATTAAAAAAAGGGAACAGAACCAAACCTATTTTTCAGATTCGGTTCAGTTTCAGAATTTGAAAAGAAAACAAACTGAAACCAAAATGATTCATTTTGGTTCGGTTCAGGTTGAACCAAACTGAAAACCGAAATTTTTTATTTCGGTTTGGTTAGGTTAACAAAATCTGCACTAATGATAAATTAAATTACTCATCACTATCCCTTGATATACAAAAGGAAAATAAATGCTTACTGTTTTACCGCATGCTGCCTCAATGGTCAATATGATGTCAAGTACTCTTAGTGCTCCTTGAGAGTTCTCCGTATCATGACCACATAAAGCATTTGCAATTGCTTGCATAGGAATTCGTGCCGTGAAACTAATCTCAACTTTATGGTTTGGTTTGATGTGCACGTGCACTCATGGGTAGATGGGCTGCATTTAATCCCCTGCAATAATTTCGGCTAGTTTTAACATACAGTGTTGCCATGCATCTTGGCTTCTATTTAAATATATATGATCAATAAAAATTATTAGCTTTTATTCTAATTATATTTAATGGTTTACAGCAATTGGAAGCCTTGTTCGTGATGGACACAACCTAAAATATGAAGAAAACTGTTTCTTTTTATCAAGGCTACCCTCTGAGCCATCAATACTAAGCAATTCGTAGTAAAAAGTGTTTTAAACCAAAAAAGAGAATAACTATATCACATTGACAGAATATGGTTAACAACTCTATAGCTTTTATGAGAGGAAACCTTCCCAAAATCATCATTCATCATTCACATTGTCTGGAACAATTTACAAAATTCTCATCATGTGTACAAATGGAAGGCTTCTCAGCGACCTTGTAAAGATGCTAATCTAGTCAGTCTTCTAGGGTCTCTTATCGACTCGCAACTCTTGCGCTAAAAAGTCCCGTCTCTAATTTATAAACAATACGGTAAGCTTGTGGCAATCAGTATGTAATATCCCTTACTAATCATAGTATTCTATTTTTTCATTTTAGAGATATTGAATATATGGATACATTAGACAATAAGCTGAACTACAAATACATTGCCCACAATAGTCAACAAGATGCTATCAAGGCTCTTAACACCAATTGTATAATTATGTGATAGCAAAAACTCAAGAAGACACTGAAAAGGAAACATAGGAACAATATGAAGAAGGATATCAGCAATGATATGAGACCAGATTCTGCATGCTCTTTTTATCCATGGAACACTATTAAAAGAATGTTTACTTAGTAAAAATAGTGTAGACACTCAAATTTGGCCCAAGGCCTAATCGAAACACCTTTCGAGAGATGTGTAATTCTGAGCTTTTGATGGCATGTATAGAACCCTTAGGAATCACCCTAAACCCTTAAGAATTACCCTAGATCTCTTAGGAACCTATCCTAAACCTTTAGAAACCAATCCCGAACCCTTAGGAATTAAACATACTCTTCCAAGACCTATTAGAACCCTTCCCGGGCACGATTCAAACCCCCGTGAGCAACGATTAGAAAGAGGAGTGCTAAACTTTTTGTGAATAGTTTCACAATCTAAGGCCTATATCATTGGAAAGAAGACTTTCTCAGCTTTCCAACGAGCTATGAATCGCCTAATTTAGAGTTGTACATCAAAAGATATGGTAGAATGAAGATCGTAAATTTGTACAAGATATTGCAAAACCGGACCCATAGAGTCAATTTCGAACTAACTAAAACAGTTGATGAAAAGAGGAGTTCCAAGGTTAGCATATACAGTTGACCAACCTAAGGCCTATACCATTGAAAAGTAGACATTCCCAGCTTTCCAACGAGCCAAGAATCGCCTAATTTGGAGTTGTACATAAAACGTTATGGCAATTTGAAAGATGCGGATTTGTGCAGGAAATTGCAAACCGGGCCGGGCCCCTGCGGGTCTTCAACTTCCAATAGTTTGGACCTGATTTTCCTTCACAAAATGGCCAAAATTGACATTGGGGGTTTGACTTGTGGACCATCCCAAAGTCTAGGGTGTGTTTCTTTAGGACCCTAGTGACCCTATTAGCTTAAGTTATCACCCTTTTGTCATTTAAGTCACCACCCTATCATCTACCATTAAACCCAAATCCCTCTTCTCCAAGCTCTAGAAAACCACAAAAACCTTAGATTGCCCATTACCTAATTGCTAATCTAATTAGGACTTTAACCCCTCACTAATCCTCCTTTTCTCTATAAATAGAGAGTCACCCCTCTTGCTTAAGGGTTGAGAGTTTTTACCTAAGAGAGAAAGAGCTTAAGTGAGAAGATCTTTCTCCCTTTGGTGCACCATCCCCATGCAAATTCTAGAATTGAAAAAGCCCCTTTAGACCTTAGTATTTCACTAAAAACCTCTAGGTTAGGTGTGTGTTACCCCTAGCCTTCCTTCTCTACCTCTTAGTTTCAAGCCTTAGGAGTTAGAACCCCATTCCATACCATACAAGCCTTCAAAAAGCTCACCGAAGCAAGCCAACGCAAGGCTCCCCAACGGTGCTACAAGGTCCCGAGAGCTCCGGCTCTCCCCTCTATTCCTCTACCTTCTTTGCTTTTCCTCTATCCTAGAATTGAGCTGTTACGCTGCTCAAATTTCGACAAGCGAGAAGGGCTCAATAGGATCGGTGTGCCTTCGGGCAAGAGGAAGTGCCGCTCATTTTACTTTCTTATATATATATATATATATATATATATATACTATATAAACCAGCCCCACATAAACCTGGCCTTAATTAGAGACCGCATTTAGCGGGTTGATCGGGTGCCTAACACCTTCCCGATCGATAACCGAAGCCCCTACGCAAGAACCTTTGGTGTGGACCAGATTCAGAGTCATATTTTTAGCACTTCGGTGTTCATAAAAATGAACTAGGTATCCCGGGAAACCGAAAGCTCCAGGTGGCGACTCTATATTTTTTATTAGAGAGCGCCTTGTCGCGACGGGATCATCTCGATTCCCACGGTTGCACAGATGGCGACTCTGCTGGGGAGTAGCTAGTAGAGCTTCCCCTTGAACTAGGCCCTTTTCATTTTTTTATTTTTTCTAACATTTTATTGCTGTTTTTTTTTATATTATTTTTACTATTTTTTTTATCACTCACCCCTCCGATTACGTCATTTTACTCACCCCTACGATTCCGCTTTAAATTTCAGCAATCTTTGCCTAGTCACTTGACTGGCACCTTTTTTACTCACCCCTACGATTCCGCTTTAAATTTTAGTAATTTTTGCCTAGTCATTTGACTGGTACCTTTTTTACTTACCCCTACGATTCCGCTTTAAATTTCAGCAATTTTTGCCTAGTCGCTTGACTAACACCTTTCTTTTACTCACCCCTACGTTTCCGCTTTAAATTTCAGCAACTTTTTGCCTAATCACTTGACTTGCATCTTTTAAATTTCAACACTTTATATTTCCCGCCTAGTCGCTTGACTAGCCTCGTCTTTTTTTATTATTCATATCCAAATAGTGGGCGCCGGCCCATAGTGGCGGCACGGGATAATCACCCTCGGTCTTTGAACTAAAGAAAACTTCTAAGAAAAGAGAAAAATTTTGAAAAAAATTAAAATTGAACAAAGTTAGGGAGCTTAATTAATTTGTTTTGCAGGGTAGATTTTCCAAAAGGGTTGGTTTAGGTACACATACAAACACCCGAGTCTTAGTATGGCGGCAGCCCTAGTGGTGATGATCCAGAAAAGTCCCAGCCCACTTAGTATCTGAGAAGGCGCTCGCACCGGAGGTATATCGGGTGGGTTCCCATTCCTACAAAGCTTAAAACCCTTGGGGAGCGCGCTAGCAAGTTATACCGGACTCACACCCCTTAGGTTCGGTGAGGAGAGAACGATTCACTAAAAAATCAGTCAGTTCCCGGAAGCCCAGCTTCCACAAAAAAAACCAGTTTAGAGACCAACTCCGAACTGAAGTTGCTGCTGTGTAGTTTTGAACAGTAGCAGTTCAGATCTGTGGCCTTTTTCACCTCCTGAGTTCCCCGATTAGTGTGCTTAGTGCCTTGTTCGAGTCCCGCCATCTCCGACACCCAATACGCCCCCGCTGGTCAAAAGAAGGCAACTTTCTTTTGGCTCATCTCGGGGGATCGGGTTGTTTGCCTCGATTTTCATACCTTCAATAGATCGAAGGTTCTCCTTCGATTCTTTCGAAGTGCGTCGGAATCGTCGCCGCGGGTCTTGAATTAAGGTACGAGGGCCACTCCAAAAGGGAGTTCCAAGGCCTCGGAACCTTTATTTTCCAAAAAATCTCTTTCGAAAAATTAAAAAAATAATATATATATATATATATATAAATCAAAAACCAAAAAATATATAGGTTGTGGTGCCGGCACAACGGCATCATCTTGCCCTTCGTCGTCCCATAGGGGAAGAAGGAGTAGGATTTTTGGGCCTCATCCAAGGCACCCTTACCCAACCCGCTCCTCAGAGAGAATGTCGTGGTGGACTGCCACGCCGATCCCGACTCATCCCAGCCCCATTCTCCAACCCACTCTCATTCGGGAGAAGTTTTCTCTACCATCCCCCTCACCCAACCCCCCTTTACCGTCATCGGCCCATTCGGCGCCCCCATATTCCCAACCACTACCCCCCAAAATATCCATAATCCAACCCCCCATTCCCCATCTCTTGCCCAAACCATGCCTATTCTCCCTCCCATATCCATGCCCAATCCAACACATTTCCCATCCACATCCATATAAAACCCAAACTCATTTTCCTAATCCACATCCATGCCCCAATTCCTATCATCCCCCTATTGACCCAATCCACCCACATTCACATATACCACTTCCGCCCTATCCAATCCCCCACAAATCCCCCCATCTACTCGGGTCATGCCCGTTTTTATCGGGATCATGCCCAGTTTTTCCCACACACCCACACTTTACCCTTCATCATCTTTAAACATCGCCAACCCATCCCCCTTTTCCAATGCCCCACCCCATTCCTTTAACCCATCACCTACCATGGTCATGCCCAATTTTCCTTCCACATCCACCCCATCTATACCCAATCATCCCTTAAACCCACCATCCACATCTGATCCTCCTTCCATGACTATGATGGAGGAGATGTTCCAAGCCTACTCCTTATGGAAGGCTTCCCAAAACACCTCCCATCATTTATACCCCACATCCATGGACCCATCCCATACCTTAGCCAACCTCCATGCTTCACTCCCCCATGACCCCCATCAACCTCCCATAATCCACACCATCCAAACTCCCATCACCCACATGTCCCAGGGCCCCATGGCCCAATACCCCACGGCCCGGACCCACCAATGGCCCACGGCCCAGACCCACCAAGGCCCAAAGGGCCACACCCATCAAGGGCCCATGGCCCAAACCTACAAAGGCCCAATGGGCCATACCAATCAAGGCCCACTGGGTCAGACCCACCAAGACCCAATGGGTTAAACCCATCAAGGGCCCATGGCCCAGACCCACCAAGGCCCAATGGGTCAGACCCATCAAGGCCCACTAGGCCAGACCCATCAAGGGCCCTGGCCCAGACCCACCAAGGCCCAATGGGCCAGACCCATCAAGCCCAGTTGGGCCAGACCCACCAAAGCCCAATGGACCAAACCCATCAAGGGCCCATGGCTCAGACCCACCAAGGCCCAGTGGCCCAAACCTACCCAGGCCCATCAGCCCAAACCCACCAAGGATCCATGGCCCAAACCCATCCGTGGCCCCTGGCCCAAAATGACCAAGGGTTCATGGCCCAAACCCAAACCCCATACCCATGCCCTCTACAATACCCCCAAAATTTCACCCACCCCCAACCTTCACAACCGGGTCAAACCCATGCCATACCTCAGATCCAATTTTCCCATGGCCCCACACCCCAAGGCTACTTCCAAACCTTCCCCCATGACCAATGGCCCAATCAGGCCCCACCCCTAAACCAAACCACCACTCATCCCATCACCCCATAACACTTCCCTTACATTCAAGGGGCTCACCCAACGCACATCCAATCCAATCCCATCCAGTCTATGCAACAACAATAAGAGAACCCCGTCCTCACTGCACCTTATATAGATCAACAGTATGAGGAGGACGAGATCAGAAATAGTGCTGCCTATGTCGGGGTAGTGACCACTATTAATCCTCCACCGGTAGCAATCCCACTCCCAATAGCACAGAGCGAGTCCCAGCCGGCTGTTGAGAAAATGGCCCCCATGTCCAAAGAATCGAAACAGTTAAGGGAGCAACTAGACAAGATCCAGAAACAATTATTAAAGATGGGTGGTGCTGAAATCCACGCCACGAATTTCACAAATTTATGTCAGTTTGCCGATTTAAAATGCCAGTATTCGACAAGTACAATGGTACAGGCAACCCGATTGCACACCTAAAGTCCTATTGTGGGGACATGTGCCAGTATGGGGGGGAACGAGAGACTGCTAATAAAAGTCTTTCAGAAAAGTTTGACCGGACCGACCCTTAGGTGGTTCACATCTCTTGAACCATCCATGATAAAGATATGGAAAGATTTGACGCATTTGTTCCAGGAACAGTATGTCTATAATACTGATATTGAACCGCACAAGTCTGACTTGGCCCGTTTGAAACAGAATCCCAACGAGACCTTTGGCGACTATTTGGGGCGTTGGAGAGCACTGGCAGCTCAAGTTAGAAATAGAATACCGGACGATGAGAAGATAGAGATGATTTCAAAGAACACTCTACCAGTGATTTCTGATTTTCTTGTATATCAACAGCAGTCCAGTTTTACTGATTTGGTGAGGAATGCCAACCGCTATGAGGTTGCCATCAGGGAAGGGCGGTTGAGTAAGAATGCTTCAGGGGGCCCTAGCGGGGTTAGGAGGTTCTTGAACGCGTAAGAACGACAGGAGGGAGAAGCGAGAGGTGCAAAATGTTGCGAACACTCGGCCCAATAATAACAATGTAGCCCCGTTCCAATTCCAAGCAGCACAACTAGCTCCCGTCAGGACAGGGCCAGTACAAAGAGCAGGGAATGGGCAGGGAATGCAAATGACCCCCCGGAGGAGAGTCCGTTATGGTCGAGTCTTTACGCCTTTAGGGCAATCCCTGAGTGTACTTTTTCCATTATTAATTGAAAAGGGTTTAATAACTGTTCTCCAACCATGACTTCCTCCCAATCCGATTCCATATAATTTTGACCCTAATACTCATTGTAATTTTCATCAGGGTCCGGGTCAGCCAACTGCTCTCGATGAATCTCAATTCCTATCACATAGGAACCTTCACCAAGATCTTTCATATCAAAACTCTTTGATAAAAAGTTCTTTGTCTCATGCAACATGCTCAGATTACTACTTGCAAATAATATATCATCAACATACAAAACAAGAATGATAAACTTTCTCCCACTGATTTTAAGATATATGCATTGATCCACAGTATTTTCTTTAAAACTAAAATTTGAAATGACTTCGTGAAATTTTAAGTATCATTGTCGAGATGCCTGCTTTAAACCATATATAGACCTTTTAAGTCTACAAACTAAATGACTCTCCCCCTCAACCTGAAAACCTTCAGGTTGTGTCATAAAGACATCTTCATGCAGGTCGTCATTTAGAAAAGTAGTTTTAACATCCATTTGATGCAATTCTAAGTCAAAATGAGCTACCAATGCCATGACTATCCGAAAAGATTCCTTTCTAGAGACAGGGGAAAATGTCTCTTTATAGTCTATTCCCTCTTTTTGAATGAAATCTTTAGTGACTAACCTGGCCTTGTATCTTTCTATATTACCTTTGGAGTCTTGCTTGGTTTTAAATACTCATTTACAGCCTACAGACTTAACTCCTTCAGGTAACTCACAAAGATCCCAGACCGAGTTATGTTTCATTGATTCCAACTCATCTTTCATGGCTTTGAGCCATTGAGTGGATTTGTCGCTCTTCATGGCTTGGCTAAAGGAAACAGGATCTGATTCTTTTCCAAAATCAAACTCACTCTCATTGAGGTAAACTATATAGTCATTAAAAATGACTGGCTTCTTTTCTCTCTGATCTACGCAATAGTTGATCATTGGCAATCGCCATGGGAGCAAGAACCTCCTCAATGTGGGGTGTTTCATTAGGCATAGCCATAGGTGCATCAACATTTACTTGAATAACTGGTGTTGGTGCCACTTTTTCTTAGATAAAAGGGATAGGAATTATAACCCGATTTTTCTCAAAAGTAATTTTTCTAGGTTCAACGCTTCCACTGTTCTCACGATCCTCAAAGAATTTTGCATATCTAGTCTCAACAATCCGAGTACTATGAGTGGGGCAATAAAATCGATAGCCTTTTGACCTATCAGGGTAACCAATGAAATGACAACTTATAGTTTTAAGATCTAATTTTCTAATTGTGGGTTATACACCTTTGCTTCAGCCAAATAGCACCAAATGTGTAAATATCCTAAAGTCAGTTTTCTTCCTACCCATAGCTCATAAGGAGTTTTGGGAACCGCCTTACTAGGAACTCGATTTAGGATATGCACCGCTGTTTTCAAGGCTTCTCCCAACAAGAACATAGGCAACTTAGAATTATATAACATGCTTCTCACCATATCCATAAGAGTACGATTTCGCCGCTCAGCGACACCATTCTGTTCAGGTGTTCCCAACATGGTGTATTGGGCGACAATACTATGCTCTTGGAGATACAGGGTGAAGGGTCCTGGATTGCGACTTGTTTCAGAGTATCTACCATAGTACTCTCCGCCTCTATTATATCTCACAATTTTAATCTTCGAATTGAGTTGTAACTCAACTTCGGCTTTATAGATTTTAAATATATCCAGGGTTTCTGATTTCTCATGAATGAGAAATATAGAATCAAAACGAGAATAATCATCAGTGAAGGTAATAAAATACTTTTGACCACCAATAGCGGGAGTTGGAAACGGTCCACAAATATCAGTGTGGACTATTTCGAGTAAACTCGTGCTCCTGATAGCCCCTTTCTTATTAACTTTTGTGAGTTTTCCTTTAACGCAATCTGCACAGGTAGTGAAATCAGAGAAATCGAGCGCATCGAGTATATCATCTTTAATTAACCTCTCCATTCTATCCTTAGATATATGGCCTAAACATTTATGCCATAAAATGGAGGAGTTGTCGATTGCCCGTTTTTGTTTCTTACTAATTTTATCATTCGCATGCATGAAAACTAAAGATTGGGCGTAAGATGAATCCAAATTCAACTGATAAAGATTGCCCACTAATGAGCCACTACCCACAATATCAAAATTAAATAATAGAATAAACATATTATGTCTAAATTTAAATTCAAAACCTAATGAATCCAATTTAGAAATTGAGATAAGGTTTTTAGTGATACTTGGAACATAAATAGTATCAACTAAATCCAAAATGAAACCACTATCTAAAATGATCCACGTCTGCTTCTACTCTATTTTCGAGTTTGATGGTACATTCTCCTTTACTTAGCTTCCTGCTGGATCGAAATCCCTGCATTGAATTACTTATGTAAATAGTTGCACCAAAATCTATCCACCAAGTATTGCGTGGAGCATCAACATAAAGTGATTCAAGACACACAAAGGCTAGGTCATTATCTTTCTTAACTAGCCAATCTTTGTATTTCTGACAATTCTTCTTAATGTGTTCCTTCTTTTTACAGAAGTGACACTGGATGCCAGAAGTAGATCTGCTAGTTTCTCCTTGTTTGGTTTCTGGTGGAGAAGCTTCCACGTTCTTTTCTTTATATTGTCCCTGTTTTCGCTTGAAATTTCCTTTCGATGGTCCAAGAGCGGCGTAATAAGCACTTTCAGGTTTTTCAGCCCGAAGTCATTCTTCTTCTTGGACACAGTGAGTGATTAGCTCGTTCATCTTCCACTTCTCATTCTGCGTATTATAATTAATCTTGAACGGGCCAAATTGTGCAGGAAGAGAAATCATAATGAAGTGAACAAGATAACCCTCAGAAAAACCCATGTCTAGTTCTTTCAATTGAGTTGCCATGCCACTCATTTTCATAATGTGCTCCCGTACGCCGCTATGACCATCATATTTCATGGTTCCCATTTTAATAATTAGACTACTGGCAAGTGCTTTAGAAGTCCCTTGCAATTATTCCTTAATGGGTTGCATGTATTCCTTTGCATTGTGCAAGTCAGAAATACCTCCCCGAATCGCATCAGTAATGGAACTCTTTATGATTATGAGGCTCATATGATTTGATCTATCCAATTTTTCTAAATCCGTATTGTTCACTGCCAGATCCTCAGCTGAGGCATCAGCGGTGAGCACCTTGGGTTTATCAGATCGTATAGCATAGTCAAGATCCATACAGCCTAGAACAATAGCAACTTGTTCCTTCCATTTGCCATAATTTGAGCCACTCGGAAGTTTAATTCCACCAATCATATTAGTTATAGAAGAAGGGTTCAATGCTGCACAATAATTAAGGGGTTTATTATGTCCGCATACAATTGAAGTAACTAGCAATTCCACAAGGTTATAATGATAGTAGGTGACGCAAGAGTTAAAATATGTCAAGAAATATAAAAATTAAAACCATTGTGGTTTTATTGAGAAACAATTTGTGTCATTATGACCCTCCGTTGGGTCGAGTCATAACACACTAGCCGCTTCCTCAATCTCTCTTAATGATTGTGGTACTAATTGCGTCGTTATGACCCTCCGTTGGGTCGACTCACAACACGCTAGCAGTACCCACATACAAAAATGATGAATAGTGAAACACAACCATTATATAACATTAAGTGATTAATCATCGTTGGGCAGAAGAATCCCTTATGTTGTGACGCCAACGTTTACTACAGACTTTCACTGAATTTGTAACACGGTCTTTGATAAAATTAAACCTCACTATGAAAACCACGACACTAAGAAGGATCATCACCGTTGGGCAGAAGAATCTTTCCAAGTCATGCTGTCAAATTAGGTTTGATAATATTTTTTTATGATCACGAAAGTGATATTAAAAAATAAGCCAAGTCCAAACCGTGTTATGAGTAAGCGTCAAAATTGACAATGATCGAGTATTATAATGTGTAAGTACCAGTGATGGTGGTGGAGCACAACCTCCACTACCCAACTCCAATTAATGGTACTCAAAAAATTAATGATTACCCAATTAAAAAGTGAAAAAATAACATCAGGTCATGAATATTTTACAACAAAGAGCTCATTGTCAAAAATATACCTCAAAAACTTATCTGAAATGTCCGAGAAAGTCAAAATTTATATATAATGTCTGAAAATCGGACCTATAAATAGCCCAGAAAGGGCTCGAGAAGAATAAGAAATAGATGGGCATAATGGGCAGGGCATCGGGTCGGACCATGGGCCTTAGTGGCCAAGTGAACTATGGGCCCTGTGGGTCAGGGCCATGGGCCAAAAGAGCTGACTGGGCCTCAGTCAGGTGGACCGAAAAAAGGCCAGGCAGGCCAAATAGGCCAGCCGGGTTGGGTGGGCCACAAGGGCCACGGTGGGTAGGCTAAATAGCCTCAAGGTGGGTGGGCCAAACAGGCCGTGTGGTCGTGACGGTCGAGCCAGGCCACAAGGCCAAAGCGGATCGAGTGGGCCAAATAGGCTCGGTGGGTCGTGCCAAGGGCCGACGGTCGGGCTAAACCGAGTGGTCGAGGCGACCCGAGCCATCAAAAACCCTAAATCTCCCCCTACTGTTCATCTTCTTCTCAGATTTTTTTTTTTTGTTTGTGGTTGCATCAGGCAACAACCGCAGCCCCTTAGGAGCTCACCCGCGCCCCCCACTGGTGACCGCTGCCGACGGTCCGGTGCCAGTCCGGTGGCCGAAAAATACCTACCGACGTCGGACCGTGTCAGCAAAGGAAGGAATTTATTATTATTTTTATTTAACTTGAGCACAAAGCCGCCCCTCACGGTGACTGGACCGACTCTGCAGTGCGCCATTTGGTCGGCCCTGTGCGCCTTCGCCGTGCGATCCGTGGACGATGAGCATGCGGCGCGGCGGCCAAATTATTTATTTATTTATTTATTTTTTGCTTTCCAAAAAAAAAATCAAATGCAAGCATCCATGGTTCAATCAACCATGCACCGATTTGGCTATGATACCAATTGATGGAAACTTGTTATGGATCCATCGATCCATCCATCCAAATTAAGTCGTAGGATCTAGGCGCATAATCAATCAAAACCAATAAACATACAATCCATAAATTATATAAATATGCGCACCTAGAGTGTGAGCCTATTGGTCGGTTTCCGATCTTCAACGATCTTCTCGCCTTCAAAATCTCCTAGCACAATGGGGATGCTTTCGCCAATAGGGAGGATTGAATTGTGTCGAGCAATCGTTGAGACCAGGCACCCCTTATATTTATAGCCAAAGAGTCCCATCCCATTAAGGACTGAAAATACTAATTATATTGTGATTAGAAATCACAATTATACCTTAACTAAAAGACTCACCAATTAGTTGCTTATTCTCTTCAAACTCACCGGAATAGCAATTGTACATCTCAAGACTGTTCTTACATCATTCAACGATCAAAGGTTTGACCATAGTAATGGCCACCAAAATAGAAACTTCTAACAATATCTAGATTGATCAGACCATTATGACCACTTGATATGATCATTTAAATAGATTTTTAAACGTAAAATTTTCATTTGATCATGTTGTGCTGTTGTTGCTATTGATTGACAGTTTAGTGGTTGCAGGGGAAGGAGTACCCTGTTCCATATGGCTGATCTGGAATAGCACATGAATTCCATGTGCCTTCCAAGTGACCCAACCTGTTGTAAAAAATAATGATAACATAAATAAAAATTTAAAAGTAGGGTTTCTCCCATAGTGACAAATTTCTCCGAAATTCACAAAAACAAGTTTCGGATGAAACTTTTGGTGAAATTTCGGTGATTTCTTCAACATCACGGAAATTTTATTAATTACAGTAAAATTAACGAAATTTGACTGAAATGAATGAAAATTCAATAATTTTCAGCAATTGTTAAATAATAAATAAGATATATATATATATATATATATATATATATATATATATATATATATATATATATATATATAGTTGTACTCTTCAAAATTTTCTCAAAACTTTGTCAAATTTTTTCAAGATTTATCCGGAATGAACAGAAATTACTCCCTTCGGAAACATTGCCAAAAACAAAATTTGTCACTATGGTTTCCTCAATATTTTAGATGACCCATCTGGACTGGCTTACACCAATGCCATATTAATTCCCACAACGCTGCATCATACCGAAGAGTTTCCTTGGCCTCTTCGATCACCCGACTAATTCCCTAGATACTTGCAACACCCGCACATCACATGTACGAGTTAGTAGAGATAAATCCCTGAGAGTGGCCAACGAGAGGTGGAATTCGAACTCAGAACCTCTACTTCTTGAGGCCTGGTCCCTCGTTGGTTATATCAAAGCATTTCCTCAATATGCCAAAGAATTGGGACAGTAATGTACTCTGTGTCTCATAGTCAACTCGACCAATCTATTACCATCTTGGTGCTCCGCCGGGCATTAAAATAAATTCTTTCTAATTAGTTTACTTTTTTGTTATGCTTAAAAAGATGTTTGTTTTGTTTAGTAGTAATGCTTTGATATCATACATGCAGGCAAGGTATCTCTAAGTTGGTTTGGAACAACTCCAAGGGTGATCATTTTGGATCCAGAGCTCATGAAAGAAGTTTTGTCAAACAAGTTTAATCAGTTTCAGAAACCAAGAAACCCTCTTAGAAAGCAGCTTGCCTTTGGGCTCTCTAGCCTGGAAGGAGACGAATGGGCTGAGCGCAGGAAGCTGATCAACCCTGCTTTCCACATTGAAAAGTTGAAGGTTTCTACTCACCACTACCGTAAACTTTGATTTTATGCAAAAGGTTAATGTAGATTTGGCACGAAATTTTAGGTTCCCATGATAATAATCACCAAATACCGATTGTGACAATATTATGAAGTTACGGTTTGAATGTGCACACTTCATTCCAAATGCCCCCCACTGAAATGTGAATGGAATTAATTGCGACATTTGGAGAAAATTCAAAATTCATGTTTCAGGGCTGGAATGTTAGTCAAACAACGTTGATTTATATTTCAATGGTCGGTAGCTATCCATATTACCTGGCGGCGTCAAGTAGTCAATGAGAAGTGCAAAGTGACTTAGCACCAACTCAAACCGCTCCTATATGAATGCACTATGATAAGCTTTATCTGATATATGGTTTATTCTCACAAAAAAATAAAAATAACAAAATAAAATAAATTGTATGGTTATTTAAGCAAGAGGTACCTTGATGTATATCTAGTTTGAGCTAGAAGAGTACGGATCTAATGGCTAACAATCATTACCAAATTGCAAAATTGCAGAGCATTGACAAATGCGAATTTCAAATTTCACTTTTTTTTATGATATTTTGTTAAGCATGAGTATTTTGGTTATTTGTGGTTGAGTTTTTGGCCCGAATATCGGAATTGTTCTTGCTAGGACCATCTGTTATTATATATATACATATATATATACACTCCATTGCTCCAATTAAAAATTTAGATAAATTATTGTCTGCTCAATCACAAACCTCATTCAGAGAAACACCTAAAACATGGCCATTTGGAACAACACAAATAATTCTAGACGATTTTCTAGAAGGTTTATAATGCTAATACTGTCTGTGGTAATTACAGAGGATGGTACCACCATTTTCTACTAGTTGTGGTGAGTTGATCAAGAGATTGGAGGAATTAGTTGGTCCCCAAGGATCTTGCGAGTTGGATGTATGGCCTGAACTCCAGAATCTTACTGGAGATGCGCTTTCACGAACCGCCTTCGGCAGTAATTATGAGGAAGGCAAAAGAATATTCCAATTTCCATGAAACTTCTAGGAGTATATATGTTCCCTGCCTAAGGTACAAATGTTCATATAGGTTTCACTAGTATACACTTTTTTGCCATTGAGAGAACATGAGCTTCACACACCCGAGCTGTGTTCGAAGCAGTTACGTGTCATGTCAACATAGAAATGTCGCAACGGCCAATAAAAAAATGTGATTTTCCCGTCGTTAAATTCTGAGTCAAAGGGAAAAAAATTCAATGGAGAAATGTTTAGGTGTTGCACCAATATTTGACCTATGCTGAATGTAAAAAAGTGCAATTTCTTTTAAAAACCCCATAGGATGTGAGGAACCCTTCGAGGATGTGGTGTAACTTGTTATCATGTGTCACTTGGCACGTGATCTAGGACTCAAATGCACGGCCCACTCCGCGGATTTGAACCCATCTTCTCATTTCTCATATATATTTATTGAGAGGGCACTCTAGTCATGGGACATATGCCCATGAGCCGAGCTCCCATTGGCTGAGAGGATCACTATCATATATATATATATATATATATATATATATATATATATATATATATATATATATATATATGGGGAATGCTAACCTCACCCTCTTGACTATGAGGTTAGCATCGTCCCCATACCAAAATGCCCTCATGTGGTGGTATTTTGGTAAATACATGAAGGGCAAAAGTGTCCTTTTCAGTTTTTCGATTGAAAACATTGGTACCTGATACTCTTTAAGATATTCAATGTAGAGATCTAGTAGGGGAAAAAGGCACAATGAAGTTACCAATTCTTACAAGATTTTTTTTCACTCTTATCTACAAATTCATGCCCACAAAGAAGAACAAGCGTATAATGTATTTAAAACAAGAAATTGTATCCATGATACGCGATTTGATCCAACGGAAAGAAAGAGCCATAAAAGCTGAAGAATCGAGTGATGATGTGACAGCCCTGAATTCTGTGCCCAGAAATACATATATACCTCACAGATCAGATAGCAGAAATCAGAAGCAGATTTCAGGATACGAATCAGGAAACAGAAATCAAAGACAGCAGGAATTTATGATATGCATACATGCTTGTTAAAAACAGAAATCAGGGCACATATATGAAATAAACATAAAATCGTACTAAAAAACAGTTTAGGTTGGTTTTCCCCTACCTCAAGTCAAAATATCTTCTAAGCAAATCCAAAGCCTTTCAAGGTGTCAGGGTTTGATCCTAGACCATAAACATAGTACTTTAAGTGTCAGAGATGTCCGAATGCTAACTTGCACAATGTCCAGTGGTGTTTAACTCATAAAATCAAAATGGAACAAAACAGGGGTGATTGATCGATCACCACTCTTATTGATCGATCAATACCTCTTGTTGATGAACATAGTCAATTGATCGATCAATACCCCTTATTAATCGATCACTACTCATCATTGATCGATCAATACATTTATTGATCGATCAATACATTTATTGATCGATCAATAACCTCTTTTCTCTTCACTTCTAACACAACTAAAATTGATCGATCACCACTTTGGTTGATCGATCAATGCCTCCTGTTGATCGATCAATGCTCTCATTGATCGATCACTAACCTATATTCAAAAATTCCCACCTTCTGTTCACATTAACTATTTATACAGATTGATCGATCAATGCCTTCATTGATCGATCAATACACTCCAGTGATCGATCAATACCTTAATTGATCGATCACCAATTGTCATTGATCGATCACCCTCTCGTTGATCTATCAATACCCAGGATTGATCGATCAATGCCTAAATTGATCGATCAATACTCTTCGAGCACTAAACTTCCATAATTTCAGGGTTTCTGTTCCCCTTTCTGTCTTATACAGATTGATCGATCAATGGTCTTCATTGATCGATTACCACCTGTCACTGATCGATCAATACCTTCATTGATCGATCAATAATGACAGAAGCTCTGTCATTAATGGAGGTCATCTCCAACCCTATTTCAAACCCATTTTCATTAATGGTTCCTAACAACCATTAACACACAATCAATACACATATATGGGCCTCTCATTTGCCCCTATTTAAACACACAGACTCACCTTTGTTTGGGCCCTCTCGGGGTTTCGGCAAATCGATCCGAACGAGGGTTTCGGATCCGGCTCTCGCAATTTATCACCGATCCGACTCCGACGAGCAAACGACTAGCTCTGGTTCAGCATGCAGAGACCTCACACATACTTAGACCATACCTAAGCTCATCTCATTGAACTCTACATACCCTAGCTTAGCAACTCACCATCCCAATATTGCTAACCCTGTTTTCTCAAAGAACACTCTTGAAGACCAACCTAACTACAGACGTCTCAGCTTCTAGAGTAAGGGGAAGAAAAAGAAGAAGAAGGAGAATTCTCTCTAGGTCTCCCTTCCTTCTCTTATAAGCTAATAAACAGATATTTCTGTTTTCCCTTAGTTTATGTTCCGGTGTGGAGCACGAACACGATCGCTACGGCGCAATGTGCTACGTTGACACCCTATACAGCTCAGACTTAAACGAAAATGCACGTGTGAACTCGTCTAACCATGGTGCAACTTTATGTTAACTAATATCAATTATAAATTATTATTTTTTAAATCGATCTCGATTTTCGTGCCGGGCACGTAGATCGAAACAGTCAGGTTCTTGTTCTAGATTTCAGGGTTGTTACAGATGATGACTTACTAGGCCTCTTGTTGCAATCTACTAATCATAATGATTTCCAAGAAAATGTGCATAGCTTAAAGAAAACTAGACTAACAATTGAAACTGTGATACAGGAATGCAAATTGTTCTCTACTTTGTTGGTCAGGAGACAAACTACGTGAAAAAGCCAAAAAAACCACTGCCTTAAATAGTGGTTTTAAAAAAATCACTGCCCTAAACAGTTGTAAAAAAAGGAGTGGTTTTTTTTTACTACTACTCAAAACAGTGGTTTATGAACTTCGACAACGACTGCTCTTTACAGTCATAGAAAAACCACTGCTTTTGGCAGTAGTTTTTTTATGCAAATTTTTAAAAAAAAAAATGCTATTTAAAAAAAAATAAAAAATTACGTCGACAATTTTTTATGCAATTTTTTTTTATATAATATTTTTTTATGCTTTTTTTAATGCAATTTTTTTATGCTTTTTTTAATGCAATTTTTTAATGCTTTTTTTTAATGCAATTTTTTTAATGCTTTAAAAAAAATTATATAAAGAAAAAAAGCTATTAATTTCATATTTCAACACATCCATTCAACTCAAATGCAAATCATTCAATGCCATTAATAAAAAAAATAGAAGCCCAATTATTTTATTCAAATAGAATATTTCATCTCAACCTATGATCCAACCTTTCAAATCAGTCAAATATTTTAAACTCTACATGTCCAATCATTTTATTCAAACAAAAAGAAGAAAAGAAAGAGAATTAACAAACTGAGAACACTATGACCCATTTTCAAAATAAAAGAAAAAATAAATAAATTTGCTTCGCCTCTCTTGCCAAGTGTCCCCGACCCCTGGTGATCCGTTTGAGGTGAGCTTGAAATCGGTCGCCTGAAATCAAAAGGAGAACATCATTAAAGTCCAGGCCATGGTGCATTAACTCATGTAATTCATTTTCCTAAAGTCTGAAATATATAAGTGACAAATTGAGCTAGTAAGAACCTAACCTGCTGCTAGATATGAACTCCAATATCTCCGAGCACCACATTGCCAGATGCATATGTTGCATTTGACTTTTGCAGCAATTCCTGTATGTAGAGAATTAAGAAAATCGGCAAAAATATAAGAAAAACTCTATACCATGCTTCTCAAATTACCTTAAGCTATTTTCTCAAGAAAAAAAAAAAAAAAAAATTACCTTAAGCTACCTAATACATGAACCTCCTGGGACTATTAGCCTTGCGGAGTTCTGATAAGCCAAAGAAAAAGATATTGGTGTTAGCATAAATCAGAATTTCGGGTGAGACATCTCAGTATTGGATAGACCCAAGACAAATGTATTGTCTCGGGTATCGCACGATACATATACTTAGTCTCAGGTACCGCATGATAAATATACTTAGTCTCGAGTGCTGCACGATACTTAGAGATGATAAGTCTCGATATCGGCACAGGCCATGACCAAGATTTTAATCCTCGGGTGTTAATAGTATTGTAAATTATGAAGTAGATCACCTGTGGGAAGAACCTTTCGAAGACCATTTGGTAGTAGTAGGCCTCCTTTGTGGTGGGCGTGTTGTGTGGGAAGATGCGAGGAGCATTAAGCATCATTTTATCTGTCACCTGTGCCGAAAAAAGAACATAGATTAGTACTTTTAGAGAGGGAGAGAGAGAGAGAGAGTACATGTCCTGCTGCATGAACCTTAAGCCCATCAATCCAACTGTAGCCAACACCATCACTGAATTGCTCTTTCTACCTATAAAGAATATGTTGCAGAACAAAAAAAACATGCATTTGTTATTATGGTGGTTCAAAAAGTTGTTTATCCGTGGGAACCGAAGGACCTCCTTTCATTGCCAATTGTTCGGGGTGTAATTCGTGCTTCTTGTCATTGACGGGCACCCGGTTCACAAATGGGAATTAAATGGGTATAGCAAAAATAATCTCGCTCACGAGTTTGAGCGGGATTACTGAAGAGATGGCCAACCAACTTGCGTTTTTTACAGTAGAGTAGCCTAAACACGTTGATGAACCCAATTCATGAATGATTCCATTCACGAATTTGGCGGCCAACCAAATAGGCCCTACTACTATGCTACTGAGGATCCATTTACATGTTTACTCATAGAAACATAGAAAGATATTGGCATAAATGAAGCCAAAGAAGAGACTAATAAAAGTGCATTGATCAAATGGTTAAGATTGCTATGAGCACCAGTCCATATTTACTATGAAAAAGTGCATTGATCAAATGGTTAAGATTGCTGGATGGATGCAGGTTTGGGATGGGTTTGTCGACAATCTAGATCAATGTACATTAATGAAGGTGCAGTGCTTAGTCAACAAAATTCTATACACGTGGAACACTTTTTCATTTCGACTCTATAACATGTGCTAGCTACACAGCCATAGTTTAGAGTCTGACCAAAGATTGTGTTATTAAACAATTTCTACCATGTAATCAAGAGCCTACAAGAGTCTTCAAATGGACAGCTACCATCATATGAGAAATAGTTGACATTGAGGAACAATAATATTTTGTATTGAATGGTTAGGACCTATGATAAGCATGAATTTTAGACTGAGTCCCATCTCCAAGCTGGACATTTCAACTGAGTGAGGTGATCATAATATTTTGTATTGAATGGTTAGGACCTTTGATAAGCATGAATTTTAGACTGAGTCCCATCTCCAAGCTGGACATTTCAACTGAGTGAGGTGATCATTACCCATGTATATATATGCAATAATTCAACATAAGAAACATTATCTGATATATATTTATAACTGTTGGGATGAGGGACCTAACCATGTAAATGTTCTCCAAAGATCCCAATGGCATTAACTTGTAAACAAGGAGAACCCCTTCCTAAAAGGATTCGAATCATTCAATTAAAGCACTTTAAAATGGACAATCATTCTTATTACACAAATGGATTCTTAATGCATGAATTGGTTTGAGTGTAGGTTTGGTAATGCGGAAAATGTAAAATGCAAAAAATCGTGCAAGATTTTATATGGACTTAATAATAAATGCAGAAATTTGTGCATGGTTTCAAGGTTTTCTTGAAAAAGAAGACAATAAAAACATAAATTTTACCTTAAAACAACAGCACTTATAAAATCTGTACTCTATTGTCGATGCAATGAACTCCAAACCACATACACGGATCATGGTCTTTAGGATTCCAATTGGCAAAGGCCCCTAAGGATCCGATACCACTTTGGCCCGGAATTCCAACAAAGCATGCCTTGCATTTCAAGAAAAAAATATATATATAAAAAAAAGATCTCCAATAACATGATATATATGGGGTTTGCTATGCAATTCTCGGGTCTTACCCTTCCATCAATGACCTGTTAACAATTGATACTGAGTTGGCCTCCATCGACTAGAGTTCTGGGCCCAAAGATTGACCAATGGTGCAGCCATCTATATCAGAGATGTTGATGTGGTAGGACAGAGAGCTGACATTGTTGGATAATGCTGACCATCTAATCAAGAAGAAGTAACAAGGTTGCAGCTGGATGGTAAACAGTCTAAATCAAATACATAAATATGTTTTTGATCAGATGGTTAGAATTCTCTGCTCTAGACATTTTGGATAGGTGGCGGGCCATTTGCAACGTGTTAATAGATTCTCCTAATAAAGGTATTAAACTGTGCCTCCTAGCAAAAAAAAGGAAAGAATTATTATAGGTAGAATTTAAAGATCGTACCTGTTTTTTCCAATGGTATTTAATTATTGGCAGGTGGTAAAATGGGAATGCAGTCCGAAGGCCTCTAGCATCCTGCCCGCTACTTCATGCAACTTGCCTGTTGCAAGTGTAGAACACTAAATAAGTAAATAAATCCTAAATTTCCATAAATTTAGAAGCATAAAAACAAAGGAATATTATGTAAATTTTCACGGTCGTTCAATATATATGGGAAAGATACTTTTCCCAGAATTTCCCCCAACTAATCAATAGCTGTCGCCTTTAGTCACCACCGACGGGTTTTAACCCAAATTTAAGTAATCTGTTTTAGCACTAAGCATTAATTTGAAGCTAGTGAAGAAGAATTAGTATTAGTTAAGCTACTCTACATTCAAAACTTTTTTATGAACTTGCGATGGACCATCCATCGATATGCTTGTATTTAATTAAAGGGGCAGACTCTCGGGGCCATCAGTTAAACACCAAATGGTGTTTAAGCGATCTCAAACCATTTAATTATTAGCTTATGATCTTGGAACTCCATACTGCCAAAGTGATATCATCAATTGAAGCACTATGGATCCAAAAATGACATGTATTGGGAGATTCGAGTCATCTGATTCTTGCACTAATAAACATGATTCTTTGGTTGGGACATGTTCCAATGATGGATTGACACTGCGGTAATTTAGATTGATCAAAGATGTGTGCCACATGGCACAGCTCGTTAGACCCAAACCAATTTAAGGAGGGTTCGGGCTTAACCTAAAGCCCCCTAGCCAGGCCTAGGCTTACCTAGCCCAGCCCATTGTCACCCCTACTAGGAGGTGTACATTAATTATTTATTTTTGGGACTAAATATCTCATGTGCTAGCTCCACCTAATATGATATTATACTTCTATTCAATAATCATTATTATTATCACAGCTATATTCCATCTAATTATCCTCTGATTCAATAAATAATCAAATATTAGGTAATATTTGCCCATATCGCCGGATATTATCCAGCATAAAGTATAATCCAACATAAAGTATAATCTTAGTGATCATTGATCACTCGTAGGGATTTATCCCCATTAACCGTTACGGAATTGGGAAAATCCAGTGTATTCATAAACATATGATGGTCCTGAACTTTTGAATAGAAGGATATTTATAGGTCAAGTACCTACAACCGTCTCTTTAATTTTTATGGTTCTGAGTTCTGACTAATGGGTGTTGCCAACATTTCATTATTTGATCTTACAACATTAAACTATAACTATAATCTTAAACCACTAAAGTACGCCTCATTATGGGTAATGGTGATGCCTAACTGGTTGAACCAGATGTTAGGCTCACTAGTTTTCCAACCATTGGATAGAAGATAAATCATGACTACATGTAATCTTATAAAAATGAAAATCATGAAAGTCAAGACTCCCTTCTATCCAATAGTTGGAAAATTAGCTGAACTTGATATCTCTGGTCCAACTAGTTGGACCTGACCCTTTTGGCCCTGTTCATTATTACAACGCATGAGATATCTGTGTTCAATCTAATTAGTCCACTTCATCACTAGAACATGTCTCAGTCAATGCTACCTAGCTATAATACCAATATAGAAAAAACCTACCTTGTGAAATTTAATATCAGCCATTAGAGAGTTAAAACTGCCCGTTGATATTAAGATTTCACGAACTAGATAAGTCAAACATCCCAAATTGTGATTTTTGGAACCACATCAGCTCAATTGAATGAATGAGCTATCACTCTGAAATATTTTATTTTTTAAAAAAATGAACCAAGCTCACTTTGACACCTAGCTTGAGTTTCTCACATCTTAAACTTTTGATTGTGTAAGATCATTTAGAGTCAGTTCCTAACGCTCTCCATTCCCTTAATCTCACACCATTAATGTGTGGTTTACTGTTATGACATGCCGCTTACATCTATGATCAACCTAAAATGCCTAGGTGGCAATCCATCATTAGAAAATATTTTAGTCAAAGAGTTAAGCCGATAAGTGATTGTGAACCATTAACAGTCACTTTCTAATGGTTTTAGCTGTCCCTCTTCTCTTCTCTCACTGATCCTCCAACTTCTTATTTAGATAGCTTTCACACCAATTATTAAAAAGATCTTTAGAAGTCACTCCTCAATTGCTTTAGTTGTCAACCATTTATGCAAATTCTTTATCTTTTTAATAATTGGTAGTACCCATCTCATCTCATCAATGGTTTAATGGAATTAATTGGTAGTACCCATCTCTTCAATGGTTTAATGGAGTTAATTAATCACTCTTCAATGGTTTAATGGAATTAATTGGTAGTACCCATCTCATCTCCCTCTTTTTTATCAACTTCTTGTCATATCTCTCATAGCCATTACTCAAAATTACTTTTCAAAGGATTTAACTGTCACCTATCAAATGTCTCTCTGCTTCTGCTACTTCTTCTGTTCATATCTTCATGTCCATTACTAAACAACCTTTAAAAATCTCTTTAATGGTTTTTTTTATTGTCACCCATCATCTCTCTTCTTCTCATTTCTTCCATGCCCAAATTTTTTAGAAATCTTTATGGCCAGCTCTCTCTCTCTCTCTCTCTCTCTCTTTGTTCTTCTTCGCAATTCCTCTATTGGACCCAAGATCAACACAAGCAGCTTTCATTTGACCATCTCATCTCTCTTCTTCATCTCTTATCTTTCATGCCCATCACCCCAAAATATTTAAATAAGCCTTCTCTCTTTTAATCTTCATGGTCAATTGTCTCTCTTCTCTATTCTTCATCTTCATCTTCTTCTTCTTAATAACTCCTTCTCTATCAGACCCAAGATCAACCACAACAACTCTCATTTGCTCCAACCGAACCGCTTATTTACCCAATTGTGGGGCATTCATAGTCAATTTCGCGTTGGCCCTGGATGCTATTACTCCCCAAATATCATCACAAAGGTATGCGAGACTTGTTATGGGGACAACAGTAAACAATTCTGCCTATGCATTTGGGCAATGCATAAGAGATCTCTCACAATTTGATTGTGATCTCTGCTTTGCGATTTGCAAGACCCAGATCCCTCGGTGCCTTCCGTTTCATGATTTCTATCAGTGGATCCTTGTATACCAATGTGTTTGCCACACATTAAATAGGTCTATCACCCACATTATATAGATGGTTAGGATTTGTCCATTAATGCTCAAGGAGAAATGGTCCCTCATTAATCACATAACGATCGCTGATTAATCCTGCAATTAACCACACATGTAACCGACTGTGACTTTAGACGTCTATTGATGAGGCATCATGGCCACATGTTCCAACATAAATGTATAAAAAATGACAGCTGATATATACACATGTATGTATGTATGTATGCATTTTTAGTTTCTTATTGCTCTGTTTCATGGCTAAGGAGACATTAAAAAACCCCTGACCTGAACCACAAAGAGAACCCCTGACCTGAACTTCCTATTTTGTTTAATGTACAAGAAATAACTTGGTAGACCTACTTCTGAACTTACTTGTGACAGCCCGAATTTCTGCACCCAGAAATCCGTGCCATCAGGATCGTACTCTGGATGATCCCCGGGACAAATCATAAGTGTCTGCCCGTAAAGCGGAAGCCAACCAGACACCATCCAGCAGTGGTAGATCGAGTCAGTCATTTATCAACGCTTTTAATCATAAAGAACAATAATTATAAAACAATTAATTCTATATAAACCAAAGAAAATGCATTCTCAAAAAGGAACCAAGAAGAACCATTGGTGATGGACATCCATCACCCAAACAATGGTTCCCGATAGTGGTTCCGGATAGAGCGCATAAATAATACAACAAGTGATCCTACTAAAATATATACAAAAGTGGCCACCAGGCACACAATAATCCAAAAGAACAAAATACAGTACATCAGACACCAATACCCAGGCTACGGATAGAACTCGTCACCAATGTCTCACCTCGCCTTCCGCCTCACTGGTCAGCCGGTAGTCTCTCACCGTGCCGAACTACAACCTCGTAACCTAAAATTTATTTAGAAAACAGGGTGAGCTACATCATAGCTCAATAGAAGAATTCCAACTAAACGAATTGAATATGCAGATCATGCTATCTCATAACAGAAATCAAATCAGGAACGTATAATCATGACGAATCAAACCAAAAGCTGAGATTTTATGCAAGAAATCAGATGTTATGCAAATATATTATCAGAGTACTTAAATTGTGTGTATTTAACTTAAGAAACTCCCATGACTATATAGCACGGAGTAAACAGGAATGTCCGATAGGAAACCCCAACCAATCTTCGTTCACATGAACAATTTTGAAAGTGCAACAATGCCTCATCTACGGAGTGCAATTGTGCCGAGGATTGAAAGCAGGTGCACAAGTGTGCCAGGCATCGGATATACCGCCGGGTCGGTGGGGATCATCTGGTTTAAATCATCAAATCACATACGTATATACCTCACAGATCATATGGCAGAATCGGAAGCAAGTTTCAGAATACGAATCAGGAAACATAAATCAAAGATAGCAGGAATTTATGAAATGCATACATGCCTGTTAAAAACAGAAATCAGGGCACAGATATAAAATAACCATGAAATCATACTAAAAAACAGTTTAGGTTGGTTTTCCCCTACCTCAGGTTACTTTATCTTCTAAGCAAATCCAAAGCCCTTTCAAGGTATCAGGGTCTGATCCTAGATCATAAACATAGTACTTTAAGTGTTAGGGATGTCAGAAAGTTAACCGGCACAATGTCCGGTGGTGTTTAATCCATAAAACCAAAACTTAACAAAACAGGGGTGATTGATCGATCACTACCCTTATTGATCGATCAATACCCCTTGTTGATCGATCAATACCCATTGTTGATCGATCACCACCCTCTTAGCTCTCACTCTGCAACAAGCCAATTGATCGATCAATACACTCATTGATCGATCAATAACCTCTCTTCTACTCACATTTAACACAGTTTAAATTGATCGATCACCACTTGGGTTGATCGATCAATGCCTCCTATTGATCGATCAATGCCCTCATTGATCGATCACCAACCCTTTTTCAAAAATTCTCACCTTCTGTTCTCATTAATTATTTATACAGATTGATCGATCAATGCCTTCATTGATCGATCAACACCCTACAGTGATCGATCAATACCCATTGTTGATCGATCACCAAATGTCATTGATCGATCGCTCTCTTGTTGATCGATCAATGCCCAGGATTGATCGATCAATGCCCTCATTGATCGATCAATGCCCTTCGGGCATTGAACTTCCAGAATTTTGGGGCTTCTGTTCCCCCATTCTGTCTTATATAGATTGATCGATCAATGGTCTTCATTGATCGATCACCACTGTCATTGATCGATCAATACACTCATTGATCGATCAATAATGACAGGAACTCTGTCATTAATGGAGTTCATCTCCAACCCTATTTTTCCTATTTCTCTTTAATGGTTCTCAACAACCTTTATCACAACATCAATGTCCTTACCTGGGCATCTCATTTGCCCCTATTTAAACACACGGACTCACCTTTGTTTGGGCCCTTACGGGGTTTCGGCAAATCGACTCTAATGAGGGTTTCGGATCTAGCTCTCGGAGTTCATCACCGATCCGAGTCCGACGAGCAACCCTTTAGCTCTGGTTCAGCATGCAGAGACTTCACACACACAGCTTAGACCATACCTAAGCTCATCTCTTTGAACTCTACCTACCCTAGCTTAGGAAACTCATCGTCTCACTCTTGTTAACCCTATTTTCTCTCCACAACCTCTTGAAACTCACCTAGCTACAGATCCTTTAGCTACTGGAGCAACTAGGGCATGGGAAGGAAGAAGAAGAAGAAGAAGGGGGTCTCTCTCTCTAAGTCTTCCTTCCTTCTCCCATAAGTTACTAAATAGATATTTCTATTTGCCCCTAGTTTATGTTCCGGTGTGGAACACAAATACAGTCGCTACTGCGCAATGTGTCACATTGACCCCTTTACACAACTCAGACTTGAACGAAAACGCACGTGTGAACTCATCTAATCACAGTGCAACCTTATCTTAATTAATATTAATTTTAAAGTTTTAAGTCAGCCTCGATTTCCGTGCCGGGCACGTAGATCGAAACAGTTGGTTCGTGTTCTAGATTTTCAGGGTTGTTACATTACTCTTTGTTTCCTTCTCTCTATTCCCAAGTCAGTTAATGCAAGACTTTGAAGGAGATGAGTTTTAGCTTTCCTATTAAAAAGTAACACTACTGTCCTACGAAAATATAGCCTAAGAAATATTATTTTTTTAAAGAATCACCTAATTATATGAGCCAGTTGCATATATGGGACTGGCCAAGATATGACTGCACTTGATGAGACAATATTATTCCCCTAACATCCTAAAACAGCAATAGAACAAATGCAGCTAAATTCCACATTAGAATCAGATATATATATATATATATATATATATATATATATATATATTTGTTAAATAAATATTATACTATACATATTTGTATCCAATTCCAAGTTCTTTTAAAATGCCGAGTTGTATTGTGTATCCATATCCATAACTTGGTATCATAGTGTTGCTCAAATAGATTTCATAATACCTTCCAGGCAGTGACATATGTTGGAAACCTTATCTTGCCAGCAACGACCATTATTTTCCAAACATTCATTAGTCTCTATATCTGCAAAATGTAAAAACAATTAGCTATGCTGCAAATAAGCACATCAGATAAGACGAGAATTTAACATATTTCATAAGTTAGCTACTAAATTATATATATATATATATATATATATATATATATATATAATTTTAAAAACTACTGCTATTAGACTGTCGCTACCAAAAACTGCCGCTATTAGTCGTGCCAAAACCAAAAACTACCTTAATAGCAAGTGCCACTGAAACCCCTTATTTTTGTAGTGAATTTGCAGATAGTTCTACTCCATAAAGGTGCACGACCACCTTGTATGAGCTGATATTCCCATACTTGCCAAAAAATCTGGTGCAGTTTCACACTGTTTACTGATAGACAAAGATTCTTCCAAAAAAAAAAAAGAATAACAAAAAGGTAAAATAAGAAACAAGTCGACTATCTAAATAAATAAATAAAATGGAAATCAATAATCGAAAGAAGCAATCAAAAACCTTAACGAAGACATTTCCATTACCATTCACAATGGAGTGGCAGTTGCTAAATATATAGAAAATGCATGAAAGAAATGCAATTACCATTCACAATGGAGTAGAAATTGCTTCCTGTTTCACAAGCATTGTCTCATTTCGGGCACATAATTAAGATTTTGTATAGATGATCTTACACAATGGATATGCAAATATGCATAGAGAACAAAGTCCTATTGTACCCACAAATATGTCTTCCTAGTGCATTATTATCCTTTTTCGGCGATTCTGTGTGCACTCGAATACGCCCGGCTGTATCCTTTGTCCACCAAAAGTAGAATGTAAATGAAATCATCAGAACCCCGATGGCACAGCCAACAACAACTCCTACACGCCTTTTGTCATGGTCAGATGGAGAATTAATGGCTGTGGAGTCTGCCATAATTGAAACACAGAACTAGTCAATTGAAGCATGTAATGAATTTAAAAGCAGAAATTGTGAACTATGATTTGAGGAACCATTTCCGAACCTTGAGAAACATATATTGCTAAAACTAATGGTCCATAAGTTCCCTGACGTGGAATGCAGCAAGTCCCTCTTCCAGCCATAGTAAATGGATCTCCATAATTGTGTTGGTCACATTTGCCTCAAATGATTTTATAACAGCTTTGATTTTATAGCAGCTATGTTGTTCCCTGACAAAGAAATAGCAACAGTGACTGATTTATTTGCAACCCATGAAAAAGGAACAGCATAAGAACAAATTTTAACATAAAAAAAGTGATTGCTTTTCTAAGTAGCCTACTTACAATAAAAAAAGTGATTGCTTTATAAATTCAATATTTTAGTAATTCACCCCTAATTTGATTATTTTACTTGAGATCACAAAGAACCATTGCAAATGAGTTTACATGAGAATGTCATCTAGTCAACAGAAGGAAGATATCGAAACTTTATTTCCTTGTAAACACATATCATTATTTAGGAAGATTTTTGTATATGAAACATCAAAAGCCATATCCAAAGCATTTCAAATAAAATTACATCCACACAACATTCACGAAAACAGAGCCATCCTTCATAAAATTATACCATGAATAACATTATCCATCAATTTACCTTTGAGCGACCTCTTTGTGGACAGAATATTGAACTTTCTTATCAAAACATTGCTCTTTTCGCTTTTCACAGAATCTAATCAGAGAAGCAGTTCTCTGCGAATTACTTGAGTGCGGTGGAAAATCACCAAAACCCTAAAGAAGATACAGCTTAAATATTGAATGCAAAGAAAAAATGTTATCATTATAAAGGAGATTGTATGGTTGGGGTCAATACCCTGTGATTTTGATAAGAGCGTACAGCCAAGCTAGGGACACCAGAAGAACTTTCACACCCACCCAACATTAATAACACAACATGAACCTATGGTATACAACAGCCCAACAAAGAAAAAGCCTCCCTTTAAAAAATGCCCACTGGAAAAAATAACAAAAAATTATATCCAAAGCTAATACAAATTGAAGGCACAAATTCACTCACTGAATGTGTAAGGAGAGTTTCTAGTATTGCTTCTGTATTCCTCTCTCCTGCATGTGACAAAAAAATTCAAAGTGCAACTTTTCAAGGTAAAAATTGTTTCAAATTGTACTGAAGTTTATCATAATTAACAGTCTGCACATAACATTTTCCTGAATTGCTTTAGCCACCATGCTTTTAGAGAATCCCATTCCCTCGAAATGTGCATATAACTTGGAGCATGAAGGGCTAGGCGCATCTGCCTGAAACTCGGAAAAAAAAAGGCAATTGGCAACAAATCTTACACCTTGACAGGCTAAGTTATTAGCCCAATTAATAATCAAGCCCAATTAGTAAATGAGCTAGGTAAAGTCCAATTTTTAAGCCCGGTTAGGAACCAAGTATATCAAAGCCCAGCCCAACCCAACACATTGACACCATTACTCTGCGGCATAGAGCCTGCGCCCCCTAGGAAGTAATTCAGGGCAACATCAATTTTCCCTATTAGTATTTAGTAACCTAACCACTACACACTCTTTTGTGTTTCTGCTCTTGCAAGCTGTTACAACATTAACTTTATTTACTAAATCAAGCATGCTCTTAAATCTCAGGAAGACAGTAGTAAGTTTATAATAAGCCTATATAGGCTACTATCCCCAGCACAATACTACAGGCAAAACGTAAAACCATGACTGAGAAACAGTATATTCATCAGAGTCATCATTTCGAGCCAAATTTTAACCATGCACATCAAGAATTGGGAAAATGAAGTTTAACTCTTAGATCAGAAACTAAATCTTTGTCAAGTAGTAAAATTACATCGAGGAATCAAAAAAATGTATATATGAAAAAAATAATGACAAAAGAAAGAAAATAGAAAAGAGAAATAAAGAATCGGTAACAATCCAATGAGAAACTTTGAAGATCAGAAAAATGGATTGGAAAGATGATTGACTTCATTACAGAAATCAAGCTTTTAAATAGATCTCACTAATAGACTAATGTTGTTAACACAAGCCTGCTGGATTGCCATCTACAGATGTCCAAAGCTGCATCTACTAAATTTCTTTATTTCCCTAAAGGCATCAATATTAGTCAAGGACTTGCATAGAATACACTAGTATAACAACTGAGATGGAGGTTGTTCATAAAGCAAACACAGCTCTTTTGCAAAATTTATGAAAAACATTAAATGTCTTAATAACTACAAAGAAAGCTCCCAACATTTAAAAGGGAATAAAAATAGAGTAGTAGGAACATCTTGAGTAAGATTCTAATTGAGTTAAAACTCCCAATTGTCAAATTATATCCTTCAGGATAGAAGAGACCATTACATGAACAAAACTAAAATAACTCACATGGTAACCATACAACCTCTTGGCAACTATTTACTTAAATATGTAAATGTCAGCAGGCACAGAGTTATGAGGACCTAATATTTCCACTGTGCTGATCTTAGCTTTCCTGAAAGATTTGAAAGGAATAAAAAGGACAAAGGAAGCTGGGATTTCATACTACCTTGCTATAATAGGTGATTCAATTGTTTCTGGCATTCAAATCATATGCACCATTTCGTCCACTATCATTAATCTGTTAGCTTCTTGCAGATTCTGAAAAAAAAAAAATTATCAAAGAACAAGAGAATTCAAAACAAATAAGATGAGCTAAGATGCTATTTTGGAATGACTCCCTTTTATGTGTGCATATAACTTGGAGAGTTTCTAGTATTGATCAAATCTCCCGAGAAGTATGATTTTCAGGCCCACTTCAGTTCAATGTATGAGCAATCACTTAGTTGGATTACTCAAATCTTACACCTTTAAAGATGTAACTAAATGACCGTCACGAGAGTCGGTCCCTTAACAAAACAGAGCATCTATTACCTGTCCACAATTGATGAAGAGATATGCTAGCTGTTCTTCAGTGACCTAAATAACCAACAAATATATACCATACGTAAATGCTTCATATTGTAAGGAAAATTGACAACAGTTTATAACAATCATAGTTACCAAGTCGGAATTCAGGAAAAAATCGGCAAGCCAAAATCACTGAAAAGGGTGAAAAATCGGCTAAATCGTGAACGAAGACATTTGGGAAAAACTAATGAAAGATATTAAAAAAAATGAACAAAAATAAGGAATATTTCAATACAAAATCGTAAAAAATGATTAAAATGCAAAAATCACGATTTTTTCAAAAAAAAGGTAAAGTTTTTTTGGTGGAAAAAAAAAAGCTTGTTAATAGTGCTCCCAACGTTTGATGAAAAAATGAATTTAAAGGGAGTTTCTTTTAAAACAAGGAAATTTTTGTAACTTGATGACAACAGAAAGATGCATATTCATCACTGATTAATGCCAAGTGACTATGAGGAAGATGAACACATTGTAGGTCAGAAAACGAGCAAAAGCTCAAATCAAATTATAGCAAATTAGTTAAAAAAGAAAAATAAACATATATAAATAACTTCAAAACAAATTAACAGAGCAAATTATAAAATAATAGTCTACAATTTTACTCCTACATAATGATGAATTGTGTAATAGAAAACCTAATTTACTTCAAATATACCTGGTGATCAATATCATAAACATAAACAGTCCTCCTAATTATCTCTTCTCGCTGCTGCATACTCGTCGCCATGCTGTTAATTCTCCGCTTACCTTGACTATAATTATTTTTTTTCTGAACACAAATTAATTTCTATATAAACATACAGATCCCAAAACCAAAGAATATCACAAAATAAATTAAAAATCGGAGAAAAAACCAACGATCTTACCCGTCTGTTACCTCTTTCTACACCTTCGATATATTGAAACGAATAGCTGTTCACGTAGATACTGTCGATCGACTGATCGGTCGCAACCTTCGACGATAGTGGAACGAACTCCTCCGCCATTGGATTCAGCTTCGAGAGCAATTCCTCCAAATCCCTCATCTCCCCAGCGTGATTGATTTCGTGCTGCATGTGGATAGAAATCGAGATTGCGGATCAAATAAAAAATATTCAAAGATCTACCATTTTAATATGCAATTTGACTCCGAAAATGCCAAAATCTCCTTCGTTTCACTCGAATCCGCCATTAACGAACGGTTCAAGGTCAAAACTGGGTGAAATTTGCAGAGATTTGAAAAAGGAGAAGAAGAAGATTGAGTAACCTCGATTTTTGGCGAGCTAGGGTTTCCATGGAGTCGTCTTGTAGAGATTTGAAGAAGGAGAAACAGAAGATCGAGCAACATCAATTTCCGGCGAGCTAGGGTTTCCATGGAGTCATCTTGCAGAGCTTTGAAGGAGGAGAAGAAGATCTGGAGATCGGAGCTCAGAGTTCACCGATCTGAGATTCAGAATCAGTTCGTCGATTTGCAATGGGTGGTTGGCGATAATCAGGGTTTTTGGCGAGGGAGGGAAGACAACAGAAAAAGAGATCAAAGAACAAAAAAATAATTGCAGGAGCTTTTATGTTGGCATTGAAGTGGTTTTTGGCGAGGGAGGGAAGACGACAGAAAAAGAGATCAAAGAACAAAAAAATAATTGCAGGAGCTTTTATGTTGGCATTGAAGTGGTTTTTTTAAGCATTCAACTTTTGGGCGTGGATCAAGGTTAACCGAAATAAACTACTGTCTTAACTTAATAAACTATTAGTTTTGACAATGGATTATTATATTACTGTTTGAGCTGTGGTTCTTTTGATATTGCAAAAAGTAGTTTTTTTATCATTTTGACGTAGTGACTTTTGAGGAGTGATTGAAAGATACTAAATTGGGTATGGGGTGGGATCCCAATTTTAATACCTCAATGATTACACATAATAACCAATCATGTAAATTCTTTACTGTTTAAAAACCCAGCAGGATTGATTATGGTGTTCATGTTAATAAAATGGGATGCCGTAGCATGTCTACAAGGAATCCCGTGAACATCAAAGTGACGACAAGAACATGCACTTCACCACGTTATCTCCAATGGAAGAATAAACTTGAAATTCATTCAAAGCAGATGGTCATGCATCTAGCCAACATGCAAATCTTAATATAGATGCGGACATTAATAGTACCTGATTACCTTCCGGTGCCAGGTAATAGAAGACAAACTTCCTTATCGCCTGCAGCTGATGCTCTCAATGTGCTACCTCTAATGTGAGAACCTGGAATCGTGCTAATAGAGCCTGGTTCATGTGTCACTAAGAGCAGACCTGTTGGAGGGATCAAGGATGCATCTGGGGCCAGACACCAAGCAAAATTTAATTAGCTACTTGGAAATTTATTCAGGAATCTAAGATAGAAAAAATGCTAGAAAAACTTATCTGAAGTCGACTAGTTAGATCAGCCTATGATAACATAAACGTAGTTGAAACAATAATTTTAAGTTTAACAAACATGATTTATGTGAAAGGTTAAACATCGTCAAACTAATGTCCAATCTAATAAGATGATAAGATCAATTGGGGTCATATCATATATCATTGAACTGAAGATTCTTATAAATCTTTTTTTTCTTAAAAAGAAAATCTTAGAAGAAATAATACGATGAAATATTTAATAAATCTGAAAAAATAAAGGATAAACAAATCTTTGATAATCAATTCTATCACAAGACATCGCATTCAAAAATCATAAGGCTTTCATTGAGAAGATAAAACAGTCTATACCAGAATGAACTCCTAGAAACAAAGAAGAAACGGACCACAGTTCAATAGGGAATTGGAGCAGAGCAGGATAGTAACAGAAAAACATATGCAGACATAAAAATAATAACTCAGTCAAGGTAAATTAAAAGTCTAAAGAAAATGAACCATGGATTAAATTTTCGAGACCAGTTCCCCATATAGCTAGAGAATCCGCACGAGCATTAGCCTCATGAGGGGCATGAGTGAAACAAATGAGCCAGAAGAACAGATAGTCCTGACTTCTATAAAATATCTGCCAAGTGGCACAACAAACCATCTCCGATTTGAGCCCATCAAATAAAATTGCCAAAATCATACTCTATTAGCATTAGAAAATTAGGCAATACACATAACGTGGAAGCCTTGGGATAGAGCTCTAGCGCCAGCTTCTGTAACATTGGTCCGATATTTGAGAATAGTCTTGTCTCACTATGACAATCCCGAACAAAACCACCCAAGCTACTTTGCCCCGTGTTTACAAAAGAGAGACCAAAATGATTTGGTTCTATGGTAGGTGCATGGTCCCAAACTAGGATGCTCAATAGTGCTTCCAACAAAGTTGTCCTCTCAAGAAGGTGCCATCAACTATGATTTTGGGGCAAGAACCTAACCTAAAAAAACTTGAAAGTACACAAACTAGTGAATAAAGTTCTCCAACACGATTCTGAAGGGGAGTGTCACTTAAAGCCCATTTATATGAATATTCCAAAGCAAAAACAGCCTTGGCAGTACTGCTGCGCCTATCTTTTATAAAATGAGCCTACATCAACCTTAGATCCTAAAATAGTTTGGTTTAATTCATCATCATCATCATTGCCTCTGCTCCATCTCGTAATTCTCGGTGCCTAGATCTCGTAAGTATTAAATGATGATCCATTGTTGATGCAACATCAGACCTCACCCATTGATGCAATGTCGGCCAACTATTCCTACTAAGCGATCTAGTAATGAACAAAATAATTACAAGTTTTGAAACAAAGTTCGCAAGCCACATTGATAGTAGAGCTATCATTTTTTCTTCCAACAAAAACAGAAATTGAGCTGAAACCAGCCTCTAATATTTAAATTAAACTCTGCAATTTATGCTTGGAAAACAAGTTTATCTATGTTCTTTTACCCAGGTACAAAGAATACAATTTGATTTTGAGTAACAACTACACCTTTGAAATTATGATATATATTAACAAATTGCTCTTTGTAATGGTGCATGATCTGTATTCGTGGAGCTTAACTTGGCATCAAAATTATGAACAATGCGACTCTCCCATTATGGAACAAGGATGATTTGAAAATTTCAGAAAATATTTTGGAATATATATAGGAAAATGATTTGAAAGAAATCAAACCAAGATCTGAAAAAAAATACCTTACACAGGTGGCAGAGTTAATATTCCGCGGTACTAATGTCAGATTCAATCACTAACAGGTGTCGAACACTTCTAGTGAGCAGAAAATGTTGGCTCCGTTTGCAGCATCCTTGCTAGTGCTCGATCTGAATCAACATATCAAAACCAAAATCAGTCCTCCAAAGATCAAAATCAAAATTGATCTGTAGTAGAAAACACATTGAATCATGAAGCAAAATTAATCCTAGCAAAATTGAATGATCTGAAGCAAAATTAATCCTAGCAAACTAACCTAAATCATTCACGAGATCTGAAAAAATGAAGCGGAAACTGATTTTAATCAGAAAATGGGATTATTTGGTGAAGATGATGATGAATCTAGCCAAAAGTGTCAAAATCAAAATCGATCTGTAGCAGAAAATACACTGAATTGTGAAGCAAAATTAATCCTAGCAAACTCACTTGAATGGTTCACGAGATCTGGAAAATTGAAGAGGAAACTGATTTTAATCAGAAAATAGAATTATTTGGTGAAGATGACGATGAATCTAGCCAAAACTGTCCGAAAGGGTAAAAAATCTATCAGAAATTACTAGATTTTGTATCAAAAAATGAATTGATTTGGCCAAAACTATTAGAAGAAGAGGAAACGCTAGCTCTCGTCGGCGCACTGGGAGAGGAAACCCTACCTTTCGTCTGTGTTAGTTGGAAGAAATCAAAACTTTTGCCAGCCCTTTTGTGGGAGAGGAGCTGGAGAGGAGCTGGCAATCTAGGAAATAAAGCTTTCCTTGTTGGCTATTTATACGGGGCAAACATTGAGGAACCTACACCCATTGAAAGAAGACGGTGGTGATTATAAAATCTCGCTTGTGGCGGTCCATTAGTATTAGCTGCCACTGTTATAAAAAATACAAAATTAGTGGCCGCCACTAATACCCATTTATTTTGTAGTGTAATTATCCGTACTTAGTTTTGTTTTACAATATCTCTAGTTCGTAAAAATTATAAATATTAGTTTTTGTTGGGTTATTTTATTAATCTTTGATAAGACAATGAGTTAAGTCAATGGCAAAGCAAAACCTAGAAATAAGTCCTACGATCCGGCCGAATTACCACAGCTATTACATGTGGCAAGTATGCCCACGAATTTCTTGGTCTAATACTCTTACCTGGAGGCTTTAAATCATGAGCAGAGTCATAGAATAAAGTAAACGATCAGCCTTGAGGATATGTAACCAAAGTAGACTCCTAATTAGGTTTACCAGTTCTTATGAAGCTCCCGTCATCATCATAAGAATCATTTGTTTGCTCAAGGGAACTGTCAACTGCCATTTTTCTCCCTCAATTCATAGTAGGCAATGGTTGACTGCCATATGAATGTTAATATGCATGGTGGTGCATATTTTTTTAACGGTAGCACTAATCTGATGCTTCCAAAGCTCTTACAAGCTTGATTCTTTAGCTAAGACATGTGCCAGTCATGAGTAGCTAGTTGGATTACATAGACTGACCATAGTTGTGCACCATGTGGCGTAAAGTAGGCTGTCATGACCATAATCTATGTACTTGCTGTCAGAGTCTCCATATTAAAAAAAATTTGATAGTACAAACATATTTTAGGGAGAGGCTTAAGACAAAAAAAAATAAATCCAACATAACTAAAAGACAGGCCTAAATGGCAAGCCTCTCAAGAAAGAAAGCTACACACCAACCTCACAAAGCTAGCAGGAGTAAGAAGCTCCGCTCCTATATAAAGTGTTGAGTGTGACAGGGTTTTGTTTTAAGCATAAACAAGTGAAGAAATAAGACTTGCAAAGGCGAACCCAAATAGATAAGGGACGAAAAGGAGGATGATGATAGTGATACTGTTGATGACAATGATCATGTAATGATGAATATGTACAAACCCATTATATTTATTATTGGCATTAAATCAAACACCTTAGGTGCATACACACTACAAAAAATAAGAGTATTAGCGGCAGTTTTTGTTGAATATGTACAAACCCATTATATTTATTATTGGCATTAAATCAAACACCTTAGGTGCAAACACATTACAAAAAATAAGACTATTAGCGGCAGTTTTTTTAACAAAAAACGGCCGCTATTAGTCCTGTTGCTACAAAAAACTGCCGCTGTTAGTTTTGCCGCTACCAAAAATTGCCTTAACAGCAAGTGCCACTGAAACTCCTTATTGTTGTAGTTACATCTAATTCTTGAGACATTCATTCATCGATCATCCCCATCTCATTCTATAATTAATTTCAACTAGATCATGTAAAACACTAGGGATAACTAATTTTCAGATCGTGTATATCCTATACCCAGTCAAGATTTAAGCAGAGATCAATTTAAGTAGAGATTTTTACGTTTGAAACAACATGCAGCTCATAAGAACATATGCTAACAAAATTCCATAATTTTAAGAAAATAAAACTGGTTTGTAGATGGATCAACAACTTGCCTTCGTGTGGATGGTTCAAAGTGGCGCCTCTTCTTTATCTTCTCTTAATCAAATAATAAAAATCCACTTAACTGAAGACAAACCCTACGAACCTAACATAAATTAGATCTTAAATTGAAGAGAAACCCTACCCTAGAAATTAGATTTGCTTGTTGTGAGGTGAATGGCCAACTTTGAAGGTGTAAACAATGGAACAGAGTTCATCTTGGTCAACTCGGATCTGAATGGAGAGATGCATATATAAATTCCAGTTGCAATGAAATCTGAATGAAGAGCTGCAATGTCTCCTAGGGTTTGCATTGAGAGAGAGAGAGAGCTGCATATAGATCTTAAGTATCGTACAAAAGCCTCTTCAATGGCCACAATTTCAGGCGAAAACCCAAATTTTCAGAGTTGATCATGAAAACCTAAGCCAAATCGAATGAAAAGGAGATCAGTAAACACTCTCCAACTCGTAGAATCTCGATCCATAGAGAAGAAACTACGATTCGAACGAAATCCCTAGCGAACGAAATCCCTATGGCGATTGTTTGAAATCTCAGTGGTGATCAAATGAAATCCTTGTGGAAATATAATGAATTCCAAGTGTCGAAATCCCTGTCGCGATCAAACAAAATTCTTGCGAGCAAAATCGGTGATTGAACGAAATCTCTAAAGTGATGGAACTTAGAGAGAGAGAGAGAGAGAGAGAGAGAGAGAAGGGAAATTAGGTTAAATGAAAATGAAAAAGGCTAAAACAAAATGAAGGAGTTCATATAAATCGTGGGTTGAGTAAGTCGATTGCGTGGTCGGGCCAAATTCGACCTAGCTAAGTAGTCGATTATTTTTTCAATGTTTAGAACAGTGGTTCTTTTTATACAATTATAGTCGTTTTTGCCCCATTTTGACGTAGTGAAGCTCTGTGTTGCTAACATGGACCATGATCATCTTGTCTATGCATCAAAGGTGGCAAGAGAAGGCAAGGCAAGAGGTTTTGCATATATGTGGGAAGAACAAGCCAAATTTTGAAAGCATAAACCACCTTAAAGTTGTGAGTTTCTTTTAATTCTAAGTTTATTTTCTTGTACATTGTGAGCATAAATTATAATTTATGAAGATACTAATGTCTATCATCCGATATGTCTCCATATACACACCTATTTTGATGTGTATCAATTACTTGCAGACGAATTTTGGGACATCGTTGTCGTGTATATGTCGTTTGATACAAGATGTATCAGGTGATACTTATTTATTAAGCATCCAATGGTCTATCATAATGACTTTTTATAGAAACATCTTTCTAGGGTAGAGTCTGGATTTTGAAAAACCTAAGTGAACATAGAACATTTAAGAAAACCTAAACTCAACACCTTTGCTTATTGAAAACCCTAATTTTAGGTTCTTTACCTCCAATATTAGAAGCATATCATCAAAACCTCCCAATTCAAGCTTGCAATCAGACCATTGAATCATCTTGAAGACTCTTTTTCTCTCTTCTCTAATAGTTTTCTTTTACGTTATTTACTTTTATTTCTATTTTACTTGCCCCCTTTTGAGCCGTTACTCTATCGGAGTTATTGCGGTTGCAAGTATCAAAGAATAAATTGCCATTTGGCAAGAAGAGGTGTGGTCCTCTTTTGAGGATATTTTTGTTTTATCTCTATCTTGGTTGTCACTATCAACAAGTCCATCCAAATGAGCTTCACCATTTTTTATTTATCGCTTTTTTAGAATTGCTGTTATTTGCTTTTGTTTCTAGTTTTCTAAAAAGCAACTCGTTGTGTAACCGGAACCCTTTACCGGTTTCTTCGAGATTGTAGTAGATCAAGAGTCAAAAAGTCAAATCCTTTCTATTATGGATATTTGGCTCAATCCATAGGAAAATTAGATGGAGGCCCTATAGTATAGCCTTTGTAAGCTGAAACCCTCATATACTAGGACTGCGTATGTGTAGACACCCAAATTTGGCCCAAGGCCCGATCGAAACGTACTTCGAGAAAAGCGCGCCCCCGAGCTTCCAATAGCATCTCCCAACCTTTCCGAACCCTTAGTTAACCTTCTCGGGGAATGGTTAGAAGGAGTTGTGCCAAAACTTGCGGGGACCTCTACTGAAATCGAATCTTATATCATTGAAAAGTAGAGGCTCTCAGCTTTCTAACAAGTCACGAATCACCCCGATCCGAGTCATACATCAAAAGTTAGGGCAATCCGACGTTTCGGGACTCAAAAAATGCACCTGGCTGAACCTCTCGAGAACCTCTTGAGGAGGTGAGCATGCTTGGCGTGTATAATACACAGTGTGTATATTATACACGCCAGACAATTTTTTCCCAGAAGTGGCTTAGCGCGTATAATACACACGCTAAGCATAGATGGGCCACCCAGAGGGCTCTAGATTTCTCAGACACTGTACGTATGCCTGGCGTGTGTAATACACATGCCAGGCTTAGCTATAGTAAAATTTGGTTTTTGCCCGAAATTAACTTTTGGAGTTTGACTTGTTGACCAACCTAGTGTTTAGGGTGGGTTTCATTATGACTGTTGCACCCTCATTTACCCTATTTGCAACCCTCTAGTCATTTGAACTCCCACCCTATCATCTACTATGGAACCCCTTTTTCATATATTTAAGCTCAAAAAACCTTAGGAATCCTTAGATATTAGGATTGCCTAATTGCTAATCCCATTAGCATTTAAGTACCCCTTAACCACCCCTTTCTCTATAAATAGAGAGGCACCCTCGTTGCAAATGGCTTGAAATTTTTTTCAAAAGAGAGAACAACTTAAGAGTCTTTTTTCTCTATCCTTGAATTTGCACTGTGTCACCGCCGAAATCTCGGTGATTGCGGGGGGTGTAAATAGGATCGAAGTGCCTTTAGGCAAGAGGAAGTGCTCTTTATTTTTTTTTTGAAAGTTTCTTTTTATTTTGGCTATAATTAGAGCCCGCATTTGAACGGGTTGATCGGGTATCTAACACCTTCCCGATCGATAACTAAAGCCCCTACCCAAGAGCCTTTGGCGTGAATCAGTAAATCAGAGTCATATTTGGCACTTTGGTACATTGAATATTGATTTGAGGATTCCCGGGACACCAAAAGCTTTGAGTGGCAACTCTATATCTTTCGCAAAGAGTGCGCTTCGTCGCGACGGGTTCTATGAGAAACATTGGTTGCACAGTATAGCATAGCTCTCTGCTAGCCCGTCATAGCAGAGTTTACCTGCTTTAGTAGGCTCCCATCCTCTTTGTTAACATCCTGTGCAACCGATGTTACACAGGTACCCCTTCTCCTTGATAATTCCTTGCATTGCTGAACAAGATTTACCTGCTCAACAATTCTATCCTCCTAATCCTGTTCAACAATTGTACCCTCCTCTCTACTCACTCCTTGTCAGAGCAGATTTTATTTGCTTTGTTAGGGAGTTAGTAGAGAGCAGGGAGGTGGTTGGTAGAGCAGGTAAATCTTACTTTGCAGGGAGTTAGAAAAGAGATTGGGAATAAACTAAAGCAGGTGAACTCTGCTATGGCAGGGGCTAGCAGAGAGCTATGCTATATGCAGCCTAGGTACTTGTGTCCTTTTTTTTCTTGGAAACTAAAAATGTCTTGCATCAATTCTTCGATGTTAGATATCATTAATGTCCTTTGGTTTAGTTTTGACAACTATTTAACTAAAGCCAGATCTCTCCTTGAAGTCCGGATGAGTCGACTATACCAAGTCAATGATATGATCAACCAAATTAAATGAGAGAGATTAATAATAACAAATTTTTAGTGACACTAAAAAATGTTAAAGGTTATAACTCAGCCTCAGTGTTCAAAAGTTAACATGTATTCATCGTTTTAGCAATTGATGTTTCGTTCAGCACAATTCAAATTCTAATAAACCTTATTTCGAGATAACAGTAATAAGAAATGAGCAGCAAATGAAAATTTAAAAGACTAAACGGATTGTTTCTTGGTGGAAATGAAATTAGTAAGCTTCATGTATGATGTTTTCCAATATATACTATTTTCTTTTCTTACATCTTCAATGCTCTCATTGCAGGTAACCATGATATTGTATGAAGTTCTAAGGTTATATCCACCTGCAACTGGCCTTCTTCGACATACATATAAGAAAACAAAATTAGGAGACTTCTCCTTGCCTGCCGGTGTTGACCTTTATTTACCAATACTCAATATCCATCATGATCCTCAATTTTGGGGCGAAGATGCAGAAGAATTTAGGCCAGAGAGATTCTCGGAAGGAATTTCAAATGCATCGAAGGATCAAGTTGTCTTCTTTCCATTCGGATGGGGTCCAAAGATTTGTATCGGCCAGAGTTTTGCCATGATTGAAGTGAAGATGGCTCTGGCAATCATCCTTCAACATTTTTCATTTGACCTATCTCCTACCTATATTCACGCTCCTTACGCCGTTGCCACACTTCAACCTCAACATGGAGCTCAAATCATCCTACAAAAACTATGAATTCCTAGCTAATAGTTATCGTCCACCTCCTTGACCTTTGCATTTTAATTATTGCTGTCGTTGCCTTTGTTGTATTCTGAAGTGATCATCTTGATCAGATAGATTTTAATATCATTAAAATAAAGAAAAATAATTGATCGACTTGTTCGAGGGAGTCGAGACCTCCCAAGTTAAAATTTTATTATCTCATGGTGTATGGCTCTACAAAAAGAAGGGGTTTTAGCCGCACTTGCTATTAAGGCACTTTTTGGTAATGACAAGACTAACAGCGGCAGTTTTTGGTGGCAACAGGTCTAATAGTAGCATTTTTTTGCTAATAGTCTTATTTTTTGTAGTGTGGTAAGCACCAAGTGAGGTATGGAACATTCCCCTCCCCTCCCTACATTTTGGCACCAAGGGAGGTATGTAACATTCCCCTCCCCTCCAACATTTTGGCTTCTTTAACTAACTCACCTGGTAGGGTCGGGGTAAATTGTTTTACAAAATTTGTAAATGCTCGACCCTACCTGACCTGATGGTCCACCTAGCTGACCCAACCAGAAAACCCAACTTGACCTGATGAAAAATCGTTAATTTATATTTTTTATATATAGAATATCGGGTCGGGTCAACCTGACCCAACTTGATCTGATGCAACATCTTGGTCAATCCGACTTGACGGTCAGGTCGGATGTCTCATGTCCGACCTAATCCGATGGGTCAAATTTATGCACACAACCTAATCAAGTCGGTTCGAGTATCGTGTTGACCTGACCCACTGACAGCCCTAGATAAAAAGTTCCTACTTGGCAGTGTGATAAAGCTCCTTACTGATTAATCAAGGAAAGTATCGTACTCGAGAGTCGTAAGAGTTCTTTGACAAAAGAATTGCTCGAGCCATTATTATATGGGAGCCATTATTTGCACACGAAAAGTTGGCCCTTACACTGAATTTAAAGAAAGACTATATTTTACATGTCACGTGTGGAAGTGCAATCTAGGCTGTGTGATTTGAAGTTTATGATCTATAGACCTCTAGTGCATAAGATTGGAGCAAAACACGATAAGTACCATATGATTTATCGTGGAATCAGATAATAGCCTTTGACTACATGATGAAAATTATATTTTGTGCTATTATTTTGCTGTTAATGTCTTTAAATGATGGCCTTAAGATCAAATAGCTTTGATGGTATTTTCACATAGCAGGAATTGCTAAATCGTAGGTCTTTCTTTTAAATTCCGTGTAAGAGCCAACTTTCGTGAGTGGAAGCAATTGCTCCCTTATTATATATGTCAGTTATCACAATTTTTTAATGTTTTTATATACTAGTGGTCTCAGTGCCCTCGTATTGAACTTCCTAGTTCAAGTTCTCAATGAGGCTTAAACAGACCACTACGCCTAACCTTATTTGGACACAAAAAATTGTGTACTTGCACACAATTTAAAAGAAATATTTTATAGGGAGCTCTCATGCCAACAAATTCATTGAAAGCACAAACATCGAAAACCCCTTCAAGCCCAGTGATTTCTTTGGATCAGATAATGGAGAGCATTTTTCAGCTCGATCTTTCACACAGTGGATCCTGAGACCGTAAGTGTACCATCAGACCGTTAATTTTTTATTTCACATGACACAGATGCTCAAAATATGTTTCTAAGATCATATGGCACACATCATGCTCAAGCCTGACTTTAGGGCCATTTTTTGGGATTTATGATAAGTGTAATAAAAAAGTTGGCTTTCTGAATGGAAAATCATAGTCTAATGATCCATTGTGTAAAAGATCGGGGTGAAAAATTGTAACAACCCGACCCATTTTGATTATTTTAAAAGTGTTAGATGATGTATCACACTGTGTATGGTGTTAACACTCTACACTAGCACCCACCTTCTTTTAGGATAGGAAAATCTTGATTATATGACTTTTCTATTTTATTTTTTTTAGTAATTATTAGACTCGTTGCGAAGTGCTCGTCGATACGGTTCCAATGATATATAATTTTTCGAATTCCAACAAGTATATAAAAAATTACGCTCATTTTAAAAGATGAAATAGATTAAGGGGTATAACCGTAATTTCGGGAGAGAAACACACCATTTGCTTAATGCCTACTGGAACGAAACCTGTGGACAACCTATTCACTCACGCATGAATGCCTTCTTGCGTGAAAAAATCTTACTTTATTGATTATTTTACGAAAAGTCTTAATTAGGGTTAACTTAAAACTTTAGTGCCATTATAAATAAAATCTTAAGAGTTCTTTATTCTCTACAACTAAAATTATATGAGTGTTTTCTCCCTCTTAACTCCTCTCCCAAAACTCTCTAGCCTTCCCTCAAATCTCCCTATCAACTACTGACAAGATCGAACAAGGAAGGAGAAGAAAGCTTGGACGAACCGTTGCAAGATCCGACACTTTGGGCATCGATCTTTTCAACCTGAAACACTGCAAGATCAACTGTTCATGCCTCAACAAGTGGGTATCCAATAATCCCCTCTAATCTTCTTAGATTCTGTCACGTAGGGTGCGTTTGATCGCGCACTGACGGATTTAAAACTAATTAAACCCTAATATTTGTAAATCTGATATATCTTCCCTTTGTTTGACTGCCACCAGCGAACTACCGGTTGGATGGTGCCGAAAATTAGCAGGGAGGTCTAATCTTATCCAAATCCTAATTTTCGTGGAGAAACAGATCTTAAATCTGTTGGGTATGATTCTAACCAGTTGGGATCCGTGCAGAACAGACGGCTGCATGCACCAGGACGGACGTTCCCATGTTTCAAGACGAATGTTCGTTGGCTTCAAGATGGATGTCCGCATTTTGGGTATTCCACTGTATTGTACGATGAACATCCATTGTGTTCAACGAACGCCTGTGTGCATTCAAGACGGGCGTTCGTAGACATTCAAGACAGACATTCGTAGTTGGGATACCACGCTGTTGTATTCGACAGATGTCCGTGGGTTCATGATGAACGTCCATGGTGTCAATGACGCTCGGACCTGATTCATAATTTGGTATCTCGAAATGTTGTTATTTTTTGGCAGAGTATTAAGTATTCTACTCCTGATATATTATGACTAAAAACTCCTATTATATGATAATCTTAACATTGAGTTTTCGATCGATGGTCATGATAGATCTAAATTTAAAGTGCGATATCTTTTTATGTATTTACCTTATTATAGCATATTATATATCTATATTTATCACCTTGACACAATCTTCACGATGACATGAAAACTTTAAGATTTCGATATCATCTGTGAAGTCAAAGTTGAACCTTTCATGCTCTCGATCACAGATATAATAAGAATTGCACCCATATTATAATTATATTGATGTGTTATATATATATATATAACATATCTTTGAATTCAAATCAATTCACTAGTCAGATAAGATTATGTTTCTATCATTGTTATGCGTTATGTTCCATGGATATGATAGGTAATGTATGCGAGTGTGTAAGATCATGCCTACACTTGGGCGTAGCTTAAGAATAGAGCCATCAGAGACCTTAGAGAAGAAATTCTAGATCTACCTCCCTAGAACCCTTCTTTTGGAAGTGCGGTGAGACGTTGGCGTATATTCTCAAGCGGCCTTCACCTTCTTCTAAAATCATCATCATTGTTGGGATCTGAATCTAATCGTGGTGGTACGATCGATCTAGGTATGGAGAAATCATGCTTTCCATTGATCTTAAAATGTTATTTTTTATTAATAGATTTTTATATAAATTAGTGATTTTATTTCATAGATAATGATGGAATGATTAAATGAATGCATGCTATGATTAATAGATTTTTAATGTTAATGATGTTGGGCTAAAAAGAAGTCCGATTAAATTCCACCATGTGATTTGATGTATTTTGAGGCGTGCTCACGGATTGAAATCAATCGATTGACAGCTAAAAGCAATTTCCGTGAATTCCCCGCCAAACTTTGCATCAGATACTGTCTCGGTATTTTGGCCATAACTTTTTGTCTCGAACTTGGATTGAGGCGATTCATATGGAGATGGAAAGCTGCCGACGAGCTCTACAACTTTTGTGTTTTAGCCAGTATCTGAATCGGACGTCTTAAAGGTCCAAATTGAGCTGCAAGTAGCACTCAGTTCTCGATGACCCAAAGTTGCAGTATTTTGATATTATTTTCAAAATTCTTAGGCTGTTTTACGCACCATGATCGTATGATATGCACTGTAATATTTATGCACCATGATTGTGTACACTTTGATATTTACGTACCATGATTAAATGCACTTAAATGTATATGTAGTATGATATCACTCTCATGCACTTTATATGTCTCATGATGATCTATATAATTCACAATCAAGATACGTAAAATACGATTAAATATCAAGCCATGATTAATGAGCATTAGACCCAACATCTTGTACCTGATGGAGTCTAAGAAGGTATTAGACCCAACATCTTGTGTAAGATGGAGTCTAATTGAACAAGAGTATGATGAGCATGATTCAGCCTAACGTCTTGAGCGGGACGGAGTTTGACATGCAATAAATAACATGATTAATTAGACCCAACGTCTTGAGCGGGACGGAGTCTAACATGCATTAAATGACAAGAAAGATGAAATTAAAGGATATGATGCATTCATGTAATATTAATATATATGTTTACGTTCAGTTCATTTCAGCTTAGTGAGATTATACATGCCACATGCACACATACATGAGATATATCGAAATGTTATATGGCTAGGATTGATATTTTATGCGTCAATGGATTGCATGTCTGGTCCATACAGGTGTAAACTCACACCCCTTATTTATGTGGGTGACCAGATGAGACAGGTGTTGCCAATGACAATGTATGGGTCTATGGCGATGAGACGGCACCTGGTGCTCAAGAAACTGGACTGAATGGCGATGATGGCTTCCTGGCCTAATTAGCTATTTTCCTTTCTAGTTATTAGTAATTTTAAATAAATGGAACATTGATCAGTTAGTATTTTATCTAAACTGTTTAAGTTTTAATTATGTTGGACTTGTTATTGGAATAAGAACATTATCATGGGTTTTATGTAGATTAATTAATGTTTTAAAGAAATTTTATCTTCCGTTGTTTAAGGTGCTTTTATCGCCTTATTATGTTTCTATGATTCTCAATACGAAGGTACGGTCTAAGATCTTACAATTAAGAGGTTGTGAGATCTCGGGTCGCTACATGAAGTACGAGCGATCAAGCAAAAATCGAATGAAGAGATCGAGAGAAATACAAAATCATACCTTCGATTTTGTTTTATAAAGTTCATGCTTTACTGTTGGAAAGTCAGGTGAGAGAGGTACAAAAATGCAAAAAATTATAAAATCTAAAAGAGGAATCCATGCATTCTATGAATATGAGAGAACTAGCGAGAATCACTGCTGCTGAAGATCAGGAGAAGAAATCCTACATGCCTCTAGTAGCCGAAGCAATAAGGATATGTATTAGGAAGTGTAGTTTTAGGAAGATTTGCTTTAGGTAGTTTACTTTCTTTACAGTCTTAAATTATTATAGCAGGCCTCTTGTGAATCTATAAATAAGAGGGCCTGCATCCATAAATAAGCATCCTAGAAATCTCGATCATAGTTGACATTTAAGATTGGGCGGATGAAAGATCAAACCTAGGATAGATTTTATTTTTAGTCTTTTATTTTCTGTAAAATAGAATAGTTTTAATTTTCATTTGTATTACATCCAAGGATTTTCAATCTTAATTGCCAATTAAGAAATAATTTTCCGAAGATCATTGTAGTGTAGCTTTACCTTTTTGCAATTTACTTTTCTGTATTTTATTTTCCAGCACTTTACTTTTTTGCACGAAAATATCCGAGGACTGACAGATTTTAATTAACGACTAGAATCTAGAAGGTTGAGGATTAGATTTATTTTTTCATAATTTTTTTCTCTAATTTTATTTTAGCAATTATGATATAAAAGGAATTTCATAGTTTAATTGACGACTAAGATCTGGGAGGCTTGAGATCTAGTGTGACGTTTTTTAAATTAATAGAATAGATTTATTTTCTACACCTTAGTTTTAAAACAAAAACAACCATTTTTTATTCTTTAAAGGCAAATAGAAGCCTATGGAATAACAATCTTCCCTGTGGGATAGATCCTATACTAGTGCTACAATACCGTTGTATGCTTGCAATAGGTTAAGACAAGGAATAGTTTAAAAGCTACTAAGTTTTTGGCGTCGTTATAGGGAAAGCAGTTTTTATGAAAACCAATATTTGTCTTTCTATCTTTCTTTTCCTTTCTCATTTTTTTATTCTTTTGTAGGTTTGAGCCGGAGCAGTAGATCGAAGTTTTGAAACTTCTTCTGACAAAGGAAGCTAGAGGCCCAGAATTGTCTTCTCTCTACCTGTGATTCTAAATAATAATGATAATAAATATATATATTTCTAGTGTATGCATCACATCAATCTCAAAATTTAAATCTTTTATAGTGTGATTCAGAAATCGAGCGGACTCTCTTAAGGAACTTGAGTTCTAACCAAACTTCCAAAAGAGAATATGTTACAATGGCCGAAGATCACCCTATTCAGGAGCATGTACCCGAGTTACATTGACAACGCCCTCATGCATTGCCTTGCCCGAGGTTGCAAATGGTTAAAACTTCAAGATCAAGTACACCACGTTACAAGCCCTCCCAAAATTTCATGGGTTTGATCGCAAAGATCTCTACCAATACCATAGGCATTTCATAGAACTCTATATCATATTGAAAATCTTAGAACTTGATGACGAGGCTGTGAAATTACAGTTGTTCCCCTTCTTTCTCAAAGACCGAGCAAAAGCATGGCTTACTTCTTTGCCCCTTGGTAGTATTACCTCTTGGGATAGACTACATGTCATATTTTTTATCAAGTATTTCTCGATTAGTAAGACTAACCAAATTCGTCAAGCAATTCAAACCTTCTTGCAATTGCCTGGAGAACTGTTTCATGAGAGTTGGGAATGTATTCAAGATCTCTTATGGGAATGCCCTCATCATGAAGTGTCGAACTGGTCGATAGCCTAGAGTTTCTATCAAGGGTTAACTGAGGGTAACCAATAGATGGTTGATGTTGTGAGTAGAGGGATCTTTATGGCTCAGAATGGACGGTAGTCCTAGGATCTTTTTGTGAAGTTGCCGATAATTCATTGTAGAAATAGGTTCTGCAAAAGTTCGATCCTGATGTGATGCACCATACTCCTGTCGCTAGGGGTGGTCTTTACGATGTCAATTTTGACAAAGTAAAGAAGGAGAATAACATTAACGCAAAGGTAGAGGTCTTGAAACCGAAACACACATCATTGATGACCTCTAAACCTAGTGCTTCGGAGAGACCCACTACAACCTGTGCAATTTGCCAGAGCTTGACCCATGCTATAACCGAGTGCCCAGCTGTCCCATTCTACCTGGATGTTGTGGAAAAGGAACATATTTGTGCATTCCAAAGGAGTGATTACGGGAATTCCTATAACTCGCAGTGGAGAAACCATCTTTTCTTCAACTATGGTTCCACAAGTGGAGCGCAACAAGGACCATTTGTTGTGCAGCCTTGATATCCTCCTAACCAAAATTTTAACCAGCCTTACCCCCCACCCATGAGACCACAAGACCTACTATGTAGCAACAGTACAGGCCACAGAGCAATGGAAATGATGCCACTATTATTCAGATCCTTAGGGATTTACAACAATAATATCTTCATCATTCAAAAGATATATCTCAGCTGGCTCAGTTCTCTCAAGTTCTACACTCACATACCTAGTCCATCACGAAACTGGAAGGCCAAATTGGGCAGCTACCTTCATAGATGACAAAAAGAGATTGGTGAGTTACCATCACAGCTAGTAAGCAACTTGAGAGAAGTAGTTCTAGGGGAGACATTCGTCCCCACTGATCAAATTTGAGTTCTTCGAGGCCTTGTCGAGCTACCGACTCATATGTAGTAGGATTTTGTAAATTATGTGCATTATTTCTTTTATTTTTAGGAATTTTTAGTGAGGCGTGCATTACGATTCAAATCGTAGTAAAACACAAGCGATCGTAGGGCCTTCTCTGATGTATTCTATGAGTGAACGTATGGATTTACATACGCTCGTAAATTTTTCTTTTTGTATATTATTTTTGCCAATCAAATCATAGTGATTATGATTTGAATCGTAGAAGAGTTTGTCCCTTTTCGAGAGCTAAAAGGCTAGAATCATAACCCACGATTCTAGGTTACAAGCGTGTGTGATGACCGTTTCAACAGGTCACACAAAATTTGGGCCTATTTATCAGTAGCAGTCACTGCCAAATCCCAAGCAGCAACCCTACCAAAAAGAAGCTTAAGTCCTCTGAGGCAGTTATCAAAGACATGCCTGAGGGGAGAATGGAGATTGGAGCAGAAACTGTGTCTGCTACTAAAAAAGACAAGCAGGCAGTAAAAAGGAAAAAGTTGACATCCCACACTAAAACCAAAAGATTGCATGATCATCCCCCAACCACGATGAGTTAGCATATTGTGGGGGTTGAAATTGTAGTGGACGCCAATTTTTTGGAATTGTTGGATTTTAGTAGATTTGCCATTCGTTACTTTAGGGATGCGGAGCTCAACAATTTCCTAGAACCAGAAAAAACCCCAGTCTATCCTAGACTGGTAAAACTGTTTTGTAAGCAAATGACCAACAATGGCACAAATCAGTCCCCTCAACTCTCCACAATCATTGATGGGTTTCCCATCCATGTTACTAAGGAATTGATTTCAGGTGTCCTACAAGCGCCTCTCACTACAAAAATAAGGTGTTTCAGTGGCACTTGCTGTTAAGGTAGTTTTTTGTAGCGACAGGATTAATAGCGGCAGTTTTTGGTAGTGACAAGACTAATAACATAAGCTTTTTGTTAATAGCGGCAGTTTTTGGTTGCCACTAATAGTCTTATTTTTTGTAGTGTCTTGTGAGCCCTGAGGTATCCCCTGAACATCTGGAGGGCACAATATTAAGACCACCACCTCCTATATTCCTGAATTTCATACAGATGGTGGCGACACTGTTGGGTCAGCCTTAGGTAGACAGGTTAAAATTTATGAGAAAAGACCTGGAAAAGAGCAACCTATCTCTCCATTTCCTAGATGCCTTGAGTTATAAGACCATCCACCCAACATGCCATGACACTGAAAGAAGGTTTCACTTTGTGGAGGCCTTATATTTGATGGCCAACAGATATTGGTTCAATGTACTCGCTTACCTCTTGGAGGTAATGAATGTTGTAAGGGAGAAATTCAATAAAAAGAAATATGAAAGCTGAGAGTGGATCTCCCCTTTGGGGATATGATCACAAATTTACTCCTAAATGTGGGGTATAAAATCGAGCCTAATGAGGATGTCCTAATGAGGACAAAAGAAGATTTAATAGATGTGGTGTATAGGAGGACACTGAATGCAACAAATCAAAAGAAAAATGTTCAACCATCTGCAGTCAGTGAGTCTCCAAGTGGTACTTTTGTTGCCAACTCCCATTGACCATACCTAGCTTGCAGTGGTTGTTCTAGAAAGTCGAGACACAACAGGTGTTGAGATTGCTATTGCTACCACTACTCATCTTGAGCTAGTGGTGACCGAGGGAGTGAGTAATTCTACTCTTCCCCAAGAAAGAATGGAGCCCAGCTCCCCCATAAGCCCCATACCCATTGAACCGGAGCCAATGGTTAAGTTAACTCCTACACCTGAACCATCAAATCTTTATGACTCAGCATTGGACTGTCGCACAGGGCTTGCTTTACCCCACTCTTCCGTGGTAGACACACTGCCTTCTATTGTTGAAGCATACCCTGTGGACCCCTTTATATCTGTGGCAAAGGAAATTCCCCCTCTGCCTGTTATTCAGCAAACCCCTGAGGTGGCTATTTCTAGCCCCATTCCTATATTTAATTAGTCTGCCCCACCACCCATGACCACATCATTTGTGGAGCAGACTCCCATTGTTGAAACCTCAGGGGAGGGACCCAGCTTTGAGTCACGACACTTTTGAATGAGGGCCCAACTCCTCTTCCTACCATCATTATTGCCCTAGCCCCCACACTGTCAGGTATGTAGCCTGAATGGGAAGGAAGATTTATGCAACTGGAGACATGGCAGAATATGAATGCGCCACTCTTATTGCCTCTACTGCACTAGTCAGAGGACTGATAGATAAAGTTCACCGATTGAAACATGGACTCTATGCTCCATTACCTACTACTCGGGAACGCCAGGAAATCATGCAAAATATTAAGAAGTCATTGATAGATTATCGAGAGCATGTGAAAGCAGATATTGCTAAGAATGTCCAATAGGGGCAGCTGCTCCCCTGCATAGTGATATCGAATACCTAAAGGAGAGAAACTGACTGCTTGAGGGAGAGCGACACAGAGAAAGAATAATGCAGACACGATAAAAAATTTACAGCATCAACTAAAAATGGTATACAAGGATCCAACTTCAAAGGAGAGAGCTTACATTGAATACTAGAAATAGGTCCATTCCCAGCTGGATGAGAGGAATCACCAAATCACATTAAAGGATGGGCAATTGCTGAAGCTTCAAGAGGGGAAAGAGGAATTGATCCCAGCATGTGATGGCCATAAGAGAACAATTGAATCCATCACCAAAGCCAGCATTGTGACAGCATCAAAAAGAGAAGAATTAGATATGTTGATGACCAAGGGAAAGAAAAATTGGCAGTTATTTGCAAACTTACCGCGGATCAGAAAGCCAAGATTCAAGTTGGAGAGGAGATGAGAGCCTTGGATGCAAAGTATTGTTAATCTCTGAAATGTACCACTTTTCACCCTTTAACCTGGCCCTTGATGGATCTCGGAGCATTCTAATAATGGTTGTTAAGTGTGTTTGTGTGAATAATAGGAAAATTATAGCTTAAGCTGCAATCCATCATTTGTCAAGCCAAGAACAAGGAGTATTGGAGCCTAGTTGTGAAACAGAGGGGTCAACATTGAAGGCATCATGGTGATTCACACCATTATGGCAAAATAGCATGCAATGGTGTCCTAAGAGGCTTGTTGAAGGTGAGAAGTGGAGCCCAAGATGAGAGAAGATGCTATTGCTGCATTCCACTTGTTGAGCAGCTGGAAATAGGAATGCAATTTATTCATTCAAGCAAGCAAGCAACTTCAACTTCTATAGCACAAGTTGAGGAGGCCCTGTATTTATGGAGTTGCTACACCATTCCTCTGAACCACCTTGCTGCAACCAACCATTCAAGCCCAAAGCTAATTTGACGTTGCTGATGCAATTTGAATACACTCAAGCATGCCAACATGTGCCACAAAGAGCTCAAATAAGTTACACTTCAAAGCAACCTTCAAGAGTTGTTGCTGCACCCACTCCATCATATCAGGGCCTGCTGCACTATGGTGTATAATTCAAAGATCAGTACATGAAGCCCCTTGGGCAATGGAATGTGTTGATGTATAAAGATTGAGCAGCTGCTATTTTCACACCCATGAGTTGAAGACTGAGGTGTTGCAGCCTGTCATCAGAAGGAGCTGCTACACCATGTGGCACTTCCAAGCTATTGCACTCGGATAGCTCCTATGCCACTCTCTCAAGCTACAGATCAATGACAATATAGAGCTGAGCATGGAGGTGTGCAGCCTATCATAAGAGCAGCATTGCATGAGAACCACACGAGCTATAACTATACAAATGAAGAAAGGTACTAAACTCAGTGAGATCCTCGCGAGGTGAGAGACCTAAATCTGCTGAAGACCACCCTTGCGAGGCTACATGAAACCAACAGTACTTATCCTCACGAGAAGCTAGTTCTTAACCTGCATGCATGACATCCTCGCAAGCTAGAGAGACCTGATGCTGCTGTATTTTTTAGCCTAGCGAGCAAGACTATAGGCTGTACATATTTACCCTCGCGAGCAGCAGAGGGAGCTTCTGAAATATTTATCCTTGCGAAAATGAGAGAGCAGAGAGCTCCTTGAAGTTTTTATCCTCGCGAGCTGGTTCTGGAGCTGCATGTATTTAGAGCCTCGCTAGCCTTAGAGCAGCCTCCATGTGATCTGCGCGAGTAGCAGAAAAGAGATGCTCCTTAAGAGCCTAGCGAGCTGTGCAATCTGATCCTGGCGAGCTTCTTTTCTTTAAATGGTTTATATTTCTTCAGCCTAGCGAGCTGCCCATGCTGAAGCCTGCAACCTCGCGAGCATGAAGTTGCTGAAGAGATCTTAGCGAGCAACCTACGAGCTGCTGTATTCTTCCAGCCTCGCGAATAGTTCTGAAGCTCCATTTATCTTCTTCCTCGCGAGCAGCTTACAAGCTGCCTATACTTCCATCCTTGTGAGAAGGAAGAGCTGGATTTGCTGAATATATTCATCCTCGCGAGAGCTTAGCGAGGGTAGACCTAAAGCTGCTCCTTGTTGTTCACGAGCTGAAGTCTTGGAGCCCAATCTTTGCAAACCTCGATTTCCAGCAATAGTATGTCCAACTCAAAGATATTTTGGAGTTTTTCACACATTTTTAGGGCACACCTTCCAAGGTGCCCTAACTATTTCACACATCCCGAGGTAATCCAAGGGTCACGGATGTGCCACTCTAAAGCATCTCAAATTGGATTGGCCAATGTAAATGAGGGTTTCATGGGTTGTTTATACAAGGGGCTATTATCTATTTTGTAATGGAGCCATGAATAGCCTGGTTCTCTTAGGTTTACACATAGGGTTTTATGTTAAGATTTCTTTTATTTCTTCCCCCTTTCTTCTTGCCCTAATACAACAGTAATGCTAGGCTAGGTTATATGTAATAGCTAGTTTTACTTCATGTTTTGCAATCAATATTATTTATAAAGAGAGGAGCTGTTTTGGGGTTTGCACAGGCTGCTGCCTTGTGGTAGATCATTGTAAGTTCTATTTTTATCAATGAAATTTTGTGTTTAATGCTCCATTAGATATCTATTTTCTCTATGTTTTTCATGGGTTTTTATGGGTTTGATGCTCCCATGGTTGCCCGAGCTTGTAGCTACTGCTACCATGGTGGTAGCAGTAGCTTTATTGCTCTGTCTCATCATTTGTGTGGAAGGTAGCCACTAGGATAGTCTGTGACCATTTGAGTGGACAAACTATAACCTTAAGGAAGGTCTTCCTCATAGATCTGAGATGGATTCTTCTTCTTTGCACATGAGCTTGTAGCCTTGTGAGAGATTGTGTAGAGTCAAACTCTCATCTATTTTGCATCACCATTATAAGATTTTAGATATGAGTTTTACAGAGATTACAGACTTGTGAGCTGGGTCATTGCAGACCTTTAATAGCAATGACCAGCTGAGCTTAAGTCCTCATTCAGCCTGGGATTTCAGGTGGTTCCCAGTTGAAATCCTAGATCTATTTGCTCCTATGAATTCATGAGCTTGTAGCCTTACAAATATAGTGTCTGCAATGGTTTTCATGGTTGATTTGATCCATTGAATGGAGGAAATCTATTGGATAGTCCGTGACCATTTAAGTGGACAGATTATAGCCTTAAGATCAATCAACTCTCTTGGGTTAGGTCAGAATTTTGAGTTGATAAATGAGATTTGACCATCTCTATTGGATAGTCTGTGACCATTTAAGTTGACAAATTATAGCCTTAAGAGCAGTTTAAATGGCATGGGTTGATTTTGATACTTATCCCTTGCACTTGTGCTTGTAGCCAAGTGAAGGACTGCTGCATTTCCATTTCTAGATCTAAGTTGCATCACTGATTTAACCCTAGCTGTCTACTTCTTCATCATTTTGCATTATTTTCTCACACCACATCCATCCTATTTTCCCTTTTCTTTTTGCTGTAGTTCATTCCTGCCTTTAGTTTTAGGTTTATTTTTGTGACACCTAGACTTCCTCTCTTTACCTTTTAAGTTTAGAGTTGCTAGATCTATAGCTAGATTTGGAGTTTACTATACGCCTTTAGGTTTTTCGATCATCACTCTCTGTGGGAAAAACTCTTACTTATCAAAACTTGCTACAGCAAGCCCTGTATCTTGCAAGTCTGTGTGTATTTTAGACTTGCTGTTTTATGTTTTTCTTCAATCCACCTTTGATTTATTTTTACTAACACATTCTTACCACTATTTTTAAATAAAGTTAACAGCAAGCACCTAAAATATCTCAACAAGTTTTTGGTGCCGCTGCCGGAGAGTTTTGATCTAGTATAGTAAACTGAGTTTAGTTTTTATGCTTTGTAGATGTAAGATTTGAATAAATATAGCTGTATTTCAAGTATGATTTTTTCTCTTTATTTTTATTTCCAGTTTTAGGTATTTTGTGTCTTAGTAGTCCTTAATTTTATTCATTGTTGATTTGGTGCTTGAATACATGCCCGCTATAAAGTTTCTCTGTTCATTTTCTGTTTGCAAGACTTTCTATTGTCTTAGGTACGCGTGAATAACATACAGCTGATATCATTTTACTTTTCATTTATTTTCTGTTTTTACTTATTTAAAGTTTTAATAAATTCTTGCTTATATTATAGATTTTTGCAAGATTGGAGCAGCAGTAAATAGGAGAGCTTGGCTACAGCGGGGCATTCCTGCATCAGTTTTCTTCTCTATCTCCCCTATTTTTATTTTAGTTCTACTGTATTTTCATTTCTGCAGTCTTTATTTTTCATTTCTGCAGTCTTTATTTTTCATTTATGCAGTCTTTATTTTTCAGTAATTGTGTAGTTAGTGGTTTTAATTTTTGTCTGTGCTGTAAACTACCCCTTGTTTAGTTGAGTGTGTGTTGTATGCAAGGAAAGAGGTCACTCAATCCCAAACTTGTACCGTTAAATCCTGAGATTGAGAGAGTCCTAAGTCATGGTTCACCAACACACACCCCGCTTGCAAATCTGGTACAAATTGAGATGGGAGAGCGGCCTAAAACACTTAAGGAGCACAATGCACCAGGGGAATATGCATCCCCCTCTTACATTCAGCTTCCTAATGTTGTGGGCAGTTACGAGATTAAAGCCTCAACCATCCAAATGCTACCAAATTTTTATGGGCTGAGCAAGGAAGACCCTCACCAGCACATAAACCGATTTCTAGCGTTGTGCACTAGTTTTAATATTGCTGGGTTGGGAGAGGAAGCCACCAAGCTTAGGCTTTTTCCTTTTTTAGTAAAGGATAAAGCCCAAACATGGCTCTCCTTGCTCTCACCAAACAACATACAGTTGTGGAATGATCTTCAACGTCAATTTCTGGCCAAATTTTTCTCAACTAGTAAAACGAGCCACTTGAGGAAGAGCATCATCTCTTTTGCTCAATCCCTAATTGAGCAAATGCATGAGGCATGGGATAGATTTAGGGCGTTGTTGAGGCAGAGCCCGCACCACTAGATCCCTATATGGCAGGTTGTATAATGCTTCTACCAAGGACTTGAAGCCAGGAGTAGAGCATTGATTGATGCATCAAGTGGTGGCACATACCTCACCAAAATTGCTGAGGAAGCATGGGATTTATTTGAGCTGATTAGTGAAAATTCTCTCCAACAGGAGGCTTTGTCCAGTTATGGCATTGAGCTACCTGCTAAAGTTATTAGAGAACCCACGTCTTCCAGTAAATTATACGAATTAAATGTATATAGTGACCTGGAGAAAAAGATGGACACATTGTCGAAAAAGTTGGATAAAGTTTTGAGTGTGTTGCAGCCCCACATGGCTACATAGGTTAGAGAGGTGTGCACCATATGCCACTCACTTTCACACTCCCATTTTCAATGTCCCTCTGCTGATCTGTCCCTTGAATTTCTTAATGAGCAAGCCAATGCTGTCCAGCCATATGGACATCCGCCTGTTGGGTACACTTAGAGAAACCACCCGAATCTGAGGTGGCGACAAACTAATTCACCTTATACCCAGCAACAGCAGGCTTTGCCCTACAATACTAACCAACAGTCTTACCAAGGTCATGCACAAGGACAACAATTTTCTAATAAGCCCTCCCAACCAGGACAGTTAGTTGTAGCTCCCCAGTACCCTAGAGCCCCCTCCTTTGAAGAGCAGGTTTTGTCTTCTTCGCAAAACCTAGGCTCTATTGCACAAATTGTGGATTCCCACACGCAGAGCATCAGAAGAATTGAGGACCAGCTTGGTCATATTTCAAATGCTCTAACGTGACGGGAAGAGGGTCGGCTCCCGAGCCAAACAGTGAACAACCCACGAGGAGTACATTTGATTGATGGAGCTTCTTCAAGTCATGAAGAAACTAGGTCAATCAATGCCTCGAGGAATGGAAAAGAGGTGACTACCCAAGACTGTAGTGATGCCAAGCGAGTGTGCATAAGGAAAGAAGCTGAATAAAATGGGGTGGTTGAGCCCCAACTGAAAAAAAAATGCAATAAACATTAAACTATAAAAGAAAATGAAAAATGAAAAAAATATATATAAATAAATTTTTTTTTTTTTTACCATATTTAGTTGTTGTGTTGATGAGATGGTGGAAATTCCTCACCGAAATTGTCATGCTTGGGGTGGGGAATTTGATGAACTTAATGAAGAATGAACTGAGGAGTCCCCCCCCCTATGTGCTGAAAAAATACCACCTTGGGCTTCTCAGCAAGGCTAGTGCACCAGTCCATTTTGACACCTGCCCTGCTGATCCTCCCTCAATCTGATTTGGACCTTCCACCTGCTGTGAGTTGGAGCTGCTCCTTGCAACTCTCATGCAACTGAATATCTGCTGAATGGAAGAATTCATGTTTGTTACAAATCCAAATGTATGACCTTTCATTTTTTATTTATTTCATAGTTCTTTCCAATTCAACTGAGTCCAGATGGGGAAATTAAATATTTTGTCATTCATGTACCCCCCCATTCAGACTATTTATATATATTGTGTGGTCTGATCTGATTTTTTGTATGAATCTTGCTTTCCAATGTGTACTTTCAATGCTGAAATTTCTTTTTGCCATCATTTTGATTCATACCCCAGATCATGTTAGGTAGTTAGGTTTAGGATTTCTTTGTTTTTAAGTGTTTAGTTAGTTTTTTTTTTGTCTATATCTATTGTTTTTAATTTCATTTATGTTGTTTTTACTTTCTGATTTTAGTGATTTGTGTCGTAGTGTTGTTCTCATAGTGTCACACTTGTATATCCCATCTATTATTCTCTTTCTAGTTTAATTTGCTGAATTTTTGTTTAGCTTTTTCTTAATTTTCTGTTGTAATTTGGGGTGTCTGTCTGTTGTTTACTCTGCTGCCCTTTTACACATGTTGCATGAAATAGTGAGGACACTGTTTAACTTAGGTTTGGGGGTGTGATAGAGTAGACCTGCCAATGGAATAATTAACTCTAGTACAACAGTGTGTGGTTTAATTGGAATGAATAAAGTCAATTCCCACCTAACCCAAAAATGAGGAAATTTGTGAAAATTAAAAAATTTTACAAACTTTTAAAATTGAAAATCTTTAAAAATTTTGGCAACATCATGAAACTAATATCAGAATTTTTTTTCAGTTAGCACCTAGTGAACTAGAGAGGAGAGAAAAAGGTAGAAATACACCTCATGAGTTAATATGAGGACCATACACTGAGATTTGGGCCTATCCAATTTCTTTTGAAGAGTGTTTTTAGCATTTCTTTTCTACTCTAAGGATTGATCGAGTCAACACTTTGTCACTAGAAGTTAGACACCTCCAAATCAAAATAGATTGACAACACTCATGACACTAAGGAAATGAATTAAGGCCTTCAATTGGACAGTTTGAGCTTAAATTTTCCTACCCTTTGAAACAGCCCTTTTGCTTACACTCTTGAGCCTTAAATCCTATTTTTCTCTAACAAATACCGAAGTACTTGTACCTAAACCTGTTTGACCTGATTCAACGTTACCCACACTCTGAGAATTCAAGAGGTAAAAGAGTAAAAGTTGAAGATAGGTAGGCTGGGTTCAACATTTGGTTGAAGGAAAAGAAGAAGCAATTGAAAAACAGCAGTGTAGCAATGGTTTTGTGTGGCAATCCATCATCAAAATAATAAAAAATATATATATAAAATGAAAAAGAAAAAGAAAAAAAAATAGAAGAGAAGTCAAGAGAACTACTTCATCTAGAAATTGGAAGAAGAAGAAGAAGTTGACCACTTTGAATTTGAAAAATATCAAGGACGATGGATTTGTGCTGAAATGACGGTTGTAAAGTCATGAATCACTCCTTACCTTATTGATTTCTCAATTCTGATCCATTCTACCCCCCTTCATTCACTATAAACCTCAAACATAAGCCACATTATAATCCACTAAAGACCTTGATGATTCTAAGTGAAATGAGCTGTCATGTAGAGATGAGGAGTTGTCTAATCTATGGTGAAAATACTTAAGGATGTTAGAACTTAGATGGTGAAAATACTTAAGGATGTTAGAACTTAGATGCAATGCCCATGCTTATGCTTGCAGTCCCATTTGAGGGTTGTGACTGATCTTGAGCTGTGAGAAATTGAACACCCTTAAATTTTCATTATTGAGAGATAGCCCCGATAAGGATTGGGTCTGAATTTTAATCTCATTAGGATTATATGCATACCTAATTTTTGAATTTCTAGTGAACTTGGTGCTGATTTGTGCACATTGTATTTCTGATGTGAACTGAATGGTGGTGATGCACATACATGCTAATTTCAGTGTTAAATTATTTGCATTATTGCTATAATTTTCTCTGATTTTTAAAGAATAGGTGTGGAATGAAGTTTTATTTATTGAACTTTGTTTTGTCCTTGACTGCACTATATTTAATTGATTTTATTGGAGTAGTTTGTGGGTACCTTTACTGAAAACCCTCAGGAGACTCCACTCCTCTACTAGGGATCATCTAGGGGTTTAAAAGGCTTGTTACATATGCTAAATGTATTCGTGCTCCCTTCGAAACTGGCATTTTTTGTTTCGAATAATGGTTTTAAATTTTGCCTTTGCTCGAGGACTAGCAAAGATTAGGTTTAGGGGTGTGTTAATCTTTGAGAAGTACCACTTTTTACCCCTTAACTTGGCCCATGATGGACATCGGAGCATGTTAATAATAGTTTTTAAGTGTGTTTGTATGAATAATAGGAAAATTACAGCTTAAGTTACAATCCATCATTTGTCAAGCCAAGAAGAAGGAATATTGGAGCCTAGTTGTGAAACTAAGGGGTCAACATTGAAGGCATCATGGTGGTTCACACCATTATGGCAAAATAGCATACAGTGGTGTCCTAAGAGGCTTGTTGAAGGTGAGAAGTGGAGCCCAAGATGAGAGAAGATGCTATTGCTGCATTCCACTTGTTGAGCAGCTGGAAATAGGGATGCAATTTATTCATTCAAGAAAGCAAGGAGCTGCAACTTCGGTTGCACAAGTTGAGGAGGCCCTGCATTTATGGAGTTACTGCACCACTCCTTTGAACCACCTTGCTGCAACCAACCATCCAAGCCCAAAGCTAATTTGAAGTTGCTGATGCAATTCGAATACACTCAAGCATGCCAACATGCTTTGTGCCATAAAGAGCTCAAACAAGTTACACTTCAAAGCAACCTTCAACAGTTGTTGCTGCATCCACTCCAGCATATCAGGGCCTGCTGCACTGTGGTGTGTAGTTCAAAGATCAGCACATGAAGCCCCTTGGGCAATGGAATGTGTTGATGTATAAAGATCGAGCAACTGCTATTTTCACACCCATGAATTTAAGGCTGAGGTGCTACATCCTGTCATCAGAAGGAGCTGCTACATGATGTGGCACCTCCAAGCTATTGCAATCGGATAGCTCTTATGCCACTCTCTCAAGCTGCAGATCAGCGGCAATATAGAGCTGAGCATGGAGGTGTGCAACCTGTCATAAGAGCAACATTGCATGAGAACCACGCGAGCTAGAGCTGTGCAAATGAAGAAAGGTACTAAACTCAGTGAGATCCTCACGAGGTGAGAGACTTGAAGCTACTGAAGACCACCCTCTTGAGGCTGCATGAAACCAGCAATACTTATCCTCATGAGAAGCTAGTTCTGAACCTGCATGCATGACATCCTCGCGAGTTAGAGAGACCTGATACTGCTGTATTTTTTTAGCCTAGCGAGCAACACTACAGGCTGTACATATTTACCCTAGTGAGCAGTAGAGGGAACTTTTAAAATATTTATCCTCAGAAAAATGAGAGAGCAGGGAGCTTCGTGAAGTTTCTATCCTCGCGAGCTGGTTCTGGAGCTGCATCTATTTAGAGCCTCGTGAGCCTTAGAGCAGCCTCCATGGGATCTGCGCGAGTAGCAGAAAAGTGATGCTCCTTTTGAGCCTAGCAAGCTGTGCAATTTGATCCTGGCGAGCTTCTTTTCTTTGAATGCTTTATATTTCTACAACCTAGTGAGCTGCCTATGCTGAAGCCTCCAACCTTGCGAGCATGGAGTTGTTGAGGAGATCTTAGTGAGCAGCCTACGAGCTGCTGTATTCTTCCAGCCCTGTGAACAGTTGTGAAGCTCCATTTATCTTCTGCCTCGCGAGCAGCTTACAAGCTGCTTATACTTCCATCCTCGTGAGAAGGAAGACCTGGATTTGCTGAATATATTCATCCTCACGAGATCTTAGCGAGGGTAGACCTGAAGCTGCTCCTTGCTGTTCACGAGCTGAAGTCTTGGAGCCCAATCTTTGCAAACCTTGATTTCCAGCAGCAGTATGTCCAACTCAAAGAGACTTTGGGGTTTTTCACACATTTTTAGGGCACACCTTCCAAGGTGCCCTAACTATTTCACAAATCCCGAGGTAATCCAAGGGACATGGACGTGCCACTCTAAAGCATCTCAAATCAGATTGGCCAATGTAAATGAGGGTTTCTTGGGTTGTTTATATAAGGGGTTGTTATCTATTTTGTAACAGAGCCAGGAATAGCCTGGTTCACTTAGGTTTTCACATCGGGTTTTATGTTAAGATTTCATTTATTTCTTTCCCCTTTCTTCTTGCCCTAGCACAATAGCAATGCTGAGCTAGGTTCTATGTAATAGCTAGTTTTACTTCATGTTCTGCAATCGGTATTGTTTATAAAGAGAGGAGCTGTTTTAGGGTTTGCACAGGCTGCTGCCATGTTGCAGATCATTGTAAGTTCTATTTTTATCAATGAAATGCTGTTTTTAATGTTCCATTAGATCTCTCTTTTCTCTATATTTTTCATGAGTTTTTATGGGTGATGCTCCCATGGTTGCCCGAGCTTGTAGCTTGCAACCATGGTGGCGGCAGTAGCTTTATTGTTTTGTCTCATTATTTGTGTGGAAGGTAGCCACTAGGATAGTCTGTGACCATTTGAGTGAACAGACTATAACCTTAAGGAAGGTCTTTCTCACAGATCTGAGATGGATTCTTCTTCTCTGCACATGATCTTGTAGCCTTGTGAGAGATTGTGTAGAGCCAAACTCTCATCTGTTTTGCATCACCATTATAAGATTTTAGATATGAGTTCTGCAGAGATTGCAGACTTGTGAGCTGGGTCATTGCAGGCCTTTTATAGCAATGACTAGCTGAGCTTAAGTCCTCATTCAGCCTAGGATTTCAGGTGATTCCCACTTGAAATCGTAGATCTATTTGCCCCTATGAATGCATGAGATTGTAGCCTTGTAAACATAGTGTCTGCAATGGTTTTCATGCTTGATTTGATCCATTGAACGGAGGAAATCTATTGGATAGTTAGTGACCATTTAAGTGGACAGATTATAGCCTTAAGATCAATCCACTCTCTTGGGTTAGGTCAGAATTCTGAGTTGATCAATGGGATTTGACTATCTCTATTGGATAGTCTGTGACCATTTAAGTGGACAAATTATAGCCTTAAGAGCAGTCTAAATGGCATGGGTTGATTTGGATACTTATACCTTGCACTTGTGCATGTAGCCAAGTGAAGGACTGATACATTTCCATTTCTAGATCTGAGATGCATCACTAATTTAACCCTAGCTGTCTACTTCATCATTTTACGTTATTTTCTCACACCACATCCATCCTATTTTCCCTTTTTCTTTTAGCTGTAGTTCATTCCTGTCTTTAGTTTTAGGTTTATTTTTGTGACACCTAGACTTCGTCTCTTTACCTTTTAGGTTTAGAGTTGTCAGATCTGTAATTAGATCTAGAGTTACTATACGCCTTTAGGATTTTAGATCATCACTCCCTATGGGATAAACTCTTACTTATCAAAGCTTGTTACAACAGTCCTTATATCTTGCTGGTCTATGTGTATTTTAGACTTGCTGTTTTGTCTTTTTCTTTAATCCACCTTTGATTTATTTTACTAACACATTCTTACCACTGTTTTCAAATAAAGTTAACAGCAAGCACCTAAAATATCTCAACAAGTATAAGGCGTTGTTATTCGAGAAAGAGTCTATTAATGCTCTCTACAAAGAAGTTGGGGCTGAATTGTATGACATTCCTGTGGTTTTAACCCAAGAAGGGGAAGATTAGGATGATAACACCTATTATTTCAGACTCAGAAGATGAATTATCAAGCAGTTCTACTCTAGCTCAATCTACAGCCCTACCTGCACTAGCTCCATCCCTAGCGATAATGCCCTACGGGCTGTTAGTCACTGTTTTATACCACATTTTACTCCTTTAACTTGGCTTTTGCTAAGCCTCCAAGTAGTTAATAATTGCGTCTTACTGTTGATTTGCAGTGAGGTAATTATAGCATTAGTGCAGTTTTCAGTTAAAAAGTGCTATTTAGAGGAGTTTTTGAATCAATCCACAACTAAGAATGAGAGATGAATGGAATGGCTTCAGCTCTGTACATGGGCCCCTGATTCTACCTAGTGAATGAACATTGGCAGATATTCCCAAACCTCGCAGGTATGATTTTGGTATCCCCTATTTTTAATGTTTACAATGAGGACATTTTCCGATTTAAGTTTGGGGGGATACACAATGATGTGCATATTATTGCATATAATAAAAAAATTCTCTTTAGTTTCTTTTAACATGTTAGTTTAGTTTAGATTAATGTTTTAATTTTGTTTTTAGGTTTGTTTTTAGGTTTATTTTCATATTTTTAGGTTTGTTTTTAAATTTTGATTTTAGTTAACCATCACATGTGAGTGAATATAAGATAATATCTTATTCCAAACACATTACCATCATCTTAAAAGAAGTTTGAAAATCAACGATAGGAAGCAGTTAATATTCATGTTTAGTCCATTTGTACACTTATATCATAACTGAATTTTTAAAACTATATATTACTTTGAATTGCAGAATTTAGATCATAGTTTCATAAATATTTTACTCAGTGAGTTTTTGAAAACATACCCTTTCTTTGAGAGAGACTGAGGTGCCTATATAAACTCAAAATTTTCCTTGAATTTCTTGGTTGTTTTAATTGAAATCTTATTGTTGTTATTTGAATCCAATTCTACGATTGTTTTATCTATTTTTCTAAAACTGTTTATTATGAACATTGACACAATATGACATCACTACTAGTAAGTTTGGAAATGAAAAGAGGCCTTCTGTTGCTAAGTTTGAGCCAAAAAGTCAAAATCTCTAACAATTTACCTCTTAAACTCATTAGAAGCCTGAAAGTGAATTTCATTATACCAAAATTTTATAAACCCTATCCATATGCACTTTCTAAAGCTTTCGATCTTCTATCCATGTACTTCTGAGAATTTAGAATAAAGGGAAAAATAAGAGAGTGAAAGGAGTACGCAAAAATAGAAAAAGGAAAACACTGAAAAAGGTACTTCTGATAAAGAAATAAAATCTGAATGTGGAAATATTGGAGAAAATAAAGAAATGAAAAGAGAAGCAAAGAAGCTTCCAAACTGTGAAAATTAGAGAAATCGAGAGAGTGATTGAAAAAGATAAAAAGGGACTTATAGAAAAAAACTAAGAGAAATTTAATGGGAAGAAGTAATCTAACTTTTTGGATCCTGTTGGAGTGTTTGCCTTCCCTCCAAAGAGGGTCTAAAATCACTAATAAAACTAGGCAGAACACACTCACATAGACCTGCAAGTAATCAGGGTACGTTGTAGCAAGCATTGAAAAGATGGTGAGTAAGGGAATGTCCATAGGGAGGCTGGTTTAAAAATATGATAAATCTCTAGATCTGTATGAGATCTGGCACCCTAACTAATGCTAAGTTAGCTAAAAGACAGGGGAGAGGTTTAAAATGGATTGTCACTTAAGTTAAGCTAAAATTAAACATAGACTAACTTGGATCAAGTTTAGAAATTTAGATCTTGTAGGGGAAAAGAGTAAAAAGTAGAAAATGGAGAAGAGTAGCTTGGAAATTGGTTTCACTGAAATTAGGTTCGATTAATCATGCCACAGAGGTTCAAAGTACCCAATTCCCTCAACTGGCTATAAGCACAGCTGCAGGGTAGAAGGCTCCACTCCAAATCACAGGATCCACTTGGTCTTAAGGCTATGATCTGTCCACTTGAATGGACACAGATTATCCTATAGACTTTATTTGATCCATGGATTTGTAGCAGACGAATCCAATTGGTGCCTGAGCTTGGACTAATCTTAAGGTTATGATCTGTCTACTTTAATGGTTACAGACCATCCTAGGGATCTCCTCCATAGCTAAAGCGTCAATCAGAATAATTAAAACCACTACAAATGCTACAATTCCAACGTCACAAACTCAGGGAATTGCAGGAGTATCAGATCCAGGGAGATCGGATGGTATCCAAGAGGCCTACCAGTTAAGTGGGTGAGCTGATCTACAGACTCCTCTACACAAATCCGATCGATCACCAAATGAAACCAAAGGAACTTTAGATCTAATTAAAGCATTAAAAATAATATTTATATTACAATCAAAATCACTCTACAATAGAAATACTCTCAGATCTGTAGTCTGTGCAGCTGGGAACCTACAATAGCACTCTTAACCTTACCCAATTACAGATCTAACCTCTGTCCTCGCTACTCCAAGGGAATTAGCCAACCATTGTTATGTTAAAGGAGGGAAAATAGAATTTCTTTTCAAGCTCTAATCTCCAAAATTTGGCTCAGATCTCCATCTCCATCCCCTCAATTGCAATTGGGGGTCTCTATATATATCTTTCACATATGTTTTTCCCGCCAAAAATCCCTTCTAGAAGGTCCTCAGAGTTTGTTAGAGTTCTGTTAGAGCATGTGGGTCGGTTAGGGTTTCCTAGGGCATCTTCTGAAACCGTCGTGCCGGTCACTAAGTGCCTCGGGTTGCGTGCAGGAGGTCACCATGTCACAGTGTGTGCATAGCTAAATTTTTGAGAAGTTCTGCACACAATTTTAACATGTTCAGGAAGCTTTCGACAGGTTCAAATGGAGCTTTTTGGTCCTTTCGCTAGGTTCTCAGATCCCTTCAATAAGCTCCGATAGGATGAGCCTTTTCTTAGAGCTTCAGCATTCTCAGCCCTTGGCCTGGAGCATTCGACAGGTTGGGAAACCTTTTTAAAAGGCTGGAGAACCATTTCGATAAGTTCCATTCTGCATGCCATCATTTCGATAGGATCATGAAACCATTCGATAGGTTCCCTTTAAACCTCAGGCAGGCTTTCGATAGGATGGCTTCTTCCTTTCTTTCAGCTGCTCGATAGGTTCTTGGATCCTATCGAACTCCTCAATCCACACGAATCCATCCTTCTTCTGCCTTTAGATCCTATCGAAACCCTTTCAACTGAATGAATTCCTCCTTTCTTTGCTTTCAGCTCCTATTGAAGTCTTCAGGTGACCTCTCGACAGGATGTTTTCAGCTTGTTTTCACTTCCTTCACCTTGCCCTGCTGTAGCCACGCGCTCCAAGGGTCCAGTGATGTGTTACCCTCTGGTGTGCTGTTCCTGGGTTTGTCCTAAACTGAGAGATGGCCCCTTTTTGGGCATTCTTGTGTGGTTTTCTGCATTAGTGTTATCTTTTATTACGGTCTATAAAATGCACTCGACAGAGGCTTATTAGTGTGCTCACAGGTCTATCAATGGTCAGGTTTAAGGGTGAAAAGTGGCATTTTTCACCACTTAACACAACCCCAAACCTAAGCTTTGCTAGTCCCTGAGCAAAGGAAAATTAAAGAAAAATAAAAATACCACTTTCATAGGGATTACGGATGCATTTAGCATGTGCATCAAGCCTTTTAAACCCCTAGGTGATCCCTAGTGGAGGAGTGAAGTCTCCTGAGGGTTTTCAGTGAAGGTACCCACAAACTTCTCCAATTAAATTTAGTTAATCACAATACATCCTACTAAACAGAGTTTCAGTAAATAGAATAAATTCACACCATGTCTTTTCAATTCATTAGAGGAATTGCAACAGAAAAAAGCAGTTCCAAACTTGAAAGTCTATCGCAATCCTTCACCATCACTCAGGTCATGTCAAGGCAGTACTCTTAAAAATGAATGCAAGGCTCACCTTTCACTTGAGAATTCTATTTTGATACTACCCCCATCAAATTGGATTTCAGACCCAAGTCTCACCAGGGCTGTTCACTCACAACAGAAAAAATGTAGGGTGTAGAATTTCACACAGCTCAAGAGCAGTTACAGCCCTCAAATAGGACTGCAAGCATGAGCATAGGCATTGCTCTAATTTCTGAGATTTTTTAGTTTGTTTCACTATAGATTAAACAAATCTTTATCTCCACATGACAACTCAATTCATTTCAGATCAATAAGGTCTTTTTATTGGGTTGTAATGTGGCTTAGGGATGAGGTTTGTAAAAGAATGAAAGGGTGAAAAGGTGTTCAAAATGAGAAATCAGGAAAGGTAAAGAGGTGGTCTGCAGCTCAACCTTCTTCATTTCAGCACCTCTTCAATTTCTTTATGGAATTTCAGACTTGAAGTGATCAGCTTCATCAGCTTCTTATCTTCTTGTAGATTTACAAATGAAGTGACTTCTCTTTCTCATCCTTTTGCTCTGTTTAAGTATTTATTTATTTATTTATTATTATTATTATTTTTAAATCGGAATGCCATAACTATGCATCACACTAGCCTTCAAATATACTTTCTTCTTCTTTTTGCCAGACATCGAACCTTGCACCTCTAACCTCACATCTCCTCTTATTTTCTGATCTTTCAAGTTGAGGGTGAACTGAAACAGGTCAAAAGGTTTTGGGTTCAAAATATTTGGTTTCCATCAAAGAAAAATTGTGATTCTAAAATCTGAACTGGTGTGTATCAAGGGCAGTTCAAAGGTGGGGCATTTTAGGCTCAAACTGTCCAAGGGATGGCCTTACTTCATGTCCTCAATGTCATGAGTGCTGTCAAGCTGTTTCAACTTGGAATTGCCTAACTTCTAGTGATTAAAATTAGATCCCATTAGTCCTTAGAGTAGAATAAATCACCAAGACACTCTTCAAAGAAAAATTTTCAGGCCTAAATCTCACTGTGTATGGCCTTCCATCAAATTTTTAGGGGTGTATCTTCACAATCTTCTCTCATTTCAGGTTTACTACACATCAAAATTAATTTTCACAACTTGTTGACATTTGCCTCATCAAGTCTGTTGGACTACATCTTATTTCAGTTTCAAACAGTTTTTAAATTTCCTCTTTTCCAAAAAAATTCAAGTGAGAATTTACTCTAATTAATTTCAAACACTCCATTTTACACCTGGCTGCACTGAAATTAACTAATTTATTAGCATACGTGCCACACCCCCAAACCTAAACTAAACAGTGCCCTCACTGTTTACGGCGTAGTGGGTGTAGCTGTGTGGTCAGGACAAAAACAAAACAAGTAAACAACCAGAAAAATAAAATGGCATAAACAGAGTATTTTATTAAAAAGGGTCGAAGCGGACAGGCAGTACAATGGTGAAGCACAAGGATGCGAAAAGTATGACATTCATGTGGACAAAATAACCTTGGCAAACGAAAAGCCTTCCCCCCTGGCTCAGGGATATCCTCAGCCTGTGTCCTGTGGAAGAGGAACTGCAAGCCAAGGGGGGAAGAAAAGGAAAAAGGGTAGGCTTAGGGGGCAAGGGGGTGGGTGGCAGAGGAGGATGGGGGTGGAGAAGCCAGTGGCTCGGTCTTCTGCTTCTTCTTCTCCCTCTCATTTTTATTCTTTTCCTCCTTGGCGAGGATCTGTTGTACCTCCTCATATTCATCTAGAGGAATTGCAACGGGTCTGGTTTCTTGGGTGGTAGTGGCTCCTGCTAGAAGAGGTAGAGTTGAGCAGGAGTGAAGGTGGGCTTGTCATCTACCATAGTTAGGAGGAGGAGTGCAGAGGGTAGAAGGAGAGGAATGGGATGAAGTCGAGCCATCTGCATCTATTTAAGGTGAATATATGAGGGAATATGAAGCGGTGCATTCAATATCGCCGCCGTCGATGAGAAGGAGTGAATGGTTAATTCGACCAATCAGTATGGGGAACGAAATCGTGCATTAACTGGTAGCCTATATTTAGCAGAGGGAGTTACGGCGTAGGGCAGAAACCCAGGGGGGGTGCCGAGTTTAAGGCCCGTGCTGTGCATAGTTGTACAGGGTACACGTGGGGTAGAATTCCCGCACAGCGCAGGTGCACAACAAGCATAGAAGGAGTCAGGGCGATTTCGATAGGTCGGTGTCCTGTCGAACGCAAGGTAGATAAAACATTCAATTCATTTGGATGCCGAGGGGTGAAGACAACTTTTCGATAGGTTGGGTAGTACATTTGTCAATCCTGTCGATAGGTTCCAGGTAAGAATCCAAAACCTATCGCAAAATTGTTCTCACCTATCGAGAAGTTGTAGCACCTATCAAAAACTGCACCAATCCTATCGACGTCAACAACTGACCTAGCGAAAGGTCCAAATGTCCTATCGAGAGGTCCTATGAGTTCAATAACATGACCTGTGTGTGTAGGGATTTAGCCTAAGCACCAAGCAACTCATTTGCTGTGCTACCAGTTAGTTTATTGAAATGAAGCGGGATCTTGACATGGCCATTTTATTGCAGAAAAAATATCGATGGAAAGAATTAAGGTATAAATCAAATAGAATACATATGATACAAATCAAAGTCAGGTATTAACTTGGATGATCCTGAAGATCAATGGTCTCTCCAGGCTCGCGAATGTTGTTGATGCAAAGTTTCAGCCTCTGACCATTGACCTTAAGGATTCTGCCATCTGTAGGGTGCATGACTTCGACAGCTCCAGATGGAGAAATGTGTACCACTGTGAAAGGTCCATCCCATCTGGACTGCAGCTTTCCTGGAAAGAATTTCATTCTAGAGTTGAACATCCATACCTTATCATTTGGCTTGAACTCTTTTCGTAGCAAATGTCAGTCATGGAAGGCTTTGGTCCTCTCCTTGTAACTCCGAGCTTTTGCATAAGCTTCTAGTCGCAATTCAACCAGCTCGGATAACTAGAGTTTCCTGTGAATACCAGCTGTGTGTAAGTCAGAATTTACTGCTCTAATGGCCCAATATGCTCTGTGTTGTAATTCAACAGGCAAGTGAAGGGCTTTGCCATATACGAGTCTGAATGGGACATGCCTATGGGGGTTTTATAGGCTGTTCTATAAGCCCATAAGGCATCCGTCAATTTACTGGACTAATCCCTTCTGTTAGTTCTTACAGTCTTCTCGAGAATATGTTTGATTTCTCTGTTGGAAATCTCTACTTGCCCACTGGTTTGTGGGTGGTAGGGAGTGGCCACTTTGTGGGTAACAGAGTATCTTTCCATCAGCTTGTCAAAAGGTTTATTACAGAAGTCGCTTCCCCCATCACTAATAATAGCTTTAGGAAAGCCAAATCATGAGAAGATGTTGTCTTTCAGGAATTGAATGATGACTTTGTCATCATTTGTCCTCGTAGCTATAGCCTTTACCCATTTGGATACGTAGTTCACAGCTACAAGGATGAAGTTGTATCCAGCAGAAGGGAGAAAAGGGCCCATAAAATCAATTCCCCAAATATCAAACAGTTCGACAACAAGTATAGGTTGCAAGGGCATAAAGTTTCTCCTTGTAATACTGCCCATTTGCTGGCATCGATGACATGCTTGACAGTGCTGTCGGGCATCTTTGAATAAGGTAGGCCAGTAGAAACCGCTTTGAAGAACCTTGGCCGCAGTCTTGTTACCACTGAAGTGGCCCCCACAAGCTTGTTCATGGCACATGGTTAGGATGTTTTGAAACTCAGTTTCGGGTACACAACGTCTGATCGCCTGATCTGCACAATGCTTAAAGAGGTAAGGATCCTCCCACATGTAATATGGAATCTGTGCAAAGAGCAGATTTTTATCATCCTTGTTCCAATGTGGAGGGATCCTACCCACAGCAAGGTAATTGACAATATTGGCAAACCAGGGCATACTTATCTGAATAGTAAAAAGCTGCTCATCTGGGAAGGAGTCATTAATGGGCAAGCTTTCTGATTCAGCTGTTGGGATCCTTGACAAATGGTCAGCCACCACGTTCCCAACTCCCTTTTTGTCTTTAATCTCTAAATTGAACTCCTGCAAGAGAAGAATCCATCTGATTAGTCTTGCTTTGGCTTCCTTTTTGGACAAGAGGTATTTCAGAGCTGAGTGGTCAGTGAACACAATAATTTTTGATCCCAGCACATAAGACCTGAATTTTTCTAAGGCAAAGACAATAGCTAATAGCTCTTTCTCAGTTGCAATATAATTCAATTAAGCATCAACCATTGATTTACTGGCATATGCTACCACAGAAGGTGCCTTGTCTTTTCTTTGACCCAACACTGCCCCAATGGCAAAGTCTGATGCATCACACATCAGTTCAAATGGCAGAGAGAAATAAGGGGATTGCAAGATGGGAGCTGTGGTCAGACAGGTCTTTAACAGTTCAAAAGCAGCTCGACATTCCTCATTAAACTCAAAAGGAACATCCTGGCACAATAGGTGACAAAGGGGTTTGGATATTTTGCTGAAGTCCTTGATGAACCTCCTATAAAACTCAGCATGGCCTAGAAATGATCTAACTTGTTTGACAGTTTTCGGGGGGGGGGGGGGGGAATGAGCAATTAAATTGATCTTAGCTTGATCAGCCTCGATTCCTCTGTGAGAGACAACATGTCCTAGAATAGTGCCTTGAGTCATCATGAAGTGACTCTTCTCCCAACTCAGAACTAGGTTGGTCTCCTCACACCTTTGCAGCACAGAGCTGAGATGGTGTAGGCATTGGCTAAAATCATCTCTATAAATGGAGAAATAATCCATAAAGATCTCTAAAAACTTATCAATCATGTTAGAGAAGATAACATACATGCATCTTTGGAACGTGGCAGGTGCATTACGCAGCCCAAATGGCATCTTTCTGTATGCAAAGGTTCCAAATGGGCAAGTGAATGTGGTTTTTTCTTGGTCCTGGGGGTATACAGGGATCTGATTGTACCCTGAATATCTATCAAGAAAACAGTAATAGGCCTTGCCTGCCAGCTTGTTCAAAATTTGGTCTATGAAGGGCAATGGAAAGTGATCCTTGCTGGTTTTTTCATTAAGTTTGCGGTAATCTATGCATACTCTCCAACCAGTGGTCTGTCTGGTTGGAATTAGCTCACCTGAATCAACTTCAACAACTGTAATGTTGAATTTCTTGGGTACTACTTGGGTAGGTGCTACCCATTGTGAATCCGAGATGGGGTAAATTATCCAAGCATCTAGGAGTTTGACTACCTCCTTTATCACAACCTCCTGCATGTGTGGGTTGAGTTTTCTCGGCATCTCTTTGAAAGGTTTGGAGCCTTCCTCAAGACAAATTTTATGCATGCACACAGCAGGGTTGATTCCCCCAAGGTCTACAATGGTCCATCCTATTGCCTTCTTATGCTTTTTTAGTACACAAAGTAGTTCATTTTCCTGCTCAAGAGAGAGGAAAGAAGAGATGATCATAGGCAATTTGGTGTTGGCTCCTAAAAAGGCATATTTCAAAGATTTTGGGAGTGGCTTTAACTCCACCTCTGGGGATTGATGAGGGAGGATAATAGGGGTGCCTTAGAGGGGGGTGGGAGAGGTAACAAAGTAGGCCTCCATGGATAGTGCTGTGCTGGTGTTGCTTCAGAAGAGACAAGTTTCACATGCTCAATCTCAAAGGTGGGAATCTTTGCTACCTCTGTTTCCTTCCATACTTCAGCTAACTCATTAAACCATTCCTTACCGTGTAGCAGCATATTCACATTTTCCTGAGCAACCTCATCTATCATATCAAGAAAAAAACAATCCTCATCGTGATGAGGTTGATTTGTTGCGTTGTACAAATTCAATTTGACCTTCATATTTCCAAATGACACTTTCATGATTCAAGACCTGCATTAAATACAAGCATTAACTGTGGCCAAAAAGGGTCTGCCTAGAATCACAGGTATGGAAGTGGCACTCCTACCTGGTTCCATATCCAGCACCAAAATGTCAGCAGGATAGAAGAATTGGTCAACTCCAACCAAAAGATCCTCAATTATCCCCACAGATTTCCTTTCAGATCTGTCAGCCAACTGGAGGACCACATATGTAGGCTTTAACTTGCCTAAGCCCCAGCTTCTCATATATTGAATATGGAAGCAAACTTACACTGGCTCCTAGATCTAATAATGCTTTGTCAATGGTATGATCCCCAATGATGCAAGGAATAGTAGGGAGGTCAGGGTCTTGAAGTTTGGGGGGAGTTGCAATAGATAGGACTTGCTTCACTTTTTCTGCTGCAAAGACCTTCTTGGTAGGTGTATCCTAGACTGTCTTTTATGGATGCACAGGTCTTTTAAAAACTTGGCATAGGCTGGGACTTGTTTAATGGCATCAAGTAAGGGCAAATTGATCTTTACTTACTTGAAAGTCTCCATCATTGCCTCAATTTTTTCTTGCCCTTTATCAAAAGGGGAAGGTGCTTGTAGTGCCTTAGGAAAGGGCAAATGTGGAATTGCTCCCTCACTTGTAGCCTTAGCCAATGGAGCCTCTTTCTTTTTTATTTTTTTCTTTTCTTAAGGATCCTCATTATCCTCTTTATTCACAGCTGGTTGCTCCTTCAAGTCCACCACTGGTGGCCTTTGTTGTGTTCTTGTAGGAATCTCTTTATTTTCTCTCTCCAAGTTCCTCACAGGCTCACAGTCCACTTGATTGTCCACTAGCTTACCACTTCTCAATGTTGTAACAGATTTGGCTTCCTCATAGGTGGAGGAAACTTCACCTACTACAAACTGTCTTCGTGGGTTGTCCTGTGGTTGGCTAGGCAACCTTCCTCCCTCTCTCCTAGTCAGAGCATCGGACAGCTGACCAAGTTGGTCCTCTATCTTTTTGATGCTCTGGTTGTGAGAGTGCACAGTTTGGATTAGAGAGTTCAAATTCTGCAGTGAAGACAGAACTTGTTCCTCAAAGGAAGATGCTCTCACAGTTGGAGGAGGTGCAGATTGCTGCACAGGAGGAGCTATAGGTTGGGCCATGGGTTGCTGATATTGAGGCCTTGGGAAATAACCTTCTCGATAGGGCTGAGCATTTCAGTAGGGCATGGGCTGCTGCTGCTGGCTGGAGTATGCATCTTATCTCCACCTCAGATTAGGATGGTTCCTCTATTGATACGCAGCAGCAGGCTGTTGCCCATAAGACTGAGCTGCAGCCACGTGCTCTGTTATATAATCATGAAACTAGTCAGCAGATGGGCATTCTTCAAGGGAGTGAGCAGGGGACTGGCATATGCCACATGCCTCCTCAACCCTAGTAGCCACGGGTGAGTGCATTGCTCCAATCAGCCTATAAAATTTTAGGGCTAGGCTGTCCACTTTCCTTTCCAAATCACTGGGCACACTCACTTCATATATCTTCCCTCTTGAAGTATTCTCCTTCACCAACCTAGGAGGCTCTAGATCTCTAGACAAGGTTTCCCTTTGCATAGAGTTCTCACTAATAATATCAAAGAGCTCCCATGCCTCCTCAGCAGTTTTATAGAGGTAGGTGCCACCACAGGAAGAATCTATCATGTCTCTGCTTTTAGAATCAATTCCCTGATAAAAGCTCTAAACCAATTTCCATTCAGGGATTTGATGGTGGGGGCATTTCTTAGGATTTCCTTGAATCTCTCCCAAGCTTGGTGAAAATCCTTAGTTGGATCTTGGGCAAATGAGATGATTCCCTTTCTCAACTGGCTTGTTTTGGACATGGGGAAGAATTTGGCTAAGAACTGACATTGAAGATTACTCCAGGACTGAATGCTGTTGGGTGGAAGCACTGACAACCAGGTCCTGACTCTGTCCTTTAATGAAAAAGGAAAGAGTTTCATCCTGGTGGCCTCCTCCCCCAAACCTGTGATGTTAAATGTAGTGCACAGTCCTAAGAACTCATCAATGTGCTTGTAGGGGTCTTCTTTAGATAGGACATGAAATGAGAACATCATTTAAATTATGGAAGATTTTATCTCATAGTTTCCTTGAGCAGCTGGGAACTGAATGCAGAAGGGGGAATTGCAAACCCCTGGTGCATTAAATTCCTTGAGAGTTCTAGGCTGCTGTTGCTCACCCATTTCTACAGAGTCAATTGTAACAGATGTGGGTGTAGCTGGTCTGGATTTGAGAAGTCTTTCAACCTCTGGATTTAGTGGAATAATCTGAGGCTGGAGAGTTCTCCTACTAAATATACAACACTCAAATTCTGAATGTAGAATAGATCCTCAACACAACAAGTAGAATAAACCAAACTTTCTAATTACTCTAAAAAACAACAGATCTGAAAAATAAAAGGGGAGTAAAGGGATGCAAACTACAGAGCAACCTCTAGCACAAATCTCCTCTCGCTGGAAACCTCAGATCTGATGAAATGCACACAAAATACTGAAAAACAATAAAGCTCACAAATGCGGTCAGTAAAATTAAACAAACAACTACAAAACTTAGATCTACTAATTTCTAAACGCACCTCCCCGGCAGCGGTGCCAAAAACTTATTGGAGTGTTTGCCTTCCCTCTAAAGAGGGTCTAAAATCACTAATAAAACTAGGCAGAACACCCTCACACAGACTTGCAAGTAATTAGGGTCCGTTGTAGCAAGCTTTGAAAAGATGGTGTGTAAGGGAATGTCCACAGGGAGGTTGGTTTAAAAATATGATAAATCTCCAGATCTGTATGAGATCTGGCACCCTAACTAATGCTAAGTTAGCTAAAAGACAGGGGAGAGGTTTAAAATGGATTGTCGCTTAAGATAAGCTAAAATTAAACATAGACTAACTTGGATCGAGTTTAGAAACTTAGATCTTGCAGGGAAAAAGAGTAAAAAGCAGAAAATGGAGAAGAGTAGCTTGGAAATTGGTTTAACTAAAATTAGGTTCGATTAATCATGCCACAGAGGTTCAAAGTACACAATTCCCTCAATTGGCTATAAGCACAGCTGCAGGGTAGAAGGCTCCACTCCAAATCATAGGATCCACCTGGTTTTAAGGCAATGATCTGTCCACTTGAATGGTCATAGATCATCCTATAGACTTTATCTGATCCATGGATTTGTAGTAGACGAATCCAATTGGAGCCTGAGCTTGGACTAATCTTAAGGTTATGATCTATCCACTTTAATGGTTACAAACCATCCTAGGGATCTCCTCCATAGCTAAAGCATCAATCAGAACATTTAAAATCACTACAGATGCTGCAATTCCAAGGTCACAGACTCAGGGAATTGCAAGAGTATTAGATCTAGGGAGATCGGATGGTATCCAAGAGGCCTACCAGTTAAGTGGGTGAGCTGATCTACAGACTCCTCTACACAAATCCGATCGATCACCAAATGAAAGGTAAGGAACTTTAGATCTAATTAAAACATTAAAAATAACATTTACATTGCAATCAAAATCACTCTACAATGGAAATACTCTCAGATCTGTAGTCTGTGCAGCTAGGAACCTACAATAGCACTCTTAACCTTACTCAATTATAGATCTAACCTCTGCCCTCACTACTCCAAGGGAATTAGCCAACCATTGTTGGGCTAAAGGAGGGAAACTAGAATTTCTCTGCAAGCTCTATTCTCTAGAATTTGGCTCAGATCTCTATCTCCATCCCCCCAATTGCAATTGGGGGTCCCTATATATAGCTTTCTCCTCTGTTTTTCCTGCCAAAAATCCCTTCTAGAAGGTCCTCAAAGTTTGTTAGAGTTCTGTTAGAGCACGTGGGTCGGTTAGGTTTTCCTAGGGCATCTTCTAGAACTGTCATGCCGGTCACTAAGTGCCTCGGGTTGCGTGCAGCAGGTTACCAAGTCACAGCGTGTGCATAGCTGAATTTTTGAGAAGTTTTGCACACGATTTTGATAGGTTCAGGAAGCTTTCGATAGGTTCAAATGGAGCTTTTGGTCCTTTCATTAGGTTCTCAGATCCCTTCGATAGGCTCCGATAGGAGGAGCCTTCTCTTAGAGTTTCAGCATTCTCAGCCCTTGGCCTGGAGCATTCGACAGGTTGGAGAAGCTTTTCGACAGGTTGGAGAACCATTTCGATAGGTTCCGTTCTGCATGCCATCATTTTGATAGGATCATGAAATCATTCGATAGGTTCCCTTGACACCTCAGGCATGCTTTCGATAGGATGGTTTCTTCCTTTCTTTCAGTTGCTCGATAGGTTCTTAGATCCTATCGAACTCCTCAATCCACACGAATCCATCCTTCTTCTGCCTTCAGATCCTATCAAAACCCTTTCAACAGTATGAATTCCTCCTTTCTTTGCTTTTAGCTCCTATCGAAGTATTCAGGTGACCTCTCGACAAGATGTTTTCAGCTTGTTTTCACTTCCTTCGCCTTGCCCTGCTGTAGCCACGCACTCCAAGGGTCCAGTGATGTGCTACCCTCTGGTGTGCTGTTGCTGAGTTTGTCCTGTATTGAGAGATGGACCGTTTTTAGGCATTCTTGAGTGGTTTTCTGCGTTAGTGTCATCTTTTTTTGTTGTCTACAAAATGCACTCGACAGAGGCTTATTAGTGTTCTCACAGGTCTATCAATGGTCTGGTTAAAGGGTGAAAAGTGGCTTTTTTCACCACTTAACTGATCCTTACTGAAGAAAAAAAAGAAAAAGATGGAGAAGAATAGGTGAGAGATGGACTAAATTCTCATAACTTTGAATCCTTTTACCTTTCTTTGGAACCTTAAACCCAAACCCCATAACAAGCCAAATAAAGACCTCTTTGATCCGAGATTTAAAAGGTAAGAGCCTAGTAGAGATGTCTCTAGTAAGCACTAGGGAAATCTGAGAACATAAAAGTAGAATAGATTATCTTTTGTATGAGATTTATCTTTTTATATATCCTTGAATTATTCATCATACATATCATGCTAAGAGACCAACAATTTTGATATTCTTTTAGAGTGTATGCCCCAAGTGAGAGTTTGGATGAAAAAGTTTTCTAAATCTGCAGTTTAGAAAAATTTATTATGAATGAATTATGTCATTGGTACGCACACACTTCACACTTTATATGAATTGAAACTGTTGAGTATCTGATCAAGGATAATTGCTAGGATGGGAAGTACTGGATGGATGGAATCTTAGCTAATGTATTCATAGTAGTCTAGAGTTTTTAAAAGTTTTTTTTGAATTTTTTTGAAAAATTTAAAAAAATATTTGAAATTTGTAGGTAACTTCACTAAAGCCTTCAGGAGACACAACTCATCCACTAGGGAGGACCTAGGGGTTTAAAGGCTTGTTGCATCTGCTAAATGTAATCATGCTCCCTGCAAAAGTGACACTTATTTTAGTTAGGATTATATATCTTTCCTTTTCTTAGGAAGGTGCTAGGCACCTAATTGGCCTACCTGTAAGCAGTCTCTACTATGTCCAAAGTATGAAAAATAAAGGAAAAAATGAGCGGCACTTCCCCTTATCCGAAGGTGCTCAAATCCTATTGAGCTCTCCGCAATCACCAAAATTTGGCAGCATAATGACTCAAATCATAGGATGAGGGAAAAGCAAGAGAGAAAATAGAAGGTAGAGGAAGAGAGGGGAGAGCCGGAGCTCTCAGGCCCTTGTAGCACCGCCACCGGATCTTCACGTGGAACTATCTTCGATGAGCTTTCGAAAGCAAATGGGGTAGAGAGGGCTCCTAACTTGCTAAGGTTGGGAAGAGGGATGGTATGGGAGGCGAGCTAGGGTCTCTTACTTCCTAAGGGTTGGAAATAGTGATGATGGAAGTGTGGTGGTATGAGATGAGCTAGGGTCTCAAGGCTTGGAAGATTTAAGTCTTGAGATGGGGAGGTATTTTGCTAGAGTTTTGTTGAGAACTGAAAAATACCATTTTTCACCCCTTAACCTGAGTCTTGATAGACCTTTGAGAGAACTAAATAAGTGATTTAAGTGCTTGTGTTGCAGCTAACAATAAAGACAGGCTTAACCATAAAAGCAGCGTAAAAGTGCCAAAAAAATGACAACCCATGTCAATCCAAAGGAAGAAAGAGAAGAAACAACCTCACTAGCTGTTGGAAGGTCTGAATTGAAGAGGCAAAGACCTGGTCTCAACCCAGAGAAGAAGTATGGAGCAATTCGAACAGAAAAATGCACTACAGAGTACTTTTCGCAAAGAACCTGAACTGTTCGCAAAGAACCTGAAACTCTGCGAAAAGAACAAAAACTCCAGGCTTAAGCTTTCGAAGAGCATCTGAACTCTTCGAAGAGATGATTTATCTTTTCGAAAAGAAGAAAACTCAATTCGAACAGAACCAGAACCTTGCGAAAAGAGCTTCAGGAGTTACAACACCTTGCGAAAAGCCCCTTAAACTTTGCGAAAAGGTATTCTGGAGGTTCTCAGCTTTTGCAAGGGCAATTCAGTAATCTGTTTCATGCATCCCAATGCATTTAAAAACCTAGGGACATTCCAGAGGATTCTAAGCATGAAGCGAAGGCATATTCCACCCCACGTGAGCACCCAGAGATGAAATAACTTGGCGGGAACTTCTAGAAACTCTAACAGATTTTCAAAATGCATAACAGAATTGATGCCTTTTTCACCTGATTGGCTGAACCAGATCGAGGAATTCTGATTGGCTAGAACAGATCTGGATCCTCGTGCTCAAACATCATTGGTCAATACAGATCTGAGCACCTCTGATTGGTTGATACACATCTGAGCTGGACTTGGGGAAAACTATAAATAGACGAACCATTTGCCCAATTGGGGCATCCAGATTTTGAGTTTCATTCCTATTCCCCCATTTCCAAATCAGATAGTTTGTCTAAAATCCCTGTAATGGCTTCACTTTGACTTGCAATTGGGAGATGTGAGACTTTCTGTAATTCAAAAGAGAGTTGTATTCAAGACTACAAATCTGAGAGCTGTTTAAGTTGTGCTCTGTAATTGTAATGGTGGATTTGAAAAGGTTGCTATAAACCTTATATTCTCAATTGGACTCATGTTAAGGGTTCCCTCTGATCTCCTTATTGCATTAGACTCCTTTAGATTTACTATTTTTCATGCAATTTCCCTTGATTCATTAATCCTGTGAGAATTAGTGTTGGTAACCTAATCTCTCACGGCATTTGTAGTGATGCTTCTTGTTCTAAACTAAGGCTTTGGATTAAAGACTATTGGATGGTTTGTGGCCATTAAAGTGGACAGACCATAGCTATAAGCTTAAACCTAATCCTTAAATTAGATTTATTTCTCTTACATCTGCGCTTGTAGCCAGACGAAGATTGGATCATCTCTCAGTTGAGCGGCAGTCGTTCTCATTAGTTTTCAAGGACCAAATCAAAGTTAGATATTACTTCTCCATTTTTTATATAAGTTTACCTCAAATGTTTCCCCAACTCAGATCTGGATCACTTAGTTTAATTTTTACTTTTATCATTTAGTTAATGTGACAAATTCAACCTCCCATCTTATGTGCTTTCTAGATAGGATAAGAGGCTAGATCTGGTAGCTCAGATCTGGAGGTTTATCTTGCATTTTAGATAAATTCTCTGTGGACGATCTTTCACTCACTTACATTTAAAACTTTCTACAATTGGCCCTGATCTTGCAGGCTAATTCACTTCTACCTGTGCTAATATTTCTTTATTTTTTTCAGTATAATTTAGCAGTTGCAAACCTGTTTTCAAAACACACATAAATCAAGCACACTAAGAAGTAACAATAAGTTTTTGGTGCCGTTGCTGGGGAATTTATTCTAAAATAGGTAGACCTAAGTTTTTACTTTTATTTTTTATATCATTACTAAACTATTCTATTGTTTATACCTGTGCAGTTATTCATGTCCAATTTTTGAAGAAGAGAAACTACTTAAAAAGAAATTCTGAAGGTTTGCTGTGAATAATCAGATTTTTTTATTCTGAGTTGTATGTTTGGTAGGAGGACTCTCAGCCCTAAGATTGTCCCACTGAATTTAGAAGTTGAAAGGCTGCTACGAACCAAACAAACAACAAGTAATTCTACTATGGGTGAAGAACCTCGACTTTTGAGGGATTACTTTGCACCTGGTGCTTATAATTCTCCCTTTTGCATTCAATTTCCTACTATTGAAGGAAATTATGAGATCAAATCATCAACTATCCAAATGCTCCCTTCCTTCCATGGGTTGAGTAAGGAAGATCCATACAAACATGTGGATGAATTCTTGGCTCTTTGCACCACATTCAACATAAATTTGGACTTGGTCTGATAAACCAAGCTTAGGCTCTTTCCTTTTTCATTAAAGGATAAAGCTAGAGCATGGTTATCTATGTTAGCACCAAATAGTATCACTTCTTGGAATGATTTGCAGTGTCAATTTTTAGCCAAATATTTCCCAATGTCTAACATAGATAACCAATTGAGACAAAGTATCATTTCTTTCTCACAAAACTCAACTGAAACTTTCCATGAAGCGTGGGAACGAATTAAGGAACTTTTAAGGCAATGTCCTCATCATCAAATTCCCAGATGGCAGCTGGTTCAAAGCTTCTATCAAGGAATTGATCAAAAAGGCAAAAATATGGTGGATGCCTCCTGTGGAGGCACTTACTTGCAAAAAAATAGTTGAGAAGGTTTGGGACTTATTTGAAGTAATTGGTGAAAACTCAACTCAACAGGAATCTCTGTCAAGAAATATTGAAAATAACGCTAGGTTGAACAATCAGCAACCCACCAAAGGGAAGATTTATGAGGTGAATGAGTTGGAAAGAAAGATGGACAATTTCACCACAAAGTTTGATAGATTGATGGACTCACTTAAAAATCCAAATGTTGCAAGAGTAGAGGAGGCATGTCTGATATGCCAGTCCCCTAGTCATTCAATTGACCAATGTCCTGCTGCACCACAGTTCCCTGATTTAATGGTGGAACAAGCTCATGCTACTCAATCATTTGGACAGATGCAGTCAAATGAATATCCATGGAGAGGACACCCCAATTTGAGGTGGAACCAAGGGAATTATCAATCCCAACAGCAGCAACAATCAAAGAACCAAATGCCTTTCAAAACTGCACAACCTTATCAGCAGAATTTTTATGCCAAACCAAATTTTCAGCAGCCCATTCCACAACAACCTGTGCAACAATCTGCCCCAGTTCAAACCCCTTCCAGGTCCCCTTCTTTTGAAGATCAAGTCCTAAATTCACTCCAAAATTTAGGATCTTTAACTCAGACTGTGAATTTTCACAGCCAGAGCATAAAGAAGATTGAAGAAACATTGGGACAGCTTTCAAATACTTTGGCAAAAGGAGAGGAAGGAAAGTTACCCAGCCAACCTTTGAACAATCCCAAAGGACAGTTCATGGTTGGAGAAGCTTCTAATTCACATGAAGAAGTAAAAACTGTTACCACTTTCAGAAGTGGAAGAATCATAAATAACAAAGTGGGTACTGAAGAAGAAAAAAATGAGGAAAATGATAAAGATATGCAGCAAGAGCAGCATAGTGATAATAGTGGGGGTGCTGATGGACCTCAGAAAAATAAAAAAAATGAAAAACAAAAAATCCAAAAAGTTTATGAAAATGCTTCTAAATCTGTAGATGAAGGACTAGTTCCTCATTTACCATTTCCTCATGCAATGAAATCTGTATCCCCTTTTGATAAAGGGAACACAAAAATAGATGAAATGATGGAGACTTTCAAGCAAGTCAAGATAAATCTACCTTTGCTTGAGGCAATCAAACAAATTCCAGCATATCCAAAATTTTTGAAAGATGCTTGCACTCACAAAAGACAGTCTAGGATACAGTTGTCCAAGAAGGTCTTTGCTGTGGAAAGAGTTAATCAGGTGTTATCCATTGCCACACCTCCTAAACTTCAAGATCCTGGAATCCCCACAATCCCTTGCATTATTGGGGAACATACCATTGAAAAGGCTTTATTAGATCTGGGTGCTAGTGTCAACCTACTTCCATATTCTGTATATGAGAAACTAGGTTTGGGAGAATTAAAACCCACTCATGTGGTGTTACAACTAGCAGACAGATCTGAAAGGAAGCCAGTGGGGATGATTGAAGATGTATTGGTGGGAGTAGATAAATTTTTCTATCCTGCTGATTTTTAGTTTTGGACATGGAACCAACCAAAAACAAAACTTCCATCCCTGTCATTTTGGGAAGACCATTCCTGGCTACAGCAAATGCTTGCATTCAATGCAGGTCTGGAATTATGGAAGTCTCTTTTGGAAATATGAAGGTAAAATTAAATGTTTATAATGCAGTCACACAGCCTCAATTCAGTTCTGAAGAATGTTTTCATGTTGATTTATTGGATGAACTGGTAGAAGGGACTTTTCAATAGTTTCTGCAGTGTGAAGAGTTCATCACAAATGTTGAAGATGCTTGGGGAAATTCTGAAGAAGAAACAGTTTATATCTCAAATTCTGAGCAAATAAATGTTGTGCAAGGAACTCATAATCAATCAGTAAGTTTCTCTTCATGGAAACCTGCTACTCTTCCCCTTCCACAAATAGCTAAGGTACCTTTGTTACCTTCTTTTCGCAGCCCACCTGATTTAGAACTAAAGCAGCTGCCAGAAAATTTGAAATATGTGTTTTTAGGAAATCATAAATCATTGCCTGTAATTATTTCTTCCTCCCTCACAAAGGAGCAAGAAGAAGAGCTGTTGATAGTTTTGAAAGAACATAGAAGGGAAATTGGCTGGACTATTGTTGATTTGGGAGGAATCAGTCCAGCTGTTTGCATGTACAAAATCCATTTGGAAGAAGATGCAAAGCCTTCTAGGGAAATGCAAAGGAGGCTGAACCCTCATATGCAAGAAGTGGTCATGAAAGAGGTTGTTAAGTTGTTGGATGCAGGGGTCATTTACCCCATTTCAGATTCAACTTGGGTGGCACCTACACAGGTGGTACCTAAGAAATCTGGGATCACTGTTGTAACCTCAGATTCTGGTGAGCTTATGTCAACTAGACAAACAATTGGGTAGAGGGTTTGTATTGATTACAGAAAATTAAATGCAATGACCAGAAAAGACCATTTCCCCCTCCCATTCATTGATCAGATTTTAGATAAGCTAGTAGGAAAAGCTTATTACTGTTTTCTTGATGGTTACTCTGGGTACAACCAGATTCTTGTGTACCCACAAGATCAGGAAAAGACCACATTCACGTGCCCTTTTGGCACTTTTGCCTATAGGAGAATGCCTTTTGGTCTTTGTAATGCTCCTGCTACCTTTCAAAGATGCATGTATTCCATTTTTTCTGATATGATTGACCAATTTATGGAGATTTTTATGGATGATTTTTCAATCTATGGAGATAGTTTTTCCCAGTGTTTACATCATCTCAAATTGGTATTACAGAGATGTGAAGAAACCAATCTAGTTCTGAGCTGGGAAAAGAGTCATTTCATGGTCACCCAAGGCATTGTCCTTAGCCATGTTGTTTCTCACAAGGGCATTGAGGTGGACAGAGCAAAAATTGATTTAATTGCACATTTACCACCTCCCAAAACTGTTAAACAAATCAAAAGTTTTCTGGGACATCTTTGGATTTCTGAAGGTTCATCAAGGACTTGATGAAATAACCAAACCTCTTTGTCATTTGTCAGTGTCAAGATGTCCCTTTTGTTTTCAATAATGAATGCATGAAGGCTTTTGAATTCCTAAAAACTGTTTTGATTTCAGCTCCAATATTACAGTCTCAGTTATTCATTACCTTTTGAGCGATGTGTGATGCATCAGTTATGCTTTGGGCTGTCCTTGGGCGAGAGAAAAGAAAAGCCTCATGTCATAGCTTATGCCGGTAGATCAATGATTGATGCACTCAATTACACAACAAGCGAGAAAAGAAATTGTTTGGCAATTGTTTTTGCTTTAGAAAAATTTAGGTCATATGTCTTGGGTTCACAAATAGTGGTGTTCATGACCACTGCTTTGAAATACCTTACATCTAAGAAGGACACCAAACCAAGATTAATCAGTGGATTCTCCTATTACAGGAATTTGATTTACAGATAAAAGATAAAAAGGGGGTGGAGAATGTGGTGGCTGATCACCTGTCTAGAATTTTAACTGCTGAGATTGATAGGCTGCCTATCAATGAATCTTTCCCTGATGAGCAACTTTTTGCCATTAGTGTACACACTCCTTGGTTTGCAAACATAGTCAACTTTTTATCGAAGAATTCCTCAACATTGGAATAAAATGGATAAAGATCTTTTCTTCGCAAAGGTTAAACATTTCATCTGGGAAGATCCTCATCTGTTTAAGAGTTGTGCAGACCAAATAATAAGAAAATGTGTCCCTGACCAAGAATTTCATAGAATACTTTCTATGTGTCATGATCAGGCTTGTGGAGGTCATTTTAGTGGAAAAAAAACTGCTGCAAAGGTTTTGCAGTGCGGATTTTATTGGCCTACACTTTTCAAAGATGCTCTGCAGCATTGTAAGTCTTGCCAAAACTGTTAAAAATTGGGCAGCATTTTAAAGAGAAACTCAATGCCTTTACAGCCTATTTTGGTAGTTGAGTTGTTGGATGTTTGGGGGATAGACTTCATGGGTCCCTTTCCTCCTTCCAATGGGTATAATTTCATTTTAGTAGCTGTGGATTATGTATCCAAATGGATTGAAGCCATAGCCACTAAAACAAATGATCACAAAGTGGCTCTTAAATTTCTAAAGGATCACATTTTTTCCAGGTTTGGTTTTCCCAGAGCCATTATCAGTGATGGGGGAAGCCATTTTTGTAATAAACATTTTGAAACTTTATTAAAAAAATACTCTGTGACTCGTAGAGTAGCCACTCCATATCATCCACAAACCAGTGGACAAGTGGAGATTTCCAATAGAGAAATCAAACATATTTTGGAAAAGACTGTGAAGAAGGACAAAAAGGATTGGTCCTTTAAGCTGAATGATGCATTATGGGCATACAGGACAGCCTATAAAACCCCAATTGGTATGTCCCCATTCAGGATGGTCTATGGCAAAGCATGCCATTTACCAGTAGAGTTAGAATATAAAGCTTTTTGGGCCATTAAAACATTGAACATGGATCTAACTACTGCTGGTAATCACTAGAAACCCAACTCACGAGTTGGAGGAGCTGAGAATGGATGCATACACAAATTCAAGATTGTACAAAGAGAAAGTCAAAACTTTCCATGATAAAAATATATTGAGAAAAGAGTTCACAGCTGGCTCTAAGGTATGGTTATTTAACTCAAAACTCATATTTTTCCCAGGAAAGCTGAGATCCAGATGGGAAGGGCCATACACTGTCATTCAGACAGTTCCTTCGGGAGCTGTTGACATCCTTGATCCAAGTAATGGAAGAATCCTGAAAGTAAATGGTCAGTGGCTCAAACCATGCATTGAAAATACCGAGAGCTGTCTTGCCCTCATCACGAACCTCCAAAAATCTAATGGTAGATAACTGTACATTATGTTTTTATTTCATAGTTTTTGCTTAGTTTCTTTGTTTCTGTTTTAGTCCTGATTTGTCTCTTTTAGCGTGGTTTAAATATGCTCCAAGATAATTCGCAAAGCAATAATTCTCTTTTCGCAAAGTTCAATTTACTTTTCGCATAGACTCTGGATTGGTAACGAACTGCTCGAAAGCAAGGATTTGCTTTTCGAATAGTTCGTTCTGAAGCTTGTTCTTTTCGAAAAGATGTTTCTGAAGCGATTAACTTTTCGAATGGTACTGATGCCATTCGCAGTTGTAAAAAGGTCTATTTTGGAACTTTTCGAAAACTTATAAAGAACTTTGCGAAATTAACTCTGAGTATATTTAAACCCTTTCGAAGTAGGGGTTTCATATTCGAAAGCTTTCTGAAGAGCGACCTGTTCCACGGAAACCCTATTTCGTTCTTTCCTTGCACAATTTGAGAAGCTTGCTACATTTTTCTTCACCTTTGTTCGATCATTTGAGTTTTCAGAGAAGGATTTTAGCTTCTAGTCTGGGGGATTTCTGCAAGCAAACAACTCGTTCAATTAAAAACCCTAGATCTCGGTATTTCTCTGCACATTCTCTCTGTTTATCATTTGAAAATTTTCAATTTGTGTCAGCATCTGTTGTGGGCATTTTCATACATCAATTTCGAATGGGAAAAGCAGAGAAATCATTGGCTGCCATGTTCCCAAAATCCTCTGCTAAGAAAGTTAGCAAACCTACCCCAAGGAAAAGCCAAAACTTGAAAAGAAAACTATCTATGGATAAAGCGGATAGGGTGGAGAAAGGAAAGAAAGTGAGACATGAGGAACCCATCTTAGTCCCGATCTGAGCTTCCTCCTCTGCCTATACATTTCGTACTGCCAAATCCATTCATTGAAGCTCAGAAGTTAATTCCTAAGCTGATTGTGGACGAAACTTTTTTCATCAACAAACCGGAGTGCCTGTTATCTTTAAGATACATAAGGGAAGCCGCACTAAGCAATATCCTTACCCCTTTGCTAGAGAAAATTTACCCACGAATGGTGAAGTTATGGTACCAAAACCTAATCAAGGTCACTGAAAGAGATGCTGATGTCCCTACACTGGTTATCTTTATTGATGATTGCGATCTTATGGTCACATTTGAAGACATAGGGAATGCTTTGGGGATACCCTTCCAATTTGATCCTGTTGGGCCATTGGCTGCTCCAGAAACAGCCTCCTTTAGAGAAATGGCTGCACATTTGACCCAAGGAATTGTGGGCACTGGACAGTCCATCCTGAGGAGAGACCTAGCCCCCCAATTTCTATTGATAGACTCCATTTTGAGGGGAAGTTTTTATGTTACCGGGCATAGCCAAGAGAGGAGAACACCAATTCTAGAGGCTCTCTTTCATTTTTCTAAGGGGCAGTTTTTCAATGCTCCGATGTTAATTTTTGAAGCCATGGCTGATATTAGTGCCAATTTGAAAAAGGAGCAGAAATTAGCTGGCCTCCCATTTGGTAGATTGATCACAGCCCTCCTCAGAGCCAAGTTTGACATTGATAATGAGGAGCCATTCGAAGTCATTGCTCCTCACAATTTTGGGAAAAAGGCTTGGACTACAAGTCAAGCCATTCTGAGAAAAGTGAGAGAGGAAGGTGAACTGCACTGCGTGGTAATGAGCACACTGAACACCGCCTCAGCCTTAGAACCAGTTTTGGTAGAACCTGTGGTGACTAGCTCTTTAGCAGCACCACTTCTCGAAGCAGCTCTGCCAGACCCTGTGGTGACTAGCTCTTTAGTTGCACCCATTGTTGAAGAAACTTTCCTTCCCATGGTGACCAGCTCTTCTGTTGCACCAATTTTTGAGGAAGTTGGCCTTTCACCCTCCTCCCCTATTCCAGCCCCTGCCACTTCACCTATCCCAGCTGTCCCATCTCCCATACCCTCCATTATTCCAATTATAGATTCCCCCTCTACACCAACCACTCCAACCATACTCACACCACCAATTTCTCCCACCAATGCCCATGTTTTAGCTGCAGATTTTATTGCCCCATCTCCCTGCACTCCTCTGCTCCAAAGCCCCTCAAATTCACCTGCTCATTCAAATTTACACACACAAGTATCCCATACACTGAACTGAGCCTTTCATTACAGAGCTTATTCTTCCTTAATGGGATCTATTTTGAAACCATGGGACTTGAACCTATCCCTATACCGACCCTCATCATTTCACCCATTTACCTACTTCCCCTTCTGACCATTGCACCTCCACCCTCCACTTGATTGTACAGGTCCTGCTATGCCCACCTCTCCCCACGCCTCTTTTACCCAATTACTTGCCTACCTCCAATCCATCCATGCCCAACTCCAAATCAACACCGAAAACCAGTCTGTGACCAATGACCTACTCCAAACCTTAGCCTCCACATCACACACAACCACCATTACCCCTTTACCTACTGTTGATTCCCATGCTACCCAAACTGAACCAGAGGTAGTATTGGTTGATCTGCCCACCCCCACCACTACTGCCCATGCAACCCAAACTGAACCTGAAGTCCCTCTGGTGGCATCCCCTTCACCACTCCCCACTTTCGCTGAGCAAGCCACTCAGACCGACCCTGAAGTCCTCCTTCTGGACACTTCTTCTCCCCCTCCCACAGCTGGGACACCTTTGGTCCCCTACCATTCCATTCCCCTTCCCCGATTTGCCTCCCTCAGAAGAGCCATGGAAGAAAATCCTTATATCTGCAGAGATGTTCTAAAAGGGGTAGCTGATTTACAAGCCTACATTCGAACCCCTTATGAAAACCAGATTCGGAAGGTAGAGTTATTTATGAAATTTGAGAGAGAGAAAATGAGGGACTTGCTGGGTCAAACCTTTCAGATGGTTAGGAGCGAGCAGCACAAGGTGACCATGTTACAAGCACAACTTGACCAAGAAAAACTGAAGACCACTAGACTTGGCAAGTACATTGGCCTCACCAAAAAGATAAAATCAGAGGAATACACTGAGCTGCAAAACACAATCCAGGAGAAGGCTCAATCAAGTTCAGACTCAATCGATTCGATTCGATTAAGCGGTGACTCGATTCAGGCCAATTGAACCAACTTATGATACAGATTTTGACCCCAGTTATTAGATCACATTGTACTTATCTGTGTTATGAGTTTGTAATATAAAATTTTGGCTTTTCTGTGAAATTACTATACATTTCTGTTCTTTCTTTTTGTCATTATATATTTTTTTTATTACTTCTTTTCTTTGCTTTGGACCAGTGCGGACCTTGCTCCCCTTAGGTTTGGGGGTGTGGCAGAAATGTCAATAATTGAGTTAACATCAATGCAGCTTATGATCAGTGGAATTTTTGAAAATGAAGTATACTCACACCTGCTGTTTTGAAAAATAAGGAAGTTAAAGTTTTTTTAAATTGATTTCTAGTGTAATTCTAATACTTTCATGAAGTGAATGTTAGGAAATTTCTAAAAGAAAATTGATGTTTTAGTAAACCTAAAAAGAGAGAAAACAGTGATGATATACTTCAGGAATTTGATAAAAAAACCATATCCAGTGAGATTTGGGCCTGCTGAAATGTATTCTTTGGAGGTATGAATTGGCAATTTTTTCTGCTCTAGGGACCGTTTGAACCTGCTTGTTTTTACTAGAAGTTACACATATCCAAATTGAAATAATTTGATAGCACTCGTGATATTAAAGACATGATGTAAGGCCTCCTTTTGGACAGTTTGAACCTTACAAAGCCCCACCTTGTGAAACTGCCCTTGATACACACCATTTGAGCTGTACAAATCCATGATTCCTTTGAAACCTCATCAACTTCATTTAGCCTAACCCTCACTCCGAGAAGTCAGAAGATAAAGGGAAGGAAGCTGAAGAAAGGAGAGTTGGGTATCAGTTTGGTAAAAAGAAAAATAATTGAAGGCAATGATGTATCAGCAGAAGAAGTGTGACATTCCAGTCAATGTCATTTTGAAAAAAAAAAAAAAAAAAAAAGAAAAGTCATTTCATTGGAAGTTTCAAAAAGAAAGAGAAAAAGATGGCCACTTTGGCTCTGAAAATTCAAAGAAGAAGATGAAATTGTGCTGAAATAAAGAAGGTGTCCATACCACCTCCTTACCTTGACTGACTTCCCAATTTCGAACTCCATTACACCCCTTTATTCTTGATAAATTTCACCCATAAGCCACATTACAACCCAAGTTAAAGTCCTTACAGATCAATGATGGATTGAGCTGTCACATGGAGATAAGGATTTGTGTAATCTATGGTGAAAAGAGCAGTGAATACAGAACCAAAAAGCAATGCCTATGCTCATGCTTACAGTCCTATTTGTGGGCTGTAACTGCTCTTGAGCCGTGTGAAATAGTACAACCCTCTTACTTGCATGTTGAGTGAAAACCTGGTGAGAGTTGGGTTTGAAATCGACTTATTTGGGGTAACATCAAAGCTGGATTCTCAAATAGAAGGCAAGCTGTTCATTAATTTTTCTTGTAAATAACTCTTCGACACAAATTGAGTGAATGGTAAAAGGAATTACAGCAGAATTTCAGTTTTGAACTGATGTTTTCTTGAGAATCCTCTTTTAACTTGACTGATACAGGTGTGAATAATCTGATTGGATGAAAGTCTGTTTTAATAGAACTGCATTGATCTTAACTGATTTATTGGAGAAGTTTGTGGGTACCTTCACTGAAAACCCTCAGGAGACTTCACTCCTCCACTAGGGATCACCTAGGGGTTTAAAAGGCTTGTTGCATATGCTAAATGCAACTGTGCTCCCTACAAAAGTGGCTTTTTACTTTATTTTTAATTTTGTCTTTGCTCAGGGACTAGCAAAGCTTAGGTTTGGGGGTGTGTTGAGAACTGAAAAATACCATTTTTCACCCCTTAACTTGAGTCTTGATAGACCTTTGAGAGAACTAAATAAGTGTTTTAAGTGCTTGTGTTGCAGCTAACAATAAAGACAGGCTTAACCATAAAAGCAGCGTAAAAGTGCCAAAAAGATGACAACCCATGTCAATCCAAAGGAAGAAAGAGAAGAAACAACCTCACTAGCTGTTGGAAGGTCTGAATTGAAGAGGCAAAGACCTGGTCTCAACCCAGAGAAGAAGTATGGAGCAATTCGAACAGAAAAATGCACTACAGAGTACTTTTCGCAAAGAACCTGAAGCTCGTCAAAAGAACCTGAAACTCTGCGAAAAGAATAAAAACTCCAGGCTTAAGCTTTTGAAGAGCATCTGAACTCTTCGAAGAGATGATTTACCTTTTCGAAAAGAAGAAAACTCAATTCGAACAGAATCAGAACCTTGCGAAAAGAGCTTCAGGAGTTACAACACCTTGCGAAAAGCCCCCTAAACTTTGCGAAAAGGTGTTCTGGAGGTTCTCAGCTTTTGCAAGGGCAATTCAGTAATCTATTTCACGCGTCCCAATGCATTTAAAAACCTAGGGACATTCCAGAGAATTCTAAGCATGAAGCGAAGGCATATTCCACCCCACGTGAGCACCCAGAGATGAAATAACTTGGCGGGAACTTCTAGAAACTCTAACAGATTTTCAAAATGTATAACAGAATTGATGCCTTTTTCACCTGATTGGCTGAACCAAATTGAGGAATTCTGATTGGCCAGAACAGATCTGGATCCTCGTGCTCAAACATCATTGGTCAATACAGATCTGAGCACCTCTGATTGGTTAATACACATCTGAGCTGGACTTGGGGAAAACTATAAATAGACGAACCATTTGCCCAATTGGGGCATCCAGATTTTGAGTTTCATTCCTATTCCCCCATTTCCAAATCAGATAGTTTGTCTAAAATCCCTGTAATGGCTTCACTTTGACTTGCAATTGGGAGATGTGAGACTTTCTGTAATTCAAAAGAGAGTTGTATTCAAGACTACAAATCTGAGAGCTGTTTAAGCTGTGCTCTGTAATTGTAATGGTGGATTTGAAAAGGTTGCTGTAAACCGTATATTCTCAATTGGACTCATGTTAAGGGTTCTCTCTGATCTCCTTATTGCATTAGACTCCTTTAGATTTACTATTTTTCATGCAATTTTCCTTGATTCATTAATCTTGTGAGAATTAGTGTTGGTAACCTAATCTCTCACGACATTTGTAGTGATGCTTCTTGTTCTAAACTAAGGCTTTGGATTAAAGACTATTGGATGGTTTGTGGCCATTAAAGTGGACAGACCATAGCCATAAGCTTAAACCTAATCCTTAAATTAGATTTATTTCTTGCTTTTGTGAAGATTGGATCATCTCTCAGTTGAGCTGCAGTCGTTCTCATTAATTTTCAAGGACCAAATCAAAGTTAGATATTGCTTCTCCATTTTTTATATAAGTTTACCTCAAACGTTTCCCAAACTCGGATCTGGATCAGTTAGTTTAATTTTTACTTCTATCATTTAGTTAATGTGACAAATTCAACCTCCCATCTTATGTGCTTTCTAGATAGGATAAGAGGCCAGATCTGGTAGCTCAGATCTGGAGGTTTATCTTGCATTTTAGATAAATTCTCTGTGGACGATCTTTCACTCACTTACATTTAAAACTTGCTACAATTGGCCCCGATCTTGCAGGCTAATTCACTTCTACCTGTGCTAATATTTGTTTATTTTTTTCAGTATAATTTAGCAGTTGTAAACCTGTTTTCAAAACACACATAAATCAAGCACACTAAGAAGCAACAACAAGTTTTCTCTTTTTAGAAATTTTTTCAAGTGCTAAAAGTGGGGGTCTCTATTTATTGAGTGGAGAGTGATTAGGGAGGTTCTTAAGGCTCTAATGGAGGTTAAAAATTAGGTAATGTAGAAATCTAAAGATTCAAGGATTTCTAGGGCTTGGAGAAGAGGAGAATGGGCTTTAATGGTGGATGATGGGGTAGCCACTTGAAGGACACAAGGGTGATTTCTAGTTCAATAAATCCAAGGTTGCTCATTCCCCCAAAGATGAAATCATTTGCACTCAGAAGCCTAAAATCATTCACATCCATCCACTTAAAGCCATGCAAATCATTCTCATTCACCATCATGAACCTAGGACCATTAATGTCATTCCCATCATCATTGGTTATTTTGGCATCGAAGCTATTTAATCTTTCTTTCAATAACTCATGGACCGAGAGATCCATGTGGTACCACCTTTTTCTGGATATACCAACAAGTCGTATCTAGAATCCTATGCGAGGATTCAACACTCACAAACACCACTCAATTCTCCAAGACCAACCTGTCTAAATAAATGGCTATGCCTCTGTGATGCCAAATCTCCCACAGGTAAGTAGCTGTGATAGCCTGAATTTTACTAACCCGAAATCCATTTCGTCGGATTACCCGTTAAGGCGATTCACAAATCATGAACAATTGGTACATCCACATAAAGCAGAAACAAAGCAGATACCTCTAACTAAGAAGATAGAGCCATCATATACAGCAAAAGAAAGCTCCATTTCTATATTCCGAAGCATATCAAAATAACGATTCTAATTTCATGCCAAATACATGGACAAAGAACCGAAACGAACCATTGGTGATGGACAACCATCGCCAACACAATGGCTCACAAAATAATAATCCAAAATTTAATTACATGATTCACATTCTAAATCAGAGTTGCTGGACGTACCAAGCCCAAAGCATAACCAAAAATCAAATTCTAATACAATCCCTATCTAAGGAAAAACTCCTTAGGCAGGGGCTCAATCTCCTCCTCAGGAATGTATTTTGGATCGCTATCTTGATCAAAGTCCTTCTCTAAATCCTCACCTGTGACGTATAGTCGAAGGGTGAGCTAACAGCCAAAGCTCAATAGGGGCAAACATTAGTAGCATTTAATCTCATATTTCAAAGCATAAAGTTTCATAATCGATTTCATATGCACATTTCACATTTTTCAGTTTTCACATAGATTTCAAAATGCCAAACTTTAATCACACATGCATAAGTCAAATATTTGTGTTAAAACATTAGACATAACTTAAAACAGTAACTTAAATACTATTCCAAGCATATATAGCATCAAAAGCCACACATATACCGATGGGAATCCATAACCATTGTCGTTTAATGAACCGTTTTCACAAATGTCTAAGCCCCTGCGTTGTGATGGATACTTGTACCGAATGAAGCTTTACCGTTGGTCAGTAGAAAGTGTACTGATATCTTGCCGTATCGGAGCACAAGAGATTCATTTCACATGAACCTTAAATCATAGTGCAAAGTCTAACTTATAATTTTCACACCATGTAAAGTGATTACATTATGCTATTTTTGGAAAATTAGTAATCATACTTGATTAGGAGCTTACTTGAACACACTTATCACAACACATTTCGAATATCACATTTCGTATATCATATCTTTTACTTTACAAAATTTGTTTGAAAGATTCAAAAATCAAATACTTAATTGCACATAACTTCTCATGGCTTATCTTAGCAAATCATTTAACTTATATAGAGCACATCAAATCAAACGGTTGTAAGTTTTCCCCTACCTCAAGTCACATTCCATTCACAATCACACAAAGCCTTTCGAGAATCCTCGTGGACGCTCATCACTTTAACCTACATTCCAAATTATTCAAAGACCCTTTAGAAGTGTCTAAGAAGGCATAAAGGTTGAAGTCTTCGAAGAAAACTTAAGAAAATATTTAAAAATGCTTTAACTCTGCATCTCACACGAGCGAGTTGTAGGGTCACACGAGTGAGGTCGCGCTAGCGAGCTCAATTAGCCTACAGCTGGGTGAGCGACAACACACAGAACGCTTTAGTATCTCACATATATTAGATCTCGTGCGCTTGAGAAACAGGATCGCGGGAGCGAGTCCAATGGCACCTCCCAGATCGCTAGAAGGAATCTCAGACGCTCACTGGAGTCTCTTTTCTCATTCGCGCGAGGCACGATTGAGTATTTCTGAAGGCTCATCATGCACATGAGAAGCAAAACTCGCACGAGCGAGTTTCATAAACTCTTAAGATCTTAGTTTTTCTAACTCGATCTTCTCGCAATTTCTTCTCCAATCCCATCCACACTTCTCACATAACTTACAAAGCATCTAATTCTACAAATTTTACACATTTGGGTGTCGATTTCTCACCTTCTAGGCTAGCGAAACTATGCGATAATCGAAGCGTCGTCTCTCTTCACAAACAAATGAGTTTCAAAACCCCATTCGGCTACAATTCACGCTCTGAAATGTTGGAATCGACGGCTACATCACTCTCAACGCACTCGCTAAATTTCACAAAGGCATATAGCTTCGAAGTACACGGATCTAGCAGCCCTTTCTTCTTCTTCACAACTCCCTTTCTCTCTTTCTCTCTCTAAACAAACAAGGAAAGCCAAAATTCTCAAATGTGTTGTGTACGTGAGGTTACTCCTCACTTTCTCAACTTAACAATGCTTCCTTGTGAAGCACACACACATTCTTTGTGTGTTATACTTATCCACTAGCCCTCCTAGCCTGAAACACATACACCCATAGATATGTGTATGTGAACTCAAACTTGCTCCTTATGCAATTCCATGCACCTAACTCTACACACACTCACTCATACTCACTCATGGGTCATCATGCACGCATACTGATCCCATAAAATCTGAAATTGTACAGTGCACTACACTTGTACGCGATCTAACTGACTTACATGTATTTTTTCATAAACATTTGGGGATATTACAATCTCCCCACCTTAAAAATTTTCATCCTTGAAAATGAATTGAATTGAACTGGTAATGCAGTTGCTAACAGAGTGATGCAGTCAAACCTAGCGACACATATCAGATGGAAATACTCACACCCGAACACTAAAACTGCATGAAGCAAAAAAATCATGATTCATTAATTCACACATGTACCTGTAGACACCCAAATTTGACCCAAGGCCCGATCGAGACACATTTTGAGAGAGGCGCATCTTCGAGCTTTTGATGGCATGTATGGAAACCCTTAGGAACCTTTCCAAAACCTTAGGAGCCATTCTGAACCCTTAGGAACCACTCTATGTTCCTTAGGAACCTTCCCAAATCCTTACATACTCATCCCGACCCTTAGAACCCATTCCGAACCTAAACCTAGCCTTCTCGTATAATGGTTAAAGAATGGTGCAACAGGACTAGCTGTACGTTCTACTATGATTGAATCTCATACCATTAAAATGTAAAAGTCCTCAACTTTCCAACAAGCCAAGAATCACCCCAATCGAAGCTGTGTACGCGAAGATATCGCGCTCCGAAGAGCAGGGGCATAATTATAATATTGTGAAGTCCCCTTAGGGTTTTGGTGCAAATATTACTTACGCCAGTTATAAGGTGGACCCACCCCGCGGGCAGCCAACTTCCAGACACTGTGCATTACTATTTTACTGTACATATGCTTGGCGCAACTAATAGTTGCGCCATACATATGAACAGTAACCCTGGTTCTTTGCTTTAAATTTTGAGATTGGGGTTTGACTTGTTGACTATCCTGACCTTTGGAGTGTGTTTAGTAGTTCTGTTGCACCCATTTACTATCTATGTGTAATCCCTTAAGTGGTTTAAGGCCCCACACTATCATCCATCATTGGAGCAACTTTTCACACTTTTCAAAGCTTCAAACACCCTAGGAAACCTTAGATTGCCCATTACCTAATTGCTAAATGTAATTAGCCTCTAAGCACCCTCGTAACCTCTCTTTTTACTATAAATAGAGAGGCAACTCTCCTTTTAGAAAGGCTTGAAAAAATTTTCATTGAAGAGATTAAGGAATCCCTTCTCTCTCTCTCCTCTAGTGCACCATTTCCATACAAATTCTAGAACTTGAAAAACTCCTTTAGACCTTAGCATTTCACCAAAAAGCTCTAGGTTAAGTATGTGTTACCCCCTAGCCTTCCCTCTCTACCTCTTAGCTATCAAGCCCTATAGTTAGAATCCCATTTCTCACCATACAAGCCTTCAAAGCTCACCGAAGCAAGCCAACGCAAGTCTCCACGATAGTGCAACAAGGGCCCGAGAGCACCAGCTCTTCCCTCTATTCCTCTATCTTCTCGGTTCTCCCTCTATCCTCCCATTTGTGTCGTTACGTTGTTGAATTTTTGGTAGGAGCGGAGGGACACAAATAGGATTTTAAGACCCTTTGAGAAGAGGAAGCCTTTTTCTTTTCTTTTACATCATTTTCATTTTTGCCATAAGTAGAGACCGCGCTAAGCGGGTTGATTGGGTGCCTAACACCTTTCTAATCGATAAGCGAAGCCCCTACCTAAGAGCCTTTGGCGTAGATTGGATTCAGAGTTATATCTGTAGCACTTCGGTGCTTATAAAATTGATCTAGGTTTCTTGAGACACCAAAAGCTCCGGGTGCTCACTCTAAATATTTATTAGGGAACGCATCGTCGCGACGGGATCGTCTAAAAATTCTCACGGTTGCACAGGTGGCGACTCTGCTGGGGATGTAGTTAGTAGAGTTTCCCCTTGAATTTGGCTCTTTATTTTTTATTTACTAACCCTTTTATTGCTATTTATTTATTTATTTTTTTACTCACCCCTCCGATTAAGTCATTTTACTTACCACTACTTTTACGTTATTTACGAGCCTTAGCCGTTTGGCGGGCCTACTTGCACACCGTCATATAATTTCTTTACATTTCCGTCATTTCAAGCACCTTAGCCGATCGGCGGGTCTACTTGTATATTGTCATTTAAATTTCTTACATTTTCATCATTTCAAGTGTCTTAGCCATTTGGCAGGCCTACTTGTGCTCTTAATTCTGCAATCATATTTCACTAGTGAACACTGGCCCGTAGAGGCGGCACGAGATCATCACCCCCGGTCTTTGAACTTAAGAATTTTTTTTTAAAAGTGAAAAATAAAATTGATCCAATAAAGGGGATTTAAATAGATTTTTGTGAGGTAGATTTTCAAGGGTTAGATTATTTAGGCACACATATAAACTCCTGGGTCTTAGTACGACGACAGTCCCTAGTGGTGATGATCCGAAAAAGTCCTAGCCCACCTAGTACTTGAGAAAAGTGCTTGCACTTGAGGTATATCGGGTGGGTAACCTTCTCGTTACCAAGCTTAAAACCTGGGAAAAAGAGAGAGATAGTGAACCCAATTTGGCCTCTAATCCCTTAGGATCGGTGAGGAAAGAGACGGATCATATAAACAGTCAGTCCCTGGAAGCCTAGCTTCCACAAAAACCCAGTTTGGAGACCCATTTCGGACTAAGCTTGTTGTTGTCAAACAATCTGGAGAACCATTTTGCTCTGGCACCACTATTAGTTGCGCCAATGTAAAATGTCCCAAAAGTACACTGGCGCAACTATTAGTTGCGCCAGTTTTAATCTGAGACTTTTTGCTCTATCACCACTATTAGTTATGCTAGGTTGGTTCAGAGTAGCTTCAATTTGGATATGTGGAATATTTCACATCCCGGACTCCCCGATCAGTGTGTTTAGTGTCTCTGTTTAGGCCCTGTAACTTCTGACACCCAACACGCCCTGGGCGATGAAAAGAATGTGACTTCTTTTTTATTCATTTTGAGGGATCGGGTTGTTTGCATTGGTTTTTATGCCTTCAATAGATCAAGGGGTTCCCTTATAATTCTTCTGAAGCGCTTCAAAACCTTTGTTGCGAGACCTATTTAGGGTACGAAAGCCACCTAAGAAGGGAATTCAACAGGCCCTGAAATCCTCATTTCTTTTCATTTATAAAAATTCAAAAAAATTAAAATTAAAAAATCCAAAAATAGAGTCTTGATTGGTGTTGGCACAACGACATCATCGTACCCTCCGTCATCTCATAGGGGAAGAAGGAGGAAGCTTTATGGGCCCCATCCAAGGCACCCGTACCCGATCCGATACTGAGATATGTCATGGATTGTGGATCTGGCTTAGGCTGATCCCGACTAATCCCTGCCACATTCTCTAACCCATTCTCATACCGAAGAAACCTTTACATCCACCCTCCTTGCCCAATCAATCCTCACCATAACCGGCCCGTTCGATGCCCCTATTTTCCGTTTCACCACTTTCTAAAATGCCTAAAATCCAAATTTCCCATCATTTTCCAAAGCCATGCCTTCATCTATGGCCACCTCCAACCCATCTCACATTCCTTCCCACCCATTTAAAACCCATCCTCTACCTTAACCAACATACCATATTTCTCATCCACCAAATCGGATCCACCCACATCCAATCCCCCACACATCCCTCCATTTACCCAAGTCATGCCCATCTTTTCTGAAGCCATGACAAACTTTCCTCTCTCATTCTCCACCTCTATGCCCCATACATCTCCCCCATACATGCCTAATCCATCCACCAATGCCTCACCTCATTCCTTCAACCCCTCTCATATCCCGCCTCTTACCCAGGTCATACCCGATTGTACTAGGGCCATGCCCAATTTTTCCTCTTTACATACCCCATCTATACCCCTTCAACCATCAAATAACCCATCTCCATCCAATCCCCCTTCAATGGCCATGATGGAGGAGATGTTCCAAACTTATAACAACTGGAAGGCCTCCCAACACATCCCCTCTCATCCACACCACACATCTATGGATCCATCCCATACCCTATCAAGCCTCCATGCCTCATTCCCCTATGACCCCCATCAACCCCCCATCATCCACACTATCCACACCCCCATTTCCCATATGTCCCAAGGCCCAATGGCCCAAACCCCCATTTCCCACATGTCCCAAGGCCAAATGGCCCAACCCCTCATTTCCCACATCCCCCAAGGCCCCATGGCCCCATGGCCCAGACCCATCAAGGTCCCATGGCCCAGACTCATCAATGGCCAATGGCCTAGACCCATAAAGGGCCTATGGCCTAAACCCATCAAGGCCCAATGGGCCAGACCCATCAAGGGCCCATGGTCTAGACCAACCAAGGGACAATAGCCCAAACCTATCAAGGCCCAATGGGCCAGACCCATCAAAGGCCCATGGTCCAGACCCACCAAGGCCCATTGTTGTTCTGCTTACCTTATAATTATTAATTATTAAAAAGGCAAATTAACTGCACAGATTATAGCAAGGTTGGACTAAGATAAACAGGTAGTCTTGGAAGAACCAGGGTTGTTACAACAAGTTTTAATAGGTAAGTCAGGGTTTGTCTATAAGAAAATGTGATTTAAACTATGGTAAATCTCTAGATCTATAGCAAATCTGGCACTCTATTCTAAATTAAACTAAATCAAAGCATGAAAGAGGAGAGGTTTCTAAGATTTATCACTTTACTACAAGCTACAAAAATCAAAAGCAAGTGAACCATATTTGATTAAACACATAGTTAAAGGAAGATGGAGAAAAGCTTAAAATCAAAGAGTGGAGTGCAACAACTAGGGATTTTGGTCTTTACTGAGAATCAATTGAACCAAAGGCAATGCGTAGGACAGATTTGCAACAATCCTTCATCTGACTACATGCTCAGATGCAAGGTAGAAGAATCTAATCTCAACCACAGAATCAAAGCAATCCTAAGGCTATGATCTTGATTAGAATAGCTAAGCTATTACAGATGCTATGAGTGCCAGGCTACAACCTCAAGCATCCGCAGGAATATCTAATCCAGGGAAATTAAATACGAAAAAGTGAAATTTAGATCAGAATTACCTTTAAAAACCATAATTACTATAATAACATCTTACAGCTTATTGTGCTTAGATATGAAATCTGTGCAACATAAATCCATCTATAAGGCCTTCGAAACTCTCAATTCATAACTTACAACCTCACCCTAGCTACTAAAAGGGTTTAGCCAACCATAATTGGCTAAGGAGAGAATGGGGGAAGAAGGAGGAGAGGAGATTTTTGGAGGGAAAATGAAAATCAAATTAGGCTCTGGCTCTCTCAATTTCTGGATGTCTAGCTCTGTAAATTCTTTAAGCTTTTATACTCTTTTCCTCTGTCTTCAGATCTGTTTAAGCAAATTAGAGCTCAAGAGAACAATTCTATTATGTTGATGTGGCTGATTTCTCTTCTAGAAGCTCTTCTCTCATTGGTTCACAACTGGTAAATACATGTGAGGCAGTTAGGGTTTCCATTCATGCCTAGTTGTGTATCAAAAATACCCTCACGAGTCGCTGATATGCTTTAGAATGTGTGCACAAACCATTGGCATGTGACAACTGCTGTGAAAGGAACTGAGAAGTTCCTAGTTTGAGTGTCGAGAGGTTTAGGGATCCTCTCGATAGGATCTAAGTTATCTTTGGCATTCACTTCGATAGGATGGAGTAGCTCTCGACAGGTTTGGAGACTTCTCGAGAGGTTTAGTTGCACTAGTCGACAGGATTAGAGTAGCTCTCGATAGGTTTGGATGACTAGTCGACAGGATTAGAGACCATTTTCACCTTCTGTCTAGTTCTTCATTCATCCTCTCGACGAGTTATAATCATCCTGTCGACTTGTTATATGATCTTCAATTGAGTGCTCGACAGGTTGAATCTACCTCTTGAGAATGAGTGTAGCTTCAGGTAAGTTGTCGACAGGTTGTTTTGCACTGCTCGATAGGTTCAGTTGAACCTCGCGATAAGTATCTGGAACCTCTCGACTTCCTCTGCACCTCCAGGTATCCCCTCGACAGGATCCACAACTCTACCTCCAACCTCTTGATAGGTATTGGAACCTCGCGAGATCTTTATATTTCCAACTCAGTACCTCTTGACAGGTTGACCTATGCTTCTAGATCCTCTCGACATCTTCATGGAACCTCTCGATATGTTGGCTATTGAGCATCAGATCCTCTTGGTAGCTAGAGCTAACCTATCGACAGGTTGACTTTTGTGCTTCCACAGCTGTCACACATCTTTAGTGTGTTGTTCTTCATTTATTCAATACTTAGTATTCTCTTTGTAGGGTCAATCTTCATTCCTCGCAACTGCACTTGGTCCCAAGCATACCCAGTTGGGCTCAAGACATTATCATGAACTTTTAAGGCTCTGTGGGTTGCTTGGCTGGCTTTGGGCTGTATGAGCACATGTTGAGATGTATGAGCAGCTTCTTCGGCCTCTTTAGATGGATGTTTGCACTAAGATTGAAATTTATTGCTTATCTATAAAACGCACTTAAAATACCTTATTAGTTAGCTCAAGGGTCCCTCAAAGGTCAGCTTAGGAGGTGAAAAATGGTATTTTTTACTGTTCAACATACCCCCAAACCTAAGCTTTGCTAGTCCCTTAGCAAAGGAGAAAGTAAAAAAAGTTATTGAAAATGAAAAAAGCCACTTTTGTAGGGAGCACAGATGCATTTAGCATATGCATCAAGCCTTTTAAACCCCTAGGTGATCCCTAGTGGAGAAGTAAAGTCTCCTGATAGTTTTCAGTGAAGTTATCTACAAACTTCTCCAATGAATTAGTTAATATCAATGCAGCATGTTAAAATAAAATTCAAGCAAAATAAAATTCATTCACACTTTGTTCATTCAATTCTAGAGGATTCTTGGCAGAAACACAACAATTTAAAATTGAAATTCTGCTGTAAATCCTTTACAATCACTCAGCTCATGTTAGGGAATTTTGTATGAAAATGAATGTAGAGCTTACCATCAATTTGAGAATCATGTTTTGATAATGCCTCCAACAAACCTAAATTTAGACCCAAAGCTCACCAGGGATGTCACTCAACATAGAATAGAAGGGTGTATCATTTCACACAGCTCAAGAGCAGTTACAGCCCTCAAATAGGACTACAAGCATGAGCATAGGCATTGCTCTAATTTATGAAATTTTCTAACTCTTTTCACCATAGATCACACAAATCCTTATCTCCATATTATAGCTCAATCCATTTCAGATCGGTATGGTTTTTTTATTGGGTTGTAATGTGGCTTATGGGTGAGGTTTATAAGGAATAAAAAGGGGATAAAAGGATACAAATTTGAGATATCAGCAAGGTAGGAAGGTGATTTGCAACTTCACAACCTTCATTTCAACACAAGCTTCATTTTCTTTGAACTTCTAGATTTGAAGTGATCAATTTCTAATCTTCTTTTCAATGTATCCAATGAAGTGACTTCTCTTTTTCATTCTTTCGTTTCAATTTTTTTTCTATTTTTTTTTTCTTTTTGTATGCTTTTCTTTTGTATATATATTTTTTTCATTTTTTTTTTATGGGCTGGAATGCCAGAACTATACATCACACTTGCCTTCAAATGTACTTTCTTTTTCTTTTATCAAGTTGTCACACCTTGTTCCTTTAACCTCACTTCTCCTTCTATTTCCTGATTTCTCAGATTGAGGGTGAACTAAAATAGGTCAAGAGGTTTTGGGTTCAAAATTTCTAGTTTTTATCAAAGAAAAACTGAGATTTTCAAGGCTCAAATGGTGTGTATCAAGGGGAGTTCAAAGGTGGGAGTTTTTAGGCTCAAACTGTCCAAGGGATGGCCCTACATCATGTCCTTAATGTCATGAGTTTTGCTAAGCTGTTTCACCTTGGATTTGCCTATCTTCTAGTGAGAAAAATTAGATCCAATCAGTCCTTAATGCAAAAAAAATTGCCAAGACACTCTTCAAAGAAAAATTTACAGGCCCAAATCTCACTAGGTGTGGTCTTTCATTAAATTCCTGGGGTATATCCTTACAATTTCCTCTCTTTTCAAGTTCACTAAGCATTAATTTCTAAAAAATTCTTGACATTTGGTTGATGAGAATGTTAGAGCCACAACACATTTCAGTTTTTAAAAGTTTTTAAATTTCCTATTTTTTCAAAAATTAGGTGGGAATTCACTTTATTTTCACAAATTTTGTCATTTTATCCAACATAGCTGCACTAACATTAACTACTCCATTGGCACACCTGCCACACCCCCAAACCTAGGAGGAGCAGTGTCCTCATTGATTGAAAGTTAAAGGACAAGTGCAACAGGGTCATTATAACAGCAACACATAAACAAGGGAAGAAAAATTAACATCAAACACTCATACAAAGAAGGAACACAAACAATCAAACAAATAACAGAAATAAAGTAGACCAATTAAACAACACAGAAAAGATACCAAAGAAAATATTCATTTATAAGCACAGAACTATGTACAATGCAAGGTAAAATAACTACAAAACGATTTACAAAACATCCTAACTAACTATGAAATGCCTAAAATACTATGTAGGAAAAGAAAACCCTAAATGCAGGCTACATCTAGTCAGATTCTGAAGTGAAGATGTCGTCAGGGTTGTATCCACATTGTTCGACATAATTCTGCCCTTCTCTCGGCCTTGGTCTTTCCTTTGGTTAATACCTCTTCAGACTGGGTAGCTCCCTCTTTTTCTTTCTTCAAAGGCATTTTTCTTTTGGGCCGGTCCTAGCTTGGCCACATTCCTGCAGTTGGGATAACTCCTAGTTTAACTTTTCTTTCAAGTATTTTTGCCTTCTTGTCAGCTAGTGTAATTCTACTCCCATACATGTCCTTGGTGACCTCTTTAGAGGCAGTTAACCTTTTCTCTAGTGCATCTGCTGTCAATTTTTTGTTGCTGTAGCATGCTTTTGAGCTTCATATTGAATCAGAATCTCTCTCCAGCCCTTTGAGATCCTCAGCATCTCAACTATGTAATCCAGCTCCATTCTATGTATCTTCTCATCATATGACACCTTGATGGAGGTTCTAAGGTCTGTCATGCCTCTAATGACATCCTTTTTAATGTATGGGTTCTATTGCATGGCATGGAGCAGGGTTAAGTATGGTGGTATGTAAAAGGAAGAGGCAAGGAGTATGGGTTGCTCAGCACTTGAAGAAGGGCCAGCCAGGAATGGAGAGGGGATGGATGGTGGCATGGATGGGGTGGACTTCAAGGTCAGGCTCATGTAACGGTTCTAATTCAAGTTCAGGGTCTATTTGGGTTGGGACTGAGGAGGTGAGAATTAAGTCTTCCACATCTGTGACAACATTGGTAAGGGTAGGAGGAGGGATGACTGGGATAGGTTCAATAGGTGCAGTAAAAGGGGAGGTTACAACTAAGGAAATGGTTTGGGGAGAAGGGGGTAGAGTAGGTAAATGGGTGGGCGTAGGGATAGGTGACTGTTGTGATGGTTGGGTTAAAAGTGACAAGGTGGATTGGATGACTTGTAGGCTAGTTTGCATGGAGGTCTGGTTTTGGAGGGTGGAGTTCATGGATAGGAGGGTGGCCTCAATTGATGATTGGGTATGGGTATTGGCCATTACTTGGGATTGAAGGGGGAGGAGGAGATTGAGTATTTGAGGTAGGGGACCAGCTATGGTAGGGGTTGTGGGTTGGATGGGTGGAATTGATTGAAATGGGGAAGTGTGGGCATGGTGAAAAGGTGGGTGGGTGTGGTTTGTAAATGGGTAGGCTGTGGAGAGGTGGGCTGTGGAGAATCAGGTAGTGGAGAGTATTCATGTCCACAATGGACTTTATCAGGGATGAATACTCCTCACCAATTATCTGGCCTTGGGTGTGTGGAGGTGAGATGGAAAAGGTGGGATCAATGTCAAAGGGTATGGATGGAGGGGAAGAAGTGGCTAGGTCAGCTGATGAAGCGGGTGCAGGGTTGAAAGGTTCAGTGGTTGATATAGATGGGCTGGCTGGAATGGTGAGTGAAGATAAGGTAGGGAAGGGGTCTATGGTAAGAGGGGCTAACAGGGGTGTGGATGTGGTACCATTGTGGAAAGGGAGGCTGAGGTGTTGGGAGGTATGGAGACTGCAATGGAGGGCAAGGGAAATGAGATGGATGGTAGAGAGGCTGGTGGGATGGAAATGCTGGCCATATCAGAGCTGACAATAGGCAATGGCATAGAAGTGGAAGGGATGAGTAAGGATGTAGAGGGAACAAATGAAAGCTCTGAGCTACGACCAACAAATGTAAAGGTCTTAGCTGCAGCTGATGAGCTGGCTGAAAGGGCTGTGGATATGACAGGTGCAGCTATAGGGCTGGCCACCTGAGGTGCCTCCAAAGCAGGGTCTTCAACTGACTTGTTTTTGCTCTTCCCAATCAGGGTTCTACTGGCAGACCATGCCCTCTTCCCAAACTCTTTTGCAGTGACCTTCTCCACTTCCTCATCCTTTTTAAAGGTAAATTTTTCTCTCATAAGTAAGGCAGTGATGAGCCTGCTGTAAGGTAGCCCTGGTAGGACTTGTGCTTTTCTAATTTTCTCATTCACATCTACCATTGCTTCAAACACCAGCTGAGCAGCATTCATAAATTGGCCCGTAGAGAAAAATTACAGGGCATGCACTATGGGGGTTCTCCTTTCTTGTCAATGTCCACTGATATATATATATTCTTCCTCAAAATTGAATCAATGAAGAGCATGCTGGGGTATAAATTTCTTCTCATTAATGACTCCCTAGACCCTACAATGCCCTGAGTCAGTTGCCTGGCCATTGCTCTAAAAGATACACTCTCAGGCTCTGCCAGTCCATAGGATGTATCAAAAACAGAAGGGACCCCTAATGCCACTCCAATGTCACTGTAATCCACAACCAGTTCCCAATTATCAATTAAAATCACAAGGCAAGGCTCAATTGACCCTGGCTTGGTCTTCTTCCTCATGTTTTGATACCATAGTTTGACCAGCCTAGGATAGGATAGGATTTTTCTTGTAATGGGTCATCAATGGGGTCAGGCCTGCCTTCACCATGTAATCCAACGTATCCTTGCACTCCTCCTTAGAAAAATAGGGAAGGTTAAAATTTATCTCTGGGATTAGGCCTAGAGCATCCACAAAATCATTTGGGGTGGATAGGTTCACAGAGACTTCAGGGTCAGCCACAGGGTTAGACTCAGGTTCAGGACTTTCAGGCACAAGGTTAGGTTCTGTCTCAAGGGCCTCAACAAAATCTTCACTGATTTGGGCCTTCTTAGATTTCTTAGCTTCCTTAGGTTTGATAGCTTTCTCAGCTTGATCCATGACCAGTTTTCTTTTTGCAGGTGGGGTTTCCTTGGGCTGTGTGGTTAGCCTATTAGATTTTTTAATGGTTTTTATGGTGGATTTAGAGGGGACTTCGAAAAGGGTGGCTAGGGTATCCTCTTGATCAACCATTAGACATGCAATGCACTTAAAATTAGCTCTCAATAACCATAGCAGACTTCTTTTCTCAATGAAAGTGACCACTAAAACTTGGAATTAAAATATTTAAAAATCACAGAGTGGAGCTGGAAGAAAACTTACCCATAGAAATCTATGGTTTCTCAGATCTTGATGTGCACAACACCAAATCAGCTCGATTAGGTGCAAAGTGTAGCCCTGGAAGAATTGGAGTATTTGGAACAATGGCAAGGTGCTTAGAGTAGAAGCCAGTGAGGGAGAGGAAGAACAATGAAAATGGAAATCGGCAGAGAGGTTTAAAGCTCAGAGTCAAAGCTGTCGACTGGCTGAATTGAGTTGTCGATAGGTTTAAAAGGATGAAAATCGAGTTTCTACAGGATTGGGGGAAAGGTGTCGACAGGTTGATACAACCTGTCGAAGAGTGAAAAGTAGCTGAACCTCTCGAGAGGTTCACTCAATCCTGTCAACGAGTTCAAGGCTTCAGAAACATTCATTTCGAGAGGTTCACAAAACCTCTTGACAGGTACTCTGAATTCACATTTAATCCTCTCTACAAGTTCCAAAACCTATCGACAGGTTGCTTTTCAGTTCAAGAAGATTTCTAATCAGCTCCTAGTCCATCTGTCACCTAAATTTATCTATTCTCCTCAGCTCCCATTCATTTCGCCTGCCTTGGAGTTGATGACGCATGCTTCACACCTACTGACTACTGACTCATGATTTGTAAATACACACATTCAGCAAAATCTATCACATATATGTACACTGTTAGACACATTTTAATACAGCAACAGACACAAAATCACAGTTATGCTACATAGTATATATTGTTGAGAATCAATCACATTTATGGAGGTTTTTGAAGGTGGATGGTCACCACAGGCTCTACCACATTTTCAGCAAAAGGTTTGAGCCTTTGACCATTCACTTTCATGATCCTACCATCTTTTGGATCCTTGATTTCAACTACTCCAAATGGGGATACATGCTCGACCATGTAAGGTCCCTCTCATTAAGATCTCAACTTACATGGGAAAATTTTCAATTTAGAATTGAACAACCATACCTTGCTGCTAGCTATGAACTCCTTCCTCAGTAAATGCTTGTCAAAGAAAACCGTAGTTTCCTCCTTGTAGATCCTTGCATTGGAGTAGGCCTCCAATCTCAACTCTTCTAGCTCTGATAGCTAGAATTTCCTATGCATGCCAGCAAAAGTTAGATCAATATTCAATGCTTTAACAACCCAATAAGCCTTGTGCTCAAGCTCTACTAGTAAATGGCATGCCTTGCCATACACCAGCCTGAAGGGAGACATCCCTATTGGGGTCTTATAGGCAGTCCTATAAGCCTAAAAAACATCAGGTAACTTTAGGAACCAGTCCTTCCTATCGACTATCACAGTTTTCTCCAAAATGTGTTCGTAGACACCCAAATTCGGCCCAAGGCTCAATCAGTATGTACTCCGAGAGAGATGTACCCTTGTGCTTCCGATGACACCCCTGAACCCTTAGGAATCACCCTGAACCCTTAGGAAGTTATCCATACCTTTAGGAATCACCTTGAACCCTTTATAACCATTCCCCCATTAGAGATCACCCCTAAGCCCTAGGACCCCTTTCAGACCCAACTTGAGCCCTTCTGAGCAATTGATGGGAGGAGAGCTACAACATTTTACACCAACACCTGCCAAGGATGAGCCATATACCATTAGAAGGAGGACTTCTCCAGCTTTCCAGCAAGCCAAAGATCACCCAATTTGGAGTTATGGTTCAAAAGTTATGGCCGATTGAAGTTTTACATAAAATCATGACTTTTGCTCAGGCGTATATATTAGATACGCCCAACAAATTTGGCCCCATTTTGGTCAGGCGTATATATTATATACGCCTAACATTTTTTGGGCCAAATTTGGCCGGGCGTACATAATACATACGCCCAGCATAGGAGGGGCCCACCGCGGACACCCACCTTCTCAGGTCTCCTCTGGTTTTCATGGAAATCATTATATATAAACTGGGCGTATGTAATATATATGCCCAACTTAGCTACAGTAACAGTCATCAGATGCTCAAAATTCCTTCATCATGTTTGACCTTTTGACCATCCCCTTGGTTGAGGTGGGTGTCTTAAGGTTGGTTGCAGCCCCTTTGAGCTTGTAGGCAACCCTTAAGTTACCTATGGTCTCACCCCATCATCTGCCATTGAAATCGGTTCCCCAAACCCCTAGGACCCTAAAAACCTAGAAAACCTTAGATGGAGGATTACCTACTTGCTAAACCAATTAGCTCTTAAGTAACCCTCTAACCCACCTCTTCTCTATAAATAGAGAGGCCCCCCATCTTCCCAAAGGGTTGAAGAATTAAGGTTGAAAGTTGAGCTTAAGAGAGAGCCCTAGTGAGAGAAAGTTCCCTTTTATTTTTACATTCTTCAACCAGAATTCCAGCATGCTTAGTTCACCCCTTTCAATCAATTTCAACCATTAGATCACCCCTTTTTAGTCAAGCTTAGTCCCTAGCTTCATCCTACACTTCCCATCTACCGAATCCTAGCATTAGAATCCACTCCCCTACCGTTTAAACCATTTAAAGCCATCGGAAGTACGCCGAAGCGAAGGTCTTCTACAGTGCAACAAGGGCCCGTGAGCTCCGGCTCACCCCTCTCTTCCTCTACCTTCTTGGTGTTTCTTCCGTCCAAGGATTCAAGCCGTTACACCGCCGAAATTTCAGTTTTGGCTCAAAGCTTGATAGGACCATATTGCCTTCGAGCAAACAGAAGCTTCGCCCATTTATTTTTTATTTTGGCCATAGATAGAGACCGCTACGTGCGGGTTGATCAGGTGCCTAAACCCTTCCCGATCGATAACCGAAGCCCCTACCCTTGAGTCTTTGGCAAAAACCGGTAAATCAGAGTCATATTTAGCACTTCGGTGCTCAAAATATTGATTAAAGGTTTCCCGAGTCACCAAAAGCTCCGGGTGGTGACTCTACATGTTTTCTATCGTGAGTGCATCGCCGCGACGGGTTCGAGTGAATCCATAGTCGCACAGATGGCGACTCTGCTGGGGACATTACCCTAGCGCTTCCCCTCTTGTTGGCCTTTTTTTCTTTACTAACCATTGCTGTTTTTCTGATTTTCTGCTATTTTTTCTTCATTTTTGTTGTTTTTACAAACATACTTACCCCTATGATTCGGTCCTTTAAGTGCCTTAGCCGATTGGCGGGCCTACTTACACCTTTAAATTTCAGTTTTTACGGTTTTGTCATTTAAGTCGCCTTAGCCGTTTGGCAGGCCTGCTCGCATCTACTTTCCACGTCATTTAAATTTCAGTCACTTACGAGCCTTAGCCATTTGGCGGGCCTACGTGCGCTCTTTATTTTAGTCATCATATCTCACCGTTGAACGTCGGCCCGTTGAGGCGGCACGGGCTTGTCATCGCCGACCCGAACTTGTACTTAAATTCACTCCCCTTTAAAAATTTGTAACTAAAAGTGAACCAATAGTGTGGGGACATAATCAAATTTGTTTTTACATTTTTTTGGTAGTTTTTTGGGGGGTTTAGGCACAGATATAACTTACCCGGTTCCCAGTAAGGCTGCAGCCCTAGTGGCGATGATCCTGAAAAGAACCACCCCTTCCAGTACCTGAGAAGGCGCTTGCGCCGGAGGTATATCGGTTGGGTTTCCATTTCTGATCGAGCCGTAAAACCCGCAATGGTGAGAGCGTAGACAGCCCGAATTCAGTCGTGTATCCCTAGGAAGCGGAAATGAGTGACCCGATAACATACATAGCAGTCCCCGGGAGCATCCCTCCCAGGAAACCAGTTCAAAAAGACTCATTGTGGGCTTGCTGTTCACTGTCAAACCAAGCTGGAAGAACAGTTTTTGCCAGACATATATATTAAATACGCCCAACAACAAATCCCCAGAAATACTCAGGCGTATATAATATATACGCCCAGCCAAAATCCCCGGATTTAAGCCAGGCGTATATAATAAACACGCCCAGCCAAATCTGATTAGTTTTGGTTAGGCGTAGATAATACATACGCCCAGTATAAACTGGGTTCAAGCAGCCTAATCTGAGGCCCAATCCACCACCCAAGTTCCCCGATTAGCGGTAATAGTGCCTGCAGTAGCCTTCCGCATTCTATAACACCCAATATGAAAATCAAAAAAATATATATAAAGAAAAATAAAAAACCTAAAACAAAAATATACTTTTGATGTGACCGTCACTACGGCGACCTCGAACCCAACCCGTAGAAGAGAACTAGGAAGGTATTCAGCCCTTACCCAAGACATCGATACAACACTCGTCAACGGATAATGTCGAGCGCCGATACATCCCCACCATCATCCCCATCCCATTCCCATGTAGGAGAAGATCCGATCTCCGACGCCTTCACCCAAACCCGGTTCGATGTCACTGGTCCATTTGGGGCACCTGTGTTTGCATCCACTCCATCCCCCATCTCATCCCCTACTGAAACCCCTCATTTCCTAACCGACCCATACATCCCCATCTCCCATCCATACACCCTTACCGCACCCCCCTACTCCTAAAGACCCCATCGGGAGCCCCATCCCCCGCCTACCTCCCACGTTCCAACCACCTCATCATCCATGCCCCCTACATCTTATATCCCATCCACCTCATCTCACATGCCATCCAAATCACATGGCCCATCCACATCCCAACATACCCCCCCCCTTTACCTAGGTCATGCCCAACCTTTCCCAGGGTATGACCAGTAACCCACCATCTTCCATAGCCATACATCCATACCCTCCAAGCACAATCATCCATACCCCCCATACCCGGGTCATGCCCAATTTCACCCGACCCCCTCCATCCTTGAGTGGGCCATCACCCTCCAATCTCACACTTGAATCCATGCCCTTAATGGAGGACATGAGAATGATGTATGCCCTGTGGGCTGCCTCTCGGAGCCCTACATTCCAAACCCCACATCTAGGTCTCCAAAACCTCCATACCCCATTCCCTCATGACCATGCCTAGCCACCCATCATCCATACCATCCAAAATCCCCCACCTAAATTCCAGGCCCAATCCCAATAGGCCCAAGCCCAATAGGCCCAAGCCCACTCATCTCAGGCCCAAACCCATACAAGTCCATGGGCCCAAGTCCAAATATCTTTAGAACCATGGGCCTAGACCCACTCCCAAACCCAAGCTCAAGCCTAAGCCCAAGCCCATCAAATCCATCAGACCCAAGCCCAGGTCCAAAATCGTCAAAGCTCATGGGCCCAAGCCCATCAAATTCATCAGACCCAGGCGCAGGCCCAAAACCCTCAAGACCCATGGGCCCAAGCCCAAACCCACTAGACTCAGGCCCAAGACCAGGCCCATCAAACCCAGGCCTAGTTCCAAACCCCCAGGGCCCTTAGACCTAAACATATCAAACCCAGGCCCAAGGTCCATCGCCCCACACCCAATACTCACATGGTCCATTAGCCCAAATCCAACAGGGCCCATTGGCCCAAAATCATACCAACCCCTTCACCCAGGCCCAAGGCCCATCAACCCAAGCCTTCCATAACCATCAAGCCTAATTCCATCAAACCCAAGGCCCATCCACCCACACTCATCAAGGCCCGTTCACGAACCCCTTACCCCCCCCCCCCACCAGTACCCTTCATTCACCTATACCCCTTATGCCCCCATCCCACCTCCAACAGAAAATCCAATCTACTCCATTCCTCAAACTCACACCTACAGCATCTCGCCACATCAACCACACCCCTATCACCCCCAGAATGTGCACCCAGCTCAGTACATCATTCATCCACAAACTATTCATCCATTTATTCCTTCCCATCCCCTACAAACCTTGTGGCCCCACCAGGTCACCTAACCCATCATCCCCCAAGTCCAAATAACGGACCTTGCCCCTCACTAGCACAATGACCAATAGTACGAGGAGGACGAGATCCGCAATAGTGGAGGAGTTGCCAGCTTCGGCCCTCCCAGGCTCACCATCGTCACACCCAGGGCCAAACAAAATCAGGGGGAGGCACCCATACTGACCTCAAAAGAATAAAGAAAGAAAGAATGAGACATAATACAAAAAGCATGAAGATGAGGAGTAGAACCGCATTCAATGCAGACTTTTCGCATTTATATGTTTTCTCGATGTCCCCTACCACAAAATTTAAGATGCCAACGTTCGATAAATATAATGGCACTGGCAACCCCATCGCCCACTTAAAATCTTACTGTGGGGATATGTGCCAGTACGGCGGAGATGAACGACTTCTCATCAAAGTATTCCAAAAGTGTCTAACGAGCCCAGCACTGAGATAGTTCACATCCCTAGAACCATCCATGACAAAAACTTGGAAAGATCTGACACACTTATTCTAAGAACAGTATGTCTATAACATGGACATAGAGCCAAGGAAGTCGGATCTGGCCCGTTTGAAGTAAAGACATGATGAAACTTTCAGTGCCTACTTAGGAAGGTGGAGGGCATTGGTCGCCCAGGTGACCCACCGGATTCCTGATGATGAGCAGATTGAATTGATAACCAAAGATGCCATTGAGGGCAAATTAGAGAAAGGGCGTGGGGACCCCGAGGTTCGAAAAGTTGCTGAACCAAGAATTGAAAGAAGACCAAGGACATAGGTACAGAACATCATTTACCCCCAGGCGAATACCAATGCCCCCCGATACAGCTCCAGGTCGCATAACCACCCCCAGCCCGTTTCGAGCAAGCGCCAAGGCCAAACAACGGACCAAGAGCCCCACTTACCTAGGAACATATGAGAGCACAATTCGAACGGGTGTTCATGCCGTTGGGGTAATCTTTAAGTGTCTTATTGCCAGTGTTGCTACAAAAGGGTCTGGTCAATTTACTCCAACCTCGCCCACCACCCAATCCAATCCCGAGAAAATATGATTCGAACCTGCATTGTAACTTCCACCAGGGACCGGGTCACCCTACGGACCAGTGCTTCCCACTAAAGTACGCGGTCTAAGATTTAATAGAGGCAGGAAAAATTGTTCCCCCGCCGCCGCCTTAAGGGCAGAACCATAACATCCATCAAGCCCCTCTACCACCGCACCTAGGAGGCCCCAGGCCTAACATCTACTGGGTATAAGAGGAAGAAGAAGAGTTTGGGACCCCTCGGATTATATCAGTAATCAAGAGGAGTTCTCATTTCCCAGGTTGAATAAGGACGAACAATTTATAGGGGTGATCGAGCCATTGTATTTAGCCGATTACTTCCCCACCCCGGCATACCAAGAGGAGCCCTTAGATTTAGGGCAGTATTTTTCCACTCCCGCTCCCGCCTATCAAATCTAAACGGGCACAGCCTCGCCGCAATCATACACGTATCCGCCCCACTCCCAATTTACCCCATATACCTCTCCGTCACACCAAAATCACCCCACGCCATACGTTACTCCACCATCCCTATACTACCCTACCCCATACACCCCCCGAATCTCTCAACCCAATACACCACTCCGCCATCCCCAAATTATCCCATCCCGTACACACCCCCAAATCCCACCACCCAGTATACCACCCAGCCATCCCCAAATCATCTTGCCCAATGCACAACTCCACCATCCCCAAATCACCCCGCTCCATGCACAACTCCATCATCCCCAATTTACCCCGTTTCATCCACGAACCCGTCATCGTCCCACCATGCCACACCATATACAAACCCTTCATATCCATACCCCCTGCTCCATCTGCTACCCCGTCATATCCCAATCACCCCGCTCCATGCACAACTCTATCATCCTCAATTTACCCCGTTTCATCCACGAACCCATCATCGCCCCACCATGCCACCCCATATACAAACCCTTCATATCCCTATCACCCCGCTCCACCCGCACCTCCAATGTCTCCCAGTCACTCCATCCCAATCACACTCCCACCATCCCTTTGCTATCTTGCCCCCAATCTAACTCCACCGCCACCCAAACAAACAAGCCCTCACCCACTCCCCTTATCACCCGCTCCCAATCACCACTAGTCTTACCACGCCCAGGTAATGCCTGTGCAAGCCCCCCTCGCACCCACAAATCCAACCTCGCCAATTCCCGCCACTACCATTCCGCCCCCTATTTGAGTCAACCTGGTTGGACTTAAGAATTCGACATTCCTAGCCCAATCCTCCCCAGAATCACCATGCACTCCCTTCCTCATCTCGAAACCTACCTATGACCCGCATCAAGTGTCGTTAAGCTATGAACAGACGGACATATATGTTGGTTACAACTGAGAGGAGACTGTTGAATTTATTATCTGGTCTGGTAAGATTTCTACACAGTCGGAAGCATCAAAGGCCATCAGAGGAGAAGAGAAGAAGAAAGAGCAGGTTGCAGGGAACCCCTTTGAGAAAATGGCCAGAGAGCATGTGTTGGAGACACAGCTCAAGAGAACATCCGCACATATTACTGTGTGGGATTTGTTAATCACGTCCCTGCTCCACTTTCAAGCCTTAATGGCAGCACTCAAAGATGCACTTGTTTCCGCCCACATAACCCCAGATGAAGTGGGAGAAATAATCGGGCAAGTATTGGCCCCAAATGCCATCTCATTCACTGATGCAGATCTGCCGCTCGAGGGGAACAACCACTCTAAGCCCTTGAATATAACAGTAGAAATAGGGAACCTGGTGGTGCTGTTGGTCTTAATAGAAAATGGGTCGACACTAAACGTATGCCCTCTAAGGACGACAATAAAAATTAGTGCGAACCCCAACACCTTCCAGCCATCCATAACAAGCACCAGGGGATTCGACAATACCAGGAGAGAAATTATAGGAGAAGTAGACCTCAACCTGATCATCGGACCGCAAACCTTCACCATCCCCTTTCAGGTGATGGACATCAAGTCTACATTTAATCTACTGTTGGGCCGACCATGGCTTCATGAGATTGGGGCAATACCGTCAACTCTACACTAAAAACTCTGATTCATCTCAGAAGGAAAAATCGTCACCATCTTAGGTGAGAGCAGAGAAGACAGGGAGAGGAGCACTCTTCATATTGAGAATCCAAAAGTGCTTAACATGTCGCACACAGCAGATGACACCGATCTCCATCGATTTGAGTATGACTTCTCAGCCGTTACCCTCGGGTCGATTGAAAAAACTCCAGCCAAAACTGGAGGAGGAATGGATGTAGCTGTGTTCATGCTCCACAAATAGGGCCACCAAAAAGGGAAAGGGTTGGGCCCGCGCCTTCAAGGAAGAAGAGACCCCGTCAGGGCCAAGGGGTAGCAAACCAAATTCGGCCTGGGCTAGAAGCCCATTGAAGAAGTCAGAGAGGCCAAGGAAAAGATAAGAGCCGCGACAGTCGCCAGGGCCAGAGGAATCAACCTGGAAGAAGAACCTCACGCTCGACCCCACATCCGTCAAACCATTGTGAGCGCTGGGGTGGTAAAGATTGATCTGAATGGGGAGACGAGGGTAACTCCACACAAGCCTGCTTCCGCCCACCCCACCAACCCTTACATCATCCCCCCAGACCTTGAGGTGGACTTAGCTGTCCTCTCCTTATTTGAGGAGGAAGTCCCCCGGTCCACCCATCACTCTAGCACCATCCACTTTGGATCCATCCTAACCATAGAGGACAGGGTCCCAGAGGATCCCTCCGTAAACATGCTGAGGGAGGAACTGTAAGAGCCTACCAATGCCGCTTCCAGCCAAAGAGGTAAAGGCCAAGTCTCGTAGGTAAGTAGCTGGGCATCTTTGCCCCAATCCCTGGGAGCCGCTAAATGCCGTGAATACGGCACCGGCTCTCCAAAAAAAAATAACCTGTAAAAAGTGAGGTTAGCCTCTGGGACACTCTACCTTGTATATATAGAGATCCACCTCACTAGGGGCTGACCTCCGAAAAATTGCAAAAAATCATAAAAACAGAAAAAATACAAATTCCAAAAATATTGTCTATTAAAAATCCCAATAAAATTAAAAATGATGTCGTAATACCCGTCCCGCGTGAAGCCGACCCCTTTCCTATAGAAATACAAGAAGGGGTAGGAGTCGCGAGTCTGGATGAGCAAGGTCAAATCGATGAGCTCCCTAATGAGCTCCTTAAACAATTTGCCAGTTTTAAGCATGGCTCGACCCCGATCATCAAAGAGAAGGAGGACGTCAATTTGGGCACGAAAGAGGCCCTTAGAATCACCAAAATCGGAACATCGATGTCCCCTGCGGAGAGAAAAGGTATGATAGGCTTCCTTCGGTCATACCAAGACGTCTTCGCATGGTCGTATGAATACATGCCTGGTTTGGATACCGATTTGGTTGAGCATGAGTTGCCACTCTACCCTGATATTAAGCCAGTTAAACAGAAGCTCAGATGCCTCCGACCTGAATGGATGTTGAAGGTGAAGGACGAGGTCATTAAGCAATATGACGCGAGTTTTCTCATGGTATCCAAGTACCCGCAGTGGCTGGTCAATATCGTCCCCGTACCAAAGAAGGATGGGAAGGTTTGAATGTGCATTGATTTCCGAAATCTCAACAAGGCAAGCCCTAAGGATGACTTTCCGTTACCACACATCGATATCTTTATCGATAACACTGCTAAGCACGGAATGCTCTCATTTATGGATGGATTCTCGGACAACAATCAGATTAAGATGGCAAAAACCGATCGAGAAAAGACTGCATTCATCACTCCCTGGGTTACCTTCTGTTACAAGGTGATGCCATTAAGGCTCAAGAATGCTGGGGCAACCTACTAGAGAGCAATGACGGCCCTGTTCCACGACATGATGCACCAAGAGATCGAAGTGTATGTCGATGACATGATTGCCAAATCGCTAGAAGGGGATGACCACTTGGTAAACCTTTAGAAGCCGTTCGAGAGGTTGAGAAAGTACAGGTTGTGGTTGAATCCCCAAAAGTGCGCATTCGACGCTATGTCAGGAAAACTGTTAGGCTTTATTGTCAGTAGGAGAGGGATTGAGGTCTATTCGACCAAGATCAAGGCCATCACTGAAATGCCACCACCGTCTATAGAGAAGGAGGTCAGGAGATTTTTAGGCAGAATCCAGTACATCAGCTGGTTCATTGCACAACTAACTCTGATATACGCACCAATCTTCAAGATACTAAGAAAGGATTCATCCGTTGAGTGGAATGATGACTGCCAAGCTGCATTTCATCACTGAAATGCCACCACCTGTACCTGATAGACCCCTGATAATGTACCTATCCACGACAGAGTTTTCCATGGGCTGTGTGTTAGGACAGCATGATGAGACAGGAAGAAGAGAGCAGGCCATCAACTACCTAAGCAAGAAGTTTACCGATTATGAGATGCACTATTCCCATCTAGAGAAAGCATGCTTAGTTCTTGTATGGGCTACTCAAAAACTTTGACACTAACTGTTATCCCAAGCCATTCTACTTTTAGCACGGAAGGATCCGTTGAAGTACAAGTTCGAGAAACCTGCTCTTACTGGCCGAACTGCACGATGGCAACTACTTCTCTCTGAATTTGACATTACTTATATCACCCAGAAGTTTATCAAGGGGCAAGCACTCACTGATCATCTTGCTGAGAACCCTCTGCCGGACTATGAGCCTCTAAAGACTGAATTCCCCGATGAGGACATCCTGTTCATGACTGCAGAGGATACGAAGGAAACAGAGGAGTCCTGGGTAATGCACTTTGATGGGGCATGCATGTTGAAGGCCAAGGAGTTGGCGCCATTCTTATCTCACCAAGAGGATCGCATGTACCCATCTCAATCAAGTTGAACTTCCCATGCACCAATAATATGGCCGAATACGAAGCCTGTACAGCTGGTTTATAGGTGGCTCTTGATCTGAATATAACTCACCTCAGAGTATTTGGGAATTCACAGTTAATCATATGCCAGTCCAACAGAGATTGGAAGATCAAGGATGAGAAGCTGATCCCATACCATGAACATCTTGAGGATCTGATAACCTGCTTTGACGAAGTCACCTTTTCCTATGTGCCGCGAGCAAGAAATTGATTTGCCGATGCCCTGGCTACCCTAGCCTCTATGGTTGAGATTTTATACGGAGTTGAGATGAAGTCGATCATGATAGAGTAGAGGGACGAACCGGCATTCTATCACCTGATCGAGGGATTTACCGAGTTAGATGGTGAGCCACCCTGGTTCTCAGACATCAAGAATTTCCTCGAGACTCGAACTGTCTCGGAAGGAACATCGAAGGTAGACAGATGCACCATCCAGCGATTGGCAATGAACAACGTCATCTGCGGTGATCTCCTATATAGATGGTCTCACAACAATGTTCTGCTCCGATGCCTAATCAAGAGAGAAGCGGTTGAGATCATGAAGGAGTCTGCGAGGCACACGTCAGTGGACACATGCTCGCTAAGAAGATCCTAAGGCAAGGATACTTTTTTATCACTTTAGAGACTGATTGCTGCAAACACATTCAGAAGTGCTACAAGTGCTAAGAACACTCCAGTCTAATACATGCTCCGGTCATTGATTTACACAGCATGACCACTCCTTGGCCGTTCGCCACTTGGGGTCTCGATGTCATCGACAAGATCAATCCGAAGGCTTCCAACGGACATCAGTTCATCCTCGTCGCAGTGGAGTACTTCACGAAGTGGGTAGTGGCGGCCTCCTGTTCGAGCATTAAGGCCAGTCTTGTCGAGAAGTTCATCAAGAACAACATCATTTGCAGATTCAGCGTACCCAAAGATATCATCACTGATAATGGCACTAATTTTGCTAATAGGCGCATCCAAGCCTTGTGTGAGCGACTCCAGATCAAGCATCATCGATCATCCCCATATAGGCCTCAGACGAACGGAGCTGTAGAAGTGGCCAACAAAACTCTAATCCGCATTCTGGAGAAGATGGTAGTCACTTACAAAGATTGGAGTGAGTAGTTACCCTTTGTACTTTGGGCCTATAGAATGTCTATCCGTACCGCTACGGGGGCAACACCATTCTCCCTTGTGTATGGAACCGAGGCCGTGCTACCCGTTGAGGTCGAAGTATCGTCACTCCGTATCCTTTTAGGAATCCCATATGCCCGAAGCTGAGAAAGAAAGATCCCGTTTTGAGCAGTTAGATTAGATTAGAGAGAAGAGACTCCTAGCTTTGTGTCACACCCAGGTCTATCAGAGGAGAATTGCATGTGCTTATAATAAACGTGTTTGCGGTTGAGATCTAAAGGTAGGAGACACTGTGCTGAAGTAGATCTTCCCTTCCCTCCATGCCAATCCAAGAGGGAAGTTTAAGCCGAATTGGGAAGGACCCTATGTCATCCGAGAGGTGTTACCGGGATACGTCGTTCGCCTCGCCACCATGGATGGAGACCACTTTCCTGAGCCCATCAACGCTGGATGCCTCCGTAGGTTCTACTCATAGGTCTTGCAACAAGGTAAGTGTTGATAAAAGTAGATGCATGATTGCTTGAGGACCCCATAGAAGAGGCCATAATTTCAAAGACAAGTAGCCCCAAAAAAAAAAAAGAGAAGAAATATTCCCTGAATACCTTTACCCGTTTGCTACACACGTCGGGCCAATAACCATTTCTTTCATATGCCCCTCCCAAAAACATCAAAAAAAAAAGAGAGGAAAAATCCCAACCAAAAAAAAATAAAATATATACATATATAAAAAAAAAAGAAAAAAAAGAAAGCAAAGCAAAACCCCAAAAGCGGGGATCAAGAATGAAAAAGAAATGACTGGGGCACGTACCGTAAAAAGCCCTTGGAAAGGAAGAGGAATCACCGAATCTAGAATTCACTCAAAGCTTAAATCCAAAATCCCAGAAAAACCCAACCTGTATGAGCCCCGACCACATTACAACCCGAAAGAAAGCCCTCTTTAAGGTCTACAAGCAGTCATAGCATCTGTTGCATCAGCACAAGCTGAGTTAACGGATCACATAGAACTTCATCCAGCTGGCTATGATGGAATCAATGTCCATGTCGTGGCTTTCTGGTTCTTAAAGTAAGAAAAAATAAAAAAAAGAAAAAAATTAATTTGAGTTCAAAGCAAAATGGACGTGGTGAAAACCTGCAAGGGCATCGCGGGTAAAAACAGCAAACTCACGCGGACCAGGTGTAAACTTAAAAAGGCACCTGGGGTAAGAGAGTGAACCCATGGACATAGTGAAAACCCGAAAGCGTGCTACGGGTAAGAACATGGATGACAGGCATAGCGAAAACCTGTCTTGGGCGCTGTGAGCAAAAATGTCAAGAAAAGAGAGATTAGGAGAGGATCTGTTCCAACCCACATATTTTAGTCTGGACCCCTTGAGCCTCTTCTCCCCTTTGTTGGGCCGCTCATGTTAAAAATTAGATCGGATCCCGATCAAGTATATCATCTCTACCGCGACGTTTGACACATGGCCAAAGGTAAAGGCAGAAGACTAATCAATCTCAGGGAAGCTGACCTGTCCATGTTTAAAAAGAAGAATCGGAGCCTCATAAACAGGGTTCGACCATGCTCAAAAAAGGACCCACCAGTTAGCCTCGTAAATACCGACATCACAAAATGGAGAAAATTTCAAAAAGATAATAGATTTTCCTTTTCCATAAAAAGTCTCACACTGTGTAGGAGAAAATTTCAAGAAAGATAATAGATTTTCCTTTTCCATAAAAAGCCTCATATTGTGTAGGAGAAAATTTCAAAAAAGATAATAGATTTTCCTTTTCCATAAAGAACCTCACACTGTGTAGGAGAAAAAAAAAAAAAAAAGGATAATAGATTTTCCTTTTCCATAAAAAACCTTGCATTGCGAGAAGTATGGAAGAAAATTCGAACATAAAAAAAAAATTAATAATAAAATATATGTGTAATAGATTTCATTTCTTTTCTTACAACGTTACGTGTAAAGTGTCACGTCCCAGAAAGATAAAAACATGACACACTTTCTATTTTCTGCCTTCTTTATAAGTAAAAAAAAAACAAACAAAAAAGAAGAAACAACCCAAAAAAAAGAAAGAGATCTCTGTTAAGAGGCACCAGCCCTCCTCTGTGTATATGATCTATGGTATGTATAGGAACAGGTCAGGGGCAGGGACCACGCTTCAAAGCACTGATCTCTGCAAGAAGAGAGTCCTCATGGGCATTCCGATCAGACAACCACCTACCATGAAGACTCTTCTGCCGCCTCCGTGAAGCGTCAGCTGCACTGCGAGACTCAGTCAAAAGCCCAATCAACCGAAGAACTTCACTCTCAACCGTAGCAGCTCTCACCTCTGCAATCTCAGCTCTGGCCCTTTCCATCTCCAAAGCCTCAGTCACAGCCAGCCTCTCTACAGAAAGAGACTCAATCCTAGTCTGGAGTATCATTTCCTTGTATGGCCAGGGTCCCGTCTCTATCACATCTACCGAAACCGGGTTAGGGGAAGCTAAGCCCTCGGATGCCAGCCAAACCTTGTAATCAGAAGAGAGAACGCCCCCCTGAACTAAGCTGCACATGTGTGCCGATTGGTGGGTCTCCCAGAGGGTTGCTATGCGGTCTAGGTCACTAGAGAGCCCCAAGAGAATACTAGAGAGCATAAGGGCAGCCTCACAGTGCAGGGCACGTGTTGGGTATATCCGAATTGACGGAGCACCCGAGATGGGAAATAGTAGGTACTACCAGTCAACCCCAAAAGCGTGATACCCTCACAATCCCGAGAGCGGACAATCGGAAAGGTGTCGTCCATCCAGGGAAGTTGCCAGATCAACTCCGCATCAGATAGCCACAGGCTTAGTTCCTCGATGCTCCCATGGGGCAGTCTCGAGCACCAGGTCAGAAAGGCCCTAGCCACATCCCCTCTTACCAAGCAAAATCTCGGCACGGGCCCCATGATAGTCAAATGCTCTCCTAGCCAAATCTGAATGAGGAGTGGACTCCTGCTAAGAATCCCGACCTGGCCCGAGGCCTAAGCATCCAGGCCCCGTTACATCTCAGCTAGGACCAGATGTATCAGTGAACGACCTCCCTCCAATTTGGTCAAGACGTCGCATAACCCGAGGGAAAATGTCTCACCTGCAGTAAAGAAGAGAACTTCTGACAGCAAATAAAGGGCAAAGGCCTTTACATTGAAAGGATCTCGGATAGGCAACTTTTGGAGACTCGAGTCACCGAAAAGTTCTCTCAAGAATTTCACCAAGCACCTGGTGGGTCCCCCGGCGAAGCCCTTCTCATACCCACCCTTTTTCAAATCGAGAACCGCGTGGACCGCCTTTGCATACCCCGGTTTGGGCACCACATTGGCAAGTCCCCGATGCACCCTCAACCCAGTAATAGAGGCTAGCTCCTCCAAGGTTGGGGTGAGCTCCCTGGACCCGAATCTGAAGACATGGGCCCTGTGGTCCCACGACCCCAAAGCCGCCTGCTGGAGGTTGGGCGACAAAGGAATAGCAAGGAGAGAGGAAAGGCGGGATAACCCGAGGCAATCTAAAACAATGAGCTCGCCCTCAGCCAAGCTATCGCACTATTTTTGCAAAAAACTGGGCCCCGGGTCCAAACAGGGAAGTATACTAGCCCCAGCCCCCATATGAGAACTTGGGCTTCTTTTAGGAACCGGGTCCATGGGCGTACAAAGATGTTCTTTATAAAATCAGTCAATGTAGGGCGATGGATCCGCCTGTAAAAAAAAGAAAAAGAAGAAAAAAAAAGGGGGGGGGGCAAAAAGGCCAAGTCTGGATGAAAAGAGAGGCAAAGAGGCCCAGGTTCGGGTTATATAGAACCCGTTGAGCCCAGTTATATGAGGCGTATATATTATATACGCCAAGGAAAAAGTTTAAATAGTTTGCCAGGCGTATATAATATATATGCCCAGTTAAAAATGCAAGCAAGTGTGGCTCCCTCGCGTTGGTCTATTTTTTTTACTTCCCCCAAGAGAGGGACGGGTTTCGCATAGCCTACTTTTTTATCTCAGGACAGCCCACAGGTGGGCACGCTCACGCACCCATGAGAAACCCTCGGATGACGAGGTATCCGTGGGTCATATGTGGACGATCATATGCGGGCTCAATCCCATAATTGGAGGGGCTCCAGCCCGCTTCATGCCAAAGAAAAGGAAACCATAAAAGCGGAGAGATAACTAAATAGAGCGTTCACATAAACCATAAAAATGATAAAACCATTCAAAAAAAATTGTTGCTTAAAAGATTACATATTCCCCAATAAATAAAAGTCTAAACTGTTTCAATGTTTCAAATTTTCAGAAAATAAACTAGTCTTGGGCAGCCCCCTTCGACTTTTTTCGGTGCCAAGTCGCGCTTTGAAAAGCACCTCTCCCACCCGAGTCCACGCCTGAGAAATGTGGCAGAGCAGAGAGCGTGACTCCTTTTCACGAGCACGCTGCAGGAGCACACCAGAGGCCATCAGGTAGGGAAACAAGCAGAAGGTAAATAAGAAAATGAATAGGTTTGGTCAGTATTCACTCAAAACCTCAGCCTCTCTAAGCCCGACGATGTTGCGGTAATATTTGGCTTGGTTCACTCATGACTCATAATTACTGCACAAAGAAGAAAAGAGGTGTCATCCACTGTGTCATCGATAGTTCAAGAAAAAAAGAAAAAAAGAGAAGAGAGAGCAAAGCAACAAGGGAGAAATTACCCTGGGGATCAGCTCAGGAGGTAGGATTTGAATAGCTTCAGTGGATATGCGTGCCTTCTCAGCAACATCGGCACACATACACGATAGGAAAGCATCATCCAAGTGCTTAAAGGTCCCCTGGACCTCGGCGGGAGAACTGTCAGAAGCACCAGCACCGGAAGGGTCAGAAGGTCCAGCACCTATAGCCTCATCAGGAGTAGCCGCCTCGTCCCCCTCATCTGAGTCGCCACCTTGCCCAAACTGTAGAGAGAAACGGTTTTTATTCAAATAGCAGGGCAATCAAGGTAATCACAGGAAGGCTGCTAAATAAAAAGAGGAAAGAACATTACCTGAGACCGCGGACCGCTAAAAGCCAAAAAGCTGGAACCAAGCACGAACCAGGGCAACAAAGAACGATAGGGCAGAGACTATACCACATCTGATATCCCCTCGGAAAAAGAAGGTCATCAATGGGGACCCCATGATGGAGAAAGCGAGCAGTAAGCACTTCGGTGGAACCTTCAGAAGCCAACACATCAGCTGGAAGAGCTTGGGGCACAGCGAAAAGAGGACGGTACTGATGAACCACCCTCTCTCCTAAGTAATAGGCCTTAGTCCAGGACCCATAGAAGAAAATGATGCGTCAGTCTAACAAAAAATGAGAAGGACCCACTATAGCCAGGTTCTAGAAGGGAGATCCGACGTAGGGATCAAGGATGACCTGCTAAAAAAAAAAATAATAATGATAAGAGAGGAGGGAGGTATACATTTGAACCCATAGCATGAAAGAACTATCACATTTGTAAAGAGAGAAATTGTTATACCTACTCAGGGATCAATAGATCAAACTGGGAGCACAGCCCTAACTCCAGGTGCTTCATGCCTACGTCCCGACGGCAGTTCGCATGCCAATTGCTCTTAAGGGAGAACCTAGGAACTTCGGATAGAAGCAGAGGGCAAGCAAGTTGGAAATGCAGATACCCCCAAACCTAAGAGAGCAAGTAGATAAAAACAGATATGCCATAAAAGGAAAAAGTTGGACAAACTGAGACCAGAGGATAAAATACCTCAAGTACGAGCCAGAAGCCCACAACGGAGCTGAACTCCCCAAGTACGGCTCGCGCCAGGCTAGACATGAGCACTGCATAGCCAGCACCACCCCAATCAAACATATGCACGTTGTCCCAGTTCACCATAAGACTGAGAAGGGACAATGAGACCCGCCCTCCGCTGGTATTTGAAAGAAGAGTCTTACCCAATAGGAACAACAGAGAAATACGGGCCAACATTAGTGCACGCTCTGGCTCGAGATAAATGGCTGCATCGGGCTCGCCTAGATCCTTTAACTCATGAGGCTCAAATAGACTAACTAGCCAGGATAACTTGACTTCAGAACTGCAAACATTCCCTGAGGTTGGGTAGGCCCCTATCAGCCGAGTCACCTCCTCCCTATCAGGTGTGTGGTTAGGTGTCACTGGCACCCCTCCAATGCGAAACCCAGTGATCATGGACTAGTCCACGAGTGTTAAGACCTGAAAAGTACTACTTTTTACCCCTTAACTTAACCTTTGATTAGACCCATAGCCACCTAATAAGTCCTTATTAAATGTTTTATGTAGGTAGTACCCAATAGTGAAATAAGGCCAGGAATCTTGCTAAAAAAGCCTGTTTTGGTATCAGAAGTCCCTCAGAAGGATGAAGTCTAAATCCAGACCTGAAAATGAGCCTCGCGCATTCCAGCTGAGCTTCCTAAGACTACAATAACTTCTCGCGTAGATGATTGACTGAAGAGCTTCAGAAATATAAACTCACGCAGCTCTCGCGAAACTCAAGAATAGAACACCTCGTGCAGTCTCACGCAGTTCAAAGCAGACTTCTCTCAATCGCGATTCACTCGAGCATGAGAAGAGAGAGCTTCAGAAGACTCTCATGTTGCGCAATGCATGGGATGCAACTATCAGAAGAGAACACCTCGCATAGTTCTCGCGCCATCCAAGAAGAAAGTGTCCTTGCAAAGGCAAAGCCACCCTTGGGAAGATCAGTTAAGACATGGAACCTCACGCAGTTCAGAACTCATCAAAGCCTCGCGAGGTAACTCACCAAGCCCAGTGAAGATAAGCGCTCGCGAAGCTCTCGCGCTATTCAATTCTATCCTCGCGAAGATCAACCTCGCGACTGCTTAAGCTCTAACCCTGCGACATCTGAGGCTCTGATGTCCACTCAACCTCGCGACTGCCTGAAGAGCAAACCAAGCCAACCTCGCGAAGGCAGAAGCTTCAATTTCAAATCATCCTAGCAAAGAACAAAAGCTACCACGCGACAAGTCTGGGAAAAAATGGCTACCTAGCGAAGCTCTGAACCTCAAACTTCCATCTCTTCAGCAGAGGACTTTCTGGGAATTTCCAGCAATTAGGGCACACACTCCCACGCTCAAATCTCCATGCATGCGCCCCAAGGCATCGAAGGATCACTATTCGGCCACGTGGCATCGTTAAAATTAGGGTTTCCTAACCCTAATGTGCCGCCACACCACTGCTATAAATACCCACACTTAGCTTAGGTTTAGGAAGCTTAGAATTTCTTTTCTTTCTACATCCTGGAATAGCTAGGAACCCATCTCATTTTGGGGAGACCTGATTTGAGATCGGTAGTTTTTCTTTTTGTAGTTGTGAGTAGTTTTCTTTTTCTTTTTCCTTCTCTCCATAGTCCAGCACTTGCTGGCTATGTCTTTATATGTATTTTGAACTAGATTAATGGAAGCTCAGTAATAGGATCTGTACTTTATGGGATTTGTGTTTGAATGTGAGATGCTCTGTGCAAGGCTGTTGCCTTGTGATCTGCCATTCCTTTGGTTGTGTTTCAAAGAAATGGAGGACTGATTCTAAGGGCTACTTAGATCCAAGTGACCTGTGTGTTTGGGCTATCATGGTCTTATCCAACCTTAGCCCCACATATTGAGCTTTAGAGGTTAAGGTTCCCTATGGATTCTTGAGCTGGTAGCCTGGATGAAATAGTGCCTGCAATGATTTACTTGTTATGTTTTGACCCATCCCTGGATAGTGGCTCCCCTATGGGATAATCTGTGACCATTTGAGTGGACAGGTTATAGCCTTATGGGTGGAATCATGGCAGAGTGATGGGTTGGATCCTTTCTCCTCAGTGCTGATAATGTAGCCCCTGGACAGGATGTCTATAACATCAGATCTGAATCTGAGTAACAAAACTCCTCTGATCTGGGCTCAATAACATACTTCTCACCCTTTTATATTTATTTTTCACACTCCATCCATCCTCTCAACCATTTCTGTAGTTTAGACATTAGAATACTTAGAATAAGTGACCTTAAACTCTCCTCCTTTTAGGACTGCCAGATCTGTAGTCAGATCTGGAGGGACTACTAGAGATGGCTCCTTTGGAGCTGTAGATCACCTTTCCCTGTGGGACAAACTCTTACTTATCAAAACTTACTACAATGGACCCTGTATCTTGCAGGTCTAGGATTTCTTAGTGGTGCTGATTCCATCCCCTGTTTTGCTCTTTCTTTGATTTTTAAATGACTTTCACCACCAACCAATAAAGTAAGAGCACACTCAGAAATCCGCCAACAAGTTTTTGGCCCCGTTGCGGGGGAAAGATGATCTATTAGTAGACCCTTAGTTTTTGTATTCTTAGTATTCTTTGCACATGTGAATAATTAATGCTGCTGACATAATTTTAAATCTTTCTTGCAGATCTAGACAGCAGGAGTGAAGGATAGTTGGACTGCAATTGGAGATTAGCTACCTCTGTTTTCAAACTCTCTGACTTTTAAAGCTCTGTCTATCTTTCTCAAAAGTTTTCTAGCAGTATCAAGGATAGTTTAAATGTATTCTTTGAATAGCTGTAAACTAGTTAGATAAATTTGGTAGTTGTACAATTATTCTTTTGCAATGTGCCTGCAAGAAGCTTTCCTTGCTGTTTGTGTGCTTGTATGCTAGGGAGGAGATCACTCAGCCCTGCTTTAGAGCCTCTTAACCCTGAGTTAGAAAGGGAAAGGAGACTTAGGAGAGACAGGCACACCACAGGAGAGCCCCCAAGTGAATCTGTGACAGTAATTATGGGTGAAGAACAACCCAGAACCCTCAAGGAGTTGAATGCTCTGGATGACTATAACTCCCCTTTTAGCATTCAACTCCCTGATGCTCAGGGGAACTATGAAATAAAAACTTCAATCATCCAGATGCTGCCATCTTTCCATGGGCTTAGCAAAGAGGACCCTTACAAGCATATTAACCAGTTCTTGGCCTTGTGCACCACTTTTAATATCACTGGTTTGGGACCTGAGGCCACTAGGCTCATACTCTTTCCCTTCTCTCTGAAGGATAGGGCCAGTACCTGGCTGACCACTCTTCCCAACAATAGCATTGCTTCATGGAAAGACCTGCAGACCAAGTTGCTAACCAAGTTCTTCCCTGAGACCAAAACTAGCCAGTTGAGGAAAGAGATTCTTGCATTTGCTCAATCCCCAACTGAGGATTTTAACTAGTCCTGGGATAGGTTTAAAGAGATGCTCAAACAATGCCCCCACCACAAGATCCCAGAGTGGCAGCTTGTATAAAGCTTCTACAATGGGATTGATGAGAAAAATAAAGATATGGTCGATGCCTCTTGTGGTGGATCCTACATGGACAAAACAGTTGAGGAGGCATGGGAATTGTTTAAGGTGATTAGTGAGAATGCTTTCCAAAAGCCATCCCTGGCAAGAACTAGTCATGAATCTGAGTCAAAGGTGGGGCCTGCTGCTGGATTAAGAGGAAAAGTTTATGAGGTGTCTGGGAACAATGACCTGCTGCTACAGATGGTAAACCTCTCTATGAAGTTTGATAAATTATTGACTGTGATGCAACCCAGAAGGGCTGCTCATGTGGCAGAGGCATGTCTGATATGCCAGTCCCCACAGCACACAGTAGAGGAATGTCCATCTGCAGGGTAATTTCCTGAATTGGTTTTGGAACATGCTGCTACTGCTCAATCTTATGGCCAGCAACAATCTGGGGGCTACAATAGGCAGCCATATGGATACTAGCACCAAAATGCTGGTTACCAATGGAGAGACCACCCAAATCTGAGGTGGAGGCAACACAACTACATGCAGCCCCAGCAGATGTTGGCCTTTCCGCAAAGGCCACAGCAGCAGTTTAATCAAGGGAATGCCCCTAGATCTACCTTTCAGCACCATCAGCAGCCTCATCAACAACAAAATCAATTGGTCATACCCCCTTCTCAACCTAGAAATACTTCTTTCGAGGACCAGGTCTTGACCTCACTGCAAAACCTGGGTTCCTTGGCTCAGACTGTGAACTCTCATGGTCAGAGCATTAAGAAGATGGAAGAACAGATTGGACGACTAGCGAACACCTTAGCCAAAAGAGAAGAGGGAAGGTTGCCCAGTCAACCATCGGTTAATCCCAAGGGCCAATTTTTGATTGGTGAAGGATCCTCAGACCCTGAAGGGGATCTTTCATTGAATTGATGATAATAACTGTGCACCTTTGTATAATATGTACTTTACAGTTTAGAGGAATTTGTACCAATCTTGTTGGAATCTGAGTTTAGTGCTTTATGCCTACTTTTATTCCTGTTCCCCTTGTTTGCTAATTTCAAGTGATTGAATTATAATGGTAGTATTTGAATACTTTTCATGATATGTGAATTTAATGCTTTGAGAGTATGGGAATTTGTGAATGCCTTATAATGCTTATGGGTGTCCCTGGAAGAGAGCCTGTGAGAGAATCCACCCACAAAGTCAGGGTCAAAAGGCTGACTAGTGGGTGAGTAAATTCTAACTCTGTTAAGCCATCGCGGGGTTCTGAATAATGGGTTTGGTCCCCTCTCGCGCAGTTCATAAAGAACTACTTTGTTTTGCTGTCACAAGTTTCAGATATAACTGGGTGGGCTGCCTCGCGCAGTTTAAATGAACATCTAATCTCGCGACCCATTCATGCCCAGCCAGCGAGCGGATATTTTCAAAGCGCGCCGAGCCTCGTGATATTTAAATCCCACCCCGCGCTGTTGTTCTTTACTACTTTCTCTTTCCTCTCCTTCCAGCGAAACCCTAGCTCCCACTCCTCTCAATCTCTCTCCTCCAGCTTCCTGTCTATAGTTCATTGCTCACTTTGAAATTTTGGATTTTTGTTCTTAAAGCTTCCATCAACATTTGCCCCCTGCTAGGAGCTCTTGTAATCTACCGTGCGTCAAATTGAACAGAACCCTAACTTTTAGGGTTAGAATCAGCTCTTAATCTTTCCTTTCAAAATTTTAACTGCACACTCACCAAGAAGAATCTTGATGGCTCCTAAAAGTGCACCTGTGAAGAGAGCCAGGGACCAGGCCACCGTGGAGCCTGTCCCTAAGAAATCCAAGTCCTCTACGGCACAACAAAAAGGGAAGGAGGTGATTCCTGAGGTGGCTGCAAAAGCACCTGATTACTCTACTCCCTCTGAGCTCCTCATTTCCATTCCCTTAGAACCTGAAGCCATTTTTGATATATCGTTCTTTGAATCTGAGCCGTTGTCAGCTCCTGCCATTGAGTTCTTGCGCAAGGCTGATTTGTTCCCCTTGATGCAAATGATTCCTGCACTAGCCTATCCTAGGTTAGTGCAACTCTTTTATCAACACCTTAGGGTCAGACCAGACACACATGGGCAGCCTGGCCTCCTTGTGTTAGTTGACAATTTTGAGATGCTGCTTAACCCAGTGGTGATTGCTGAAGTCATGGGCATCCCTGCCATTTTTGATCCCAACTGCGGTTATGGTGCCCCTGTGAGTGCCCCTCTCGATACTATTGCCCAGGCCATTACCAGAGGCTTGAAGGCCACAGGGGACTCCATCAGAAGAAGAGATTTGGATCCCAAGCTGTTGTTCATCGATCAAGTGCTAAGAAAGAATATCTACTGCTCCGGCCATCAGCAAGAAAGGAGGACACCAATTGCTAATGCTCTCTATTCCTTCTCTCTGGGCCACAGATTTAATGCTGCATGGTTGATTTTTGAGGCCATGAAAGATATGATGGTGAAGCTTGGGCTGCAAAAGAAGGTCCACACTCTCCCCTACGGAAGACTCATCACCAAATTACTTCTGAAGGGAGGATACAAGATACCAGTGGGGGAGTTATCTGCTGACCTCACTCCCACCACTTTTGCCAAAAGACAATGGGGGATCAGCAGAAGTCTAATGAATCCCCAGAAGAAGAAGAAGGCTGAAGCTCAGAATGTTTCCGAGCTGGGAGAGGGAGCTGCTGTGGCAAAGGCCACCCCTGCCCCTAAAAAGAAGGCTAAAGCCCCTGCCCCAAAGAAGGTGGCGCGAGCTTCTGTCACCTCTCGTTCTGCAGCAATCCCTGCATCCACCACACTTACCTCTCCACTAATTTCTTCACCTATTCCATCTCTCCCTTTCCCTCTCTTATCTCCCTTTTCCATTCCACCCCCCACTGTGATTCATTCCTGGGTGGAAAGTGTTGAACCCCATGACACCACTCCCCCTTCACCCACCTTACCTCAATACACAACCCCAGTACCTCCGACATCCTCTGACCTCAACCTTGACAGCCCTCCCTTGATAACATACCTTAAAAAGAAAACCTCTCACACAACCCCTGCCTTATCTTTACCCACTTCCACCTCCACTGTCATTCCCACAGACACACCCCATATTGACCAACCCCTAGTCCAACCCCTCCCAATTACATCTCCCCTCCATGATCTTGACTTTAACCTAGCCACCACTTCAGGGTATCAGGCCTTCATGACTACCTTGCTTGATACCTTGCCCACCCATGACATCCCTCTCCCAGATTCACCACTCCCTTCCCCACATCACTCCCCAACCCTTTCCCCTTCTCCCCCTACCACTTTCCATCATGCCCCCACTTCCCCTTTCCAACCTATTCCCTTCTATCCTCATACTCCACCCCAACCAACCTCAGATACCCTTACCCATATCCTTTCCCTCATACATGACATCCAAACCCAACTCTCCAACACCACACAGACCCAAGCCCAAATGTAAACGGACATCACCAACATACAATCCACCCTTCCAACATTGACAAACCCACTCATCCCTACACAACCTCCTACCACCCCATTGACCCAACCCCCTTCCACCTCTGACTCCACAGTTCCACCAGACCTCACCCACATTGACTTACCTACACCCTTCACCCCCCAAGACACCATACCCTACCACTCCTTCCCCTCTCTACCTACCCTACCCCCTCTAATATTAACTCCACCTCAATTTAACAACACTTTGACCCAAACTGACCCCATTCCCTTCCCATCCACCTTTCCCATTCAACCCCACTTCTTTGTAACCCCACCCCTTCCATTTCGACCCTTCACCATTCCCTTCTTCCCTCACCCAGAACCATACTCATCCACTATCCTTCCTTCATTTCACTTTCCACCCATACCTTCCATTCCACCTCTTCTCCCACCCCCTCCTTAATTCACTGACCATTCAACACAGACTACCCCAGCCACTTCCACCCCTTCTCTTGACTTCATCCTTCCACCACCCTCTCTTCCCCCCCAGGATCAATCCCCTTCTACTTCTTCCACTCCATTTCTACCCATCTTACCCAGACACTCCTATTACACCCCCCCCTACTTCACCCTCCTCCATGCCATGAGGGAGAATGCCTATATCAAGAGGGATGTTCTCAATGGCATGGCCCAACTCTGCCAAGCCATCAAATACCCCTTGTTGCAGAAACTTAGTGACTTGAAGCTTGCTCACCGCGAGCAGCTGAGAGATATTTCCAAAGGGTGGGAGGCAATATTGGAGACCCTAAATGCGAACAAGGTCATGAACGACATGAGAATGACTACTGAGATTGAAAAAGCCAATGCAGAAAGGACGAAAAAGCACAACTGGTTATTAGAGAAAAAATTGAACAATGCTCAAGAGATCAACCGACTCAGTAAGGAGCTTGCAGATACCAATCTCCTGTGGGCTAACAAGAAAATTGAAATCTTAGAACAGAGAGTTGCCTTCCTACTTTCCCAACCCATAGAGGCCACCCCTCTCGCCACAGCTCCCCCTGTGGCCCCATCTTCTTCCACACAACCAGGCCCATCTTCTTCCACCACCCCTACCCCAACACCTACACCACCTGTTTCCCCACCTCCTACAGCCCCAACTCAGGTACCTCCTCCTGTTCCTCCTCAAATGCCTACTGCAGTACTTACACAACCTGTTGCTCTTGCTCAAGTCTCAACTGTAGCTCTTGCTCCTGTCTCAGTGCCCCCCCCCTGTTCCCTCTCCTGCACCCAAAAGAAAATGCACTCCTTCCAAGAAAACTCCCACTTCCAAAAGAGCCACTGCAGCCCAAAAAGGTAAAAGGCCGGCCCCTCCATCCCCACCTCCAAAGGTCACCAGAGCTTCTACTCAGGATGATTCCCATGGTCGCCTACTTTCCAAAGAGGAACACAGACAGGCTGCTGCTGCCCTTGGATTGGATCCCACTGAGCTTTTTCCTTCTAACTCAGACTCTGATTCTGCACCACCAAAGGATCCCAGTGCCCCCACTACTGCTGCTGCTCCTTCATCAAGCCCTGCTGAACAATCCTATCCTCAGCGAAGGAAGGTTGCTGCCAAGAGGACTACTCCCCCAAGTGGCTCTTTGAAAATTAGAAAAGACAAATCTGCCCACTTTGAGGAGGCACCACCACTAAGCCAGCCCGCGAAAGGGAAGAGCCCTGCCATTTCTGCAGCCAAAGTACAAGAATCATCTTCTGTGGCTCCCCCTAAACCAGTGAAAGGGAAAAGTCCTCTCCTACCTCAGGAGAAAGCAAAAGCTAAATCCCCTGTTGTCCCTCCTGAGCCAGCACTCGCCCAATCCCCTCCTATTCCCCCTCCGGCCCAGCAAGGGTAAGCCTCCAAAGGTAAGGGCCCCAAAGGAAAATCTCCCACCAAACCCCCTGAGCCAACCACTGAAAAATCTTCGGAGATCCCTCCTGAACCAAAGAGGAGAAAAATGAGGGTCAGAGCTCCAACCATACCCAAAACTGTCGACCAAAGAAAGGCAGAGAGAGAACGAAGGAAGAAAGAGGAGGCTTACCTTCAAGTACATGCCAAGAAAATGGGTTGGGACAAGCGTCGAGCCAGATTCTGACTAGAATGTCCATAGGATTTTATCTGTTTTTGCACTCTTTTGCTTATGATTTCTTATAGTTTGTACACTTCTCATTTTTAATAGACTTTATTCCCCTGTCATTACTATCTTGCCTTGTATGTTGTGTGTTTGTTTCTTGTTCTCGTCTTTTATACTGTAATAACTCTGCTGCACAGACACCTTTGAACCAATGAGGACATTGCTCCTCATAGTTTTGGGAGTGTGCCAGGCAGACCCTACCAATGGAATAGCTAACATAAGTGCAACAGACTCATCTGAGCAATATGGAAATGGATCTCTGTTCACTTAAGAATCATGAAAACAAGAAGTTTAAAATTTTTGCAAACTTTTAACATTATAAACTTCTAATAATCCACATTTCCATGATAATATCACCAAGGAAACTCACCTGTTTCAGCACTCAGTGAGTCAGTAGAGAGAGAAAAAAGGTGAGGACATACTTAAAAGTTCAAAGGAAGACCATAACCAGTGAGAATTGGGCCTATATAAAAAAAATTTCCCATCTTTTGAGGAGTAACCAAGCCAATCCCTTCTAGTTCTAAAGATTGGTAGTCAACATGCTCACTAGAAGTTAGGTAACTCCAAGTTGAAACAACTGACAGTACTCATGAGACTGAGGAAAGGATCAAGGCCCTCTCTTAGACAGTTTGAGCCTAATAAGACCAACCCTTAAGTAACTGCCCTTGTCCATACCCCTTTTGAGCTTTAAATCCTAAATTTCTTCAAAATACACCTGAGTACTTATACCTGAACCTATGAACCTGCTTCAGCCTACCCTCACTCTGAGAATTCAGAAGGTAAAGGAGAAAAAGTTGAAGATGGACTAGCGATGGTCAACAGTAGGTGAATGGAAAAGAAATACCTCAAATCTGGCAATATGATAATTGGGAGCATGATAGCATTTCTGAAAAGAAAAAAACAAAAAAAATGAAAATCAGAAAATTCCACAAGAAGGAAACGAAAATAACAATGAAGAGAAGTAAGGGAGGAGTTAAGAGGAACTTTCATTGGAAAATCAAAATCAAGAAGAGAAACTAATCACTTCAAATATGAAAATCTCAAAGAAGATGAAAGGAGCTGAATTCAAGAAGGTGAAGTCATGAATCACCTGTGTCACCTACTGATTTCTCAATTTTGAACGCCTTCTCAACCCTCCATTCTTTCAACCCCACTCCATAAGCCACATTACAGCCCAGTTAAAAGCCATTGTGATCCAAAGATGAGTGAGCTGTCATGTGAAGATAAAGAGTTATCCAATCTATGGTGAGGAACTACCAATGATGTCAGCACTTAAGAACTCTACCTATGCTCATGCTTACAGACCCATTTGGGGGATGTAACTGCCCTTGAGCCTCTGAGAGAAAGAACCCCTCAACAAAACCCTTATGAGAGTATGCCCTGCAAGGTATTTGGGTTTGAACTTGAATGCATTATGTATGACCTTAACCTAATTTTTGACCTAAGGATAAGCTCAGTGCTGGCACACACTTGTGCAATTTTCTGTGATTGTAAACTAATTGGAAATGTTGTGCAATCATGAAGAGTTTATGCTGTTTAAAGTTACTGTGCAACCAATGAATTAAATTTCTTTTATGCTTAATGATGCAAGAGTAAACTAAGTCTGCCCCTTGATTGCTCATTGGATGATATTGCACTTTTGTTAACTGTTTCATTAAAGAAGTTTGTGGGTGTCTTCACTGAAAACCCTCAGGAGACTTCACTCCTCCACTAGGGATCACCTAGGGGTTTAAAAGGCTTGGTACATATGCTCAATGTATCCGTGCTCCCTACGAAAGTGGCATATAGTTTTTATATTAGGTTTAATGTGGCTTTGCTAAGGGATTAGCAAAGATTAGGTTTAGGGGTGTGTTAAGACTTGAAAAGTACCACTTTTCACCCCTTAACTTAACCTTTGATTAGACCCATAGCCACCTAATAAGTCCTTGTTAAGTGTTTTATGTAGGTAGTACCCAGCAGTGAAATAAGGCCAGGAATCCTGCAAAAAAAGCTTATTTTGGCACCAGAAGTCCCTCAGAAGGATGAAGTCTGAATCTAGACCTGAAAATGAGCCTCGCGTAGTCCAGCTGAGCTTCCCAAGACTCTACAACAACTTCTCGCGCAGATGATTGACTGAAGAGCTTCAGAAACATAAACTCACGCAGCTCTCACGAAACTCAAGAATAGAACACCTCACGTAGTCTCGCACAGTTCAAAGTAGACTTCTCTCAACCGCTGATTCACTCGAGAATGGCCGAGAGAGAGAGCTTCGAAGACTCCTCTTGTCGCGCGTTGCCATGGATGCAACTATCAAAAGAGAACTCCTCGCGCAGTTCTCGCACCATCCAAGAAGAAAGTGTCCTTGCGAAGGCAAAGCCACCCTAGCGAAGATCAATTAAGACATGGAACCTCGCACAGTTCAGAACTCATCAAATCCTCGTGAGGTAACTCGCGAAGCCCAGTGAAGATAAGCGCTCGTGAAGTTCTCGCGCTATTCAAATCTATCCTCGCGAAGATCAACCTCGCGACTGCTTAGGCTCCAACCCCGCGACATCTGAGGCTCTGATGTCCACTCAACCTCGCAACTGCCTGAAGAGCAAACCAAGCCAACCTCACGAAGGCAGAAGCATCAATTTCAAATCATCCTAGTGAAGAACAAAAGCTACCATGCGATAAGTCTGGGAAAAAATGGCTACCTAGCGAAGCTCTGAACCTCAAACTTCCATCTCTTCATCAAAGGACTTTCTGGGAATTTCCACCAATTAGGGCACGCACTCCCACGCTCAAATCTCCATGCACGCGCCCTAAGGCATCGAAGGATCACTTCTCGGCCACGTGGTGTCATTAAAATTAGGGTTTCCTAACCCTAATGCGCTGCCACACCACTGTTATAAATACCCACACCTAGCTTAGGTTTAAGAAGCTTAGAGTTTCTTTTCTTTCTACATCCTGGAATAGCTAGGAACCCATCTCATTTCGGGGAAACCTGATCTGAGATCGGTAGTTTTTCTTTTTGTAGTTGTAAGTAGTTTTCTTTTTCTTTTTCCTTCTCTCCATAGTCCAGCACTTGCTGGCTAAGTCTTTGTATGTATTTTGAACTAGATTAATGGAAGCTCTGTAATAGGATCTGTACTTTGTGGGATTTGTATTTGAATGTGAGATGCTCTGTGCAAGGCTGCTGCCTTGTGATCCGCCATTACTTTGGCTATGTTTCAAAGCAATGGAGGACTGATTCTAAGGGCCACTCAGATCCAAGTGACCTGTGTGTCTGGGCTATCATGGTCCTATACAGCCTTAGCTCCACATATAGAGCTTTAGAGGTTGAGGTTCCCTATGGATTCTTGAGTTGGTAGCCTGGATGAAATAGTGCCTGCAATGATTTACTTGTTATGTTTTGACCCATCCCTGGATAGTGGCTCCCCTATGGGATAATCTGTGACCATTTGAGTGGATAGGTTATGGCCTTAAGGGTGGAATCATGGCAGAGTGATAGGTTGGATCCTTTCTCCTCAGTGGTGATAATGTAGCCCCTGGACAGGATGTCTATAACATCAGATCTGAATCTGAGTTACAAAACTCCTCTGATCTGGGCTCAATAACATGCTTCTCACCCTTTTATATTTATTTTCCACACTCCATCCATCCTCTCAACCCTTTCTGTAGTTTAGACATTAGAATACTTAGAATAATTGACCTTAAACTCCCCTACTTTTAGGTCTGCCAGATCTATAGTCAGATCTGGAGGGACTACTAGAGATGGCTCCTTTAGAGCTGTAGATCACCTTTCGCTGTGGGACAAACTCTTACTTATCAAAACTTGCTACAATGGACCCTGTATCTTGCAGGTCTAGGATTTCTTAGTGCTGCTGATTCCATCCCCTGTTTTGCTCTTTCTTTGATTTTTAAATGACTTTCACCACCAACCAATAAGGTAAGCACACACTTAGAAATCCGCCAACAACGGGTGTAAGGGTCATCTCAGCGACGACCATATGAAACGTCATGGTCTCAGGGCGAAAGCGCTCTATCAGGGCCTTCACATAGGCCGTGTTGGCCCTGACAGCGGGGCACAAAAGAAAATCAAGCAGGTCCTTCACCACTGGGGGAAGATAGAGCACGAGGCGCTGGCAATCGAACCAGCCACCCCGAAACATGATATGAGGTAAAGGCTGCAAACAAAAGGAATCTATCAAATAGGAGCGAAATGATGTAGCAAAAGCAACAAAGGAAAAGAAAGGGGCTCATCGATTTACTTGGCCAGCAATCCCAAGTTAGAGATATGGGTGTGCTGACAATGGAGGAGGCCGATATGGGTGGCTTAACCTTGCATTTCATACCAGGGTTGAGAAGAGCGCTGAGAAACGATAAACTACTCCCCATGAGGACCATAAGCCATCTCAGGCCCCTCCTGTTGATCTTGCCCTTCGTCGTCAGACATCCTGGAAATGTGGAACACATCGGTATAAGGAAAGGTTGCCAAAGAAAAAAAAACAACAAATGAAAAAAGAGAGAAAAAGAAAAAAGAAAAAAGGGAAGAAATGCACTAATCCATCATGAAAGAAACGTAAGGAAAAAAGAGAAAAAAAAATGATGAATGATGATATAATAAATATAAAAAAATGAATGAAAAAAGAGGAGCATAGGCATAAGGAATCACATATACTTGAAAAAAGAATTAATCTTTCACCACAAAAAGGAAGAACATCAAGCATTTAAAAAAAAAACATTATCAAAATCTAAAGGAAAGATGAAAGAGAGGTTGGTGATTACCTTCAATAGGAGAGGAAGTATATCTAAAGATCGACGGAGAGTGAACGCTTTTAATCGGCACGAGTGACACCCGATGGTAGAACTCAAGCAAAATCAAACACAAAAAACCTAGGGGGCTGTCCCAAACTTGAGAAGGAAGGAGGGAAGAAAATAGAATTTGAAAGGAGGGCCCCTTTTGTGCTCGGGCTCAAGCAGTTTTTAAAACTGCCAGATTTTGGTCAGGCATATATAATATATACGCCCGACAATTTTCGCTGCAGATTTGCCAGGCGTATATATTATATACGCCCAACCAATTTTGGCTTTGATGACCCGACAGGCCCTTTGTATGCCCCAGATCTAGGCTCGGCCCCTCTTAGAAGCCCACGTATCACCAGGCGATGGTGCACGCATCCCCAAATGGCCCTTCGAGCTCCCTTCGTTTGGCCTAAACTGACTGTGCTACAATAAACGGATCTAGATCTGTAAGCGCCCACCGAGTGCTCCCATAAAATCATAAAATCAAAAAAATTTTGCATAAAAACCAAAAAAAAAGATTCACATGAAATAACAACAAAAAAAAAGAGAAGAGAAAAAGGAAAAATGCTGAAACACAACACTAGTTCTCAAAAGAGCATCGCAATGCCTGTTTGCCCCACTCCGAGAGGTGTGTTAAATCAATTCGGAAGATCGGGTTCACCCGAAAAATCTCAAACCCTATTTTACATAGGGACTCCTCATGCCTGATCCGGCAGGAAAAATACTGGTCATGTTTATCCCTGGTCATCAGGAACCCGCCTCCGAGCTCACTTTCCTACATAAAATATCTGGGTCTGTTTTGTTTAAAGACCAAGACCACGCATCCCCAGGAGGTGAGACCTGATCCGGCAGGCAGATAATTTTACCCATCCCCGGTCACTGTTCCCTAAGCATTCCCCAGGAGCCAGGACCCGATCCGGTAGGCCAATAAACTCATTTATCACCGGTCGCTCCTGGGAAGATACACCTAGCCCAAAATCTTCCCCAGCAGGAGGCGAGACCTGATCCGGCTGGCAAACCAAGGACCTATCATCGAAATGCGCACATCCTTAAGGTGTATCAACATGGAAAGTTGATCTGCCTAAGGATACATGCAAAAATAAAAACAGTTTGAGCATGCTTAAAGTCTCGAATTGACATGTGCAAAAAAAAAAAGAAGAGAGAAAAGAAAAAAAAAAGAGAAGGAGAAGGTTCAGAATAACAACCTTTTGTTATGCAGTTAAAATCCTGTGTAGGTTGACCCCACCTTTCAGGCATTGGCTCTGATCATCCACCTCCTGATCTATGTTGACCATGAGTGCACCAACTTCAGACCATCCAAAAAGTCTATTGTCAGTTGAAATTGACCCATAAAAAATGATAGTACAACCAACCAAACTATGTGCAAACATACAGACCGAAGGGCTCATTCCCTTTTATTTCCTTTTACACAGGCTTAAAACCTGTATGGGCGCGGTGTCCCTGTTAAATGTACGCACTTGCGTCTGGGTATCTGCAGGATGGTCGTTTGTCCTCATAAATTATACCACGCCTATTTTCTACTTATCGCCCCTGATGGGTGTCTGTCTGTGCATAGTTAGTAAGATGTGATTTCATTGGGGGTGGAGGCTAGAATTGGCCATCTCTTTCGATGGATGTTTGGTCCTAGCCCGATCTTTTTTAGCTTTGTCTCGAGTTAAGGCACTCCAATTCGTGTGAATCAGGAGCACCTCACTACCGGAACGTGCACATCCCTAAGGTGTACCTATCCCCGACAGAGCGCACACACTCTTAAAACATATCCACTGGCATTTGATCCACTTAAAGAGTTGTGCAAGAATAAAATTGCCAGAGGTCCTTGAGCTTTGCTTAGAGGCCTCGAAATAAAAGAAAATTAAAAAAATAATAATAAAAAAGTTCACTCTGAAAATGGGCATGCATTCCCAAGAAGTATTGTGACATCAATATTCACTTCACTCTGGTAAATCATGCTAAAGCAACCTCGAGGTTGATGGGTTCGCCCAAAGACTCCGAGCCTTAACGAGGTAAGGGCACCTGTGGCCAATCCAATGGAGCTGTCAATGCCCCATAGGACTTGACACAATCTTTAGGCTTTGACTTTGTGTACTTTGCATAGATTCCGAAGCATAGATCGATCACCCCGTTCCATGGAGCTGTCTGGTTTAGATTAATACTCAACATCAAAAATTTATAATTTCCCTCAGAAAGTGGATGATATCCCAACTAGCGGGCTTACACTTTTTATGATCATCGCAGTTATGCCCAGTAATGTCGCGATGCTCTTGGGGACTGTTAGCATTGAGGTACGAACGATATCCTGAAATGAGAGGGCTTACGTACACTCACCATCACCATGAATGTTTGAGAATCAAGTTGAACCAAGCGGACCCATCAAACGTGCCTTGGACCTCTTCTGATGTCTCTTGTCTTTGGCATCCAATTATTAGTGATCGAATACCAAAGAGGGGCATCTGTAGACACCCAAATTCGGCCCAAGGCCCGATCAGTCTGTACTCTGAGAGAGATGTACCCCTGTGCTTCCGATGGCACCCCTGAACCTTAAGAATCACCCTGAACCCTTAGGAACCTATCCAGACCTTTAGGAATCACCCTGAACCATTTATAACCATTCCCCCAACCCTTGGAGATCACCCCTAAACCCTAGGACTCCTTTCCAGACCCAACTTGAACCCTTCTGAGCAATTGATGGAAGGAGAGCTAAACTATTTACACAAACTATTGCTGAGGATGAACAACATACCATTGGAAGGAGGGCTTCTCCAGCTTTCCAGCAAGCCAAAGATCACCCAATTTGAAATTATGGTTCAAAAGTTATGGCCGATTTAAGTTTTACATAAAATCATGACTTTTTCTTAGGCGTATGTATTAGATACGCCCAGCAAATTTGGCCCCATTTTGGTCAGGCGTATATATTATATACGCTTGGCATTTTTTGGACCAAATTTGGCCGGGCGTATATAATACATACGCTCAGCATAGGTGGGGCCCAGCGCGGACACCCACCTTCTCAGGTCTCCTCTGGTTTTCATGGAAATCACTATATATAAATTGGGCATATGTAATATATATGCCCAGCTTAGCTACAGTAACTGTCACCGGATGCTCGAAATTCCTTCATCAGGTTTGACTTTTTGACCATCCCCTTTGTTGAGGTGGGTGACTTAAGTTTGGTTGCACCCCTTTAAGCTTATAGGCAACCCTTAAGTTACCTATGGTCTCACCCCATCATCTGCCATTGAAATAGGTTCCCCAAACTCCTAGGACCCTAGAAACCTAGAAAACCTTAGATGGAGGATTACCTAATTGCTAAACCAATTAGCTCTTAAGTAACCCTATAACCCACCTCTTCTCTATAAATAGAGAGCCCCCCCTCTTCCCAAAGGGTTGAAGAATTAAGGTTGAAAGTTTAGCTTAAGAGAGAGAACCCTAGTGAGAGAAAGTTCCCTTTTATTTTTGAATTCTTCAACCAGAATTCCAGCATGTTTAGTTCGCCCCTTTTAATCAATTTTAACTATTAGATCACCCCTTTTTAGTCAAGCTTAGTCCCTAGCTTCATCCTACACTTCCCATCTACTGAATCCTAGCATTAGAATCCACTCCCCTACCGTTTAAACCATTTAAAGCCATCGGAAGTATGCTGAAACGAAGGTCTTCGACGGTGCAAGGGGTTTCCTCTGTCCAAGGATTCAAGCTCACCCCTCTCTTCCTCTACCTTCTTGGTGTTTCCTCTGTCTAAGGATTCAAGCTGTTACGCCACCGAAATTTTGGTTTTGGCTCAAAGCTTGATAGGATCATATTGCCTTCGGGCAAGCGGAAGCTCCGCCCATTTATTTTTTATTTTGGCCATAGATAGAGACCGCTACGTGCAGGTTGATCGGGTGCCTAAACCCTTCCCGATCGATAACCGAAGCCCCTACCCTAGAGTCTTTGGCAAAAATCGATAAATCAGAGTCATATTTAGCACTTCGGTGCTTAAAATATTGATTTAAAGGTTTCCCGGGTCACCAAAAGCTCCAGGTGGCGACTCTACATTTATTCTATCACTAGTGCATCACCGCGACGGGTTCGAGTGAATCCATGGTCGCACAGTTTTTGATCTCTCTATCAGAAATTTTTACCTGTCTATTGGTTTGTGGGTGGTATGGGGTGACAACTCTGTGTGTCACAGAGTTCTTTCTAAGTTAGTTCTCAAACTGTCTATTGCAGAAATGACTCCCCCCATCACTAATGATAGCTTTGAGGGTACAAAACCTGGAGAAAATGTTATCTTTCAAGAAGTTATGGATAACTTTGTGATCATTGGTTCTTATGGCCTTGGCCTCAACCCATTTTGACACATAATTCAAAGCCACAAGAATATAATTATATCCATAGGAAGGAGGGAAAGGACCCATGAAATCTATCCCCCAAATGTCAAAGAGTTCAATCACCAATATAGGCTGTAAAGGCATGGAGTTTCTTCTGGAGATACTTCCCATCTTTAGGCATCTTTCACAAGCTTTACAATGCTGTCATGTATCCTTGAAGAGAGTGGACCAATAAAATTCACTTTGGAGCACCTTGGCAGCAGTTTTGTTCCCACTAAAATGGCCTCCACAAGCCTGTTCATGACATATAGTTATTATGTTATAGAATTCATCATCAGGGACACATCTCCTCACCACTTGGTCTGCACAATGCTTAAGCAGGTATGGATCCTCCCACATGTAGTTCTTTATCCATTTTGTTCCAAAGTGGGGGGATCTTATCCACTGTCAAGTAGTTCACAATATTTGCAAACCAAGGTGTAGAGGTGCTGATAGTAAACAGTTGTTCATCAGGAAAAGAATCATTGATAGGCAGCCTATCAAACTCCTCAGCTTAGATTCTGGATAAGTGGTCTGCAACCACATTTTCAACCCTTTTTTTAATTTTTAATCTTAAGATCAAACTCCTATAATCGGAGGATCCATCTGATTAATCTTGGCTTGGCATCCTTTTTTGACAAAAGGTACTTTAGGGCTAAGTGGTCAGTGAAGACCACTATCCTAGATCTTAACACATAAGACCTGAATTTCTCCAAAGTATAGACAATTGCTAGCAGTTCTTTCTCAGTTGTGGTGTAATTTAACTGAGCATCCTTTGTCCCAAAACTGCACCTATAGTAAAGTTTGATGCATCACACATCAACTCAAATGGCAAAGAAAAATTAGGTGCTTGAAGGATAGGTGTAGAGGTTATACAACCTTTCAAAAACTCAAAGGCAATAAGACATTCATCAGTAAATTTAAAGGGAACCTCTTGGCACAACAGGTGACAAAGAGGTTTTGAGATCTTGCTAAAATCCTTGATGAATCTCCTATAGAAGCTAGCATGCCTCAAGAAAGATCTGACTTGTTTCATAGTTTTTGGTGAGGGCAAATGTGTAATCAAATTTATTTTAGCCTTGTCTATCTCAATGCCTCTGTGGGAAACCACATGGCCAAGGATAATGCCTTGAGTGACCATAAAATGGCTCTTTTTACAACTCAAAACCAAGTTTGTTTCCTCACATCTCTACAACACAAGGCTGAGATGGTATATACATTGGCTGAAACTATCCCCAAATATAGAGAAATTATTCATGAATATCTCTAAAAGCTGATCAATTATGTCAGAAAAAATAGCATACATGCACCTTTAGAAAGTTGCAGGGGCATTACACAATCCAAATGGCATCCTTCGATAGGCAAAGGTGCCAAATGGGCATGTAAAAGTAGTCTTCCCTTGATTATGTAGATACACAAGAATTTGGTTATACCCCGTATATCCATTAAGAAAATAATAGAAAGCCTTGCCTACTAACTTATCTAAATTCTGGTCAAAGAAGGGCAAAGGGAAGTGGTCTTTTTTGGTTTTCAAATTGAGCCTCTGATTGTTTATACAGACCCTCCAACCTGTGGCTTTCCTAGTTGGAACAAGCTCACCAGAATCAATATTAATTATAGTAATTCCAGATTTCTTAGGTACCACCTGAGTACGTGCCACCCATTCGGAATCTAAAATAGGGTAGATGACTCCAGCATCTAACAATTTGACCACTTCTTTCATCACCACTTCTTGCATGTGGGGATTTAACTTTCTCTGTATTTCTCTAGAGGGTTTAGAACCCTCTTCCAAGTAGATTTTATCTATGCACACAGCAGGGTAGATGCCCCCAAGGTCACCAATAGTCCTTCCTATTGCTCTCTTATCTTTTTTAAAACACACAACTCTTCCTCTTGCTCATCAATGAGAGAGGAGGAAATGATCACTGACAACTTCAAATTTGCCCCAAAAAAAGTATATTTCAAGGTCTTAGGCAACTGTTTCAAATTCACATAAGGTGGACATACAAGTGAAAGGTGCCTTTGATGGTGGTGGAAGAGGCAATACAGCAGATTTCTAAGGAGGATACCTTGTTGCTGGCCCCACATAAGATATTAAGGCTTTCACCTCTTGAACCATGAGTGTGGGGGCCTTCTCTTCCACAATCTCACTCCACACATTCTCAAAAACATCACCAATCATCACAAAAGTCATCACAATGCAGCAACTTAGGCAAAGTCTCTTTCACAAGCTCATCCAATACATCAATTGAAAAACAATCCTCACTATTCAAGTGAGGCTGACTTGGTTCATTGTAAATATTCAATTTAACTTTCATGTTGTCAAAAGACACTCTATTATTCTTGATCTATATTGAATACAAGCATTGACAGTGGCCAAGAAAGGCCTGCCCAAAATTATAGGAATGGAAGTGGTGCACTTGCTTGGCTCCATGTCAAGAATCAGAAAATCTGCTGGGTAGAAAAACTTATTAACCCCAACTAATACATCCTTTATTATTCCTACAGGTCTCCTTTCAGATCTTTCAGCTAGTTGTAGCACCACATGTGTGGGCTTCAATTCTCCCAAGCCTAATTTTTTATAAACTAAATATGGAAGTAGGTTTACACTAGCTCCTAGATCTAACAAGGCCTTCTCAATGGTATGATCCCCAATGATGCAGGGGATTGTGGGAACTCCAGAGTCATGAAGCTTGGTTGGGGTTATAATGGACAATACTTGGTTCACTTTCTCAGCACAAAAGACCTTCTTGGATAAGTGTATCCTAGATTGTCTTTTGGGTGTGCACAACTATTTTAAAAATTTTGCCTAGGCTGGGACTTGCTTGATGGCATCAAGTAAAGGCAAGTTGATATTTACTTGTTTGAATGTCTCTATCATTTCCTCCACTTCAGCATTCCTCTTATCAAAAGGAGAAGGTGCTTTCAATGCATTGGGAAATGACAAATGGGGGGCTGACCTCCCATTTGCTGCCTTAGCAAGGTCATCAAGTTTTTTATTTTATTTTTGTTTTCAGTTTTCTATTGGGGCACATCAACACCCCCCTTATTTTTTACATGCTGCTCCTGCTGCATATCAACATAGGTAGTTCCTTTAGTTCCTGCATTTTCCTCATCAGGCTTAACACCAACTTGGTTATCAACCAGCCTTCCACTCCTTAATGTAGTGACATATTTTGCTTCTTCATGGGAAGAAGTCTCACCCACCATGTACTGTCCTTTTGGGTTATTCATGGGCTGACTAGGCAGTCTTCCCTCCTCTCTCCTAGTCAAAGAATTAGATAGCTGACCAAGGTGGTCCTTTATTTTCTTGATACTCTGACTACGGGAGTTAACAGATTGAGATAAAGAGCCCAAATTTTGCAGTGAAGCTAGAACTTGCTCTTCAAATGTGAGGGATTTAGAGGGTGTTGGGGTTGGTGCACTTTGATGCATAGGTTGAGTCATTGGCTAGGCCATAGGCTGTTGGTATTGAGGCCTTGGAAAGTAGTTCTGTTGGTATGGCTGGGCATTCCTATAAGGCATGGATTACTGATGTGTCTACTGCTGCTGATTTTGAAAGGTATCTTGTTTCCACCTCAGATTAGGGTGGTTTCTCCATTGATAGCCAGCAATAGGCTGTTGTCCATAGGACTAAGCAACATTCAAATGTTCCATCACAAGGTCTGAAAATTGGACAGTTAAAGGACATTCCTCAAGGGAGTGAGTGGGGGATTGGCATATCATACATGTCTCCTCCACTTTGGCAGCCATTGGAGACTGCATTGCTCCCATGAGCTTATCAAACTTTTGAGTCAAGCGGTCCACTTTCCTTTCCAAGTCATTGTACCCATTCATCTCATATATTTATCCTCTTGTGGTGTTTTCTCTCACCATTCTCATAAGGGTCTCAAAATCTCTTGACAAAGTCTCCCAATGCATAGAGTTTTCACTAATGATATCAAACAGCTCTCCCAAGCCTCCTCAGCTATCTTGTAGAGGTAAGTACCACCACAAGAGGCATCAACCATGCCCCTACTTTTAGGATCAATTCCTTGATGGAAACTTTAAACAAGTTGTCATTCAGGAATTTGATGATGGGGACATTACTTCAGGAGCTCCTTGAATCTCTCCCATGCTTGGTGAAAGTTTTCAGTTGGGGCTTGAGCAAATGAAATAATGCTCTTTCTCAACTGACTTGTTTTAGGCATGGGAAAAAACTTGGCAAAAAATTGACATTGAAGGTTATTCCAGGACTGAATACTATTAGTTGGGAGCATTGACAACCAAGTTCTGACTCTATCCTTTAATGAAAAAGGAAAGAGTCTTAACCCGATTACTTCCTCCCCCAAACTTGCAATGTTGAAAGTAGTGCACAATCCTAAAAATTCATCAATGTGCTTGTAGGGGTCTTCTTTGATCAAGCCATGATATGAGGGTAGCATCTGTATGATGGAAGATTTGATCTCATAGTTTCCTTGGACAAAAGGAAATTGAATGCAGAAGGGGGAATTGTACATCCGTGTTACATTGAATTCATTCAATGTCCTAGGTTGCTCCCAATGCAGCAATCTCAGAATCAGCTACAGGAGTGTGTAAGGGATGCTTAGGTCTAAAAAGTCTCTTAACTTTAAGATCTAAAGGAGCAATCTCAGGATTAAGAGATCTCCTCCCAAACATATACACAGTAGAAATCAAGTACAATACAGAGAATCACAATACAAAATTCAATCAAAATATTCACAAAACACAACTAATGCTACAGATCTACAAAACTACAGATCTAGAAATGTAATTAGAGTTAGGAAATGCAAACTTAAGGAAAGCTTGCTTCTCGAATTGGTTCAATGCTCCTTTCAACACCATAGATCCAGATATGAAACACAAAATTAAACTACAAACAACTACAACAGCAATTAGTCAAACAATAAACAGGTAAATAAATCACTAAATCTAAAATGAGAAAATCTTAGATCTACCAATTTAAAAACACAAATCCTTGACAGCGGCGCCAAAAACTTGTTCTGCTGCTTACCTTACAATTATTAAATGGTTAAAACAACAGATTAAATGTACAGATTATAGTAAGGTTGGACTAAGGTAAACAGCCAGTCCTATAAGAACTAGGACTGTTGCAACAGGTTTTAATAGGTAAGTTAGGGTTTGTCCATAGGGAAATGTGATTTAAACTATGGTAAATCTCCAAATCTATAACAGATTTGACACTCAATCCTAAATTAAACTAAATCAAAACAGGAAAGAGGAGAGGTTTCTAAGATTTGTCACTTTATTACAAACTATAAATATCAAAAGCAAGTGATCCAGATTTGATTAAACACAGACTTAAAGGAAGATGGAGAAAAGATTAAAATCAAAGAGTGGAGAGCAGCAGCTAGGGGTTTTGGTCTTTACTGAGAATCAATTGAATCAAAAGCAATGAGTAAGATAGATTTGCAACAATCCTTCATCTGGATATAAGCTCAGATGTAAGGAAGAAGAATCTAATCTCAATCACAGAATCAAAGCAATCCTAAGGCTATGATCTGTCCATTTGAATGGTCACAGATCATCCTAGAGATTGTCCCAATTCAAGGATATTGATTAGAACAGGTAAGGTAATGCAGATACTGTGGGTGTCAGGCTACAAGCTCAAGCATTCATAGGAATATCTAATCCAAGAAAATCAAATATGAAAAAATGAAATTTACATCAGAATCACCTTTAAAAACCACAATTACTATAATAACATCTTATACCTTATTGTGCTCAGATCTGCAATCTGTGCAACATACAATCCATCTACAAGGTCTCTGAAACTCTCAATTCACAGCTTACAACCTCACCCTAGCTATTGAAGGGGTTTATCCAACCACAATTGGCTAAGGAGAGAATGGGGGAAGAAGGAAGAGAGGGAATTTTTGGAGGAAAAATGAAAATTGAATTAGGCTCTGGTTCTCTCAATTTCTGGATGTCTAGCTCTATAAATTCTTCAAGCTTTTATACTCTTCTCCTCTGTCCTCATATCTGTTTCAGCCAATCAGAGCTCAAGAGAATAATTTTGTTATTTTGATATGCTTGATTTATCTTCTAGAAGCTCTTCTCCCATTGGTTCATAACTGGTAAATACATGTGAGGCAGTTAGGGTTTCCATTCATGCCCAATTGTGTACCAAAAATACCCCACGGGTGGCTGACGTGCTTTGGAATGTGTACACAAAGCATTGGCGTGTGGCAGCTACTATGAAGGGAGCTGAGAAGTTCCTAGTTTAAGTATCGAGAAGTTCAGGGATCCTCTTGATAGGATCGAAGTTATCTTTGGTATTCACTTCGACAGGATGGAGTAGCACTCGACAGGTTTGGAGACTTCTTGAGAGGTTTAGTTGCACTAGTCGACAGGATTTGGAGTAGCTCTCGATAGGTTTGGATGACTAGTCGACAGGATTGGAGACCATTTTCACCTTCTATCTTGTTCTTCATTCATCCTCTCGACGGCTTATAATCATCCTGTCGACTTGTTATACAATCTTCAATTGAGTGCTTGACAGGTTGAATCTACCTCTCGAGAATGAGCATAGCTTCAGAGTTGTCGATAGGTTGTCTTGCACTGCTCGACAGGTTCAGTTGAACCTCGTGATAAGTACCTGGAACCTCTCGACTTCCCTTGCACCTCTAGGTATCCTCTCGACAGGATCCACAATTGTACCTCCAACCTCTCGATAGGTGCTGGAACCTCGTGAGATCTTCATATTTCCAACTCAGTACCTCTCGACAGGTTCACCAATACTTCCTGACCCTCTCGATAGCTTCATGGAACCTCTAAATATGTTGGCTATTGAGCATCAGATCCTTTCAACAGCTAGAGCTAACCTCTCGATAGGTTGACTTTTGTGCTTCCACAGCTGGCACACATCTTTAGTGTGATGTTCTTCATTTGTTCAACACTTACAAACCTCTTGGTAGGTTCAATCTTCATTCCTCGCAACTACACTTGCTCCCAAGCATACCCAATTGGGCTCAAGACATTCTCATGAACTTCTAAGGCTCTGTGAGTTGCTTGGCAAGCTTTGGGCTGTATGAGAACATGCTGAGTTGTATGAGCAGCTTTTTTGGCCTCTTTAGATGGATGTCTACACTAAGACTGTAATTTATTGCTTATCGATAAAAAACACTTAAAACACCTTATTAGTTAGCTCAAGGGTTCCTCAAAGGTCAGGTTCGGAGATGAAAAATGATATTTTTCACTGCTTAACACCCACTGGGCCAGACCCACCAAGGGCCCATGGCCCAAACCCATCAATGGCCCATGACCCAAACCCACCAAATCCCCCTGGGCCACACCTATCATGACCAAGGCTTTGTGGCCTAAGCTTCCCAAGGCCCTATGGGCCAAACCTTCATAACCCAACCCTCCCAAGGCTTCATGGCCCAAACCCAAGCCCAGCAAAACCTTTGAGCCTCACACCCATACCCTTGACAATTCCTTTAAAATTTCACCCATTCACAACCCTCATACCCAGCTCAAACCCATGCCTTACATCAACCCCAATTCACCCATTTCCCAACATCCCAAAGTTAGTTTCAAGCCTTTCCCCAAGCCCAATGTCCTCATCAAGCCCCACCCCAAAATCTAACTTTCACTCCTCCCATCAACCAACAAACTTTCCCTCATTCCCAATGGACTCACCCAATCCCCATTCATGCCATTCCCATCCAGTCCATGCAGCACCAGTAAGAGAATCCTGCCCTCACTGCACCATACGTAGACCAACAGTATGAAGAGGATGAGATTAGGAATAGTGGAGCCTATGCTGGGGCATTGACCAGCCTTAGCCCTCCACCTATAATGGCCCACCCCCTAGTAGCCCAGAGTGAAATCCAACCATAACTGCTGAGAAAGTGGCCCCCATGTCCAAAGAATCAGAGCAGTTGGATAAAATTTAAAAGTAGTTGTTGAAAATGGGTGGCGTTGAAAACCACGCCACAGACTTTACAAATTTATATTTGTGTGCTGAGGTCCCCTTGTCTTCAAAATCTAAAATGCTGGCTTTTAATAAGTACAACGGTACCGACAATCCCATAGCACACCTCAAGTCTTATTGTGGGGACATGTGCCAGTGTGGAGGCGATGAAAGACTGTTGATAAAGGTCTTTCAAAAAAAAACTTGGAAGAACTTGACGCACTTGTTTCAGGAACAATATGTCTATAATATAGACATTGAACCGCATACATAAGATTTTATCCGTTTGAAGCAGAACTCAAATGAAACTTTTAGCGATTATTTGGGGTGTTGGAGGGCACTCGCAGCTCAGGTTAGAAACAGGATACCTGATGATGAACAGATAGAAATGATTTCTAAAATTACTCTGCCAGTGACCATAGACTTTTTAGTGTGCCAACAACAGTCTAGCTTTGCTGATCTGGTAAGGAATGCCAATCGCTGTGAAGATGCTATCAGGGAAGGTTGCCTGAACAAGAATATACCAAGTGGAGCCTGTGGGGTTAGAAGGTTTTCAGAACAGAGGAACAAGAAGAGAACAGGGGCTGATGCCTAGAACATTGCCAATACCAGGCCCAATAATAATATAACCCTATTCCAATTTCAAGCAACCCAGCCAACGCCAGTTAGAACTGAGCAGATGTAGAGAGCAGGGAATGGACAAGGATTGCAGATGATTCCGGAGCAGAGGAGAGCCTTGTATGACTGAGTGTTTATACCCCTAGGGCAATCATTAAGTGTACTTTTGCCTTTGCTAATAGAAAAATGATTAGTTACTGTTCGTCAACCGCAACCTCCTCCTCATCTAATCACAAAAAATTATGACCCTAATACTCACTATAATTTTCATTAGGGTCCAGGTCACCCGACTGATCGATGCTTCCCATTGAAGCATGCAATCTAAGATTTAATCGATGACGAGAAAATCATCCCACCTGCACCTTCTCAAGTAAACTAGCACGCGAATATTCATCAGGTGCCATTACTTTCACATCCTGCTGGAGGAACAGGTCCCAGACCCACCATCGGGATGATAGAAGAATGTGAGAAGTTCAAATTTGACCCGTCAGACTACATCAGTGATCGGGAGAACTATGTGACGCCATTGCCAAGAAATTGTGAAGAAAGGAATATTGGGGTGATTAAACCCTTAAATTTATCGGATTATTTTACCAATCCAACACCACGAATCGAACCCTTAGATCTTAGGGCTTATTTTCCATCAGCCACACCCGTCAATTATGTGCACATAAATGCATATCACCCATACACCACCACCCCCATCAATTACCCGATAGCCCATCATACCCCTAATCCCCCGCCAGTACCTATCAGCTACCAATGGCCTACTACTACCCCTTTACCTCAAATGCAACCACCCACAAGCTTCACCACCCCAATCTGGCCCAATTTTGCCACTCAACTATTAATCACTGAAGTGAATCAAGTATTACCCACACCTCCAGAGCCTGCAATGCAAGTGCATCTGATACCAACAGCTATACCATTTCAGATTTTGGGACCAACCTACGATCCTCACTAGGTCCTGCTGAGTTATGAACAAATAGATATCAACACTGGCATCAACAGCGAAGGGGCAATGGACTTTGTTACCGAATCTGGGAAGATCTCGAAGCAATCAGAAGCACTTGCAGCAGCACAAGCCCAACCAAAGGAAAAGAAAGATAGTGCCGTGAATCCTTTTAAGAAAATGAGTAGGGAACATATACTGGAAACTCAGCTGAGAAGAATGCCGACCTATATTATTATATGGGATATATCAATGTTGTCCCCACTGCATTTTTAAGCATTAATGGGGGTGTTAAAGAATGCGCATGTAGCGCTTCAGGTTAGCCCGGATGAAGTCGGGCAAATAATTGGTCAAGTGATGGCTCCAAATGCCATTTCATTTTCAGATGCCAATTTACTAGATGAAAGGAGTAGTCACTCCAAATCCCTTAACATTACCGTTGAGTTCGGAAATATGATAATTCCCTTGGTTTTAATCGATAATGGGTCTGTGTTAAACATATGCCCACTAAGAGCTGCCACCAAGATTGGGGTAGATCCGTGCATGCTGAGACCTACAAGAACCAGTGCTAGAGGCTTCGATAACACAAGAAGAGAGATAATGGGAGAAGTTGACCTTGAGCTATTGATTGGGCCAATGACCTTCTCCATACTATTTCAAGTGATGGACATCAAATTCTCATTAAATCTATTGTTAGGGAGCTCGTGGTTACATGAAGTTGGAGCAATCCCATCCACACTGCACCAGAAATTCAAGTTAGCGTCCAGGCATAAGATTACCACTATCATCGGTGAAGGGCACAGTGAGAAAGAAAAAATCATCAACATCATTGAAAAGCCCAAAGTGCTAGATGTGCCGCACTCTGCTGAGGACGTCGACCTCTATAGTTTTGAATACAAGGTGTCGATAATACTCTCGGAGCCCATCGAGGGGATCATTCCAAGAACCAGAGGAGGAATGGTAGCAGTAGTGGCCATGCTCCAAAAGTGGGGCTATAAAAAAGGTAGAGGACTGGGGCTCAGACTATAAGGTAAGGAAGGAGCCTGTCATGGCTAAGGGGGGCCAAAAAGTCAAATTTAGGCTAGGTTACAAGCCCATGGAAGAAGATGTGCGAGAGGCTAAAGAAAGAGCCCACACAACAGCAGCTGTAAAAGCTAGGGTGATCCACATTGAGGAAAAACCCCGTCCCAAGCCTCATATCAAAAATTCATTCACGAGTGTCGGGGTTGTGAAGATTGACCGGAATGGGGTAACCCAATTGACCCACATAAGCCTCAGACACTCATTCACCCCACAAATTCCCACATCACCCTTCTCAGCCTCGAGATAGACTTGGTTGCATTATCCCTCTTTGAGGAACGACGGTCCGTACCTGAACAAACTCCCCCTATGGTGAATCACCATAAAACTGTGTTAATGTTTGAGGACATCATCTCAGATGAAATGAGGATTAACATGATGGAGGTTGACTCCAGAGAGCCGTATCAGTCAACATCCTCCATCCAAATAGGTAAAGGAGTGGCCTCTGAGGTACGCAATTGGGCATCTTTGCCCCAAACCCTGGAAGCGGGGAGTGGCCTAACATTTGGTACCTGTTTCCTAAAAAAAAATATGCTATAAAAAGTGAGATAAGCCCTTGGCAAGTAATACCTTGCATATACACAGAGACTCGTGCTGCCAAGGGTCTCCGAAGAAAATAAAAATTCTAAAAACATTAAAAAAATACAAAGTTCAAAAATATTTTCATTTAAAATTCTAAATAAAATCCCTTAAAAAGATACCTTAATCGAAATACCTGTCTCATGTAAAATCGACCCCTTTCCTTTAGAAATACAAGAAGAGGTAGGAGTTACGAGTTTGGATGAGGATATCCCTTTGGAGGAGCTCCCCAATGAGCTCCTTGACCAGTTTGCAGAATTTGAGCATGGCCCTATCCCCATTGTCGAAGAAACTAAGGACATTAATCTAGGGACTGAGGAGATTCCCCAAATTACCAAAATCGAAACGTCGCTGTCTCTCGAAGAAAGAAAAAGCATTGTCGACTTCCTTCGGTCATACCAAGAAATTTTTGCCTGGTCATATGATGACATGCCTGGTCTGAACACCGATTTAGTCGAGCATGAGTTACCTCTCTACCCTTATATAAAGCCGGTTAAGCAGAAGCTGAGACGTCTCCGACCCGAGTGGATGTTGAAAGTCAAAGACAAGGTCATCAAGTAGTATGATGCAAGGTTTCTCATGGTATCCAAATACCTGCAGTGGCTAGGCAATATTGTGCCTGTACCAAAGAAAGATGAAAAGGTTTGCATGTGTATAGATTTCCATAATTTGAAGATGGCAAGCCTGAAGGATGACTTCCCGTTATCGCACATCGACATCTTGGTCGATAATACTGCTAAGCACAGGATGCTTTCTTTTGTGGACGGATTCTCAGGATACAATAAGATAAAGATGACAGAGGCAGATTGAGAGAAGACTGTATTTATCACTCTTTGGAGAACCTTTTGCTATAGAGTCATGCCATTTGGGCTGAAGAATGCCATTGCCATATACCAGAGAGCTATGACTATGCTGTTTCACAACAATATGTACCGAGAAATGGAACTATATGTCGATGATATGATAGCCAAATCACCGGAGTAAAGCGATCACTTGGTAAACCTTCAGAAGCTGCTCGAGAGGTTGAGAAAGTACGGGTTACGTCTGATTCTACAGAAGTGCGCATTCTATGCTATGTCTGAGAAACTATCGGGATTCATCTTCAGAAGGAGAGGGATCGAGATCGACCCAGTCAAAGTTAAAGTAATCACCGAAATGCTGCCACCATCTACCGAGAAAGAGGTTAGAGGGTTCTTGGGCAGATATATTAATCGATTCATTGCACAACTAACGCCTATCTGCATGCTGATCTTCAAGCTACTAAGGAAGAACATACCCGTTGAATGGAACGACGATTGTCAGGAAGCATTCAATAAAATCAAAATCTACCTCCTCAATCCACTTATGTTGGTACCACCTGAGCCAAGGAGACCACTCTTAATGTATCTCTCAATGACAGAACTCTCAATGAGATGTGTCTTAGGACAGAATGATGAGACAGGAAGAAGAGAGCAGGCCATTTACTATCTGAAAAAGAAGTTTACTGATTATGAGATGCGCTATTCTCATCTGGAGAAAGCATACCTGGCTCTTGTATGGGCTACTCAGAGGCTCCGCCATTACTTGTTACCTCAAGTCGTTCTACTCCTATCCCGAATGGACCTGTTGAAATACCTGTTCGAGAAGTCGACTCTCACCGGGCGAATTGCACGATGGCAGCTTTTATTGTCTAAGTTTGACACATACATCACTCAGAAATCGATCAAGGGGTAGGCACTCACCAATCATCTTGCCAATAATTCTTTGCCAGATTATGAACCTTTAAGAATTGAGTTCCCCGATGAGGACATCTTGTTCATGATGGACATCTTGTTCATGATGGAAGACGATGCAAAAGAAGTGAAAGAATCTTGGGTAATGCACTTTGACGGGGTAGAAAATGTCGAAGGTCAAGGAGTTGGCGCCATTTTGATTTCATCAAAATGATCACATGTACCAGTCTCTATCAAGCTCAACTTCTCTTGCACTAATAGCATGATTGAGTACAAAGCTTGTGCCGCTAGTTTGCAGGCAGCTCTCGATCTGAACATAACTCACCTCCGAGTATTCAGCGATTCAGAGTTGATCACATGTCAGACGAATAGAGATTGGAAGACGAAAGACAAGAAACTGATCCCTTACCAAGAGCACCTCGAGGATCTGATAGTTTATTTAGAGGATGTGACATTCTCATATGTCCTGCGGATAAGAGATTGCTTTGCCGACGCACTAGCCACTTTGGCATCAATGATAGAAATCTCGTATGGTGCTGAGATGAAGCCAATCATGATCGAGCAAAAGAATGAGCCGGCCTTCTGCCTCCAGATTGAGGAACCTATAAAGTCTGATGATAAGCCACCTTGGTTCTCAGATATCAAGAATTTTCTCGAGACACTAACTATCCCTGAGGGTACATCCAAGATGGACTGACAAACCATTCAACATCTAGTGGCAGACTATGTCATTTACGGGGAATGCCTTTACAAGCGATCCTACAATAACATCTTGCTCAGGTGCCTTACAGAAAGTGAAGCGATCAATATTATGAAAGAGATCCACGAGGGAGTATGCGGTGCCCATGTCAACGGTCACATGCTCACTAAGAAAATTCTACGATAGGAATACTTTTTTACCACTATGGAATCAGAATGCTGCAAACATATTTAGAAATGCTACAAGTGTCAGGAACACTCCAATCTGATACACACTCCTGTCATTGATCTTCACTGTATGACCACTCCTTGGCCATTTGCTGCCTTGGGCCTTGACATCGTCAGAATGATTAATTCGAAAGCATCAAACGAACATCGGTTCAGCCTTGTCACCATCGAGTACTTTACTAAGTGGGTAGAAGTAGTGTCATATGCCAACATCACAGGCAATCACGTCGAGAAGTGTCTCAAGAGTAATATTGTGTGCCAATTTGGAATACCCAAGGATATCATCACAGATAATGACATAAACTTTGCAAATAAGTGCATCTGAGCCTTTTACGAGTAATACAAAATCAAGCACCATTGCTCATCACCTTATCGACCTCAAACTAATGGAGTCAGGGAAGCTGCGAACATAACGGTTGTCCGCATCCTAGATAAGGTGGTCGTCACTTACGGAGATTGGAGCAAAATACTGCCATTTACTTTGTGGGCCTATAGAACATCGATTCGTACTGCTACAGGGGTAACACCATTCTCCCTTATGTATGGAACTGAGACCATCTTACCGATAGAGGTTGAAGTACCCTTGCTCTGAATCCTCATGGAATCAGGCTTACCCGAAGCAGAGAGAGAGAGAGATCCCGCTTTGAACAATTGAATCTATTAGACGGCGAAAAGACTCTTAGCCATTGTCATACTCAAGTTTACCATGGGTGAATCACACACACTTATAATAAACGTGTCCACAGTCGAGATCTAAAGGTTGGAGATATAGTACTAAAGAAGATCTTCCCGTCCCTCTGCGCCGATCCGAGAGGAAAATTCAAGCCGAACTGGGAGGGACCTTACGCCATTCGAGAAGTGCTGCTGGGATATGTCATCCGCCTCACCACCATGGATGGAGATCATCTTCTTGTGCCCATCAATGTTGGATATGTTCGACGATTCTACTCTTAGTATATCATGATAAGGTAAGTATTGGTGAAATAGATATGTGACTGCTTAAGAAGAACCCAAAAGAGACCATCATTCCAAGCACAGTAGCCAAAAATCATCCCTAAAAATGATGATATCCTTTGCTACCCCATTTGAACCTAGGCCTTTCCTTCAATAAACCCCTTTCCCCAAAAAAAAGTGTACATATACAAAAAAAAGGAAGTAAAGTTACCATCAAAATCCAAAAAATCAGAAAAGCAAAATCTCAAAAAGAGATTGCCTGAAATAAGATAAAGGAAAAAAAATATATATAGAAGAATCATGGGGCGTGTACAGTAAAATCTCCCAAGGAAGAAAGTATGATTGTGAAAAATTAAAATCATATCAAGGAAACCTTTTTAGCCCAGCATACCTTCAAATCCTAACCTAACCCATGGCCAAGCTACACCTTGAAGAAAACCCTCTTTTTAGGTTCACAAGCAGTCATAGTACTTGTTAAATCAACACGAGCTGAGTCATGAGACGACACTAGAATCCCATCTAGCTGGCTATGACAGAATCGACGTCTATGTCGTGGCCTTTGAAAAAAATGAAATTAATAAACAGAAATAAAATAAAAATACAAGCTCAAAGCAAGAAGCACATGGTGAAAACCTGAAAGGGCGCTATGGATAAAAACAGCGAGTTTGTGTGGACCAGGTAAAAACCTAAAAGGGCACTTGAGGTAAAAGAGTTAAACCCATGGACGTGGTGAAAACCCAAAAGGGCGCCATAGGTAAAAAGAGGGCAAAAGCGGGCATGAAGAACCCACCTTGGATGTTATGAGTAAAAGGATTGAAGAATTAAAAAGAAAAAGTTGAAAAAAAAAGTTTTGAATTGATTGATAAATTCGATGCTGGAGGAGCCCTCTTAGTTGCTCTCCTTGATCCCCTTCTCCTGATTGGGCCGCTCATGTTAGTTCAAATCAGGCCCCGACCAAAATTATCTTTGTGAAATTGCTTTGTTAAACGTATGACTCAAAGTAAGGAGAAATATTTGACTCAATCTAAAGGAGATTGATGTTCCAGTCTTGGTAAAGATGCTAAAACTCACCCAGACCCAACCATTCAAAAGGGGTTCGACCATGCTCAAAATGGGACCCGAGATCTCACCCTGTGATTGAGGCATCAAACCAAAAGAGAATAAAGGACGAGGAGGATGGCCCCTTTTGTCAAAGATAATAATTTTCCTTTTCCACTTCCATGCCCAGGTTGTGCACATTCCAAAAAAAAGGGAAAACCCATTAACCAAAAAGAATAATAAAAAAGAGAAGTCTTTGTAAATATAATAAATTTTTCTTTTTTACAACTGCACCACTTACACCACATCCCAAAAAATAGTCGGTGTGATGTCTAGCTTTCCTTCTTTCTTTATTATAAAAGCAAAAGAACAAAAATATAAAGAAAATATGTATACCAAAAAGTGTGTATCTATAAAGGGGTTTCTTACACCCCTTTTCTGTGTATCTAATATGTGTAAAAGATGTATGTGCAGGAGGGAATCAACAGCCCAGCTCGCGCTTCAAGGCACTAATCTCAGTGAGAAAACCATCCTCCCGAACATTTTGCACGATCAACCGACGTCCATGCAAGCTCTTGTACCTCTTCTGAGAAGCATCAGTAGCCCCATGGGCAATATTCAAGGATCCTTCCAGATGAAGGACCTCACTCTCAGCTATGCTAGCTCTGGCCTCGGCTACCTCCGTTCTAATTTTTTCTTGTGCCAAATGCTGTTGTAGGACCCTCTTCTCACAAACCAATAGCTCAATACTCTCTGTCTGATTCAGATGATCAACAGTAGGCTGCTCGACCAATAGCCAAGCTTCGTACTCAGGGGAAGACTAAACTAAATCTCCCTACTCCATATCAAACATCAGCGTTGACTGACGCATCTCTCGAAGATCAGCAATCCAATCCACGTCCCCAAAGGACCCCCTAGAAAAGATCAAGTCACATAGAGGGGGTTTTGCCTCGCAAGACACTTACTGAGAGTAGCCGAACTGATGTAACACCCAGAATGGGCAGTAAAAGGTGTTGCCAGTCAATCCTAGGAGGGCGATGCCCTCATGGTCTCTGGAAAAAACTATTGGGAAGGTCCAGTCCAACCAAGGAAGCCTCCATATCAGCTTTGCATCGATCAACCAAAGCTTCAAAGCTGACAAATCACCCTGCGGAAGCAAGTGGCACCTACCCAAAAAGCATCGAGCCGCCTCACCTCAAGCAATATGAAAGTGTGGCATGGGTCCCCAAGATAGCGAGATGCTCACCTAACCAGACCTGAAGTAGCAAAGGACATCCCCTGAGTCTTCCCATCTTACCTAGAGCAGATGTATTAAGGCATCGATATAATTCAGCGAGGACTAGGTGCATCATTGATTTCCCCTCTACCAACTCGATCAAAATGTCACAAAGAGTCAGAGAGAAGCTCTCTCCCCCAGTAAAGAAAAGGACTTCTGAAATGAGACTGAGAGCAAAGGCTTTCACGTTGAAAATATTCCTAGTTGGCAATTTTCGAAGACTTTCATCATTGAAAAGTTCTTTGAGGAATTTGATCAAACACCTTGTGGCCCCCCCAATGAAACTTTTCTCATACTCAAATTTCTTCAAACCTAGGGTAAGGTGAATGGATTTAGAGTAACCCCGACTTCGGCATGACTCTTGTGAGGCCTCTGTGAACCTTCAAGTCGGACAAATTTGATAGCTCCTCAAGAGTGGGAGTTAGCTTACACTTCCCAAAATGGAACACATGAGCATTTGTGTCCCAAAGTGAGGTGGCCGCTTGAAGTAGGTTCAACCATAGAGGAACCTTAAGGAAGAAGGGAAGACATGATAGTCCAAGCCGCTCCAGTTCAACGAGCTCACTCTCATTCAAGCCCCCAAGCTAACTTTTTAGAAAATTGGGCCCCAAGCCCAAAGAAAGGAGTAAATTGGTTCTAAGCCCTCCATGTAAGGGAAGGGTGGAAAGCGGGTCCATAGATGTACAGAGATCTTTTAAAAAAATAAAATTCAATGTATGTCGATGGACCCCCCCTTGGGAAAACAAGGAGAAGATAAATCTACTGAAAAGGCCAAGTCAAAAAGAAAAGAGAGAAATTGGACTGTCTCGGGCTATAAAGGGCCCACAGCCCCCAAGGTTAAAACTGGAGCAACTAATAGTTGCGCCAGTGCAAATTCACCCCAGGCTAAGCCTGGCGCAACTAATAGTTGCGCCAGTGTAGAGCCCCCCCTTCTATGCCTTTTTGGGTTTTTTGGGGATTTTTTTTGGGCCTTTGCTGCCCCCCTTAGCCAGCTAGCCTGATTCACTTGTTTTATACTATGAAGACATTTCAAACATGAAAATTAACAGGGCACCTAACATTGAAATAGTTTGACTTTTTATACAGGAGAAACCCACACCAAGGCATGCGACCTCGAGGGCCACTTTTATGAGCAATCATCAAGACCATCCTGCAAGCAGTCAGATATATGCAAAGGAGAGATAACATGCAATCAAAGAAAAGAACTAAGCATGTCCAAACAGAAAATCATTCAAAAAGTGCCACAAAAATCTATAACAAACTTTGCAAAATCCTAATAAAATTATCCCAAAATGTTTTAAGATTGTTTAAGAAGCAGAAACTAAGGCCTAATCCTTGTTCGCACCTTTAGACTTCTTCCGCCTACGCGAGGAGCTTTGGAAGGTCTGAATATCTCCTACCCGCGACCACACCTGCGAAAGTCAGCTGAGCAAAGAGCGTGACTCCTTAGCACGTGCACGCTGCAAGTCATAGTTAAAATCAGAAATAAGGATCAATTGAGGAACGAAGATGGTAAATCAGTGAGAACAGTAGGTCAGCAGAATACTCACCCCCTCCACAGCCCAGAGCTCAGCAAGGTTGCGATAATACGCAACATGTTCCATGGCCGAGTCAAAATTCTACATTTAGAGAGAAGGGATGTCAGTTGCAGGGAATGATAACAAACACATGCATTTATCAAACGAGCCAAGACAATAAAAGGATGATCATGAGAGGGCTTACCCCCTGAACCACCTCTGGAGGAGGGACCCGGGCCACCTCAGCTAAGATGCATGCCTACTTATCCACGTCGGCACATATGTCTGAGAGAAAGCCATCGTCGAGGCGCCTGAAGGTCCCATGAACCACAGCAGGAGCACCGCCCAAGACACCCACTTGAGAAGTACCCAATGGACCAGAACCTGAAGAACCCTCACCTGAGGGACCCACACTTGAAGGACCTGCACCTGAGGGACCTTCACCGGAAGGACCTGCACCCGAGGGACCTGCCCCTGAAGTATCAGTAGTACCCGCTACTGCCCCGCTTTCATCACCAGAGTCATCTCCCTGGAAAAATTGTGAACAAAATAGAGATTCACTCAGTAGGAACCAAAGCTGAATTGAAAGCAAAAAGGGGACTAATCTGAAAGAGAAAGGAGAATTGCCTGAGTACGCGGGCCGTCGAAAGCATGGAAGTTAACGCTAGGGACAAAGCGCGACAGAAGGAATCGATACAGTAGAGACTCGTACCATAATTGATAGTCCCCAGACACGAGAAGGGCATTAATAGGGATCCCATTATGGAGGAAGGCTGCAGTGAGCTCCTCAATGCTACTAGCAGGATCTAAAACATCTGCAGGAGGGTCCATAGGTATGGCAGGATAGCCCTGATACTGGTGCACTACCCGCTCCTCCAGATAGTAGGCCCTGACCTATGCCCTGTAGAAGAAGACGATGCGACGGTCATTGAATAGGCGCGATGGACCGACGGCAGCCCGGCCCCAGAAAATGGAGGTGAGGTAAGGTCATAGAGGATCTTTCCAAGTCAAAAGGTGACCAATCAGTAAAAACATGTAACATAATAATAAAGGAGAGTTGTCGAAGTAAAATAAACAGAGGTGAAAAGGCCTTACCTGCTCAGGATCCATCAGATCTAGTTGGGACCTCAGGCCCATCTCGAAGTGCTTCATGCCCAAGTCGCGGCACCGGGATTGGTTCCAATTGCTCAGGAGAGGGTAGCTGTATACCTCTGAGTGGAGAAGCGGGCGCCCAACTTGAAAGTGAAGGTATCCCCATGCCTAAGGAGAGCAATGCAAAAGAAAAAATAAGTTAGTAGCATACAAAGACCATCAAAGTAAAACTGATGAAAGCGAAAGAGTTAGAGATTACCTCTAATGCCGGCCAAAAACAAACCACAGACTTGGCCTCCCTGGTAGACACTCGGGCTATGCCATACATCAATGTTGCATATCCGGCCCCACCCCATTCATACTTGTGGATATCGAGCCAGTTATCCATAATGCTCAACAATGCCAAGTTGACTCATCCACCGCTCGCGTTGGTAAAGAGGGTCTTGCCTAACAAAAGCAGAAGAGTGATGCGGGCCAGGATGATCGCCCGTGTGGGCTCAATATAAATCTCTAGATTGGGCTAGCCCAGATCTACCAACTTGCCAGTCCCATAAAGCCCAGTTAGCCAGGTCATCTTGACCTCGATGCCATGCATTTGCCCACGAGGGGGATAATCCCCTATCAATCTAATAGTGTCCTTTGTACTAGGCACAGCAAGGCTGGCTATTGGCACACCCCCTACCCTGATGTCAGTAATCATCGCCCAATCTACGGGTGTCAGTGTCATCTCAGCATAGGCCATGTGGAAGGACATGTCTATAAAAACACAAAAAAAACCCCTTTCTCTTATGCACATAAAATAAAATAAAAACTAACACAAAAAAATAATAATAATAAATAATAAATAAATAAAGATGATAAATCAATTCCTTAGAGAAAGAATAAAAGCAACCAAAAAACCAAAAAAATAAACCCCTTTTCCTTAGTTAATTTTCAAAAAAATATACAAAAACCAAAAATCATTTTCCTTAATTTTCAAAAAATATATAGAAATCAAAAATCATTTTCCTTAATTAATTTTCAAAAAATATATAGAAACCAAAAATCCCTTTTCCTAATTAATTTCCAAAAAATAAAAACCAAAATCCTTGCTTTAGTTTCAAAATAAAAACAAAACCAAAAAATAAGAATAAAAATCCCTTTCTTATATGAACAAATAAAAACAACACAAAAAGAGTATATATTAGGCATCAATAAAATCCATAAAACAACAAAAAGAGGGCATTATTCACAAAAATCATCAACACATCATCAATAAACATGTTTACAATAAAAATAAATCATTTATCATCTAAGAATACGAGATCATGATTATATTTGCATGAAAAATCATGAAACATCAAAGAAAATGGGTTTTAAATGGTTACCTTTTGGAGAAAATAGGGTCTTTGATCAAGCGCGATACGGATGATCAAACAGCACGAGCAAATGCCGACAATGAGGCACGTGTAGAGGCGATGTAAAAGAACCCTAGGGAGGCTCTGTTTTTCGGTTTAAAGAGGGGGAAGAGGATAGTTTTGAAAACACACGATGGCTGCCTGAACTCAGGCTATTTAAATTTGTTCCCCAATCAAGCTTGGCGTAACTAATAGTTGTGCTAGGCAATTTTGAGCCCTCTTTTGGCTTGGTGCAACTATTAGTTGTGCCAGCCACTTACGGGTCGGGCTTTGGGCCTGGTACGGGTCACCTGCATAACCCGGTCCCCCCTCTCTTCATTTTGATTACTCCCGATAGATGCACATGCTCCCAAACGGTATGTCGATCCTCATTTGATTTGCTCAGGAAGCCGTGCTAGAATAAAGTGGATCGAGATCAATGGGCATTCCGATCCTATACAGAAAAGCGTGAAAAAGTTTTTTTTTTTTAAAAAAACCCACATAAAAAGCTAAAAGTAATTCACATAAAATGATAGAATAATTCACATAGAATAATAGTTTTAAAAAACTAGAAAACCCCCATAAGATGATAGCTTTAAAAGATAAAAAAAATCACATAAAATGATAACTTAAAAATCTAAAAAACTCACAAAAAAGATAAAGAAAATCTCAAAAATAAATCGCATAAAATAATAGAAGTAATAAAGTGATAAAATCACATGAAATGATAACTTAAAATCTAAAAAATCACATGAAATGATAACTTAAAATTAAAAAAAATCGCATAAAATGATAACTCAAAATCTAAAAATCACATAAAAAGATAAACACAAAAAAAGGGGGTCAAAAATTTCACACATAAATTAACAAAAATGTATGTTTTGAAAAGACAGCCCGTACTCCCAAGAAGCGTTGCGACATCTATTCTCTCCGCTCGGGTAGTCATGCTAAAATTTTTTTGAGATCAATGGGTTCGCCCAAAGAACTTGAACCCTACTTCAAGTAGGGACACCTGTGACCAGTCAAATGAGGCAGTCTATGCGTCATATGATTGGACGCATAGCTACACACATGCGTGCTCCGATACAGTAAAATGTCAATATTTTATCGGCAACGTAGCTATGCTATATTAATATCCTAAGTCTAAGGTTCGCCTTAGGTTTTTAGATCCTACTTCGAAGTAGGAGCAACGGTGTCAATCCCAATCAAACGGTCAATGTTTCGATCGAGTCGACTCCACTGCTAAATCTTTATGATAAGTGCTCAGTCTTTGGATTCATAGGAACATGAGTGTCTAACTTCGGATTCAGCACGAACTATTTTCGGAGGTGTGGACTCTTGGTCTACGCAGTCTGAGCATGCGCCCTATGGGGTTTGAGGTCCGGGTAACTCCGTTATGGAAAGGTCAATTATTGGTTGAGACCTACCTTTTAAAAATGAAACTACATATCAATCAACTATGTGTAAACATGCATGCAGAAGGGTTCACTATTAGCGGATTCCCTGTGATACTTATTATTGTGTGGTGGAAACAAATTTAAAAATAAAGTAAAATAAAAGAATGGATTCAACACAACTAAGGTAATCCTAGACCTACAAGATACAAGGCCAATTGTAGAAAGTTTTGATAAGTAAGAGTTTGTCCCACAGAGAAATTGATCTAAAACCCAGAATGGGCTATGATAGTAGGCATTCAGATCTGGCTACAGATCTGACAATCCTAAAGAAAGGGGGTTCTACACTAAATTAATCCTAATAACAGAGAAATAAAATGTAGCCCTATCCTAAAGAAAGGGTTAAGAAGAAGATGGAGATGGTGTGTGCCAAAATAAAATATAAAAAAGGGTGGGAAGTAAGCAGGTTAAGTTTGGAGTTAAAACAGTAATGTAACTCAGATTTAGTTTGTCCCTAGAGTGCTCCTTACTGAGATGCTATCAAAAGCCCCAATAAGGTAGAAGTATCCAACTTAACCTAAGCCATTTGGGGTGCTCTTAAGGCTATAGGTTGTCCACTCAAATGATCACAGCCTATCTTATAGAGTCTGTCAAATCCCATTGATCAAGCCAGAAGTTGCTAATCTAATTTAGAGGAGTGGACTGATCATTTTCCCAACCACTAGACTAGATCAGGCCATGAACACTATTGCAACACTATGTAATGCCAGTAGTACAAGCTCCCTAGATCTGTGCATAGATCTAGCTGACATCTATAGGTATTCTAACCCATAAAATCCTAAGTGCTTTGCTAAGGCCAACGGCTCACTGGTGCCCACAAAAAGGACCATGTAACTGGTTTAATAAGGCTTCAAATTCAGCTGGTCATTGCTACAAAAGGCCTGTAATGACTCAGCCTCAAGCTACAACTACTACAGAGAAATCAGATCTAACATCTGATATCGGTTAGGTAAAATAAAGGGGAGCCAGTTCTTGTACAAAACCTCCTCACAAGGCTCTAGAAGCTCATGTGCAGGGAAAAAGAATCCTTCTCAAACATGTGGCTGGACACCACCTTAGGGCTATAATCTGTCCACTCAAATAGTCACAGCGTATCCCATTGGTCTGTCCATACCACAGAGGTCTGAGAAAGAGCATGTAAACGGTTGCAACTACCATGGTCCAAAGTCCTCCGAGCTCCCCATATCTCACTACAGATTCAGCATCACTTGCTATGGGGCTATCAAACTAATGGAAATCAGATGGTAAATAATAGATCTACTGGAAACTGAATGGGCTAGTCCCAAATACATGGATCCTATAGACATCTAAGGGAACCATAAGATATTTAGATTCAATTAGTCATTAAAACAACAATCCAATAATAAAAGCAAACCTTACAATAAACTACCTCCACGCTGCAGCTTGTATACAACTGCTCATCAAAGATCCCAATGTATATAAAACCTACTATAAAACTAAAATAGAACTAAGCCTAACTACTTACAAGGGGATTAGCCAGCAAATGTTGGGCTAAGAGAGAAGAAAAATAAGAAAAAGAGATGATCAAACCCTAACCCTAACCCTAGCCTACTGGAACTCTCAGCCGACTGAGGATGAAGGAAGGATTGATGATTAAAACTAAACTCTAAGTGTAGCTTATATACTCTATCCATGTGCCCTTGGTTCTGAAGGGACTAAACCTTGTTTTTCTAGCAGACATGGCACTGTTATGACCCTTGAGTGCCTTGAGATGTGCACCTCGAGATCTACACCTCAGGAAATGTGCCCTAGCCTTTAGAAATTCCTAAAAGGGCCTTCTATTAAAATTGAGAAGTGGAGAAACAGTGCTTTGCGGGGCTGGCATATGCATTAATTCATTTGCACAGTTGCAGGGCCCTGACGGAGTAGCCTTTGTCTAGTGGGAAGTGCTCACTCGCGCAACAAACCTTTAGTTAATTGCGTAGTTCCTTTATGCTGTAAAGTTATCGTAGAGATGATCTGGAGTACTGAGACTTATCATGCAGTAGAGCTTCAGAAGTTCTCTCTCTCTCTTGCTGAGTACTCGCACAGTTTTGTTCCTGCGCTCATGTAGTAACTGGTAAGGCTTTAGAGTGTGCGAGATCTGTGCGAGAAGAATTTTGGGCATCTCTCTCTTCTTTGGTCACGCAAGAACTCTGCAAGGTACATTTTTTTCAGTATACATATAGACTAGCTAAGTTCTGCGCATGACTGTTTTAAGGCTTGATCTTCGCACGAACTTCGTGATGGCAATTTATGAGGATTGTAAATCGTGAGATCTTCGCGATGTCTTTACAGCTTTGCTCTTGACTGTGGGCCTCATCTGCGTGAGAGCATCTTCCATTGCATCCTTAGCTTCGCGAGGAAGCTCCTCAACTCTACGAGATCTGTCTTTTGATACTCTGATGCACTGCACTTGCTACTGTTACAGTCTTCTCCATTCTCAGCTAACCTCATCCATCTGCTAGACTTTGGTCAATGATGACCAGCAAGTAAGTCACCATGGTGAGGACTACCAAGGTGTTCCCTTAGGCTTTGGCTCAGCTGTCATCTTGGCATGTATTCTCTCTCTTCTTTGGATAAAAAAGCAGAGATTTTATATTATGCTATTAGATTATTGCTAACTACAAAACACACTTAACAAATGATTATTAGTTCGCTTCAAGGTTTATCAAAGGCTAGGTTAAGAGGTGAAAAGTGGTACTTTTCAGTGAATAATACACCCCCAAACCTAATCTTTGCTAGTCCTTAAACAAAGGAAAATTTAAAACAACTATTCTAAGAATTTAAATGCCACTTTCGTAGGGAGCATGGATACATTTAGTACATGTACCAAGTCTTTTAAACCCCTAGGTGATCCCTAGTGGAGGAGTGAAGTCTCCTAAGAGTTTTTAGTGAAGATACCCACAAACTTCTAAATAAAACAGTTAACAAAAGTGTAAAATTATCAAGTTAGCTGTCAAGAAACAAAGCATTAGCTCACCTTTGATTCAACAAAAAAAAAATATGAGGAATTTGAACATATGATATGCACAAACATTTAATCATCACAACTTCTACATAGATGCACATCATTTCTAATTAGCTTACAGCAGGGAAAAACATCACATGTAGGTTAGTACTGACCTCATCATTAATTCAAAAATTAGGTTATAGGTCATGCCCAATACATTCAACATCAGACCCAATGCTTACCAGGGCATACTTCTCACAAGGAACTTTGAGGGTTTCTATTTTCTCTCAAGCTCAAGAGCAGCTACAGGCCCCAAATGGGTCTATAAGCATGAGCATAGGCATAGCATCTAACTTCTAGCATCATTGGCTAATCCTTGTCATAGATTGGACAACTCTTTGTCTCTGCATGACAACTCATTCATCTTTGGATCACAGGGTCTTTTGACTGGGTTGTAATGTGTCTTATGGGATAGGTTATAAAGAATGAAAGGTTGAAAAGGGATCCAAAATTGGGAAGTCAGTAGGTGAAGGAGGTGATTCATGACTTCACCTTCTTTAATTCAACACCTTTCATTTTTTTTAAAAATTCTTTAGACTTGAAGTGGCCAGCTTCTCCTCTTATTTTTGATTTTTCAATGAACTATTCCTCTTGACTCCTCTTTTATTCCTCTTCATTATTGTTTTTCTTTTTTTGGACGCATTTTTCTTTTTATTTATATTTTTTATTTTTCTGACTTGCCACCTCTCTCCTCAGCTGCTACACTACTAAGCTTTTGGTCTCTTTTCTCTATTCACCCAATGTTGATCTTATCTTGTCCATCTTCAGCTCCTTCTCCTTTACCTTCTGAGTTCTCAGAGTGAGGGTAGGTTTGAATCAGGTCCATAGGTTCAGGTACAAGTACTCAAGTATATTTTGAAAAAAATTTGAAATTAAGGCTCAAAAGGTGTGTGCACAAGGGCAGTTGATTAGGGTTTGTCTGTTCGAGCTTAAACTGTCCAAGAGAAGGCCTTGATCCTTTCCTAGGTGTCATGAGTGCTGTCAGTTGTTTCAACTTGGAGGTGTCTAACTTCTACTGAGGGTATTGACTCAGCCAGTCCTTAGAGCTAGAAAAATTACCTCAGTCACTCCTCAAAGAAAGGAAAAAATTTTGTAGGTCCAAATCTCACTAGTTATGGTCTTCCATTGAACTGTTGGGCACGTCCTTACCTTTTTCTCTCCTTAGTGATTTACTAAGTACTGATACAAGTGAGTTTTCTTGGTGTTCACATAATGGAAATGCTAAAATTTAAAAGCTTATAGTGCCTAAAGGTCTGCAAAATTTTTAAATTTCTCAATTTTTTATGATTCTTAAGTGAACATGGCTCCATTTCTTTCTTACTCACTTGATTCTGCTGGACTTAGGTTAACTGCTTCAATGGTAGATCTTGCCACACCCCCAAACCTATGAGGAGCAGTGTCCTCAATGATTCAAAGTTCGATGTGGATGTGTAGCACGCTTAAAACTAAGGTATTAAAAGAAAATGACATAGCATAAAAAGAAAACACACAACACAAAACAAACAGACAAACAAACACACAGAAATAAAGATAGTGAATAAAACAAAATATCAGGAAAAGACATTTCATTATAAGTACAAAACAAAAAGTTTACAAAGAGATTCACAAAAAATTATAAACCTAAGAACAATCTAGACACACAACGACAAAACATCTTGTCAAAAGCAAAATGGTTGTTCCTCCTGGCTCAGGGATATCCTCAACTTGCTGCATGTGGAAGAGGAACTGCATGCCAGGAGAAGGGAGAGGAACGGGGATCAGGGAGATGGATGCTGAGCATGTGGTGGGGGGATTGAAGAGGATGGGGGGGAGATGCAGGTGGTTCGGTCTTTTGCTTCTTCTTCTTTTGCTTATTCTTTTTCTTCTCCTCTTTGGCCAGGATCCTCTGCACCTCCTCGTATTCGTCCCAGAGGAATTGTAGTGGGTTCGACTCTTTAGGTGGGGGCGGGTCTAACCACATTCGATAGAATTTGTTCGGAAGATTAGTGGGTTTGTCATTTGCCATTGTTGTGAGAAGGGAAGAACTGCTAAGGTTAGAGGAGACAGAATGTGAAGAAGATGAACTGCCCTTGTATTTAAAGTACTTGGATGGTGGAATATGAATCGGCAGTTTAAATATCGTCTCCTTCCAAGCTCAATTGCCAAAAAGAAATTTAAGAAGGTTAGTTGGCAATGAATTGTGATTATTATGGAAAATGGTAAATCGCACAATTTATTATGGGGAATGGGGGCACGTAGTAAATGTTGGTTTATTTTTGGCATTAGGAGTTAAGGCAAAGAGATGGAAAATCGGAGAAATTTATTGGGTTTAAAAAGGACCAATCTTGTGCTTCGCGCAGTTGTACATAGGTGCTCGCGGAGTAGAATTGTCGCGTAGTTGGCAATTAATTCCATGAGAAGGACAATTGTGCAAAAGAGCATAACTCCATGAGTACAGAATCAGAAGTTTTGTGTGCCTCGCAAAGTTACTTCGCGGGGTTGATGTTAGGACTAAGCGCGCGATGCAGTTTCGCATTTCTCAGGCGACTTAACTGGTGATCTCCGCGGAGAACAACCATTTTGGAATTTCAGGGCCTCGCGCACTAGAATCTTATGAATTTAGCTCTTCGCACCCTCATGACTCTGTGAGAAGGCTTGAAATGGTTCACGATTGTGAAAATTTTGCCATTAAATCCCGCGAGAAAGCAATACTTAACCCCTTTTCTCAATTTACGCCCTGGCCTGTGCATGTACAGAGTCAGACACCCATTCAGTGATCGTCAGCATCAACTTGTATACCAGCACATACATAACAAAAATTCAAAATGATAATAATTCTCCATGAAAGCAAACTCTAAACATTTGTAGTGCCAATACTTCAATCACACAACAACAATAAGCATCAATCTCCCAAGCTAACGACAAAAATGATAAAGTACTCAAAATAGAACAAACAAACAGATGAAAACAAATAAGCAAATCTCCATAATAAAAACATTAAATGACAGGTTCCTAATCAAACAATAACACAAAAAATTTTGAATAGATATGACACACATAATACAAAGCTGATAATCACTAAGCAATGGGAGATTCATGTAGGTGAATAGTCTGAGAAAGCTCCACTAGTTGTTCTATACAAATCTTAAGCCTCTAACCATTTACTTTCATGATCTGCCCTGACATTGGATCCAGGATTTCCACAGCACCAGATGGGGAGACATTGATGACAGTGTAAGGTCCATCCCATCTGAATTTCAACTTCCCTGGAAAAAATTTAAGTCTAGAGTTGAAAAGCCAAACCTTAGTGCCAGCATTAAAGTCCTTCCTTAATAGCTTCTTGTCAAAGAATGGTTTTGATCTCTCGTTATACATTCTGACATTTACATAGGCTTCCAGCCTCAGTTCATCAAGTTTGTCATTTGTAACTTCCTGTGAGGACCAACAGAAGTTAGGTCTAAATTCATTGCTTTGATAGCCCAATAGGCTCTGTGCTCTAACTCTCCTGGTAAGTGGCAGGCCTTGCCATACACCAGCCCTAATGGGGACATGCTAATAGGAGTCTTATAGGCAGTCCTATAAGCCCACAAAGCATCATTCAGTTTTTATGCCCAATCCTTCCTATCAGCCCTCACAGTCTTCTTAAGAATATGCTTAATCTCCCTATTGAAAATTTCAACTTGCCCATTGGCCTGTGGGTGGTAGGGAGTTGCAATTCTGTGTGTAACAAAATATTTTTTAAGTAGGTTCTCAAAAGGCCTGTTATAGAAATGGCTCCCCCCGTCACTGATGATAGCTCTGGGGATGCCAAATCGTGAGAAGATATTGTCCTTTAAGAAGTTAAGGGCAACTCTGTGGTCATTGGTCCTTGTGGTAATCGTTTCCACCCATTTGGACACATAGTCCACTTCCACAAGTATGAAGTTAAATTCCATAGATAAAGGAAAGGGGCCCATAAAATCAATGCCCCAAATGTCAAAAAGTTCTACAACTAGGATGGGCTGCAATGGCGTAGAGTCTCTCTTGGAAATTCCTCTCATCTTATGACATCTCTCACAGGCCTTGCAATGTAAGTATGCATCTCTGAACAAAGAAGGCCAAAACAAATCACATTGGAGCAATTTTGCTGCAATTTTTCTGTGGAAGTCACTTTCAGGCACACATCTCTTAATGACCTGATCTACACAATGCTTGTAAAGATATGGATCCTCCCACAGAAAATGTCTAACCTGAGAGAAGAACAGGTCTTTGTCTATCTTAGACCAGTGTGGAGGGATCCTACCAGCAGCAAGAAAATTGACAATGTGTGCAAACCAGGACACACTAGATTGCAAAGCAAAAAGCTGCTCATCAGGGAACAACTCATTAACAGGTGTTGCTGCACATTCATCTAGAATAATCCTAGAGAGGTGGTAAGCCACCACATTCTCAACTCCCTTCTTGTCTTTTATCTCCAGATCAAACTCCTGTAGAGGAGGATCCATCTGATCAACCTAGGCTTTACATCCTTCTTAGCTAGAATGTATTTCAGGGCTGAGTGATATGTAAAAACTACAATCTTAGACCTCAACAAGTAGGGTCTAAACTTGTCCACTGCAAACACTACTGGAAGTAGCTCTACTTAGTTGTGGTGTAGTTAAGCTGAGCTTTAACTAGTATTCTGCTGGCATAATAGATCACTGCAGGCAGCTTATCTTTCCTCTATCCTAGGACAACACCTATGGCTAAGTTTGATGCATTACACATCAGCTCGAAGGGGAGTGAGTAATCTGGGGCCTGGATTACAGGGGCAGTAGTAAGACACTTTTTCAAAGCCTCAAAGGCCTCAAGGCATTCAACAGAAAATTCAAATGACACATCCTGGTAGAGCTGGTGGCACAATGGTTTGGCAATCTTGCTGAAGTCCTTGATGAACCTCCTGTAAAATCCAGCATGTCCTAAAAATGATATGATCTGTTTGACAGTCTTGGGTGGGGGCAGATGGGAGATCACATCTACTTTAGACTTGTCCACCTCAATTCCTTTGTGAGAGATCATATGGCCTAGTACAATACCTTGTGTCACCATAAAGGGACTCTTTTCCTAGCTTAGGACCAAGTTGGCCTCATCACATCTTTGTAAAACTTTTTTAAGGTGACTTAGACACTGGCTAAAGTTGTCCCCATACACTGAGAAATCATCCATAAAGATTTCTAGGAATTTGTCAATCATATTAGAAAAAAATTACGTACATGCACCTCTGAAAAGTGGCTGGGGAATTACACAACTCAAAAGACATCATTCTGTAAGCAAAAGTGCCAAAGGGACATGTAAAAGTAGTTTTCTCTTGATTTTGAGGATCCACAAGGATTTGGTTATATCCTGAATATCCGTCAAGAAAATAGTAGTATGCCTTCCCAACCAACTTGTCTAGAATTTGGTCAATAAAAGGGAGAGGGAAGTGGTCCTTTTTTATTTTAGAGTTGAGCTTCCTATAATCAATACACACTCTCCAGCCAGTGGTCTCTTTGGCTAGCATCAACTCCTCAGAATCAGAAGTAACAGCTATAATGCCTGACTTTTTAGGTACCACCTGGATAGGTGACACTCATTCAAAATTCAAAATGGGGTAGATCACCCCTGCATCCAACAATTTTACTATTTCCTTGAGGACCACCTCCTGCATGTGAGGATTTAATTTCTTCTACATCTCCCTTGAGGGTTTTGCACCCTCATTCATGTGAATCCTGTGCATGCAAACTAAGGCACCAATGCCTCCAAGGTCAGCTATTGTCCACCCAATTGATTTCTTGTGCTTCTTAAGAATATTCAGTAATTCCTTCTCCTGTCACTAGTAAGAGAGGAGGAGATAATCACGAGAAGCCTGTTGTCCTGCCCCAAGAAGGCATAATTCAATATGGTAGGGAGCTATTTCAGCTTCAGCTCAGGGGGACTATCAATTGAAGGCAACAAAGGTGCCTTAGTAGTTTGAGGAAGGGGCAGAAATGTGTGTTTCCAATTGAAATGCTGCACTAGGCCCATAGAAGACTCAGTGTCTGTGCTGTCTTCTGTCATTGGGAATTTGGCCCTCCTTCACAACTAGACTCCAAACACTTTCCAGGCTTTCAGTCAGATTATCCCAATCCAGCAGATTGGATAATTCTCCTTCTACCATGCCATCTAGTGCATCTACTGCACAACAATCCTCAATGTCACTCTGAGACACTATAGCAGCATCGTATATATTTAAATGGGCCTTCATATTCCCAAAGGTAACCTCTATTACCCCTGACCTACATTGTATGCAAGCATTTGCAATAGCCAGGAATGGCCTGCCAAGGATAACAGGAATTGTGGTTTTACTTTTGTAAGGGTCCATGTCTAAAATAAGAAAATCAGCTGGATAATAGAATTTGTCCACCCCCACCAACACATCCTCTACCACACCCATAGGCCTCCTCTCAGACTTGTCAGCCAGTTGGAGCACAGCTAAGGTAGGTTTAAGCTCCCCCAAACCTAGCTCCTCATACACTGAATAGGGGAGTAAGTTCACACTGGCCACTAAGTCCAAAAGGGCTTTTCCAATGGTGTGGTTTCCGATTATGCAGGAGATAGTAGGTACCCCTAGGTCTTGTAATTTTTCTCGTGTGGCAATGGATAGGACTGACTCAACATGCTCAATACCAAAAACTCTTTTAGACAACTGTACCCTTGCTTTCCTCTTTTCGGTGCAGAGGTCCTTTAAAAACTTAGCATAGGCAGGGACTTATTTTATGGCATCAAGCAAAGGAAAATTGATTCTAACCTGCTTGAAAGTCTCCAACATTTCCTCCATCTGAGCATTCCCATTATCAAGAGGGGATGGGCCAGCTAGAGCTTGAGGAAATGGCAGCTGTGGCACTGCTGGTGCCATTGCTGCATGCCTATTGACCTTGTGATCATATTTTTGTCTCTTTCATTTATCTTTATATATTTTTTATGTTGGGGCTCAGCATCAACCCCATTATTTTGCCCTTACTGATTCACAACAGGGGATACAATCCTTGGCTCTTTAACAGTAATACTCCTTTCATTTTCATTTTCATTTTCCGCGACCTCTTCTGTTATCTTGCCCACCAGATTATCAACCACTCTCCCACTCCTAAGGGTAGTAATAGCATTGACATCCTTATTGGTAGAGGGTGCTTCTTCAATCATATACTGTCCTTTGGGGTTGGTCAAGGCCTGACCAAGTAATTTATCCTTCTCTCTTTTATTGAAGGCATTGTAGATTTGACCAAGCATTGTACACATTTAAATAGGACTTCATGTTTCCAAAGGTAACCTCCATTACCCCTGACCTGCATTGTATGCAAGAATTTGCAGTAGCCTGGAATGGCCTGCCAAGGATAACAGGAATGGGGGTTTTGCTTTTGCAAGAGTCTATGTTTAAAATAAGAAAATCAGCTGGATAATAGATTTTGTCCACCCCCACCAAGACATCCTCTACCACACCCACAAGCCTCCTCTCAGACCTGTCAGCCAGTTGGAGCAAACTGAGGTAGATTTAAACTCCCCCAAACCTAGCTCCTCATACACTGAATAGGGGAGTAAGTTCACACTGTCCCCTAACTCCAAAAGGGCTTTTTTAATGGTGTGGTTTTCGATTACGCAGGGGATAGTAGGTACCCCTGAGTCTTGTAATTTTTTTGGTGTGGCAATAGATAGGGCTGACTTAACATGCTCAACAGTAAAAACTCTTTCAGACAACTGCACCCTTGCTTTCCTCTTTTGGGTGCAGAGGTCCTTTAAAAACTTAGTATAGGCAGGGGCTTATTTTATGACATAAAGCAAAGGCAAATTGATTCTAACCTGCTTGAAAGTCTCTAACATTTTCTCCATCTGAGCATTCCCTTTATCAAGAGGGGATGGGCCAGCTAGAGCTTAAGGAAATGGCAGATGTGGCACTATTGGTGCCGCTGCTGCATGCCTATTGACCTCGTGATCATATTTTTGTCTTTTTCTTTTATCTTCATTTATTTCTTTATATTGGGGCTCAGCATCAGCCCTATTATTTTGCCCTTGTTGATCCACAGCAGAGGGTACAATCCTTGGATCTTTGACACTAACATTCCTTTCATTTTCATCTTTATTTTCCGCGACCTCTTCTATTACCTTACCCACCAGATTATCAACTACTCTCCCACTCCTAAGGGTAGTGATAACATTGACATCCTTATTGGTAGAGGGTGCTTCTTCAATCATATACTGCCCTTTGGGGTTGGTCAAGGGCTGACCAAGCAATTTACCTTTCCCTCTTTTGTTCAAGACATTCTAGATTTGACTAATCTGGTCTTCAATTTTCTCAATGCTTTGCCCATGGGAGTTAACACTCTATACCAAGCTCCCCAAGTTTTGCATTAAAGCCAACATCTGCTCTTAAAATAAAGAGGATCTGGGCTGTTGTGAGGGTAGGGCCAACTGGTTGGACAGTGGGGCAGGTAACAGAAAATTTTACCTTGGTGGGTACCCTTGATTAAACTGGTGTTGGGGTATGTAAGGGGCTACCATTTGCTGCTGCTGGGATTGAGGATATGAATCTTGTCTCTACCTCAAATTTGGGTGGTTCCTCCCAGAATACCCAGCAGGCTGCTACCCAAAAGTTTATGCAGCATTGGCATGTTCCATAATAAAATCTGGAAACTGGATGACAGATGGACAATCATGAATAGAATGTGTGGGAGATTGGCATATCAGACATGCTTCCTCCACCTGTCCAACCACCCGGGGCTGCATCACATTCATTAGTTTATCAAATTTCAAGCTCAGGTTGTCTGCCTTCCTCTCCAAATCACCTTGCACCTTCACTTCATATATTCCACCTCTAGGGGTGGCCTCTTTTACCATCTTAGCTGGGGTCTGGTTATCATTGCGTGACAGAGACTCCTGCTGTATGGAATTTTCCCCTATTATATCAAACAACTCCCAAGCTTCCTCCGCTCTCTTCTGGAGGTAACTACCACCATAGGAAGCATTCACCATATCCCTGCTTTTGGAATTAATTCCTTGATAAAATACTTGGACAAGCAGCCACAATAGAATTTGGTGGTGGGAGCATTATTTGAACATCTCCTAAAATCTTTTCCAAGCTTCATAAAAATCCTCAGTTGAGGACTGAGTGAATGATAAAATATTTGTCCTCATCGGGCTGGTTTTGTTCATGGGAAAGAATTTGACCAGGAATTTGGTTTGAAGGTCACTCCATGACTGTATGTTGTTGGCTGGGAGCTTTGATAGCCATGTGCTGGCTTTGTCCTTTAGTGAGAAAGGAAAAAGCCTAAGTTTGGTGACCTTAGGTCCCAAGCCAACAATATTGAAGGTAGTGTAAAGTGCTAAAAATTGGTCTATATGCTTGTAGGGATCTTCTTTACTAAGCCCATGAAATGAAGGTAGCATATTGATGGTGGAGGATTTAATCTCATAATTTCCTTCAACAGAGGGGAATTGAATGCAGAAGGGAGAGGTGTACTCCCCAGGTGCATTGCACTCCTTTAATGTTCTCTGCCTCTCAGCCATGATAGCTGATTCAGTTTCAATAGCAGGGCTCTGTGGGATGCGTGTAGGTCTAAGGATCCTTTCAACCTCTAGATTTGGAGGTTCTAGCTCCGGGTTTAAAGACCTTCTACCATGCATATACTTACACCCACAATAAGTACAGAAAATACTCACAAACACACACAAAGAATATTTAAAAAAAAAATTAACAACTACACAAATTTACACTAAACAAATAACAGGGAAGTAAACATAAATGGATTGAGATTTAGGAGAAAGGAAGTGCAAACAGAGCTCGCTTCACTCTAATTGTAGCTCTAGCTTTTCCCTTCGTCTGTTGTCCATTTTTGTAAAATTCCATAAAGAATGAGTACTACTTTTATTCTAGTTTAGGTACAGCTATAAAGAAATTTAAAATCTAAATTACAGTACAACTCAGGTCTACTAAAAAGACCAATATCCCCGGCAGCAGTGCCAAAATCTTGTTAGCGGATTCCCTGTGGTGCTTATTGTTGTGTGGTGGAAACAAATTTAAAAACAAAGTAAAATGAAAGAATGGATTTAGCACAACTAAGGTAATCCTAGACCTACAAGATACAATGTCTATTATAGTAAGTTTTGATAAGTAAAAGTTTGTCCCATAGAGAAATTGATCTAGAACCTAGAATGGGCTATAATAGTAGGCCTTCAGATCTGGCTATAGATCTGACAATCCTAAAGAAAGGGAGTAGGGTGTCACAACTACACTAAATTAATCCTAACAATAGAGAAATAAAATATAGCCCTATCCAAAAGAAAGGGTTAAGAAGAAGATGGTGATGGTGTGTGCTAAAATAAAATATAAAAAATGGTGAGAAGTAAGCTGGTTAAGTATAGAGTTAAAGCAGTAATGTAACTAAGATTTAGTCTGTCTCTGCAGTGCTCCTTGCAAAGACACTATCAAAAGCCTCAACAAGGTAAAAGTATCCAACTTAACCCATGCCATTTGGGGTGCTCTTAAGGCTATAGGATGTCCACTCAAATGGTCACAGCCTATCCTATAAAGTCTGTCAAATCCCATTGATCAAGCGAAAAGCTGCTAATCTAATCTAGAGGAGTGGACTGATCATTTCTCCCATGACTAGACCAGATCAGGCCATGAACACTATTGCAGCACTATGTAATGCCAGTGCTATAAGCTCCCCAGATCTACGCATAGATCTGACTGATATCTATAGGTATTCCAACCCATAAAATCCTAAGTGCTTTGTCAAGGCCAATGGCTCACTGGTGCCCGCAAAATGGATCATGTAATAGGTTGAATAAGGCTATAAATTCAGCTGGCCATTGTTACAAAAGGCCTGCAATGACTCAGCCTCAAGCTGCAACTACTACAGAGAAATCAGATCTAACATCTAATATTGGTTAGGTAAAACAAAGGGGAGCTAGTTCCTATATAAAACCTCCTCACAAGGCTCTAGAAGCTCATGTGCAGGGGAGAAGAATCCTTCCCAAACATGTGGCTGGACACCACCTTAGGGCTATATTCTGTCCACTCAAATAGTCACAGGGTATCCCATTGCCTTGTCCATACCACAGAGGTCTAAGAAAGAACATGTAAATTACTATAACTACCATGGTTCACAAGCCTTCGAGCTCTCAGATCTCACTACAGATCCAACATTGCTTTCCATGGGGCTATCAAACCAAGGGAAATCAGATGGTAAATAATAGATCTACTGGAAACTGAATGGGCTAGTCCCAAATACATGGATCCTATAGACATCTAAAAGAACCATAAGATCTTTAGATTCAATTAGTCATTAAAATAATAATCCATTAATAAAAGCAAACCTTACAATGAACTGCCTCCAGGCAGTAGCCTGTACACAACTACTCATCAAAGATCCCAATGTATACAAAACCTATTACAAAACTAAAATAGAACTGAGCCTAACTACTTATAAGGGGATTAGTCAGCAAATGCTAGGACAAGAGATAAGAAAAATTTGAAAAAGAGATGATCAAACCCTAACCCTAACCCTAGCCTGCTAGAACTCTCAACCGATAAAGGATGAAGGAAGGATTGATGATTAAAACTAAACTCTAAGTGTAGCTTATGTACTCTATCCATGCAGCCGTGGTTCTGAAGGGATTAACCCTAGTTTTTCCAACAGACGTGACACTGTTATGACCATTGAGTGCCTTGAGATGTGCACCTTGAGATCTGTGCCTCAAGAAGTGTGCCCTAGCCTTGGGAAATTCTCAAAAGGTCCTATTAAAACTGAGAAGTGGGGAAACCGTGCTTCGCAGGGCTGGCATATGCATTATTTCATCGCATAGCTGGAAAGCCCTCGCAGAGTAGCCTTTGGTTGGTGGGAAGTGCTCACTCGCGCAGTAAACCTTCAGTTAATCGCGCAGTTCCTTTATGTTGCAAAGCTATCGCGGAGATGATCTGGAGTGCCTAGATTTCTCACGTAGTAGAGCTTCAGAAGTTCTCTCTCTCTTACTGAGTACTCGCGCAGTTATATTCCTGCGCTCGCATAGTAACTGGTAAGGCTTCAGAGTGCACGAGATCTGCATAAGGAGAATTCTGGGCGTCTCTCTCTTCTTTGGCCATGCAAGAACTCTGCAAGGTATATTTTATTCAGTATACATATAGACTCGCTAAGTTTTACGCATGGCTGCTTTAAGGCTTGATCTTCGCGCGAACTTCGCGATGGCAAATTCTGAGGATTGTAAACTGCGAGATCTTCGTGATGTCTTTACAGCTCTCCTCTTGACTGAGTGCACCATTTGCGCGAGGGAATCTTCCATTGCATCCTAGCTTAGCGAGGAAGCTCCTCAACTCTGCGAGATCTATCTTTTGATAATCTGATACATTACACTTGCTGCTGTTGCAGCCTTCTCCATTCTCAGCTAACCTCATCCATCTCCTAGACTTTGGTCAATGATGACTAGTAAGTAAGTCACCATGGTGAGCACTACCAAGGTGTTCTCCTAGGCTTTGGCTTAGCTGTCATCCTTGCATGTATTCTCTCTTTTTTTGACCAAAAAGTAGGGATTTTGTATTAAGCTGCATAGATTATTGCTAACTACAAAACGCACTTAACAAATAATTATTAGCCTGCTTCAAGGTCTATCAAAGGCTAGGTTAAGAGGTGAAAAGTGGTACTTTTCAGTGAATAACATTCACTTTCCTTATTTTCGCAGGCTTAAAACCTGTAGTGGCACGGTATCCCTGTAAAGTGTACGCTAGGCATCTAGGTATTCGCAAGATGGTCATTTGTTCTCATAAATTATACCTGAACGGGATCTGGGTTGAGAATTCCATCACCTTTGCTGCTTATTGCCCTTAATGGGTGCATGTTTATGCATAGTTAAATGATTTATAAGATCATTATTGGCTGAGACCAGGATTGGATGTCCCCTTCGGTGGGCACCCAATTTTAGCCGAATCTGGTTGGTACTATTTGAGGTTGGATGCTCTAGGTGATGATGGTTCAGGGCACATTATCAAAAATAGCACCTACTCCCAAAAAGCATTGCGACATCTATTCACTCCGCTCGGGTAGTCGTGCTAAATAAACTTTGGGATCAATGGGTTCGCCCAAAGACCTCAAACCTTACTTCAAGTAGGGACACCCGTGACCAATTAGATGAGGCGATCAATGCCTCATATAATTGAACATAAACTGTGGAGCCTTGCGTACTTGCTTTGTACCTATCTTTGAATGTGGGTCGATCACACTCCTTACTTACGAAGTTGTTGTATTCAGAATGAATCTTGAACATTAAACTCCTTCAAATCATCTCAAGCAGTGACCATTTTTCCTAGCTATTAAGCTTTCTCAACTCATTTTCTACCTCGGTTCTGCCCAGTAATGTCGCTAAATGCTTAAAGACCGATTACCTTGAGAAATGACCATTTTTCCTGACATACAGGGCTTTTATTTTCTCACCATGTTACTCATCTGATGTTTGAAGTTCGTTCTGAATATAACAGACCCATCAGTAATGCCTTGGGCCTCTTCGGATGTCTCTTTTCTTTGGCATTTAATCATTAGTGATCGGATATCAAAGAGGGGCATCTGTAGACACCCAAATTTGGCCCAAGGCCCGATCGAGACACATTTCGAGAGAGGTGCATCTCTAAGCTTTTGATGGCATATATAGAACCCTTAGGAATATTTTTGAAGCCTCAGGAGCCATTCCACCCTTAGGAATCACCCTAGATCCCTTAGGAAGCTTCCCGAACCCTTAGAAACCCATCCTGACCCTTAGAATCCATTTCAGACCTAAACCTAGCTTTCCTGAGTAATTGATGAAGAGTGGTGCACCGGGACTAGTTGTGACCTTCTACTGTGATCAAATCTCATACCATTGAAAAGTAGAAGTCCTCAGCTTTCTAACAAGCTAAGAATCACCCCAATCCGAGCTGTGTAAGCGAAGATATCACGCTTCGAAGAGCAGGGGCATAATTTTAATATTGTGAAGTCCTCCCTAGGGTTTTTGCACAAGTAATACTTGCGCCAAGCCATTTCTCCCCAAAAATGGCTTGGCACAACCAATAGTTGCACTAGTTATAAGGTGAACCCCACCCCGCAGGCAGCCAACTTCCAGACACTGTGCATTACTATTTTACTGTACATATGCTTAGCGCAACTAATAGTTGCACCAGTTATATGGTGAACCCCACCCCGTAGGCAGCCAACTTCCAAACACTGTGCATTACTATTTTACTGCACATATGCTTAGTGCAACTAATAGTTATGCTACGCATATGAATAGTAACCCTAGTTCTTTGCCTCAAATTTTGAGATTGGGGTTTACTTTGTCGACCATCCTGACCTTTGGAGTGTGTTTTGCTAGTTCTGTTGCACCCATTTACTATCTATGTGCAACCCCTTAAGTGGTTTAAAGCCCCACCCTATCATCCACCATTGGAGCAACTCTTTACACTGTTCAAGGCTCTCAAAACCTTAGGAAACCTTATATTTCCCATTACCTAATTGCTAAACCTAATTAGCCTCTAAGCACCCTCCTAACCTCTCTTTTTCCTATAAATAGGGAGGCACCCCTCCCTTTAGAAAGGCTTGAAAAATTTTGCATTGAAGAGATTAAGGAATCCCTTCTATCTCTCTCTAGTGCACCATTCCCATACAAATTCCAAAACTTCAAAAACTCCTTTAGACCTTAGCATTTCACCAAAAGGCTCTAGGTTAAGTGTGTGTTACCACTTAGCTATCAAGCCTTAGGAGTTAGAACCTCATTTCTCACCATACAAGCCTTCAAAAGCTCATCGAAGGAAGCTAACGCAAGGCTCCACGGTGGTGCAACAAGGGCCTGAGATCTCCGGCTCTCCCCTCTATTCCTCTACCTTCTCGGTTCTCCTTCTATCCCCCCATTTGTGCTATTACGCCGTCAAATTTTCGGTAGGAACGGAGGGGCACAAATGGGATTTTAAGATCCTTTGGGTAAGAGGAACCCTTTTTCTTTTCTTTTATATCATTTTCTTTTTGGCCATAAGTAGAGACCACATTAAGCGGGTTGATTGGGTGCCTAACACCTTCCCAATCGATAACTGAAGCCCCTACCTAAGAGCCTTTGGCGTAGATCGGACTCAGAGTCATATTCGTGACACTTCGGTGCTTATAAAATTAATCTAGGTTTCCTAGGACACCAAAAGCTCGGGGTGGCGACTCTAAATTTTTTATTAGGGAGCGCATCGTCGCGACGGGATTGTCTCAAAAATCCCACGGTTGCATAGTACTTGCATAATATTTTAAACATCTGCACACCCAAAATTCACAAGGTACACATCCAAATTTTTACACGTATGGCAGCATAAAATGCATCCACTATCCAAAGACGCACACATATCCATAGTTGACTGATCTACACACCCACAATTGGCATATCCACATAATTACCCGTACGAAAATTCAATTCTCCCTCCACACATGCACAACCATATTCACAACCTGCACAAAATCGAATAAAAATCCATCAAAAGGTGTACAAGGCATCCTATACCCTGCACATATAAAGAGTTGAAATACAATTGGAGTTCATATCCAAAGCAACCATTAGTCAAATGTGACCCACAATGGTACCTGTACAGAAATATTTATATTCGACATATCCACGCAACATGCTCAAACTAAACCATTCACATTCATTTTAAAAGTCCAACACTTTTCACATTCAATTTTCCAAATTAAAACTTTCACATGTGATAGCCATGTCACAATAGTTTGATGGTTCATGCAAAAAAATTTTAAACTATTCACCCGTGGCACCCATGCCACCATAGTATTGGAACTTATACACCAACAATTTACAAAATGAATATTCTTTTACATTCCCAAAACAATTTCCCCAAAAATAACTTCCATAGTCACCAATCGCAGCTAATCCTTAGCACCACCCATCTGTGCATTGTCATCGTCACCCGCACCACCAACATTGGATCCAGAAGCACTGAAAGTAGAAGCTCAGGCGATGGTCATACGCTGCATGTAGTCGGTAGGGTACATGTAATGCATAACCTTAGCATGCAAGGCCTCATGGTAACAGAGCTGGCTTTTCAGATTGTCATTCTGTCGCATAAGGTTGGTGAGCACTTGGTCCTGTAGGGTCATCTTTAATAGTAACTCAATGTTGAAACTGTTCTCGAGCAATGGAGGGGCCTGCTGTGGTGGTGGTATCGGTGGTTGAACCGCTTGCTCGGGTCCTAGGTGTCGGGGTTGTTGTTGCTCTTGTTCTTGCGCACGTTGCGCAATTTCTCGCTCTTTTACTTCTGACACTTCCGATCAGGCTGGTGTAGCTCAGGTTCAAATCATGAACTCTGTAAGTTTTTAAATTATCAGTAAAGAGGGGTTCATCTTGGCGAACCATATATCTATCGGCTTTTGATGAGGGCTCGTGTTGATCAATCATCCTTGATATTACTCGAGCATAGGGAAATTGATTTAAAATAGTTGGAACAGCTCCCGGTTGTTGGTGCATGCCTTTTCAGGGTTCCTCTTGGTCCCCATTGAATCAATGGATCTAATTCTGTCAAAGTGGACTCTAGCGATGCAGTTCACTTGTTATTGTGATCGCCAGCTCCAGATATTTAACGACATTGCAACACGTCAATGATCACGCTTTAGAGTGGGTGTGGGTTACTTCTTTACTAAATCGTCCACCTGCGAACGCCAGCAGCTATGTCTTTTCTTATGATTTAGATAGTTTAGTTTTTCTTTCCTTCCCCTGTTATTATTGTTGTTCTAATCAGTTTAGACTTTCCAATTCGGTTGTGAGTTCAGTTGTGTGGTAATTCATTATAGTTGATTTAATCTAGTATTCTAATTCTATTAGGAGTCTAATTAATTTTAGTTTCCTAGCACTACTTGAATCCTAATTAATATAGTATCCTAATACTACTAAAAGTCCAATTAACATCGGTCTCCTAATTGTACTAGGAATGCAGGTGTATTAATTTTAATGAAACTTTAATTAAACCAAGCATGCTAGTTATACTGAAATTCTAAGGAAAGCAAGTATACTAGTTATACCAGAATTCTAATTGAAATAGAGAACTAGTTTTACTAAAACTCTAATTTAAGCAATGAATTTATTTTATATGAATAAAATAGAAAAATCTAATTGAGGGAAACAAACTAATTTGATTAAAATTCTATTTAGAGCAATGAATTAACTGTACTTGAAATTAAAGCAATGAATTAATCATACTGAATTCTAATTAAAATAGAGGACTGATTTGACTAGAATTATGATCAAAGCAATGAATTAATTATACTAAGATTCTAATTGGAATAAAAGGACAGATTACTGATACTGGGGTATAATAAGGCGAGGAATTAACTATGCTAGAATTATCTAATTAAAATAAAGGAACTAATTTTATTAGAGTTCTAATTGAAGCAATTATTGTAAGGATTTAATTAAAATACAATATGTAAATTGACTATACTAAAATTCTAAGAAGAAATTATAGAATTGATATTATAACCTTAATTAAAGCAACTAAGTAATTCTAAAAAAAAAAGGGTTTGGGCCCGCTATGCTAAGGAGGATTGGCCTCGTTCTCGAGTACCTTCCGTAAGCTCCCTTGGGCAAATCGGATGGTTGAGATTAAATATAAATTAGATTGAGGATTGTAAAATAGCATTTTTGAATTTTTCACAGTTGATTTTGGAGTAATACTTATGATTGAAAATGAGAAACTAGAATTATGAAAGCTAAAATTAATATTTAGGATTTTAGAAATATTAAACTAAAAAATTAAAATTTCTAGGATTGAATTCGGGTAAAAAATAAGAAAATCAAACTGTCTGATTAAAGACTGATTCTAGAATCCACGGACTAGGACCAGAAATTAATGATAGAACTGGAAATTGAGATTTTAGAACGGAATTAAAGCCCAGGGTCTATAAATTAGACCGTCGAATTAAGAACTGGTTCTAAATTTGGAGAACTAGAATCAGATATAAAAAATTTACAATATAAAAAAGGATGTTACGGTCTCGAATTGAAAATTAAAACCTATAATTAAAACTAAGAGAAATATCCTAAGTCAAAAACTAAGATTTTTACCTAGGACCGGGGCTGAGGAGAGAAATCTCGAAGATTCTGTGCTTGAATTTCGAAATCATGATTAGGTTGCTCTATGTGCTCATTCTCGGAGTTCTCTGGTTTCGAAATCCCAAAAAAGTTTGTTCTCTCTCGCTCTCCTCCCCTCTTTTCTTGGGTCGAAATTAAAAAAAAGCTTTTATAGATTTTTCTTTAATTAAATGCCCTATTTTAGGCATTTAATAAAATTGCGCACCGGCCTTCCGGTGCTTAATCGCTTTGAGTCGGTCACCGACTCAGTGAGCAACCGGCTGACTTGCTAACCGAGTTTTCTAGTCCTAATAGCGTTATAACTAATTGCGTGCCCATTTTGGGGTGTGTAATCCAATTAACCTCCACTCTCAAAGCATTTAATCAGAGAAACATAGGGATCAAGGACGGTGAGGCTAGGCTGGGCGTAGGCCAATTGCGCGCTGGTGATAGGGCGCTCAATCCAATTGTGCATCTCATGATAGAAGCGTGATCGAGTCTCAAGTTGGTCTGAGAAAAGGAAATCTGGTCTGAGGAGGGACTAATTGTGCACTTGTAATTTAGCATGCAATCGAATTGAGCGCTTGGTTTTAGGCGCTTAATTCGAGGTTGTCCGGGTCCGAGTCGGGCTTAAAATGTCAGACTATTTTTTCAGCTTGCATTTTGACTATATACTATTGTTTCAATATATAACCTCCCTATATTGGGATCTGAGCCACAGAGATATTATTTCAGCCTGTGTTCAACCATATACTATTGTTTCAGTGAATGGTTCCCACGTTGGGGCCACAGAACTATTGTTTCAGCCTGTGTCCAACCATATACTATTATTTCAGTATATGGTCCCACATTAGGGCAATGGGGTTTGAAATGCAAGACTATTGTTTCAGTCTTCATTCTGATTATACACTATTATTTCAATATATAGTATCCCTACGTCAGTATCTGAGCCATAGAGTTATTGTTTCAGCCTGTGTTCAGCCATTTACTATTGTTTAAGTGCATAGTTCCCACATCGGGGGTATGGAGCTTGAGCCACAAAACTATTGTTTCAGCCCGTGTTTAGTCATATACTATTATTTTAGCATATGGTCCCATATCAGGGTTACGAGGTCAAAGGTTAACCGAACAAATTTGTATATTCTGAGAGGGCAAAATAGGAGTATCTACAGATGCCTCTCTTCGACAAGCTCTTGCGAAGTAAGAATGCATCAAAGATGTAGACACCCTCATTTGAGGTGTCTTCTCGTTTCTCTTAAAAAATGACAAATGTGAACTGGGGATGCTGACATGACATGCTTGGCTTTCTTATCTATCAGTGCAAGCTAAAATGGAGCATTAGAAGGGTAAATGGTAACTATCGAAGGACACATTCCGGGTCTGTGGGTGCATGGCGCATCCCGCCCCATGACGCAGGCTAACAGAGGGAGTTTATGCAATCGAGATATCGGGGCATCAATCAAATGTTCAAAATAAGGTCTAGGAACCGATAATAATAAAATGAAGTATCATGTAATATCGAAGGCTTTTGCTAGTCATGTCAGACCGAGCACATCATTACTCACACCAATGCGCGTCAGGCGTTCATTTTTCAATAGGTGTTTGTAAGTTCTTAGATTAAATATACTCAATGTTCAATTTTCTAAGGGAATGGCCAGTTTGGGCTGGTAATTGAGATGAGGGTCTTGTGAGGTGTGCTCAATTGAATTTTGTACAGTGGCGCGTGCGCTTGATTCATCAGGAGTCGACCTCTAAGTTGGGAATTCTAATCCTAATGCATCTGAACAAACGATTATGCACAGTGGAGTATGCGCTTGATCTAATTCTGCATATTGGGATATGTGCTTGATTACGAGTTCAGGGGTCTTAGGACTTAAAGGTCAGGTTTAAGTGTAATTTATTATGCGCTGGTGATGGGGTGCTTAATCATTTTTTTTGGTAGTTAAAGAAAGGTGAGTTGGGTCTATTTATCTTGTTGCTTTATTCTTCATTTCTTCTCTCACTTTTTTTTTGTTTTTTTTATTTACAAGAGGATTTTGAAAATTTGAGAGTATTAAAAATTTGAAATTTTAGGGATTTTAACTTCAGATCAATTCGGTGGGAAAATGACAGAAAATGTGGCTTCCGAGACGTCACAGAGCAGATCCATCGGTACGAGATTTGTGGACCCGACCATTATTGTAGTTATCAAGATGACACTTAGCATGCCGGATACTCCGTCTAACCTTCTCGACGAGTACTGATGATTGTCTCTTATGGGAGGACTATAGTGATTCGCGAGTCGAGAGAGACGAGTTTTGAAAATATTTAACTTAATCATAACTAACTACATATTTACGAGGATTATCGAGTCAAACAAAAAAGTGGATAGTACTTACCTGGGGGTGATACTTACCTAGATTGTGCATATCTTGTACGGTCTGGTGGCGCCGTAGTGTCACGATTTCTTTTGGAGATTTCTTCTCTTCAGGTCTGATGTGGTAGGGCTTGGTAGTAGTGATGTAATGTCTTGGGTAAAATGATATCGCGATAGGACCTGGGGATTCTCCCTTTCTTTGGCTGCGTGCTGATGAGTCCTGGTGGGACATGGGGGTCAATTCAAGAGAGAGAGAGCCCTTTTCCCTAGCGATGGGACATGATCAATCTTTCCCTCTTTTTTGTCATACGACATGGTATGTGTTGTCTGAGCCATTTTTTTTCAGGTAGTGATGTTCGCGATAGGATGTCGACTGAGTGTAGTTAGCGGTGGCATGCTTGCATTCTTGAGAGATTTGCTTTCGGCTTCTCGCAAAGGGACATGAGAGTATGGTTAATTTATTATGATGGGACTGGATATTGAGGTGATATCGCATGTGTACATGTTATCGCGATGGGGATTGGTGTTGTCGATGCTTCCTTCTCATGCAAGGGTACGCGATAGGACAGGTGAATTTTGATCAAAGTGTGATGCAAAGTCAGGCATTGAGAGCCTTCTTTAGGTCACTTAATATGATTGCACGCCTATTTTGGGGCGTGCGATCTCAGGCTTGAGGGGTCGTTTATGCGCATGTAATTGTGCGTGTGATTGTGTTATGCACTATAGCCATCATGCGTGATCGAGGCATCACCAGGTTAGTATACGGGTGACCTTTCAGGTCACACAGATGCAATGTGCCGTTTGATAAATTTGCACGGTTCATGGAGTGCGCGCGATCGGAGCGTCGCACGGTTGGCACAGGTGATGGCTTATTTGTGCGCTTTAGATTGTGCGCATCGTGTGAGTCACGTGATTTGGTTAAGCGCCTGTGCTCTAACGAGTGATTGAGTTCGTACTCTATATGAGCGAGGGAGCTTTCATTTATTTTTCATTCTCTGGTTTAGTCTCGAGTTTTAACCTTTTTCTGGATATCTTGTGTTCTGAAATTCGTGTTTTAGTGATATTGAGCAATCTAACCGTCCGATTGGGATGTCATTTCTTCCTATATTCATTATTTCACGTGATCTCCATTCTGAGGTGATGCTCGTGGACGGTGTTATTCTGAGAGTGGGCGGTACTAAGAATAACGGTGCTAGTCTTCACATCAGTCCTTTTTAGGGAGCAGTGAAGGTAGCGTTGAGGAGGCGGCGGTGGAGGAGGTGAAGATAGCGGAAGAGAAGGAGTAAAAAGTGGAGGGATGTGTTTTCCAGCCAATTCTCCCTGAAGCCTTCGATTGGATGCTTCGAGCGGGATCTGCTCCTCACTTTGTCTCAGTTTTGAACCCAGTCTTCATTTTGAGTTTTAGGTTAAAGTTTTAGGTTTTCGTTTTGGGTTGTATATTAAGGAGGTATGCCTCCAGTGATACTTGTAAAATTTTTTGAGCTATAAATGAAGAGGCATTTTTTTTTGTCGTGCTTCTTTATTCGTTTAAACTTATTAGTGGATTAGTTGGATTTATCTGATTTGTTTGACTTATTTTAGGATTTAGTTTAGCTTGGAGTTCAGTTTGTTTTATGGGGTGTGTTTAGAGGGTTTACTTGATTCTGATGGGTTTGGTTGGGGCATTTTTCTTGGCGGGGTCTCAAACAATTTAGGGTTTCATTTTTTTAGAGTGAAGTTTAAGGTATTTTGTTCTAGTCTTTTGTTTAACTTGAGGTGACACTTGTTAAGAGGTGTGAGTTTTCAAAAGTTTTGGATGGGTGTTAAGTGTTCAAATCTTATCGGCTTGTTTACTTTGCTTTGGGATTTGTGTTTACTTGAATGGGTAAGTGTTGTGTGATTATTGGTTCATCTGGGTTTGTCATGGATTGTGGTCTTTCAAAGGGTGTATGTGTTTGGTTTAGATTTAATTAGATTGGAAGGGTTTAAAGTGTGACACTTGTCATTTGGTAATTCAGGAGGTATAGTTTATAAATGTGTGAGCTAAAAGTTTTGGGTTCTTGTTGTTTTCAATTTTATTCCAAGTTTGGGATTAAAAGTTTTGGGGCATTTTTTGTTTTGGCATTTTCTTGTTTATTAATGTCTTTCCTTCCTTTCTTTTTTGTATCTCGGGTGTTGGACCTGAAGAGTTTTGTTTATTGAGTGGATTATTGAGAATGGACAAGATTGGGAATGCAAGGTAGCAGTCGAATTGCTTCCATGCTAAGGGAAGAGGTGGAAGAGAAAAAGGTGGTAGAAAGGAAACCCAAGGATAAGGAAGGATCAGAATTCTCATGATCGATGCGTATTTTTCCTCGGTAGGCTCTGCGGATTCCGCGTTAGCTGCTCTCCCTTGTTATGGTTTCCAAGGTGAGCTTCTAAGGGTGGATCTTGCAGGTCCTGAGTGGCTTTCCGTGAGCCATTCTTTCTTTTCTGCCGGCTTAGGGCAAGGGGAAGAGGTTATTATGACTAAAATTCGTTCACGGTGCTTCCCCCCTCTGAGCTTCTTTGAGATTTCTAGTTTCCCAAATAAATTCGGATTCAGGCATTGGCTGAACGACCTATTTTTTTTTTTAGTTTCTTATTTCAAGTTATATATTCAGAGGGTATGCCCTCAGTGTATTTTGTAATTATTTTATTTATTTATGAAGAGATTATGATTTTAATATCTTTTGTAAATTCAGGTTTAGTTTATATTGTAGCTTATTTAATTTGTTTTGAGTGCAAGGTTTACTTGTTTAATTTATTTATTTTGGATTGGGGCATGTTAGGAGCATTTTTTTGTTTTGGCTTAGTTGGGCTTAGTTGGAGTGTACGAACAATGGGGATATTTTTCTTGTTTAGTTTCACCTTAGTTGGGGCAAGTTTTTTTTGTTTAGTTTTAGTTTTAGTTAGAGTGTGTAAATGGTGTTGGGGCATTTTTTTTAGTTTGGTCTTAGTCTGAAGCATTTTCTTTTAGTTATCGGGGTGCATATTTCTTTAAGTCTGGAATGTTTTGGATCAGGCTTAACAAGGGCGTGGTTTAGGCTAATAATTAGTGTCGGAGATCACCCAATTTAGGCCTGTGAATGTCCTGTTCTGGGCATATTTTTTTGTGTTTTTGGGGAATTGCGTGCTTTACTCTGAGCGCATTAATTAATTGCGTGCCAAAGGGTGGACGCACGTTCAGAGCATCAGAACGTCATTAAGTGCCAGTTTTCGATCGTTTGACCGAGTTAAACGCATGGTACCAGGTGCGTGATTAGGGCGGTGGCTGGTCACTGTACGGGTGACCATTGGCATTCGCACTCCACTATGTGAATGCCTGAAGCGATTATTATGTGCTTAATAGGCAACACGCAACCAGATGATCGGGTTGGTTTGAGCGGGTGACGATTAGGTTATGCGCTCAAAATCAATCTTGTGATCCGAATTAAGCGCGGTGAGAGTGGTGCGTGATTGGTTTGAGTGGATGAATTTATGAGTGTGATTTTGGAATGTCTTATAAATAGTTTAAAACTTTTCATTTTTGTCGCCCAATCCATTTTAGTTTTTGATTCTCTATTTCCTTATTTCTTTGTGCTCTAATTTTTGTGTTTTCGTGATATTTTCCTATTTGGCCATCCGTTTCGGGTGCCGTTTCCTTCATTCTCTTCAATTTTTTGAGCTCTTTGTTCTAGGATGGAGGGTGAGGGTATTGGTGGGTGTAATCTCACTGTTTCTAAGTTGGAGAGGATGTTAGGGGCGAAGATAGCTGAGACTTTCGAGGCTCGGACCGATGTTGTCGGGGAGGTGGATGTTGGGGAGGTGGTTAGAGAGGAGGTACCGGAGGTTGACCAGTCGAGGGTCAGGGAGGAGGTGCTCGTGATTGAGTAGGGGGTCGCTGAGGATGAAGGTGAGAGGGTTGAGGGTGAGATACCTGAGGGTGAGAGAGCTGAGGGTGTGGTTGAGGAGCACCAAGGTGAGGAGCATCGAGATCGCAGACACTTCCCGCTGGAGGATTTCTTCGCTCGAGGCCAGGTAAGCACCCATGAGCAAGAGTTCTTTCTTTTTCTTAGCCATTTAGGTTATGATATAGGCTTATTAGGCTCCAGAAACCCTTCGAATTTATGTCGAACCTGCATTGATCGTTTGTTGTGTGCTCACTCATGCATCATGATGGCATCTAGAGATAGGTCATGTTTCTATTCAGTTGCCCTTATCACGATTTGTGTGTTTGTTGTAAATTGTTATTGTGTTTAGGGCATATTTGACTTGCTTTTAGTCCTAAATTCATTTATCTTTCATCATAGGTATGTGCTAGTCTTACTATTATTATTTATGTTTTGTTCAATAGGATCCCCTGCAGCTGGCTATCAGCTCAGCATGGACCGAGTCTCATAGTTGGTACCATGCCTTGCCGAAGCTTTAGCAGGTGTGGCTTGTGTCTTTCAATTTCGGGTCGATCCTAGCGCTAAAGCCTTTTCAGGACGAGCCCTTTCAGGTCGATCATGGCCTGATCGTGGCGATCTTGGAGAGGTGAAGGGAGAGGCATCAGGTTCTTCTCTTTCCAGTTGGTATGATGTTGCTGACCCCGAAGAACTGGGTGAGCCGATCACAGGGCGGATGGCAGGAGAGTACTTAGCAGTGTGTGAGGAGATTTTGGGTATGCCATATAGGTCGAGCGGATCGGGGCCAAGTGTAGTTCGAGTTACTTAGTTTTTTGATACGTTTGTGAGTGGCTTCGTCCCCCCGAGGAGCCATTCAGAGGTGATGGTGTCTTATGAGGCACGTTGTGTGATAGTGGCAGGCCGAGAGCCCGTGGTGGAGCCGGGGTTGGCTACGGATAGGGTGCTTCAAGCATTCTTGATATACTTCCTTGGTGCAGTACTCTTCTCTTCTTCGACTCGGGGATGCATCACCGAATTATTTTTTATGGTTCTCGGGGATTTGGATCGAGTCCCCTCCTATGCGTGGGGAGCGGCCGCATTGGCGCATCTCTATGAGCAGCTTTACAGTCGGGGACGGGGCGTTGCGACGATCGGAGGTTTCCTTCTTTTACTCCAGGTGAGTTTTAGTTAATTAATGTCGTAGTGTCACTATTTTTTTTTCAGTCTTTTGATAGTAGCATCTACTTAGCGTTTCCTCTATTTTGTTTTCTAGTTTTGGGCCTATGATCACTTCGCTTTTCTTCGTCCAGGGGTTTCGTTGGAGGTGAGGTTCACATTTCCGCGGATGCACGTGTCGAGGGAGGCGTTGGGGTCGCCGTTGGTCTTCGGATCTTCAGGCCGCGCACAGTCTCTTTGAGGATATGCACGCGGGGCTGGTATAGATCGTCATGAGGGGTCGGCTCGTTTGCTTGGCTGTAGGTGATTTGGAGGCCTTATGCGGATGAGGAGGATGCGGGCGTGCCAGTGATTCTGTCTGGCTGACTATTCTTTGATGTGGACATATGGGTCCATTGTTTTGAGAGGGTGGAGAGGATCCACACATCTCGAGTGGTACGGCAGCTGGGGCTCGCTCAGGGAGTCCCTTCAGAGATTCGCCACAGAGTGGCAAAGAGGATTATCGACCCTCCTGGCCAAAATTTTACGAAGCGGATGGCACTTCAGATAGCAGATTTTAGAGCTAGGGGGACCAGGGTTATAGGGGCGATTGACGAGGCAAAATCCCAAGAGTATGTGCGGTGGTTTAGTGCATTGGGTGGAGGGTGCCTCTTCACACGCCCCTTCCATGGGAGTGGCTCTTTCGCGATCAGTGGGCCTGAGTCAGAGTCGGCTTTGACGGAGAGGTTAGCTGCATTGGAGCAGGGCCATCTCACCGCGAGCATTCTAGGGGCAGTAGATGCCCTCCATAGGGTGATGGAGCGGATGGGGTGTGCTCCTCATCCGGATGAGGAGATGCTGCACTCCTTAGCCTCCTCGGTTGCTCAGGCTAGGGTGACGAAGGATGAGTTGTGGGCTCGGCTAGCAGAGACTCAACGGCTCCTGGAGAGTTAATTTATAAATATATTTATGTATTATGTTGACTTGGTCTTCTGGTCATTCTAACATGGTTGTGGTGTCTGGTTTTATTTTATTTTGGATAGTCTGAGAAGTGAGGTTGCTCGTCAAGCGGCCCTACTGGATGTCTATCACAGTTAGCAGCTGGCTAATCGGGAGGCAGCGGTCAGTCTACGTTCTGAGGACGATCGATTGGTAAGTATCTTTACAAATATGGTTTTATTAATTGTTAGTATTGTGAGCTTACCAATTGATGTGTTTATTGTTATTCGTAGAGAGCCGAGCTTGCTGCTGAAGGTCCTGTTTGGACATTCGATCCATCTTCAGTTGCTTCCTCCAGTCGGGGGGATCCAGCGATGACTCAGCTTCGGGCCGAGCTAGATCATTGGTAAGTTCCATTCAATCTTTTATCTTGTTCGTGTCATTGCATTAGTTTGTTGTGTGTCATTGTTTCGCTTTCTTAGTTGCTTACTAATGTCATACGGTATTTCAGCTTCAGGTTGTCGAGGATCTTCAGGCAAGGGAGGCGACTGCTGCCTCTCTACGCCCAATGAGTCAGGTACAATTTTTTTTTTATGTGGCATAATTTTATTTAGGTTATTTAATCTTTATTTTATTCTGACATGTCTTGTGTTGGCTTGTTTGGTTCTTTGTGCAGGTTGATCCGAACTCTGATCCCAAGCCTCCCCCTCAGGATTCTGTTCCTATCCCTACTCAGGTATATTTTAGTTATTGTGTTCGTGGTTTATTTGTCATTAGAGTATTTTTCTGATGTATTTGTTTGTTCTTATTGCAGCAGCCTATGTTCGTTGTTCCTTCCGTGCCTCCTGCTGATCCAGTGACTACTGAGACGGTTGGGAGACTCTTGGAGGAGAGGCTGATTTGGTATAATCCTTTCCTTTTCAAAGTTTCATATTTTGTTCATGTATATATTAGTTTTCCTTTGACTTGGTGTGGTATGTAGGTCTGTCAGCTTGAGGAGTTGGAGGAGAGGCTAGATCTGGTATAATCCATTCCTTTTCAAAGTTTCTTATTTTGTTCATGTATATATTAGTTTTCCTTTGACTTAGCGTGGTTATGCAGGTCCGTCAGCTTGAGGAGGTCCGTCTAGAGGCGGTGTGAGCGTGCGCCACTCCCGAGGAGAGATGAATCCTTGGGGATACGCAGAGTTGTGATGACTTGTTTGTCGAGATGATGGTTGCGCAGAGGACTCAGGCTGAGGCATTGGAGGCAGCACATCAGACAATGCGGGTAGAGTCGTAAGTGACCCTAAATCAATTGCAGTATCGTTTGTTAAGGAATGAGCGAGGGATACATAGGCTAGCTCGTCAGCTCGGTGGGTCGGAGTTGAGGGCTACAAGTTCCTCGGCCAGGCAGTCTCATCACACGTCCCATGATCGTATCAAGGGTGATGCTCATGAGGATTCTATTGTTCGTGAGGTTCTTGCGAGGTATCCTCCTCATTCGCAATCGAGGCGATCTGTTTGTCAGGCGAGTGAGGGGGATTCTGTGGCGGGGCCTCGTCGTCTAGAGGTTTCGAGGATTCCAGGTACCGGGATTGTGTTTTCAGAGGACTAGTCTATGGACCTCAGCTGATGATACCGGGGACAGCGGTGATCGGCCATCCCAGCGGCAACGTAGGGAGTAGGGGTGTGTGTGTATTCTTTTGGTTCATTTTGTGTGTATATTGTATATACAGGGGGTATGCCCCCGGTGACAAGTGTAAAAGAAAATTTTGATGCATACATATATGGATATTTTTTGTTTTAGATGTACCTGGTTGGCTCCTTTTCTTTTAGTCGCCTCTTGCGTCTACTTTTTCTTTTTAGTTGCTTTAGCGCCATTGACCATGATTGGGACTTGGATGCTTCTTGAGCTAGCCCGATGATGGTTGAAGGTTATTTCGTATTTGTACATGTGAGAGTAATGTTGTCAGTAGTTTTTATTAACCTTGCTAGTTGTCAAGGGGGGTAAGTGTCTCAGACCGGAGTCTGGTAGTTTTTATTCTGTTTTTTTTAGGAGCGTTGTAGGATTGGCAGTATGGTTAGCAGGAGTCTATCCTCCTCCCGCCACCTTATGACGACATCTAGTAGTATGGGGACATCAGGGATACCCTTGCAGCTTGCTTATACACTTCTAGTAAAGTTACCAGGGATGCCCTCACGATCTGCTTATGCTTCCCTGAGCTCATTGATTTGTTCATTCGTCGTAATGCTCTCACTCAAAATTTTTGATGTATGTATTCTTGAAAGCATCCTGCTAGCATAAGAATAGTGACTTTTGATTGAACCTAACATCTTTATTTTTTTTGCTCTAACGTCTCCTCTAATGGCGGGGGAAGGGAAATAAGGATCAGGTGTTACTTATGCTTTTGAAAGAGGTTAGATAGGTCACTAGTCCTTTAATCAGATTAGCCAAGTGAAAAAAGGTGGGCGATAAATTGGAGGTCTTAAGGATATTCTAAGAATTGAAGGCAATGACCAATGAATGGGTCGTGACGAGTACGAGGGTGATAAGTATAAGTATTTAACTATGAGATGTCACGATCATAGGACTAAGGATAATATTTTCTAAGGTACATGACATTCCAAGGGCTAGGGAGTTCTTCCCATTCTCGGTTCGCAAGTTTGTAGGCATTTCGAGGGTATGCGGCTGTTATGACATAAGGGCCTTCCCAGTTCGGTTTCAATTTTCCTTTCGGATGGGTGTGCTTGGAAGGCATGATTTTCTTCAAGACTAATTCCCTAAAATTAAAGGTTCGTTCAAGGACTTTCTTATCATAAGCCCTGGCCACTATCCTCTGATAAACCTGAGCATGATTAGCTGTCCTTTGACGTGTTTCATTGAGTTGCTCTAGTTGCTTGAGTAGGGCAATTCTCCTCTCATCTAAGGATAGGTCATCATCGAGTTGAATCTGTAAGGATGGTACTTGTATCTCATAGGGTAGGACTGCCTCCATCCCGTAGGTAAAGAGGTAGGGAGTTTGCGGGCCAGTGATGGGGCGCTCAATTCGATCACGCGTCTCATGATAGAAGCATGATCGAGTCTCGAGTTGGTCTAGGGAAAGGAAGTCTGGTCTGAGAAGGGACTGATTGAACGCTTATGATTTAGAGTGCAATCGAATTGAGCGCTTGGTTTTAGGTGCTTAATTCGGGGTAGTCCGGGTCCGGGTCGGGTTTAAAATGCCAAACTATTATTTCTGCTTGTATTTCGACTATATACTATTGTTTCAGTATATAGCCTCCCTACATTGGGATCTGAGCCACAGAACTATTATTTTAGCCTGTGTTCAGCCATGTACTATTGTTTCAGTGCATGGTTCCCACGTCGGGGGTATGGGGCCTAAGCCACAGAACTGTTGTTTTAGCCTGTGTCCAGCCATATACTATTGTTTCAGCATATGGTCCCACATTAGGACAACGACGTCTGAAATGCAAGACTATTGTTTTACTCTGCATTCTGACTATACACTATTGTTTTAGTATATAGTCTCCCTACGTCAAGTTTTGAGCCACAAAGCTATTGCTTCAGCCTGTGTTTAGCCATGTACTATTGTTTTAGTGCATGGTTCCCATGTCGGAGGTATGGAGCCTGAGCCACAGGACTATTATTTCAGCCTGTGTTTAGCCATATACTATTGTTTCAGCATATGGTCCCATATCAAGGTTATGAGGTCAAAGATTGATTGAACAAATTTGTATATTCCAAGAGGGCAAAATAGGGGTGTCTACACCGGTCTAGTACGCTCATGGGCATACTCGATTCCCTCTCTCACTAAAGCATGTGTGTTGAACCACCTACCCTGATAAGCTGCGAACAAAGCTTGAAGGAACGGATCCCGCCGTTCTTGCTCATGGTCGAAAGGATACACATTCTTCCTCATGATGATAATCAATGGTCACATGCGTTTTGGAAACTGGACCCATGTAACCGATTTCTTGGTTCCAGTTTCCCTGTTTGTCATTTTTGTCAAAATATGATGAAAATTATCTATTTCACGAATCGAGGATCCCGCACCCCCTTCATCAGCTGTATTTGTCCAAGAGAAATTCATTGCTTTCCCAATGTCGGTTTGGTCAAATTTTAGGGTTTTCTCGTCAAGTGTGATGATTAACTTGGTGTCAGAGGGGCCCAACCTCAAAGTTTGATAAAATAGTTTGACTAAACGCGGGTAATAACTATCTTAGAATGGCCGTAAAATGGATACCATCCCGGTCGAGGTAAGATATTCCTTGGTCCATTTGGTGACCAGTTGATCCTTTAAAAGGTCCTTATGAAAAGACCATTCTAGTTCGAATGTCTTCGGTTCCCAAAACTCAGCGGGTTGAACACGAGAGTTGGGTGGAGGAGCCACCTTGGCTCGTTTAGAAGTCGATGGTATAGCCGATTGCTTCTTAGGGTTTGGCGATTTTGGTGCCATTTTAGGGTTTTTCTAATAAAATAAGAAAAGAACTTCACGAAAAGGTAAAGCTTACCTTTTTCGCTAAGAAAATCCAAGGAACTTCATGGGAGATGAACGGATCGTGTGATTTGGAAGAGAATCCCACAATGCATGAGAAGAAAAATAAAGAACCCTAAAAAGCCCTCTCTTTGTTTCACGCGAAATGGCTTAGAAAGGGCTTAAAATCCTTTTATATTCCGATTTTCGCGCGTGAGTCTTAGTCCTTCACTAGAACTCAAAGTTCCCTATTTTTTTTTTCTTTCAAAGTAACTCGCATGAGCGAGTTTTGGATCTCGGGCGCGCGAGTCTCAGTATCTCTCAGGGAATCGAATTCCCTCTCTCATACTTTCTTTCCTGAGTGACTCGCATGAGCGAGATCTAAACTCGGGCGTGCAAGTTTCATTAAACCTAAGGGAATCGAAATTTCCCTCTTATTTTCCCTTCCTGAGTGCCTCGCGCGAGCGAGTACTAAAGATCGGGTGCATGAGAACACAGGAACCTCATTTTTGAGTTGTTTCTCTTGCGGTTTTCATTTCCCTTACATCTACCTCAACTCTACAATGTTGAGACACTATTTGGCATTCCCCTTTGTACCCACAACGCACATATACTAACTAAACCATCATTTATTCACAACAAGTCAATATCAATCTAAAACCATTTTACAAACCTGTTGAATTCAATTTCCTCTTACAAAACTTTAATTTTAAAATGATTCACTCAAATAACTTCAGATATGCGTCGCGCACTTCCGACTCACATTCCCAAATAGCTTTCTTTGGCAAATGGTTCCACCATCTGACAAGTACCAATTGAATACTTTTGGTGGGTAGTACTTGTTCCTTCTGATAAAAAATTTGTATTGGCTCTTCCCTAACCGTCAAGTCTTCTTGAATTTCGATTGGTTGGTGATCTATGACATGAGTTGGATCCTACACGTATCGTCTCAATTTCGATACATGAAATACATTGTTGTTGTTTTACCTATGTGCTTATTAAGATGCTAAAATGATGGTAGAAAATAAAGAAGGGAAATTAAAAAGGGAGTTTGCACACAGAGATAAACATAGTCCTGGAAGAACCCAGGGCCTGTTGTAGCAAGTTTTAAAAGTAAATAAGAGTTTGTCCCACAGAGAAATGCGACCTAAGAATTAGCAAATATCCAGATCTGCTATAGATCTGGCAATCTGTTACTATTCTAACTTAAGACCAAGGAAAAAAAGAAAAAAAGAAAGAGGAGAAGTTTCATGGTTGTCACTTAAACTACAAACAGAATTAAGCTAAATCTACCTAAAATTGGATTAAAGATGATAGAGGAGAGAATTGAGAATGAGAGACTATGTTTTGATAGAATAAAAGCTGCAACTGTGGAGAATGAACAGCTAGAGAATAGTTTTCACTGTAAACTGATTTGCAATACAATGTAGAAGATAGATCTGCAACATTCCTTCATTTGGCTACAAGCATAAATGCAAGGTAGAAGGATCCAGATCCTCCCTGAGATATGGATTAGTCCTAGGGTTATACTTTGTCCACTTGAATGGTCACAAAGTATCCCATGGATATGATCCAGTCATGGGGAAAGAAAAAGAATAATAAAGCCATAACAGATACTATGGATGCAAGGCTACAAGCTCGGCCATCCACAGGTCTATAAATCTATGGAAATCAGATGGAGATCATCAGATCTTATAGATTTAATGAATAAGAAAAGCAGTAATTCATTGAATTAAACAACACTTACAACAAATTACTCTCAGATTTGTTGTCTCTGCAACATCCACTCTTCATACAATGCCTTACAAATTGAATTACAGATCAGCTATCTCCAGCTGTTACAGAGCTTTAGCCAACCAAAGTTGGGCTAAGGAGAGAAGGGAAGAAAAAGAAAGAAAAAGGGCGGGAAAATTTTACCTTCTCAAAGTCTGGATAAAAAAAACTCTTCCACATTTGTTGTAAACCCTCATATTTATACCTATCTCTGAATGCCCCAGATCTATTTTAGCCAATCAGAGAAGAGGGAATCAATTATGCTAGAATACCTCATGAGGTGGCTGCCCTTCCTCCACACATTTTCCAAAAGTCTCTTAGAATTGGTTAAGCACACGTGAGGCAGTTAGGTTGGTTCTCCTTTGAGCTAATGAAGTTCCAAAAGTACCCTCCAAAGCTATCAGATAGCCTCTGGACATGTGCATTGGGTCATTGCAGCTTCGAGTGTCTCAGTCGAAAGGTTTAAACTTCAGAAATCGCACCTCAAGATGTTCGGAGTACTATTTGAGAAGTTCAGACTTCAAATGTAATCAGTTCAATAGGTTAAAAGTACCTCTTGACAGGTTCAAACTTCAGCTCGACAAGTTGATTTGAACTAATCGAATTCTTCATTTGCTTCAACAATCCTCTCGAGTGGTTTACTCAATTGCTCGACAGGTTCTGAAACTTGAAACTCAAGTGGATGGTTGCACTCTTATAACTACTAGAGAGGTTCAGAGCAGCTTCAGCAACTATTCAACTTGTTCAAGGAACCTCCCAATAGGTTCTCTTTCACTGCTTCAACAACATGTACACCTCTAGTGAGGTTGGAGTTCAGCCTGAGAACAATTCGTGGGGTTGCTCCAGCCCTCTACACTGCTCAAGTTCTTCTAGTTTATAGCTGTGCATTACTTAAGTGTTCATTAGCTACACACATGACTCCTTGCAGCTGCTCTTCCATCAATTGGACTACTCAAGATTAGCAAGGCTGCTATGCATGTTGGCTTCACTGCTGCAACTTGACATGCTGTTCAATTTAATACATTACAGCAGCTCTCCAAGACTTTAGCTCCACCTTTTACCCTCAACAGGCCTTCTAGGACACAATTGCATGCTAAAATTACCCCAATGGTGTGGTCCACCATGGTATATTCATTGTAAATTCATCAGCTCCTCAGTTTAACACACAATTCCTTCTTCTTGGCTTGAAAATGATGGATTGTAGCACTAAGTCATTATTTTCCTACTATCTACAAAACACACTTAAAAACCATTATCAATAGGCTCAAAGGTCCATCAAAGGTCTGGTTAGGAGGTGAAAAGTGATACATTTCAAAGACTAACACACCCTAAACCTAATCTTTGTTAGTCCTCAAGCAAAGAAAAAATTAAAAACAATTATTCAAAGAAGTAAATGCCACATTTGTAAGGAGCACAGATGCATTTAGCATATGCATCAAGCCTTTTAAACCCTGAACCCAGCCCACCTATCTTTTCAAAGGGGAAGGTACCCACAAACTTTCTTATGAAAATAGTTAAATCAAGTGCAAACAGTGATAAGTTAGATTTCAACAAACTCAGCTTCATTTCACACCCTGCTTTTTTTCAAATTCAGAAGTTTTAAAATAGTAAATGTAAATAATTTAATACCTAAATCCTTATGCATACTCATCACAACCATTCAGAAGTCATCAAGAGTGTAGTATGTGCAAATCAGTATAGAGTTCTCCATTAATTTGAGAATCTGGTTCAAACAGTGTCCCAATAAATCTAATCTCATACCCAATTCCCTCAAAGGCCTACCCTCCCAAATTAATTTAAAGGTTTTTAATTTCACTATAGCTCAAGAGCAGTTACAGACCTCAAATAGGCCTGCAAGCATGAGCATAGGCATTTGCTTTAATTTCCTGACATCCTTAAGTAATTCCACCATAGATTAGATAGCTCCTCATCTCCACACGACACCTCAATCAACTTCAGATCAATAGGGTCTTTTTATTAGGTTGTAATGTGGCTTATGAGTGAGGTTTATAAATAATAAAAGGGTAAAAAGGGATTCAAAATTGAGAAATCAGCAAGGAGAGGAAGTGGTCATGAGATCACCTTCTTCATTTCTGCACAACTTCATCTTCTTTGATGTTTTTCAGATCTGAAGTGACCCACTTCTTATCTTCTTTTCAATTTTCAAATGAAGTGACTTCTCTTTCAATTTCTCTTTTTACATATATTTTTTTCTTTTTAATTTTTTTCTTTTTTTTTTTCCACTTTGACTTGCCACACATCGACGACTGATAAACTATTGTTTACATATTTTCTTTTCTTCATCTTTCACCAAATGTTGAACCCAGCCCACCTATCTTCAACACCTTGTCCTCTACCTTCTGAATTCTCAAAGTGAGGGTAAGGCTCAATCAGGTCAATGAGGTTCAGGTTTAAGTGTTTGTTGAAGAAAAATGGATTTAAGGGCTCAAAGAGTATGCAAAGGTCAGTTGAATGGGTAGGTATTTTCAGCTCAAACGGTCGAAAGGATAGTCTTATATCATTTCTTCAGTGTCATGAGTTCTGTCAAGCTGTTTTAACTTGGAGTGCACAACTTCTAGTGAAAAAATTTGAGTCAGCCCGTTCTTAGAGCTGAAAAAATTACCAAAAACACTCTTCAAAAGAAATTTGATAGGCCCAAACCTCATTGGGTATGGTCTTCCTTTGAACTCATAAGGAATATTCTTACCTTTTTCTCTCCTTCCTAGTTCACTATATACTGATTATGACAAAAATTTCTGGATGACCTCCTTCATGCAAGTGTTGAATTTTTAAAAGATCCTAGCATTAAACAGTTTACTATACATTTTAAATCTCCCTTTTTCAAAATTGCTTAGTTGAAATTTTGCTATATTTGTTTTAATCGTACTAACACTAATGCACTTTGCTTAAGCATCTCATAAGTTTACCCCCAAACCTAAGAGGAATAGTGTCCCCACTATTTCAATGATAAGTAAGTAGCAGAGTCGGCAAATGAATCAAGATTGTACAACAAGAAAGCCATGTATATCAAACAAATTCAACAAGAAAGCAAAATGCAAAGGTAAAACACAATAGAGCTTTTTATTTATCAAAATCATTTACAAAGGAAGCTAACCGATTAACAGAAGTACAAAATTTAGAGTATATACAACACAAAAATATCCTAAGTACAAGACAGTAATACTACAGCCTAGTCAGAACTTGAGTCTGAACTTAAAACAAAGGGAGGTGTCCATTCAGATTGTCCTTTCTCTTTCTTGACAACTGTTGCTTGTTCAACACTAGCTTTTGTCCTTGTGGCAGTTTGCTTCTTGGGCTTAGTGCTGCCTTTCTATGGGGATGGCTCCTTGATAGACACCCCTTTTGGCACTGGTGGCCTCATGACTGGACTGTAGGAGGCTAGTGACTCCACCAGTTCTCAAGATGAGTGGTCCTCTGCTCATACATCTTACATTGAGACATGGCACTCTCCAACTTCTTCTGCATCACCTCTTGTTGCTTCTCGTGAGTATGCAACACATTCTCCATGGACCTCCAGTAGCGCAGTTTCATGACAACTAGCTGGTCTTCCCATCTCTGTTGCACCATATCCGACATTGATTTCGCCAATATTTGTGCATCCTTCCAGGCATTAGGGTTGCTAACCACTTGTGGAGAGTGTAAAATGTAGGGATTGGAATGGCTTCAGCTAGGACAATAGCTCAATTGTCAGGGTCATCCATAGGTGGTGAAATGATAACCAGCTTAGTAGGTGAAGATGAAGATGGGCTAGATGTTGATGGTAGAAGAGTAAGTGCCAACTCCTCCTCCAAGGGCTCAGTCTGAGAGGATCTGGAGGTAAAAGACAAGGGTATGATGGGCAACTCTTCTTCCTCAAAATCGATTTGGGTAGAGGAAGACATATAAGTAAGAAAAATAGGAATTAGCTCCACAGAGTCAAAGTCTGTAAGAGTAGCAGCAATGCTTGTAATCACTAAGGGGGAAGACTGAGGAGAAGGATGTGGTGGGGATAAAAGAATGGGTGTAAGGGTAGGAGGTTGGGTGGTTGGGGTAGATGGGAGTAAAGTGGACTGGATAGAATGGAGGCAAGTTGCCATGACAGACTGAGTTTTAGTGTTGGTATGAAGCTAGGCTTCGATAGAAGTGACGAGGGAAAGGATTTGAGTAAATGAGTTTGGTAAGACTTCGGTAACAGGTTGAGTAGATGGAATTGGCTAAAAAGGTGATGTAGAAGCATAGTGGAATGGGGAAGGTTGTGGAGAGTCTTGGAGGGGTGTGTACTCATGCCCAATATCTTCCATAATGGATTAAATCAGGGATGAGTACCCCTCAGAAGTGAATTGCTTCATGTCCTGGGCATGGATAGGGGAAATAGAGGTAACTGAGTTAAGCTAAGTGCAATGGGTCAGTGGTAGGTGGAGCTGACACAAGTGTGGTTGTGGTAATTGTAGAAGGTGTGAATGTGGAACTGAGAGACATGGGTGCAGGCATGGAAGGTATGGAAGATAAGGGAATGGATGAAGTGATAATGGCTGGTATAAAACTGACAGCAGAGGTGGAGTCTACAGTGGGGCCTGGCAAGAAATCTACTGATGTATCTGCAGAGTTTATGGGCATAAGAGTTGAGCTAGCAGCAAGAGGGGCAATGTCAGCAACATCTGTGGTGTCCACAGTAGCTTCTTTTAAAGAACCCTCAACCTACTTCTTCTTCGCTATCAAAGTCATACCGGTTGACCATGGTTTCTTCCCAAATTCCTTTGGAGGCAAGTCCTCAGTTGGCTCTCCTTTTCTTAACACATACTTTCCTTTCTTCAACAAAGCAGTATTGATTTTGTTGTAAGGTAAACCCAACACAAGCTGTCTCTTCTTGATTTTCTCATGAATATCAACAATTCCCTTTTATATCAGCTCAAGGGCATTGAAAAATTGGCCCTTGGAGAAAAAAAAAGAGGGCATCCACAATGGGGTGCCTTCTTTCTTGCTGATGCCCAACTACAAAAACATTTTTTCTCACAATGGTATCAGTGAAAAATAAGCTAGGGTCCAAATCTCTTCTCATCACGGACTCTCTAGATCCAACTATTCCTTGAGTGAAATGGTAGGCCATGTCCCGAAATGAAACACTGTCAGGAACTCCTAAACTTCTCGATGGATAAAATTGAAATGGAATTCCCAACATCAATCTAATGTCCCTAGTATCCACTACTGTCTCCCACTCTTCAATAAAACCCACAATCACAGGCTCAGTTGGCCCAGGAGTATTTTTCAACCAAATATTCTTATACCATAATTTCACCAATCGGGGGTACACTGTTTCCTTCAATGGAGTCAACAAAGGCTTTAAGGTAGCCTTTTCCAAATAAGCTATGGTTCCCCTACCTCCCTCTGCCTAGGTAAAGTAAGGGATTTCAAAAGTTGTCTTAGGGATGAGATTCAATGCATCCACAAACTCATTTGGAGTTATGAGGGGGTCAAATTCAGGCTCAAGCTCAGGTGGCACAAGTACCTCCTCACTAATGTTCTCACTTGTCTCGGCCTTTTTGGATTTCTTAGATTTCTCGAGCCCAGGTGACTCACTCAACTTCCTTTTAGTAGGTGGATCTACTTGAGGCTAAAAGGAAGCTATTCTGCTAGATTTTCTAGTTGCTTTAGGGGAAGGGTGGAGTAGACCGATCAAAGAATCCTCAAATTGATTGGGGTCATCCATTAAACACATAGAACCCTCGATAATTTCGCACAACTCTCCAATCAACACAATACTACTTCACTTAAACCACGCCTAACACACAACAGGTTGCCCAGAAATTCAAACCGTAGAATCAAAATTTTCAAAAGCCAGAGACTTTGATGAACTTACCCAAAACCTAGGGTTTCTCAGCAAATGAAGCACAGAGAGCCAAACCAGCAGCAAGTAGGTGCAAAATGATGACTCTTCATTGCTGGTCCAACTGGAAAAAGGACAAAGCAAATGGAAATGTGACCTGTGCGCTGGATAAGAGAGGAACAAAGTAGTTCCCGTGCAGACAGAATGAAGGGTTTCGAGCCAAAGTAGCAAATGCCTAAAATGAACCTATCGAGAGGTTTTAAAACCCAAAAACATGACTTTGAAAATTTGAAAACTCTAGGCATGTAGTGCTTGAGAGGTTCTCGAGCAGTTCAGTTCAACCTATCAAAAAGACAAAACCCCTCGAAGGTACAGATAACTCCAAAATGAAGGGTTCGAGAGGTTCCTTTAACTTTTTGACAAGTATAATTTCCTCAGAAAATAGGATTTGAGAGGTTCCTCAAACCTCTTGACAGGTGCTCAGAACCTATCAATTCTACTTGAAACACCTTCAGAACCTATCAAATAATATTTTCAACCTATTGACAGGTCTTAGTTCTACATCAATTCTTACCCCTTACATCAATGCTTACCCCTTACTGCCCATATTCAACGAAAATCATAAATCCACCGCAGCACCAACAAAGGCTAACTCATTTCTCGGACATACAAGCATCAAAGAACCCACCACTTCTCAGACATTATACAGAGTGAAAAACTAGACAAAAACTACAGAGTTATCCAAAGTAAAAGGCAGAATTAAAAACTACAAAAACATAGTAAATGACAGCTATGTTACAAAGTTTATAGTGGTGAAAATCACTCAAAATTGGGAGGTTTTTGAAGGTTAATGGTTTCAGTGGGCTCCACTATATTTTCGACACAAATTTTCAGCCTCTGACCATTCACTTTCATGACCCTTCCATCCGTGGGGTTCATGATCTCAAGAGCTCCAGATTAGGATACATGCAGCACAGTGTAAGGTCCGTCCCATCTGGATTTTAACTTCCCTGAAAAATACTTATGTTTGGAATTAAAAAGCCATACCTTATTACCTTCAACAAATTATTTCTTAAGAAGATGTTTGTCATAGAAAACCTTGGTCTTCTCCTTGTAAATTCTTGCATTGGCATAAGCATCCAATCTTAGTTCCTCCAATTTCGATAGCTGCAATTTCTTTTGCATACTAGTAGCAGTTAGATCAAAATTTAATGCTTTGATGGCCCTGTAGGCCGTATGTTCTAACTCCCTTGGAAAATGACATGCTTTGCCATATATAAATCTGAAAGGAGACATCCCAATTGGGCGTCTTATAGGCAGTCCTATAAGCCCAAAGAGCATCTTGTAACTTCAGAGACCACTCCTTCCTGTCAGTTCTCATAGTTTTCTCCAAAATATCTTTGATTTCTCTATTGGAAATCTCCACTTGCCCACTGGTCTATGGGTGATATGGAGTAGCTATTCTGTGTGTAACAGAGTACTTTTTATGTTGGCTTTCAAAGTGTCTGTTACAGAAATGACTCCTCCATCACTGATGATAGCTCTAGGGGTGACAAATCTAGAGAAAATATTATCCTTCAAAATTTTGAGGACACCTGTGTGGTCATTGGTTCTTGTGGCAATGGCTTCTACCCATTTGGACACATAATTCACTGTCACAAGAATGAAATTAAACCCATAGGTAGGAGAAAATAGACCTATGAAGTCCATTCCCCAAACATCAAATAATTCTACCATAAGGATGGGGTGCAATGGCATTGAGTCTCTCTTGGATATGCTCTCCATCTTTTGACATCTCTCACAGGCTTTGTAATGCTCCATTGCATCCATGAACAAGGATGGCTAATAAAATCCACATTGGAGCACCTTTGTAGCAATCTTCTTGCCACTGAAATGACCTCCATAGGCCTATTCATGACACATTGTAAGAATGTTGTGGAACTCATTTTCAGGAACACATCTCCTCACCACCTAATCTGCACAACTCTAGTAAAGATAAGGATCCTCTCATAGAAAATATTTAATCTGAGAGAAAAATAGGTCTTTATCCATCTTGGACCAGTGTGGGGGATCCTACAAACAGCAAGATAGTTCACAATGCACTCACATTGAGGGTAAAATGTTGCTCATCAGGGAAGGAATCATTCATAGGCATTTCAGCACAATCAGGAATCAAGATTCTAGATAAGTGGTCTGCTACCACATTCTCCACACCCTTTTTATCCTTAATTTCAAGATCAAACTCCTGCAACAGGAGGATCCATCTGATCAATCTAGGTTTTGCTTCTTTCTTGGATAAAAGGTACTTAAAGGCTGAGTGGTCAGTGAACACTACAATTTTAGATCCTAGAACATAAGGTCTAAATTTCTCCAATGCAAAGACAACTGCCAACGACTCTTTCTCAGTGGTGGTGTAGTTCAGCTAAGCATCAGTCAGTGTCTTGCTTGTATAAGAAATTACACTAGGTAGTTTGTCTTTTCTTTTCCCCAAGACTGCACCAATTGCAAAATCAGAAGCATCACACATCAGCTTAAAGGGAAGAGAGTAATCTGGAGCTTGTATGATAGGAGCGGAGGTCAAACATTTTTTCAACACCTCAAAAGTAGTCAAGCATTCATTAGTGAACACAAATGGTACCTCTTGACACAGCAGGTGGCACAAAGGTTTGAAAATTTTGCTAAAATCCTTGATTAATCTCCTATAGAAAGCAGCATGTCCTAAGAGAGACCTGACTTGTTTGACATTTTTTGGAGGGGAAAATGTGAAATTAGATCAATTTTTGCTTTATCCACCTCAATCCCCTTCTGGGAAACCACATGACTAAGAACAATTCCTTGGGTTACCATGAAATTGCTCTTTTTCCAGCTTAATACTAGGTTGGTTTCCTCACATCTCTGAAGTATAAGGGAGAGATGATACAAATATTGATCAAAGTCATCATCATACATAGAGAAATCATTCATAAAAATTTCTAAAAACTTATCCAGCATGTTAGAAAATATGGCATACATGCATCTCTGAAAAGTAGCAGGAGCATTGTACAGTCCAAATGACATCCCCCTGTAAGCAAAGGTGCCAAATGGACAAGTAAAAGTAGTTTTCTCCAGATCTTGTGGATACACAGGGATCTGGTTGTTGCCAGAGTATCCATCAAGAGAGTAATAATAAGCCTTTCCTGCTAGCTTATCAAGAATCTGGTCAATAAATGGTAGTGGTTAGTGGTCCTTTCTAGGCTTGGAGTTCAATTTTCTGTAGTCAATGCAGACCCTCCAACCAGTGACCTTCCTAGTTGGCATTAATTATCCAAACTCATTGGGCACAACAGTGATGCCAGACTTCTTAGGAACCACTTGAGAAGGTGACACCCATTAAGAATATGAAATTGGATAGATTACTCCAACATCTAGTAGTTTGACCACCTCTTTCATCACCACTTCCTGCATGTGAGGATTTAACTTCCTCTGCATCTCCCTAGAGTGTTTGGAACCCTCTTCCAAGTAGATCTTGTGCATATACACAACTGGGTTAATTTCCCCTAGATTAGCAATAGTCCATCCTATTTCTTTCCTATGCATCTTGAGCATACAGTAATTTTTCCTCTTGTTCCTTAGTGAGGGAAGAAGAAATGATCACATGCAATTTCTGGTCCTGCCCCAAGAATACATATTTGAGAGATTTTGGGAGCTGTTTCAGCTCCAAATCAGATGGACTGACAAGTGAAGGAAGCAAAGGTGCCTTAGAAGGTAAGGGAAGAGTCACCACAACAAGTTTCCAATGAGAGTGCCTTGCTGGCCCAACTGAAGAATTCAAGGATTTCACCTCTTCAGTCAAATGTGTGGTGGACTCCCCTTCAACAGTCTCAGTTCAAATCTCCTCAAAAACATCATCCTCATTCAACAACTTGGGCATGGTCTCCTCAACAGGCTCATCAAGCAAATTAATCATCAAATAGTCCTCACTCTCAAAGTGAAGTTGATTGGTTGTATTATAGACATTGAGCTTTACTTTTATATTTCCAAAAGATACCTCCATCACCTCAGACCTGCACTGGATACAAGCATTAGCAGTGGCCAAGAATGGCCTGCCCAATATTATAAGGATAGAGGTAGTGCACTTACTAGGCTTCATCTACAAAACCAGGAAATCTGCTAGGTAAAAAAATTTATCAACCCCAACCAGCACATCCTCAATAATGCTAGCAGGTCTCCTCTCAAATCTATCAGCCCATTACAGGACATGTGTGGGCTTTAACTCCCCCAAACTTAAATTCTCATATACAGAATATGGAAGTAAGTTAACACTGGCTCCCAGATCTAATAGAGCTTTCTCAATGGTATGATCTCCAATAATGTAGGGAATTGTGGAAACTCCAGGATCTTGGAGTTTAGTTGGGGTTGCAATGAATAAATCTTGTTTACTTTCTTAGTAGAAAAGACTTTCTTGGATAGATGAATCCTAGATTGCCTTTTATGAGTGCACAAATTCTTTAAAATTTTTGCATAGGCTGGAACTTGCTTTATGACATCAAGCAAAGGTAAATTAATCTTTATCTGTATAAAGGTGTCCATCATTTCTTGTACTTTAGTATTCCCCTTATCAAAAGGAGAAGGTGCTTGAAGGGCATGAGGAAATGGCAGATGAGGTACTGGTCTCTCATCTATAGCCTTAGCATTATCATCATTTCTTTCTTTGTTTTTATTTTTATTTTTTTGTTGGGACTCATCAGCATCCCCTTTATTTTTCATATGTTGCTCCTGTTGCATACTGTCATGGACTAGTTTCTCTTGTCCTTCACTTCTAGTGGTCTCAACATCAACTTTGTTATCCACCAACCTACCACTTTTAAAAGTAGTGATGGCCTTAGCTTCTTCATGAGTTGAAAAAGACTTACCCACCATATAGTGACCCTTAGGATTATTCATTGGCTGACTTGGCAGTCTACCCTCTTCTCTCCTAGTCAAAGTATTAGATAGATGACCAAGATAGTCCTCTATCTTTTTAATACTTTGGCTATGATAATTTACAGTTTGGGACAAGGAGCTCAGGATATGTAATGGCGACAGAACCTGCTCCACAAATGAGGGTGCTCTGGCAGGTGGTGGGGATGGTGAATTTTGATGAGTAGACTATGCCATTAGTTGTTGATACTGAGGCCTTGAAAAAAAAATCTACTGGTATGGTTGGGCAGGTCTGTAAGGCATTGCCTGTTGTTGCTGCTAGGATTGAAAATTGTCTTGCCTCCACCTCAGATTGGGATGGTTTCCCCATGGATACCCAGCATCCTGCTGGTATCCAAAAGACTGAGTAGCATTAGCATGCTCCATGACCAAATCAGGGTATTTACCAGTTGAGAGACAGTCCTCAAGTGAGTGTGCGGGAGACTGGCATATCAGACATGTCGCTTCCACATGTACAACCATTTTAGGCTACATTACTCCCATTAATTTGTCAAATTTTTGGGTCAGATTGTCCACCTTTCTTTCTAGGTCATTGTACACATTGACCTCATACATCCTTCCTCCAGAAGTGTTCTCTTTTACTATTTTAGCGGGAGTCTCAATGTCTCTAGACAGAGTCTCCCGCTGCATGGAATCCAGGGCTTGTTGTAGCAATTTTTAAAAGTAAGTAAGAATTTTTCCCACAGAGAAATGTGACCTAAGAATTAGCAAATCTTCAGATCTGCTATAGATCTGGCAATCTATTCCTATTGTGACTTAAGACTAAGGAAACAAAAAAGAGAAGTTTCATGGTTGTCACTTAAACTACAAACATAATTAAGCTAAATCTATTTAAAATTAGATTAAAGATGATAGAAGAGAGAATTGAGAAAGAGAGACTATATTTTGATAGAATAAAAACTGCAACTGTGGAGAATGAATAGCTAGAGGATAGTTTTCACTGTAAAACTGATTTGCAACACAGTATAAGATAGATCTGTAGCATTCCTTCATTTGGCTATAAGCACAAATGCAAGGTAGAAGGATCCAGATCCTCCCTGAGATATGGATTAGTCGTAGGGTTATACTTTGTCCATTTGAATGGTCATAAAGTATCCCATGGATATGATCAAGTCATGGGGGAAATAAAAAGAACAATAAAATCACAACAGATGCTATGGATGCAAGGCTACAAGCTCAGGCATCCATAGGTCTATAAATCTATGGAAATCAGATAAAGATCACCATATCTTATAGATTTAATGAATAAGAAAACCAATAATTCTTTGAATTAAACAACACTTAGTACAAATTACTCTTAGATCTGTTGTCTCAGCAACGTCAACTCTTCATACAATGTATTACAAATTGAATTACATATCATCTATCTTTAGCTGTTATAAAGCTTTTGCGAACCATAGTTGGGCTAAGGAGAGAAGGGAAGAAGAAAGAAAAAAGGGCGGGATTTACAAATTTCACCTTCTCAAATTCTGGATAAAAAAAACTCTCCCACATCTATTGTAATCCCTCTTATTTATACCAATCTCTGAATGCCTCAGATCTGTTTTGGCCAATCAGAGAAGAGAGACTTAATTCGGTAGGAAGACCTCATGAGGTGACTACCTTTCCTCCACGCATATTCCAAAAGTTTGTTAGAAGCAATTAAGCACACGTGAGGCAGTTAGGTTGGTTCTCCTTTGAGCTAATGAAATTCCAAAAGTACCCTCTAAAGCTATCAGATAGCCTCTGGACATATGCATCGGGTCATTGAAACTTCAAGTTTCTAAGTCGATAGGTTCAAACTTCACAAATTGTACCTCGAGAGGTTTGGAGTACAATTCGAGAAGTTCAAACTCCAAATGTAATCAGTTCGATAGGTTAAAAGTACCTCTCGACCGGTTGAAACTTCAACTCGACAGGTTGATTTGAACTGCTCGAATTCTTCATTTGCTTCAGCAAACCTCTTGAGTGGTTTACTCAACTACTCGACAGGTTCTGAAACTTAAAACTCGAGTGGATGGTTGCACTCTTCTAACTGCTTGAGAGGTTCAGAGCAACTTCAACAACTATTCGACAGGTTCAAGGAACCTATCGACAAGTTCTCTTTCACTGCTTCAGTAGCATGTACACCTCTCGTGAGGTTGGAGTTCAGCCTGAGAACAATTCGTGGGGTTGCTCCAGCCCTCTACACTGCTCAAGTTCTTCAGTTTACAGTTGTGCATTACTTAAGTGTTCATTAGCTACACACATGAGTCCTTGCAGCTGCTCTTCCATCAATTGGACTACTCAAGATCAGCAAGACTGCTTTGCATGTTGGCTTCATTGTTGCAACTTGACATGTTGTTCTATTTAATACACTGCAGCAGCTCTCGAAGACTTTGGCTCCACCTTTCACCCTCAACAGGACTTCTAGGACACTAATGCATGCTAACTTGCCCTAATGGTGTGGTCCACCATGTTATATTCACTGTAAACTCATCAGCTCCTCAGTTTAACATTCAATTCCTTCTTCTTGGTCTGAAAAAGATAGATTGTAGCACTGAGTCATTATTTTCCTGCTATCTACAAAACACACTTAAAAACTATTATTAACTGGCTCAAAGGTCCATCAAAGGTCAGGTTAGGAGGTGAAAAGTGGTACTTTTCAGAGAATAAAAACACCCCCAAACCTAATCTTTGCTAGTTCTCAAGCAAAGGAAAAATTAAAAATAATTATTTAAAGAAGTAAATGCCACTTTTGTAGGGAGCACAAATGCATTTAGCATATGCATCAAGCCTTTTAAACCCCTATGTGATCCCTAGTGGAGGAGTGAAGTCTCCTTAGGGTTTTCAGTGAGGTACCCACAACCTTTCTTATCAAAATAGTTTAATCAAATGCAAACAGTGATAAGTTAGATTTCAACAAACTCAGCTTCATTCCACACCTTGCTTTTTTCAAATTCAGAAATTTAAAAATAGTAAATGTAAACAATTTGATTCCTAAATCCTTATGCATACTCATCACAACCAATCTAAAGTCATCGAGAGTGCAGTATGTGCAAATCAATATAGAGTTCATTAATTTGAGAATCAGGTTCAAATACTCACCATTAATTCTCTCAAAGGCCTACTCTCGCAAATGAATTTAAAAGTGTTCACTTTCACTCTAGCTCAAGAGCAGTTACAGACCTCAAATAGGCCTGCAAGCATGAGCATAGGCATTTTCTCTAATTCCCTGACATTCTCAAGTAATTCCACAATAGATTAGGCAGCTCCTCATCTCCACATGGAAACTCAATCAACTTCAGATCAGTAAGGTCTTTTTATTGGGTTGTAATGAGGCTTATGGGTGAGGTTTATAAAGAATAAAAGGGTAAAAAGGGATTCAAAATTGAGAAATCAGCAAGGAGAGAAATTGGTCATGACATCACCTTCATTTCAGCACAACTTCATCTTTTTGGATGTTTTTCAGATCTGATGTTGCCAACTTCTTATCTTCTTCACAATTTTCAAATGATGTGACTTCTCTTTCTTTTTCTCTTTTTACATATATTTTTTTTCTTCTTTTTTTTAAATTTTTTTTGAAAAAAATTTCACTTTAACATGCCACACATCTACAATTGATATATTGCTATTTACATATTTGCTTTTCTTCTTCTTTCACCAAATGCTGAATCTAGCCCACCTATCTTCAACACCTTCTCCTCTACCTTCTGAATTCTCAAAGTGAGGGTAAGGCTCAATCAGGTCAATGAGGTTCAGGTTCAAGTGTTTGTTGAAGAAAAATAGATTTAAAGGCTTAAAGAGTGTATGCAAAGGTTAGTTGAATGGGTAGGTATTTTCAGCTCAAACTGTCCAAAGGATGGACTTATATCATTTCTTCAGTGTCATGAGTTCTGTCAAACTGTTTTAACTTGGAGTGCACAACTTCTAGTGAAAAAAATTTAAGTCAGCCAGTTCTTAGAATCGAAAAAATTCCCAAAAAACTCTTAAAAAGAAATTTGATAGGCCTAAATCTCACAGGGGATGGTCTTCCTTTGAACTCATAAGGAATATTCTTACCTTTTTCTCTCCTTCCTGGTTCACTATATACTGATTATAACAATAATTTCTTAATGACCTCCTTCATGGAAGTGTTGAATTTTAAAAATATCCTAGCATTAATTAAATCAGTCTAACCATGGACTTGTGGACAATGTAAAACGTAGGGATTGGAATGGCTTCAGCAGGGACAATGGCCCAATTGTTAGGGTCATCCATAGGTGGTGAAATGATAACCAACTTAGTAGGTGAAGATGAAGATGGGCTAGATGTTGATGGTAGAAGAGTAAGTGCCAGCTCCTCCTCTAAGGGCTCAGTTTGAGACGATGTGGAGGTAAAAGACAAGGGTATGATGGGTAAGTCTGCTTCCTCAAAATTGGTTTGGGTAGAGGAAGAGGTATAAGTAAGAGAAATAGGAACTAGCTCCGTAGACTCAAAGTCTATCTGAGTAGCAGCAATGGTAGTAGTCTCTAAGGGGGAAGACTGAGGAGAAGGATGTGGTGGGGATACAGGAATGGGTGTATGGGTAGGAGGTTGGGTGGTTGGGGTAGATGAGAGTGAAGTGGACTAGATGGAATGGAGGCAAGTTGCCATGACAGACTGGTATTCAGTGTTGGTATGAAGCTGGGCTTGGATAGATGTGAGGAGGGAAAGGATTTGAGAAAATGAGTCTAGTAAGGCATGGGTAACAGGTTGAGTAGATGGAGTTGGCTGAAAAGGTGATGTAGAAGCATGATGGAATGGGGTAGGTTGTGGAGAGTCTGGGAGGGGTGTATACTCATGCCCAATATCTTCCACAATGGAGTCAATCAGGGATGAGTACCCTTCAGAAGTGAATTGCGCGAAGTCCTGGGTATGGATAGGGGAAATGGAGGCAACTGGGTTAATAGGGTTAATTGGGTCAGTATCAGAGGGTATATAAGTGAATGGTGAAGGTGGGTTAGGGATTGTAGGTTCTCAGCTTGGAATGGATGGGCTAAATGTACTGGGTGTTGGTTTAGGTTTTTTGGGTTTCCTCTAGTATGTGGTCTTAATGGTGGGTGTGGGCAAGGCCAATGGGTCAGTGGTAGGAGGAGTTGACACAAGTGTGGTTGGGGTGATTGTAGAAGGTGTGAATGTGGAACTGAGAGGCATGGGTGTAGGCATGGAAGGTATGGAAGATAAGGGACAAGTGATACTGGCTGGTACAAAACTGACAGTAGAGGTGGTGTCTACAGTGGGACTTGCCAAGAATTTTACTGATGTATCTGCAGAGGTTATGGGCACAGGTGCTGAGCTAGCAAAAAGAGGGGCAATGCCAGCAACTTCTGTGGTGACCATAGTAGTTTCTTTTAAAGAACCCTCAACCTGCTGCTTCTTCTTCCCTTTCTCGGTCATACTGGTTGGCCATGATTTCTTCCCAAATTCCTTAGGAGGCAAGTCCTCAGTTGGCTCTTCTCTAAACACATACTTCCTTTTCTTCAATAAAGCAGTAATCATTCTGTTGTAAGGTACACCCAGCACAAGCTCTCGCTTCTTGATTTTCTCATGAATATCAACCATTCCCTTGACTATCAGCTCAGGGGCATTGAAAAATTGGCCCTTGGAGAAAAAATAGAGGGCATCCACAATGGGGTGCCTTCTTTCTTGCTGATACCCAGCTGCAAAAATAATTTTTCTCAGAATGGTATCAATGAAAAATAAGCTAGGCTCCAAATCTCTCCTCATCACGGACTCTTCAGATCCAACTATTCCTTGAGTTAAATGGTAGGCCATGTCTCGAAATGAAACACTGTTAGGAACTCCTAAACTGCTTGATGGATCATATTGAAATGGAATCCTCAATACAAATCCAATGTTCCTAGTATCCACTACTTTCTCCCAATCATCAATCAAAACCACAATCATAGGGTCAGTTGGCCCAGGAGTCTTTTTTCAATCGAATGTTCTGATACCATAATTTCACGAACCGAGGGTACACTGTTTCCTTCAATGGAGTCAGCAAAGGCTTCAAGGTAGCCTTTTTCAAATAAGTTATGGTTCCACTACCTCCCTCTGCCTGGGTAAAGTAAGGGATATCAAAAGCTGTCTCAGGGATGAGATTCAATGCATCCATAAACTCATTTGGAGTTATGAGGGGGTCAAATTCAGGCTCAAGCTTAGGTGGCATAGGTACCTCCTCACTAATGTTCTCACTTGTCTTGGCCTTTTTGGATTTCTTGGGCTTCTTGGGCCCAGATGACTCACTCAACTTCCTTTTGGCAGGTGGATCTACTTGAGACTGAAAGGAAGCTATTCTGATAGATTTTCTAGTTGCTTTAGGGGAAGGGTGGAGTAGACCGGTCAAAGAATCCTAAAATTGATTGGGGTCAGCCATTGAACACACAGAACCCTCGATAATTTTTCACAACTCTCCAATCAACACAATACAACTTCAGTTAAACCATGCTTCACACACAAGAGGTTGCACAGAAATTCAAACCGCAGAATTGAAAAATTCAAAAGACAGAGACTGTGAAGAGCTTACCCAAAACCTACGGTTTCTCAACAAATGAAGCACAGAGAGCCAAACCAATAGCAACTAGGTGCAAAATGATGACTCTTCAATTCTGGTCCAACTGGCAAAAGTATAGAGCAAATGGAAATGTAACCGGTGCGCTGGATAAGAGAGGAACAAAGTAGTTCTCGTGCAGACAAAATGAAGGGTTTCGAGCCAAAGTAGCAAATGCCAAAAATGAACCTATTGAAAGGTTTTAAAACCCAGAAACATGACTTTGACAGGTTGAAAACTCTAGGCATATAGTGATCGAGAGGTTCTCGAGCAGTTCAGATCAACTTGTCGAACAGACAAAACCCCTCGAAGGTACATATAACTCCAGAATGAAGGGTTCGAGAGGTTTCTTTAACTTTTCGACAAGTAGAATTTCTTTAGATAATAGGATTTGAGATGTTCCTCAAATGTCTTGACAGGTTCTTAGAACCTGTCGAATCCACTTGAAACACCTTCAGAACCTATCGAATAATATTTTCAACCTATCAACAGGTTTCAGTTCTACATCAATGCTTACCCCTTACATGTGTACTATCCATATTCAACAAAAATCATAAATCCACCTTAGCACGAACAAAGGCTAACTCATTTCTCATACATACAAGCATCAAAGAACCCACCACTTCTCAGACATTATACAGAGTGAAAAACTAGACAAAAACTATAGAGTTATGCAAAGTAAAAGACATAATTAAAAACATATTATATGACCATTATGTTACAAAGTTTACAGTGGTGAAAATCACTCAAAATTGGGAGGTTCTTGAAGGTTAATGGTTTCTGCGTGCTCCACTATATTTTCGACACAAATTTTCAGCCTCTGACCATTCACTTTCATGACCCTTTCATCCGTGGGGTTCATGATCTAAACAACTCCAGATGGGGGTACATGCAGCACAGTGTAAGGTCCATCCCATATGAATTTTAACTTCCCTGGAAAAAACTTAAGTCTGGAATTAAAAAGTCATACCTACCTTATTACCTTCAATATTTTCCTTCCTAAGAAGATGTTTATCATAGAAAGCCTTGGCCTTCTCCTTGAAAATTCTTGCATTGGAATAAGCATCCAATCTCAGTTCCTCCAATTCTGACAACTACAATTTCTTGTGCGTACCAGTAGCAGTTAGAACAAAATTTAATACTTTGATGGCCTAGTAGGCCTTATGTTCTAACTCCATTGGCAAATGACATGCTTTGCTATATACCAATCTGAAAGGAGACATCCCAATTGGGGTCTCATAGGCAGTCCTATAAGAAATTACTCTCAGATCTATTGTCTCTGCAACGTCCACTTTTCATACAATGCCTTACAAATTGAATTACCGATCAGCTATCTCCAGCTTCTACAGAGCTTTAGCCAACCATAGTTTGGTTAAGGAGAGAAGGGAAGAAGAAGAAAGAAAAAAGGGCGGGAATTACAAATTTCACCTTCTCAAATACTAGATAAAAATAATTCTTCCACAACTGTTGTAATCCCTCCTATTTATACACATCTTCGAATGCCTCAGATCTGTGGCTGCCTTTCCTCCAAGCATTCCCAAAAGTCTGTTAGAATTGGTTAAGCACATGTGAGGCAGTTAAATTGGTTCTCCTTTGAGCTAATGAAGTTCCAAAAGTACCCTCCAAAGCTGTCAGATAGCCTCTGGACATGTGCATTGGGTCATTGAAGCTTCAAGTCTCTCAGTCGATAGGTTGAAACTTTAGAAATTGCACCTCAAGAGGTTCGGAGTACTATTTGAGAAGTTCATACTTCAAATGTAATCAGTTCGATAGGTTAAAAGTTCCACATGGCAGGTTCAAACTTCAGCTCGACAGGTTGATTTGAACAGCTCGAATTCTTCATTTGCTTTAGCAAACCTCTCGAGTGGTTTACTCAACTGCTCGATAGGTTCTGAAACTTGAAACTCTAGTGGATGGCTGCACTCTTCTAACTACTCAAGAGGTATAGAGCAGCTTCAACAATTATTTGCTAGGTTCAAGGAACCTCTCGACAGGTTCTCTTTCACTGCTTCAGCAGCATGTACACCTCTTGTGAGGTTGGAGTTCAGCCTGAGAACAATTCTTGGGGTTGCTCCAACCCTCTACACTGCTCAAATTCTTCTAGTTTATAGCTTATAGCTATGCATTACTCGAGAGTTCATTAGCTGCACACATGATTCCTTGCAGCTGCTCTTCCATCAATTGGACTACTCAAGATCAACAAGGCTACTATGCATGTTGGCTTCACTGCTGCAACTTGACATGCTATTCTATTGAATACACTGTAGCAGCTCTCCAAGACTTTGGCTCCACCTTTCACCCTTAAATGGCCTTCTAGGACACCAATCGATGCTAAATTTCCCCAATGGTGTGGTCCACCATAGTGTATTCACTATAACTTCTCCTCAGTTTAACACACAATTCCTTCTTCATGACTTGAAAATGATAGATTGCAACACTAAGTCATTATTTTCCTGCTATGTACAAAACACACTTAAAAACCATTATTAATTGGCGCAAAGGTCCATCAAAGGTCAGGTTAGGAGGTGAAAAGTGGTAGTTTTAAGAGAATAACACACATCATGCATGCTTGAGAGTTGTGGTGGTAGAGCAACCCGATATGCAACCTCTGCAACGCATCCTAAAATCTCAAAAGATCCCACGTAACGTGGTCTCAACTTTCGACACTTCCAGATATGCATCACACCTTTGGTAGGTGAAATCTTGATGAAAACATTCTCTCCTATCTGAAAAACACATTGCATTAATACTGACACATATATACATATATATGCAATCCATCATAACTTAGACATTAGGTTTACCTGAAACTCAATGCCTGTTCTTTTAAGGTCAGCATAGCACTTTTGTTGACTTTGTGTGACCTTTAACCTCTCGCAAACTAAACGTACCGCTTTAGTGGTACTTTCGATAATCTACGGTTTCAAAATAAACTTTTCTCCTATTTCTTCCCAATTGATCAGAGATTTACATTGTCTCCCATACAAAGCTTCATACGGTGCCCCACCTATACTCGTCTAATAGCTATTGTTGTATGCGAACTCGATTGGGGGTAAGTGTTCTCGTGATCCTTGAAAATCAACCATACAAGCTCGTAGCATGTCTTCTATGATCCAATTTACTCTTTCAGTCTAACCATTTGTCTGTGGGTGAAATGCTGAACTGAAGTCCAATCTCGTACCCATCCCTTCTTAAAACTTTTATCAAAACTGAGAGGTATACAACGGATCTCTATCTGAGATAATGCTCACAGGAATTTCGTGTAGTCAGACAATCTCCTTCATATACATTTTTGCAAGTCTACTTGTTGTATACATTGTGTTGTATGGTAAGAAATGAGCAGATTTGGTCAGTCTATCTGCAACCATCCAAATTGTAATATGTTTCCTCACTGTCCGTGGTAATCCCAAAATGAAATCCATGGAAATGGATTCCCACTTCCATTCTGGTATCGATAACGGTTGTAGCAATCCAAATGGATGCCTGTGATCCACCTTTACTTGTTGACATACCAAACACCTGGAGACGTACTTAGCTACGTCTTTCTTTAAACCTCTCCACCAATTTTTTTTTTCAAATCTAGATACATCTTGGTACCACCAGGATGGATGGTGTATTTTTACTTATGTGCCTCTTCTAAAATGGTATGCCATAGATCGACATCGATCGGTATACAAAGATGCCCTCTGAACAGTAGTGATCCATCACTCTTGATAGAGAAATCCTGACTAGTACCATCTATCACCCCTGCTAAATCTTCATGAACTCGACATCTTTCATCTGAAGCTCATAGATCTGATAGAAGATCATTGGTCTGATTGTAACGTTTGCTAGGACAGCTGTTGAAGCTTTCACCTCGATCCTCGTATCTGTTAAGTAGTGAAAAATACCATTTTTCACCCCTAAACATGAGCCTTGAAAGACCCTTGAGAAGACTAAATAAGTGCTTTAGTGTGCATTTTACAGCTAACCAATCAGACAGGTCCAAATCCGAAAAGCATCCCAAAAAGATCAAAAAGCTGACAGCTCATGTCAAGATTAAAGGAGTGAAGAAACAGCCTCAGCAATGGCTAAAGAGGGTCTAAAAGAGCAGACAAAGACCTGAAGCAAGAAAGAGAGCCATTCGCAAAGAAAAAATCAAGTTAAAAGTCAATTCGCAAAGAAGAATGGGAGCCTAGAGTTCTATTCGCAAAGAACTTCTACTATTCGCAAAGAACTTTGAACTTTGCGAAAAGAAGAAAACACTCTGCGAAAAGAAGAGAAGTCCTTTGCGAAAAGATCTCCTGAAGCCAAAATGCTTTGCGAAAAGATCTCCTGAAGCCAAAATGCTTTGCGAAGAGAGCTTCGAGCCAAACTACTTTTTGAAAAAGCCCTTAAACTATGCGAAATGGCATTACGGGATTTGCAGCTCGTCCAAGGGTATTTCAGAAACTTTGCACGCGCCAATCGTTTTAAAACCCAAGGACATTCCGAAGATTACGAAAGCACGAACCAAAGGCATATTCCACCCCATGTGAACACCCAAAGATGAAATTACTTGGCGGGAACTTCTAGAAGCTCAAAGAATTTCAAAATGCATAAAAATTGATGCCTCTTCTGATTGGTGAACGGATCAAGCGATTACGATTGGCGAACAAATCTGGATCCTGGTGCTCGACTCCTATTGGTTGATACAGATCTATCCAATTGATTGGTTGATACACATCCGAAATTTGGACTTAGGGAAAACTATAAATAGGCAGACCATTTGCCCAATTTGGGTATCCAGATTTTAGAGTTTTCATCTCTGTTTCCCTCTGCCCGGTCAGCTACCTTATCCTAACCCCCTGTAATCCCCTCTTGTACTATTCCTTTGAGAGCCATTGTGAGTGATTTGTACTTCCAAGTTCGGATTCAAGATCAGAATCGAGGGCTCTCAGAAGCTCAGATTTGTAAGTCCGAGGGCTCTCTGAAGCTCGGCGTAAGTCTGAGGGCTCTCTAAAGCCGTGCTCTGTAATTGTAACGTGGATTTTAAAAGGTTCTTTGTAATTTGTGTCTTCTCCATTGGAGTCATGTCGAGGTTACGAATGATCACCTTAGTGCATTAGACTGCTTTAGATTCACTTATCCGCATCCAACTTCCCTTAAATCATCATCCCTGAGCGAATTAGCGTTGGTAACCTAATTCAAGCACCATTTACAGTGATGTTTATGTACTGAACTAAAGAATAGGCCACAGCTATTGGATGATCTGTGACCATTGGAGATCATAGCCATAAGTCTAAACCTATTCCTTAATTGGATTTATTTCTCTTACATCCGTGTCTTGGTAGCCGGATGAAGATTGAATCTGCCTGTTGAACTATTCTCCATTAAAATTCAGAGGCTAAAGTACATGAAGCTATTATTTCTGCATTTGTCTTATTTTAAACATCTCCCCAACTCGGATCTGGATCATGTAGTTAGTTCTTTTCTTTATTTGCTTATAGTTAAATGTGACACAATCCAACACTCTCTTTTATCTATTCTCTTTTTTAGATAATTATAGAGCCAGATCTGGTAGCACAGATCTGGAGGTTTATCTCTCAGTTTAGACAAACTTCTCTGTGGACGATCTTGAAATACTTACTTTTAAAACTTGCTACAATTGGCCCTGATCTTGCAGGCCAGTGTTAGCCCCAATGTGCTGATATCCCTTTCATAAGTTAACATCCATATAACTTAGCATTCTTTAATTCTTTAATTTTTGATTCATAATGCACACAATTATGGCACACTTGGAGTGACAACAAGTTTTTGGCGCCGCTGCCGGGGAAGTTTGTTCTAAAATAGATAAACCTATGTTTATTTTCATTTATTTTAATTTTTGCTTTAAACCTGCACTTTGCATTCCAAGTGCTTGATTAAATGTCTACAACAGTTTTGTATAGAAAACCTGTTTTACTGCAGCAGAATTTTTATTTTTTTATTTTTCTGAGTTTTTATTCTTTGCCTTCTAGTTATTTGAATAAATGCTGCTGCCACTCTTTTGTCTTTTTGTCAAATTTGGGCGTGCTTTGAGTTTTCTTTTATTTTGTCAATACTTGAATAAGAGTCTTGCTGCGGTTTTGGATGTTTGCGGATCTGGGCAAGTCCAACAAGAACATCTGGACCAAAAGCTGGAGCAGATCTGCTTGAGTTTGCATCCTTCTCCTTTGCATTCATTTTCTATTTTAAATTCTTGAGAACCAGCAATTCTGTTGTGTTTAATGTTTGTTTTGATTATAATTTTCATCTTTTAGGCATGTTGATTTTTTTTTACAAAACCAAATACAAAATAAAAGAAATGAAAACACAAATAGAAAATCTGAGTTGTTTCTCATTATTTTCAGCATAGTAAATAAGGGCTCTTGTTGAGCAATGATCAAAACAAGTAAAAAAAAAAAAAAAAAAAAAAAAAAAAAAGAGGGTCCCTGCTTATGCAAAATTTCTCAAAGAGGTGTGCACCCACAAAAGGCAATCTAGGATACATTTATCCAAGAAGGCCTTTGCTGTGGGGAAAATCAACCAAGTGCTATCAATTGCAACACCACCTAAGATGCAAGACCGAATCCCCACAATCCCCTCATCATTGGGGAGCACACCATTGAGAAAGCCTTGCTAGATCTGGGTGCTAGTGTCAACCTCGCTTCCCTATTCTTTATGAGAAGCTAGGTTTGGGAGAATTGAAACCCACTCAAGTGGTGTTATTCTGACTAGGCAGATCTGAAAGGAAACCTATAATGATTGAAGATGTTTTGGTAGGAGTAGACAAGTTTTCTACCTGTGACTTTTTGGTGTTGGACATGGAACCAACCAAAAGTACCACCGCCATCCTCGTTATTCTGGAAGAAGACCATTCACAGCTACTAATGCATGCATTCAATGCAGTGTCCGGCATCATGGAGGTGTCTTTTGGAAATATGAAAGTTAAATTGAATGTGTATAATCTTGTTACTCAACCTCAATTCTCTGCTGAGGAATGTTTCCATGTTGACATCATTGATGAGCTGGTGGTGGCGTCTTTACAAAGATATCTGCAAGGTAATGACTCCACCACATAATTTAAAAATGATTGGGGATCGCCTGAGAAACAAGGAAAAGGAAGATCAAATTCAAAGAGTCTCACTTTGTGCAAGGCACTCACCAACGATCATCAAGTCTCTCTCTTGGAGACTGCTCCTCTCCTCTTCCACAAGTTACCAAGGTACCTTTGCCCTCTTTTCAAATTTCTGAATTGGAACTCAAGCAGCTCCCCAAAAATCTGAAATATGTATTTTGGGAGATCATCAAACTCTACCTGTGATTATTTCTTCGTCCATTACACAGGAGCAAGAAGAGGAGCTGTTGATCGTTCAAAAACAGCACAAGAAAGCAATTAGCTGAACCATTGCTGATTTAGGAGGAGTAAACCCAGCTCTATGCATGCATTTGTTTTTGCTTCTTAGTTTACATTGCTTCTTAGTTTACGCTTTGACTAATTTTTTTTTCTTTTTCTTTCGGTTTCGTTTTCATAATTCTACCATTTAGATCTGTAGTGAGCCTGCTATTTTCTTTGTTTTTCCCTTACGACAACAAGTGTGGACACGGTTCCTCACACGTTTCCCCCAATTTCCAGGTTGTTACGCACTTATTGGGGAATTAAATGCAAGTTACTTCCTCCCCTCCCTTGTCATGCCAATGCTTAATGACCCACAGTGATTCTGGGCCATGAGCATTCCCAATGCCCCCCCCTTCAACTCCCACCCCTTCCGCTTCCCCCCCTTACCTCTAAATAACCAACCTCTACCAAATTCCCCCCCATCTTTCCCCACCCCTCCAAAATGGTACGACCAAGCCAATAAGCCACCACACGCTTTTACCCCATGTGGCTGGACCCACCACCACCGAAGGTGCAGATCCGCTCCAGCCCCTGGGACGAATTTCAAGAGGTCCTCGCGATTTTGGCCAAAGAAAAGGAGGCCCAACTACAGCCTCCTCAGAAAAAAACAAAAAAATCAACCTTCCCCTGCCACTTCCACCCCTCCACCGCCCCCACCCCCCCTCCCCTAAAAACACCTGTCCTATTCTGTCTTTATTTTTCTTTTTATGTAAAATATTTCTAGTTAATAAACTTTACTTTCTCCCATTCTCCATGTCATTTCTACTTTATTATTTTTTTCTTCTTATTGTTCTTGCCTTGTTTCAATTTTTCCGGTATAAAGTGACCATGCCACCTTTGAACCGGTGAGGACACCTGTTCCCCATAGGTTTGGGGTGTGGCGACAAGTCCCTGCCTAGGAATAGTTAACATAAGGCGTGCAGAATCACCTAAGTAATTAGGAAATGTATTAATTTACTTTAGAATCATGACAACTAGAAAATTTAAAATTCCTTTGCCAAATTTAGACATTCTAAACCTTGCGATATTCTACATTTCCATGATGATTACACCATAAAAACATCGGTATCGACGTAGTAAGTCAAAAGGAAGAAAAAGGTAAAGATATACTTAAAAGCTCAAGGAAAAACCATAACCGGTGAGAATTGAGCTCATATATTTTCCATCTCTGTTGAAGAGTGACCGAGGCAATTTTTTATTCAAAGGATTGGTGAGGCATTAGATCCACTAGAAGTTAGGAAACTCCAAATTAAAACAAGTAACAGACTCATGAAACTGAGGAAAAGATCAAGGCCTTCTTTGGACAGACTTGAACCTAGAACCAACCAAGAAAAATCTGCCCTTGTTTGTACCCCATTTGAGTAAATCCTACAATTCTTCATCAAAATACTCAAAAGTACTTGCACCTGAACCTATGGAACTAATTCAGCCTTCCCTCACTCGAGAATTCAGAGGTAAAGGAGAAAGAATCAAGATGGACCATTTGGCAACATCAAGAAAATGAAGAGAAAATACCTCAAAAACAGGCAATATGGTGGTGAAGAAAAGAAGAGACAAACAATGTAAAAAAGTTGCAAGCAAAAGGCAAAAAGGGACCTTATGTTGAAAATGCAAGATCAAAGAAAGAACCGATCACTGAATGTGAGAATCTCGAAAAGAAGAAGAAAGAAGCTAAACTCAAAAGGTGGAGTCATGAACCATCTCCTGCACTTCACAGGTTCTCAAATTCAAACCTCTGTTCAAACCGCCTTTCCTTGAAACTTCACTCCATAAGCCATACAAACAAACCTAGATTAAAAGCCCTTGTGATCCAAAGTTGAGTGAGTCATGTGGAGATAAGAAGTGACCCAATCTATGGTGAGGAGATGTCAATGATGCCATTGCCTAAGAATCATGCCTATGCTCATGCTTACAGATCCATTTGGGAGATGTAACGCTCTTGAGCTTGAGTGAAATGAACCCCTCAACAAAAACAACATGAGAGTATACCACAGTGAGTGTTTGGGTTGGAACTTGAGCACCTTAAGTATGACTTATAACCTAATTTTTATCCATAGGATGAGCTTCTTCGCACATTTGTATGATTTTCTATGATTTGTTCACAGTTGGAAATATTGAAACATTCATGAGGTTTATAAATGTTTAAATTCTGTGCAAACAATAATCAAATTTTCTGTTTCATCATTGATTCAAGAGTAACTAACTGCTCCTTGATTGCTCATTTGATAATATTGCTTGATGTTAATGTTTCATGGAGAAGTTTGTGGGCACCTTCACCGAAAACCCTCAGGAGACTTCACTCCTCCTCTAGGGATCACCTAGGGGTTGAAAAGGCTTGTTGCATATGCTAAATGCACCTTGCTTCCTACAAAGTGGCTCTTTACTTTGTTTTTTATGTTTCTTTGCTCGGGGACTAGCAAAGCTTAGGTTTTGTGTTAAGTAGTGAAAATACCATTTTTACCCCTAAACATGAGCCTTGAAAGACCCTTGAGAAGACTAAATAAGTGCTTTAGTGTGCATTTCTGACTAACCAATCGACAGTCCAAATCGAAAAGCATCCCAAAAGATCAAAAGGCGTGACTCATGTCAAGATTAAAGAAGGAGTGAAGAAACAGCCTCAGCAATGGCTAAAGAGGGTCTAAAAGAGCAGACAAAGACCTGAAGCAAGAAAGAGAGCCATTCGCAAAGAAAAAATCAAGTTAAAAGTCAATTCGCAAAGAAGAATGGGAGCCTAGAGTTCTATTCGCAAAGAACTTCTACTATTCGCAAAGAACTTTGAACTTTGCGAAAAGAAGAAAACACTCTGCGAAAAGAAGAGAAGTCCTTTGCGAAAAGATCTCCTGAAGCCAAAATGCTTTGCGAAAAGATCTCCTGAAGCCAAAATGCTTTGCGAAGAGAGCTTCTGGAGCCAAACTACTTTGCGAAAAAGCCCTTAAACTATGCGAAATGGCATTCTGGGGATTTGCAGCTCGTCCGAAGGGTATTTCAGGAAACTTTGCACTCGCCCCAATACATTTTAAAACCCAAGGACATTCCGGAAGATTCTGAGCACGAACCAAAGGCATATTCCACCCCATGTGAACACCCAAAGATGAAATTACTTGGCGGGAACTTCTAGAAGCTCAAACAGAATTTCAAAATGCATAACAGAATTGATGCCTGCTTCTGATTGGATTGAACCGGATCAAGCGATTCGATTGGCGAAATGATCTGGATCCCGTGCTCGACTCCTATTGGTTGATACAGATCTATCCAATTTGATTGGTTGATACACATCCGAAATGGACTTAGGAAAACTATAAATAGACGAACCATTTGCCCAATTTGGGTATCCAGATTTTAGAGTTTTCATCTCTGTTTCCTCATTCCGGTCGATAGCTTATCCGAACCCCTGTAATCCCTTCTTGTAGTTTACCTTTGAGAGCCATTGTGAGTGATTTGTACTTCCAAGTTCGGATTCAAGATCAGAACTGAGGGCTCTCTGAGAAGCTCAGACTGTAAGTCTGAGGGCTCTCTAAGAAGCCGTGCTCTGTAATTGTAACGGTGGATTTTAAAAGGTTGCAGTAATTTGTGTCTTCTCCATTGGAGTCATGTCGAGGGTTCTGAATGTTCACCTTAGTGCATTAGACTTCTTTAGATTCACTCATCCGCATGCAACTTCCCTTAATTCATCATCCTGTGCGAATTAGCGTTGGTAACCTAATTCAGCGACATTTACTGATGATGTTCATGTTCAACTAAAGAATAGGCCACAACTATTGGATGATCTGTGACCATTAGATGAGATCATAGCCATAAGTCTAAACCTATTCCTTAATTCGGATTTATTTCTCTTACATCCTGTCTTTGGTAGCGGATGAAGATTGAATCTGCTACTGTTGAACTCTGATTCTCCATTAAAATTCGAGGCTAAAGTACATGAAGCTATTATTTACGCATTTGTCTTATTTTAAACATCTCCCAACTCGGATCTGGATCATGTAGTTAGTTCTTTTCTTTATTTGCTTATAGTTAAATGTGACACAATCCAACACTCTCTTTTATCTATTCTCTTTTTAGATAATTATAGAGCGGATCTGGTATACAGATGGAGGTTTATCTCTCATTTTAGACAAACTTCTCTTGGGACGATCTTGAAATACTTACTTTTAAAACTTGCTACAATTGGCCCGATCTTGCAGCCGTTGTTAGCCTAATGTGCTGATATCCCTTTCATAAGTTAACATCCATATAACTTAGCATTCTTTAATTCTTTAATTTTTGATTCATAATGCACACAATTATGGCACACTTGGAGTGACAACAAGTTTTTGGCGCCTTTGTTCTAAAATAGATAAACCTATGTTTATTTTCATTTATTTTAATTTTTGCTTTAAACGCACTTTGCATTCCAAGTGCTTGATTAAATGTCTCTGACAGTTTTGTATAGAAAACACATTTCGCGTAATTTTTATTTTTTATTTTTCCAGTTTTTATTCTTTTGCCTTCTAGTTATTTGAATAAATCTGTGCCACTCTTTTGTCTTTTGTCAAATTTGGGCGTGCTAGTTTTTCTTTTTATTTTGTCAATACTTGAATAAGGTCTGCTGCGGTTTTGGATGTTTGCGGATCTGGAGCTAGTCCAACAAGAACATCTGGACCAAAGTGGTTTGCATCCTTCTCCTTTGCATTCATTTTCTATTTTAAATTCTTGAGAACCAGCAATTCTGCTGTTTAATGTTTGTTTTGATTATAATTTCTGTTGATTTTTTTTTTATTACAAAACCAAATACAAAATAAAAGAAGCTGAAAACACAAATAGAAAATCTCTGAGTTGTTTCTCATTATTTTCAGCAGTAGTAAATAAGGGCTCTTGTTGAGCCCGGGCTGATCCAAAACAAGTAAAAAAAAAAAAAAAAAAAAAAAAAAAGGTCCCTGCTTATGCAAAATTTCTCAAAGAGGTGTGCACCCACAAAAGGCAATCTAGGATACATTTATCCAAGAAGGCCTTTGCTGTGGAGAAAATCAACCAAGTGCTATCAATTGCAACACCACCTAAGATGCAAGACCCTGGAATCCCCACAATCCCCTGCATCATTGGGGAGCACACCATTGAGAAAGCCTTGCTAGATCTGGGTGCTAGTGTCAACCTGCTTCCCTATTCTGTCTATGAGAAGCTAGGTTTGGGAGAATTGAAACCCACTCAAGTGGTGTTACATTAGTGATGATTCCGAAAGGAAACCTATGGGGCTGATTGAAGATGTTTTGGTAGGAGTAGACAAGTTTTTCTACCTCACTTTTGGTGTTGGACATGGAACCAACCAAAAGTACCACTTGCCATCCCTCGTCATTCGGGAAGACCATTCACAGCTCTGACTAATGCATGCATTCAATGCAGTGCAGCATCATGGAGGTGTCTTTTGGAAATATGAAAGTTAAATTGAATGTGTATAATCTGTTACTCAACCTCAATTCTCTGCTGAGGAATGTTTCCATGTTGACATCATTGATGAGCTGGTGGAGGAGTCTTTACAAACATATCTGCAAGGTAAAGACTCCACCACAGAATTTAAAAATGATTGGGGATCCACTGAGAAAGAAGGAAGAGGGAGTTCAAATTCAAAGGGAGTCTCCTTTGTGCAAGGGACTCACCAACAGTCATCAAGTTCTCTCTCTTGGAGACTGCTCTCTCCCTCTTCCACAAGTTACCAAGGTACCTTTTGCTGCCCTCTTTCTCACCCACAATTGGAACTCAAAACAGCTCCCAAAAATCTGAAATATGTATTTTGGGAGATCATCAAACACTACTGTGATTATTTCTTCCTCCCTTACAAAGGAGCAAGAAGAGGAGTCGGTAGTTCTAAACAAGACAAGAAAGCAATTAATCGGACCATTGCTGATTTAGGAGGAATAAACCCAATTTGTATGCATGCATTTGTTTCTCTGCTTCTTAGTTTCGTTGCTTCTTAGTTTCGCTTTCATTAATTTTTTTTCTTTTCTTTGTTTCTGTTTTCATAAATTCTACCATTTAGATCTCAGTAGTGAGCACCGCTATTTTCTTTGTTTTTCCTTACAACAACAAGTGAGGACACGGTTCCTCATCGTTTCCCCAATTTCCGTTGTTACTCACTTATTGGGGAATTAAATGCAAAAGTTACTCTGCTTGCCTCCCACACGCATGCGCCTAATGCTACTTAATGACCCACGATTCTCGACATGAGCATTCCAATGCCCCCATTCAAGTCCCACCTTTCGGCTTCCCCACCTTACCTATAAATAACCAACCTCTACCAAATTCCCCACATCTTTCCCCACCCTTCCAAAATGGCCGACGACCAAGCCAATAAGCCACCACACCGCTTTTACCCCATGTGGTGGACCCACCACCACCGAAGGTGCAGATCCCTTGACCCCTCTGGGCCAATTTGAAGAGGTCCTCGCGATTTTGGCCAAAGAAAGGAGGCCCAACTCCGGCCTCCTCGGAAAAACAAAAATCAACCTTCCTGCCACTTCCACCCTCCACCGCCCCACCCCTCCCTAAAACACACCTGTCCTATTCTCTCTTTATTTTTCTTTATATGTAAAATATTTCTAGATAATAAGCTTTACAATCTCCCATTCACCATGTCATTTTCATTGTTTATTTTTTTCTTCTTATTGTTGTTTGCCTTGTTTCAATTTTTTCCAGATAAAGTGACCATGCCACCTTTGAACCAAGTGAGGACACCTTCCCCATAGGTTTGGGGTGTGGCATAAGTCCCCGCTAGGAATAGTTAACATAAGGACAGCAGAATCACCTAAGTAATTAGTCAATGTATTAATTTACTTTAGAATCATGACAACTCGGATATCTAAAACTCCATTGCCAAATTTAGCCATCCTAAACCTAGCGGTATTCTACATTTCCATGATGATTACACCATAAAAACATACCTGGTATCGCACGTAGTAAGTCAAAAGGAAGAGAAAAGGTAAAGATATACTTAAAAGCTCAAGGAAAAACCATAACCGGTGAGAATTGAGCTCATATATTTTCCATCTCTTGAAGAGTGACTGAGGCAATTTTTTCCGATTCAAAGGATTATGAGGCATTAGATCCACTAGAAGTTTGGAAACTCCAAATTAAAGCAAGTGACAGCACTCTTGAAACTGAGGAAAAGATCTAGGCCTTCTTTGGACAGCTAGTACCTATCTAAACCAACCAAGTAAATTCTGCCCCTGTTTGTACCCCATTTGAGTCAGAATCCTACAATTCTTCATCAAAAATACTCAAAAGTACTTTTTGAACCTATGGAACCAATTCAGCCTTCCCTCACTCGAGAATTCAGAGGTAAAGGAGAAAGAACTCAAGATGGACCATTTCGGGCAACATCAAGAAAATGAAGAGAAAATACCTCAAAAACAGTAATATGGTGACCGAGAAAAGAAGAGACAAACAATGTAAAAAGTTGCAAGCAAAAAGGCAAAAAGGGACCTTATGTTGAAAATGCAAGATCAAAGAAAGAACCGATCACCGTGAATGTGAGAATCTCGAAAAGAAGAAGAAAGAAGCTAAACTCAAAAAGGTGGAGTCATGAACCATCTCCCGCACTTCCGAGTTCTCAAATTCAAACCTCTATTCAAACGCCTTTCCTTGAAACTTCACTCCATAAGCCATACAAACAAACCTAGATTAAAAGCCCTTGTGATCCAAAGTTGAGTGAGTGTCATGTGGAGATAAGAAGTGACCCAATCTATGGTGAGGAGATGTCAATGATGCCATTGCCTAAGAATCATGCCTATGCTCATGCTTACAGATCCATTTGGGAGATGTAATCGCTCTTGAGCTTGAGTGGAAATGAACCCCTCAACAAAAACACCGATGAGAGTATACCCGTGAGTGTTTGGGTTGGAACTTGAGCACCTTAAGTATGACTTATAACCTAATTTTTATCCATAGGATGAGCTTACTGTTGGCACATTTGTATGATTTTCTATGACTGTTCACAGATTGGAAATATTGAAACATTCATGAGGTTTATAAATGTTTAAATTCCTGTGCAAACAATAATCAAATTTTCTGTTTCATCATTGATTCAAGAGTAACTAACCTCCTTGATTGCTCATTTGATAATATTGCACCGATGTTAATCATTTCATGGAGAAGTTTGTGGGCACCTTCACCGAAACCCTCGGAGACTTCACTCCTCCTCTAGGGATCACCTAGGGGTTGAAAAGGCTTGTTGCATATGCTAAATGCACTGTGCTTCCTACAAAAGTGGCTCTTTACTTTGTTTTTATGTTTCTTTGCTCGTGGACTAGCAAAGCTTAGGTTTGGGGTGTGTTAAGTAGTGAAAATACCATTTTTACCCCTAAACATGAGCCTTGAAAGACCCTTGAGAAGACTAAATAAGTGCTTTAGTGTGCATTTTACTAACCAATCGACAGGTCCAAATCAAAAGCATCCCAAAAGATCAAAAAGTCGATACTCATGTCAAGATTAAAGAAGGAGTGAAGAAACAGCCTCAGCAATGGCTAAAGAGGGTCTAAAAGAGCAGACAAAGACCTGAAGCAAGAAAGAGAGCCATTCGCAAAGAAAAAATCAAGTTAAAAGTCAATTCGCAAAGAAGAATGGGAGCCTAGAGTTCAATTCGCAAAGAACTTCTACTATTCGCAAAGAACTTTGAACTTTGCGAAAAGAAGAAAACACTCTGCGAAAAGAAGAGAAGTCCTTTGCGAAAAGATCTCCTGAAGCCAAAATGCTTTGCGAAAAGATCTCGTGAAGCGAAATTGCTTTGCGAAGAGAGCTTCTGGAGCCAAACTACTTTGCGAAAAAGCCCTTAAACTATGCGAAATGGCATTCTGGGGATTTGCAGCTCGTCCGAAGGGTATTTCAGGAAACTTTGCACGCGCCCCAATGCGTTTTAAAACCCAAGGACATTCCGGAAGATTCTGAGCACGAACCAAAGGCATATTCCACCCCATGTGAACACCCAAAGATGAAATTACTTGGCGGGAACTTCTAGAAGCTCAAACAGAATTTCAAAATGCATAACAGAATTGATGCCTCTGTTTCGATTGGTGAACACGGATCAAGCGATTCGATTGGCCGGAACAGATCTGGATCCCTATTGGTTGATACAGATCTATCCAATTGATTGGTTGATACACATCTGAGGACTTAGGGAAAACTATAAATAGACGAACCATTTGCCCAATTTGGGTATCCAGATTTTAGAGTTTTCATCTGTTTCTCATTCGGTCAGATAGCTTATCCGAACCCCCTGTAATCCCTTCTTGTAGTTTACCTTCGAGAGCCATTGTCAGTCATTTGTACTTCCAAGTTCGGATTCAAGATCAGAATCGAGGGCTCTCGAGAAGCTCAGATGTAAGTCCGAGGGCTCTCTAAAGGTGCTCTGTAATTGTAACGGTGGATTTTAAAGGTTCTTTGTAATTTGTGTCTTCTCCATTGGAGTCATGTCGAGGGTTCTGAGTGATCACCTTAGTGCATTAGACTTCTTTAGATTCACTTATCCGCATCCAACTTCTCTTAATTCATCATCCCTGTGCAAATTAGCGTTGGTAACCTAATTCAAGCAGATTTACGATAATTCATGTTCTGAACTAAAGAATAGGCCACAACTATTGGATGATCTGTGACCATTGGACAGATCATAGCCATAAGTCTAAACCTATTCCTTAATTCGGATTTATTTCTCTTACATCTGTGCTGGTAGCCAGATGAAGATTGAATCTGCTCTGTTGAACTACAGATCCTCCATTAAAATTCAGAGGCTAAAGTACATGAAGCTATTATTTCTGCATTTGTCTTATTTTAAACATCTCCCCAACTCGGATCTGGATCATGTAGTTAGTTCTTTTCTTTATTTGCTTATAGTTAAATGTGACACAATCCAACACTCTCTTTTATCTATTCTCTTTTTTAGATAATTATAGAGCCAGATCTGGTAGCACAGATCTGGAGGTTTATCTCTCAGTTTAGACAAACTTCTCTGTGGACGATCTTGAAATACTTACTTTTAAAACTTGCTACAATTGGCCCTGATCTTGCAGGCCAGTGTTAGCCCCAATGTGCTGATATCCCTTTCATAAGTTAACATCCATATAACTTAGCATTCTTTAATTCTTTAATTTTTGATTCATAATGCACACATTTATGGCACACTTGGAGCGACAACAAGTTTTTGGCGCCGTTGCCGGGGAAGTTTGTTCTAAAATAGATAAACCTATGTTTATTTTCATTTATTTTAATTTTTGCTTTAAACACTTTGCATTCCAAGTGCTTGATTAAATGTCTCTGACATTTTGTATAGAAAACTGCTTATTTTCTTGAGAATTTTATTTTTTATTTTTCGAGTTTTTATTCTTTGCCTTCTAGTTATTTGAATAAATCTGTGCCACTCTTTTGTCTTTTGTCAAATTTGGGCGTGCTTTGAGTTTTTCTTTTATTTTGTCAATACTTGAATAAGGTATCATAGCTTTTGGATGTTTGCAGATCTCGAGCACCATTCAACAAGGAGCATCTGGACCAAAGCTGGAGCAGATCTGCTTGAGTTTGCATCCCCTTCTCCTTTGCATTCATTTTCTATTTTTAAATTCTTGAGAACCAGCAGTTCTGCTGTGTTTAATGTTTGTTTTGATTATAATTTCTGCTGTCTTTTAGGCATGCTGATTTTTTTTTTTTTTTTACAAAACCAAATACAAAATAAAAGAAGCTGAAAACACAAATAGAAAATCTCTGAGTTGTTTCTCATTATTTTCAGCAGTAGTAAATAAGGGCTCTTGTTGAGCCCGGGCTGATCCAAAACAAGTAAAAAAAAAAAAAAAAAAAAAAAAGGTCCCTGCTTATGCAAAATTTCTCAAAGAGGTGTGCACCCACAAAAGGCAATCTAGGATACATTTATCCAAGAAGGCCTTTGCTGTGGAGAAAATCAACCAAGTGCTATCAATTGCAACACCACCTAAGATGCAAGACCTCGAATCCCCACAATCCCCTGCATCATTGGGGAGCACACCATTGAGAAAGCCTTGCTAGATCTGGTGCTAGTGTCAACTGCTTCCTATTCGCCTATGAGAAGCTAGGTTTGGGAGAATTGAAACCCACTCAAGTGGTGTTACAAATGAATGATGATCTGAAAGGAAACCTATGGGGCTGATTGAAGATGTTTTGGTAGGAGTAGACAAGTTTTTCTACCTGCGACTTTTGGTGTTGGACATGGAACCAACCAAAAGTACCACCGCCATCCCTCATTCGGGAAGACCATTCTACAGACTAATGCATGCATTCAATGCAGGTCCTGCATCATGGAGGTGTCTTTTGGAAATATGAAAGTTAAATTGAATGTGTATAATGTCACTCAACCTCAATTCTCTCACGAGGAATGTTTCCATGTTGACATCATTGATGAGTTGGTGGAGGAGTCTTTACAAACATATCTGCAAGGTAAAGACTCCACCACGTAATTTAAAATGATTGGGGATCCACCGAGAAAGAAGGAAAAGGAGATCAAATTCAAAGGAGTCTGCTGTGCAAGGCACTCACCAATAGTCATCAAGTTCTCTCTCTTGGAGACTCCCTCCTCTCCCTCTTCCACAAGTTACCAAGGTACCTTTCTGCCCTCTTTTCTCAAATTTCAAAATTGAACTCAACAGCTCCCCAAAATCTGAAATATGTATTTTGGGAGATCATCAAACACTACTGTGATTATTTCTTCCTCCCTTACAAAGGAGCAAGAAGAGGAGTGTTGGTAGTTCTAAAACAAAGACAAGAAAGCAATTATCGGACCATTGCTGATTTAGGAGGAATAAACCCCGGTATGCATGCATTTGTTTCGCTTTTAGTTTCGTTGTTTAGTTTCGCTTTCAAATAATTTTTTTTCTTTTTCTTCGGTTTCGCTTTCATAAATTCTACCATTTAGATCTGTAGTGAGCACGCTATTTTCTTTGTTTTTCCTTACAACAACAAGTGAGGACACGGTTCCTCACATCGCTTCCCCAATTTCAGTGTTGTTACTCACTTATTGGGGAATTAAATGCAAAAGTTATCAGCCTCCCACACGCATCGCCCAATGCTACTTAATGACCCACGCGATTCACGACATGAGCATTCCCAATGCCCCCCATTCAAGTCCCACCCTTTCGCTTCCCACCTTACCTATAAATAACCAACCTCTACCAAATTCCCACATCTTTCCCCACCCTTCCAAAATGGCCGTGACCAAGCCAATAAGCCACCACACCGCTTACCCCATGTGGCTGGACCCACCACCACCGAAGGTGCCAGATCCGCTTCCCTCCGGGACGAATTTGAAGAGGTCCTCGCGATTTTACAAAGAAAAGGAGGCCCAACTCCACCTCCTCGGAAAAAACAAAAAATCAACCTTCCCGCCACTTCCACCCTCCACCGCCCCCACCCCCTCCCTAAAAACACATCTATTCTCTTTATTTTCTTTTGTAAAATATTTCTAGTTAATAAAATTTACTTTCTCACATTCTCCATGTCATTTCTCATTGCTTATTTTTTCTTCTTATTGTTCTTTGCCTTGTTTCAATTTTTCCGGTATAAAGTGACCATGCCACCTTTGAACCAGTGAGGACACTGTTCCCCATAGGTTTGGGGGTGTGGCAGACAAGTCCTGCCTAGGGAATAGTTAACATAAGGGCAGCAGAATCACCTAAGTAATTAGGAAATGTATTAATTTACTTTAGAATCATGACAACTAGAAAATTTAAAATTCCTTTGCCAAATTTAGACATTCTAAACCTTGCGATATTCTACATTTCCATGATGATTACACCATAAAAACATACTGGTATCATGTCAAAAGGAAGAGAAAAGGTAAAGATATACTTAAAAGCTCAAGGAAAAACCATAACCGGTGAGAATTGAGCTCATATATTTTCCATCTCTTGAAGAGTGACTGAGGCAATTTTTTCGATTCAAAGGATTGGTGAGGCATTAGATCCACTAGAAGTTAGGAAACTCCAAATTAAAACAAGTAACAAACACTCATGAAACCGAGGAAAGATCAAGGCCTTCTTTGGACTTGAACCTAACAGAACCAACCAAGAAAAATCTGCCTGTTTGTACCCCATTTGAGTAGAATCCTACAATTCTTCATCAAAAATACTCAAAAGTACTTGCACTGAACCTATGGAACTAATTCAGCCTTCCCTCACTCGAGAATTCAGGAGGTAAAGGAGAAAGAATCAAGATGGACCATTTCAGGCAACATCAAGAAAATGAAGAGAAAATACCTCAAAAACAGTAATATGGTGGACTGAGAAAAGAAGAGACAAACAATGTAAAAAGTTGCAAGCAAAAGGCAAAAAGGGACCTTATGTTGAAAAATGCAAGATCAAAGAAAGAACCGATCACCGTGAATGTGAGAATCTCGAAAAGAAGAAGAAAGAAGCTAAACTCAAAAAGGTGGAGTCATGAACCATCTCCGCACTTCCCGAGTTCTCAAATTCAAACCTCTATTCAAAGCGCCTTTCCTTGAAACTTCACTCCATAAGCCATACAAACAAACCTAGATTAAAAGCCCTTGTGATCCAAAGTTGAGTGAGTCATGTGGAGATAAGAAGTGACCCAATCTATGGTGAGGAGATGTCAATGATGCCATTGCCTAAGAATCATGCCTATGCTCATGCTTACGCATCCATTTGGGAGATGTAAGCGCTCTTGAGCTTGAGTGAAATGAACCCCTCAACAAAAACAACAGTGAGAGTATACCACAGGTGAGTGTTTGGGTTGGAACTTGAGCACCTTAAGTATGACTTATAACCTAATTTTTATCCATAGGATGAGCTTCACGCACATTTGTATGATTTTCTATATTTGTTCACAGATTGGAAATATTGAAACATTCATGAGGTTTATAAATGTTTAAATTCTGTGCAAACAATAATCAAATTTTCTGTTTCATCATTGATTCAAGAGTAACTAACCCCTCCTTGATTGCTCATTTGATAATATTGCAGATGTTAAGCTTTCATGGAGAAGTTTGTAGGCACCTTCATTTGAAAACCCTCGGGAGACTTCACTCCTCCTCTAGGGATCACCTAGGGGTTGAAAAGGCTTGTTGCATATGCTAAATGCACCTGTGCTTCCTACAAAAGTGGCTCTTTACTTTGTTTTTTATGTTTCTTTGCTCAGGGACTAGCAAAGCTTAGGTTTGGGGGTGTGTTAAGTAGTGAAAAATACCATTTTTTACCCCTAAACATGAGCCTTGAAAGACCCTTGAGAAGACTAAATAAGTGCTTTAGTGTGCATTTTACAGCTAACCAATCAGACAGGTCCAAATCCGAAAAGCATCCCAAAAAGATCAAAAAGCTGACAGCTCATGTCAAGATTAAAGAAGGAGTGAAGAAACAGCAATGGATAAAGAGGGTCTAAAAGAGCAGACAAAGACCTGAAGCAAGAAAGAGAGCCATTCGCAAAGAAAAATCAAGTTAAAAGTCAATTCAAGAAAGAAGAATGGGAGCCTAGAGTTCTATTCGCAAAGAACTTCTACTATTCGCAAAGAACTTTGAACTTTGCGAAAAGAAGAAAACACTCTGCGAAAAGAAGAGAAGTCCTTTGCGAAAAGATCTCCTGAAGCCAAAATGCTTTGCGAAAAGATCTCCTGAAGCCAAAATGCTTTGCGAAGAGAGCTTCTGGAGCCAAACTACTTTGCGAAAAAGCCCTTAAACTATGCGAAATGGCATTCTGGGGATTTGTCGTCCAGAAGAGTATTTCAGGAAACTTTGCACGCGCCCCAATGTGTTTTAAAACCCAAGGACATTCCGGAAGATTCTGAGCACGAACCAAAGGCATATTCCACCCCATGTGAACACCCAAAGATGAAATTACTTGGCGGGAACTTCTAGAAGCTCAAACAGAATTTCAAAATGCATATGAAATTGATGCCTCTGTTTCGATTGGTGAACCGGATCAAGCAGATTACGATTGGCGAGCAGATCTGGATCCTGGTGCTCGACTCCTATTGGTTGATACAGATCTATCCAATTCTGATTGGTTGATACACATCTGAGCTGGACTTAGGGAAAACTATAAATAGACGAACCATTTGCCCAATTTGGGTATCCAGATTTTAGAGTTTTCATCTCTGTTTCCCTCATTCCGGCCGAGAAGCTTATCCGAACCCATCCCTTCTTGTAGTTTACCTTTGAGAGCCATTGTGAGTGATTTGTACTTCCAAGTTCGGATTCAAGATCAGAAATCGAGGGCTCTCGAGAAGCTCGATCAGAAGTCCGAGGGCTCTCTAAGAAGCCGTGCTCTGTAATTGTAACGGTGGATTTTAAAAGGTTGCTGTAATTTGTGTCTTCTCCATTGGAGTCATGTCGAGGGTTCTGAATGATCACCTTAGTGCATTAGACTTCTTTAGATTCACTTATCCGCATCCAACTTCCCTTAATTCATCATCCCTGTGCAAATTAGCGTTGGTAACCTAATTCAAGCAGCATTTACAGTGATGTTCATGTTCTGAACTAAAGAATAGGCCACAACTATTGGATGATCTGTGACCATTGGACATATGATAGCCATAAGTCTAAACCTATTCCTTAATTCGGATTTATTTCTCTTACATCTGTGCTGGTAGCCAGATGAAGATTGAATCTGCTCTGTTGAACTACAGATTCTCCATTAAAATTCAGAGGCTAAAGTACATGAAGCTATTATTTCTGCATTTGTCTTATTTTAAACATCTCCCCAACTCGGATCTGGATCATGTAGTTAGTTCTTTTCTTTATTTGCTTATAGTTAAATGTGACACAATCCAACACTCTCTTTTATCTATTCTCTTTTTTAGATAATTATAGAGCCAGATCTGGTAGCACAGATCTGGAGGTTTATCTCTCAGTTTAGACAAACTTCTCTGTGGACGATCTTGAAATACTTACTTTTAAAACTTGCTACAATTGGCCCTGATCTTGCAGGCCAGTGTTAGCCCCAATGTGCTGATATCCCTTTCATAAGTTAACATCCATATAACTTAGCATTCTTTAATTCTTTAATTTTTGATTCATAATGCACACAATTATGGCACACTTGGAGTGACAACAGTATCATATAATGATATGTTTTCTAACAGCTTCCATCTACGGAGTCCTAGAATAAGAGTCGATAACTAGGTCAAAGTCTTCCGACTCAAAGCATCTACAACCACATTTTCCTTGCCTGGATGATATTGAATGGAGTAATTGTAGTCTTTAAGAAACTCCATCCACCTTCTCTATCTCATATTCAGGTCTTTTTGTGTAAACAGATACATGGGACTCTCATGGTCTGTGAAGATCTCAAAGGTTTCTCTATATAAATAATGTCTCCATATCTTCAATGCAAATATCACCGCTGCTAATTCAAGATCATGTGTTGGATAGTTCTTTTCATGATCTTTAAGCTATCTCGACCTGTAGGCGATAACCCTACGATTTTGGTTGAGCACACTACCTAAGTCGTTGTTTGATGCATCACTATAAATAACAAAACCTCCATTCCCTGCTGGAATGGTTAATACTGGTACTGAGGTCAATCCTTTCTTGAGTTCTAGAAAACTGTCTTCACACGCTTTAGTCTACTTAAACTTAACATCTTTTCTCATAAGTCTCGTGAGTAGCCCCAAAATCTTGGAGAACCCTTCTACAAATCTCCTGTAATACCCAGCCAGACAGAGGAAACTGTGAATCTTAGTCACCGTCTTTGGTTGTTCCCATTCTACTACAACCTCGATCATTGCCGAATCCACTATAACACCTACTTTTGAGACTACGTGTGCCAAAAAGCTCACTTCTTTCAGCCAAAACTCACACTTGCTGAGTTTTTCATATAACTGGTGTTCACGCAATGTCTGTAGAGCGATCTTTAGATGTTGCTGATGCTCTTCTCTAAATTTCTAGTAGATGAGAATATTGTCCAGGAACACAACTACACATGTATCTAGATGTGGTTTAAACACTCTGTGTATGGGATCCATAAATGAAGCTGGCGCGTTGGTCAAGCTGAAAGGAATCACAAGGAACTCGTAATGCCCATATCTGGTTCGAAATATCATCTTCTGAACATCCTCGGCTTTCACCTTCAATTGATGGTAACCAAATCTCGAGTCAATCTTGGAAAAGAACCTTGCCCCTTATAGCTGATCAAAGAGATCATCAATTCTTGGCAGAGAACATCAGTTCTAGATAGTCAATTTATTCAACTGGCGATAGTCGATGCATAGTCTCAACGACCCGTCCTTCTTAACAAATAAGACAAGTGCTCCCTAAGGAGACCCACTTGGTCATATAACACCTTTGTCTAATAGCTCTTATAGTTGATCCTTCAACTCTTTCAATTCAGATGGAGCCATCCGATAAGACGCTTTAGACAGTGACTCCGTACTTGGGGCTAAGTCAATTGCAAACTCAATCTCTAGATCAAGCGGCAATCCTGGTAACTCTTCAGAAAAAATATCTTGAAACTCACAAGCCATCAGAATTTCTACTATAATGTTCTTCTCTACCCGTTACTCCTGTAAAAATGTTAAATATCCACTACACCCATTTCTCATCATCCGTTTTGCTCGAATCGCAGAGATGAACAATACAAAGGTTGATCTCATGTCGAGAAACTTGAATGTTCTATTCCCATTCAATCGAAAAGTAACTATTTTTCTTCGGCAATCAACATTCATGCCATGCTTGGATAGCCAATCCATGCCAAGGATTACATCGAATCCTAGCATATCCAACAGGATCAAATCAGCCATTAATTCATGATCTTCATAATCTCTGATGGCTACTACAACTAATCGGCACACCGTATCTGTACTAACTAAATTTCCCAATGGGACTGATACAGCTAAAATAAAGTCTAAGGGCTTGGGAACGACCTTCACCCTTACTGCAAACTGAGGAGTCACAAACGTGTGAGTAGAACCCTGGGTCTATCAAAACTCATGCTTCATAACAACAATAATCACCCTTACTATATATTTGTAAAGTACCTACGTTACATACATACCTAAACAATCAGATATGTACTAAAAGAAGTCTAGCATTCAAACGTAGGAATTTAAAAATTGCTTTTAAATTTATGCTCCTTCTTCACCTAAAATTTCAATTAATAATATACTAAATTTTAATAGGCAATTATACCTTGAATTATATCATTGTTGGTCTGAGCATCCTTGGCTGTCACTGTATAAGCACGACCTTGCACAATAGGTTTTACAAATCGCGTCAGTCGTGTAGGCCTTTGTGTTACAGTTGACACCTTTTCTTCATTTTCCAACTCTAGGCAGTCTCTGATTATATGCCCATCTTACCACATTTAAAACAAGCCCCTGTATCTCTTCTAAAATCAGTGGTCTTGTGTGGTTTACCATAACGCGCACATGTTTCCTACGGAGTTGATGAAGCTGCCCTCGAAAATCCTTGAGCCACTGACCGTCCTGTGGTAGTAGCAGGGCCAAATGGATGAAATGATCTAACTGGGGTAGGTAAGGATGGCCTCACATAAGTAGCCTGGGTAAACTGCTTCGGACCTGGCACTGTGAACCTCAACTTTTTATTCGCCGATTCATAGTTACCAAACCTTCCCTGGCTTGCCTTTCCTTTGCTCTCTTGGTCCCTTCTTTTGTACATCTCATCGATGTCTTCCTCGGCAACCAGAGCTTTACTCATTAACTCCCCATACATCTCCAACTGGAACACTGAAATTCGATTACGGATATTTGGCCTCAATCTGCGCTGAAATTTCTTCGCTTTCATCCGATCAGAGGCTACATGCTCTAATGCAAACCTTGACAACCTTGTAAATTCTATTCCATACTCTCATACTGGCATCTTCCCTTGTTCAAGATTTATGAACTTCACCTCCATCTGATCTCTCACTTGCTTGGGAAAATATTCTTTATTGAATTCCTTAAGGAATTCTTTCCAAGTCTATAACATTCTCCCTCATCCTTAACACTAACTTCCACCATGGGCATGCTTCCCCATCTAGCTTAAACGCAGCCCATCTGACTTTTTCATCCTAAGTGAATGGAAGCACATTGTAGATCTTTTCCATCTCGTTAATCCAATTCTTTGCCTCTAATGGATTTGCTAGTCCCGAAAAAATTGGTGGACGCATTCTTCTAAATTCTAGGAATGCAAAAGGTTTAGGTGGTGGTGTATGTCTATTTGCATTATTCTTTGCCATCAGCTCAGTTTTTTGTGTCATGGCATTAGCCACTGTTTCCATGGCCTGTGCCATTCTCTCTCTTTCCACCCTTCCTTGATCTTGATCTCCTTGTTCAGGAGGATTTCAACCTCTAACAGGATCCCAATTTGAACCTGTAGCCACATTCTCACCCATCATCACATTCTCCATACCGGTGTCAACCCCTTCACCACTCCTTGCAGTTCAGGCTTGACCACATCTCGGTCGTCCTCTATCTCTAGGAGGCATACAGTTTTGTTAACATGAAACAAAAGTTTCTTTAACAGAGGGTCCCTATACTCTAACAAAAATCTTAAACATATAAAATAAGTCTAAGATCTATCAGAAATTTCTAAAGCTGAGGCTTTGATACCAACAGTGACAACCCGAATTTCACTAACCCGAAATACGTGCCGTCGAATCAACCGTTAAGGCGATCTACAAATCATGAACACTTGGTACATCCACACAAAGTAGAAACAAGTAGATACCTCTAACTAAGTAGATAGAGTCATCATATACAATAAAAGAATGCTCCATTTCTATATTCCAAAACATATCAAAATAATGTTTCTAATTCCATGCCAAATACATCGACAAAGAACTAAAACGAACCATCGGTGATGGACAACCATCACCAACACAATGGTTCACAAAATAATAATCCAAAATTTAATTTCATGATTCATGTTCTAAATCAGAGTGGCTGGACATACCAAGCCCTAAACACAACCAAAAATCAAATTCTAACACAATACCTATCTAGTGAAAAACTCCTCAGGCAGGGGCTCAATCTCCTCCTCAGGAACGTATTCTGGATCACTCTCTTGATCCAAGTCCTTCTCTAAATCCTCACCTGTGACATATAGTCGAAGGGTGAGCTAACAGTCTATGCTTAATAGGGGCAAACATTAGTAGCATTTAATCTCATATTTTAAAGCACAAAGCTTCATAATCGATTTCATATGCACATTTCACATTTTCCATTTTTCACATAGATTTCCAAATGCTAAACTTTAATCACACACATGCATAATTCAAATGTTTGTTTTTGAAACATCGGACATAACTTAAAACAATAACTTAAATACTACTCCAAGCATATATAGCATCAGAAGCTACACATATATAGATGGGAATCCCTAACCATTGTCGTTCAATGAACCATTTTCATAAAAGCCAAGGCCCCTGCGTTGTGAGGGAAACTTGTGCCGAACGAAGCTTTACAATTGACCAGTAGAAAATGTACGGATATCCCGTCGTATTGGAGCACAAGGGATTCGTTTCACATGAACCTTAAATCATAGTGCAAAGTCTAACTTATAGTTTTCACACCGTGTAAAGTGATTACATTATACTAATTTTGAAAAATTAGTAATCATACTTGATTTCGGAGCTTACAAGAACATACTTATCACATCACATTTTGAATATCACATTTCGTATATCACATCTTTTACTTTTACAAAACTTGTTTAAAAGATTTGAAAATCAAATACTTAATTGCATATAACTTATCATGACTTATCTTATCACATCATTCAACTTATACAGAGCACATCAAATCAAATGGCTGTAAGTTTTCTCCTACCTCAAGTCACATTCCATTCACAATCACCCAAAGCCTTTCGAGAATCCTCGCGAACGCTTATCACTTTAACCTACATTCCAAATTACACAAAGACCCCCCTTTAGAAGTGTCTAAGAAGGCCTAAAGGGAAAAGTCTCCGAAGAAAACTCAAGAAAATATTTAATAATGCTTTAACTCTGTATCTCGCGCGAGTGAGTTGTAGGCTCGTGCGAGCGAGCTCAATTAGCCTACACCTCGGGCGAGCAACAACACACATAATGCTATAGTATCTCACATATATTGGATCTCGCATGCGCGAGAAACAGGGTCGCACGAGCGAGTCCAATGGCACCTCTCAGCTCGCGCGAGTGAATCTCAGAGGTTCACTGGAGTTTCTTATCTCGTTCGCGCGAGGCATGATTGAGTATTTCTAAAGGCTCCTCACGCGTGCGAGAAGCATAACTCACGTAAGCCGGTTTTAGAAACTCTTCAGATATGAGTTTTTCTAACTCGATCTTCTCGCAATTTCTTCTCCAATCCCATCCACACTTCTCACATAACTTATAAAGCATCTAATTCTACAAATTTTACACATTTGGGTGTCGATTTCTCACCTTCTAGGCTAGCGAAACTATGCAAGAATCAAAGCGTCATCTCTGTTCACAAACAAATAGGTTTCAAAACCCCATTCAGCTACAATCCATGCTCCGAAATGTTGGAATCGACGGCTACATCACTCTCAACACACTCGCTAAATTTCACGAAGGCATATAGCTTTGGAGTACACGGATCTAGCAACCCTTTCTTCTTCTTCACAACTCCCTTTCTCTCTTTCTCTCTCTAAACAAACAAAGCAAGCCAAAATTCTCAAATGTGTTGTGTACGTGAGGTTACCCCTCACTTTCTCAACTTAACAATGCTTCCTTGTGAAGCACACACACATTCTTTGTGTATTATACTTATCCACTAGCCCTCCTAGTGTGAAACACATACACCCATTGATATGTGTATGTGAACTCATCCTTGCTCCTTATGCAATTCCATACAACTAACTCTACACACACTCACTCATACTCACTCATGGGTCATCATACACGCATACTGATTCCATAAAACCTAAAATTGTACAGTGCACCCCACCTGTACGCGATCTAACTAACTTACGTGTTTTTTTTCATAAACTTTTAGGGATATTACAGTAGCAAAGGTATGGTGTCATTAGGGAAATTTTTCTCACTCATCATCCAGCCGGCACATCGCCATGATTGAAATGTGTCGAGTCAATTGATATTTTGAAGAGCTCTTGGTAGGCGTAAATGTATAAATGTTTTAATCCTGCCAAGGGCCAAGCAAAAGAAAATAGTTTAAAGTATTTTGAAAATCTAAAAAAAAAAAAAAAAAAATACAACAAACGGAGAGGAAAAAATCTTTTTTAAAATTAAAAAAAAAAATATTAAGGGTTGAGCTTGGTTGAAACTGCTCTCTTCTAACTCTTTTTATGAAGGTCATTTATTGAGAATATTAGAATGGAATAGACTTGTTGGTGCAATATGTGATTGTGCCTATCTCCATTACGGAGGATACTAAGAGACAGAACTAAATTCTAAAGGGCAATCGAAGCTGACAAAGATGTGAGTTTTTTGTCTCTATAGAAAAGAGGCGACCAAAATGATTACCTTAGATGGTTCTAAGATTTTATCACCTAATCTCAAGAAGAACTATCTCATTTGGACAATGGTCAAGTAAAGATTAAAATTAGGAGCAAGGCCTGTAAATCAAAGAATTAGGATTCCCAAAGAAGTTGGAGTTCATTCATCATCTCAAAGCATTCAAATCAATAGATCAACATCAAGCTTGTGCCTCTGAAAAGAAGAAAATTCACGGACTAGCTCCCCATGTCCGCATCCATTGGTGATTCTCTTTCATATATTAATGCATAAATCATCCAGGGGCATGCACTATAAGTCTCAAAACGAGGAGATGACCCGTTGGTAATCCATAATTTCTCAAATCACTGTCAATGAATGGTAAATGAATAATACATCAGTTGGCCCACCAAGGGCATGAACTCATAAGAAGATATCTCCTTTACCATCAAAGGAGTTTTATTATAGCCAACTCTGCCCATTAGGTTTTTTGAACTCAACAATTAAGCTGCAACCATTTTAGTTTGATAGCTGTGTCGAGTGAATATAAGAATAAGGACTGACACCAATGGAAATTGGAGATGCTCTCTCGAAATCCTAAGTGCCGAAATAAAAAGTGCAGAAAAATAAATCTAATCCTCAACCCTCAAGATTCTAGTCGTCAATTAAAATCTATCAGTCCTTAGATATTTATGTGCAGAAAAGTAAATTGCAAGAAAGTGAATTGTTGGAAAATAAATTTACAGAAAAGTAAATTTAAACCACTTTGATCTTTTCGAAATTCTCACCTAGTTATCAATTAAGAACGAAAATCCTTGGATGTGATACAAACAGAAATTGAAAAAATATTCTACTTTGCTGAAAGTAAAAGACTGAAAATAAAATATATCCTAAGGTTGATCTTCCGTCCTCCCCATCTTAGTTGTCAGCTATGATCTAGATTTCTAGGATGATTATTCAAGACGCAGGCTCTCTTATTTATAGATTCACAAGTGGCATGTTACAATAAATTTGGACTCTAAAGAAGTAAACTACCTAAAATAAATCTTCCTAAAACTACTCTTCCTAATACATATCCTTGTTTCTTTGTATCCTTCTTGCTTCTACTACTAGAGGCGTGTAGGATTTCTCTCCTAGTTTTCAGCAGCAGTGATTCTCGCCAATCTCTTAGATTCGTGAAGTGCATGGATTCCTTTTTTTAGAGTTTATGATTCTTTGCATGAATGTACATCTCTCACGTGACTCTTCAGCAATGTGCATGAGCTTTATAGTACAAAATCGAGGGTACGATTTTATATTCTTCTCTGTTTCTTCATTCAATTTCTTCTCGATAACTCATAATTCACCTTGTTCTCTCCAGTCTTCTCTTCTACATAATCCTAAGGTCTCAATTTTTTTCTTTCTCTCTGATTCTGGATCTCGATTTCTCTTTGACTGGCTTCTGAGCTTCACAATTTCTCTTCGATAGCTCAGAAACAGGTGTTTTAGCTATGATTCTTTTGTGATCTTCTTTCTTACTACTTTATGAGTTTATTTTGATAATGATTAACGCTGTGTTCTTCTACATGTTATTCTAAATATTCATCAACAACACATCATTAGTAGCAAACTATGAACTAATAGCACTTAGTCCACTAGTATAGAAATCGTAAAATATGTGACTAATCAGTCACTTGACCGAGTCAACTGGTGGTCGCTCCGAATTATACGTTGGAATCACAGCGTATAATTCATTATGCGCTATAATCCTTGCATTTATTTTGGATTATGTGCTAGACTACCATCGTATTATCGGCTGAATACTAAAAATAGGGCCCTTGCCCTCCCATTCTCAACACAAAATTTTTTGCTTATTCCTTTTGGAAAACCCCAGGTTCGATCTGAGATTTCGAAAAAAAGGAGTAGAGTTGCACTTTAAGTCTCTGGCTCTAAGAACTACAAACTCTTCTCTAGAAACTTTATGGGTAATCGAGCACGGTGGGGCTAGCCCACTTACTCTTACTCCGCTTCTTGAATTAGTACGAAGGGAAGAAATGCTAGCCATAGATCCAACCCCTAGGAAACCTCTGTCGAAATTTTTAGCTTAGTACCAATTAGATCCCTAACCCTTCTCCACCTTTACAAAACTGTCAGTGCCTCAACCAACTTTTCGAAGGGAGCCAACGGAGGGTACCTGGGAATGGGGTTGATCCTCCCGAGCATAACAGACCAACACCCCCCTCTTTAGATAGACCCACATAGAATTAGAAACCCAAATTAGCTACAACCTTAAGCAACCTTAGCTGCTAAAGTCGGTAGACCAACGTTTACCATAGGAGTCCAACCCACAAATCCCCGCTCACCCTCGCGATCAATCAATGATGTTCTACAACGTCGATAAATATATGTAGATGATGATCATAATATTCAGGTACGTTTAAACCCGATTGCAACTAACAATTTCTGCTGGTGCATTTTAAAAGTACCTTTTCCTTTACTACTTTATTATTTTTTGCCCACCTTCTCAAACAGAGTCCACCTGTGACCAATTTCAGCCATTTTTTCGGGACCCAAAAGGGACCAATAAAATGAGTACCAACAAGCACACCTTACTTAGAATTCTTGGTCAATTTCTTGGGCTTTTCAGTCAAATTTTTCTACTAGGTTAATCATGAGCTATAGTCAGTCACGGAGAAATGTTATGGGTCAATGTACTTTCATATTCCTACCAGGTCATTGAAGACCATTCAAGGGTCAATAGTAAAATTTTTGAAAAGTCCGATTGAGGGTTGTTACAATATTTGAGGTTTTTAAACCCTGAAATTCAATCAATAATGGATTCTAGAGAGATTCCAAAGTATGCAAACACCCAATCGAATAAAAATGCCTTAGTATATCTCTGGTCAAGCTATTTAAATGTACTCAACTATGTCTTAACCTATTGCAAGCGTACAATGGAAATTGCTGCACTAGTATAGGATCGTTCCCACGAGGAAGGTCTAATTTCTGAATGCTTCTGTTTGTCTTTAAAGGTTTGAAAAATGAATAAAACAATGATTTATTAAACTACTTTCATAAAAGTAAATCAATATCCTCCTACTTTAAGATTATGGTCGTCAATCACAATCCTTCAGTTCTTGGATATCTACGAATTTAAAATACCGTTACACTATAACTCAGTCCTCTAGAATTTGGGCATCAATAAAAAACTAGAATTCCTCCATATAGATCTATACCAATCAGCAATCTTTCCAAAATTTGGGCATCAATCAAACTCAAGAAACTTGAAGATGAAAAAAAAAATGTTACAGTAATCTGCAAATTCTCAATCTTAGTCGTCAATTAATATGAAGAACACTTAGATGTTTACAAAGCAGTAAAAAAATAAAATAAAATCTAAACTAGAAAGCAAATAAAAGATCTTTCATCTCTCAGTCACAAACGTCAATTGCTCCTGAGAAACTATAGATACTCTACTCTAATCTTCCAGCTTCCGATCATAGGTGTCAATTGCTCTCAAGAAACCTTAGATATCTAAACTACTCTACTCTACTTTTGATCGGAAGAAAACTCAACCTCAGTCATCAATTGATGTTGAGAGTTCCTTCGATAAACTTTCTCCTATGTCGAGCCCTCTTATTTATAGATCATAAGGGGTCGGTTTATATTATTCAAGTTCTAATAAAAGCAAACTACTAAATAAAAGATTCTTAAAGTAATTAAACTTCTAATCCTAGTTCCACTTTGCTTTAGATGATAGATGTCTGCAAGACTTTTCTCCTTATTTTCAGTAGCAGAGATTTTCAGGATTCTTTTGCCAATTTTCTCAAATCCGTGAGTTGTCAAACTTCTATTTCAAGATATCTTCTAATTTTATGCATGGCGGTGTACATGATTAGTAGCAGCGGAGCTTTATTTCACATAATCGTAGAGTATGATTGGTTCCTTTAGTTCTCACTCTTTTCGAGCGTTCGCGATCTTTGCATTCGCTCCTCCAGTTGTAAGCTTCTTATGATAGGTTCGTAGGCTATGATTCCTTTTTCTTCTATTTTCATTCATTCGAGATTATGTTTGACGTAAGCTCTCTCTGGCTTACAGACTGGTCGTGTTGTTTACGTACGAACGTGTTCTTATTGCTTTCTAAGTTCATTTTAGCAAAGATTAACACTTTGACTCTCTTTTGCTAACTATTCTAAATATCTATACATTAGCATCTTATTAGTAGCAAACTAAGGTCTAGCATCACTAAGTTAACCATGATAAAGTGGTATATTCAGTGACTGATCACACCCCCTAACTTATGCTTTGCTAGTCCCTAGCAAACAAGAAAAGAAAAATTTATCTAAAAATTTAAATGCCACTTTCGTAGGACGCACAATTGCTTTTAGCAAATGTAATAGGCCTTTAAACTCCTAGGTGATCCCTAGTAGAGGAGTTATAGTCTCCTGAAGGTTTTCAATGAAGTTACCTACAAACTTCAAATATTTATGAATTTTTCAAGAAAAAATAAAAATTTAAAAATCTCTAAACTAAATTTTATACACTAAACAATAAATAGGTAATCATTATATGGTTGTTATAATTTAAAAAAGAAAAAGATATCGGCATCCCTTGTTCTCCATCCTAGCAATTATCCTTGATTAGAACTCAATAACTTCAATTCATATTAAGCGTGGAGTGTGTGTATACCGGTGAAAAGTTTATTTATCATAGATTTTTCTAAACTGTAGATTTAAAAAATATTTTTATCCAAACTCTCACTGTTAGCATACTCTCAAAAAGAATATTGAAAATTTTGAGCTCTGAGAAATGATATATCAGGAATAATTCAAAGGATAATTAACAAAAAAAAATCTCAGTGAATGGATAATCAATTCTATTCTTATGCTTTCCTGCTTCTCCATAGGATTCAGTATACACATCTCTACTAGGCTAATGCTATTGTAAATCATGAATAAAAATTGTCTTTATTTGGCTTGTAATAGGGCTTTAGGTTAAAAAGGTTCCAAAGAAAGGTAGAAAGGATTCAAAACTTTTGAGAATTCAGCTTATCTCTCTTCTATCTTCTTGTTCTTTTTCTACTATTCTGCTTCACTAAGTATCCAAAAAGTTGGATAACTTTTTCCCATTTATTTGGTTTTCTTTTTCAAGTAAATCCCTTTTTCTTCTTTTCTATTCGGAAGCTTTATTTCTTCTCTTTTTCAGATATCTTCTTGAATATTTCTCTATTTGTTGAAGTTTTTTACTTCTCCTTCTTTTGTAGAATCGTCTTTATGATATCACTTGTTTTCCCCATATTTTTCTTCATTTTATTTCTTCTCAGCTGTACCCTTTTTAGCATTCTCCTTATTTGTTCATGCATACTCCTTTAACTCCCTCTTCTTCCCTTTTGCATTCTAAATTCTCAGAAATACAGGGGTTGAAGGTTGAAAGTTTTGGGTAGTACATATGAGTAAGGGATAAGATTTTGGTACAAAGAAATTGGTTCAAGCTTCTAATATGGGTTCAAGGGATAAATATTTTTTGGGATTTTGGCTTTTTAGTTCAAACTAAGAAAAAGATGGCCTTAAATCATTTTCATGATTCACTAACAAAAATATCTTTTTGTTTTGGTGCATATACTAAATAGTTCTAAAAAAAAAAGTCATCATAATCATAGAATGTTTGATTCAATTTTCAGCAATATGAGATTTCATTACAATGCAGTCAAGATGTTTAAGAAGTTAGAATTCGAATAGACAACAGTCTCTCAAGTCCCAAAATCTCACTGGTTATAAAATTTTGAAAGTATAATCTAAATATTGCAGTTTAAGTCAAAGTATAGTTTCAAACATTCAATTCTAATACAGTGTACAAGCGGGGATAAATATGAATTGTAACTGCTCTATTATTTTGATTGTTGAACTTCTACTACGACGGATTGTAAGGTTTATGGAATTGTATTTCTTTCTTCTATCATAAAACACATATAATGGTTAACTATTCAAAAATTCTAAAAAAAACTATATATAGATTAAAAAAATTATTTTTTTACTGTAAAAAGCAGGGAATAAATCAAAAATTAAAAAAAAAAAGAAATAATATACATAGAGTGTGTGGCCCCCCTCTCAAACTTGAATAGGGCAATGTCCTCATTGTTCTCAAAACAGGGGATAAAAATTATTTACTGTATATACTGTGTGTACCGAGCATAGAATCTGCAAAAATGTCAACAATCCCCCCCCCCCCCCGCCCTAAACTTGGGAGAAATCACGTCCGACGTATCAACACATAAATAAAAAAATTAGAAAAAATGCAAACATATGAAAAGAAATTTCCATTATCATAAAAAATATTTACAGAGATTGAAAGAATAAACCTAGAAAAAATCTAGACACTCTAACTATGACACCGACAACGACCGTCCAAGGCAAAGATGAGTTCGATAAAGATCGGTGCTCGGGGGCTAACCACCTTCAACCAGAGTCTCGTATGCCTCATCGCCAAAAGAGTATCCACACCTTCGCAGAGTCGCACCACCAGAGTCCTCCCTCCTACGGAACACTCCTCACTGGCTTCCAAATATCTCCCACACACAAAGCACATCACTTCTCTCCTGCGGGAGAGAAATGTGAAGCACGTAGGAGAGGAATTTGAGGGGCAGGAAGTGAACACATCTTTATCCTGCCACAATCCATACTTCTCCCATATGAAGACTCTCAGAAGAGAATGTGATGCAGATAGGGGAAAGGTATGAGCAATGGAGAGGGGTGTCGAGGGACGGCTCAACCCACCATCATCATAAAAGAAGTCACACTCGGGGTGGGTTGTGATGGTAGAAATGTTAGGAAGTGGGGGAAGATGGGCCATAGGAAGTAGGTTTTGGATTTGGGTTAGGTTTAGGGAAAAGGGGTTTTGTGGTGGATGATTCAACATCAGTTATGGGTGTAGACACCCAAATTTGGCCCAAGGCCTGATCGAAACATACTTCGAGAGAGGCGCACCTCTGAGCTTCTGATAGCATCTCCAATACCTTTATGAACCTTCCCTAAACCCTTAGGAACCTTCCCAAACCCTTAGGAATTTCCCCCAACCGTTAGAAACCTCTCTGAACCCATGGTTAACCTTCCCAGGCAATGGTTAGAGAGAGATGTATCAGGGCTGACAAGGACCTCTACTGAGACTGAATCATATACCATTGAAAAGTAGAGGTTCCCAGCTTTCAAACAAGCTAAGAATCACCTCAATCCAAGTCCTACATAAAAAGATATGGCAATCTAATTTTCTAGCCTAAAACCCTAGACAGGTTTAGAACCTCTCGAGAGCTCGAGGAGTTGGAATTATTTCCAGAGAAATATTGCCTGGCGTGTATATTACACATGCCAGGCAATTTTTTCTCACAAATGGCATGGCGTGTATATTATACACGACAAACTTAGATGGACCCCCAATAGGCTTTGGACTTCCTAGACATTGTACATATGCTTGGTGTGGATAATACACATGTCAGGCTTAGCTACAGTAAATCATGGATTTTGTCTAAATTTCACTTTTGGGGTTTGACTTGTTGACCATCCCAATGTTTAGGGTGGGTTTCATTAGGACTGTTGCACCTCCATTTACCTTATTTACAACCCTCTAGTCATTTGAACCCAATTCACATCTTCCTAAACCCTTAAGATCCTAGGAAACCTTAGATATTAGGATTACCTAATTACTAATCCAAATTAGATTTTAAGTGCCCCTTGTCACGTTCTAAAAATTTAAACCCGAACGTGATTGCTTTGGTATGTGTGCCTGACACAAGTAATGAGACAAACTTAAATTTTATAATAACAATAATAATAATAGTTTTTATCAAGACTTGTGTGTGTGAGGAGTCATGTGCCACACATGACGCGAATCTGAGACCTGATTAGATCTTGAGTAGAAGACTACGCACCTGGGTGTGCTGTGTGTACTCAGGACTGAAACTAAAACTTAAGAAATAGAAATATCATAGATATTTCTCTGATTTAGCTTATAAAGGAAGGAAGGTGTTAGAGTGCTCCTCTCTACTTCTTCCCTTGCTATTCTGTTTGAATTGTTTTGAGCTGTAAGAGTACGCCATGTGCATTGCTTGATCTCGAGTTGATCTACTCGAGTCCCAGGGAATCCCTTTGTGAAGCCAAGGTGTATGTGCCATCTAAATCCTTGATAATCTTATCCAAGAGAGTGAGGGAGCGTGTCGACCGATGTCATGTGGTTGTTGTATTACTTACCTTGCAGTTGTTAAAGGGTTAAAAACAACAAACTAAAGGTAGAATCATAGAGAAATTGGATCAAGGTAAGCAACCAGTCCTGCAAGAACCAGGGCTATTGCAGCAAGCTTTAAAGGTAAGCCAAGGTAGGTCCACAAGGAAATGTATTCTAAAATAGGGTAAATCTCCAGATCTCTAACAGATCTAGCACTCTAGCCTATCCTAGTTTAAAAACAAAGTAAGAAAGGAAAGAGGAGAGATTTTTTAAAGGTTTTCACTCTACTAAAAACTATAGAAATAAAATATAAAATCAAATGATCCAGAACTGATTAAAACACAGATTTACAAAGGTGGAGAAAAGGATTAAAATCAAAATGGGAGAGTAGCAGTTAGGTATTTTGGTCTTCACTGCAAATTGGTTGGTTCAGAGGAAATGTAAGGAACTGATTTGCAGTAATCCTTCATTTGGCTACAAGCTCAGATGCAAGGTATAAGAATCCAACCTCAATTAGAGAATTGGAGTGATTCTAAGGCTATGATCTGTCCACTTAAATGGTCATAGATCATCCTAGAGATTCCTCTAATTCAAGGATCTTAATTATAATAATTAAACTATTGTAGATGCTGTGGATGCAAGGCTACTGTTGTCGATTTCAAGTGTGCTTCCCTTATTGGTTGGTGGTGAAAGTATGTAAGAATCAAAAATCGAATGAAACAGGGGATGAATCAGCACAACTCGAAAATCCTAGACCTGCAAGATACAGGGTCTTTTGTAGCAAGTTTTGATAAGTAAGAGTTTGTCCCACAGGGAAAGGTGATCTAAGGTTCCAAGGGAGCCGTCTCTAGTAGTCCCTCCAGATCTGCTCACTGGATCCGGTCTAAAAGGAGGGAGTTTGAGGTCACTTATTCTAAGTATTCTAATAACTAAATTACGTAAAGGATTGAGAGGTGGATGGAGTGTGGAAAATAATTATAAAAAGGTGAGAAATATGTTTTGAGCCAAGATCGGAGGAGTTCTTGTAACTCGATTTAGATCGATGTTATAGAAATCCCCAGGCTACATTATCACCTCTGAGGAGAAAGGATCCAACCCATCACTACTGCCATGACTCCACCCTTAGGGCTATAGCCTGTCCACCTGAATGGTCACAGACTATCCCATAGGGGAGCCACTATCCAGGGATGAATCAGAACATAACTATTAAATCATTGCAGGCACTATTTCATCCAGGCTACCAACTCAGGAATCCATAGGGAACCTCAACCTCTAAAGTTCCATGTGTGGGGCTAAGGCTGGAAAACCATGATAGCCCAGACACATAGAACCAGCAAGCGGTTGAGTACAACTTTCAATCCAGCTGTCCATTGCTTGAGAGAGGCTACAATGGTCCAGTCACCAGCCTACAATCTCTATAACCAGATCAGATCCGGCATCTGATGGCAGATCTATACAACTACGGGGGAGCCTGCCTCTGTACAATCCCTCACTAGGCTTCTACAAGCTCAGGTGAAAAGAAGAAGGATCCATCTTGGATCGGTGGATCAGAATCACCCTAAGGCTATAATTTGTCCACTTGAATGGTCACAGACTATCCTAGAGGTTATCCTCCTCACGGAGCCCAAGACAAAACAAGATTATCGGTGCTACCACCATGTTCACTAGGCTACCAGCTCAAGATCCCATGGGGATTTTAGATCTAGTAGGTCCTGTGGTGGGGCTAAGGCTGGAAGACCATGATAGCCCAGACACGCAGGTTACTTGGATCTGAGTGGCCCTTAAAATCAGTCCTCCATTGCCTAGACAATGGTGGATCACAAGGCAGCAACCTTGCACAGAGCATCTCACAAATCAACAGCAATCCCACAAAGTATAAATCCTATTACAAAATTTTCATTAATCTAACTCAAATACATAAACAAAGTCATAGCCAGTAATTGCTGGACTATGGAGAGAAGAAAAGAAAAAGAAAAAGAAAAACTACTTACTGCTAAAAATAAAAGAGAAAAGAAAAGAGATCTGAGATAGGTTCCCAGATCCTAAACCTAAGCTAGGCCTGGGTATATATAGCAGTGGGGTGGCGGCACATTAGGGTTAGGAAACCCTAATTTTAACGATGCCACGTGGCCTTCTACTGATCCTTGGATGCCTCGAGGTGTGTGTACGGAGATTTGAGTGTGGGAATGCGTGCCTTAATCATTGGAAGTTTCCAGAATGCCCTCTGCTGAAGAGATGGAAGTTTGGGTTCAGAGGCTCGCTAGGTAGCTGTAGTTCTCCAGACACCTCGCGTGGTAGCTCATTGCTCTTCGCTAGGATGGTTTGACACTGAAGCTTCAGCTGTCATGAGGTTGCCTTGGTTTGCTCTTCAGGCAATCGTGCGGTAGAGAGTTAAGCTCTCGCTGAATTGGAGTTCGCGAGGTTTAATAGAAAACGTAGTCTCAAGCATCGCGAGGTTGCAATTCAAGCAGTCGCACCGTAGATTAGTCTTCACCGGGAAGCAGCGCGAGAACTGCGCGAGCGCTTTTCTTTATTTGGACTTCACGAGTTACCTCGCGAGGTTCTGTTGAGGTCTGACTACGTGAGGTTCTTTGTCTGACTCAATCTTCGCGAGATGGGCTTTGCCTTCGCCAGGATTCTTTCTTTCTTGAATGGCACGCGAACTGCGCGAGGCATTCTTCTTCTGAGAATTGTACCCCGCGGCGGCTGCGCGACAGCTGTGCGAGAAATCTTTTGAAGCTCTCTCTCCTCAGCTGTCTTAAGCGATCCTCGCGAGATTGAGAGAAGTTTGCCTTGAACTGTGCGACACTGAGCGCTATGTTCTACCTTTGATCTTCACGAGAGCTGCGCGGAGTTGAGTTTCTAAAGCTCCCCAGTCATTCATCTGCGCGAGAGGTTGCTTGTAAAGCCTTGGGAAGCTCAGCTGATCTGCGCGAGGCTTCAAGGTGCATTCTTGTTGACGGGCATCTGGTGCCAAAGCAGGCTTCATAACAGGGTTCTTGGCCTTATTTCACTACTGATTATTTCCTGAACAAAACACTTAAGAGGAATTTATTAAGTGACTAAGGGTCTAATCAAAGGTTAAGTTAAGGGGTGAAAAGTGGTACTTTTTAGGTCTTAATAGCTACAAGCTCAAGCATCCACGGGGAGATTTAATCTAGGGAAATCAAATGCAAACAAGAGATCTATAGATCAAAATCAACTTTATAATCCACAGTATACTGATTTAATACAAACTTCCAGTAAACTGTGCTCAGATATGCAATCTATGCAGCATTCAATCTCCATACAAAGCTTTGAACCTCTCAATTTATAGCTCTCAACCTCACCCTAGCTACTAAAGGGGTTTAGCCAACCATGATTGGTCTAAAGAGAGAATGGGGAAGAAGGAAGAGGGAAGAAATTTTAGAGGGAAAAGGAAATTCGAATTTGGTTCGAGCTCTCTCAATTTCTGGATGATTCTTCTGTAAACTCCTCAGGCTTTTATAGTTTCCCCCTCTGTCCTTAGATCTATTTCAGCCAATCAGAGCTCAAGGGAATAATTTAATTATTCTCAGCTGTTGATGTGGCTGATTTTTGCTTCTAGAAACTCTCCACTGATTGGTCCGAACTAGACAAGTACATATAAAGTGGTTAGAGAGTTCCCATTTGTGCCCATATGCATCCCAAAAATACCCTCAAACTAGGCCAAACAGCTTTGGGACACATGTGCATAGAGTACTGGAATGGGCGACAGCTGTGATTGGAACTGAGAAGTTCCCAAATTGAGTGTCGAGAGGTTCAGGGGACATTTCGATAGGTTCTAAGTCAACTTGGTCCTCCATTCGATAGGTTGAAGTAGGCTTTCGACAGGTTGACTGACTTCTCGACAGGTTTGACATCCATTCCTAGCTTCTGTCCTAGCTCCATTCGTCCTCTCAACAGGTTATAAATCAACCTGTCGATTGGTTATATAGCTGCAGGCATCCTCTCAACATGTGCATTCTACTGTTCGACAGGTTGCCTCAACCTCGCGAAAATGAGTGCAGCTTCAAGTAAGTTCTCGACAGGATGACTTACACTGCTTGATAGGTTCAGGGGAACCTCTCCAGATGTAGCTGGGACCTCGCGAGCTCCCCTATATCTCTAGGTGACCTCTTGACATAATGCATTATACTAATCAACATGTTCTGTGGACCTCTCAAACTCTTCACTCTTTCACCTCAGGACCTCTCGAAAGGTTGCTTTCTTCACCTTTTACTCCTTAATAGGATGTGGGGACCTCTCGACAACTTGATAATACACCTTAACCTCTCGACAGCTTCACTTCTCTCACCAGAACCTCTTGACAGTTTGAATTAACCTCTAAACAGGTCATATCCTTTGCTTTCACAGCTCTCACATAGTTTTGTGGTGTTGTTCTTCATCCGTCCTACACTCAGCACCTGTTGAGGGGTTCAATCTTCATCCACTACAACTGCTCTTGCTCCCATGAGTGCCCATGAGGACACATGCCATTCCCATAGACCTCTAGTTCTCTGTGGGCTGCTTGATGGTTGGCCTTTTGGGCTGCATGAGCACATGTTGAGTCAGGAGGTCCCTTCTTTGGCATTTTTAGCTGGATGTTTGCACTATGATTGCACTTTATTACTTAACTACAAAACATACTCAGGACACATTATTAGTCAACTCAAAGGTCCATCAAAGGTTAGGTTAGGAGGTGAAAAATGATATTTTTCACTGATTAACACCCCCCTAAACCTAGGCTTTGCTAGTCCCTGAGCAAAGGAGAAAATAAAAGCAATGATTAAAAATAGAAAATGCCACTTTTGTAGGGAGCACAAATGCATTTAGCATATGCATAAAGCGTTTTAAACCCCTAGGTGAGCCCTAGTGGAGGAGTGGAGTCTCCTGAGGGTTTTCAGGGAAAGTACCCACAAACTTCTCCAATGAGTCAATTAATATCAATGCAACATGTCAAAACAAAATTTAGACAAAAATAAAATTCATTCCACACCTTACTAATTCAAATTTATCTTTAGGAGTTCTCTGCAGTAAATCGGTAGTTTAATATTGAAATTTTGCTATAATTCCTTCACAAGCAATTAGCTCATGCCAAGGTATTGTGTGTGAAAATTAATGCAAAGGTTACCATCAATTTGAGAATTATGTTTTGATTGTTCCCCAAACAAATTTAATTTCAGACCCAAGTCTCACCAGGGCTGTCACTCAAAATAAGCACGAAGGGTGCATCATTTCACACAACTCAAGAGAAGTTACAACCCTTAAATAGGACTACAAGCATGAGCATAGACAATGCTCTAATTTCTAAAATCTTCAAATACTTTTCACCATAGATTACACAAATCCTCATCTCCATGTGACACCTTACTCCATTTCAGATCAATAGGGTCTTTTTATTGGGTTATAATGTGGCTTATGGGTGAGGTTTATAAAGAATAAAAGGGAAATGCAAGGATTCAAATTGAGAAATCAGTAAGGTAGGGAGGTGGTCATGACAACACCTTCTTCATTTTAGAACAATCTTCATCTTCTTTGAATTTTTAGAGCCAAAGCGGTCAACTTCTTCTCTTCTTTTTCAAAATACCCAATGAAGTGACTTCTCTTCCACATTTTTGTTTTGCTTTTCTATTTTTCTTTCTTTTTGTATGTTTTTCTTTTGTATTTCTCTCATCGTATTTATTTATTTATTTATTTTTATGGGCTGGAATGCCACAACTATATATCCACTGCCATCACATGTGCTTTCTTCTCTTTCAACCAAAATGTCAACCCAACTCTACCTTCTTTAACTCCTTCACCTTCTCCTTCTAAAATCTCAGGATGAGGGTCATGCTGCATCAAGTCACTAAGTTTTTGGATTCAAATTTTTTGGTTTTTATCAAAGAAAAACTTGGATTTTTAAGGCTCAAATGGTGTGTATCAACGGTAGTTCATAGGTGGAAAATTTTAGGCTCAAACTGTCCAAAGGATGGCCTTACTTCATGTCCTCAATGTCAAAAATGTTGTTAATTTGTTTTAATTTGGAGTTGCGTAACTTCAAGTGAAAAAGAATAGATTCAACCAGTCCTTAGAGCAGAAAAAATTGCCAAACCAGTCTTTGAAGAAAATATTTCAGGCCCAAATCTCACTAGGTATGGTCTTCCATCAAATTTCTTGGGTATATCCTCACAATATTCTCTCTTTTTAAGTTCACTAAGCACCAATTTTACTTTAAAATTCTTGGCATTTGCTTCATGAAAATGTTAGAGCTACAATACATTTCAGTTTTAAAAAGTTTTTAATTTCCTAGTTTTCCAAAAATCAGGTGGAAAATCACTTTATTTTCAAAAAATTTATCCAACACTATTGCACTAACATTAACTATTCCATTGGTATACCTGCCATACCCTCAAGCCTATGAGGAGCAGTGTCCTCACTGCTTTGGAAGTATAATAAAAGGAAAGAGCAAGGAGAAGGAAAATGAAACTACACACATGAGGAACAAAGATATGTACAATATGCAAAGAAAAGAGACATTTCATTATAAAGTTCTGTATATAAAAGGAGTACAGAGAGATAAAATGCAAAGTAAAACTATATACAAACAAACTTCCTAAGACACAGTACTACAGACTCTAAACACACTAACTACTTTACACCTAATAAGAGTTAGAGCTAGATATGGTCATTGGCTCCCATCCTTTTTTGTGCAGCAAGTTTGTCATACTCCTCCTTGAGCTTCTCCTTCCTCTTCAATTTCTCAGTGTTGGTAGCACCTTGCTTAGTTCCCTTTGCAGATGGTTTCTGGGACCTGGTGCTGCCCTGGGCCATGGTGGGCTCCCTGATGGAAAGGGCTTTGGATTTTGAGGGACTCAGGGCTGAGTATAGGGAGAGGGTCTCTACTATCCTAGCAAGCATATTAGATTTATTCTTGTACATCTTGTAGAAATCAAGAGAGTTTAGCACCATCTTCCATAACTTCCACTCCTCAGCCCTATGAGCTTCTAAAACTGGTTTAATTTCCTCCTGATGGACTTGCTGTTGTAACACCATGACTGCATCCACTAGAAATTTCACATCCTCCTTGACATATGGGTTGGCCTCAATGGTTGTGGTAAGGGATGGCAGAGGGGAAAAGGTGTTGATGCCATATGGGACAATGGCCCAATGGTGAGGGTCATCCATGGAGGAGGGGGTGATGGGCAGCTCAGGAAGTGGTGGTAATGGCACAATGAGGGTCAATGGCAGCTCCTCTTCCACAACAAGAGACTCAGGTGGGGTGGAGGGGTAGGTGAAATGTTAAGAGGTAGGTTAACCTCTATGGGGTCAGTTTGGGTTAAGGAGTCTCTGGTAGAAGGCACTACTATGGGGGCAGGGATTTGTTCTTCCACCATGGCAGAGGAAACCAATACTATGGGGGACAACTGAGGGGATGGAGGTTGAGTAGGTACAGGAGTAGGTGTAGGAGTGGGAGTTGGAAGAGGTTGGTTGGTTGAGGTGGATGGTATGAGAGTGGACTGAATGGCTTGAAGACAGGTGGCCAAAGCAGATTGGTTTGCTTATTGGTTTGGAGTTGGGTTAGCACGGTGGTGAGGAGGGAAAGAATCTGGGTTGAGGCCTTTGGTAGGATTTAGGCTTGGGTAATAGGGGGAATGGGTATAATGGGCTGGAAAGGAGATGTGGGTGCATGCTGAAAAAGTGGGGTGAGAGCAGGCTGGAATTGAGTAGGCTATGGTGAGGTGGGTTGTGGAGAATTGGGTAGAGGGGAATACTCATGCCCAATGTCCTCCACAATGGAGTCAATTAAGGATGAGTACTCCTCAATGGTCAAGTGATCCAAATCCTGGGTATGTGGAGGGGATAGGGATGTAGTAGGGTCAAAGTCAGAGGGTATGGATGGTGGAGAGGTGGTGACTGGTTTAGCTGATGGAGATGGTGCAGGGCTCAAGGGTTCAACAGTTAAGATGGATGGGCTGGCTGGAGGGGTTGTGGGCGACTTTGATTTTCATTGATAGGTGGTTGTGATGGGAAGTGAGGGTAGTGGTAGGAGGAACTGAAACAGGGGTGATTGTGGTGATGGTGGAAGGGATGACTAAGCTGCTAAGAGGTAAGGAGACTGCAATGGAGGGTATGGAAGGCGATGAAATGGGGCTACTGACAACATTAGAGTTGACTACGAGCAAAGGCACATCAGTGGGAGGGATGAGTATGGATGCACATGTCATAGGTGGAGGCTCTGAGCTAGGATCAGTAGAGGTGAGCAGAGGCTCTGAGCTAACTAATGTAGAGGTCCCAGTTGTAGCTGCTGAGCTGGTTGATGGGACTATAGGGATCACAGGTGCAGTTGTTGAGCTGATCACCTGGGAGGCTTCTTTGTCAGGACTCTCAACTGATTTCTTCTTGCTCTCCAAATCAAGGGCCTACTAGTAGACCATGCCCTACTGCCAAACACCTTTGGATTCAATTTCTACATTGGCTCATCCTTTTGAATAACAAATTTCCCTTTCCTTAGCAAAGCAGTGATGAGTCTGTTGTAGGGTGTTAGGATATTTTTTAATGCTTGCTACTGACTTTATTGAAGACAGTGATAAGAATGGGATGAATAAAAAATGAATGAAAGATAGAATGAGAATTATGGAGCAGCAAGCCTAAAATATACACAGTCCTGCAATATACAGGGCCTATTGTAGTAAGTTTTAATAAGTAAGATTTTGTCCCACAGGGAAGTTGATCTTAAGCTCCAAGGGAGCCATCTTTAGTAGGCCCTCCAGATCTGACTACAGATCTGGCAATCCTAAATGGAAGGGGATTTAGGGTCACTAAAATCTAAATTCTAAGGTATCCTAATGTCTAAACTATAGAAAGGGTTACGAAAGAAGATGGAGTGAGAAAATAAATAAAAAGGGTGAGAAGTATGCTATTAGGTTCAGATTTGATGGGTTTCATGACTCAAATTCAGATCTTCTGCTATAGAAGTCCTGTCTAATGGCTACATTATCACCACTGAGGAGAAAGAATCCAACTAATTTCCGTGCCATGATCCAATCCCTTTATGACTAATTTTAACGATGGCACTGGTCTAATATTGTTCCTTGGATGGCTCAAGGCACGTGCACAAAAATTGGAGCATTAGAGTGCGTGCCCCACTTCCTGGAAGTTCCAAGAATGCCCTCTGTAGAAGTGAGGGAGAGTTAGAGTCCAGAGCCTCACCAGGTAGCACTGGTTTCCAAGATTGTCGCGTGATAGCACGGTCTTCACGAGATTGGATTAACTTGAAATTCTAGCTGTCGCGGGGTTGTCTTAGTTTGTAGCTGAAGCAGTCGTGCGATAGAGCATTGAATCCTCGCTGGATTGCTCTGGTCTTCACGGGATTACACTTTCCTTCTTAATGGCACATGAATCGCGTGAGCAGTTTGTTTCTCAGTGGATCTTCGTGAGGATCCTCGCGAGGACGTGATGTGCATTGGTCTCTGAACTGCATGAGAGGTTTTTATGAAGTTTTGCATCCCGCAGCCACTGCACGCAGAATTACCTGGAGCTCTCTCTCTTCTCAGCTTATTTGAGTGAACTGCGTGAGGTTTTGAGTGCTGCTTTCTTGAGCTACGCGAGACATGATTCTGAAACCCTTCTGTCACTAAACTGCATGAGAACAGCGCGGACAATTGGTATGAAGTCTTGAGAAACTAGCGAGGACTGCGTGAGGCTTAATTTCTGAATCCTTTGAACCTTGTGAATGATGCGCGAGGTTCAATTCTTGTCTGGATTCAGCTTTCATCCTTCTGAGGGGCTTCTAGGGCAAAAGTGGGCTCCTTAATAGGGTTCAGGCTTTGTTGTAGCTGCTGCTTATTACCTACAGAAATGACTGAACACACATTTATTAGATGGCTAAGGGTCTAACAGAGGCTAAGTTAAGGGGTGAAAAGTGGTACTTTTCATGTCTTAACATAGGGTATCCCTAGCAAGGCCTGTACTCTTTTGATCTTTTCATTCACATCTACCATGGCCTCAAATATCAGCTGAGAGGCATTCATGAACTGGCCCTTGGAGAAAACGTATAGGGCATTCACTATAGGAGTTCTTCTCTCCTGCTAATGTCCACTAATATAGATGTTCTTCCTCAAGATTGAGTTTATAAAAAGCAGGCTAGGGTCCAGGTCTCTCCTCATCAATGACTCCCCAGAGCCCAGAATGCCTTGAGTAAGATGTCTGGCCAGGCTAGGGTCCAGGTCTCTCCTCATCAATGACTCCCCAGAGCCCAGAATGCCTTGAGTAAGATGTCTGGCCATTACTCTGAAGGACACACTCTTAGGTGCTGCTAGACCATAGGCTGAATCAGAAATTGATGGGACCTGTAATGCCAACCCTATATCACTGTAATCCACAACCAACTCCCAATTGTCAATCAAAACCATAAGGGTAGGCTCAGTTGACCCTGGCTTCATCTTTTTCTTGACGTTTTGATACCACAACTTGACCAGTCTAGGATAGAATTTTTCTTGTAAGGGGGTCAACAAAGGGGTCAAGGAAGCCTTCATCAAATAGTCCGAAGTGCCCTTGCACTCCTCTACCATAGAAAAATAAGGTAGGTCAAAAGTTGTCTCGGGGATCAGAGCTAAGGCATCCACAAACTCATTTGGGGTTGTCAGGTTCTCAGGGATTGCAAGTACAGACTCAGGGTTAGGTTCTGGCACTGGTACATCCTCAACAATTTTCTCAGCAATATCCTCAGTGATTTTGGCCTTCTTTGCTCTCTTATTTTTCTTAGGTTTTTCCATGATGAGCTTCCTCTTAGCAGGTGGGTTCTCTTTGGACTGGGTGGATAGCCTACTAGATTTTCAAGTAGATTTCTAGGCAGATTTGGAAGGGGCTTTGAAAAGGTTGGCGAAAGTATCCTCATGGTAAGCCATTGATCACCCACACAATCACTCTCAACAACCACATCAAACTTCTTTTTTGTCCAATTAATTAACCACACACACGAAAATATGGAAGTATAATGCTTGAAATCATAGAGGTGGGGTTGAAGAAGAACTTACCTATAGAACCTAGGGTTTCTCAGAGCTCGTTGTACACGGCACCAAACTGATAACGACCAGGTGCAAAATGTAGCCCTTGTAAAATTAATGCACTTGGAGCAACGACAAGGTGAGTGGAGTTGGAACCAGTGAGGTGGAGGAGAAAGAAGAAAATGGGAAATTGGTAAAGGAGGAACAAAGCTTGCACAAAGAAGCTGTCGAATGGATGGACTGAGTAGTCGGTAGGTTTAAAAACAACTAAATCGGATTTCGACAAGATTGGAGAGAGGGTTTTGACAGGTTGAATCAACCTATCGAATGGTTTGCATATGTAAAATTTTCAGGCTGAAGGTTTCGAGAGGTTAGTCAACCTCTCGATAGGTTCAGTGGCTTCAGAAGTTGTAAGTCGAGAGGTTCATCCAACCACTCGATAGGTTTATATTTCTCAGCAATTGACCTCTCGACAGGTATCAAAACCTGTCGACAATGCAGCCATGACCTTCAGTACCTCTCAAAAACATCTCACATCCTCTCGACAGATACTAAGATCTGGTCGAAAATCATTTGTGCACCTTCAGTACTTGTCGAGAATCAACTCAAACCTCATGATAGGTCTCAGTACTTATAGAAATGCACACTAGGAACCTTCAGAACCTGTCGAAATGTTCTCTACACCTCTCGACAGGTTGTTTTTCAGTTCAAAAAGAATTCTCATCAGTTCCCAATCCATCATTCACACATATTTATCAATTCTACTCTGCTCCCATTCATTTCTCATGCCTTGGAATTGCTGACTCATGATTCTAACCTACTTACTGATGACTCATGATTTTAAATTCAAACATTAAGCAAAATTGGCAACATATATACAATGCCAAAAAGTTTTGAAAACAACAATAGAAACAAACCAATAGTTATGATACATAGTGTACAATGTTGAAAATCAGTCACACCTTGGAGGTTCTTGAAGGTGAATGGTCACCATAGGCTCTACAATATTTTCAACAAAGAGTTTGAGCCTTTGACCACTAACTTTCATGATCCTACCATCCTTTCGATCCATGATTTCAACAGCTCTAGATGGAGATACATGCATTACAAGGTAAGGTCCCTCCCATCTAGATCTCAACTTGCCTGGGAAATTTTTCAATTTAGAATTGAACAGTCATACCTTGTTGCTTGCCACAAACTCCTTTCTCAGCAAATGCTTGTTATAAAAAGCTTTGACTTTCTCTTTGTAGATCCTTGCATTAGAGTAGGCTCCCAATCTCAGTTCTTTCAGCTCTGACAGTTGCATCCTCCTGTGCATACTAGCAAAAGTTAGATCAATATTCAATGATTTAATAGCCCAATAGGCCTTATGTTCTAACTCTACTGGTAAATGGCATGTCTTACCATACACCATCCTAAAGGGAGACATCCCTATTAGGGTTTTATAAGCAGTTCTATAAGCCCAAAGAGCATCAGTCAACTTCATGGACCAATCTTTCCTATCTCCTCTCACAGTTTTCTCTAAAATATGTTTGATCTCTCTATTATAAATTTCTACCTGCCCACTGGTCTGTGGGTGGTATGGGGTGACAACTTTGTCTATCACAGAGTACTTTCTAAGTAAGTTATCAAACTATCTATTACAGAAATGGCTTCTCCCATCACTAATGATAGCTCTGGCGGTGCCAAACCTAGAGAAAATATTATCCTTCAAAAAATTTAGGATAACTCTGGGATCATTGGTTCTTGTGGCTATGGCCTCAACCCATTTGGATACGTAGTCCACAACCACAAGAATTAAATTGTATCCATAGGAAGGAGGGAAGGGACCCATGAAATCAGTCTCCCAAATGTCAAAGAGTTTAACAATAAGTATAGGTTGTAAAGGCATGAAATTTCTTTTGGAGATACTTCCCATTTTCTGGCATCTTTCACAAGCTTTACAATGCTGCCATGCATCCTCGAAGATAGTGGGCCAATAAAATCCACTTTGAAGTATCTTGGTAGCAGTCTTGTTCCCACTAAAATAGCCTCCATAAGCCTGTTCATGACACATGGTTAGTATGTTGTGGAATTCATCATCAGGGACACACCTCCTCACAACTTGGTCTGCACAATGCTTGAAAAGGTATGGATCCTCCCAGATGTAATGTCTGATATGACCAAAGAACAACTCCTTGTCCATTTTTTTCCAATGTGGGGGAATCCTACCCACTGTCAAGTAGTTGACTCTGTTTTCAAACCAAGGTGCAGAAGTGCTGACAATAAACAGTTGTTCATCAAGGAAAGAATCATTGATAGGTAGCCTATCAAACTCAGCAGCTTGGATCCTAGATAGGTGTTCTGCAACCACATTTTCAAACCCTTTTTTATCCTTAATCTCAAGATCAAACTCCTGTATTCGAAGGATCCATCTGATTAATCTTGGCTTAGCATCCTTTTTTGACAAAATGTATTTCAGGGCTGAGTGGTCTGTGAACACCACTATCCTAGATCCTAACACATAAGACCTGAATTTTTTCAAAGCATAGACAATGGCCAACAATTCCTTCTCAGTTATGGTGTAGTTTAATAGAGCATCAATCATTGTCTTACTTGCAAAAGCAATCACACAAGGTACTTTGTCCTTTCTTTGCCCCAAAACTACACCAATGGTAAAATCTGATGCATCACACATCAGCTCAAATGGCAAAAAAAAATTAGGTGCTTGAAGGACAGGTACAGAGGTTAAACAACCTTTCAAAAGCCCAAAAGCAGTCAGACATTCATCATTAAATTCAAAAGGAACCACTTGGCACAACAAGTGACAAAGAGGTTTTGAGATTTTACTGAAATCTTTGATGAATCTCCTATAAAAACAAGCATGCCCTAAGAAAGATGACTTGTTTCATAGTTTTAGGTGGGGGCAAATGTGCAAACAAATTAATTATAGTCTGGTCTACCTCTAAGCCTTTGTGGGAAACAACATGGCCAAGGATAATGCCTTGATTGACCATAAAATGTTTCTTTTCCCAACTCAAAACTAAATTGGTTTCCTCACATCTCTGCAGCACTAGGATAAGATGGTGTAGACATTGGCTAAAATTTTCCCCAAAGATAAAAAAATCATCCACAAATATCTTTAAAAACTGATCAATCATGTCAAAGAAGATGACATACAAACACCTTTGGAAAGTTGCAGGGGCATTACTTAATCCAAATGGCATCCTTCTATAAGCAAAGGTGTCAAATGGACATGTAAAAGTTGACTTTTTCTTGTCTTGTGGATACACAAGGATTTGGTTATACCCAGAATATCCATCAAGAAAGTAATAAAAAGTTTTGCCTGCCAACTTGTCCAAAATTTGGTCTATGAAGGGCAAAGGAAAGTGGTCTTTTCTGGTTTTTAAATTAAGCTTTCGATAATCAATGCACAACCTCCAACCTGTGGTTTCCCTAGTTGGAATTAGCTCACTAGAATCAGATTTAATCATAGTGATTCCAAATTTCTTAGGTACCACCTGAGTAAGTGCCACCCATTCAGAATCTGAAATGGGGTAGATGACTCCTGCATTTAACAATTTGACCACCTCCTTCATCACTACCTCATGCATGTGGGGGTTTAACTTTCTCTGCATCTCTCTAGAAGGTTTGGAACCCTCTTTCAAATGGATCTTATGCATACAAACAGCAGGGCTGATACCCCCAAGATCAGCAATAGTCCAACCTATTTCTCTCTTATGCTTTTTCAACACACTCAACAGCTCCTCTTCTTGCTCATCAGTGAGGGACGAAGAAATTATCACTGACCACTTCTGATTTGCCCCCAAAAAAGTATATTTTAAAGACTTGGGCAGCTGTTTCAACTCCACATCAGGTGGATTTATGAGTGAAGGCAACAATGGTGCCTTTGATGGTGATGGAAGAGGCAACACAGATGGTTTTCAAGGAGGATACCTTGTTGCTGGCCCCAATTCAGAATTTAAGGCTTTCACCTTTTGAACCATAGGTGTGGGGGCCTTCTCTTCCATAATTTCACTTCACACATTTTCAAAAACGTCACACAAATCATTACAACGCAGCAGCTTGGGCAAAGTCCCTTCCACAAGCTCATCGAACACATCAATTAAAAAGCGATCATCACTATCCAAGTGAGGCTGACTTGCTGCATTGTAAACATTCAATTTTACTTTCATGTTGCCAAAATAAACCTCCATTACACTTTATCTATATTATATACAAGCATTGGCAGTGCCCAAGAAAGGCATACCCAAAATTATAGGAATGTAGGTAGTGCACTTGCTTGGCTCCATGTCAAGAACCAGAAAATCTACTAGATAGAAAAACTTGTCAACCCCAGCTAACACATATTATATTATTCTCACAGGCCTTCTTTCAGATCTGTCAGCCAGCTATGATACCACATGTGTGGGCTTCAACTCTCTCAAACTTAACTTCTCATAAACTGAATATGGAAGTAGGTTCACACTATCTAATAAGGCTTTCTCAATGGTGTGATCCCCAATGTTGCAAGGGATTGTGGGAACTCCAGGGTTTTGTAGCTTTGATGGGGTTGCAATGGACAACACTTGATTCACTTTCTCAGCACAAAAGACCTTCTTGGATATGTGTATCCTAGATTGTCTTTTGTGTGTGGACAAATCTTTCAAAAACTTTGTATAGGCTGACACTTACTTGATTGCATCAAGTAAAGGCAAGTTGATCTTCACTTATTTAAATATTTACATAATTTCCTCAACTTTAGCGTTCCCCTTGTCAAAAGGAGAAGGTGCTTGAAGTGCATTAGGAAATGGCAAATGGGGGACTGATCTCTCATTTGCTACCTTAGCAATCTCATCAGATTTTTCTTTATTTTTATTTTCATTTTTCTGTTGGGGCACATCAACACTCCCCTTATTTCTTATATGTTGCTCCTGCTACATATCAATATGGGTTGTTCTTTCATTTCCTGCACTTTTCTTATCAAGCTCAACACCAACTTTGTTGTCAACCAGCCTTCCACTTCTCAAAGTGGTGACAGATTTGGCTTCTTCATGTGAAGAAGTCTCACCCACCATATACTACCCTTTTGGGTTGTTCATGGGCTGACTAGGCAGTCTTCCCTCCTCTCTCCTAGTAAAGTATTGAATAGCTAACCAAGGTGGTCTTCTATCTTCTTAATACTTTGGCTATGGGAGTTAACCGTTTGAGATAAAGAGCCCAAATTCTGCAATGAAGCTAAAACTTACTCTTCAAATGTGAGGGATCTAGAGGGTGCTGGGGCTGGTGTACTTTGATACATAGGTTGTGCCATAGGCTTCTGGTATTGAGACCTTGGGAAGTAATTCTGTTGGTAGGGCAGGACATTTCTATAAGGCATGAACTATTGTTATGGCTGCTGGTTTGAAAGGTATCTTATCTCCACATAAAGTTGGGATAGTTTCTCCAATGATAACCAGCAGTTGGCTATTGTCCAAAGGAGTGAGCAGCATTCACATGTTTCATAACAAGGTCTACAAATTTGGCAGTAGAAGGACATTCTTGAAGGGAGTGAGTGGGGGACTGGCATATCAAACAAGCCTCCTCAACTTTGGCAGCCATTGAAGACTGCATTGCTCCCATGAGCTTATCAAATTTTTGAGTCAAGCTATCCACTTTCCTTTCCAAATTATTATATCCATTGACCTCATACATTTTTCCTCTTGAAGGGTTCTCTCTCACCAATCTAACAGGGGTCTCAATGTCCCTTGACAAAGTCTCCCTTTATATGGAGTTTTCACTGATGATATCAAATAACTCCCAAGCCTCATCAACTGTCTTGTGGAGGTAAGTACCACCACATGAGGCATCAATCGTGTCCCTGCTCTTAGAATTAATTCCTTGATAGAAACTTTGAACAAGTTGCCATTCAGGAATTTGGTGATGGAGACATTGCTTCAAGTGCTCCTTAAATCTTTCCCATGTTAGGTGAAAGTCTTCAGTTGGAGTTTGAGCAAATGAAATTATGCTCTTCCTCAGCTGACTTGTTTTGGACATGGGAAAAATTTTGGCCAAAAATTAACATTGAAGGTCATTCCAAGACTGAATACTATTGATTGGGAGCATTGACAGCCAAGTTCTGGCTCTGTCCTTTAGTGAAAAAGGAAATAGTCTCAACCTGATTGCTTCCTCCCCCAAACCTGCAATGTTGAAAGTAGTGCACAGTCCTAAAAATTTATTAATGTGCTTGTATGGGTCTTCCTTACTCAGGCCATAATATGAGGGCAACATTTGTATGATAGAAGATTTAATCTCATAGTTCCCTTAGACAGCAGGGAATTGAATGCAAAAGGAGGAATTGTATACCCTTGGTCCATTGTATTCTTTCAATGTCCTAGGTTGCTCACCCATTGCAGAAATCTCAGAATTAACCACAGGTGTGTGTAGGGATTGCTTAGGTCTGAGAAGTTTCTCAACTTCAAGATCTATAGGAGCAATCTCAGGATTGAGAGATCTTCTACCAAGCATACACACAATAGCAACCAAGTACAACACACAAAGTACACCACACATTTCAACAAAATAATTTCAAAAACACACAACTACTGCTGCAGATCTAAAAATGTGCAGGTCTAAAAATCGAAAAGAGTTAGAAAATACAAACTTTAGCACAACTTGCTCCTCCAATTAGCACAATGCTCCTCTCAGAATTCCAGATCCAAATCTGTAACACTAAATTAAACTATAAAAAAGTACATCAACAATTAATCAAACACAAAATAGGCAATTATATATCTAAATCTATAAATGAGAAAAACTTAGATCTACCAATTTAAAAACACAGATCCCCGATAGCGGCACCAAAAACATATTATTTTGCTTACCTTACAGTTGTTAAAGGGTTAAAAATAGTAAACTAAAGGCAGAATCACAAAGAAATGGGATCAAGGTTAGCAACCAATCCTTTAAGAATCAGGGCTATTGCAGCAAGCTTTAAAGGTAAGTCAGGGTAGGTTCACAGGAAAATTTGTTCTAAAATAGGGTAAATCTTCAGATCTCTAATAGATTTGGCACTCTAGCCTATCCTACTTTAAAAACAAAGTAAGAAAGGAAAGAGGAGAGGTTTTTTAAAGGTTGTCACTCTACTAAAAACTATAAAAATAAAATGCAAAATCAAGTGATCTAGAACTGATTAAAACACGGATTTACAAAGGTGGAGAAAAGGATTAAAATCAAAAGGGGAGAGTAGTAGCTAGGTATTTTGGTGTTCACTGCAAATTGGTTGGTTCAGAGGTAATGTAAGGAACTGATTTACAACAATCCTCCATCTAGCTACAAGCTCAGATGGAAGGTATAAGAATCTAACCTCAATCAAAGAATATGAGTGATCCTAAGGCTATGATCTATCCACTTGAATGGTCACAGATCATCCTAGAGATTCCTCAAATTCAAGGATCTTAATTAGGACAATTTAACTATTATAGATGTTGTGGATGCAAGGCTACAAGCTCAAGCATCCATAGGGAGACTTAATCTAGGGAAATCAAATGTAAACAGGAGATCTATAGATCAAAATCAACTTTATAATCTACAGTATACTAATTCAATACAAACTTACAGTAAACTGTGCTCAGATCTGCAATCTGTGCAACATTCAATCTCCGTACAAAGCTTTAAACCTCTCAATTTACAGCTCTCAACCTCACCCTAGCTACTAAAGTGGTTTAGCCAACCATGGTTGGTCGAAAGAGAGAATGGGGAAGAAGGAAGAGGGAAGAAATTTAGGACGTAAAAGGATATTCAAATTTGGATTGAGCTCTCTCAATTTCTAGATGATTCTTTTGTAAACTCCTCAGGCTTTTATAGTCTTCCCCTCTATCCTTGGATCTGTTTCAGCCATCAGAGCTCAAGGGAATAATTCTATTATTCTCAGCTATTGATGTGGCTGATTTTTTCTTCTAAAAACTCTCCACTGATTGGTCCAAACTGAACAAGACATGTTAAAGTGGTTAGAGAGTTCCCATTCGTGCCCATATGCATCCCAAAAATACCCTCAAACTAGCGAAACAACTTTGGGACATGTGTGCACAGAGTACTGGAATGGGCAACAATTGTGGTTGTAACTGAGAAGTTCCCAAATCGAGTGTCGAGAGGTTTAGGGGACATTTCGATAGGTTCTAAGTCCTCTTGGTGCTCCATTCGGTAGGATGAAGTAGGCTTTCAACAAGTTAATTGACTTCTCGACAGGTTTGACATCCATTCCTAGCTTCTGTCCTAGGTCCATTCGTCCTCTCGATAGGTTATAAATGAACCTGTCGATTTGCTAAACAACTCCAGGCATCCTCTCGACATGTGCAATCTGCTGTTCGGCAGGTTGGAACTTATCCTTGACAGGTTGCCTCAACCTCGCGAGAATGAGTGCAACTTCAGGTAAGCTCTCGACAGGATGACTTGCACTACTCGATAGGTTCAGGGGAACCTCTCGACATGTAGCTGGGACCTCAGGAGTTCCCCTGCATCTCTAGGTGACCTCTCGATAGGATGCATTATACTAATCGACAGGTTCTGTGGACCTCTCAAACTCTTCACTTTTTCACCTCAGGACCTCTCGACAGGTTGCTTTCTTCACCTTTTACTCCTCAATAGGATGTGGGGACCTCTTGACAGCTTGATATTTAAACACTCCAACCTCTCGACAGCTTGACTTCTCTCACCAAAACCTCTCGATACTTTTAATTAACCTCTCGACAGGTCCTATCCTTTGCTTCCACAGCTGCACACATTTTTGAGGTGTTATTCTTCATCTGTCCCGCACTCAGCACCTTTTGAGTGATTCAATCTTCATCCACTGCAACTGATCTTGCTCCCATGTGTGCCCATGTGGACACATGCCATTCCCATAGACCTCTAAAGCTTTGTGGGCTGCTTGATGGCTGGCCTTTTGGGCTGCATGAGCACATGTTGAGTCAGCAGGTCTCTTCTTTGGCATTTTTAGCTGGATGCCTGCACTATGACTGCACTTTATTGCTTAACTACAAAACATACTCAAGACACATTATTAGTCAGCTCAAAGGTCCATCAAAGGTTAGGTTAGGAGGTGAAAAATGGTATTTTTCACTGATTAACAGTGGTCTTATATACAATATCATGTAGGTGTACGTATATGCGTGATTCGATGAAGATCATTGAAGAGACGATCAAAATGGGTTAAAGATCATGAACCAGAGGCCTAACTAAAACTTTCAAATTCAAATGATCGGTTCTAATGATCGATCGATCGAATCTGACAAGGCCTTATGGCTTGTAAGTTCTTAAGGGTTCGAACGGTTTGAATTGGGAATTCGATAGTTCAAGCTGTGATTTGAACAATTGAAAAGGGAATTCGATCAATCAAATTGTATATTACACCTATAGAACAGAAGTGTATTTTCTAGAGTTTAATGTTCAATAAATTCAAACGATCGAATTGGGAATTCGATAGTTCGAACTATGATTCGAACGATAGAAATTGGGATTCGATCGATCGGATCATATAAACAATTATACAAACAAGAAGTTAAGAATTCAGGGAATTGACGTCTAAAGTTTTGAACGGTTTGCATTTGAGATCGAACGTTTGAAATGTAATTCAAATGATCAAATTGGGGAATCCAATCGTTCAAAGTGCTTTGAGTTTGTGTGTCTAAAAGGGCTTGAGAAATTCGATCGATCGAATTTCTCAGCTTATGGAATTTGAACGGTTCAAATTCCCCTATTTCTGTTAGCTTTGGTTTTTAGAATAAAACATCGTCGTACATTGTGCCAGCTGATTATCAGACACTTAGTGCAATGTATGTATGGTCTAGGTCGAAATCGAGAGACTCTTAAAGGCTTTTGATTTGCTTAGAAAGATGTGAACTAAGGTAGGGGAAATTCAAACTAAATTGCATTTATTCTAAATTCATAGAATATTAAGACTTGTATTCTGGCACATATATCTGATTACTATTTTTAAAGCATACCTTGAATATAAATGAAAGTTATGCCATTTATGATTCCAGACACCTGATTCATGATATTTGATTCCTAACATCAGATTCCTGATATTATGTATGTGCATATGATTTGAAGTTTATGTGACGAATTCCACCGACGCAATGGGATATCCATGACCGGCACGACGGGATATTTGTGAATTTGTTCTGTGATCTGCTTGGCACAAGTTGCTCTCATTACGCAGAGGCTTGTTGCAATTCTTGAAATTATTCATTGAACGATGATGGTCGAGGTTACACATCGGCAAACATCTGGCTACCACATGCTATGATCAAAGGAGTTATTTAAGTATAGATTTAAGTCATTTAAATAAAGTATGCATTGCATCTAAAGATTATGAACAAAAAAACCTGATTTCAAGTTTGTTCTATTTTAAATGAAAATGCATCTGATTCCTGGGGTTCTGTATTTGATTCCTGCTATTTGAAATTCAGCATCTGTTATATGATTATCCTATTTGAAATATCTGCTCTCGATCTTCTATTTTGATATATGTTATGAAAATGATGCTTTATAGTTAAGATGTAATATAATTGAGTTTCTTCAAATGAGCTTAGATGGTTTGCTCACCGTGACTTTATGTCATAGGTTTTGAGGATCGAGTTCCTGGAGCAGAGAGTGACCCTGAGTACCAGTCGGGTGCTGAGGCCGAGGAGGATACTGATATCCAGGCCGACGAGTTCTACACATAGCTTGGGTATTTTAGACAATATTTTGGGTATTTTTATATATGATACATCTTGATTATTGGACCTGGTGGTCCACTCCATTCTGTAATTTTGTAGCTACTTTATTTTTGTGTATACATTTTGTAGGAACCATTATTTTGGGTGATGGACGGCCATCACCAGTGGTTCTTCTTGATTTATTTTTGAGGATGTATACTTGGTTTCCTTTATTTATATATTGTCCTCTTATATGCTGCGTCTTAAATAATGACTCTAGCTGCCTCTTAGATAGTGTCTGGTCTGATTTCTGCTACAAGAGCAGACACGTGTGTGTTTTATTCTAGATCGTCAGCAATGATGATCCTAATGGCACGGGTTTCTGAGGCCAAAAATCTGGGCTGTCACAGTTGGTATCAGAACTATGGCTTTAGGTCCGGAACCACTGAGACTATGGGCTTGATTATTTTTACAATCTGTACACTGATCTATGTAGTTGTTTTCACAATGACAGACTAATATGGCCCTATTAATCAATGTAAAATATTATTTTTCACCTCCTAACCTGACCTTTGATGGACCTTTGAGTTGACTAATAATGTGTCTTGAGTGTGTTTTGTAGTTAAGCAATAAGTTGCAATCATAGTGCGGACATCCACCCAAAAATGCCAAAGAAGAGACCTGCTGCCGCAACATGTGCTCATGCAACTCAAAAGGCCAGCCAATCAAGCAGTTCACAGAGCTTCAGAGGTCTATGGGAATAGCATGTGTCCAACTGGGCACACATGGGAGCAAGAGCAGATGCATTAGATGAAGATTGAACCCCTCAAGAGGCTACTGTGTGCTGGACAGATGAAGGATAACACCCCAAAACTGTGTGCCAGCTGTGGAAGCAAAGAACAGGACATGTCGAGAGGTTAATCCAACCTATTGATAGGTTTGTGTACTAAATTATGAAGATATCAAGAGGTTTCAGAACCTGTCGAGGAGTTAAATCTAAAGAAGGCAACCTTTCAAGAGGTTGTGAAGTTGTGTTTCAACCTGTCGAGAGGTATTGAGGTAAAAAAATTAAAGAGATTGACAAGTTGACAAGTCCTGTCAAAAGCTTTAAGCTATTGAAGAAAACCTGTCAACAAGTGCAAGTCATCCTGTCAAAGAAGTACCTGAAGCTGCAATCATTCTCGTGAGGTTTCACCTGCATGTCGAGAGGATACCTGAAGCTGTTGAGAGGTTATTCCAACTTATCGACAGGTCTGCGTGTTGAAATATGAACTTGTCGAGAAGTTCCTCCAACCTATCGAACATCAGAATGCAACCTGCCAAAGATTCACCTGGAGCTTATTATTCACTGAAAAGTACCACTTTTCACCTCTTAACCTAGCCTTTGTTGGATCTTGAAGCATACTAATAACCCGTTGTTTAGCTTGTTTTGTAGCTAGTAATAATTATGCAGCTTAGTTCAAAGTCCCAGCTTTAAGCGCCAAGAAGAGAGAGAATCCAAGCAAAAGAATGACAGTTGAGCCAAAGACTAATGGAACACCAAGGTGGTACACACCATGGTGACTATTTTGCATCTCAAAGTGGCCCAAGAAGCCCAATAGACATGAGGAGTATAGATGAGAGTTGAGGATGCTGCAACAGCAGCATATGCCTTGCAGCAGAGGAGTAGGAACATTTTCCCGCACAGTTAGAGGTGTAGCTTTGCGTGTCTAAATCTGCAGCAAAGCTTCCTCGTGCAGCTAAGATATGCAGCACAAGAGAACTCGCGCAGTAGCCGTGCACTCTAGCTGCAACCAACACTCAAAGACCTCGCGCACTAAACGTTCAGAAGTGCAACTCGCAAAGTTCTCGCGAGGTTGAAGGCTTATATTAACCGCGCACACAATCTCGTGAGGCAACTTTGCATGAAGAGCACAAGCAAACTCGCAAACCACTCGCGTGGCTCTGGAAGAGAGAGATGCCTAGAAAATATCTCACACGCTCACAAGACCGAGATCTCTGTGGGTACCTTGCGAGAAAATTAAGCCTCGCCATGATCGCATTTAAAGTCAAGTAATGGCGACCATTTGAAGACCTGTTGCGTGAACCAGGGGCCTTCCAAGTCAAATTATTACCTTGCGAGGACTTTGCAAACAATGCGAATGAATTAATATGCAGAAGGCAGCCCCATGAAGCTCAGGCTCTCCACATCTTAGTCTTAACTCTGGGACCTTTTAGGGATTTCCCTAGATCTAGGGCACACATCTCGAGGCACTAATCTTGAGGCACACATTCCAAAGTATCCAAGGGTTATAACAGTGTCACATCTACTAGGAAATTAGGGTTAATCTTCTCTTAGCTGAGGTAATAGGGACTGAGTATATAAGCTGTAAATGTATCTTAGAATTTTTATCTCTCCTCCAACCACTGTCAGTTGTGAGCTCAAGCAGATTAGGGTTAGGGTTTGATCACTTCTTTTTTTATTTTTTTTTCTACTCTCTTAGCTCAGCACTTGCTGGCTAAATCCTTTGTAAGCAAGTAGGTGTAGTTTTATTTAGTTTTGTAATGGGTCTTATAACCATTAGGATTTCGTGAAGGGCTGTTATGTGCAAGGTTGTTGCCTTGAGAAATAGCATTGTAAAGATTTGTGATCAATGGAATTTATGTTTTTAATTGTATATTCAATCTGTTGTTTTTCTATTTGCCCATAGTTTTGTTCATTCTATGCATGCATTTAGGATTTGAGCTGATTGAAAGGCCCATGGAAGCTTGAGCTTGTAGCCCTGGGACCATGGTGGCAGCAGCAGTTTACATGTTCCTTCTCAGACCCCTGTGGTGAGGATAACTTCTATGGATAACTTGTGACCATTAAAGTTGATAGACTATAGCCCTAGGGTGATTCCAAGTCATAGATTTGAGATAGATTCTTCTCCTCTGCGCTTGAACTTGTAGCCTGGTGAGAGGTTGTTGCAGGAACTAGCTCCCCTCTGTTTTACCTGACCAATATCAGATGTTAGATCTGATTTCTCTATAGTGATTGTAGGCTTATGAGCTGAGCCATTGCAGTCCGTTGTAGCAATGACCAGCTACTTTTAAGTCTCCAAATAGCCCTTGAACAACTGTGGTTTCCACTAGTTTTTCAAGATCTATTTACTCCCATGGTTGCCTAAGCTTGTAGAATGGCAAACATGATGTCTAGAATGGTTTTAATGTTCTGATTTGAGCCATTGGGTGGAGGACATCTATTGGATAATCTGTGACCATTTAAGAGGACAGTTTATAGCCTTAAGATCAATCTACTCCTTTGGATCAGATTGGTTTTCTGATTTGATTCATGTGGTTTGATCCTCTCTATCGGATAGCCTGTGACCATTGAAGTGGATAGGTTATAGCCTTAAGAGATCAGGTCAAACCATAGGAATTGAGTTAGATATCTCTTCCTTGCAGATGTGCTTGTAGCCATTTAAGGGATTACTACAGAGATAACCCTAAGTCTGAGTTACATAGTTGAATTAATCTTAGCTTAATTGCCTACTTCCCATCATTTTATCTTTCTTTTTGGTACACACCATCACCACCTTCTTTATAACCCTTTCTTTAGGATAGGACCGCACTTTATTTCTCTTCTTTTAGTGTGAATTTAGTGTAGTTATCACACCCAACTCCCTTCATTTAGGATTGTCAGATACATAGCCAGATCTTGAGGCTTACTATTATAGCCCATTTTGGGTTCTAGATCAATGTCTCTGTGGGACAAACTCTTACTTAAAACTTGCTATAATAGTCATGTATCTTGCAGGCTGTGTGTATCTTAGGTTGCTATTTTTATAGCCATTTCACTCCACCTTGTCATTCTGAATTTTACCATCTCATCATCACTTTAATAACTTCAGCAGCACCTAAGGGTAACGAACAAGTTTTTGGCACTGCTGTCGGGGATATTGATCTTTTTAGTAGACCTGAGTGTATTACAATGTGCAAACAAATTAATTATAGTCTGGTCTACCTCTAAGCCTTTCTGGGAAACAACATGGCCAAGGATAATGCCTTGATTGACCATAAAATATTTCTTTTTTCAACTCAAAACTAAATTGGTTTCCTCACATCTTTGCAGCACTAGGCTAAGACGGTGTAGACATTGGCTAAAATTGTCCCGAAAGACAAAAAAATCATCCATGAATATCTCTAAAAACTGATCAATCATGCCAGAGAAGATGACATACATATACCTTTGAAAAGTTGCAGGGGCATTGCATAATCCAAATGGCATCCTTCTATAAGCAAAGGTGTCAAATGGACATATAAAAGTTGTCTTTTTCTTGTCTTGTGGATACACAAGGATTTGATTATACCCAAAATATCCATCAAGAAAAAAATAAAAAGCTTTGCCTACCGACTTATCCAAAATCTGCTCTATGAAGGGCAAAGGAAAGTGGTCTTTTTTGGTTTTTAAATTGAGCTTTCGATAATCAATGCACAACCTCCAACCTATGGTTCCCTAGTTTGAATTAGCTCACCTTTTTCAGATTTAATCACAGTGATTCCATATTTCTTAGGTACCACCTGAGCAGGTGCCACCCATTCAGAATCTGAAATGGGATAGATGACTCCTGCTTTTAACAATTTGACCACCTCCTTCATCACTACCTCATGCATGGGGGGGTTTAACTTTCTCTACATCTCTCTAGAGGGTTTGGAACCCTCTTCCAAGTAGATCTTATACATACAAACAACAGAGCTGACGCCCCCAAGATCAGTAATAGTCCAACCTACTGCTTTCTTGTGCTTTTTCAACACACTCAACAGCTCCTCTTCTTGCTCATCAGTGAGGGAGGAAGAAATTATCACTGGCAACTTCTGATTTGCCCCTAAAAAAGTATATTTTAAAGACTTGGGCAGCTATTTCAACTCCACATCAGGTGGACTTATGAGTGAAGGCAACAAAGGTGCCTTTGATGGTGGTGGAAGAGGCAACACAACTGGTTTTCAAGGAGGATACCTTGTTGCTAGCCCCACTTCAGAATTTAAGGCTTTCACCTCTTGAACCACAGGTGTGGGGACCTTCTCTTCCATAATTTCACTCCACACATTTTTAAAAATATCACACAAATCATCACAATGCAGCAGCTTGGGCAAAGTCCCTTGCACAAGCTCATCGAACACATCAATTAAAAAGCAATCCTCACTATCCAAGTGAGACTGACTTGCTGCATTATAAACATTCAATTTTACTTTCATGTTACCAAAAGAAACCTCCATTACACTTGATCTATATTATATACAAGCATTGGCAGTGGCCAAGAAAGGCCTGCGCAAAAGTATAGGAATGGAGGTAGTGCACTTGCTTGGTTCCATGCCAAGAACCCGAAAATCTGCTGGATAGAAAAACTTGTCAACCCCAACTAACACATCTTCTATCATTCTCATAAGCCTCCTTTCAGATCTAGCAGCCAGCTGTAATACCACATGTGTGGGCTTCAACTCTCCCAAACCTAACTTCTCATAAATTGAATATGCAAGTAGGTTCACACTGGCTCCCAGATCTAACAAGGCTTTCTCAATAGTGTGATCCTCAATGATGTAAGGGATTGTGGGAACTCCAGGGTCTTGGAGCATTGCTGGGGTTGCAATGGAAAATACTTGGTTCACTTTCTCAGCACAAAAGACCTTCTTAGATAGGTGTATCCCAGATCGTCTTTTGTGTGTGCATAAATCTTTCAAAAACTTTGCTTAGGCTGAAACTTGCTTGAATGCATCAAGTAAAGGAAAGTTGATCTTCACTTATTTAAATGTTTACATCATTCCTCAACTTTAGCATTCCCCTTGTCAAAAGGAGAAGGTGCTTGAGGTGCATTGGGAAATGGCAAATGAGGGACTGATCTCTCATTTGCTACTTTAGCAATCTCATCAAATTCTTCTTTATTTTTATTTTCATTTTTCTGTTGGGGCACATCAGCACCCCCTTATTTCTTATATACTGCTCCTGCTGCATATCAACATGGGTTATTCTTTCATTTCCTGCACTTTTCTCATCAAGCTCAACACCAACTTTGTTGTCAACCAGCCTTCCACTTCTCAAAGTGGTGAAAATTTTGGCTTCTTCATGTGAAAAAGTTTCACCCACCATATACTGCCCTTTTGGGTTGTTCATAGGCTGACTAGGCAGTCTCCCCTCCTCTCTCCTAGTCAAAGTATTGGATAGCTGACCAAGGTGGTCCTCTATCTTCTTAATACTTTGGCTATGGGAGTTTACAGTTTGAGATAAACAGCTCAAATTCTGCAATGAAGCCAGCATTCACTCTTCAAATGTGAGGGATCTAGAGGGTGATGGGGTTGGTGTACTTTGATGCACTGGTTGTGCCATAGGCTGGGCCATAGGCAGCTGGTATTGAGACCTTGGGAAGTAATTCTCCTGGTAGGGCTAAGAATTTCTATAAGGCATGGACTGTTGTTGTGGCTGTTGCTGGTTTTGGAAGGTATCTTATCTCCACCTAAAGTTTGGATAGTTTCTCCAATGATAACCAGCAGTGTGCTGTTGTCCGAAGGACTGAGCAGCATTCACTTGTTTCATAATAAGCTCTAGAAATTTGGCACCAGAAGGACATTCTTCAAGGGAGTGAGTGGGGTACTGACATATCTAATAAGCCTCCTCCACTTTGGCAGCCATTGGAGACTACAATTCTCCCACGAGCTTATCAAATTTTTGAGTCAAGCTATCCACTTTCCTTTCCAAATCATTATATCCATTGACCTCATACGTTTTTCCTCTTGTAGGGTTCTCTCTCACCAATCTAACAGGGGTCTCAATGTCCCTTAACAAAGTCTCCCTTTACATGGAGTTTTCACTGATGATATAAAATAACTCTCAAGCCTCATCAGCTATCTTATGGAGGTAGGTGCCACCATATGTGACATTAACCATGTCCCTGCTCTTGGGATCAATTCCTTGATAGAAACTTTGAAAAAGTTGCCATTCAGGAATTTGGTGATGGGGACATTGCTTCAAGTGCTCCTTAAATCTCTCCAATGCTTGGTGAAAGTCTTCAGTTGGGATTTGAGCAAATGAAATTATGCTCTTCCTCAGTTGACTTGTTTTGGACATGGGGAAAAACTTGGCCAAAAATTAACATTGAAGGTCATTCCAAGACTGAATATTATTGGTTGGGAGCATTGACAGCCAAGTTCTGGCTCTGTCCTTTAGTGAAAAAGGAAAAAGTCTCAACCTGGTTGCTTCCTCCCCCAAACCTGTAATGTTGAAAGTAGTGCATAGTCCTAATAATTTATCAATCTGCTTGTATGGGTCTTCCTTACTCAGGCCATGATATGAGGGCAGCATATGTATGATGGAAGGTTTAATCTCATAGTTCCCTTAGACAGCAGGGAATTGAATGCAGAAGGGGGAATTGTATACCCTTGGTGTATTGAATTCTTTCAATGTCCTAGGTTGCTCACCTATTGCAGAAATCTCATAATTAACCATAGGTGTGTGTAGGGATTGCTTAGGTCTGAGAAGTCTCTCAACTTCAAGATCTATTGGAGCAATCTTAGGAAAGAGACATCTTCTACCAAGCATACACACTACAACAACCAAGTATAACACACAAAATACAGCATAGATTTCAGCAAAACAATTTCAAAAACACACAACTATTGTTGCAGATCTAAAAATGTGCAGGTCTAAAAATGGAAAAGAGTTAGAAAATGCAAACTTTAGCACAGCTTTCTCCTCCAATTAGCACAATGCTCCTCTCAAAATTCCAGATCCAGATTTGTAACACTAAATTAAACTATAAAAAACTACAGCAGCAATTAATCAAACAAAAAATAGGCAATTATAAATCTAAAATTAAAACTGAGAAAAATTTTGATCTACTAATTTAGAAATACAGATACCCGACAGCAGCACAAAAAACTTGTTGTATTGCTTACCTTACAGTTGTTAAAAGATCAAAAATAGCAAACTAAAGGCAGAATCACAGAGAAATAGGATCAAGGTTAGCGACTAGTCCTGCAAGAACCAGGGCTATTACAGTAAGCTTTAAGGTAAGTCAGGGTAGGTTCACAGGAAAATTTGTTCTAAAATTGGATAAATCTCCAGATCTCGAATAGATTTGGCACTCTAGCCTATCCTACTTTAAAATAAAGTAAGAAAGGAAAGAGGAGAGGTTTTTTAAAGGTTGTCACTCTACTAAATACTACAAAAATAAAATGCAAAATCAAGTGATTCAGAACTGATTAAAACACAGATTTACAAAGGTGGAGAAAAGGATTAAAATCAAAAGGGGAAAGTAGCAGCTAGGTATTTTGGTCTTCACTGCAAATTGGTTGGTTCAGAGGCAATGTAAGGAACTGATTTGTAGCAATCCTTCATCGGGCTACAAGCTCAGATGCAAGGTATAAGAATCCAACCTCAATCAGAGAATTGGAGTAATCCTAAGGCAATGATCTGTCCACTTGAATGGTCACAGATTATCCTAGTGATTCCTCTAATTCAAGGATCTTAATTAGAACAATTAAACTATTGTAGATGTTGTGGATGCAAGGCTACAAGCTCAAGCATCCACAGGATCTAGGGAAATCAAATGCAAACAAGAGATCTATAGATCAAAATCAACTTTATAATCCACAGTATACTAATTTAATACAAATTTACAGTAAACTGTGCTCAGATCTATAATCTGTGCAACATTCAATCTCTGTACAAAGCTTTGAACCTCTCAATTTGCAGCTCTCAACCTCACCCTAGCTACTAAACGGGTTTACCCAACCATGGTGGGTTTAAAGAGAGAATGGGGAAGAAGGAATAGGGAAGGAATTTTGGAGGGAAAAGGATATTTGAATTTGGTCTGAGCTCTTTCTATTTTTAGATGATTCTTCTATAAACTCCTCAGGCTTTTATAGTCTTCCCCTCTGTCCTTAGATCTGTTTCAGCCAATCAGAGCTCAAGGTAATAATTTTATTATTCTCAGCTGCTGATGTGGCTGATTTTTACTTCTAAAAACTCTCCACTGATTGGTCGAAACTGAACAAGACATGTAAAGTGGTTAGAGAGTTCCCATTCGTGCCCATATGCATCCCAAAAATACCCTCATACTGGCAAAACAATTTTGGGACAAGTGTGCACAGAGTACTGGAATGGGCAACAGATGTGGCTGGAACTGAGAAGTTCTCAAATCGATTGTCAAGAGGTTCAGGGGACATTTTGACAGGTTCTAAGTCCACTTAGTGCTCCATTCGACAGGTTGACTGACTTCTCGATAGGTTTGACATCCATTCCTAGCTTCTGTCCTAGGTCCATTCGTCCTCTCGACAGGTTATAAATGAACCTGTCGATTTGCTAAACAACTCCAGGCATCCTCTCGACATGTGCATTCTGCTGTTCAGTAGGTTGGAACTTATCCTCGACAGGTTGCCTCAACCTCGCGAGAATGAGTGCAACTTCAGGTAAGTTATCGACCGGATGACTTACACCGCTCAATAGGTTTAAGGGAACCTCTAGACATGTAGCTGGGACCTCATGAGCTCCCCTGCATCTGTAGGTGACCTCTCGACAGGATGCATTATACTAGTTGATAGGTTATGTGGACCTCTCAAACTCTTCACTTTTTCACCTCAGGACCTCTCGACATGTTGCTTTCTTCACCTTTTACTTCTCGACAGGATGTGGGGACCTCTTGACAGCTTGATATTTAAACACCGCGACCTCTCGACAGCTTGACTTCTCTCACCAGAACCTCTCAACAGTTTGAATTAACCTCTCAACAGGTCTTATCCTTTGCTTCCACAGCTGGCACAAAGTTTTGGAGTGTTGTTCTTCATATGTCCTGCACTTACCACCTTTTGAGGGGTTCAATCTTTTTCCACTGCAACTGCTCTTGCTCCCATGTGTGCCCATGAGGTCACATGCCATTCCCATAGACCTCTAGAGCTCTGTGGGCTGCTTGATGGCTGGCCTTTTGGGCTGGATGAGCACACATTGTGTCAGTAGGTCCCTTCTTTGGCATTTTTAGCTGGATGCCTGGACTATGACTGCACTTTAATGCTTAACTATAAAACATACTCAAGACACATTATTAGTCAACTCAAAGGTCCATCAAAGGTCAAGTTAGGAGGTGAAAAATGGTATTTTTCACTGATTAATAGTGGTCTTAGAGGCAATATCATGTAGGCGTACGTATATGCGTGATTCGATGAAGATCATTGAAGATACAATCAGAATGGGATAAAGATCATGAACCAAAGGCCTAACTGAAACTGTTAAATTCAAATAGTCGATTGTGATGATCGATCGATCAAATCTAACAAGGCCTTATGGCTTGTAACTTCTAAAAGGTTCGGACGGTTTTAATTGGAAATTCGATAGTTCAAACTATGATTCGAACAATCGAAAGGGGAATTTGATCAATCGAATTGTATATTATAGCTATCGAACATAAGTGTATTTTCTAGAGGTTGAAGCTCGATAAATTGAAATGATCGAATTGGGAATTTGATAGTTTGAACTATGATTCGAACGATCGAAATTGGAATTCGATCAATCGGATCATATAACCAGTTATACAAATAGGAGGTCTAAAATTCTGGGAAATGACTTCTCAAGGTTCGAACGGTTCGAATTTGTGATCGAACGGTTCGAATTTGTGATCGAACGCTCGAAATGGAATTCGAATGATCGAATTGGGGGATCTGATCGTTCAAAGTGCTTTGAGTTTGTGTGTCTAAAAGGGCTTGAGAAATTCAATCGATCAAATTTCTTAGCTTATGGAATTTGAACGGTTCGAATTCCCCTATTTCTGTTTGCTTTGGTTTTCTGAATAAAACACCATCGTACATCTTGCCAGTCGATAATCTGACACTTAGTGCAATGTACGTATGGTCTAGGTCAAAATCGGGAGACTCTTAAAGGCTTTGGATTTGCTTAGAAAGATGCGAAATAAGGTAGGGGAAATTCAAACTAAATTGCATTTATTCTGAATTCATGGACTATTAAGACTTGTATTCTGGCACATGTATCTGATTACTATTTTTCAAGCATACCTTGCATATAAATGAAAGTTCGGTCATTTATGATTCCTGACACCTGATTCTTGATATCTAATTCCTAACATCTGATTCCTGATATTATGCATGTGTATATGATTTAAAATTCATGTGACGAATCCCACCGACGCGGCGGGATATTCGTGACCGGCACGGCGAGATATTCGTGTATTTGTTCTGTGATCTGCCTGGCACGAGTTGCTCTCATTACGCAGAGGCTTGTTGCAATTCTTGAAATTATTGCTTGAACGACAATGGTCGGGATTACCCATCGGCCAACATCTGGCTATCACGTGCTATATACACGGGAGTTATTCAAATATTGATTTAAGTTATTTAAATAAAGTATGCCTTGCATCTGAAGATTATGAACAAAAAAACCAGTTTTCAAGTTTGTTCTATTTCAAATGAAAATGCATTTGATTCCTAGCGTTTTGTATCTGATTCCTGCTATTTGAAATTCAGCATCTATTATATGATTATCGTGTTTGAAATATCTGCTGTCGATAATCTGTTTTGATATATGTTATGAAAATCATGCTTTACAGTTTAGATGTAATATAATTGAGTTTCTTCTATTAAGCTTAGATGGTTTGCTCACCGAAACTTTATGTCATAGGTTTTGAGGCTCGAGTTCCAGGAGTAGAGAGTGACCCTAACTACCAGTCAGGTTGTGAGGCCGAGGAGGATACAGATATCCAGGCCGACAAGTTCTACCCATAGCTTGGGTATTTTAAACTATATTTTGGGTTTCTGTATATGATACATCTGGATTATTGGACCTGGTGGTCCACTCCGTTCTATACTTTTGTAGCTACTTTATTTTTTTGTATACATTTTGTAAGAACCATTATTTTGGGTGATGGACGGCCATCACAAGTGGTTCTTCTTGATTTATTTTTGAGGATGTATACTTAGTTTCCTTTATTTATATATTGCCCTCTTTTATGATGTGTCTTATATAATGACTCTAGCTGCCTCTTAGATCGTGTCTGCTCTGATTTCTGCTATAGGAGCAAACACGTGTGTGTTTTATTCTGGATCGTCGGCAATGATGATCCTGATGGCACGGGTTTTTGAGTGCAGAAATTTAGGCTATCACATTTGGTATCAGAGCTATGGCTTTAGGTCCAGAACCACAGAGACTATGGGCTTGATTATTTTTACAATCTGTACACTGATCTATGTAGTTGTTTTCACAATGGCATACCAGTATGGACCTATTAATCAGTGAAAAATACTATTTTTCACCTCCTAATCTGACCTTTGATAGACCTTTGAGTTAACTAATAATGTGTCTTGAGTGTGTTTTATAGTTAAGCAATAAATTGCAGTCATAGTGTAGATATCCATCTAAAAATGCCAAAGAAGAGACCTTTTGCCGCAACATGTGCTCATGCAGCTCAAAAGGCTAGCCAATCAAGTAGTTCACAGAGCCTCAGAGGTCTATGGGAATGGCATGTGTCCGACTGGGCACACATGGGAGCAAGAGCAGCTATTTGGATGAAGATTGAACCCCTCAAGAGGCTACTGTGTGCTTGACAGATGAAGGACAGTACCCCAAAACTTTGTGCCAACAGTGGAAGCAAATAACATGACATGTCGAGAGGTTAATCCTACCTGTCGATAGGTTTGTGTACAGAATTATGAAGATATCGAGAGGTTTCAAACCTGTCAAGGAGTTAAAGCTGAAGAAGGCAACCTTTTGCAAGGTTATGAAGTTGTGTTTCAACCTGTCAAGAGGTACTAAAGTAAAAAAAGTAAAGAGATCGACAAGTTGACAAAACCTGTCAAAAGGTTTGAGCTGCTGAAGAGAACCAGTCGACAAGTACAAGTCATCCTGTCGAAGAAGTACTTTAAGCTACATTCATTCTCGCGAGGTTCCACCTACATGTCGAGAGGTTACCTGAAGCTGTTGAGAGGTTATTCCAACTTGTCGAGAAGGGCCTCCAACCTGTCGAACATCAAAATGCAACCTGTCAAAGACTCACCTGGAGCTTGTTATTCCCTGAAAAGTACCACTTTTCACCTCTTAACCTAGCCTTTGCTAGACCTTGAAGCAGACTAATAACCCATTGTTTAGCTTATTTTGTAGCTAGTAATAATTATGCAGCTTAGTATAAAGTCCCAACTTTAAGTGCCAAGAAGAGAGAGAATCCAAGCTAGAGAATGACAGATGAGCCAAAGACTGATGGAAGACCATGGTGGTACACACCATGGTGACTATTTTGCATGTCAAAGTGGACCTAAGGAGCCCAGTAGATGTGAGGAGTATAGATGAGAGTGAAGGATGCTGCAGCAGCAACATATGCCTTGTAGCAGAGGGACATGATCATTTTCTCACACAGTTAAAGGTGTAGCTTCGCGTGTCTGAATCCGTAGTAAAGCTTCCTCGCGCAGCAAAGATATGCAGCAAAAGTGAACTCGTGCAGCAGTCACACACTCCAGCTGCAACCAACACTCAAAGACCTCGCGAAGATCTCACGCACTGAATATTAAGAAATCCAGCTCATAAAGTTCTCGCGAGAATCAAGGCTTATATTAACTGCTCGCACAATCTCGTGAGGCCACTTTGCATGAAGAGAGCGAGTAAACTTGCGAAGCACTCGCGTGGCTTTGAAAGAGAGGGACGCTTAGAAAATATCTCATGCAGCTCTTGTGCACCTAAAAGTTCAACTCTTTACCAAGCGAGAGCTGAGATCTACTGCGTGAGTACCTCCCAACAGAAATTTCTAAAGCCTTGTCACGCGAGTGCATTTAAAGACAAAGTAGCTATGCGACCATTTAAAGACCTACTGTGTAAACAAGGGGCCTTCCAAGCCAAATTATTACCTCGCGAGGACTCTGCAAACCACATGAATGAATTAATATGCAGAAGGCAGCCCCGTGAAGCTCGGGCTCTCCAAATCTTAGTCTTAACTCAGGGACTTTTGGGGATCCCCAGGTCTAGGGCACACATCTCAAGGCACTAATCTCGAGGCACACATTTCAAAGCATCCAAGGGTTATAATAGTGTCACATCTGCTAAGAAATTAGGGTTAATCTTCTCTTAGCTGAGGCAATAGGGACTGAATATATAAGCTGTGAATGTAACTTATAATTTTTATCTCTCTTTCAACCTCTATCAACTGTGAGCTCAAGTAGATTAGGGTTAGGGTTTGATCACTTCTTTTTTCAATTTTTTTTCTACTCTCTTAGCTCAACACTTGCTGGTTAAATCCTTTGTAAGCAGTTAGGTGTAGTTTTATTTAGTTTTGTATTGGGTCTTATTACCATTGGGATTTTGTGAAGGGCTATTATGCACAAGGCTGTTGCCTTTAGAAATTGCATTGTTAGGATTTGTGATCAATGGACTTTGTCTTTTAATTGTATATTCAATCTATTATTTTTCTATTTGCCCATAGTTTTATTCATTCTATGCATGCATTTAGGATTTGAGCTAATTGAAAGGCCCATGGAAGCTTGAGCTTATGGCCCTGGGACCATGGTGGCAGCAACAGTTTACATGTTCCTTCTCAGACCCCTGTGGTGAGGATAACCTCTGTGGATAGCATGTGACCACATCAGTTGTGCTCCAGCTGGATGATAGGTCTGAGAGGAGACTTGTGGGTGTGGTGGAGGGTGTTTTGGTGGGGCTGGATAAGTTCTACTATCCTACTGACTTCCTTGTCTTGGACATGGACCCTTGCAAATGTAAAACCCCAATTCCTATCATCCTTGGCAGGTCATTCTTGGCCACGACAAATGATTGTATTTAATGCAGGTAAGGGGTGATGGAGGTGACCTTTGAGAACATGAAGACCTAATTAAATATGTACAATGCTGCAAGGCAGCCTCAGATGGGCATTGAGGACTATTGTATAATAGATGTACTAGATAACCTTGTGGAAGAAGAATTATCCAATCTGCTCAATTAGGATAATGTAGTTAAAAGCCTGAAAATTGTTTAGATTATGGTTGAGAAGGAGGCCCAAGTTCCCATGACAGAAGACAACAAAAAAATAGTCTTCTGTGGACCTAGTGTAGCATTCCAGCTGAAAACCTACATTGCGGCCCCTTCCTCAAACCACCAAGGCACCTTTGTTGCCTTCCATTGAAAGTCCCCCAGAGCTGGAGCTGAAACAGCTCCCAGACACATTAATAGATGCCTTATTGGGGCAAAACAACAAGCTTTCAGTGATTATATCCTCTCTCACTAGTGAGCAGGAGGAGGAATTATTGAGTGTTCTCAAGAAGCATAAAAAGGCAATGGGGTGGACAATAACTGATCTTGGAGGCATTGATACCTCAGTTTGCATGCATAGAATTCACTTGGAAGAGGGTGCAAAACCCTCAAGGGAGATGCAGAGGAAACTTAATCCTCACATACAAGAGGTGGTCCTCAAAGAGATAGTAAAACTGTTGGATGCAGGGGTGATTTACCCCATTTCAGATTCAGAATAGGTGTCACCTATATAATTGGTACCTAAAAAATCAGGCATAATAGTTGTTACTTTTGATTTGGGAGAGTTGATGCTAGCTAGAGAGACCACTAGCTGGAGAGTTTGCATTGATTACACAAAACTCAACTCCAAGTCCAAAAAAGACCACTTCCCCCTCCCTTTCATTGACCAAATTCTAGATAAGCTGGCTGGGAAAGTTTTTTATTGCTTTCTTGATGGATACTCAAGGTATAACCAAATCCCTGTGTATCCCTAAGATCAAGAAAAAACTACTTTCACATGTCCCTTTAGCACCTTTGCTTACAGGAGGATGCCTTTTGGATTGTGCAATGCTCCAGCCACATTTAAGAGGTGCATGTATGCTATTTTTTCTGATATGGTTGATAAATTCCTAGAAATCTTCATGGATGATTTTTCAGTGTATGGGGACAACATTAGCTAGTGCTTGAGTCACCTTGACCTGGTTTTACAAAGATGTGAAGAGACTAATTTGGTCTTGAGCTGAGAAAAGAGCCACTTTATAGTGACACAAGGAATTGCGTTAGGCCATGCGATTTCCCACAGAGGAATAGAGGTTGACAAGGCTAAAGTGGACCTGATTTGACACCTGCCCCCACCCAGGACTGTCAAGCAAATCAGATCATTCGTAGGACATGTTGGATTTTACACAAGGTTCATTAAGGACTTCAGCAAAATTGTAAAGCCATTGTGCCACCTGCTGTGCCAGGATGTGCCATTTAAATTTTCTGCTGAGTGCCTTGAGGCCTTTAAGGTTTTAAAAAATTGCTTTACTATTGCTCCTATAATCCAGGCTCCGGATTACTCACTCCCCTTTGAACTGATGTGTGATGTATCAGACTTGGCCATAGGTGCTGTCTTAGGATAGAGAAAAGATAAGCTGCCTACAGTGATTTATTATGCAAGCAAAACACTAGCTGAAGCTCAGCTTAACTACACCACTAATGAGAAGGAGCTGCTTGTTGTGGTGTTTGTTGTAGACAAGTTTAATCCCTACTTGCTGGGGGTCAAAAATTATTATTTTTACTGATCACTTAGCCCTGAAAAACCTATTGGATAAGAAGGATGCCAAACTAAGGCTGATCAGACGGATCCTCCTATTGCAGGAGTTTAATCATGAGATCAAGGATAAGAAGGGAGATGAGAATGTGGTGGCTAATCACCTCTCTAGAATTATTTTGGAAGAATGTGCAGCAACACCTATCAATGAACTGTTCCTTGATGAGCACCTATTTGTTATGCAGTCTAGTGTGCCCTGGTTTGCACACATTGTCAATTTTCTTGCTATTGGTAGGATTCCCTGTTGTCGCTCCAAGTGTGCCATAATTGTGTGCATTATGAATCAAAAATTAAAGAATTAAAGAATGCTAAGTTATATGGATGTTAACTTATGAAAGGGATATCAGCACATTGGGGCTAACACTGGCCTGCAAGATCAGGGCCAATTGTAGCAAGTTTTAAAAGTAAGTATTTCAAGATCGTCCACAGAGAAGTTTGTCTAAACTGAGAGATAAACCTCCAGATCTGTGCTACCAGATCTAGCTCTATAATTATCTATAAAAAAGAATAGATAAAAGAGAGTGTTGGATTGTGTCACATTTAACTATAAGCAAATAAAGAAAAGAACTAACTACATGATCCAGATCCGAGTTGGGGAGATGTTTAAAATAAGACAAATGCAGAAATAATAGCTTCATGTACTTTAGCCTCTGAATTTTAATGGAGAATCTGTAGTTCAACAGACCAGATTCAATCTTCATCTGTCTACCAGCACAGATGTAAGAGAAATAAATCCGAATTAAGGAATAGGTTTAGACTTATGGTGATCATCACTTAAATGGTCACAGATCACTAGTATGGCCTATTCTTTAGTTCGTAACATGAACATCATCTTGTAAATCTTTGCTTGAATTAGGTTACTAACGCTAATTCGCATGAGGATGATGAATTAAGGGAAGTTGGATGCGGATAAGTGAATCTAAAGAAGTCAAATGCACTAAGGTGAACATTCGTAACCCTCGACATGACTCCAATGGAGAAGACACAAATTACAACCTTTTAAAATCCACTGCTAATTACTGAGCACTTAGAGAGCCCCTCGGACTTCTGATCAGCTTCTCGAAGAGCCCTCAGTTCGAATCCGAACTTGGAAGTACAAATCACTCACAATGGCTCTCAAAGGTAAACTACAAGAAGGGATTACAGGGGTTCGGATAAACTATCTAGGAATGAGAAGCAGAGATGAAAACTCTAAATCTGGATGCCCCAATTGGGCATATGTCTTCTCAATTTATAGCTTTCCTCTATCACTGCACAATTTGAGTTGACCAATCGAAGTGCTCGGATCTGGATTGCCCAATGGCCGTTGAGCACGGGGATCCGGATCTGTTCGCCAATGAAAATGCTACGATGCGGTTCACCAATCGAGCGTTAGAAGCATCAATTACTTATGGGAATTCAAAAGTCTTTGAGCTTCTAAGTTCCGCCAAGTGATTTCATCTTTGGGTTTTCACGTGGAATATGCCTTTGGTTTGTGCTTGGAATCTTCCGGAATGTCTGGGCTTTTAATTACATTAGCGCGTCACGAGTTCTTGAAATGCCCTTCAAAGTGGTAAATCCCCGATTATGCCATTTCGCGAGTTTAAGGGTCTTTTCAAAGTAATTTGGCTCTGAAGCTCTTTTGTGGGGTTTCGATTCTGTTGAATTAAACTTTTCTTCTTTTCGCAAAGGTCATTCTTCTATTAGGAGTGTTTTCTTCTTTTTCGCAAAGTTCAAGGTTCTTTGCAAATAGTAGAAGTTCTTTTGCGAATTGAACTCTAGGCTCCCATTCTTCTTTGCGAATTGACTTTTAACTTGATTTTTCCTTTGCGAATAGTAGAAGTTCTTTCAATTGAGCTTTAGCTTCCATTCTTCTTCTTGGTCTTTTCTTGCTCTTTTAGGACCTTTTAGCCATTCTTTGAGGCTATTTCTTCACTCCCTCTTTGAGCTTGACATGCGTTGTCGACTTTTTATCATTTAGGATGGTTTTCGGATTTGGACCCTGTCTCTTTGGTTAGTGCAATATGAACACTAAAGCACTTATTTAGTCCTCTCAAGGGTCTTTCAAGGCTCATGTTTAGGGGTGAAAATGGTATTTTCACTACTTATCACACCCCAAACCTAAGCTTTGCTAGTCCCGAGCAAAGAAACATAAAAACAAAGTAAAGAGCCACTTTTGTAAGAAGCACAGTGCATTTAGCATATGCAACAAGCCTTTTCAACCCCTAGGTGATCCCTAGAGGAGGTGAAGTCTCCGAGGTTTTCGATGAAGGTACCCACAAACTTCTCCATGAAACAGTTAATCATCGGTGCAATATTATCAAATGAGTAATCAAGGAAGCGAGGTTAGTTACTCTTGAATAAATGATGAAACAGAAAATTTGATTATTGTTTGCACAGAATTTAAACATTTATAAACCTCATGAATGTTTCAATATTTCCAATCTGTGAACAAATAGAAAATCATACAAATGTGCGGTAAGCTCATCCTATGGATAAAAATTAGGTTATAAGTCATACTTAAGGTGCTCAAGTTCCAACCCAAACACTCACCAGGTATACTCTCATCATGTGTTTTGTTGAGGGGTTCATTTCACTCAAGCTCAAGAGCGATTACATCTCCCAAATGGATCTCAGCATGAGCATAGGCATGATTCTTAGGCAATGGCATCATTGACATCTCCTCACCATAGATTGGGTCACTTCTTATCTCCACATGACAGCTCACTCAACTTTGGATCACAAGGGCTTTTAATCTAGGTTTGTTTGTATGGCTTATGGGTGAAGTTTCAAGGAAAGGCGGTTTGAGCAGAGGTTTGAATTTGAGAACTCGAAGTGCGAGATGGTTCATGACTCCACCTTTTGAGTTTAGCTTCTTTCTTCTTCTTTTGAGATTCTCACATTCACGGTGATCAGTTCTTTCTTTGATCTTGCATTTTCAACATAAGGTCCCTTTTTGCCTTTTGCTTGCAACTTTTTACATTGTTTGTCTCTTCTTTTCTCGGTCACCATATTGCCTGTTTTGAGGTATTTTCTCTTCATTTTCTTGATGTTGCCCAAAATGGTCCATCTTGATTCTTTCTCCTTTACCTCCTGAATTCTCGAGTGAGGGAAGGCTGAATTAGTTCCATAGGTTCGGTGCAAGTACTTTTGAGTATTTTGATGAAGAATTGTAGGATTCTGACTCAAATGGGGTACAAACAGGGCAGATTTTTCTTGGTTGGTTCATTAGGTTCAAGCTGTCCAAAGAAGGCCTTGATCTTTCCTCGTTTCATGAGTGTTGTTACTTGTTTTAATTTGGAGTTTCCTAACTTCTAGTGGATCTAATGCCTCACCAATCCTTTGAATCGGAAAAAATTGCCTCATCACTCTTCAACGAGATGGAAAATATATGGGCTCAATTCTCACTAGTTATGGTTTTTCTTGAGCTTTTAAGTATATCTTTACCTTTTCTCTTCCTTTTGACTTACTACGTCACGATACCAGTATGTTTTTATGGTGTAATCATCATGGAAATGTAGAATATCGCAAGGTTTAGAATGTCTAAATTTGGCAAAGAAATTTTAAATTTTCTAGTTGTCATGATTCTTAAGTAAATTAATACATTTCCTAATTACTTAGAGTGATTCTCTGCCCTTATGTTAACTATTCCCTAGGCAGACTTGTCGCCACACCCCCAAACCTATGGGGGAACAGTGTCCTCCGGTTCAAAGGTGGCATAGTCACTTTATCTGGAAAAATTGAAACAAGCAATAATAAGAAGAAAAAAAAAATAAGCAGAAATGACATGGAGAATGGGAGAAAGTAAAGTTTATTAACTAGAAATATTTTACATAAAAAGAAAAATAAAGAGAATAGGACAGTGTTTTTAGGGAGGGGGTGGCGGTGGAGGGTGGAAGTGGCGGGGAAGGTTGATTTTTTGTTTTTTTCGAGGTGGAGTTGGGCCTCCTTTTCTTTGGCCAAAATCGAGGACCTCTTCAAATTCGTCCCAGGAGGGCTGGGCGGATCTGGCACCTTCGGTGGTGGTGGGTCCAGCCACATGGGGTAAAAGCAGTGTGGTGGCTTATTGGCTTGGTGTAATCGGCCATTTTGGAAGGGTGGGGAGACGGATGGGGAATTTGGTAGAGGTTGGTTATTTATAGGTAAGGTGGGGAAGCCGAAGGGTGGGACTTGAATGGGAGGGCATTGGGAATGCTCATGGCCCGAGGAATCGGCGTGGGTCATTAAGTAGCATTAGGCGCATGCGTGTGGGCGAAGTAACTTTCGCATTTAATTCCCCAATAAGTGCGTAACAACAGAAATTGGGGAAAGCGTGTGAGGAACGTGTCCTCACTTGTTGTTATAAGGAAAAACAAAGAAAATAGCGACTCCTCTGATCTAAATGGTAGAATTTATGAAAGCGAACCAGAAAGAAAAGAAAAAAATTAGTGAAAGCGAAACTAAAAACACGAAACTAAGAAGCAATAGAAACTAAGAAGCGAAACAAATGCATGCATACATTTGGGTTTATTCCACCTAAATCAGCAATGGTCCGATAATTGCTTTCTTGTCTTGTTTAGAACTACCGACTCCTCTTCTTGCTCCTTTGTAAGGGAGGAAGAAATAATCACAGAGTAGTGTTTGATGATCTCCCAAAAATACATATTTCAGATTTTTGGGAGCTGCTTTGAGTTCAATTGTGAAAGAGAAAGAGGGCAGCAAAGGTACCTTGGTAACTTGTGGAAGAGGGAGAGGCAGGTCTCAGAGAGAGAACTTGATGATCATGTTGGTGAGTGCCTTGCACAAAGCGGACTCCGTTGAATTTGATCTCCTTTTCCTTCTTTCTCGGTGGATCCCCAATCATTTTAAATTCGTGGTGGAGTCTTTACCTTGCGGATATGTTTGTAAAGACTCCTCCAACTCATCAATGATGTCAACATGGAAACATTCTCAATCAGAGAATTGAGGTTGAGTAACATTATACACATTCAATTTAACTTTCATATTTCCAAAAGACACCTCCATGATGCAGACTGCATTGAATGCATGCATTAGTCAGAGCCGAATGGTCTTCCCAGAATGACAGGGATGGCAGTGGTACTTTTGGTTGGTTCCATGTCCAAAGAAACAAACCCAAAAGCCTGAGATACTTATGAATCTAAGTGATTATAAAAATGATTAGCAGGAATACAGAGAATAGCAAGATTCATAAGATTGACCCCTTTGTTGATGATGTGTATGAAAAAAGAAAATAATAATGAAGCATGGGAGCACATATTAAAAACAGGGTTCACACAGTGAGACCCTTTATGATGAAGAAATCAAGGAAAATAAAATTAGTGGGTCCATTGAATATTCAAAAAAGCATTTATGATTCACTACTCATTATCCTACATGATTCCTAAAAAAAAAAAATGATCTCGTGAGGTCAGGATGGGAAAAGTGGATGCAAATGGAAAAACAAGCCCATCAGGAAGATATCTCATATTGTTTTTATAATTTTTTATTTTTTATTATTATTTTTTTTTTACTTGTTTTGGATCGGCCGGGCTCAACAAGAGCCCCTATTTACTACTGCTGGAAATAATGAGAAACAACTCAGAGATGTGGTATTTGTGTTTTCAGCTTCTTTTATTTGGTATTTGGTTTTGTAAAAAAAAAATAAAAATCGGCATGGCTAAAAGGCAATGAAATTATAATCAAAACAAACATTAAACACAAGAATTGCTGGTTCTTCAAGAATTTAAAAAAATGAAAATGAATACAAAGGAGAAGGGATGCAAACTCAAGCGGTCTGCTCCGACTTTGGTCGAGATGCTCCTTGTTGGGAATTTGCTCGGATCTGCAAACATCCAAAAAGCTAGCGATTACCTTATTCAAGTATTGTGAAATAAAAAAAAAAAAACTAGACTCTTGCCCAAATTTGACAAAAAGACAAAAAAAGTGGCGTGACATTTATTCAAATAACTAGAAGGCAAAGAATAAAGGCTCGAAAAATAAAAAAAAAAAAATTCTGCTCGATAAAAGCAGGTTTTCTATACAAAAGCTACTGTAGACATTTAATCAAGCACTTGGAATGCAAAGTGCGGTTTAAAGCAAAAATTAAAATAAATGAAAATAAACATAGGTTTATCTATTTTAGAACAAACTTCCCGTAGCGCCAAAAACTTGTTGTCGCTCCAAGTGTGCCATAATTGTGTGCATTATGAATCAAAAATTAAAGAATTAAAGAATGCTAAGTTATATGGGTGTTAACTTATGAAAGGGATAACAGCACATTGTGGCTAACAACGGCTGCAAGATCGGGGCCAATTGTAGCAAGTTTTAAAAGTAAGTATTTCAAGATCGTCCAGAGAAGTTTGTCTAAATGAGAGATAAACCTCTAGATCTGTCTACCAGATCTGGCTCTATAATTATCTAAAAAAAAGAATAGATAAAAGAGTGTTGGATTGTGTCACATTTAACTATAAGCAAATAAAGAAAAGAACTAACTACATGATCCAGATCCGAGTTGGGGAGATGTTTAAAATAAGACAAATGCGAAATAATAGCTTCATGTACTTTAGCCTCGAATTTTAATGGAGAATCAGTAGTTCAGTTCAACAGCGATTCAATCTTCATCCGGCTACCGCAGATGTAAGAGAAATAAATCGAATTAAGGAATAGGTTTAGACTTATGGTGATCATCCACTTAAATGGTCACGGATCATCGACTACGTAGCCTATTCTTTAGTTGAACATGAACATCTTTGTAAATCTTTGCTTGAATTAGGTTACCAACGCTAATTTACCGAGGATGATGAATTAAGGGAAGTTGGATGCGGATAAGTGAATCTAAAGAAGTCTAATGCACTAAGGTGAACATTGAGAACCCTCGACATGACTCAATGGAGAAGACACAAATTCTGACAACCTTTTAGAATCCAGTTACAATTCTGAGCCACGGCTTCTTAGAGAGCCCTCGGACTTCTGATCTGAGCTTCTCGAAGAGCCTCAGTTCTGATCTTGAATCCGAACTTGGAAGTACAAATCACTCACAATGGCTCTCAAAGGTAAACTACAAGAAGGGATTACAGGGGTTCGGATAAACTATCGTAGGAATGAGAAGCAGAGATGAAAACTCTAAAATCTGGATGCCCCAATTGGGCAAATGTCTTCTCAATTTATAGCTTTCCCTCTATCACGCACAAATTTGAGTTGACCAATCGAAGTGCTCGGATCTGGATTGCCCAATGGCCGTTGAGCACGGGATCGGATCTGTTACGGCCAATGAAAATGCTACGATTTGGTTCAAATCGAGCGTTAAAGCATCAATTACATTATAGAATTCAAAAATGCATTTGAGCTTCTAGAAGTTCCAAGTGATTTCATCTTTGGGTTTTCATTGGGGCGGAATATGCCTTTGGTTTGTGCTTGGAATCTTCCGGAATGTCTCTGGGCTTTTAATTACATTGGGCGTCGAGTTTCTTGAAATGCCCTTCAAAGTGGTATAAATCCCAGTATGCCATTTCGCAGAGTTTAAGGGTCTTTTGGCAAAGTAATTTGTCTCCTGAAGCTCTTTTCGTGGGGTTTCAGTTCTGTTGGAATTAAACTTTTCTTCTTTTCGCAAAGGTCATTCTTCTATTCGAGGAGTGTTTTCTTCTTTTCGCAAAGTTCAAGGTTCTTTGCGAATAGTAGAAGTTCTTTGCGAATTGAACTCTAGGCTCCCATTCTTCTTTGCGAATTGACTTTTAACTTGATTTTTCCTTTGCGAATAGTAGAAGTTCTTTGCGAATTGAGCTTTAGCTTCCATTCTTCTTCTTCAGGTCTTTTCTTGCTCTTTTAGGACCTTTTAGCCATTGCTGAGGCTATTTCTTCACTCCCTCTTTGAGCTTGACATGCGTTTTCAGCTTTTTGATCATTTTAGGATGGTTTTCGGATTTGGACCTGTCTTTTTGGTTAGCTGCAATATTAACACTAAAGCACTTATTTAGTCCTCTCAAGGGTCTTTCAAGGCTCATGTTTTGGGGTGAAAAATGGTATTTTTCACTACTTATCATTCCCCCTCACTGATCTAAGATGGATAAAGACCTATTTTTCTCTCAGGTTAAACATTTTCTGTGGGAGGATCCATACCTTTATAAGCATTGTGCAGTTCAAGTTGTTAGGAGATGTGTGCTTGAAAGTGAGTTTCACAGTATTCTTTCTATGTGCCATGAGCAAGCCTGTGGAGGTCACTTCAATGGCAAAAAGACTAACAAAAGTGCTATAATATGGTTTTTATTGGTCCTCTTTGTTCAAAGATGCATACATACATTGCAAAGCCTGTGAGAGATGTCAAAGGTTGAGAGGCATTTCTAAGAAAGATTTAATGCCATTGCAGCCTATCCTTATGGTAGAACTTTTTGACATCTGGGGCATTGATTTTATGGGTCCATTTCCTCCATCTATAGTTTTTAATTTCATACTTATGGTAGTGGACTATGTGTCCAAATGGGTGGAAGCCATTATCACAAGGACCAATGACCACACAGTTGTCCTTAAATTTCTAAAGGACAATATCTTCTCAAGATTTGGTACCCTCAGAGCTACCATTAGTGATGGGGGGAGTTATTTCAGTAATAGGCCTTTTGAGAACCTACTCAAAAAGTATTCTGTTATACATAGAATTGCAACTCCTTACCACCCACAGACTAGTGGGCAAGTTGAAATTTATAATAGGAAGATCAAGGATATCTTGGAGAAGACTGTGAGGACAAATAGAAAGGATTAGGCACAAAACTTGAATGATGCTTTGTGGGCTTATAGGACTGTTTATAAGACCCCTATTGGCATGTCCCCATTTAGGCTGGTTTATGGCAAGGCATGCCACCTATCAATGGAGTTAGAGCACAGAGCTTACTGGGCTATCAAAATACTAAATTTTGATCTTACTACTCCTGGTTCGCACAGAAAATTGCAAATGTCAGAGCTGGATGAACTGAGAATGGAAGCCTATGCCAATGCCAAAATTTACAAGGAGAGAGCAAAGGCATTCTTTAACAAGAGGCTAATGAGGAAGGACTTCAATGCAGGTACTAAGGTTTGACTTTTCAACTCCAAATTAAAGTTCTTTCCAGGGAAGTTAAATTTCAGATGGGATGGACCTTACACTATCATCCATGCTTCCCCATCTGGTGCTGTGGAGATCATCAATCTTATGTCTGGGAAGATCATGAAAGTGAATGGTCAAAGGCTAAAAATTTGTGTAGAAAATTTAGTGGAGCCCCCTCGGACCATTCACCTACATGAACCCCCCAATGCTCAGTGATCCATAACTTTGTAAAATGTGTACAATATTTGTTGAAAATTTTGGTGTGTTTTGTTTTGCTTCAAATCTGTCATGTGGTGTCTTTGTTGTGATGATTTGTCTGTTTTGTTTTGTTCTGTTTTGAATTTTGTGTTAATGATGTTATGCACATGTCTGTCATCTGAATTCAATGTGCACAGACTTGATGTTGATGTGCATGACTGTTGCCGATGTATGATTGAAGTGTTGTCATTTTAATGGTCATGAATTTGATTTAAATGAATATCTTTAGCATTCTGGATTTGTGAAGTTCATGTGTTGGTGATGGGCATACAATTAGCATTAAGAAATGGAGTACATGTGAAGAGGTTGGTGCTGATACACAATGGGTGCATTGGCCAATGTTAAACACTGAGAAAAAGGCTAAAATTATGCTTTCTTGCGAGGCTCTAGGACCTCATTTTCACACTCGTGAGCCACTGTAGGCTTTCTCACAAAGTTTTGAGAAAAGTCTTGTTCCTCGTGAGAGCCTCGCGAGCATATTTCTGTAAGACCACACCATTAATTGCCTCGCGAGGTCCCTGTTACTCTAAATGGATGTTCCCTGCAAAGTTTACCAGCTAAGCTGAGCGAGGGATGCAAAATTTCCTCGCGCGCTAAGGCCGAGATTCAACTCTAGGAAATGACCTTGAGAGGCACATAAAGCTTCTAATTTGTCCTCGCGAGGCACGGGATCAGCCTTATAAACCTAGCGATTTTTTCATTTTCTTCATTTCATCACTCATTGCCCTAACTTCCATTGCATAAGATCGATTTCCCTCCTTTCTTCTTTCTTCTCTACAACCTTCCCCACTCCACCTCAGCCAGTTTCCTCCTACAATTTTACTCCACAACACCTCCTGGTCACTATGAACTTGGTTTGGGGGATTTGAACCATTGTGCAATGCGTGAGGTGGAACCCTAGAAAATTGGTGGTAAGATCTCTCACCCTCTTATTTGATTTCTTTTGTTGTTGTTTTAGAGTTAAGAAGAGAGGGATTTGTGAGCATTACCTCCATTGAAGTGTGCATTACACACTCTGTCAGTTTAAAGCCCTAATTTGGAGAAGTTGAGCAGCAATGGCCACAGGTTCAAAATTCACACTCTTTGGTTGCCTTGGTGACCACTACACCCAGTGGTATCCCTGTGGCCATATGAAAATCTGCAAGGATTGCAGAGGTCTCTTCAGTGGAGACCTTTGAGGTACCTACTCAGGTTGTGAAGCCCCAAGTGGAGCCAACTAAGAAAAAGGAAGCCCCTGTGAAGAAGATCAAGGGTGTGGCCTCTGATGCCCAAGCTCAAAAGAAAAAGTTTGCTCCTAAGAAGAGGGCCAGAGAGCACCCACCTGCCAAAAGCCCTAAAAAATCTAAGAAAAAGAAGAAGATGGGCAAGGCAATGGCCCCTGAGGTTGCCACTGAGGAGGAGGAAAATACTGAGTACCTCAGGGTCCCTTCTACATTTGTAGCTACAATCAAACTCGAGGCAGAGACCATTTTTGACAAGGTATTCTTTGAGGAGCTACTAGAGACAGCTGCCTCCATTGACTACCTAACCAAGGCAAAACTCCTTCCCCTGTTAAGGCCCTCACTACAGCTAGTCTTCCCTAGACTAGTGCAATTATTTTATCAGAATATTAGAGTGAAGACTGGGAGTGATGGGAACCCAGCATTGCTGGTACTGATAGACAACTTTGAAATGCTCTTCAACCAGACTGCCATAGTTGAGATACTTGGGATACTAGCCAAGTATAGCCCTGAGTGTGGGTTGAATCCCCCTTTGATAGCCACCATCCCAAAAATTGCAAAAGAGTTGACTAGAGGGATCACAATCTCTGGGGTGTCTATTAGGAAAAGAGATCTGCACCCTAACCTGAGACTTATGGATGGGGTGCTGAGGAAAAATGTATATTATTTTGGACATCAGTAGGAGAGGAGGTCTCCCATTACTGATGTACTTTACTCCTTCAAATTGAACAACTATATAGATACAACCAAGCTGATTTTTGATGGAATGAAGGATATCAATGAAAAGGTGAAGAAAGAGCAGAAACCTTATTCACTCCTCTATTGCAGGCTCATTACAGCCTTGCTAAAGCTAGGAGGATACCAATTTCAAATAGATGGGGAAACTATCACCTTGGCTCCTAGCATGTGTGGAAAGAAACAATGGAGGATCAGTGGGACATTGATAGAAAAGAAGAAGAAAAGGAGGAGATGTTAGCTGAAGTAGCCCCCACACTATAGGAGGTAGCTACTACTGCTTCAACCATTGTCAGTTCTATTGTTATTTCTCAGGCAGCCACCTCAACTGGGTCAGCCATCCCTTCAACCTTCATCCCCCTTCTAGTCTGCACTACCTCAGTCCAAGCCTCGCAAACTTCTCTAGCTGAGTCATTTTTACCCAATACATCAACCACAATTAGCCCAACCATCCCTATCATACCTTTATCCTTACCTACACCTGTGCCTATACCCACAACCTAGCCTAGCTTACCTATCAAAGTGACCTATAAGAAGAAAAATAAGTTAACCAAAGCCCCCATAGAGCCCCAACCCACATATATCTCCTAAACCATCCCAATTCCTAAAACCAAAGTCATACCAGACCCAACCTTTGAAATGCTACCACCTTCACCAACCCAAATCTCCCCAGCCCAAGCCTTTGAACCTGATCCACTTGCACCTTTAGACCAAGCCATCCCATTCACCCCTCTCCCAGACTCACCTCACCCTCCCCATTTCAACCCCCCTCATGATTCACCATAGTCCTATCACTTTGAACCTACACCTACTTCATACCAGACCACCACCTTCACTCATGCACCCATTTCTCCATTTCAACCAATTCCAACCACCCAACCCACTGCCCCTATCATACCTGATTTTCTATCCCAAATCCTTAACCTCCTCCTCTCTTTTCAATCTCAAGTATTGACCAACACCCAAACCCAATCATCCATAGAGGCCACACTTCAAGCCATGAACTCCTCCCTCCAAAACCAGACCTCCATTCAAACTAACTTACAAGCCTTCCAATCCACATTATCCCTTTCAACCCAACCATTTACCTACTCCACCCCCTCCCCCCAACCCTTAACCCCAGTTGTAACCACACCTACACCCATTGAACATGTTCCCATTATCCCTCCCACTACATTTACTAATGCCTCCACATAAATTGAACTTGAAACTGAACCTAAACCTGAGCTTCAACCTGACCCTATCCAGCTCCCCATTATTCCCCAACCCCTGCCAATCACCTACCCACAACCTCATGTTTAGATATACACATGTAATTAGTTAGGATGTTTTTATAGAATGTTTTATAGTTAATTTCATGCACATTGTACATATTACTATTTATAAATGAAAGTTCTTTTTATTATCTATTCTGTGAACTTTGTTTGATTTCCTTTGCTGCTCACAATTTCTTATATTATTTTATTTGTTTGTGTGAGTTTGGTTTGACATTGTTCCTTACTTTGTTTTATGTCTTTTTTTTTTTCCCTGCTGCACATGCTTTAATCTTTGAATCAGTGAGGACACTGCACTTCATAGGTTTGGGGGTGTGGCAAGGTTTGTCATTGATGTAATTAACCTAAGTGTAGTAGAATCAAGTGAGTGAGATAGATATAGAGCTGTGTTCACCTACGAAATATTAAAAATGAGAAAATTCAAAAATTTTACAGACATTTAGCCATTAAAAACTTTTAAATTTTAAATATTTCTATGAGTTGAACATTAAGAAAACTCACTGGTGCCAGTACTTAGTGAACTATTAAAGAGAGAAAAAGGTAAGGGCATGCCCAAGAGTTCAATGGAAGACCATACCTAGTAAGATTTGGGCCTACAAAAATTTTGTTTCTCTCTTTGAGGAGTGACTGAGGCAATTCTTTTGCTCTAAGGACTAGCTGAGTTAATGTTCTCACTAGAAGTTAGGCATCTCCAAGTTCAAGCAGCTGACAACACCCATGATATTTAGGAAAGAATCAAGGCCTTCTCTTGGACAGTTTGAGCCTAAACATAACAAACCTAGCAAACTGCCCTTGTGCATACACCTTTTGAGCCTTAATTTCTAGTTTTCTTCAAAATACACCTGAGTATTTATACCTAAACCTATGATCCTAATTCAAACCTACCCCCACTCCGAGAATTCAGAAGGTAAAAGAGGAGTTGAAGATGGATAAGCTAGGGTCAACATTGGGTGAATGGAGAAGAAATACAAAAGGAGGATAACAGTGTAGCAGCTGGGGAGAGGGTGGCATTTCAGAAAAATAAAAACAAAAAGAAATGAAAAATTTATCCAAAAGAAAAATAGAAAAATATAATGAAAAGGGAGAGAGAGGAGTCAAGAGGAAAGTTCATTGGAAAAAGTAAAAATAAGAGGAGAAGTTGGCCACTTCAAATCTAAAAATGTCAAAGAAGATAAAATGTGTTAAACTAAAGAAGGTGAAGTCATAAATCACGTCCTTCACCTGCTGATTTCTCAATTTTGCATCCTTTTCACCCTTCCATTCTTTATAACTTACACCCATAAGCCACATTACAACCCAGTCATAAGACCTTGTGATCCTAAGTTGAATAAGTTGTTATGTGGAGATGAGGAGTTGTCCAATCTATGGTGAGAAATAGCCAATGATGTCAAAATTTAGTAGCTTTGCCTATGCTCATGCTTACAGACCCATTTAGGGGCTGTAACTGCTCTTGAGCTTGTGAGAAAATGAAAACCCTCAAAGTTTTTTGTGAGAGATTGCCCTGGTGAGCATTGGGTCTAATATTGAATGTATTGGGCATTGCCTAAACCTAATTTTTGAACTGATGGTGAGCTCAATACTGACATACACTTGTTTCTCTTGTTGCAAGCTGATTGGAAATGTTGTGCTTACATGCAGAAGTTTATAATGATTAAATGTTTATGCATATCAGCTATTTAAATTCCTCCTATTTTGAATCAAAGGTGAATTGATGCTCTATGTATTAATAGTTGACTTGATAATATTGCACTTGTGTTAGCTGTTTCGTTGAGATGTTTGTGGGTATCTTCACTCAAAACCCTCAGGAGACTTCACTCCTCCACTAGGGATCTCCTAGGGGTTTAAAAGGCTTGACGCATAAGCTAAATGCATCTGTGTTCCCTACAAAAGTGGCATTTACATTCTTAGAGTTATTTTAATTTTTCCTTTGCTCAGGGACTAGCAAACATTAGGTTTAGGGGTGTATTATTCACTGAAAAGTACCACTTTTCACCTCTTAACCTAGCCTTTGCTGAACCTTGAAGAAGACTAATAACCCATTATTTAGCTTATTTTGTAGCTAGTAATAATTATACAGCTTAGTACAAAGTCCCTAGTTTAAGTGCCAAGAAGAGAGAGAATCCAACCAAGAGAATGACAGTTGAGCTAAAGACTGATGGAACACCATGGTGGTACACACCATGGTGACTATTTTGCATGTCAAAGTGGACCCAAGAAGCCTAGCAGATGTGAGGAGTATAGATGAGAGTGGAGGATGTTGCAATAGTAGCATATGCCTTGTAGGAGAGGAGCATGATCATTTTCTCGCACAGTTAGAGGTGCTGCTTTGCGTGTCTGAATCCGCAGCAAAGCTTCATCACCCAGCTATGATATGCAGCATAAGAGAACTTGCGTAGCAGTCACGCACTCCAACTGCAACCAACACTTAAAGACCTCACGAAGATCTCGTGCACTAAACGTTCAGAAATCTAGCTCGTGAAGTTCACGCGAGGATCAAGGCTTATATTAACCGTGCGCACAAACTCGCAAGGCCACTTTGCATGAAAGGCGCAAGCAAACTTGCGAAGCTCTCATGTGGCTCTGGAAGAGAGAGATGCCTAAAAAATGCATCGCGCAGCTCTTTTGCACCTGGAAGTTCAACCCTTTACCAAGCGAGAGCAGAGATTTACTGCGCGAGTACCTCGTGAGAGAAAATTCTGAAGCCCTGTCGCGCGAGTGCATTTAAAGCCAAAGTAGTTGCGCAACCATTTGAAGACCTGTTGCGTGAACCATGGCCCTTCCAAGCCAAATTATTACCTCACGAGGACTCTGCAAACTGGATGAATGAATTAATATGTAGAAGGTAGCCCTACGAAGCACGGGCTCTCCACCTCTCAGTCTTAACTTAAGGACCTTTTGGGGATTTTCCTAGGTCTAGGGCACACATCTTGAGGTACTAATCTTGAGGCACACATTCCAAAGCATCTAAGGGTTGTAGCAGTGCCACATATAATAGGAAATTAGGGTTAATCTTCTCTGAGCGAAGGCAATAGGGACTGAGTATATAAGCTATAAATGTAACTTAGAATTTTTTTGTCTTTCAACCTCTGTCAGCTGTGAGCTCAAGCAGATTAGGATTAGGATTTGATCACTTCTTTTTCCATTTTTTTTCTTCTCTCTTAGCTCAACACTTACTAGCTAAATCCTTTATAAGCAGTTAGGTATAGTTTTATTTAGCTTCATAATGGGTCTTGTAACCATTGGGATTTTGTGAAGGGCTGTTATGCACAAGGTTGTTGCCTTTAAAAATTGCATTATAAGTATTTGTAATCAATGGAATTTGTATTTTAATTGTACATTCAATCTATTATTTTTCTATTTACCCATAGTTTTGTTCATTCTATGCATGCATTTAGGATTTGAGCTAATTGAAAGGCCCATGGAAGCTTGAGCTTGTAGCCCTGGGACCATGGTGGAAGCAGCAGTTTACATGTTCCTTCTCAAACCACTGTGGTGAGGATAACCTCTATGGATAGCCTCTGACCATTTAAGTGGATTGACTATAGCCCAAGGGTGATTCCAAGACACAGATCTAAGAAGGATTCTTCTCCTCTGCACTTGAGCTTGTAGACTGGTGAGAGGTTGTTGCAGGAACTAGCTCCCCTCTATTTTACTTGACCAATATCAGATGTTAGATCTGATTTCTCTATAGTGATTGCAGGCTTGTGAGCTAAGCCATTGCAGTCCTTTATAGCAATGACCAGCTACTTTTAAGTCCCAAAATAGCCCTTGAACAACTATGGTTTCCACTAATTTTTCAAGATCTATTTGCTCCTATGGTTACCTGACCATGTAGCCTGGCAAACATGGTCTCTACAATGGTTTTTATGTTCTGATTTGAGCCATTGGGTGTGTTGTTGCTCCAAGTGTGCCATAATTGTGTGCATTATGAATCAAAAATTAAAGAATTAAAGAATGCTAGGTTATATGGATGTTAACTTATGAAAGGGATATCAGCACATTGGGGCTAACACTAGCCTGCAAGATCAGGGCCAATTGTAGCAAGTTTTAAATGTAAGTGAGTAAAAGATCATCCACAGGGAATTGATTTAAAATTTAAGATAAACCTCCAGATCTGAGCTACCAGATCTGGCCTCTGATCCTATCTACAAAGCACATAAGATGGGAGGTTGAATTTGTCACGTTTAACAAACTAAAAATAAAGAAAAGAACTAACTACATGATCCAGATCCGAGTTGGGGAGATGTTTAAAATAAGACAAATGCAGAAATAATAGCTTCATGTACTTTAGCCTCTGAATTTTAATGGAGAATCTGTAGTTCAACGAGCGATTCAATCTTCATCATGGCTACCGGCCAGATGTAAGAGAAATAAATCCGAATTAAGGAATAGGTTTAGACTTATGGCTATGATATCATCCAATGGTCACGGATCATCCAATAGTTGTGGCCTATTCTTTAGTTGAGAACATGAACATCCTTTGTAAATCTTGCTAGAATTAGGTTACCAACGCTAATTATACGGGAGTGATGAATTAAGGGAAGTTGCATGCGGATGAGTGAATCTAAAGAAGTCTAATGCACTAAGGTGGACATTCGAACCCTCGACATGACTCCAATGGAGAAGACACAAATTACAACCTTTTAAAATCCAAAATTACAATTCTGAGCACGGCTTCTTAGAGAGCCCTCGGACTTACATCTTGAATCCGAACTTGGAAGTACAAATCACTCACAATGGCTCTCAAAGGTAAACTACAAGAAGGGATTACGGGGGTTTAGATAAGCTATCGTAGGAATGAGGGAAACAAAGATGAAAACTCTAAAATCTGGATACCCAAATTGGGCAAATGGTTCGTCTATTTATAGTTTTCCTAAGCCGGCTCAAATGTGTATCAACCAATCGAGAATTGGATAGATCTGTATCAACCAATAGGAATTGAGCACTAGGATCGGATCATTACGCCAATCGAGCCTTGATCTGGTTCACCAATCGAAGCAGAGGCATCAATTACATTATGCATTTTGAAAGTTTGTTAGAGTTTCTAGAAGTTCGTAATTTCATCTTTGGGTGTTCACATGGGGTGGAATATGCCTTTGGTTCGTGCTCGAGAATCTTCGAATGTCTGGGCTTTTCAATGCATTAGGTAGCGTGTAGCGATTCTTGGAATTGCCCTTATTAAAGCTGCGAATCTCGAATACCTTTTCGCGAGTTCGGGGCCTTTCATAAGTTCAATGACTTCGAGCTCATTGTAAGTTCAATCTTCTTTTAGGAGTTCGGATGCTCTTGACTACACAGGTTTTAGTCCTTTTACATGAGTTTAGGGGCCTTTTCGCAAAGTTCAATGACTTGAGCTCTGTTGCAAAGTTTAATCTTCTTTTCGAGTGTTTTCTTCTTTTACATAAGTTCAAGGTTCTTTCTGAAAAGTGCAAGTTCTTCTTGAAAAGAACTACGTAGTGCATTCTCTGTTGAAATGTTCCTGCTTCTCTTCTGGTCTTTGCCTCTTCTATTTAGACCTTTTCACGGTGATGAGGTTGTTTCTTCACTTCCTTCCTTTGGGACATGGATAGTCATCTTTTGGCACTTTTGAGTGCTTTTATGGTTAAGCATGTCTTTATTGTTAGGCAACATAGGCACTTAAAATACTTATTTAGTTCTCTCAAGGGTCTATCAAGGCCCAGTTAAGGGGTGAAAATGGTATTTTCAGTTCTCAACACACCCCAAACCTAAGCTTTGCTAGTCCACGAGCAAAGACAAAATTTAAAAATAGAATGAAAAGCCATTTTTGTAGAACACGTTGCATTTAGCATATGCAACAAGCCTTTTAAACCCCTAGGTGATCCCTAGTGGAGGTGAAGTCTCTGAGGTTTTGTGAAAGGTACCCACAAACTTCTCCAATAAATCAGTTAAGATCAATGCGATTCTGTTAAAGCAAACTTTTATCGAATCAGTTATTCACATCTGCATCTCAGGTTGTAAGAAGATTTTTAAGAAACATCAGTTCAAAACTAAAATTCTCTTGTAATTCCTTTACCATTCACTCGATTGGTGTCACAAAGTTTTTACAAGAAAAATTAATGAAAAGCTTGCCTTCTATTTGAGAATTCAGTTTGATGTTACCCCAAATTATTTGATTTCAAACTCAACTCTCACGAGGTTTTCACTCACCATGTAAATATGAGGTTGCACTATTTCACATGACTCAAAACAATTCTGATCCTCAAATAGGATTGTATGGCGGGGAGCATAGGCATTGCTTTTAGGTTACGAATTTACTACTTTTTCACCATAGATTACACAAATCCTTATCTCCATGTGACTCAATCCATCAACGATCAGAAGGACTTTAACTTGGGTTGTAATGTGGCTTATGGGTGAAATTTATCAAGAATAAAGGGTGGAATGGAGTTCAAAATTGAGAAGTCGGTCAAGGTAAGGAGGTGATAGACACACCTTCTTCAATTGACACAATTTCATCTTCTTCTTTGAATTTTGAGCCAAAGTGGCCATCTTTTTCTCTTTCTTTTCAAACATCCAATGAAATGCCTTCTCCTTTCCTTTTCTTTTTTTTTTTTCAAATCAACATTGTTGGAATGCCACATTTCTTCTGATACATCATTGCCTTCAATTATTTTCTTTTCTTTTACCAAGCTGTTACCCAACTCACCTTTCTTGACTTTCTTTCCTTTACCTTGAATTCTCGAGTGAGGTTAGGATAAATGAGGTTGATGAGGTTTCAAAGAAATCTTGGATTTATAAAGCTCAATTGGTGTGTATCAAGGGCGGTTTGAAAAGGTTGGGTTTTTGAAGTTCAAAGCTGTCCGGAAGGAGGCCTTACATCATGTCTTTAATATCATGATTCTTTGTCAAGATATTTTAACTTGGATATATGTAACTTCTAGTGAAAACAAGCGAGTTCAAACAGTCCTAGAGCGAAAAAAGCGCCAATTTATACCTCCAAAGAATACATTTGGTCCAAATCTCTTTGGGTGTGGTTTTCTATCAAATTCGAGGTATATCATCCTTGTTTTCTCTCATTTTAGGTTTACTAAAACATCAATTTTTTATTTTTTTTTTTTTTTAGAAATTTTAAACCTTCACTTCATGAAAGTATTAGAATTACACTAGAAATTAATTTTAAAAGTTTTAACTTCCTCATTTTCAAAACAACGGTGTGAAATTACTTCATTTTCAAAATTCTGCTTTGGTCATAAATTTGCATCAAGCATTAACTTATTTCATTGGCATACGCCATACCCCCAAACCTAAGATGAACATTGTCCTCAATGTTCTGAACAATGAGAGACTAGGGGCGTGAGGTAAAAGAAGAAAGAAAAACTAAGAACAGAAAAATCTAAACTATATCGTGAGAAAATAAAAATGTAAAAGCGAAGATATGAGCAAGGAAATGGAAAAGCAGGATATACAAATGCAAGAAAAATCAACAAAACAATGCTAGAACTGCTAAATAAAATCTAACAAATAGAAGGATTACTATGCAAATGAAAGGAAACTAATGCTAATAACAGAGAAATAGTAAAAAGCAAGGTAAGGAGGAATGAATACAAAGTTAAAAAAGAAAAAGAAAAGTGTTGATACAAAACTGAATTTGTGAATGCAAAATAGGAAAACAAAGTTATAAACTAACTATACTCACGGAAAAATGCAAATCAAGAAAGCGAGGACACATTAACCTAAGAAAGAAAAAAATCGGCGATCTAAAAAGCAATTTGAAACTAAAATTCCTAAACAGAAAATCTAATGCCAAATGATGTATCCTAAGCCCAAAGAAACAAACCCAAAAGCACGAGATACTTATGAGTCTAAGTGATTATAAAAATGATTAGCGAGAATACAAAGAAAAGCAAGATTCATAAGATTGACCCCTTTGTTGATGATGTGTATGAAAAAAAAAATAATGAAGCATGGGAGCACATATTAAAAGCAGGGTTCACACATGAGACCCTTTATGATGAAGAAATCTCAAGGAAAATAAAATTAGTGGGTCCATTGAATATTCAAAAGCGACCTATGATTCACTACTCATTATCCTACATGATTCCTAAAAAAAAAAAATGATCTCGAGTCCGGATGGGAAAAGTGGATGCAAATGGAAAAAGCCCATCCGGAAGATATCTATATTGTTTTATAATTTTCTATTTTTATTATTATTATTTTTTTACTTGTTTTGGATCGGCGGGCTCCACAAGAGCCCTTATTTACTCTTCTTGAAAATAATGAGAAACAACTCGGAGATTTTCTATTTGTGTTTTAAACTTCTTTTATTTTGTATTTGGTTTTGTAAAAAAAAAAAATCAACATGCCTAAAAGGCGAAATTATAATCAAAACAAACATTAAACAATGAAATTGCGGTTCTCAAGAATTTAAAAATAGAAAATGAATACAAAGGAGAAGGATGCAAAGTCAAGCGGATCTGCTCGACTTTGGTCGAATGCTCCTTGTTGACTACTCCGGATCTGCAAACATCCAAAAGCTGCAGTGATACCTTATTCAAGTATTGACAAAATAAAAAGAAAAACTCAAACTTGCCAAAATTTGACAAAAGACAAAAGAGTGGCAAGCATTTATTCAAATAACTAGAAGGCAAAGAATAAAAACTTAGAAAAATAAAAAAAATAAAAATTACTGATAAAGCAGGTTTTCTATACAAAGCTACAGTAGACATTTAATCAAGCACTTGGAATGCAAAGTGCGAGTTTAAAGCAAAATTAAAATAAAATCAAATCTACAAAATAGAAAAACTTAGGTCTACCAATTTTAAAATCTATTCCCGACAGCGCCAAAACTTGTTGTTGCTCCAAGTGTACCATAATTGTGTGCATTATGAATCAAAAATTAAAGAATTAAAGAATGCTAGGTTATATGGATGTTAACTTATGAAAGGGATATCAGCACATTGGGGCTAACACTGGCCTGCAAGATCAGGGCCAATTGTAGCAAGTTTTAAATGTAAGTGAGTAAAAGATCGTCCACAGAGAATTGATTTAAAATTTAAGATAAACCTCCAGATCTGAGCTACCAAATCTGGCCTCTGATCCTATCTACAAAGCACATAAGATGGGAGGTTGAATTTGTCACGTTTAACAAACTAAAAATAAAGAAAAGAACTAACTACATGATCCAGATCCGAGTTGGGGAGATGTTTAAAATAAGACAAATGCAGAAATAAAAGCTTCATGTACTTTAGCCTCGAGTTTTAATGGAGAATCATAGTTCAGCAGGCAGATTCAATCTTCATCGCTACCGGCCGGATGTAAGAGAAATAAATCGAATTAAGGAATAGGTTTAGACTTATGGCTATGATCATCCAATGGTCAGATCATCCAATAGTTGTGGCCTATTCTTTAGTTGAATATGAACATCCTTGTAAATCTTTGCTAGAATTAGGTTACCAGCAGCTAATTAGCGAGTGATGAATTAAGGGAAGTTGCATGCGGATGAGTGAATCTAAAGAAGTCTAATGCACTAAGGTGAACATTCAGAACCCTCGACATGACTCCAATGGAGAAGACACAAATTACAGCAACCTTTTAAAATCCAAAATTACAATTCTGAGCGACTTCTTAGAGACCCCTCAGACTTACAGTCTTGAATCCGAACTTGGAAGTACAAACCACTCACAATGGCTCTCAAAGGTTAACTACAAGAAGGGATTACAGGGGGTTCTGATAAGCTATACATGAGGAATGAGGAAAGAGATGAAAACTCTAAAATCTGGATACCCAAATTGGGCAAATGGTTCGTCTATTTATAGTTTTCCTAAGCCACTCAAATGTGTATCAACCAATCGAATTGGATAGATCTGTATCAACCAATAGAGTCGCTAGGATCCGGATCATTACGGCCAATCGAAGCTGCTGATCCGTTCACAATCAGAAAATTCTATTATGCATTTTGAAAGTTTGTTAGAGTTTCTAGAAGTTCCGCCAAGTAATTTCATCTTTGGGTGTTCACATGGGGTGGAATATGCCTTTGGTTCGTGCTCGAGAATCTTTGAATGTCTCTGGGCTTTTCAATGCATTGGGGCGCGTGTGCGATTCTTGGTGCCCTTGTTAAAGCTGCGAATCTCGAATACCTTTTCGCGAGTTCGGGGCCTTTTCGCAAAGTTCAATGACTTACGAGCTCTGTTGCAAAGTTCAATCTTCTTTTCGAGGAGTTCGGATGCTCTTGAAAGCTACACTGGAGTTTTAGTCCTTTTCGCAGAGTTTAGGGCCTTTTCGCAAAGTTCAATGACCAAGCTCTGTTCGCAAAGTTTAATCTTCTTTTCGAGTGCTTTCTTCTTTTCATAAAGTTCAAGGTTCTTTCTGAAAAGTGCAAGTTCTTCTTGAAAAGAACTTTGTAGTGCATTTCTCTGTTCGAAATGTACCCTGCTTCTCTTACAGGTCTTTGCCTCTACTATTTAGACCTTGCCACAGCTGATGAGGTTGTTTCTTCACTTCCTTCCTTTGGACTCACATGGATTGTCATCTTTTGGCACTTTTAATGCTTTTATGGTTAAGCATGTCTTTATTGTTAGTGCAACATAGGCACTTAAAATACTTATTTAGTTCTCTCAAGGGTCTATCAAGGCCCAGTTAAGGGGTGAAAATGGTATTTTCGATTCTCAACACACCCCCAAACCTAAGCTTTGCTAGTCCACGAGCAAAGACAAAATTTAAAAATAGAATGAAAAGCCATTTTTGTAGGAGCACGATTGCATTTAGCATATGCAACAAGCCTTTTAAACCCCTAGGTGATCCCTAGTGGAGGTGAAGTCTCTGAGGGTTTTCGGATGAAGGTACCCACAAACTTCTCCAATAAATCAGTTAAGATCAATGCGATTACATTAAAAGCAAACTTTTATCGAATCAGATTATTCACATCTGCATCGGTCAGGTTGTAAGAAGATTTTAGAAAACATCAGTTCAAAACTAAAATTCTCTGTAATTCCTTTACCATTCACTTTCAGTTGGTGTCACAAAGTTTTACAAGAAAAATTAATGAAAAGCTTGCCTTCTATTTGAGAATTCAGTTTTGATGTTACCCCAAATTATTTGATTTCAAACTCAACTCTCAGTTTTCACTCACCATGTAAATATGAGGGTTGCACTATTTCACTGACTCAAGAGCAATTACAGGTCCTCAAATAGGATTATGGCAGAAGCATAGGCATTGCTTTTTGATTACGAATTTACTACTTTTTCACCATAGATTACACAAATCCTTATCTCCATGTGACGACTCAATCCATCCTTTGATCAAGAAGGACTTTAACTTGGGTTGTAATGTGGCTTATGGGTGAAATTTATCAAGAATAAAGGGTGGAATGGAGTTCAAAATTGAGAAGTCGTCAAGGTAAGGAGGTGATAGACACACCTTCTTCAATTCAATTTCATCTTCTTCTTTGAATTTTGAGCCAAAGTGGCCATCTTTTTCTCTTTCTTTTCAAACATCCAATGAAATGCCTTCTCCTTTCCTTTTCTTTTTTTTTTTTTTTTCAAATCAACATTGTGGAATGCCACATTTCTTCCGATACATCATTGCCTTCAATTATTTTTCTTTTCTTTTACCAAATGTTACCCAACTCACCTTTCTTGACTTTCTTTCCTTTACCTTGAATTCTCGAGTGAGGTTAGGATAAATGAGGTTGATGAGGTTTCAAAGAAATCTTGGATTTATAAAGCTCAATTGGTGTGTATCAAGGGCAGTTTGAAAAGGTTGGGTTTTGAAGTTCAAAGCTGTCGGAGGCCTTACATCATGTCTTTAATATCATGATTCTTTGTCAAGATATTTTAACTTGGATATGTGTAACTTCTAGTGAAAACAAGCGAGTTCAAACAGTCCTAGAGCGTAAAAAGCGCCAATTTATACCTCCAAAGAATACATTTCGTGTCCAAATCTCACTGGGTGTGGTTTTCTATCAAATTCACGAGGTATATCATCATTTTCTCTCATTTTAGGTTTACTAAAACATCAATTTTTATTTTTTTTTTTATTTTTTAGAAATTTTGACCTTCACTTCATGAAAGTATTAGAATTACACTAGAAATTAATTTTAAAAGTTTTAACTTCCTCATTTTTCAAAACAACTGTGAAATTACTTCATTTTCAAAATTCTTTGGTCATAAGCATCAAGCATTAACTTATTTCATTGGCATACATACCCCCAAACCTAAGATGAACATTGTCCTCAATGTTCTAGACAATGAGAGACTAGGCGGCAGGTAAAAGAAGAAAGAAAAACTAAAACGGAAAAATCTAAACTATATGAGAAAAAAAAAATGTAAAACTGAAGATATGAGCAAGGAACAGGATATACAAATGCAAGAAAAATCAACAAAACAATGCTAGAACTGCTAAATAAAATCTAACAAATAGAAGGATTACTATGCAAATGAAAGGAAACTAATGCTAATAACAGAGAAATAGTAAAAGCAAGGTAAGGGACTGAATACAAAGTTAAAAAAAATAGAAAAGTGTTGATACAATAACAGAATTTGTGAATGCAAAATAGGGAAACAAAGTTAGAAACTAACTATACTCACGGAAAAATGGCAATCAAAAACGAGGACACATTAACCTAAGAAAGAAAAAAATCAACGATCTAAAAAGAATTTGAAGCTAAAATTCCTAAAACAGAAAATCTAATGCCAAATGATGTATCCTAAGCCCAAAGAAACAAACCCAAAAGCACGAGATACTTATGAGTCTAAGTGATTATAAAATGATTAGCGGGAATACGGTGAAAAGCAAGATTCATAAGATTGACCCCTTTGTTGATGATGTGTATGAAAAAAAAAATAATGAAGCATGGGAGCACATATTAAAAGCAGGGTTCACACAATGAGACCCTTTATGATGAAGAAATCTCAAGGAAAATAAAATTAGTGCGTCCATTGAATATTCAAAACCTATGATTCACTACTCATTATCCTACATGATTCCTAAAAAAAAAATGATCTCGGAGTCCGGATGGGAAAAGTGGATGCAAATGGAGAAAAACAGCCCATCCGGAAGATATCTATATTGTTTTTATAATTTTCTATTTTTTTATTATTATTATTTTTTTACTTGTTTTGGATCACCGGGCTCCACAAGAGCCCTTATTTACTCTTGCTGAAAATAATGAGAAACAACTCAGATTTTCTATTTGTGTTTTCGACTTCTTTTATTTTGTATTTGGTTTTGTAAAAAAAAATCAACATGCCTAAAAGGCAGAAATTATAATCAAAACAAACATTAAACACAATGAATTGCGGTTCTCAAGAATTTAAAAATAGAAAATGAATACAAAGGAGAAGGGATGCAAAGTCAAGCGGATCTGCTCCATTTTGATCGAATGCTCCTTGTTGAATGCTTGCTGCTCAGATCTGCAAACATCCAAAAGCTACGATTACCTTATTCAAGTATTGACAAAAATAAAAAGAAAAACTCAGCACTCTAAAATTTGACAAAAAGACAAAAGAGTGGCGGACATTTATTCAAATAACTAGAAAGCAAAGAATAAAAACTAAAAATAAAAAAATAAAAATTCTCTGCGATAAGCAGTTTTCTATACAAAAGCTACGTAGACATTTAATCAAGCACTTGGAATGCAAAGTGCAGGTTTAAAGCAAAAATTAAAATAAAAATCAAATCTACAAAATAGAAAAACTTAGGTCTACCAATTTTAAAATCTATTCCCCGGCAACGGCGCCAAAAACTTGTTGTTGCTCCAAGTGTGCCATAATTGTGTGCATTATGAATCAAAAATTAAAGAATTAAAGAATGCTAGGTTATATGGATGTTAACTTATGAAAGGGATATCAGCACATTGGGGCTAACACTGGCCTGCAAGATCAGGGCCAATTGTAGCAAGTTTTAAATGTAAGTGAGTAAAAGATCGTCCACAGAGAATTGATTTAAAATTTAAGATAAACCTCCAGATCTGAGCTACCAAATCTGGCCTCTGATCCTATCTACAAAGCACATAAGATGGGAGGTTGAATTTGTCACGTTTAACAAACTAAAAATAAAGAAAAGAACTAACTACATGATCCAGATCCGAGTTGGGGAGATGTTTAAAATAAGACAAATGCAGAAATAATAGCTTCATGTACTTTAGCCTCTGAATTTTAATGGAGAATCTGTAGTTCAGAGCGATTCAATCTTCATCGGCTACCCGGACGGATGTAAGAGAAATAAATCGAATTAAGGAATAGGTTTAGACTTATGGCTATGATCATCAATGGTCACAGATCATCCAATAGTTGTGGCCTATTCTTTAGTTCGAACATGAACATCCTTTAAATCGCTAGAATTAGGTTACCAACGCTAATTACATGCGGTGATGAATTAAGGGAAGTTGCATGCGGATGAGTGAATCTAAAGAAGTCTAATGCACTAAGGTGAACATTCGGAACCCTCGACATGACTCCAATGGAGAAGACACAAATTCTGACAACCTTTTAAAATCCAAAATTACAATTCAGAGCACGGCTTCTTAGAGAGCCCTCGGACTTACGATCTTGAATCCGAACTTGGAAGTACAAATCACTCACAATGGCTCTCAAAGGTAAACTACAAGAAGGGATTACTGAGGGGTTCGGATAAGCTATCGTGGCCGGAATGAGAAACAGAGATGAAAACTCTAAAATCTGGATACCCAAATTGGGCAAATGGTTCGTCTATTTATAGTTTTCCTAAGCCGACTCAAATGTGTATCAACCAATCGAATTGGATAGATCTCGTATCAACCAATAGGAGTCGAGCTAGGATCCGGATCTGTACGCCAATCGTAAGCTTGATCTGGTTGACCAATCGGAAGCAGAGGCATCAATTTCATTATGCATTTTGAAAGTTTGTTAGAGTTTCTAGAAGTTCCCGCCAAGTAATTTCATCTTTGGGTGTTCACATGGGTGGAATATGCCTTTGGTTCGTGCTCAGAATCTTTCGAAATGTCTCTGGGCTTTTCCATGCATTGGGGCGCGTGTAGCAGATTACTGAATTGCCCGTGTTAAAGCTGCGAATCTGCAGAATACGATTTCGCAGAGTTCAGGGGCCTTTTCGCAAAGTTTAATGACCTCAAGCTCGTAGAAAGTTCAATCTTCTTTTCGAGGAGTTGGATGCTCTTCAAAGCTACACTGAGTTTTAGTCCTTTTCGCAGAGTTTAGGGCCTTTTCGCAAAGTTCAATGACTTCAAGCTCTGTTCAAAGTTTAATCTTCTTTTCGAGGAGTGTTTTCTTCTTTTCGCAAAGTTCAAGGTTCTTTCTGAAAAGTGCAAGTTCTTCTTGAAAAGAACTACGTAGTGCATTTCTCTGTTGAAATGTTCCTGCTTCTCTTATCTTCTATTTAGACCTTTCCCACGGTGATGAGGTTGTTTCTTCACTTCCTTCCTTTGGACTGACATGGATTGTCATCTTTTTGGCACTTTTGAGCTGCTTTTATGGTTAAGCATGTCTTTATTGTTAGCTGCAACATAGGCACTTAAAATACTTATTTAGTTCTCTCAAGGGTCTATCAAGGCCCAGATTAAGGGGTGAAAAATGGTATTTTCCAGTTCTCAACACACCCCCAAACCTAAGCTTTGCTAGTCCCTGAGCAAAGACAAAATTTAAAAATAGAATGAAAAGCCATTTTTGTAGAACCACGTTGCATTTAGCATATGCAACAAGCCTTTTAAACCCCTAGGTGATCCCTAGTGGAGTGAAGTCTCCGGAGGGTTTTCAATGAAGGTACCCACAAACTTCTCCAATAAATCGAGTTAAGATCAATGCGATTCATTAAAGCAAACTTTTATCGAATCAGATTATTCATCTGCATCGGTCAGTTGTAAGAAGATTTTAAGAAAACATCAGTTCAAAACTAAAATTCTGTGTAATTCCTTTACCATTCACTCGGTTGGTGTCAAAAGTTTTTACAAGAAAAATTAATGAAAAGCTTGCCTTCTATTTGAGAATTCAGTTTTGATGTTACCCCAAATTATTTGATTTCAAACTCAACTCTCACGGGGTTTTCACTCACCATGTAAATATGAGGTTGCACTATTTCACACTCAAAAGCAATTCAGGTCCTCAAATAGGATTGTGGCGAGGAGCATAGGCATTGCTTTTAGATTACGAATTTACTACTTTTTCACCATAGATTACACAAATCCTTATCTCCATGTGACTCAATCCATCAACGATCGAGGACTTTAACTTGGGTTGTAATGTGGCTTATGGGTGAAATTTATCAAGAATAAAGGGTGGAATGGAGTTCAAAATTGAGAAGTCAGTCAAGGTAAGGAGGTGATAGACACACCTTCTTCAATTGACAATTTCATCTTCTTCTTTGAATTTTCGAGCCAAAGTGGCCATCTTTTCTCTTTCTTTTCAAACATCCAATGAAATGCCTTCTCCTTTCCTTTTCTTTTTTTTTTTTTCAAATCAACATTGGTGGAATGCCACATTTCTTCTGTGATACATCATTGCCTTCAATTATTTTTCTTTTCTTTTACCAAACTATTTACCCAACTCACCTTTCTTGACTTTCTTTCCTTTACCTTCTGAATTCTCGAGTGAGGTTAGGATAAATGAGGTTGATGAGGTTTCAAAGAAATCTTGGATTTATAAAGCTCAATTGGTGTGTATCAAGGCGGTTTGAAAAGGTTGGGTTTTGAAGTTCAAAGCTGTCCAAAAGGAGGCCTTACATCATGTCTTTAATATCATGATTCTTTGTCAAGATATTTTAACTTGGATATATGTAACTTCTAGTGAAAACAAGCAGTTCAAACAGTCCTAGAGCGTAAAAAGCGCCAATTTATACCTCCAAAGAATACATTTCGGTCCAAATCTCCTTGGGTGTGGTTTTCTATCAAATTCTGAGGTATATCATCACTTTTTTTCTCTCATTTTAGGTTTACTAAAACATCAATTTTTATTTTTTTTTTATTTTTTAGAAATTTTACCTTCACTTCATGAAAGTATTAGAATTACACTAGAAATTAATTTTAAAAAGTTTTAACTTCCTCATTTTTCAAAACAACGGTGTGAAATTACTTCATTTTCAAAAAAATTCTGCTCATATCATAAGTCATTAACTTATTTCATTGGCATACACCTCATACCCCCAAACCTAAGATGAACATTGTCCTCAATGTTCTGAACAATGAGAGACTAGGGCGAGGGTAAAAAGAAGAAAGAAAACTAAGAACGAAAAATCTAAACTATATCGAGAAAATAAAATGTAAAACGAAGATATGAGCAAGGAAATGGAAAAGCAGGATATACAAATGCAAGAAAAATCAACAAAACAATGCTAGAAGCGCTAAATAAAATCTAACAAATAGAAGGATTACTATGCAAATGAAAGGAAACTAATGCTAATAACGGAGAAATAGTAAAAGCAAGGTAAGATTTGAATACAAAGTTAAAAAAGAAAAGAAAAGTGTTGATACAAAACTGAATTTGTGAATGCAAAATAGGAAAACAAAGTTATAAACTAACTATACTCACAGAAAAATGGCGAAAATCGGTAAAAGCGAGGACACATTAACCTAAGAAAGAAAAAATCAGCGATCTAAAAAGCGAAATTTGAAACTAAAATTCCTAAAGCGAAAATCTAATGCCAAATGATGTATCCTAAGCCCAAAGAAACAAACCCAAAAGCACGAGATACTTATGAATCTAAGTGATTATAAAATGATTAGCAGAATACGTTGAAAAGCAAGATTCATAAGATTGACCCCTTTGTTGATGATGTGTATGAAAAAAAAAATAATGAAGCATGGGAGCACATATTAAAATCAGGGGTTCACACAGTGAGACCCTTTATGATGAAGAAATCTCGAAGGAAAATAAAATTAGTGGGTCCATTGAATATTCAAACTATGATTCACTACTCATTATCCTACATGATTCCTAAAAAAAAAATGATCTCGGTCCGGATGGGAAAAGTGGATGCAAATGGAGAAAAACATCCTAAGATATCTATATTGTTTTATAATTTTCTATTTTTTATTATTATTATTTTTTTACTTGTTTTGGATCACCGGGCTCCACAAGAGCCCTTATTTACTCTCTTGAAAATAATGAGAAACAACTCGTAGATTTTCTATTTGTGTTTTCGGCTTCTTTTATTTTGTATTTGGTTTTGTAAAAAAAAAATCAAGATGCGTAAAAAGACAAAGAGAAATTATAATCAAAACAAACATTAAACACATGAATTATCGGTTCTCAAGAATTTAAAATAGAAAATGAATACAAAGGAGAAGGGATGCAAACTCAAGCGGATCTGCTCCACTTTGGTCCAGATGCTCCTTGTTGAATGGCTGCTCGGATCTGCAAACATCCAAAAGCTAAGCGACCTTATTCAAGTATTGACAAAAATAAAAGAAAAACTCAAAGGCCCAAATTTGACAAAAAGACAAAAGAGTGGCGGCAGATTTATTCAAATAACTAGAAGGCAAAGAATAAAAACTCGGAAAATAAAAAAAAAAATAAAAATTACTGCGATAAAAGCAGGTTTTCTATACAAAGCTACGTAGACATTTAATCAAGCACTTGGAATGCAAAGTGCAGGTTTAAAGCAAAAATTAAAATAAAAATCAAATCTACAAAATAGAAAAACTTAGGTCTACCAATTTTAAAATCTATTCCCCGGCAAAGGCGCCAAAAACTTGTTGTTGCTCCAAGTGTGCCATAATTGTGTGCATTATGAATCAAAAATTAAAGAATTAAAGAATGCTAGGTTATATGGATGTTAACTTATGAAAGGGATATCAAGACATTAGCTAACAACGGCCGCAAGATCAGGGCCAATTGTAGCAAGTTTTAAATGTAAGTGAGTAAAAGATCGTCCACAGGGAATTGATTTAAAATTTAAGATAAACCTCCAGATCTGAGCTACCAGATCTGGCCTCTGTTCCTATCTACAAAGCACATAAGATGGGAGGTTGAATTTGTCACGTTTAACAAACTAAAAATAAAGAAAAGAACTAACTACATGATCCAGATCCGATTTGGGGAGATGTTTAAAATAAGACAAATGCAGAAATAATAGCTTCATGTACTTTAACCTCTGAATTTTAATGGAGAATCTGTAGTTCAACAGAGCAGATTCAATCTTCATCTGGCTACCAGCACAGATGTAAGAGAAATAAATCCGAATTAAGGAATAGGTTTAGACTTATGGCTATGATCATCCAATGGTCAGATCATCCAATAGTTGTGGCCTATTCTTTAGTTCGTAACATGAACATCACGTAAATCTTTGCTAGAATTAGGTTACCAACGCTAATTCGCATGGGTGATGAATTAAGGGAAGTTGCATGCGGATGAGTGAATCTAAAGAAGTCTAATGCACTAAGGTGAACATTCGAGAACCCTCGACATGACTCCAATGGAGAAGACACAAATTACGCAACCTTTTAAAATCCAAAATTACAATTCTGAGCACGGCTTCTTAGAGAGCCCTCGGACTTACAGTCTTGAATCCGAACTTGGAAGTACAAATCACTCACAATGGCTCTCAAAGGTAAACTACAAGAAGGATTCAGGGGTTCGGATAAGCTATCGTACCGAATGAGGGAAGCAGAGATGAAAACTCTAAAATCTGGATACCCAAATTGGGCAAATGGTTCGTCTATTTATAGTTTTCCCTAAGCTCAAATGTGTATCAACCAATCGAATTGGATAGATCTGTATCAACCAATAGGAGTCGCGCTAGGATCGGATCTGTTACAATCGATCAGCTGCTTGATCTGGTTCGTGATCAGAAGCAGAGGCATCAATTACATTTATGCATTTGAAAGTTTGTTAGAGTTTCTAGAAGTTCCGCCAAGTAATTTCATCTTTGGGTGTTCATGGGGTGGAATATGCCTTTGGTTCGTGTCTCGAATCTTTCGAATGTCTGGGCTTTTCAATGCATTGGGGCGTGTGTGACATTCGAATTGCCCTTTGTTAAAGCCGCGAATCTCCAATACCTTTTTCGCGAGTTCGGGGCCTTTTCGCAAAAGTTCAATGACTTCAAGCTCTGCTCGCAAAGTTCAATCTTCTTTTCGAGGAGTTGGATGCTCTTGAAGCTACACTGGAGTTAGTCCTTTTCGCGAGTTTAGGGGCCTTTTCATGAGTTCAATGACCACGAAGCTCGCTGTTAGCAAGTTTAATCTTCTTTTGAGTGCTTTCTTCACCCCATAAAGTTCAAGGTTCTTTCTGAAAGTGCAAGTTCTTTGCGAAAAGAACTCTGTAGTGCATTTCTCTGTTCAAAATGTTCCCTGCTTCTCTTACAGGTCTTTGCCTCTTCTATTTAGACCTTTCCACAGCTGATGAGGTTGTTTCTTCACTTCCTTCCTTTGGACTGACATGGATTGTCATCTTTTTGGCACTTTTGAGCTGCTTTTATGGTTAAGCATGTCTTTATTGTTAGCTGCAACATAGGCACTTAAAATACTTATTTAGTTCTCTCAAGGGTCTATTAAGGCCCAGATTAAGGGGTGAAAAATGGTATTTTCCAGTTCTCAACAGGGTGGAGGACATCTATTGGATAATCTGTGACCATTTAAGTAGACAGGTTATAGCCTTAAGATCAGTCTACTCCTTTGGATCAAATTGGTTTTCTTATTTGATTCATGTGGTTTGATGCTCTCTATTGGATAGCCTGTGACCATTGAAGTGGACAGGTTATAGCCTTAAGAGACCAGGTCAAACCAAAGGAATTGAGTTAGATATCTCTTCCTTGCAGATGTGCTTGTAGCCATCTGAGGGACTGCTACAGAGACAACCCTAAGGCTGAGTTACATAGCTAAATTAATCTTAGCTTAATTGCCTACTTCCCATCATTTTATCTTTCTTTTTGGCACACACCATCACCACCTTCTTTATAATCCTTTCTTTAGGATAGGACTGTACTTTATTTCTCTTCTTTTAGTGTGAGTTTAGCGTAGTTGTGACACCCAACTCCCTACTTTTAGGATTGTCAGATCTGGAGGCCTACTAATATAGCCCATTTTGGATTCTAGATCAATGTCTTTGTGAGACAAACTCTTACTTAAAACTTGCTACAATAGCCTTGTATCTTATAGGTTGTGTGTATCTTAGGTTTCTATTTTCATAGTCATTTCACTCCACTTTGTCATTCTGATTTTGACCATCTCATCATCACTTTAATAACTTTAGCAGCACCTAAAGGTAACCAACAAAGCTGTATAGGATGTCAAGAGGTTGAATTATAACATGTCGATACGATGGCTGGACCTAGGACAACAGATAGGTACTGATGTCATCCTGTCGAACAGTTCATCAGATCCTATCGAGCAGTCACCGAACCTGTCGAAAGCTTAAGCCAACCTGTCTAATGGAGCACAAATAAGTCTTAGAACTTATCGAGTGGTTCCGTGAACCTCTCGAAACATGATTTGGAAACTTCTAAAATTCAGCCACATAAGCTACTCACTTCAGTGCTATGTGCGCACGTCCTGAGGCACGCTAACAACCCATGAAAGTACTTTTGGAATACAAATGGGCACGAATGGAACACTCTAACCACCTCACATGTACTTGTCCAATTTGAACCAATTTGGGGGAGTTTCTAGAAGAAAAATTAGCTACATCAGTAGCTTAGAAGAACAGAATTATTCCCTTGAGCTCTGATTGGCTGAAACAGATCTAAGGACAGAGGGAAAGACTATAAATGAAAGAGAAATTGTACATAAGAACCATCTAAAAATTGAGAGAGCTCAGACCAAATTCGAAATTCTCCCTTTCCCTCCAAAATTTTATCCCTCTTCCTTCTTCCCCATTCTCTCTTTAGACCCACCATGGTTGGCTAAACACTTTTAGTAGCTAGGGTGAGGTTGAGAGCTGTAAATTGAGAGGTTCAAGTCTTTGTATGGTGATTAGATGTTGCACCGATTGCAGATATGAGAACAATTGTACTGTAAGTTGTATTAAAATTGTAAATTGTTGATTGTAAAGCTACTTTTAATCTATAGATCTCTTGATTGCCATTTGATTTCCCTAGATTTGATTGCCCTATGGATGCCTGAGCTTGTAGCCTTGCATCCACAACATTTGCAATGATTTAACTTTTCTTATTAAAACCTTTGAATTGGAAAAGATCCCTAAGATGATCTGTGGCCATTAAAGTGGACAGATCATACCCTTAAGATCTATCTAATTTTCTAGTCTAGGTTGGATTCTTATACCTTGCATCTGAGCTTGTAGCTAGATGAAGGAGAGTTGTAAATCAATCTCTAGCATTCATTTGAACCTAATTTTTAGTGAAGACAAAATCCCCAACTGCTATTCTCCCCCTTTTGATTTTAATAATTTTCTCCCTCTCTTTAAATCTGTCTTTTACTCACCACTGGATCATTTGCTTTTACATTTTATCTTTTGTAGTTTTTGTAAAGTGATAGTCCCTTAAAACCTCTCCTCTTTCCTTTCTTGCTTTATTTTAAATTGGGATAGGATAGAGTGCCAGATATGTTATAGATCTGGAGATTTATCTTATTTTGAAGCACATTTTCCTGTGGACATACCCTTACTTACCCTTTAAAGCTTGCTGCAATAGCCTTGGTTCTTGCAGGTCTGGTTGTCTTACCTTGGTTTCATTTTGCTGTAATTATTTATCTAGTTAGTTTGCTATTTTTAACCCTTTAATAATTACAAGGTAAACAATACAACAAGTTTTTAACCCCGCTGCCGGGGATCTGTGTTTTTAGAATTGCTAGATCTAAGTTTTTCTTATTTTAGATTTAGATTTATAATTGCTTGTTTTGTGTTTGACTAATTGCTACTGTAGTTTTTATAGTTTAATTTTATGTTGCAGATCTAGATTTGTAGTTCTGAGAGGAGCATTATGCTAATTGGAGGAGCAAGATGTCTAAAGTTTGCATTTTCTAACTTTTTTACATTTTTAGATTTGTAAATTTTTATATCTGCAGTAATAGTTGTGTGTTTTTGTAATTGTTTTGCTAAAATCCATGCTGCAATTTTGTGTATTGTACTTGGTTTCTACTGTGTGTATGCTTGGGAGAAGATCTCTCAATCCTGAGATTCTTCCTTTAGATCATGAAGTTGAGAGACTTCTCAGACCTAGGCAGTCCCTACACACACATGTGGTTAATTGTGAGATTTTTGTAATGGGTGAGCAACCTAGGACATTGAAAAAATTCAATGCACCAGGGGAGAGGAAGCAACTTGAGTAAAGAAGACCCATACAAGCACATTGATGAATTCCTAGGCTTGTGTACTACTTTCAACATTGCTGGTTTGGGAGAGGAAGCAACTAGGTTGTGGCTCTTCCCTTTTTCACTAAAGGATAGAGCCAGAACATGACTGTCTATGCTCCCAACCAATAGTATTCAGTCTTGGAATGACCTTCAATGTCAATTTCTGGCAAAAAATTTCCCCATGACCAAAACATGTCAGCTGAGGAAGAACATAATTTCATTTGCTCAGTCCCCAATTGATGATTTTCACCAAGCATGGGAAAGATTTATGGAGCTCTTGAAATAATGTCCCCATCACTAAATTCCTGAATAAAAACTTGTTCAAATTTTCTACCAAGGAATTGATCCCAAGAGTAGGGACATGGTTGATGCTTCTTGTAGGGATACTTATCTCCACAAGACAGCTGATGAGGCTTGAGAATTGTTTGATATAATTAGTAAAAACTCCATGCAAAGGGAGACTTTATCTAGGGACATTGAGACTCTTGTTAGATTGGTGAGAGAGAACATTACAAGAAGGAAAATGTATGAGGTAGTGGATACAATGATTTGGAGAGGAAGGTAGATAGCTTGACTCAGAAATTTGATAAGCTCATGAGAGCAATGTAGTCTCCAATGACTACCAAAGTGGAAGAGGAATGTGTGATATGCCAGTCCCTCACTCACTCCATTGAAGAATGTCCCTCTGTTGCCCAATTTCTAGATCTAGTTATGGAACATGTGAATGTTGCTCAGTCCTTTGGACAATAGCTAGCTGTTGGTTATCATTGGAGAAACCATCCCAACATGAGGTGGAGGCAAGATAATTTTTCAAATCAGCAGCAGCAACAACAGCAACCTATTCCATATAGAAATGCACAATGCTACCAACAAAATTACTTCCCAAGACCCCAATACTAGCAGCCTATGGCCCAGTCAATGGCACAACCTGTGCATCAAAGTGCACCAGCCCCAGCACCCTCTAGATCCCTCACATTTGAAGAGTAAGTTCTGGCTTCATTGCAGAATTTAGGCTCTTTGTCTCAAACAGTTAACTCTCATAGCCAAAGTATTAAGAAAATAGAGGACCACCTTGGTTAGTTATCCAATACTTTGATTAGGAGAGAAGAGGAAAGACTGCTTAGTCAGCCTATGAATAAGACAAAAGGGCAGTATATGGTGGGTGAGACTTCTTCACATGAAGAAGCTAAGTCTATCACCACTTTGAGAAGTGGAAGGCTGGTTGATAACAAAGTTGGTGTTGAGTTTGAGAAGAGTGCAGGAAAAGAAAGAATAACCCATGATGATATGCAGTAGGAGCAACATATGAAAAGTAAGGGGGGTGTTGATGATGAAACCCAATAGAAAAATAAAAACAAAAATAAGGAAAAAATTGATGAGATTGCTAAGGCAGCAAATGAGAGATCAGTCCCTCATTTGCCATTTCCCAATGCACTTCAAGCACCTTCTCCTTTTGTCAAGTGGAATGCTAAAGTTGAGGAAATTATGGAAACATTTAAACAAGTAAAGATCAGCTTGTCTTTACTTGATGCAATCAAGCAAGTGTCAGCCTATGTAAAGTTTTTGAAAAATTTGTACACACAAAAAATAATCTAGGATATACCTATCCAAGAAGGTCTTTTATGCTGAGAAAGTGAACTAAGTGCTATCCATTGCAACCCAACAAAGCTCCAAGACCTTGGAGTTCCCACAATCCCTTGCATCATTGGGAATCACACCATTGAAAAAGTCTTGTTAGATCTGGGGGCTAGCGTGAACCTACTTCCATATTTAGTTTATGAGAAGTTAGGTTTGGAAGAATTAAAGCCCACACATGTGGTATTACAGCTGGCTGACATATCTGAAAGGAAACCAGTGCGAATGATTTTTATCTTAAAGCCTTAGTTGGGGTCGACAAGTTTTTCTATCTAGCAGATTTTTAGGTTTTTGACATGGAACCAAGTAACTGCACTACCTCCATTCCTGTAATTTTGGGCATGCCTTTCATTGCCAGTGCCAATGCTTGTATACAATATAGATTAGGTGTAATGAAGGTATCTTTTGGCAATGTGAAAGTGAAATTAAATGTCTACAATGCAGAAAGTCAGCCTCACTTGGATAGTGAGGACTATTTTATGATTGATGTGTTGGATGAGCTTGTGGAAGAAACTCTACCCAAGCTGCTACATTGTGATGATTTGTATAATATTGTTAAAAATATGTGGAGTAAAATTGTGAAAGAAAAGACCCCCACACCTATGATTCAAGAGGTGAAAGCCTTAAATTCTTAAGTGGGGCCAACAACAAGGTATCCTCCTTGGAAACCAGCTGTGTTGCCTTTTTCACCACCCTCTAAGGCACCTTTGCTGCCTTCACTCATAAGTCAACCTGTTGTGGAATTAAAATAGCTGCCCAAGTCTATGAAATATCCATTTTTAGGAGCAAATCAGAAGTTGCATGTGATAATTTCTTCTTCCCTCACTAATGAGCAAGAAGAAAGTTGTTGTGTATGTTGAAAAAGCATAAGAGATCAATAGGTTGGACTATTGATGATCTTGGAGGAATCACTCCTGCTGTTTTTATGCATAAGATCCACTTGGAAGAGGGTTCCAAACTCTCTAGAGAGATGCAGAGAAAGTTAAACCCCCACATGCAATAGGTAGTGATGAAGGAGGTGGTCAAATTGTTAGATGCATGAGTCATCTATCCCATTTCAGATTCTGAATGGGAGGCACCTACTCAGGTGGTACCTAAGAAAGCTAGAATTACTGTGGTTAAATCATATTTTGTTGACTTGCTTACCTTACAATTATTAAAGGGTTAAAACAGTAAATTAAGATACAAAATCACAGAGATGTGGAATCATGGTAAGCAAGCAATCCTCCAAGAACCAAGGCTGTTGCAACAAGTTTTAATAAGTAAGTCAGGGAAGATCCACAGGGAAATGTGTTTAGAAATGGGTAAATCTCCAGATCTAAGAAAAATCTGGCACTCTATCCTAATTTGGACTAAATCAAAATAGGAAAGAGGAGAGGTTTCTAAGATTTGTCACTAAAAACTACGAAAATCAAATGTAAATGATCCATATTTGATTAAACACAGTTAAGGGAAAATGAAGAAAAGATTAAAATCAAAAGGTTGAGAGCAGCAACTAGGGATTTTGGTCTTTACTGAAAATCAATTGGATCAAAGGCAATGCATAAGACAGATTTGCAACAATCCTTCATCTGGCTACAAGCTCAGATGCAAGGTATAAGAATCTAATTTCAACCAAAGAATTGAAGCAATCTTAAGGCTATGATTTGTCCACTTTAATGGTCACAGATCATCCCAGAGATTGTTCCAATTCAAGGATCTTGATTGGAACAAGTAAGCTATTGTAGATGTTGTGGGTGTCAGGCTACAAGCTCAAGCATCCACAGAGATATCTAATCCAGGGAAATCAAATACAAAAAAGTAAATTTTATATCAGAATCAATTTTAAAAACTACAATTACATAATAATAATACAACTTACAATACTTTTGTTCTCAGATCTGCGATCTATGCAACATACAATCCATTTACAATGCTTCTAACACTCTCAATTTACTACTCTCAACCGCACCCTAGAAACTGAAGGAGTTTAGCCAACCATAATTGGCTAAGGAGAGAATGGGGAAAGAAGGAAGAGAGAGGGAATTTTTGGAGGAAAAATGAAAATTGATTTTCGCTCTGGATCTCTCAATTTATGGATCTCTTTTTTAGTGCAATTTCTCCTCTAATTATACTCTTCCCCCAGATCTGTTTTAGCCAATCAAAGCCCAAGGGAATATTTTAGTTATTCCCAGCTACTGATGTGGTTGATTTTTCTTCTAGAAGCTCTTCCCCAATTGGTCCAAAATTGGTAAGTACACGTGAAGTTGATAGAGTTCCCATTCGTACCCAGTTGTGTACAAAAAATACCCCCAGGAGTTGCTGACGTGCTTTGGAATGTGTGCACAAATTAAGCACTGGAGTTTGGCAACTACTGTGAAAGGAACTGAAAAGTTCCTAATTCGAGTGTTGAGAGGTTCAGGGAACCTCTTGATATGTTCTAAGTCTGCTTGGCCCTTCAATCGATAGTTGCTTTTGGTTTTTGACAGGATTGGGGACTTCTTGTTAGGATTGGTACAATTCTCGACAGGTTGATGCGAATCCTCTCCTTCTGTCCAGGGTCCTTCAATCCTCTCGAAAAGTTATAAATAACCTGTCGACTTGTTATACAGTCTTCAATTGAGTGCTTGACAGGTTGCTCCAATCTTCACGAGAATGAGCGTAGCTTCAGGTAAGTGTTCAATAGGATGGTGTTGACTGCTCATTAGGTTCTGGGGAAACTCTTGACAGGTATTTGGAACCTCGCGATCTCCCCTGTATCTACAATTATCCTCTCAACAGGATGCACTATACAACTCGATAGGTTATGTAAACCTCTAGAACTCTTCACTCTTTAACCTTAATACCTCTCCACAACTTATAAACCAATCTTCAGAACCTCTCGATAGATAAGCATGCACTTCCAGAACTTCTCGATAGGTTTTGAGAAGCTCTCGACAGCTTCATATGTAAACACCTAACCTCTCGACAGCTTCATTCTAAGCATCCAAACCTATCGACAGGTACCTCTCGACAGGTTATATCCTTTGTTTTCATAGCTGGCACACATCCTTTGGGGTGTTGTCCTTTATCTGTCAGCACACAGTAGCCTCTTAGTGGGTTCAATCCTCAGCAGATGTAGCTGGTCTTGCTCCCATGTGTGCCCATGTGGACACATTCATTGCCATGGATCTCTGTGGCTTTGTGGACTGCTTGATTGGCTGGCCTTTGGGCTGCATGAGCACATGTTGAGGAGCAGATTGCTTCTTTATCCTTTTTAGATGGATGTCCGCACTAAGACAGTAATTTATTGCTTCTCTACAAAATACACTCAAAACACTTTATTAGTCAACTCATGGGTCTATCAAAGGTCAGGTTAGGAGGTGAAAAATGGTATTTTTCACTGCTTAACACACCCCCAAACCTAAGCTTTGCTAGTCCTTGAGCAAAGGAGAAATTAAAAACAATTATTGAAAATGAAAAATTCAACTTCTGTGGGGAGCACAAATGCATTTAGCATATTCATCAAGCCTTTTAAACAACTAGGTGATCCCTAGTGGAGGAGTGGAGTCTCCTGAGGGTTTTCAGTGAAGGTACCTACAAACTTCTCCAATGACTCAGTTAATATCAATGCAGCATATTAAAAAAAAAATTAAGCAGAATAAAATTCACTCCACACCTTGTTCATTCAATTTTAGAGGATTCTCAGTAGAAAAGTAGCAGTTTAAAACTGAAATTATGTTGTAATTCCTTCACAATCAATTAGCTCATGTCAAAGCATTTTGTATGAAAATTAATGCAGAGCTTACCATCAAATTTAGAATTATATTTTGATAATGCCCCCAACAAATTCAATCTCAGACCCAAATCTCACCAGGGCCGTCACTCAGATTAAACATGAAAGGGTACATTATTTCAAACAGCTCAATAGCATTTGCAATCTTCAAATAGGACTGCCAGCATGAGCATAGGTATTGCTTTAATTTCTGAAATCCTCTAACTCTTTTCACCGTAGATTAAATAAATCCTCATCTCCACATAACAGCTCAATCCATTTCAGATCAGTAAGGTCTTTTTATTGGGTTGTAATGTGGCTTATGAGTGAGGTTTATAAAGAATAAAAGGGAATAAAAGGATTCAAGTTTGAGAAATCAGCAAGATAAGGAGGTGATTTGCAACTTCACAACCTTCATTTCAGCATAATTTCATCTTCTTTTTGAATTTTCAGAGCCAAAGTGGCCAGCTTCTTCTCTTCTTTTTCAAAATTTCTAATGAAATGACTTCTCTCTCGTATTTTTGTTTTGCTTTTCTATTTTTCTCAAAAAAAAATTTATATTTTTTTTTATGGGCTAGAATGCCACAATTGCCATCAACTATGTTTCCTTCTCTTTCAACCAACTATGAAAATAACTTTGCCTTCTATAACTTTTTCACCTTTTCCTTCTGAAATCTCAGGATAAGGGTCAGGCTGTATCAGGTCATTGAGTTTTGGATTCTAATTTTCTGGTTTCTATCAAAGAAAAACTTGGATTTTCAAGGCTCAAATGGTGTGTATGAAGGGGAGTTCAAAGAGTAAGTGTTTTTAGCTCAAACTGTCCAAGGGATGACCTTACATCATGTCTTCAATGTCCTAAATGTTGTCAAGCTATTTCAACTTGGATTTGCCAAGCTTCTAGTGAGAAAAGGTAGATTCAATCAGTCCTTAGAGCAGAAAAATTGCCAAAATACTCTTCAAAGAAAATTTTTGCTAGCCCAAATCTCACTGGATATGGTCCTTCATCAAATTCCTGGGGTATATCCTTACAATTTTCTCTCTTTTCAAGTTCACTAAGCATCAATTTTTGTTTTTTTTTGTAAAATTCTTGACATTTGTTTCATGACAATGTTAAAGCTATAGCAATTTTCAGTCTTAAAAAGTTTTTAAATTTCCTCTTTTTCAAAAATTATGTGGGAAGTCACTTTGTTTTTTACAAATTTTATTTAGCATAGCTGCATTAACCTTAACTATCCATTGGTACACCCTGCCATACCCTCAAACCGATGAGGAGTAGTGTCCTCACTGCTTTGGAAGTACAACAACAAGACACAATAGGGAATATAAGGACAATAGCAAAGGAAACATAAAGAACAAAGCTAAATACAAAGGAAAGCAAGAGACACAGTGGAATTACTAAAACAAAGATATTATTGCACATAAGTAATTATAAAGTATTAAAATAAACAATACAATCTAAACAAAAATATATACATCACAAATAAAAACAAACTAATTACAAGCAAATCCTAACTACAAGCTAATGACCACAAGCAAATCCTAAACGCAATCTACTCCTAATCAGAATCTGATTCAGTGTTTGATAAAGACATAGGTGTCCATCCTTATTGTGCAGCCAACTTGTCATAATCCTCCTTGACTTGCATTCTCCTCTTCAACCTCTCAGCACTGGCAGCACCCTCCTTGGTCCTTTTTGCAGCTGGTTTCCTAGGCTTGGGTTTGGGCTGGGGCATAGTGGGCTCATTAATGGACAACCCAGCTGCTGGGGGTGGCATTCCTCCTAGTAGGGTGGCCTGCAGGGTGTTAGCTAGCTTGGCTAGCATCTTAGACTTCTGCTTCTCTGCATCATATAAGGTCAGGGATTGCTTGCACAATCCCTCCCAATGAAACTTATCCCATCTATGCGCCATCTTCAGTCTGTCAATTTCTTGTACGACGGGTTGCTTTACCCAGGTCTTCATCATAGCCACCCCTTGTTGGACATCTCTCCAGATGTAGGGGTTTTCACCCATGGCTCTATAAAGAGTGGAAAATGGGGGTGTAGGGAGGAGGTGTTTAGGAACAATGGCCCTCTCATTAGGATCAGCAAACAAATGGTAGGGAGTGGATGAAGATGATGGAAGAGAAGGGGAAAGTGGGATGGCTGCTGTCAGCTCCTCTACCTCCACAACAGGCTCAGGTGAGGTGGAAGGATGGGTGAATGGTATAGAAAGCAGAGCTACCTCCTCAAAGTCAGTTTTAGTGGAGGAGTCTCTAGTGGGAGGGGCTATAATGGGGGCAGGGAGTGGGTCTTCCACCTCAGCAGTGGAAACCACTGCTAAAGGAGATGGAGGTGGAGTGGGTAAAGGAGTAGGTGTAGGAGTAGGGATTGAAAGAGGTTGGGATGTTGGGGTAACAGGGCATTTGGTTGATTGGATTGCTTGTAGGCAGGTGGCCATGGCAACTTGCTCAGCTGTGTTGGTATGGAGCTAGGTTAGGATGGTGGTAAGAAGTGCAAGGATCTGGGTTGAGGCCTCAGGTAGGACTTGGGCTTGGGTAATAGGTGGAATGGATATAATGGGTTGGAAGGGAGATGTGGGGGCATGCTGAAAAGGTGGGGTGGGAGTAGGCTGGAAATAATCATGCCCAATATCCTCCACAATGGAGTTAATTAGGGATGAATATCCCTCAGTAGTCAAATGGTCATGGTCTTGGGTCTATGGAGGTGAGTTGGAAAAGGTGGGGTCAATGTCCAAGGGTATGGATGGTGGAGGAGAAATGGCTGGGTTAGTTATTGTGGATGGTGCAAGGCTTAAAGGTTCAACAACTGCAATGGATGGGCTAGCTGGAGGGGTTGTGACTGACCTTCTCTGGTAGGTGAATGTGATGGGGAGTGAAGGTAAGGTAAGGATGGGATCTGTGATAGGAGTTGATAGAGGTATGGATATGGTGATGGTGGAAAGGCTTGCTGAGCTACTGAGAGGAATGGAAACTGCAATAGAAGGAAGGGGAGCTGAGATGGATGGTAGAGAGGATGGTGGAATGGAAATGTTGGCCACATCAGAGCTGACACTAGGTATAGGCACAACAGTGGAAGGGATGAATATGGGTGCAAAGGGTATAAATGGAGGCTCTGAGCAGACAGATGTAGATGTCTCAGCAGCAACTACTGATCTGGCTAAAGGGGCTGTGGGTATAACAGGTGTAGTTATTGATGTGGTTGCCTGAGATGCTTCCAAAGTAGGATCCTCATCTGATTTGTTCTTGCTCTTCCCAATTAGGGTTCTACTAACAGACCAGACCCTCGTCTCAAACACCTTTGGAGTCACCTTTTCCACTGGCTCATCTTTTTATATTACAAACTTCCCTTTCTTAAGCAAAGCAATGATGAGCTTGTTGTAAGGGAGCCCTGGCAAGGTCTGTGCTCTTCTAATTTTGTCATTCACATCTACCATTGCCTCAAATACCAGCTTGGAGGTATTCATGAACTGGCCTTTGGAGAAAAAATAAAGGGCATCCACTATGGGGGTTCTCCTCTCCTGTTGCTGTCCACTGACATTTATATTTTTCCTCAAAATTGCATCAATGAACAGTAGGCTGGGGTGTAGATCTCTTCTCATCAGTGACTCCCCAAACCCCACAATGCCTTGGGTCAGGTGTCTGGCCATTGCTCTAAAGAACACTTTCTCAGGTGCTCCTAACCCATAAACTGTATGAAAAACTAATGGAACCCCTAATGCTAACCCAATATCATTGTAATCCACCAATAACTCCCAATTATCAATCAATACCACAAGTGTAGGCTTAGTTGACCTAGGCTTTATCTTCTTTCTGACGTTCTGATACCATAGTTTGACTAACCTAGGGCAAGAATTTTTTTACAGAGGGGTCAACAAGGGTGTCAGGCCTGATTTCACTAAATAATCCAATGTGTCCTTACACTCCTCTTCCTTAGAAAAATAAGGTTTGTCAAAAACTGTCTCTGGGATCAGGCCTAAAGTATCCACAAATTCATTGGGAGTAGTCAGGTGATCAGGGATTCAGGTGCCTCCTCAGGGTTAGGTTTAGGCACAAGGTCAGTTTCAGGGATATCCTCAACAATTTCTTCACTGGTCTTTGCTTTCTTAGCTTTCTTGGGTTTCTTAGCCTTCTCAGGTTTCTCAGATTTATCCATGACAAGCTTTCTCTTAGCAGGTGGGTTCTCCTTGGGCTATGTGGTTAGTCTACTGGATTTCCTAATGGATTTATGAGCAGATTTGGAAGGGGCCTTGAAAAGTTTGGCCAAAGTATCCTCACGGTCAGCCATTAGACACCAATCCACACACTTAACTCTTGATAATGCACAGTAATCACTTTCTACCCATTTAAATTACCACACCAACTTAAAAGAGAAGTGCAAAGCTTAAAAATCACAAAATGAAGGTGAAGAAAAACTTACCCATAGAAAACCTAGGGTTTTTTTCAGATCTTGATGTATACGGCACCAAACTAGCACTGACTAGGTGTAAAAAGTAGCTCTTGAGGAATTGAAGTACTTAGAGCAACGGCAAGGTGGGTGGGGTTGGAACTAGTGAGGTCAAGGAGAGAAGAAAGTTGGAAATTGAGAAAAGGGGAACAGAACTCTGAGAACAAAGCTATCGAATGGCTAGAAGGAGTTGTCGATAGGTTTATAACAGCTAAAACTATGTTTTGACAGGATTGGGGAGAAGGTGTCGATAGGTTGCATCAACCTGTCGAAGAGTTAAAAACCTTTTGGACTTGTGGATTTCTTAGGATGAAGGTATCGAGAGGTTGGCTAAACCTCTTGACAAATGCAAGGGTTTCAAGTTTTTCAAGTCGAGAGGTACAGACATCCTCTCGACAGGTTTAAAATTTTCAGTATTCAACCTCTTGATAGGTATCAGAACCTATCGAGAACACATCCTACACCTTTAGAACCTCGCGACTTTCACACTTAACATCTCGACAGGTTCAAAGATCCTATCGAAGAACATGTTTACAGCTTCAAAACTTGTCGAGAATCAACTCACACCTCTCAATGGGTCTAAGATCTTGTCAAAATGCACATAAGGAACCTTCAGAACTTGTCAAAATGTTCTCCACACCTCTCGACAGGTTGTATTTCAGTTTAAAAAGATTTTTCATCAGTCCTCAATCCATTCTCTGCCCAGATTTTCAATCCTAATATGTTCATATTCATGTCTCATGCCTTGGAATTGATGACTCAAGATCCTAAATGGCAAAAAACTAAACACAACTAGCAACATATATATAATGCCAAACAATTTTGAAAACAGAAATATGAAATGCCAAAAAGATAAAACCAACATTTATGATACATAGTATACAATGCTGAAAATCAGTCATGCTTTGTAGGTTCTTGAAGGTGAATGGTCACCACAGGCTCTACTATATTTTCAACAAAGAGCTTGAGCCTTTGACCATTAACTTTTATGATCCTACCATCTTTTGGATCCATGATTTCAATAGATCCAGATGGGGATACATGCACTACATTGTAAGGTCCCTCCCATCTAGATCTCAACTTACCTGGGAAAATTTTTAATTTAGAATTGAACAACCATACCTTGTTGCCAGCAGTGAACTCCTTTCTCAGCAAATGCTTATTATAGAAAGCCTTGGTTTTCTCCTTGTAGATTCTGGCATTGAAGTATGCTTCTAATCTTAGTTCTTCCAGCTCTGATAGCTGGAGTTTCCTATGCATGCCAACAGAAGTTAGATCAATATTCAAAGCTTTAACAGCCGAATAAGCCTTGTGCTCAAGCTCCACTGGTAAATGGCATGCTTTACCATACACTAGCCTAAAGGGAGACATTCCTATTGGGGTCTTATAAGCATCAGGTAACTTCAGGAACTAGTCCTTCCTATCTACTCTCACAGTTTTCTCTAGGTTATGTTTGATTTCTCTATTAGAAATTTTCACCTGCCCACTGGTCTGTGGGTGGTATGGGGTGGCAACTCTGTGTGTCACAAAGTACTTTTTAAGCAAGTTATCAAATTATCTATTACAAAAATGGCTTCCCCCATCACTAATGATAGCTCTGGGGGTTCCAAACCTAGAGAAAATATTGTCGATCAAGAAGTTGAGGACAATCTTATGATCATTGGTTCTTATGACTATGGCTTCAACCCATTTGGATACATTTTCCACAGCCACAAGATTAAAATTGTATCCATAGGAAGGAGGCAAAGGACCCCCTGAATTCAATCCCCCAAATATCAAACAGTTCAACAACAAGTATACGTTGTAAAGGTATGGAGTTTCTTTTGGAGATACTTCCCATTTTTTGGCATCTTTCACAAGTTTTATAATGTTGTCTTGCATCCTTGAAGAGAGTGGGCCAATAAAATTCACTTTGAAGCACCTTGGCAGCAGTCTTGTTCGCACTGAAATTGCCTCCACAAGCCTGTTCATGACACATAGTTAGTATGTTGTGGAATTCATCATCAGGGGCACACCTCCTCACCACTTGGTATGTACAATGCTTGAAAAGGTATGGATCCTCCCACATGTAATGTCGGATCTGAGAAAAGAACAACTCCTTATCCATTTTATTCAAATGTGGGGGGATCTTACCCACTGCCAAGTAGTTCATAATGTTTGCAAACCAAGTTGCAGAAGTGTTGACAGTAAACAGTTGTTCATCAGGGAAAGAGTCATTGATTGGTAGCCTATCAAACTCAACAACTAGGATTTTGGATAAGTAGTCTGCAACCACATTTTCAACCCCTTTCTTGTCCTTAATCTCAAGATCAAACTACTATAGTAGGAGGATCTATCTAATTAATCTTGGCCTAGCATTCTTTTTTTACAAAAGGTACTTCAGGGATGAGTGGTCAGTGAAGACCACTATCCTAGATCCCAACACATAAGACCTGAATTTTTCCAAAGCATAGATAATTGCCAACAGTTTCTTCTCAGTTGCGGTGTAATTTAACTGAGCATCAATCATGGTTTGCTTGCATAAGAAATCACACAAGGTGCTTTATCTTTTCTTTGCCCCAAAACTGCGCCAATAACAAAATCTGATGTATCACACATCGGCTCAAATGGTGAAGAAAAATCAGGTGCTTGGAGGATAGGTGCAGAGGTTAAACAGCCTTTCAAAAGCTTAAAAGTAATAAGAAATTCATCATTAAATTCAAAAGGAACCTCTTAGTACAACAAGTGATAAAGGGGTTTTGAGATTTTGCTGAAATCTTTGATGAATCTCCTATAAAAATCAGCATGCCCCAAAAAGATCTGACTTGTTTCACAATTTTTGGTGGGGGCAAATGTGCAATCAAGTCAATTTTATGCTTGTCTACTTCTATGCCTTTGTGGGAAATCACATGGCCAAGGACAATGCCTTGATTGACCATAAAATTGCTCTTTTCCCAACTCAAAACCAAGTTGGTTTCCTTAAATCTCTGCAACACAAGGCTGAGATGGTGTAAACATTAGCTAAAACTGTCCCCAAAGACAGAGAAATCATCTATTGACATCTCTAAAAATTGATCAATCATGTCAAAAAAAATAGCATACATGCACCTTTGGAAAGTGACAGGGGCATTATACAATCCAAATGGTATCCTTCTATAAGCAAAGTTGCCAAATGGACATATAAAAGTAGTCTTCTCTTGATCTTGTGGATACACAGGGATTTGGTTATACCCAGAATATCCATCAAGAAAATAATAGAAAGTCTTGCCTGCCAACTTATCCAAAATTTGGTCTATGAAGGGCAAAGGAAAGTGGTCTTTTCTAGTTTTCAAATTGAGCTTTCGATAGTCTATGCACTCCGTCCAACATGTGGTTTCCCTAGTTAGAATAAGCTTACCAGAATAAGTTTTAATCACAGTAATTTCAGATATCTTAGGTACCACCTGAGTAGGTGCCACTCATTCAGAATCTGAAATTGGATAGATGACTTCAGCATCTAACAATTTTACCACTTCTTTCATCACCACTTCTTGCATGTGGGGGTTTAACTTTCTCTGCATCTCTCTAGAGGGTTTGGAACCCTCTTTCAAGTGAATCTTATGCATGCACATAGTAGGTCTGATGCCCCCAAGGTCAGCAATAGTCTAACCTATTTCTCTCTTATGCTTCTTTAAAACACACAACAACTCTTCCTCTTGCTCATCAGTGAGAGAGGAAGAAATGATCACAAAAAACTTCTGATTTGTCCCCAAAAAAGTATATTTCAAGGTCGTAGGTAGCTATTTCAACTCCACATTAGGTGGACATATGAGTGAAGGCAATAAAGGTGCCTTTGATAGTGGTGGAAGAGGCAACACAGCAGGTTTCCAAGGAGGATATCTTGTTGTTAGCCCCACTTGAGAATTTAAGGTTTCATCGCTTGAACCATGGGTGTGGGGGTCTTCTCTTCCACAATCTTACTCGACACATTCTCAAAAACATCACAAAGATCATCACAATGCAGCAGCTTGGGCAAAGTCTCTTCCACATGCTCATCCAAAACATCACTTAAAAAACAATCCTCACTATCCAAGTGAGGCTGCTTGCTGCATTGTAAACATTCAATTTTACTTTTATGTTATCGAAAGACACCTCCATTACTCATGATCTACACTGAACACAAGCATTGGTAGTAGCCAAGAAAGGCCTACCCAAAATCATAGGAATGGAGGTGGTGCACTTGCTTGGCTCCATGTGAAGAACCAAAAAATCTGCTGGATAGAAAAACTTGTCAACCCCAACTAACACATCCTCTATTATTCCCACAGCCCTCCTTTCAAATCTGTCAGCTAGTTGTAGCACCACATATGTGGGCTTCAATTCTCCCAAGCCTAACTTCTCATAAACTGAATATGGAAGTAGGTTTATACTAGCTCCTAGATCTAACAAGGCCTTCTCAATGGTGTGATCCCTAATGATGCAAGGGATTTTGGGAACTCTAGGGTCTTAATGTTTGGTTAGGGTTACAATAGACAACACTTGGTTCACTTTCTCAGCACAAAACGACCTTCTTGGATAGGTATATCCTAGATTATCTTTTGTTGGTGCACAATTCTTTCAAAAATTTTGCATAGGCTGAAACTTGCTTGATGGCATCAAGTAAAGATAAGTTGATCTTTACTTGTTTGAATGTTTTCATTATCTCCTCAACCTTAGCATTCCCCTTATCAAAAGGAGAAGGTGCTTTCAATGCATTGGGAAATGGAAAATAGGGGACTGATTTCCCATTTGCTGCCTTAGCAAGCTCATTAGATGTTTTCGTATTTTTATTTTTAGTTTTTTGTTGGGGCACATCAACACCCCCCTTATTTTTTATACGCTGCTCCTGCTATAAATTAATATGGGTTGTTCCTTCAATTCTTGCTCTTTTCTCATCAAGCTCAACACCAACTTGGTTATAAACCAGCCTTCCACTCCTCAAGGTGGTGCAAGATTTGGCTTCTTCATGGAAAGAAGTCTCACCCACCATGTACTGCCCTCTGGGGTTGTTCATGGGCTGACTAGGCAGTCTTCCCTCCTCTCTTTTAGTCAAAGTATTAGATAGCTGACCAAGGTGGTCCTCTATCTTCTTGATACATTGGCCATGGGAGTTCACTGTTTGAGATAAAGAGCCCAAATTCTGCAGTGAAGTCAGAACTTGCTCTTCAAATGCGAGGGATCTAGAGGGTGTTGGGGCTGGTGCACTTTGATGCACAAGTTGAGCCATTGGCTGGGCCATAGGCTACTAGTATTGGGGCCTTGAAAAGTAGTTCTGCTGGTATGGCTGGGCATTCCTATAAGGTATGGATTGCTGTTGTGGCTGCTGCTACTGGTTTTGAAAGGTATCTTGTCTCCACCTCAAGTTGGGGTGGTTTCTCCAATGATAACCAGTAGTAGACTGTTGTCCAAAAGACTGAGCAGCATTCACATGTTCCATCATAAGGTCTGAAAATTAGGCAGAAGAGGGACATTCCTCAAGGGAGTGAGTGGGGGACTGGCATATCACACATGCCTCCTCCACTTTGGTAGCCATTGGAGACTGCATTGCTCCCATTAGCTTATCAAAATTTTGAGTTAAGCTATCCACTTTCCTTTCTAAATCATTGTATCCACTCACCTCATACATTTTTCCTCTTGTAGTGTTCTCTCTCACCAATCTAGCAGGGGTCTCAAAGTCCCTTGAAAAGGTCTCCCTTTGCATGGAGTTTTTACTAATGATATCAAACAACTCTTAAGCCTCATCAGCTGTCTTATGGAGGTATGTACCACCACATGAGGCATCAATCATATCCCTACACTTGAGATCAATTCCTTGATAGAAACTTTGAATAAGTTTCCGTTCAAGAATTTGGTGATGGGGACATTGCTTCAAGAGCTCCTTAAATCTATCCCATTCTTGGTGAAAGTCTTCAATTGGGGCTTGAACAAATGAAATTATGCTCTTCCTCAGCTGATTTGTTTTGGATATGGAAAAAAATTTGGCCAAAAATTAAAATTGAAGGTCATTCCAGGACTGAATATTATTGGTTGGGAGCATTGACAACCAAGTTCTGGCTCTATCCTTTAATGAAAAAGGAAAGAGTCTCAACCTGGTTGCTTCCTCCTCCAAACCTGCAATGTTGAAAGTAGTGCACAGTTTTAAAAATTCATCAATGTGCTTGTATGAGTCTTCTTTGCTCAGGCCATGGTATGAGGGTAGCATCTGTATGAAGGAAGATTTAATCTTATAGTTCCCTTAGACAGCAGGGAATTGAATGCAGAAGGAGGAATTGTAAACCCCTTGTGCATTGAATTCTTTCAATGTCCTAGGTTGCTTACCCATTGCAGAACTATCAAAATCAACCACAGGTGTGTGTATGGGTTACTTAGGTCTGATAAGTCTCTCAACTTCAAGATCTAAAGGAGCAATTTCAGGATTAAGAGATCCCCTACCAAGCATACACACATCAAAAACACAATACAACATAAACAAAATATAGTACAGATTTCAGCAAAATAAATTCAAAAATATACAACTAATGCTACAGATATAAAAATTTACAGATCTAAAAATGTAAAGGAGTTAAGAAATACAAACTTTAGCACAACTTGCTCCTCTAATTAGCACAAAGCTCGTCTCAAAACAACAAATTCAGATCTACAATCACATGATTACACTACAAAAAACGACAGCAGCAGTTAGTCAAACATAAAATAAGCAATTGAAAATCTAAATCTAAAATGAGAAAAAATTAGATCTACCAATTTAAAAATACAGATCCCCGGCAGCAGTCGCCAAAAACTTGTTGTCTTGCTTACCTTACAATTATTAAAGCTTAAAACGACTAATTAAGATGTAAAATCACAGAGATGTGGAATTAAGGTAAGCAAGCAGTCCTGCAAGAACCAGGGCTATTACAGCACTTTTTAATAGGTAAGTCAGGGTAGGTCCACAGGAAAATGTGTTTAGAAATGGGGTAAATCTCCAGATCTAAGACAGATCTAGCACTCTATCCTAATTTAGACTAAATCAAAATAGGAAAGAGGTGAGGTTTCTAAGATTTGTCACTAAAAACTACGAAAATCAAATGTAAATGATCCAGATTTGATTAAACATAGAGTTAAGGGAAAATGGAGAAAAGATTAAAATCAAAAGGTGGAAAGCAGGAGCTAGGGATTTTGGTCTTTACTGAAAATCAATTGGATCAAAGGCAATGCATAAGACAGATTTACAACAATCCTTCATCTGGCTACAAGCTCAGATGCAAGGTATAAGAATCTAATCTCAACCAAAGAATTGAGGCAATCCTAAGGCTATGATCTGTCCACTTGACTGGTCACAGATTATCCCAGAGATTATTCCAATTCAAGGATCTAGATTGAAATAGGTAAGCTATTACAGATGTTGTGGGTGTCACGTTACAAGCTCAAGCACCCACAGAGATATCTAATCTAAGGAAATCAAATACGAAAAAATAAAATTTAGATCAGAATCAACTTTAAAAACCATAATTACACTGTAATAATATTACTTAAAATCCTATTGTGCTCAGATTTGCAATCTGTGCAACATATAATCCATTTACAAAGCCTCTGAAACTCTCAATTTACAGCTCTCAACCTCACCCTAGCTACTGAAGGGGTTTAGCCAACCATAATTGGCTAAGGAGAGAATGGGGAAAGAAGGAAGAGAGATGGAATTTTTGGAGGGAAAATAAAAATTGAATTTGGCTCTGGTTCTCATAATTTTAGGATCCCTTTTTTAGTGCAATTTATCCTCTATTTATACTTTTCCCTCAGATCTATTTCAGCCAATCAGAGCCCAAAGGAATATTTCAGTTATTTCCAGTTGCTGATGTGGTTGATTTCTCTTCTAGATGCTCTTCCCCAATTGGTCTGAAACTAGTAACTACATGTGAAGTGGTTAGAGTTCCCATTCGTGCCCAGTTGTGTACCAAAAATACCCCCAGAGGTTGCTGACATGCTTTGGAATGTGTTCACAAAGCACTGGAGTTTGGCAACTGCTGCGAAAGGAGCTAAGAAGTTCCTAATTCGAGTGTTGAGAGGTTCAAGGAACCTCTCGACAAGTTCTGAGTCTGCTTAGCCCTTGTGCGGTCATGGATCCTCTCGAACCCGTCGCGGCGATGCGCTCCCTTTTAATAAAATGTAGAGTTAACACTCGGAGCTTTTGGTGACCCGAGAAACCTTTAAATCGATATTTTGAGCACCGAAGTGCTAAATATGACTCTGATTTATCGATCTTTGCCAAAGGTTCTAGGTTAGGGGCTTCGGTTATCGATCGGGAAGGGTTTAGGCACCCGATCAACCCGCACGTAGCGATGTCTATCTATGGCCAAAAATAAAAATAAAAGGGCGGAGTTTCCCCTTGCCCGAAGGCAATACGGTCCTATCAAGCTTTGAGCCAAACCAAAATTTCGGCGGTGTAACGGCTTGAATCCTTGGACGGAGGAGACACCAAGAAGGTAGAGGAAGAGATGAGTGAGCCGGAGCTCACGGGCCCTTGTTGCACCGTGGAAGATCTTCGCTTTGGCGTGCTTCCGATGGCTTAAATGGTATGGAAATGGATTCTAACACTAGGATTCGGTAAAATAGGAAGTGTAGGGTGAGGCTAAAGGCTTGACTTTAGCTAAAGGGAGTGATCTAATGGTGGAAATGGACTGAAATAGATGAAATATGCATGCTGGAATTCTGGAAAAATATTGGCATTTTCTCTCACTAGGTTCTCTCTTAAGCACTCTCTAATCCTTCAACAAAAATTTAACCCTTTGGGAAGAGGGGGGGCCTCTCTATTTATAGAGAAGGGATGGGTTAGGGGCTTACTTAAGAGCTAATGGGTTTAGCAATTAGGTAATCCCCCATCTAAGGTTTTCTAGGTTTTCAAGGTCCTAGGGTTTTGGGAAACTGATTTTAATGGCGGATGATGGGGTGAGACCATGGGTGACTTAAGGGTTGCCAATAAGCTCAAAGGGGGTGCAACCAACCTCAAGACACCCACCTTAACTAAGGGGATGGTCAAAGGGTCAAACTAGATGAAGGAAATTTGAGCAACTGATGACAGTTACTGTAGCTAAGCTGGGCGTATATATTATATACGCCCAGTTTAGGAACAGTAAATTTCACCAAAAACAGGGGAGCCTTGGGAAGATGAAGCCCGTGGTGGGTCCCACCTATGCTGAGCGTATATATTATATACGCCCGGCAAAATTTCCCCCAAAAAAGGCAGGCGTATATAATATACACGCTTGATTTTATGTGAAACTTCAATTGGCTATAACTTTTGAACCGTCGCTCCAAATTGGGTGATCGTTTGCTTGTTGGAAGGCTGGAGAAGTCTTCTTTCGAATGGTATATGGCTCATCCTTGGTAATGGTCTGTGTGAAATTTTGTAGCTCTCCTCCCATCAATTGCTCAGAAAGGTTCAAGTTAGGTATGGGAAGGGAATCTAGGGTTTATGGGTGATCTCTAAGGGTTGGGAAATGGTTCTAAAGGGTTCAGGGTGATTCCTAAAGGTCTGGGTGGATTCCTACGGGTTCAGGAGTGCCATCAGAAGCACAGGGGTACATATCTCCCGAAGTACAGATTGATCGGGCCTTGGGCCGAATTTGGGAGTCTACAGATGTTAGTATTCGATCACTAATGATCGGATGCCAAAGACAAGAGACATCCGAAGAGGTCCAAGGCACGTTTGATGGGTCCGCCTGGTTCAACTCAATTCTCAAACATTCATGATGATGGTGAGTGTACGTAAGCCCTCTCATTTCGGGATATCGTCCGTACCTCAAAGCTAACAGTCCCCAAGCGCATTGTGACATTACTGGGCATAACTGCGATGATCACAAAAAGTGTAAGCCCGCTAGCCGGGATATCGTCCACTTCCTGAGGGAAATTATAGATTTGTGATGTTGAGTACTAATCTGTACCAGACAGCTCCATGAAACGGGATGATCGATCTATGCTTCGAAATTGATGCGAAGCACGCAAAGCGAAGGCCTAAACAATGTGTCCAATCCTATGGGGTATTGACAGCTCCATTGGATTGGGCACGGGTGCCCTTACCTAGGTAAGGCTCGAAGTCTTTGGGCGAACCCATCAACCTCAAGGTTATTTTAGCACGCTTTACCCGAGTGAAGCTAATATTGACGTCGCAACAATTCTTGGGAATGCATTTGCATTTTCTGAGTGAATTTTTTTGTGTTTCCTTTTTCCAAATTTTTTATTCCGAGGCCTCTAAGCAAAGCTCCAGGACCTCTGGCAACTTTATTTTTTCACAATTCTTTAAGTGGATTAAATGTCAGTTGATACACTTTAAGAGTGCGTGCGCTCTGCCGGGGATAGGTACATCTTGGGGATGTGTACATTCTAGTGGTGAGTCACATGAACCGGAGTGCCTTAACTTAAGACAAAGCTAAAGATCGAGCTAGGTCCGATTATCCCATGAAAGAGATGGCCAATTCTAACCTCCATCCCTAATGAAATCACATCTTACTAACGATGCACAGACAGACACCCATTAGGGGCGATAAGCAGCAAAATAGGCATGAACGGAAGCCTCGGCCCTAAGGTACAATTTACGAGGACAAACGACCATCCGGCGGATACCCAGACGCAAGTGCAGACATTCAACAGGGACACCGTGCCTATACAGGTTTTAAGCCTGTGTAAAAGGAAATAAAAGGGAATGAGCCCTTCGGTCTGTATGTTTGCACATAGTTTGGTTGGCTGTATTTTCATTTTTGACGGGTCAGTTTCAACTGACAATAGGCTTTTTGAATGGTCTGAAGTCGAGGGCACTCTTGGTCAGCATAGATCCGAAGGGGGATGACCAGAGCGAATGCTTAGAAGGTAGGGTCAACCTACTCAGGATTTTTACTAAGCAGCAACAGGTTGTTATTTCTTCTCCTCTTTTTTTTTGTATTTCTTTTTCTCTTCTCTCTTTTTTTCTTTTTTTCATGTCAGATTGAGACTCTGGGCATGCTCAAACTACCCTCCTTTCTGCACGTATCCTTCGGCGAATCAACTTGCCATGTTGATATACCTTAGGGACGTGTGCATTCTGGTGATGGGTTCTTGGTTTGCCGACCGGATCAGGCCTCGACCTCTGCCGGGGGAGATCTGGGGCTAAGTGTATGCTCCCAAGAGTGACCAGTGATGAATGAAATTCATTTGCCTGCCGGACCAGGTATGGGGTGTCCTGGTTGAAGACAGGCTTCGAGAACTTTCGGGTGGACCCTGATCATTCCGAATTGATTTAACACGGCTCTCGGAGTGGGGCAAACAGGCGTTGCGACGCTCCAGCGTTTGTGTATATATATATTTTTTCTTTCTTATGTTTTCTTTTTCTTATTATTTTTCCTCTTTTTTTTTATTTTATGGGCGCATTAGGTGGACGCCTACGGATCTAGACCCGTTTATTGTAGCACGGTCCCTTTCGGCCAATCAAAGGAAACTCGAAGGGTCATTTGGGGATGCGTGCACCCTTGCCCGATGATACGTGGGCTTCTAACAGGGGCCGAGCTTTGTTATGGGGCATACAAAGGGCCAGAGCCAAGATTGCGGAGGTGAGAGCTGCTATGATTGAGAGTGAGGTTCTTCGACTGATTGGGTTTTTGACTGAATCTCGTAGTACAGCTGACGCTTCGCGGAGACGGCAGAAGAGTCTTTATGGTAGGTGGTTGTCTGATCGAAATGCCCGTGAGGACTCTCTCCTTACAGAGATCAGTGCTTTAAAGCGTGGTTCCTGCCCCTGACCTGTTCCTGTACATACCATATATCATATTCACAGAAGGGGGCCGATGCCCCATAACAGAGATCTCTTTTTGGGTTATTTTTATTTTTTGTTATTTTTGTTATATATATATATATATATATTTTTGGTTTTTACTTTAAAAGAAGGCAGAAAAATAGAAGGTGTGTCATGTCGTTATCTTTTTGGGACGTGACACTCGGCACGTAATACTGTAAGAAATGGAATGAAATCTATACATACATATATATATTTTTTTGTTTTTCAACTTTTTCTTTCATACGTCTCGCAACGCAAGGCTTTTCATGGAAAAGGAAAATCTATCATCTTTTTGAAATTTTCTCCCCCACAGTGTGAGGTTTTTATGGGAAAGGGAAATCTATTATATTTTTTGAAATTTTCTCCTCCACAGTGTGAGGCTTTTATGGAAAAGGGAAATCTATTATCTTTTCTGAAATTTTCTTCTCCACAGTGTGAGGCTTTTATGGGAAAGGGAAATCTATTCTCTTTTTTAAAATTTTCTCCTCCACAGTGTGAGGCTTTTTATGGAAAAGGGAAATCTATTATCTTTTTTGAAATTTTCTTCTCTACAGTGTGAGGCTTTTATGGGAAAGGGAAATCTATTCTCTTTTTTGCAATTTTCTCCTCCACAGTGTGAGGCTTTTTATGGAAAAGGGAAATCTATTATCTTTTTTAAAATTTTCTCCCTTTGAATCTTTTTGTGATGTCGGTAATTACGAGGCCAAACCAGTGGGTCCTTTTTTGGGCATGGTTGCACCCTGTTCATGAGGTACAGGTTTTTCCTTTAAACATGGGAAGGTCAGCTTCCCTGAGATTGGTCTAGTCTTCTATCTTTCCCTTTGGTCATGCGTCAGACGCCGCTGTAGAGACGACATACTTGATCGGGATCCGATCCAATTTTAACATGAGTTGCCCATCAAAGGGGAGGAAGGGGCTCAAGGGGTTCAAACTGAAATGGGCGGGCCAGAACAGGTCTTCTCCTAATCTCTCTTTTCTTGACATTTTTGCTCATAGCGCCGAAGATAGGTATTCGCTATGCCCGTCATCCCTGTTTTTATCCGTAGCGCATTTTTGGGTTTTCACTACGTCCATGGGTTCGCTTTCTTACCCCAGGCACCCTTTCGAGTTTTCACTTGGTCCGTGTAGGTTCGCTGTTTTTACCCGTGGTGCCCTTTCGGGTTTTCACCACGCCCATCTTACTTTGAACCCAAATTAATTTTCTTTTTTTCTTTTTTTTTCTTCTTCTTTTTTTTTTCTTAGAACCAGGAGGCCACGACATGGACGTCGATTTCGTCATAGCCGACTGAATGAAGTTTTGTGTGGTTTGTTAACTCAGCTTGTTCTGATGCAGTAGATGCCATGACCGCTTGGGAACCTTAAAGAGGGCTTTCTTCCGGGTTGTAATGTGGTCGGGGTTCAAACGGGTTGGGTTTTTTTCTGGGGATTTGGATCTAAGTTTTGAGTGAATTCTAGATTCGGGGACTCCTCTTTCTTTCCAAAGGCTTTTTATGCCCCAGTCATTTCTTTGTCCTTGGTCCTCCTCTTCTTTTTTTTTTTTTGAGGGGTTTTGCTTTTTTCCTCTTTTTCCCTTTTTTGGTTTGGATTTTTCCTCTTTTCTCTTTTCTCTTTTTTCTTGGAGTTTTGGGAGGGGTATATGAAAGAAATGATTATTGGCCCGACGTGTGTAGCAAAAAGGATGAAGGTTTTCAGGGAATATTTCTTTTGGGCTACTTGACTTTGAAATGATGGCCTCCTTTATGGGGTCCTTAAGCGGTCATGCATCTACTTTTATCAAAACTTACCTTGTCTCAAGACCTATGAGTAGAACTTGCGGAGGTATCCAGCGTTGATGGGCTCAGGAAAGTTGTCTCCGTCCATGGTGGCGAGGCGAACGACGTATCCTGGCAAAACCTCTCGGACGACTTAGGGTCCTTCCCAATTTGGCTTAAACTTCCCTCTCAAATCGACATGGAGAGACAGGAAAATTTTCTTTAGTACAGTGTCTCCTACCTTCAGATCTCGACTGCGGACACGCTTATTGTAAGCACGTGCAATTCTCCTCTGATAGATCTGGGTGTGGCACAAGGCTAGGAGTCTTTTCTCGTCAATTAAATCCAACTGCTCAAAATGTGCTGGATACTGAGCGTGATTGACCTCAATGGGTAGCACGACCTCAGTCCCATACACAAGGGAGAATGGAGTTACCCCTGTTGCGGTACGGATAGACGTTCTGTAGGCCCAAAGTGCGAAGGGTAACTGCTCATTCCAATCTCTATAAGTAACTACCATCTTCTCCAGGATGCGGATCAGAGTTTTGTTGGCTACCTCTACTGCTCCATTCGTCTGTGGCCTATATGGGGATGATCGATGATGCTTGATCTAGAACTGCTCACACAAGGCCCGGATGTGCCTATTAGCGAAATTAGTGCAATTATCAGTGATGATATCTTTGGGTACATCGAATCTGCAAATGATGTTGTTCTTGATGAACTTCTCAACATGACTAGCCTTAATGCTTGTGTAGGAGGCTACCTCTACCCACTTCGTAAAATACTCTACCGCGACGAGGATGAACTAATGCCCGTTGGAAGTTTTAGGATTGATTTTGCTGATGACGTCGAGACCCCAGGTGGCGAACGGCCAAGGAGTGGCCATGATGTGCAAGTCAATGGCCGGAGCGTGTATTAGGCTGGAGTGTTCTTGGAATTTTTAGCACTTCTGTACGTGCTTGCAACAATCGGTCTCCAAAGTGGTCCAAAAGTATCCTTGCCTTAGAATTTTCTTCGCAAGCATGTGTCCACTGACGTGTGCCCCACAGACTCCTTCATGGATCTCCTTCATGATCTCAACCGCCTCTTTCCGGGTTAGGCATCAAAGCAGAATATTATCGTGAGACCGTCTATACAGGAGATCACCGCAGATGATGTAGTTTGTTGCCAATCGCTGGATGGTGCGTCTGTCTACCTTCGATGCTCCTTCTGGGATAGTTCGAGTCTCGAGGAAATTCTTGATGTCCGAGAACCAGGGTGGTTCATCGTCTACCTCCATAGGTCCCTCGATTAGGTGACAGAAAGCCGGTTCGTTTCTCTACTCTATCATGATCGGCTTCATCACAACTCTGTATGGAATCTCAACCATAGAGGCCAGGGTAGCCAGGGCATCAGCAAACCGATTCCTTGCTCGTGGTACATAGGAGAAGGTGACCTCCTCAAAGCAAGTTATTAGATCCTCAAGATGTTCATGGTATGGGATTAGTTTCTCATCCTTGGTCTTCCAATCTCCGTTGGTCTGGCATATAATTAACTGTGAATCTCCAAAGACCCTAAGGTGAGTTATATTTAGATCAAGAGCCGCCTATAAACCTGCTGTACAGGCCTCATACTCAGCCATATTGTTGGTGCATGGGAAGTTCAATTTGATTGAGATGGGTATATGTGATCCTCTGGGTGAGATAAGAATGGCGCCAACTCCTTGGCCCTCAACATGCAATGCTCCATCAAAGTGCATTACCCAGGACTCCTCTGTTTCCTCTGTATCCTCGTCAGTCATGAACAAAATGTCCTCATCGGGGAATTCGGTCCTTAGAGGCTCATAGTTTGGCAGAGGGTTCTCAGCAAGATGATCAGCGAGTGCCTGCCCCTTGATTGACTTCTGGGTGACATAAGTAATGTCAAATTCGGATAGGAGTAGTTGCCATCGTGCAGTTCGACCAGTGAGTGCAGGTTTCTCGAATAAGTACTTTAGCAGATCCATCCGTGCTAGAAGTAGGACGACTTGGGATAACAGGTAGTGTCGAAGTATTTGAGTAGCCCAAACGAGAGCCAAGCATGCTTTCTCCAGATGAGAATAGCGTGTCTCATAATCAGTGAACTTCTTGCTCAAGTAATAGATGGCCTGCTCTCTTCTTCCTATCTCATCATGTTGTCCTAACACACAGCCCAAGGAAAACTTTGTTATTGATAGGTACATTATCAGAGGTCTATCAGGTACGGGGGGTACTAATACCGGAGGTTTCAGGAGGTAACCTTTAATCTTTTCGAATGCAGCCTGGTAGTCATCATTCCATTCAACCGGTGAGTCCTTTCTCAGTAGTTTGAAGATTGGTGCGCATATCAGAGTTAACTATGCGATGAATCGGTTGATGTATTGGATTCTACCTAAAAAGCCTCTGACTTGCTTCTATGTAGACGGTGGCGGCATTTCAGTGATGGCCTTGATCTTGGTCAGATCGACCTCGATCCCTCTCCTGTTGACAATAAAGCCCAACAACTTTCCTAACATAGTGCCGAAGGCGCACTTCTGGGGGTTCAATCGCAACCTGTACTTTCTCAACCTCTCGAATAGCTTCTGAAGGTTTATCAAGTGGTCCTCCCTTTCTGGTGATTTGGCAATCATGTCGTCAACATATACTTCGATCTCTTGGTGCATCATGTCGTGGAACAGGGCCGTCATTGCTCTTTGATAGGTTGCCCCAGCATTCTTCAGCCCAAATGGCATTACTTTGTAGCAGAAGGTTCCCCAGGGGGTAATGAATGTTGTCTTCTCACGATCAACCCCTGCCATCTTTATCTAATTGTATCCTGAGAATCCATCCATAAATGAGAGCATTCCATGCTTTGCAGTGTTATCGACCAGGATATCGATGTGGGGTAGCGGGAAGTCGTCCTTAGGGGTTGCCTTGTTGAGATTGCGAAAATCAATACACATTCAAACCTTTCCATCCTTCTTTGGCACGGGGACGATATTAGCCAGCCACTACGGGTACTTGGATACCATGAGGAAACCTGCGTCATACTGTTTAATGACCTCGTCCTTCACCTTCAACATCCCTTCGGGTCGGAGGCGTCTCGGCTTCTATTTAACCGGCTTAACATCGGGATAGAGTGGCAACTCATGCTCAACCAGATCGGTATCCAAACCAGGCATGTCTTCATACGACCATGCGAAGACGTCTTGGTATGACCGAAGGAAATCTATCATGCCTTTCCTCTCCACAAGGGACAGCGATGTTCCGATTTTGGTGATTCTGGGGGCCTCTTTGGTGCCCAAATTGACATACTCCGTCTCTTCGACAATCGGGGTAGGGCCATGCTCAAAATTGGCAAATTGTTTGAGGAGCACATTGGGGAGCTCATCGGTTTGACCTTCCTCGTCCAGACTCGTGACTCCTACCTCTTCTTGTATTTCTACAGGAACAGGGTCGGCTTCACGTGGGACGGGTATCACGACATCAATTTTAATTTCATTGGGAATTTTAAAGGACAATATTTTTAGAATTGGTATTTTTTCTATTTTTATGGTCTTTTGCATTTTTTCGGAGGTCAATCCCTTGCGAGGTGGATCTCTATATATACAAGGTAGAGTGGTCCAGAGGCTAACCTCACTTTTTACAGGTTATTTTTTTTTTGGGAGTCGGTGCCATTTTCACGGTATTTGGCGGTTCCCAGGAGTTGGGGCACGGATGCCCAGTTACTCACCTACGAGGCTTGGCCTTTACCTCTTTGATCGGGAGTGACATCGGTAGGCTCTTGCAGTTCCTCCCTCAACATATTTACAGAGGGATCCTCTGGGACCCTGTCCTCTATGGTTAGGATGGGCCCAGAGTGGCTGGCGCTGGAGTGATGGGTGGACCGGGGAACTTCTTCCTCGAATAAGGAAAGGGCGGCTAAGTCTATTTTGAAGTTTGGGGGGACGATGTAGGGATTGGTGGGGTGGGTTGAAGTAGGCTTATGTGGGGTGACCCTCGTCTCCCCATTTAGATCAATTTTTACTACCCCGGCACTCACAAAGGTTTCACGGATGTGGGGGCGAGCGTGAGGTTCCTCTTCCAAGATGATTCCTCTGGCCTTGGCGACTACTGCAGCTCTCATCTTTTCCTTGGCCTCTCTGACTTCTTCTTCTCTGGGCCTGTTGCCTAAGCCGAATTTAGTTTGTTGCCCCTTGGAGGCGTGGGCCCAGCCCTTTCCCTTTTTGATGGCCCCATCTGTGGATCATGAAAACATCTGCATCCATTCCTCCCCCAATTTTATCCGGGGTCTTTTCAGTTGGTCCGAGGGTGATGGCTGAGAAGTCATACTCGAATCGGTGAAGATCGGCGTCCTCTGGTGTGTGCGGTATGTTCAGCACTTTCGGATTCTCAATGTGCAGAGTGCTTCTCTCCCTGTCTTCTCTGCTCTCGCCCAAGATGGTGACAATTTTTCCTTCTGAGATGAATCGGAGCTTTTGGTGCAGGGTAAATGGTATTGCTCCGAACTTATGTATCCATGGCCGGCCCTACAGCAAATTGAAAGTTGACTTGATGTCCATCACCTGAAAGGGGGTGGTGAAGGTTTGCGGCCCGAGGATCAGGTCGAGGTCTACTTCTCCTATGATTTCTCTTCTGGTATTGTCGAATCCCCGGGCGCTTGATATGGATGGCCAGAAGGTATCGGGGTTTGCCCCAATTTTGATTGCCGTCCTTAGAGGGCATACATTCAATGCCGACCCGTTGTCGATTAGGACCAACGGCACCACCAAGTTTCCTACTTCCACTGTTATATTCAAGGGCTTAGAGTGGTCATTCCCCTCGATTGGTAGGTTCAAATCAGTGAATGAGATGGCATTTAGGGCTAACACTTGCCCTATTATTTCTCCTACTTCATCTAGATTTACGTGAGTGGAGACATGTGCGTCCTTGAGTGGTCCCATCAGGGCTTGGAAGTGGAGGAGGGGCGTGATTAACAAGTCCCAAACAGTAATATGTGTGGGTGTTCTCTTGAGCTGTGTCTCTAGTATGTGCTCTCTGGACATTTTTTCAAAGGGATTCCCTGCGGCCTGTTCTTTCTTCTTCTCTTCTCCTCTAACGACCCCTGATGCTTCCAGCTGTGCAGAAATTCGGCCTGACCGGGTAACAAATTCAACAGCCTCCTCTTGGTTGCACCAGGCATTCATGTCTATCTGTTCATAGCTTAATGGCACTTGATGCGGGTCATAGGCAGGTTTCGGGATAAGGAAAGGAGTGCATGGTAATTCTAGGGAAGATTGGGTTGGGCACGCCTGTTTCTTGGGTCCCATCAGGTTGACTCCAGTAGGGGGCAGAATGGTAGTGGTGGGAATTGGCAGGGCTGAATTTGTGGGTGCATTGGGGGCTTGTACAGGTATTGCCTGGGCTTGGTAAGACTAGTGGTGATTGGGAGCAGGTGATAAGGGGATTGGGTGAGGGGTTGCTTGTTTGGGTGGCGGTGGAGTTGGGTTGGGGCCAAAATAACGAAGGGATGGCGGGAGTGTGACTCGGATGGAGGGATGGGGAGACATCTGAGGAGCGGGGTGATAGGGATATGAAGGGTTTGTATATGGGGTGGCATGGTGGGATGATAACGGATTCATGGATGACGTATGGTAAATTAGGGGTGATGGAGTGGTGCATGGAGCGGGATGATTGGGACATGGCGGGGTAGTGGGTGGAATAGGGGGATATGAAGGGTTTGTGACATGGTGATGATGGGTTTGTGGATGAAATGGGATAAATTGGGGATGTTGGAGTTGTGCATGGAGTGGGGTGATTTGGGGGTGACGGAGGGGTGTATGGGGTAAATTGGGTGGTGGGGTTTGAAGGTGTGTATGGAATGGGGTAACTTGGGGATGGTGGAGTAGTGTACTGGGTGGAGAGATTTGAGGGTGTGTATGGGATAGGATAATACGGGGATGGCGGAGTTGTGTATGGTGTGGGGTGATTTGGGTGTGACGGAGGGGTGTATGGGGTAAATTGGGCATGGGGTGGATATGCGTATGATTGCGGCGGGGCTGGGCCCGTTTGGATTTGATAGGCGGGAGTAGGAGTGGACAAATACTGCCCTAAATCTAAGGGCTCCTCTTGGTATGCCGGTGTGGGGAAATAATCAGCCAGATACAACGGCTCGATCACCCCAACAAATAGTTCATCTTCAATTCGGGGAGTGAAAATTCCTCGATCGATATAATTCGAAGGGTCAAACTCTTCTTCTTCCTCTTCTATCCAATGAATGTTAGGCCTGGGGCCTCCTGGGTGCGGTGGCAGAGGGGCTTGATGGATATTCTGGTTCTGCCCTTGAGGAAGTGGCAGGGGAATGATTTTTCCTGCCTCTATCAGATCTTGGACCGCGTGCTTTAACGGGAAGCACCGGTCCGTAGGGTGACCCGGTCCCTGGTGGAAATTGCAATGCAGATTCGGATCATAGTTCCTCGGTATGGGATGGGGTGGCGGGCGAGGTTGGAGTAAATTGACCAGGCCTTTCTGTAGCAATACCAGCAATAAGACACTCAAGGATTGCTCCAACGGTGTGAACACTCATTCAAAACGTGCTTTCATCTGCTCCTGGGTAAACGGGGCTCTTGGTTTGTTGCTTGGCCTTGGTACTTGCTCGAAACGGGCCGGGGGTGGTTGTGTAACCTGGAGCTGTATCGGGGGGGCATTGGTATTGGCCTGGGGGTAAACAATGTTCTGTACCTCTGTCCCTGGTCTTCTTTCAATTCTTGGTTCGGCAGCTTTTTGAACCCTGGTGGCCCCGTTGGCCACATTCCTTCCTAACCTGCCCTCTCTAATGGCGTCTTCGCAACGATTGGCATTTCAGACCAGATCAGCAAAACTAGATTGCTGCTAATATACTAAAAAATCTGCGATGACTGGGAGGGCTCCTTTGGTTACCAATTCAATTTGCTCATCATCAGGAATCCGGTGAGTTACCTGAGCGGCCAATGCCCTCCACCTTCCCAAGTAAGCACTGAATGTTTCATCATGTCTTTGCTTTAAACGGGCCAAATCTGACTTCCTTGGCTCTATGTCCATGTTATAGACATATTGCTCTTGAAATAAGCGTGTCAGATCTTTCCAATTTTTTATCATGGACGGTTCCAGGGATGTAAACCATCTCAATGTTGGGCCCGTTAAACTCTTCTGAAATACTTTGATGAGGAGTCATTCATCTCCGCCATACTGGCATATATCCCCACAGTAAGATTTTAAGTGGGTGATAGGGTTGCCAGTGCCGTTATACTTATCAAATGATGGCATCTTGAATTTCTGTGGCAGTGGGACATCAGAGAATAGACATAAGTCTGAAAAGTCTGTTGAATGTAGTTCTATTCCTCCCATCTTCATCAGTTGCTTCTGTATTCTGTCTATCTGTTCTTTCAGCTGCTCTGGTTCTTTTGAGGCTGTGGTGGGGACTGCTTCCCCCTGATTTTGTTCGACCCTAGGTGTGATGATGGTGGGCCCTGGAGGGTTGAAGCTGGCAATTCCTCCACTGTTGCGGATCTCATCCTCCTCGTACTGTTGGTCATGGTATTGGTGAGGGGCGAGTTCTGCTATTTGGACTTGGGGGGTGAGGGGTTGGATGACCTGGTGGGGCCATATGGTTTGTAGGGGGTGGGAAGGGATAAACGGATGAGTGTTTTGTGGATAGATGATGTGCTGAGTTGGGTGCACATTCTAGGGGTGATGGGGGTGTGGTTGAGGTGGCGGGATGTTGTGGGTTTGAGGAATGGGATGGATTGGATTTCCCGTTGGAGGCGGGTGGGGGGCATAAGGGGTTTAGTTGAATGAAGGGTACGGGTGGGGGGGTATGGGGTTAGTGGATGGGCCTTGATGACCGTGGGTGGATGGGCCTTGGGTTTGAGGGATTTGGGTTTGATGGGTTTGGAAGGCTTGGATTGATGGGCCTTGGGCTTGGGTGTGGGGTTAGTATGACTCTGGGTCAATGGGCCTTGTTGGGTTTGGGCTAATGGGTCATGAGGGGGTTGGGTTTGGATCTGAGCCTGATGGGCTTGGGTCCATGGGCCTTGGGCTTAGGCTTGATAGGTTTGGGTCCAAAGGCCCTGGGGGGCTTGGACTTGGGCCTAAGTCTGATGGGTTTGGGCTTGGGCCCATGGGTTTTGAGGGTTTCGGGTCTGGATCTGAGCCTGATGGGCTTGGGTCCATGGGCCTTGAGGATTCTGGGCCTGGGACTGTGTCTGACGGGCTTGGGTTTGGGCCCATGGGTTTTGTGGGTCTTGGGCCTGGGTCTGATGGGCTTGGGCTTGGACCCACGGCTCTATAGGTGTTTGGGCTTGGGCCCATGGATTTGTATGGGTTTGGGTTTGGCATTGAGGTGGGGGATTTTGGGAGGTATGGACGATGGGTGGTTGGGCATGGTTAGGAGGGAATGGGGTATGGCGGTTTTGGAAATTTGGTTGTGGGGTTTGAGATGTAGGGTTCTGAGAAGCAGCCCACAGGGCTTACATCGTTCTCATGTCCTCCATTGAGAGCATGGGTTCAGGTGTGAGATTGGGGGGTGATGGCTCACTTAAGGATGGAGGGGGTTGGGAGAAATTAGGCATAACCCGGGTAAATGGGGGGGTATATTGGGATGTGGATGGGCCAAGTGGTGGGAATGGTATGTGGGGTGAGGTGGATGGGATGTGGGATGTAGGGGGCATGGATGATGAGAGGGATGGAACGTGGGAAGTAGGCGGGGGATGGGGCTCCCTATGGGGTCTTTGGAAATATGGGGATGCGGTAAGGGTGTTTGGATGGGAGATGGGGATGTATGGATTGGTTGAGAAATGATGGGTTTCAGTAGGGGATGAAAAGGGGGTATGTTGGGAGAATGTGAGGGAGGGGGATGGGGAGGTGAACACGGGTGCCCCAAAAGGACCCGCGATATCGAACCGGGTTTGGGCGAAGGTGTCGGAGATCAGGTCTTCTCCTACGTGGGAATGGGATGGGGATGACAGTGGGGACGTATCGGCTCTTGACATGATCCGCTACCGAGTGTTGTATCGATGTCGGGATAAGGGCCGAATACCTTCCTTTTACGGGACGAGTTTGAGGTTGTCGTAGTGACGGTCACACCGAAATATTCTTTTTTTTGTTTTTGTTTTCTTTTCTTTGTTTTTTTGTGTTTGTTTTGTTTGTTTTTGTTTGGTTTTTTTTTTTGGAAAATGATTTTTTTTTTGAAGAGAGATTTCTTTTTGGTTTTTTTTTTTGAAGATGATATTTTTTTTAGATGGAGATTAACTCCCCTTTGCTTAGATGAATGATGACCTAGTGCCTAGGGTCAACTCCCGTCTCGAGCGATATATGTACCTTTAGTAGGTCCCACGGCGGGATCCGACACACTGCGGAAGAGGAGAAAGGGAACCCTTTTGTTCTATTGAAGGTGCAGGAATCCACGCAAACGACCCGATCCCCCAGAGCAAATCAATGAGAAGTCGCCTTATTTTGATTGGGCGGGGGCATGTTGGGTGTTAGAGGATGTGGGAGGCTACTGCGGGCACTAATACCGCTAATCGGGGACTTGGGGTGATGGATTGGGCCTCAGGTCGGGTTGTTGTGGCCCAGTATATACTGGGCATATATATTATGCACGCCCAACCAAAAAATGCAGATTTTGGTTGGGTGTATATATTATATACGCCTGGCAAAAACACTTCTGTCAGCTTAGTTTGACAGTGAACAGCAAGCCCAAAAGTGGGTCTTTGAACTGGTTTCTTGGGAGAAATGCTCCCGGGGACTGCTGTGTATGTTATTGGGTCCCTCCTTTCCGTTTCCTAGGGATGCACGGCTGAATTTTGGGTTGTCTACGCTCTCACCAATGCGGGTTTTACGGCTTTATCAGAATTGGCAACCCAACCGATATACCTCCGACGCAAGCGCCTTCTCAGGTACTGGAAGGGGTGATTCTTTTCAGGCTCATCACCACTAGGGCTGCCGCCTTACTGGGAACCGGGTAAATTGTATCTGTGCCTAACCCCCCGAAAAATACCCAAAAATGCAGAAGTAAGTTCAATTATGTCTCCACAATGTTGGTTCACTTTTAATTACAAACTTTTATAGGGGAGTGAAATTAAGTCCAAAATCGGGTCGGGGATGACAAGCCCGGGTCGCCTCAACGGGCCGGCGTTCAAAGGTGAGATATGATGACCGAAATAAAGTGCGCAAGTAGGCCCACCAAATGGCTAAGGCTCGTAAATGACTGAAATTTAAATGACGTGAAAAGTAAATGCGAGCGAGCACGCCAAACCGCTAAGGCGGCTTAAATGACAAGAATAGAAAAAATAGATATTTAAAGGCGCACGTAGGCCCGCCAATCGGCTAAGGCACTTAAAGGACTAAATCGTAGGGGTAAGTAAGTTAGTAAAAACAACAAAAATATATAAAAAAATAGCAGAAAATAAGAAGAAAACAGTAATGGTTAGTAACAAAAAAAAGCAAGGCCAACAAGAGGGGAAGCGCTAGGGTGATATCCCCAGCAGAGTCGCCATCTGCGCGACCGTGGATCCTCTCGAACCCGTCGCGGTGATGCGCTCGCTTTTAAGAAAATGTAGAGTCACCACCCAGAGCTTTTGGTGACCCAGGAAACCTTCAAATCGATATTTTGAGCACCGAAGTGCTAAATATGACTCTGATTTACCAGTCTTTGCCAAAGGCTCTAGGGTAGGGGCTTCGGTTATCGATCGGGAAGGGTTTAGGCACCCGATCAACCCGCACGTAGCGGTCTCTATCTATGGCCAAAAATAATAAAAAAAGGGCGGAGTTTCCCCTTGCCCGAAGGCAATAAGGTCCAATCAAGCTTTAAGCCAAACCGAAATTTCGGCGACGTAACGGCTTGAATCCTTGGACAGAGGAGACACGAAGAAGGTAGAGGAAGAGAGGGGTGAGCCGGAGCTCACGGGCCCTTGTTGCACCGTGAAAGATCTTCGCTTTGGCGTGCTTCCGATGGCTTAAACAGTATCGAAATGGATTCTAACACTAGGATTCGGTAAAATAGGAAGTGTAGGGTGAGGCTAAAGGCTAGACTTTAGCTAAAGGGAGTGATCTAATGGTGGAAATGGACTGAAATAGATGAAATATGCATGCTGGAATTCTGGAAAAATATTGGCATTTTCTCTCACTAGGGTTCTCTCTTAAGCACTCTCTAATCCTTCAACAAAAATTCAACCCTTTGGGAAGAGGGGGGTCTCTCTATTTATAGAGATGGGATGGGTTAGGGGCTTACTTAAGAGCTAATGGATTTAGCAATTAGGTAATCCCCCATCTAAGGTTTTCTAGGTTTTCAAGGTCCTAGGGTTTTGGGAAACTGATTTTAATGACGGATGATGGGGTGAGACCATGGGTGACTTAAGGGTTGCCAATAAGCTCAAAGGGGGTGCAACCAACCTCAAGACACCCACCTTAACTAACAGGATGGTCAAAGGATCAAACTAGATAAAGGAAATTCAAGCAACTGATGACAGTTACTGTAGCTAAGCTGGGCGTATATATTATATACGCCCATTTTAGGAACAGTAAATTTCACCAAAAACAGGGGAGCCCTGGGAAGATGAAGCTTGTGGTGGGTCCCACCTATGCTGGGCGAATATATTATATACGCCCGGCCAAATTTCCCCCAAAAAAGGCAGGCGTATATAATAGACACGCCTGACTAATCTGGGGCCGAATTGGTTGGGCGTATGTAATATACACGCCTGAGTAAAAGTTTTATGATTTTATGTAAAACTTCAATCGGCCATAAAATTTGAACCGTAGCTCCAAATTGGGTGATCTTTGGATTGTTGGAAGGCGGGAGAAGTCCTCTTTCCAATGGTATATGGCTCATCCTTAGTAATGGTCTGTGTGAAATTCTGTAGCTCTCCTCCCATCAACTGCTCAGAAAGGTTCAAGTTTGGTATGGGAAGGGAATCTAGGGTTTAGGGGTGATCTCTAAGGGTTGGGGAATGGTTCTAAAGGGTTGAGGGTGATTCCTAAAGGTCTGGGTGGATTCTTACGGGTTCAGGGGTGTCATCGGAAGCACAGGAGTACATCTCTCCCGAAGTATAGATTGATCGGGCCTTGGGCCGAATTTAGGTGTCTATAGCCCTTCAATCGATAGGTTGCTTCTGGTTTTCGAGAGGATTAGGGACTTATCGTTAGGATTGGTACAATTCTCGATAGGTTGACGTGAATTCTCTCCTTCTGTCCAGGCTTCTTCAATCCTCTCGATAAGTTGTAAACAACATGTCGACTTATTATACAGTCTTCCGTTAAGTGCTCGACAGGTTGCTTCAATCCTCGCAAGAATGAGTGTAGCTTCAGGTAAGTCGTCGACAGGATGGTGCTGACTGCTCATTAGGTTATGGGGAACCTCTCGACAGGTATATGGAACCTCGCGATCTCCCCTGCATCTACAGGTATCCTCTCGACAGGATGCACTATACAACTTGGTAGGATGCACTATACAACTCGACAGGTTCTGTGAACCTCTCAAACTCTTCACTCTTTCACCTTAATACCTCTCGACAACTTATAAACCAATCTTCAGAACCTCTTGACAGATAAGCATGCACTTCTAAAATTTCTCACCAGGTTCTGAGAAGCTCTTAATAGCTTCATATGTAAACACCCAACCTCTCGACAGCTTCAATCTAAGCATCCAAACCTGTTGACAAGTCGAATTAACCTCTCGATAGGTTATATCCTTTGTTTCCATAGCTGGCACACATCCTTCAGGGTGTTGTCCTTTATCTGTTAGCACATAGTAGCCTCTTAGTGGAATCCTCAGGAGATGTAGCTGGTCTTGCTCCCATGTGTGCCCATGTGGACACATGCCATTGCCATGGAGCTCTGAGGCTTTGTGGACTACTTGATTGGCTGGATTTTGGGCTGTATGAGCACATGTTAAGTAGCAGATTACTGCTTTGGCCTTTTTAGATGGATGTCTGCACTAAGACTGCAATTTATTGCTTATCTACAAAATACACTCAAAACACCTTATTAGTCAACTCACAGGTCTATCAAAGGTCAGGTTAGGAGTTGAAAGATGGTATTTTTTACTGCTTAACAGATTCTAGTGAGCTAATTCCAACCAGGGAAACCACTGGTTGGAGGGTGTGCATTGATTATCGAAAGCTCAATTTAAAAACTAGAAAATATCACTTTTCTCTGCCCTTCATAGACCAGATTTTGGATAAGTTGGCAAGCAAACCTTTTTATTACTTTCTTGATGGATATTCTGGGTATAACCAAATCCCTGTGTATCCACAAGACTAAGAGAAAACTACTTTCACATATCCTTTTGGCACCTTTGCTTATAGAAGGATGCCATTTGGATTGTGTAATGCCCCTGCAACTTTCTAAAGGTGTATATTTGTCATCTTCTCTGATATGATTGATCAGTTTTTAGAGATATTCATGGTTGATTTTTCTATCTTTGGGGATAGTTTTTTCCAGTGTCTACATCATCTCAGCCTAGTGCTGCAGATATGTGAAGAAACCAACTTGGTTTTAAGTTGAGAAAAGAGTCATTTTATGTTCAATCAAGGCATTGTCCTTGGGCATGTTGTTTCCCACAGAGGCATAGAGGTAGACAAGGCTAAAATTGATTTAATTTTATATTTACCCCCACATTAAACTGTCAAATAGGTCAGATCTTTTTTGGGGCATGCTGGGTTTTATAGGAGATTCATCAAAGATTTTAGTAAAATTTCAAAACCCCTTTGTCACCTGTTGTGCCATGAGGTTCCTTTTGAATTTAATGATGAATGTCTCACTGCTTTTAAGTTTTCGAAAGGATGTTTGACCTCTGCACCTGTCCTTCAAGCACCTGATTATGCTTTGACATTTGAGCTGATGTATGATGCATCAGATTTATTCTATTAGTGCAGTTTTGGGACAAAGGAAGGGCAAGGTACCTTGTGTGATCGCTTATGCATGCAAGACAATGATTGATGCTCAGTTAAACTACACCACAACTGAGAAGGAATTGTTGGTCGTTGTTTATGCTTTGGAAAAACTCAAGTCTTATGTGTTAGGATCTAGGATTGTGGTGTTCATTGACTACTCAACCCTTAAGTACTTCTTGTCTAAGAAGGATGCTAAGCCAAGATTAATCAGATGGATCCTCCTATTACAAGAGTTTGATCTTGAGATTAAAGATAAAAAAGGGGTTGAAAATGTGGTTACAGACCACCCATCCAGGGTCTTAGTTGCTGAGTTTAATAGGCTGCCTATCCATGACTCAATTCCTGATGAACAGCTGTTTGTTGTCAGCATGAGTTCACCTTGGTTTGCAAACATAGTAAATTACTTGATAGTGGGTAGGATTCCCCCACATTAGAACAAAATAGATAGCGAGTTGTTCTTTTCTCAGATCAGACATTATATGTGGGAGGATCCATACCTTTTCAAGCATTATGTAGACCAAGTTGTGAGAAGGTGTGTATCAGAGAATGAATTTCACAGCATACTAACCATGTGCCATGAACAGACTTGTGGAGGCTACTTTAGTGGAAACAAGACTGCTGCAAAGATATTTCAAAGTGGATTTTATTGGCCCACTATCTTCAAAGATGCATGGCAGCATTGCAAAGCTTGTGAAAGATGCCAAAAAATGGGAAGTATTTCTAAAAGAAATTTCATGCCTTTATAGCCTATACTTATTGAATTATTTGACATTTGGGGGATTGACTTCATGGGTCCTTTCCCTCCTTCTTATGGATACAATTTTATTCTTATGGCTGTGGACTATGTGTCCAAATGGGTTGAAGCCATAGCCACAAGAACCAATGATCACAGAATTATCCTCAATTTCTTGAAGGACAACATTTTCTCTCGATTTTGTACCCCCAAAGCTATTATTAATGATGGGAGAAGCCATTTCTATAGTAGACAGTTTGAAAACCTGCTTAAAAGGTACTCTGTGACACACAGAGTTGCCACCCCATACCACCCACAGACCAGTGGGCAGGTGAAAATTTCTAATAGAGAGATCAAACACATTTTAGAGAAAACTGTGAGAGTAGATAGGAAGGATTGGTACCTAAAGTTGACTAATGCTTTTTAGGCTTATAAAACTGCCTATAAGACCCCCATAGGGATGTCTCCCTTTAGGTTGGTGTATGGGAAGGCATGCCAATTACCAGTAGAGTTAGAACATAAAGCCTATTGGGCTATTAAGTCATTGAATGTTGATCTAACTACTGCTGGTATGCATAGGAGGCTACAGCTATCAAAGCTAAAAGAGCTGAGATTGGAGGCATACTCCAATGCAAGGATCTACAAAGAAAAAGCCAAAGCTTTTTATGATAAGCACTTGCTGAGAAAGGAGTTTGTTGCAGGTAAAAGGTATGGCTTTTCAATCCCAAATTAAAAATTTTCCCAGGCAAGTTGAGATCTAGATGGGAGGGAACTTACATTGTAATGCATGTGTCCCCGTCTGGAGCTGTTGAAATCATGGATCCAAAGGATGGTAGGATCATGAAAGTTAATGCTCAAACTCTTTGTTGAAAATATAGTAGAGCATGTGGTGACCATTCACCTTCAAGAACCTCCAAAGAGTGACTGATTTTCAATATTGTATATTATGTATCATAACTGTCAATTTCTGATGTTTTCAAATCTGTCTGGCATTGTATATATGTTGCCAATTTTACTTAATTTTTTTCATTTAGAATAAAGAGTCAACTATGATAATGGTAGGAAGGTCCTCAATACATGAGAAATAGATGGGAACAGAGGAGGAGTGATGAGTTTGGTGTGAATGGAGACTGTGAACTGCTAAAAAATAATTTTAGATTGAAAAATAGACCCGTTGAGAGGCGTGAGAGTATATTCGACAGGTACTGGAGGTTCCCATTGTGATTTTTGACAGGTACTAAGACCTATCGAGAGGTTTGAGTTGATTTTCTACAAGTACTGGCGGTGTACATGTGAATTTCAATAGGATCTGAGTACCTGTCAAGAAGTTGAGAGAGGAAGTCAATAGGTACTGAAGGTGTTGGCTGTAATTTTGACAAGTTCTGATACCGGTCGAGAGGATAATTGCTGAGAATGTTAAACCTATCGAGAGGTTGGATGAACCTCTCAACTTGTAAAATTTGAAGCCTATGTACCTGTCGATAGGTTGTCTGAACCTATCGATTTGATTTTTTCTGAAGCTTTTTATCTATCGAGAGGTTTGGTAAACTTCTCGAAACCATCAGCCTCACAAACCTGTAAATCCAAATGTTTTTAACTGATCGATAGGTTGATTCAACCTATCGAGTTCGTCTCCAATCCTGTTGAAATAGCTTTTTACTTGTTTTAAACCTATCGACATGTTATTTTATCCATTCAACACCTTGCGCTCAGAGCCTGGATCCTCCTCTACTCGATTTTCCACTTTCTTCTTTCTCCTCTACCTCACTGGTTCCAACTCCAATCACCTTGCCATTGTTCCAATTGCATTCATTTTATAAGGGCAACATTTTGCACCTAGTATGTGCCAGTTTGGTTCCATGCACAACAAGTTCAGAGAAACCCTAGGTTCTATGGGTAAGTTCTTCAACCTCCACTCTGTGATTTCCAGTATTGTACTTCCATATTTCTGTGTGTGGTTAATTTGATTGAGAAAGAAAGATTGTTGTGGGTTGTTGAGAGTTGATTGTGTGAATTGTGTGACCCATGGCAGATCGCAAGGATACCCTAGCTAATCTTTTCAAACCCCCTTTCAAATCTGTCACAAAATCCACCAGGACATCTAGTATACTAGCCACATAGCCCAAAGATGACCCACCTGCTAAGAGGAAGCTCATTATGGAAAAACCTAAGAAAGCAAAAATCACTGAAGAGATTGCTGAGGATGTCCCTGTGCTTGAACCTAACCCTGAGGTTGAAACTGAGATACCTGAGAACCTGACAACTCCCAATGAATTTGTGAATGCCTTAGATTTAATTCCTGAGACAATTTTTGACCTACCTTATTTTTCTAAGGTAGAGGAGTATAAGGAGACCTTGGACTACTTGGGGTAGGCATCCCTAACACCTTTGTTGACCCCATTACAAGAGAAGGTCTACCCTAGACTAGTCAAATTGTGGTATCAAAAAATCAGAAAAAATATGAAGCTAGGGTCAATTGATCCTACCCTTGTAGCATTGATTGATAATTGGGAGTTGGTTGTGAACTACAATGATATTGGGTTGGCATTAGGGGTCCCATCCATTTTTTATTTAGCTTATGGCCTAGGAGCACCTGATATTGTGTCCTTCCGAGCAATGGCTAGACATCTGACTCAAGGTAATGTGGGATCTGGGGAGTCATTGATGAGTAGAGATCTAAGCCCAGTTTGCTTTTCATAGATTCTCTTAGGAATATCTATGTCAGTGGACATCAGTAGGAGAGAAGAACTCCAATAGTGGATGCCCTTTACTTTTTCTCCATGGGTCAGTTCTTTAATGCCTCTCAACTAATATTTGAGGCCATGGTAGATGTGAATGACAAGATAAAAAGATGAAAAATGTTGTCAGGGTTACCCTATAGCAGACTTATCACTGCTTTGCTAAGAAAAGGGAAATATGTGAAACAAAAGGATGAGTCAGTGGATAAATTGAGTCCAAAAGTGTTTCAGAGAAGGGCTTGGTCTACTAGCATGACCTTGATAGGGAAGAGCAAGAAGAAGCCAGGGGAGAGTCCTGAAAAGGAAGCACCTCAGGTGACCAGCTCAACAACTACACCTGTGATACTGTTGGGTTAGCCTTTAGGTGTTGATTATTGTATGGTGAAAATAAATTAAAATTAAAGTAAAATAAAAGAAGGGATTCAGCACAACTAAATTAATCCTAGACTTGCAAGATACAGGGCCCATTGTAGCAAGTTTTGATAAGTAAGAGTTTGTCCCACAGAGAAATTGATCTAAAACCCAAAATGGGCTATAATAGTAGGCCTCCAAATCTGGCTACAGATCTAATGATCCTAAAGAAAGGGAGTTGGGTGTCATGACTATACTAAATTAATCCTAACAAAAGAGAAATAAAATATAGCCCTATCCCAAAAAAAGGGTTAAGAAGAAGATGGTGATGGTGTGTACCAATATAAAATATAAAAAATGATGAGAAATAAGCAGGTTAAGTTTAGAGTTAAACCAGTAATGTAACTCAGATTTAGTCTGTCTCTGCAGTGCTCCTTACTGAGACACTATCAAAAGCCTCAACAAGGTAGAAATATCCAACTTAACCCATGCCATTTGGAGTGCTCTTAAGGCTATAGGCTGTCCACTCAAATGGCCACAGCCTATCCTATAGAGTCTATCAAATCCCATTGATCAAGCAAGAAATTGCTAATTTAGTCCAGAGGAGTGGACTGATCATTTTCCCAGCCACTAGACCAGATCAGGCCATGAATACTATTGCAGCACAATGTAATGTCAGTGCTACAAGATCCCCAAATCTACACATAGATTTGGCTGACATCCATAGGTATTCCAACCCATAAAATCCTAAGTGCTTTGCCAAGGCCAACTGCTCACTGTACCCATAAAAAGGACCATATAACAGGTTGAATAAGGCTCTAGATTCAGCTGGTCATTGCTACAAAAGGCCTGTAATAACTCAGCCTCAAGATGCAACTACTACAGAGAAATCACATCTAACATCTGATATCAATTAGGTAAAATAGTGGGGAGTCAGTTCCTGTACAAACCTCCTCACAAGGCTTTAGAAGCTCATGTGTAGGGGAGAATAATCCTTCTCAAACATGTGGCTGGACACCACCTTAGGGCTATACTCTATCCACTCAAATGGTCACAGGGTATCCCATTGGTTAGTCCATACCACAGAGGTCTGAGAAAGAACTTGTAAACTGTTGCAACCATCATGGTCCACAGGCCTCCGAGCTCCTCAGATCTCACTACAGATCTAGCATTGCTTTCCATGAGGCTATCAAACCAAGGAAAATCAGATGGTAAATAATAGATCTACTAAAAATTAAATGGGCTCGTCCCAAATACATGGATCCTATAGACATTAAAGGGAACCATAAGATCTTTAGATTCAATTAGTCATTAAAACAATAATCTATTAATAAAAGCAAACCTTACAATGAATTACCTCCAGGTTGTAGCCTGTAGACAACTGCTCATGAAAAATCCCAATGTATACAAGACCTATTACAAAACTGAAAGAAAACTAAGCCTAGCTACTTATAAGAGGATTAGCCAGCAAATGTTGGGCTAAGAGAGAAGAAAAATGAGAAAAAGAGATGATCAAATCCTACTCCTAACCCTAGCCTGCTGGAGCTCTCAGCTGATAGAGGATGAAGAAAGGATTGATGATTAAAACTAAACTCTAAGTGTAGCTTATATACTTTGTCCATATGGCCTTGGCTCTAAAGAGATTAACCCTAATTTTTCTAGCAGACATGTCACTGTTACGACCCTTAAATGCCATGAGATGTGTGCCTCGGGAAGTGTGCCCTAGCCTTGGGAAATTCCTAAAAGGTCCTTATGTTAAAATTGAGAAGTGGGGAGCCAGTGCTTCACGAGGCTGGCATATGCATTAATTCATTTGCGCAGTTGCAAAGCCTTCGCGGAGTAGCCTTTTGCTAGTGGGAAGTGCTCACTCACGCAGTAAATCTTCAATTAATTGTACAGTTCCTTTACACTATAAGGCTATCGTGGAGATGATCTAGAGCTCCTAGATTTCTCACACAGTATAGCTTCAGAAGCTCTCTCTCACTGAATACTCGAGCAGGTATGCTCCTGCGCTCACGTAGTAATTGATATGGCTTCAGAGTGTGCGAGATCTGCATGAGGAGAATTCCGAGTGTCTCTCTTTCTTCTAGGGCTATGCAAGAACTCCGCGAGGTAACATTTTGTTCAGTATACATATGGACTCGCTATGTTCTGCGCGCGGCTGCTTTAAGGCTTGATCTCTGTGAGAACTTTGCGATGGCAAATTCTGAGAAATTTAAATCGTGAGATCTTCACGATGTTTTTATAGCTCTCCTCTTGACTGCGCACCCCATCTGTGTGGAGGCATCTTCCACTGCATCCTTAGCTTCGCGAGGAATCTCCTCAACTCTGCGAGATATGTCTTTTGAAACTCTGATTCATTACACTTGATGCTATTGTAGTTTTCTCCATTCTCAACTAACTTCATCCATCTGCTAGACTTTGGTCATTGATGACCAGCAAGTGAGTCACTATGGTGAGCACTACCAAGGTGTTTCATTAAGCTTTGGCTCAACTGTCATCTTTGCATGTATTCTCTCTCTTCTTTAGACCAAAAACTAGGGATTTTGTATTAAGTTGTCTAGATTATTGCTAACTATAAGACACACTTAACAAATGATTTTTAATCTGCTTCAAGGTCCATCAAAGGCTAGGTTAAGAGGTGAAAAGTTATATTTTACAGTGTATAACACACCCCCAAACCTATTCTTTGCTAGTCCCTGAGCAAAGGAAAATTTAAAATAACTACTCTAAGAATTTAAATGCCACTTTCGTAGGGAGCACGGATACATTTACCATATGTACCAAGCCTTTTATACCCCTAGGCGATCCCTAGTGGAGGAGTGAAGTCTCCTGAGGGTTTTCAATGAAGATACCCAAAAACTTCTCAATAAAGCAGTTAACAAAAGTGTAAAATTATCAAGTTAGCTGTCAAGAAAGAGAGCATCAGTTCACCTTTGATTCAACAAAAATATGGGGAATTTGAACATATGATATGCACAGACATTCAATCACTACAACTTCTACATAGATGCACATCATTTCCAATTAGCTCACAGCAGGGGAAAACATCACATGTAGGTCAGTACTAAGCTCATCATTAATTCAAAAATTAGGTTATAAGCCATGCCCAATACATTCAACAATAGGCCCAATGCTCACCAGGGCATACTCTCACAAAGAACTTTGAGAGTTTTCATTTTCTCTCAAGCTCAAGAGCAGTTACAGGCCCCAAATGGGTCAGTAAGCATGAGCATAGGCGAAGCACTTAAGTTCTGGCATCATTGCTAATCCTCACCATAAATTGGACAACTCTTTGTCTCTGCATGACAGCTCATTCAACTTTGGATCTCAGGGTCTTTTGACTGGGTTGTAATGTGGCTTATGGGATAGGTTATAAAGAATGTAAGGTTGAAAAGGGATTCAAAATTGAAAAGTCAATAGGTGAAGGAGGTGATTCATGACTTCACCTTCTTTAATTCAGCACCTTTCATTTTCTTTCAAATTCTTCAGACTTGAAGTGGCCAGCTTCTCCTCTTATTTGTGATTTTTCAATGAACTTTTCCTCTTGACTCCTCTCTTATTCCTCTTCATTATTATTTTTTTCTTTTAGATGCATTTTTCTTTTTATTTTTATTTTTCTGACTTGCCACCTCTCTCCTCAGCTGCTACACTACTAAGCTTTTGGTCTCTTTTCTCCATTCACCCAATATTGACCTTATCTTATCCATCTTCAGCTCCTTCTCCTCTACCTTCTTAGTTCTCAGAGTGAGGGAAGGTTTGAATTAGGTCCATAGGTTCAGGTACAAGTACTCACGTGTGTTTTGAAGAGAAATTGAAATTAAGGCTCAAAGGGTGTGTGTACAAGGGCAGTTGATTAGGGTTTGTCTGTTTGAGCTCAAACTGTCCAAGAGAAGGCCTTGATCCTTTCCTAAGTATCATGAGTGCTGTCAGTTATTTTAACTTGGAGGTGCCTAACTTCTAGTGAGGGTATTGACTCAGCCAGTCCTTAGAGCTAAAAAAATTGCCTCAGTCATTCCTCAAAGGAAGAGAAAAAAATAAATTTGTAGGCCAAAATCTCACTAGTTATGGTCTTCCATTAAACTGTTGGGCATGTCCTTACCTTATTCTTTCTTTAATGATTCACTAAGTACTGATATAAGTGAGTTTTCTTGGTGTTCATATCATGGAAATGCTAAAATTTAAAAACTTGTAATGCTTAAAGGTTTGCAAAATTTTTAAATTTCTCAATTTTTTATGATTCTTAAGTAAATAGGGCTCCATTTCTATCTTACTCACTTGATTCTGCTGCACTTAGGTTAACTACTTCATTGGCAGATCCTGCCACACCCCCAAACCTATGAGGAGCTGATTCAAAGGTAGATGTGGATGTGCAGCAGGTTTAAAATATAGAAATTGAAAGAAAAGAAACTATAGGAGAGAAAAACACATAACAAAAATACATAAACAAACACACAGAAATAAAGAAAGACAGATTGGAAACTAAACAAAACAGAATAAAGAGTAATTTCATTATAACATCTAAAGTATGTACAATGTAGGGGAAAGTAAACTACAAAAATCACACATTACTGCCTAACTAAATACATGTGCACAAATTTAATCATCGGAGTCCTTGGCCTTAGCAGGTGGTTCCTAGATTTTTTTTTCCTTTACTTGTTTCAAAGTGGCAGCCTTAGATAGTGGTCTTTTTGAAGTAGATTTTCTAGGCTTGGCTGTGCTTTTTCTTGTTGGAGTGGGGGAAGGTTTTGGGGTAGGTTCCTTGATTTTGAGTCCAGGCTTGACTAGGCTAGGATCCTTTGCATCTGGATCTGTTTGCTGGAGAGGTACATCTGAGTTTAGTTCTTTAAAAAGAGCTTCTACCAACTCTCAATCAGTTTGTGCATTTGCGGTCTTATCTAAAGCTGCAATAGTCACTCCATAATCATAAACTCTCTCCTCAGTCAGTCTCAGTCTCTTTTTCAATTCCTTGATCACATCGTCCTTACTCTCAACTCTTTTCTTTTCTTCGTTGTATTGGACCAGAATCTCTCTCTATCCTTGTTTGATTTCTTTTTTCTCAATCTTATGAGCAAGCATCAGCAGTTTAATTTTATCAAGGAGGGGCTGCCGAACTGTAGCTTTCAAGTCAGCCATGCCTTGAACTACATCCCTCTTTATGTAGGCATTGGCTTCCATGGCTCTAAGGAGGGTGGAGTAAGGGGGCATGGGAGTAGTAAAGATAGGATATATGGGTAGATCAGCAATGGATGAAGGGCCAGCCTGTAATGGAAGGGAATGGATGAGGACAGAAGTGGGGTGGAGGGCAGAGGGTGAGGGACATGAAGGGTAGGCTCCGGTATAGGTAGTTGAGGGTCAGGGTCAGTTTGGGTGGAGGCATCTCTGAAGGTAATGGGAGAAGTTTCTAGGAGAGGTACAATGGGTGTGAGAGCAGGTGGGGGAGTATGGATTGATGTAAAGTGGGGTGACTGTTGAGAAGGTTGGGTTAGATTAGTTAGAGTTGCTTAGATGGAATGTCAAATGGTTGGGATGGAGGTACGGTTTGGTAGGGTGGAGTGAAGTGAATGAAGATTGGCCTCAATTATAGCTTGGGTTTGGGTATTGGCTAACATTTGAGAATGTAGGGAGAGTAGGAGGTGCAGGATTTGGGGTAAGAGGTCAGGTATGGTAGTGGGTGTGGGTTGGATAGGGGGAATTGGTTGAAAGGGGGAAGTGGGTATATGAGTAAAGGTAGTGGCCTATAGTGGTGTCTGCTGTGGAGGGGTGAAGTGTGAAGGGCGAGGTGAGTCTGGGAGAGGGGTATACTCTAGGTTGATGTCTCCTAGGATAGTGGACATCATAGTGGAAAGTTTCTCTCCTGAAAATGGCTCACAGTCATGGGATAAGGGAGTGGATTGGTCTACAGGCTCACCAGTGATAGGTATAAAGGGTGGGAAATAAAGTGGGGTTTCAAAGCTATGGGTTTCAGGTTCATAGGGTGTGGGTATGGGGTCTGGAATGGCTGTGATTTCAGGGATTGGAATTGTTTGGGAGATATAGGTAAGGGTGTAGAAATGGGTAGGGTGTCAGTGGCTATGGTGGTTGGTGATATAGGGTCAGGTAAGGGAGGTGTTAAGGGGGTTGGAGCTGGCATGGAGGTAGAGGGAATGGTTGGAGAGGTGATGGTTGCTTCTCTCAGTAACTCCTTCCTCTTCTTTTTCTTCTTCTCCATCATGGTGCCACTAATTCCTCACTATTTCTTTCCACTCTTTTGGGGTCCACAGCCTCCTCCTCCCTTTAAAAGGGGTATTTCCCCACTTTAGCAATGCAGTCATCAATCTACAGTAGGAAAGGGTATGAGATTTCTTCATTATTTTCTCCTTCTCACATAAATCTTTAATCCCCTCAAAAACTAACTTGGCTGCATTCAAATAGTGGTTTCTGTGAAATGAGAAGAGGGCATCAACTACGGGGTACCTCCTCTCCTACTCATGCCCAGAGTAATACACATTTTTCCTCAACACTGCATCCATGAGCCTGAGGTTGGGGTGTAGATCTCACTTCCTAATTGAGTCCCCTGAGGCAGTGATCCCTCCAGTTAACTCCCTTGCTATCTCAGTAATGATGGCAGTCAAAGGAAGACCCAAGCCACTCTCAAGGCTATACCTGGCTGGTATCCCTAGTATTTTTGTAATGTCTGCCTAGTTGAACAACATCACGAAATCATCAATTAATACCAGCAGTGTTGGGTTCCCATCATCACCAGTTTTCAACCTCATATTCTGATAAAATAATCTTACTAATCTTAGGAAAACCAGCTGCATTGAGGGCATCAATTGTGGTAGAAAAGATGCCTTGAGCAGATATTTAATTGAGGCAGAGGTCTCTAGTAGTTCCTCAAAATAGACTTTATCAAAAATGGTTTCAGCCTCCAGCTGGATTGCTTGCCCAAAGTCAGAAGGGAACCTGAGGTAGTCAGTATTCATTTCCTCCTCAACCTTAGGGACCATTGGTTTGCCCTTTTTTTGTTTCTTCTTTGATTTTTTAGGGCTCTTAAAAGGTGGGTGTTCTCTTGCCCTCTTCTTTAGGGCTGGTTTCTTCTCTTTTGGGATTGTTGGCTCAACAACAGGTGAGGGCACCTCAGAGGTCTCCAATGTGGAGGACTCTGCAATCCTTATGTATTTTCTAGTGGTCACAGGATTGCCACTGACAGACTGGTTCAAGATTGCAGCTAATGTATCTATGAATTTTGAACTCGTGGCCATAGGCGTTCAGATCGTCAATATTAGGGCTCACCAATCTTAGAAAATGCAGATCACACTGAGTAAGCACAGAAGCTCCAAACTTATGCCCTTCTTCTCTCTAATAAATAAATCAATCACAACACAGTGAGAGGAAAATGCCTGAGGTGGTGTGGATTAAAAAGTAGAGAAGAAAGAAGAGAAAGGGGATGTCAGTTTTGGCACTGGGAAACTAGGGCAGGCAGAGGAAATGAAGAAAATGAGGGGCTTCGCTGAGTATATAGAGCAAATCCCACGGTTTGCAGAGTTGGCAACAGGTTCGTGCGGAGTAGAATTTTCGCGCAGTTGGCATTCAATTCTGCGAGACGTTCTATCGCGCAAAAGAAAAATTGCCTCATATTGAAATTCGCGAAGCTGAATCAGTGGCTTTGGTGCGTGAGAGCTATTACCTTTTACAATTATTACTTCGCATAGCAGTCACGCACAACACCATATATGGCACACTTTACGCTCAAATTAGGCTCGCAGAGTAGAAAGTATCTCTGCGAGGTACTTTTACAGCCATTTCTCAGGTGTTTTAGTGCGCAAGCAAGCTAAGAGATGGCTTGCATAGCAGATTTAAGTCTTTTAGATCTACACGACAATATTTCTTCACAACCTTTACTCTATTAGCTCAGTGCAGCACATTGGTTAGTGCATCCATGCTATTGTCCACCCAACCACTGTGCATGAGCAGCAACCCTCAGACAGATACTTCATTTCAACCATAAAAAATATATGCCCATTTTCAATCATTAGATCATCAATATTGCAGAATCTTAAAAATAATTTTTCAGCTCAACTTCATGCAAATTATGATAAGGGCACCTCAACCATTCATCAACAAACACATACAGCAAATTCAGATGACAAATATGCACATGTATTCAATCACAAAATACAAACACAAACAAAGCAACATAAGCACTCAAACATCACACTAAAAACACAAATGACAGATTTCTACAGAATACAAATCAAAATAGAATTTTTATACATATGGTACACTTATTGCCAATATTTTGATCACTGGACACTAGCTTCCTCTTGAGTAGATGATGCATCACTAATCATAAACTGACCTTTTGGATTTGTCAGGGGCTGATTAGGCAATTTTCCTTCCTCCTTCCTACTCAGAGCATTATAAATCTGGCCCAGCTGGTCCTCAATCTTCTTGATGCTCTGTCCATGAGAATTGACAGTCTGCACCAAGTTCCCCATGTTTTGTATTGAAGCTAGCATATGCTCTTCAAATGAAGAAGATCTGGATTGTTGTGGGGGCAAGGCCAATTTGTTGGACTGCGGGGCAGGTAATAAAAACTTTTGCCTTGGTGGGTAACCTTGATTAAACTGGTGTTGGGGTCTGTAAGGAGCTACCATTTGTTGCTGCTGGGGTTGAGTATGAATCTTGTCTCCACCTCAGATTTAGATGGTTCCTCCAAGAATGCCCAACAGACTGTTGTCCAAAAGTTTGAGCAGCATTGGCATGCTCCATAACAAAATCTAAAAACTGGTTGGCAGATGGGCAATCATGAATAGAATGTGTGCGAGATTGGCATATCAGACATGCTTCCTCCACCTGTGCAACCATTCAGGGCTGCATCACATTCATTAGTTTGTCAAATTTCAAGCTCAGGTTGTCAACCTTCCTCTCCAGATCACCTTGCACCTTCACTTCATATATTCTACCTCTAGGGGTGGCCTCTTTCACCACCTTAGCTGGGGTCTAGCTATCATTGCATGACAGAGACTCCTGCTACATGGAATTCTCCCCTATTATGTCAAATAGCTCCCAAGCTTCCTCAGTTGTCTTGTGAAGGTAGCTACCACCACAAGAAGCATCCACCATATCCCTGCTTTTAGAATTAATTCCTTGGTAGAATACTTGCACTAGTTGCCACATTGGAATTTGGTAGTGGGGGCATTGTTTTAACATTTCCTGGAATCTTTCTCAAGCTTCATAAAAATCCTTAATTGAGGACTGAGTGAATGATAAAATATTTATCCTCATCTGGCTAGTTTTGTTCATGGGAAAGAATTTGGCCAGGAATTTGGTTTGAAGGTCACTCCATGACTGTATGTTGTTGGCTGGGAGCTTTGATAGCCATGTGGTGGCTTTGACCTTTAGTGAGAAAGCAAAAAGCCTCAATTTAGTGGCCTCGGGTCCCAAGCCAACAATACTGAAGGTAGTGTAAAGTGCTAAAAATTGGTCTATATGCTTGTAAGGATCTGCTTTACTAAGCCCATAAATTGAAGGCAGCATATTTATGGTGGAGGATTTAATCTCCTAATTCCCTTCAACAAAGGGGAATTGAATGCAGAAGGGAGAGGTGTACTCCCCAGGTGCATTGTACTCCTTTAATGTTCTCTGCCTTTTAGCCATGATAGTTGGTTCAGTTTCAACAGCAGGCCTTGTGGGGTGTGTCTAGGTCTAAGGATCCTTTCAACCTCTAGATTTGGAGGTTCTAGCTCAGGGTTTAAAGACCTTCTACTATGCATATACTCACACCCACAGTAAGTACAGAAAATGCTCACAAGCACACACAGAATATTTCACACAAAAATTAACAACTACATAGATTTATACTAAACAAATAATAGGTAATTAAACATAAATGGACTGAGATTTAGGGGAAAGGAAGTGCAAACAGGGCTAGCTTCACTCCAATTGCAGCTCTAGCTTTTCCCTTCTTCTGCTGTCCATTTCTGTAAAATTCCAAAAAGAAGTAGTTGTACTTTTATTCTAGTTTAGGCACAACTACAAAGAATTTGGAAATCTAAATTATAGTACAACTCAGGTCTACTAAAAAGATCAATATCACAGGCAACAGTGCGAAAAACTTGTTGGGTTGGCCTTTAGGTGCTGATTATTGTATGGTGAAAACAAATTAAAATCAAAGTAAAATAAAAGAATGAATTCAGCACAACTAAAGTAATCCTAGACCTGTAAAATACAGGGCCCATTGTAGTAAGTTTTGATAAGAGTTTGTCCCACAGAGAAATTGATCTAGAACCCAAAATGGGCTATAATAGTAGGCCTCCAGATCTGGCTATAGATCTGGCAATCCTAAAGAAAGCGAGTTGGGTGTCATGACTACACTAAATTAACCCTAATAAAAGAGAAATAAAATGTAGCCCTATCCCAAAGAAAGGGTTAAGGAGAAGATGGTGATGGTGTGTGCTAAAATAAAATATAAAAAATGGTGAGAAGTAACAAGTTAAGTTTAGAGCTAAAGCAGTAATGTAACTCAGATTTAGTCTGTCTCTGCAGTGCTCCTTGCTGAGACGCTATCAAAAGTATCAATAAGGTAGAAATATCTAACTTAACTCATACCATTTGGGGTTCTCTTAAGGCTATAGGCTGTCCACTCAAATGGCTATAGTCTATCCTATAGAGTCTGTCAAATCCCATTGATCAAGCAAGAAATTGCTAATCTAATTCAGAGGAGTAGACTGATCATTTCCCCAGCTACTGGACCAGATCAGGCCATGAATACTATTGCAGCACTATGTAATGCCAGTGCTACAAGCTCCCCAGATCTGTGCACAGATCTAGCTAACATCAATAGTAATTCCAACCCATAAATTCCTAAGTGCTTTGCCAAGGCCAATGACTCATTGTGCTCACAAAAAGGACCATATAACAGATTGAATAAGGCCCTAGATTCAGGTGGTCATTGCTATAAAAGGCCTGCAATGACTCAGCCTCAAGCTGCAACTACTACAGAGAAATCAGATCTAACATCTGATATCGGTTAGGTAAAACAGAGGGGAGCCAGTTCCTGTACAAACCTCCTCACAAGGCTCTGGAAGCTTATGTGCAGGGGAGAAGAATCGTTCTCAAACATGTAGCAGGACACCACCTTAGGGCTATACTTTGTCCACTCAAATGGTCACAGGGTATCCCATTGGTCTGTCCTTACCACAGAGGTCTGAGACAGAACATGTAGACTGATGCAACCACCATGGTCCACAGGCCTCCGAGCTCCTCAGATCTCACTACAGATCCAGCATTGCTTTCCATGGGGCTATCAAACCAAGGGAAATCAAATGGTAAACAATAGATCTACTGGAAACTAAATGGGTTCATCCCAAATACATGTATCCTATAGACATCTCAGCATTGCTTTCCATGGGGCTATCAAACCATAAGATCTTTAGATTCAATTAGTCATTAAAACAGTAATCTATTAATAAAAGCAAACCTTACAATGAACTGCCTCTAGGCTGCAGCCTGTACACAACTGCTCATCAAAAATCCCAATGTATACAAAACCTATTATAAAACTAAAATAAAACTAAGCCTAGCTACTTACAAGAGGATTAGCCAGCAAATGTTGGGCTAAGAGAGAAGAAAAATGAGAAAAAGAGATGATCAAACCCTAACCCAAACCCTAGCCTGCTGGAGCTCTCAGTGGATAGAGGATGAAGGAAGGAATGACGATTAAAACTAAACTCTAAGTGTAGCTTATATACTCTGTCCATACGGCCTTGGCTCTGAAGAGATTAACCCTAATTTTTCTAGCATACGTGGCACTGTTATGACCCTTAAATGCCTTGAGATATGTGCCTCGTGAATCATGCCTCGAGAAGTGTGCCCTAGCCTTGGGAAATTCTCAAAAGGTCGTTATGTTAAAACTGAGATGTGGTGAGCCCGTTCTTTGCGAGGCTGGCATATGCATTAATTCATTCATGTAGTTACAGAGCCTTTGCGGAGTAGCCTTTGGCTGGTGGAAAGTGCTCACTCGCATAATAAATCTTTAGTTAATCGTGCAGTTCCTTTGTGCTGTAAGGCTATAGTGGAGATGATCTGGAGTGCTTGGATTTCTCACATAGTATAGCTTCAGAAGCTCTCTCTCGCTGAATACTCAAGCAAGTATGCTCTTGCGCTCGCGTAGTAATTGGTATGGCTTCAGAGTGTGCGAGATCTGCATGAGGAGAATTACGGGTGTCTCTCTCTCTCTTCCAGGGCTATGCAAGAACTCTACGACGTAACATTTTATTCAGTATGCATATGGACTCTCTATGTTCTGCGCACGATTGCTTTAAGGCTTGATCTCCGCGAGAACTTCGCGATGGTAAATTCTGAGGATTTTAAACTGCGAGATCTTCGTGATGTCTTTACAGCTCTCCTCTTGACTATGCACCCCATTTGCGTAGGGGCATCTTCCACTGCATCCTTAGCTTCACGAGGAAGCTCCTCAACTCTACGAGATCTGTCTTTTGATACTCTTATACATTGCACTTACTATTGTTGCAATTTTCTCCATTCTCAGCTAACTTCATCAATCTACTAGACTTTGGTCAATGATGACCAGCAACTGAGTCACCATGGTAGGCACTACCAGGGTGTTCCATTATGCTTTGGCTCAGCTGTCATCTTTTCATGTATTCTCTCTCTTCTTTGGACCAAAAAGCAGGGATTTTGTATTAAGTTGCACAAATTATTGTTAACTACAAAACACACTTAACAAATGATTATTAGTCTGCTTCAAGGTCCATCAAAGGCTTAGTTAAGAGGTGAAAAGTGGTACTTTTCAGTGAATAACAGATACCCACAGCCCCATTAGCCAGCACCGTGGCTTTGCCTATCCCCGCTGGTAGTAGTTCGGTCATCCCTACTCCACCTGTGACATCTGCATCCATGTCAGTCCCTGCTACTGCTGCGACCTTGCCCATTGTTAGCCCTACTGTTGTCATTTCAGCTAGCATCCCCATTCCATCACCCTCCATACCATCCATTTCAGTTCCCATACCTCCCAGCAGCTCAGCCATCCCTTCCACCATCACCACAATCACACCTTTATTAGATCCTCCTACCACAGATCTAATTTCTACTTTACTTTCACTTCCTATCACAACCACCAACCAAAGAAAATCAAGGCAAGCCCCAACTCTTCCAACTAGCCCATCCATCCCATCTCTAGAACCAGGCCTCAAAAACCATCTGCTAAAAGGACTAAGGAGGGTGCTGCCAGCACTGAGAAACTGAAGAGGAAGGAGAATCTCAAGGAGTATGAAAAAATTGCTCAGCATCAAGGATGAGAGCCAATGACCATATCAAGCTCTAACTCAGATTCTAACTAGGTGTAGATTCTATTTAGGATTTGGTTGTAGTTAGTTTGTATTTTGCATGTTGCTGTATATACTTTGTGACCAATATAAAATATGTTGTTTCTCTTATGCTTTGTAATTACTTGCTGTCAATAAAATTTCTGTTTTGTCAATTGTGTTGTTACTTTCCTTTGTGCTTCAATTTGTTCTAAGATGTTTTCTATTGCTGAAATTTATTACTTTCCTTGTGCCTACCCTGCTGTTTCCTTTTGTTCCAAAACAGTGAGGACACTATTCCTCATAAGTTTGGGGGTATAGCAGGGTAATTTTGAAAAAAAATTATATCGGATAATTAAGCCAAGTGCAATGGTATGAATGAGATCAAAAAAAATTTAGTAGAATTTTAAACTGAGCAATTTTGAAAAAGGAAGATTTAAAAATGTATGGTAGACTGTTTAATTTTTGGATCTTTTTGAAAATTCATCATTTTCATGAAAGACATCATCAAGGAAGTTTTGTCATAATTAGTAGGTAGTGAACCATTAAGAAGAGAAAAAGTAAGAACATGTCTTGAGAGTCTTAAGGAAGACCATACCCAGTGAGAGTTGGGCCTGTGAAAATTTCTTTTGAACAGTGTTTTGGCAAAATCTTTCTGCTCTAAGGACTGTTCGAACCTGCTTTCTTTCACTAGAAGTTATGCACTCCAAGTTGAGACAAATTGACAGAACTCATGACATCAAAGACATGATGTAAGGCTATCTTTTGGATAGTTTGAGCTAGAATTCCCTACCCTATGAACTGCCTTTCTATACACTAGTGGAGCCTAAAAATTTTCAGTTTTCTTTGACAAAAACCAAAATATTTTTTTACCTAAACCTCTTGACCTGCTTCAGTTCACCCTCAATCTGATAATTCAGGAAGTAAGGGGAGAAGTGAGGTTAGAGGTGCAAGGTTTGATATTTGGTGTAAGGAAAACGGAGAAAAATCTAAAAAAAAAATTGTGTTCAGTTGTGGAGATGTGGCATTCCAGCCCATAAAAAAGAAGAGAAAAATACAAAAGAAAAGAATACAAAAGAAAAAAAAAGATAAGAAAATAGAAAAGCAAAATAAAAATGAGAAAGAGAAAATCACTTCATTTGAAAATTGGAAGAAGATGAGAAGATGGCCACTCAAATCTGAAAATTCAAAGAAGATGAAGATTGTGCTGAGATGAAGAAGGTGTGTGCACCACCTCCTTCCCTTTATTTATTTCTCAATCTTGAATCCCTCTTTATCCCTTTTTCCTTATAAACCTCACCCATAAGCCACATTACAACCCAATAAAAAGACTTAACTGAACTGAAGTTGATTGAGCTGTCATGTGGAGATAAGGAGCTGTGTAATCTATGGTGAAGAGAGTTAGAAGACTTCAAAAATTAGAGCACTGCCTATGCTCATGCTTGCAGTCCTATTTGAGGGTTGTAACTGCTCTTGAGCTATGTGAACTGATACACCTTTGAAAATACTTGTGAGAGTATGCCTATGAGATAATTGGGTCTGAAATTAGACTTATGTAGGCATTGTTTGAACTTGATTCTTAAATTAATGGTGAAGTACATACTGTTTTGCACATAGCACTCCCTTGATGATTTTAGATTGGTTATGATGAGTTTGAAAAAGGATTTAGTTATTAAATTTATTTATAACTACTATTTTGAAATTTCTAAAGTCAGAAGGGTAAGGTATGGAATAAAGCTGAATTTGTGGGGACCTAACTTGAAATTGTTTGCACTTGGTTTAATCATGTTCATATGGAAGTTTGTGGATAACTTCACTGAAAACCCTCAGGAGACTTCACTCCTCCACGAGGGATAACCTAGGGGTTTAAAAGGCTTGATGCATATGCTGAATGCATCTATGCTCCCTACAAAAGTGGCATTTTCTATTTTCAATAATTATTTTTAATTTCTCCTTTGCTCAGGGACTAGAAAAGCTTAGGTTTGGGGGTGTGTTAATCAGTGAAAAATTATCATTTTTCACCTCCTAACCTGACCTTTGATGGACCTTTGAGTTTACTAATAATGTGTCTTGAGTGTGTTTTATAGTTCAGTAATAAATTGCAGTCATAGTGCAGACATCTATCTATAAATGCCACAGAAGAGACCTGCTGTCGCAACATGTGCTCATACAGCTCAAAAGGCCAGCCAATCAAGCAGTTCACAGAGCATTAGAAGTCTGTGGGAATGGCATGTGTCCAACTGGGCACACATGGGAGCAAGAGCAGCTGCATTGGATGAAGATTGAACCCCTCAAGAGGCTACTGTGTGCTGGACAGATGAAGGACGACACCCCAAAATTGTGTGCTAGCTGTGGAACCAAAGAATAGGACATGTCGAGAGGTTAATCCAACTAGTCAATAGGTCTGTGTACTAAATTATGAAGATATCGAGAGGTTCTAGAACCTGTCGAGGAGTTAAAGCTAAAGAAGGCAACCTTTCGAGAGGTTCTAAAGCTGTGTTTCAACCTGTTGAGAGGTACTGATGTAAAAAAAGTAAAGAGATCGACAAGTTGACAGAACCTGTCAAAAGGGTTAAGCTGCTGAAGAGAACCTGTCGACAAGTGCAAGTCATCCTATCGAAGAAGTACCTAAAGCTGCATTCATTCTCTTGAGGTTCCACCTATATGTCGAGAGGATACTTGAAGCTGTTGAGAGGTTATTCCAACCTGTCGACAAGTTTGTGTGCTTAAATATGAACTTGTTGAGAAGTGCCTCCAACCTGTCGAACAGCAGAATGCAACTTGTCGAAGACTCACCTAGAGCTATATAAGATGTCGAGAGGTTGAATTATAACATGTTGAGAGGATGGATGGAGCTAGGACAGTAGTTAAGTACTGATGTCATCCTGTTAACTAGTTCATCAAATCCTGTCGAGTAGTCATCAAACCTGTCGAAAGCTTAAGCCAACCTATCGAATGGAGCACAAATAAGTCTTAGAACCTGACGAGGGGTTCCCTAAACCTCTCGAAACATGATTTGGGAACTTCTAAAATTCAGCCACATCAGCTGCTCACTTCAGTGCTCTGTGCACACGTCCTAAGGCAAGATAACAACCCTTAACGGTACTTTTAGAATACAAATGGGCATGAATGGGAACCCTCTAACCACCTCACATGTACTTGTCCTGTTTGAACTAATTGGGAGGGGGGGTTCTAAAAGCAAAATCAGCCACATCAGCAGCTCAGAATAACAGAATTATTCCCTTGAGCTTTGATTGGCTGAAATAGATCTGAGGACAGAGGGAAAGACTATAAATGGAAGAGAAATTATACAAAAGAACCATCCAAAAATTGAGAGAGCTCAGACCAAATTCAAAATTCTCCCTTTCCCTCCAAAATTTCATCCCTCTTCCTTCTTCCCCATTCTCTCTTTAGACCAACTATGGTTGGCTAAACACTTTTAGTAGCTAGGGCGAGGTTGAGAGCTATAAATTGAGAGCGTCAAGGCTTTGTATGGGGATTAGATGTTGCACAGATTATAGATTTGAGAACAATTATACTGTAAGTTGAATTAAAACAGTAAATTGTTGATTGCAAAGCTACTTTGAATCTACAAATCTCTTGATTTACATTTGATTTTCCTAGATTTGATTCTCCCTGTGGATGCTTGAGCTTGTAGCCTTGCATCCACAATATCTACAATGATTTAACTATTCTGATTAAAACCTTTGAATTGGAAAAGATCCCTAGGATGATCTGTGGCCATTAAAGTGGGCAGATCATAGCCTTAAGATCCATCCAATTTTTTGGTCTAGGTTGTTTTCTTATACCTTACATCTGAGCTTGTAGCTAGATGAACCAGAGTTGTAAATCAATCTCTAGCATTGCCTCTGAACCAACCAATTTTTAGTGAAGACCAAAATCCCCAACTGCTATTCTCCCCATTTTGATTTGAATCCCTTTCTCCCTCTCTTTAAATATGTGTTTTACTCACCTCTGGATCATTTGCTTTTACATTTAATCTTCTGTAGTTTTAGTAAAGTGACAGTCCCTTAAAACCTCTCCTCTTTTCTTTCTTGCTTTATTTTAAATTAGGATAGGATAGAGTGCCCGATCTATTATAGATCTGGAGATTTACCCTATTTTGAAGCACATTTCTCTGTGGACATACCCTTACTTACCCCTTTAAAGCTTGCTGCAATAGCCCTGGTTCTTGCAGGTCTAGTTGCCTTACCTTGGTTCCATTTTACTGTAATTATTCCTCTAGTTAGTTTGTTGTTTTTAACCCTTTAATAATTACAAGGTAAGCAATATGACAGACCCCAAAGTTTAGAGGTAGAGGAAGAGGTTAAACGGTTCCATTAAATCATGTGCAAGAGGACATTGATACTTCTAGGGGAGCTAGATTTATGTCTGCTTCTAATGCAGTTCCCTTGGGAGCTGGGGGAGGTAGCGGCGGCAACGTTGACAAAGTGTTGGAGGCTTTAGCCAATAACATGGCACAACAAACGATTTCCATGGCTCAACAAGCTACTGTTATTGCTCAGCAAGGAGAGCTTATTGCAGCCAAACATCAACACCAACCCTCCAGGTTTGCCGAGTTTAGTAGAATGAGACCTCCTAACTTTTAGGACAGACATACCATATAGAAGCTGAAGGTTGGCTAGAAGAGATGGAGAAAATTTTTAAGGTGCTTCAATGCACCGATGATGAGAAGGTTTGTTGGGCAACCTTCTAGCTAGATGGCGAGGCTGGGCCTTGATGGAAGTCGGTGTCTAGGAACCGAGAACAGGAGATTCCCAATACTCCTTAAACGTGGGCATAGTTTATTGATACATTCAACAATCAGTATTTTCTTCGGATAGTGCAAAACCAGTGGGAAGTCCAGTTCATCAGACTGGAGCAGGGCGACATGTCAGTACGTGAGTATGGTGTCGAGTTCACAAGACTCTCGAGGTTTGCACCTCTACATGTGGCCATGGAGTTAATGAAGGCCCAGAAGTTTCAACGGGGCCTTAGGCCAAATATACTGGAGAGGGTGTCAATGTGAGAGATGGAGACCTATGGGGGAGTTATGTCAAAGGCCCTCATCACTGAAGAAGATATTCAGAAACAATTTCAAAGAAGGGATCAAATTAATAGAAATAAGATTGGTCAAGGACAGTCGGGTGCCTATGATCAAGCGAGTAAGAGGCCGAGGTTTTCACGACCACCTCACCATCCTACCCAGCCAGCTTACTCACAACAGGCTGCTTCTTCAGGATCGAGCTCTCATCAGAGGCCATCTATGCCTGTATCATCTAGACCCTTTCGACCTTTTAACTCTTCTGCCAATAGAGCCTCTATTGCACAGGGATCTTCACGGGTCTCATCTTTTACTCTGACTCCATTATGTACAAAGTGTGGGAAGCCATACAAGATGGAGGACTGCAGGAGGAACATGGGAGCTTGTTTCATGTGTGGCAAAATGGGCCACATAGTTAGGGATTGTCCGGAGGAGACCAAGGAGAGAACTATTTTGGCATTGACCCAGAGATCTTCTCGACCTACTGTCCAGGGTCGAGCCTATGTCATCACAGCTATTGATACTCAGACATCCAATGACATGATCCAAGGTATCTTTATGTTTGAGAGTTAATTTTTTCCTTGGTTTACATATTATAATGAATGTATCGATAAATTATATATAAATCATGATATGCTAGCACGCATTACACTTGATGTGCACTTAACCTGTTTCCTTTCAATAAACTCAAGGTACCCTTCCTATGAGAAAAGATGGGGATACATGTGAAACGGAGGCACGAGTGTTGATCGACCCAAGGTCTACTCACTCCTTTATTACACCGCCATTCTCAACACGTATGGGCATTACACCTGAGACGTTAGACTTTGTATTAGCAGTGACAGTTCCTACGGGTAGTTTAGTAAAGACAGACACCGTGAATAAAACGATTACCATTCGACTAGAGGACCATGAAATAAAGGCAGACTTGATATTACTAAACATGGAAGGATTGTATGTTATCATGGGGATGGATTGACTATCCGCTTACCACGCGAGTGTTGATTACCTTTGAAAAGTGGTAACTTTCTATCCTCCAAAGAGAAAGTCATTCCGATTTTGTGGTGTCAAATCTATCATTGCACCATTCGTCTTCGCTATCTGAGTTGTACTTAAGATGAAGAATGGGTGCCATGGATACCTTGCATACTTATAAGATAATAAGGAGGAGAAGAAGAACATTACTAACATCACCATTGTGTGTAACTATCAAGACGTGTTTCTTGAGCAGCTGCCCAAACTACCACCTGATCAAGAAATCGAATTTGCAATCGAGTTAGCGCCAAGTACAAAACCAGTGTCAAAGGCTCCATATCGAATGGCACTTGCTGAGTTGAAAGAGCTAAAAGAACAGCTACAAGAGCTTCTGGACAAAGGATTTATCTGACCTAGTGTGTCTCCTTAGGGAGCACCAATGTTGTTTGTTGGGAAGAAGGATGGTTCGATGTGTCTTTGCATCGATTACCGTTAGCTAAACAAGTTGACGATTAAGAATCATTACCCTCTCCCGAGAATAGACATTCTCTTTGATCAGTTATAAGGAGCGAGGTTTTTCTCTAAGATTGACTTGAGATCCGGCTATCATTAGCTGAGAGTCAAATCTGAAGATGTCTAGAAGATGGCATCCAGAACCAGATACGGGCACTATGAGTTCTTGGTTATACCATTTGGGTTGATGAACGCTCCAGCGTCATTTATGGACTTGATGAATCGGATATTCAAACCACACTTAGACAAGTATGTAGTGGTTTTCGTAGATGACATCCTTATCTACTCATGTTGCGAGAAGAACATGCCCAGCACCTGTGAGTGGCTCTATAAACCCTCAGGGATCACAAATTATTTACAAAACTTTGCAAGTATGAGTTTTGGCTTGAGCAGGCCTGTTTCTTAGCCCATGTCATCTCTGAGACAGGTATAACGGTCGATCTTATAAAGATCGAATAGGTGGTGAATTGGGAGCAACCGAAGACAGTGGCTGAGGTCTGTAGCTTCCTTGGTTTGGCAGGATACTATCAGTGATTTGTAGAGAGTTTCTCTAAGATCTCAGGTCCACTTACATAGCTTACACGAAAGAATGGCAGTGCAAGCTGAGTTTTCAAGAGCTCAAGAAGCGATTGACTACTACACCAGTACTTATTGTACCTTCAGGCGGTGGAAGTTTTATAGTATATAGTGACGCATTGTATGGTGGATTGGGTTGCATACTTAATTAGGATAAGAGAGTCATTGCTTACAGCTCTAGATAACTTAAGGATCACGAGAAAAATTATCCTACTCATGACCTCGAGTTAGCAGCGGTGATCTTTGCTCTAAAGATTTGGAGGCACGAACTATATGGGGAGACTTTTGACATCCCTATAGATCACAAGAGTCTCAAGTATCTGTTTACTCAGAAAGACTTGAATATGAGGCAGTGACAATGGATGGAGTTCCTTAAAGATTATGATTGTTCCATCCAGTACCACCCAGGTAAAGCCAACGTCATAGTGGATGCGCTGAGTCGAAAGTCTTCTGCACAGTTGTCACATCTCATCGCAAGGGTGCAGCGCTGACACTTACTTGAGGATATGGCCTTGAGTGACACAAGGTTCGATGTTAGAGGTTCACGAGCTTTGATGGCTACAATCATCATCTGACCCACATTATTCAAAAACATCTGTAAGCTACAAGTGACTGATGATGCGCTTATGACTATCAGACATAATGTGATTCGTGGACTTGAGGTAGATTTTTCCAATAGACGGACTGCTGTTGGTAGAATTATGACAGATTCCACCATCAGAGATGATGGGACCTTGTTATTTCGAGACTGAATATGCGTGCCAAGTAGTATAGAGCTTCGAGACACTATTTTAGAAGAGGCTCATAAGTCGATGTATGCCATACATCCTGGGAGTACCAAGATGTATCAAGATTTGAAGAAAAACTTCTGGTGGAGAGGCTTGAAGAAGGATGTTACCTAGTATGTGTCCAAGTGTCTTGTCTGTCAACAAGTGAAGGTGGATCATCAAAATTCGAAGGGATTGTTGCAACCATTGCCGATACATGAGTGGAAATGGAAGCCATTTCTATGGATTTTATTTTGGGGTTGTTAAAGACGTTGAGGAAACACAATGCCATCTGGTCATTGTGGATAGATTGATGAAATATGCACATTTCCTATCGTATAACACTATGTATACCACCAGGAAACTCACAGAGTTGTACCTCAAGGAGATCATTAGGCTTCATGGTATACCAGTCAGAATAGTGTCAGATAGAGACCCACTCTACACATCCCAGTTCTAGCAAAGATTCTAGGAAGGCTTGGGGTCTAGACTTGATTTCAGCTCAACGTTCCATCCATAGACAAATGGGCAAACTGAGAGGGTGAACCAGATCATAGAGGACATGTTGCATGCGTGCATGTTAGATTTTCACTGGTCATGGGACCAACATTTACCTCAGATTGAGTTTACCTACAACAACAATTATCAGGCAGGCATCGGTATGGTTCCTTAGGAAGCCTTATATGGTTGAATATGCAGATCTCCATTGAATTGGGAGGAAGTCAACGAGAAATTTGTTTTGGGACCTGATGTCATAGAGAGTATGACTGAGACGGTTCAGTTGGTTTGCAAAAGATTGCGAGTCACTCAGAGTCGTCAGAAGAGTTATGCTGATCTCCATAGGATGCATGTTAAGTTTCAGGTGAGCTTGATCGTGTTCGATATTTGAATTCTTCCATATCTAGTAATTTTTCTGGTATTAACACCTATTTTTAGGTAGGAGATAAGATCTTTGTCAAGTTCTCGCCAACAAAGGATGTAATGCATTTTGGAAAACGTGGGAAGCTAAGTCCACATTATGTTAGACCTTTTGAGGTGTTGGGTCAGGTTGGAGAGGTGGCCTATAGGATTGCCCTGCCACCATAGCTGGCAAGCATGCACAACGTATTCCATGTATCAATGCTGAGGAAATACGTGAAGGACCCAACTCACATCTGAGATTTCTAACCTATTGAGCTTCAAGAAGATCTGACTCTGGTTGAGGAAGCTATGAAGATCTTGGACCGTAAGGAACATGATCAAGGGGATTCCACTAGTACTAGTGAAGTGGCGGAACCACTTAGCTGAGGAAGCTACTTGGGAGCTCGAAGCTGAGATTCGCGACCAGTATTCGCACTTGTTTGAATGATATGTGAGGTAACTTTTAAACCCTTGGTGTTCGATTCACGATCCACTGTAATTGTGGTTATAGCATGTTAATTGAGGCGTGTTTCGGTTCACCTTCGGATGTGTCTGGTACAAAGTACTTGTATGATACCTACGTAATCCCTATGGTCCATAAGCAAAGTTACAGGGGACCTATGGAACAATAAGACAAGAAAATAGCTTATTGTCAAATTCGAATGATTGAATTTGAGGTTCGAATGATCAAATCATAATTTGAATAGTTCGAATTTAAATTCAAACCATAAGTTATTATGGAACTCGAACGGTTCGAAGTTAAATTTGAACGATCGAATGTCATAATCGAACGTTTCGGATCTGAAATCCGAACGATCAAAATTGTCGGGCTAGGTCATTTCTGAGCAATTCGAATGATCAGATTGTGAAGTCGATCGATCGAATCTGTCAATTTAAGTTAGTGACAGGGTTTTATTCCCCATTCGCAAGATTCGAAAACTCAAGGGTTCGAGTTTCCTTCTTCCTGTTGTGTTTAAAAATTCATTTCTGGCTACTCCACGCTACCGGAGCTCTGTGTTTCGTACCAAGGATAGGGCTTTCATCTTCCTTGACGGTAAAACCTAATTTTTCCCTTTTCGTTGGAGTTTTAGGAGATTATTTTGGATTTTTGATGCCATGGGTCCATGAACCAAGAATGCATCACAAAAAATCCCTACGCATCACGGGTTCGTGCCTCTGTGCCACCCGTGGAACCGGTCGCACAACCCATTGTGTAACCTATGACACCACCTGAGTAAATTGTGCCACCTGTACAACCACCATAGCCGCCACAAATTATCCGACAACTTCCACATGAGTTGTGGGCTTCGAAAACCATTATGTCCGAGTGGTCCTTCGACCTAAAAATTTTTGTAGAATGACCCGAGATGAAATGGGTCGTCGATTATGTTAAGTAACTAGGGTTGTCATCTATGTTCCAACCCTTTCCACCCATACTACTGCCCTAGAATAGTAAGCCTATTCTATCAATACCTAAGAGAAGCGACGACCGGCACCAGTTAGTCACCAAGATAGACGGGCTAGATTATAAGTTTAATCAATTTCATATCGTTGCGGCCCTGCAATGCCCTCCGAACTACATAGAAACTTGTGGCTTGTCGGCACCCTACATCAATGATGTGTCCTGTCATGATGTCACCACTAAGAGGACTCATGGCCAACATGGATCAAGCCTCTCTATTACTCGCGCTCAAATCCCTGACAATATATGGATGCTTGACACATTCATCCTGAAAAACTTATACCCCTTTTTGCACACGTTAGAGTGTCTCGGGATTGTGCAACAGGCCTTGTTTTTGGCGTTTGAGGCCCGTTAGTTCCCTTACGCCACCTTGGTGATAGATGGATTGATCAAAGCCAAGGACAACATGTCTAAGCGAAAAGCGGTTCCAAAGAAAGAAGTGTCGCTTGCTCGGTAGATTACGCGCATGGTCGAGCAATACAATGTCATGCAGGACGAATATAGTAAGATACCTAGAGAGCCGAGCTTGACCGATAACATCAAGGTTTATGGAATAAGGGACTGGACAAAGAGTTATAAACTATTGGTGAAGCACCTGCTTGAGGGGGGAGGTGTAGCGCATGATGAAGTTAGAGAGGGTCCTATGGGGCAAGCTCCAGATCAGGGAGAGGCGCAGGCGGCCTTTCAACTTCAGGGTGACGTGCCTGCTCGACCGGATCCCATCCCACCCCCATGACCTACCCCTACTCAGACATCTAGACATCGTGAGGCATCCATCGCTGACATCGCCGATGCCCTAGCTGCACTCGGTGAAAGTAATCATCGGATTCATGAGCGTTTAGATGGGATGGAGGAGCACAACTGTCATGTGCATAGACGGTTAGATTTTCATGAGGGTATGCTCTTCAACTTGATGCATCAAGCATACCCTACCAATCTACACCTATGATCGGACATGCTTGTTTGCACATTTTCGATCCTTGCGACTACCGCACCCCGGCACCCAGAACCTGTCGACCTGCACTCGAGGAGGCTGGACCATCTGCTCCACCAGCAGGTAATTAACTGGGATCATTTTATTTATATTTAAATACATGTACTTCTGGATATATATTTACCTTTGTTTTGATCACAATATGTTTTCTGGCATGCCTATCTAATTTGCTCTGTCTATATCTTCATGTTCCATTAGTTAATAGTTATGTTTATTATCTGTTTCTGCATGCTTTGAACTTTGCATACTATGTCTACTATACATATGTCCTATGTTTTGTTCCGTTGTCTATTCTGATCTTCATTCTGTCTGTGATCTCTGATTTAACTCTGTTCAACATCTGTGTGAGTGTTCGGTGTGGAGAGCTTGAGTCACGTTGGGATTTATTTTCCCAAGTAGGCCAAACTTGGAATGTGAGCGTCCTTGTATGGATGCAACCCTCTATGGTGTTTATGGGATGCAACACGAAGTACATCCAGGTTACTACGGCCCCCTTCCCTTGACAAGCGTGGTTGGTTAAACCTATCGCACTATGACCCATTCTCTGTAGATTTAGGACTGTTTTGTTTTGCATTGCTTATAAACTTTTGAGTAGGATGAGGGTTAACTGTAGACCTATCTAAGTGCTTAATATTTTCAAGGATAAAAATTCTTAAGGAGGGGAGAATGACACATTTTGAAAATCTGAATCCGAACTGACTGCTTTGGTATGTGTGCCTGGCAAGGAAAATGAGATAAACTTAAATTTTATAATAATAATAATAGTTTTTATCAAGACCTGCGTGTGTGAGAAGTCATGTGCCACACGTGATGCGAATCTGAGACCTGATTAGATCTTGGGTAGAAGACTATGCACCTGGGCATGGTGTGTGTGCTCAATACTGAAACTAAAACTTGAGAAATAGAAATATCAGAGATATTTCTCTGATTTAGCTTATAAAGGAAGGAAGGGGTTAGAGTGCTCCTCTCTACTTCTTCCCTTGCTATTCCGTTCAAATTATTTTGAGCTATAAAAGTACGCCTTGTGCATCGCTTGATCTACTCGAGTCCCAGGGTGTGAAGCCAAGGTGTATGCATGTGCCATCTAAATCCTTGATAATTTGATCCAAGAGCATGAGGGAGCGTGCCGACCAACGTCGGTACATCTTATCTTGTTTGGGGAGGTATAACCACCTTTGTGTGTAGCGTGGGCTGCACACCTGGTCCTCCGGAGATCTCATTGGCAAACTCTCCAATTCTAATCTGAAACCCACCTCGAGCTGCAAATTGCCATGAACCACAGAAGCGACCATAAAGAGGTAAGAGTATGTGTACATTTATGTGGTCTTAGATACAATATAATGTAGATGTATGTTTATGTGTGATTTGATGAAGATCATCGAAGATACAATCAAAATGAGCTAAAGATCACGAACCTGAGGCCTTATTGAAATTGTCAAATTCGAACAATCGATTTTGATGATCGATCGATCGAATCTGACAAGGCTATGGCTTGTAAGTTCTGAAGGGTTCGAACGGTTCGAATTGGGAGTTCGATAGTTCAAACTGTGATTCGAACGATCGAAAAAGGAATTCGATCGATCGAATTATATATTACACCTATAGAACATAAGTGTATTTTTTGGAGGTTGAAGCTCGATAAATTTGAACGATCGAATTGGGAATTCTATAGTTCGAACTGTGATTCGAACGATCAAAATTTGAATTTGATCAATTGGATCGTATAAACAGTTATACAAACAGGAGGTAAGAAATCCTGGGAAATGACTTCTGAAAGTTCGAACAGTTCGAATTTGAGATCGAACGTTTGAAATGCAATTTAAACGATCGAATTAGGGAATCCGATCGTTCAAAGTGCTTTGAGTTTGTGTGTCTAAAAGGGCTTGAGAAATTTGATCGATCGAATTTCTCAGCCTATGGAATTCGAATGGTTCGAATTCCCCTATTTCTGTTTGCTTTGGTTTTCTGAATAAAACATTGTCGTACATCATGCCAGCTGATTATCTGACACTTAGTGCAATCTACGAATGGTCTAGGTCAAAACTGAAAGACTCTTACAGGCTTTGGATTTGCTTAGAAAGACGTGAATTAAGGTAGGGGAAATTCAAACTAAATTGCATTTATTCTGAATTCATGGACTATTAAGACTTTTATTCTGGCACATGTATCTGATTACTGTTTTTAAAGCATACCTTGCATATAAATGAAAGTTTCATCATTTCTGATTTCTGACACTTGATTCCCGATATTATGTATATACATATGATTTAAAGTTTATGTGACGAATCCCACCGACACGATGGGATATCCGTGACCGGCACAGTGAGATATCCATGTATCTGTTCTGTGATCTGCCTGACACAAGTTGCTCTCTTTATGCAAAGACTTGTTGTAATTTCTGAAATTGTTCATTGAACGACGATGGTCAGAGTTACCCATCGATAAACATCTGGCTATCACGTGCTATATGCACGGGAGTTATTTAAGTATAGATTTAAGTCATTTAAATAAATAATGCATTGCATCTGAAGATTATGAACAAAAAAACTTGATTTCAAGTTTGTTCTGTTTTAAATGAAAATGCATCTGATTCCTGGCGTTCTATATTCGATTCCTGCTATTTGAAATTCAGCATCTGTTATATGACTATCCTGTTTGAAATATCTGCTCTCGATCATCTGTTTCGATATATGTTCTGAAAACCATGCTTTACAATTAAGATGCAATATAATTAAGTTTCTTCTATAAAGCTTAGATGGTTAGCTCACCCTGACTTTATGTCATAGATTCTGAGGTTCGGGTTCCTAGAGTAGAGAGTGACCCTGAGTAACAGTCGGGTGTTGAGGTCGAGGAGGAGGATACTGATATCCAGGCCGACGAGTTCTACCCATAGCCTGGGTATTTTAGACTACATTTTAGGTTTCTGTATATGATACATCTGGATTATTAAACCTAGTGGTCCACTGTTGCGAACCCAGTGTGCTTACTTTATTTGTTGGTGGTAAAAGCAATTGAAAGTCAAAGTAAAACAGGGGATGGAATCAGCACAACTGAAAAATCCTAGACCTACAAGATACAGGGTCCATTTGTAGCAAGTTTTGATAAGTAAGAGTTTGTCCCACAGGGAAAAGTGATCTACAGCTCCAAGGGAGCCATCTCTAGTAGTCCCTCTAAATCTAACAACAGATCTTGTAGTCCTAAAAGGAAGGGAGTTTAGGGTCACTTATTCTAAATATCCTAAGGTAGCCTAATGAATTAACTACAGAAAGGGTTGAGAAGATGGATGGAGTGTGGGAAAATAAATATAAAAGGGTGAGAAGTATGCTATTGGGTTCAGATCTGCTGGAATTTATGACTCAGATCCAGGTCTGATGTTATAGAAATCCCGTCCAATGGCTACATTATCACCAAAGAGGAGAAAGAATCCAACTCATCTCTGTGCCATGATCCAATCCCTTAAGGTTATAACCTGTCCACTTAAATGGTCACAGACTATCCCATAGCGGAACCACAATCCAGAGATGGGTCAAAACAAGTTTATCATTGTATGCACTATTTCATCTAGGCTACAAGTTCAAGAATCCATAGGGAACCTCAACCTCTAAAGCTCTATGTGTGGGGCTAAGGCTGTATAGGACCATGATAGCCCAGACACAGAACCAGCAAGAGATTGAGTACCACCTTAGATCTAGCTGTCCATTGTTTGAGTGGAACTACAATGGTCCAGTCACAAGCCTACAATCTCCATAACCAGATCAGATCTAACATCTGATGACGGGTCTATACAAATATAGGAGAGTCTGCCTCTGTACAATCTCCCACAAGGCTACAAGCACATGTGCAGAGAAGAAGAATCCATCTGGGATCCTACTGATTGGCTTCACCCTAAGGCTATAGCCTGTCCACTTGAATGGTCACAGACTATCCCAGGGGCTATCCTCCTCATAGAGTCCAAAATATAACAGTAATATTGCTGCCACCACCATGGTCACAAGGCTACCAGCTCAGGCTCCCATGGGGATTTCAGATCTAGTGGGTCATGTGGTGGGGCTAAGGCTGTATCAGGCCATGAAAGCCCAGACACATAGGTCACTTGGATATGAATGGATCCTTAGAATCAGTCCTCCATTGCCTTGAATCACAGCCAAAGCAATGGCAGATCACAAGGCAGCAGCCTTGCACAAAGCAACTCTCATTCGCACACATCCCATAAAAGTACATCACCCAATCACAAATTCCATTAATCTAATCTCAATAAACATACATAGGCATGGCCAGCAAGTGCTGAGCCATGGAGAGAAAGAAAAAGAAAAAGGAAAACTACTTACAACTATAGAAGAATAGAAAAGAAAATGATCTCAGATCTCATATCAGTGATAAAGTCTGGACTTCCGCTGGTGTCTAAGTCTAAAGGTCTCCTAAACCTAAACCAGGCTTAGGTTTATATAGCAGTGGGTGTGGCGGCGCTTTAGGGTTAGGAAACCCTAATTTTAGCGATGCCACGTGGCCTATTAAAGATCCTTGGATGCCTTGGGGCGCGTGCACAGAGATTTGAGCGTGGGAGTGCGTGCCCTAATCGCTGGAAATCCCCAGAATGTCCTCTACAGAATGATGGAAGTTGGAGTTCAGAGCTTCGCCAGGTTGCAGTCAATTCCCAGACTTGTCGCGTGGTAGCACTGACTTCGCGAGGATGAGTTAGCATTAAAACTTCAGACATCGCAGGGTTGCAGCTTCTTGATGCTTTGAGCAGTCGCGAGGTAGATAGTTAAGCTCTCGCTAGATTGAGCTTCACGAGGTTGGATTGCTACTTGTGAATAGCACGGGAACTACGCGAGCATTCCATTTCACAATAGATCTTCGCGAGGCTAACTTTGGCTTCGCGAGGCTGCTTTCTTCGTGAACAGTGCGAGAACTGCACGAGAAATTCACTTCTTAATGGAACTTTGCGAGGATCCTCGCAATAGCTTTGAGGCATTTCTGAACTGCGCGACCGCTCCTCTTGACAATGCATCCCGCGGCTACTGTGCAACAGCTGCACGAGGCAGGATTCTGAAGCTAGTCTGTCACTCAACTGCGCGAGAAGTTGTTGTGAAGTCTTGGGACTTTGCGAGGATTGCGCGAAGCATATTTTTTTGAATCCTCTGGATCTTTGTTAGTTGCACGAGGCTTACCTCAGGTCTGGATTCATGATTCATTCTTCTGAGGGACATCTGGTGCCAATACAGGCTCCTTAACAGGATTTATGGCCTTATTGCACTGTTGTTTATTACCTACAAAAATAGCTTAATAAACATTTATTAGATGGCTAAGGGTCTAACCAAAGGCTAAGTTAAGGGGTGAAAAGTGGTACTTTGCAGGTCTTAACATCCACTCCATTATGTACTTTTATAGCTACTTTATTTTTGTGTATACATTTTGTAGGAACCATTATTGGGAACCATTATTTTGGGTGATGGGCGGTCATCACCAGTAGTTCTTCTTGGTACCATTTTGAGGATGCATACTTAGTTTCCTTTATTTATATATTGTTCTCTTTTATGTTGCGCCTTATATAATACTCTAAATGCCTCTTAGATGGTGCCGGCTTTGATTTCCGCTACAGAAGCAGACACGTGTGTGTTTTGTTCTTGGGATCATCAGCAACGATGATCTTGATGGCATGGGTTTTTGGGTGCAGAAATCTGGGTTGTCACACCCCCTAACCCTCTCCTTTTCTATAAACCTCCCTTTACAAAGGCTTAAAAAAATTCAAAGAGAGAAAAAAGATTAAGAGAAACCTTTTCCCCCGTTGGTGCACCAATCCCATACAAATTCCAGAACTCCAAACCACCTTAGAAACCTCATCTTCCATTAAAAAACCCTTGAGTCTTGGGGAGAACTACCCCCTAGCCTTCTTCCTCTACCCCTTAGCTATCAAGCCTTAGAAGCTAGAACCCGCTCTTCAATTACTCAAGCTATCAGATGCTCATCAAGTGCACCTATGCAAGGGTCCACCATTGTGCAACAAGGGCCTGAGAGCTCCGGCTCTCCCCTCTACTCCTCTACCATCTTAGCTTTTCCTTCATCCTTGAATTTGTGTCGTTACATCGCCGAAGTCTCAATAATTGCGGAGGGGCACAAATAGGGTCAAAGTGCCTTTGGGCAAGATGAAGTGCTTTTTTCATTTTTATTTTTTATTTTATTTTGGCCATAAGTAGAGACCACTTTTGAACGAGTTGATCGGGTGCCTAACACCTTCCCGATCGGTAACTGAAGCCCCTACCCAAGAGTCTTTGGCGTGAATCGGTGAATCAGAATCATATTTGGCACTTCGGTGCATTTAATATTGATTTTAGGTTTCCCAGGACTCCAAAAGCTCCAGGTGGCGACTCTAGTTTGTTATTAGAAGAGCACATCGTCGCGACAGACTTTTGAGAGCATGGTTGCACAATGGGTTGTTGGCATTTCAGCTTTTCTAATTTCTTTATTGTCACCAAAAGCTCGGCCCTTCCAATCTCAAGAGCACAATCAAGCCTTCTGCTGAGCTCGTCATGGTCTGGTTCTTTTGCCATAAGGGCTAGGGTTTTCACAAAGGAAGATGAAAGTTTTTAGAATGGTAAATGTCTGTGAAGGGATATGGATTTATAGGGATGTTGCTAGAGCTTGAACCGTCACTTTGAATTGAATGTCAAGGTGTAGGCATTTAAGCTCGGGTAGTTGGAAAGTGGAAAAATTGAATGTGATGCATGTCCGCTTCGTCTATGATTTTAAATGGGTTCAAAATCCAAGGTAACTATTAAGACTGGTCACTGGATTTGCCTGTTCCCTAGAATTTTCATTTATGATTCTAGAAAATAATATTAAGACTCTATGACACTTCAAATCGTAATCACTACGACTCGACTTTGAGAAATCACAAATGATCATAAATCCATCCGTTCATCAGAGAATATGTTACACAAGAGAAGTCCTTATGATCGAAAGTGTTTCACACACTTGAGACCGTAGGGAATCTTTTAATGAATTTTCTACTTTCCAAAGAAAATAAAATACTACACATATATTATAAGGGTTTGCTACGGATGAGTCGCTAGCATGACAGGTCCATGAGGAACTCAGTTATACACAGGAGAGTTGATATGCCTCCCAAAAAGAAATGTCCTCTTGTGTTGCCATCTGGGCATGGTGAAAGATAGTTGCTCCCTTGTTTATTAAATTAGTTTAATTGCTCCACTCGAGTTTCTAACTTAAGAGATAGATTGTTGAAGAGAGAAGAGTAGTTTTAATTAGGTCTAGTCATGCTGCTGACAATTTTCGCATGTTTGTAGCATGGTGCCCTCTTTGGCAATAGTATGGTCTTGGATTCTTGTGGGGTAAAAAGATACAGAAGGATACTGAGGAACTACTTGAGGTGGGTGCAATTTTATACCGAGCAGGGATTGAATTTTCATTTTCCAAAGCCTCACCCTTGGGAGGCGGTTCATCATTGGCCTTAATTCATACAATCCTCCCCGCTTGGGAGGTATATTCCTGAAAGTCTCCTAATCAGTCCCACTTGATGCATTGTGTTGCACCGATTCCTCGCTAAGGGTCTCAAAGAGTTCCTAAGCATCCTATGTAGTCAATGTATAGAACATTCCTCCACATGTGACATCAATCATGTGTCGGGTTTGTTCATTAACGCCTTCATAGAAATCAAGCACTATTTGTTAGTGTGGGACACAGACTCGATTCGTTTTGCTAATTGGGAAGTGCCTAGTAATAAACTTGATTTGCAATTCTTCCCAACTAGCAATTGAATTGTTGGGCAAAGAGTTCAGCCATTGCTTTACCCTGTCTTTAAGGGAAAATGGAAAGAGCCTCAAATGAGTGGCCTCTTCTGACAAGTTTTTAATTTTAACGATTGTGCAGATTTCTAGAAAACTCATTAACTGCATGTATGGATCCTCCTCTCCAAACCCATAAAAGATAGGGAGTAATTGAAGTACACTGGGTTTGATTTCGAAGGCTTCATCACTGGCCACTGGGGGTGGTTGAATACATGAGGGAAGTGTAGGAGGGGTCAATGCATAATACTCTCCCACCGTTTTAACCACAAATTGGTCTTTTCCCACCATAATAAATTGAATTAAAAACAAGCTAGGTGGCTAGAACAATTATTATTTATGTCTATTTTTATTTTAATTTTATTTAATTTTTATTTTAGAAAGCAGGGAGAGAAAATAAATCGGAGCCTCTAGCTTCTATTGTTAGAAGAAGTGTTGAAACCTTCGATTTACTGCTCCAAATAAACCTGCGAAAGATGAAGAAATGATTAAAGAAAATAAAAATATAAAGAAAAATAAAAAGAGAAAGACAAATTTTGACTTTCAGAAAATTTTCACTTCCTTAGCAGTGGCACCAAAAACTTGGTCTGGCTATTTCAATGTACTCAACTATGTCTTAACCTATTCCAAGCGGACAATGGAAATTATAGCACTAGTATAGATTATTCCCATGAGGAAGGTCTAATTTATGAATGCTTCTATTTGTCTTTAAAGGTTTAAGAAAAATGAATAAAAGAATGGTTTATTAAACTACTTGCATAAAAATCTAAATCCTACTATTTCCAGATTATGGTCGTCAATCACAATCCTTCAGTTTTTAAAAATCTACGAATTTAAAATAACGTTATACTATATCTCAGTCCTCTAGAATTTGGGCGTCATTAAAAACTAGAATTCCTCTATATAGATCTATACTAATCAACAATATTCCTAAAATTTGGGCGTCAATCAAACTCAAGAAAATTGAAGATGGAAAATAAAAACCATTACACTAATCAGCAACTTCTCAATCTTAGTCATCAATTAAAATCAATAACTCTTAGATGTTTACAAAGTACTAAAAAAAAAATTCTAAACTAGAATGTAAATAAAAGATCCTTCATCTCTCAGTCACATGCATCAATTGCTCCTGAGAAACTACAAATAGTCTACTCTAATCTTCCAACTCCCGATCACAGGCGTCAATTGATCTTAAGAAACCTTGGATATCTAAACTACTCTACTCTACTTTTGATCGAAAGAAGCTCAACCTCAGTCATCAATTGATGCTGAGAGCTCCTTTGATAAACTTTCTCATATGCCGATTTAAGATCATAAGGGGTCGGTTTATATTATTCAAGTTCTAATAGAAGAAAACTACTAAACAAAAGATTCCTAAAATAACTAAACTTCTAATCCTAGTTCCTCCTTGCTTTAGATGGTAGATGCGCGCAAGACTTTTCTCCTTATTTCAAGCAGCAGAGATCTTTAGGACTCTTTTGTCAATCTTCTCAGATCCGTGAGTTGTCAAACTTCACTACGTCAAAACAAGAGAAAAACAACTCTAACTAATCTGAAAAGAATGACTGCCCGACAATGGTAAACGGATCGACGATCGTTTATTATGTTGTCTAGCCAGAAAATTTGTGCCAACCCTTTTATAAATCGGGCAAACACAAAACCAACCCTTTTATAAATCGGGCCAACACAAAACCCATCGTCTCTCTCACAGGAAGCCCCGGGAACACATCGTCTCCGCTCCAAACCCATCGTCTCCCTACAAACCCTAGAAACCAATCTCTCAAAACTCCATTAAAACTCTCGATTCCTTCACAAAACAATGCCAACCATTTCTCTTCGGTACCTCGCTCCCGTCAAATCTCTTCCTCCAACTCTATAAAAGACACCGTTCTCGAGATCGATGGTGAATTGTTCTCGTTGAAATATCCTTGAGTAATGGATTTTGATGACATTCATGGCCTGTGAATTGTTCTCATTGAAATATCCTTGAGTAATGGATTTTACATCAATCCGTGTACCTTACAGGCATTTGAAATAGACAGAACTCAAATTGGTTGGTTTGATCCAAGATTCCGAAGAAATCATAGTTGAAATCACCAAATCCTCGTCAAGTAACCAGTGCATTTTTTTATTTCTTACAATCTTATTTATCTCTTGTTTTTTTTCCAATCCAAAACCCTAAATTGGAGTCGGATTAGCGCTACGTTTTTTTATTTTTATTGTTTTTATTTCTTAGATTTCCTGAGTTTATTTATTTATTTTTCCATATCCGAACCTTATTATTTAAATTTTTTTTTTCTTTTTTTGTTCTTCTGATTATAGGTTTCAGGTCCTTTCCTCTGTTTATTTGCTGGTATTTTTCTTATAATAGGTCTTTGAATCGTGATGTTTTATTTTAAGTTCTAGCCTTTTCAGGTTTTCAGCATTGTGATTTCTCTCTATTTTTTTTCCTCAATATTTTTGTTATTTATTTTTATCCAATTTATCTCCTGACTACCTTCTATGAAGGCCCCTTCATTCATCGAATTCTTTATGGTTTTTATCTATACAGATAGTTTATATTTTATTCTGTTCTTATTTAGCTTTCAATATCATTTCTTTTTTAGCTGTTTATTTAACAGTTATAGAATATTATTGGCCGCCAGTTAATCAAATATTGTTTCTTTTGAGCCGTTTATTTCACTATTTAACTTTATAATGACACTCTTTTAATCCAAAGTTGTCTTATATCGGTCTGTTTCATGTTTAGTAGCTGTAAAAACTACTCTACCTTAGTTATAGTTATTATTGTTAATTTTTCTCCTATAGCTAGATCTTTGTGGGTTCTACTTTTTATCTTCAATTTGTTGATGGCTTCTCTGACATCCAATTTACTAATTCCACAACCTTTTTTTTCTAATTCGAAAATTAATTAATTTCATAGAAACAAACTGCAGATCTAAATCTGCAGTATGTTCTATGAAAGATGATTTAATTTTTAAACATAAAAAGAAAAAGAAAACTCTATTTTAATGCTTAAAAACTTCTGTAGAACAAAGTTTTTAAATGTCTCTCGCGTAGTTTTCATTACCTTTTAGTCCTACCACTACTTCTCCACAATTTATCATCAATTCAGTTGGCAATTGATTTTTCACCTGATCTAGATCTATGGACTTGCTTTTTTTGTTTTGCTCCCTTCTTCATCTAGCACACCTTCGTAGGCAAATCTCATCTAACATGATACATGTCACCGGTACACTTATGTATCCACTAATGCAGCTGATATAAAACTGGATAAATACTTCAAACATTTTAATTATGTTATATATATATATATATATATATATATATATATATATATATATAGTTATCTATTTCTCATCCCACTTTTTCTTATTCTTTTATTTTTCTTAATTCACATTGTATCAATCCATGCACATCTGGTATCACGTCTGCGAAATGTATCACTATTTGAGGTGACCAATGTGTGTGAAACCCAAATTTTCTATTCTTAGTTTTAACAATTGGATCACCAAATTTCTCTTCATTTTCCCATCATATGATAATTGATTCACAAGAGCTTCCATAGATTTTAGTTGCATGGAACCCACATACTAATTCTCAAGGTTCTGAACCCAAGACTAGGTACTATTTGACAAGGTTAGGGATCACTTCAGAGATGACAAGCTTTAGAATCCCTTTGTTGGGTCTTCTATTAATATTCTTATGTTGCTGGGAGGCGGAAGTCGAACATATGAAATACAAAGACCCCAAGCATGCATTGAATGTTCGAATCAAAGATCTGATGAGCCGAATGACTCTAGCCAAAAAGGTCGGTCAAATGGTTCAAATTCATCGAACTATTGCATCAGCTGAAATAATGAAAAAGTACTTCAGAAGTAAACAGCTGCTTTCCTTCTATTTGTATATTCATTCTAATCAATGGAGTTTCTCGCTCGTTAAAGAGTCAAAACAAAAATAGAGAAAAACAAGACTTAATTGAACAAGAAGTTTTACAGGAAGTATATTGAGTGGTGGGAGGAGTGTGTCGGCTCCTCTGCCGAGACCTGGATTGATATGGTAAATGACTTTCAGAAGGGGAGTCTCTCTACCTATCTTGGAATTCCAATGATTTACGGGATTGATGTTGTTCATGGACATAACAATGTCTACAAAGCTACATTATTCCCTCACAATGTTGGGCTCAGAGCTAATCATGGACATAACAATGTCTACAAAGCTACATTATTCCATCACAATGTTGGGCTCGGAGCTACCAGGCAAGTCCTAATTATTAATTATTCAGAAATTATATTTGGGGGCTTCATCTACTATCATATATTTATATCTATTCATGATCTTTCATTTTGCATGTATTCCCATATGAATTATGATTCCTGATGAATTTTCAAAACTGACTTGGCCTGATCAATAAAAATTCTTCCCATTTTTATAAAGTTATATGTGCCTATCATCAACTTAGCCAATGTTTGGAGTCAATTTGCATGTCCTTAAACAGTTGTTAGAAATCTGTCAAGATTATGTTATTAAGGTATACTATTGTGCAACCGTGGGATTTTTGGCGATCCCGTCACGGCGATGCGCTCGTTAACAAAAACATAGAGTCGCCATCTGAAGCTTTTGGTGTCCCGCGATACCAATATTATTTTCATGAGCACCAAAGTGCTAAAAATATGACTCTAAATCCGGTCGACACTAAAGGCTCTTGGATAGGGGCTTCGGTTATCGATCGATAAGGTGTTAGGCACCCGATCAACCCGCTTAACGCCGTCTTTACTAATGGTCAAAATAAAAATAAAGTAAAAGAAAAGAAAATGGCTTCCTCTTGCCCAAATGGGCCTTAAATTCTATTGTGCCCCTTCGTTCCTACCGAAAATTCGGCGGCATAACGGTACAAATGGGTGGATGGGATGAGCTAGATAAGAGAGAGGAGAAGAAAGGGGAGAGTCGGAGCCCTCGGGCCCTTGTAGCAGAGCCTTGCGTTGGCTTGCTTTGATGAGTTTTTGAAGGGTTGTATGGTGGAAATAGGAGTTCTAATCTCTAAGGCTTGATAGCTAAGAGGTAGAGAGGGAAGGTAAATGGGTAGCATACACCTAAACTAGGGGATCTAAGGTGGAAAATATCACTCAAAGGAGGTTTTGGAATTTTAGAATTTTTATGGGCAATGGTGCACCAAAGGGAGAAAGATCTTCTCACTTTAAGCTCTTTCTCTCTTAGGTAAAAATTCTCAACCCTTAAGCAAGAGGGGTGACTCTCTATTAATAGATAAAGGGAGGATTAGTGAGAGGTTAAAGTCTTAATTGGGTTAGCAATTAGGTAATGGGCAATCTAAGGTTTTTATGGTTTTCTAGAGCTTAGAGAAGAGGGATTTGAGTTTAATGGTAGATGATACGGTGGTGACTTGAATGGTAAAAGGGTGATAACTTAAGCTAATAGGGTCACTAGGATCCTAAAGAAACACACCCTAGAATTTGGGATGGTCCACAAGTCAAACCTCCAATGTCAATTTTGGCCATTTTTTTATGAAAAACCAGGCCCAAACTGTTGGAAGTTGAAGACCCGCAAGGGCCCGGCCCGGTTTGCAATTTCCCGCATAAATCTACTTTTTTCAAATTGTCATAACTTTTGATGCACAACTCCAAATTAGGCGATTCTTGGCTCGTTGGAAAGTTGAAAAAGTTTACTTTCCTATGGTATAAGCCTTAAGTTAGGAAACTATCTAGGATAACCTTGGCACTCATCTTTTCATCAACTTTTTTGGAGGGTTCGAATCGTGCCTGAGAAGGGTTCTAATAGGATTGGGATTGGCTTCTAAAGGTTCGCGGTAAGTTCTAAGGGATTTAGGATGATTCCTAAGGGTTTTATACATACCATCAAAAGTTTAAAAGTGCACCTCTCTCGAAATGTGTTCCGATCGGGCCTTGGGCCGAATTTGGGTGTCTACAAATGCCCCACTTTGGTATCCGATCACTAATGATCGAATGCCAAAGACAAGAGACATCCGAAGAGGCCCAAGACATTACTGACGAGTCTGCTACATTTAGAACGAACTTCAAACATCAGATGAGTAACATGGTGAGAAAACGAAAGCCCTGTATGACAGGCCAAACATTCGTTTCTCAAGGTAAACGGACCCCAAGCGCTTAGCGACATTACTGGGCATAACAGAGGCGGAACTAGTTGCGAAAACCCTGTATGCTAGGCCAAACATTCACTTCTCGAGATGATTTGAAGGTGTTTGATGTTTAAGATTCATTCTGAATACAACAACTTTGCAAGTAAGATGGGTGATCGACTCACATTCATAGATTGACGCAAAGTAAACATACGCAAGGCTCCACAGTTTATGTCCAATCCTACGAGGCATTTGATTGCCCCATCTGAATATTCGAGGGTGCCCCTGCCTGAGGCAGGGTTCAAAATCTTTGGGCGAACCCATCTTTCCCGAAGTTTATTTAGCATGACTACTCAAGCAGAGTGAATAGAGGTCATAATGCTTTTTGGGAGTACGTGCCATTTTCAAAAATGTGCCCCAGATCCATATGACCTAGAGCATCCAACTTTAGATAATTCTGAACAGATCCAACCAAAATTGGGTGTCTACCAAAAGAGACATTCAGTCCTGGTCTATACCAACAATGATCATAAACATCATTTAACTATGCATAATCATGCACCCATTAGGGGTGATAAGCAATAAAGGCAATGGAAGCCCCGACCCGGACCTGCCTGGGTACAATTTACGGGAACAAACGACCATCATACGAATACCCAGGGTCATGGCGTACACTTTACAGGGATACCGCTGCCAATAATGGTTTTAAGCCTACAAAAAATAAAAGAGAAATGAATCCTTCTGGATGCATGGTTGCACATAGTTTGATTGATGTGTAATCTTATTCTTAACAGGTTGGTTTCAACCAACGATTGACCTTTTCCAATGGAGTTATCCGAACCTTAAACCCCATAGGGCGCATGCCCAGGCAGCACAGACCAAGAGTCCACACCTCCGAAAAGTTCGTGAAAAATCTGAAGCGTAGACTCTCACGTTCATATGAATCAAAGACATAGCGCTTAGCTCAAAGATTTAGCAGTGGAATCATCTTGATCAAAACATTAACTGTTTGACTGATATTGATACTACTGGTCCTACTTTGAAGTAGGATCCATGGATCCAAGGCGAACCTTAGACCTAGGATATTAGTTTTGCACAGCTGTGTTGCCGATAAAATATTGACATTTTACCACATTGAAAACATGCATGTGCGTAGCTTTGTGGGGAAACACAGATTTATTCTTGCTTTTTCAAAATGATTTTCTCTTTTTTGAATAGTCCTGACGTCAGTGGTGGGATGCTTCATCTGATTTGTCCATCGATGAGAAGTTGGCCGCTTCAAGGCTTTGGACCGTGTGATGTTCCTGCATATTCTCGAGAAAATGTTAGTCTCTTTTTTGTTTATATAAGTAACAAATGCATCCTAGTTAACAGAAGGAGAAACAAACTTTAACCTATATTTTTTTTCATTTTCAAGGTTTATATATATTTTTTGAATTTTTATTTTCAAAGATTTTTTTATTCTTTATCTTTATTTTTGACATGGAAGTACGATGCTGTAACATATGGAAAAGAGTAGAAACATATACAATTTTTTTATATTTAGATTTTTCTTGTTTTTTTTGTTCTTTTTTTTTTGGCTTTTCTTTCTTCTTTTTTTTAGGTGTGGTGCCTTAATCACCGGGTGAGACCTCGGGTCCTCTTTTGAGCATGGTCGAACCCTCTTTCGAATATTTGAGTCTGAGAGCATTTCAACAGTTTTACCAATACCGGAACGTCCATCCCATCGAATTGGGTCCAACCTTTCTCCTTACCTCGAGTCATACGTCTGACAAAGCAATTTCACAAAAACAATTCTAGTCGGGACCGATTTGAACTAGCATGAGCGGCCCAGAAAAGGGGATCAGGAGGAGTAGCCAAGAGGGCTCTTTAAACATTAATCAATCACTTCAAACCCTTCTTCTTTTCCTTTTTTTCTTTTTTTCTTTTTATTTATCTCCTTTTTTACCCGTGGCGCCCTTTCGGGTTTTCACCATGTCCATGGGTTTAGCTCTCTTACCCCAAGCGCCCTTTCGGGTTTTCACCTGGTCTGCACAAACTCGGTATTTTTACCCGTAGCGCCCTTTCGAGTTTTCACCACATCCATCTTGCTTTGAGCTTGTATTTTTTTATTTTCTTTTTTCTTTTTATTTCTCATCATTTTTTCAAAAGTCACGCCATAGACGTCGATTCTGTCATAGCCGGCTGGATGGTGCTATGGTGTCGTCTCAATATTCGGCTTGTGTTTACTTAATAGATACTATAACTGCTTGTGAACCTAAAAAGAGGGCTTCCTTCAAGGTGTAACTTGGCCATGGGTCAGGTTAGGATTTGAAGGTATGCTGGCTAAATATGGCTTATGTTTTTCTCAACATTCTTCTTCCTTGGGGGATTTTTATTGTACAAGCCCCGTGATTCTTTTATATTTTTTTTCTCTTCTTTTTTTTTCTTTTTTCTTTATCTTTATTTTAGACAATCTCTTTTTGAGGTTTTACTTTTTTGATTATTTTATTTTATTTTTTTATAGTAATTCTACTTCCTCTCTTTTTTGTATATGTACTCACTTTTTCTTTTATTTGGGGAAGGGGTTTATTGAAAGAAAGGCTCAAGCTCAAATAGGGTAGCGAAGAATATCATCATTTTAGGGATGCTTTTTGGCTACTATGCTTGAAATGATGGCCTCTTTTGGGTGATTCTTAAGCAGTCACGCATCTGTTTCACCAATACTTACCTTGTCGTGATAGACTAAGAGTAGAACCGTCGGACGTATCCAGCGTTGATGGGCTCAGGAAGATGATCTCCGTCCATGGTGGCGAGGCAGATGGCATATCCTGATAGCACCTCTCAAATGACGTAAGGTCCTTCCCAGTTTGGCTTGAACTTTCCTCTCGGATTGGCTTAGAGGGATGGGATGATCTTCTTCAAGACAGTGTCTCCTACCTTTACATCTCGACCGCGGACATGTTTATTGTAAGCGCATGTGATTCTCCCCTGGTAAACTTGAGTGTGACACAAGGATAGGAGTCTCTTCTCGTCCAATAAGTTCAATTGTTCGAAGCGGGATCTCTCTTTCTCTGCTTCGGGTAAGCCTGAATCCATAAGGATTCAAAGCGAGGGTACTTCAACGTCAACTGGTAGGACGACCTCAGTTCCATACACAAGGGAGAATGGTGTTGCCCCTATAGTGGTACGGATTGACATTCTGTAGGCCCATAAAGCAAATGGCAGCATTTCACTCCAATCTCGATAAGTGGCGACCATCTTCTCTAGGATGCAAACGACCGTCTTGTTAGCAGCTTTCACGGCTCCATTAGTTTCAGGCCGATAAGGTGACTAGCGGTAGTGCTTGATCTTGTATTGCTCACAGAAGGCTTGAATGCACTTATTCGTAAAGTTTATGCGAATGTCTGTGATGATATCTTTCGGTACTCTGAATCGGCACACAATATTGTTCTTCAGAAACTTCTCAATGTGACTGGCTGTGATGTTGGCATATGGCACCGCTTCTACCCACTTGGTAAAGTATTCAATGGCGACAAGGATGAATCGATGTCTGTTTGATGCTTTTGGATTAATCATTCCAACGACGTCAAGGCCCCAAGTAACGAATGGCCAAGGAGTGGTCATGCAGTGGAGATCGATGGCAGGAGCATGTATCAGACTGGAGTGTTCCTGACACTTATAGCATTTTTGAACACTTTTACAGTAATCTGATTCCATAGTGATCCAAAAGTATCCCTGCCATAGAATTTTCTTAGCAAGCATGTGATCGCTGACGTGGGCTCCGCATACTCCCTCATGGATCTCCTTCATGATATTGATCGCTTCACTTTCTGTAAGGCACCTGAGTAAGATATTGTTGTAGGATCGCTTATAAAGGCATTCCCCACAAATGACGTAGCCCACTGCTAAACGTTGAATGGTTCGCTGGTCCGTCTTGGACGTACCCTCAGGGAAAGTTAGTGTCTCAAGGAAATTCTTGATATCTGAGAACCAATGTGGCTCATCATCAGGCTTTATAGGTTCTTCAATCTAGAGGCAGAAGGCCGGCTCATTCCTTTGCTCGATCATGATCGACTTTATCTCAGCACCATACGGGATTTCTATTAATGATGCCAAAGTGGCCAATGCGTCGGTAAAGTGATTCCTTATCTGGGGGACATATGAGAATGTCACGTCTTGGAAGTAAGATATCAGATCCTTGAGGTGCTCATGGTAAGGAATCAGTTTCTCATCTTTCATCTTCCAATCCCCATTCATCTGGCATATGATTAACTGTGAACCGCCGAACACCCAGAGGTGAGTTACATTCAGATCGAGAGTCGCCTGTAGACCAGCGGCACAGGCCTCATACTCAGCCATGTTGTTAGTGCAAGGGAAGTTGAGCTTGATAGAGACGGGTACGTGGGATCCTTTCGATGAAATTAGAATGGCACCAACTCCCTGACCCTCGGCATTTGTTGTCCCATCAAAGTGCATTACCCAAGATTCTTCTACTTCCTCAGTATCATCTTTTGTCATGAACAAGATATCTTCATCTGCAAACTCAGTTTTCAAAGGTTCATAATTTGGCAAAGGATTGTGGGCAAGATGATCAGCGAATGCCTGCCTCTTAATCAATTTCTGAGTGACATATGTGATGTCGAACTCAGATAATAAGAGCTGCTAGCGTGCAGTCCACCTAGTTAGAGCGGGCTTCTCAAACAGGTATTTCAATGGGTCCATTCCGCCCAAAAGTAGAATGGCTTGGGATAGCAAGTATTGGGGGAGCCTCTAAGTAGCCTATACAAGAGCCAGGCATGCTTTCTCTAGATGATAATAGCACATTTCATAATCAGTAAACTTCTTACTCAGATAGTAAATGGCCTGCTCTCTTCTTCCTATCTCGTCATGCTGACCTAAGACACATCCCATCGAAACATCCGTCATGGAGAGGTACATTAAGAGTGGTCTCCCTGGCTCTGGTGGCACCAAAATAGGTGGATTGAGGAGGTAGCTTTTGATTTTATCGAATGTTGTCTGACAATCATTGTTCCATTCAACGGGCGAGTTCTTCCTTAGTAGCTTGAAGATCGACGTGCAGATTAGAGCTAGTTACGCAATGAACCGACTGATATACTGTATTCTGCCCAAGAACTCTCTAACCTCTTTCTCAGTAGACGGTGGTGGCATCTCTGTGATAGCTTTGACTTTGATTGGGTCGACCTCAATCCCTCTCCTGCTGACAATGAATCCTGATAATTTTCTGGACATAGCACCAAAAGTGCACTTCTGTGGATTCAAACGTAAATTGTACTTTCTCAGCCTCTCAAATAGCTTTTGAAGGTTTACTAAGTGATCGCTTCGCTTCGGTGACTTGGCTATCATATCATTGACATATACTTCAAATTCTAGGTGCATCATGTCGTGAAATAGTGCAGTCATAGCTCTTTGGTATGTTGCACCGACATTCTTTAGCCCAAACGACATGACTTTGTAGCAGAAGGTTCCCCAAGGAGTGATAAATGTTGTCTTCTCTCGATCCGCCTCTGCCCACTTAATCTGATTGTATCCTGAGAGTCCATCCATAAAAGAAAGTATCCTGTTCTTAGTAGTGTTATCGACTAAGATGTCGATGTGCGACAATGGGAAATCGTCCTTCAGGCTCGCTTTGTTCAAATTTTGGAAATCAATGCACATGCGAACCTTTCCATCTTTCTTTGGCACAGGCATAATATTGGCTAGCCACTACGGGTATTCAGATACTATGAGAAACCCTGCATCATGCTGCTTGATGACCTCGTCTTTGACCTTCAACATCCACTCGAGTCGGAGACATCTCAGCTTCTACTTAATCGTCTTCATATCAGCGTAGAGAGACAACTCATGCTCGACCAAATCAGTGTCTAGACCAGGCATGCCCTTGTATGACCAGGCAAACACATCTTGATATAACCAAAGGAAGTCGATCATGCTTTTTCTTTCTTCGAAAGATAGTGACATTTCGATCTTGGTAATGCTGGGAATCTCCTTAGCCCTAGATTAACGTCCTCAGTTTCCTCAACAATTGGGGTAGGACCATGATCAAAGTTGGCAAACCGGTCAACGAGCTCATTGGAGAGCTCTTCAAAAGGGACATCCTTGTCCAGACTTGTGATTCCTACCTCTTCTTGTATTCCTATAGGAAAGGGATCGATTTCACGTGGAACAAGTATTTCGATTAAGGCATATTTTTGTGTGATTTTATCTAGAATCTTAAAAGATAATATTTTTGGGTTTTATATTTTTTCTATATTTTTGAGATTTTGTATTTTTTCAATGTTTTTGAGGTTTTGTATTTCTTCGGGGACGGACCCTTGGCAGCATGAGTCTGTGTATATATAAGGTATTGCCTGCCAAGGGCTTATCTCACTTTTTATAGGTTATTTTTTTTGGAAAATAGCTGCCAAATTGTAGGCCACTCCTTGCTTCTAGAGTTTGAGGCAAAGATGCCCAATTGCATACCTGACTTGCCGCCCCTTTACCTTTTTGGATGTAGGAAGCTGGCGAATGTGACTCTTCTGGACTGGCCTCCATCATATAGACCATAGGTTCATCTAAGATTTCATCCTCAAACATCAGCAGAGTCCTGTGGTGGTTTACCATAGGAGGAGTTTGTTCAGGTATGGAATGCCGCTTGTCAAATAGGGATAGGGCAGCCAGATCTATTTTGAGGTTGGGAAGGGAGATGTGAGGATTGGTGGAATGGACAAGGGCTATGGGTTTTTGTGGGGTTAAATGGATCACCCCACTCCAATCAATCTTTATGACCCCAACACTGACAAAGGATTCCCTGATGTGTGGCCTAGGGCGAGGTTTCTCTTCTATGTTGATTCCTCAAGCTCTTGCAGCTGCAGCGACCCTAGTTTTCTCCTTGGCCTCTCGGACCTCTTCCTCTGTGGGCTTGTAACCTAACCCGAATCGGACTTTCTGCCCGTTGGCAACAATTGGCTCTCTTTTGCCTTGCAGTCTAGGCCCGAACCCTCTGCCTTTCTGATAGCCCCATTTCTGGAGCATGGCCACCACTGCTTCCATTCTGCCGCCGATTATTAACATGATGTTTCTCAGAGGTTCTGGGCCTACTGCCGACACCTCATACTCAAAATTGTGGAGGTCGGTGTCTTCCTCAGTATGTGGCACATCCACTACCTTAGGATTTTAAATGCTATGAGTGGCCTTCTCTTTCTAATCGTGGCCTTCACCAATGATGGTGATCACCTTCTACCCGAATATGAATTTTAGCTTTTGATGGAGGGTAGAAGGTATCGCCCCGACCTCATGTAACCACGGGCGTCCTATCAGTAAATTAAAAGAAGATTTGATATCCATCACTTGAAAAGGTATAGAGAAAGTCATGGGCCCAATTACTAATTTCAGATCGACCTCTCCCATTATTTCTCTTCTTGTATTATCAAATCCCCGCGCGTTAGTCCTTGTCGGCCTTAGCATACAGGGGTCCACGCCGATCTTGGTAGCAGTCCTCAACGGGCACATATTCAAAGCCGACCCGTTATCAATTAGAACCAAGGGAATTATCATGTTCCCTGATTCAACAGTAATATTGAGGGATTTAGCATGACTGTTTCCCACCTAAGGTAGATCTGCATCCGAAAAAAAAATGGCATTGGGTGCCATCACCTATCCGATTATTTGCCCAACCTCATCTGGGCTCACCTGTTGGGACACACCCCCATTAGAGCTTGGAAATGGAGTGAGGATGTCAACAAAAGATCTCAGACAGCGATATGGGCTGGCATCCTTCTTAATTGAGTCTCGAGAATGTGCTCCCAACTATCTTCTCAAATGGGTGGACTGCGTTGTCCTTCTTCCCCTCTGGCCATGTTGGTGCTGGTACTGTTGCTATTGTAGTTACTGCTGTTGTTGCCTCAGACTGTTTTAAGATTCTTCCTGATCTAGTAATGAAGTCTACTGCCCCCTCCCTGCTGCTATTGCCGGCGTTAGCATTGGTTTGCTCATAGCTCAGTGGGACCTGATATGGATCATAGGTTGGTCCTGAGAGCAAGAATGGTATGGCTGCTGGCACCTGAAGTGCATGTACTGATGGATCTAGGAGGGTAGGTAAGACCTGGCTTACCTTAGTGATGGATGGGTGGGTGGCAAAATTGGGCCACGTAGGGGTGGTGAAGTTTTTCGGTTGTTACACTGGGGGAAATGGGGTGGGTGTAGGCCATTGGTAGTTGATGGGTGCGGGTGGAGGATTAGGGGTTTGATGGGCCACTAGGGAATTGATAGGGGTGGTAGATTTTATGGGTGGTTGAAATGGGGATAATGGGGTGGATGTAGGCCACTGGTAATTGATGGGTGCGGGAGGAGAATTGGGGGCCGGATGGCTTATTGGGTAATTCAAGGGCTTGGTGGAGTATGGTTGATACGCATTTATTTGTACGTTATTTAAGGGAGTGGATGGTGGAAAATAGGCTCTAAGATCTAGGGGTTCGGCTTGTGGTGTAGGAGTGGGAAAGTAATCCGCCAGATTCAGGGGTTCAATCACCCCAATGGTTCTTTCTTCTCGGTCTTGCTGCCTTGGGATCATAAAATTTTCTCTATTACTAATGTAATCGGAGGGGTCAAATTCATATTCTTCCTCAATTTCCTCTACCATCCCTATGGTGGGCCTGAGACCTGCTATTTCAATAGGGTGTGGTGGTAAAGGCACCTAATGGATATTTGCATACTGATTTGCTTGGGTGGGTACAGGGGGAATGATTTTCCCAGCATCGATTAAGTATCGGATCGCGTGCTTTAATGGGAAGCAGTGATCAATCGGGCGACTCGAACCCTGACGGAAATTGCAATGAGTATTGGGGTCAAAATTATATGGAATGGGATTGGGAGGAGGTCATGGTTGGAGAACAGTTATTAAACACTTTTCAATTAATAATGGAAAAAGTACACTCAGGGATTGCCCCAAGGGCGTAAAGACTCGATCATAACAGGCTCTCCTCTCTGGGGTCATTTGCATTCCCTGCCCATTCCCAGCTCTCTATACTGGCCCTGTCTTGATGGGAGCTAGTTGTGCTACTTTAAATTGGAATGGGGCTACATTGTTATTGTTGAGCCAGGTGTTTAATATTCTGTACATCTGCCCCTGTTCTTCTATCATTTCTCTGCTCGGCAAACCTCCTAACCCCGCTCGATCCCCTGGATGCATTCTTGTTCAACCGCCCTTCTCTGATGGCGTCCTCACAGCGGTTGGCGTTCCTTACCAAGTCAGTAAAACTTGACTGCTGCTAGTATACAAGAAAATCTTAGATCACTGGAAGGGTATTTTTTTAGATCATTTCTAACTGCTCGGTGTCAGGTATCTTGTTTCTAACTTTAGCTGCCAGTGCTCTCCAACGGGCTAAGTAATCACTGAAGGTTTCATTGAAGTTCTGCTTTAATCGGGCTAGATCTGACTTGCGGGACTCAATGTCTATGTTGTAGACATATTGCTCTTGGAGTAAGTGGGTTAGATCTTTCCATGTTTTAATCATTGATGGTTCAAGAGATGTGCACCATCTTAAAGTTGGGCCGATTAAACTTTTCTAGAACACTTTGATGAGGAGTCGTTAGTCTCCACCTTATTGGCACATGTCCCCACAGTAGGACTTAAGCTGTGCAATAGGGTTTCCTGTGCCATTGTATTTGTCGAACGCCGACATTTTGAATTTTGAGGGTAGGGGGACCTCAACAAATAGGCATAAATCCGTGAAGTCTGTGGCATGGATTTCAACACCACCCATCTTCTGTAATTGCTTCTGGATTTTATCCAGCTGTTCTTTCATATATTTCGACTCTTTGGACATGGGAGCCATCTTCTCAATTATTAGCCTAGACTCACTTTGGGCTGTCAGGGGTGAGGTAATTACAGGTGGAGGATTGGCATTGGTCACTGCCCTAACATAGGCCCCACTATTTCTGATCTCGTCCTCCTTATACTGCTGATCTATGTAAGGTGCAGTGAGGACGGGGTTCTCATATTATTGTCGCATGGACTGGATGGGATTGGATTGGATGTGGGTTGGGTGAGCCCCTTGAATGTAAGGAAAGTGTTGTGGGGTGATGGGATGAGTGGTAGTTTGGTTTTGCGGTGGGGCCCGATGAGGCCATTAGACATGGGGGAAGGTTTGGAGATGGTCTTGGGGTATGGGGCCATGAGAAAATTGGGTCTGAGGTATGGCATGGGTTTGACCCGGTTGTGAAGGTTGGGGGTGGGTGAAATTTTGGGGGTATTGTGAAGGGTAAGAAGTTTGGGCTTGGGCCATTGGCCCGGGGTAGGTTTGGGTCACAAGGCCTTGATCAGGTTGGGTTTGGGTAAAGGGCATGGGATTGGGGGATCTTGGCCTATTAGGCCTTGATGGGTATGGCCCATTGGGCTTTGGAGGGCCTGGGTCATGGGCCATTGGTGGGTCTAGGTTGTGGGCCCTTGGGGTATGTGGGCCTGGCCCACTAGGTTTTGAGGGGTATGGGCCATGGGCCATTGGTGGGTATTAGCCATGGGCCCTTGGAGGGTTTGGGCTTGGGCTAAATGGGTTTAGGCCATGGGACCTTGGGTAAGGGTTTGGGCAATGGGCCCTTGGGGTATGTGGGCCTGGCCCACTGAATTTTGAGGGGTATGGGCCATGTGCCATTGGTGGGTTTGGGCCATGGGCCCTTGATGGGTTTGGGCCATGGGCCCTTGGGTATGGGTTTGGGCAATGGGCCCTTGGGGTATGTGGATCTGGCCCATAGGGTTTTGAGGGGTATGGGCCATGGGCCATTGGTGGGTTTGGGCCATGGGCCTTTGATGATTTTGGGCCATCGGCCCTTGGGTATGGGTGATGGGGTGTTGGGCCATTGGGCCTTGAGATCATCGGTGGTGGGGTTTTGGGCCAATGGGCCTTGGGGCATGTGGGAGATGGAGTTTTGGATGGTGTGAATTATGGGGGGTTGATGGGGGTCATGGGGGAGTGAAGCATGGAGGTTGGCAAAGGTATGGGATGGGTTCATGGATGTGTGGTGTGGATGAGGGGAGGTATTTTGAGAAGTAGCCTTCAACATAGAGTAGGCTTGGAACATCTCCTCCATCATGGCCATAGAAGGAGGATCAGATGGAGATGGGGGACTTAAGGTTTGGAGGAGTATGGATGGTGGGGATGTGAAGGGTAAATTGGGCATGGTCCCGGAAAAATTGGGCATGACTCGGGTAAGGGATGAGATATGGGGTGGATTGGAGAAATGGGGTGGGGCATTGGCCAAGGGGGATGGGTTGGGAATGCTTAGGGATGATGAAGGGTGAAGCGTGGGTGTTTGGGCAAAATCGGGCATGGCCCTGATAAAAATGGGCATGACCCGGGTAGATGGGGGGATGTGTGGGGGGTTGGATAAGACGAAAGTTGTATAGGTGAATGAGGGCGGATTGGGCCTATATGGGGAAAATGGAAAATGGGGCATGGATGTGGATGGAAAAAATTGAGTTGGGTTTTGTATGGATGTAGATGGGAAATGTGTTGGATTGGGCACGGATATGGGAGGGAGAATGGGCATGGTTTGGGTAAAAGATTGGGAATGGGGAGGTTGATTTTGGATATTTTGGGAAGTGGTGGTTGGGAAAATGGGGGCGCCAAATGGTTCGGTAACGGTAAAGGATGATTGGGTAAGGGGGATGGATAGGGAAATGTCTCCCAAATGGGAGTGGGTCGGTGAATGTGGTGGGGATGAGTCGGGATCGGCATAAGCTGGGTCCACTACCCACGACATCATTCGTTGGCGGGTTTTGTATGGGTGCCTTGGATAAGGCCCAAAAAAATTTCTCCTTCTTCCCCTACGAGACGATAGAGGGCAAGATGATGCAGTTGTACCGGCACTACAATGACTCTATCTTTAGGTTTTGATTTTTAATTTTTTTAGAGAAATTTTTTTTGGCCTAAACACACTAATCAGGGGACTCAAATAGATGCACTAAACACATTAATCAGGGGACTCGGGATGTGGAAAAAGGCCATAGAATCGGGCTGGACTGCTCAGAACAACACTGGTGCAACTAATACATGTGCCAGAGCAAAAGTTCCCTAAATAAGGCTGGCGAAACTATTAGTTGTGCCAGTGCATTTTTGGGGATTTTTGTATTGGTGCAACTAATACTTGCGCCAAGCAAAATTGGGTTTCCATAATGCTTGACAGTAGCAGTTTCAGCCTGAATTCAGTCTCTTTTTGGCCTTTTTATGGAATCTAGGCTTCCGGGAACTGACTGATTTTATATGATCGATTCTCTCCTTACCGCACCTAAAGGGTTTGAGTCCGGTATAACTCGCTAACGCTCTCCCCAACGGGTTTTAAGCTTGTAGGAATGGGAACCCACTCGATATACCTCTGGCACAAGTGCCCTCTCAGATACTAGGTGGGCTGGGACTTTTCTGGATCATCACTACTATAGGCTGCCGCCATACTAAGACCCGGGTGGTTGTATGTGTGCCTAAACCCAACCCTTTTAAAATCTACCCCTTAAAAATAAATTGATTAAGTTCCCTATCTTGGTTCAATTTTCATTTTTTTTAAAGCCTTTTTCTCGAAAGTTTTCTTTAGTTCAAAGATCGAGGGTGATGATCTCGTACCGCCACTACGGGCCGGCGTCAACTGTTAGAATATGCTTGCATAAGTAGGCCCGCTAATCGGGTAAGGTACTTTAAATGAGAGAAATTTAAAGAAAAGTAAAAGTCAATGTGCAAGTAGGCCTGCCAATCGGCTAAGGCACTAAAATAATAGAAAAGTAAAAAAAATTAAAAGACAATGCGCAAGTAGGCCCACTAAATGGGTAAGGCATGTAAACGACGTAAAAGTAAATGAAGTAATTGAAGAGATGAGTAAACAAATAAATAAAAAATAGTAATAAAGAGGTTAGTAAAATAAAAAAATAAATGGGCCAAGTTCAAGGGGAAGTTCTACTAGCTAGTCCCCAGTAGAGTCGTCATCTGTGCAACCGTGGGATTTTTGACGATCCCGTCGCGGCGATGCGCTCGCTAATAAAAACATAGAGTCGCCACCCAGAGCTTTTGGTGTCTCCGGATACCTATATCATTTTTATGAGCACCGAAGTGTTAAAAATATGACTCTGAATCCGGTCCACACCAAAGGATCTTGGGTAGGGGCTTCGGTTATCGATCGGGAAGGTGTTAGGCACCCGATCAACCCGCTTAACGCGATCACTACTAATGGGCAAAACAAAAATAAAGTAGAAGAAAAGAAAATGGTTTCCTCTTGCCCAAATGGGCCTTAAATCCTATTTGTGCCCCTCCGTTCCTACCAAAAATTTGGTGGCGTAATGGCACAAATGGGAGGATGGAAAGAGCTAGATAAGAAAGAGGAGAAGAAAGGGGAGAGCCGGAGCCCTCGGGCCCTTGTAGCACCGTAGGAGAGCCTTGCATTGGCTTACTTTGATGGGCTTTTGAAGGCTTGTATGGTGGAAATAGGAGTTCTAAGCTCTAAGGCTCGCTAACTAAGAGGTAAAGAGGGAAGGTAAATGGATAGTATACACCTAAACTAGGAGATCTAAGGTAGAAAATATCACTCAAAGGAGGTTTTGGAATTCTGGAATTTGTATGGGAAATAGTACACCAAAGGGAGAAAGATCTTCTCACTTTAAGCTCTTTCTCTCTTAGGTAAAAATTCTCAACCCTTAAGCAAGAGGGGTGGCTCTCTATTTATAGAGAAAGGGAGGATTAGTGAGGGGTTAAAGTTCTAATTGGGTTAGCAATTAGGAAATGGGCAATCTAAGGTTTTTATGGTTTTCTAGAGCTTGGAAAAGATGGATTTGGGTTTAATGGTAGATTATAGGGTAGTGACTTGAATGACAAAAGGGTGATAACTTAAGCTAATAGGGTCACTAGGGTCCTAAAGAAACAAACCCTACACTTTGGTATGGTCCATAAGTCAAACTCCCAATGTCAATTTTGGCTATTTTTTGAAGGAAAACCAGGCCCAAACTGTTGGAAGTTGAAGACCCGCAGGGGCCCGGCCTAGTTTGTAATTTCCTGCATAAATCTGCTTTTTTCAAATTGCCATAACTTTTGATGTACAACTCTAAATTAGGCGATTCTTGACTAGTTGGAAAGCTGAGAAAGTTTACTTTCCAATGGTATAGGCCTTAGGTTGGGCAATTATCTGGGCTAACCTTGGCACTCCTCTTCTGATCAGCTATTTTGGGGGGTTCAAATCGTGCCCGAGAAGGGTTCTAATAGGTCTGGGATTGGTTTCTAAAGGTTTGGGGTAAATTCTAAGGGATTTAGGATGATTCCTAAGGGTTTCATATATACCATCAAAAGCTTGAAAGTGCACCTCTCTCGAAATGTGTTTCAATCTGGCCTTGGGCCTAATTTGGGTGTCTACAAATATGATCCTTGGTCTTATCTAAGAGAGTATTAGCCCAAAACTTTTCATTAACTGCTCCTTGATCTTTTGGTTTGCGGGTGATATGGCTAAGCCTAAACAGTGGGTGGTCCCTTGGGACTAGTGATGCTATTGGGTCTAGCATCTTATGGTTTGTCTTCCTTGTCACGAACTGAATTAATCTTAAACTTTAGAAAGAACAAATAGAAGAGAAATGATGTTCTCTTTTCAAACTATTGGAACTATTCTTTCCACATATGGTCTTTCTTACCTTTGTGTTGATTCATCTTTACTCTTCTAGGGATTCTTCGCTTGTGAAGAAATTGGTGATGCAACTGCTCTTGAAGTTAGGGCAACAAGCATTACTTATGTTTTTGCTCCATGCATTGCAGTAAACTCGACAAATCATTTTCATCAATCATGTAATTTTAGTGCTGCTAATACTTTTCAAAAAAATTGTTTTGCTTTTTATTATCCTTTTCTTGAAATTACATGTAGGTCTGCAGAGATCCCAGATGGGGTCGGTGCTATGAGAGCTACAGTGAAGATCCCAAGGTTGTCCAAGCAATGACGGATATCATTCCTTGTTTAATTTCAGGGAGAAATCTTTGCAAATTCTTGAAAGGGTGTCCCTTACCTTGCTGGAAAGTAAGGTAGCCTTTTGACAAAAAAATATATGAGAGATTTGGCTCTCTTTCAGCTTAACCTTTGACAAAAAAAAATTCATCGTGGGACTACCTTACCTGAGCATAAAAATAATCTTACCTTTTTAAAATATTTGGAAACCTTAACATGCTTCTGAAAGAAGTTAAAGTTAGGAATGAAATACATTAGTAGTATATTATTAAGGATAGTGTACTTCATATTATTTAAATTTAACTCAGTGGTATATATGTCATTCACACACCTTCAATGCAGTTCTTAGCTCATGACGTTCACAACTTCACATGTCCAGTACAGTTACTCATATTTTTATCACAAATAACATTGTGACAAAAGGAAATGCCTTCTTAATATAGAACCTAGAAAATTAAAGCAATGTACAAACAATGCAGCTTACTCTCTCCGAGAAAGACTTTGCATTCAAGGGATCCAAAAACTTTTACATGGCTAGTGAAAGTTTTCAGTATATTACCATTCTCTCGTTAATTAACTGTAGTATGACCAGTTTCCATCCTCCATGCTAGATTCTTGTCTTTCACTCTTTTGTAAATCCCGAGGAATCATCATTGGCCTTAAATGCACTGGCTTAGTTATATGGTAACTAATCTTTTTGCAACTTGTATTTGAATAGCCCACTTGGGTAATGTGGATCATCACCAGCTCACTTGAGAAACTACCTCTCACCAGAAAAGTTATCAGACCACCTCTAGTGTTGTTCCAATCAGCTACCTAATACTAACTCAATTTTATGTCAATATTTGTTTCTTAGGTAGTTTTTTATATGAGATAAGAGTTCGGTAAGAATAGGAAACATAATTGGAGATAAGATAGAGGACTAGTTATAGAAAGAGTACGAATAGGAGTTTCTTTCTATTATTCCCTTTAAATATTGTAATTGTCCAGAAGAATGAATAGAGTAATGATTACTATCTTTTATGAGAATGTTCTTTTAGAAGAAGTTGGGCAATTTCGAGAAATTTTTAACTTTGATTTTCTGGTGACCTTTGAGCCTTAGATCTACTTTGAGGGTTTACATCCTCCAATTACTCTTTTAAATCTCAGCCTTTTTAGATTGAATTTCATCCCTGATCTAGTGCCCTTTTGAGATTTCAGTGTGTTGCTACTACTGGTTTTGAACCAGTTCTAATCTTCGTTAATTTCTGCCGTCAAACTCTATTACTGCTCCTAAACTTCGGGACCAGCTACTGTGATCTGATCGCATATCTTCATCAGTGCTTTGTGGTTCAGGTCAGGGGCTCTTCTTCTGATTCAAGGTGCATTGTGACTATATTTGGTTTGTTGAAATACAAGCTATGACAACAAATTATTCCTTTTAATTAACACAGTGGAAAAGATTTGGGCAAAATTTGTAACAATATTGTGGACAAATTCTCAAGTTGTCAAGAGGGTGATAAGAACTTAGAAGTGTAGGATTTGCGTAGAAACTCCTGCAGTAGCCATATGTTAGGCTTTCTTTTACTGTGTTTTGAAGCCGTAAAATAGAGTCCTTAGTAGGATTTATCAACTATTCCAATTTAGAGTAATTGAGGGCTGCAGTTCTCATCATCAAGTGATGGAGGACCATTACTTTCAAAGGATGGGATTTTACTTCATCATGGCTTACATCTTTCTAAGGCATTCGAGGATCTTTAAACTTACCCCTTTATTTAGACTAAGTTAAGCAAACAACAATACACTTTAGACAATAGGGCTTTGGCCTACAACATAATGGAAATTTGATAATAAGGAATTGGTTTTAATATATTGCATGATAAATTTGATAAAACTCTTATGTTAGGTATTAATCTATCCTGCCTTTTCTCAATTTCTTGAATTTGAATTATGATTAAGGTTTTAAAAATTGGCTAGGGCGGCTGTAACAACCTGAAATTTTTGAAAATGTTGAATCGGTGACCTTTGAAAATTGCGCCCTTTTGACTGATTTGACATGAGTCAAACATTTGACCTAAGTGGTGTGGTCTCAAAACCCACTTGTGGTGGTTCGAGTTACACGCCAAACACATTAAAGCCCAACCATTACCCTGTGTAGAGTGTATGCATGTTTGTGCATGTTGCACATGAACCCAGGCCCAAATTTTTTAACTTAGGCCTCTAACCAAATATGCCGATTATGTGGGCCTACTGATTGGGCCGACTATTTGAGCCAACCAATTGGGCCGACTATTTGGGCCTACCAGTTGGGTCAACTAGTTAGGCCAACTATTTGGGCCGACTTTGGGTATCAACTAGAACCTTTGAAGAGTGGCGAATACCCAAATTTCCGGACCCACAGGTCCTGATCAGGTGCGTGTCCATTAGGAAACGCGTCACCATTTTGGATTTTTCAAACCGGATCGTTTCGGGTCCGTTTGAGCTTCGTTTAAGACTTCTGGACCAAAACTCATACACCGTGGTGGTGCATTGGCTTAATGCCAAATTTCGTATGACCAGTAGTTTGGGTGTGCAAGCTCCATGCCAAGCTATAGATCTCTTGTATAATAATTGACACATTGATTAGGTGTATACACTTTGTGCCAAACCTAACCAGATAAGGCTTAACACCCAAGTGGGTGTATGTGCTTCATAAGGGAAAATCCCTTTTTCAATAAGAAAGCAAAGCTTCCTTTGGAAGCTTTCCCGTTTACAAATTTTAGGGGTTTTGAGTTCTAGAGAGAGAGAAAGAAGGAGGAGCTTCAGGAGATTCGGTACCGTTGATCTCCGACGAATTTAGCTCCATTGTGTTTGTGTGCCACGAGAGATCGACAATCTTAGACGGAATCAAGATCTGTGAAGAAATGAAGGTTTTATCCCTTCAAACCCTCTTTTGATTTGGGTATTTTGAAGTTTCGAAGTCTGTGGATCTCGCAAGAGTTTTGTCACACGTTAAGAAAGGAGTTTAGGCTTTGATCATGCCGAAATGATCACGAGAAGTAGGTTTCAAAACCCATGGCATGTGCAAGAGAGTTCAAATTGCCGATCGATTGTGACCGTAATCTCATGAGCTCAAAAGGTTAGATTTCCTTCGATTTTAGTGGTTGAAATTGTAGGGAATTTGTTAGTATTAGCTATGTGTGATTTGGAATGAATAGGATGTAAAATTGAGAGAAAATTGGGTTTGGGAAGATAAAACCCAAGGGATTGATGAAATCTGTCAAATTCGATCGATCAGAATTGGATTCGATCGATCTATTTTAACATAAGAGTGTGAAATGTGATTTGTCTATAAATTTGATCAATCCAAATGAAATTCAATCGATCGAAATAAAATTCAACCGATTGAAATGAAATTCGACCGTTCGAAATGAAATTCGATCGATCGAATTTGACAAAACTTGCCGACACTACTTCGATATTTTAGCCATAACTTTCTATCCTAAACTCAGAATCATATGATTCTTGAGGTGTTAAAAATAAGATAACGAGATCTACAACTTTTATGAATCAACTAACTCCAAAAAAAAACTTTTTGTGAGTCAAAATTGAGTGGAAAGTTAGGTCAAGTTCTGAGTTAGCTCATTTTGACTGAAGTACCGACATAACTTCGGTATTTTGGCGATAACATTTTCCTCTGAACTCCGATTGATGCGATTCTCATAGCGTTGGAAAAAGGATAATAAGTTCTACAATGTTTGTAAATTAACTAACTTTTGAATAAAATGTTTTGGGGGTCCCAATTGAGCTGGAATTTGGGTCAAGTTCTAGGTTAGCACGAACTTGCCCAACACCGCCTTGGTTTTGAGAAAATACTTAAATACATCGAGATTAATAGTAGTTAAGGTCAATCCTTAATACATCGTGTATTTGGGATTTAGATTGAAGAAGGGAAGCCATCGATAGGACATTGCTTGGCTACACGCAGTTTCGAGGTTAAGGTGGGAAAAATCCAATACACGATTGCATTTTTATTTAATTTCATAAATGTTTGATATGATCGAATGAAATGTGATTTGAATTTTAAATTCCGAATTCTCTTAGTTTTGAATATGATTTTTGAGTTTTGACGTTTGAACTCTTAATGTCATGAAGAACTTCGAATCTTTCGAATCTATGCTTTTAGAAATGGAAATGTGATTTTTGTTGAATCTGTTTGCAGTTATAGTTTTGAAATGCTTTTGATTATTAAGAATTTATTTTCGTCTGAGTTTTGAATGCATTGGACAATTGAATATGTATATGAACCTAAACATGAATTGAATATAAACTTTGAATCAAACTTGACTTTGAATCGAACCTGAAAGTCATATAAGTAAATCGAATGTATAGGCCATATAAGTAAATCGAATACGTAAGCCTAGTCACAATGTGAACCGCTATGGGCGGATTATAAGTACAATGTGGACCGCTATATGCGGATTATAAGTATAATGTGGATCGCTATGGGCGGATTATAAGTACAATGTGGACCGCTATGGGTGGATTATATTGTACATTATGGACCACTAGAGCGGAATCGAACTGGCATGGCGGCAAACCGTGAATTAAACTGGCACGTCTGTCTCCGTGAATCGAGCCGGCATGGCAGGATATCCGTGAATTGAACAGGCACGGCGACTAACCATGAATCGAACCCACACGGCGGCTAACCATGAATTGAACTGGAACGACAGTCTTTGTGAATCGAATTGTTACGACGAAATATCCGTGAATCGAATTGTGTAAGATAAGTAAAAGTAAATCAAACCGGCATGGCGGAATATCCGTGAATTGAATTCTGTAAGATAAGTAAAAGAAAATCGAACCAGCACGGCGGAATATCCATGAATGAATGGTGTAAGCTAAGTAAGAATGTGTAAGACATGTAAGTAAGCTAAATAAGAATATGTAAGACATGTAAGTAAGCCAAGTAAGAATTTGTAAGACATATAAGTAAGCCAAGTACGAATGTGTAAGATATGTAAGCAAGCTATGTAAGAAAGATAAGACGTGTAAATGAATGTGATTCGAACTCAGTAAATCATGATAAGATGTATAAGTGAATCAAACTTAGTAAATCAAGATAAGACGTGTAGGTGAATATAAGTGAACTCAGTAAATCAGAGATAAGAAAGTACTTTTGATGAGAACATGTCTTTGAAATCAGTTTCAGCTTTGATAAGAAAACGTCTTTGAAATCAGTTTACCTTTGAAATCAGTTTCAATTTTATTAAGAAAATGTCTTTGAAATCAGTTTCGGCTTTGATAAGAAAACGTCTTCGAAATCAGTTTGTCTTTGAAATCAGTTTCGACTTTGAAAAGAAAATGTCATTGAAATTGGTATGCCTTCGAATTCAGCTTCGGTTTCGATTATGAAAATGTTTTGATCTTGTCTTTGAATCTATGCATGTGATGATATGTATATTGGTATTAGTTTTCTCTACTAAGCTTACATGTTATCTCACACCGACTATACATCACAGGTGTAGGTTTGAGGAAGGCCAGACTACATGAAGAAAAGGAGTATCCACATAAGGATTTGTACTCTATTCCGGGATCATAGATTTAGTGCATCGTGGACTTTGGTAAGTTTGGGATTGGTACATTAGTGCTATTATACATGCATGGTACACTGCTGTTGGTCATGGTTGGTCATCATTGGTGTTTATTTTGTTTTGTACATATTAGGTACTAGAACAGGAGATTTTTATTTATGACATATATAACTTTGCTTTGATTTTTATATGCATATGAATGTGCCAAGTATTCTGTATCAGATTGTGATCTATGACCTGGTGGTCCGAATTTTTCCATTGGTATAAGTTGAGAAAAAAAAATATGTCTCAAAATTTTTAGGTTAGAAAAGTTTAGGCTATCATGGCGGCTGATCGCTACTTATGTATACCTAATTAAGTCTTAACCTATTGCAAGCGCACAATGAAAATTATAGAGCTAGTATAAGATCGTTCCCACGAAGACAGTTATTATTTTTATTAACCTAGTTTTCTGAAAACTTATATTTATCTTTAAAGATTCCTAAACTATTGGAAAAATATGAATAAAGAAATTTTCTTAAATCTAAAGTTCATAAAAATAAATCCTAATCCTTCAACTTCAAATTATGATCGTCAATCACAATCTTCTATTATTGGATATTTATAAAATTAAATAGCACCATTACACCATATATCAATTCTTCTAGCATTGGGCGTCAATCAATACTAAAGTCCAATCAATATAGATTGAATCTAATTAACAATCAATCAGAAATTTGGGCGTCAATCAAACTCTAGAAATTTGAAGAATGAAAAGTAAAAAAAATTGTTACACTAATCTGCAAATTCTACCCTGAGTCGTCAATTCAAATCAAAACTTGAAGATGTTTACAAAGCACTAAATAAAGAAAAATAAAAATATAAACTAGAAAAAATGAATCATCCATGATCCTTCAGCTTCCTCAACCTTGGTTGTCAGGCAAGACCTCAGAGAACTGTGAATGATGTTACTTTGTAAATCGTAACTACTTTGATTGGGAGAAAACACAGACCTCAGTTGTCAATTGATGCTGTGAAATTCTTTGATGCTTATTTCAACACTAGGCTCTCTTATTTATAGATCATAAGGAATCGATTTAGAAAACTTTTAATTCTAATAAAAGAAATAAAACTATCCTAATATAACTCTACTTCAAATTTTATCTTTCTTTCCTTGCTTTGAATGAATGGTTGATGCACTTCTAGAACGTTCTCTAATCTTCAGCAACAAAACCTTTCTAAAAAATCTTCTTCATCAATCTTCTCGGATCCGTGATTCGCTAGACTTCTAATTCAATTATTATTCTAATTCTAGTTCATGGCGGTGTAATATGCACGTGATCAACAGCAACAACAATAAGAAAGCTTCTATAATCATAATCGTAGATAACGATTATCTCTTTTCTTCTTTTTTCTAGAAAATCGTCAATCACGATTTCCTATCTTTCATAGCTTCTTATTACACGATTCTCTAGATTACAATTCATCGCCTTTTTTATACTCTTTCTCTGAAGAATCTTAAATTATGATTTTCCGTAGCTCTTTAGTAGTAATGCTCATTCGTCTACAAAATTATAGAACACGATTTTCCATTCTTCAGTAGGTGGCGAATTATCTTTTATGCTTAATCGTCTTTTTATTACTCTTTTGGGTTTATTTTGACAAAGATTAATATTATGGATCTCTTTTGCTGGTTTTTCTTAATATCTGTCCTTCAACAACTTATTAGTAACAAACTATGACCTAGCATCACTAAGTTAAGGGTGATAAATTTGTAAATTATGTGATTGATCACTAGCCGCTCGGGCGAATCTGGTCCCCAGCCGATCCGATTTTGCTTAGGAGCCTATTGAGGTGGGCTAGGGCTTGGGCGCCGGCCCAGCCCGCCCGGGCAGGTTCAAAATCAAATCGGAGTGGGTTGGATTTTTTTTTGGGCTTTCATTTGCAATCGAAGAGTTTGGGGCTTTCACATTAGGGCTTCAGACGGCTCTACGGTCTCTTCCTCTCTTCCACTCACCAACGACCACCGACGGTCGGCAGTGACCAGCGACCACCAGTGAACACTACCGACCACCAGCGACCACCAGCGACCCTTAGTGTAGACACTCCCATTTTGCTCTCTCGAAATATATAAATCTGTTCGGTCAACCTTTGACCCCTAAACCTAATGTGGGACCATATATTGAAACAATAGTATATGGCAGGGCACAGGCTGAAATAATAGCTCTATGGCTCAAGCCCCATGACCCTAATATGGGAACCATGTATTGAAACAATAGTACATAGCTGAATACAGGCTAAAATAATAGATCTGTGGCTCAGATCTCGACACAGAGACTATATACTGAAACAATAGTATATAGTCAAAATGCAAACTGAAATAATAGTCTGGCATTTCAGACCCTTTAACCCTAATGTGAGAACCATGCACTGAAATAATAGTACATGGTTGGACACAGGCTGAAACAATAACTCTATAGCTCAGACCCCCTAACCTTAAATTAGGTACCATGCACTGAAATAATAGTATATGGCTGAACACAGGTTGAAACAATAGCTCAGTGGCTCAGATCCCAACATAGGGAGACTATATACTAAAATAATAGTGTATAGTCAAAATATAGACTGAAACAATAGTCTAGCATTTCAGACCTGACCCAGACCCGGACAACCCCGAATTACGTGCTTAAAACTATGCGTGCATTTCGATTGTAAGCAAAACCACAAACATGCAATCAGTCCCCTCTCAGACCAAACTTTCTTTCCCAGACCACCTCGAGAATCGATTATGCGTTCCACATGGCAGCCGCGATCAGATTAAGTGCCCCACCATTGGCGCACAAATGGCCTTCACCCAACCTAGTCGCACAGTCCTTGACCCCTAAGATTCCACAATTAAGTGCTTTAAACGAAATGCTTAATCGGATTAAACACTCCACACCAAGCATGCAATTAGTCCTAACATGGTTAGAACTAGGAAACTCAGCTGAGCCAGTCAGTCGGTCACTCACTGAGTCGACGACTGACTCAAAGCGATTAAGCACTGGGCAACTAGCGCGCAATTTAGTTAAATGCCTGAAACATTGTGTTTAATTTGGAAAAAACCTATAAAAGGTTTTTTTTTAATTCAACCGAAGAGGTTGGAGAGAGGATGGAAAATCTCATAGATGTTTGGGATTTCAAGGCTGAAGAATTCTGAGAACGAACACAGAGAGAAACAGAGCCATGATTTCGAGATTCAAGCTTCGAATTTTGAGATTCCTCTCCACACCCCCGGCCTTAGGTAAAAATCTAGTCTTTAGTTTCCGACCTTAGTTTTTAGTTCTTAGATTTAGGTTTTCCTTAGTTTTAACTATTAATATTAAATTTTTAGTCTTAGACTGTAGCACCCCTTTTTAGACCATAATTTTAATATCTGGTTCTAGTTCTCGGTTTCTAGAACCAATCCTTAATCTGACGGCCAAATTCACTGACCTAGACTTTAATTTTGTTCTGAAATCTTAATCTCCAGTCCTATTATTAATCTTTGGTTCTACTTCTTAGTTTCTAGAACCAATCCTTAATCATACGGTCTGATTTTCTGATTCCGATCCCGAATTCAGTTCTTAAATTTTAAATTCTAGTTTTAATTCCTTAATTTAAGATTTCTAAAATCCCAATTCTTAATTTATTTTTGTAAAATTCTAGTTTCATAATTTAATCCATAATTATAACCCAAAATTATCAACTTTAAAAATCTAAAAAAATATTATATTATTATCTAAAATTTCATTTGCTTTAATCTCAGCCACCCGATTTGCCCAAGGAAGCTTATGGAGGATACCCGGGAACGAAGCCAATCCTCCTTAGCATAGCGGGGCGAAAACCTCTTTTCTTATATTTTTAGTAGAATTAATTCATTGCTTTAATTAGAATTAATACAAATCCGTCCATTATTTTAATTAGAATTTTAGAAAAAATTAGTTCCTTTATTTTAATTAGATTTTTAATATAATTGATTTATTTCTTTAATCCGAATTTTAGTAAAATTAGCATAATTGCTTTAATTAGAATTCTAATACAATTAGTTTATTTGCTTCGATTAGAATTACAGTAGAATTAGTATATTTGCCTTAGTTTGAATTGCAGTAGAATTAGTTTACTTACTTTAATTAGAATTTTAGTAAAATTAGTTCCTTTGCTTTAATTAGAATTTTAGTAAAAGTAGTATACTTGCTTCAATTAGAATTTCAGTACAATTAGCATGCTTGATTTAATTAGAGTTTCACTAGAGTTGGTATATTTGCATTCCTAGTATGATTAGGAGACTAATATTAATTAGACTTCTAGTAAGATTAGGAAACTAAATTAATCAGATTCCTAATAAGATCAAAACATTTGAATTAATTAGACTGTAAATAGGATTAGGAGACTTAATTAATTAGACTTTCAATAGGATTAGAAATATTAAACTAATTAGACTCCTAATAAGATTAGAATATTTAAATCAATTAGACTCATACTAGGATAAAGATACTAGAATATTAGATTAATTCACCACAATAAGCCCACATAGTTAAACTCATAGTAGTACTAGGAAACTTAAGCCGAATAGAATTATAGCAATAATAAGGAAAGAAGAAAAAAGAAAACTAAACTATCTGAATTATAAAAAGAGTCACAGTTGCTAACGTCCACTGGCAGATGATTCAGTGAAGAAGTAACCCACACCCGCTCTAAAGCGTGATCACTAACGTGTTGCAGCGTCGTTAAACATCTGCAGCTGGCGATCGCAATAAACTAGGAATCTTTCTAGAATCCCCCTTTATTTTCAACATTCAAAACACTGCATTGCTAGAGTCCGCTTAGGACAGAATTGGGCCACTAATTCAACGGAGACCGAAAGGAATCGAGAAAAAGCGCGCACCAACCGACTGGCGATCGCGATGGGACTCTTTTGCTAAACTCATTCTTTCTTAGATAGTTAGTTTTTATTTTATTTTCTTGCTTTTCTCTTCCCATCGCATCATTTCAAATTCCTTTAAATATATGAGTCTTCATCAAAGACTCGAAATGTCCGGTATACGAAGATTGAGTTTAGGAGACCCGCCATTGTGGGGAGATCATGACAACCCCGTATATGAAGAAGAATCACCTTACGATTTTAGCCGATGACAACCTGAGATTAACATAGCTGACAATCAGGAAAATCCCTTCTTCACCCCACACACCGGTAATAGTCCTAATGGGAGAGATAGTAACACTAGACAAAACCTCACTGCCCAACAAATTGTAGAACTCGGTGTTCAACAAATACAAAGAGGGGATGATGATGTCGAAGAACTGCTACATACGAGACTATTAGGGCACAATAAAATTTAGAAAAACAAGAACGACAGGAAAGGCCGCCTCCTACCCCAAGCACAGTGTCAGCCTGTGCCTCACCATTAAGACAACCTACTCACATGTTCTTCAACGATGATTATCCAGACAAGGTTTGCTCGCGAGTTGCTCCAAAAGACAGCACTATCAAGATCGAACATCTCCCTAGGACGCTCCGCGAGTACATGGCCAAGAGTGAGCGCCCTGGTCAGTCATTCGGATTCGATAAATTTTGCCGAGATGTCAAATTTAACTTACCAACGGGATTCAAACCGCCAAAATTTACCAAATATAACAGCACGGGAAATTCAAACCATCACTTGGCCCTCTTTTGCAATGATTGTCGACCCATACGCGATAATCAAGGACTTCTCATCCACTACTTCCAATGCTCATTAGAAGGAGAAGCTTTAGATTGGTTTGCGGGACTGCCATTGTATAAGATAGATACATTCGATGATTTAGTCGGTTAATTCCTAGATCAATACAAACACTTGATCCAAGAGACAGTCAGTCTCAGTGATCTAATGGTGGCAAAGCAAGGACCCAATGAAGAGTTCATCGACTTTGTCGCCCGATGGAGGAAACTCGCTGTCAGGATGGACACTTCAATGAAAGAGAAAGACTCGATTGACATTATTATCGATAACACTAGAGAACCATTAAAGAGCGTGCTTGTCATAAGTGATTGCCCTGATTTCATAGCACTCCACTCCCGGGCATCCCGACTAGCATGACACATCAAAGGCAAAGACCTCGCCCTATCCATAGTCACATCAAGAGTAGGCTCTTCAGGTGAATCGAAGTAAACAAATAACAAGAAAGCCTCAGGAACCAAGCAGGTTAACACCGTTTTAAACCAAGGGCAAAATATTTTGAGAACTAAAATTTCCAATCGCAAAGTTTTGAGCAAAATCAGAATCAACAACGGTAGACAAACCAAAATTAAGGAGCGAATCAATAAAGGTATATGAACCAGAACCAAGGCTAGAACCAGAATCAGGGCCAATACTATAATAGAAACCAATATCCCAACACCTACCATAACTAGAATACAACACAGAATCGACCGGCCCACACGCAAAACTATAATAATGTCCCCCCACTACAAAAATTCAATCCAGTTAGAGGCCCCTACCAGCCGAGGCAGGAACACTATCCCCCTTTACCTGATATAATCCCCAACATCTTCTGTTTCCTTAACACTCAAAATCTCCTCCGATTGTCACAAGAAAGACCCCAACCATGGCCGACAAATCTAGACTATAGAAAATACTGCGCATTCCATCGATTTGGGAGACATAATCTAGAAGATTGTTTAGTCCTCTGGGATGTAATCTATGACATGAATGACCGAAACCAAATCGACTGGGAAGCGCTTAGGAATCCTAACCCTAACAATAATCAACCCCAATAGAACTTGGGAATCATTAATAATCCGATGCCCAACCACAACCAAGGAACACCGGCCCAGGTCACTACCGTGGACCTCCCTAGTCAATCCTCTTTCCTGCCCTCCACCTTAATCACTCGCATCCAACCTTCCAACACTTTTGCCACCCCTATGAGAGTCCCTTTACCCCCTCATCCCTCGGCCTTGATCACTCGCATCACCCCACTGAGCCCACCTCCTTACCCATAGTTCACTCAGATACGAGTCCACTCCTTTAGGGCTAGAAGACCATTCCTCCATAGTCGCCCACCGAAACCCTTAACCCCTCTAAATCCTAAGCCAGAGCCATTGCCTCTCCCCTCACCCGATTCAGAGCCCGAGTATGAAGATCATGTTCTTCAAACTACAGCTCAGATCGCCGCATGGGTAGATGGTGTCACCCAAAAGACCCCAAGCAAAAAAGACAAAACAAGGACCGAGTGTTTGCCAAACACAGAAGAGAGTCAACCAGAAGAATATCCTGACCCGTGCGAGACACTAGTCTCTACTTTCCTAGAAGACAATACACAGTACCACCCACCTTAGAGTAGCACGATGCAAGTACGCGCTCCATCCTCAAATTTCACTCACTTCATAGATACCTCAACGTCAAGTAACAACGGGTTCAGTCAACAACCGACTTGCTCAATTCTTAAGTCAGGAATCAATTACTCACCTTCGCCTTTCCCTCGAAATAAGGATTTCACGAATGTACAACCATCAGAGGGGAATGTGAGAGAAAGAGAAGTTAACTTGCCTCCCCTACCTCACATTATTCCTCCACCAAGCCCTGCACCTCAACCGCCCGCACCCAAGGCTCATCGGCCAGGCAAAGAAATTGCACTCGAGCCAAGACAAGAATATGACCTTCTACGGTATCTCTAAAAGATCCCGGCCCAAATATCAATACTAAAACTCATCAAGAAATCGCCTGACCATCACCGACTGTTGATAAGGATGCTTGAAGACACACAAGTGGGTGAGGACACAAAATTAAATGAGCTACATCAAATTGCCTTGGTCATGGCGCAACCTCCGATACTCACTTTCACGGATGCAGACATGCCTAAAGAGTCACTCCACAAAAGCGTAGCTCCCATATACCTTACGATCATAATTAGAGGATTCTCCGTCCCCCATGTGTTGATCGATATAGGAGCAGAACTCAATATCTGCCCTATCACAACATTAAAGATGCTCGAGTAGATGAAGTAGGATGTCAGGCCCTCAGCACTATCGCTTATAGCCTATGGTGGCTCACATCGTTTTGTCAAAGGAACTATCAAACTCCAGGTTCACCTCGAGCCTATAACGAAAGACGTCACTTTTCATGTTACTAATTCCTCTAGTATGTACAATCTTATCTTAGAAGAAAATGGTTAGAGTCAATGAAGGCTGTCGCCTCCACATACCACCAATGCGTCAAATTCTCGTACGAGGACTCCATTGTTCGTATATATGTTGATGAACCCCTCCAGGAGATGGAGATTGATTACACGAAAATTATTCTGAACGCTCATGATTTCATTTTGAACACAGGCCATATTCAAAAGACCCGAATCCCCGATGAGACAACCGTCGCAGAAGTCTGTCCCCCTACCCCTCCTAGTTCTCCCCCAACATGTTAACAAAAATTTGTGAGAATAGAGGTTGGCCCAGACCTCACCAAACTCTACGACATCAACCCGACCGTGACAAAAGGTTGGGACCTTATGTATCAGCTCAGGTACATCCCCCACACCGGACTCGATAAAAAAAAGCAGGGTCGTGTAGGACCTATTGTCCCAAGGAAAATATGTAAGCACATAGGGCTAGGTTACCAATCAGATGGCCCACAAGTCAACTTGTTCCCTACCTCACCAAAATGGTCTCTATATGACCACTTTGTCTACGAGACCACTAAGAAAGCAGATGTACCAAGGCAGAAGGAAGTGTCCTTCACTAAGTCCTAAGAAGCAAAAATCGAACAAATGGCCAAAGCATTCAATGATTTAATGAATCTAAATGATGATATTGACAAACCACTCGAGGGAATCAAACCCTTGTTTAACACTAAGGAGTTTATAGGAGAGAGAAAGGAAGAACCTCTAGAACTCGAGCCGCAAGTAGGATATTGGGAATCCACTGATAATGAAGATTTTTACATAGCAGTCTTGCAAGATGGTGAAGAGCACTTACACTCAACACGGGAAGAGGATGACACCCCATAATAAGATCTTAGCTCGCATAGCATCCTCCTCGGCCTTGGCCTTGAAGGATGGGAATGCTCCTGGGACTCCCCTTGTATCGCTCACCCATACCAACCCCGCTGTAGGGCATGCACCAGCATATTAGAATGCTCTGGATTCGACAGTCTAAAAAAGTAGAATTGAATGACTTCAATCTCGTAATGACAGAAGCAAGTAATGACCTACCAACTCGGCTACCGACATAAGAAGAAAATTCCAACTGTCATTTGGTCGACCCAAGGGAAAACACCCACATCGCCCTCATAGAGTTTGAAGAGGAACTTGAACTAAACACTCCTCCATCCCCAAACGTGCCACAACTCTAAATATTCTGGAAATCTCTCGAGGAAGAGTGGCAACCTCCCTCGAGTGATGACGAGGACTACTGGATAGACCTCCCTGCACTCGAGTTAGCAGAGCAGGCTAACCAAGGACTCCAAGAATTGTTAGATCAAGAAGACGAGTTTGATACCAGCCTTGACTCCGACCTAGAATGATGGGAATGCCCTTGGGGATCTCCCTGCATTTCGCACCATTACCAGCCTCACTGCCGAGCATGCATAATTATCCTAACATACTATGAAGTTCAAGGGGAAGAGCTCACTACCCCTAAGGGTCCCTTAGGAGATCACCCATGACTGGAAGAGCAACCGTATTATAACTCAGAGGATGATAGCTTAACCGATTACGATCTCCAGAGCCTCTTTGAAGATGAGGTAATCAATGTGATAGAGGAAATTCGAATGTCAGTGCCCCTGTTACCAACGTCGCTTATTCAAAAGGTCTCATTAGCTGAGGACTCTAAAAAGAAAATGCCAAATTTAAAACAAGTCCACATTTCTCGAAGAATTGCCCGAACGGCTCCGACAGTCGTCTCGCTCCCTCAGTTAAAGGAAGCAACTCTCCCGACGCCTCTTGAGGTGACCAACCTTGTACCATATCTACTATCGAAAATTAAAAAAATAGAAAAATAGAAAACCCTAAAAATCTAGAAATATAAAATCCAAAAAAATTAGAAAACCCCAGAAAAGAAAGGGAACCCTTCGTTCTGAATCAATTTTATGACCAACAAGGAAACTTTTCTCCTAAGGTTTCTATCTCCTCTCTCGTACGAAGACGTAAGGCGTTCAGGCTAAACAACAAGCCAGCGATCATATCAAATGAGATACTTCACGACTTTAAGAAAAGGATCAATAGCCTTGACCTTCACCTTACCAAAGATCTCTCAATCATAAATTGTGTCGATGAAGGGCTACCTTTCGCAAATTGAATCTCCAGTGTAGCAATTTTACAGTATATGAGCTTACTGAGGATGAAGAAGGAACACCAGTCGCTGAGGAGGCACAAGACTTCCAACGGATCATCAAGCATTTTGACGAGGAAGCCCAAGCTGCCACAGAACCTATAGAAGAAATCAACTTTGGCACTGAAGAGAAACCCAAGAAGTTACTAATTAGCGTAACGCTCAACTCCAAGGAGCGTCAACAAATCGTACAAGTCCTACAAGAACACCTCAACTCCTTTTTATGGTCCTATGAAGATATGCCTAGTCTAGACCCAAGTTTAGTAGAACATCGCCTTGTCTTGAAACCCAATGCAAAGCCCGTTAAGCAGAAACTTCGAAGGATGCACCCGCAAACAGCCCTTCAAGTTAAATAGGAAGTTGACAAATTACACAAAGCCAAATTCATCCGAGTCATCCTCTACCCCAAATGGGTTGTTAATATACTACCTGTCACTAAGAAAGATGACAGAGTACGGGCTTACATTGACTTCCAAAACCTCAACCAGACATGCCTAAAAGACGACTTCCCGCTTCCACACATTGACACTCTAGTCGACAACACTGCTGGACATGAGATGCTATCTTTTATGGATAGTTTCTCTGGGTATAATTAGATCAAATTAGCAGAGTCTAACTAAGAGAAGACTTCTTTCACCACACCATGGGAAACTTACTGCTACATCATCATACCTTTTGGGCTCAAGAACGTGGGAGCCACGTATCAACACGCCATGATGGCTATTTTTCATGACATGATGCATAAATGTATAGACGTTTATGTCGATGACATATTAGTGAAGTCCCAAACACGAGCAGGACATATTGAAGCACTCCGACTGGTACCACAAAGAGCTAAGGAATATCAACTAAAGATAAACCCAAAGAAATGTGTCTTTGGAGTCACCTTCGAAAAATTACTCGGATTCATAGTCAGCAAGCGAGGAATAGAAGTCGACCCTACAAAAGTCAGAGTTATCCTTGAGATGCCACGTCCCAGTAATATCAAAGAATTATGAGGCCCGATAGGAAGATTACAATTCATCAGGAGATTCATCTCCCAACATTCAGACAGATAAGGAACTAAGTACAAATGGGATGACTAGTGTCAGCAAGCTTTCAACAATATCAAAAAATACCTCCTTAACCCACCAATACTATCACCACCAATCCCTGAAAGACCCCTAATCCTCTACCTCTCTGTGAACGACAAAGCAATCGGAGTAAGTCTGAGGTAATATGAAGAAGACGGCAATAGAGAGAAGGCTATCTACTACCTTTGTAGGACGATGGTCGAGTACGAACGAAAATACACTTCAATGGAGAAGACCTGCCTCACATTAGTGTGTGCCTCAATCAAATTACGACACTACTTCGGAGCACATAAAATACTAGTACTAGCCCTAATGGAACCTCTGAAGTACATATTTGAAAAACCCGCAACCTCAGGAAAGATCGCTCGTTGGCATATGCTACTGTAAGAATTTGATATCACTTACATTACGCAGAAGTCAATCACAGGATAAGAAATTGCCAATTACCTTACAGATCTCCCACTCCTGAGCAATGAGCCCATGCACGCAAATTTCCTTGATGAAGACCTACTCACGATTTATAACGAAGAGCTCGATAAGACATCATGGACCCTTTATTTCGACGGTGCTCTAAATCACAAAGAAAAAGGTATCGGGATAGTCCTCCTAAGCCCGAAAGGAGTGGTCATACCTAAGGTTTTTCAATTAGACTACCATGTCGCTAACAATGTCGCAAAATGCGAAGCTTTCATAGTTAGACTACAAGCAGCACTACAATTAGGTGTTAAACAGTTGAAAACCATCAGTGATTCCAAGCTCGTAATCTCACCAGTCATAGGAGAATGGAAAACCAAGGAAAGGAGACTGATGGCATATTTAGAAACCGCTCAATATTTGGTAAAGAAATTTGAAAGAATCTCTTTCATGCACATCCCTAGGTTAGAAAATGAGCTCACAGACTCCCTTGCCATGTTAGCCTCGGTCATCCAAATACCCATTAGACAAAGTACCAAGACCTTCTTCATTGAAAAAATGACAGTACCTGCTCACAAGGTAGCATGGACAGTCAAGAGAGAATTACCAATCCTCCCTGAGCACAGGACCAAATGAAGTAAACACTCCGAAAAATCACGCCAAGACAGGAACCGAAGTCGCTATGTCCAAATTTGAAAAATTGCCAATCGATGATGGACAGCCATGGCGTTTTTACATCTAGAACTTTCTCAAGCATCGACACGTCCCTCCATATGCCACGAAGATCGAACGGAAGACTATAAGGAACTAATGCGCCCGATTCTACATACTCGGTGAAATACTATACAAAGAAGCCTTCACCAAAGGAGTACTGCTATAATGCATCATAACCACCAAAGGACAATACATCATTCGAGAAGCACACACCAGCGCCTGTGGTCCCATGCCGATAGACAGAGACCCGCTGATCAAATCATACAGCAGGGCTACTTCTGGCCGACAATGATAAGAGATTGCCACCTCTATATCTAATTCTACAAACAATGCCAAGAACACGTCACACTCATAAAAGCTCCATCAGTTGCATTGAATACTATGACCTCTTCATGGCTATTTTTGATGTGGGCCTTCGATGTCATCGAACCTTTCACAGACACAGTTGGGAACACTCACAAGCACGCGTTCATACTTACGACAACCGAATACCACACCAAATGGGCAGAAGTTGAATCCTATGTCAGAATCACCACTTCAACACTCATGAGGATTATCATTCAAAATATCATCACCAAGTTTGAAGTACTCAGGATGTTTGTCACCGACAACAGACCATAGTTTATCACAGAGAAGACAAAGAAGTTATACAAGAAGTTTGGCATCGATCTACGCCACTCATCACCGTTCTACCCTCAAGGCAATGGACAAGCAAAAGCTATAAACAAAATGCTGATTCAAATTTAGAGATGCACAGTAGAGACGAGCAATAGAGCTGACTAACCTGAACTACTACCAGAAGCACTCTTGGCCTACAGGACATCTATTCGTATGGCCACTATCCAAACTCCCTACCTCCTTACCTACGGGATGGAGGCAGTCGTACCATATGAGATACAAGTGACATCCTTATGGATTCAACTCGATGATGAGCTATCCTTAGACGAGAGGAAAATTACCCTACTCACACAGCTAGAGCAACTTGATGAAACACGTCTAAGGGCAGTTGATCACGCTCAGGTAAATTAAAAGAGAATGGCCATGACTTACGATAAGAAAGTCCTCGAACGAACCTTTAATATTGGAAAATTAGTCTTAAAGAAAATCATGCCTCTCAAGCACGCCTTTCCTTTCAAGCACGCCCATCCGAAAGGAAAATTGAAACCAAACTGGGAAGGCCCTTACATTATAATAGCCGCATACCCTAGGAATGCATACAAACTGGCAAACCAAGATGGGAAAGAACTCCCTAGCCCTTGGAACACCATGTATGTTAGAAAATATTACCCTTAGCCATGTGATCATCATATCCTATGGTTAAATACATATACTTATCACCCCCGTAGTTGTCATGACCCATCCATTGGTCGTATGTCATCAATTCTCAGAATATCCTTAAGACCTTCAATTTATCGCCTACTTTCTTATTCGGACAACCTAATTAAAGGACTAGTGACATATCTAACCTCTTTCAAAAGCATAAGTAACACCCGAAACTCATTTCCCTTCCCCTGCCATTGGAGGAGACGTTAGAGCAAAAAATGAAGATGCTAGGTTCAATCAAAAACTCATTATTCTTGTCCTAGCAGGATGCTTTCAAGAAAATATATATATAAAAAAAAATTGAGTGAGCGCATTACGATGAATAAAAAAGTCCATGAGTTCAGGGAAGCATAAGCAAGCTGTGAGGATATCTCTGGTAATTTTACTAGAAATGTATAAGAAAACTGCGAGGGCATCCCTGACGCCCCCATACTACTAGATATCATCGTAAGGTGGCGGTGTTGGTGCACGTTTTTTCTGAGTTCCTGTTGCACTAGTCTACTTGGTGTGAAAGTGTGCTTATGTTATTGTGTGGTGAAAATCAATTGAAAATAAAGTAATATAAGAGAATGGATTCAGCACAACCAAAGTAATCCTAGACCTGCAAGATTTAGGGTCTATTGTGGCAAGTTTTGATAAGTAAGAGTTTGTCCCACAGAGAAAATGATCAAGAGTCCAAATTAAGCACTGATAGTAGGCCTCCAGATCTGACTACAGATATGGCAATCCTAAGAGAAGGGAGTCGGGTGTCACGACTATACTAAATTTACACAAAAAGGAAAAATAAAGTGCAGGCCTATCCTAAAGAAAGGGTTGAGAAGATGGTGGTAGTGTGTGTCAAAATAAAATATAAAAATTATGAGAAGTAAGCAGGTTAAGTTAGAGTTAATGATACAGTAATGTAACTCAGATTTAGTCTGTCTCTGTAGTGCTCCTTGCTAAGACGCTATTAAAAGCCTCAATAAGGTATAAGCACCTAGTTTAACCCATGCCATTTGGGGCACTCTTAGGGCTATACTCTGTCCACTATAATGGTCACAGGGTATCTGATAGAGTCTGTCAAATCCCATTAGTTAAACCGAAAATTCTCTAGTCTAATCGAGAAGAGTGGACTGATCATTTCTACAATCACTAGACCAGCTCTAGCCATGAATACTATTGTAGCACTATGTAATGCCAGTGTTACAAACTCCCCAGATCTGCGCATAGACCTGGCTGACATCTATAGGTATTCCAACCCATAAGATCCTAAGTGTTTTGCTAAGGCATACTGTTCACTAGTGCCCACAAAAAGGACCATGCAACAGGTTGAATAAGGCCTTTAGCTCAGCTAGTCATTGCTATAAATAGCCTACAATGACTCAGCTTTAAGCTATAATTACTACAAGAGATCAGATCTAACATCTGATATCGATTAGGTAGAACAGAGGAGAGCCAGCTACTGTACAAACCCCTCATAAGGCTCTAGAAGCTCATGTGCAGGGGAGAAGAATCCTTCTCAAACATGTGGATGGACACAACCTTAGGGCTATACTCTGTCCACTTTAATGGTCACAGGGTAACCCGTTGGTCTTTCCATCCCACAGAGGCCTGAGAAAGAACATGAAAACAGTTGTAACCACCATGGTCTGTAGGCCTCCGAGCTCCCTGGATGTCACTACAGATCCAGCATTGCTTTCCATGTGTCTATCAAACCAAGGGAAATCAGATGGTAAACAAAAGACCTACTAAAAACTAAATGGGCTAGTCCCAAATATATGGATCCTATAGACATCTAAAGAAACCATAAGATCTATAAATTTGATTAAGTATTAAAACAGCAGTTCCTTGATAACAGCAAAACTTACAATGAATTGTCTCCTGGCAGCAGCCCATACACAACTGCTCATCCAAGATCCAAAGGTATATAAAAATCTATTATAAAATTGAAACAAAACTAAACCTAGGTGCTTACAGGGGGATTAGCCAACAAGTGTTGAGCTAAGAGAGAAGAAAAATAGGAAAACAGAGGTGATCAAACCCTAACCCTAACCTGCTTGAGCTCTCAGCCGGCAGAGGATGAAGGAAAGATGAAAATAATAATCTCTAAGTATAGCTTATATACTCTCTGAAAATGGCCTTGGCTCTCAAGAGGTTAACCCTAATTTTTTTAGCAGACGTGGTACTATTATAACCCTTGAATGTCTTGAGATGTATGCCTCAAAATCTGTGCCTCAGGAAGTGTGCCCTAGTCTTGGGAAATTCCCAAAAGGTCCTTGAATAAAATTGAGAAGTTTAGAGCTCATGCTTCGCGGGGCTGGGAGTTACTTTTAGCTCATTCGCGCAGTTGCTTTGCCTTCACAGAGTTGGCAATGGCTGATGGGAAGGGCTCATTCACACAGTAGAACTTTTAATGAATTGCGCAATTGCTTCGCATCGTAGTGTTGTCACGGAGAAAATCTGAAGCTCCAAGATTTCTCGCTCAGTAGAGCTTCAGAAGCTCTTTCTCGCTAAGTACTTGCGCAGGTCAGCTCCTGTGCTCGCGTAGTAACTTGTAAGGCTTCAGGGTGCGCGAGATCTGCACGAGAGGAATTCTAGGTGTCTCTCTCATCTAAGGCCGCGAGAACTCTGCGAGGTGACTTTTGGTTCTTTGTGCATATGAGCTCACAGTGTTCTGCGTGCAGCTACTTTGGGGCTCGATCTTCGCGAGAGCTTCGCGAGGGCAGATTCTGAAAGTTTTAAGCCGCAAGATCTTCACGATGGCTTTACAACTCACCTCTTGATTGCGTGCCTTATCTCTGCGAGGGTCTCTTCCACTTTGTTTTTAGCTTCGCGAGGATGCTCCTCAACTCTGCGAAGTCCATCTTTTGCTGCTCTAGTGCATTGCACTTGTTGTTGTCACAGTTCCTCCCTTCTCAGCTAATCTTCATTCATCTACTAGATTGGTCAATGATGATCAGCAACAGTGAGCACTACCAAGGTGTTCCATCAGGCTTTGGCTCAGCTGTCATCTTTGCTTGTATTCTCCCTCTCTTTTGGGCTAAAAAGCAAGGATTTTACATTAAGCTAGACATTTTATTACCAACTGTAAAACATACTTAACACATATTTATTAGTGGTCTTCAAGGTCCATCAAAGGCTAGGTTAATAGGTGAAAAGTGGTACTTTTCAGTGAATAACAGTTCCACTCGGTCCCCGTTGAATCAGTGGCTCCAATTCTGTCCAAGTGGACTCTAGCGATGCGGCGTTTAGAATATTAAAAATAAAGGGTTTTCTAGGAAGGTTCCAAGTTTGTTGCGATGGCTAGCTGCAGATATTTATCGACGCTGCAACACGTCAATGATCATGCTTAAGAGCAAGTATGGGTTACTTCTATACTGAATCGTCCACCTGCGAATGTAAACAACTATATCTTTTCTTAATTTAGACAATTTAGTTTTCATTTTATTTCCCATTATGGTTATAATTCTAGTCAGTTTAGACTTTCCTAATTCTATTATGAGTTTGGTTGGGTGGTAATCTATTGTAGTTTATTTAATTTAATATTCTAGTTCCATCAGGAGTCTAATTAATTTTTACTATTCTGATCCTTATTGAAAGTTTAATTAATTAAGTGTAAATATTACAACTCAAAGTTTGATTAATTTTGGTCTCCTAGTCCCATTAGAAGTCTAATTATGATCAGGTCTCCTAATTGTACTAAGAGTGCACATGTAGTAGTTCTGGGGAAACTTTAATTAATTTGAGTATGCTAATTGTACTTGAATTCTAAGCAGAGCAAGTATACTAGTTGTATTGAAATTCTAATTAAATCAAGTATAACAGTCCTACTAGAATTCTAACTAAAATAGAGAACTAATTCTACTAAAACTCTAATTTAAAGCAAATGAATTAATTTTATTAAAATCTAATTAAAATAAATAAACTGATTTTATTAAAAATCTAACTTAAATAAATAAACTAATTTCATTAAACTTCTAATTAAAGCAATAAATTAACTATACTAAAAATCTAATCAAAGCAACGAATTAATCATATTAAATTCTAATTAAAGTAAGATATTAACCAATTAAATTCTGGTTTAAAGGAGTTAATCAATCCTACTAAAATCTAATTAACTTAATTAATTAATTATGCTGAAATAAAATGAATCTACTAATTAATTATACCAAAAAGATAAGATAAAAAAAAAGCAATTAATTAATTCTAAAATTCTAAAAAAAAAGGGTTTGGGCCCACTATGCTAAGGAGGATTGGCCTCATTCCCGAGTACCCTCCGTAAGCTCCCTTGGGCTAATCGGATGGCTGAGATGAAAGTAAATTGATTTTGGACTGTAAAAAATAGTATTTTGGACTTTTCAAAGTCAATTTCGGAATAATAATTATGAATTAAATTGAGAACTAGAATTACGGAAACTAAAATTAATGTTTAGGATTCTTAGAAATATTAAACTAAGGAATTAAAATTAAAATCTAAAGTTCTAGGACTGAATTCAGGTCTGAAATCAGAAAATTCAGACCATATGATTAAAGACTTGTTCTAGAGTCTAAGACCTAGAACCAGAGATTAATGATAGGACTAGAGATTAAGATTTTAGAATAGAATTAAATCCTAGGGTCGGTAAATTAGATTGTCAGATTAAGGACTGGTAGTGAATTCAGAGAATTAGAACCAGATATAAAAATTTGTGGTCTGAAAACGGTATTACGGTCTCGGACAGAAAGTTAAAACCTATAGAATTCCTAAATCTAGAGACTAAAAGTTATGGTTGTGAATAAATAATTAAATTCTTACCTAGGGTCAGGGCTACAGAGAGAAATCTCGAAGATTCGGCACTTGAATTTCGAAATCATGACTAAGTCGTTCTATGGGTTTGTCCTCGGAGTTCTCCGTTTCAGAATCCTAAAAAAGTCCGTTCTCTCTCAAAAAATTGTCCAGCCTCCCTGGGTGACTTAAGAAAAAATATTTTATAGGTTTTTCTTCAATTAACCGCCTTGTTTCAGGCGTTTAATCAAATTACGCGCCAGTTTCCTGATGCTTAATCGCTTTGAGTCGATCACCGCTTCAGTGAGTGACCGGCTGACTTGCTCAGCGAGTTTCCTAGTCCTAATAGCATTAGGATTAATTACACGCTTGGTAGGACATGCACAATCTGATTAAGCATTTCTTCAGAGGCGTTCAATCAAGGAAACTTACGGGTCAAGGACTGTGAGACTAGGTCGGGTGGAGGCCAATTGCACGTTGGTGATCTAGCGTGCAATCTAATAGCGTGCCATATTTCAGGCGCGTGATCGAGTCTCGATATGGTCTGGGAAAGGAAGTTTGGTCTGAAAGAGGGACTGATTGCATGTTTGTGGTCTAGCTGTAATCAAATTACGCGTGGGGTTTTAGGCACAGAATTTGGAGTTGTCCAGGTCTGGTCTCTAGTCTGAAATGCTAAACTATTGTTTCAGTTTGTATTCTGACTATATACTATTATTTCAGTATATAATCTCCCTATGTCGAGATTTTAGCCACAGAGCTATTATTTCAGCCTGTGTTCAGCCATGTACTATTATTCAGTGCATGTTTCCCATGTCGGGGGTATGAGGTCAAAGGTTGACCGAATAAATTTGTATATTTCGAGAGAGCAAAATGGCGGTGTCTACTGATGCCCCACTTCGGCGTGCTCTTGCGAAGTAAAAATATGTCAAAGAAGTAGGCACCCCTCATTCGAAGTGTCTCCTCGATTCTCTTGGGAAATCACAAATGTGAATTGGTGATGCTAACATGACATACTTGGCTTTCTTATCTATCAGTGCAAGCTAAAATGGAGCATTTAAAGGGCAAATGGTAGCTGTCGAAGGGTACATTTCGGGTCTGTGGGTGCATGGTGCGGGCTAACAGAGGGATTTTATGTCATCAAAGTATCGAGGCATCAATCAAATGTTCAAAATAAGGTCCAGGGACTAATAATAATAAAATGAAGTATCATATAATATCGAAGGCTTTTGTAAGTCATGTCAGACCTGGCGCATCATTGCTCACACCAATGAGCGTCAGGCGTTCCTTTTCTAGTAGGCGGTTGTAAATTCTTAGATTAAATATACTCAATGTTCAGCTTCTCAGGGGAATGGTCGGTTCGGGTGAGATTAGTTCGGGGTCTTGTGAGGTGTGCTCAATCGAATTCTACGCAGTGGCACGTACACTTGATTCATCTGGAGTCGACTTCTAAGTTGGGAATTCTAGTCCTAATGTGTCTGAACAAATGATTCTGAGCAGTGGCGTATGCACTTGATCCAATTCTGTACTGTGCCATATGCGCTTGATTGCAAGTTTAGGAGTCTTAGGAGTTAAAGGCCAGGTTTAAGTGTAGCTTATTGTGCGTGGGTGATGGGGCGCTTAAAAAAAATTAGGTATTTAAAGAAAGGTGAGTTGGGTCTATTTATCTTGTTGCTTTGTTCCTCTTTTCTTCTCTCTTTTTTTTTGTTTTGGTAAGGAGATTTTGAAAATTTGGGAGTTTTGGACTTTTAAAATTTTTAGGAATTTTTAACTTAAAATCAATTCAATTGTAAAACAATGGAAAACATGACTTTCGAGATGTCGCTGACTAAATCCACCGGTACGAGATTTGTGGACCTGACCGTTATTGTGGTTGTTAAGGTGACACTTGGCATGCCAGATACTCTGTCTAACCTTCTCGATGAGTACTGATGATTGTCTCTTATGGGAGGACTACAGTGATTCGCGAGTCGAGAGAGACGGGTTTTCAAAATGTTTTGACTTAATCATAGCTAACTATATATTTACGAGGAATATCGAGTAAAATAAAAAGGTGGGTAGTACTTACCTGGAGGTGATACTTACCTGAATGGCGTACAGCTTGTGTGGTCCGCAATGTGACTGATGGGTTGTTAGTGGTGGTACCGCGATGGAACTTTAGAGATTTCTTCTCTTCAGGTCTGCCGTGGCTGGGCTTGGCGATTGTGATGTGATGTCTTGAGAGAAATAATGTCACGATGGGACCTGAGGATTCTCCCTTTCTTTGGCTGCATGTTGGGTGAGTCCTAGTGGGATGTGGGGTTCAACTCGGGAGAGAGAGAGAGAGCCCTTTGCCTTAGCGATGGGACACGCTCAAGCTTTCCCTCTTTTCGTCATACGGTGTGGCATGTGCTATCTGAGCTTTCCTTTTTTTTTTCTTTTTTTCAGGTAGTGATGCTTATGATGGGATGTCGACTGAGCATAAGTAGCGATGGGATGCTAGTGGGATATTTGCCCGATGGGTCGTTGGTAGGAGATTTGTGCGATGGGACATGAGGGTATGGTTAATTTATCATGATGGAACTGGATATTGAGGTGATATCGCATGTGTGCACATTATCGTGATGGAGCATGTGTGATGTCGATGCTTCCTTCTCATGTAAGGGTACGCAATGGGATGGGTGAGTATGTCTTTCCTTTTTGTCGGAACAGCTTGTAAGGCTACGCGATGGGACTGAAGAATTTTGGCCAATACAAAGGTGTGAGGGTGTAAATTTTGTCCAAACTCAGGTATTGCGCGCTTGTTTTAAGTTGCTCAATATGATTGTGCTCCTATTTTCCGGCGTGCGATTCAGGCGTGAGGGGTCGTTTACACGTGTGTAAGTGTGCGTGCGATTTGATTATGCATCATAAACATAGCGTGTGATTGAGGCATCACCAGGTCAATGTACGGGTGACCTTTTATATTGCGCAGCTGGGGTCGGCCATTTGATCGGGTTGCGCGGTCTATATGCTGCACGTGATCGGAGCATCGCGGCATTGGCGCGAACGATGGTTTCAATGAGCACTTGGGTCGGAGCATGTGTTTTGGATTGCGCATAATGTGTGGAGCGCGTGATATAATTAGGTGCATGCACTCTGGCTCATGATTGAGTCCGTACTCTATATATGTGAAAGAGTTTTTATTTATTTTTCATTCTCTGGTTTAGTCTCGAGTTTTGACCTTTTCTGTATATCTTGTATTATGGAATTCATGTTTTAGTGATATCAAGTGATCCAACCGTCTGATTGAGATGTCGTTTCTTCTTATATTCATTATTTTGCCTAATCTTTGTCCTGAGGTAATGCACGTGGACGACGTTATTCTGAGAATGGGCAGTATTGGGGATGAGGGCGCTAGTCTTCACACTGGTCCTTTTTAGGGAATAGTGAAGGCAGCGTTGAGGTGGCGGCGGTGGAGGAGGTAAAGATAGTGGAAGAGAAGGAGTAAAAGGCGGAGGGATGTGTTTCCCAACCAATGCACCCTGAAGTTTCCAATTGGAGGCTCCGAGCAGAATCTACTCTTCGCTTCGTCTCAGTTTCGAACCCAGTCTTCGTTTTGGGTTGTAGGTTAAAGTTTTAGGTTTTTGTTTTAGGTTTTAAATTCAGGAGGTATGCCTCCGGTGATACTTGTAAAATTTTTGAGTTATGAATAAAGGGGCATTTCTTTTATTTGTTTATTCGTTTTAGCTTATTAGCATATTAGTTAGATTTATCAGATTTGTTTGACTTAGTTTTAGTTTTACTTTTTAGGATTCATTCTAAATTTATTCAAGACTTATCCTGAGGTTAATTTTCTCTATTGAGCTTAGTTTAGAGGGTTTACTTGGTTCTGTTTGGTTTATTGAGGGCATTTTTTTTTTGTCCCAAACAAGTTAGGGTCTCATTTTGGAGAGCTTTTTTTTGTTTAAAATTTTGTCTGGTTTAAGGTTTGATTTAACTTGAGTTTTGGTATTTTGTTTGATTCAACGTGAGACTTAAAAGTTGTCAGTTTTCAAAGGTTCTGAATGGATGTTAAATGTTTAAATCCTATTAGCTTTATCCATTTTTGAGTGGATTGGTGTTTCTTAGGGGGTTAGGTGTTGCGTAATTATTGGTTCATCTGAGTCGGCATGGATTGTAGTCTTTCAAAGGGGGTATGTGTTTGGTTTAGATTTAACTAGATTGGGAGGGTTTAAAGGTGTGACACTTGTCATTTGGTAATTCAGGGGGCATAGTTTATATAAGTGTGAGCCAAAGGCTTTGGTCCTTGTTGTTTTGAGAATTTCATTTCAAGTTTTAGAATTTGAAGTTTTGGGGCATTTTCCTTGTGGTTTACGGCATTTTTTAGTATTAATGTCTTTTCTTCCTCTTTATTTTGTATTCTGGGTGTTGGACCCGAAGAGTTGTGCATATTGTGTGGATTATTGAGAATGGATGGGATTGGGAATGCAAGGTAGTGATCGAATTGATGTCATGCTAAGGGCAGAGAGGAAGATGGGATTTTTGTTTTCCTGAATAAATCCGGATTCGTGAATTGCCTGAACGTGAGAATTTTAAGTTTCTTGTTTTAAATTGTATATTCAGAGGGTATGCCTTCGATGTATTTTATAATTATTTTATTCATTTATGAAGTGATTATATTTTTCTTTTCATTTGTAGCAATTTAATAAATTTTGGTTTATTTGGTAGCTTGTTTCGATTTGTTTTGAGTGTGATGCTTATTTATCTAAATTTGGTTTGCTCTTATTTATCTATTCTGATCTGGGGTATTCTTGGAGCAGTTTTTTTTTTTGGTTCAGTTTCAAGTGAATGGATGATGGGGGGGGCATTTTTTTTTGTTAGTTTTTCTTTAGTCTTGGTATTAGTTGGAGTGTTTAGGTGATGTTGGGGAAATTTCTTTTGGTTTTGTTTTTTTTTTGGTTTGGTGCATTTAGTTAGTTTTGGTTGGGGTGTGTAAACGGTGTCGGGGCATTTTTTATGATTTTTGTCTTAGTTTGGAACATTTTCTTTTAGTTATCGAGGTGCATATTTCTTTAAATTTGAATGCTTTGGATCGAGCTTAACAACGGTGTGGTTTAGGCTAATAATTATTGTCGGAGATTACTTATTTTAGGCCTGTGAACATGTTGTCCTGGGCATTTTTTGCTTTGTGTCTCTGAGGAATTGCGTGCTTCACTTCGAGCGTATAAATTAATTGCGCGCCAGAGGGTGGATGAGCGTTCAGAGCATCAGAAGATATTTAAGCGCCAATTTTCGATCGTTTGATCGATTTAAACGAAGGGTACTGGGCACATGATTAAGGTGGTGGCTGGTCATTGTACGGGTGACCATTGACATTCACGCACCACTATGTGGATGCTCGAAGTGATTACGCGGTTAATAGGCTACGCGCAACCAGATGGTCGAGTTAGTTTGAGCGGGCGACGATTGGTTTACGCACTTAGGGATGGTCGTATAATCCGAATTAAGTGTCGTGATTGTGGTGCGTGATTGGTTTATGCGCCTAGATTCGGGCACGCGATTTTGGCGAGTCTTATAAATAGTTCAAAACTTTTTATTTTCGTCATGCGATCTGTGTTAGTCTTCGATTCTCTATTTCCTTGCTTCTTTGTTCTCTAATTTTTATATTTTTTATGATATTTCATGATCTGGTTTTCCATTTTAGGTGTCGTTTCTTCCATTTGCTTTAGTTTTTCTAGCCCTTCATTCTACGATGGAGACTAAGAGTGGTGGTAGCCATGATATTACTATTTCTGAGTTAGATAGGATGTTAGGGGCGAAGATGGGTGAGACTTTCGAGGCTTGGACTAACGTTATTGGGGAGGAGGTTGTTGGGGAGGTGGTTAGAGAGGAGGTACTGGAGGTTGACCAGTCGGGTGTCAGGGAGGAGGCGCTTGCGATTGAGCAGGGGGTCGCTGAGGACGAGGATGAGAGGGTCGAGGGTGAGAGAGATGAGGGTACGGCTAAGGATGAGAGAGCTGAGGGTGCGGCTGAGGGGCATCGAGATTGCAGAGACTTTTCGCTTTAGGATTTCTTCGCTCGAGGCCAGGTAAGCATTATGAGCAAGAGTTCTTCCATCTTCTTAGCCACTTAGGTTAGGACATAGGCTTGTTAGGCTCTGGAAATTCTTCTAATTTATGTCAAACCTGCATTGATCCTTGGTTGTGTACTCACTCATGTATCATGACAGCATCTGGAGATAGGTCATGTTTCTATTCAGTTACCTTTATCGTGCTCTATGTATTTGTTGCAACTTGTTATTATGTTTGGGGCATATTTAACTTATTTTTTAGTTCTAAATTCATTTGTCTTTCGTCATAGGTATGTATTAGTCTTACTGTTATTGTTTGTATTTTGTTTGATAGGAGCTCCCGCAACTGGCTATCAGCTAGGCATGGGCTGAGTCTCATACTTGGTACCGTGCCTTGTCGGAGTTTCAGCGGGCGCGACTGGTGTCTTTCAATTTTGGGCCGATCCTAGAGCTGGAGCCCTTTCAGGTCGATCGCGACGATCTTGGAGAGGTGGAGGGAGGAGCATCAGGTGCTTCTCTTTCCAGTTGGTATGATGTTGTCGACTCCAGAGGACTGAGTTTGTATCACCGGTCTTCGTTTCGAGGGAGAGCCGATTACGGGGCAGATGGTAGGACATTATTTGGAGGTGTGTGAGGAGATTTTAGGTATGCCGTATAGATCGAGTGGTTCGAGGCTGGGTGAAGTTCGAGTTACTTGGTTTTTGGATACATTTGCGAGTGGCTTCATCCCCCCGAGGTGCCATTCGGAGGTGAAGGCGACTTATGAGGCGTGTTGTGCGGTAGTAGTGAGTCGGGAGCCCGTGGTGGAGTCCGGGTTGGCTACAGATAGGGTGCTCCGAGAATTCTTGATGCACTTCCTTTGTTCGGTACTCTTCTCTTCTTCGATTCGAGGATGCGTGACCGGGTTATTTTTTATGGTACTTGGGGACTTGGATCAAGTCCCTTCCGACGCGTGGGGTGAGGCCGCATTAGCGCATCTCTATGAGGAGCTTTACCGTCTGGGATAGGGCATCGTGTCGATCAAAGGTTTCCTTCCATTCATCCAGGTGAGTTTTAGTTAATTGGTGTCATGACGTCTTTAGTTTGGTTAATTTTTTAGTCGTAGTGACGATCTCAATATTTTTTTTTTTTTGTTCTCTTTTTTTTTTTTAGTTCTGGCCATATGATCATTTCACTTTTCTTCGTCCGAGAGTTTTGTTGGAGGTGACATTCACGTTCCCGCAGATGCACGTGTGGAGGGAGGCGTTGATGGGTCGCTGTTGGTCTTCGAATCTTCAGACCGTGGGGGGTCTCTTTGAGGATATGCACACAGGGCAGGTATAGATCATCATGTGTGTTTTTTTTCTTCATTTCAGTCTTTTAGTATCTGAGTCTTCATTGTGGGGTCGGTTAGAGGAGACTCGATGGCTCCTAGTGGGTTACTTTATTTTTTTATTTTTCGTATTATGTGGACTCAGTCTTCTGGTCATTCTGAAATGGTTGTGGTATCTCGTTTTATTTCATTTTGGACAGTCTCAGAGAGAGGGTGAGGTTGCTCATCAAGCGATGATGATCGAGTTATTACGCAGTCAGCAATAGGCCGGCTGAGAGGTGGAGGCTAGCTTACGATCTGAGATTGACCGATTGGTAGGTGTCTTTACTAATATAGTTTTATCAATTGTTAGCATTGTGAGCTTGCCACTGATGTGCTCATTATTATTCATAGAGAGCCGAGCTCTCTGCTGGAGGTCTCGTTCCGGCCTTTGATCCATCTTCAGTCGCTTCCTCTAGTCGGGAGGATCCAGCGATGGCTTAGCTTCAGGCCAAGCTAGATCATTGGGTAAGTTCCATTCAATCTTTTATCTTATTTGTGTCATTACATTAGTTTGTTGGATGTCATTGTCTTGCTTTCTTAGTAGTTAACTAATATTATGCAATATTTCAGTATCGGGTTATCGAGGATCTTCAGGCGAGGGAGGCGGCAGCTGCCTCTCTACACCCAGAGAGTCAGGTATAGTTTCTTTTTTTTTTATGTGGCATAATTCTATTTTAGATTATTTCATCTTTATTTTGTTCTGACATATCTTGCGTTGGTTTGTTTGTTTTTTTTTATGCAAGCTATTCCGGACTCTACTCCTGAGGCTCCCCCTCAGGGGTCTGTTAATATCCCTACTCAGGTATGTTTTAGTTATTGTGTTCGTAGTTTATTTGTCATTATAGTAATTTTCTGATGTATTTGTTTATTCTTGTTGCAGCCGCCTACGTTCGTTGTTCCTTCTGTGCCTCCTACTGATCCAGTGACTGCTGAGACGGTTGGGCGACTCCTAGAGGAGAGGCTGGATCTGGTATAATCCTTTCCTTTTCAAAGTTTCTTATTTTTTTTATGTATATATTAGTTTTCCTTTGACTTGGTGTGGTTATGCAGGTTCGTCAGCTTGAAGAGGCGCGTCTAGAGGCGGCGCGAGCGCGCACCACTCCTGAGGTAAGACGAGTCATTGGGGAGACGCAGAGTCGGGAGGACCTGGTCATTGAGATGATGGTCACACAGAGGACTCAGACCGAGGCGTTGGAGGCAATGCAGCGGACGATGTGGGTAGAGATGCAAGCATCCCTAGATCAGCTGTAGTATTGTCTGATGAGGAGTGAGCGAGGGATATATAGGCTAGCTCGTCAACTTGGTGGATCGGATTGGAGGGCTACGGGTTCCTTGATCTGGCAGTCTCGTCACACGTCTCATGATCGTGTCAGGAGTGATGCTCGTGAGGATCCTGTTGTTCATGAGGTCCTTGCGAGGAATCCTCCTCATTCTCGATCGAGGAGGTCTGTTAGCCAGACGAGTGAGGGGGGATCTGTGGCAAGGCCTCGTCGTTTAGAGGTTCTAAGGACTCCCGGTGCTGGGATTGTATTTTCGGAGGACCAGTTATGACCTCGAGATGATACTTGGGACATGCTCGTAGTCAAGTGGCGGCATAGTGTAGTATGTGTGTGTGTGTTTATATATCTATAGCATGTGTGTTGTTGTATATATAGGGGGTGTCCCCAGTGATAAGTGTAAAAAGAAATGAAAAGATTTGACATATATAGAGAAATTTTTGGGTTAGATGAACCTGATTGGCTCCTTTTCTTTTAGTTACCTCTTACATCTACTCTTATTTTTTAGCTACTTTAGTGCCATCGACCGTCATTAGGACTTGGATGCTTCCTGGGCTAGCCCGGTGATGGTCAAAGGTTACTTCGTATCTTCACATGTGAGGATGGTAGTTTTGTTCACCCCTTGCTAGTTGTCAAGGGGGTAAGTGTCTCGGTGAGTGCAGTAGCAAAAGATAGATATGTGCTCTCTCTTTTTTCTTTCTTTTTTTTCATTTTTTTTTCTTTCTTTTCTTTTTTTTGAAATGAAAATAATGCACAGGGAAAACAAATAGCTAAAATAGAAATAATAACAAAACAATAAAATAAAAATGCCCCAGTGTAGGAGCATGGTAGGATCGGCAGTATGGTATCTTCGGTAGCACTTTTCGGATGATAACTTCGTCGTTCCTTATCTTCTTTGTGGATAGGCTAGTACTTCTGATATGATTCTTCTTCTAATCCAAAAAAATGCCCTAACGTCAAGATGCAGTGGAGTATTCCGGGTTTCTAGATAAGCACTTTGGGTCTATAAGCAGTCATGGGTATTTGGTGAGTTAGTATTAAAGAAAAGTTGATTGGTACAGTTATCGAACCGGGGAGGTCATCTTTGATTAGGTCAGTCATATACGGGGGTCTATCCTAGGGTGGTGGTCATCCTATCCTGTGATTATTGGGGAGAAGTATGGTAGGTATATTGGGTGATTGCATCAGTCATCATTCATCAGTTTTCAGTTTCATTTCTAAGAATATCCTGCAAGGCTTCTGATTTATCGTCCAAAATAAAAATAGCTGAGGGGGGTTAAGCCTCAGTGACGTGAGGATTAATTTGTATCTAATGCTTTCCAAAAGGGGTAGGTAACTATCTTTTTCTCAGAGGGATACATAATGCATTGATCGAGCTCTTCGTCATATTTTGGCACCATCAAAATCTCATATTCTATGGTTAGCAGGAGTTTGTCCTCCTCCCGCCACCTTACGACAACATCTAGTAGTATGGGGGCATCAGGGATACCCTCACAGCTTGCTTATACACTTCTAGTAACGTTACCAGGGGTGTCCTCATGGTCTTCTTATGCTTTCCTGAGCTCATTGCCTTGTTCATTCGTCGTAATGCTCACTCAATTTTTTGATATATATATTTTGAAAGCATCCTGCTAGCACAATAATAATGATTTTTGATTGAACCTAACATCTTTATTTTTTTTGCTCTAACGTCTCCTCCAATGGCGGGGAAAGGGAAATGAGGATCGGGTGTTACTTATGCTTTTAAAAGAGGTTAGGTAGGTCACTAGTCCTTTAATTAGGTTACATGAGTGGAAAAAAGTGGGTGATAAATCGGAGGTCTTAAGGATATTCTGAGAATTGAAGGCGGACGACCAACGAATGGGTCGTGATGACTAAGGATGAGACGTTAACCACAGGATGTGATGATCACAAAGCTAAGGATAATATTTTCTAAGGTACATGGTGTTCCAAGGGCTAAGGAGTCCTTCCAAGCATGCCCATCCGAAAGGAAAACTATAACCGAACTAGGAAGGCCCTTATGTCATAACAGTCGCATACCTTGGAAATGCCTACAAACGAGTGAGGGGGGATCTGTGGCATGGCCTCGTCGTTTAGAGGTACTAAGGACTCCCGGTGCTGGGATTGTATTTTCGGAGGACCAGTTTGCGGACCTCTGAAATGATGATCTGGTACAAGAAGGTTCAATCCCCAATGACATAGATAGTGAGTAGGTGATGTGTGTGTGTTTATATATCTATAGCATGTGTGTTGTTGTATATATAGGGGGTGTCCCCAGTGATAAGTGTAAAAAGAAATGAAAAGATTTGACATATATAGAGAAATTTTTGGGTTAGATGAACCTGATGGGCTCCTTTTCTTTTAGTTACCTCTTGCATCTACTCTTATTTTTTAGCTACTTTAGTGCCATCGACCGTCATTAGGACTTGGATGCTTCCTGGGCTAGCCCGGTGATGGTCAAAGGTTACTTCGTATCTTCACATGTGAGAGTAATGTCGTCAGTAGTTTTGTTCACCCCCTTGCTAGTTGTCAAGGGGGGTAAGTGTCTCAGACAGGAGTCTGGTAGCAAAAGATAGATATGTGCTCTCTCTTTTTTCTTTCTTTTTTTTCATTTTTTTTTCTTTCTTTTTCTTTTTTTTGAAATGAAAATAATGCACAGGAAAAACAAATAGCTAAAATAGAAATAATAAAAAAACAATTAAATAAAAATGCCCCAGTGTAGGAGCATGGTAGGATCGGCAGTATGGTATCTTCGGTAGCACTTTTCGGATGATAACTTCGTCGTTCCTTATCTTCTTTGTGGATAGGCTAGTACTTCTGATATGATTCTTCTTCTAATCCAAAAACATGCCCTAACGTCAAGATGCAGTGGAGTATTCCGGGTTTCGAGATTAGCACTTTGGGTCTATAAGCAGTCATGGGTATTTGGTGAGTTAGTATTAAAGAAAAGTTGATTGGTACAGTGATCGAACCGGGGAGGTCATCTTTGATTAGGTCAGTCATATACGGGGGTCTATCCTAGGGTGGTGGTCATCCTATCCTGTGGTTATTGGGGAGAAGTATGGTAGGTATATTGGGTGATTGCATCAGTCATCATTCATCAGTTTTCAGTTTCATTTCTAAGAATATCCTGCAAAGCTTTTGATTTATCGTCCAAAATAAAAATAGCTGAGGGGGGTTAAGCCTCAGTGACGCGAGGATTAATTTGTATCTAATGCTTTCCAAAAGGGGTAGGTAACAATATTTTTCTCAGAGGGATACATAATGCATTGATCGAGCTCTTCGTCATATTTTGGCACCATCAAAATCTCATATTCTATGGTTAGCAGGAGTTTGTCCTCCTCTCGCCACCTTACGACAACATCTAGTAGTATGGGGGCATCAGGGACACCCTCACAGCTTGCTTATACACTTCTAGTAACGTTACCAGGGGTGTCCTCATGGTCTTCTTATGCTTTCCTGAGCGCATTGCCTTGTTCATTCGTTGTAATGCTCACTCAATTTTTTGATATATATATTTTGAAAGCATCCTGCTAGCACAAGAATAATGAGTTTTGATTGAATCTAACATCTTTATTTTTTTTGCTCTAACGTCTCCTCCAATGGCGGGGAAAGGGAAATGAGGATCGGGTGTTACTTATGCTTTTAAAAGAGGTTAGATAGCTCACTAGTCCTTTAATTAGGTTACCTGAGTGGAAAAAAGTGGGTGATAAATCAGAGGTCTTAAGGATATTCTGAGAATTGAAGGCGGACGACCAATGAATGGGTCGTGATGACTACGGATGAGACGTTAACCACAGGATGTGATGATCACAAAGCTAAGGATAATATTTTCTAAGGTACATGGTGTTCCAAGGGCTAGGGAGTCCTTCCAAGCATGCCCATTCGAAAGGAAAACTAAAACCGAACTAGGAAGGCCCTTATGTCATAGCAGTCGCATACCCTGGAAATGCCTACAAATGAGTGAGGGGGGATCTGTGGCATGGCCTCGTCGTTTAGAGGTTCTAAGGACTCCCAGTGCTGGGATTGTATTTTCGGAGGACCAGTTTGCGGACCTCTGAGCTGATGATACTGGGGACAGCAGTGCTCGACCGTCCCAGTGGCAGCATAGTGAGTAGGTGATGTGTGTGTGTTTATATATCTATAGCATGTGTGTTGTTGTATATATAGGGGGTGTCCCCAGTGATAAGTGTAAAAAGAAATGAAAAGCTTTGACATATATAGAGAAATTTTTGGGTTAGATGAACCAGATTGGCTCCTTTTCTTTTAGTTACCTCTTGCATCTACTCTTATTTTTTAGCTACTTTAGTGCCATCGACCGTCATTAGGACTTGGATGCTTCCTGGGCTAGCCCGGTGATGGTCAAAGGTTACTTCGTATCTTCACATGTGAGAGTAATGTCGTCAGTAGTTTTGTTCACCCCCTTGCTAGTTGTCAAGGGCGGTAAGTGTCTCAGACAGGAGTCTAGTAGCAAAAGATAGATATGTGCTCTCTCTTTTTTCTTTCTTTTTTTTCATTTTTTTTTCTTTCTTTTTCTTTTTTTTGAAATGAAAATAATGCACAGGGAAAACAAATAGCTAAAATAGAAATAATAAAAAAACAATAAAATAAAAATGCCCCAGTGTAGGAGCATGGTAGCATCGGCAGTATGGTATCTTCGGTAGCACTTTACGGATGATAACTTCGTCGTTCCTTATCTTCTTTGTGGATAGGCTAGTACTTCTGATATGATTCTTCTTCTAATCCAAAAACATGCCCTAACGTCAAGATGCAGTGGAGTATTCCGGGTTTCGAGATAAGCACTTTGGGTCTATAAGCAGTCATGGGTATTTGGTGAGTTAGTATTAAAGAAAAGTTGATTGGTACAGTTATCGAACCGGGGAGGTCATCTTTGATTAGGTCAGTCATATGCGGGGTTCTATCCTAGGGTGGTGGTCATCCTATCCTGTGGTTATTGGGGAGAAGTATGGTAGGTATATTGGGTGATTGCATCAGTCATCATTCATCAGTTTTCAGTTTCATTTCTAAGAATATACTGCAAGGCTTCTGATTTATCGTCCAAAATAAAAATAGCTGAGGGGGGTTAAGCCTCAGTGACGCGAGGATTAATTTGTATCTAATGCTTTCCAAAAGGGGTAGGTAACAATCTTTTTCTCCGAGGGATACATAATGCATTGATCGAGTTCTTTGTCATATTTTGGCACCATCAAAATCTCATATTCTATGGTTAGCAGGAGTTTGTCCTCCTCCCGCCACCTTACGACAACATCTAGTAGTATGGGGGCATCAGGGACACCCTCACAGCTTGCTTATACACTTCTAGTAACGTTACCAGGGGTGTCCTCATAGTCTTCTGATGCTTTCCTGAGCTCATTGCCTTGTTCGTTCGTCGTAATGCTCACTCAATTTTTTGATATATATATTTTGAAAGCATCCTGCTAGCACAAGAATAATGAGTTTTGATTGAACCTAACATCTTTATTTTTTTTGCTCTAACGTATCCTCCAATGGCGGGGAAAGGGAAATGAGGATCGGGTGTTACTTATGCTTTTAAAAGAGGTTAGATAGCTCACTAGTCCTTTAATTAGGTTACCTGAGTGGAAAAAAGTGGGTGATAAATCGGAGGTCTTAAGGATATTCTGAGAATTGAAGGCGGACGACCAATGAATGGGTCGTGATGACTACGGATGAGACGTTAACCACAGGATGTGATGATCACAAAGCTAAGGATAATATTTTCTAAGGTACATGGTGTTCCAAGGGCTAGGGAGTTCTTCCCCATCTTGGTTCGTCAGTTTGTAGGTATTTTCAGGGTATGCGACTGTTATGACATAAGGGCCTTCCTAGTTCGGTTTTAGTTTTCCTTTCGGATGGGCATGCTTGGAAGGTATGATTTTTTTCAAGACTAATTCTCTTATATTGAAGATTCGTTCAAGAACTTTCTTATCGTAAGCCCTGACCACTCTCCTCTAATATACCTGGGCGTGATCAGCTGCCCTTAGATGTGTTTGATCGAGCTGCTCTAGCTGCATGAGTAGGGCAATTCTCCTCTCATCCAAGGATAGCACATTATCGAGTTAAATTCATAAATATGGTACTTGTATCTCATATGGTAGGACTACCTCCATCCCATAGGTAAGGTTGTAGGGAGTTTGGCCAGTGGTCGTACGAATAGAGGTCCTATAGGCCCAGAGTGTTTCTGGTAGTCGTTCAGGCCAGTCGGCTCCATTGCTTATTTCTACTGTATATTTTAAGATTCGAATGAGTATTTTATTCGTAGCTTCTGCCTGTCCATTACCTTGAGGGTAGAACAGTGATGAGTGGCATAGATCGATGTCGTACTTCTTGCATAACTACTCCGTCTTCTCCGTGATGAACTGTGGTCCATTGTCAGTGAGAAACATCTTAGGTACTCCAACCCAGCGATGATATTCCAAATAATAGACTTTATGAGTATTGAAGCGGTGATTCTGACATAGGATTCAGCTTTTGCCCATTTGGTGTAGTATTCGGTCACTGTAAGAATGAATGCGTGCTTGTGAGTGTTCCCAACGGTATCTATGAAAGGTCCAATGACATCAAAGGCCCACATCAAAAATGGCCATGGTGAGGTCATAGTATTCAATGCAACTAATGGAGATTTAATGAGTGTGACATGTTCTTGGCATTGTTTGCAGGATTGGACGTAGAGGTGGCAATCTCTGATCATTGTCGGCCAGAAGTAGCCTTGTCGTGTAACTTGATCGGTGACTATCTATCGGAGTGGGCGCCGCAGGCACTGGCATGTGCTTCTCGGATGATGTATTATCCTTCGGTGATAGTAGTGCATCGTAGTAGTACTCCTTTAGTGAAGGCCTCTTTGTATAATGTTTTGCCGAGTATGTAGAATCGGGTGCATCGATTCCTTATAGTCTTCCGTTCGATCTTCGTGGCGTATGGAGGGACATGTTGATATTTCAAGAAGTTCTAGATGTCGAAATAACATGGTTGTCCATCGTCGGCCGATAATTTTTCAAATTTGAGCATAGCGACTTCAGTTTCTGTCTTGACGTGCTTTCCCGGGGTGATTACTTCTTTCGATCCTGCACCTGTGGGGAGGACTAGTAATTCTCTCTTGACGGTCCATGTTACCTTGTGGGTGGGTACTATTAGCTTTTTAATGAAGAAGGTCTTGCTATTTTGCCCGATGGGTATTTTGATGACCGAGGCTAGTGTGGCTAAGGAATCGGTGAGCTCATTTTCTAATCTAGGGATGTGCGTGAAAGAGGTTCGTTCAAATTTCTTTACTAAATATTGAGCGGTTTTTAGATATGCCATTAGTCTCCTTTCCTTAGTTTTCCATTCTCCTATGACTTGAGAAATTACTAGTTTGGAATCACCGATGGTTTTTAACTGTTTAACACCTAATTAAAGCGCTGCTCATAGTCTAGCTATAAAGGCTTCATATTCTGCGACATTGGTAGTGATCGGGAAATCTAGTTGAAAAGCTTTAGGTATGAAAACTCCTTCTGGGCTTATGAGGACTATCCCGATGCCTTTTCCTTTCTGATTTAGAGCACCGTCGAAAGAAAGGAGGTCTTATCGGGCTCTTCGTTATGAATCGTGAATAGATATTCATCGGGAAAATCCAGGTGTATAGGTTTATCATTCGAGAGCGAGAGATTTGCAAGGCAATCGGTGATGGCTTGTCCTTTGATCGATTTCTGTGTGACGTAAGTGATATTGAATTCTTGCAAGAGCATATGCCAGCGAGCGATCGTTCCTGATATTGTGGGCTTTTCGAATACATACTTCAGAGGGTCAATTCGAGCTAGTACTAGTATTTTATGCACTCTGAAGTAGTGTCGTAATTTAGTAGAGGCCCACACCAACATGAGGCAAGTCTTCTCCATGAAAGTGTATTGTTGTTCGTATTCGACCATCATCCTACTGAGATAGTAGATAGCCTTCTCTCTCTAGCCGTCTTCTTCATATTGTCCCAAAATTACTCTCATGGCTTTGTCGTTTGCTGAGAGGTATAGAATTAGGGGTCTTTCGGGGAAAGGTGGCGAGAGTATTGGCAAGTTGAGGAGGTACTTCTTGATGTTGTCAAAGGCTTGCTGACACTAGTCATCCCATTTGTACTCAGCTCCTCCTTTAAGTAGTTAGTAGAAAGGATCGTATCTTTTCGAATGCTGGGAGATAAATCTTCTAATGAATTGCAATCTTCCTATCAGGCCTCAAAACTCTTTGATATTATTGGGAGGCGGCATCTTGAGGATGGATCTAACTTTTGAAGGGTCCACTTGGATCCCTCGCTTGCTAACTATGAAACCAAGTAATTTTCCAGAAGTGACCCCAAAGACACATTTCTTTGGGTTCATTATCAGCTGGTATTTCTTAGCTCATTATAACACTAGTCAGAATGGTTTAACTTGCCCTACTCAAGTTTGAGACTTCACTAATATATCATTGACGTAGACTTCTACACACTTATGCATCATGTTGTGAAAGATAGCCATCATGGCGCGTTGATACGTGACTGCTGCGTTCTTGAGCCTAAAAGGCATAATGACATAACAGTATGTTCCCCATAGTGTGGTGAAGGAAGTCTTCTCTTGATTGAACTTCACTAATTTGATCTAATTATATCTAGAGAAACCGTCCATAAAGGATAACATCTTATGTCCGGTGGTGTTGTCTACTAGTGTCAATGTGTAGAAGTGGGAAGTCATCTTTTAGGCATGCCTGGTTGTGGTTTCGGAAGTCGATGCAAACACATACTCTGTCGTCTTTCTTGGCGATAGGTACTATATTGGCGACCTACTTAGGGTAAAGAACGACTCAGATAAATTTAGCTTTGTGTAACTTATTTACTTCCTCTTTAACTTGGAGGGCGGTTCGTGGGTGCATCCTGCGGAGTTTCTGCTCAATAGGCTTTGCATAAGGTTCTAAGATGAGGCGATGTTCTACTAAACTTGGGTCTAAACCAGGCATGTCCTTGTAGGACCATGCGAAGGAATCGAGGTGTTCTTACAGGACTTGTGCAATTTGTTGGCGTTCCTTAGAGTTGAGCGCTGCGCTAATCAGTAGCTTCTTGGGTTTCTCTTCAGTGCCAAAGTTAAGTTCTTTTGTGCGTTCCGCCGCAGCTTGGGTTTGCTCATCAAAATGCTTGATAACATGTTGGAAGTCCAGTGTCTCCTCAGCAATCCGATTAAGTTCTTTCGGCGCTTGAATTTCGAAATCATGACTAACTTGTTCTATGGGTTTGTCATCAGAGTTCTCTGGTTTTGGAATCCCAAAAAAGTCCTTCCACTCTTGAAAAATTGCCCAGCCTCCCTAGGTAAATTAAGAAAAAAATCTTTTATAGGTGTTTCTTCAATTAACCGCCTTGTTTCAGGCTTTTAATCAAATTGCGCGCCAGTTTCCTGGTGCTTAATCGCTTTGAGTCGGTCACCGACTGACTTGCTCAGTGACTTTCCTAGTCCTAATAGCGTTAGGGTTAATTACGCGCTTGGTAGGACGTGCGCAATCCGATTAATCGTTTCTTCAGAGGCACTCAATCAAGGTAACTTAGGGGTCAAGGACTGTGAGGCTTGGTCGGGCGTAGGCTAATTGCGCGCTGGTGATCTGGCATGCAATCCGATCGCGCATTAGATTTCAGGTGCATGATCGAGTCTCGATATGGTCTGGGAAAGGAAATTTGGTTTGAAAGAGGGACTGATTGCACATTTGTGGTCTAGTGTGCAATCAAATTACACGAGGAGTTTCAGGCGTGAAATTTGGGGTTGTTCGGGTCTGGTCTCTAGTCTAAAATGCTAAACTATTTTTTCAGTCTGCATTCCAACTATATACTACTGTTTCAGTATATATTCTCCCTATGTCGGGATCTGAGCCACAGAGCTATTGTTTCAGCCTGTATTCAGCCATGCACTATTGTTTCAGTGCATGTTTCCCATGTCGGGAGTATGAGGTCAAAGGTTGACCGAACAACTTTGTATATTCTGAGAGGGCGAAATGGGGGTGTCTACAGTGGGAGGAGGACAAACTCCTGCTAACCATAGAATGTGAGATTTTGATGATACTGAACATGACAAAGAGCTCGATCATGGCCCCTCATATCCCCCTGGGAAAATGATTATTACTCATTCCTTTTGCAAAGCGTTAGATACAAACTATTTCCCACATCACTGAGACTTACACCCCTCTTCTTTTTTTATTTTGGGTGATAACGATGAAGCCTTATATGATACTCCTAAGAATGAAACCGAAAACTGATGAATGATAACTGATGCAAGAACCTACTATGCCTACCATACTTCTCCCTGATAACCACGGCATAGGATGACCACCACCCAAAGGTATACCCTGGTATACAACTGACATAATCAAAACGACCTCCCCTGGTTCGATGACAGTACTGAGAAACTTTTCTCCAAAACTAACTCACCAAATACCCATGACTTCTCATAGACCCAGAAGTGCTCATCTAAAACCCAGAAAAACTCCATTGCATCTAGACACTGGGACATTTTTTTGGTCAGAAGGAGAATCACCTTAGAAGTTGACTCATCCATAAAGAAGATGTGGAATAACAAAGCCCCCATCCGAAGAATGCTACTGAAGATACTATACTGTCGATCCTACCACCCTCCTACACTAGGGCATTTTCATTTTTTATTTATTTTATTTATTATTTTTATTTTTATTTATTTTAGTTATTTGCTTTCTCTGTTGCATTATTTTCATTTCCTAAAAAGAAGAGAGAGAGAGAAAAAAAATAAAAATAAAAATAAAAAAGAAAAAAAGAAGAAAAAAAGAAAAGAAAAAAAAAAGAGAAAAAAAGAAGAGAAGAAAAAAAGCATATATCCATCTTTTACTACCAGACCTTGGTCTGAGATACTTATCCCCTTTAATAAAAATCAAGAGGGAGAACAAAATTATTGATAGCCTTGTCCCTATATGTGCAGATACAAAGCAACCTCAACCACCACCGGGCCAGCTCAGGAAGCATCCAAGTCCCGATGACGGCTGATGACACTAAAAAAGCAAAAGATAGATGTAAGAGGTAATCAAAAGAAAAGGAGCCAATCAGGTACATCTAAACCAAAAATCTCTATATATATAAAAAATTTCTCTTTTTTACATCTGTCACCGGGGTCATACCCCCTGTATATACAATGGACACACACACGATAAACGCAAAAAATTGTACACACACCCCTACTCCCTACGCTGCCACTGGGAGGGCTGATCACCGCTGTCCCCAATATCATCAGCCCGGAGGTCCATAGACTGATCCTCCAAAAGCACGATCCCGACACCCGAAGTCGACGAAACCTCTAGATGACGAGGCCCCGCTACTGAAGTCTCCTCACTTTCCTGACAAGCAGACCGCCTCGATCAAGAACGAGGAGGATACCCCGCCAGAATCTCGTGAATGACAGAATTCTCAGGAGCATAATCCCTGACATGATCATGTGACGTGCGATGAGGCTGCCTGATCAAGGAACCCGTAGCCCTCGACTCCGATCCATCAAGCTGACAAACCAACCAGCGCACTCCCCACTCACTCCTGTCTGACGATACTGCAGTCGATCTAGGGTCGCCTGCATCTCTGCCCGCGTCGTCCAATGCGCTGCCTCCAACATCTCTGTCTAAGTCCTCTACATAACCATCATTTTGACGAACAGGTCCTCACGACTCTGTCTCCCCAAGGATTCATCTCGCCTCAGGAGTGGCACGCACTAACACTGCCTTTAGACGCGCCTCCTCAGGCTCACGTACCTACGTTACCACATCGAGTAAAAAAAAATTAACATATATATATATATATATATTGAAGAAGAAAAAGAAGAATCATACCAGATCCACCCTCTCTCCAAGAAGGTGCTCAACCATCGCAGCAGTCATTGGATCAGCAGGCGGTACGAAAGGAACAGCAAGCATGGGCGGCTTGTCACGGAGTTACTCTTTAGCGACGTGAACTCCCGTTCGGCAACTAGCTTTTCTTGATCTAGCTCAGCCTACTCGTGTTTTAAACCTGCACGGTAGCGCATTAGGTTAGAAACTATGCGGATTCCCGAATGCAACACATATAGCTATACGCAGCGATAGTCCGAGGGGCAACCCCACTTAGAGTTTAGGTCCGCACCATGAGGGTGGTCGTGGACCACCAACATGATGGCTCCAGCGCACGACGCCACAGGAGCGACCTAACACCTATGCGAGGCCCGGATGCGCGAAGTCAAGCCCACAAGGCTATCACGCGTTCTCAGGGATCACTTAGGCCAGCGACACGTCACGTGGCTGTTAGATCCTTTCCCCATATATATGGTTTAAACATCAATAGTCCCTAAATGGCAGGAGGACCTCAAACGTATTGGTTTGGCATACCGCAACGCCCTCCCGCATCGCTAGGCCAACTTGGCTCAGTCGCGTCCGCATCACGTGCCTTGCTGGCACTACATTACGACCAACTGCCACCATGTCGCATGCCCTCCTGGCCCATGACCGAAGCTCTTGGAGTATCGATGGCGAAGCCCTCATGGCTTGGTGATGCTCTGACGATGCTCCAGCTTCAACCCACCAATGCCTGATGCACCAGTGGCACAAGTGGCCCTGCGGCTGGCTCGGATGGCCACGCCGCGAGCCCACGTCACATCCTCCCCTACTTAGTTGCGTTGACGTCCTCATCGACGCTTCCAAAGATTCTTGAGGCGGATTGGAAGGACGGGTGGGTACTCTCAAGTTCCCACGTAATTTCAGCCTCTGGCAGGCCTTTCCACTTCAGAAGGTACTCCACAGGAAATTCATTCTGACTGCCATCTTCCCTGTTACTAGGTCTGTGAGCAAGGATTTCTTCAACCTGTCTCTTCAACTATAAATCAGCATCTGGGGCCACCCGAGTTGACAAACTTCTCCCTGGATTATTCAGGTCTCTCTTATAGGGCTTCAAGCAACTGACGTGAAAGACTGGATGCATTCTCAGTGGGGAGGAAGCTGCACTCGAAATGAGACATCATTGATCCTCTTCGTGATCAGGAATGGCCCATCATACTTACGAACTAGTCCTGCATGCTTTCTTCTAAAAAATTTGAGCTGCTTTGGATTGAGTTTCACCAAAACTTCATCACTTTCTTGCAACTCGATAGGTCGTCGACCCAGATCGGCCCACTTCTTCATTCGCTTAGCAGCCTTTTCCAAGTAGGCCCTAGCAATCTCTGCATTCCTCTGCCACTCCTTGGCAAGATGGTAGGCTGCTGGACTCGATCCGGTATATCCCATAGTAATTGTATGCGGTGTTGACGGTTGTTGGCCAGTTGCTAATTCAAATGGGCTCTTATTTGAGGCTGAACTCTTCTGCAGATTATAACAAAATTGTGCCACGTCTAACAACTGAACCCAATTCTTTTGGTTGGCACTGACAAAATGTCTCAAATATTCTTCCAAAATAGCATTCACCCTTTCTGTCTGTCCGTCTGTCTGTGGATGCATGCTGGATGAGAAGTTCAGTTTCGTCCCCAAGAGCTGGAATACTTCTGACCAAAACTTGCTAGCAAACCGTGGATCTCTATCACTGACAATCACTTGCGGCACTCCCCACTGCTTCACAACATTACTGACAAATAATCGTGCAGCTTGCTCTGCATTACAGTTCACTGGTGCCGGAATGAATGTAGCGTACTTTGAGAATCGATCCACAACTACCAGGATGGACCCGAGTGTCCCTACTTTGGGCAATGCAGAAATGAAGTCAAGGGAGACGCTCTCCCACGGTCTGGATGGCACTGGTAACGGTTGCAGGAGTCCAAATGGTTTAGCTCTTTCCACTTTGTCCTGCTGGCATATCAGGCAAGTCCTGACATACTCCTCTACGTCCTCTTCCATCTTAGGCCAATAGAAACGCCTTTCCAACAAGGCGAGCGTGCGATGAATTCCTGGATGACCTGCCCACAATGTGTCATGACACTCCTTTAAGAGTTCCTTCCTAAGTTCTTTCACTTTCGGCACATAGAAACGGCCCCCTTTTGTCACCAACAGTCCTTCCTCAGTCCAGAATCGCCGTGTTCTCCCCTCTTGTATTTGCTGTAGTAGGGTCCTCGCGAGTGGATCTAGTTTTAACCCATCGCGCAATCTATCGGGGATAGTCGAACTAATGCGGCTAGCTGCAGTTTGTTCTTCAATTTTTAACGCTGCTAACTGAACTTTCAATGCTGCTAACTCTGCTTTACGGCTCAAAGCGTCTACGACTTGGTTGGTCCTGCCAGGCTTGTACACCAAGTCCATATCAAACTCAGCCAAGAAATCTTGCCAACGGGCCTGTTTCGGCGATAATTTCTTTTGTGTCTAAAAGTAGCTAGTCACCACATTGTCGGTCATCACTAGGAACTTCGACCCAAGTAGGTAGTGCCTCCACGTCCTTAGACAATGTACTACTGCTGTCATCTCCTTTTCTTGAACCGTATACCGTCGCTCGGTATCGTTCAGCTTTCTGCTCTCAAAGGCCACTGGATGCTCTTCTTGCATTAATACTCCTCCTATCGCATAGTCGGAGGCATCTGTGTGCACCTTAAATGGCTTGGAGTGATCAGGTAGCTTCAGTACGGGGTCACTCATGACCACCGCTTTCAAATCCTCAAATGCTCTCTAGCATTTTTCCCACCACTGCCACGGTCGATCTTTCTTTAACAGGTCCGTCAATGGTGCTGCACGGTGTGAATAACCGGGGATGAACCTTCTGTAATAGTTGACCAAACCCAAAAATGACCGCAACTCGGTCACGCCTTCTGGCACTCTCCAGTCTTGGATTGCACGAACTTTCTCAAGGTCCATGCTGATGTTTCCTCCTCCAATACAGTGTCCCAAAAACATAATCTGCTCTTGTGCAAATGAACACTTCTCCTTCTTGACATAGAGCTGATTTTCTCGCAGTATCTTGAAGATGATTTGGAGGTGGTTGAGATGTTCTTCCAACGTGTTGCTGTACACAACGATATCGTCTAAGTACACCACCACAAACTTGTCGAGGTAGGCGTGGAACAACTCATTCATCAAGGTGCAGAATGTGGCTGGGGCATTAGTCAGCCCAAAGGGCATTACTAGAAACTCAAAGGCTCCATACCTGGTCACACAGGTAGTCTTGCTTTCATCTCCCTCGGCGACTCGCACCTGATAATAGCCAGATCTCAAGTCTAGCTTGGTAAAGTACCGCGCACTGCCCAACTGATCAAACAAATCTGCAATCAATGGCACTGGATACTTATTCTTGACGGTAACCTTGTTCAACGCTCTGTAGTCAATGCACAATCGAAGGCTACCATCGTGCTTCTTCTGGAATAGAACTGGGGCGCCAAATGGAGCTTTAGACGACCGAACAAATCCTGCCCCCAACAACTCATCTAATTGCCGACGTAACTCGACTAACTCGGGAGGAGCCATTCTATAGGGAGCTTTGGCCGGCGGCTCCGCACCTGGTTCTAGCTCGATCTGGTGATCTACTAATCTTCTGGGTGGCAACACTTTAGGCAATTCGGGTGGCATGACATCTTGGAATTCCTGGAGTAATCCTGACACACTTTCTGGCACACACTCTGCTGGCCCATTTGCTTTCTCTTCTAACAGTGTAGCAAGAAATGTAGGTTCCCCTCTTCTGAGTCCCTTCTTTAACTGTAGTGCTGAGATAAACCCATCACTCTCCGCTTCCTTATCTTTCTGAATGACTGGGATCATGCAAGGGGTCTCTTCTCCAAACATGCACACTGACCCAAGGTATGGCATGGGCACCGTGATTACCCAAGGACAACCTTGAAATCATCCATCTCTACTGCCATAAAGCTTGTGGCACCGCTCCATGGACCTATTTGCATAGGTACCCCCTTTGCTACTCCTGCGATGGGGCGCGCCTCCGAGTTCACAGCTTTTATCCGACTAGCGTCTTGCTCAAGTTTTAAGCCTAGGCGACGTGCTTCTTTATCAGCAATGAAGTTATGCGTCGCCCCCGTGTCTACCATGGCACGGGTACTTTTTCCATTGATGCACATCTCTATGAACATCAGCCCCTTGGGCGCTACTGTCTTTCCTTTCTCTACTTGCCCCTTTATGGCATTCAGCAACCTGAGTGCCCCCATTCTTGGTTCCTCCTTAGGAAGGATTGCAGGAGCGCTAGTAGTAGCTTGAAGGACATTCAACGACTGTTTCTGTGGGCAATCTTTAACTCGATGAGGCCCTCCGCACAAGAAGCAACCCGACTTCGGCACGTAGTTGGCGGACTCAGCTGACTTGGCATGTGAATCTTTTCCGTGCGCTTTCTTTTCTTGCGTGCCGCTCTTGCTTTTCTTGTTAGCTTTGGACGGATTCTTCGAACCACTTTTATTCTCGTGCGGCCTCTTCCTATTTTGATCTGAGGGCCCATAGTCTGTTAGTCGCTCTGCGGCTGCCACTGCGGCTGCAAGATCCGGTAGTGTCCTTCTATTCAATTCAGCCTGGGCCCAAGGCTTAAGGCCTTCAAGGAAGTAGAATATTTTATCTTTTTCGGACATTTCCCTGATGTCCAACATCAACGCGGAGAACTGTCGTACATATTCTCTCATGGTGCCGGTGTGCTGTAGCTTCCGTAGTTTTCGCCGAGAGATATAGTCAATGTTCTCGAGCAAGAATTGTACTTTCAATTCCTTCTTTAGGTCTTCCCAGGTGTCTACGACACAACGACCATTCTGAATCTCTACGTAGCGTGTACGCCACCATAGTTTGGCATCTCCCTCAAGATACATGGTCGCTGTGACCACTTTCATCGCTTCGGTAGCAGGTGGGGCAAGACGAAAGTATTGCTCAATATCCCATAAGAAATTCTCTAACTCCTTAGCATCCCGAGCACCTCCGTAGCACCGCTGCCTCAGTATCTTGACCTTCGTTGGAAGTTTTCTGCATTGAACGGGCCCTGCACCCAATCGCCCTCATCAGGACGTTCATCTTAGTGGTCAGTTCCTCATTCTGTAAATGAAGGGCTTCTACGGTGCCCCTCGTATCTTCTACAAGAATCTCCACGTTCTCAGCTAACGTGGCGTGGTTTTCAGCCAATGTGGTGTGGTTTTCTTCTTACTTGTTTAACCGTTCTGCATGGTCTTCCACAAGTGAAACCACTGTCTCCAGCTATTTGGCCTGACCTTCATGGTCGTCTAGACGTTCCCTGGTCCGTCTACGTGTACCATTACTGGTCCCTTCAGCCATCTCTAGGCTCTGATACCAACTGTCACGGAGTTACTCTTTAGCGACGTGAACTCCCGTGTGGCAACTAGCTTTTCTCGATCTAGCTCAGCCTACTCGTGTTTCAAACCTGCACGGTAGCGCATTAGGTTAGAAACTATGCGGATTCCCGAATGCAACACATATAGCTATACGCAGCGATAGTCCGAGGGGCAGCCCCACTTAGAGTTTAGGTCCGCACCATGAGGGTGGTCGTGGACCACCAACATGATGGCTCCAGCGCACGACGCCACAGGAGCGACCTAACACCTATGCGAGGCCCGGATGCGCGAAGTCAAGCCCACAAGGCTATCATACGCGTTCCGTAGGGGATCACTTAGGCCAGCGACACGTCACGTGGCTGTTAGATCCTTTCCCCATATATATGGTTTAAACATCAATAGTGCCTAAATGGCAGGAGGACCTCAAACGTATTGGTTTGGCATACCGCAACGCCCTCCCGCATCGCTAGGCAAACTTGGCTCAGTCGCGTCCGCATCACGTGCCTTGCTGGCACTGATTACGACCAACTGCCACCATGTCGCATGCCCTCCTGGCCCACGACCGAAGCTCTTGGAGTATCGATGGCGAAGCCCTCATGGCTTGGTGATGCTCTGACGATGCTCCAGCTTCAACCCACCAATGCACAGCGCACGGTGGCACAAGTGGCCTGAGGCTCGGATGGCCGAGTAAACAAATACATCAGATAGCATTATGATGACGAATAAACTATGAACACAATAACTAAAATGCACCTAAAAAGGAATACGGGCAGACCCCTGAGGGGGAGCCTCAGGAGCAGAGGCCGAACCAGCCTGCACAAAAACCAAACAAGCCAACACAAGATATTTCAAAATAAAATAAATGAAATAACCTAAACTGAATTACACCAAACCAGAAACTATACCTGACTCTTAAGGCATAGAGAGGCAGTAGTCACCTCCTTCGTCTGAATATCCTCGGCAACCTGACGCTAAAACACCATATGATATTAGTAAACTATTAAGAAAAGTGAAATAATGACATCCAACTAATTACTACAATCATACAAATGGATCAAACGATTGAAGAAACTCACCCAGTGCTCTAGCTCGGCCCGAAGCTGAGCCATTGCTGGATCCTCCCAACTTGAAGAAGCAACTGCAGAAGGATCAAATGCCTGAGCAGAAGCCCCCACAGCGGAAAGCTCTGCCCTCTACAAACATCGACAAATGTGCCAGAACTAATAAGAAACCATAAAATACCAACAATTAATAAACCAAATAAGACACTTACCAATCGATCAATCTCATATCGTAGACTGGCCTCCACCTCTCCGCCAGCCTACTGCTGACCGCATAACAACTCGACCCTTGTCGCATGACTGGCGACCTCGGCCTCCCACTCAGACTGGCCAAAAGAAAATGAGAGACGACAAAAATATCATAACGACTAGAAAATTAAATCAACACAACATATAAATAACTAGACTAATGAACTAACTCACTAGGAGTCGTCGAGTCTCCGCTAACCTCATCCTCCACTCCCCTAGCCTGAGCCACCGAGGAGGCGAGGGAGCGCAACATCTCCTCATCCATCTGGACAAGGAGCACACCCTGTCTGCTCCATCGCCATATGAAGGGCATCCAATGCCCCCATAAACCCGTCGTGCTATGGCCCTGCTCCAACGTGGCCAATCTCTCCCTTAATCCCGATGCCGACTCAGGTCCGCCGACCAGAAAAGAACAACTCCCATGGAAGGGATGTGTAAAGAGGCACCCACCACCCAATGCACTAAACCATCTCATAAACTCTTGGACATCCGCCTCATCATGTCCCCCCTTCACCCTGGTCCCCCCAGTTCTAAGATCAGTTATCTGCAATGCCATCCGCTCTATAAAATTCTGGTCAGGGGGGCCGGTCATACTCTTCGCCACCCTATGGTGAATCTCCGAAGGGACTCCATGAGCGAGCCCCAACTTTCGCACCACTCGAGATAGGTGGATCCTCTCCACCTTATCAAAACAATGGACCCATATGTCCAAGTCAAAGAAAGGCTGGCCAGACTGAATCACTGGCACACCGGTATCCTCCTTGGCCGTGTATGGCCTCCAAATCACCTACAACCCAGTGAGCAAGCCAACCCATCAATGAAGCCTTAGAGCCTAAAATCCCAAAACAAAACAAAACCAAATGTGTACACGATGATATATACCTTCCCCTCATGCATATCCTCGAAAAGACTGCACATGATCTGAAGATCCGAAGACCAACGGCGACCTCGCAATGCTGTCCACCACACATGCATCCGTGGAAACGTGAACGTATTCTCCATTGAGACTCATGGACGAAGAAAAACAAAATGATCATACGCCCAAAACTAGAAAACACAAAAAAGAAATGTTAAATAGCTGCTACAACCAAAAGACCAAAAAAATAAACTAAAGAGATTATGACACCAACTAGCTAAAACCCACCTGGAGGGATAGAAGGAAACCTCCGATCGTCGCGATGCCTCGTCCCTGACGATTGAGCTGCTCATAGAGATGCGCCAATGCAGCCGCACCCCACGCATAGGTAGGGACCCAATCCATGTCCCTGAGAACCATAAAAAATAACCCTGTGATACATCCCCAAGTTGAAGAAGAAAAGAGTATCGTACCAAGAAAGTGCATCAAGAATGCTCGAAGCACCCTATCCGCAGCCAACCCCGTCTCAGCCACCCGACCAGCCACCACCACACAATGTGCCTCGTAAGACGCCCCCAACTCTGAATGATGGCTCGGAGGGTTGAAGCCACTGGCGAATGTATCAAAGAACCAGGTGACTCGAACTACCCCTAGACTTGATCCACCCGATCTATACTGCACACCCAAAATCTCCTCACACCCCCAAATAATCTCCCACCATCCGCCCCGTGATCGGCTAACCCTCAAAACGAAGACCGGTAATGCGGACCCACTCCTCTGGAGTCGGAAGCAACATACCAACTAAAAAGAGAAACGCCTGATGCTCCTCCCTCCACCTCTCCAGAATCGTTGCAATCAGACCGCGATCGACCTGAAAGGGCTCCAACTCCAAGATTGGCCCAAAGCCGAAGGACACTAACCGCACTCGCTGAAACTCCGGCAAGACACAATACCAAGTGTGAGACTCAGTTCATGCCTAGCTGATAGCCTGCTGCTGAGGCTCCTATCGAATGAAACACAAGCACAAAAACAAATATGACTAACACACATACCTATGACCAAAGACAAGCAAATCTACCAAGAAGTCAATAAAGTACATTAAAAGCACACAATAACAATTCACAACAAGCACACAAAACATGATAAAAACAATAAAATGGAAACATGACCTATCCCTAGACACACTCATGATGCATGAATGAGCACACAAGCAATGATTGATACACGTTAGACATAAATTAAAAGTGTTTCCATATCCTAATAAGTCTATGTCATAACCTAAATGCCTAGAAAAGCAAAGGAACTCTTGCTCACGAGTACCTACGTGGCCTCGAGTGAAGAAATCCTCCAGTGGGAAGTGTGTGCGAGCCCAACGCGCCTCACCCTCGCCCTGATGCTCCTCACCCTCACCTCTCTCAGCCTCACCCTCAACCCTCTCGCCCTCACCCTTGGGCACGCCCTGATCAATCTCATGTACCTCCTCCCTGACCACCACCTAGTCACCCTCCGTTACCTCCTCTATAACTATCTCCCCGACATCCTCCTCCACGACGACAGCACTGGTCCTAGCCTCAGAAGACTCACTGATCTATGTCGCTACCATCCGCTCCATCTCTAATACAGACGAATAAAACTGATCACTACCTCTAGACTCATCCTAGAACAAAGAGCTCGAAAAATTGAAAAGAACAGAAGAAACAGCACCTAAAACGGACGACCGAATCGTGAGATAACATGAAAACTAGAGTGCAAGGAAACAAGGAAACCGAGAATCGAAGACCAAAACGGATAGCGTAAAAAAAATAAAGAATTTTGAACGTTATATAAAAAATGGCCAAATCGCGTGTGTAAACCGACGTGCTCAATCAAATTACGCACCATACTACCCACGCTCAATTCGGATCACCAGCCCAATCTTGAGCACGTAAACAGATCATCGCCCACTCAAACTAACCAGACGACCTGGTTGCGCGCAGCTTACAAGACGCATATTCATCCCAAGCGCCTACACCGCAAAGCGTAAATACCAAAGGTCGCCCGCACAATGACGAGGCACTGCCCTAGTCCTGCATTCCAAACCACACGTTTAATCAAGTTAAACGCTAGGGCGGTGACTCGTAATGACCCTCTGACTCCCTGAAATACGTGCGTCCATTCCGGCACGTAATTTGTTTATGTGCCCGGAGTGAAGTGTGTAATTTCCCTGGAAAACACAAAAAAATATATGCCCAGAACATCGGTTAGGAGATCTCCGAAACTAATCACCAACCCAAGCTGCGCCCTTGTTAAGACTAATCTGAAGACACTCCTAACTTAGGAAATATACACCTCGAAAACTAAAAAAAATCCCCATCACTTTTGCACTTCAACTAAGACCAAACTAAACTAAACTAAAACTCCCCCAACACACCCCAAATCAAAATAAATGAACCAAATCAAACCAAACTTAAATAAATAAACATCACACTCAAAACAAGTCAAATGGGCTACAAAGTAAATCAAATAAAAAATTTACTAAATAACAACAAATGGAGTTAAAATCATAATCACTTCATAAATAGATACAATAATTACAAAATACACCGAAGGCATACCCTCTGAATATACTACTTAAAATAAGATATTTAAAACCTACACGTTTAGGCAATGCCCGAATCCAGATTTATTCGAGAAACAAGAAATCTCGGAGAAGCCCAGAGGAGGAATGCACCCTGAACGAATTCTGACAATGACAACCTTTCCCCACCCCGAGCCGACAGAAAAGAGAAAGTGGCTCACAGAAAGCCACCCAGGATTTGCAGGATCCACCTTTGGAAACTCACCTTGAAAAGCATAACAAGGAGGAGCAACTAACACTGAATCCACAGAGCCTACCGAGGAAAAATAGGCATTGGTCACAAGAACTCTGACCATGCCTTATCCTTGGGTTTCCTTTTTACCACCTTTTTCTCTTCCATCTCCTCTCCCAATGGGGTGACACTTCGAGTTGGATTGATAGCACCAACCCTAGCATCACCCCAGATTCTCAATCCTGTCCATTCCCAATAATTCACTTAATAATCACAACTCTTCGGGTTCAATAACTAATATACAAAATAGAAAGGAAGAAATGACATTAATGAATAAAAATTCCCTAGATCACAAACAAAAAATGCTCCAAAACTCGAAATAAAATTCAAAACAAAATCCCAAAGCCTTTGGCTCACACTTATAAAAAACTATACCTCCTAAATCATAGAGTGACAAGTGTCACATCTTTGGAAAACCCTTCCAATCTAATTAAATCTAAACCAAACACATACATCCCCTGAAAGAGCACAATCCATGACCAACCTGGATGAACTAATAATCACACAACACTTACTCCTGAAGAACACCAATCCACCCCAAGTCCAGATAAACCAATAGGATTAAAACACCCAACAACCCCTTAGAACTTTTGAAAACTCACACCTTTTAACAAGTTTCATCTCAAATCAAACAAAAGACTAAAACAAAATACCTTAAACTTTAAACATAAAAAAAACTCTCTAAAATGATACCCTGACTTGTTTGGGACCGCAAAAGAAATGCCCCCGACAAACCCAATAGAATTAAGTAAACCCTCTAAATAAAATTCAATAAAGCAAATAATTCCAGTATAAACCCTCAATAAATCCGAAATGAATCCTAAAAACTCTAAGCAAAAATAAATCCTAAACTAACTATTCCATTAATAAGTTTAAACAAATAAATAAGTACAATAAACAAAAACACCTCTTTGTTTATAACTTAAAATTTTTACAAGCATCATCGGAGGCATACCTCCTGAACTTACAAGCCAAAACGTAAACCTCGAACCTAATTTACACCCCAAAATGAAAACTGGAGATCCAAAAAGGTCACAAAGCGAGGAGCAGAACGTCCAATCGGAGGCTTCAAGAAGGATTGGTTGGGGAATATTTTCCTCCACTTGTAGCACCTTTTCTTCCACCATCTTCACCTCCTCCGTTGCTGCCTCCTCTACGCTACCTTCACAGCTCCCTAAAAGGGATAGATGTGAAGACTAGCCTCCTCTTTTCCAATACCGCCAATTCCCAGAATAATTTCGCCCCCGAGCATCACCTCTGGACGAAGATCACACGAAATCACAAACATAGGAAGAAGCGACATCTCAATCGGACAGTTAGATCACCCGATATCACCAAAATACAAATTTTAGAACACAAAATCTTCAAAAAAAGTAAAACTCGAGCCTAAACCAAGAGATGTGAAACAAATGAAGGCTCCCTTGCTTATATAGAGTACGAACCTAATCACGCGCCAGGACACTTGCGCTTAACTCACTCGTACGCCGATCATACCGCGCTCAATCCAACACATGCGCCCTGACCAGATCACGTAACGAAACCATCGCCCGTGTAGAGCACACAATGCTCCAGTCACACGCTCAATATGGACTGTGCAATCCCATCACACGACCCACAGTGACCTGGTGACATTTGAATTATGTGCCCATGACACCGCACGTAATCCAATCGCACGTTGACATCCAAACGCACAAATACTCCTTCTAGTTTCTAATCGCACACCTGGAAACAGGTGCACAATTCGATTAAATGCCCGGAACCCGATGCGTAATACCCAACTTTAGACAGATTCTGCATCCTCACACCTTTTATCCCATTGCAGTCAAGATTCTCCTCCCATGTCCAATCACGGTCCGACCAAAGAGGGGAAATCCCATCGCATAACTCCATCTTGCATGTCCCATCACGATAAATCAGCCATGCCACCACGCATTCCATCGTGAAAAACCAAAGACGAGTTTGGTCGCGACGCGACCATAACATGAGCTCATCTAACCCAAGATCTGCCAAAGACAGAAATATGATGCACCTATCACGTAAATATCCCATCAACGCCCGCTCGTGAAGTAACTACGACTCAATCTCACCATGAATATATCCCATCACGACACAACTTCATCTCATCTTACATCAATCACACCTCTCTAAAATCCTCATCACAAAACTTGCATAGAGTCAAACCTCCTAAAAAGTCCCATCGCTAACTATGCTCAACCAATATCCCATCACGGAGGCAGAAAGCCTACTTCCCGAATCCCTAGTTACACAGCAGTCGCTAGACTTCAACAGAAGAAGAGGGACTCTTCCCATGTCCCATCGCACCTAAAAAAAATCCCCACCAGGATCCAAATGCCCCTATCAGGCCTACAACTGATGATCTCCGAGCCTAAAGCAGACCCCCAATGTCCCATCACGTCTATGATCCGCTATGGAAAGAAGGAAGAAAGCAAACTTCCTCATGTTCCATTGCACTTGCAACCACCGGGACTTACCCTAGCACAACCAGAAGGGGAAGAAATCACCAAGCCCCATCGCAACACTTACTTCCCTAAGACATTGCATCACAGTAATGGCCATCAAGTCCTTGTTGCAGCACGAATGAGGAAAAGAGAAGAAATCTCCAAAGTTCCATCGTGACGTCACGACAACAGCTAGCCAGTCCCGCCACCAGCTATACAGAAACCCCCAACAACCCAGTAGTCCCATCACGGGCTACACAAGCTACACGCGATTCAGGTAAGTATCACCCCCAAGTAAGTACTACCCTCTTCTCTTTTCTCGATATTTCTTCTAAATATATATATATATATATAAATAAATATATAGTTAGCTATGATTAAGTCTAAATATTTTCAAAACCTATCTCTCTCGACTCGCGAATCACTGTAGTCCTCCCATAAGAGACAATCATTAGTATTCGCTGAGAAGGTTAGACCGAGTATCCGGCATGTCAAGTGTCATCTTGACAATCACAGAAACGATCGGGTCCACGAATCCCATATCGGTGGATCTGATCAGCGACGTCTCGAAAGCCATGTTTTTCTAAGATTTACCACCGAATTGATCTTAAGTTAAAATTCCCAAATTTTCAAAACCCCTTACTTCTAAAACCAAAATCTTTTACTTCAAAAAAATTAAAAAAAAAATAATAGCAAAAAAAAAAGAAACCAAAATAATAATAAACAAAGAGACCCCTTTACCTACCAAAAGTCACCTTAATTACCAGCCCAAACCGGCCATTCCCTTGGGAAACTGAGCAATGAGTATATTTAATCTAAGAACATACAAACGCCTATTGGAAAAGGAATGCCTAACACACATTAGTGTGAGCAATGATGCACCCGGTCTGACATGACTTGTGAAAGCCTTCGACATTATATGAATTTATTAGTGGTCCCTGGACCTTATTTATGGACATTTGTATGATGCCTCCCGGTACCTCCACTGTGTCATATCCCTCTATTTGACTATCCCTTGCAGCAGGTCGCGACATGGCATATGCCTTTCGACTGTCTATGACAGCGGGTCGCGATACGTGAAGGGATCGCCCCTGGGCATCCACTGCATGGAATACGCCTTTCGACAGCTACCACTGGCCCCCTGAATGTTCCATTTTAGCTTGCACTGATAGATAAGAAAGGAAAGCATGTCATGTTAGCATCCCCAGTTCACATTTTTGATTTCTCAAGAGAAACAAGAAGACACATCGAATGAGGGGTGTCTACTTCTTCGACTCGTTCTTACTTCGCAAGAGCGCGCTGAAGAGGGGCATCTGTAGACACCCCCATTTTGCCCTCTCGGAATATACAAATATGTTCGATCAACCTTTGACCCTTAACCCTAAGGTGAGACCATATACTGAAATAATAGTATATGGCTAGACATAGGCTAAACTAATAGCTCTGTGGCTCATGCCCCATGACCCTAATGTGGGAACCATGCACTGAAAAAATAGTACATGGCTGAACATAGGCTGAAACAATAGCTCTGTGACTCAAATCTCGATGCAGGGAAACTATATACTGAAACAATAATATATAGTCTAGGATTTCAGACCCTTTAACCCTAACGTGGGAACCATGCACTAAAACAATAGTACATGGCTTGACACAGGCTGAAATAATAGCTCTGTAGCTCAGACCTCCTAACCCTAAATTGGAAACTATGCACCGAAATAATAGTACATGGCTGAACACAGGCTGAAATAATAACTTTATGTCTCAGATCCCAACGTAGGGAGACTATATACTGAAATAATAGTATTTTGTCAAAATACAGGCTAAAATAATAGTCTGGCATTTCAGACCCGACCCAGACCCAGACAACCATGAATTACGCGCCTAAAACCATGCGCGCAATTAAATTGCATGTAAGACCACAAACGTGCAATCAACCCTCTCTCAGACCAGACTTCCTTTTCCAGACTACCTCGAGACTCGATTACGTGCACCACATGGCACGCGCAATCGGATTGAGTGCCCCACCACCGGCGCATAATTGGCCTATGCTCGACCTAGTCTCACAATCCTTGAACCCCAAGATTTCATGATTAAGCACTTCAAACGAAATGCTTAATTGAATTGTGCACTGCACACCAGGTGTGCAATTAGTCCTACCATGGTTAGAACTAGGGAACTCGGCTGAGCCAGTCTGCTGATCGCTCACTAAGTCGGTGACCGACTCAAAGCGATTAAGCACTGGGCAACCGGCACGCAATTTTGTTAAATGCTTGAAACAGGGCGTTTAATTAGGAAAAACCTATAAAATGATTTTTTTTTAATTCGACCTAAGAGGTTGGAGAGAGGACGGAAAATCTTGGAGAAGTTTGGGATTTCAAGGCTATAGAATTTCGAGAATGAATAAAAACAGAAATAGAGCCATGATTTCGAGATTCAAGCTTTGAATTTTAAGATTCCTCTCCACAGCCCTGACCTTAGGTAAAAATCTAGTCTTTAGTTTCTGACCTTAGTTTTTAGTTCTTAGATTTAGGTTTTTCTTAGTTTTAACTATTAATATTAAATTTTCAGTCATAGACCGTAGCACCACTTTTTAGACCATAATTTTAATATCTATTTCTAGTTCTCAATTTCTAGAACCAGTCCTTAATCTGACGGCATTCACCGACCTAGACTTTAATTTTATTCTGAAATCTTAATTTTCAGTCCAATTATTAATCTTTGGTTCTAATTCTTAGTTTCTAGAACCAGTCCTTAATCATACGGTCTGATTTTCTGATTTCGATCCGGAATTCAGTCCTTAAATTTTAAATTCTAGTTTTAATTCCTTGATTTAAGTTTTTCAAAATCCCAATTCTTAATTTAATTTTCTAAAATTCTAGTTTCATAATTTAATCCATAATTATAACCCAAAATTATCGACTTTAAAAATCCAAAAAAATATTATATTATTATCTAAAATCCAATTTACTTTAATCTCGGTCACCCGATTTGCCCAAGAGAGCTTACGGAGGGTACTCGAGATCGAGGCCAATCCTCCTTACCATAGCGGGCCCAAAACCCCTTTTCTTAGATTTTTAGTAGAATTAATTCATCGCTTTAATTAGAATTAGTACAAATCCGTTTATTATTTTAATTAGAAATTTAGCCAAAATTAGTTCCTTTATTTTAATTAGATTTTTAGTATGATTGATTCAATGCTTTAATCAGAATTTTAGTAAAATTAGCATAATTGTTTTAATTATAATTCGAATACAATTAGTTTATTTGCTTCAATTAGACTTGGAGTAGAATTAGTATATTTGCCTTAATTAGAATTACAGTAGAATTAGTTTACTTGCTTTAATTAGAATTTTAGTAAAATTAGTTCCTTTGCTTTAATTAGAATTTCAGTAAAAGTAGTATACTTGCTTCAATTAGAATTTCAGTACAATTAGCATACTTGATTTAATTAGAGTTTCACTAGAGTTGGTATATTTGCATTCCTAGTATGATTAGGAGACTAATATTAATTGGACTTTTAGTAAGATTAGGAAATTAAATTAATCAGATTCCTAATAAGATCACAACATTTGAATTAATTAGACTCCTAATAGGATTAGGAGACTTAATTAATTAGACTTTCAATAGGATTAGAAATATTAAACTAATTAGACTCCTAATAAGATTAGAATATTTAAATCAATTAAACTCATACTAGGATAAGGATACTAGCATATTAGATTAATTCACCACAATAAGCCCACATAGTTAAACTCATAGTAGAACTAGAAAACATATGCCGAATAGAATTATAGCAATAATAAGGGAAGAAAGAAAATAAAACTAAACTATCTGAATTATAAGAAGATTCACAGTTATTGATGTTCGTTGGCAGACGATTCAGTAAAGAAGTAACCCACACCCGCTCTAAAGCATGATCACTGACGTGTTGCCACGTCGTTAAACATCTACAACTGACGATGGCAACAAACTAGGAATCTTCTTAGAATCCCCCTTTATTTTAATCATTCAAAACACTGCATTGCCAGAGTCCGCTCAGGACAGAATTGGCCTATTGATTCAATGGGGATTGAAAGGAACCCAGAAAAAGCACGCACCAACACACCAGTAAGAGTTTTTTTTTTTCAATTCTTTTTCCCCCTTCTTCTTCTATATATATATATATTAAATTTTTTTCCATCATCTGTTGTTCTTCTTCTTCTTTTTTGACGTAGAGGGATTCGGTGATCCTCCCGCTAGCGCACATCAAGGCTCCTACTCCTGTACCGGTAGGTACTTTATTTATTTCTTTCTTTCTTCTCCAATGTCATTTGTGTACTTATTATTTTATTTTTTTCAGCTGCTATTTTTTTTCCTTCTTCTTCAAAGCTTCGGCAAGGCGGCGGCACCCTCCGGCAACCCTCCGACAGGTTTTTTTTTTCTGATTTTCTTCTTTTTTCAATTTTTTTTTTGCATCAGTTTTTGTTTTTGTTTTTCTTCTTCTGATCTTTTGATACTTCATTGGCTGCATTGCATCCTTTTTCTTCTCTTCTTTCCTACACGGTACAATGTGTATATATATATATATATATATATATTAGTATATATAAATATAAATTAAATATATGTGAGACTGTGTGTGAGTGCTACAGTACCAATGACCAGTGTGTGTATATATATATAGAGACATTACTTGCACATGCTTTTCAAGTGATTGCACGGAATTCAGAGAATGACTTTGTATTTTAGGAACATGTGATATGTAAAAATGTAATATGGGCCATCTGATTTGAAGTTTCTGATTAATAAATCTCTGGTACGTAAAATTGGAGCAAAACACGATACGTGTCATATGATCTATTGTAGTCAACTGTTGAATTATATAATAGCCTTCGACTCCATTTAATAAAATGATGAAAATTATATTTTGTTCTAATATTTTGCAATTGATATCTTTAAATCATGGGCTTCAAATCAAACGGCTTAGATGGTGTTTTGACTTTTTCACATACTAGAGATTGCCAAACTTGCAACTTGCAAGTCTTTCTTTTAAATTTGGTGCAATCGGGTGCAATCACTTGAAAAGCGTGTGCAAGATTGCAAGTAATGGCACCCTATATTTGTATATATATTCAAATAATCTTATTAAACAAATAGAAAAATATTATGGCCTACTCCATTTGTCCTTTGATCTTTTTTCATAAACACATTACACATGAGAGTTGTTGTGGTCACAGCTTATAGTAATTTACATGAAGTTATGAGTCTATTTCGACTTTCGCCACTTCCTGATACACATGCTAATGACTGATCGATTTATACCTTTCGATCATTCAATCAATTGTTCTTCTCATGGGTGGTTACTATGACCATCTAAATGAAGTTGTTTGATGTGATTATTAGGAGCTTCCAATTGTTTATTTTTCTTTAATGGGATATATTCTAATGAGTTGGGATCTTGTAAAATAGACTCAAATGGTTGCTTGTTTATTGACATGTGATGAAATCTTGATTCTTGACTTTATAATTAGATTACTTATAAATCATATGATCTTGAGTTTAAAATTTACAAGTTACATTATCGATCTCGTATCTCTGACTAGTGTGGATCCTTAAAAACCTCTAGTGCCTAAAATTGGCATGATTGACAACTTTGTTTTTAATAAAATGAAACACTTGAGTTGTTGAGCATGTGAGACAGTGTGTGCGCCAGTGAGTACCAGTGTATATATCTTCAAATAAAATTTGTATATATAAAATTTTATTTGAAGATATATAATTATATGATTTATATCTATTTCAGAATATATATTAATATATATTTTTATATTGAAATATATATTATCATTATTGTGACAGCCCAAATATCTGCACCCCAAAACTCACGCCATCGGCACGACCCTCGAGGTCGTGCCCCATATACATGCACGGAATATTTTATATATCCACACAACTAGAAAGCAAAACATGCACTAAAGAGCTAATACAGAACTAAAACTCCAATTCTATAAGATTAAGCCAATAACATATAGCCCAAAATATAGTTCTGATCTCATGCCACTGCATGAGCAAAAGAACCAACCCGGACCATCGGTGACTAAACAGTCGTCACCTTAGATGGTTCGCCAAAAGAATATCTAACAAAATTTATATTATCTTGTACAAAGGCTGGACATACCAAGACGTACACTTTCTCTCACAAAATAATCAAAGTACGCAGAGGGTCCTCTAGAAGAAATCCTCAGGAGGGGCCTTTGACTCCTTCCCAGGCACATAATCAGAATCCTCCGGATCTACGTCTCCCGAACTAGCAGCAGTAACAGCTAACACTAGGCCTGTGACGTATAGTCTAAAAGGGTGAGCTACATCCTAGCTCAATAGGGAAGATATCTGAACATGTGATTTTATCTTACTCATATATATTTCATGACATGATGGAAACATGCTTGAATCAATATAGAACATTTAGGAAACAGTTTGAGATATTAAAAGACTAAACAAAATGCAATTTGCTACACTACACATGTCATCTCATGCTCAACGGATTCTCATATTACAACTGGGTTGGTTTCATGACTTAAATCAATTAACTTAAATAATTCCCAAGCAATATAGCATCGAGCCCCGCTGGAATAGCCTCCATCATCCTCCAATCAGACTATTTTTCATGTGATCTAGCCCAAGTCCCTTTTACATAGGCAATTGGCACACAACTCATATACATCCCTATGATGTCTTACAAGTGTACGAATTGGCCGCTGTACCGGTCACGGATATCCTGTCGAGTCAGTCACAGGTACCGCCGTGTCAGTGGGGCTACAAACCTTAAATCAATTATGTATTACATATAGTTATTCACCGTGTAATTGTGCTAATTATTAGTACTTCAAGCCCATTCACGTGTTTTCCATCACATGTACATTCACATTAACGATACGTCCCTAGGATGTCATACATTTAGATGCATCACAGAGATGCCCAATTCTCATACACATCCCTGGGATGTCTCTTTTCTTATACTTATGACTTTCTCATTTCATTGTACACACACACCTTAAGTTTCATACACTTTTCTTAGCATTTTAAACCCAAGCACTTATCTATGCTTTAAACAAACATGCATACATAGAATATCACTACGTACATGCTTTCGTAATCGAGTATACAAGTTTAGAATATTTCCAACCTCAAAGCAAAGCCATCACCCAATCACATCAATATCACATAAGGGTCAAGCGTAACAATCAAATGTCAAACCTACATTACATGAATCAAAATACTCTTAAAAAATCTCAAAAGGATCTAAGAAATCATAACTCTAAAGAACTAATTAAAATAAAACAAACATCTATGCTAAACCTCGTGCGAGCGACCACTTGTCCTCGCGCGAGTGAGCACTCACCCTCGCTGGAGGGATTATAATCAAGGTCACCTGAAGGTCACGCGAGCCTCTCACGTGAGCGAGCTTCCCTTTACAAAACCGTCTTGCACGAGCCAGAACATAACTTATTTTCTCACTATTTTGTCTCCCCCTGGCACGAGCGAGCTATTATAACAGCGCGCACGAGGAACAACTACATCTATAGCTCGAGTTTCTCAAGAACTCTAATCTTACCCTATTTAAAACCACATTTAATGCACTAACAAACCCATCATAAATACACCATTTAATACTCATAATTAACTAAATAATACCTTAAAAAATAGATCTCCCATAGATTTGTTCCATGATCTTCTCAATAAAAGAGAGTTTCAAACCCTTTTCTCCAACTCCTCTCTAAATCAATCCCAAGCTCAAAACCCTCAGATCTTCCTCAAGGGTTTCACCACACCTTCTTCATCTCATAAACTTAACATCCATAAGGTAGATCTTATCTTTGGATCAAAATAAAATCCCTATCTCTAAATTTCTCTACAACTCAAACCCTCTTTCTTCTTACTCTCTATTTCAGTTTCTCTACTCAAGCAAAGGGATGCCCGTATGGGACTCCTCCTTCTTTTCTCTAACTTGTGAGAGACTAGTGTGTTACACACACACACACACACACACCTATACAACATGTCTCACATCCACTTAACTCTTATGTACAACACATACACTAAAAATGCATAAAGTAAGTGTGGTTCCCTTATGACCCACAAACACACAAGCATAGTGCACATCGCACATGACCTACACTGTTCCTAACAAACTCGAGTTATTACAATCACCCCACCTTATAAACTTTTCATCCTCGAAAATTGATAAGGTATACAAGTAACTATATTACAAAATATTGAAGTGAAACAACCCGCACTAACACATACAAGAGCATGGGAATACAGAACCCGTATATCACAATAAGAACCAACTACCAAGACTTTGGTGATGGTCCACATTCAATCCACATGCAGTCAAGGATGACCACACATTACGATGGATCCCTGCATGACAACACCACATATACCCATATACAAGGACTACTATTTGATATGCTCCCCATCCTGTCATTTAGATAATTATACCAAGGGTCAAAATCTTGTTAAACCAATATGTATCATTCGAGCTTAAAACCGATACGTATCGAAATAGTACAATACCGGATGATACATTGAATGTATCGTCCGGGCATATACATACAAATGAATGATACGGTACATTGAATGTACCGTATCGTTCAAGTCTGATACCGATACTATCGTCCGATACATATCGGTATCAGACGAAATTTTGACCCATGATTATACTACAACATCCATATGCATCCAAAGGTATTTAAAAAACCTTAGGTACCTGCGTAATCCAGAAGACACACAACACATATACCTGCAGAAAATTTCATCCATTCATTCCAACATCTAGGTCTAATCAATCACCATCCATAAAGAGAACTAAATAGATATATATATATATATAACCATCGTCGTAGCTGTGATAATCAATAATAAAACAAATAGATTTGGCGACCTTGTCACGATAGTTTGACTGATCTCCATCACCACATTTTGATCAAAATTTTATAGACATAACATTTACATTTTTTCTTTTTAAAAAGAATTTAACTTTTCGATGACGACCGAGTCATCACCCTGCTCGTACTCCTCGTCATCATCCTCCTCCTCAAAGCAGGAACCAAAGTCATCCTCGTCCTCCTCCTCATCGTCATCATCATCATCAACCTCCTCCCCGACAGCCCCCTCCTCAGTTGTCTCCCTAGTAGCAGCACCCGAGATAGATGCACCGAAAATGGCACCCCGAAACACACCTATGCGCTCCTAGTATGTCTGTGAGAATGCATGGGTCATAAGATCTATAAAAAGTGCCTCCTGAAACCTCTGGTGCAATCTAATATCCCTCCCCTGTAGAAGGATAACACGTATCATGCTGCATCGATGGTAGGGAAGGGCTGTGAAGACGAAGTGGATGGAGCAGCTGGGCCAGGTGGTGGTGGTGGTTGAGCCGCCTGTCGTGCAACCTGACTATCCCTCATCCTCTTTTGACTGGTTCGTAGGCTCTTTAAGTTCCTCGTTAAATCTTGGGCGATGAATGGGATGATGTTGTCTGTTAGTATGGGCTCGTCCCCTCCAATCTCAAAACCCTCTTTTCCAGGGCGTAAGTCAAAGAGTCTTGAAATCAGACGGGCATAGGGGTAGGCGATTTATGGGTGGAGGGACAACACCCCTCACATTCCTTTTATAGGAATGCACAATGGCCTTCATAGCCACCCTAGGGGCACTAAACCACCTATTGTGAAAGGCAGAGTGCAAAGCCCTCAAAAATGGCTCATGACGCTCCTACTCGTGGTCGATTAGGTACAAATTTTTCTTAAAAATAATGTCTAAAGGCCACATATGTGGTGGCAACTAGGACCTAGTGATAGATTGTCTCGATGCAATATTGCCGCTCGTAATGTCAACGACAATAGTCTGAAAGTTTACTTCATGGGGGAAAGGGGTTTGAGAAAGCGAGTCCTGGATGAAGGTGTAAGGGCAGTTCATGGCAATGGAAATGTCACTATTGCCAAAAGTCAATGCCCTTCCATCTACCTCAACGATGAGAGTGGTTTTGTCGGTATTAGTTTTAAGGGTCTCATAAAATAGCTTAACAAGCCTCGGATAGTACCGGGCTTTAAACGGCCGCAACAATGGTTTCAAACCATTAATGTCGAGGTAGTCTGAAGTCCATTTTGTGGATGTAGGATCCTGAAAAAAACTTTCATGTATTTCCCACTCGGGCTCAAATATTTTGTCCCCCCACCAATCATTGGGTTGGGTCGGTATAGATGATGGAGGTGGTGGAGGTGGTGCTTGTGGTGCCTTGCTATGAGAAGACGACGACCAAATTGCTATCCTCTTTCTAGGTTGAGGGTTAGGGCTTGTAGAAGCCATCACAAGGTCTTTCAAACCAAATCAACAAAAATAAAGATGAATAAGGGTAGAAATCACCTTTCTAAGCACTTCTATCGGTTCGAATTCGCAAAAACCAAGTTGAAATTGGACGTGTTGAAGCCTTTGAGCGCAAATTCTAAACCCTAGCTCTCCCAAAACCTTCGTTCGAGTGGAGGAAATGGGAAAAAATAGTGGACGCCCATATATATACAAGTCCTCGCGCGAGCGATCACAAAAACTATTCTAGCTCTCGATTTGTATAAGCCTCGCACGAGTGAGCCCAGAACATTTTCTGGCTCAATTTCTGGTCTACTTTCACATTTTTATGGCATTGGCATCACATTTTATGTAGTATAAAAGTTTTCTTTATACAAACTCCTCTAGTTATGTAATCACAAACCATAACTGACACTCTTTCACAAAAATTAAGCGTTGATTTAGATAGCATCATTTCTTACAATTTCAAACAAGTCATGCGATCTAGCTTTCCTCAAACAACTTCATATATTGTTCTCTCACATCCGCTTCAATTTCCCAAGTTGCTTCTTCGGCCGGATGATTCTTTCACCTGACAAGCACTAAAGGAATCACCTTCGTGAGTAAAACTTGCTCTTTTCTATCTAATATTTGGGTCGCTTCTTCAATCATAATCATGTCTTTGTGCAATTTGATGAGCTGACCTTCCAAGAAATGTGCAGGGTCATTTACGTACTTTCAAAGCATGGATACATAAAACACTTTATGTACTTGAACAAACAACGGAGGTAATCCAATGCGATAAGCGACCTCGCCGACTCGACCCAAAACCTCAAAGGGTCCAACGTAATCGGGACTCAGCTTCCCCTCTTTCCAAATCTTATGACGCCTTTCATAGGTGATACCTTTATAAATACATGATTGCCAACAGCATAGTCCATGCTCATTCTTTTGATATCGGCATAGCTCTTCTGTTTGCTCTAAGCCGATTTAAGTCTCTCCCTTATCATACGAACAATAATGGTGTTATCTTCAAGTAACTCCGGTCCATATATAAACTTTTCATAGGTTTCTTCCCAATTGATAGGTGATCAACATCGCCTTCCATAGAGAGCTTCGTAAGGTGTCATTCCAATGCTCGCTTAGAAGCTATTGCTGTATGCAAATTCGATCAATGATAGATGTTGATCCCATGATCCTTGTAATTCCAGCATACACGCTCTAAGTATGTCTTCTATCACTTGATTTACCCGCTCCGTTTGCCCATCAATTTGTGGATGGAATGTCGAACTGAAGTCCAATCGAGTACCCATGCCTTCTTGAAACTTCTTCCAAAATTTTGAAGTATACAACGGGTCATGATCAGAGACGATGCTGCTGGGAATCCCATGCAACCATACAATCTCCTTCATATACAACTCCGTGAGTCTTCATGCCGTGTACATCGTGTTGTAGGATAAGAAGTGAGCTGACTTTGTCAGTCGATCAACGACTACCCAAATAGCATTGTATCTCTTTACTGTACGCAGTAACCCTACAATAAAATCTATGGAGATTGATTCCCACTTCCACTCCAATATAGGTAGAGGTTGCAACAATCCAGTAGGGTATCTGTGGTCCACTTTCACTTACTGACATGTCAAACACCTTGACACGTACTTGGCTACGTCTTGCTTCAAACCTCTCCACTAGTAACTCTTCCTCAAGTCCTAGTATATTTTTGTGCTACCGGGGTGAATTGCATATCTAGATTTGTGAGCCTCATCTAAGATAGTTTGTTGCAGATCCGTATCAACTGGAATACAAAGGCATCCCTTGAATAGTAAGGAACCATTCTCTTTCACTGAGAATTTTTTTTTGGTGCCCTTAATCACATCTTATCGAATTTTGGTTAACTCCGGGTCTTTAAACTGTAGCTCGTGAATATGCTCAAAGATCATCAGTCTCACTGTGATGTTGGCCAAGAAAGCACCTGTAGCTTGCACCTCGATATTTGCATCATACAATGAAAGATATTCAAACAACTTCCATCTATGCATCCCCATGATAAGATTAGCTAACTGAGTCGAACCCTTACAACTCAAGGCATCTGCTACAACATTAGCCTTGCCTGGGTAATATTGTATGGAGCATGCATAATCCTTGAGAAACTCCATCCACCTTCGCTGCCTCATATTTAATTCTTTATGTGTAAATAAGTCCCTGAGGCTCTTATGGTCGGTCAAGATCTAAAAGGTCTCACCGTATAAATAATGTCTATAAGTTTTCAATGCAAATATAACCGCTGCTACTTCCAAGTCATGTGTCGGGTAGTTCTTCTCGTGATCTTTCAGCTGCCTCGACCCATAAGCAATCACTCTCTTATTCTGGTTGAACATGTAGCCTAAACCACTATGTGAAGCATCACTATATATCACAAACCCTCTATTGCCTGAAAGAATCGCTAGTACTGGAGCTGAAGTGAGTCTCTTCTTGAGTTCTTGAAAACTTTTTTCGCACGCTTCATTCCACTCAAATCTCGCATCCTTTCTTGTGAGTCTCGTAAGAGGTCCCAATATTTTTGACAATTCCTCCACAAAACATCAATAGTATCCAGCTAGACCAAGGAAACTATGGATATCTGCCACCGTCTTTGGTTGTTCCCATTATACCACTTCTTTAAACTTAGCCGAATCTACTGTGACACCATCCTTTGAGACGACATGTTCCAAAAAGATAACTTTCTCTAACCAAAACTTGCACTTACTGAGTTTGGCATACAGTTGGTATTCACATAGAGTTTGTAGAACAACTCTCAAATGTTCTTCATGTTCCTTCTTTGACTTGGAATATATCAGGATATCATCGACGAATACCATGAAGCAAGTGTCTAGGTGTGGTTTAAACACCTGATTCATCAAATCCATAAATGATATCGGTGCATTCGTCAAACCAAATAGCATCACCAAGAACTCGTAGTGTCCGTACCGTGTCCTGAACGCGATTTTCTGGATGTCGTCTGCCTTTACTCTCAACTGATGGTATCCAGATCTCATATCGATCTTGGAAAAATATCTCGCCCCTTGTAGCTGATCAAATAAATTATCAATCCTAAGCAATGGGTATCAATTTTTGATGGTCAGTTTGTTAAGCTGACGATAGTCGATGCACAGTCGCATCGACCCATCTTTCTTCTTGACAAACAAGACCGGTGCTCCCCAAGGAGAAACGCTCAGCCTTACAAACCCCTTATCTAAGAGCTCTTGTAACTGTTCTTTCAATTCCTTTAACTAGTAGGAGCCATTCGGTACGGTGCTTTGGAAAGAGGCTCCATTCAAGGTGCTAAGTCGATGGTGAATTCCACCTCTCTATCAAGAGGTAACCCTGGCAATTCCTCTGAAAAGACATCCTCAAACTCACTCGCAACCGCTCTCTCTGAAATGGTGTTATTTCCTTCCTTGTCTTCCTTCAAGAATGCCAAGTACCACTGTATCCCTTTCTAATCAAGCGCTCGGCTCTGACGGTGGACACAAGTGGTAAAAACTTTATCCTTACCCCTACGAATCGGAATGATCTCCTTGTATTTGGTCTAAAGATAACCACTTTGTTCTTACAGTCGATCGTTGCACAATGAGTTGACAACCAATCCATGCCAATGATCATGTCAAGTCCTTGCATATCTAACAATAAAAAATTTGCCGTCAGTTCATAGACATCCCCATCTCTAATGGTTACTATCACAAACTTACAAACAAAGTCCGTATCGACTGATTCCCCAATCGGGATAGATACAACCAAGATAAAATCTAATGTCTCTGGGTTGACCTTCATCATTTTTACAAGTCGAGGAGTAGTAAATAAATGGGTAGACCTCGGGTCTATCAATACTCTAGCTTCATAAGTTACGTCACTTCCCTTTCTCTATAATTGTAAGGTACCTATATCATACATATATACATATATATATACATATAACATTCTCATACATCAAAATTTATATATAGGAATGAGTCTACTCTACTTCCTACATAGATGCACCTTTTCTATCTAAAAACCTTAAGTAGTTAAAATTCTTAATTTTAAAAGAAAATCTCACCTTGGATAATGTCATTGACATTTTATGCTTCCTGAGTAGTAACCGCATAGGCTCTTCCTTGCATGACCGGCTTCTTTGATTGTATCAATCTCGACATGGAAGCAAAAGTCGTTCTCTCCTTGTTCATCTCAGGGCAATCTTGGATCATATGGCCTATCTTCCCACACTTGTAGCAATCCCGAGTACCCCGCCTACAATCTGCCATTTTGGGAGACTTGCCACACTTGGCACAAGTCTCAATTGTAGTAGAAGATGTTGCCCGTGACAAATCCTGGGAGACTGATACTCTAGTAGTGGTAATAGGGTTTTCATATTTGATCGGCCTCCCAGATGTAAGCATAGGCAGTCTTGGATAGTTTGTCTGCGTCAGTCTAACGAAACTCGTCTGAAACTATTGCCTCTGAATGGGTGCTATGATTCGTGGTTTTTTGTTCACCGACTCGTAGTTTCCCACTTTACTCTGCTCCATCCTTCCCCTTCCTTATTGGTCTCTTCTCTAGTATCGATCCTTGTTATCTTCCTCGATCACCAGAGCCTTGCTCATAACCTCTCTATAGGTTTTTAGTTCAAAGGCCACCACTCTCTCCCTGATATCCGGCCTCAAGCCACATTGAAGCCTCTTGGCTTTCATCAAGTCGGTAACCACGTACTTGGGGGCAAAGCGAGCGAGCCTCATGAACTCCACTTCGTATTCCCTTACCGACATTCTTCCCTGTTCAAGTTGTAAGAACTTTACTTCCATCTGGTTACGCACAACTTCGAGAAATATTATTTATTGAATTCGGTCATGAATTCATCCCATGCCCATGGCAATCCTGGGGTTTCCTGAGCCCTAGTCCTCAACACGGACTTCCACCATGGGCCTGCCTCCCCATCTAACATATATGCCACCCAACGGACACTTTCATCTTCAGTGCACGTAAGCACACTGAACACCTCCATCTCACTTAGACAATTCTCTGCGTCCATTAGCTCTTCTTGCCCTGAAAAAATCGGAGGACGCATTCTCCTAAATTCTGTTAACGTTGAGGGCAATGGCTGTGTAGTACCCACTAGAGGCATAGGTGGTGGCTGATCTGCCAAGGACGCCACTTGCTGAGCCATGGCATTTACCATAGTTTCCATGGTGTGCATCATCCGCTAACGTTCTTCCCTTTCTTCATTTCTTTCTCTTACCCTTTCTTGCTCTCTCTGATCTCTATCTTGATTTCTCTCTTGGTCTCTGTTCTCCTGACTACAGCCTCCTGGGGCATCCCTATTCCCCAACGGCACTCTATTTGAAGCTGAGATAAAACCTTCTCTGCTTCGCAAGTTTCTATCATGGCCGCCTCTGGGTCAACCCCTCCCTCTAGAAGACATAACGCTCTGTAATCATGAAACTATAGTTTCATTAGCAGAAGGTCCTATGCTCTGACAAAAGTCAAGACAAATTCTAAAAGAAATAGCTCTGATACCAACTCTGACAGTCCAGTTTTCGGCACCCCAAAACTGCGCCATCGGCATGGCCCTCGTGGCCGTGCCCCATATACATGCACGAAACATTTGGTATATCCACACAACTAGAAAGCAAAACATGCACTAAAGAGTTAATACATAACTAAAACTCCAATTCTATAAGATTAAGCCAACAACATATAGCCCAAAAGATTGTTCTAATCTCATGCCACTCCATGAGCAAAAGAACTAACCCGAACCATCGGTAACTAAACAACCGTCACCCCAAATGGTTCGCCAAAAGAATGTCTAACAAAATTTACATTATCTTATACAAAGGCTAGACATACCAAGCCGTACACTTTCTCTCACAAAATAATCAAAGTACGCAGAGGTCTAACTCCTTCCTAGGCACGTAATCAGAATCCTCCGGATCTATGTCTCCCGAAGCAGCAGCAGCAGCTAAGACTGGACCTGTGACGTTTAGTCTAAAAGGGTGAGCTACATCCTAGCTCAATACTAAATATGTAATTCTATCTTACTCACATACATTTCATGACATGATGAAAACATGCTTGAATCAATATAGAGCATTTAGGAAACAGTTTGAGATATTAAAAGACTAAATAAAAGGTAATTTGCTACACTACATATGTCATCTCATGCTCAACTGATTCTCATATTACAACTTGGCTGGTCTTATGACTTAAATCAATTAACTTAAATAATCCCCGAGCAATATAGCATCGAGCCCCAATGAAATACCCTCCATCGTTGTCAAATCAGACTATTTTTCATGTGATCTAGCCCAAGTCCCTTTCGTATGGGCAACTGGCACATAACTCATATACATCCCTGGGATGTCTTACAGGTGTAGGGATTGGCCGCCGTACCTGTCATGGATATCCTGCCAAATCAATCACGAGTATACTACCGTGTTAGTGGGGTATTCTAAAAACCTTAAATCAATTGTACACTATATATAGTTATTCACTGTGTAATTGTGCTAATTATTAGTAGTTCAAGCCCAGTCACGTATTTTCCATCACATGTACATTCACATTAACTATACATCCCTGGGATGTCACACATTTAGATGCATCATATAGATGTCCAATTCTCGTGCACATCCCTGGGATGTCTCTTTTCTTATACTTTTGACTTTCTCATTTTAGTGTACGCACACACCTTAAGTTTCACACACTTTTCTTAGCATTTTAAACCCAAGAACTTATCTATGCTTTAAATGAAAATGCATACATAGAATATCACTACATACATACTTTCTTAATCAAGTATACAAGTTCAGAACATTCCCTACCTCAAAGCAAAGTCATCACTCAATCACATCAATATCACATAAGGGTCAAGCGTAACAACAATATGCCAAACCTACATTACATGAATCAAAATACTCTTAGAAAAGCTCACAAGGATCTAGGGAATCATAACTCCAAAGAACTAATTAAAATAAAACAAACATCTATGCTAGACCTCGCGCGAGCAACCACTTGTTCTCACGCGAGCGAGCACTTACCCTAGCTCGAGCGATTATAATCGAGGTCACCTGGAGCTCACGCGAGCCCCTTGAGCGAGCGAGCTTCCCTTTACAAAACTGTCTTGCGCAAGCGAGAATAGAACTTATTTTCTCACTATTTTGTCTCCCCCTCGCGCGAGCGAGATATTATAACCGCGCCCGCGAGGAACAACTAAATCTATAGCTCGAGTTTCTCGAGAACTCTAATCTTACCCTATTTAAAACCACATTTAATGCACCAGCAAACCCATCATAAATATATCATTTAATGCTCATAATTAACTAAATACATACCTTAAATAATAGATCTCCCATAGATTTGGTCCATGATCTTCTCAATAAAAGAGGGTTTCAAACCCTTTTCTCCAACTCCTCTCTAGATCAATCCCAAGCTCAAAACTCTTAGACCTTCCTTAAGGGTTTCACCACACCTTCCTCATCTCATAAACTTAACATCCATAGGGTAGATCTTATCTTTGAATCAAAAGAAAATCCCTATCTCTAAATTTCTCTACAACTCAAACCCTCTTTCTTCTTACTCTCTATTTCACTCTCTCTCTCTACTCAAACAAAGGGATGGCCGTATGAAACTCTTCTCCCTTTTCTCTAACTTGTGAGAGACTAGTGTGTTACACACACACACCTATATAACATGTCTCACATCTACTTAACTCCTATGTACAACACATATACTAAAAGTGTATAAAGTAAGTGTGGTTCCCTTGTGACCCACAAACACACAAGCACAGTGCACGTCGCACATGACCTACACTGTTCCCAAAAAACTCAAGCTATTACAATTATTCATTAATATATATATTTGTATTGAAATTATTTTTATATGACTATTGATTGATTGAATTTTTTTTTTCAAAAGATTTGTTGTCTTCTATAGCATCGACTGGTGCATTCAAAAAAGAAAAAGACGATCCTGGTTGGAAACATTGTTTTCTAAAGGCTCCAACAGTTCTAGAAAAGATTACATTTATGTATTATAAGAAGGAATATATGGCGAGTATAAACCGATTGAAGAAACACCTCGCCGGTATTAAGGGAGACATTGCCTCTTGCATTTCTGTACCGGCAGATGTTAGGCAAGAGATGTTTGATATTTTAAACTCAATTAAACAGAAGAAAGATGCAAAAGAGAAAGAAGTTCAATCATTACAAGAGTCGGTGATGATTTACAGTGATGGAGACTCCGGTTCTAGTGGTGATGAGATTAATAGAGAAAGTCAACATTTCTTCTCAATGAAACCACACACTCAGGGGCCAATGAATAGTTTTGTCACTCGTAAATCATTGAAAGAAGTAAAAGGAAAAGAAAAATTATGCCAAATAGTCATTCTAGAGAAGCTTACGAAGGAGCTGAAGGGACGTGTATAACCATATTGCAAGATGGTTTTATGTAAACAGAATCCCTTTTTACACGATTAGCAGTAAATATTTCTTGAAGGTGTGAAGCAATAGGCCAATATAGTCCAGGATACATTCCCCCTTCAAATTTTCAATTGGGAAATACTTTCTTGGCTAATGAAGTTGAAGAGATTAAGAAGAAATTGATCTCACACACTACGTGAAAATGTGAAAAAAAACAACATTAGCATTATGAAAAAACCCACAGCTAAAAGCAGTTGTAAACTAATCAACGGCCTAAAGCAGTAGTTTAGTATCTTATAACTATGGTTTTTTAAGAAAAGGATAGGCAGGTACTTGTAAATTTTTTAAGAGGACAAACTTGTCCTTTTAAAAATATTCACGTATAAATAATAAAAATTGAGTAAACAAATAGCTAAAACCTAATATGAAACCTAAGGTACTCTCCGTTCTTTCTTCCTCTCTCCTTTCTTTCTTCCTCTATTACCAAACCAGCTAGGATGCTACTACCATTCGACAATATTGCTGCACAGAAGAAGAACACGATACAAATCAGATTTCTTAAAAATTGTAAGTTTCTCTCCTTTTTTCCCCCTTTTCTCCTGTTTTTCTCAATTGGGTGCCTGAAATTTCATGGCTTTTGACTAATTTCAAACTACAGTTGAAGCTCCTTGGTATCAAAACCCATTTTCAAAGAGCACTTACAATGAGCGAGCATTAGTACAAATGGATTTGTGGGGTTTTCATTTTTATGTGGGTTTAAGAAGTTTGATGATTTACTTATGGGTTCTATAATTTTTAATGGTGGTGGTTTTGAACTTTTTAGGCGATTAGGGTTTATAGGTTCTCTCTCTCTCTCTCTCTCTCTCTATATATATATATATATATTTATATATGATGGTTTTGAACTTTTCACCTATTTTCTTTTGCATTTGGGTATTTGTAATTTGGCCCTTTTTTATTTTTAGTGTTTGTTGGTTGTGGTGCTCCCTTTTATACTAAATCAGCAGTATGCACTCTGTTGCCGAGTGAATTTGGTATCATCTTCTTCACTCCCACGGGTAATATATAATTTATTTTTAAAATTTTTTAATTTTTAATTTTATGATTTTCTTTGGTCTCACCTTCTTCACGCCCATGGGCAATATATATGAATTTTTAAAGAGAGCCATTACTTTGACTCGGAAAGGTTTCCCTTGCACCGAATTTAAAGAAAGACTTGGTATTTTAGTGATACGTGACATGAAAAAATGCAACCTGGGCCGTCTGATTTGGAGTTTATGATTTATAGAGCTCTAATGCATAAGATTGGAGCAAAACATGATACTTGTCATATTGATGGATTGTAATCAACTGTTGAATTAGATAATAGCCTTTAACTATCGGAAAAAATCTAGTAAAATTCAACTTGTTCGGGGAAAAATTCGGAGAAAAAAATAAAAATAAGATGAAAATATTTTTTGATGTTCTAATATTTATTTTACAAATTCATGATTCTCTTTACCGATTATTATCCTTCCTGTGTTAGTTTTTTTTTATCGATGATGGTGAATTTTTGGAAAAAATAAATGCAATGTGAGGGCTATGGCTTAGCAAGGAGCTAGCCAAAAACTCGAGGGGCACAGCCCCATGGCAGCCGAAAGAGAACCCCAAAATGGGGCCTTAGTTTGCCCCAGAGAGATACCAGGTGGCTCGCTAGAAAGTCTTAAGGCCTTGTTGTGTCAGTGAAAGAGCACCTCCAGCCAGAGCCAACTACTAACAATCTTAGAACCAATAGAGAAGAAATCGCCAAGATGGGATTGGAAAATAATCATTCTGGCTGGTGGGCAACCCAAGCCGGTTAGGCTCGCATTGTTTGTACCATTTCTGGGCAAGCCTGGACTTGACATTTTAGGCACAATCATTAAAGCCATGCTTGGCTGGTTTTTTAGGCCTGATTAAAAAATCTGGTTATTTCAGGCCTGGACCGAACCCAGCCTAGCCTGCCCATTCCAATGCTATTGCAAAAATGATGATGGTACCCTAATATGTTCTTTAACTAAGTCATTGCTCCAAAGTGATGACGATGTAGATTTGATCATTAGTGCCTAATGGGATGTGTTATGCAAAATAATATTATTGTCACACTCGCATTGTATGTTATATTTTTCCTTGAGTATATTCCAATGAATTGTACGGCTTATGCTAACATTGGAACTTCCATATTCATTGGCTCATAGCTATTATTTGGAATCTGCAAGTATAAATACAATTCAAGAAATATGCTATTCTGTCTATTACTAACTACAAATTTTAATTTAAAAAATGGATTATAATATACTTAGGTAACCTTAATTTGGATGTAACTGAATGGTGTATTTGATTGCACGAGTCAGAAACATTGTTCTAATTTGGCATGGTATATAACAATCATTCTCCATTGCCTTTCATTCTAATGAAGAGTGGGTTTTATGGACATAAAGTCTCTGTTTTCTTCAATAGCTTTATTATTTAAATACTATTTTGGGTCTGCTATATATATCTATGCACACTTCAAGCTTCAATCGCTTTGACAACTCATCCAACATTGTATAAATCCCATCATTTAGAGGATGAGATTTTTCCCCCACAATAAATTGATAAACTACATGGTCTACTTTTGGAATGGATTCGTCCTAGGTGACTAGGGTAATTTTTAATACTACAGGTATGGCCACATCTCTTTCACTCTTGGCAAGGGTGATGATATACACTTTTGGAATGGATTAGCTCCGATCTCAGTCTTCACCTCAAATTCCCTAACTTGTTTCACATTGCAGTAAACCCGAACTCCAAAGTCTTAGGCATCTCCGATTTTGGAGGCAATTTCCAATGGCACATCGACTTCAGACGTAGACTTGTTGAGGTAGAAATTGAGGAATTCTTTAAATTTTCTGGGCTACTTGATCTAGTCAGAATAAACCCCAACCGAATCGACCATAGGATTTGGTGCAGCAAAAGCAGTAAACCCTTCTCAGTGAGATCTGCATTCATGCCTTTAAATTCAGCTGATCCTGAGGTTATTTTCAACTTCTCTTATTGACCAAGTAAAAGACTAAATAACAGTCTCAATTATAATTGCTCCGTTTTCAGCAAATGAGCGAAAGAGCTAACCCAAATGCAGCCTTAGATGTTGAGTTGGTGAATTTTAAGGGAAATGGGGTGTTTGGTGCTAGATCACATAGTTCCGTGTTATGAAATCTAACACCATTATTTAGGAAAGTGGATAGAATTAGATGCACTAACTTTGGTTTTTTGATATTTCTATTTTTGAAAGAGAGGAAGAGAAGGATGATATAGACATAAAGTTTTAGAGCACTAAGTTGTCAAATTCATGCTCTCTGTTTCAAGACCACTATTCTCTAGAAAGTTATTTTAAACTACCTTATGTGCTTCTCTGGATCCAGTTTTCTAACAGGGTTATTGTATACTATTGGATGATGGTCTGCAGGCAAAACTGTAATTACTAGTGATCATGCACTCAAGCTGGAATTTTTTCCAGATTGGATAGCTATTGTAAGAAGTGGTTATATTGGGCTTGAATTCAGTGACGTCTACACAACACTTGGAAGTGAGGTAGGAATATCATGATTTGAGAATGTTGTTTGTTTTCAAGTTAAATGCAATAATAATTAGGATAAACCCTCATTACCTGTTCTAGTTTTAGATCTAGAAACAAAGTTAACACGCACTTTTAATGCTTACATCACTTCTAGAGTTTTCGTGTTCATCTCTGGTTAGTAGCATTGCAACTTATTTTTGAGGTTTCTTAATATAGTCATCTCCTTTATTGATTAAAAAATAATAATATTTTGATAAATATTAATGAAAGGATGACTTAGTATATGCATCTTGAATTGTAGCTGGCTTGACAATTAACAATTCTATTATATGCAATATCAACCTGAAATCATATTCCTAGGAAACAATGCAAGATTCTATTTGAATAGAAGAATTATCTAGCAATATCATTGTATTCAAGTAAGCTAATTTTATACTTATAGTATTGTTTTCATATTCTTCAAGAATTTTTCATGAACCCGGGCCTGAGCTTCAAGAAATTTTCATTTAGAAGGCCCTGCTCACACAGTGTATCTAAACTCAATTTGAACTCAACACACATGAGCGCGCTCACACACACACACACACACATATATTATTTATTTTAACCCAATATGCACTTATGGGTTTTAATCCAAGTACAATAATGAACTCATGTATGTTGCCTGATCTAGAAGCCAAACCCAATGAAAAACCTAAACTTATATGAGCCCAGCTACATATAATTGATGTACTCATTTATACACTTACATATATTTGTACACATACATGTAATTGATGTACTCATTTCAGCTCAGCCATAGATGTAATTTCTGCCCACATGAACCCATATATATTGCTGCCCAAAGATGAACCTGAACCTGAATTGACTCACCCAAGCTGTATGTGTACTTGGCCATTATGACACATGAGAAGGGTATGAGCCATAGGCTAGAAATGTGAATGTATAAAGAGTCATTCAATTTATATGTTAGTTAATTTGGAGCAACCATTGGTATCGGAGAGCTTTGTTATGATCATTAATCCTATCACAAAAGTTTTCCCATTTCTATTGGAGAGCAACTACTTGAACACGAGATTTGTGCCATTACACATAGTTTAAAAGGAAAGACGGTATGCTTTTGGGATCCGTGCCACGTGGAACACCATCTTATTCTACATCATGGTATCAAAGGCCATGGTGTAGAACTTTGTTGCCAAAAATTGGCATGAAACACACTTTATAATCAACACAATAAACCCATCATGTAATTCAATGGTGGTCTGTATTGAATCAGATGATAGAGATCGTGTTTCATGCCCATCTTTGACACCAAAGTTCTTTACATCATGGCCTTCAAATCAGATGGCTTAGATGATATTTCATGTGACACATGTCCCAACAGCCCATGTCGTTCTTTCTGCCTGGAATGAGAACAAATCTTCTCTGCAACTAGTGGCTCCCTCTGTTTTGTTGGGGGCCTTTTCACATAGAACTATGAAGGCTTAGGCTAGGACATATTGTATAAACGTAATGAAGCACCTTTATGGTGCTCCAACCTCCCTGAAAAAGGTGTCATGTGACACCCAAGATCTTATTGTGGTGACAAATGGACATTGTATAAATTAATTTAAGAAAAAAAATTTAATCTAATCTATGCCTAATTTTGAACCTGCCCAGCCCAAGTTTAAGCTCAGGTACAATCCTATTCGCATGTTTTGTCGCCTTTTGTGCAGAGTTCTTGTACGAAGCCGGACATGGAAGCTGACAGTGCATATGTACAAAATATGCAGGTATATGCAATCTGAGCGTAGCACTTGAGAGTATACCATATTGATTGTAGCTAAACAATTCGAAGATCATCAACCAAAAATTAGGATGACTCACTGATCAAAAAATTAGGAAGACTCTGAGGCTAGATATGTGGATTGACAGCTCAATGAAGCTTATGGGAAGTAGATACTTTTTGATGACCTTTAGATTAATATGTTATATAGTTTATATATTTGTTTTCCCTAGGCTTAAAACTTTATTTCTTTTGTGCTCTTTATTTTTTAATTTGACGATGCCCTTTCACTTGTGCCCTCTGTTTTCTTCAGGTTAGGAAAATTCTTAGAGCTAATGAGTAGGGAAATGTCTCATTGATTGCTTACATGTTGGTGAACCATGGTAATCATTTAAGCGTTTGTGCATTTACGCATTGACCGAGGATATAAATTTGAAATTTGAGGGATAGTGGAAACTATAAATTTGCAACGGTCACTGACTCGTTTAAACATAAATCTGCCAGTTTATGGAATTTTTGCCTAATGAACCCACTTGTGCCTGGCTCATGACAAGATCTATCCTTTTGCTGATTTTTTTTTTGTTCAACTTTACAGGTCAATGAGGCATTTTATTTTTAACTGCCTTTGAGCTAGAACATTGTTCGCCACCTCTCTCACTTACTCATTTTTTTAGATGAATATGATCTTCCTATACACAATTGTCGAACAAGGAAAAATTTGAGACCAGAATTTTTATTTGTAGTTAACATAGGATGGCCATTTTATCGATATTTTAATTTAGTGGCAACAGCTTTTAACGATGCTATCACATGTGCAGAATGATGACTTTGTCCCAACTTTGGTGACCAGGTGAGTCAATCTGTACAGAGATTAGGGATTACCAATTTGGGCAGAACTTGGTGGTGTGGGTCATGCCAGTATGCCACTCAAAGCCATTGAAGCTGCCCCTTCCCATGGGCAGGTCCCAAGGAGTATAAGGTGCTTCACCAGATGCTAGTGTTGCCACTCAATCAATCTCAAACTAACAACCTTGGTTTTGGGCCTTTTGGCACTGAAAATTTTGCACCCCAAATCAATGAAAGATCAGAAAAGTGAACTTTCAATGATTTATGTGCTCAGTAATAGCTGGAGGTTTGACCATTTGGACAAAAGGAGATTAAACGACACCCTTACCGCTAGAATTGGTTATATGCGGAATCTATCTATGCTGAACTCTGACACTTGTTTGTGACCGATCAGAGTTAACTATTCTATTTTTTTAATATACTTTGTAATTTGTTTGCTGCTTAAAATGTTATTATAGTTCAATGGACTTTCATGGCTGTTCTTGGGAGTTCCCACAAGTAGCTCATTGCTCTACAAGGAGGTAAATTTTATCAAAGTGCTAATACTTTGTGTTTTTTTTGTAGGTGTTGAGATATATATAATTAATGAACACTTTTTTTTGGGTCTTGTTTCTCACAGGAATTTGAGAAGATGACGGAAAAGGCACAAAATAATTTCAAGCTTGACCTTGGCATGAGCAAAGAACAGACAGATGACATGGGAGAAGAGTTATGAGAGTTACTCAAAAAGGACAACACCTATATATACATGTGCGGATTTGGATGATTAGTAGTTGTTTTTATAAATTTTTAGTTTTATGTTTTTTATGATTATTTCAAAATTGAAAGTTGTAATTAAGGATGATGATTATCCATTTATTTATTTTAAGATGTGAACTTTCTTATGGTGGACTTAAAAATTTATGAATTTTGATGATTATCAATTTCATTAGATTTTGGATGAAAATTATAAAAAAAAAATGACGTTACAAAATTTTCATTTCTTAAATTAAATTTTTTTTTTTTTTTAAAATAGAAATAAAAAATACGACTACTCAAAACAGTGGTTGTTTCATTAAGTGATTATTTTAAAGAGAAACAACAGTCATAATATATCGATTATGAAGGGAAGTCATCACTTTTTTTTTTTAAAACGACATAAAAAACAACAGCTCAAAGCCGTGGTTTGTGGTCGACGGCCGAAGACAGTCGTTGTTTTGATAAAATAAACGACGGTCTAAATATTTCATTGAAAAATACTACTGCTTTTTTTAGGACAGCTTACTCGACGGTCTAAAACTGTCGTTTTTTATAAAAACGACAGTCATGGGCTGTTGTTTTTTTTGCATTTTCACGTAGTGACATAAGGAGTCATGGGAATGGCTTGGTTGTTCCATAATGACTGATACATAGACAGACCGGAAGGAGAAAGGTATAATGAATCTCTTAGCGCATAGTCATTCTGAAATGACTTTTCTAAGGTCGATTGAAGTGTCAGTAGATGTTCATGATGCACAATTCATTTATGAATTGGTTGAGAAGTGCATCCAACAAGTGGGAGTGATGACTATTATACAGGTAGTTACTGATGACGCTGTAAATAACTTAGCTACAGTAAAGGTATTGAAAGTACATTACCCAAAGATTTATTAGACTCCTTGTGTTATGCATTTAATAGATCTAATATTTGGCGATATTGGGAAGCTACCGAATGTAAAGAGGGTCGTTCAAAAGGTAAATACTGTGTCCACATTTATATACAGCCATGTGAGGGAATTGAGTATGATGCGGAAGAAGACAAAAAAAAAGAGATCTTGTTAGAGCTGAGGTCACACACTTTGTCATTGCATACCTCAGTTTACAGAGCTATTTAAAGTTAAGGCTCAAGTTGAGGGAGATGTTCTCGTCCAATGACTAGAAGAAATGCAGATGGAACATAAAACGAGCAGGAAAACAAGCAAAGAGTATTATATTGACCACTACCTTTTGGAATGATGTGATGTACTCACTGAAAGTCTTTCAACCGCTTGTAAAAGTGATACAAATGGTCGATTCAGATGTCCCTTCAATATGGTTCATTTATGCTTCTATAGAAGACACAAAAAATGAAATTAAGAACTCTTTCCAAAACAGTGAGGCTCAAATTGGAGCGGAGATAAAAATTATTGAAGAGAGATTTAAAAAGCACCTTGAACATTCATTAGTTGCGGCAGGACACTACTTGAATCCTTTTTACTATTACAGAAAAAGAGAAAATTCGATGAGCTAAATGATTTATGAAAGGAGTGAATGATTGCATATCAAAATTTATTGATCTCGAAGTTAGTGACTAGATTATGGACGAGATGGATTGTTTTATGGATGCTGCAAAATATTTTGGAGATCTCATGGCAATTAGGCAAAGGAATGTGGAGAAGAAGAAACTTCAATTGATTCATAAGAGGCCTAACCCAGGTATAGTTAATTTATTTTATAAGTTTCAAATCTTCAATTGGGTAATATAACTATATAAGTAGTTAATGTTTCTAGTTAATTTATTTTCAAAATTAATTAACAACTACTTGGTGGGAAATGTATGGTGTGGATGCTCCTAACTTGTAGAAGATGGCCATACAAATTTTAAATTTGACATATAGCTCCTCTGAATGTGAGAGAAATTAGAGTACTTTTGAGATGGTAATAGACTTTAATTATTTATTTATATTATAATTATGTATATATAATTATATTTTTAATTATTCATAATTATATTATTATTTTATTTACGCAGATTCACACGAAAAAAAGAAATAGGATTTAGGCATCAAAATTGAATGATTTGGTGTATGTGCAATTTAATATGAAGCTTCTAGACCACAACTCTAAAGGAAAGGATAAAGGAGATACTTTAGCTCCTGAAGAAAATGAAGGGGTGCTTGAATGATTAATTGACCCCAATGAAGAACAAGTATTTCCTGGTGAGTCATTGACGTGGGGTCTTGCTAGCGAGGCTTCGGGTGCAAATGTAGAAGTACAACCAAGGAGGAGCACCAGATCTATAGCAAAAATATGGAGGGAAATAGATGAAGAAGATGTTGATGGAGAGCTAACAAACGAAGGGGATGATTATATTAAATTTATTCCTTCTGATGACGAAGAAGATCTTCAAAATGAACCGTTAGATGGTTTGGATGATGAAAATTTGGACTGAACACTACTGTTTGTATAAGTGATATTTTATTTTGGGCTAAGTGATTGTGGAATTGTGCGATTAAATTTTTTTTTTCTAAGTGATTGTATGTTTGAACTTGAATCATCAATGTTTTTTATTTTGAAAAATAATTATTTATTTTGTTGCTCTAAGCCTCTAATAGTCTAATCTAATGTTGTATTTTTCATACATTTAAAATTAAATATATATATTAAAAGATATATATTTATGATTAAATTAAATATATATATATATATAGCGGCCGCCCCAATCTTGGGGCACCCGCCCGGGCGCCGCCTAACGATTTTCGCCCGAACATCCCCCCAACCGCCCGAACTTGCCCGACAATTTTAAGAACATTTATTATGATAATGGGGTGCTCGAGTTATTCTTCACTTTTCAAAAGGAATATTATTCTAAGAGAGGTTGTTTGCTTGGATAAAATATCTGGACATCACGTGGAACTGATTTCTTTTGGTATTATATTTGGATTTTCAATAGTGCCCATATATTTTGCAAGTAATAATTTCCACTTATGCAAACATGGGAAGCAATTATGAATCATCTACGGTACTGACCTAGTGAAAATGGGCTTTTAAGTACTTTAATAGCATGCATGTAGCGTTGTACACTATATTTTCTGTTTGACCACTTTTCAGATAGAGTCATATAAATTAGCATGTTTTTGGAACAGAAATCATGCATTAAGAGCGCTACACCGTGCAACAAATAATTTTCGAGCTATGGATGAAGCTGAAAAGTAGGTCTATTCTTAGCTTTAAATATTTTATCAAGTCGACGGAAAATTCTCCCTCTCTTTTATTGAAATTACAAAACCCCCTGGTTTTGATGTTTTTTTTAAGTATGGGTATATATATTTACAATCCTTTGTTGAGTTTTAACATATGTTCTTTTCTATTCCTCCTATTTTTTCACTTGCGCATTTAGTTTTACAATGGGAGTTTGAGTTTAATTAACTGCCTCATATTTTCAATTATTGCTATTTATTTTTACAATTTTTGTAGAATATCTTGTTCTAAGGATAGTTTGATATTGAAATCATACCTTCTAGCTTTGAAGATTATGTTCTCAAACATGGAAATGTTGTGGATAAAGTGTTAGGCGCGCTTCTCAAGTAGGTAAGCTTCGTAGGTCTACATGCGAGCCTAATTGTTTATCTTCTGCAATTCCAGCATATTGTTTTGTTGATTCTGATTAGGTGGTTCAGTTGTTTGTTTTGCTTTATTGTGTTGTTGTAGATCAGTCATCATTTCTTATTTTTAGCAGATAAATAGTATTGTTTTTATCATCTCTCCTTTGCGACATTGTTGTACCTGCAAATAATGAGGAAACTCCTTAGTTCTGTTTAGTCAGCATGATCATATTACGTGTTCTCCATTATGGTCCAATTGCAGAGTCTTTGTGATACTAACTTTGCATTTATTGAGTTGATAGACAACATATTGGTCATGCTTTGAAGCCGCAGCTATGTTGCCAATGATAGCGCCAGATGTGCTAGACGTGAATTCAAACAGTTCTAAGTGCAATGAGTATCCTTTAAGATTTTGCCACTTCTGCTTATTCTTGTCTTGTTGATATGGACCTGTAACAACCCGGATTTTTAGATTTTATTTTAACGGTGTTAGATGATGCACCACACTATGTACTGTGCTAACGCTCCATATCAGAATCGAAACCCACCTTTTAAAATAGAAAATTTCTAATTTTTCCCATATCAAAATTAGACTCATTGCGAAGTGCTCGTCGATACGATTCCAATGATATATAATTTGACGACTTCTGACAAGAATATAAAAAGTTATACCCATTTTAACTAATCAAGCAAGTCAAAGGGTATAATTGTAATTTCGGGAGAGAAACACCAATTGGTTTGGTGCTTATGCAAAACGCTGGAACGAAACCTTTTCTCAAGCTATCCAAGTTACGTATGAATTCTTATTCCGTGTAAAAATCTCCTATTCTATTAAATCTCCCACGAAAAGTATTAATTAGAGTTGACCTAAAATTTTATACCATTATAAATAAAACTTTAAAAGCTGTCTCCTCTCTATAATAAGAAATTATTCTCTCTCGAGACTTAGACGAGCTGATGCCTTGGGAATCGACATTTTCAACCCGAATCGCCGTTGATCTTTCGTTCATGCTTCAAGAGGTGGGTACCCATCAATCCATCTTATTCTTCTTAGATCCCGTCGCGTAGGATGCGTTCGATCGCGCATCGACGGGTTTAAAAATCTTATTTAAACCCAAATATCTCATGAATTAATAGATCTATATATTTAATATATGCTTTCCCTTGAAAGTTATATATTTTGTAAATTGGGTTTATATGTTATTTCTCTTTTCTTTTCAAAAATTCCTTTTGTTTGAGTCATTAATATTCTACCTTATATTAGGTCTATATATTTAATATGTTTACTTCCTCTTTTATGTCTGTAAAATTAATTAAATTTTAATACTTATAAATTTGATAGATTGACTTAATTGGCATAATATCATATTGATATTATTTATTTCTAAATCTATATAGTATAAATTTATCCTTCTACTAAGACTATAATAATATATATTATTGTTGCAAGTTTATATTATTATTTATTTAAAATTAATTAAGCCCAAATATTAAATTATATTTTTATTTTATTTAAATAAATAATAGATTGCACCAACTTAAAGTTTCGGGTCCGAACTTGCGACTACGAACCCGAATTCACGTCCATGAACCCGACCTCGCGACCATTGATGCACCTGTCCCGGTATTTTGGTCATAACGTTTTACTCCGACCTCGGATTAATGCTATTCTTGTGGCGTTGGAAAGAAAACAGCGAGCTTTACAACTTTGTGTGAAATAGCTATTTCACGAATCTGACGTTGTACAGGTCAAAATAGAGCAACAAGTCGGGTTCAATTTTGAATGAATCAAGGCTATTCGAATTTAATATTATTTTCTAATTCTCATGACCAAAGTTCCTGTGTATATTATATTGTAAAGTCTTTCGATCGATGGTCATGATAAATCATAACTTAATAAGTATAAATATTATTTAATTTAACTATCTAATTATTATATATATATATATATCAATTTTATCGCTTCAACGCGACCTCTTCGATAATACAAAGTGTTAGAACTTCGATGTCTTTATGAAATCGAACTCTGACTTTTACGATTATCGAAATCACACTTATAACTCTATTCTATAATTATATTGGTGTGGTATGTAAATAAACATAAATATAAGCATAATCAAAATCTAAGTATAAACCGTTCTGTATGTGTGATACTTTTGTATTTGCAACTTAATCAATTTATACGAGTTAAGAATATGTTAGATCATGAGTACGAGAGTGTATGAGATCATGCCTACGCTTGGCATGGTGATTCACGAGATGGTATCGAAGCGAGAATACACCGTATTCACATGCCTTATAACTAATGGTGAAATGGGACCCATGACGAGTCGGGTGAGTGTGAATTCGTAACCCATTACGGAGGCATATACAGTGATCCTATCACCCCGAGTTTTAATACGAGAGGATAAGATATGAGATATGATACGAGAATTGGGCATTGGGCCTTTAGCTGTGGTGAGGTTTCTTTTACGGTCACGTGAAACTCAGAATATTGGCGTCCATGTACGGATGCAACACCGCCATGGTAGTATAAACTATCACACGAAGTATATCCAGGTTACTACGGAACCTTTTTCTTGAAAAGCGTGAATTAGGAAGGTTGCCTCACTATAGTTTATCATAGGATTAAGTATAAGAGTATGATAAGATATGAGTATGAGATAAGATAAGTTATGATACGAGTACGATAATAAGACATCGCTGTGTAGGCCAGCAAAAGATAAAGAACTTAAGTTTCAGACGCGTTGCTCCTTGCGAGGCCACCGTAAGGGCAACAACGCATGAGTATGAGTGCGTTATGAGTGAGTTTGGCCATTATGTCTCCCCATTGGCTGGGTGGTGGAGTATGAGTATGACACGAGGGCGTTATAATATGGTGGTATGATACTATGTTGACCCTCCCATAGTAGCTCGGCGGCATGCACGTGTCGTTTAAGATTTCACTAGTATGTTAGTTACGCTCATGCGATGTACAGACGTATGTGCGAGAATGATAATAAGACATGATATAATATGTTATGAGATATGGTAAGGTACGTTAGGATATGAGTGTCTAGATCATGGTCTTGCATTTATGATATGATGTGAGTTTTACGATATGTACGTGATTTTGTCTTCCTTTTGTTATCTGCTTTGAGATATTATGTTTATCACTCACCAGATGCACCCACAATGCACCTGAGTAGTATGAGGTGGATTGGTGGTGTATCCCACTGAGTTTACGTGACTGAGTAAACTCATCCCACGATAATCTAACAGTTGCAGGTGATTACGCTGGTGGAGTAGACGCTGGCCATCTAGATCTCACCGACGCTGATTTCATTGATTCTGCGGGCGTTGAGTACCAGGAGCCTTTGGAGGGCGACGCTGCCGATTATCAGGAGGACTACGGTGCTGATCTTGATTCGAGTGCCGGTTACTGATCATTGTGGACTTGGTATTAAGTTTTATTGATACTAGTATTGCGGATTTTATAGTTTATTTTATCAGATTTATCTTCGACTTTCATTATCATTTTATTGGCGGATTATAATTTTATTACACTTATTCAGCATTTATGATTACATTAATATTCCACCCTATTTGTTGGATTTCACGGATTTCGTGGAATCATTATTACACGAGAACTCTGATTAGGTGTATGTCCGCTTAGCATATCCAAGATATGTACGGGTTATAACTCGAAATTCTAGGCCCTCGGGATCGGGTAGAATTTCGGGTCGTGACAGGACCTCTCCAATATTGATGGTTCAAGTTTTCTAAAAGCCTAAAAAAGAGAATTACATAAAATAGATGAGAAATTGACCACTGTATGAGGATCGTCAACCTCCTAAACCATGAATTCTCATTATTCCCTATTCATAAAAAAATTGGGAGGGAGGGAGGAGTATTCTGCAAGTCCTTCTCTCATGTCGTTTCCCAGATTCCCCACAGATGAATGATGTTGAGATTGAATATCTCTAGTCGTCCCTACCTCACACTTCACTTAGTTGAAGAGCTTACTTCTTATTGATTAACTTTAGATTCAGTCTAGGTGTACGGACCCACACACCAACTCTGATGCAGATGTCATCAATCATCAATCATCAATCAAGTCTATAACTACCATCTAACTTCATCAATAATGTACAAGTAGTGCACGTACGTCATTTTGATAAATGATTGGATTTAGCCTAAAGAACGCCATCTCTGCCGTAGATATCTAATATTTAACACATGATCTATCGCATCTTTGGCCGTAGATGGATCATAGACAGCTAAATTGTGTTTGTTGACAACACACTAGATATATTTTGTGGGTGCATTTGTATACATAATGTTATGTGTTTGATGATCAATCTGTTATGTTAGATATATGTATCCTACAACCAATCCAAAATGCTTTTAAAATGCATGAATTTCACTATTATATGTATTATCCAATGGCTAATAGCCAATAGCCATAGATCATATCAAATCAATGATCACAAAGTGTTCAATGCCCAGATTCAAGACGTGTCTGATCCTCATTTGTTGTGTAATCAGCTAGAAATTTATGGAGAATCTTCTCATACGCATTTCTAGCATCTATATGCCTTAAACAAAAATTCAACTAACACTTACTTGAATGTGTTAGTGTGGTGAGGGGAGATCCTCTGGTCACTATCACCTCGTCATGGTCACCATGCAGAGACAAGGAGAGGAAAGGGTCTCCGATCACCTCATCATGGTCAGCCAGGTCTCGAAGATCATCGGGCTTGTAAGAAAGTCCTAACTGCGACCCCTGTAGAGCATCAGGCTTGTTCAATAGATTTTAGAGTTGTAATTTTTTTGGGTGAAATTATGGGAAACATTGCCGAACTTCTCCTTGTTCCACTTTGACAGCCCCTTAGCTAGTCGTTCAATAGTAGCTGCGACCCCTATAGTTGGGTCATTTGTGTATGCATCATCCCAATTATTTTCTATTATCCCATTGCATTCATCAAACGTCAACCATAACGCTTCGAACTTGAATTGCTTCAGACCATGATGGAAGGCTTCAGCCGTTGGATTAGTGGCAACCCAAATCAGAGAATGATCAGAAGTTATACAGCTCCGAGTTTTGAGTTTTGCATTAGAAAACATCGAGAACGAACCACTGTTACAAAAGCCTCAATCCAGCCTTTCTTCTAATTCTCCCCCAACCTGATATAAGATCATTTAAACACCATTTTGGTGTTTAAATATGGGTAAGGAGCCATTACTCCTTTATATCCCAATTAAGTACAGTTGAAAACCATTGACTGTTTGAATTGGAAGATAGAAAATACCTTTTGCTCCAATATTTCATAGAACTGATCTTGAGATCATAGGCATATAATCAAATGGGCAGTTTTTGAACCCACATGACACGCATCCCAAAAAAGTGACCCAAAGACCTTATGGCACACATATCACAGCTCACTTTTTGGGATGTGTGCCATATGATACCAAAAAGTGTTCATCTAATGATATTCCCATGATTTCGAGATTAGTTGAGTTAAAGATTGGAATGAAAAGCAATCTCCATAATGCAAGCTAAGAAATTCAACAGTTTTCATCTTTACTAAATGAGGGATATTCACCATTTGGTGGGACGTTGCTAGCGGCCCTTTAAACACCAACGTGCACTACAAAAAGAGGTACCTACGCCGACAGTTGCCAGCCGTCGCCGTAGGGTTCCTCAACCGTTGCCGTAGAATATGCCGACGGCTGTAAGCCGTCGGTGATAATTCAGTCGGCTAATGGATATGCCAACAGCTACAGCCGTCGGCATAGGTTGGAAACCCAATGCCGCCGGCGTAGTTTTTTTCTAATTATACATTTCCCCACCTACGCCGATGGCTTCCAAGGTCGGCTGTCGGCGTACGTGTTTTTGAATTTAAAAAAAAATTTTAATTTTTTTTAAAAACATATTTCCCGACCTCATTTTTTTCACCCCATTTTTAGAAATTGATTTGCTCTCAATATTTGGAAGGATATACTAATCAAACTAGGCCACCCATTTGTTGTTGGAAATACTAATCAAACCTGACCCTTGAAAGCTGTTGCTAGGTTGAGGTTGAATCTGACCATGGCCTATTTGAAACCCATCACCCATGCCATTCATTTCACTTCTCTTTTTTCCCACCCCACCATTTATAATTCCACCAACCATATGGGTACTGCCCATCTTAATGTTGCTCCATTATTGGTATTTTTCTTCTCAGATCCACTACCTGTGTTTTTCACCATGCTCTGATTAAGGTTTTCTCCATGACCACCCACACCAACTTCCTTCCCACCATTACCCATTTTATTACTGTTTGCTGCAACATTTTTCTTTGTACTGGCCTCATTTTCCTGCCTAAGAAGACCCATATGGTTTCCTTTGAGAAACTTGATCTCTTCTTCTGCTTCCCCATCATTCTCACAGTCATCTTCCTCATCTTCAGAGCTAGAAGTCTGAAACTTTTTCTGTTGTTTGAAGACAGTGAGGCCTTTCATCAGGCCTTCCTTCTGCTCTTTGGTGCTCTTCCCATCCTTAGTGCAATTGGGTCGCTGTGATTTCTTGTTTTGGTTGGAATTTTGTGACCAAACCTCTGCGAGCTTACCAGATTTGACCAGTTTTGCAATCAAGACTGCAGAATCCACATTTCCTGAGACTGTAACCATCTGCTGCTCTGCGGCTATGTTGACACCTGAATCAACGGCCAAATATAAGAAACCAAAGATCAACAAAAAAGGTGGAATAATTAAAACGTGCAATGTTCTTACCACCTATTCTCGTTTTCTATATCTATCTACATAAAAATATAATTACTAGAGTCTTCTGGTTAGGAGCAGAGCAATCTATAATTTTTTACATGATCATAATTCAAGACCCACCCAGAGAAAGATTGTGTCAAGGATTATAGTGGGGATGTGGTAAATGGGGTACCTATTTACCCAATTATCAACTTAGCACCATATTATCATATCCAATATACAAACAAATTTAAAAACAACACTCCAAGCAATGCATTTTTCTGCTATTATTGCTTTCTGCTGATATCAGAGCCCCAGAAATTGCACCCCCAAGCAATGCATTTTTCTGCAAGGATAAAAGAATGGTTAGCAATGACTGCAAGAATGTATGGCCGAGCTCACTCTTTTAAAGGCTAAACAAAATGTTTTTGGTTTACTTCAGTGACATTATTAATCATCTCATCAAGAGCTTTTCTACTCACAAATTTTGACACACATGATGTGCTCACTTGAGTGATTGAAGACGAGACCTTTCCTCAAGTAGGAACTGGTCCCTAGCACCAACTAATGACTTTTAAAAGGGGGGTGGGACTAGGGAACAAACCCATTCAATTAAGGGATATATAGGGAAGCAAAGAGAGAGAGAGAGAGAGAGAGAGAGAAAGAGAGCATCAGCATGATACCAAACACCAATACTACAATCCACTTCAGCAGCTGCACCATTTTAAATGAATACAATACCATGGCATCTAACAGTAAACTTAATAACCAAATGTATAATTACTAGCGTACATTATATTTAACCTGTTTCTGAAACATATAAACTGTTCACAACAGAGGTATGTGTACTTGGTATTTGGAATCTTGATATGGATAGAACTATAAAACCAGGTCATTCTGATTTCTGACACCATGGTTATGTCCAGGACTTTCAGACAGTGCAGTTAGGTTCCGAACTTAACGGCAGCTGGAAATCGACAAATAAAATCAAGGTGCGTTTTTAATGAGCAGAAAATCTGTGACATTGAGAGCAAGTGATTCTAGTTAATGTGAGACAATCTATTATGAAAAATCGTAATGGAAAAAATATTAATGAGTAAAACAACAAAGTTACTTGCTTATCCAACAAAAATTTATGCTGCGTAACCAACAGAAAATCACAAATGAGTATAATAAATACTTTGATCTAAACCACAAATTTACCTTGCTTTTCCAAAATGGTACTTCCCCTGTTGCTGGAACAATAACCTCAATCTTTCCTTGCGACAAAGTACTCTTCTCCCTATCGAGCCATTTTTATTAGGAATAATTTAAACAATAAAATAGCAGAAGCTACTAATATTTCGCATGAAGATTCACACTGTCTAATAATTACAAATGGTGATTTGTAAGACTATTATTAAAATAAATAATTTGAATAACACCATATAACCAAATGCGCAAATAGTATTGATTTGACCCAATGTTATATGACGAGGTACAAATACAAATTTTCTTAACTATTACTTGTCAAGTAGTCGCCAACAGTCACCGATTTTGGCATCTACGTCATCAATTTCTCTCTCGACCTTTTGAAGCATAGCATCATCCTGAAGTGTAGCGACAGAGCACAAAAATAAACAACACATTACAGCATACTGGGAAATGTATTCCCATATATAAGAACAGCTAAAATATAAAAAATCCATGATAGCAAGTAACAGAAAAATCAAATTCGAAAATAAGTTGTAATAGTGGTTGTTAGACCAATCTCAAGCAGCATCGAAATTAAAAAAGATAATACCATATTATAGCCTTTGTGACAAGTTGCGATAATAAAATAGACCCATCTATTGTTATAATACCCTATAGAGAAGTATACCCCACCATGCCTTTCTTTATGGGTGAGCCGGGGATTAAACCTGTGACCTTGAGGTTGCAATGTTGTCAACCTTCCATTGAGCTACAGGCCCAACCACCAGTATAGCCCATCACACCATTATTGCATATATCAATGACAAATGAAAGCCAAGAGCAGTTGAGGAAGTGAGGGAAAAAACCCGTAAGAGGACAGAAGCCTGATTCCGTAAGCAAATATGGTTTTATTTACCAGATACTTACCCTATCTATAAGTTCTGAAGAAACCTTGTTGCCTACAGCCATTTCAGCTGCTTGGTCGCTCTCCTCCCTAGCAGCTCTATAAAATTGCATTCATTGGCTAAAATGATCAGATAAGCAAATGGACACCATTATTTCTGTTCATGCATCAAACTGATTACAGTGAGCATGATAATACGAACCAAAAGGACATCATTATACTGAATCCATGATAAGCTGTCATTAACCCTTTTTTAATTGTAAAAAATTCAGTAAGATGGTGCGCCCTTGGACAAGTTGGATTGCTAAAAAATGTATGCTATGTGGCAAGGTGTTAAATCAGGTACCAGTATCGGTATCGCTCTATGAAGGACCGATACGATTCAGCCAATACAAATTGGCTGATACCAATACGTATAGGCATTTGAAAAAATACAAACCGATTCTGCATGACAAGGATATCTCGATGACATCATTTCTCTCTAATTTATGTAATAAAAGGTAAGTACATATTTGTGCTTCTTAGTATCCTAAAGTTTCCTAAAATCAAAGAAATTCATTTCAGTTCAGGCAGACTCGTAAACCAAAATTTTCGGTTTCAATTCAGTACTGAATCTGCATCCTAATTATTACTATTAGTAATAGTAGTAGCAGTTATTTCAATATAAAATTAAAAAAAGCAGATTTGACAGTTATTTAACCTTCCTTTCAAAAAAAGATTCAACTTTTTTTTCCTAAAAGTATACATTTCTTCATGTGATTTAACTAGAACTAATGGAAAAATGGAGTGGGTGTTTCTGCTTTTTCAGTAATTAATACAAAAAACAGCATCATAATGTTTCTTGAAACAAAATAATATACTGCCTACCTGGCTTAACTTGAAGTTTAGTCCCACAGATTTGCTCTTCAGATTTTGCTAGCTTATACCAGCAGCAAATCACGGTAGATTATCAACTAGATTGTGACTTAAGTAGTCTTCCAGTATGTCCAACATATGTTGAAACTGTGAATATATAAGCACTCTATGCCCTTGTTCTTTAAGCTTCACCATCATCTTGTCCAACAAGTGCAATTTAAGAATCCAAAAGCTGGCTGTCAAAGAAAAATATAGGAGGAGCAACAATAATAGACAATTTATTAGCTATGGTTGGAAGAGCTTCCAAGCAAGTGTCAGCTATGGTTGTCAAAGCCAGAAGAGCTTCCAAGCAAGTGTCAGATATGGTTGGAAGTTTTTGTGCACATAAGCCAATTGCAGTAACTGTATCAGAAACAAATCTCCTATCTCGATCTTTAAGGTAATCCTAGCATTATGCTAAGAAGATAACAAATATGGAGCTAATTATGATAAATAAGTAATAAATAAAAAAACAGAGTACAACACCCAATCTCACCATGAAATTTTTGTTTTGAGTGGCATATAGTAGAGTCAAAGAGAACTCATCTAACATAAAAGAATTACACAAATATAGAGAATCATTCGCAAAATATGTGAATCAACTAGGGAATCAGCCTACTTGGATCGGAATAAAAGAGAATCCTACATAGTTATAATGTTATAAAGTGGCCCTAAATTTGATTCAACTGATCTTAATCATTCAACTTTCATTATAATCCAGCTTAATATTCTTTATGTTTTTTCTATTTTCTGGTACAGTAATTTATTCTTGAAAAAATTTATATACCTATTGCTTCCTCATCTCCTCCTTCAGGTTTACTGACCTAATACTTGCTTTATATTTCAAGTCTTCAATATAGAAAAAATATGTTCACTATTTTGGTAGATTGATTCATGAATATCATGGAAATGTCCAACTCGATGACTCGAACCACCCAATTCACCTTTCTAGACTGCTCTGAATTCGTACAAATCACACTTGTGGTTAGTGTGGGCATGGAAAACAAGTAACACTGAGAACAAAGATACAAGGCTGAATGATTGTGCAGGCATACAAGCACATGACATTGCCTAGTTGCAATGGAATATAATGGAGCACAATCAGTTTTGGTTCACAGCATTGCGATGCTTAATGGCTTAGAGCAGGGTTGGCATGTGGCATTGAAAGGGATAATGGTGGGTATGGTGAGCTTAAGTGCATAACAAAACGAGGCTTGTGGTTGGCTTGCATTACAAAAAAATTGGCATACTTCAACTAAATGTAATAACTAAAAAGATGGATAAGAACCACGATGCTTCATTGGGAAAAATAAGAACAAAATTTATGAGAAATTAAAAGTTGGTGTAGAAATATATACCTGGAGCTCTTTAAAAATAACTGAAATTGATGAATCTGTAGCTATAGTAGTAGACAGTATTTCGAGCTTTAGAGCTTTCAGTTCATTTGAATCTGAAGAACATAATGGAACATAATGGGTAGCTCCTAGAAGCACTTCAGGAGCTCTATACCACAGCGTCAAGATCTACAATAATTACTTTTGCATTAAATTCAAATAAAGGACCATAAACTAGTAATTAGTATAAAAATTGTAACTATATTTTAGAGGCTTATTACAGCTCACTTGATAAAACAGCACACTTTGTGGGTTTAGTTTACAGGAATTAATTTAACTAAATGATCAGACTTAAAGAGTACCCATTTAATTTTTTTTGTTTATACAAATTAATTTTTATTTGAAACGAGGAAATTACTTTTAAAAATACCAATTAAAAGCATGTACCTCATGGGTATACTTCTTGATCGGTATGGTGAATGCTCGGCTAAGTCCGAGGTCTGAGATTTTAAGCATCATCGTTTTCCGATCCATTAGAAGATTGTGAGGCTTCAGATCCCTGTTGTTGGTAGAGTAGAAGAAGGTGAAGATACCGTGAAAACTAATAAATAATAATAATAACTCAGAGTAGAGTACCTATGTCATACTCCATGACAATGGCAGAATGCAACACCCTTGCAAAGTTGGTACATTAAAGTCTGCAGCATGATTTACCAACTTATAAAATATCTGAAAAGAGGTGATTAAATACGAAATTGCGAATTAATCCAAAAAAAAAAAATCACCAAAATAAAACAATCTATGAACATTTATATCGGTCCCTTCACGATTTTAGGTGGAACTGTTTCTCGGGTTTGGCGAAAGCTTCTGATGTATTTCTTAAGATCCGTATCCATATATTCAAAAACCAGATATAAAATAGTCTTCGCTTCTTTATTCTGGCCTTGTTTGAGATCCAACAATCTGTAGTATATGATCACAAAATGTGAGAAAAGGTAAATTGAAATCCCAAAAAATCCATTATAGAAGAACATATCTTTAGCTCCTAGATCTGCTTTCAGGTCCGAACTTAATTCAAGACCCCACAACTCCACAAAAAAATGGCAATCCCCACTAAGCCAAAAAAAAAAATCTTTAATCTAATTAATAAACTAATAATTAACTAATTAATTAAAAAATTATCAAGTTATAGAAAGAAACCCGACTGCCCATTAAAATGCAATAAATATGAGAGCGAAAAGGCCCGATATCAAACTACGAAGAATCATAAACCCATAAAACCATAGAAGTGAAACCTCTAAATTAACCAAGGTAACTAAAAAAGAACAAAATGTTAAAAAGAACAAAAATCCATCAGAGCAGAAACCCCTATCCATATAATTGAAACCGGAAATTAAGAATCTTGCATGAAAAATAAGCTCTAATTCCTAGAATAGAACACCGAGACCAAAAAGATCAAAATAAAACCAAGCTTAATAGGGTTTTAACCAACCTGACGATGTGGTGATCAATGGAGAGCATTTTTAAGAGGGAAACCTCTCCAAAGGGCAGTGGGTGGGACCCCTTCATCATCTTCATGAAGACGAGTCTTCTTGAGTGCCACTATCTTCCCCGTGGCTCTCTCTCTTGCTTTGTACACAAATAAAAACATATAAGAGAAATGATTTATATTGCTAATATATTGAACCCTAGCCAATGAAATAGAATAATAACTGTAGATACAAGGAATTAGAAAGGACATCTAAGATACTAATAGATCTGAGAGAAGAGATTTACCCAAAAACTCCATTGATCAAGCTACGAAGAGTTTCAGTAGGGTTTTAGAGGAGAGAAGCTAGAGGAGGCAGCAACAGCAAATGAAAAATGAACTCGACCCTACCAGATTAAAGGAAATGGCGCCGCTTAAGGAGTAAAAATCAACATTGAAAGGCTGTTGATTTTGTTGCCTCGACGTCGATTGAATCTGATTCTTAGGTCGCAAGTGACTCTGATGCTTCAAATGGAGACGAAACTAGCTAAGGTTTCTGAGGGGAGTTCGTGAGAAGGGAGAAGCTAGCTAGGGTATCAGAGGGGAGTTCAGGAGAAGGGAGAAGGGAGAAGGGTTTGAGATCGAGAGAAGGGAGTTTGTGCCAAAGAAGGAAAAAAATTGATTTATATAGTGGCCCATTTGAGTGGGTCGTGGGAGTTAAGTGGAGTGACCGGGTTGGCCCAAATTTTCTCCAACACCGACGACGCCTAAATTTCAGCCGACGCCGTATGCTGTAGTTTTTGTAGTGGTGTTGTTTAAATGATCTTGCATCATCATTGGTATAAGATGTGGGTGATCCCTAATAGATCATAGATTGAGGTGCCATAGGCCCAAAAATTGTATTGTAGAGAAATTTAAATCATGAGATATATTGACTATGATATCCATTGTTCTTCTTAATTTTACTTATTAAATTTTATCAATCAGATGATTCACATGTACTTATAGCATTTTTTTGCAGGGCTGAGACACGGTCCAATGATGGATTCCCAATTGGACAATTGAGATTGCTCACAAATGTGTTCCACATGACATAATGATAGAACCCACTTCAATTGTGTATGATAGAAGGTGTAAGTTTAATGGTGTAAGATTTAAACACCATTTGGTGTTTAAATGTCAGTCAGGAACCATTATCCTATATCTATATATCCTACTGGGATGCAGGTGCTGTGCACATGCAGAAAGGTAAAAAAGATAAGAAAATTTAAAAGAAAGATTTGTTTACTATTTTAATTCAGATATTTTTTGTCCCAATCTTCGATACAATAGATTTTAAAATTATATGTATGTGCAATCAAAATCTACCCATTCAATGGTGGGCTCATCATTTCAAGATCTATCTTGTCAAAAATTAACATATAAAAACTATCTTCATCCCCGTACTCAAAACAAAACTATTAATGATCTATCTTTTTTGTAGGGGATGTGAAGCGGATCTGTTCGGCAACTTATTAGTATGATAAGCAATGAAGATTGTCATGTGCTAATTAGCCAATCCTCATTTTTCTCACTTAATTACATTAATTTAGTTTTCTTGGTTTTGTCCCTCGTTTGCAATGATTTGGTTATATTGCAGGTTGAACAAGTGTGCTTCACTCTTTCATCACTTGTTGCAGATGTTTCTTTGGCAATGCAGTTTGTAAAGTCTAACATTATGCAGCCTATTGAATTGGTTCTAAAATCAGTTGCCCAAGAAGAACTTATTTCTGTGTTGCAAGTTGTGCTCGCCTTAGTGCTTGTCTTGAAGATCCATTTTTGCTTTGCCCCTTGGACCTTGTTATTGAGCGGCGATAAGGCGTGCTTAAAGCTAGTAAAGGTATGATCTTATATTATAACTTTAGTAATGATTATTGGGTCCGTGTTTTGGTTCATCCAAGCTATCAGTTATAAATTTTCCAATATCATGATACGTGTCCGAAGAAGTGATCATGAACCAAGTCACTTAGGCTCAATCAGGCTTACAAAATTGTATAATAACTAATTTCTAGTTAGAGATGCCAGTGTCTTAGGTCTGGCTTGAAAGGCTTGCTTATTTGTAAGGCCTAAAAATATCAAATCCAAGCCCAAACCCAGCTCAGATTGGGCCATATACTAAAATATCAAAACTTTAAGTTTAAAGCCCAGCCCAGTTGGCCTGAGTTCAGATCCAACAGCTTGAGGTCCGTACCCATGAGTAGGTATTAGGTGCTTGACCCGTGCACCAAGGTGGTTCATCGATCAATCTTCTTTTGCCAAGCTTAGGAGATGAACATATATTTATTTGAACGAAATAGCATTATAAGTTAAAGAATGTACTTTCACTGACTGGGTGAAGCAAATCATATATTTGGACAAGACAAACGAGCCAATGGATCATAAAACAAAATGGTAGGAAAATTTATAACTGTTGAAATATGAATAAAAAAATCAGTGAAAACTTGGTTGGGTTATTGAAAGTAGCATGGTGAGTATATTGAATAATAGCATCCACTTTCAGATTTTTTTATCATTTGGCATGTGAATCATTCAAATTCTATGATGACTATCACAGCCCGAATTTCGGCGCCTCGAAACCCGTGCCATCAGCGCGACCCTCAAGGCCATGCCCTAGAACTCTTTTCGATAGATTGGTATATACAAGCAAAAAACTGTAACTAGGGCGCACGTATCTACTCTAAACAAGTTCTCATATGTAAAGAAATTTGATTATGATCTCTATAGGCAATTCTTGTCCCATGCCAATTCATGGGCATAAGAACTTACCCAAACCATTGGAGATAGCTGTGCATCCCAGACGTTTTATCAAAAATATAACGGTATTTAATTACATTCAAATAAAGAGGCTTGACATACCAAGCCGCATCTAATATTCTCAACTCACTTTCAAAGTACGCAATGGGTTTCCTAGAAGAATTCCTCAGGAGGAGGCTCTGACTCTTCAAGCACGTGAGTCCAATTCCGGATCAAAGTCTCTGAAGTTCCGCCGCTAGTCCCGGACTGACGATAGTCTAAGAGGGGTGAGCTACATCCTAGCTCTGTAGGGAAACAAAAAGAACATATAGATTAACCTTCACATATATGTCAGCAGTTTTAATGAAAACACAAATTATTGTACAACACTTGTGGAAAATAATTGAAATAACTAGAAATAAATAATGATTTTGACTATTACTTTGCATGATTTTGTTTAATCTCTTTGCTGGTTTAGTTGTGAATTTGGCCTAATCACTTAAATCTTAACTTAAGTAGTCCCCGAGCAATATAGCATCGAGCCTCGATGGAATACCCACCATCGTCGTCTAACTAGACAGTCGTTAGGATTTTCCCTGGGAATACTGCCCAAGCCCCTTTCTCATAGGTGGCAGGGTCTATTCTCAAATCTATATCCCTGGGATGTGCTATGATTGTACGGATTGGCTGCCGTACCGGTCAAGGATATCCTATCGGGTCAGTCGTGGGTATCCCGCCACGTTGGTGGGAAATTCTAATCAAACCTTAAATAATAAAAATATCGAATGTTCTCTACATATAGTTATTCACCATGATTGTGCTAGTTTTATTATATTAGGCCTTATCCCATTACTTCCGCTTCACTGTTAGTTTTCATCTGCATCCCTGGGATGCCCCTGATTCAATCGCATCATCCAGATGTCCACTTTACAATTTTTACGTCCCCTGGGGACCTCATGACTTTCACGCTTGAAACTTACTCACACACCCTTTTTCATAATAATTATGCAGTACTTGACTATTTACTTGGATTACACTACATATATGAATTGATGAAATAATGCACATGTTTCAAGAATATTCCCTACCTCAACGCAATTCCAATGCACACCTTTCTCGTAGAGGTTTACACTTCATGATCTCACGTCAAACCAATATTTCATGTGTTCAGAATATGTTTAGAAAGGATATTAGAATCATTGGAGCACATAATCTCCATGTAACTACACCAATTATCAACACCTGTGTAGTGCCTCGCGCGAGCGAGCACAATTCCTCACACGCGCAATCACTTGACCTCGCTCGCGCTGTCACTTGAGCCCACTCAAGTGGTTCAAGCGAGATCACTCGAGCGATCAAAGCGAGCCTTTTGAAGCTCTACTGGATGCCTCGCTCGAGCGGTTATTTGTCCTCGCTCGAGCGGTTAAATTGAGATCGCTCAAGCGGTCAAAGCCAGCTCTACTAGAGACGTTGCTCGAGTGAGCTTCCCTTTAGTTTTGGGTCTCGCTCGAGCAAGCCCAGAACTAAATTTTATATTCTGTCCTCGCTCGAGCGAGCCAATTAGACCGCTCGAGCGAGTGATAATTTTTAACTCCTCGATCTGATTGAGAAACTCTTTCTTCCTTCATTCAAACCTTGTCATTATTAAAAATCCATTCAACAACATCCTATACATTATTTAAAACACCTAAGCATTTATCATGCGGTTTAACATACCTCCATCGATAGGTCTCATATAATTTTGATCCGCGATTCAAAACTACACTAGACGAAGAGATCTCCAAAGTTCCTCTCCAAAGCCCCTCATTCATCCTTTTCTCTTTCCAAGATAATTAGGTTACATATATGGGGAACCCCTCTCCACTTCATTCACTTATATATCTCTTTGTTAAAGTTAGTGTATTTCACACACACATACAAAGTGTATACTTGATAGTTTTGGTTTCCTTGTGAACAACACATACACGTGCATGGTACAAGACGTGTACGGTTCCCAAAATCTGGGGTTATGACATGGCATGTGATCATAAAATAGAATGTATGAGAATGGCAGCTTGAAGACGATTTGCATCAACATTTAGCAAACAGGTACCTATATATTGTGATAATTTGAATACCTATATATTGTGATAATTTGAATATCTATATATTGTGTAGCAAATAGGTACCAGGTTGGGTTCGGGTCAGATTTGGGCTAACTTGAATACAACCTATTTATATAATAGGTCAATATTTTTTACCCGACCTATTAAATGGGTACTCCTTAGATAGAAGTTATCAATATCTCAGTTTAATGATGTTTTCCTTTTGATTTCAGGCGAAACTTTTCAATTTGAAGCTCACCTCAAATGGATCACTAGGGGATGGGGACACTTGACAGGAGAGGAAAAGCAAATTTAATTTTTTTTTTTTTATTATTTTAAAAATGGGTCATGGGGTCCTTAGATTATTATCTCTTTCTTTTCTTCCTATTTTTGTTTAAATAAAAGAATTGGGAAGTTTAAAATGTTTGGTTGATTTGTTGGATCAAAGGTTGAGATGCAACCTTTTGTTTAAATAAAAGAATTAGACATCTATTTTTTTTATTAATGACATTTAATGATTTGTATTTGAGTTGAATGGATGTATTGCAATATGAGATTAATAGCTTTTGTTTCTTCATAAAATTATTTTAAAAGCGTTAAAAAAATTGCATTAAAAAAGAAGCATTAAAAAATATATTAAATATTGCATTAAAAAAAAGCATAAAAAAATATTTTAAAAATATTAATTTTAAACAAATTGCATAAAAAATCGTCAATATAATATTTTTTTTTTTTTAAATTGCATAAAAAACCACTACCAAAAGCAGTGGTATTTTTTCTATGACTATTAAGAGCAGTCGTTATTGAAGTTCATAAACCACTATTTTTTCTATGACTTTAAGCAGTGGTAAAAAAAATCACTGCATTTTTTACAATTGGTTAGGGCAGTGGTTGTTGGAAAAAATCACTATTTAAAGCAGTGGTTTTTTTGGCTTTTTCACATAGTGTTCTAATTCAAGAAATCTTCTAATTATGTGCATGGTAGTGTACGTGATCAATAGCAGCAACGGAGCTTTATTTCGCACAATCGTAGAGTACAATTGTTTCCTTTTTTTAGTTCCCGCTCTTTCCGAATGTTCGTGATCTTTGCGTTCTTTCCTCCAGTCATAACCTTCTTGTGATAGGTTTGTAGGCTATGATTCCTTTTTCTTCTGTTTTCGTTCGTTTGAGATTACATTCGACTGTAAGTTCTCTCTCATGCTTATAGACTAGTCGTGGTGTTTATGCACGATTGTGTTCTTACTATTTTTTGAGTTCATTTTAGCAAAGATTAACACTTTGGCTATCTTTTGCTTACTATTCTAAATATCTGCACATTAGCATCTCATTAGTAGCAAACTAAGGTCGAGCATCACTAAGTTAAGGGTGAAAAAGTAGTATATTTTGTAACTGATCAACCTCTCTTAAGGTAACTCAGGCAGCGCACATGGAGTTCATGGGCTCTCACCCTCTCGGGTTCATGATATCAAAACATAAAATGGTGAGGGAGGATATGGAGTATCTATAAAGGAAAGTGTGTTAGAGGGAATCCATGTGCTCCTTTTCCCTCTTTGATACCTTTCTTAAATGGTCTAAGGTTTCAATGGTGATGTTTTTGGATTCTCCCAAGTCTTTGACTTCTCGATTTCTTTCCTCCTTATCTGTTTTCTCTCTATGTGTAATAACCCCAAGTTTCATAAACCATGTAAGTCACGTGTGTACAGGACTTGGTGTGTGTGGTTCACAAGGGAACCTATGCACAATTTCACACCTTGGTGTGTATGTGCTTAACACCATAGAGAGTTAGTGGATAAGTCAACATCGATCTAAGATGTTGTGAGTAGCATGTTAGCAAACACAACTAATAGGATAAGGGGGGGGGGGGGGTTCTCAACACGTGAGTTCTTTCCTTGCTTTATAGTTGTGAGGGAGAGAAAAAAAAAAAAGAAGGGAAAAAGGGGTTTGAAGAGAAAAGAGTAAGGGATCACTTAAATCTTTGGTTGTTGATCCATTAGATCGTAAAGGATGGTGCACGGGTGGGTGAAGGGTAGATAGCCATACGATTTGGTTGGTCTCATGGTGATCCGAGTGCTTGGCATGGAGGAGTGAATGATTTTGGTTTTAGAAACCCTTTTGTTCTTCAAAAAGAAAGATTCGATCTACGGGTGGATTGTCAAGTCTAAGGTAAGAAATCAATGTTCTTTGTATTTAAAAGGAGTCATTTAATGTTCATGCTAAAGTATGTGAAATAGGGATAAGATTTGGTGAAGATTGAGTTTGGAAAAAAACTCAGATCTAAATATCTCTGGTTCTCGCGCGCATGAGCTTCAGAGCTCGCTCGCTCAAGAACCCTTTTGAAGGAAGAAGTAAGCCCGTGGGGCTCTGTGTCTTGCTTGTGTGAGGACTTAAGTGAAATAAGGCTCGCTCACACGAGGCCTCGCATGACCCTCATCAATAGACCAAATTCCAATCTGTCACACGAGAAAATATATATTTTGTGCTTACGCGCCCCAGCCCTAGAGCTCGCTCGCGTGAGGAACACAATACTTAAGTTTGTTCTTTCATTATGAATTCTTTAGCAACATATACCTTAGGTTCCTTTAAGCATTCTTATAGGATGTTGGACATTTTGACTATAGGATTGAAGTGTTGATTATGTGTGTGGACATATGAGAATTGTGGTTGGATTGGATTATGTGTGACTTCATTTGAGGCAGGGAAAACTCTTTAGCATATATATTTGATTTCAGCTAGCATGTGTGTAGTGATATGACAAGAAGATGTGTGCTTTCCGACTTTTGCTTTTGAAATAATATGAAGTCATTAATAGCTTTAAACATGTGAAATTATCATATATGATCACTAAGAAAAAAATTGTGTGCGTGTTATGTGTGAGATTTCAGATAATTATGTGTGTGATATCAAAGAGATGTAAATCATTTTGTGTGTGACATCAAAAGCGAGTATGTGTGTGGAATATGTGAGAACTTTGAATTACTATAATTAGCACAAATTCACGAGGATAAACTATATGTAAACTTTTGCACTTTGATTTAAGGTTTTATGTGTAAAAACTCGACCGACACAGCGGGATATCCGTGACCGACACGGCGGGATATCCGTGATTAGTACTGCGGGATATCTGATACAAATTGTGATCGGTACGACGGGATATCTGTTCTTTGATTTCCAATCATTGAAAATATTTTGTTCGGCATAAGTCACCTAAAGCAAAGGGACTTGGGCATTGTGTAAATGATTCATGTGAACGATGATGGTGGGTATTTTCATCAGGAGCTCGATGCTATATATGCTTGAGGAACTAACTATTTAAGTAATTGATTTAAGTGTGTGTTTTAGAAACTATGAACAATGTGTTTGAATCTATGCATCAGTAAACCATTTTGGATAAGTTAAACGCTTTTAAATGGTGATTCTTTTGAATTGAAATATGTCATAAAAGATATGTGTGATGTTAGAAGATATGCATGCTATTACTTTTCTTTACTGAGCTATGATGTAGCTCACCCTTCGATGATATGTCACAGGTTCAGAGATTGATGCGGGTACCGAGGATCTTGATTTAGAGGATTCGGAGTACATTCTCAAGGAGGAGACCGAGCCCCCTCCGGAAGAGTTCTTTTAGTAGACTTGTGCTGCGAGACTTTGATTTTTGAGAGATAGATTGTAGGCTTGGTACGTCCGGCCATTTATGTTTTGTAAGAAAGCAATTCCATGCAATATGTTATTCTTTTTGGTGAACCATCTTTTTGTGACTTTTGGCTTGTCACAGATGGTTCAGTTCAGTTCTTTTGTTCAATGCGATTAGCATGAGATCTGAACCATCTTTTGTGTCCTTTTGAGTCAGTTTATATAGAAATGGAGATTGTTTCCTTTATGTTGATTCTATTTGTTTTAGCCATATGCTTGTTCTGCTTTGTGTGTAGATGTACCATGTGTTATGTGTGATATACAGGGTGCGGCCTTGGAGGTCGTATTGACGGCATGGGTTTCGGGGTGCCGAAATATAGGCTACCACAGTTAGTATCAAAGTTATTCCTTTAGAATTTATGACAAGTCTTTGATTTTATCGGAGTATAAGGACCTTCTGCGAATGAAACTTAGTTTCTTAATGCAGAGCATCAATGTCTAATAAAGGAAGCGGCCGACCAAGAGGGGGCCATCATAGAAATTTGAGGAGTTTGGATGAAATTCTCACTAATTCGAATAAGATTCCATTGAGAGATAGAGTGATTCTGGAGACAAGTGTTTCGAAAGTGGGGAATCCGTAAATAAGGAACCCGAAAAGAACTGAGCAACAAAGGAATGAAGAAAGAGACGAAAGGCAGAAAATGAAGCAAACTATAGAGGCCATGGCAAGTACTATGGCTCAGCAGGCGGCATTATTGACTGCCAATAATCACCAGCAGACACCACCTATACCTCCGGTTGTACCTGCTGCATGTTATTCACTGAAAAGTACCACGTTTCACCTCTTAACCTAGCCTTTGCTGGACCTTGAAGCTGACTAATAACTCCCTTTTAGCTTATTTTATAGTTAGTAATAAATTGTGTAGCTTAACACAATGTCTATGCTTTTGGTACCAAGAAGAGAGAGAATTCAAGCAAAAGATGATAGCTGAACCAGAAAGTGATGGAACACCATGGTGGTACACACCATGGTGACTATTTTGCATGTCACAATGGACCAAGAAAGTCCAGCAGATGAATGAAGTATAGGTGAGAGTGAGGGAAACTGTAACAAAAGCATGTGCATAACAGCAGAGGAGCCAAGACCTATATCGCACAGCTGAAGTGCTGCCTCACGCTGTTCAATTCACTGTCGGAGCTCCCTCACGTAGCTAAGACATGCAGCATAGTAGAACTCACGAAGAAGTTGTGTAGCTCAATGAAAGGGTTATCACAAAGCAGTAGTCACGCAGTTCAGCTGCAATCTACATGTGAAGAAACTCGCGGAGCTCTCGCACACTAAGCCTTCAAAAATACAACTCGCGAAGCTCTCGCGAGGATTAAGCCTTAATGCAGCGGCGCACATTATCTCGCGAGACCAATTGGTGCAACCAATAGCAAAGACCTCGCGATAGCTCCGCGAGTTTAAATCTATACCAAAAGTATAGATTTAAACTCGCGTAGCCCTCACACACCTAAAAGTTTAAATCTATACCAAGTGAGATGTAAAGGCATCTACACGAGTACCTCACAAATGAAGTTTATGAAACTCTTCTACACGAGCAAGCTAAGCATTGAAAATTCTTCTGTGCGAGTGTACACAGAGTTAAAGCAATTGCGCGATCATCCAATGCTCTACTATGCAAGACAGTAATATTCAAAGCTAAACTCTACCCCGCGAACACTCTGTAGCTGCGCGACAGAAGTGATATGTAGAAGCCAACCTCGCGAAGCTCGGGCACTCCACTTCTCAATCTTAATTTAAGGACCTTTTGATGATTTGCCTAGGTCTAGGGCACACATCTCAAGGCATAGATTCTGATGCACGCATCCCAAGACATCCAAGAGTTGTAACAGAGCCCCATTTGCTTAAAAAATTAGGGTTTACTCTTCTCTCAGCCACAGTATTAGGACTAAGTATATAAGCTGCCCTTGTAACTTAGAAACTATCATTCATTCTCTCCTTCAACCTCTGTCGGCTGAGAGCTCAAGTAGACTAGGGTTAGGGTTAGAGTTTGATCACCTCTTTTTTCATTTTTTCTTCTCTCTTAGCCCAACACTTGCTGGCTAAATCTTTGGTAAGCACTTAGGTGTAGTTTTATTTGGTTTTATAATAGGCCATTTAAACATTGGGATTTTATTTTGACCTATTGTGCACAAGGCTGCTACCTTGAGAAATTTCATTATTGGTAACATCGGATCAATGAAATTTATGTTTGAATGTTTACTCAATCTGTTATTTTCCTATTTGTCCGTAGTTCTGTTCAGGCTATAACATATATTTAGGATATTAGCTTATTGAAAGGCCCATGGAAGCTTGAGCTTGTAGCCTGGGGACCATGGTGGTAACAGTAGTTTTCATATTCTGTCTCATCATTTGTGAGTAAGGGAGCCTCTGTGGATAGCCTATGACCATTAGAGTGGACTGACTATAGCCCTAGGGCAATCTTGGTCACAAATCTGAGATGGATTCTTTTTCTCTACACTAGAGCTTGTAGCGTGGTGAGAGATTGTGCAGGAACAGGCTCCCCTTTGTCTCACTTGACCGCTATCAGATGTTAGATCAAGCTTCTCTATAGCGATTGCAGCTGTGAGGACATTATATTGTAAGCTATTTTTAAGCAATAAATTATTGATTTAAAGTCTATTTAAATCTATAGGTCTTTTGGTTCCATTAGATTCTCGATCGGATTTGTGTATTTGGGATTTGCCCATTCGGTAAACCTTTAAATCTTTTGATTGCCATCTAATCTTTCTAAGTTTAATACCCCTATGAATGCTAGCTAGATCTGTGCGCAGATCTAGGGAGCTTAGAGCACTGGCAGACATAGTGTCTGTAATGGTATTCACAACCTGATTTGATTTATTGGATGAGGTTTGATAAGCTCACTCCTTTGGATTAGGTTAGCTCTTCTGGATTGATCAATGGGATTTGATAAACTCTATTGGATAGACTGTGGCCTTTTGAGTGGACAGACTATAGCCTTAAGAGCCCCCCAAATGGCATGGGTTAAGTTGGATTATTCTACCTTGCTGAGGTTATTGATAGCACTTCAGTAAGGATTTGCTGCAGAGAGAGCCCTAAATCTAAGTTACATAACTAAATGAACTTTAACCTAGACTGTTTACTTCTCATCCTTTTATCTTTATTTTAACACACCATCACCACTTTCTTCATAACTCTTTCTTAGGATAGGACTGCACTTTATTTCTTTTCTTTTTTTAATAGATAATTTAGTGTAGTTGTGACATCCAACTCCCTTTCTTTAGGATTGTCAGATCTGTAGCCAGATCTGGAGGCCTACTATTATATCCCATTTTGGGTTTTAGATTAATATCTTTGTGGGACAAACTCTTACTTATCAAAACTTGCTATAATAGCCCTGTATCTTGCAGGCTTAGCATTACTGTAGTTGTGTCATTTTCATCTTTTATTTTACTTTAATTTTTAATTTGTTCTCACCACATAATAAAATCAGTAAACTGGTATAAATTCATCAACCAACAAGTTTTTGGTGCCGCTGTCGGGGATATTGATCTTTTTAGTAGACCTGAGTTATATTATATTGTATTTTAGAAAATTCTTTGTAGTTGTGCTATAGTAGAATAAAAGTACTACTGATTCTTTTTGAAATCTTGCAGAATTGGACAACAGCAGAAGGGAAAAGCTAGAGCTGCAGTTGGAGTCTAGCTAGCTCTGTTTGCACTTCTTTTACCCTAAAGCCTAGTCCTTTAATGTTGAATTCCCTGTAATTAATTTAGTATAAATTTGTTAGTTGTCATTTTAGTTTAGAAATTCTTTGAGTGCTGTAAGCATTTTCCTTGCTTGCTAAGTTTATGGGTGTATGCTTGGAAGAAGGTCCCTGAACCCTGAGTTGGAACCTCCAAATCCTGCGGTTGAAAGGATCCTTAGACCAAGAAACACCCCATAAGGCCCTATTGTTTGAAACTGAGCAAGCTAACATGGCTGAGAAACAAAGAACCTTGAAGGAATGCAATGCACCAGGGGATTACACTTCTCCCTTCTGCATATAATTCCCTTAAGTGGAAGGAAACTATGAAATTATATCCTCCACCATCAATATGTTGCCATCTTTTTATGGGCTTAGTAAGGAAGATCCTTACAAGCACATTGACCAATATTTGGCGCTTTGCACCACCTTCAATATTTCTGCCTTGACACCTGAAGCCACCAGACTGAGGCTTTTTCTTTTTTCCTTAAAGGACAAAGCTAACACATGGCTCTCTAAGCTCCCAGCCAACAACATACAAATATGGAATGACCTCCAAAGCTAATTTCTGGCTAAATTCTTTCCCATAAACAAGACCAGCCAGATGAGGACAAGTATTTTGTTATTTACTCAGTCCTCAACTGAGGATTTTTATGAAGCTTGGGAGAGATTTTAGGAGATGTTAAAACAATGCCCCCACCACCAAATTCCAATGTGGCAATTAGTGCAAGTATTTTACGAAGGAATTAATCCCAAGAGTAGGGATATGGTGGATGCCTCATGTGGTGGTAGCTACCTCTACAAGACAGTTGATGAGGCTTGGGAGCTGTTTGACATTATAGGAGAAAATTTCATGCAGCAGGAGTCACTGTCTCGTAGTGACAGCCAGACCCCTGCTAAGTTGCTGAAAGAGTCCACCCCTAGAGGTGGAATATATGAAGTGAAGGTGAAAAGTTAGTTGGAGAAGAAGGTAGACAATTTGAGCTTGAAGTTTAACAAATTGATGAATGTGATGCAGCCTAGAATGGTTGCACAAGTGGAAGAGGCATGTCTGATATGCCAATCTCCCTCACATTCACTATAAGATTATCCATCAGCTAACCAATTCTCTGATTTTGTTATGGAGCAAGCCAATGTTGCCCAAGCATTTGGGCAGCAACCTTTTGGGTACTCATGGAGGAACCACCCAAATTTGAGGTGGAGACAAGATAGTTACCCTCAACCCCAACAGCAGCAGTTGGTAGCTCCATATAGACCTCAACACCAATTTAACCAGGGATACTCACCTTGACAGAACTTTCAGTTGCCTGCCCCACAACCCAACTAGTTGGCCTTGCCCCCACAACAGTCCAGATCCTCTTCTTTTGAAGAGCAAATGCTGGCATCCATGCAGAATTTGGGGAGCTTAGTCCAAACTGTGAACTCTTATAGGCAAAACATTAAGAAAATAGAGGACCAGCTTGGTCAAATCTGTAATGCTTTAAACATGAGAGAAGAAAATAAATTACCTAGTCAACCATTAGCCAACCACAAAGGGCAATACATGATTGGAGATGCATCCTCTTCCCATGTGGATGATGGTTTAGTAGGCCAAGGCAACTAAGGAGGTCATTGATAGTAAGAAGGAAAGGTGAGTGGTGAAGTATAAAAAAAATTTGTGTACCATATGTATTGACTGTGTGTTTTGTTTTGTGTTGTTTAGAACTTTTTCAAGTACTGCTTTTAGGGTAATAATGCTTTGATTGTGTGTTTGATTTTATGTTGTTTGGTTTTGTTTTGAGTGCAAGTGCATATTTGTCATCTAAATTTTGATGCTCATGCGTTGGTGATAGTTGAGATACTCTCACAATCCATTTCTTGAATTTGATCTATATTATTATCTTTGGCATTTTGAATTTGTGATGTTTTACTATTGATAATGAGTAACCTAACTGTCATGATGAAATGGGGTACATGTCTTGGAGTGGTGCTGATGCACACTGAATTGGTGCATGATATTGTACATGCACAGGTTGGGGCACCAGCTCAGAGAAAAGTTTCAGTGTGGCTTTCTCGCGAGGCTAAATAGCCAAAATTTCAAGCTCGTGAGCCACCTAAAGCTTTCTTGCAGGGTTCTGATGAATATTTTGTACCACGCGAGAGCTTTGTGAGCACAAGGACATACGCTGCAGCCTGATAGAGAGCCTCGCGAGATGCTTGAGACTCACATTTTAATGCTCGCGAGGCTTCGCTAATCTAGTAGCGTGAGATATGAGCAATTGCTTCATGCACTTGAGCCTGAAATTAACTCCGCAAAGAGCCTCGCGAGGCACTTGAAGCTTTTAAAATCTACCTTCGTGAGGCTCTGCTTTTCTTCGCGACTGAACCTCTCGTGAGGTTAGTTGTGTACTGCGCGAAGAATGTGCTCCGCGAGAACTTAGTGACAGCTGCGCGAAGCACAAGTTAAGCCCTATAAACCAAGCGATTTCCTCATTTTTGCCATTTCATTTCTCTTTGCCCTAGCTTTCATTGCGCGTTTTCGATTTTCCCCTTTTCTTCTTTCTTCTATGCTACCTATTCCACTCAACCTTAGCTAGTTTCCTCATATATTTTTGCTCCCCATCACCTCCTGGTCACTTTGAGCTAGGTTTGGGGGGATTTGAGCATCTGTGCAACGTGTGAAGTGAAACCCCAACCATCATGTGGTAAGATTTCTCACTCTCTCTGAGTTGATTTAATTGGACATTACTTTAGTGTCAATAGAGAGAAATTTGGAGTCTATTTTATTTGTGAAGAGTGCCTTACAATTGCTGGGATTTTGGAACCCTAATTTTGAGAAACTGAATAGATATGGCCATGGGTTCAAAGTTCTCAGACACCTTGTCTGCTTCTGTAATACCACCACCCACTGGGAGCCCTGTGGCCACTCAGAAATCTGCAAGGATTGCAGATGCCTCTAATGTGGAGACTCATGTAGTAACTACACCCTCTAAGGAGTCCCAAGTGGAGAAAACTATGAAGAAAGGCCAAGGTGTGACCTTTGTTGCCTAGGGTGCCAAAAAGAAGTCTGCCCCAACGCAGAGGGCCCGAGAGCACCCTCCATCTAAGAGCCCTGAGAAATCAAAGAAGAAACAGAGAATGAGCAAGGAAGGAGCCACTGAGATCCCTGAGGATGAAGAGGAAGAAGATAATGAAAACCTCAGGGTCCCATCTGATTTTGTTGTAGCGATTTAGCTAGAATCTGAGACAATATTTGATAAGGCTTTCTTTGAGGAATTATCTGAAATAGCTGCCTCCATGGAGTACCTCTCCAAAGCCTCATTGCTGCCCCTACTGAGACCCCCAATGCAACTAGTCTTCCCTAGACTAGTGCAATAATTTTACTAGAATATCAGAGTCAAAACTGGGGATGATGGGAACCTAACACTGCTGGTGCTCATAGACAAATTTGAGATGATGTTCAATCAAGCTACCATTGCTAGGATCCTTGGGATAGCAGCCAAGTATAACCCTGAATGTGTCTTAGGTCCCCCTTTGACAACCTCCATCCTAGAGATTGCTAAGGAGCTGACTAGAGGGGTCACTGCATTAGGAGCATCAATCAGGAAGAGAGATCTGCACCCCCACCTCAGATTTATGGATAGGGTGCTGAGGAAAAATGTATATTGCTCTGGACATGAGCAGGAGAGGAAGTTTCCTATTGCTGATGCACTATTCTCCTTCCACAAGGGCCATTACTTGGATGCTTGCAAGTTAATTTTTAAGGGGATGACTGACCCTGTGGAGAAGGTGAAAACCAAGAAGAAATCTCATTCCCTTCCCTACTGCAGGCTTATTACAACCTTGCTGAAGCTTGGAGGGTATCAATTTCAAATGAATGAAGAGACCATTTCCCTGAATCTCAAAAATTATGGAAAAAAGCAATTGGGGATCGGTGGTACTCTCATTGAGAAGAAGAAGAAGAATAAGAAGGCTGATATAGGAGCAACTTCTGATGCTACGTTCTGGCTGCCTCTGTGGCTCCAAGCTCTGCTGCCCTCTCTCAGGCAGCCCTTTCATTTATGCCAGTCAGCACCACCACCACATCCATGGCCATTACCCTACCAACCACCCCTTCACCTTCCATAGCAGCCACTACCCTAGCCTCACAACCTTCCATAGTCCCATTACCCTCATCCCAGCTCACTTTCTCCATCCCCACAGCCTCCATACCTGCTAATACCTTAACCATATCATCACCCATCACATCAGCCACACCAAGCTCACCCATCCATTCCATATCTGAAGAAACCATACCAATCCCTCAACCATCCTTACATGTGCTGACAACCTATACAAAGAAAAGAAGATCAGCCAAGGCACAGAAGCAACCCCAACCTCCCTATATCACCTAAACAATCCCAATTCTTAAAACCTCCACTATCCCAGACTCAACCATTAACCTACCACCACCCTCACCAGTCCAAGACCTTGAAACTGAGCCTCCCACCCTTGAAATCCTACATAGCTCACCACTACACCCCCCAGTCCATTGCAACCTCCACACCTTTTCCACCTGAATTTCTTGAAACTTTAGACCAATCCATTCCAGTTCCACCTACCCATGACAAAATCTCTCTTTCTGATGAGGGATACTCAGCCATGATGTCCTCTATCATAGAGGACATCAACTATGAGTTTACACCTCTCCCAGATTCCCCTCCCCCTCCCCATTTCACCCCTCCTCCACAGTCCCCCCAGGCCACCACTTTCACTCATGCACCTACTTCCTCTTTTCAACCAATTTCACCCCCCACACCTAATTTCCTACCCCATATCTTTAACCTACTACTTTTCATCCAAGCCCAAGTATCGACTGATACCCAAACCCAATCATCAATTACAGCCAATCTGCAATCCATGAACTCCACCCTCCAAAACTAAGCCTCCATTCAAACTAGCTTACACGCTATTCAATCCATACTATAACTTTTAACCCAACCTTCCCAACAACCATTGGTCCCCTTACCTCCCCAATTGCCTACCCCACCCCAATCTATCCCTCCCTTTCTCATAGCAGCAACACCTGATGTTTCTACCCTGTTGAACCCATTCCCCTGACCCCCCCCCCATTTCCCTTAAAAATACCTTCACCCAAACTGACCCTGAGGTGATAGAACTCACACTACCCTCTACTCCCACCCCAACCATGCCACCACCCCTCCATCCACCATTGTTGGCTGGCCCTTCCTTCAGTGATGCCCAACCCATAGCACCAGCCTCTTTCAACCCTCGACCTTCATACTACACACTCCTTCGAGCAATGAAGAAAAATGCTTACATCAAGAGGGACGTGATAAAAGGAATGGCTGACCTCCGAGCATCAGTAAGACAACCCCTTCTTGATAAACTCCGAGCAGTGCTGCTATCCCACAAGTTAGAGAAAAAGAAAATCAAACATGGTTGGTAAGAAATAATGATACAATACAATGAAGAAAAGACTAGGGATGAGGGGATAGAGGATGCAATGAAAAAATTATAGGCAGACCTAAGAGTAGCAGAGGACAAGGCCTATGATTATGGAGTGACTATTGATGAACTATAGAAGAACCTAACTGAACGTAGTGACTAGGAGTTAGCAGATGTTGTTTTCAAATAATTAAACCCTGATGTACCTCACCAGGAAACATCCCCTCTACCCAAGGAGCCTAGCAAAGTCAGGCCTGGAATCAAAATCAGGAACCTACCTCAAAACCAAAGCCCACTCCCAAAAAGAAAGGCCCCTCCAAGCCAAGAAGCACTACTTCCAAAAGGTCACAGTCTGCTGCTGCTTTAAGGCAAGCAAAGGGCAAAGGAATTTAAGATCCACCTTCTATAGCAGAGGATTCAAATGATTAGTTCTGCACATGTACTTAGTTAGGATTTACTCTTTGTACAATACCTTCCCTTGCCTTTGTTTTAGAAATGCAATTTCTTTTTCTTATGTTTTGCTTGATTTTCATTTCAGCTTCATAATTAGTTTGTTTGTTTTAGTTGTTTCTATGTATCTTGTTTTCCTGCTTTTATATGCTTTACTTAATTAATTTTGTTTTAGTCGTTTGTTTTTTATGTCAATTTTGTATTTGCTCCTTGCTGCACATGCCCTCTTATCTTTAAATCAGTGAGGACACTGCTCTTCATCAATTTGGGGGTGTGGCAAGGATTGCTAATGATCTAGTTAATTTAAGTGCAGCAGTCTTAACTAAGTGAGGAATAACTAGAATGAATTTCACCTAAGAAATGTTGAATGTGAGGAGATTTAAAAACAAAACTGTGCAGACCTTTTTAACACTGAAATCATGTGAAAATTAATACTTCTATGAGGTGGACATCAGGAAATTTTTATATAAACAATAGACAGTAAACCAGTAAGGAGAGAAACAGGTGAAAGCATACCCCCTTTGAGTGCAATTGAAGACCATACCCAGTGAGCTTTGAGTCTAAAATTGTTTTAGGAGTGTTTATGGAAATTTTTTCTGTTCTAAGGACTAACTGAGTCAAGCCCTTTTCACTAGAAGTTAGACACCCCAAGTTGAAGCTATTTGATAGTAATCATGACACTAAGGAAAGGATCAAGGCCTTCATTTGAACAGTTTGAGCCTATAAGATCAAACCTGTGAAACTACCCTTGTGCATACACTTTTTGAGCCTTAAAGCCTCATTTTTCTTCAACAAACACCAAAGTACTTGAACCTGAACCTCTTAACCTGATTCAGCCCTACCCTCACTCTGAGAATTCAGAAGGTAAAGGAGAGGATGCTGAAGATAGGTGAGTAAAGTTTAACATTTGGTAAAAGGAGAAGAGGAGAGAAGGAGATCTATAAATAACAGTGTAGCATTTATAGATGTGTGGCACCAATCATCATAAAAAAAATAAATAATAAATAAATAAATAAATAAAATATAAATCCAAGAAATAAAAAGAAAAAAAAAAAAGAAAGAAAAAGAAAGAGAAGTCAAAAGAAGAATTTCATTGAAAATGTTGAAAAGAAGAGAAGTTGGCCACTTTAGCTCTGAAATTTCAAAAGAAGATGGAGTTGTGCTGAAATGAAGAAGGTGAAGTTATGAATCATCTCCTACCTGTATTGATTTCTCAATTTTGAACCACTCTTCACCCCTTTTATTCTTTACAACCCTCACCAATAAGCCACATTATAACCCATGGACAACCCTTGTTGATCCAAAGTTAAATGAACTGTCATGTGAAGATGAGGAAATGCCTAATCTATGGTGACAGTACTTTATGACGTCAAAAATTAGAAGAACTGTCTATGCTCATGCTTGTAAACCCATTTGGAGTATGTAACTGCCCTTGAGCTTATGTGAAATGTTACACCTTTAAATTCATTTATGAGAGACAGCCCTGGTAAGCATTGGGTCTGAGATTGAAATCATTGGGGCATTGTTTGAACCTGAATTTTGATGTACTGGTAAGCTCAGTACTGTTTTGCACATTTTTTTTTTCTTGGTGTCAGTCGATTGGATGTGATGAGCATGCATGCATGATGAGGTGTTAAATTGTTGGCATATACAACTTTGGGACTCCTTTAATTTTGACAAAGCAAGGGTAAAATGAATTGTATTTATTTCAAACTGATTGACCATTGTTTGCACTTTTGTTAACTGTTTTATTAAGAAGTTTGTGGGTACCTTCACTGAAAACCCTTAGGAGACTTCACTCCTCCACTGGGGATCACCTAGGGGTTTAAAAGGCTTAATGCATAAGCTAAATGCATCCATGCTCCCTACGAAAATGGCATTTATATTCTTAGAGTAGCTGTTGAAATTTTTCTTTGCTCAGGGACTAGCAAAGATTAGGTTTGGGGGTATGTTATTCATTGAAAAGTATCACTTTTCACCTCTTAACCTAGACTTTGTTGTACCTTAAAGCTGACTAATAACTCTCTTTTAGCTTGTTTTGTAGCTAGTAATAAATTATGTAGCTTAACACAAAGTCTATGCTTTTGGTACCAAGAAGAGAGAGAATTCAAGCAAAAGATGACAGCTGAACCAGAAAGTGATGGAACACTATAGTCGTACACACTATGGTGACTATTTTACATGTCACAATGGACTAAGAAAGTCTAGTAGATGAATGAAGTATAGGTGAGAGTGGGGGAAGCTGTAACAGAAGCATGTGCATAGTAGTAGAGGAGCCAAGGACCTATATTGCACAGCTGAGGTGCTGCCTCACGCTATTCAATTCACTGGCGGAGCTCCCACATGCAACTAAGACATGCAGCATAATAGAGCTCACAAAGAAGTCACGCAGCTCAATAAAGGGGTTATCATAAAGCAGCTCTCACGCAGCAGTCGCGCAGTTCAGCTGCAATTTACATGTGAAGAAACTCGTGGAGCTCTCGCGCACTAAGCCTCCAGAAATATAACTTGCAAAGCTCTCACGAGGATCAAGCCTTAATGCAGTCGCGCGCATTACCTTGTGAGACTAATTGGCACGAACAACAGCAAAGACCTCACGAAGTTCTCACGTGGTTCTAGAAGAGAGAGACGCTCAGAAGTTCCCTCACGCAGCTCACGCGCCTAAAAGTTTAAATTTGTACCGAGTGAGATGCAAAGGCATCTGCGCGAGTACCTCGCAAATGAAGTTTCTGAAGCTCTTTTGCGTGAGTGCACACAGAGCTGAAGCAACTGTGCTATCATCCAAAGCTCTACTGTGTGAGACAATGATATTCAAAGCTAAACTCTACCCCGCGAACAGTCTGCAGTTGTGCGATAGAAGTGATATGCAGAAGCTAGCCTAGTGAAGCTCGGGCTCTCCACTTCTCAATCTTAACTCAAGGACCTTTTGGGGATTTCCCCAGGTCTAGGGCACACATCTCGAGACACGAATTCTAATGCACACATCTCAAGACATCCAAAGGTTGTAATAGTGCCACATCTGCTTTAAAAATTAGGGTTTACTCTTCTCTCAGCCACAATATTAGGATTAAGTATATAAGTTGCGCTTGTAACTTATAAACTATCATTCACTCTCTCCTTCAACCTGTTGGCTAAGAGCTCAAGCAGACTAGGGTTAGGGTTAGGGTTTGATAACCTCTTTTTCCATTTTTTCTTCTCTCTTAGCCTAGCACTTGTTGGCTAAATCTTTGGCAAGCACTTAGGTGTAGTTTTATTTGGTTTTATAATAGGTCATTTAAACATTGGGATTTTGTTTTGAGTTGTTGTGCACAAGGCTGCTGCCTTGAGAAATTTCATTGTTGGTAATATCAGATCAATGGAATTTATATTTGAATGCTTACTCAATCTGTTATTTTTTTATTTGTCTATAGTTCTGTTCAGGCTATAGCATACATTTAGGATTTGAGCTTATTGAAAGGTCCATGGAAGCTTGAGCTTGTAGCCTGGGGACCATGGTGGTAGCAGTAGTTTTCATGTTCTGTCTCATCATTTGTGGGTAAGGGAGCCTTTGTGAATAGCCCGTGACCATTACAGTGGACAAACTATAGCCCTAGGGCAATCTTGGTCACAGATCTGAGATGGATTCTTTTTCTCTGCACTAGAGCTTGTAGCCTGGTGAGAGATTGTGTAGGAACAGGCTCCCCTCTGTCTCACTTGACCGGTATCAGATGTTAGATCTGACTTCTCTGTAGTGATTGCAGCTATGAGGACATTGTATTGCAAGCTATTTTTAAGCAATAAATTGCTGATTTAAAGTCTATTTAAATCTATAGGTCTTTTGATTCCATTAGATTCTCGATCGAATTTGTGTATTTAGGATTTGCCCACTCATTTAACCTTTAGATCTTTTGATAACCATCTGATCTTCCAAGGTTTAATATTCCTATGAATGCTAGCCAGATCTGTGCGCAGATCTGGGGAGCTCAGAGTACTAGCAGACATAGTGTCTGCAATAGTATTCACGGCCTGATTTGATTCATTGGATGAGGTTTGATCAGCTCACTCCTTTGGATTAGGTTAGCTCTTCTGGCTTGATCAATGGGATTTAACAGACTCTATTGGATAGACTGTGGCCATTTGAGTGGACAGACTATAGCCTTAAGAGTATCCCAAATGGCATGGGTTAAGTTGGATTCTTCTACCTTGCTGAGGTTATTGATAGCACTTTAGTAAGGATTTTCCGCAGAGAGAGCCCTAAATATGAGTTACATCACTGAATGAACTTTAACCTAGACTACTTACTTCTCATCCTTTTATCTTTATTTTAACACACCATCACCACTTTCTTCACAACCCTTTCTTAGGATAGTACTGCACTTTATTTCTTTTCTTTTTTAATAGATAATTTAGTGTAGTTGTGACACCCAACTCTCTTTCTTTAGGATTGTCAGATCTGTTGTCAGATTTGGAGGCCTACTATTATAGCCCATTTTGGGTTCTAAATCAATATCTTTGTAGGACAAACTCTTACTTATCAAAACTTGCTACAATAGCCCTGTATCTTGTAGGCTTAGGATTACTTTAGTTGTGTTGTTTCCATCTTTTATTTTACTTTGATTTTTAATTTGTTCTCGCCACATAATAAAATAAGCAAACTCGTATAAATTCGAAGACAACACTGCACCGTACCATTCTGGATTCGTGAAATTTAGAAAGTTAAGACCTCTTAGCTTTTATGGTAAGACCGATCTGTTGGAGGCAAAAAAATGGCTAAATCAGACCGAGAAGCACTTACAGCAATGCCATGTACTAAGGCAGAACTGGAGAGATGGGCTTCGTGTCAATTAGAAGGAGATGCCAACCCTTGGTGGAAGTCAGTATTATTGAGGAGAGAATAGGAGAACCCATATGGGGTATGAACTTGGGAGGAATTTGTTGAGACGTTCAACAAAGAGTACTTTCCAAAGCAATTAAGAAACAAGATGGTAGCTAAGTTCATGAGATTGGAATAAGGAGCAATGACGATCAAGGAGTATGGTACAAAGTTTATACGATTATCATGATTTGCTCTGAATTATGTGGCTACGAAAATTATGAACGCCAATAAATTTGAAGAGGGATTGAGGCCGATTCTATGTGATAGGATCGCAGTATTTGAGTTGGAAACCTACACTACAGTAATGGGGAAAGCGCTAGTGGCTAAGAAAGCGCTTGATTGAATGTACCAAAGAAGAGATCAGCAAGGGAAAGAGAGGGCAGATCAGAGTAGAGTGGGAAACTACGAACCGGTGAACAAAACGCCGCATTTTGTAGTACCTAATCAAAGACAATTTACATAGACTCACTACTCTCGACGATCTCAGATCAGTTATCCTAGGCCACCTATGTCTACTTCGGTGAAGCCTATCCGCTATGAGAACCCTACTACCACCACTGGAGTGTCAGTCACTCAGGGTTTTTCAAGAGCAGCATCGTCTACACTAGTTGAGACGTGTGTCAAGTGTGGTAAGTCTCACAAGACATCCGATTGTAGAAGGGGCACTGGCGGTTGCTTCAAGTGTGAAAAGATGGGGCATTTGATTTGAGATTGCCCGATGTTGAGAAATGAAGGGAGAGTGAATATTGTTGGATAGCAAAGGCCTACACGACAAGCACGACCAGTGGTTCAAGGTAGAATGTATGCAGTTATGGCCCAGGATTCCCAGAATGCTAACGACATTATTCAAGGTGAAATTTTTATCGTTAGTTATTCCTTGATTTGAATTTTAGATAGAGAAAGTGCATTAGTACTAGGAAGTGAATATTTAATCTAAATTTCATATATGTCTAACTTTTGATGCATGAATGAATTTTTAAAAAATATTTGTATAATATAGGTACCTTACAAATGTACGGTAAAGGAGATTTCCTTTTATGTGAAGCGAGAGTATTGATAGACCAAGGGTCTACCCACTCGTTTATCACAGCACAGTTTGCGAAGAAAGTGAAGGTCATTCCTGAGGCCTTAGTCTTTATTTTGGCAGTGTCAGTTCCAATGGGGAATTTGATCAATACCAATCTGGTGTGTCGATCAGTCATAGTTGCCATCAAGGATTCTGACAGTCTTGAATTGGCGGTTGATTTGATTTTGTTGGACATGCAAGGATTTGATGTGATTCTTGGCATCAGCTGGTTATCTAGGCACTGTGTAAGTGTCGATTGTCGGAATAAGGTGGTTACCTTTAGATCGAATATGAGGATGTCATTCAGGTTTCTAGGAATGCGGTTGACTTTTGTACCACTTATCTCCTCCAGAGCTGAGCGTTTGATAAAGAAAGGGTGCCATGGTTATCTAACATATCTAAAGGACGATAAGGAAGAGAAGAACGTCATAGCTGAGATTTTAATTGCATGCGAGTTTGAAGATGTTTTTCTAAAAGAATTAGCAGGGTTACCACCAGATAGAGAAGTGGAGTTCGCCACTGACTTAGCACCAGGAACAGAGTTGATATCCAAAGCACCGTATCGAAAGGCTACTGCCGAGTTGAAGGAGTTGAAAGATTAATTATAGGAACTCCTAGATAAAGGATTTGTAAGACCTAGTGTGTCTCCTTGGGGAGCACCGGTCTTATTTGTGAAGAAGAAGGATGGATTAAGGAGATTGTGCATCGATTATCGTCAGTTGAATAAGTTAACTATTATGAATTGATACCCTTTGCCTAGGATAGATGATCTATTTGATTAGTTACAAGGTGTAAGATTCTTCTCCAAAATCAACCTGAGATCTAGATACCATCAGTTGAGAGTAAAAGCCGAGGATATACAGAAGACAGCATTCAAAACAAGATATGGACACTATGAGTTCTTAGTGATGCCGTTTGGATTGACAAATGCACTGGCATCATTTATTGACCTAATGAATCATCTGTTTAAACCACATCTTGATACTTGTATAATAGTATTCGTAGATGACATCCTCTTCTACTCGAAGACCAAAAAAGAGCATGAAGGACATTTGAGGACTACTCTATAGACTCTGTGCACACACCAATTATATGCAATGCTCAGTAAGTCCGAGTTTTAGCTAGAAAAGGTCAATTTCTTGGGACATGTTATCTCAAAGGATGGTGTTACAGTAGATCCAACAAAGATCTAGGCAGTCGTGAAATGGGAACAACCGAAGACAATAACGAAAATCCGCAGTTTCCTTAGTCTGGTTGGGTATTATAGATGGTTCGTGGAAGGTTTTTCAAAGATTTTAGAACCGCTTACAAGGCTTACCAGAAAGAATGTGAGATTTGAGTGGAGTGAAGAATGTGAAAAGAGTTTTCAAGAACTCAAGAAGAGACTTACTACAGCACCTGTGTTGGCTATACCTTTAGGCAGTGGAGGGTTTGCTATGTACAACAATGCTTCATACAGTGAGTTAGGTTGTGTGCTCAACCAGAATAAGAAAGTGATTGCTTATGGGTCGAGACAACTGAAATATCACGAGAAAAGTTATCCAATACATAACTTGAAACTAGCAGCAGTTATATTTATACTGAACATATGGAGACTCTACCTATACGGAGAGACCTTTGAGTTATTCACGGACCACAAAAGCCTCAAATATTTGTTTATGCAGAAGGAACTCAATATGAGGCAACGCAGATGGATGAAATTTCTCAAGGACTACAATTGCTCCATTCAGTACCACTCAGGCAAGGCTGATGTTGTAGCAGATGCTTTGAATCAAAAGAGTTTGGCTTTATTATCTAGCCTTATCATGGGGATTCGTAGATGGAAGTTGCTAGAGGATCATTCCTTGTATGACACAAAGATCAAGGTGAAAGCTTCAGGGGCCTTAGTAGCTAACATGTCGATACGTCTGACGATCTTTGACCTTATTGAGGAGTTGCAGATGAAAGATCTAGAGTTAGTAAAGATTAGACAAGGTGTGATTGATGGCAGTAAAACTGATTTCTCAGTTATGGAGGATAGATCATTGTTGTTTCGAGGATGTCTATGTATACCTATCAATGCCGATTTGTGGGAAACTATCTTAGACGAAGCCCACAAGTCAATATATGCCATTCACCGTGGTAGCACTAAGATGTATCTAGACATGAAGAAGAATTACTGGTGGAGAGGTTTAAAACGGGATATAGCTAAGTACATGTCAAAGTGTTTAGTATGTCAGCAAGTGAAAGTAGATCATAGACATACGACAAGTTTATTACAACCTCTATCCGTACTAGAGTGGAAATGGGAGTCAATCTCTATGGACTTCATTGTGAGATTTTCTCAGACAGCAAAGCGACACAATGCTATTTGGGTAGTCGTGGACCGATTAACAAAGTCAGCCCACTTTTTACCATACAACACTATGTATATGACAAGGAGGCTAGCGGAGTTGTACATGAAAGAAATTGCCCATTTACACAGTATTCCAGTTAGCATTATATCTAATCGTGACCCTTTGTATTCTTCGAAGTTCTGGCAAAAGTTTCAAGAAGGAATGGTTACACGATTGGACTTCAGTTCAGCATTCCACCCTCAGACAGATGGACAAACAGAATGTATAAATCAAATCATAGAGGATATGCTCAGATCATGCATGCTTGATTTCCAGGGATCAGCATTTACCATTGATCGAGTTTTCATACAATAATAGTTTTCAGACAAGTATTGGCATGGCACCTTATGAGGCATTATATGGACGACGATGTAAATCGCCGATCAATTGGCTATACCTTCAGGCAATGGAGAGTTTGCTATGTACAACGATGCTTCATACAGTGGGTTAGGTTGTGTGCTCAACCAGAATAAGAAAGTGATTGCTTATGGGTCGAGACAGCTAAAATATCATGAGAAAAGTTATCCAACACATAACTTGAAACTAGCAGCAGTTATATTTGTACTGAAGATATGGAGACATTACCTATACGGAGAGACCTTTGAGTTATTCACGGACTACAAAAGCCTCAAATATTTCTTTATGCAGAAGGAACTCAATATGAGGCAACGCAGATGGATGAAATTTCTCAAGGACTACGATTGCTCCATTCAATACCACTCAGGCAAGGCTGACGTTGTAGCAGATGCTTTGAATCGGAAGAGTTTGGGTCTATTATCTAGCCTTATCATGGGGATTCGTAGATGGAAGTTGCTAGAGGATCTTTCCTTGTATGACACAAAGATCAAGGTGAAAGCTTCAGGGGCCTTAGTAGCTAACATTTTGATACGTCCAACAATCTTTGACCTTATTGAGGAGTTGCAGATGAAAGATCTAGAGTTAGTAATGATTAGACAAGGTGTGATTGATGGCAGTAAAACTGATTTCTCAGTAATGGAGGATAGATCATTGTTGTTTCGATGACGTCTATGTATACCTATCGATGCCGATCTGCGGCAAACTATCTTAGACGAAGCCCACAAGTCAATATATGCCATTCACCATGGTAACACTAAGAGGTATCTAGACATGAAGAAGAATTACTGGTGGAGAGGTTTAAAACGGGATATAGCTAAGTACATGTCAAAGTGTTTAGTATGTCAGCAAGTGAAAGTAGATCATAGACATATGATAAGTTTATTATAACCTCTATCAGTACCAGAGTGGATATGGGAGTCAATCTCTATGGACTTCATTGTGAGATTTTCTCAGACAGCAAAGCGACACAATGCTATTTGGGTAGTCGTGGACCGATTAACAAAGTCAGCCCACATTTTACCATACAACACTATGTATACGACAGGGAGGCTAGCGGAGTTGTACATGAAAGAAATTGCCCATTTACACGGTATTCCAGTTAGCATTATTTCTAATCGTGACCCTTTGTATTCTTCGAAGTTCTGGCAAAAGTTTCAAGAAGGAATGGTTACACGATTGGACTTCAGTTCAGCATTCCATCCTCAAACAGATGGACAAACAGAATGTATAAATCAAATCATAGGGATATGCTCAGAGCATGCATGCTTGACTTCCAGGGATCAACATTTACCATTGATCGAGTTTTCATACAATAATAGTTTTCAGACAAGTATTGGCATGGCACCTTATGAGGCATTATATGGACGACGATGTAAATAGCCGATCAATTGGGAGGAGACCGAAGAAAATTTTGTATTAGGTCCAAAAATATTTGAGGACAATGTCACTATTGTTCGTATCATAAGAGAGGATCAGGTCAACTCAGAGCACGCAGAAGAGATATGCCCATATGAAGAGGAGTGTGGATTTTCATGTTGGTGATCATGTGTTTGTCAAAATCTGACCCATGAAAGGTGTCATGAGATTTGGAAAAAGGAAAAGTTAAGCCCACATTACTTTGAACCTTTTGAGGTTTTAGGCACACTTGGAGAAGTGGCATACAGAATTGCATTATCTCCATTGTTCGATCGAGTACATAATGCATTTCATGTATCTATGCTCCGAAAGTACGTTAAAGATCCAACACATGTCTTGAATGATCAACCGATTAAGTTAGAGGAGAATATGACAATGTTAGAAGAACCAATTCAGATTCTTGACCGAAAGGACCAAGTACTATGCACGAAGAAGATTTCGTTAGTACTTGTTAGATGGCGGAACCATTCATGAGAAGAAGCCACGTGGGAGCGTGAGTCGGATGTGCGCGAAGCCTATCCGAATTTATTTACATGAGTCCATATGCATTGTATGAGTTTTTTTGTGATTGTATGAACATAAAGTAGAATTTTGTGTTATGAGTTACATCTCCGAATTTTCAACAAATGTATAAGTGCTATTGTCCAAATTGAACATAAGTTTCATCGATTGATTGTGTGGACCAATGGTCAATTAATTACATGCTATCGGTCGATGTGTATGAGGTGAAATTAAGGATTAAAAAGGAAAGAATTGGCAATTGAAGCAAAATTGTTTCAGAAGTTGTATCTAAGTCTTGCTCGCGTGAGAACTTAAAGCTTGCTCGCGTGAGCCACTTAGAAACAACAACCATAACAGGGTGTTATGTGATTTCGAGCTCAAGTGACTACCTGTGACTCGCGCGCACGAGCCACTATACCTCGCTCGCGTGAGGAACAGACTATATAAGGGCCTAAAACCCTTTTCCTAGTTATTTCGCTCAAACGAGAGAAAGGGGAGATGCTAGGGTTTTCGATTTTTACTGTGGGGAGCTCGACCTATGCTCGATTCGTGAGTTTTCTTCGGCATTCCATCAGATTTTCTCACCTAGAAAGGTAATCTTCAGCACGATCTACCTTTATTTCATTTTATTTCAAGTTTTTGAAACCCTAGGATGAGCTCCACTTCACCAAACCCTAGGCCAAAGAAGCAAACAGGTGGTTCGGCCGCCATCTTCTCGAAAAAGGGCAGCTTCGGTGCCTAATCCCTTGAGAAAGAATGGCGGGCAAAATTTTGCCCGCCGAATGGTGAGCAAAATTTTTTTTTGAGAAAGAATGGATTATTCAAAACAGTTTTTTTGAGGACCCATCAACCACCCAATGGACCTCGAATTATCTCAACATCAATGAACTGAAACCACTTTTGTTGCTGGTGAGCGGACATTAGCATCATCGTTTGGTGAAACTCTTTTACCAAACCCACAAGACCAACCCCACCGAATCCAAGCTAATATGTGAAATAGACATAAAAGAAATTGCTTTTGAAGCTAAGGACATTGCCCATGCTATGGGATGCCCTCTTACCTACATGGAGGATGGGATTTCCAAACCCCCATTTCCCTAAGAATTTGGTTTCCTTGAATTGCAGCTGAGATAACTCGTGGCGTAACTGCCACGGGTAAGTCTATCACCCGAGCCCAATTACCTACACACATGTGGCCCTTGAACATCATCTTCAGGAAAAATTTATTTTTGTTAGGACACGAGCAGGAGAGATGGATTAAGTTTCTCAATGCCATTCACTTGGCTTACCATGATAGGTGGTTTAGCGCCCCTATTCTTGTCAAGAAAGTCATCCTATAGGCCTTACAGAGAAAGAGACCCGGAGCCATTTCCAAACCTATAAACAAACTCCCATATGCCCGGTTGATCTCTAAACTTTTTGAACTCTGCGATGGAAGCAATGGCATTGAAATTCAAGCCCACGAACCCTCACTCACCGATAATGCGGAACATTATCGACTCAAGGATTTAAACCAGAGCCTGCGAAGCTTACGACATAGCGTTAAGAAGAAGCAGGCCACTCAGTTAGCCCGGCAGACTGCACAGCCACCTCACTCAAGATCAGTACCACCCACAACTACTCATTCTACTGCACCACCTTCATCCCAACTGATGCCTGATACCATGGAGGGCATGATTCGTGAGGTGCTACTACAGACCCCCAATATTAGCCTACCTCAGAACGAGATGCGCCTACATCAACCATTTCAGGAGGCTGTCACCATATACTTGATGCGGCATGCATACCCGCAAACATATCAGGAGCGCCTTGCTACCATGCGAGACTCCATCTTCGGTTCTTCTAGTTCCAACGCGGCGGCAGGTACTCAGGCAACAGGAGATGATGCTAACGAGGCCGAGGATGAGGAGGCCGATGAGGACAATGATGGCGAGGATGATGAGGAGTTCAATTCTGAGGAGGAGGATGAGGACGAGGAGTACAATGAGGAAGATGGTGATTAGAGTGGGCTGTTGAGGATATTTTTTTGTTCTTTTTGAGAAATTTTATAAATTTTGGAAGCACAATGAGAAACTAAATTGATATGTAATGTTGAAGTCTCACTTTTGAACTATTGTGGCATGCCTATCACATCAGTTACATTTTGATGTAAGTAGTTTAATGAATGGTGAATGGTTTTAGTTCATCATGAAGGAATAATTTGCTAGTTCTGTAAATGGATTGTTATATACAATGGATTAGTGCTGGTTTCATGCATCTATACGAATTGTGTATGCATTAGTTAAATGAGTTTGCTTTTGTTTGGATGAGCATGTTAAATACAAATATGGATGTTCAATGGTTGTTGTTGGGTGGGTGAGTGCAAAATGGTTACCTTTGTGCATGATGGTTAAGACATTTTATGTATCAAAATAGTCTGATGAACCATGTAGTATCGGAAGTAAGAATCCTTGTTATTCCTATCATATATGTACAGGTGTCACGTGAATGTCGAATGGCGACCCTGCATTACAGGGTATTATATATGTCATTGTAGGTGCGTTCTCGATTTATGAACATATAATTGTTACCGTACGGCAATTTTTGAGGATGAAAATTTTGTAAGGTGGGTAGAATGTAATATCCTCAATTTTCATAAACCATGTAAGTCATGTGTGTACAGGACTTGGTGCATGTTGTTCACAAGGGAACCTATACACAATTTCACACCTTGGTATGTATGTTCCTAACACCATAGAGAGTTAGTGGATAAGGCAACATTTATCTAAAATGTTGTCAGTATCATGTTAGCAAACACAACTAATAGGATAAGGGGGGGGATCTCACACGTGAGTTCTTTCCTTGCTTTAGAATTGTGAGAGAGAGAGAGAAAAAAAAAAGGAAAAAGGGGTTTGAAGGGAAAAGAGTAAGGGATCACATAAATCCTTGGTTGTTGATCTATTAGATCATAAATCGTAAAGGATGGTGTATAGGTGGGTGAAGGGTAAATAGCCATACAATTTGGTTGGTCTCGTGGTGATCTGAGTGCTTGGCGCGGAGGAGTGAACGATTTGGGTTTTAGAAACCCTTTTGTTCTTCAAAAAGAAAGATCCGATCTACAGGTAGATCATCAGGTCTAAGGTAAGAAATCAATGCTCTTTGTATTTAAAAGGTGTCATTTAATGTTCATTGTAAAGCATGTGAAATAGGGATGATATTTGGTGAAGATTGAGTTTAGGGAAAAACTCAGATCTAAATATCTCTAGTTCCTGTGCGCATGAGCTTCAGAGCTCGCTCGCGCGAGAACCCTTTTGAAGGAAGAAGTAAGCCTGTGGGGCTCTGTGTCTCTCTTGCGCGAGGACTTAAGTAAAATAAGGCTCGCTCGCACGAGTCTTCACGTGACCCTCTGCGGTAGACAAAATTCTAGTCGATCGCGTGAGAAAATATATGTTTTGTGCTCTTGCGCCCCAGCCCCAGAGCTTGCTCGCGCGAGGAACAGAGTACTTAAGTTTGTTCTTTCATTCTGAATTCTTTAGCAGCGTATACCTTAGGTTCCTTTAAGCATTCTTATGGGATGTTAGGACATTTTGACTATAGGATTAAAGTGTTAATTATATATGTGGACATGGGAGAACCGTGGTTGGATTGGATTATGTGTGACTTCATTTAAGGTAGGGAAAGCTCTTTAGCATGCATATTTAATTTCAGCTAGCATGTGTGTAGTGATATGATAAGGAGATGTGTGCTTTCCGACTTTTACTATCGAAATAATATTAAGTCATTCATAGCTTTGAACATGTGAAATTAGCATATATAATCACTAAGAAAAGAATTGTGTGTGTGTTATGTGTGAGATTTCAGATAATTATGTGTGTGATATCAAAGAGATGTGAATCATTTTATGTGTGACAACAAAAGTGATGTGAACAAGTATGTGTGTGGAACATGTGAGAACTTCAAATTACTATAATTAGGATAAATTCATGGTGATAAACTATATATAACTTTTTCACTTTGATTTAAGAATTTATGTGTGAATACCTGACCGACACGATGGGATATCCGTGACCAGTACGGCGGGATATCCAATACAAATTGTGACCAGTATGGTAGGATATCTGTTCTTTGATTTCAAATCAGTGAAAATATTTTGTTCGACACAAGTCACCTAATGCAAAGAGATTTGAGCATTGTGCAAATGGTTTCTGTGAACGACGATAGTGGGTATTTCTATCTGGGACTCGATGTTATATATTCTCGAGGAACTATTTAAGTAATTAATTTAAGTATGTCTATTATAAGAGTGTGTTTTAGAAACTGTGAACAATGTCTTTGAAACTATGCATTAGTAAACAATTTTGAATAAGTTAAACACTTTTAAATGGGGATTATCATGAATTAAAATATGTCATGAAAGATATGTGTGACGTTAGAAGATATGCATGCCATTACTTTTTCTTACTGAGCTATGATGTAGCTCACCCTTCGACTATACATCACAGGTTCAGAGATTGTTGCGGGTTTCGAGGATCTTGATTTAGAGGATTCGGAGTACATTCTCGAGGAGACCGATCCCCCTCCAGAAGAGTTCTTTTAGTAGACTTGTGTTGTGAGACTTTGATTTTTGAGGGATAGATTGTAGGCATGGTACGTCCAGCCATTTATGTTTTGTAAGAAAGCAATTTCATGCAATATGTTATCCTTTTTGGCGAACCATCTTTAATGTGACTTTTGGATTGGTACGGATGGTTTGGTTCGGTTCTTTTGTACAATGCGATTAACATGAGATATGAACCGTCTTTTGTGTCATTTTGAGTCAGTTTATATAGAAATGGAAATTATTTCCTTTATGTTGATTCTATTTGTTTCAGTCATATGCTTGTTCTGTTCTGTGTGTGGATGTACCAAGTGTTTTGTGTGATATACGGGGTGCGGCCTTGAGGGTCATATCGACGGCACGGGTTTTGGGGTGTCGAAATCCGGTTGTCACACTATGTGCCTTGATATCTTTTTGAGACCTATTTTTAGAATCATATCCTCAAAAACTGCCCATTATCCCACGATCTGGGTAGTTTGAAAACCATAAATAACTCCTAGACTACGAGTAGTCCCTAAGTGTTGGTGCGCGCTTTTTTTGGGTTCCTCTCGGTCCCTGTTGAATCAGTGGTTCCAATTCTATCCAAGTGGACTCTAGCGACGTGGCATTTGGAATAGTGGAGATAAAATAAATAAAAGGTTTTCTAGGAAGGTTCCTAGTTTGTTGCGATCGCCAGCTGCAGATAATTATCGACGCTGCAACACGTCAATGATCACACTTCAGAGCTGGTATGGGTTACTTCTATATTGAATCGTCTGCCTGCGAACGTCAGTAGCTATGTATTTTTCTTAATTTAGATAATTTAATTTTCCTTTTATTTCCCTTTATTGTTATAGTTCTGGTCAGTTTAGACTTCCCTGATTCTATTATGAGTCTGGTTGGGTGGTGATCTATTGTAATTTATTTAATTTAATATTTTAGTTCTATCAGGAGTCTAATTAATTTTTACTATTCCTATCCTTATTGAAAGTTTAATTAATTGTCCTAAGCCCATTAGAAGTCCAATTATGATTAGGTTTCCCAATTATACTAGGAGTGCACACGTAGTAGTCTTGATGAAACTCTAATTAAGTCAAGCATGCTAGTTGTGCGACCGTGGATCCTCTCGAACCCGTCGCGGCGATGCACTCGCCTATGATAAAATGTCGAGTCGCCATCTGGAGCTTTTGGTGACCCGGGAAACCTTCAAATCGATATTTTGAGCACCGAAGTGCTAAATAAGACTCTGATTTACCGGTCTTTGCCAAAGGCTTTAGGGTAGGGGCTTCGGTTATCGATCGGGAAGGGTTTAGGCACCCGATCAACCCGCACATAGTGGTCGCTTTCTATGGCCAAAAATAAAAATAAAAAGGGCGGAGTTTCCCCTTGCCCGAAGGCAATACGGTCCTATCAAGCTTTGAGCCAAACTGAAATTTCGGCGGCGTAACGGCTTGAATCCTTGGACGGAGGAGACACCAAGAAGGTAGAGAAAGAGAGGGGTGAGCCGGAGCTCATGGGCCCTTGTTGCACCGTGGAAGATCTTCACTTTGGCGTGCTTCTGATGGCTTAAATGGTGTGAAAATGGGTTCTAATGCTAGGATCCACTAAAGTAAGGGGTGCAGAGTGAGGCTAGAGGCTAGACTTTAGCAAACGGGAGTGATCTAATGGTGGAAATGGGTCGAAAGGGATGAACTAAGCATGCTGGAATTATGGAAAAATGTGTGCATTTTCTCTCACTAGGGTTCCCTCTTGGGCTCCAAATCCTTAACCTCCAATTTCTTCCAACCCTTAAGGAAGAGGTAGGCCTCTCTATTTATAGAGAAAGGATGGGTTAGGGGCTTACTTAAGAGCTAATTGGTTTAGCAATTAGGTAATCCCCCATCTAAGGTTTTTTGGATTTTCAAGGTCCTAGGGTTTTGGGAAACTGGTTTCAATGGCGGATGATGGGGTGAGACCATGGGTGACTTAAGGGTTGCCAATAAGCTCAAAGGGGGTGCAACCAATCTCAAGACACCCACCTCAACCCAGGGGATGGTCAAAGGGTCAAACTAGATGGAGGAAATTCGAGCTACTGATGACAGTTACTGTAGCTAAGCTGGGCGTATATATTATATACGCCCAGTTTAGGAACAGTAAATTTCACCAAAATCAGGGGAGTTTTGAGAAGATGGAACCCGTGGTGGGTCCCACCTATACTGGGCGTATATATTATATACGCCCGGCCAAATTTTCCCCAAAATAGGCAGGCGTATATAATATATACGCCTGAGTAATCTGGGGTAAAAATGGCTGGGCGTATGTAATATCTACGCCTGAGTAAAATTCATGATTTTATGTGAAACTTAAAATGGTCATAACGTTTGAACCGTAGCTCCAAATTGGGTGATCTTTGACTTGTTGGAAAGCTGGAGAAGTCCTCTTTCCAATGGTATATGGCTCATCCATGGTACTAGTCTGTGTGAAATTTTGTAGCTCTCCTCCCATCAACCGCCAGAAGGGTTTAAGTTAGGTCTGGGAAGGGATTCTAGGGTGTAGGGGTGACTTCTAAGGATTGGGGGAATGGCTCTAAAAGTCTTAGGGTGCTTCCTACTAGTCTAGGTAGGTTCCTAAGGGTTCAGGGGGGTGCCATCGGAAGCACAGGGGTACATCTCTCCCGACGTACAGATTGATCGGGCCTTGGGCCGAATTTGGGTGTCTACAGATGCCCCTCTTCGGTATTCGATCACTAATGATCGGATGCCAAAGACAGGAGACATCCGAAGAGGTCTAAGGCACGTTTGATGGGTCCGCCTGGTTTAACTCAATTCTCAAACATCCATGGTGATGGTGAGTGTAAGCCCTCTCATTTCGGGATATCGTCCGTACCTCAAAGCTAACAATCCCCAAGCGCATTGCGACATTACTGGGCATAACTGCGATGATCACAAAAAGTGTAAGCCCGCTAGCCGGGATATCGTCCACTTCCTAAGGGAAATTATAGATTTGTGATGTTGAGTATTAATCTGAACCAGACAGCTCCACGAAACGGGATGATCGATCTATGCTTCGAAATTGATGCGAAGCATACAAAGCGAAGGCCTTCAAACTGTGTCCAATCCTATGGAATATCGACTGCTCCATTGGATTGGGCATGGGTGCCCTTACTTAGGTAAGGCTCAGAGTTTCTGGGCGAACCCATCAACCTCGAGGTTGCTTTAGCATGATTGACCCGAGTGGAGCGAATATTGATGGCGCAACACTTCTTGGGAATACATGCCCATTTTCTGAAAAAAAAAATTGTGTCATTTTCTGAATTTTCTTTTGTTTTCGAGGCCTCTAAGAAGAGCTCGATGACCTCTGACAACTTTATTTTGCACAACTCTTTAAGTGGATCAAATGCTAGTTGATACGCTTTTAAGAGTGCGTGTGCCATGCTGGGGATAGGTGCACCTTGGGGATGTGTACGTTCCAGTGGTGAAGTGCTCCTGATTCGCACAGACCAGAGTGCTTTTACTCGAGACAAAGCTGAAAAGATCGGGCTAGAACCAAACATCCCTTGACAGAGATGGCTAATTTCTAGCCTCCGTCCCTAATGAAATCATATCCTACTAACTATGCATAGACAGACATCCATCAGGGGCGATAAGCAGCAAATAGGCGCGAACGGAAGCCTCGACCCTAAGGTACAATTCACGAGGACAACGACCATCCTGCGGATACCCAGACGCAAGTGCGTACATTCAACAGGGACACCGTGCCTATACAGGTTTTAAGCCTGTGTAAAAGGAAATAAAAGGGAAAAGGGCCCTTTGGTCTGTATGTTTGCGCATAGTTTGGTTGGTTGTAATTTCATTTTTGGCGGGTCAGTTTCGACTGGCAATAGACTCTTCTAATAGTCTGAAGTTGGGGGCACTCTTGGTCAATGGAGATCCGAAGGTGGATGACCAGAAGGAATGCCGGGAAGGTGGGGTCAACCCACTCAGGGTTTTTACTAAGCAGCAACAAATTTGTTACTTCTTCTCTTTTTCTTTTTTTTCTTTTCTTTTTCTTTTTTCTTCTTTCTTCTTCTTTTTTTTTTCTTTCATGTCAGATGGAGACCCTGGGCATGCTCAAACTGCCTTTGTTTTTGCACGTATCCTGAGGCGAATCAACTTGCCATGTTGATATACCTTAGGGACGTGTGCATTCTGGTGATGGGTTCTTGGTTCGCCTGCTGGATCAGGCCTTGACTTCTGCTGGGGGAGATCTGGGGCTAAGTGTATGCTCCCGGTGATGAATGAAATTCATTTGCCTGCCGGATCAGGTACAAAGTGTCCCTGCATGAAACGGGGTTTGAGAACTTTCGGGTGAACCCGATCATTCCGAATTGATTTAACACGGCTCGTAGGGGGCAAACAAGCATGACGCCTTTGTGAGAACCAAAGTATTTTTGTTTTTATTAGTTTTTGCTTATTATATATATATTTTTTATTCTCTCCTTTTATTTTTGTTGATTTTGTGGGTGCAATAGGTGGGCACCTACGGACCTAGATCCGTTTATTGTAGCACGGTCCCTTTGGGCGGATCAAAGTGAACTCGAAGGGTCATTTAGAGATGCGTGCACCATGGCCGACGACACGTGGGCCTCGAAGGGGGTCCGGATCGAGGTCCATAGCATACAAGGCCTGGGCCTTAAAATCAAAAAAGGAGGTCGGGCTTTAAAATCGCTTATTTTTGGTCGGGCGTATATAATATATACGCCTGACCAAAATCTGACGAAAAATGGTCGGGCGTATATATTATATACGCCTGTCTAAAATCTGGCAATTACGAACTACCCGAGCCCGAGCACAAAAGGGGCCCCCCTTTTCAAATTCTCTCCTCCCTCCTTTCTTCTTGAGTCCGGGACAACCCCTTAGGGTTTTTTTTTTGATTTGGCTTGAATTCCATTATCGGTGGTCGCGGGTGTGGATCGAAAGGCGCTTATCCTCCGCCGCTCTTCGTTTTTCTCCCCCATTGAAGGTAACCATTACCTTCCCTTACTTTCTCTTTGTCTTTTGATAACATTATTGTTTTTCTTTTTCTCTCTTTTTTTTTTTATGGTGAAATACTTTTTCTTTTTTTCATTTCCATTTAAACATATGTGATGCCTATGTTCCTTTTCTCTCGGTTTTGTTGTTTTTTTTTTTTGTTTTCCTTAGGCCTATTTTTTCATCTATTATTTATTCATCTCATCCTATTTTCTCTTTCTTTTTTTGTTTTCGATGGATTAGGGCATCTTATTTTTTTTGGATTAGCACACTCGCACATGGTTTTATTTTTTTTTTTATACACATATCTCTTTTTTGGATTAGTACCCACACACACATGATTTTTTTTGTTTTTTTTCTTTTAGTACACACACACATCTTTTCTTTCGGATTAGTATATACACATGAGTTTTTTTTTTTTTTTTTTTTTTAGTACACACACACATCTTTTTTTTGTTTTGGATTAGTATACATACGCACATGTTGTTTTTTTTTTTTTTAGTTTAGTACACACACACACATCTCTCTTTTTTTTTTCTTTTTTTTGGATTTGGATTAGTATTCATACACACATGTTTTTTTTTTTCTTTTAGTTTAGTACACACACATCTCTCTTTTTTTTTTTGGTTTTGGATTAGTATTCATACACATGTTTTGTTTTTTTTTTAGTTTTTGTTTTAGCACCCACACACACACATCTCTTTTTTTTGTTTTGGATTAGTATACATACACACATGGTTGTTTTTTTTTTTGTTTTTTTTTGTTATTATTCTTTGGATTAGTGCATATACATATTTTTCTCTTTCTTCTTTTTGTTGGCAAACCCTCATATGCCGATGCGTCTCATGTTTTCGAGGATGTCCGTGACGAGGGCATGATCGCAAGAAGGGCGGAAATGGCCTACGGCCCGTGGGGGAACAATTCATTGTGTCTCACTCCTCCCGGCCTTTTGGTATGAGATGCAAGGCAGGGCCTCACACCTCCTCCTTCGGCAAAGACACCCATATGTCCACCTTCGGGATCGTTGGTCAGGTAAACAGATGGACCCCCTCCTCCTTTCCACTTTTGTTTTCCTTTGATGCCCTCATTATATCTCCCTGCCCCTATCTGATTGATGCCTTTTACTTGCAGCCCCTGCCGCACATTATGTTCCGAGGCGGTTGGTTTGACCCAGTTGTGCTTTACCTTCCTTAGTGGTGAAGGACCTACCGCCGGATTTGGGGACTTCATTTGTGTCCCATTGAAGAGGCGTCGACACACTATTTAAAAGCCGATAGAGCGTCCCAGACGATGACATTCCACATGGTCGTGGCGAGATGGCCTTCACTCCTGAGATGGTCTATGATCACCGGGTCCGATCGGAGGTGTGCTCAGTGGTACCCACCGCACACCGGTAGGGAGGAGGTGATTCACCGCTAGGGGCCTACCCGCCTCGTGGAACGTTCGGGGTTCGAGGTCATATGGTTGGTTGATCGGTTTGGGCCTAATGAGTTGGTGGACCACTCGACATGGACATTTACATCGAGCCCAAGACACGCACTTATGCCGGCCCGCATCTCCTCTCTTTCCTTCCTGGCAAGACTCTCCTCTCCAACACCTGGAGGGCGAGTCTCTTGTCCTCGCCACTGATGGTGAACTGGGAGACCGTGCATCGATTCGATTGGGGCGGCGCTGGCTATTCCGTACTCATGTCCAGCCTAAAGCAGGCCATTCTTGGGGAGTCTAGCTCCATTGTGGGTTTCTGTCCTGCCATCGAGGTACTTTATCTTTTGTTTTTAGTTTATTCAATTTTTCTTTTATAGCATACATGTCCTCATCTGCCTGCTTTCTCAGGTCTGGGGATACCTCCACTTTCAGCCGGGTCGCCCTCTGCTTCAGTTTGACATTGCTATGTTCCCCCTTATGAGTAACTGGCACGTGGGTCGCCGTCGGGACGTAGGTATGAAGCATTTGGAGTTAGGATTGCGCTCTCTGTTCAACCTGTTGATCCCAGAGTAGGTGAAACAATTCCCTTTTTGCAAATTTGGTAGCTCAGCTTCTGTGTGCTTAGGGGTTCTGATCAAATGTGTGCATCCCTCTCCTATTTTTTCTTCTTTTGCAGGTCATCCTCGACCCTTACATAGGATCCCCCTTTTGGAATTTGGCCTTAGTGGGCCCCTCTCGTCTTTTACTGGACCGTCGTATCATCTTTCTCTACGGGTCCTGGACTAGGGCCTACTATTTAGGGGAGAGAGCGGTTCATCAGTATCGCCCTCTCTTTACCGTGCCCCAAGCTCCTCCCGCCGATGTGTTGGCCCCAGAGGGCTCCATTGATGAGCTCACTGCTCATTTTCTTCATCATGGGGTGCCTATCGATGACCTTCTCCTGCCCGGGGGGTATCAGTCTTGGTACGACTCCCTGCCCTATCATTTCTTGCTGCCCCGCTTAGTGCCTGGTGCTAACTTTTTAGCTTTTGGCAGGCCGCGATCTCAGGTAATGCCCCTTTTCTTCTTTCATTTAGCAGCTTTCATGTGGTTACCTTGATTGAGCTGTCGCCCTTAATGATTAAATATTTCTCTCACGCTTGAGCAGCGGCGATTGAGATGAGGGGAAGCGAGGTCGTTCCTATTATGGCTGTGTGGCCGGACCTTCCGATCCTTCCGGGTTGGCGCCTGGCGTGGCTTTGTCTTGGTGCTTCTGGTGGCTCGCCCGTCGAGGTCCAGGGGACCTTCAAGCGCCTGGATGATGCCTTTTTGTCACGCGTGTGTGCCGACGTGGCTGAAAAGGCACGGATTTCTGATGAAGCTATCCAGGTCCCACCTCCCGAGCTGATTCCTGGGGTAATCTCTACCTTGTTGCTCCGTTCTCTTTCCCTTTGAATTATGCTGATGGCCTGTGTGACTAACACCTCCTTTTTCTTACTGGCCAGAATTATGAGTCGGCAGTGAGTCAGGCCGAATACTACCATAACCTTGTTGGGCTTAGGGAGACCGAAGTGGTGAGTGAATGCTGGCCCAAACTAGTCATTTTCCTAGTTTACTCTTTGCCTGTTTCTCTATTTGATGGCTTTTGGTGTGCCTCTGCAGCGTGCTCGTGAGAAGGAGTCGCGCTCCTTGTTAGTGATTCTCGTGCATGGGCTCGGGTGGGGAGACTTACTTTCAAAGTAGCGGGCCAAGAAGTCGAAGGGCTGCCCAGGACTAGTTTAGTTTCTGCAAATTTGACATACACAAAACAACAATTTAGACTTTGGATTTATTTGGGGGATATGTAATAACTTTTAAACAACAAATTTTTTGGATGGTTTATAATTTTTATACTTTATATAAATGTTTCATTTCTTTGCTTTGATGGATTTCTTTTTTGTTTTCTTGTTGGGCGATGAGCGACACCCTCCAATGATGAGGTTGATCAGGGTGATTCTCAGATATCACCTATGGTAGTGCGGCCACCCGGGTTTCTCATGGGTGTGAGCATGCGCCTATGTGCCCTAGAGATAAAAAAAGTGGGCCAAACAAAAATAAGTTCCTCCTTGGGGACAAAATGAATCAGTAAAGGGGGCCTTGCCACTGCTTTAAATCGGCGATATATTATATACGCCAAAGCAATGTTCATAATAATGTCGGCGATATATATATATACACCAATCCTTAGTAAAATGGCGGGCGATATATTATATACGCCGGCAAAATGATTCAAATTTGCCTTGGCGTATATAATATATACCGCTATAGATTGACCTCAATGGGCTCCTTATAACCCGCTTGGTCCCCCTTGTCTCCTCTCTCTACTTTGGTTTGTCTTTTGCCCTCCTTTTATTTTCTTTTCTCTCCTTTTTTCTAGCGGCCCATCGCCATATATTGACCGATAAAGAACCTCTTTGCACGATGGACCCGCCTTCAAAAGGGGCCCAAGCTTTATACGGGGACCAATATTTCCTGCTTTGGACCGGGGCCCACTTTTTGCAAAAATGGCATGATAGTGTGAGAGCGAGCTTGCATATTCGAATGGCCTCGGTTGTCCCGCCTTTCTTCTCTCCTCGTTCCTCTCCTGTTGCCCAACCTACTACAGTAGCTTTTGGCATCATGGGACCATAGGGCCCATGTTTTTAAATTTGGGTCTAGGAGTCCCCAACTTTGGAAGAGTTAGCCTCACTGTCTTGAAGATGCATCGAGGCCTTGCCAAAGTAGTGCCCAAACCGGGGTATGCAAAGGCGGTCCACGCGGTCCTTGGCTTGAAGAGGGGTGGATATGAGAAATGTTTCGCCGGAGGGCCCACCAGGTGTTCGGTGAAATTCCTAAGAGAACTTTTCAGTGACTCGAGCCTTCGAAAGTTGCCTATTCGAGATCCCTTCAATGTGAAGGCCTTTGCTCTTTATTTGCTGTCGAAGGTTCTCTTCTTCACTGAGGGGGAGAGCTTTTCCCTCGGGCTATGTGATGTTTTGACTGAACTGGAGGGAGGTCGCTCATTGGTACACCGGTCTCGGAGATGTATCGAGGCTTGATGCTACCTCGGGCCGGTTGGGATTTTCATGAGCCCGCTTGTTCGAGATCGTTAGGAGAGCATTTGGCTATCATGGGGCCTGTGCCGAGATTCTGCTTGATTAGAGGGGATGTGGCTCGGGGTTTTCTGATCCAGAGTTCGAGACTGCCTGATGGGAGCGTCGAGGAACTGAGCCTATGGCTATCTGACGCAGAGCTGACCTGACAACTTCCCTGGAAGGATGGCACCTTTCCGATTGTCCGCTCTCGGGATTGTGAGGGCATCACACTCTTGGGACTGACCGGTAGCACATATTACTTCCCATCTCGGGTGCTCTGCCAATTCGGGTACACTCAGCATGTGCCATGCACCGCGAGGCCACCCCTGTGCTCTCTGGTATTCTCTCGCGGTTCTCTTAGTGATCTTGATCGCATAGCTGCCCTCTGGGAAACCCGTCAATCGGCGCATATGTGTAGCTTGGTTCAGGGGGGCATTGTCTCTCCGGGTTATGAGGGTTGGCTAGTATCTGAGGAATTACCTACTCCTAGCCCAGCTTCGATAGATGTGGTAGAGACAGGGCCCTGGCCATGTAAGGAAGCGATGCTTCGGACCCAGATCGAGTCCCTTTTTGTAGAGAGGCTGGCTTTGATCGAGACTTTGGAGAAAGAAAGGTCAGAGCTGATATTACGGAGGTGAGAGCCGCTACAGCCGAGAGCGAGGTTCTTCGGTTGACGGGTCTTTTGACTGAGTCCCATAGCGTAGCTGAAGCTTCACGGAGAAGGCAAAAGAGTCTTCATGGTAGGTGGATGTCTGATCGAAATGCCCGCGAGGACTCTCTGCTTGCAGAGATTAGCGCCTTGAAGCATGCTCCCGGCCCTTGACCTGCTCCTGCACATATCATAGATCATATATACGGGGGGAAAGCCCCCTATCAGAGATCTCTTTTTGGGTTATCTTTTTATGTTCTTTTCTTCTTCTCTTTTTTTTTTTTTTTATATATACACAGCTATATACATTTTGGGTTTTGCTTCTTGTTGTAAAGAAATCAGCAGAAATAAAAAGTGTGTCATGTCGTTATCTTTTTGAGACGTGACACTCGGCAGGCAACACTTGTAAAGGAAGGGAATGAAATCTATACATGCGCTCTTGTTTTGCTTTTTGTAATCCTGCAATGTGAGACTTTTTATGGGATTTTTCTCTCTTTTTTCTTCACCTGGTGGGGTTTTTCTCTTTTTTTTGGAATTTTCTCCTCCACATGTGAGGCTTTTTATGGGAAAGGAAAATCTATTATCTTTTTTGGGATTTTCTTCCTCATAGGGTGAGGTTTTTTATGGGAAAGGGAAATCTATTATCTTTTTGGAATTTTCTTCCTCACAGGGTGAGGCTTTTTATGGGAAAGAAAAATCTATTATCTTTTTTGGAGTTTTCTTCCTCACAGGGTGAGGTTTTTTATGGGAAAGGAAAATCTATTATCTTTTTTGGAATTTTCTTCCTCACAGGGTGAGGTTTTTTATGGGAAAGGAAAATCTATTATCTTTTTTGGAGTTTTCTTCCTCACAGGGTGAGGTTTTTTATGGGAAAGGAAAATCTATTATCTTTTTTGGAATTTTCTTCCTCACCATTATCTTTTTTGGAATTTTCTTCCTCACAGGGTGAGGTTTTTTATGGAAAAGGAAAATCTATTATCTTTTTTTTGGAATTTTCTTCCTCACAGGGTGAGATTTTTTATGGGGCCAAATCAGTGGGTCCTATTTTGAGCATGGTCGAACCCTGTGGGTGAGGCACAGGTTTTTTCCTTTAAACATGGGAAGGTTAGCTGCCCTGGGATTGGTTCAGCCCTCTGTCTTTCCTTTTGGTCATGCGTCAGACGCTGTGGTAGAGACGACATACTTGATTGGGATCCGATCCAATTTCCAACAGGAGCGGCCCATCAAAGGGGAGAAGAGGCATAAGGGATCCAAACTGAAATAGGCTGGCTAGGACAGATCTTCTCCTAATCTCTCTTTTCTTGACATTTTTTACTCATAGCGCCCAAGACGGGTTTTCGTCATGCCTGTCATCCCTGTTTTTACCCATAGCGCCCTTTCGGGTTTTCACCACGTCTATGGGTTCGCTCTCTTACCCCAGGTGCCCTTTCAGGTTTTCACCTGGTCCGCGTGAGTTCGCTATTTTTACCCGTGGCGCCCTTTCGGGTTTTCACCACGTCCGTCTTGCTTTGAACTCAAATTAATTTTTTTTCTTCTTTTCTTCTTTTTTTTTTTCTTTTCTTATTTTTCTTTTCTTTTTCTTTTCTTCAAGAGCCAGAAATCCACAACATGGGCGTCGATTCCGTCATAGCCGATTGAATGAAGTTCTGTGTGGTTTGTTAACTCGGCTTGTTCTGGTGCAGAAGATGTTATAACCGCTTGTGGAACTTAAAGAAGGCTTTCTTCCGGGTTGTAATGTGGTTGGGGTTCAAACAGGTTGGGTTTTTCTGGGGATTTGGATCTAAGTTCGGGGTGATTTCTAGGTTCGGGGACTCCTTTTTCTTTTCGGGGGCCTTTTATGCCCCAGTCATCATTCATTTTTTTTTTTTTGGGTTTTTGTTTTTTTTTTTTTGTTTTTTTTTTTGGGGTACCCCTCCTTTTCCTTGTTGTTTTTTTTTTGGGGCCCTTCTTCTTTTGGTTTGGATTTTCCTCCTTCTCTTCTTCTTCTTTTTGGAATTTTGGGTGGGGTATATGAAGGAAATGGTTGTTGTCAAATGTGTAGCAAAAGGTGAAGGTTTTGGAATATTTTTTGTTGGCCACTTGACTTTGAAATGATGGCCTTTTTATGGAGCCCTTAAGCGGTCACACATCTACTTTTATCAAAACTTACCTTGCCCAAGACCTATGAGTAGAACTTACGGAGGTATCCAGGCGTTCATGGGCTCAGAAAGTGGTCTCCGTCCATGGTGGCGAGGCGAACAACGACCCTCAGAACCTCCTGGATGACGAGGGTCCTTCCCAATTTGGCCTAAACTTCCCTCTCGGATCGGCGTGAGAGACGAAAAATTTTCTTCAAGATGTGTCTCCTATTTTTAGGTCTCGATCGGACGCTGCTTATTGTAAGCACGTGCAATTCTCCTCTGATAGACTTGGGTGTGGCACAAGGCAAGGAGCCTTTTCTCGTCAATTAAATCCAACTACTCAAAACGGGCTCTTTCCCTCTCAGCCTCAGGTAGATGGGATTCTAAAAGGATACGAAGCGACGGTACCTCGACTTCAACGGGTAGCATGGCCTCGGTCCCATACACAAGGGAGAATGGTGTTTCCCCTGTTGCGGTGCGGATAGACGTTCTATAGGCCCAAAGTGCGAAGGGTAACTGCTCACTCCAATCTCTGTAAGTAACTACCATCTTTTCTAGGATGCGGATCAGAGTTTTGTTGGCTGCCTCTACTGCTCCATTCGTCTGAGGCCTGTATGGCGAAGAACGATGATGCTTGATCTTGAACTGCTCACACAAGGCCCGGATGCGCCTATTAGCGAAGTTAGTGCCATTATCAGTGATGATATCTTTGGGTACGTCGAATCTGCAAATGATGTTATTCTTGATGAACTTCTCAACATGGCTAGCTTTAATGCTCGTATAGGAGGTCGCCTCTACCCATTTTGTAAAGTATTCCACAACGACGAGGATGAATTGATGTCCATTGGAAGCCTTAGGATTGATCTTACCGACAACGTCAAGACCCCAGGTGGCGAACGGCCAAGGGGTGGCCATGCTGTGCAAGTCAATGGCCGGAGCGTGTATTAGGTTGGAGTGCTCTTGGCATTTGTAGCACTTCTGTACGTGTTGGCAGCAATCAGTCTCCAAAGTAGTCCAAAAGTATCCTTGCCTTACAATTTTCTTAGCAAGCATGTGACCGCTGACGTGGGCTCCGCAGACCCCTTCATGATCTCAACCGCTTCTTTCTGGGTTAGGCATCGGAGCAGGATATTATCGTGAGACTGTCTATACAGGAGATCGCCGCAGATGACGTAGTTTGTTGCCAGTCGCTGGATGGTGCGTTTGTCTACCCTTGATGTTCCTTCCTGGACAGTTCGGGTCTCGAGGAAATTCTTGATGTCTGAGAACCAGGGTGGTTCATCATCTATCTCTGTAGGTCCTTTGATCAGGTGACAGAAAGCCGGTTCGTACCTCTGCTCATGGCACATAAGAGAAGGTGACCTCCTCAAAGCAAGTTATCAGATCCTCCAGATGTTCATGGTATGGGATCAGTTTTTCATCCTTGGTCTTCCAATCCCCGTTGGTTTGGCATATAATTAACTGTGATTCTCCAAAGACCCTAAGGTGAGTTATATTTAGATCAAGGGCCGCCTGTAAACCAGCTGTACAGGCCTCATACTCGGCCATATTGTTGGTGCATGGGAAGTTCAATTTGATGGAGATGGGTATATCTTTTGGCGAGATAAGAATGGCGCCAACTCCTTGGCCCTCAACATGCGATGCCCCATCGAAGTGCATTACCCAGGTGGCTCTTCGCTTCTCCTCAGATCCTCGTCGGTCATGAACAAAATGTCTTCGTCGGGGAATTCGGTCCTTAGAGGCTCATAGTTCGGCAGAGGGTTCTCAGCAAGATGATCGGTGAGTGCTTACCCCTTAATCGACTTCTGGGTGACATAAGTAATGTCAAACTCGGATAGGAGTAGTTACCAACGTGCGGTTCGACCAGTGAGAGCAGGTTTCTCGAATAGGTACTTCAACGGATCCATCCGTGCTAGAAGTAGAACGGCCTGGGATAACAGGTAGTGTCGAAGTCTCTGAGTAGCCCAAACGAGCGCTAGGCATGCTTTCTCCAGATGAGAATAGCGCGTCTCGTAATCAGTGAAATTCTTGCTTAGGTAATAGATGGCCTGCTCTCTCCTTCCCGTCTCATCATGCTGTCCTAACACATAGCCCATGGAAAACTCAGTCGTGGACAAGTACATTATCAGGTACCGGCGGTACCAATATCGGAGGTTTCAGGAGATAACCTTTAATCTTATCGAATGCAGCCTGGCAGTCATCATTCCATTCAATCGGCGAGTCCTTTCTCAGCAGCTTGAAGATTGGTGCGCATATCGGAGTTAATTGTGCGATGAATCGGCTGATGTACTGGATCCTGCCTAAGAACCTCTGACTTCCTTCTCTGTAGATGGTGGTGGCATCTCAGTGATGGCCTTGATCTTGGTCAGATCGACCTCGATCCCTCTCCTACTGATAATAAAGCCCAGCAGCTTTTCGGACATAGCGCCAAATGCGCATTTCTGGGGATTCAACTGCAATCTGTATTTTCTCAGTCTCTCGAATAGCTTCTGCAGGTTTATCAAGTGGTCCTCCCTTTCTGGCGATTTGGCAATCATGTCGTCGACGTACACTTGGATCTCTCGGTGCATCATGTCGTGGAACAGGGCGGTCATTGCTCTTTGATAGGTCGCCCCAGCATTCTTCAGCCCGAATGGCATTACTTTGTAGCGTAAGGTTCCTGTGGGGTAATGAATGCTGTCTTCTCGCGATCAACCTCTGCCATCTTTATCTGATTGTATCCTGAGAATCCATCCATAAATGAGAGCATCCCGTGCTTTGCAGTGTTATCGACCAAGATGTCGATGTGTGGCAGTGGGAAATCATCCTTAGGGCTCACTTTGTTGAGATTTCGGAAGTCGATACACATTCGGACCTTTCCATCCTTCTTTGGTACGGGGACAATATTGGCTAGCCACTATGGGTACTTGGATACCATGAGGAAACCTGCGTCATACTGCTTAATGACCTCATCCTTCACCTTCAACATCCATTCGGATCGGAGTCGTCTCAGCTTCTGTTTCACCAAACTTAACATCGGGGTAGAGTGGCAACTCATGCTCAACCAGATCGGTATCCAAACCAGGCATGTCTTCATACGACCATGCGAAGACGTCTTGGTATGACCGAAGGAAGTCTATCATACCTTTCCTCTCCTCAGGGGACAGCGACGTTCCAATTTTGGTGATTCTGGGGGCCTCTGTGGTGCCCAAATTGACGTCCTCTGTCTCTTCGACGATCGGGGTAGGGCCATGCTCAAAATCAGCAAATTGTTTGAGGAGCTCATTGGGGAGCTCGTCGGTTAAGCCTTCCTCGTCCAGACTCGTGACTCCTACCTCTTCTTGTATTTCTACAGGGAAGGGGTTGGCTTCACGTGGGACGGGTATCACGACATTGATTTTAACTTTATTAGGAATTTTAAAGGACAATATTTTTGGAATTGGTATTTTTTCTATTTTTATGATCTTTTGTATTTTTTCGGAGGTCAGCCCCTGGTGAGGTGGATCTCTATATATACAAGGTAGAGTGGTCCAGAGGCTAACCTCACTTTTTACAGGTTGTTTTTTTTTGGGGAGTTGGTGCCATTTTCATGGCATTTGGCGGCTCTCAAGAGTTGGGGCAAGGATGCCCAGTTACTCACCTGCGAGGCTTGGCCTTTACCTCTTTGATCAGGAGCAGCATCGGTAGGCTCTTGCATTTCCTCCCCCAACATATTTATGGAGGGATCCTCCAGGACCTTATCCTCTACGGTTAGGAGGGGTCCAGAGTGGTTGGTGCTGAAGTGAGGGGTGGATCGGGGCACTTCTTCCTCAAACAAGGAAAGGGCGGCTAAGTCCATTTCGAAGTCTGGGGGGATGATGTAGGGATTGGTGGGGTGGATTGCAACAGGCTTATATGGGGCTACCCTCGTCTCCCCATTCAGATCAATTTTTACCACCCCGGCGCTCACAAAGGTTTCACGGATGTGGGGGCGAGCGCGAGGTTCCTCTTCCAAGATGATTCCTCTGGCCTTGGCGGCTGTTGCGGCTCTCATCTTCTCCTTGGCTTCTCTGACTTCCTCTTCTCTGGGCCTGTAGTCTAAGCCAAATTTAGTTTGTTGCCCCTTGGCCTTGATGGGGTCTCTTCATCCTTGAAGGCGTGGGCCCAGTCCTTTCCCCTTTTGATGGCCCCATCTGTGGAGCATGAACACAGCTGCATCCATTCCTCCTCTAGTTTTATCTGGGGTCTTTTCAGTTGGTTTGAGGGTAACATTCGAGAAGTCGTACTCAAATCGATGGAGATCGGCGTCCTCAGCTGCTTGCGGTATGTTTAGCACTTTCAGATTCTCAATGTGCAGAGCGCTCTTCCCCATGTCTTCTCTGCTCTCACCTAAGATGGTGACAATTTTTCCTTCTGAGATGAATCGGAGCTTTTGGTGTAGAGTAGATGGTATCGCTCCGAGCTTATGTATCCATGGACGGCCCAATAGCAGATTGAAGGTAGATTTGATGTCCATCACTTGAAAGGGGGTGGTGAAGGTTTGCGGTCTGAGGATCAGGTCAAGGTCTACTTCTCTTATGATTTCCCTTCTAGTGTTGTCGAATCCCCGTGCGCTTGATATGGATGGCCGAAAGGTGTCGGGGTTCGCCCCAATTTTGATTGCCGTCCTTAGAGGGCATACATTCAGTGTCGACCCGTTGTCGATCAGGACCAACGGTACCACCAAGTTCCCTACCTCCACTGTTATATTCAGGGGTTTAGAATGATCATTCCCCTCAATTGGTAGGTCCGCATCGGTAAAAGAGATGGCGTTTGGGGCCAACACTTGCCCTATTATTTCCCCTACTTCATCTGGAGTTACATGAGTGGAGACATGCGCGTCCTTGAGTGCTCCCATTAAGGCTTGAAAGTGGAGCGGAGACGTGATCAATAAATCCCACACGGTAATATGTGCGGGTGTTCTCTTGAGCTGTGTCTCCAGTATATGTTCCCTGGCCATTTTTTCAAAGGGATTTCCTGTGGCCTATTCTTTCTTCTTTTCTTCTCCTCTGCCTGCCCCTGATGTTTCTAGCTGGGTAGAAATCCGGCCCGATCGAGTAACAAATTCAACAGCCTCTTCTTGGTTGCACCCGGCATTCATGTCCATCTGTTCATAGCTCAACGGTACTTGATGCGGGTCATAAGCAGGTTTTGGGATGAGAAATGGGGTGCATGAGGATTCCGGGGAGGATTGGGCCGGATATACTGGTTTCTGGTCCCAACCAGTTAACTCCAATGGGGGTGGAATGGTAGTGGGGGAATTGATGTAATTGGAGTTATGGGCAAGGGGGGCTTGTACGGTGTTACCCGGCATGGTAGGACCGGGTGATTGGGTGATGAGGGGATTGGGTGAGGGTTGCTTGTCCGTGGTGGTGGAGTTGGATTAGGGCCAAAATAGCGAAGGGATGGCGGGAGTGTGGACTGGCCGGAGGGGGACGGAGACGCTTTGAGGCGTGGTGGGCACGGGATGATGGGGGTATGAAGGGTTTGTATATGGGGAGGTATGATGGGATGGTGACGGGTTTGTGGATGAAGTGGGGTAAATTGGGGGCGATGGAGTTGCTCATTGAGCGGGATGACCGGGACATGGCGGGGTAGTGGGTGGAATGGGTGGATATAAAGGGTTTGTGGTATGGTGGGATGATGATGGGTTGGTAGATGAAACGGGATAGATTGGGGGTGACGGAGTTGTGCATGGAGCAGGGTAATTCGGGGGTGATGGAGGGGTGTATGGGGCAAATTGGGTGGCGGGACTTGAGGCGGTATGGGGAAAGTTGAGGACGGCGGAGCATTATATTGGGTGGGGGGACTTGAGGGCGTGTATGGGGTAGGATAATATGGGGATGGTGGAATTGTGTAAGGAATAGGATAATTTATGTGTGACAGAGGGGTGTATGGGATGAATTGGGCGTGGGGTGGATATGCATATGATTGCGACGGGGCTGTGCCCGTTTGGATTTGATAGGCGGGAGCGGGGGTGGAAAAATACTGCCCTAAATCTAAGGGCTCCTCTTGGCAAGCTAGTGTGGGAAAATAATCGGCAAGATACAGTGGCTCGATCACCCCAACAAATAGTTCATCTTCGTTTGGCCTGGGGAGCGAAAATTCCTCCAATTGCTAATATAATCTGAAGGTCAAACTCTTCTTCTTCCTCTATCCAATGTATGTTAGGCCTGGGGCCTCCTGGGTTCGGTTGTAGAGGGGCTTGATGGATATTCTGGTTCTGCCCTTGGGGAAGTGGCGGGGGTATGATCTTTCCCGCCTCTATCAGATCTTGGACCGCGTGCTTTAACGGGAAGCACCGGTCCGTAGGGTGACCCGGTCCCTGGTGGAAATTGCAATGCAGATTCGGATCATAATTCCTTGGTATTGGGTGGGGTGGGGGGCGAGGTTGGAGTAAATTGACCAGGTCTTTCTATAGTAACACCGGCAGTAAGACACTCAAGGATTGCCTCAACGGGGTGAATACTCGTTCGAAGCGTGCTTTCATCTGTTCCGGGATAAACGGGGCTCTTGGTCTGTTGCTTGGCCTTGGTACTTGCTCAAAACGGGTCAGGGGTGGTTGTGTAACCTGGAGTTATATTGGGGGGGCGTTGGTATTGGCCTGGGGGTAAACAATGTTAGACCGTCCCGGTCTTCTTTCAATTCTTAGCGACTTTTGAACCCAGTGGCCCTGTACGATTCCTTCCTAGCCTGCCCTCTCTAATGGCGTCTTCGCAACGATTGGCATTTCGAACCAGATCAGCAAAACTTGACTGTTGCTGATATACTAAGAAATCTGCAATGACTAGGAGGGCTCCCTTGGTTATCAATTCAATCTGCTCATCATCGGGAATTCGATGAGTTACCTGAGCGGCTAAGGCCCTCCACCTCCCTAAGTAAGCACTGAACATTTCATCATGTCTTTGCTTTAACCGGGCCAAGTCCGACTTCCTTGGTTTTATGTCCATGTTATAGACATATTGTTCTTGAAATAAGTGTGTCATATCTTTCCAATTTTTTGTCATTGATGGTTCCAGGGATGTGAGCCATCTCAGTGCTGGGCCCGTTAAACTCTTCTGGAACACTTTGATGAGGAGTCGTTCATCTCTGCCATACTGGCACATATCCCCGTAGTAAGATTTCAAGTGGGCGATGGGGTTGCCAGTGCTATTATACTTATCAAAGGATGGCATCTTGAATTTCGGTGGCAGGGGGACGTCAGAGAATAGACATAAGTCTGAAAAGTTCGTTGAGTGTAGTTCCATTCCTCCCATCTTCATGTCAGATTCTGCTCTATCTATTCTTTCTTTACCGCTCGGTTCCTTCGAGGCTGTGGCGGGGACCGCTTCCCCTTGATTTGGTTCGACCCTAGGTGTGATGATGGTGGCCCCTGGAGGGTTAAAACTGACAGTTCCTCACTGTTGTGAATCTCATCCTCCTCGTACTGCTGGTCATGGTATTGGTGAGGGGCGAGCTCTGCTATTTGGACTTGGGAGGTGATGGGTTAGATGACTTGGTGGGGCCACACGGTTTGTAGGGGATGAGAAGGGATAAATGGGTGAGCATTTTATGGGTAAGTGATGTGCTGAGTTGGTGGCACATTCTGGGGGTGATGGGGGTGTGATTGAGATGGTGGGATGTTGTGATTTTTAGGAATGGGATGGATTGGATTTCCCGTTGGAGGTGGGATGGAGGCGTAAGGGGTATAGGTGAATGAAGGGTATTGGTGGGGGGGTATGGGGTTAGTGAATGGGCCTTGATGAGTGTGGGCGGATGGGCCTTGGGTTTGAGGGATTTGGGTTTGATGGTTTTGGAAGGCTTGGACTGACGGGCTTTGGGCCTGGGGGTGGGGCTTAATATGACTCTGAGCCAATGGGCCTTGTTGAGTTTGGGCTACTGGGCCATGAGGGGGTTGGGTTTGGGTCCATGGGCCTTGGCTTTGAGTTTGGTAGGCTTGGGTCCATGGGCCCTGGGGGGCTCGGACTTGGGTCTGGGTCAAGTGGGCTTGGGCCCATGGGTTTTGAGGGTCTTGGGTCTGGGCCTGGGTTTGGTGGGCTTGGGGTTGGGCCCATGGGTTTTGAGGGTCTTGGGTTTGGGCCTAGGTTTGGTGGGCTTGGGCTTGAGCCCATGGGTTTGGAGGTGTTTGGGCTGGGGCCTGGGCTTGATAAGCTTGGGCTTGGGCCCATGGGTTTTGAGGGTTTTGGGCCTGGGCCCATGTCTCTAGAGGGGTTTGGGCTGGGGCCCATGGATTTGTGTGGGTTTGGGTCTGGAGTTGAGGCGGGGGATTTTGGGAGGTATGGACGATGGGTGGTTGGGCGTGGTTAGGGGGGAATGGGGTATGGAGGTTTTGGAAATTTGGATGCGGGGTTTGAGAGGTAGGGTTGCGAGATGCGGCCCACAAGGCATACATCATTCTCATGTCCTCCATCGAGGGCATGGACCTGTGTGGGATTGGGGGTGATGGATTACTTGAGGAGGGAGGTGGTTGGGAGAAATTGGGCATGACCTGGGTAAATGGGGTGGATGAGATGTAGGATGTTGGGGGCGTGGGTGATGAGAGGGATGGAGTGTGGGAAGTAGGCGGGGGATGGGACTCCCTGGGGGGTCTTTGGAAGTAGGGGGATGCGGTAATGGTGTTTGGATGGGAGATGGGGATGTAAGGATCGGTTGGGAAATGGGGGGTTTCAGTAGGGGATGACAAAGGGGTAAGTTGGGGGAATGTAAGGGAAGGGGATGAGGTGGAGGTGAACACGGGCGCCCCAAATGGGCTCGTGATATCGAACCTGGCTTGGGTGACGGTGTCGGAGACTGGGTCTTCTCCTATACGGGAATGGGAAGGGGATGACGGTGGGGATGTATCGGCTCTTGACATGATCCGCCGACGAGTGTTGTATTGATGCCGTGGATAGGGGCCAAATACCTTCCTGGTTCTTCTCCTACGGGCCGGGTTTGAGGTCGCCGTAGTGCCGGTCACACCAAGGTATATTTTTTATTGTTTTTCCTTATGTGTTCTTTTTCTGGGTTTTGAAAATGATATTTTTTGGTTTTGAAAAGTGAATTTTGTAATTTTTGATTTTTGATTTTGATTGATTTTTCCCTTTTTTGAAGGTGGATTTTTTTGAAGATGAGGATTTTCTTTCTCTTTTCTTTTTTATTTTTTTAATCAACTCCCCTCTACTTAGATGACTGATGACCTGGTGCCCAGGGTCAACTCCCGTTTCGGGCGATATATGTACCTTTAGTAGGTCCCACGGCGGGATCTGACACAGTTCGGAAGAAGCGAAAGGGAACCCTTTCGTTCTATTGAAGGCGAGGGAATCCACGCAAATGACCCGATCCCCCGGAGCAAATCAATAAGAAGTTGCCTTCTTTTGATTGGGCGGGGGCATATTGGGTGTTAGAGAATGTGGGAGGCTACCGTGGACACTAATACCACTAATCGGGGAATTGGGGTGGTGGATTGGGCCTCAGGTTGGGTTGCTGCAGCCCAGCATATACTAGGCGTATATATTATGCACGCCCGACCAAAAAAGCACAGATTTGGCTGGGCGTATATATTATATACGCCTAGCTTAAATCTGGGAATTTTGGTCATATATTATATATACTGTAAATCAGCTATTTTTCGGGCGATATATTATATACGCCGGGCAAAAGGTTCTGTTTGACAGTGGACAGCAAGCCCGAATGTGGGTCTTTGAACTGGTTTCTTGGGAGAAATGCTCCCGGGGACTGTTGTGTTTGTTATCGGGTCCCTCCTTTCCGTTTCCTAGGGATACACGGCCAAATTTTGGGTTTTCTACGCTCTTACCAATGCGAGTTTTACGGCTTGATCAGAATTGGCAACGCAACCGATATACCTCTGGCGCAAGCGCCTTCTCAGGTACTGGAAGGGGTGGTTCTTTTCAGGATCATCACCACTAGGGTCGCACCTCATCGAACCGTAAATTGTATCTGTGCCTAAACCCCCCGAAAACTACCCAAAAATGCAAAAATAAATTCAATTATGTCCCCATACTGTTGGTTCACTTTTAATTACAAATTTTTATAGGGGAGTTAAATTAAGTCCAAAATCGGGTCGGGGATGACAAACCCGTGCCGCCTCAACGGGCCGGCGTTCAAAGGTGAAATATGATGTCCGAAATAAAGTACGCAAGTAGGCCTGCCAAACGGCTAAGGCTTGTAAATGACCGAAATTTAAATGACGTGAAAATAAATGCGAGCGGGCCCGCCAAACGGCTAAGGCGACTTAAATGACTAGAATCGTAAAAACTGAAATTTAAGGCGCAAGTAGGCCCGCCAAATGGCTAAGGCACTTAAAGGACTGAATCGTAGGGGTGAGTACGTTAGTAAAAATAATAAAAAATAGCAAAAAACAGCAGCAAATTTGAACAAAAAACAGCCATGGTTAGTAAAATAACAAAATAAAAGGAAAGGCCAATAAGAGGGGAAGCGCTAGGGTGAAATCCCCAGCAGAGTCGCCATCTGTGTGACCGTGGATCCTCTCGAACCCGTCGCGGCGATGCGCTTGCCTCTGAAAAAATGTCGAGTCGCCACCCGGAGCTTTTGGTGACCCGGGAAACCTTCAAATCGATATTTTGAGCACCGAAGTGCTAAATATGACTCTGATTTACCGGTCTTTGCCAAAGGCTCTAGGGTAGGGGCTTCGGTTATCGATCGGGAAGGGTTTAGGCACCCGATCAACCCGCACGTAGCGGTCTCTTTCAATGGCCAAAAATAAAAATAAAAAGGGCAGAGTTTCCCCTTGCCCGAAGGCAATACGGTCCTATCAAGCTTTGAGCCAAACCGAAATTTCGGCGGCGTAACGGCTTGAATCCTTGGACGGAGGAGACACCAAGAAGGTAGAGGAAGAGAGGGGTGAGCCGGAGCTCACGGGCCCTTGTTGCACCGTGGAAGATCTTCGCTTTGGCGTGCTTCCGATGGCTTAAATGGTGTGAAAATGGGTTCTAATGCTAAGATCCACTAAAGTAAGGGGTGCAGAGTGAGGCTAGAGGCTAGACTTTAGCAAACGGGAGTGATCTAATGGTGGAAATGGGTCGAAAGGGATGAACTAAGCATGCTGGAATTCTGGAAAAATGTGTGCATTTTCTCTCACTAGGGTTCCCTCTTGGGCTCCAAATCCTTAACCTCCAATTTCTTCCAACCCTTAAGGAAGAGGTAGGCCTCTCTATTTATAGATAAAGGATGGGTTAGGGGCTTACTTAAGAGCTAATTGGTTTAGCAATTAGGTAATCCCCCATCTAAGGTTTTTTGGGTTTTCAAGGTCCTAGGGCTTTGGGAAACTGGTTTCAATGGCGGATGATGGGGTGAGACCATGGGTGACTTAAGGGTTGCCAATAAGCTCAAAGGGGGTGCAACCAATCTCAAGACACCCACCTCAACCCAGGGGATGGTCAAAGGGTCAAACTAGATGGAGGAAATTTGAGCTACTGATGACAGTTACTGTAGCTAAGCTGGGCGTATATATTATATACGCCCAGTTTAGGAACAGTAAATTTCACCAAAATCAGGGAAGTTTTGAGAAGATGGAACCCGTGGTGGGTCCCACCTATACTGGGCGTATATATTATATACGCCCGGCCAAATTTTCCCCAAAATAGGCAGGCATATATAATATATACACCTGAGTAATCTGGGGTAAAAATGGCTGGGCGTATGTAATATCTACGCCTAAGTAAAATTCATGATTTTATGTGAAAATTAAAACGGTCATAACTTTTGAACCGTAGCTCCAAATTGGGTGATCTTTGGCTTGTTGGAAAGCTGGAGAAGTCCTCTTTCCAATGGTATATGGCTCATCCATGGTACTAGTCTGTGTGAAATTCTATAGCTCTCCTCCCATCAACCGCCAGAAGGGTTTAAGTTAGGTATGGGAAGGGATTCTAGGGTGTAGGGGTGACTTCTAAGGATTGGGGGAATGGCTCTAAAAGTCTTAGGGTGATTCCTACTGGTCTAGGTAGGTTCCTAAGGGTTCACGGGGGTGCCATCGGAAGCACAGGGGTACATCTCTCCCGATGTACAGATTGATCGGGCCTTGGGCCGAATTTGGGTGTCTACACTAGTTATACTGAAATTCTAAGCAAAGCAAGTAAAGTAGTTGTATTGGAATTCTAATCAAATCAAGTATAGTAGTCTTACTAGAATTCTAATTGAAATAGAAGACTGATTTTATTAAAAACTCTAATTTAAAGGAAATGAATTAATTTTTTAAAAATCTAATTAAAATAAATGAACTGATTTTATTAAAAATCTAATTGAAATAAATAAACTAATTTTATTAAAATTCTAATTAAAGCAATGAAGTAACTATACTAAAAATCTAATTAAAACAATGAATTAATCATATTAAATTTTAATTAAAGCAAGATATTAACCACTTAAATTCTGATATGAAGAAATTAATTAATTAATTATGCTGAAACAAAATAAATCTACTAATTAATTATACTAAAAAGATAAAAAAAGAAATTAATTAATTCTAAAATTATTTAAAAAAGGGGTTTGGGCCCGCTATGCTAAGGAGGATTGGCCTCGTTTTCGAGTACCCTCCGTAAGCTCCCTTAGGCAAACCGGATGGCTAAGATTAAAGATAAATTGGACTTTAGACCATAAAATAGTATTTTGAATTTTTCGAAATTGATTTCAGAATAATAATTATGAATTAAATCATGAACTAGAATTGTAGAAACTAATATTAATATTTAAGATTTTTGGAGATATTAAAATAAGGAATTTAAATTTAAATTTAAATTTCTAGGACTGAATTCGGGTCCGAAATCAGAAAATCAGACTGTATGATTAAGGACTAGTTCTGGAATCCAAGGATTAGAACCATAAATTAATGATAGGACTAGAAATTAAGATTTTAGAACAAAATTAAAGCCTAGAGTCGATAAATTAGACCGTCGGATTAAGGAATGGTTCTGAATTCAGAGAATTAGAACCAGATATAAAATATTTGCGGTCTAAAAAAAAGGTGCTACGGTCTCGGACTGAAAATTAAAATCTATGATTAAAACTAAAAGAAAAATCCTAGGCCTAAAACTAAGATTTTTACCTAGGATCGGGGTTGTGGAGAGAAATCTCGAAGATTCTGCGCTTGAATTTCAAAATCATGACTAGGTTGCTCTATTGGTTTGTCCTCGGAGTTCTCTAGTTTCGGAATCCCTAAAAAATCCGTTCTCTGTCAAAAATTGTCAGCCTTCGTTGCGTTGTGTGTCGGCCGAATCAAAAAATATCTTTTATAGGTTTTTCTTCAATTACGTGCCCTTTTCCAAGCGTTTAACTGGATTATGCGCAAGTTTCTCGACCCTTAATCTCTTTGAGTCGGTCACCAGCTCAGTGAGTGACCGGCTGACTTACTCAGCGAATTTCCTAGTCCTAATATCATTAGGGCTAATTTTGCACTTCTTAGGACATGCGCAATCCGATAAAGCGTTTCTTCAGAAACGCTCAATCAAGGAAACTTAGGGATCAAGGACTGTCAGGCTAGGTCGGGCGTAGGCGAATTGCGTGCCGGTCATTGGGCATGCAATCTGATTGTGCGTCTGATTTCAGGCGCGTGATCAAGTCTCGAGATGGTCTGGGAAAAGAAGTTTAGTATGAAAGGGGGACTAATTGCACGTTTGTGGTCTAGCGTGCAATTGAATTATGCGCAGGGTTTCAGGCGCTTAATTTGGGATTGTCCGAGTTTGGTCTCTAGTCTGAGATGCAAGACTATTGTTTCAATCTGCATTCCGACTATATACTATTGTTTCAGTATATAGTCTCCCTACGTTGGGATCTGAGCCACAGAGCTATTATTTCAGCCTGTGTTCAACCATGCACTATTATTTCAGTGCATGGTCCCACACCAGGGTTATGAGGTCGAAGGTTGACCAAACAAAATTATATATTCCAAAAGGGTAAAATGGGGGTGTCTATAGATGCCCCTCTTCGACGCGCTCTTGCGAAGTAAGAACGCGTCGAAGAAGTAGACACCCCTCATTCGAGGTATCTTCTCGTTTCTCTTAGGAAATCACAAATATGAATTAGTGATGCTGACATGACATGCTTGACTTTCTTATCTATTTGTGCAAGCTAAAATAGAGCATTTGAAGGGCAAATGGTAGCTGTCAAAGGACACATTCTGGGTCTATGGGTGCATGGCGCATCCCGTCATATGGTGCAGACAAACAAAGGGATTTTATGCAATCGAGGTACCGGGGCGTCAATCAAATATCCAAAACAAGGTCCAGAGACCGATAATAATAAAATGAAGTATCAGGTAATATCGAAGACTTTTGCAAATCATGTCAGACCGGGAGCGTCATTTTTTATACCAATGCGCGTTAGACGTTCCTTTTCCTAGGCTTTTGTAAGTTCTTAGATTGAATATACTCAATGTTTGGCTTCCCAAGGGAATGGCTGGTTTGGGCTGGTAATTGAGGTGGGTCTTATGAGGTGTGCTCAATTGAATTCTGCGTTGTGGCGCGTGCGCTTGATTCATTTGAAGTCGGCCTCTAAGTTGGGAATTCTAATCCTAATGTGTCTGAACAAACAATTCTGTGCAGTGGAGTGTACGCTTGATCCAATCCTATGTAGTGGGATATGCACTTGATTGCGAGTTCAGGGGTTGGCTAGTAAATTGGGTATTCTAGTCCTAATGTGTCTGAACAAATGATTTTGTGCAGTGGAGTGTGCGCTTGATCCAATTCTGCATAGTGAGATATGCACTTGATTGCAAGTTCAGGTGATCTTAGGAGTTAAAGGTCAAGTTTAAGTATAATTTATTGTGCGCGGGTGGTGGGGCACTTAATCAATTTTGTGGTATTTACAGAAAGGTGAGTTGGGTTTATTCATCTTGTTGCTTTGTTCTTCTTTTCTTCTCCTTTTTTTTGCCTGTTTTTTATTTTTATTTTTTGCTTTTATTTTATTTTTTAAATAAAGGGTTTTAAAATTTTAAAATTTTAGGGATTTTAACTTAAGATCAATTCGATGATAAAATGGTAGAAAACGTGGCTTCCGAGACATTGCTGAGCAGATCCACCGGTACGGGATTTGTGGACCCGACCATTATTATGGTTGTCAAGACGACACTTGACATGCCGGATACTCTATCTAACCTTCTCAAAAAATACTGATGATTGTCTCTTATGGGAGGATTACAGTGATTCGTGAGTTGAGAGAGACGAGTTTTGAAAATATTTGACTTAATCATAGCTAACTATATATGTTTGCAATATCAAGTAATTGAAAAATGGGTAGTACTTACCTAGGGGTGACACTTACTTGGGTTATGCGTAGCATGGGCAGGATTGGTGATGTTGTAGGGTCTTGGGAGACATGATGTTGCGATGGGACTTTGGGGTTTTCTTCTCTTCAGGTTTGTTGTGGCAGGGCCTGGCGGTTGTGATGTGATGTCTTGGGAGGCATGATGTCGCGATGAGACCTGGGGATCCTTCCTTTCTTTGGCTGCGTGTTGGGTCAGTCCTGGTGAGACGTGGGAATCAATTTGGAAGAGAGAGAGCCCTTTGCCTTAGCGATGGGAGGTGCTCAAGCTTTCCCTCTTTTCGTCATATGGCATGGCATGTGCTGTCTGAGCTCCTTTTTTTCAGGTAGTGATATTCACGATGAGATGCCAACTGAGCGTAATTAGTAGTGGCGTGCTCGCGTTCTCGGGAGATTTACTTTCGGCTTCTCGCGATGGATCATGAGGGTATGGTTAATTTATTATGATGGGAGTAGATATTGAGGTGATATCGCATGTGTACACATTATCGCGACAGGAATGGGGTGAGTAAGGGTACGCGATGGGAGGGGTGAGTAAGTCTTTTTTTTTTGAACAGCTTGTGAGGTTACGCGATGGGACAAAAGAATTTTGGTTGCGATGTGATAAAAGGTATGAGGGTATAAATTTCGTCAAAAGTCAGGTATGGCGCACCTATTTTAGGTCGCTCAATCCGATTGCGTGCCTGTTTTCAAGCGTGCGATCTCAGGCTTGAAGGGCTGTTTACGCGTGTGGGAGTGTGTGTGCGATTGTATTATGCATTATAATATAAGCGCATGATCAGAGCATCACCAAGTCAGTGTATGGGTGACCGTTCAGGTCGCGCGGCGGCAGTGTGTCGTTTGATCAATTTGTGCGATTCATGGAGTGCACAAGATCGGAGCGTTGCGCAGTTGGTGCAAGCGATGGCTTATTTGCACATTTGGGTGGTAACGCGTGTTTTGGATTGTGCGCAGCTTGCCTAGCGTGTGATTGAATTAAACACACGTGTCTAAGCACCTGATTAAGTCCATACTCTATATAAACGAGAGAGCTTTCATTTATTTTTCATTCTCTAGTTTAGTCTCGAGTTTTGGCCTTTTCCTGTATATCTTTCATGTTTTAATGATATTGGGCGATCTAACCGTCCAATTGGGATGTCGTTTCTTCCTATATTCGTTATTTTACATGATCTTTGTCCTGAGTTGATGCTCGTGGGTGACGTTATTCTGAGAATGGGCAGTATCAGGAATGAGAGTGCTTGTCTTCGCATAGATCCTTTTTAGGGAGCGGTGAAGGCAGCGCTGAGGAGGCGGCGGTAGAGGAGGTGAAGATAGCGGAAGAGGAGTAACAAGTGGAGGGATGTGTTTCCCAACCAATGCTTCCTGAAGTCTTCGATTGGACGCTCTATGCAAAATCTGCTCCTTGCTTCGTCTTCGTTATGAACCCAGTCTTCGTTTTGAACCCAGTCTTCGTTTTAGGTTGTAGGTTAAAGTCTTAGGTTTTCATTTCGGGTTGTAAATTGGGGAGGTATACCTCCGGTGATACTTGTAAAACTTTTGAGTTATGAATAAAGGGGCATTTTTATTTTGTTCTTGTTTTGTTTGTTAGTGAATTAGTTGGATTTATCTGATTTGTTCGTCTTAGTTTTGGTTTAGCTTTGGATTCATTCCGAATTTATTCAGGGCTTATCTCGAGGTTAATTCGTTTTATTGAGCTTAGTTTAGAGGATTTATTTAGTTCTATTTGGTTTGTTGGGGGCATTTTCTTGGTCCTAAACTAGTCAAGGTCTCATTTTAGATAATTTTTTTTTATTTAAAGTTTTGTTTGGTTTAAGGTTTGATTTAACTTGAATTTTAGTCTTTTGTTTGATTTAACATGAGACTTAAAAGGTGTGAGCTTTCAAAGGTTCTAGAATGGTATTGGATGTTTTAATTCTATTGATTTATCTAGACTTGGGGAGATTGATGTTTCTTAGGGGGTTAAGTGTTGTGTGATTATTGGTCCATCTAGGTTTGTCATGGATTGTGGTCTTTCAAAGGGGGTATTGTGTTTAGTTTAGATTTAATTAGATTGGAAGGGTTTAAAGGTGTGACACTTGTCATTTGGTAATTCTGGAGGTGTAGTTTATAAATGTGTGAGCTAAAAGTTTTGGGTTCTTGTTGTTTTGAATTTTATTTCAAGTTTGGGGTTAAGAGTTTTGGGGCATTTTCTTTTGTTTTGCCTTGTTCATTAATGTCTTTTCTTCTTTTCTTTTCGATATCCTGGGTGTTGGACCTGAAGAGTTGTGTTTATTGCGTAAATTCTTAAGAATGAACGGGATTGGGAATGTAGGGTAGCAGTCAAATTGCTGTCATGCTAAGGGAAGAGGGGAAGTTGGGATTTTTGTTTTCCTGAATAAATTCGAATTCGGGCATTGCCTGAACGTGCTGGTTTTAAGTTTCCAATTTCAAGTTGTATATTCAGAGCGTATGCCCTCGGTGTATTTTATAATTATGTATTTATTTATGAGGTGATTATGTTTTTTTATTTTTATTTCATTTGTGGCAATTTTTATTTTGTTTATTTTAGTTTATTTGGTAGCTTGCCTCTATTTGTTTTGAGTGTGATGCTTATTTATTTAAATTTGGTCTGATCTTATTTATTTATTTTGATCTGAGGTGTTTTGGGAGCAGTTTTTGGTTTAGTTTAGGTTCAAGTGAATGAATGATGGGGGGCATTTTTTTTAGTCTTAGTACTAGTTGGAATGTTTAGGTGAGGTTGGAGATATTTTTCTTGTTTAGTTTCACCCTAGTTGGGGCAATTTTTTTTTCAATTTAATTTTGGTTGGAGTGTGTAAACGGTGTTGGGGCATTCTTGTAATTTTGGTCTTAGTTTAGAACATTTTCTTTTAGTTACCGGGGTGCATATTTCTTTAAATCGGGAATGTTTTGGGATCGGGCTTAACAAGGGCGTGGTTTAGGCTAATAATTAGTATCGGAGATTACTTATTTTAGGCCTGTGAACGTGCTGTCCTGGGCATTTCTTTTATGTTTCTAAGGAATTACACATTTCACTCCGAGCGCATAAATTAATTGTGCGCCATAGAGTGGACGCGCATTTAAAGCATCAGAATGTATTTAAGCTCCAGTTTTCGGTCGTTTGACCGAATTAAACACAGGGTACTAGGCGCATGATTAGGGCGGAGGCTTGTTAGGATATTTTTAAGTGCTTACTACTGACTTTATTGAAGACAGTGATAAGAATGGGGTGAATGAAAATGAATGAAAGGTGGAGTGAGAACAACAGAGCAGCAAGCCTAAAATATGCACAGTCCTGCAAGATACAGGGCCTGTTGTAGCAAGTTTTGATAAGTAAGAGTTTGTCCCATAGGGAAAGTTGATCTAAAACTCTAAGGGAGCTATCCTTAGTAGGCTCTCCAGATCTTACTACAGATCTGACAATCGCAAATGGAAGGGGATTTAAGGTCACTGTAGTCTAAGTCCTAAGGAAACTTAACGTCTAAACTACAAAAAGGGTTAAGAAAGAGGATGGAGTGTGAGAAAATAAATATTAAAGGGTGAGAAGTATGCTATTAGGTACAGATCTGATGGGTCTCATAACTCAGACTCAGATCTGCTGCTATAGAAGTCCTGTCCAATGGCTACATTATCACCACAGAGGAGAAAGGATCCAACTCATCCCTGTGCCATGATCCAATCCCTTATGGTTATAACCTGTCCACTTAAATGGTCACAAACTATCCAATAGGGGAACCACAATCCAGAGATGGGTTAGAACAAGATTATCATTATAGGCACTACTTCATCCAGGCTACAATCTCAAGAATCCATAGGAACCTCAACCTCTAAAGTTCTGTGTGTGAGGCTAGGCCTACAAAGTGCACGAGCCTGGACACACAGGACCAGCAAGAGTTTGAGTACTAGCTTTTAAGGTTGGCTGTTCACTGCTTTAGAAAGACAGCAGTGATCCAGTATCAAGCCTCCAATCTCTACAGCGAAAACAGATCTGCAACCTGATGTACAAATATAGGGGAGTCTGTCTCTGCACAATCTCTTACAAGGCTATAAGCACAAGTGCAGAGAAGAAGAATCTGTCCTAGTTCTGTGGATTGGCCTCACCCTAGGGCTATAATCTGTCCACTTGAATGGTCACAGACTATCAACAGAGGCTAACTTCCTCACAAATGTCTAAGACAGAATAAGAACATTGCTGCCGCCACCATGTTCACAAGGCTACCAGCTCAAGCTCCCATGGGAATTCAGATTTAGTGGATCCTGTGGTGGGGGAAGGCCTGCAATGTGCCTAACTTGGACACACAGGTCACTTGGATCTAAATAAAACCTTACAAGCAACCCTCCATTGCTTACAATACAACTTAGCAATGGAGGATCTCAAAGCAGCAGCCTTCTACAGAACAACTCACAACAAAAATACCATCCCATACATGTAATAGATCCTATTACAAAACCTCCATTAAAATTTATACCAAATAATCATACAAAAGGCATAGCCAGCAAGTACTGGACTATGGAGAGAAGGAAAAAGGGAAAAGAAAACTCCTAAACCCTAACCTTAGCCTACTATAATTCTACCATCGATTTCAAGAAGAAGCACAGAAGTTCAGCCAAAAGTCCCTTAAACCTAAGCTAGGCTTAGGCTTATATAGCAATCGGTTCTCTCTGAATTAGGGTTAGGAAAACCTTAATTTCATCAATGCAATTGTGGCCCATTCTTGTCCCTTGGATGCCTCGAGGAGTGTGCATGGAGATTAGAGCATTGGAGTGCGTGCCCTAACTGCTGGAGATTCCTAGATTGCCCTAGTAGAAGTGGGGAGAAGTTTAAAACCCGATCCTCACTGAGTAGAAAAGATTTACAGATCTTGTCACGTGGTAGAATTGGCGTCGTGGGGTTGCTTTGACTTGAAGCTCTTGCAGTCGCGGGATTGATACTTTGATCATCGCGAGAATGCTTTGGTCGTCGTGGGATTGGTCTTTGCATTTGAATGACGCGAGAATGGTGCGCGTAGTTCATTCCTTGATGAATTCTGCGGCGATCCTCGCGAAGAGAACAAAGTACATAGGCTTCTGGATCGCACGAGCAGTTCCTTGAAAGTATGTGTCCCACGGCCACTGCGTGATAGCCACGTGCTGGAATGCCTGGAGCTCTCTCTATTTAGTGAACCGCTCGAAGTGTGAAGACTCATCTCTTGAGCTGCGCGAGACTATGCGAGTGCTTTGCGAGCGCTTGAGACTGAACCTCACGAGAATCTCGCGAAGTATTCTTTTTACTCCTGCTGACATCCATCTGTGGGCGAACGGAGGGAAGACTGTGCGACCGGTTGGGGTGCTCCCTTCAAATGCCTGTGACAACTGTGCGATGTATTCTTTTTGATTTGATTGAGCCCTGCGACATCTGCGTGAGGCATACCAATTGATTTGTTTCTGCTTTGCTATGCCTCTGCTGCAGCCAATTCTCTGTCTGGGTTTAACCTTCACACTTCTGAGGGGCTTCAGGGTCAGCAGTGAGCTTCTTGGCATGGTTAGGGGTTTATTTGCAGCTACTGCTTATTACCTACAGAATAGACTTAAAAGCACATTTATTAAATGATTAAGGGTCTAACAGAGATTAAGTTAAGGGGTGAAAAGTGGTACTTTTCAAGTCTTAACACACCCCCAAACCTAATCTTTGCTAGTCCCTTAGCAAAGCTGTAATTAAATGCCACTTTCATAGGGATCACAGGTACATTTAGCATATGTACCAAGCCTTTTAAACCCCTAGGTGATCCCTATTGGAGGAGTGAAGTCTTCTGAGGGTTTTCAGTGAAGACACCCACAAACTTCACCATTAGAATCAGTTAAGTATAGTGCAGATAATGACAACACAGATTTCGATGTTTAAAGCTTCATTTCACACCCAAATTTTTTTTTTTTTTTAACACTTAGAAGAAACTGCAGCAATGTTACAGGCCATTTAAAACTTAAAAGTTAACATGTGTTTGTCTTACCACAATTCATTTATCATTAGAATTTCAATGTATAAAAATTAGTACCCAACTTGCCTTTAATTCAAAATTCAGGTTGGATACAATCAAGGAGGTTAAAATTCAGACCCAATTCTTACTAGGACTATCTCTCAACATTAATAACTTGAGGGTGTTCATATTCAAAATAGCTCAAGAGCAGTTACAGACCCCAAATGAGCCTGCAAGCATGAGCATAGGCAAAGCTTCTAATTTCTGACATCTTCAAGAATTTTTACCATAGATTGGACAACTCCTCATCTCCACATGACAGCTCATTTAACTTTGGATCGACAAGGTCTTTTTGAATGGGTTGTAATGTGGCTTATGGCTGAGGGATGTAAAAAATAAAGGGGTAAAAAGGGAATCCAAATTAAGAAATCAGCAAGGTAAAGAGTGATTCATGACTTCACAACCTTCATTTCAGCAAAAACTTCATCGTTCTTTTTATATTTCAGACTCAAAGTGGCTAGCTTCTCCTCTTCTTTTCAATTTTCAGATGATGTTGTCCTCTAGCCTGGATACACAGCTGTTCACAAGTTGCTTTTCTTCACCTTCCACAGAAAGTTGGACCATTCTCAGTATCTTTACTTCCTTCTCCTTTACCTTCTGAATTCTTAGAGTGAGGGTAAGGTTGACTCAGGTCATGAGGTTAAGGTGTAAGTGTTCTGGTATTTGTGAAGGAAAAGTATGATTTTAAGGCTCAACTAGTGTATGCAAAAGGGCAGATTTTAAAAGGTTGGATTTTCAGGCTCAAACTGTCCAAATGAGGGCCTTGGATCATTTCCTTAGTATCATGAGTGCTGTCAATTAGTTTTGATTTGGAGGTGCACAACTTCTAGTGAAAAAGTCTTGATTCAATCAGTCCTTAGAGCATAAATAAATGCTAAAAATACTCTTCTAAAGAAAATGCTGGGCCCAAATCTCACTAGGTATGGTCATCAAATTTAACCCATGGGGTGTATTTTTATCTGTTTCTCTCCTCTTAGGTTCACTGAGTACTAACTGAAAAAAATTTCTACTATTAGCTTCATGGTGGTGTCAAGATTTTTTTTTTTTTAACTTTTTCTGTTTCGAAAAGTCTGCAAAAATATTTAAATTTTTACATATTTCCTCATTGTATCAAGTTAAGTGGAAATTAACTTTATTCATCCTAGTTATACCACCATTACTACACTAAAATTAACTATTCTATTCGCAGACCTATCCTGTCACACCCCCAAACCATGAGGAGCAGTGTCATCACTGGTTCAAAGCTGAGAAAAGGCAGTAAATTCCAGTAAAAAAAATAAAAATAAACACAGAAGAGGACAAAGAAACAAAAAATGCTAACTGAACAGTATGAAACTAAAAGAGACTTTCATTAAAATAAAAAGAAAATAGTACAAAAAGATGGAAAAAGAAAAGACAAAATGGGGGGGGGGGGGGGAAAGGGATCAATGGAGAGTCGATGAGGGAGGGTTTGAGGAGGATGGTGGGGGAGATGCAGATGGATCCATTTTTCTCTTCTTCTTATCTCTCTTCTCCCTTTTCCTCTTTTTATTTTCCTCCTTGGCGAGGATCCTCTGGACCTCGTCATACTCATCCCAGAGAAATTGCAATGGGTCCGGCTCCTTAGGCGGTGGGGGATCCTCCCAGATGGGGTATTTGATGGAAAAATTGAAGGGTTTGTCAGCTGCCATGGTGTTGAGTAGGGCCGGAGAGCTGGGGATAGAAGAGGAAGGATGAGACGAAAAGGAAGTAATGGCCTATTTAAAAGATTTGGGCGGTGGAAAATGAAATGGCACGTTGAAAGTTTTTATCCCATTCCAAGATTGGCAATAAATTGTGAATGTTTGGGGAAAGGAGAATCGCACAACTGAGTATGGGAAAAGGAAAGTACGTAATAAATGAGGGTCTAAAGATAGGCATGGTATTAAAGTGGATCATGTGTATCGCGTAGCTGCACAGTGGAAGTTGTGGAATTGTTTGCTTTGGGCACGGTCAGGACTCCGCGAGGAATCACAAACAAGGCACACGAATATGAACATGGAAACATTTGAATCCTGTACTTGAATCCAGTCAGTTGGCATCGACATCTACCTTGCACATGGATTCATATTTGAACTGATTATAGCCACCGTACAGACATCTCCCATGACAAAATTTTGAACAAAATGAAGAATAAAAGAGAAAAACTGAAACAAGCAAGCAGAACAGATCAATGTACAAAAAATAAAATAAAATTCTATTAACTAGAAAGAGACATGTACAATCGTATTTAGAAGTAGAAGATTGGAGGGGAAAAAAAAAAGGTAAAACCTAAGTACAATCTAAGCTAGTCTAAGAGGAAGCATTTGAATCAGAATCAGTGAAGAAATCCCAGCCCATCTTTTTAGCATGTTCTCTAAGGGCAGCTTTGTCCTGTTTCTTCTTTGCCTCCCTTTCCTTTTTAGCTTTGGCTAGTATTTTCTTGGCAGTTGGAGCTTTAGGTGCCCTCACCCTTACTTTTAGTTGCTTGGATAGTTTTGGTTCCTTGGGTTCTTGAGGGGCTTTTCCTTTCCTCTTTGCAGGGGGGGTGGAAGGGGATTTGCCTTTTCCTTTGCCTTTGGCTTCCTCAGTGGGGACCACTGGGGATTTCTCTTTTGTTTAGGAATCAGGCTGGCCAGGGGATTGTGCCTCCTCAGACTGGGCAGCTGACTCTTTGCCAATTTTTATAGAGGCAGCTTTGGGAGCAGACCTCTTAGCAGTGACTTTCTTCTGCTTAGGATAAGTTTGCTCTTGTGGACGTGCATCAGAGGCCTTGGTAGGTGGAGGCTGCTCTATAGGAGGTGATGGAGGATGGTGAGGTAGGGAGGGCTGTAAAAAAAATATTTGGGTGCGATGGGCAGATAGGAAGTGGAAGGAGCAAACTGTGATTGGTCCTGTGGGGGAGGGAATAACAAAGGGTAAGTCTATTTGTGGGGGAGGGGATAATTTACTGGTCGGTTTGTGTAGATTTGTAAGTGAATGTGGGAGGGGTAGGATAAGAGGGGAATGGAGGGTAGAGGGGAAAGTAAAATGTGGTAGGCTCGGTAGGAGTAGGGGTGATGGGGGAGGAAAAATGGGGATGGCGAAAGGTACAAAAGAGAATGGGGGGGTTGGGGGGAGAAAAGGTAATGTTGGCGGTGGGGGGTGTGTGAGTCAGGGATGAAGTTTGTTTGGGTCTCTTTGTCAGTGGTCAGGATTAGGGGGGTTAGAGTGGATTGTTGAGGGATGGGTGGATTGGTTAATGTTTGTAGGGTAGATTGGATGGAGGTGAGTTCAGTCTGCATCTGGTCCTGGGTATGTGTAGTGGTGGATAATTGGGATTGGATGTCTTGGATAAGGGATAGGATAAGTGTCAGAGTGTCGGGGCTGGGGGGTTGGGTCTGTGAAGAAGAAGGCACTGGTTGGAAAGGTGAGGAAGGTGCATGGTGGAAAGTGGAAGGAGGGGAAGAGTGGGGTTCAGGGGAGTGATGCTGTAATGTAGTTGGGGAGTCCGGGAGGGGGGTGTAGTGGGTAGGTATTGTGTCAAGGAAGGTTGATAGAAAGGCTTGGAATCCTATGGTGGTGTTAAGGGTTAAGTCAATGTCTGTGAGTGGGGATGTAGTAGGTATGGTTGGGGTAGTGATTTCTTCAAGGTAAGGTATGTCAGTGTGGATGAAAGGGATTGAGCGAGGTGTCTGGGAGGTTGTGGAGATTGTCGCAGTGGTCTTTCATTTTTTATAGGAAATGAGAGGAGGGCTGTCAGGTTTATGTGTAGCTGATGGGGGTATTGGGGCTGTGTACTGAGGTAAGGTAGGGGATGGGGAGTCCTCCCAGGTACCAATCACAGGTGAAGGGGGAGTGGGCTTAGATGATGAGGACAGAGGAGGGTGAGGGAGAGATGAAAAAAGGGCAATGGATGCAGGAGGAAAAGGTGGTGGGAAAATGGGTGCTGCTGCAGTAGTTGTGGGAACAGGCTCTGGGAGCACCTTCGTGGTAGCAGGGGTAGATCTTGTTCTAGCTGCCACCTCTGCTTGTTTGGGAAGGGCCTGAGCCTCAACTTTCTTCTTCTTCTGAGCCTCCATCAAGCTCCTGCTGATTTTCCATTGCCTCTTGGCAAAAGTAGTAGGGGCAAGGGTGGTGGTCTGCTTAGTTTTTTCTATCTTGTACCCCCCTTTGAGTAGCAGCAATGCAATGACCCTGGCATCAGGGAGTGTGTGAGGCTTCTTGTTTGTCCCTATCTTCTCCACTAAGTCTTTCATTGCCTCGAAGATGAGCCAGGCCGCATGGAAGCCATGGCCAAGAGAGAAGGAATAGATAGCATTCGCGATGGGAGTTCTCCTCTCCTACTGATGTCCTGAGCAATATATGTTCTTTTGCAGGACTTGGTCAATGAAGAGTAGTTCAGGTTGTAATTCTCTCCTTCTAATCGAATCTCCTATGGCCTTTAAACCTTTAGTTAAAGCCCGTGCAATTGTATCAATCGATGCACTCAGAGGGGGACCATATCCATAGCTAGAGTTGAATGCGGCTGGGACCCAAAACTTCAGCAATCACCTTGGGGCTCACTAACATATCAAAGTCATCAATCAGCACCAGCAAGCAAGCTTGTCCATCCTTATCCTTGTTGACCCTGATGTGCTGATAGAACAGTTGCACTAGCCTAGGGTACGCAAGTGCTGGAATACCTCTCGGCAAGGGTGTCAGGCCCGCTTTGATCATAAACTGCATAGCAGGGGCAGAGAGAGGTTCCTTCTCAAAAAATAGTAGGTCAAAATCTGTCTCAGGCTCCAATGGGATTGAAACCATGAGCTCTGAAGGAGTAGAAAACTTAGGGGTTGGTTCCTCCGCCTCCTCAACCACTTCCTTCCCTTTTTTGGGTGACTTTAAAGTCTTGGCCTTTTTAGGAGTTGTCTCTGCAGGGGCCTTATCCTTCCCCTTTCTCTTCTGTGCACTCTTGGGAGCCATTTCAAACTTCTATCTTCGAATATGAGGAATGGAGATGGAGATCTAAGTGCTTACCCTAAAATCCTAGGGTTAGGTTTGATCTGACGCACAAGGCACCGCGAGATCTCTGAGCAGAGGGCAATAGATGGGGGTGATGCTAGGAAAAACTCTGTAGATTTGTGGAGTGAATGATGAGCTATAGGATTGATGCTGGAGGAGAGAGGGGGGAGAGTGCCAAAAGCTAGGGTTTCTCAGAGGACAGAAGGAAGAGAATACTGGAAAGGGAGACAAGCACGGGGTTAAAATACTTATCGTAAAGCTCGGCGCGCTTTGGAACATCAAGTCGTGGGATTGGAAATGAACCTAGCGAATGTTTTTATTCAAATTGGATTGGGCGACAATCTCTCAGTCTGACCTTGGAGCGTGCGACAGTATGCGAGCGGCTCCCAGGTCTCCATTTGGATTGTGTGAAAAACTCTGAGGTTCACTTTGAATCGCGTGACAGCCTTAGAATCTCGTGACAGCAAATGAAGTATTTCTGTTGAATTACGCGAGTCTCCCAGTTTACCTTCTGAACCTCGCTACAGCAAGTGAAATGCTCAGTTGGAACGCGCAAGAGGTTCTCAGGGGTACTCGAATCTCGCGATAGCTATTGAATGGTTCTATGTGAACTGCGTGAGAGTCTTCCAGGTCTCCTTTTTGAACCCAGCGACAACCTTAGAATCTCGCGATAGCTAATGAAACACTTTTTGTGGATCGCGCGAGAGTCTCTCAGGCTTACTTTTGAATCCAGCGACAACAAAGTATAAAACAGAAAGCATGTACTGTGGTTGGATCCTAGGTATGACTCTCACCATGAGTACCTCTAGACACATGAAAAATCAATCATTCAAGCAAGGACAACAAAAATCAACCTCCCACATTATGCATTCAATAAAAAACTATCCATTAAAGAGTAGTAAGAATCAAACCAAGCATAAAAAGTGTAAAACAGACAGGTCCAGATTCAGATGGTACTACTAACAAATCCTAGAGAATTTTAACAAAAGCAAGCAAGATAAATCTACCAAAATCAAAGTACATATGATACAGTAATGACACACCTGTGGATCAGTTTGAAGAAGGATCCCCTTGAAAGTGAATGGTGTCCACGGGTTCGGCAGGTTTTTCAAAACAAGGCTTAAGCCTCTGACCATTCACCTTTAAGGTTCTCCCAGACTTGGGATCCTTGATTTCTACAGCACCAGATGGGGAAACATGCAAGACAATGTAGGGACCTTTCCATCTGGATTTCAATTTGCCAGGAAAAAATTTAAGTTTGGAGTTAAACAACCAAACCTTATCACCAGTTATGAAACTCTTTCTCAACAGCCCCTAGTCAAAGAAAGCTTTGGACCTTTCCTTGTAGATCCTGGCATTGGCATACACATCCATCCTTAGTTCTTCCAATTCCGACAGCTGCAACAACTTGTGATGACCAACAGAAGTTAGGTCTAGATTTAAATGTTTGATGGCCCAATAGGCTCTGTGTTCTAACTCCATTGGGAGATGACAGGCCTTGCCATACATCAGTCTGAATGGGGACATACAAATGGGAGTCTTATAGGCAGTCCTATAAGCCCACAGTGCATCATTAAGCTTGTCAGCCCAATCTTTCCTATCAGTCCTCATAGTCTTCTCTAGGATGTGCTTGATCTCCCTATTTGAAATTTTAACTTGGCCACTGGTTTGTGGGTGGTAGGGAGTGGCAATCCTATGGGTGACAGAATATTTCTTGAGCAAGCTCTCAAAAATTTCTATTGCAGAAATGGCTACCCCCATCACTGATAATGGCTCTAGGAGTTCCAAATCTCGAGAAGATATTCTGCTTTATAAACTTGAGGACAACCTGATTATCATTAGTTCTTGTGGTAATGGCTTCTACCCATTTGGAAACGTAGTCCACTGCTACTAAGATGAAATGAAAACCATTTGAAGGAGGAAAGGGGCCCATAAAGTTAATACCCCACACATCAAACAGCTCTACAACAAGGATGGGCTATAAAGGCATTGAGTTTCGTTTGGACAACCCTCCTAATTTCTGACATCTTTCACAGGTCTTGCAATGTGTATTGACATCTCTGAAAAGAGAAGGCCAATAGAACCCACACTGTAACACTTTGTCTGCTATTTTTCTCCCACTAAAATGACCCCCACAGGCATTTTCATGGCGCATGGCTAGAATACTAGGAACATCACTTTCGGGAACACATTTTCGAATGATTTGGTCTGCACAATACTTGTATAAGCAAGGTTCCTCCCAGAAAAAGAATTTGACCTGTGAGAAAAATAGGTCTTTGTCTATTTTTTTCTAATAGGCAGGAATCTTACCTATAACGAGATAATTGACAATATGTGCTTACCAAGGAACTAAAGATTGGATGGCAAACAGTTGCTCATCCGGGAAGACATCATTTGTAGTAAGTTCATCAACACCTTTCTCCAACATAATTCTGGACAAGTGGTCAGCCACCACATTTTCTACACCCTTCTTGTCCTTGATTTCGATGTTAAACTCCTGCAACAGGAGTATCCATCTGATCAATCTGGGCTTTGCATCCTTCTTGGACAGTAGGTTCTTTAATGCTGAGTGGTCAGTGAAGATGACAGTTTTAAACCTAAGTAGGTAAGGTCTAAACTTGTCCACAGCAAAAACCACTGCCATAAGCTCTTTCTCAGTTATTGTGTAGTTCAGCTGAGCTTCAGCAAGTGATTTGCTGAGATATGCAATGACCACAAGCAGCTTATCTTTTCTCTGGCCCAAGACAGCACCTATTGCCAAGTCAGATGCATCACACATTAACTCAAAGGGCAGGGAATAGTCAGGTGTTTAGAGTACCGGAGCAGAGGTGAGGCAGATATTTAAGGTTTCAAAAGCCTCAAGACATTCAACAAAAAAGTCAAAGGGCACATCCTGGCAGAGCAGGTGACACAATGGTTTAGCAATATTGCTGAAGTCTTTGATGAACCTCCTGTAGAATCCAGCATGTCCAAGGAAAGATCTGATTTGTTTGACTGTTCTTGGAGGTGGCAAATTTGCAATGAGGTCAACTTTGGCCTTGTCTACCTCAATTCCATCTTTAGAGACTACATGGCCCAACACAATTCCTTGTGTTACCATGAAGTAACTCTTTTCCCAACTTAAGACCAAATTGGTCTCCTCACATCTTTGTAAGACCAGATGGAGGTGTTGTAGACATTGGTCAATGCTATCCCCATAAATCGAAAAATCATCCATAAAAATTTCTAAAAATTTATCAATCATATCAGAAAAGATGGCATACTTACACCTCTGAAAGGTGGCTGGGGCATTGTACAATCCAAAAGGGATCCTTCTGTAAGCAAAGGTGCCAAAAGGACAAGTAAAAGTAGTTTTCTCTTAATCAAGAGCGTGCACAGGGATCTGGTTGTACCCTGAGTACCCATCAAGAAAACAGTAAAAAGCTTTCCCAACCAATTTATCCAAAATTTGATCAATAAAGGGGAGAGGGAAATGATCTTTTCTGGTCTTTGAGTTGAGTTTTCGCAAATTGATGCAAACTCTCCAGCCAGTGGTCTCCCTGGCTGGTCTCAACTCTCCAGACTCGGTTGTGATCACTGTTATGCCAGATTTCTTGGGTAACACTTGGATTGGTGCCACCCATTCAGAATCAGAGATGAGGTAAATTACCCCAGCATCCAGCAATTTAATGATTTCTTTCAGGACCACTTCCTGCATGTGAGGATTCAGTTTTCTCTGCATTTCCCTAGAGGGTGTTGAGCCCTCCTCTAGATGAATCCTATGCATACAGATCGATGCATCAATTCCTCCTAGATCAGCAATGGTCCAGCCAATTGCTTTCTTGTGCTTCCTTAAAACTGTTAGCAATTCCTCTTCTTGCTCACTGATAAGAGAAGAGGAGATAATTATAGGAAGTTTCTCGTCTTTCTCGAGGAAAGCATATTTCAATGTCTCCAATGTCTCCTGGAAGCTTCGAGCTCCATCGTGGGCTTGTTGGATGGATGGCAGGCTTGGTGTATTGTTGGTTGGAGGAAGGGGCAGCAATGTAGGTTTCCAATTGGAATGCTGCACTAAGCCCACAGAAGACCTCAATAGGGGCATGTCTTCTGGCATTAAAGCTAGGCTTCCTTCCTCCACCATGTTTCAAACTTCAATTAAATCAGTGAAAATGTTGCCCCACTCCAGCAGAGTGGGCAGTTCTTCTTCAATAATTTCTTCTAGTACATCTACTGTAAAGCATTCCTCATTATCCAGCTGAGGGTACTTTGCACTGTTGTACACATTAAACTCAACTTTCATATGTCCGAAAGTGACCTCCATGATCCCAGACCTGCATTGAATATATGCATTGGCAGTGACCAAGAATGATTTGCCCAGAATAACAGGTATCGGGGATGTACTCTTGTTGCAGCCCATGTCCAAAATAAGGAAGTCTGCAGGGTAGAAGAACTTGTCTACCCCCACTAAGACATCCTCAACCACTCCCATGAGTTTCCGCTCAGATCTATCAGCCATCAATAGAACAATGGGGGTAGGCTTCAGCTCCCCCAAACCTAGCTGCTGATACACACTGTATAACAGCAGGTTAACACTGGCTCCAAGGTTCAAAAGGGCCCTTCCAATCGTGTGGTCTCTAATAATATAGGGAATAGTGGGTATCCCTGGGTCTTGCAACTTCTCAAGCATTGTCATGGTTAATACAGAATTAACTGTATCTGTCGCAAAGACCTTTTTAGAAAAATGGCCTCTGGCCTTCCTTTTCTGAGTACAAAGGTCTTTTAGAAACTTTTCATAGGCTGGGACCTATCGGATTGCATCAAGCAGGGGTAAATTTATCTTGACCTACTTAAAGGTCTCCATCATTTCCTCGATCTGTGCCTGCCCCTTATCAAAAGGGGCAGGGCCACTCAAAGCTTGAGGAAATGGCAGCTGAGGTACTGCAGGTTCCTCAGCTACAAGCCTATGACTAAACTTTTGTTTCTTTCTTTTTTCTATTTTTATCTCCTGCTGAGGCTTAACTATAGCCTCTTTATTTTTCCCTTATTGAAGGGTAGCAGGCAGTTCTTGACTCTATGCTCTAACAAAGTCTCTTTCACTTTTACTGAACAGTTCCTTAGGAATGACCTCTCCTTGTTCCTTTCCCACCTGGTTGTCTACCAACCTGCCAGACCTTAGGGCTGTGATGGCATTAGCCCCCTCAAAAATTGAGGAGTCGTCTCCAATCAAATACTGGCCCTTAGGGTTGGCTACTGGCTGGCTTGACAACCTTCCCTCTTCTCTTTTAGCCAAGGAATTGGTTATTTGGCCTAATTGCTCTTCTATCTTTTTAATGCTTTGACTGTGAGAAGTCACAGTCTGATTCAAGGGTCCAAGGCTTTGCAATTGGGCCAAAACCTGGTCCTCGAAAGAAGCACTTTGGGGCTGAGGTGGGGGAACTACTAATTGATTTTGTTCCTGGGGCTGCTGTTGCTGCTGAAAATTCGACCTTGGGGCATAACCCTGGTAAAACTGTTGTTGTGGCCTTTAAGGTAAGGCCAACATCTGTTGCGACTGCATATAATTGTCTTACCTCCACCTCAAATTTGGGTGGTCTCTCCATTGGTAACCAGCATTTTGGTGCTGGTATCCATATGGTTGTTTATTGTAGCCACCAAATTATTGTTGTCCAAAAGATTGGGCAGCAGCAGCCTATTCCATTACATACTCAGGGTATTACCCCGCAGATGGGCACTCTTCCACTGTGTGTTGTGGAGATTGGCATATCAGACATGCCTCCATCACTTGTGCAACCATTCTGGGCTGCACCACAGTCAAAAGTTTATCAAATTTATCTAAAAGATTGGCCATCTGCATTCTCAGGTCATCATTTCCCCTAACTTCATACATCTTGCCTTTAGAAGTTTCAGCCAGTCCCAGCTTAGGAGAAGGCTCTTGAACAGTTCTAGATAAGGACATCTTCTGGAAAGCATTTTTGCTAATGACCTCAATAAGTCTGATGCCTCATTAGCTATTTTATGCATGTATGTTCCACCACAAGAGGCATCCCATTGTAGAAGCTCTGGACAAGCTGCCAGTCAGGGATCTTGTGGTGGGGACATTGTTTGAGCATCTCCTTAAATCTGTCCTAGGCTTAGTTAAAATCTTTAGTTGGGGATTGGGCAAAAGCAAGTATGCCTTTCCTCAACTGGCTGGTTTTGGTCTCTGGGAAAAATTTAGACAGAAATATTGTCTGGAGGTCTTTCCAAGAAGTAATGATGTTGTTTGGGAGAGTAGATACCCAGGTCATGACCCTGTCCTTTAGGGAGAAAGGAAAGAGCCTTAACCTAGTGGCTTCTGGTCCCAAACCAGCAATGGAGAATGTCGTGCACAGGGCCAAGAACTAGTCAATGTGCTTGTAAGGGTCTTCCTTGCTAAGCCCATGGAAAGAGGGAAGCATTTGGATGATGGAAGTTTTGATCTTGTAGTTTCCCTGAACATCTGGGAATTGAATGCTAAATGGAGATTTATAATCATGCGAAGCATTCAATTCCTTCAATGTTCTAGGTTGCTCTTCACCCATAACTGCTGTCTCAATTTCAATAGGGGGTTCAACTGTGATGTGCCTGTGCCTTCTCGGTCTTCTACCCCTTTCTATCTCAGGGTTAGCAGGCTCTAAGGTAGGACTGATGGATCTCCTTCCTAACATGCACACACACCAACAGCAGGGAAGACTAATCGCAGGCACATTGCACTTAACAAAATTACAACTATCCTAATCAACTGCTATGGAATTATCAGAGGAGAAATAAACTGAGGTTTTGAGGGTTAGAGAAGTGCAAATAGAGGTAGCTAGACTCCCAGTGCAATTCTACTCTCCTTCTCTGCTACGGTCCAGATCTGCAAGAAGAACTTCAAATGTAAATCAGCAGTATCAATTATTCACAAGTACAGCTACCAAAGAATAAAGAATACAAAAATCTAGAGTCTACTATTAGATCAAGGTCCCCGGCAACGACGCCAAAAACTTGTTAGGATATTTTTAAGTGCTTGCTACTAACTTTATTGAAGACAGTGATAAGAATGGGGTGAATGAAAATGAATGAAAGGTGGAGTGAGAACTATGGAGTAGCAAGCAGCAAGCCTAAAATATGCACAGTCTTGCAAGATACAGGGCCTGTTGTAGAAAGTTTTGATAAGTAACAGTTTGTCCCATAGGGAAAGTTGATCTAAAACTCCAGGGTGCTATCCTTAGTAGGCTCTCCAGATCTGACTACAGATCTGGCGATCCTAAATGGAAGGGGATTTAAGGTCACTATAGTCTAAGTCCTAAGGCAACTTAATGTCTAAACTACAGAAAGGGTTAAGAAAAAAGATGGAGTGTGAGAAAATAAATATAAAAGGGTGAGAAATATGCTATTAGGTACAGATCTGATGGGTCTCATAACTCAGACTCAGATCTGCTGCTATAGAAGTCCTATCCAATGGCTACATTATCACCAAAGAGGAGAAAGGATCCAACTCATCCATGTGCCATGATCCAATCCCTTATGGCTATAACCTATCCACTTAAATGGTCACAGACTATCCAATAGGGGAACCACAATCCAGAGATGGGTCAGAACAAGATTATCATTTTAGGCACTACTTCATCCAGGCTACAAGCTCAAGAATCCATAGGAACCTCAACCTCTAAAGTTCTGTGTGTGGGGCTAGGCCTACAAAGTGCACGAGCCTGGACACACAGGACGAGTAAGAGTTTGAGTACTAGCTTTTAAGCTTGGTTGTTCACTGCTTTGGAAAGATAGCAGTGATCCAGTCTCAAGCCTCCAATCTCTACAACCAAAACAGATCTGCAACCTGATGGTGGGTCTATACAAATACAGGGGAGTCTGTCTCTGCACAATCTCTCACAAGACTATAAGCACAAGTGCAGAGAAGAAGAAACTGTCCTAGTTCTATGGATTGGCCTCACCCTAGGGCTATAATCTATCCACTTGAATGGTCACAGACTATCCACAGAGGTTAACTTCCTCACAAAGGTCTAAGATAGAATAAGAACATTATTTCCGCCACCATGTTCACAAGGCTACCAGCTCAAATCTCCCATGGGAATTCAGATTTAGTGGATCCTGTGGTGGGGGAAGGCCTGCAATGTGCCTAACTTGGACACACAGGTCACTTGGATCTAAATAAAACCTTACAAGCAACACTCCAATGCTTACAATACAACTTAGCAATGGAGGATCTCAAGGCAGCAGCCTTGTACAGAACAACTCACAAAAAAAATACCATCCCATACATGCAATAGATCCTATTACAAAAACTCCATTAAAATCTATACTAAATAATCATACAAATGGCATAGCCAGCAAGTGCTGGACTATGGAGAGAAGGAAAAAGGGAAAAGAAAACTCCTAAACCCTAACCTTAGCGTACTGTAATTCTACCGTCGGTTTCAAGAAGAAGCACAGAAGTCCAGACAAAAGTCCCTCAAACCTAAGCTAGGCTTAGGCTTATATAGCAGTCGGTTCTCTCTGAATTACTGTTAGGAAAACCTTAATTTCATCAATGCAATTACGGCCCATTCTTATCCCTTGGATGCCTTCAGGCGTGTGCACAGAGATTGAAGCATTAGAGTGCGTGCCCTAACTACTGGAGATTCCCAGATTGCCCTTACAGAAGTGGGGAGAAGTTTAAAACCCGATCCTCGCTGAATAGAAAAGATTTTCAGATCTTGTCGCGTGGTAGAATTGGCGTCGCGGAGTTGCTTTGACTTGAAGCTCTTACAATCGCGGGATTGGTACTTTGATCATCGCGGGAATACTTTAGTCATCGTGGGATTGGTCTTGCATTTGAATGGCACGAGAATGGCACATGCAGTTCATTCCTTGATGAATTTCACAGTGATCCTCGCGAAGAGAATGAAGTACATAGGCTTCTGGATTGCGCGAGCAGTTCCTTGAAAGTATTTGTCCCGCGGCCACTGCGCGACAGCCGCGCGTTGGAATGCCTGGAGCTCTCTCTATTTAGTGAACCACGCGAAGGTTGAAGACTCATCTCTTGAGTTGTGCGAGACTGCGCAAGTGCTTCACGAGCGCTTGAGACTGAACCTTGCGAGAATCTCGCGAAGTATTCTTTTTACTCCTGCTAACATCCATCTGCGTGCGAACGGCATGAAGACTGCGTGACCGGTTGGGGTGCTCCCTTCAGAAGCCCGTGACAACTCTGTGATGTATTCTTTCTGATTTGATTGAGCCCTACGACATCTGTGCGAGGCATACCAATTGATTGTTTCTGCTTTGCTGTGCCTCTGCTGCAGCCAATTCTCTGTCTGGGTTTAACCTTCACACTTCTGTGGGGCTTCAAGGTCAGCAGTGAGCTTCTTGGCATGGTTAGGGGTTTATTTGTAGCTGCTGCTTATTACCTACAGAATAGACTTAAAAGCACATTTATTAAATGATTAAGGGTCTAACAGAGATTAAGTTAAGGGGTGAAAAGTGGTACTTTTCTGGTCTTAACAAGATTGGTCACTGTCTGGGTGACTATTGGCATTCGCGCACCACTGTCTAGACATTTGAAGTGATTACGCATTGAGTAGGCTGCACGCAAAGAATTGGTCGGGTTAGTTTGGGTAGGCGATGATTAGTTTGCACGCTTAAGATCGGTCGTGTGATCCGAATTAAGCGCGGTGGGAGTGGTGCATGATTAGTTTGCATGCCTAGATTTACGTGCATAATTTAGCTGTTCCATATAAATAGTTTAAAACTTTTCATTTCTGTCACGCGATCCGTGTTAGTCTTCGATTCTCTATTTCCTTGCTTCTTTGTACTCTAGTTTTTATGTTTTCGTGATATTTCGTGATCCAGTCGTCCGTTTCAAGCGTCGCTTCTTTCATTTTCTTTAGTTTTTTGAGCTCTTCGTTCTAGGATGGAGTCTGAGGGTGGTGGTAGGCATGATATTACTATTTCTGAGTTGGAGAGGATGTTAGGGGTAGAGATTGGTGAGACTTCCGAGAGTCGGACTAATGTTGTTGAGGAGGTGGATGTTGGGGAGGTAGTTAGAGAGGAGGTATTGGAGGTTGACCAGTCGGGGGTCAGGGAGGAGGTGCTCGAGATTGAGCAGGGATTTTATTGGGTGTTGTTGTTTCACTTTCTTAGTAGCTTACTAATATCATACGGTATTTCAGTGCCGAGTTGTCGAGGATCTTCAGGTGAGGGAGGCGACTGCTACCTCTCGTGCTCGGAGAGTCAGGTATAATTTTTTTTTTTGGTGTGGCATAATTATATTTCAGTTATTTCATCTTTATTTTATTTTGACATGTCCTGTGTTGGTTTGTTTGGTTCTTTATGTAGGTTGTTCCGGACTCCGCTCCGAGGCTCCCCCTCAGGAGTGTGTTCCTATCCCTACTCAGGTATGTTTTAGTTATTGTGTTCGTAGTTTATTTGTCGCTATAATATTTTTCTGATATATTTGTTTGTTCTTATTACAGCCGCCTACGTTCGTTGTTTCTTCTGTGCCTCTTGCTGATCTAGTGACTGCTGAGATGGTTGGGCAACTTCTGGAGGAGAAGTTGGATCTATTATAATTCTTTCATTTTCAAAATTTCTTATTTTGTTCATGTATATATTAGTTTTCCTTTCACTTGGTATAGTTATGTAGGTCCGTCAGCTTGAGGAGGCGCGTCTAGAGGCAGCGCTAACGCGCGCCACTCCCGAGGCGAGACGAGTCCTTAGGGAGATGCAAAGTCGAGAGGACCCATTTGTTGAGATGATGGTCACACAGAAGACTCAAGCCGAGGTGTTAGAGGTAGCACGTCGGACGACGCGCGCAGAGATGCAGGTGATCCTCGATCAATTACAGTATTGTCTGACGAGGAGTGAGTGGGGGTGCATAGGTTGGTTAGTCAGCTTGATGGCTTGGAGTCTAGGGCTTTGAGTTCCTCGACTGGGCAGTCTCGGCACATGTCACATGATCGTGTCAGGGATGATGCTCGTAGGGATTCGGTCGTTCGTGATGTTCTTACAGGGTATCCTCCTCATTCTCGATTGAGGGGATCTGTTTGCCAGGCAAGTGAGGGGGGTTCTGTAGCAGGGCCTCGTCGTTTAGAGGTTCCGAGGACTCCGGGTGTCGAGATTGTATTTTCAGAATACCAGTCTACGGACCTCCGAGCTGATGATACTGGGGATAGCAGCACTCGGCCATCCCAGCGGTAGCGTAGAGAGTAGGTGTGTGTGTATGTGTGTATTTTTGTATCCATTGCATGTGTGTGTTGTAGATATAGGAGGATGCCCCTGGTGATAAGTGAAAAAGAAATGAAAAGATTTTGACATATATATATATAGAGAGATTTTTGGTTTAGATGTACCTGATTGGTTCCTTTTTCTTTTAGTTACCTCTTGCATCTATTATTGCTTCATTTTTTTTAGTTGCTTTAGTGTCACCGACCATCATTGGGACTTAGATGCTTCCTGAGCTGGCCCGGTGATGGTTGAAGGTGGCTTCGAATCTACACATGTGAGAGTAATACTGTCAGTATTTTTGGTTCTCCCCCTTGCTAGTTGTCAAGGGGGGTAAGTGTCTCAGACCGGAGTCTGGTAGCAAAAGATGGAAATGTGCTCTTCTTCTTTTTTTTCTTTTTATTTCTCTTTTTTTTTTTTTTTCTTCTTTTTTATTTAAAATGACAACTATGCAATAGGGAAAGAAAATAGCTAAGATAGAAATAATAACAAAAATAATAAAAATAAAAATCCTCCAGTGTAGGAGCGTGGTAGGATTGGCAGTATGGTATCTTTGGTAGCACTTTCTGGATGGTAACTTTATCGTTTCTTATCTTCTTTGTGGACAAGCTGGCGCTTCTATAAGCAGTCATGGGTATTTGGTGAGTTAATTTTGAAGAAAAGTTGATTGGTACTGTCATTGAACCGGGGAGGTCTCTTTGATTAGGTCAGTTGTATACGGGTTTTATCTTAGGGTGGTGGTCGTCCTATCCCATGGCTATTAGGGAGAAGTATGGTAGGTATAGTAGGTGATTGCATCAGTCGTCATTCATCGGTTTTTAGTTTTATTTCTAGGAGTATCCTGTAAGGCTTCGGATTTATCGTTCGAAATAAAAATAAAAGAGGGGGGGTAAGGCTCAGTGATGCGAGGAATAGTTTGTATCTAATACTTTTCAAAAGGGATGAGTAATAATATTTTTCTCAAAGGGATACATGATGCCATGATCGAGCTCTTTATCATGTTCCGGCACTATCAAAATCTCATATTCTATGGTTAGCAGGAGTTTGTCCTCCTCCCGCCACCTTACGACGACAGCTAGCAGTATGGGGACATCAGGGATGCCTTACCCTTACAGCTTGCTTATACACTTCTAATAATGTTACCAAAGATGTCCTCACAGCCTGCTTATGCTTCCCTGAGCTCATTGACTTGTTCATTCGTCGTAATGCTCTCACTCAACTTTTGACATGTAAATGCATATTTTTTTGAAAGCATCCTGCTAGCGCAAGAATAGTGAGTTTTGATTGAACCTAACATCTTCATTTTTTTACTCTAACGTCTCCTCCAATGGCGGGGGAAGGGAAATAAGGATCGGATGTTACTTATACTTTTAAAAGATGTTAGATAGGTCACTAATCCTTTAATCAAATTGTCAGTGTGAGAAAAGGTGGGCGATAAATCAGATGTCTTAAGGATATTCTAAGAATTGAAGGTGTGCAACCAATGAATGGGTCGTGACGACTACGGGGGTGATAAGTATAAGTATTTAACCATGGGATGTGACGATCATAGGACTAAGGGTAATATTTTCTAAGGTACATGGTGTTCCAAGGGCTAGGGAGTTCTTCCCCATCTCGATTCGCCAGTTTGTAGGCATTTTCAGGGTATGTAGCTGTTATGACATAAGGGCCTTCCCAGTTCGATTTCAGTTTTTCTTTCGGATGGGCATGCTTGAAAGGCATGATTTTCTTCAGGTCTAATTCTCCAATATTAAAGGTTCGTTCAAGGACTTTCTTATCATAAGCCCTGGCCACTCTCCTCTGATATACCTAAGCGTGATTAGCTGCCCTTAGACATGTTTCATCGAGCTACTCTAGCTGCGTGAGTAGGATAATTCTCCTCTTGTCTAAGGATAGCTTATCATCAAGTTGAATCTCTAAGGATGGTACTTGTATCTCATATGGTAAGACTGCCTCCATCCCATAGGTAAGGAGGTAGGGAGTTTGGCCAATGGTCGTACAAATAGAGGTACTATAAGCCCATAGTGCTTCTGGTAGTCGTTCAGGCCAGTCAACCCCATTGCTTGTTTCCACTGTGCATTTTAGGATTTGAATCAGCGTTTTGTTCGTAGCTTCTGCCTGTCCATTGCCTTGAGGGTAGAACGACGATGAGTGGCGTAGATTGATGTCTTACTTCTTGCATAACTTCTTCATCTTCTCCGCAATGAATTGTGGTCCGTTGTCGGTGACAAATATCCTAGGTACTCCAAACCTGATAATGATATCCCGAATGATAAAGTTTACGAGTGTTGAAGTGGTGATTTTGACATAGGATTTAGCTTCTACCCATTTGGTGTAGTATTCGATCACTGTAAGTATGAACACATGTTTGTGAGTGTTCCCAACTATATGTGTGAAAGGTCCAATGACATCGAAGGCCCACATCGAAACGGCCATGGCGAGGTCATAGTGTTCAATGCGACTGATAGAGCTTTGACGAGTGCGGCATATTCTTGGCATTGCTTGCAGGATTGGACGTAGAGGTGGCAATCTCTGATCATTATCGGCCAGAAGAAGCCATGTCCTGTAACTTGATTGGCGAGTCTCTATCTACGGGAGTGGGCATCGCAGGCACTGGTGTATGCTTCTCGGATGATGTATTGTCCTTCGACGGTCGTGATGCATCGTAGTAGTACTCCTTTAGTGAATGCTTCTTTATATAATGTTTCATCGAGTATGCAGAATTGGGCGCATCGGCTCCTTATAGTTTCCTGTTCGATCTTTGTGGCGTATGGAGGAACAAGTTGATGTTTCAAGAAGTTTTAGATGTCAAAATACTACGGTTTTCCATCATCAGTCGGTGATTTTTCAAATCTGAACATAGCGACTTCAGTTCCTATCTTGACATGCTTTTCTTGGGTGATTGCTTCTTTCGGTCCTATACTTGTGGGGAGGATGGGTAATTCTCTCTTGACAGTTCATGCTACCTTGTGGGCGGGTATTGTTAGCTTTTCGATGAAGGTCTTGGTATTTTGCCCGCTAGATATTTAGATGACCGAGGCTTGCTTGGCTAAGGAATCTGCGAGCTCATTTTCCAATATAGGGATGTGCGTGAAAGAGATTCTTTCAAATTTATTTACTAAATATTGAGTTGTTTATAGGTATGCCATTAGTCTCCTTTCCTTAGTTTTTTATCCTCCTATGACTTGTGAAATTACTAGTTTAGAATTATCGATGGTTTTTAACTGTTTAACATCTAACTGTAGTGCTACTCGTAGTCCAGCTATAAAGACTTCGTATTCTATGACATTATTAGTGATAAAAAAATTTAGTTGAAAAGCTTTAGGTATGACAACTCCTTTTGGGCTAAGGAGGGCTATCCTGATGCCTTTTCCTTTGTGATTTAAAGCGCCGTCGAAATAAAGGGTACATGAGGTCTTATCGGGCTCTTTGTTATGAATCGTGAATAGGTCCTCATCGGGGAAATCCGCGTGTATGGGCTCATCACTAGGGAGTGGGAGATCTGTAAGGTAATCAGTGATTGCTTGCCCTTTGATCGATTTCTGCGTGACGTAAGTGATATCGAATTCTTACAAGAGCATATGCCAGCGAGCGATCTTCCCTGATATTGCGGGCTTTTCGAATACGTACTTCAGAGGGTCCATTTGAGCTAGTACTAGTATTTTATGTGCTTTGAAGTAGTGTCGTAATTTGGTAGAGGCCCACACTAAGGTAGTAGATAGCCTTTTTTCTCTTGCCATCTTCTCCATTAAAGTGTATATTCGTTCATATTCAATCATCATCCTACTGAGGTAGTAGATAGCCTTTTTTCTCTTGCCGTCTTCTTCATATTGTCCCAGAATTACTCCCATTGCTTTATCGTTCGCTGAGAGGCATAGAAAAGAAGGTACTTCTTGATGTAGTTGAAGGCTTGCTGACACTGATCATCCCATTTGTACTCAATTCCTCGTTTAAGTAGTCTGTAGAAAGGATCGCATCTGTCCAAATGTTGGGAGATAGATCTTCTGATGAATTATAATATTCCTATCAGGCCTCGTAACTCTTTGATATTACTGGGAGGTGGCATCTCGAGGATGGCTCTGACTTTTACAGGATCAACTTCGATCCCTCGCTTGCTAACTATGAAACCAAGTAATTTTTTGAAGGTGACCCTGAAGACACATTTCTTTGGGTTCATTTTTAGTTGATATTTCTTAGCTCTTTATAACACCAGTCAGAGCACTTCAGCATGTCCTACTCGCGTTTGAGACTTCACTAATATGTCATCAACGTAGACTTCTACACACTTATGCATCATGACGTGAAAGATAGCCATCATGGCGCGTTGATACGTGGCTCCTGCATTCTTGAGCCTAAAAGGCATAACAATGTTACAGTAAGTTTCCCATGGTGTGATGAAGGAAGTCTTCTCTTGGTCGAACTCTGCTAATTTGATCTGATTATATCCAAAGAAATCATCCATAAAGGATAGCATCTCATGTCCAGCGGTATTGTCGACTAGAGTGTCAATGTGTGGAAGTGAGAAGTCATCTTTTGGGCATGCCTGGTTGAGGTTTCGGAAGTCAATGCAAACTCGTACTCTGCCATATTTCTTGGCGACAGGTACTATATGGGCGACCCACTTAGGGTAAAGAACGACTCAAAAAAATTTGACTTTGTGTAACTTGTCGACTTCCTCTTTAACTTGAAGGGCGGTTTGTGGGTGCATCTTGCGGAACTTCTGCTTAACAGGCTTTGCATCTGGTTCTAAGACGAGGCAATGTTCTACTAAACTTGGGTCTAAACCAGGCATGCCCTCGTAGAACCATGCAAAGGAATCGAGGTGTTCCTGCAGGACTTGTGCAGTTTTTTGGCGTTCCTTGGAGTTAAGCGTTGTGCTAATTAGTAGCTTCTTGCGTTTCTCTTTAGTGCCAAAGTTAAGTTATTCCGTGGGTTCTGCGATAGCTTGGGTTTGCTCATAGAAATGCCTGATAACCCGTTGGAAGTCTAGTGCTTCCTCGAGAACTGGTGCTCTTTCTTCATCCTCGGTAATTTCATATACTGTGAAATTACTACACTGGGGATTTGAGTTCGCAAAAGGTAACACTTCATCGGTATAATCTATGACTAAGAGATCTTCGGTAAGGTGAAGGTCAAGACTACTGATTCTTCTCTCAAAGTCACGGAGTATCTCGTCCGATATGATCACTGGCTTATTGTCTAGCCGGGATGCTTTACGTCCTCATGTGGGGAATGGGATAGAAACCTTATGAGAAAAGTCTCCTTGTTGGCCACAAAGTTGATTCGGGACGAAGAGTTCCCTTTCTTTTATGGGTTTTTCTAATTTTTTTGGATTTTATATTTACAAATTTTTAGGATTTTCTATTTTCTCTATTTTTTTATTTTCATAATAAATATGGTACAGGATCGGTAGTGTAAAGACCCGTATTTTGAACCCGAGTTAGACTGACCCTGTGTGTGTATTCGGCTCAGCAACCGACATCACCATTTGTTTTGGATTTTTATCTAGATGTGATTGTGCGGACAGATTTTAATTTAGAGCCCATTTGGACCCTCATGCGAAAGTTGTGCACCGACCTCGGTGTAGCCGCTCAACACCGGACTTGAGTTTTAAAATTAGAAGTGTATAATACATAAGATGTGTGTGTGTGTTTTACTTTGTGAGCAATCCTATTATAAGAAGGAATTGCATTCCCGTATTATACTAGGTTTTGTTAAGAGAGGATAGTTACCCAACCGTGTGAAACTCCTTCTCTCTTCTTCAATCATCGTAGGAGATCGGTTTAGAAAACCTCCTTCTCTAGAACCCTCTTTGTTGAAAGCACTTAAACCTTAGAAAGAACTTGAATCAACCTTGGATTCATAGTTGGCTATTGGGAGAGGTTGAGATTATTGGGGGCGTGTTGGAGTTGTCTCTGTGAACTAGTGGGATCGATCGCGGCGCGAATGGTTGAGGAAACCCGTCGGTTTCGTTCTGAAGCTCCATTCGCGTGACTCATTTCTAATCTAGGAATCCTTAGATTAAAGGTACGTTTTAATTAAACTTTTTGATTAAATCATTAGATTAGCCATGGGTTTTGCTTTGGGATGTATGGATTTTGATTTGGGTCAAAACCAGCGAAATCGCGTCGCTGTAGCTCGCTCGAACGAGGTATTATCATCGCTCGAGCGAGGTATCACCGAACTCCGACATTGCCTTAGTATTTTAGTCATAACGTTTTATCCCAAACTCCGATTGAGACAATTCTTTTTGCGTTGGAAAGCTAATAGAAAATTCTACAACTTTTATGTTTTAACTAACTCATGGATCAATCGTCTTGATGGTCAAAAATATATGAGAATGTTACATCAAATCGCTCAAGCGAGCTATTATCATCGCTCGAGCGAGGTATTGTCGAACTTCGACATTACCTTGGTATTTTAGTCATAACGTTTTGTCCTGAACTACGATTGAGACGATTCTTTTTGCATTGAAAAGCTAATAGAAAACTCTACAATGTTTATGTTTTGACTAACTCATGGATCAATCGTCTTGATAGTCAAAAATATATGAGAATGTTACGTAAAATTCTAGGATTGGCGCAACTTGCCTGTTTTGACTTGTTTTTGAGGAAACGCTTAAATAGGTCTATATTATTAGTAATTAGAGTTTATCTTAATGCATGAACGTATATTGTGATGTAGATTGAGGGCGAGAGGCCATCAATAGGACCTTGCTTGACTTCGCATAACTCCGAGTTTTAGGTAGGAGAATCTCATCTTCTGATTTTATTTTAATTATGGATATTTTGAATTAAAATCTTTAAACTTGCATATGCCATTGAAATCACATCAGAACCAAATTGATATGAATCGAAAATCTAAATCTACGAATCTTGAAACACGAATCGCTTAAGCTACTCAAAATCTGAAATTAAGAACGAACTATGTATAAGAGACTTGCATCGATTTATATTAGTATCTCGCATTTGTTTTATGATTGACCTGAACGACCCCTCAAAAATTCTGAACAATTTCCTGGCACAAGTTTCCCTCATTACGTAGGGGCTTGTTGCATCTTGAAAAAGGGTTCATGAACGATGGTAGGTAGGGGTTCCCATCGGCTATATTCACGCTCTCGAGATATAGTTTACTCGGGAGGTATTTTAAGTTGAGGATTAAGTCATGAATTCGAACTTTGCATATAGAAGTTAGAGAAACTAAGACAACAAACACCGTGCATCTGTTCTTGAAACTGTTTTCACATTTAGAAATAAATCTTACATATGATTTACGCACCTAAATTGATTTATTATCTCGCTATATGTTTGACAAGCTATATTCCGATATTTGTTTTGAAACCATATTAGTTAAAGTAAAATGCGTAGATGTCTTTCTTCTCATCGAAGCTTTGTTGGTTAGCTCACTCGACTATACGTCAGTGTTAGTCGACGCGGCTATTCGTGTAGGAAGAGCTTGAGGTTCCTCCTGAGGAGTTTTTCCAAGTATAGAACTTACTGATTTTCTTATTTGTGGTGAGAGTTAGACTTGAATTTGTGGGCCCATTTTAGTTGGATACCATAGTTTTATATTTGATGTTGATTTCTGTTATGAGCCATGTTTCGATGATGGTCGGCCATCATCGGTGGTTCTTTACTTTTAATTGCTTCCGCATTTATTTTAGCTATGGATATTTATTACGCTTTACTCTGATATGTGCCCTGTTTGTCCGGCTTATCGTTTATTCGATAGGTTGGCGAACCGGCCTTTCCTACACCTGAGGGATTGGAAAATTCGGGTCGTCACAGTTGGTATCAGAGCCATGGTTTGTAGATTCTCTAAGGACCCATGAGAACCAACCGTGACCCGGTACAGTTCGCATCAGAGTCATGTCGTTAGGTCCAGAATCACTAGTACTGTTTGTGATTGTCTTTCCAATCAATGTTGACTGATGTTGTGGTGTTCACAATGACATCGATGATGGCCCCAAGATTTAGAAAGAGGGCGGTGGTAGACGGTGCCTTTAGAGGACATTCCTGAAGGTGTCGGTACATCAAGGGGAGTTGCCTTCGCATCCGGTTCTAATGCAGTCCCTATAGGAGCCGAAGTTGATAGAGGTCAGGGTGAAAGAATAGAACAAGTGTTGGAAAGTCTGGCCACCAACATTGCTCAGCAGACCGCATCTATGGCTCAGCAGACTGCTGCAATCGCCCAGCAAGCAGAGCTGATTTCTGCTAGACAACAACAACAATCATCAAGATTTATCAATTGGGAGGATGAGACCTCCAAATTTTTACGGGATCAAGATGGAAGTCAAGGTTGGTTGGATGAGATGGAAAGATCTTGAGGTGCTTGATTGCACCGATGTCGAGAAGGTTAGATGGGCAACCTTCAAGCTGGATGGACAGTGGACCATGGTGGAAGTCCGTGGCTAGACACCGGAGCGGGGAGTTTCCCAATACTCCTTGGACATGAGTTTATCGAGGCGTTCAACGATCGATACTTTCCCAAGATCGTTAGGCATCGGATGGAAGTTTAGTTCATCGGTGAGCGAGGACAATGTCGGTTGGAGATGAGTTCACGCGACTTTCAAGGTTTGCACCTCAACATGTGGCCACCGATATGATGAAGGCCGAGAAAATTTCAAATTTGGGTCTTAGGCCCGATATCTGAGAGCGTGGCTATGTGGGAAATGGAAACATATGGAGGAGTCATCAAAGGCCCTCATAGCAGAGGAAGAAATTCAAAAGCGGTTTTTGAGAAGCGCCACCGAACAAGGATGAAATAAGAGGCCAAGTTTACAATGCCGCCAATGAACCTTACTCAACTTTGCATTTTCTAGACCAACATTTTCTTCCTGACCGACCCTTATCGATTGGCGGATCATCACTGTGCAATCCAAATGCGACCGGGTTCTAATGCTAGTGGAGCTTCAAAGGGCACAGGATCCTCTGCACCATCTTTTGTTTCGGTCACTATGTGCCTAAGGTGCGAAACCACACAAGACCGAGGATTGCAGGAGGAACCCTGGAGCATGTTTCCGGTGTGGCGCAATCGGCCACATGGTTAAGGATTGTCCTCAGGAGGGCAAGGGAAGAACTAGTTCAGTTTCTACTCAAAGATCGGCCCAACCTACTGTTCAAGGTCGAGCTTATGCCGTGATGGCTCAAGAAGCCGAAACATCGAACGACGTGATCCAAGGTATTATTAAAAGTTGAGATGTCTTCTTATTTTATGTGTTATATATAATTGTTTGATATTTAATAAATTTTGTTAATAAGTTATGGATGAACACACATGCTTAGAAACTTTTAATTGAAACGCTTGTCTAAACTAAGGTACCCTTTTTATGCATCGGGGGGGCGGTGTAAGCAAAATCAATCACAGTGTTGATAGACCCACAGGTCTACACATTCTTTTGTTACTCCATTGTTATTTGAGAAGTTGGGAATCATTCCCAAGGCCCTTGATTTCATCTTGGCGATGTCAATTCCTCTACGCAACGCTCGGTGAGCACCGATACCATGTGTCAATCAGTGATTGTGATGATTGAAGACCACGAGACAGTGGCTGATTTGATCATTTTGAGCATGGAAGGGTTCGACGTGATACTAGGGATGGATTGGTTATCTACTTACCATGCGAGCATGGATTGTCTTCGAAAGATTGTAACATTCCGCCCGCCGAAGAGAAAATCTTTTCGATTTTGCGGAGTCAAATCTTGTGTGATACCGTTTATCTCTCGCCATTGAAGCGGGACCGTATGATGAGGAACGGGTGTTGTGGTTATCTGGCCTACTTGCAAGATCATAAGGAGGAGAAGAAAAATATTGCGGATATTACGATTGCTTGCGAGTATTCAGATGTTTTTCCTGAAGATCTACCGAGATTACCACCTGACAGGGAGATTGAGTTTGCAATTGAGTTAGCTCCGGGTACTGAACCAGTATCAAAAGCTCTGTATCGAATGGCGCCTGCAGAATTGAAAGAGTTGAAGGAGCAGCTTCAGGAACTGCTAGATAAAGGCTTTATTAGACCGAGTGTGTCACCCTGGGGAGACCGGTTCTATTTGTAAAGAAGAAAGACGGTTCAATGCGGCTTTGCATCAATTACCGCCAGCTAAATAAGTTGACAATTAAGAACCGTTATCCACTTCCAAGAATTGATGATCTGTTCGATCAGTTATAAGGAGCAAGGTTCTTCTCGAAGATCGACTTGAGGTCAGGCTACCATCAGTTGAAAGTTAAGTCTGAAGACATTCAGAAGACAGCGTTCAGAACCCGATATGGGCACTACGAGTTCTTGGTCATGCCATTTGGGTTGACAAACGCACCCGCGTCATTTATGGACTTGATGAACCGGATATTCAAGTCACATTTGGACAAGTCTGTAGTAGTTTTTGTAGATGACATCCTCATCTATTCAAAGACGCGAGAAGAACATGAGCAACATCTGCGAGTGGCTCTACAAACCCTTAGAGACCATCAGTTATACGCAAAACTTAGTAAGTGTGAGTTTTGGCTTGAGCAGGTCAGTTTCCTAGGCCATGTTATCTCTGAGACCGGTATTACAGTTGACCCAGCAAAGATTGAGTCAGTGATGAATTGGGAATAGCCAAAGACCGTTACGGAGGTTCGTAGTTTCCTCGGTTTGGCAGGATACTACAGAAGGTTTGTGGAGGGCTTCTCCAAGATATCAGGTCCTCTTACACAACTTACGAAGAAGAATACTAAATTTGATTGGACGAGGCATGTGAGCAAAGTTTTCGGGGAACTCAAGAAACGATTGACTCTGCGCTTACTTGCTATACCATCGTGAGGGGAGGCTTTGCGTATCGGTGATGCATCATATGGGGTTTAAGTGTGCTTAACGAATGAGAGTCATTGCTTATGGGTCTAGACAGCTAAAAGACCATGAGAAGAATTACCCGACGCATGATCTTGAGTTGGCAGCAGTGATTTTTGCTCTGAAGATCTGGAGGCATTACCTTTATGGGGAGACCTTCGATATATTTACCGATCATAAGAGCCTCAAGTATCTCTTCTCACAAAAGGAGTTGAATATGAGACAGCGTCGATGGATAGAGTTCTTGAAAGATTATGATTGTACCATCCAAGGTACCACCAAAAGCAAAGCGTAGTGGCGATGCGTTAAGTCGGAAGTTCTGCTCGTTATCACATCTCACCGCAAGGGTGCGAAGATGGCATCTATTGGAAGATATGGCTCTAAGTAGCATGAGATTTGACGTAAAAGGTTCAGGTGCGTTAATGGCTACACTGGTGATTCGTTCCACCCTCTATGAGAACATTGGCAGACTTCAGATGACGGATGATGAACTTATGGCTATCAGACGGGATGTGATTGGGGGAAGCAAAATAGATTTTTCTATCAAAGATGATGACACTTTGTTGTTTAGAAACCGGGTATGCGTACCAACTAGTACTGAGCTTCGGGACACTATTTTGGAAGAGGCTCATAAGTCTATGTCGCTATTCACCTGGCAAGATACCAAGATATACCAGGACTTAAAGAAAAGCTTCTGGTGGAGAGGTTTAAAGAAAGATGTCGCTGTGTATGTCTCGAGATGTCTTGTGTGTCAGCAAGTAAAGGTGGATCATTGAAATCCGGCATGACTGTTGCAACCACTACCGATACCTGAGTGGAAATGGGAGGCCATTTCTATGGACTTTATTTTGGGATTGCCAAGAACATTAAGAAAATACAATGCCATCTGGGTCATTGTGGATCGATTGACTAAGTCCACACACTTCCTTCCTTATAATACGTCGTATACCGGTCAGTATCGTATCCGATAGAGACCCGATGTACACATCTTAGTTTTGGCAACGATTTCAAGAAGGAATGGGCTCTAGGCTCGATTATAGTACAGCATTCCATCCTCAGACCGATGGGCAGACTGAGATGGTGAATCAGATTATAGAAGATATGTTACGTGCTTGCATGTTGGATTTTCAGGGGTCATGGGACCAACATTTACCGTTGATCGAGTTCGCCATAATAATAGCATTCGAGGCTAGCATCGACATGGCACCCTACGAAGCTTTGTATGGACGACGGTGCAGGTCTCCGCTTAATTGGGAAGAAGTGGGTGAGAAACTCATTTTAGGTCCCGAGATCATGGAGAATACAACCGAGACAGTTCGGTTAATTTGTGAGAGACTACGCATTGCTCAAAGTCGTCAGAAGAGCTACGCTGATCTGAAAAGAAACCATGTTGAGTTTAAGGTGGGAGATAACATATTTGTCAAAATCTCTCCTACAAAAGGCGTGATGCGTTTTGGGAAGCGTGGGAAGCTGAGTCCGCGCTATGTTGAACCTTTCGAGGTATTGGGTCGAGTCGGCGAGGTTGCCTATCGAGTAGCCCTGCCACCGCAGCTATCGGAAATGCGCAACGTGTTTCATGTGTCCATGTTACGAAGATATGTTAAGGACCCGACACACGTATTGAACTACCAGCCCATTGAGCTCCAAGAAGACCTATCCTTGGTTGAGGAACCGATACGAATCTTGGATCGTAAAGAACAAATCTTATGGACAAAGAGCATTCCCTTAGTACTCGTGAAGTGGCGGAACCATTCTTCAGAGGAAGCCACATGGGAGCGTGAAGTGGAGATTCGCGAGCAATTTCCACAACTTTTCGAGTGAAGGTATATTGTAAACTATAGTTATGCAAGAAAACCATACTTACCTTTAAATTCTTGAATTTGCTTCTTTAAAAAAAAAAAAAAGGGGGAGAATTTCTTCAAAATCTTCAATGTTAAATTGGTTTATAACATCGATGCTTTACATATATATCTATAACGATCACACAATAAAATCTTAAATGTCATATTTATTCATTCTCAGTTAGAACCGTATGTCTGTTGGAACCCGTGTCATCAGTTAGAACATGTTACAAGGCACGTGATCATGCTTTTGAATAAGTGTTCAATTCTGACATCTAAAATTTCTGCTCAAATAATTACCAAAAGGGTGAGGTAGGTGTGTGTGCTAGGTTTGTGTCATGGTGAAGTATATTTCCAGGCACGTGACACTTGGGAAGGTATGCATCCATGTACGGATGCAATCCTCTATGGCAGTATGGGATGCCACACGCAGTACATCCAGGTTACTACGGATCCCGACCCTTGAAAGCGTGCTTAGTGAAGCCTACCGCATCGCGACCAAAGTTCTTTGACTTTAGACTGTTTCAATTTTGCTTTATACTGGTGTTAGGATAAGGACTTACTGCAGTTCGGTTTAGCTATCCGTACATTTTCGAGGACAAAAATTCCTAAGGAGGGTAGAATGTAAAGACCCATATTTTGAACCCGAGTTAGACTGACCCTGTGTGTGTATTCGGCTCGGCAACCGACATCACCATTTATTTTAGATTTTTATCTAGATGTGATTGTGCGGATAGATTTTAATTTAGAGCCCATTTGGACCCTCGTGCGAAAGTTGTGCACCGACCTCGGTGTAGCCGCTCAACACCGGACTTGAGTTTTAAAATTAGAAGTGTATAATACATAAGATGTGTGTGTGTGTTTTACTTTGTGAGCAATCCTATTATAAGAAGGAATTGCATTCCCATATTATACTAGGTTATGTTAAGAGAGGATAGTTACCCAACCGTGTGAAACTCCTTTTTCTCTCTTCTTCAATCATCGTACGAGATCGGTTTAGAAAACCTCCTTCTCTAGAACCCTCTTTGTTGAAAGCACTTAAACCATAGAAAGAACTTGAATCAACCTTGGATTCGTAGTTGGCTATTGGGAGAGGTTGAGATCATTGGGGGCGTGTTGGAGTTGTCTCTGTGAACTCGTGGGATCGATCGCGGCGCGAATCATTGAGGAAACCCGTCGGTTTCGTTCCGAAGCTCCATTCGCGTGACTCATTTCTAATCTAGGAATCCTTAGATTAAAGGTACGTTTTAATTAAACTTTTTTATTAAATCATTAGATTAGCCATAGGTTTTGCTTTGGGATGTATGGGTTTCGATTCGGGTGAAAACCAATCGAAATACTATTATCATCGCTCGAGCGAGGTATCACCGAACTCCGATATTGCCTTAGTATTTTAGTCATAACGTTTTATCTCGAACTCCGATTGAGACGATTCATTTTGCGTTGGAAAGCTAATAGAAAAATCTACAACTTTCATGTTTTGACCAACTCATGGATCAATCGTCTTGATGGTCAAAAATATATAAGAAGGTTACGTCAAATCGCTCGAGCGAGCTATTATCATCGCTCGAGCGAGGTATTGTCGAACTTCGACATTACCTTCGTATCTTAGTCATAACTTTTTATCCCGAACTCCGATTGAGACGATTCTTTTTGCGTTGGAAAGCTAATAGATAACTCTACAACTTATATGTTTTGACCAACTCATGGATCAATCGTCTTGATAGTCAACAATATATGAGAATATTATATCAAATTCTAGAATTGGCGCAACTTGCCTGTTTTGACTTGTTTTTGAGGAAACTCTTAAATAGGTCTATATTATTAGTAATTAGAGTTTATCTTAATGCATGAACGTATATTGTGATGTAGATTGAGGGCGAGAGGCCATCAATAGGACCTTGCTTGACTTCGCATAACTCCGAGTTTTAGGTAGGAGAATCTCATCTTTACAGTATTTTATTTTAATTCGCATAGATATTTTGAATTAAAATCTTTAAACTTGCATATGCCATTGAAATCACATCTGTAAACTGAAATTGATATGAATGACTGAAAATCTAAATCTACCTGAATCCTGAAACCTGAATCTGCTTAAGCTCTGAAAATCTGAAATCAAGAACCTGAACTATGTATAAGAGACTTGCATCTGATTTATATTAGTATCTGCATTTGTTTTATGATTGACCTGAACGACCCCTCAAAAATTCCTGAACAATTTCCTGGCACAAGTTTCCCTCATTACGTAGGGGCTTGTTGCATCCTGAAAAAGGGTTCATGAACGACGATGGTAGGTAGGGGTTCCCATCGGCTATATTCCTGCTCTCGAGATATAGTTTACTCGGGAGGTATTTTAAGTTGAGGATTAAGTCATGAATTACTGAACTTTGCATATAGAAGTTAGAGAAACTAAAGACGAAACACTTTGCATCTGTTCTTGTTAGAAATAAATCTTATATATGATTTCTGCACCTAAATTCAGTTTATTATCTGCTTATATGTTTGACAAGCTATATTCCGATATTTATTTTGAAACCATATTAGTTAAAGTAAAATGCCATAGATGTCTTTCTTCTACTGAGCTTTGTTGGTTAGCTCACTCCGACTATACGTCACAGGTTCAGGTACTGATGTGGCTATTCAGGGCTGTGAGACTGATCCTGCCTACATGCCTGAGGAAGAGCTTCAGGTTCCTCCTGAGGAGTTTTTCCCAGTATAGAACTTACTGATTTTCTTATTTGTGGTGAGAGTTAGACTTGAATTTGTGGGCCCATTTTAGTTGGATACCATAGTTTTATATTTGACGTTGATTTCTGTTTTGAGCCATGTTTCGATGATGGTCGGCCATCATCGGTGGTTCTTTACTTTTAATTGCTTCCGCATTTATTTTAGCTATGGATATTTATTATACTTTACTCTGATATGTGCCCTGTTTGTCCGGCTTATCATTTATTCGATAGGTTGGCGAACCGGCCTTTCCTACACCTGAGGGATTGGAAAAGTCGGGTCGTCACAGGTCGCGTCAAGGGGCACTGGGAGAATTGTTTCCTCTAGTTGAGAGAGCAAGACAGCTGTTGGATTCATTTGGGTGATTCTTCGAGAAATGCGGACTTGTTGTGAATTTGGCATTTTTTTTTTGGAGTCCTCATCTGATGAGATCTTTTGAATGAGTGACGCAGGTGACAGCGGCACTAACGCTTGGATTTCTTCTACCACATTGATCACCTCTTCTCCGAAGAAACTCTGAAGATCATGGTCAATTGAACTATCATCCTTTGGGTCCTAATAATGTTGTTCTTCCCACCCAAAGGATCTTTAGGGGTAGCGAGTTCTTTTCCTTGATCTTCATAATACGTTAGGATGAGCACGCATGCTCGGCAGTGAGGTTGATAATGGTGAAGAATGCAGGGGGATTCCTAAGGACATTCCCATCCTTCAAGGTTAGAGTCGAAGATGGTGTCCAATTCATTTCTTGATCTGATAGTGCTTGAAGTTCTAAATTGGCTTGCTCCACTAACTCAAGTGTCGGGAGATCTATCCAGTAGTCCTCGTCATCACTCGGAGGAGGTTGCCATTCTTCCTCAAGAGATTTCCAAAATATTTATAGTTGTGGCAAATCTGAGGACGTAGAAGTGTCTAATTCGAGTTCCTCTTCAAAGTCTATGAGGGTGACGCGACTGTTTCCCCCTAGGTCAACCAGATGATCATTGGGATTTTCTGCTTCTTGTGTCGATAGTTGAGCTGGTAGGTCATTACTTGTGTTGGTGGCCACGAGGTTGGAGTGATTCGATTCTTCTATGGTAGAGCGTCGGGTCAAACTAGCGAAACGCTTTAATATGCTAGTGAATGCCACACAACGGTTCTGGTATGGGTAAGCGATACAAGGGGAGTCCCAAGGGCATTCCCATCCCTCAAGGCCAAGGCCGAGGCGGATGCTATACGAGTTAGAATTTTCTTGTGAAGTATCATATTTTTCCCATGTTAAGCATTTTACACCATCTTGCAAGACTGTTATGTAAAAATCTTTGTCATCAGTGGATTCTCAGTCTTCTACTCGTAGGTCGAGTTTTGGAAGTTCTTCTCTCCTCTCTTCTGTATATTCGTTAGTGTCAAACATGGGCTTGATTCCTTCGAGCGGTTTATCGATATCGTCGTTTAAATTGGTTAAATCATTAAATGCCTTAGTCATTTGCTTAATTTCCACTTCTTGGGATCTAGTGAAGGACACTTCCTTATGCTTTGACACATCTGCTTTCTCAGTGGTCCCATAGGCAAAGTTGTCATATAGAGACCATTTTGGTGAGGTAGGGGACAAGTCGGCTTGTGGGTCATCCGATTGGTAACCTAACCCTATATACTTACGTATTTGTGTTGGGGCAATAGATCCTACACGACCTTGCTTATTTTTACCGAGTCCGGTGTGGGGAGCGTATCCAAGTTGATACATAAGGTCCCACCCTTTTATCGCTGTAGGGTTAATGGCATAGAGTTTGGCAAGGTCTGGGCCAACCTCTCTTCTCACTAATTTTTGTCTATGCGTTGGGGAGAACTAGGAGGGGTAAGGGGATGGACTTCCGCAATGGTTGCCTTATCAGGGATTTGAGTCTTTTGAATATGACCCTTGTTCAACACATAATCGTGAGTGATTGTTATGCTCCCCGCCTAATCAGTATCCATCTCTTGGAGGGGTGCATCAGCATATATATGGATGATGGAGTCTTTGCATGGGAATTTGATATATTGATGGTATGTGGATGCGACGGCCTTCATCGACTTCAGCCACTCCCCTCATAAAATGATATTGTATGTACTAGCATAATCAGAAACATGAAAGACAACGTCTTTCGTTATAAGTCTGAGGCAAACCCGTTGCTTGATAGTTCCTTTGACAAAACGACGCGACCTATCATAAGCTATGAGTGACAGTGCGGAGGGCCTGACATCTTGCTCCGTGTATTCAAGCATTTTTAATGTGGTGAGAGGGCAAATGTTAAGTCTTGTTCCCATGTCAACTAGTGCATGTAGTACAGAGAATCCTCTAATTATGACTGTAAGATATATGGGTGTCGCAGTCTCGGGGAGTGACTCTTTAGGCATGTCTGCATCTGTAAAATTGAGCGTTGGAGATTGTGCTATGATCGAAGTGATTTGATGAAGCTTATCTAGGGTTGTATCCTCATCCACTTGCATATCTTCAAGTGTCCTTATCAACAACCGATGATGATCAGGTGATTTCTTGATGAGTTATAGTATGGATATATGAGCCGAGATCTTCTGGAGATGCCGCAGAATGTCGTATTCTTGCCTTGGCTCGAGCGTAGTTTCTTTGCCTGGCTGATGGGCCTTAGGTGCAGGTTGGTTGGAATGGTTGAGGTGCAGGAATTGATGGAGGGATGATGTGAGGTGAGGGAGGCAAGTTAACTTCTCTTTCTCTCACATTCCCCTCTTGTGGTTGTGTGTTCATGAAATCCTTATTTCGAGGGAAAGGCAGAGGTGGGTAATTGGTTTCTGATTTAAGAATCGGGCAAGTCAGTTGTTGACTGAACCCGGTGTGGCTAGATGCGGATGTATTGGTGAAATGGGTGAAATTTGAGGTTGGAACGCTTACTTGAATGGTGTTGCTCCAAGATGGTAGGTATTATCTGTAATCTTCCTCTTCTATGAAAGCAGAGACCAACGTCCCTTACCGATCAGGATGTTTTTTTAGCCTACTTTCTTCTAGATTCAGTGAACGCTCGATGGTTATTCCGCTGTCTTGACTTGGAGTCTTTCGAGTGACACTTTCTATCCATGCAATAATTTAGCCTGCAGTTTGGAGAATGTGATCTCCATACTCGGGTTCAGAATCGGACAAAGGGATCGGTAATGGCGTTGGTTCGGGATTTGAAGGGGTTGAAGGCTCTGATGGGTGACTATGGAGGAATGGTCTCCTAGCCCTAAAGGAATGGTCTCCTAGCCCTAAAGGAATGGACTTGTATCTGAGTGAATTTCAGATAAGGAGGTGGACTCGGCGGGGCGATGCGAGTGATCAGGGCCGAGGGATGTGGGGGTGAAGGAGCTCTTGCTGGTGTGGCGGAAGCAGTAAAGTGTTGGATGCGAGTGATAAAGGTGGAAGGTTGGAAGGGGAATCCACCGGAGAGATCTACGGTAGTGACATGAGCCTGTGTTGCTTGGTTGTGGTTAGGTGTAATAACCCGAAAAATCACGTCAAACGAGGACCTCGGGATCCGTGCCCGATTGGTCTTAGGTTTGACCATGAGATAGTTCATTTATGAACTTAAGGTGAGATGAGCGGTTGTGATGTGAGAATCAGTGTAGAAAAGTGGAGAAATAGAAGAGAGTATAGAGTAACATACACCGATGGGTGTGTATGTGCTCCACACCGAGAAGAGAGATAAGATAAAAAGGGTTGAAAACCCTAATTTTCTTAAATGGGTTGTTGAGAGGAGTAAAGAAGAGAGAGAGAGAGAGAAAGAGAGGAGTAAAGGAGCTAGTGAGAAGTTATTGCAAGTTGTTGGAAGGGGATTTCTTGCAATCAAAGCGCCGGATTCGACGCGGAGGATCTGTTCAGACAAAAGCTGGAAACCCTAACCTTCCAACCCTACATTTAAATCAATTTGAGGTTGATTTAAGGTGAGATTCTTGTAAATAAATGGTGTAGATTTATAGAATAAATTGTGGTTAAAATGGGTGGAAATTGTAGGAATATTGCTTAGAAAATAACTGAGAAAAGATTGGGGAAGAACAGCCAAAGAAGGCTGAATCTGGGGATTTCGACTAATCGAAATTGGGGTTCGACTAGTCGAAATTCGCCAAGAAGTTGAAAAGTCAGATGACCACGAATTCGACTAATCGAATTGAATTTCGATTAGTCGACTTTGAATTTCGACTAGTCGAGTTGGATGTCGACTAGTCGACTGAGAACCTCCAGTGAGGAGTAAAAATGGGATGAGAGAAATCGACCAGTCGAAATTGGATTTCGACTAGTCAAGTAAGGATTTCGACTAATCGAATTGGACTCGATTAGTCGATTTTGTATGTTCAATTATTTAAGTGAAAAATTGGACAGTTAGAACAGGGGATTTCGACTAATCGATTTTGAGAATCGATTAATCGAAATTGAACCTCGACTAATCGATTTTGAGAATCGACTAGTCGAGTTGGATTTCGACTAATCGATTTTGAGAATCGATTAATCGAAATTGGACCTCGACTAATCGATTTTGAGAATCGACTAGTCGAGTTAGTTCGACTAGTCGAACCAGGAACTCGACTAGTCGACTGACCTAGTTTTTGTTGACTTTTGATTCTTACTTCAAGACTCTAAGGGGGTCTTGAGACTTATTCATTGCATCTTTTGTGATGTTTCGAGTGTGTTTAATGGTATCATAGGTGATACGTATGGAAGTGGGCACAAGGAGCCGAGTGGGACCTTGATGCATTGAATCGATAGAGACCTAAGGTAGGGAACACCTTGAACATGTACTTTATTTTACAAGAGCATGTATGTAGTGATATAGATTTCAATCCAATTATTTTTACTGTTTAAAGAATTGTGAAAAGTGTGTGTGTGTGATATTCATAAGAGTAAACGAATGAGCCATCCCCAGGGGATGAAGAAGTAAAGAGATAAGAGCATCAGGTGTGATGCAAGTTAATGGATACATCCCAGGGATGTATCCACAGATTGAATCATGTTTGATAGGGCCTAACTGATATAAGATAGCACACTTACACGGTGAATAACTATATGTAAGGCACCGATATTTTTGTTATTTGAGGTTCCATAGGTTACCCCAGCGTGGCGGGATATCCACGGGACACGGCGGGATATCCGTGACCGATCTGTGGCGAAACCAGTAGGCCGGTCGGAGGCTTATCCAGGTACATAGTAAGCACACCCGAGGGTGTTGATTGAGACAAGTGAAACCCGCCACCAATCCCGAGGAAAGGGGCTTGGGTACTATATGGTATTCGGGGAATACATTAAAATATCTATATAGATGGCGATGAAGGGTAGCTCATCGGGGCTCGATGCTATATTGCTCGGGGATTACTTAAGTTGAAAGTTTAAGTTTTGCTTTAGGCCTTTTCAACATTATTCATGAGTAAATGAAAACATAAGTAATCAACAGTAAAACGAATGCTTCCTAACTGTTTCATTAACAATTGCATAGTTACATCATGCATGGCATATCATAGAATATATGTGAGTTATAATTTATATGTTCAACAGTGTTTGTTCCCTATTGAGCTAGGATGTAGCTCACCCTATAGACTATAAATCGCAGGTCCACTACTAGCTGTCGAGGTTTTGAGACGATCCCATGAGTCGGACCTTGCGGTGTGACGAGTTGGAGCCACCTCTAGAGGACTTCTTCTAGAGGACTCCGCTGTGCCACTTTGAGGGATTTTACAGAGAGTTTTGTACGGCTTGGTATGTCAAGCCTTTATTTTGTTAAAAACCATGTATATAGGGTTTTGGATTTTCTTTTGGGACGAACCTTCCCTGATGGTTTCTATCATCGATGGTTCGGATCGGTTCTCCATTCATGTAGAGGCATGAGGGTAGAACTGTCTTTTGGAAAGTTAATTAATATAGATTTAAATTTCGCAATTTCATTTATAGTACTTTTGATGCTTGATATACCAGTGTTCCGTGCTTAGCTAAGGGCACGGTCAAGATGACCGTGCTGATGGCACGGGTTTGAGTCGAAATCCGGTCATCACGATTGGTATCAAAGCTATTTTCTTTTAGCAATTCGACAAGGATTCTTTTCGAACATAGGCTTCGCTACTTGAAACTTTAGTTTCAAATGCGTATAAATGTCGATCTAGAGGAGAGGCCGACCAAGGGAGGCCATCAAAGAGTTACGTGTAGTGGAGATGGATTACATCTCTCCTACAAATAGAGTGCCTTTAGGAAGTCTGAGGCCCGAGGCGATGGTAGCGAACGGCATGAGGAAGAGGATCGAGATCATGGGATCAAGATCTAAGAGAACAAGAGAGGTTGAGAGAAAGACAAGAAGATAGAGAGGCGACAAGGATGATGCACACTATGGAGACTATGGCATTTGCCATGGCACAACAAGCGCATCCTTTGCGACTCATGCGTCTGAAAACGACCACCTACACCACAAGGACTGCGTTGCTGTGCCCTCATCATTCTGAGTTTAGGAGGATGAGACCTCCTTCATTTTCTCAGCGAACACAATGGCGGCGAGAATTGGTTGATGGAGATGGAGAAAGTCTTTAGCGTGCTAACACGCGGAAGATGAGAGTGTAAGATGGGCGACTTACATGTTGGATGGGGAGGCTGGGCCTTGGTGGAAGTCCGTAATCGGACTCGGGCTCGAGAGACCCCAGTTGCCTTGGACTTGGGAGGAGTTTGTTGAGAGTTCAACAAACAATATTTTCAAAGTGGTGAGGAATCGACTTGAGATACAATTTTTGCAACTAGTGCAAGGGAGGATGGATGAGAGAATACGGGGTAGAGTTTCTCGACTTGCCGTTTTGCTCGGACTACTCTTGAAGTGATGAAGTCAAGAGGTTTCAGCAAGGTTTGAAGCACGAAGTTAGGGAGGCGTAGCTCCATTCCGATTCGGACCTATGAAGAGGTCATGAGCAAGGCACCGTAGTGGAAGAAGAGAACACAAGCAGATATAGGCGGAGAGAGCAACAGAGAGGACTTGACCAAGGAAGGATGGGGAACTACTGAACCGGTGAATAAAAGCCGAGGTTAGTGGGTCGAGTCGAGACCACGTTTGGGGAGGTTTTGGAAGGCCGGCCGCAACAACACCAGAGGTTTCCATTACTTGCGTCGGGAGACCTTTTCGCTATGAGAGCCCTGCCATGTCTCTGGTGCCTCTTGTACAGGTTCTCGTCTGTTCTTCCGCTTTCTCGGGAGACTTGCAAAGTGTGGCAAGCCTCATAGAGTGGATGAATTGGGAACTAGGGGCTGTTTCCGATGTGGCAAGGTGGGCCACTTGATCAAGGATTGCCAAAGACAGGATAAGAAAAGCGGTTTAGATTCTGACACCACGACCAATTCAAGCAAGAAAACCGATTGTCCAGGGGAGAGCCTGTCACGATCCTTTGCTGAGCGAGGAATGTCGTCATCAAGGTGAGAAATTTTATTTTATTAAAGAAAATTCCGTTTCATAAAGAATATTAGATGGAAAAGCTGCATGCATTAGGAATAGTGTAGATTCTTTTAATATAAACGGAGAGTGTATTTTGATGTGTGAATTTCTGTATGTATGTGTATATATATTATAGGTACTTTAACTATGTATGAGAAGGGAAGTGTATTTAGACATGACGCTCGAGTGTTGATAGACCCAGGGTCTACCCACTCATTCGTCACTCCACGTTTCGTCAAGAAGATGAAGGTTATTCCAGAGGCGTGGGACTTCGTCTTATCTGTGTCTATTCCTACTGGAGAGTTAGTAGACACGGAGTTAGCTTGCAAATCTATCATCGTAGTAGTCCGGACTTAGACGGTGCATGAATTGGAAGCAAAGTTGATACTATTAGACATGCAAGGGTTTGATGTGATCCTTGGCATGGGTAGGTTGGTTGTGACATTGTGTATGTTGATTGCAAGAACAAGGTGGTCATTTTCAGACCCAACACCAGAAGATCATTTCGGTTTCAAGGGAGAGGTCGTCATCTGTACCCTTGATCTCGTGATGAGGGCGAGAAAATGATCGAGAAAGAGGTTGCGATGGATACTTAGCTTTCTTAAAGGAGGACAAGGAAGAAAAGAAGCGTCATTTACGAGATAGCGGTTATGCGAGACTTGACGTGTTTCGGGAAGATTGCTGGATTACCTCTAGAGAGAGAAGTAGAATTCGCCATTGACTTAGCACCAGGGAGCCTATTTCGAAAGCACCTTATAGAATGGCTCCTGCTGAGTTAAAGGAGTTGAAGGAACAACTACAAGAGCTTATGGACAAGGGGTTTGTTAGACCAGTGTCTCCATGGGGAGCACCGGTCTTATTTGTCAAGAAGAAAGATGGGTCAATGCGACTATGCATTGACTATCGACAATTGAACAAACTCACTGTGAAGGACCGCTACCCTTTCCCTAGAATTGACGATCTATTCGACCAACTGCAAGGAGCAAGGTATTTTTCCAAGATCGACCTGAGATCTGGGTATCATCGATTCTTGAGTCAAGGCGAGGACATTGAAGCGACTTTAGGACACGGTATGGACACTATAATTCCTTGTGATGCCGTTTGGATTATTAACGAATGCTCGGCGTCGTTTATGGATCCGATGAACCAGTGTTTAAACCACACTTGGACTCTGCGTCGTAGTATTTGTTGATGATATATTGATATATTCCAAATCCAGACGGAACATGAAGAACATTTGAGGATTGCTCTCACAGCTACGTGAACACCAATTATGCGCCAAACTTCGGCAAGTGTGAGTTTTGGTTGGAAGAAGTTAGCTTTTTGGGACATGTCGTCTCAAAGCACGTGTCACGGTAGATCCAAAGAAAGATTGAAGCAGTAGTTAAATGGGAGCAACCAAAGACAGTGACCGATGTCCGAAGTTTTCTGGGCTTAGCAGGCTATTATCGACGTTTCGTTGAGGGGTTTTCAAAGATATCGGGACCTCTCACAAAGCTGACACGTAAAGATTCAAGGTTTGAGTGGAGTGAGGCATGCGAGAAGAGTTTTGAAGAACTCAAGCGAGACTCACTTGCTCCGGTGTTAGCAATTCCTTGAGCGGTGGAGGATCTGCGTGTCTGATGACAGCGTCATACAAATGGCCTTGGTTGTGCTCAACCAACCCAAGAAGGTGATAGCTTACGGATCAAGACAGCTGAAGGAACACGAGAAAAATTACCCGACTCATGACTTGGAACTAGCAGCAGTCATTTTTGCGCTGAAGATTTGGAGACATTACTTGTATGGTGAGACCTTCGAAATTTTCACCGATCATAAGAGCCTCCGATATCTGTTTACGAAGAGCTCAATATGAGACAGCGGATGGATGGAATTCCTCAAGGACTACGATTGCTCTATACAATACCATCCGGCAAAGGCGAATGTAGTAGCCGATGCATTGAGTCGAAAAGGTTCATTTCGATTAGCTTCTTTGATTTTGGGTATGCAAATGGAAATTATTGGAAGACACGGCATTCTATGATCTCGAACATTGAGTCAAAGGACCGGATCCTTTTGGCTAACATATCGATAAAGCCGGTGATATTTGAGCATATTCACGATCTACTGAGATGAAAGATCCGGCATTAACGAAGATTCATCAAGGCGTGAGTGAAGGCATTAGGTCGGACTTCTCGGTAAAGAAGATGGTTCTTTATTGTTTAAAGATCTATGCATTCCGGACAATGCCGATCTAAGGCGAACAATTCTTGATGAGGCTCATAAGTCAAATTATGCTATCCACCCGTAGCACCAAAATGTACCAAGATTTGAAAAAGAATTCTTGGTGGAAGGATTTGAAACAAGGCGTGGCGAGTATGTGTCACGATGTTTGACTTGTCGGTGAAGGTTGATCATAGACATCCTGGGACTATTGCAACCTTTACCAATACCGAGAATGGAAGTGGGAATCGATCTCAATGGATTTCATTGTTGGATTACCCGTCTTGCCAAGAGACACAATGCCATTTGGGTGCGTAAATGAGATCGATTGACCAAATCGGCGCACTTTTGCCGTACAATACCACATATCTGGCCGGGAAGGCGGCGGTTATACATGAAGGAGATTGTAAGATTACATGGATTCCAAGCGACATAGTTTGATCGTGATCCACTATATACGTCCAAGTTTTGGAAGAAATTTCAAGAAGGAATGGGAACTCGACTAGACTTTAGTTCAGCTTTCCATCCTCAAACTGATGGACAGACGGAGCGAGTGAATCAAGTAATAGAAGACATGCTCAGAGCGTGCATGCTTTGATATGCAAGGATCTTTGGGATGAGTATCTACCGATGCTCGAGTTCGCATATAATAAGTTTTCAAGCGAGCATTGGCATGGCACCGTATGAAGCTCTGTATGGAATGACGATGCAAGTCACCTCTCAATTGGGAGAAAGCAGGTGAGAAATTTGTATTAGGACCAAAGCTACTTGAAGATAACGCCTTGCGTAATTAGAGAAAGGTTGAAAGACAAGCAGTAGAGAGAAAAGTTACGCCGATATGAAGCGGACTAGTGTTGACTATAAAGTGGGCGAGCATGTGTTTGTGAAAGTATCACCTATGAAAGGTGTAATGAGATTTGGCAAGAGGAAGTTAAGTCCACGTTATGTTGGACCATTGAAATTTTGGGGACGAGTAGGTGAAGTTGCATATCGCATTGGTTTACCACCGCTATTTGATCGAGTGCATAATGTTTTCCACATATCAATGCTCGGAGAATGCATTAACGATCCGTCTCATGTATTAGGAAAGCAACCTATAGAGATGTGTGAGGACATGAGCATGATAGAGGAACCAGGGAGATTTTGGATCGAAAAGAGCAAGTATCGCACTAAAGTAATTCCCTTAGTGCTTGTTCGTGGAACAATCATCCTAAAGAAGAGGCTACTTGGGAACGAGACTGATGTGAAGGAACGATACCCAGCCTTGTTTCCAACGACTTGAAAATTCGATGTAAACCGCAAACGTAGTGGTGAAATCTCCACGATACTGGAAATTCAATGGAAATTTTGATCCAAATTGTTCAATGGAAAATTTTTTTTTGTGAAATTTTGATCAATTGAGACATTTGGACTAGTCGAATTGACAATTCGACTAATCGAAAGTCAAATCGATTAATCGACTGGCTATGCCAGTGAGCCAGAGTTCAAAAAGAATAAGTTAGAAAATTTCGACTAGTCGAACTAGGGTTCGACTAATCGAATTTGGAAGTTCGATTAGTCGAATTCACATCTCGACTAGTCGAATTACTTAAAGAGTCAAAGAAAATTCTGAAAAGTGGACAATTCGACTAGTCGAAAGGAAAAATCGACTAATCGAATTGGACATAAAAGGGAAAATCGATTAGTCGAAAATTTGCATTCGACTAATCGAGTTATGGAGGGAATTGTAGAAGTTTAAAAGGGGCACACGATTTCGACTAGTCGAATTTTATTTCGACTAGTCGAAGTTAAAATTTCGACTAATCGAAACGGATTTCGACTAGTCGACTGAGTCCTTCCAGTGGGCTCCAAAGTTAGAATTTGAACCCTAAACATTTCGACTGATCGAAATGGGATTTCGACTAGTCGAATCGGGTTTACTAGTCGAATTAGGAAAATCGACTAATCGAATTCGGGGAGTTCCTTTAAGTTTGGAATTCGACTAGTCGAACTGAGAAATTCGACTAGTCGAGCCAACCACTATATATATGTGAAAGGAGGTTTTTCAAACCATTCGACTTTTGAGTTTTTGGGCATTCGATTCTTCTTCTTCTCCGGCGATTCAACTACCTAGGGTTTGCACCATTTCCGGCCATTCTCGACCGGATTTGACTTCACACACCTACACAAGATTGGGTAAACCCTAATCTTTGTTCTTCATTATTTTGCTTATAACAAACCCTAATTCCTTGCATTTTAGCGAAAATGTCCGCCTAAGACTCGATTATCATCGAAGAGGCGCTTTCAAAAGCTGGATCTGCAAGAATGCCGCTCCACCAACCCCTTCACCTGTGAGGACACCCTCACCATCGACATCGGACACTACGTCCGGGTCGACTAGCGCGTCTTCACATGACGCAAGCCCTATTCCACCACCACCCGTCAAACAGCAACCCTTTGAATGGTGGGCAGCCAAGGTCTTTGAGGTCGAACACATTTTACAAAACTCTTTTGACAAGGATGTGGTCCAAGGTGAGACCATATGGGCCCTAAACTACCTCAACAACGCCGGTCTCACCTTCCTCCTCAAACCAATCCGGAAGTTCTACTATCCGCGATTGGTTCGGTTATTTTACCAGGGCCTCAAGGATGGCCCTACTGACGACGTGGTGAAGACCACGATTGAGGGTCATGAATATCTCATCACATGCCGTCATGTCCAAGAAGCAGTCGAATGCTACTTGGACTACGTACCCGAGACCACACTACTACCACCCTTCCCAGAGCCGGCCAATGTCGTAGATATCCTTGCCGACATCACAAAAGGGAAAAAGGATCGGGCACCTCATCTAAGAGGTTGACCTTCCACATTACATGTGGATGCTCGATTCGCTTTTCACGCCAACCTCTACCCCATGCGCCACAAAGACCGGCGTGTTGAATTGGTGCAACAGGCCCTCTATGCGGCCTATAACGGCCGATGGTTCGATGTTACCTTAGTCATCCTTGAAGGGATGAGGTACATCAAGGGAAAACTCATGAAGGGCAACCTTCGAACTAGGGATGGGATGCCCTACGCGCGCATCATCTCTAGCATTCTAGAGGCATATTCATCCGACCCCGCCTATGCCGTCTCACCCCACGAGGCGACGGCCACCGATCCGGTGAAACCATTCTCCCACACCGAATGGAACAGGAGTTACAATCTCCTGAAGAAGACTTTACCACCACCAGCTGGCGCAGCCGAGGGCGCAGCTGCAATCCCACCACCACCCCCTCCACCACAGCCACAGCCACAAGTACCTGTAGAGGGCGCAGTATCACCCCCAGTCGTTCCACCAGCTGCACCGCAACCAATCATTCCACCACCACCACCAGCAGCTACACCACCACCACCTCGACCTACACCGGCGACCCCCTCTACTTCACGTCGCCGCTACCGCCACCAGCCATCCAGCCACCCGTGGCAGATCCGCCAGCTCCCGTCGACCACTGCCCAGCCCGATCCACCAACAAGGAGCCGGCACCAGTAGTTTTGTTTTGTTTTTGTGCATTGTACATCTTTTGTATAGGGGTTAACCATTTTTGTTTCTATTGTGGTCCCCATTTCAGTAACTATTGTAACTCTTGATATTTTTATATATACAGTTTTTTGTTACTGCCCTGTATGGTTCATTGATTGCCTATGTCCACGTACTTGCGTGTGTGCTAAGTGATAGACCACCTCACCTCCGAAAAAGTGGGAAGTGATCACCACACCTTTGGGTGATTTTCGAGGACGAAAATTCCCAAGGTGGGGAGGATGTAATAACCCAAAAAATCACGTCAAACAAGGACCTCGGGATCCGTGCCCGATTGGTCTTAGGTTTGACCATGAGATAGTTCATTTATGAACTTAAGGTGAGATGAGCGGTTGTGATGTGAGAATCAGTGTAGAAAAGTGGAGAAATAGAAGAGAGTATAGAGTAACATACACCGATGGGTGTGTATGTGCTCCACACCGAGAAGAGAGATAAGATAAAAAGGGTTGAAAACCCTAATTTTCTTAAATGGGTTGTTGAGAGGAGTAAAGAAGAGAGAGAGAGAGAAAGAGAGGAGTAAAGGAGCTAGTGAGAAGTTATTGCAAGTTGTTGGAAGGGGATTTCTTGCAATCAAAGCGCCGGATTCGACGCGGAGGATCTGTTCAGACAAAAGCTGGAAACCCTAACCTTCCAACCCTACATTTAAATCAATTTGAGGTTGATTTAAGGTGAGATTCTTGTAAATAAATGGTGTAGATTTATAGAATAAATTGTGGTTAAAATGGGTGGAAATTGTAGGAATATTGCTTAGAAAATAACTGAGAAAAGATTGGGGAAGAACAGCCAAAGAAGGCTGAATCTGGGGATTTCGACTAATCGAAATTGGGGTTCGACTAGTCGAAATTCGCCAAGAAGTTGAAAAGTCAGATGACCACGAATTCGACTAATCGAATTGAATTTCGATTAGTCGACTTTGAATTTCGACTAGTCGAGTTGGATGTCGACTAGTCGACTGAGAACCTCCAGTGAGGAGTAAAAATGGGATGAGAGAAATCGACCAGTCGAAATTGGATTTCGACTAGTCGAGTAAGGATTTCGACTAATCGAATTGGACTCGATTAGTCGATTTTGTATGTTCAATTATTTAAGTGAAAAATTGGACAGTTAGAACAGGGGATTTCGACTAATCGATTTTGAGAATCGATTAATCGAAATTGAACCTCGACTAATCGATTTTGAGAATCGACTAGTCGAGTTGGATTTCGACTAATCGATTTTGAGAATCGATTAATCGAAATTGGACCTCGACTAATCGATTTTGAGAATCGACTAGTCGAGTTGGATTTCGACTAGTCGAACCAGGAACTCGACTAGTCGATCACCTAATTTTGTTGACTTTTGATTCTTACTTCAAGACTCTAAGGGGTCTTGAGACTTATTCATTGCATCTTTTGTGATGTTTGTGTGTTTAATGGTATCATAGGTGATATGCGTGTGAAGTGGGCACAAGGAGCCGAGTGGGAGCTAGATGCACTGAATCGATAGAGTCCTAAGTTTGGGAACACCTTGACCATTTACTTTATTTCACAAGAGCATGTATGTAGTGATATAGATTTCAAATCCTATTTTTTTTGTGCTTAAAGAATTGTGATAATTGTGTGTGTGATATTCATAAGAGTAAACGAATGAGCCATCCCCAGGGGATGAAGAAGTAAAGAGATAAGAGCATCAGGTGTGATGCAAGTTAATGGATACATCCCAGGGATGTATCCAAGGATTGAATCATGTTTGATAGGGCCTAACTGATATAAGATAGCACACTTACACGGTGAATAACTATATGTAAGGCACCGATATTTTTGTTATTTGAGGTTCCATAGGTTACCCCACCGACGTGGCGGGATATCCACGACTGACACGGCAGGATATCCGTGACCGATACGGCGGCGAAACCGTAGGCCAGTGCGGAGGCTTATCCGTACATAGTAAGCACACCCCAGGGGTGTTGATTGAGACAAGTGAAACCCCGCCACCAATCCCCAGGGGAAAGGGGCTTGGGTACTATATGGTATTCCCAGGGAATACATTATAAGTCTCTATATAGATGACGATGAAGGGTATCTCATCGGGGCTCGATGCTATATTGCTCGGGGATTACTTAAGTTGAAAGTTTAAGTTTTGCTTTAGGCCTTTTCAGCATTATTCATGAGTAAATGAAAATATAATAAATCAACAGTAAAACGAATGCTTCCTAACTGTTTCATTAACACTTGCATAGTTACATCATGCATGGCATATCATAGAATATATGTGAGTTATAATTTATATGTTCAACAGTGTTTGTTCCCTATTGAGCTAGGATGTAGCTCACCCTATAGACTATCTCGCAGTCCACTACTAGCATTGCCGAGGTTTCAGGAGGCTGATCGTGAGTCGGACCTTGCACCTCCTGAGGACTTCTTCTAGAGGACTCCGTTGTGCTACTTTGGGAGATTTTGAGAGGTTTTGTACGGCTTGGTATGTCAAGCCTTTATTTTATTAAAACCATGTATGAAAGGTTTTGGATTATTCTTTTTGGACGAACCATCCGTGATGATTTCTATCGTCGATGGTTCGGATCGGTTCTCCATTCATGTAGAGGCATGAGGGTAGAACTGTCTTATGGAAAGTTAATTAATATAAATTTAAATTCCGCAACTTCATTTATAGTACTTTTGATGCTTGATATACCAGTGTTCCGTGCTTAGCTAAAGGGCACGGTCAAGATGATCGTGCTGATGGCACGGGTTTCGGGGTGCTGAAATCCGGGCTGTCACATTAGGCATGGGGTTGTTAATGATTCCTAAATTTTATTGGGGTTGGTTATTATTAGGGTTAGGATTCCTAAGTGCTTCCCAATCGATTTGACTTCAGTCATTCATGTCATAGATCACGTGCCTGAGGACCCAATAGTCTTCTTGGTTGTGTCCCGCATATCTATGGAAGGCACAATATTTACTATAGTCTAGACTTGTCAGCCATGGGCGAGGTTTTTGCTGCGAGAATCAGAGGAGATTTTGAGTGTTAAGGAGACGAAAATATTAGGAATTATATCCGGTAAAGGGGGGTAGTGTTCCCGTCTCGGTTGGTAGGGGCCTCTAATTGGGTTAAAGTTCTACGGTGGGGGTATATTATTATAATTCGGTGCGTGGGTGGATGGGTTATGTGTCATGTTTTGGTTCTGATAGGTGTTAGGATATTGATTTCTATTCTTATACTAGCCCTGATTCTGGTTCTGGCTTTAGTTTTGGCTTGCATATCTTTACTAATTAGTGCCTTGGTTTTGGTTCGCATATCGTTGCTGATTTTGGTTTTGCCCAAAGTTTCATGGGTGAAAATTTTCGTTCCCAGAGTTTTATCCTTGATTAACAATGGTGCTGACTTGTTCGGTTCCTAAGGCTTTCTTATTATTTTTCAATTTTAATTCACTAAAAGAGCCTATTTTTGATGATAGATAGAGCAAGGTCTCCGCCTTTAATGTATCGTGCTAGTTGGGATGCTCGAGAGTGGAGTGGAGTGAAGTCGGGGCAATCGGTTATAACAAGTGCACTCTTTAATGGTTCTCTAGTGTTATCGATGACAATGTCTACCGAATCTTTCTCTTTCATTGAAGTACCGATCCTAGCAGCGAGTTTTCTCCATCTGGCGACGAAGTTGGTAAATTCTTCATCAAGTCCTTACTTTGCTGCCATTAGATCGCTGAGATTGACCATCTTTTGAATCAAGTGTTTGTATTAGTCTAGGAATTGACCGACTAATTCATCGAAGGTCTCTATCTTCTAAAGCAGGAGTCCCACAAACCAATCTAAAGCTTCTCCTTCTAATGAGCATTGGAAATAGTGAATGAGAAGTTTTTGATTATCACGTATGGGTCGGCAATCATTACAAAAGAGGGCTAAGTGATGATTCAAATTTCCTTTGCCATTATATTTGGTAAATTTCGGTGGCTTAAATTCTATTGGTAAATTAAACTCGACGTCCCGACAAAATTTGTCGAATCCAAATGAGTGACCGGGGCGCTCTGTCTTGGCCATGTACTCATCGAGCATTTTAGGAAGATCTTCGATTTTAATGGTGCTGTCTTTTGGAGCGACCCGTGAGCAAACCTTGTCTAAAGAGTCATTATTGAAGAATGTGTGGGCAGGTTGTCTCAATGGCGTGGCGCGGGCTGACACCGTGCTCAGGATAGAAGGTGGCCTCTCTTGTCACTCTTGTTTTTCTGAAAATTGTCAGGACCTAATGGTTTTGTATGCAACGGCCAACTCTCGAAACAATTCCTCGGAGTCGTCATCTCCTCTTTGTATTTTTTTAATACTGTGTTCTACGATCTATTGAGCGATAAGGTTTTGTCCGATGTTACTATCTCTCCCATTATGATTATTACCAGTGTGTGGGGTGGAGAAGGGATTTTCTTGCTCGCCAGCCATGTTAATCTCAGGTTGTCGTGGGCTGGAATTACGAAATGGTTCTTCTTCGTACATGAGGTTGTTATAATATCCCCACAATGGTGGGTCTCCTAAACTTACTCTTCATATACCAGACATCTCGAGTCTTTGACGAAGACTCATATATATATATAAAAGGAAATCTAAATAACATGATGGAAAGAAAAAATAAATTAAGGAGATAAGATGAAAACTAACTATCTAGAAAAAAAGAGTTTGCAAAAGTGTCCCATCGCGATCGCCAGTCTGTTGGAACGCGCTTTTTCTGGGTTTCTCTCGGTCCCCGTTGAATCAGTGGCTTCAATTCTATCCAAGTGGACTCTAGCGATGCGGTGTTTAGAATAGTGGAGGTAAAATAAATAAAGGGTTTTCTTGGAAGGTTCCTAGTTTGTTGTGATCACCAACTACAAATATTTATTGACGCTGCAACATGCCAATGATCACGCTTAAGAGCGGGTATGGGTTACTTCTATGCTAAATCTTCCACCTGCAAACGTCAGCAGCTGTCTTTTTCTTAATTTAGATAGTTTAATTTTTCTTTTATTTCCCTTTATTGTTATAGTTCTGGTCAGTTTAGACTTCCCTGATTCTATTGTGAGTTTGGTTGGGTGGTGATCTATTGTAGTTTATTTAATTTAATATTCTAGTTCTATCATGAGTCTAATTAATTTTTACTATTCCTACCCTTATTGAAGTCTAATTAATTAAGTGTCCTAATCCCATTAGAAGGCTAATTATGATCAGGTTTCCCAATTATACTAGGAGTGCACAAGCAGTAGTCTTGATGAAACTCTAATTAAGTCAAGCATGCTAGTTATATTGAAATTCTAAGCAGAGCAAGTAAAGTAGTTGTATTGGAATTCTAATCAAATCAAGTATAGCAGTCTTACTAGAATTCTAACTGAAATAAAAAATTGATTTTATTAAAAACTCTAATTTAAAATAAATGAATTAATTTTATTAAAATCTAATTAAAACAAATAAACTGATTTTATTAAAAATCTAATTGAAATAAATAAACTAATTTTATTAAAATTCTAATTAAAGCAATAAAGTAACTATACTAAAAATCTAATTAAAACAATGAATTAATCATATTAAATTCTAATTAAAGCAAGATATTAACCACTTAAATTCTGATTTGAAGAAATTAATCAATCATACCAAAACCTAATTAACTTAATTAATTAATTATGTTGAAATAAAATAAATCTACTAATTAATTATACTAAAAAGATTTTAAAAAAAGTAATTAATTAATTCTAAAATTCTTTAAAAAAGGGGTTTGGGCCCACTATGCTAAGGAGGATTGGCCTTATTCCCGAGTACCCTTCGTAAGCTCCCTTGAGCAAATCAGATGGCTGAGATTAAAGATAAATTAGATTTTCGGACCGTAAACTTGTTAGAACATGCATAATACGATTAAGTGTTTCTTCAGAAGCACTCGATCAAGGAAACTTAGGGGTCAAGGACTATGAGGCTAGGTCAAGCATAGGCCAATTGCGCACCGATTTTCGGGCGTGCAATCCGATCGCGCATCTGATTTCAGGCACGTGATCAAGTCTCGAGATGGTATGGGAAAGAAAGTTTGGTCTGAAAGGAGGACTGATTGCGCGTTTGTGGTCTAGCATGCAATCGAATTACTCGCGGGGTTTCAGATGCTTAATTTGGGGTTGTCCGGGTCTGGTCTCTAGTCTGAGATGCAAGACTATTATTTCAATCTACATTCCGACTATATACTATTATTTCAGTATATAGTCTCCCTACGTTGGGATCTGAGCCACAGAGCTATTGTTTCAGCCTGTGTTCAACCATATACTATTGTTTCAGTGCATTATCCCATACCAGGGTTATGAGGTCAAAGGTTAACCGAACAAAATTGTATATTCTGAGAGGACAAAATGGGGGTGTCTAAACTAAGTTACTCTTCACTAAAAGTAAACTGGGAATTCTCGATATAAAAACCGCAAATGTTTATAATTGAGTTCATTATGACCGCTATTTTAAATCAATAAAAGTGCAGATAAGTTCCCTAAAGCAGATCTTTGTTAACTCTTGAATGTTCCTAATAGACCCTTCATAGTATGTGTTTTAGTTTACAGGGTGATGAATTATGTTGATAAACAGAAAAAAGAGCTTATAAGAGAAAAAAAAAAAAGCAAAAATTGCAAAAGCTGCAAAGGATTGGGAAGAACTCGAACTATGAGTTTGAATGATGAAGTAGAGATGACAGTTTGAACCATGAAGTCAAACTGTAAAAGAGTTGAGGAGTTAGCCATCCCGAAAGATCGAGAATCCATTCCGAACATTCGAGTATATTTAATTTGCAACACTTCCAAGCATGCATAATCAACACTTCTATGGAAAAGCCATTCCAAACGTTCAAGATTGGCAGTGCTACAGAACTGACTTTCTGTAGAAATCTAATTTCGATTTTCTTTCTTTAATTCCTCTTTTAGAATTCGATTGGGATTCTAGTTCCCTAATTTTTCTCTTCGAAATTAGCTTATAATAGGGCTCTTATGGAACTATAAATAAGAAATCCTAAAATAGGTTTAGTACTTTTTTTTTTTTTTGAGTTTTTAGTTTTAGGTTTTGTCTTTAAATTTTGTGAGAATTGGATGTTAGACCCTATATATATGGAGTCTTTGTGAATTGTTTGGATTCTTTAGCATTGCACAAAATATACTTTTTTGTGATATAAATCATCGTTTAGTGGAAAATTTGAAGTTATCTCCCAGACATTCCTAAACCTCGAACCTGTACCATCTATGCTACTCCGAGGACAATCCTCTATAGTACTAATCAAAGTCGTCTGACTTTAATGATTTGTCAAGCTCTCTCTCTCTCTCTCCTATCCTTCCTCTTTTTATATGGGTTTTTATTCTTCACTTCATATTGTCCTTCGACATATAAAAGTGATGCTGGAATTTAGTTTGTCTAAAATGAGATGTTGGCCTATTGCAGACTCATACTAGATAACGAGGATCTTGAGATAGACATGGATTTTCATGCTCTTTGTGTGTCTCATGGACCACTCATTACATAGCAAACAAGACTCAGTTAACTATCTCATTGTAGGAAATTCTAATTCCACTGAACACATAGACGATTTTATACCTTTGTAGAGTCACCTTCTTCTTCCTTATAGGAAAAGCTTCGGGATTAATACATCGGATTAAAGCTAAAGTGACGGTCACGAACTTCGCGATAAGGTACGTACAAATATTTTAATTTATATGAATTGTGGATTTATTGTTTTGATTGATCATACGCCTAGATCCTAGGGCAATTATTTTGAGTGGTCGGATTGATAGATCCAACAATTGGTATCAGAGCAAGTTTGGCCCATGATTGATCGAAGCATTAAAATATATTTGTATATTATTATCTTACTTAAATCGTTGAAGATAGGGGCATCTCTCCTTTTATCCTTTTTCACCTTTTATTCCCCAATTTGATCGAGATTTTGTTTTATTTAATGTGATGATTCGGTACGTTGGAATTTACTTGGTATTATGTACCTACGTAACCGGGTTTGCGAGCCCTAATATTGAAGATGAAATTTTGAGTCGTAAGTAGAATGATCTGAGAACTATTGGTAGTGCTTGAGTCAAGTACCTGAACCAATTCATGATTATTCACTTGTGTTTTATATATTATCTTTTTACACTTTTAGGGTTGTGGAAATAGTTTTTCTTTTGGATATAATATTTTATACAAGTGAAATTTTTTCATGATGATAAGGTACAAGAAGCGTGAGCCAAGCAAAGTTTGGCTTTAACTAGGTGAGTTTGAATTTTAAAATGCAATATTCCCTAGCCAATTTGGTCTTCTAGTAGATGCGTATATTCGGTCAACTTAATTTAATTTATGTGAGCCCATGCGATAAAAAAAAAAAAAAAAAACCTCTTAGTTTGGGAAGACACCAGCCCCCTAAATCACAACGAAATTATGTTTTGGGTAAAAAGGTGTATATGTTGTTTGGAGTTTTCTTGGAGATGAACATGGGTCTTAGGATCCTGTGTTAAGTATATATATATTTGTTTGTATTCCGGTGGGGATTTCATGAGAAAACAAGTTACTTTTACCTAAATTGAATAACATTTGAAATTAATGTTTTTCTTATACAATTCTTTTGGGAGATCATAAAGGATGCGTGTGAAGTCTTGGTGTATGGTACACCCAATTCTTTTGACTAATAAATTTCAAATTTAGGCATTGGGTTGTTATGGCCCCAATTATGCTCATTATGGACCTTATAATGGTGTATGATTTCTTAGTGGATCAAGTTTTGTTTTGGGCTTGATTATTGGAAAAAATATGTTTATGGGCTTATAATAGTTTGGATCTTATGATTGTGGGCATATAATGGTTTATTTTTCTTGAGTCTTGTTTAGGCCCATTAGAAAACTTATTTATTTTTAAGCATATTGGGCTATTTTAAGTCTGATTTTAGCTTTTGAGTAGTTGATTTTCATTTATTCGTTGAGCCTAATTCATTGGACTTATTATTGAAAATAATTAATATATTATACGGTAACCCTAATGATGTGTCTAGTGTATTGTTATTACATGTGCTTTTGGATCATGGGATCGATCCTATGACCTAAGTATATGTGTGTGCAAGCTCATAGGTCTATGGCTAAATTTTATTATTTCAAATTTATTTAAATATTATTTCATGATTTTCTTGACTATGAGCATGACTATGCATATACACTTTACGGTGAGTTTGTTAAACTCTTGAGACTAGACATATCAGGTCTAGGTCTTTCCAATGGGGTTAAGGAAGACCGCTAAAGTGGTCGTTCGAGAGGCTATAATTAAAGTAGGATTGGATCTGCCCAAAGGTGACCATTCTATAGAGATTATTGTTTCTTGAATCTTGAGATTTTATCTCATTAAGATCACCTTGTGCACTGATTTGCATGGAATTATTGATTTTGCCCAAAGGTGATTCATTAATTTCTTGTAAATGGGGTGAGTAGAATAGTCGTAAGTGTGAAGGGGAGAGAATGATGATTCTCTTGCCCAAAGGTAGTGAATCATTGGGATCAAACTAGAAACATAAGTGATTAGGTGTACGTGTATTTTTCTGCGCCCCGAGGGAGAGGATAGGTTGTACACTCAGTTTCTACCCAAAGGTGGTGTTGGATGATGCACATTATCTATACCCAAAGAGTGGATTAATTGCACATGATAAAACACTCTAATCAATTCGTTCATACCCCTAATACGATTTATGTTTATCCTTGGTGGATATTAATGACTTAAAGTCATTTTGGAGTCCTCTGTGGACATTAGTCTTTTAGATCTTTTGGTGACATGTTATCGTGTTTATATCCTTGGTGGATATTAATGACTTACAGTCATTTTGGAGTCCTTTGTGGACATTAGTCTTTTGGATTTCATGATTTCGTAATATTTTCCATTCACTAGTGATGCATTTATTATTATTCTTTGAAATTGTAGAGTGATGGAAGGGACTTCTATTCAGAAAAGTTTGACAGGGATAGAACATTTGAATGGCTCTAATTATACTTCTTGGAAAACAAACATTGAAATTATTCTTGGTTGTTCAAACTTTGACTTTGTTCTTACGGAGAACAAGCCTCCCCCTCCACCAGCGAATGCTACAGAGTCTGTAAAGACTTATTTTACTCGGTGGGAGAAGGCTAATAGGTTATCCATGATGATTATTCGTGCTTCTATTAGTGAAGTCATTCAAGAAGGTATAGAATCTACCGAAACAGGGAAGGAATTACTTGAGAACATTCAGAATCAGTTTGTAGGCTCAAAGAAGGCTTTACAGTATGAATATTTGGGTCAACTCATGAACCTTAAGTATGATGGTAATGGAAGCATTCGTGAGCATCTTCTTAAGTTATCTACACTGGCTATTAGACTTCGTCAACAAGGTATTAAATTTGAAGAAGCACTGGTAGTTCACATGGGCGTTCGGTCATTGCCAAGCGCTTATGACACTTTTAAAGTAAACTATAATGCTCAAAAGGAGCAATGGGATCTGACTCAACTTATCACACTTTGTGTTGCTGAAGAAGAACGTCTTAAAGGCTCTAAAATTGAATCTGCGCATCTAACCCTCAATAAAAGTAGCAAGAAGAATTTCAAAAAATGAGATTTCAATAATAACTGAAAAGACAAAGGCAAAGCAATCAAAGATCAAGCCAATAATGGGTGCTTCTTTTGTAAGAAGAAAGGTCACATTATAAAGAACTGTTTTCTGTTCAAGAAATTGTTGAAGGAGAATCCTGATGGCATTCATCATGAGAAGAACTTTAAGCCAACCGAATGATAAAGATTCATATGAACATTTCTTTAATTTTCTGCTATTTGACTACTTTTGTTGTTATTGGTGGTTAATTATTATGTTGGACTTTATTATTATCTCTAGTATGTCATTTTGTAGGATCATAAAGCATTTAGACTTTACATTTAATTGGGAGTTATCTCACTTCTAAATTACAATTATCATTGATGCATCTTAAAATCTTTGTCTTATATATATGTATATTCTGGGTGGAGTTTTCCACAAAATCAGGTTGACTTTTTCTATAATTATATTTTGGGTGGAGTATTCCACAAATTGAGGGTGAAGTTTTTTCACAATTTGAGTGGCACACCTTGGTGAGTGAGCCAATAAAAAAATTCTATTTTGGGTGGAATTTTTCACAAATTAAGGGTGAAGTATTTCATAATTTTTGGTGGCATACCTTAGTAAATAAGCCAATAAGGTTTTACCTTAATCTTGCTTATGAATATTGGTACTCTTTTGGATTTGCTCGGAGTTAAACATGATTGGGCACCACGTTAATAACTTCTTGTTCTGAGAATCAGGTGAAGTATTTCACAAGCCAGAGTTTTCAGTATGTCAGAACAACATACGACGAGTATGGAGCGTGTAATAGCCCGAAAAATCACGCTAAACTATGACCTCGGGATCTGTGCCCTTTTTTGTCACAAGTTTGACCAATCAGGAGATCATGAGTTAGCGTAGAATGTGATGAACGGACGAGATGTGATAGTTTGAGTGATTAAGTAGTGTGTGATGTAAATGAGAAGTCACTTACACCTACTGCGGTGTATGTGCTCAACACACAAAGAGGGAGATAGATAAAAGGGTTTAATAACCCTAGATGTGTATTTTGGTTGTTGAAGGAGAGTAAAGAAGAGAGAGAAAGAGAGAGAAGTAAGAGAGGAGTTATTGCAACTAATTGGAGGGGGAATTCAAGAGATAAAAGTTGGATTCAACGCGATTTGGATCTGTTAGAGCCAAAGCTAGAAACCCTAGCCTTCCAACTATTTGATTGAAATCAACTTGAGATCTATTCAAGGTAAAATTTTTGTAAATAAAATGCATAGATTATAGGGGTTAAGTTGTGATTGAATGTGGGTTAAATCATAGGATAACGGCTTAGAAAAATAGAGGAAAAAGTATGGAAGAAGATTGGGAAGAACAGCTCGAAGGGGGCTAAATCTAACAATTTCGATTAATCGAAATTGGGTTTCGATTAATCGAAATTGGCCAGGAAGTTGAAAGGTCAGAGGACCCCGAATTTGATTAATCGAATTTGATTTCGATTAATCGAATTTGATTTCGATTAATCGACTTTGGATTTCGATTAATCGATTTGGGGATCGATTAATCGACTGAGAACCTCCAGTGGACCCCAGGGGTTGGAGGAAATGACTTAAGGAAAAATCGACTAATCGAAATGGGATTTCGATTAATCAATTTTAGTTTTCGATTAATCGATTTGGGATCGATTAATCAACTTGTGAAACTCATTTGTTCGAACCGAGAGTCGACTTTGCGAAGAAGAATTTCGATTAATCGAAATTGGATTGATGTCGAATGAAAACTTCAATTGACGTGGGTCAACCTTGCGAAAAGAAGAATTTCGATTAATCGAAATTGGATTCGATTAATCGAATGAAAACTCGACTGTTCGAATTGAGGATCGACTTTGCGAAAAGGAGAATTTCGATTAATCGAAATTACTTCGATTAATCGATATTGACCTTCGATTAATCGATTTTGGAAATCGATTAATCGAACCAGGTTCGATTAATCGATTTTGGAATTCGATTAATCGACTGAGATAAATTATGTTGACTTTTGGGTTTGACTTTAAGATTCTTAGAGGGTCTTATACCTTCTTTATTGCATCCTTTGTGATGTGTTTCACCCGTTATGTGGTACCATAGGTGGTACGTGTGGACTAGTGCACAAGAAGCCACGTGGGACCTTGATGCATTGATCAAATGAAGACTTGAGGTAGGGAACACCTTGAACATGTACTTTATTTTACAAGAGCATGTATGTAGTGATATAGATTTCCATCCAAATGTTTAATTGCTTAAGAATTGTGAAAAGTGTGTGTGCGTATGACATCCATAAGAGAAATTCTAATAAGCCATCCCCAGGGGATGAAGAAGTAAAGAGAGGAGAGCATCAGGTGTGATGCAAGTAAGTAAATGGATACATCCCAGGGATGTATCCAAGGATTGAATCATGTTTGATAGGGCCTAACTGATATAAGATAGCACATTTACACGGTGAATAACTATATGTAAGGCACCGATATTTTTGTTATTTGTGGTTTGATAGGGTACCCCACCGACGTGGCGGGATATCCACGACTGACACGGCAGGATATCCGTGACCGATACGGCCGCGAAACCGTAGGCCAGTGCAGAGGCTTATCCGTACATAGTAAGCACACCCCAGGGGTGTTGATTGAGACAAGTGAAACCCCGCCACCAATCCCCAGGGGAAAGGGGCTTGGGTACTATTTGTATTCCCAGGGAATACGGTTAAAACTGTCTATATAGATGACGATGATGGGTATCTCATCGGGGCTCGATGCTATATTGCTCGGGGATTACTTAAGTTGAAAGTTTAAGTTTTGCTTTAGGCCTTTTCAGCATCATTCATGAGTAAATGAAAACATATTTAATCAACAGTAAAACGAAATGCTTTCTAACTGTTCATCAATAATTGCATAGACACATCATGCATGGCATATCATGGAATATATGTGAGTCATAATTTATATGTTCAACTGTGTTTGTTCCCTATTGAGCTAGGATGTAGCTCACCCTATAGACTATACGTCGCAGGTCCACTACTAGCAGCTGCAGGGCTTGAGGAGCCGGATCCGTGAGTGGGAGGAGCCACCTCCGGACTTCTTCTAGAGGACTCGTTGTGCCACTTTGAGGATTTTAAGAGAGTTTTTTTACGGCTTGGTATGTCAAGCCTTGATTCTGTTTAAACCATGTATATATATATGGGATTATTCTTTTGGTGGGAACCATCGGTGATGATTGCTGTCATCGATGGTTGGATCGATTCTCCATTCATGTAGAGGCATGAGGGTAGAAGCATCTTTTGAGAGTTAATTAATATAGATTCAAATTCGCAATTTCGTTTATTATTTTATTGCAATGCTTGATATACCAGTGTTCGTGCTTAGCTAAGGGGCACAGTCAAGATGATCGTGCTGATGGCACGGGTTTGAAGTCAAATCCGGATCACATTGGTATCAAAGCCATTTTCTTTTAGCAATTCTGACAAGGGTTCTTTCGTCAGAACATAGGGGCTTCTGCTAACGAAACTTTAGTTTCAAATGCAGCCGCAAATGTCATCTAGAGGAAGAGGCCGACCAAGGGGAGGCCAGCAGAGGAGTCTATGTAGTGGAGATGGTTACATCTCTCCTACAAATAGAGTGCCCTTAGGAGGTACTGAGGCCCCAGGGGGCAGTAGTAGTAGACAACGGGATGAAGAAGATCGAGATCATCAAGATCAAGATCTAAGAGAACAAGAAAGATTGAGAGAAAGATAAGAGGACAGAGAAGAGCGACAAAGGATGATGCACACTATGGAGACTATGGCAGCTGCCATGGCACAACAAGCCGCATCCTTTGCAGCTCATGCGTCAAGAGAACAGCAGCCACCTACACCACCTGTAGGACCTGCGTTGCCTGTGCCCTCATCTTTTACAGAGTTTAGGAGGATGAGACCTCCTTCATTTTCTGGGCAGGCAGACACAATGGCCGCTGAGAACTGGTTGATGGAGATGGAGAAAGTCTTTAGCGTGCTGACGTGCACGGAAGATGAGAGTGTGAGATGGGCAGCTTACATGTTGGATGGGGAGGCTGGGCCTTGGTGGAAGTCCGTGATACGGACTCGGGCTCAGGAGACCCCAGAGTTGCCTTGGACTTGGGAGGAGTTTGTTGAGGAGTTCAACAAACAATATTTTCCGGAAGTGGTGAGGAACCAGCTTGAGATACAATTTTTGCAGTTAGTACAAGGGAGAATGACAGTGAGAGAATACGGGGTAGAGTTTCTACGACTTGCCCGTTTTGCTCCGGATTACGTCGCTACTGAAGTGATGAAGTCCAAGAGGTTTCAGCAAGGTTTGAAGCCTGAAGTTAGGGGAGGCGTAGCTCCATTTCAACTGAGGACCTATGAAGAGGTCATGAGTAAAGCACTGGTAGTTGAAGAGGAGAATACAAATAGATATAGACAGAGAGAGCGTGAGAGGAGGAAATGAACAAGGAAGGTCGGGGCACTACGAACCGTGAACAAAAAGCCGAGGTTCATGGCCCGTAATCGAGACCACAGGTTCAAGGGGTTTGGAAAACCGGCGAACAACAACAACACACAGAGGTTTCCATTACTTACGTCGGGGAGACCTATTGCTATGAGAGCCACCGCCATGTCTCTGGCGCCCATCGTACACAGGGTTCTCGTACTGTTTCTTCCGCACCTCGGGAGACTTGCGCAAAGTGTGGCAAGCCTCATAGGACGGTGGACTGTAGGTCCGGGACTAGGCGTTGTTTTCGATGTGGCAAGGTGGGGCACTTCATCAACGATGGCCCCAGACGGATAAGAAAGACGGTTTCGATTGCGACAACGACCAATTCAAGCAAGGAAACCGATCGTTCAAGGAGAGCTATGCGATCCATCGTCAGAAGCGAGGAACGTAGATGACATCATCCAAGGTGAGATTTTTTTTTTAATTAAAGAAAATTTCCAATTCATTAAAATCTTAGATAGAGAAGGAGCATGCATTAGAAATTATATAGATTCTTTTCTCAATACAAAAAGGCGTATGTGAATTAAGAGTGTAAATTGATGTAAATTATTGTATGTATGTATGTATACTATAGGTACTCTAAATATATATGAAAAAGGATGTTTGGTGGATATGACGCTTCAGTGTTGATAGGCCCGGGTCTACCCACTCATTCGTTACTCACGTTTAGCTAAGAAGATGAAGATTGTTCGAGGCGTTGGATTTACGTCCTATCATGTCTATTTCATTTGGAGAGTTAGTAGACACGGAGTTAGCTTGCAAATCCATCATTGTAGCGATTCGAGACTTAGAGGTGCATGAATTGGAAGCAAAGTTGATCTTTATTAGACATGCAAGGGTTTGGCGTGGTCCTTGGCATGGGTGGTTGGCGACATTGTGCAAATCGATTGCAAGAACAAGGTAGTTATTTTCGGACCCAACACAAGAAGATCATTTCGGTTTCAAGGGTGAGGTCGTCATACGTGCCATTGATCTCAGATGAAGGGCCGAGAAAATTAGAAAGGGTTGCGATGGATACTTAGCTTTCTTAAAGGAGGACAAGGAAGAAAAGAATGTCATTTACGAGATAGCGGTTGTGCGAGACTTATTTGGCGTGTTTCGGAGGAATTGCACGGATTACCTCCGAAGAGAAGTAGAATTCGCCATTGACTTAGCACCAGGAACGGAGCCTATTTCAAAAGCACCTTATAGAATGGCTCCCGCTGAGTTAAAGGAGTTGAAGGAACAACTACAAGAGCTTATGGACAAGGGGTTTATTAGACCGAGTGTATCTCCATGGGGAGCACCGGTCTTGTTTGTCAAGAAGAAGGATGGGTGAATGCGGCTATGCATTGACTATCGACAATTGAACAAACTCACTGTGAAGAACCGCTACCCTTTGCCTAGAATAGATGATCTATTCGACCAACTGCAAGGAGCAAGGTATTTTTCCAAGATCGACCTGAGATCCGGTATCATCGATTCTTGAGTCAAAGCCGAGGACATTCAAGATGCCTTTTCCGGACACGGTATGGACACTATGAATTCCTTGTGATGCCGTTTGGATTGACGAATGCTCCGGCGTCGTTTATGGATCTGATGAACCGAGTGTTTAAACCACACTTGGACTCCTGCGTCGTAGTGTTTGTTGACGATATACTAATATACTCCAAATCCAAGACGGAACACGAAGAACACTTGAGGATTGCTCTCTGAGGCCTTCGTGAACACCAATTATGTAAGCTCAGCAAGTGTGAGTTTTGGTTGGAAGAGGTTAGCTTTTTGGGACATGTTGTCTCAAAGCATGGTGTCACTGTGGATCCAGCAAAGATAGAAGCAGTAGTTAAATGGGAGCAACCAAAGACAGTGACCGATGTCCGAAGTTTTCTGGGCTTAGCAGGCTATTATCGACGTTTCGCTGAGGTTTTCAAAGATATCGGGACCTCTCACAAAGCTGACACGAAAAGATTCAAGGTTTGAGTGGAGTGAGGCATGCGAGAAGAGTTTTCAAGAACTCAAAACGAGACTCACTTCTGCTCCAGTGTTAGCGATTCCTTCAGGCAGTGGAGGATACGCCGTGTCTGATGACCCAATCATACAATGGCCTTGGTTGTGTGCTCAACCAACACAAGAAGGTGATAGCTTACGGATCAAGACAGCTGAAGGAACACGAGAAAAATTACCCGACTCATGACTTGGAACTAGCAGCAGTCATTTTTGCGCTGAAGATTTGGAGACATTACTTGTATGGTGAGACTTTTGAAATTTTCACCGATCATAAGAGCCTCCGATATCTCTTTACACAGAAGGAGCTCAACATGAGACAGCGCAGGTGGATGGAATTCCTCAAGGATTATGATTGCTCCATACAATACCATCCTGGCAAGGCGAATGTAGTAGCCGATGCATTGAGTCGGAAGGGTTCAGCTCAGTTAGCTTCTTTGATTTTGGGTATGCACCGATGGAAATTATTGGAAGATCTGGCATTCTACGATGCGAACATTGAGTCAAAGGACACTGGATCCTTTTTGGCTAACATATCAGTAAAGCCAGTGATATTTGAGCATATCCACGATCTACAGATGAAAGATCCGACATTAACAAAGATTCATCAAGGCGTGAGTGCAGGCATCGATCGGACTTCTCGGTAAAGAAGATGGTTCCTTGTTGTTTAAAGGCCGTCATTAAATGCCGATCTAAGACAAAGCGATTCTTGATGAGGCCCATAAGTCAAATTATGCTATCCACCTGGTAGCACCAAAATGTATCAAGATTTGAAAAAGAACTCGGTGGAGAGGATCAAGCAAGGCGTGGCGAGTCGTGTCACGGTGTTTGACTTGTCAACGGTGAAGGTTGATCATAGACATCCTGTGGACTATTGCAACCTTTACCAATACCGAATGGAAGTGGAAATCGATCTCAATGGATTTCATTGTTGGATTACCCCGTACTGCCAAGAGACACAATGCCATTTGGGTCGTCGTAGACCGATTGACCAAATCAGCGCACTTTTTGCCGTACAATACTACATATACAGCAGGAAGACTGGCAGACTTATACATGAAGGAGATTGTAAGATTACATGGTATTCCAAGCAGCATAGTTTCAGATCGTGATCCACTATATACATCCAAGTTTTGGAAGAAATTTCAAGAAGGAATGGGAACACGACTAGACTTTAGTTCAGCTTTCCATCCTCAAACTGATGGACAGACAGAGCGAGTGAATCAAGTAATAGAAGACATGCTCAGGGCATGCATGCTTGATATGCAAGGATACTGGGATGAGTATCTACCGATGCTCGAGTTCGCATACAACAACAGTTTCCAAACGAGCATTGGCATGGCACCGTATGAAGCTCTGTATGGACGACGATGCAAGTCACCCCTCAATTGGGAGGAAACCGGTGAGAAATTTGTATTAGGACCGAAACTGCTTGAAGACAACGCCACCGTTGTCCGAATTATCAGAGAAAGGTTGAAGACAGCACAGAGTAGACAGAAAAGTTACGCCGATATGAAGCGGACTAGTGTTGACTATAAAGTGGGCGAGCATGTGTTTGTGAAAGTGTCACCTATGAAAGGTGTAATGAGATTTGGCAAGAGAGGGAAGTTAAGTCCACGTTATGTTGGACCATTCGAAATTTTGGGACGAGTAGGCGAAGTTGCATATCGCATTGGTTTACCACCGCTGTTTGATCGAGTACATAATGTTTTCCACATATCGATGCTCAGAAAGTATGTGAACGATCCGTCTCATGTATTAGGAAAGCAACCTATAGAGATGTGTGAGGACATGAGCATGATAGAGGAACCAGTGGAAATCTTGGATCGAAAGGAACAAGTACTGCGCACTAAAGTGATTCCCTTAGTGCTTGTTCGGTGGAATAATCATCCTAAAGAAGAGGCTACTTGGGAACGAGAGGCCGATGTGAGAGAACAATATCCAGCCTTGTTTCCAACGACGTGAGAATTCAATGTAAACCACAAACATGTTTGTGAAATCTCCACTATACGTGTAATTAAATGGAAAAGTTGATCCAATCTGATTTGAGGAACAAAATTTTACGTACATGATCAAGTATATACAACTCTATGGATGAACCATTTGATGTCATAAACTACCAAAAGAAATCAAAGAAACAAAGAGATTGAAATTCTGCAGAAATTGGGCAAAACCGATTAATCGAATTTCAAATCGATTAATCGATTTGGAATTTCGATTAATCGATTTTGTTCGATTAGTCGACTGGCATGTGCCAATGACTGGAAATTTAAAAGAGAGTTAGAATGTACATAGAAGACCAATTTCGATTAATCGAATCGGAATCTCGATTAAACGATTTGGAATCAACTAATCGATTTTGAAATTTTGATTAATCGAATTATATTTCGATTAATCGATTTACTAAAGGGACTTACGAGAATTTGAAATCAAATGGACGATTTCGATTAATCGATTAATTAATCGATTTTGAAATTTCGATTAATCGAAATGGATTCGATTAATCGAATAATTTAAGAAATTCTGGAAATTTAGAAGTTATAGCACGATTTCGATTAATCGAAATTAAATTCGATTAATCGATTTTGGAATTTCAATTAATCGAAATGGATTTCGATTAATCGACTGGCTCGCGCCAGTGAGCTTAAAAATTTAAAATTTTAAATAGATACGATTTCGATTAATCGAAATGGTTTCGATTAATCGAATTTGACTTTCGATTAATCGATTTGGGAAATCGATTAATCGATTTTACGCGGCTTAACCTAGTTTTGAATCTCGATTAATCGATTCTGAATTTTGATTAATCAAGCCGAGGCCTATATATATGAAATTGGGGATTTCATTTCCCATTCGAAAATTTTTCTTGCTTGGGAGACTTGGGCGTTTCACATTCCTCTTTCTTCTCCGACTATCCGACGCTCTAGGGTTGGGATTTGCGTCGATTAACGCTTCAAATCGTCCGGCCCAAAGCCACTAAGATTTTGCTTTTCCTTCAATTTAAACTAGAAAACCCTAGTTTCTCAAAATGCCTTCAAAACCCGTTTATCTTCAAAGAAGGCGACTTCTAAGTTGCCGGTTAGGCGTAAGAACGCCGCGCCACCACCACCTACCCCATCGCCGGTGAGGACTCCATCACCGTCGGAATCGGAGACCACCTCCGGTTCGACGAGCGCGTCTACGCGCGAGTCTTCCCACGAATCCACCCCCATGCCACCACCACCCACCAATGTTGAACAACCAAATGAATGGTGGACGATAAAGACCTTTGAGGTCTAATACATCATCGACCCTACCCTTTTCACCAATCCCGATGTGCCGGGCGAGACCCAATGGGCTCGAAACTACCTAAATAACGCCGGCCTCGGCAACCTTCTAAAACCAATCTGGGGTTCATACTACCCTAGATTGGTTAGACTCTTTTACCAAGGGCTAACCGATGGCCCTACCGACGATTGCATCATAACCAATATCGAGGGTCGTCTCTATACGATCACTCGTCCCCACATCCACGAGGTACTCGAGTGTTACCTCGATTTCACCCCGGAGACCACTCTTTTCCCACCCTTTGGGGAAGACCCCCGCTTTGAGGAGGTCATGACCCGTATGACCAACGGGAAGAAGGGGTCGGGATCATCGATTAAGAGGGTTGACCTTCCACCCTACATGTGGATGCTTGATTCCATAATCAAGTGCAACCTCTACCCGATGCGCCACGACACCGAGCGCGTGGACAAAGTGCAACATGCACTTTACGCGGCCTTCTGTGGCCGGTGGTTCGACGCCACGATGGTCATCCTAGAGGGGATGAAATACATCAAGGGGAAGTTGATGAAGGGCAACATGAGGCCCAAAGAAAAAATGCCCTATGCTCGTCTTATATCGAGCATGTTGGAGTGCTACTCCGACGAGCCCTCCTACACCATCTCACCTCACGAGGTGAGGGCTACGGATCACGTGAAGACGTTTACAAAGTCTTCATGGACCCGTAGCTACAACCTTCTAAAGCGGACCCTACCAGCTCCGGGTCCCGCTCCCGCCCCAGCAGCAGCAGCAGCAGTAGCACCGCCACCACCCCCACCACCTCAGCAGGACCCACCCGTGGGTGGGGCACACCCTATTCCCGCAGAGCCATCCGTGGAGAGGTTCCTCTCCACACCACGCCTCACCGACGCCACACGCCCACTCCAGCCCGACACCCACCTCATCCTACCGCCGGCGCGCCGCTCCATCCGGTCCTACCATCGAGGACGTGTTGGCTCGCATGGAGCCCAACAACGAGCGGATGAACCGACGGATGGACTTTTTGATGTTCCACACACTTCGCCACATCTACCCGACCGACTACCGCCGCTACCTCGCCCAGGAGGAGGAGTGGACGGCCGGACGCACCGCCTTCCATAGAGGACCCGTCTTCCATCCCACCACTACAGACGCGGCTCCTTCCACATCCACATCCACTCATTGGCCGAGACGACGCAGCCCACGACCCGACCACTCGGCCCGGCCAGTCGCCACTACATGACCCAGCCGGCTCAAGTAGACTCACACCGTATTTTGCATTTTGATTTTATACCTGTAAATTGTCTTGTACGCCAATTTATCTGGCATTGTAAATTTCCAAAGTTTAAATATAAATCAAACTTTTTGGTCGAAATTGTTTCCTTTATTAATGTACTTCCATACTTGTATTGTAACTGTTTGAATGTGTCTGAGTAATATAGACCACCTCACCTGAGAGTGAGGGGGGGGGGTGACCCAAACAGCCAAACCTTGGGTGATTTTCGAGGACGAAAATTCCCAAGGTGGGGAGGATGTAATAGCCTGAAAAATCATGCTAAACTATGACCTCGGGATCCGTGCCCTTTTTGTCACAAGTTTGACCAATCAGGAGATCATGAGTTAGCATAGAATGTGATAAACGGACGAGATGTGATAGTTTGAGTGATTAAGTAGTGTGTGATGTAAATGAGAAGTCACTTACACCTACTGCGGTGTATGTGCTCAACACACAAAGAGGGAGATAGATAAAAGGGTTTAATAACCCTAGATGTGTATTTTGGTTGTTGAAGGAGAGTAAAGAAGAGAGAGAAAGAGAGAGAAGTAAGAGAGGAGTTATTGCAACTAATTGGAGGGAGAATTCAAGAGATAAAAGCCGGATTCAACGCGATTTGGATCTGTTAGAGCCAAAGCTGGAAACCCTAGCCTTCTAACTATTTGATTGAAATCAACTTGAGATCTATTCAAGGTAAAATTTTTGTAAATAAAATGCATAGATTATAGGGGTTAAGTTGTGATTGAATGTGGGTTAAATCATAGGATAATGGCTTAGAAAAATAGAGGAAAAAGTATGGAAGAAGATTGGGAAGAACAGCTCGAAAGGGGCTAAATCTGACAATTTCGATTAATCGAAATTGGGTTTCGATTAATCGAAATTGGCCAGGAAGTTGAAAGGTCAGAGGACCCCGAATTCGATTAATCGAATTTGATTTCGATTAATCGACTTTGGATTTCGATTAATCGATTTGGGGATCGATTAATCGACTAAGAACCTCCAATGGACCCCAGGGGTTGGAGGAAATGACTTAAGGAAAAATCGACTAATCGAAATGGGATTTCGATTAATCGATTTTAGTTTTCGATTAATCGATTTGGGATCGATTAATCAACTTGTGAAACTCGACTGTTCGAACTGAGAGTCGACTTTGCGAAAAGAAGAATTTCGATTAATCGAAATTGGATTCGATTAATCGAATGAAAACTCGACTGTTCGAACTGTGGGTCAACCTTGCGAAAAGAAGAATTTTGATTAATCGAAATTGGATTCGATTAATCGAATGAAAACTCGACTGTTCGAATTGAGGATCGACTTTGCGAAAAGGAGAATTTCGATTAATCGAAATTACTTCGATTAATCGAAATTACTTCGATTAATCGATATTGACCTTCGATTAATCGATTTTGGAAATCGATTAATCGAACTAGGTTCGATTAATCGATTTTGGAATTCGATTAATCGACTGAGATAAATTATGTTGACTTTTGGGTTTGACTTTAAGATTCTTGGAGGGTCTTATACCTTCTTTATTGCATCCTTTGTGATGTGTTTCACCCGTTATGTGGTACCATAGGTGGTACGTGTGGACTAGTGCACAAGGAGCCACGTGGGACCTTGATGCATTGATCAAATGAAGACTTGAGGTAGGGAACACCTTGAACATGTACTTTATTTTACAAGAGCATGTATGTAGTGATATAGATTTCCATCCAAATGTTTAATTGCTTAAGAATTGTGAAAAGTGTGTGTGCGTATGACATCCATAAGAGAAATTCTAATAAGCCATCCCCAGGGGATGAAGAAGTAAAGAGAGGAGAGCATCAGGTGTGATGCAAGTAAGTAAATGGATACATCCCAGGGATGTATCCAAGGATTGAATCATGTTTGATAGGGCCTAACTGATATAAGATAGCACATTTACACGGTGAATAACTATATGTAAGGCACCGATATTTTTGTTATTTGTGGTTTGATAGGGTACCCCACCGACGTGGCGGGATATCCACGACTGACACGGCAGGATATCCGTGACCGATACGGCGGCGAAACCGTAGGCCAGTGCGGAGGCTTATCCGTACATAGTAAGCACACCCCAGGGGTGTTGATTGAGACAAGTGAAACCCCGCCACCAATCCCCAGGGGAAAGGGGCTTGGGTACTATTTGTATTCCCAGGGAATACGGCTAAAACTGTCTATATAGATGACGATGATGGGTATCTCATCGGGGCTCGATGCTATATTGCTCGGGGATTACTTAAGTTGAAAGTTTAAGTTTTGCTTTAGGCCTTTTCAGCATCATTCATGAGTAAATGAAAACATATTTAATCAACAGTAAAACGAAATGCTTTCTAACTGTTCATCAATAATTGCATAGACACATCATGCATGGCATATCATGGAATATATGTGAGTCATAATTTATATGTTCAACTGTGTTTGTTCCCTATTGAGCTAGGATGTAGCTCACCCTATAGACTATACGTCGCAGGTCCACTACTAGCAGCTGCCGAGGCTTCAGGAGACGCTGATCCCGTGAGCCGGACCTTCTTGGTAGGTGAAGAGTTGGAGCCACCTCCAGAGGACTTCTTCTAGAGGACTCCGTTGTGCCACTTTGAGGGATTTTAGAAGAGAGTTTTTGTACGGCTTGGTATGTCAAGCCTTGATTCTGTTTAAACCATGTATATATATATATGGGATTATTCTTTTGGGGCGAACCATCCGTGATGATTGCTATCATCGATGGTTGGATCGATTCTCCATTCATGTAGAGGCATGAGGGTAGAACTCTTTTGGAGAGTTAATTAATATAGATTCAAATTCATAATTTCATTTATTATTTTATTGCAATGCTTGATATACCGGTGTTAGTAGCTTAGCTAAGGGCACGATCAAGATGATCGTCTTGATGGCACGGGTTTGAATGCGAAATCCGGTCATCACGATTAGTATCAAAGCCATTTTCTTTTAGCAATTGACAAGGGTTCTTTTGAACATAGGGGCTTCTCTACTGAAACTTTAGTTTCAAATGCGTATAAATGTCATCTAGAGGAAGAGGCCGACCAAGGGGAGGCCGTGAAGAATCTATGTAGTGGAGATGGTTACATCTCTCCTACAAATAGAGTGCCCTTAGGAGGTACTGAGGCCCCAGGGGGCAGTAGTAGTAGACAACGGGATGAAGAAGATCGAGATCATCAAGATCAAGATCTAAGAGAACAAGAAAGATTGAGAGAAAGATAAGAGGACAGAGAAGAGCGACAAAGGATGATGCACACTATGGAGACTATGGCAGCTGCCATGGCACAACAAGCCGCATCCTTTGCAGCTCATGCGTCAAGAGAACAGCAGCCACCTACACCACCTGTAGGACCTGCGTTGCCTGTGCCCTCATCTTTTACAGAGTTTAGGAGCCAAGGTCATCAGGGCCAAAAGAAAAAGGTCATCAGGGCCAAAAGAAAAAGGGCAGTTGTTATCACTGTGGTAAACCCGATCACTTAAAAAAGGATTGTAGACTTCTAAAAAGGGAGAAAGAATCTCAAGCGAATGTGACTGAAGAAAAGTTTGTAGCCATGATTTCCGAAATCAACATGGTTGGAAGCGAAAAAGACTGGTGGATCGATTCTGGTGCCACTAGGCATGTTTGTAACTGCCGATCTTTCTTTGCCAACTATGCGGAGGACACAAACGGACAAGAGCTCTTTATGGGGAACGCTTCAACTGCAAAGGTCAAGGGTTCAGGGAAAATCAATTTAAATTGACCTCTGATAAGACCCTTACTTTGACCGATGTACTGTATGTTCCTGAGATTCGTAAGAATCTGATCTCGACCAATTTACTCAATAAACATGGTTTCAAGTTAGTCTTTGAATCGGATAAAGTTGTAATCACTAAGGGTGGTGTATTTGTGGGGAAAGGATATGTCTGTAATGGGATGTTCAAATTGAATGCAATCAATGAAATGCCTTCTTTCGTTTATATTGTTGATTCTCTTTCATTATGGCATGATAGATTAGGGCATGTGAATGCTAATCGTTTAAATTTTATGATAGAATTAGGATTAATTCCTAGATGCGAGAAAAATATTCATGATAAATGTAGAATTTGCGTTCAAACTAAAATCACAAGAAAACCTTTCGATAAAGTAGAAAGAAAATCTCAGATTTTAGAACTCATTCATTCTGATATTTGTGATTTAAATAGTATTTTAACTAGAGGAGGAAAAAGATATTTTATAACATTTATTGATGACTATTCAAAATATACTTATGTTTATTTGTTAAAACATAAAGATGAAGCTTTAGGAAAATTTAAAGCTTATAAAGAAGAAGTTGAAAATCAGTTAAATTTTAAAATTAAAACTTTAAACTCTGATAGAGGAGGAGAATACACTTCCAATGATTTTAGTGAATTTTGTGAAAATGTGGGGGTCGTGCATTTTACGACTGCACCTTACACTCCTCAACAGAATGGTACAGCAGAAAGAAAAAATCAAACTTTAATAGAAATGGTAAATGCTATGCTTTTAAACTCTGGTTTAAATTTAAATTTATGGGGTGAAGCACTTCTCACTGCTTGTCATCTTTTAAATAGAGTGCCACAAAAGAGTTCTAGTATAACTCCCTATGAGTTATGGAAGAGAAGGAAACCAAATCTTAAATATCTCAAAGTGTGGGGGTGCGAGCTCTGGTTAGATTATCAGATCTTAAAAGACCCAAATTAGGTAATAGGGCCATTGAATGCGTATTTATTGGATACTCATTAACCAGTAAAGCCTACAGATTTTTGGTAACTGAATCTAAGGGTGCAATTGATCAAAATAGTATAATTGAATCTAGAGATGCTGAATTTTATGAACATTATTTTTCTTCTATTCCTAGAATTAATGAAAATTCTGATAAAGAAAAAATAATTATAAATTCTGAAAATATAGAAAACATGGATCTCAGAAAAAGCAAAAGAGTGCGAAAAGAAAAACTTTTGGTTCGAATTTTTATATGTTTGTAGTAGAGGGAACAAGATCAGAACAAGTAAAGGAAACCATGTTTTCTTTTCATATTGAAAATGATCCATTAACATTTAATGAGGCTATGAAATCGCAAGATGCTGCTTTTTGGAAGGAAGCAATAAATGATGAAATAGAATCTATAATGGGTAATAAAACATGGAAACTAGTTGATCTTCCTGTAGGATCTAAACCTATAGGTTGTAAATGGATTTTCAAACGAAAACTTAAAGCTGATGGAACTATAGATAAGTTTAAGCCCCGATTGATAGCAAAAGGATTTAGACAAAAGGAAGGTATTGACTTTTTTGATACTTATGCACCAGTAGCCAAAATTTCAACTATTAGGATCTTAATATGCTAGAGTAATCGGTAGTTTGATGTATGCAATGCACTGTACTAGACCTGACTTGGCATTTGCAGTTGGAAAATTAAGTAGATATACAAGTAATCCATGTCATGATCATTGGAATGCTATATCTCGTGTATTTAGATATTTAAAAGGAAGTGTACATTATGGATTGCATTATTCTAGTTTTCCTAATGTTTTAGAAGGATACAGTGATGCAAGTTGGAATTCAGATTCAGATGAATCCAAGGCTACGAGTGGATGGGTATTCACTCTCGGTGGTGCTGCGATCTCATGGGGATCTAAAAAGCAAATATGTATTACTCATTCCACAATGGAATCTGAATTTATTGCCTTAACGGCATGTGGTAAAGAGGCAGAATGGCTTCAAAATTTACTCTTGGAAATTCCTTTGTGGCCAAAGCCTATGCCACCTATTACAATAAACTGTGATAGTGAGGCTACGAGAGCAAAAGCCTATAATAAAGTTTATAATGGTAAGAATAGACATATTGGTCTACGACACCGTTATATAAGAGAATTACTCAAGGATGGAGTAATTGGGATAGACTCAATTCGGACCAATAATAATTTGGCTAATCCATTTACCAAAGGACTTTCTAGAGAATTGGTAAAGAAAACATCTATCGGGATAGGACTAAAACCATATAGTTGATGTAAAGACCCGTATTTTGAACCCGAGTTAGACTGACCCTGTGTGTGTATTCGGCTCGGCAACCGACGTCAGCATTTGTTTTGGATTTTTATCTAGATGTGATTGTGCGGACAGATTTTAATTTAGAGCCCATTTGGACCCTCGTGCGAAAGTTGTGCACCCACCTCGGTGTAGCCGCTCAACACCGGACTTGAGTTTTAAAATTAGAAGTATATAATACATAAGATGTGTGTGTGTGTTTTACTTTGTGAGCAATCCTATTATAAGAAGGAATTGCATTCCCGTATTATACTAGGTTTTGTTAAGAGAGGATAGTTACCCAACCGTGTGAAACTCCTTCTCTCTTCTTCAATCATCATAGGAGATCGGTTTAGAAAACTTCCTTCTCTAGAACCCTCTTTGTTGAAAACACTTAAACCTTAGAAAGAAATTGAATCAACCTTGGATTCGTAGTTGGCTATTGGGAGAGGTTGAGATCATTGGGGGCGTGTTGGAGTTGTCTCTGTGAACTCGTGGGATCGATCGCGGCGCGAATCGTTGAGGAAACCCATCGGTTTTTATCATCGCTCGAGCAAGGTATCACCGAACTTCGACATTGCCTTAGTATTTTTGTCATAGCATTTTATTCTGAACTTTGATTAAGACGATTCGTTTTGCGTTGGAAAGCTAATAGAAAATGCTACAAATTTCATGTTTTGACCAACTCATGAATCAATCATCTTGATTGTCAAAAAAATATGAGAATGTTACATCAAATCGCTCGAGCGAGCTATATCATCGCTCGAGCGAGGTATCACCGAACTCCGGCATTTCCTTAGTATTTTAGTCATACCTTTTTATCTCGAACTCCGATTGAGACAATTCTTTTTACGTTGGAAAGATAATATAAAAATCTACAACTTTCATGTTTTGACCAACACATGAATCAATCGTCTTGATAGTAAAACAAATATGAGAATGTTACATCAAATTCTAGGATTGGCGCAACTTGCCTGTTTTGACTTGTTTTTGAGGAAACGCGTAAATAGGTCTATATTATTAGTAATTAGAGTTTATCTTAATGCATGAACGTATATTGTGATGTAGATTGAGGGCGAGAGGCCATCAATAGGACCTTGCTTGACTTCGCATAACTCCGAGTTTTAGGTAGGAGAATCTCATCTTTACAGTATTTTATTTTAATTCGCATGGATATTTTGAATTAAAATCTTCGAACTTGCATATGCCATTGAAATCACATCTGTAAATTGAAATTGATATGAATGACTAAAAATCTAAATCTACCTGAATCCTGAAACCTGAATCTGCTTAAGCTCTGAAGATCTGAAATCAAGAACGTGAACTATGTATAAGAGACTTCCATCTGATTATATTAGTATCTGCATTTGTTTTATGATTGACCTGAACGACCCCTCAAAAATTCCTGAACAACTTCCTGGCACAAGTTTCCCTCATTACGTAGGGGCTTGTTGTATCCTGAAAAAGGGTTCATGAACGACGATGGTAGGTAGGGGTTCCCATCGGCTATATTCCTGCTCTCGAGATATAGTTTACTCGGGAGGTATTTTAAGTTGAGGATTAAGTCATGAATTACTGAACTTTGCATATAGAAGTTAGAGAAACTAAGACCTTTGAAACACCGTGATTGTTCTTGAAACTGTTTTCACACATTTAGAAATAAATCTTACATATGATTTCCGTACCTAAATTCAGTTTATTATCTGCTTATATGTTTGACAAGCTATATTCCGATATTTGTTTTGAAACCATGTTAGTTAAAGTAAAATGTCGTAGATGTCTTTCTTCTACTGAGCTTTGTTGGTTAGCTCACTCCGACTATACGTCACAGGTTCAGGTATTGACGTGGCTATTCAGGGCTGTGAGACTGATCCTGACTACGTGCCTGAGGAAGAGCTTGAGGTTCCTCCTGAGGAGTTTTTCCCAGTATAGAACTTACTGATTTTCTTATTTGTGGTGAGAGTTAGACTTGAATTTGTGGGCCCATTTTAGTTGGATACCATAGTTTTATATTTGACGTTGATTTCTTTTATGAGCCATGTTTCGATGATGGTCGGCCATCATCGGTGGTTCTTTACTTTTAATTGCTTCCGCATTTATTTTAGCTATGGATATTTATTGCGCTTTACTCTGATATGTGCCCTGTTTGTCCGGCTTATCGTTTATTCGATAGGTTGGCGAACGCCTTTCCTATACCGAGGATTGGAAAAGTTGGGTCGCAGTTGGTATCGAGACATGGTTTTAGATTGTCTAAGGACCCATGAGAACTAACGTGACCCGATGCAGATTCGCATCGAGTCATGTCGTTAGGTCCGTAATCACTAGTATCTTGTTTGTAATTGTCTTTACAATCAATGTTGGCCGATGTTGTGGTGTTCACGATATGAGATCAGTATGGCCCCAAGATTTAGAGGCGAGGCGGTAGGGGCGGTGACTTTAGAGGACATTCCTGAAGGTCTCGGTACATCAAGGGGAGTTGCCTTCGCATCCGGTTCTAATGCAGTCCCTATAGGAGCCGGAGTTGATAGAGGTCATGGTGAAAGAATGGAACAAGTGTTGGAAAGTCTGGTCACCAACATTGCTCAGCAGACCGCATCTATGGCTCGGCCATGCAATCGCCCGACAAGCGGCTGATTCTGGCGGACAACAACAACAATCATCAGGATTTGCCGAATTTAGGAGGATGAGACCTCCAAATTTTTTAGGACAGACCGACCTGATGGAAGTCGAAGGTTGGTTGGATGAGATGGAAAAGATCTTCGAGGTGCTTGATTATGGGCAACCTTCAAACCGGATGGACATCTTTGGACCATGGTGGAAGTTCGTGGCTAGACAGGAGCGGGAGTTTCCTAATACTCCTTGGACATGGGGGAGTTTATCGCGTCAACGATCGATAGATTTTCCCAAGATCGTTAGGAATCGATGGAAGTTCAGTTCATCGAGTAGCAGGGACAATGTCGGATGCGTGTGTATGGAGATGAGTTCACACGACTTTCAAGGTTTGCACCTCACCATGTGGCCACCGATATGATGCAGGCCGAAAATTTCAAATTTGGGTCTTAGGCCGAGTATCTGAGAGCGTGGCTATGTGAGAAATGGAAACATATGGAGGAGTATCACAAAGGCCCTCATAGCAGAGAGAAGAAATTTAAAGCGCTTTTGAGAAGCGGTCGGCCAACAAGGACAGGGTTGTACAAGGGCAGTCAGGTACTTATGAAAATAAGAGGGCCAAGTTTACAAAGCCGCCAGTGAACCTTACTCAACCTGCATTTTCTAGACCAACATTTTCTTCTGGACCGACCCCTTATCAGAGATTGGCAGCATCATCACCTGTGCAATCCGTACGACCAGCAGGTTCTAATGCTAGTGGAGCTTCAGTGGGACAGGGATCCTCTCGTGCACCATCTTTTGTTTCGGTCACTATGTCCCTAAGGTGCGGGAAACCACACAAGACCGAGGATTGTAGGAGGAACACTGGAGCGTGTTTTCGATGTGGCGCAATCGGACACATGGTTAAGGGTTGTCCTCAGGAGGACAAGGGAAGAACTAGTTCGGCTTCTACTCAAAGATCGACCCAACCTACTGTTCAAGGTCGAGCTTATGCCGTGATGGCTCAAGAAGCCGAAACGTCAGGTATTATTAAAAGTTGAGATGTCTTCTTATTTTATGTGTTATATATAATTGCTTGATATTTAATAAATTTTGTTAATAAGTTATGGATGAATACACATGCTTAGAAACTTTTAATTGAAACGCTTGTCTAAACTAAGGTACCCTTTTTATGCATCGGGGGAGCGATGTAAGCAAAACCAAAGCGCGAGTGTTGATAGACCCTGGGTCTACACATTATTTTGTTACTCCATTGTTCGCTGAGAAGTTGGGAATCATTCCCAAGAACCTTGATTTCATCTTGGCAAAGGTCAATTCCTCTGAGCAACTCAGTGAGCACCGATACCATGTGTCAATCAGTGATTGTGATGATCGAAGACCACGAGATACTAGCTGATTTGATTATTTTGAGCATGGAAGGGTTCGACGTGATACTAGGGATGGATTGGTTATCTACTTACCATGCGAGCGTGGATTGTCTTCGAAAGATTGTAACATTCCGCCCGCCGAAGAGAAAATCTTTTCAATTTTGCGGAGTCAAATCTTGTGTGATACCGTTTATCTCTGCCATTCGACTGCATGATGAGGAACAGGTGTTATGGTTATCTGGCCTACTTGCAAGATCATAAGGAGGAGAAGAAAAATATTACAGATATTACGATTGCTTGCGAGTATTCAGATGTTTTTCCTGAAGATCTACCTGGATTACCACCTGACAGGGAGATTGAGTTTGCAATTGAGTTAGTGCCGGGTACTGAACCAGTATCAAAAACTCCGTATTGAATGGCGCCTGCAGAATTGAAAGAGTTGAAGGAGCAACTTCAGGAACTGCTAGATAAGGGCTTTATTAGACCGAGTGTGTCACCCTGGGGAGCACCGGTTCTATTTGTAAAGAAGAAAGACGGTTCAATGCGGCTTTGCATCGATTACCGCCAACAAGCTCGCAGAATTATACATCAAGGAGATAGTTAGGTTGCATGGTATACCGGTCAGTATCGTCTCCGATAGAGACCCGATGTACACATCTCAGTTTTGGCAACGATTTCAAGAAGGAATGGGTTCTAGGCTCGATTATAGTACAGCATTCCATCCTCAGACCGATGGGCAGACTGAGAGGGTGAATCAGATTATAGAAGATATGTTACGTGCTTGCATGTTGGATTTTCAGGGGTCATGGGACCAACATTTACCGCTGATCGAGTTCGCCTACAATAACAGTTACCAGGCTAGCATCGGCATGGCACCCTACGAAGCTTTGTATGGACGACGGTGCAGGTCTCCGCTTAATTGGGAAGAAGTGGGTGAGAAACTCATTTTAGGTCCCGAGATCGTGGAGAATACAACCAAGACAGTTCGGTTAATCCGTGAGAGACTACGAATTGCTCAAAGTCGTCAGAAGAGCTACGCTGATCTGAAAAGAAACCATGTTGAGTTTAAGGTGGGAGATAACGTATTTGTCAAAATCTCTCCTACAAAAGGCGTGATGCGTTTTGGGAAGCGTGGGAAGCTGAGTCCGCACTATGTTGGACCTTCCGAGGTATTGGGCCGAGTCGGCGAGGTTGCCTATCGAGTAGCCTTGCCACCGCAGCTATCGAAAATGCACAACGTGTTTCATGTGTCCATGTTACGAAGATATGTTAAGGACCCGACTCACGTATTGGACTACCAGCCCATTGAGCTCCAAGAAGACCTATCCTTGGTTGAGGAACCGATACGAATCTTGGATCGTAAAGAACAAATTTTACGGACAAAGAACATTCCCTTAGTACTCGTGAAGTGGCGGAACCATTCTTCAGAGGAAGCCACATGGGAGCGTGAAGCGGAGATTCGCGAGCAATTTCCACAACTTTTCGAGTGAAGGTATATTGTAAACTATAGTTATGTAAGAAAACCATACGTACCTTTAAATTCTTGAATTTGCTTCTAAGAAAAAAAAAAAAAAAAAAAAAAAAAGGAGAATTTCTTCAAATTCTTCAATGTTAAATTGGTTCATAACATCGATGCTTTACATATATATATCTATAACGATCACACAATAAAATCTTAAATGTCATAATTATTCATTTTCGGTTAGAACCGTATGTCTGTTGGAACCCGTGTCATCAGTTAGAACATGTTACCAGGCACGTGATCATGCTTTTGAATAAGTGGTTCGATTCTGGCATCTGAAATTTCTGCTCAAATAATTACCAAAAGGGTGAGGTAGGTGTGTGCTAGGTTTATGTCATGGTGAAGTATATTTCCAGGCACGTGACACTTGGGAAGGTATGCATCCATGTACGGATGCAATCCTCTATGGCAGTATGGGATGCCACACGCAGTACATCCAGGTTACTACGAATCCCGACCCTTGAAAGCGTGCTTGGTGAAGCCTACCGCATCGCGACCAAAGTTCTTTGACTTTAGACTGTTTCGATTTTGCTTTATACTGGTGTTAGGATAAGGACTTACCGCAGTTCGATTTAGCTATCCGTATATTTTCGAGGACGAAAATTCCTAAGGAGGGTAGAATGTAAAGACCCGTATTTTGAACCCGAGTTAGACTGACCCTGTGTGTGTATTCGGCTCGGCAACCGACGTCACCATTTGTTTTGGATTTTTATCTAGATGTGATTGTGCGGACAGATTTCAATTTAGAGCACATTTGGACCCTCATGCGAAAGTTGTGCGCCGACCTCGGTGTAGCCGCTCAACACCGGACTTGAGTTTTAAAATTAGAAGTATATAATACATAAGATGTGTGTGTGTGTTTTACTTTGTGAGCAATCCTATTATAAGAAGGAATTGCATTCCCGTATTATACTAGGTTTTGTTAAGAGAGGATAGTTACCCAACCGTGTGAAACTCCTTCTCTCTTCTTCAATCATCATAGGAGATCGGTTTAGAAAACTTCCTTCTCTAGAACCCTCTTTGTTGAAAACACTTAAACCTTAGAAAGAACTTGAATCAACCTTGGATTCGTAGTTGGCTAGTGGGAGAGGTTGAGATCATTGGGGGCGTGTTAGAGTTGTCTCTGTGAACTCGTGGGATCGATCGCGGCGCGAATCGTTGAGGAAACCCGTCGGTTTTTATCATCGCTCGAGCAAGGTATCACCGAACTCCGACATTGCCTTAGTATTGTAGTCATAAATTTTTATTCTGAACTCTGATTAAGACGATACGTTTTGTGTTGGAAAGCTAATAGAAAAATCTACAACTTTCATGTTTGGACCAACTCATGAATCAATCGTCTTGATGGTCAAAAAAATATGAGAATGTTACATCAAATCACTCGAGCGAGCTATTATCATCGCTCGAGCGAGGTATCATCGAACTCCGGCATTGCCTTAGTATTTTAATCATACATTTTTATCTCGAACTCCGATTGAGACAATTCTTTTTGCGTTAGAAATCTAATATAAAAATCTATAACTTTCATGTTTTGATCAACACATGAATCAATCGTCTTGATAGTCAAACAAATATGAGAATGTTACGTCAAATTCTAGGATTGGCGCAACTTGCCTGTTTTGACTTGTTTTTGAGGAAACGCTTAAATAGGTCTATATTATTAGTAATTAGAGTTTATCTTAATGCATGAACATATATTGTGATGTAGATTGAGGGCGAGAGGCCATCAATAGGACCTTGCTTGACTTCGCATAACTCCGAGTTTTAGGTAGGAGAATCTCATCTTTACAGTATTTTATTTTAATTCGCATGGATATTTTGAATTAAAATCTTTGAACTTGCATATGCCATTGAAATCACATCTGTAAATTGAAATTGATATGAATGACTAAAAATCTAAATCTACCTGAATCCTAAACTTGAATCTGCTTAAGCTCTGAAGATCTGAAATCAAGAACCTGAACTATGTATAAGAGACTTCCATCTGATTATATTAGTATCTGCATTTGTTTTATGATTGACCTGAACGACCCCTCAAAAATTCCTGAACAACTTCCTGGCACAAGTTTCCCTCATTACGCAGGGGCTTGTTGCATCCTGAAAAAGGGTTCATGAACGACGATGGTAGGTAGGGGTTCCCATCGGCTATATTCCTGCTCTCGAGATATAGTTTACTCGGGAGGTATTTTAAGTTGAGGATTAAGTCATGAATTACTGAACTTTGCATATAGAAGTTAGAGAAACTAAGACATTGAAACACCGTGATTCGTTTGAAACTGCTTTTCACACATTTAGAAATAAATCTTACATATGATTTCGCACCTAAATTCAGCTTTATTATCCGCTTATATGTTTGACAAGCTATATTCGATATTTGTTTTGAAACCATGTTAGTTAAAGTAAAATGTCAGATGTCTTTCTTCTCGAGCTTTGTTGGTTAGCTCACTCGACTATACGTCACGAGTTGGTATTGACGTGGCTATTTCGTGAGATCGATCCTGACTACGTGCCTGAGGAAGAGCTTGAGGTTCCTCCTGAGGAGTTTTTTCCAGTATAGAACTTACTGATTTTCTTATTTGTGGTGAGAGTTAGACTTGAATTTGTGGGCCCATTTTAGTTGGATACCATAGTTTTATATTTGACGTTGATTTCTGTTATGAGCCATGTTTCGATGATGGTCGGCCATCATCGGTGGTTCTTTACTTTTAATTGCTTCCGCATTTATTTTAGCTATGAATATTTATTGCGCTTTACTCTGATATGTGCCCTGTTTGTCCGGCTTATCGTTTATTCGATAGGTTGGCGAACCGGCCTTTCCTATACCTGAGGGATTGGAAAAGTTGGGTCGTCACAGTTGATCACCTATGTCAAAAATCCAACTTAATATTTGTTCACCAAATCCTTAAGTTCAATGGAAGAGTACGACATGAGAGTGATGATTAGAAGCACTTTAATTTAGCTAAAATATTCATCCCAAGACAGGTGTCAAGTGCTTGGAATCTGTAATGACAAAGAGAAGGATGAGTACATACTCTTAATAAGCCTGTAACATTTTATGTTAATGTGTTTGGTTACAGTAACATATTCGACAGACTTACCTATGTGAATGTGGAGGTGCGGCCGCTTCCTATGAGATTATGGTTTTTCTCAAAAAAAAATATTTATGAAACCAGGGTATAAGCACAAGGCCATAATAGTGCTAGCTTTATAGAAAACTCGATCTTAAGAAAAATATATGTGTGTTATTTATCCGATCATGTCATATAGGGTCCTCAGTTCAAGACTATGGTCTCTGTGCACCCTGATAAGACTTTGATAAGTTTACACTAAGTGAAGGTTCAAACCCAAAAAGTACCTTTCATGGTATGCACATATTTTCGGTACCAGTGTCTTTATTTTATTTAAAATATGTGTGGGAGATTGTTATATTTATTATTAATATAATAATATTTTAATAATTTAAAGAAAATAAAACTTTATTTGATTTCTTAGTTTTGGGTTGGGTTTTAGGCAATAGATATTCTCAAGTTTTATATGCAAATGAATAGTCCCACATTGGTAAAAATAAAAAGTGCCTAGGTCATATATAGCACCTTTCACCTTCTATTATTGTTTAACAATAATAAGAGAAGAGTGTGCCTAGCGGTGAGCCGCCGCGTTCGCGCACGCACACACGCACGCGCGTGTGAGTGGCGATTGGCGTTTAGGCGCATTGGCGCTTTAGGCGCACACGCACTTTGCACTTCGCACGTGCGCATCGTCGCAATGAGAGGTTTGAATTTTTGACCAGGCAGATCCAACAGTTAGATTATTCATGGGTTGGGTCGGGCCTAATGGGCCACTATTCAACGGGTCAATTCAGTTCTATTGGGCCAAACGGATTGGTCAAACATTGACCGTTGGACCCAACCGTTTCATAACCGCTTATAAAGGTGTATAACCGTTCGAATTTGAATTCGAAAAGTTACAATCTTTCATGCAGTCGTTGGATGTAGCGGTTGAGATCTTTGAAAGATCTGAGTCGTCCAAAATATGACTGTTGGTCCAACAGTCATATTGAAATTTCTATATAAGGAGGCCTTAGGACACATATTCAAACACTCTGAAATTCAACGGAATCCTTGCATAAAACTTGAGAATTCCTCTTGCTTTCTTCTTTTGGTGGTACTCCATCGGATTGAGTTTTCTGGGGCGATCCTCTACTGTTGCAAAGTAACGGATCGCATCCAAGAGATTGGGCTCGTTGTATCCTGGAAACGTCTCGCTGGAACCCTTTTGCAAACTCGAAGATTTACTCGAGTAGGGAGCGAATAGCATTTTAAAGATAACGATTACGTGCCTCGAGTCCAATTCTCTTGTCCTTTTCATCATTTTCGGATTTCTGTTCTTTGATTTATCTAACAATTTTAAAACGCTATTCTCTTTTATAATGGCTTCAAATCTGAAAGTGATGACTCACGACTTTGTCAAATTGGAGCAATTCGACGGCAACAACTTCAGAAGATGGCAACAGAAGATACATTTCGTATTGACGACTTTGAAAGTTGATTATGTCCTAACCACTCCAAAACCCGCGGAGCCTGAAGATTCTGATGGAGAATCTCTTGCCAATGCTCATAAACGTCAGAAATGGGAGCAAGATGATTATATCTGTAAAGGGCACATTCTCAATATGCTAGCAAATTCTCTCTTCGATGTGTACCAGAGCATGCCGTCTGCAATGGAACTTTGGAAGGCGCTGGAGACAAAGTACAAAACAGAAGATGCCAGTACAAAGAGCTTCATTGTAAGTCAGTATTTAGATTTTAAAATGACTGATAATAAATCGATTCTCGATCAAGTTCATGAGATTCAGTATATTATCGGTCAAATTAATCAAGAGGGCATAAAAATGGATCCCATTTTTCACAATCATGCAATTATCCACAAATTTCCTGCCTCATGGAAGGACTGCAGAAACACTCTCAAACATAAAAAGAAAGAACTTTCGTTTGAAGAGTTGTGCCACCATCTTCGAGTTGAAGATGAACTTCGTGTTCGCGACAAGAAAGATGAGCAATCTCAATTAACTTCAAAGGCTCATATGGTGGAGGTTGGTACTTCAATTCTGATAAGGCTAACAAGAAAATTAAGAGCCAAGGTCATCAGGGCCAAAAGAAAAAGGGCAGTTGTTATCACTGTGGTAAACCCGATCACTTAAAAAAGGATTGTAGACTTCTAAAAAGGGAGAAAGAATCTCAAGCGAATATGACTGAAGAAAAGTTTGTAGCCATGATTTCCGAAATCAACATGGTTGGAAGCGAAAAAGACTGGTGGATCGATTCTGGTGCCACTAGGCATGTTTGTAACTGCCGATCTTTCTTTGCCAACTATGCGGAGGACACAAACGGACAAGAGCTCTTTATGGGGAACGCTTCAACTGCAAAGGTCAAGGGTTCAGGGAAAATCAATCTTAAATTGACCTCTGATAAGACCCTTACTTTGACCGATGTACTGTATGTTCCTGAGATTCGTAAGAATCTGATCTCGACCAATTTACTCAATAAACATGGTTTCAAGTTAGTCTTTGAATCGGATAAAGTTGTAATCACTAAGGGTGGTGTATTTGTGGGGAAAGGATATGTCTGTAATGGGATGTTCAAATTGAATGCAATCAATGAAATGCCTTCTTTCGTTTATATTGTTGATTCTCTTTCATTATGGCATGATAGATTAGGGCATGTGAATGCTAATCGTTTAAATTTTATGATAGAATTAGGATTAATTCCTAGATGCGAGAAAAATATTCATGATAAATGTAGAATTTGCGTTCAAACTAAAATCACAAGAAAACCTTTCGATAAAGTAGAAAGAAAATCTCAGATTTTAGAACTCATTCATTCTGATATTTGTGATTTAAATAGTATTTTAACTAGAGGAGGAAAAAGATATTTTATAACATTTATTGATGACTATTCAAAATATACTTATGTTTATTTGTTAAAACATAAAGATGAAGCTTTAGGAAAATTTAAAGCTTATAAAGAAGAAGTTGAAAATCAGTTAAATTTTAAAATTAAAACTTTAAAATCTGATAGAGGAGGAGAATACACTTCCAATGATTTTAGTGAATTTTGTGAAAATGTGGGGGTCGTGCATTTTACGACTGCACCTTACACTCCTCAACAGAATGGTACAGCAGAAAGAAAAAATCGAACTTTAATAGAAATGGTAAATGCTATGCTTTTAAACTCTGGTTTAAATTTAAATTTATGGGGTGAAGCACTTCTCACTGCTTGTCATCTTTTAAATAGAGTGCCACAAAAGAGTTCTAGTATAACTCCCTATGAGTTATGGAAGAGAAGGAAACCAAATCTTAAATATCTCAAAGTGTGGGGGTGTCGAGCTCTAGTTAGATTACCAGATCTTAAAAGACCCAAATTAGGTAATAGGGCCATTGAATGCGTATTTATTGGATACTCATTAACGGTAAAAGCCTCTGATTTTTGGTGGCGAATCTAAGGGTGCAATTGATCAAAATAGTATAATTGAATCTAGAGATGCTGAATTTTATGAACATTATTTTTCTTCTATTCCTAGAATTAATGAAAATTCTGATAAAGAAAAAATAATTATAAATTCTGAAAATATAGAAAACACGGATCTCAGAAAAAGCAAAAGAGTGCGAAAAGAAAAAACTTTTGGTTCGAATTTTTATATGTTTGTAGTAGAGGGAACAAGATCAGAACAAGTAAAGGAAACCATGTTTTCTTTTCATATTGAAAATGATCCATTAACATTTAATGAGGCTATGAAATCGCAAGATGCTGCTTTTTGGAAGGAAGCAATAAATGATGAAATAGAATCTATAATGGGTAATAAAACATGGAAACTAGTTGATCTTCCTGTAGGATCTAAACCTATAGGTTGTAAATGGATTTTCAAACGAAAACTTAAAGCTGATGGAACTATAGATAAGTTTAAGGCCCGATTGGTGGAAAAAGGATTTAGACAAAAGGAAGGTATTGACTTTTTTGATACTTATGCACCAGTAGCCAAAATTTCAACTATTAGGATCTTAATAGCACTTGCTTCTATTTATCATTTACAAATTCATCAAATGGATGTAAAAACTGCATTCTTAAATGGTGAATTAGAAGAAGAAGTTTATATGGAGCAACCTGAAGGTTTTGTAATGACCGGACAGGAGCATAAAGTTTGTAAATTAATTAAATCTCTTTATGGTTTAAAACAAGATCCTAAACAATGGCATGAAAAATTTGAAAGTGTTATGGTTTCTAACGGTTTCAAAATTAATGAATCTGAAAAATGTGTTTATAATAAATTTTCTGTAAATAAGGGAGTTATCATATGTTTATATGTAGATGATATGCTTATATTTGGTACTGATTTAGATAGTATAGTGGATACTAAATCTTTTCTCTCTTCTAATTTTGATATGAAAGATATGGGTAATGCTGATGTCATCTTAGGAATCAAAATAGTAAGAAACGACAATGAGCTTACTTTAATCCAGTCTCATTACATAGAGAAAATTCTCAATAAATATAATCATTTAGATGGTAAACCTGCATCTTCACCATATGATCCTGGCATCAAACTTGTTTATAATAAAGGTAGATCTGTAAATCACTTAGAATATGCTAGAGTAATCGGTAGTTTGATGTATGCAATGCACTGTACTAGACCTGACTTGGCATTTGCAGTTGGAAAATTAAGTAGATATACAAGTAATCCATGTCATGATCATTGGAATGCTATATCTCGTGTATTTAGATATTTAAAAGGAAGTGTACATTATGGATTGCATTATTCTGGTTTTCCTAATGTTTTAGAAGGATACAGTGATGCAAGTTGGAATTCAGATTCAGATGAATCCAAGGCTACGAGTGGATGGGTATTCACTCTCGGTGGTGCTGCGATCTCATGGGGATCTAAAAAGCAAATATGTATTACTCATTCCACAATGGAATATGAATTTATTGCCTTAACGACATGTGGTAAAGAGGCAGAATGACTTCAAAATTTACTCTTGGAAATTCCTTTGTGGCCAAAGCCTATGCCACCTATTACAATAAACTGTGATAGTGAGGCTACGAGAGCAAAAGCCTACAATAAAGTTTATAATGGTAAGAATAGACATATTGGTCTACGACACCGTTATGTTAGAGAATTACTCAAGGATGGAGTAATTGGGATAGACTCAATTCGGACCAATAATAATTTGGCTGATCCATTTACCAAAGGACTTTCTAGAGAATTGGTAAAGAAAACATCTATCGGGATAGGACTAAAACCATATAGTTGATCACCTATGTCAAAAATCCAACTTAATATTTGTTCACCAAATCCTTAAGTTCAATGGAAGAGTACGACATGAGAGTGATGATTAGAAGCACTTTAATTTAGCTAAAATATCCACCCCAAGACAGGTGTCAAGTGCTTGGAATCTGTAATGACAAAGAGAAGTATGAGTACATACTCTTAATAAGCCTGTAACATTTTATGTTAATGTGTTTGGTTACGGAAACATATTCGACAGACTTACCTATGTGAATGTGGAGGTGCGGCCGCTTCCTATGAGATTATGGTTTTTCTCAAAAAAAAATATTTATGAAACCAGGGTATAAGCACAAGGCCATAATAGTGCTAGCTTTATAGAAAACTCGATCTTAAGAAAAATATATGTGTGTTATTTATTCGGTCATGTCATATAGGGTCCTCAGTTCAAGACTATGGTCTCTGTGCACCCTGATAAGACTTTGATAAGTTTACACTAAGTGAAGGTTCAAACCCAAAAAGTACCTTTCATGGTATACACATATTTTCGGTACCAGCATCTTTATTTTATTTGAAATATGTGTGGGAGATTGTTATATTTATTATTAATATAATAAATATTTTAATAATTTAAAGAAAATAAAACTTTATTTGATTTCTTAGTTTTGGGTTGGGTTTTAGGCAATAGATATTCTCAAGTTTTATATGCAAATGAATAGTCCCACATTGATAAAAATAAAAAGTGCCTAGGCTATATATAGAACCTTTCACCTTCTATTATTGTTTAACAATAATAGCGGTGAGAAGACGCCGACACGCACGCGCGTGTGAGTGGCGATTGGCGTTTAGGCGCATTGGCGCTTTAGGCGCGCACGCACTTTGCACTTTGCACTTTGCACTTTGCACTTTGCACTTTGCACTTCGCACTTCGCACGTGCGCATCGTCGCAAGGAGAGGTTTGAATTTTTCGAATTTGAATTCGAAAAGTTACAATCTTTCATGCAGTCGTTGGATGTAGCGGTTGAGATCTTTGAAAGATCTGAGCCGTCCAAAATATGACTGTTCGTCCAACAGTCATATTGAAATTTCTATATAAGGAGGCCTTAGGACACATATTCAAACACTCTGAAATTCAACGGAATCCTTGCATAAAACTTGAGAATTCCTCTTGCTTTCTTCTTTTGGTGGTACTCCATCGGATTGAGTTTTCTGGGGCGATCCTCTACTGTTGCAAAGTAACGGATCGCATCCAAGAGATTGGGCTCGTTGTATCCTGAAAACGTCTCGCTGGAACCCTTTTGCAAACTCGAAGATTTACTCGAGTAGGGAGCGAATAGCGTTTTAAAGACAATGATTACGTGCCTCGAGTCCAATTCTCTTGTCCTTTTCATCATTTTCGGATTTCTGTTCTTTGATTTATCTAACATTAATAAGAGGTTAGAGACCCTTTCTCTCAAACTTTAATGAAAAATAATATATATTTGGTGACCTTATCTAAGCTCTCTTGTAAAACACTAGGAGAATGAGAACCTATTACCATTGACAAGTTTCCCAATTGTTAGATAAAATATTTTGGTGGCAACTCCCAACTCTTAACGCCACCATGCGTGAGCTGTGACACTTAGAAAATAGCCAACAACCTACACAAACTTTCTTACAACAACATGCAATCAAAAAGGATTATTGTGATTAATTATCAAATTACCATCACATGGCAACTGGCACACATGCCTTACACTTATTACAGGGCTTTCTAATCCTGTTACAGTGCATTTGTACATGCATGCACTACATATCTAAAAGGGACAACACCAACATGGAAGATAAAAGAAAGAATAACAAATACAACAACACCAACAACAACAACTAGGTAGATGATACTATGAGGATTTCAAAGTCGGTGCAAAATAATTTGAGCTCCATGCTGAGGTTGAAGTGTGATGACAGTGTAAGGAGCGTGAATATAAGAAGGTGAGAGTTCAAATGAAAAGTGTTGGAGAATCATTGCCAAACCCACCTTAGCTTCAATCATGGCAAAGGTTTGACCGATACAGATTCTCGGGCCCCATCCAAATGGAAAGAATGCAACTTGATCCTTTGATGCCTTCGAAATCCCATCAGAGAACCTGTCTGGCTTGAATTCTTCTACATCTTCACCCCAAAATTCCAGATCATGGTGGACAGAGAGTGTTGGTAAGTAAAGATCGACACCAGCCGGCAGGGAGATATCACCTAACTTGGTTTCCGTATATGTATGTCGAAACAGCCCAGTCACTGATGGATATAGCCTTAGAACTTCATACAATATCATGTTTACCTGAAATGGGCAGCATCAGCTGTATAATAAAAGCGGTATAATATTATAAGAAAAATGAGAACAAATCCTTTAATTTTTCTCTAAAAAATATTCTAGATCATGTCAATGAACTTATTTTCTGAAAATTGAAAATACTAGTGAATTGAAATTGGGATGAACTACAATACACATCAATTAGTATAATCAGTTAGTATATCATAATTTTCACACGCTTGCAAAGTTATTGTCATATATTTTTATATTTGTCCAATATAAGAGTTTATCTAATTCGGGTGATGGTGAAACCTAATATGTTGGTTTAGGATTTTATGCTCAAACCATAGAAAGATTAATTGGAAGGAGTGAAGAATACTCACAATCTTAAGGTGGTTTATGCTCTCAAACTTGGGCTTGTTTTTTCCACAAATTTGCAAAACCTCTTCCCTTGCTTTCTCTTGCCAGCTTGGGTGCATAGACAAGATGATCATTGTCCACGTTAGTAATGCCGATGTCGTCTCCTGACCAGCAATGTAGAATACTTTGCATTCTTCAATGACATCATCAATTTTCAGTCCATTATTCTGTGAGCTATGCTCATCCCCTTGGAGATCATTATGGTTCATAGATGACAACAACAAGCCTAGTAAGTCAGCCTCACTTGATTCTCCGGCTTCTATGGCCCTCTCTTTCTTGTAGATCAAATCTCTTAACATCGATTTAATCTCATTGTCCAAATACATTCTCCGCTTGTTCTTCTTCGTGGGTATGTATCTATATACAAAAGTAAGTAGAAATTATAAGGAAGCGTGACTTCATCTAGTCTTCTTTTCCCTACTCTCTACCTTTCAATCATTTCAATTATAAGCCATCGCATACCAAATTAGGTAGATAAAAGAGAGAAATGGATTTTTACCTGAAACCTGGGACATATAAACTCTGAGCAGCTTCTAGGATTAACTCAACTAGCTCTGTCTGAAGTTGGAATATTCTCTTGCCTTCTTCGTGGTTACTGCCAAAGGACGTTCGTGAGATGGCATCTCTTGTAAGATGCTGGAGCTCAGGCCATATATCCAATTCACAAGATCCATGGGGGCCGACTAATTCCTCCCATCTATTGATCAATTCACTACAACTAGTAGAAAATGCTGGTACCATTCTCTGTATTTAGATTGTATGACATTAACATGGCAAACATTAGCATAATGTATAGTAGAAATTTTTCAAAAACTCATTGAGTATGTTGATCCCTAGAGCCTTATTTTTTGGAGCGTATATGGCAGGGATTCGCAAATGAAGAGATAATTAAATCATATCTTTTGTCAATTGGGGCGGGGATTGAGTTTTTTGTTTAGGTTGCAAAAACTAATGTATACAAGAGATTCAATTGTATTTGTGTCTAAATTTGAGGACTAAAACCACTACTACAACAATGAATAAAATATTTATCAAGGTAATTTCTTGAAGGTCTAGAAATTGAGAAATTGGTAAGGTTAACCTCGACTTTTAATCATTGAATCTACAATGATCAACATCAAATGATTTTTAACTATATATATATATATATATATATATATATATATATATATATATATATATATATATAGGGTATGATCACCTTACCCGAGTCAAGCTAGAGTATTGCGTCACTCAAGCGGGTGACCATCAGATCGTGGTCAAGCATTGACCATGACGTGATCTGACAGTTACCCGCTTGAGTCATGCGTGACTCGAGTCAAGTGATCATTACTCATATATATATATATATATATATATATATATATATATATATATATATATATATATAGTAAGGTTCGCCTACCACAAGTAACAAAAGATTTTACCTTTTCTACCTTTGTGATAGTTCCATATATTAATTACGAGTTAAAGAATTAAATTAATGAAATTTACCGCTCCCTATTTGTAAATTTATGTGATTCAACTATTTATAATCGCTGCCGAAATACAAGTCATAAGCTTCAACTAATATTTTGGCCCTAAATCGCATATGCAATAAATTCTCAAAATAATTGAATTCTTTGATTTGTATTGTTACATTGTGCATGCACTTGAAATGAAGTGCACAAATTTAACAGCCACATACAAATTTTCATTTTTAGGACCAGTTTTGACAGGAAATGAAAATTTGGTTAAATTACATAAATGGTGCTGCTACTAAGTTGCAAGTTTGATAGAGCTACCCTATATTTTCTATAGCGAACAATTTTTCCGTATCATGATAACTGTTGCTTCACATGGGACTTGAAACAACAGTGAGCATGATATGGAGCAAATTGTTCATTATGGATAATATATGCTACCTCTGTTTGTTGATATGTGAAATTAGTGGCAGCGTCAACTTGTATAGTCTAATTAGAGTTTCTGTCCAAACTGGCCCCAAACTATTGTGCAGAATTAGCTTTGGTTGATTATAATCCAGAGAACCTCAAATCACCTAATAAAATGTAAGCTATTTTAATTAAGGTTATCAATAGAGGTAGAGTGAAACCTTCAACTTCTCAATGTGAAAAGCTGGATTGATCAACTTTCTGCGCTTCGCCCATTCCTCTCCTTCCAAGGCAGTAAGTCCATATCCTAGTGACTTTATAACCGGGTTTAATGGTGGTTTCGGGAAGTGATTGAACTTGTCTGAAAAAACTTCTTTCATGAGCTCTGGATCCAAAACAATCACCCTTGGAGTTGTGCCAAGCCAAAACATAGATATCTTGCCTGTGTGTGCAAATAACTAAGCATCACTACTAAAGAATGTTAATTAAAAAATCTCTAAGAACATAACTTTTAACTGAAAGAAGTATTTGTAATTTGAAATCAGAAGTATATAACATGAAATTACCTCTTTCAACAAATCAAAGATAATCAAATAGACAATTAATTAAACAGGCTCCAAGTAGTGAATAAAAAAATAAGAGAATAAATAAAGATATCCACCAAAATCAACATCCCAGTGAAATCCTTCTTAAGAAACAGCCCTTAACCTTTGGGTAGCTCTAGTCAGGCCTCTGCCCAATTACTGAGGGCGTCTTTGCTGAAAATCCATCGACTGTAGTGAATCAGACGATGGAAATCAGTTTTATCCCAATCTTCACACGATTCATCATAAGATCATGGGGGTGCCATCAAACTGTGAGTTTTTAAACCACATGGCACAAATTCCAAAATGTGACAAAATATGTCACACATTACAAACGTGATTGTAGATCAATTTTTGGGATCAATGCCACGTGGAATAAAAAACTGACTAGTTGATATGGTAGCCCATGGTTTCAGGAACAATCGTCTAAAAGATTGGAATGAAAATCAATCTCCGGCAAAGTCAACGGATTTGTAGTGTATTAGCCAGGTGCGAATAGAGCTATCGTTAACCTTTTCAAAAGAAAACAAAAAGTTTTCTACATGACCACTGAAATAAGATATATATATGTACCATATTTTTGCACTGTTTGATGTATGAGAGGGATGACACGTGGCACGATATGGTGATTTAGGTTCATGGGCTTAGACCAAGCTTCCTTCATCAGCCTTACGTACTCTTTCAAGTCTCCCTGCAAAAGCTTGTAAGGAGTTCCACCAATGCCTTGTTGCTTCAAATGCTTTTCTAGGCCCCTGGGTTTCACCCAAACGTAGTAACCTATTCTTCCAGTAAAGTACGCTAGAAGTATCAGTGAAGAGATAGATGCAATACTGAAAACAAGATTTTCCATTTTTTATAACTGAAATAAGAAGTAAAAGCATCAGCTGTATTTATAGGTTGATATTTCTTGACGAACAAGCCTTTGACTTGTGATCAAAGTCAACGAAACTTTGGATATTTTAATTGTGAAAATTGAAAAAAGTTGGTTACTTTTCTTGCTCACCAAGCATGGAGGAAAGAGATCATGATGCACCAAAGCTATACAAAACCCTTGCTTGGAAAGAGATCATGGTGCACCAAAGCTGTACCAAACCCAATCACTCACTCCATTAGTACTCGGGTCACTTTTTGGGGTAGGTGCCAAGTGCAGCCATCATATTTTTTTCAGATTTGAGTCATTTGACCCCATGGTCTCAAATGACGAACCCAATCATCCCATTCAAAGCAGTCAAAGACATCTTAAATTAATACTATGATAGATTTACATCTTAGCTGTTAATTTTAAATGGCACTTGGCTATTTCGGCTGTGGAAATCATTTTTCGTCGTAATTGTTAGCATCAATTATCTTTAAATCATAACATACCTATGAGACGGAACAGTGAAGATTCCACATGACACACATCTCAATAGGTTATTAGAGTAGGAAGCCACATAGCAAATATTCTTCTAATCTTATCCAATAATTAGTGAATCATGGCTATCAGATGGTCCTAAATCTAACTTGGGCACAGCCTGAAGCACTCATGCAGGCCGGGTGCGTGAGTGCTTCAGGCTTTTATCTCCATCAATTAATGACCATGTTATTAGGGTGCACCGTAAACTTGTGGACGCGTGGATTGCCATAGAATCACTCTCCCATCTTATTGCTTATCACGTCGTGAATGATGCCGCCAAAAGCTTAGATGAGTACCTTTCCGTGTTAGACCCGGAATCACCTTCTCACAGACCTGCTTACTCTGCTGAATTAAATAATGAAAAGGGAACCTTTATTTCCAACCAAAAAGTATTCCTTCTCAACCTATGTTGCACATGGTTAAACTCTTAATTGCTTTGAATTGGAAGATGGAGAACATTTTTCGTCCCAACCTTTGACACAATAGATCTTGAGATCATAAGTCTATCATCAAACAGTCACAGTTTGATTCCACATGACACATCAAAAAAGATAAAGATGATCATGAGTGCACATCAAACATGATTCTGAATCATTTTGCAATATGTGTTTTGCATGGAATCAAAATATGACCGTCTGATGACCATCATCTCAAGATTTATTACATCAAAGATTGTGCATCGATCCATTTTTGAAAGAGATATTTCATATAACAAATCATTTTTCTTCTTTCATAATTATGCTTTGCTTATGTTGACGGAAGGAAAAATGTTCTTTTGGATTTTTAGTCATTACACTCATTCATTGAAAGTGATGATCAAATGGCTCTTACTCGGAGAAACTTTACGCTTAGGCTTAGTTTGTGGATTTTCTTGATTCATCATGGTTCTAGTATGAATCTAAGGTTTCTAATTGATTCATAGGATCTCAACAAGAGAATTTCTATTGATAGTAAATAAACAATAGTTAATCCACCACTATAAAAAATGTGTTTATTGGAGACGACTTTTGGCCGTCTCCAAAGGTGTCTAAGCCGTCTCCAATAGCATTGGAGACGGCTTCCATGTAGTCTCAAATAGTCCCGTCTCCATTATTTTTGGAGACAAAATGAAAGTCGTCTCTAATAGTCAAGGTTATTAGAGACGGCCATAAGCCGTCTCCAAAAATATGTTGGAGACACCTTAACGTCGTCTCTAATAAGTCATCTCTTATTATTGGAGACGGCTTTTGGCTGTCTTCAATAAGTGATCTAATGTTATTGGAGACGGCTTGCTTAAAGCCATCTCCAATAAAAAAAAAAATTAATGCTATTTAATTTTTTTTGCTCCAATAATCATATTTCCCAACAGTACACACCGATAAGCTGCATTTTATTTATTTTTTTTTTATGAAAATCCATAACCTGCATTTACATACTCACATTTTCATTTACATTAGCATAAACATAATTACATGCTCAAAGCTTATTCAGAAAAATAAATATTAATTCACAACACCGAAATTTCATTCACAACAAATTTATGTGTACAAGTAATGGCTCCCATTTTTTCTTGCTACAGTGTTACAAAAGAAACATGCATAGCATATTTTGACATATTGGTCATCTGCTGGCAGATATAGAGGATCGATCGGAGCTTCCTACATTCCTCGGAAATCGCAACAAGAACCATGTCCGAAACGGGTCCATCGCTGTCTTCCTGAGTATCCAAGGGGAAAACCCGAAGCTCCCGAAGATCCTTACATGTCGTAGCGACAGCCTGAAGCCCTTCATCTCTTAAAGAGTCAAGAACCTGCATTCGATCAAATATTCAAGACTCAAATTTGGCTAAAATTCTATAAACTAGCAAAAAACTTGGGTCATTTCAAAATCTTGGCCAAATTGCCTTGAAAATTTGTTGACCAACCAGTTTTTAAAGGGAGCTACAATTTGCACACGATATGTGTACCATGGGCACATGGTTTACAAAGAAAGAGTTGGTATTTTTAGGATCTATGCCACATGGAACACCATCTAAGCCGTCTGATATGAAGGCCATGATGTAAAGATCTTCCCTGCTAAAGATTAGCACGAAAAGTGATCTCCATCATCTTATTTAACACAGTTAGCCATTGAATCTGCTGATGGTGTTTGACTGTGTTAAATCAGATTATGGAGATCGTGTTTCATGCCAATCTTTTGAGAGAAAGATCTTTACATAGCGCCTTCAATCGGGCGACTTAGATAATTGTTATTACAGATCCCAAAAATGGTATGTATAGATGGGCAGTCAATACCATCAGTGCTGAAGACTGTCAAAGTCATTATTCTTTTTGTCATTGAAGGTAGTTGCGGAGATAAGATCATAAGATCATGAGCTGCTCAAATTTATCAGAGACCATATTGCAATGTGTACATGCTAAAGCCGACTTGTACTGAGCCTATGCCAAATCATACAGACGATGAGATCGTTTTTAACCCCAAATTTCTGCATAATGGATCTTGAGACCATGATGGCACATATCACGCTCAAACGTGATTTTAGGGACATTTTTTTGGGGATTTGTGCCACATGGAATCAGAAACTGACCATCAGATGGTAGTCTCATGGTTTCCAGATCCATTGTGTGGAAGATTGAGGTAAAAACGATCTCTATCGCCTGATTCCAAGCAATAAATGATTTTCAAACATAGGTGCCCTCATAATCCTCTAGGCCTGCATAGAGGTACCTGTTTCTAAAAAGATTTGGAACTTTCTTTAAAACAGGACAAACAAATAATGTCTTCTATGCTAAATCAAGATTTTATTAATGAAAATAATCATCCATGTGAAAAGATAATATCCAAATCGAAATCCAAACAAAAGGCAGTGTGACCAGTACAAATAAGCAGGAGGCTTATGTAACAATAAACTCAAAGTCTAATCCACCCATAATTTTAAATCTTGTTCAAAATATGCATACTTTTAATGCCAATACCAAAAAGAAGTAAAGGAAACTAGAAACACAACTTTCATCAACTCTATATATAGAAAATCAAAGAATGCAACCCAAACAACCTACACTAAGTTAGGTTAGTAAAAAAACACCAAAACTGTCAAAACACCTCAGATAAACTTCAAATTTAAAGAGTAGAGAAGGTACCGGGCCACATAGGATTGTTGTAATAAAGGGACTTAGCAGATTTACTTACAAATAAATACAATTATTATCCAATATTAGCACTCATTATAACAGGTTTATAGTGCACATATAACCAGAAAGAAGCATAATTTAAAACTTAAGAGTCAATTCAGAGATCAGCCAACCATATTTGCAAGTCCACTCAGCTGAATCTAAGTCAGTTTGGTGTCAGTTTTGGGTGGAGGAAATTGAAAATTGATTCGGTAGGATTAGAGAGAAAAAGACGAATAAAATGAATAAAAAAAAAAGGAAAAAGAAACTGACCCGGACAGATTTTTCCGGGTTATGTCTCAACTAAAAACATAAAAACATATAGCATGATACAAGAACACCATAATACAAGATTATCTAGCAACAAATCTTCAAATAACCATCTTCTGTTCCTACGAGAAATAAGCTTGAAAATGGTAGAATACTTATGCTAGATAGAACAGACAAGTTTCGCGACCCACGATCTACAGAATACAAATTCTGTGGCGAAAGTCAGTGCTAACCGTCCCGCTGAAATGCATGAAAGCAGAATTTCGTAAATAAATTGAAACAAAATCTCCTAAATTTCCTTCAAAACACAATCAAATCTTGATAATTCGAGCTTCCATTACCGTCTGATTCATAAATCATCAATGATGTACCTGCTTTGAAAATTGGTCCCACCTCCCATAACCAACTCACCATCCAATCACGAACGTTGATAAAAAAATCAAACACGGGTGAATTGGTCTTTGAGTTGAAACCAACGTTACGAGGTTCGTGGTTTGCTCCGTTCCATTCAGGTTCACATAACGAACCTTGTTCTCTAAGAGTAGGATGAGTTTTAATGAAAATATTGATAAATTTTAAATGAAAATAGTACACTATTACTAATAATATTGTCCTTTTAATGCATTGATTACATTATAGCTCATTGGTCCTTCAAAAAGTAGAAACCAAGGTTCAAATCTCCTAACATATAATTTACTTTTAATATTTTATAAAATTAATAAATAGCTAAAATAACCAACTAGCTCCAACAAACTGGCTCGCGGTTCAGTAGGGGGCTCAACAAATAGGGTAACCCTGGTTAGAAAACCCAGTTGGAGTATTAAATCTTACGGAACCAACAGATTGGAAGTTTTTACATAGATCAATATCAGAAATTATACTGTATCTAAACCAGTATTCTTACTTGGTCTGCAGGTTTGGAAAGAGAGGATAGTCCAATCTTGTTTTTGGAAACTGAAATAACATCTTGACCCCACACAGAGAAGCTAGAAATGCCATCCGAATGAACTCTATAAGCATTCAACTGAGCAGGCCAGTTCCTGCATCACAATTCTCATGCATTGGTCAGTATATATATATATATATATATATATATATTAGTACTACCTTCTCAGGTCACAAACTCGCAGCGTTCTATCAAGAGAGCTAGAAACCAGCAAATGATCCTTAGGTGCTTCCAACTGCAAACATCATAATCAATATGCAACATAAATTTGTTAAATTTTATTTTTTTTAAAACGAATAATAACAAGGCAGCAAATTTCATAATTAATGCGCAACATAAATTTGCTAAAATTTAGAAAATACGATAAATTTAAAAAAAAAGTAATAATAAAATAAAATAAAATCTGCTTTGGCATTTTCGCAGCATACCTTAGTAATATAGCCATCGTGTGCCTTCCATAGAGTTATAATGCTTCCACTTCTTGCATCAAGCAGCCTGCAATGACATGAACTTAACCCAGCTGCAATCCAAGATGATGAAGATGCACCACTTTTTGCTTGCAATTTTTCGAACCCGCAGGAGCAAATGGCTGACACAAGAGAAGATAAAGAGTATTCACTGGCTTCGCTCTTCCATAGATGCAGTTTCTGGTCTTTTGCAACATCAATGAATTTGCATGATGTAATCTCAAGTTGTGAAATGATACTCTTCTCAAAGTTTTCACCCGAGTCAGATGCTAACATTTTGAAAAGAAATCCAGATAATAAAACATCTACAATAGGGAAAAAAAATTTAGATTACAAGACAAGTGGAGGAATATGAAGACGGGGCAATGAAGAACAGATACTTCCAAGGCCCATAGTTGGAGAATATATTTAGTTGGAATGCTTAAAATCAGGAAGAATGAAAGACTCAAGTGACTTAAACAAATAATTGTGAATTAATACTACTTCAACTTACAGATCAAATGATCACTTTAAATAAATAAATAAAGATCCTTCCAATAATTTTCTAGGATTAATATGATTAGCAAAAAAATCATTCTTAAAACAAAAAAGATCAATGCCCGATCATCTGCAATATAAAAGAAAATAATTGAAAGGGCCAGACTCTCTTGACCGTCATTTAAGCACCAAAATGATGTTTATATGATCTTACACCATCAATGGTTTAAGATCTTAGTGATCCAAACAGTCAAAGTGCTAAATTATAGATTGGCGTGCAACATGCCTAAAAATGGTTTAAACAATCTGAACTGTGGACTTTAATCTCAATCATTGTTTACAGTTTTAATGGATGATATTAAAGTTCATCAATCAGATGATATTAGAGCTCAACGGACCTAAGAGCTTAAGCCCAAGCCCAGCCAATTTAAATTTTGGGCTAAAGGGCTAGCCCAAGCCCAGCCTGCGGGGCTTTACATCAGGCCCAAACCCTACTTAAATCAGGTCGGGCTACCAAGCCCATTGCCACCCCTACCAAAATGTATACAACATTTACAAACCATCATAGACAAACTAAATTTGTATAAGAGAAAATGAAGAAAGCATGCTTTTAGAATACCTTCGGTTTCCTCCCAGGGCACGAACTAAGTAAACTGGGCATTCGCTCCAACGTCGTCTCAGATGTGGACCTTTGAAAGACTACAAAGATGTAACTACAAAGTATATTAGGAACAGATCCATAATATACCTCTAGTGAAAAGTCGGTGACATTCAGCAGCAACAACTTGGCTTCAAAATAATGGGCTAAAGCCTTGGCAAGCATTTGCTGGTAAAACTCTACAGGAAATAGAACTTTGCATTGATCTTTAATGGTAGACATATAAACATAGAATACTTGCAAGCCAGGTTTGTCAGAGGACATATTTCGTGTAACATACCAGCAGGTCCTGAGAGCAAAATGGCCCAACTTGCAGGAGAGAGATTTCGAGTATACTTTGAAAATTCGGCATGCTTCAAATGAACGTAGGCAGCACTTGCCAATTAACACCCTTGTCTGCTCACTGTATAGGTATCAACAACACAGGGACAACAAGGTCAAAATACAATAATAACTGGGAAAATGCTAACAGTATGAATTATATAAGATGTGAAGTCACATAATTTGCAAAATATTTGCTTCGTAAGGCTTGCAAAGAGTGACTTAAGAGATTTGCTTCTCTCTTATCTAGAAGTGGTACAGATTATGCAAGGTTGGAAGTTTTAATGATCAGTAATTTGCAGTTATCTTGGATCTGTAGTCAAAGATTGTCATCCAGATAAATTTTGCACTTAAACCATGTGATACAAAAAATTAAAAAACCATCATTTGGGCAGATGACCAATACACATGTAAGACCAGCGAAATGAGATGCCAATTTAGTTCACCCTTTCCATCTCTAGCCACATCATTAAAGCCAAAACCACCCAGGTTGCCAAGGGAATTGCGATGAAAGTTGAACTCTAAAATGTCTGCAGCAGAGCTTCCTATCTTTCTTTAAGAGTAAGCTTAAAGAACTGCAGCCATTTTCTAATCTTGTAGGATGTCTTGCCCAGAAAAGGCATTGAACTCCTTAGTGAAACATTAAGAAATTCTAGAATTAATCTTGCTAGCAACAACAATAGCAATAGCATTGGACTCCCTAAAGCAGAGGAAATTCTTAGTCGAAATCAATCATAAGATAACGAGGTAAATATGTTCTCTTTATTTATATCATCGATGACAACCACAAAGGAATCTTGCCAAGGGAGAAATCCAAGAAGCCCAAACTAGTGCCTGTTCCATTAAACCTCAATAACAATGGAAGTAACCAAGCTATTTCCCTACATGGCAACCCAAGACAGCATTAGGAGAATTTAATTGTTTTGGGTTTCGTGAACAGGTAGATTGATCATTTGAGTGCCCCACAAGACAACATGATCCATAAATTAATCTTGTCGATGATGAAAAAAACATAATATAAAGGAGCGACAGAAGAACATACTTATGATAGTGTGGATGAAGTAGCCAATAAAGAAGTTGAGGTAGATGATGGCACATAAAGCTTAATAATTCAAAAGGTCATGCCTTCTTTACTTAAAATAATCGCTGAAATTAATGGCAGAGATACAAAAATATTGTGTACCACGTGTACATCGTTGGATGATTGTTCACGATTATATTGTACTAAGAGAGAGATAGTGGACCAACTGAAATCGAAGGTACTCATAAAAAAAAAAATCAATAGAATTGCCTATGATCCTAGATAGACTTGCTCATCATTATTTTTTGATTTTTTTTCGGTTAAGTTTTCGGTTTTTCTTCATAATTTTTTATTTTTTCGGTTTTTAAATCTTTCAGTTTTTTCGATTTTTTATCGGTTTTCTCACACTATCCGACCGGTTTTCGGTTTTAAGGTACCAAAACCGAAGCTGAATCAGTTTGGATCGGTTTTGGTTTTCAATCGGTATCTAGTCTGGTTTGGGCTGGTTTGGAAGGCTGGGGCTTCTTTTTTTTTGTTTTTTTGCACCCCTAGCTTGATGATACTAATTACTGATTTGACCCCACTTAACATAAATGTCAAAAAAACAATGTTAAACTATGAACATCCTACAGGTTGCCTACAACACATGAAACAGGGGATGTTTTATGGAAGGAAAGCAGGTGTCATTTTTTATTTAATCAAGCTCACAAACTTTTTACATTGACTTGTTCATCATATTTGCAAGGATTAACCACAAAAAAATGCACAAAAGATAACGATACCTGGTTTTTTACGGCAACAACTATCTTGGTGGCAGTTACCTTTATCAAAACCACATAGCATAATTGAAAGGGAAACAAAATTTGAAAAAGAGAATCATGGGCAAGCAACATAGAACATGAAAGTTTTGAAAACAGCAATGACAACAAGAGAGAGCAAAACAATGCTTCAAATGCATATGCTAACTAGAATACATAGACCCAAATGATAAAAAAAACAACATACCAAGAGATTGGGTTGACATATGGAGCTTCTTCTCTCTTCTCATACTGGCTTTCTTTTTCCTTTGGACATTAGAGACTCAATACTACAACTTTTGAAAATTATACCCAAAACAATTTAAGCATATGAAACAAGATAATTTCAGGGGTTATGAACAAAAATTATCTTCTAAAACTCCCCAAAAATTAGCCTCTTAAAGATTAAAAAATCAGTGACTTCATCAATAAATAACATACCCATCTAAAATGTGCACCCATTCAAATTGTTGTGGAGGAGAGCCTATTGTTAAGGCGGCGGCGGTGGAGGGGGCTACAGAAAGAAAATGAATGTTTGTTAGCATGACAAATTATAGAAAACTACAAGAGAAAAAATTATATAAAAGTTTTAAAGTAATATTTACCATTGTTTTGATAAATCGAGTGATCAATCACTTCATTGCTTCAAGCTCTCCTCTAAAGGTGCTCACTTCTTCTTTCAATTGGTGGATCTCCTGCCCCCCTCCCCTAGACGACAACACATGAAAATGCTTGCTGGGTCCCCCCCCCCAAAAGACATATGCTGCCCAGGAGTTGAAAGTTCGATTTAGAATGATAATACATAAATAGCCTGGTGCAGTTAAGAAATAGACTAGCTAAGCTTACCGTTGGCCAAACCTAGCCCAGCCAATAAATAGGCTACACACTTTGACACCTACCTGAAATACAATTATCACCAATATTATAGTAGTCAAAGTATAAGAGCTTAGCTGCTTAAGTAATGGATCGTAAATGATCGTATTTTCTACTAGTCAATTCTTTATATTCTTGTTATTTTTCTCATTTTTAATGATATGTCGGTTTCCGGGAAGGCTAAGAAGGGCTTCAATCACAAAAATATATTCCCTGCAACAACCAACAGTGTAAGATATAAATAATTTTTTTCTGCCACTCTAAACAAACATACATACTTTCAACATTTGGACCCCTTCTTGGAAAGTCGTAAGATTTCCCATATGTACTGAGCCACGCAATAAAAAGGACTACTTTTCAGAAATCAAAATGAAAATTTTAACCCATTTTGCATTCCTCATTCAAACTATCAAAAAATGTGACAAATAATCAACAATGACTAATACCTGCATGAACAAGCACATAGTACTCACCCATAATTGGTTTACATGCACAAAAGTGAGGTTCTTATATGAAACTAAATATTACGTCAAAATAGTGCTCCTGAATCGGCATTTTGACATCAAGGCCAATAAACTCACCCAGATGCCTCAACGTTTATGAGTCTTCTGCTCTGAAAACAGGACCAATCTCAAATACACGATCCAAATTAGCACAAACTGCCATTTTTCTTGTGAAGTTGAGGTGATTGTGCCAAGCATGCAGGTTGCCCTTTGTAGTCCAATTTGAAATTGGTTGAACCACCTTCGTTTGAGCCTTCAATCTTCTTTGGAGTATGGATCCCATGAAAACCTTCTTACAATAAAAATTGCCTGAATTTCTACACAAAGGTGTAGAGAATCCACGATCAAGGTTTTAGATGCCAACTAATTTATATTTGTTGGAAATAAAATATAAATAAAAAACAAAAATTCCAAACTTAGAATTGTCCAGGTAACACTTGAGTGAGTTAATTCCCATATTTAATTAGAGAGAGAGGAAAAAAAAGGGATAATTAGAGAAATATGTCTCAAAAACAAACTTTTTAGCAAAAAAAAACTAACCTCGAACGTTTTAGAAAAACGGTGCTTTCACGGATTTTGGACCTTCAGAAAACTGTAAAAGCACTGTTTTTTCTAAAAAAAAATTTAAAAGGTGCTTTCACAGTTTTCTGAAGCTCTAAAATCCGTGAAAGCACCGTTTTTCTAACACGTTTGAAGTCGGGTCTTTTTTGCTAAAAAGTTTGTGTTTGAGGCATTGTTTTCTAAAGTGCCCAAAAAAAACCTCAGTCACTTACAAGTGCTTTCATTTTCCTTAACTGAAGCTCTGTTCAAATAACTGATTTATAACAAAATTGACAAACCAAATACAGCTAGAATCTGTGAGGCAACCATTAAAAAATATGGCCTTGGAGTTTACAAACATTACAGTTTACAAAATGCATTTATCCAATAATCTTAAAGGCGAGAGTTCATGCAATTGACAGGATCCTTGCTTCCTTTATAAGTCATGTAAACTGTAATTTTCTTGTTTCAGGATGGGAAGATAGGAACTTTGGAAGACAAACAGGTGAGCTTATGTCTTGGTATCATGCTTTATGAGTAACAATAATCAAATCTTCCTACTGAAACCACAGATCAATTTTATGTCTGAACGAAAAAAGGTGTATCTGATATCACTGTGTTCTCTAGGTTCTGGAGCATGTCTGATTTATTTTTCTAAGCTTAAAAGTGGACAACAGCTATCTTGACCAATATGAATATGAATATTTAGTACTAAATTGTATAAGTGTCGTTGATAAATAGAAAAGGTGTAAAGGTTATGATGCAATTGCAACCGCTATAGCTTGAAAATTAGCAAAATAACATAAAATTGAAGAACGGATCTCAAATATATGAATTACTCTAAAATATATTGACAAAATTTCCCAAAAAAGTAAGAAAAATTCAGATCTCAAATCTATGAATATATTAAATATTAAAAATCAGAAATCACGAATCGAAACTCGAGAAAAACATGAGATCTAACCTTCCGTGATGATGTAATATTGGAGCCTTCAATATAAGGGACCTTCAATCGACGCAGCCTTCGAGCAGTTGTGATTTGATAGATCTAAAATATATCAACAAAAATCCCCAAAAAAAAGAAAAAAAAATTCTCAAATCCATGATGATATTAAAATCCGAAATCACGAATCAGAATGCGAGATTCACAAACCAAAACACGAGATCTAACCTTTTGTGAGGAAGAAATCTTGGAGACTTCGATTTAAGAACAAAGACATCAATGCAGCCTTCCAGGAGTTGTGATTTGAGAAATTTTTTAGAGCTTAGAAAGAGCTAGAAATTGGAGACAGTGATTAGAGAACAATTAGGGTTTTGCAATTCGGAGATGATAGAACGAAGGAGAAAGGGTTTGGGTTTCGCCTTTTGGTTAGGTTTCGCCTTTCACGCGGTTGGGTTTCGCATTAGATGGAATGAGGGAGGGACGGAGAGTTACTTGGGGCTGCGCAGTTGGGTTTCGTAGGAAAGGTTCCCCATTATAAAGGCACTGTTTTAAGTCTTATCTTAAGTCGAGATGTACACTGTAAAACTTAAAACGCACTACTTAAGTTCAAGCGCGGGTGAGTTTTCTTTAAAGACCGCCGCCGCTAAAACGCACTATTTTTGTAGTGGGAGACTTTTAGAGACGGTCTTTAAAGTGGTCCATAAAGGATTTAAAGTGGTCCATAAAGGTTCCACCCATCTAAAAAAATGGAGACCGTCAAAACCGTTTCAATATATCATTTTATATAGGGAGACGGCTAATCGTAGTCTCGAATGCAATTATCGGAGACGGCTTTTGAAAAGTCGTCTCTAATAAAAGGTTATTGGAGACAATTTCTAAAAGCCGTCTCCAATAAAAGGTTTTTTTGTAGTGTACAATGTATATTTATGAGTTGCACTTGAGACGTGAGCTTGATGGCCGAATGGAATCAAGAGACTAGATATAGCGACCCAACATCTCACAACCTCTTATTGTAAGATCTTAGGTCGTACCTTCATGTATCATAATCCTTAAAAATATCACAAGGCACCAAGAGCGCCTTAAATAGCAGGAGGAATGATTCAATAAGTATTACTGAATCGCAATAAAACTCATGACAATCTTATTCCAATAATAAAGTCTAACATACTAAAAAACTTAAAACATTCTTAATAAAATTACAAGTCAATTGTTGTCTCATTCATTTGAAAATAATATAATATTAAAAAGAAATAAATAGTTAGGCTATGAAGCCTTCATTTTCATCCATCTCGGGTTCTTGAACATCACGTGCAGTCTCATCACCATAAGCTCATACGTTATCCTCAGCTACACTTGTCTCATCTGGCCACCTACATCAACAAGGGGTATAAATTTACAGTTGTATGAACCAAAAATACAATCCGTCTAAAATATAAGATATCATTTATCGCAATACAGACATTTATATAATTCAAGAGTGTGTGTTTGTGTCATGTATAATTTCAATAAGCTGAAATGATCGAATCATGGTATGTAAATTAACATTGCATGAGTTTATCATTTCTTTTAAGTTTTATTTTCTCCCGTCCGTCTCAAGACGTTTGACTTTTAGACTCCATGCCTATCAAGGCATTGAGTCTAATAAGTCTTTATTCTCATATTATTAGACTCCGTCTCTATCATTACGTTGGGTTAAATTGATCACATGTTCATTGCCTGTTAGACTTCGTACCTATCAAAATGTTGGGTCTAATCAAACATGATCTCTGCTTATCATTTCATCATGTTCATGTGTCATTATCATGTAATTCGTAAATCATTATAAAATCTTAGAGTGCATAATATCACAATCATTGAGCATACACCTTAATATTTAATCTCATCTACTATAAAAAAACTAAAAAAAGGACACGAACATCCGTCCTGAGTCCAAATCTATGGAACTTGTTTACCCATAATCGATCAATCGATTTCTCAGCTCGAACGATCAATTTCCCTCTAAGAGTTTTCAAACAATTATTGGTCAGACTCGATCGATCGCTTCCAACCAGAGAGCAGACAATGAATTATAGTCCAGAAATCAATCGATCGATTTCCAAACTTAATCGATCGATTTCAACCCATGACCACTCCTCAAAGTGTCTCAAATTGCATAGTGGGATTTAACTTAACCACCAATTTATTTTTGCAACAGAAGGGCACTAATTAACATAAAACTCATATTTAATTCGATATTTAAGTTCCAAGGGAAAGTATGATTTCTCCATACCAAGATCGATAATATCTCTGCGTTTCAATCGGGTTCCTCACTATGATGATGGCTCTTGAAAGAGGCAAAGGCCGCTTTAGAATAGATGTAAACATCTCGCCGATCTTCTAAAAAGAAAAGCTCTTGAAAATGAGGATCTAAAATCTCATCTTTAAGGTCTCTAGGGTTTCTTACAGGAAAAATCTCTATTCCTAAGAAGAACTCTAAATGAGATTATGATTTAAGGTTTACTCTGTAATACGCTTTTTAACTTAACTTATTAGGAAAACATCCGGTGTTACGCTAACACCCCAAAGAAGGATGTACACATTTAAATTAAGGTCTAAAATCTACATATCAAAGTTCAAACCTCTGACCTCTTATCTCTAACTCAAGTCACTAACTAGTAGGCTACCACATAACTTATGTCAATTAATGACGGAAATAAATATAAGAGTTTGAAAAATCAAAATATATATTTTTAGTAAAAATGTTTGAAAATTCAATTCGTGCGGTGTATACGCTACTAGGCACATACAAATAATTTAGGTGTCAATACAATAAAATTCGGATCACTATAATCTTCCTTACTTATAAAAATTTCATCCTCGAAATTGAGTCATGCCTTTACTCGAAGAGATGGGGGTAATCCTTTATAATTGCATCCTCGCATTCCCAAGTGGCTTTTTAATGAGAGTGATGTTGCCAAAACACAAGAACCAACAGTATAACTTTATTTCTCTCCAATCAATAATCTGAATAGGCTTCTCTACAACAGACATATCTTTATAAACCTCCAAGGGTTTCCAATCGATAACGTGAGTAGGGTCTACCATATATTTTTTTAGCATGAATTTGTGAAAAATATTACTCACCTCAGTAAACTTTGGTGGTAGCATGACTCGATATACAGTTTTCTCGATTCTCTTCAAGACTTTGAACGGTCCCACGAATCTCGGACTAAGCTTTCCTTTAAGTCTAAATCTCATCACTCCTTTCATAGGTGAGATTTTCACAAAACCTTTATCCCCTTCGATAATATCCCAGTTCCTATACTTCGAATCAACGTAGCTCTTTTGTCTGCTATGCGTGGTCCACATTCTTTCTCGGATCAACTGAACTTGCTTAGACGTAACTTTAACAATTTGAGGTTCTAGCAAACTTCTCACACCGACCTCATCCAACACAAAAGAGTTCTGCAACTACTCCTATACAAGGCTTCATACGAGGCCATTTGAATGGTAGATTGATAACTATTATTATAGGCGAACTCTGTAAGAGATAGATATTTGTCCCAATTGCCTCCAAATTCCAGTACACAAGTGCGTAACATATCTTCCAACACTTGATTCAGTCTTTCAGTTTGTTCATCCATTTAAAGATGAAAAGTAGAGCTAAATTTCAACTTAAACCCCATCACGTCTTGAAATTTCTGTTAAAATCTAGACGTAAAATGTGAGTCTCTATCAGACACAATATCAGCAAGTACTCTATGTAATCTAACAATCTCCCGAATGTAGATATCCGCCAACTGAGAAGCTGAATAAGTCAAATGATATAGAATAAAATGAGCCGATTTAGTCAATCTGTCAACCACAACAAAAATAGCATCGTTTCTCTTCAAAGTCCTTGGCAAACCGGTGATGAAATCCATACCGATACTTTCCCATTTCCATCCTGAAATCGGTAGCGACTGAAGTAAACAAGGTGATTTCTGGTGTTTGGCTTTAACTAGCTAGCATATGAGACATCTTATCATGTAGTCAGCAATCTCTCTCTTCATGTCATTCCATCAATAATTGTGTGATCCTAATTGTATTGTATTGATACACCTAAATTATTTGTATGTGCCTAATAGCGTATACACCGCATGTTTTGAATTTCCAAATATTTTTATTAAAAATAGATGTTCTGATTTTTCAAACTCTTATACTTATTTTTGTCATTAATTAACACAATTTATGTGGTAGCTTACTGGTTAGATGCTTGAATTAGAGACAAGAGGTCAGAGGTATATTATGGAGAAAACCTTAAATCATAATCTTATTTAGAATTCTTCTTAAGAATAGAAGTTTTTCTCGTAAGAAATCCTGAGCCTTAAAGAAGAGATTTTAGATCTTCCTTTTCTAGGTATGGAGAAATTATGCTTTCCCTTAGAACTTAAATATCGAATTAAATATAAGTTTTATGTTAATTAGTGTCCTTCTGTTGCATAAATAAATTGGTGATTAGGTTAAATCCCACCGTGCAATTTCAAGCACTTTCAAGAGTGGTCTCAGGTCGAAATCGATCGATTTTGAAAATCGATTGATCAATTTCCAAATGATAATTCATTGTCTGCTCTCAGGTTGGAAGCAATCGATCGAATAAAAAAATTGATTGATCAAGTCTGACCAATAATTGTTTGAAAACTCTCAGAGGGAAATCGATCGATCGAGCTAAGAAATCGATTGATCGATTTTGGGCGGATAAGTTCCACACATTTGCACAGGGATGGATGTTGGGTTCTTCTTTTTCAGTTCTTTTACAATAGATGAGATTAAATGCTAAGGTGTATGCTCAATGATTGTGATCTTATGCACTCTAAGGTTTTGTAATAATTTACGAATTGCATGATAACGATACATGAACGTGATGAAATGATAAGTAGAGATTGTGCTTGAATAGACCCAACGTCTTGATAGGGATGGAGTCTAACAGGCAATGAACATGTGTTCAATTAGACCCAACATCTTGATAGGGATGAAGTCTAATGATATGAGAATAAGGACTTATTAGACTCGATGTCTTGATAGAGATGGAGTCTAAATGTCAAACGTCTTGAGAGGGATGAGTGAAAATAGAACTTAAAAGAAATGATAAACTTACATACCATGATTCAATCCTTTCAGCTTATTGAAATTGTACATGCCACAAGCACACACTCTTGAATTATAAAAATGCCTGTATTGCAATAAATGATATCTTATATTTTAGATGAATTGCATGTCTGGTCTATACAAGTGTAAACTTACAATCCTTGATGTGGGTGGCCAAATGAGACAGGTGTAGCAGAGGGTAATGTATGGGCTTATGGTGATAAAACTGCACATGGTGTTCAGGAACCTAAGATGGATGGTGATGAAGGCTTCGTAGCCTACCTATTTATATCCTTTTACTACTATATTGTTTTCAAATGGATGAGACAACGATTGACTCTTAATTTCATAAAGAATGTTTTAAGTTTTTAAGTATGTTAGACTTTATAATTGGAATACGAAGATTGTCATGAGTTTTATTGTGATTCAGTAATGCTTATTGAATCTTTCATTCCGCTGTTTAAGGTGCTCTTGGTGCCTAGCTTGTGATGTTATTAAGGATCATGATACACAAAGATACGACCTAAGATCTTACAATAAGAGGTTGTGAGATTTCGAATCACTACACTAGATGTGACAGCCCGAAATTTTGCACCCGAAAACCCGTCCCATCAGGATTATACTCTGGATGATCCCCAGAACAAGACAGGAATGTCTACTCATTTAGCAAAAATCAGAGCAGACACAATAAAAAAGGCAGATAAAATCATCCTATAAGGCATTTAAAAGAAGGAGAAACACATGTATATATATAAAAGAATATACATCTACAAAATAGGAACCAAGAAGAATCACCAGTGATATACATCCATCACACAAAATCAATGGTTCCTAATAATGATTCCCATAAAATGTATACAATAATAACTAAAAGTAATTACAGAGTTTAATATAAAATGGTGACCACCAGACCAAATAATTCAAAATGCAAATACAGATCCCAAAAATACAAAACTAAGTACCCTAGCTACCGATAAAACTTGTTAGCTGGGATATCAGTGTCGTCCTCCTCCTCAGCCTCTACCTCATGCTGGTAATTTGGGTCACTCTCAATGCCTAGTGCCCAACCCTCGGAACCTAAGATATTAAAAACAGGGTGAGCTAACCATCTAAGCTCAATAGAAGAAATTCTGTTAAATTTTCATCTAAAATGTAAAATATGATTTACAGAACATAACTCAAAATAGATGATCAAAAACAGAGAATGCAAACAAAAATAATCAGATGGCAGATGCTAAATTTTAAAGAACAGAACAGATGCAGAGTGTCAAACATCAGACAGAAGTTTTAGAGCTTTCAGATACTATGCATACAATATTTAGTGACTTAAATAATATACTTAAGTAACTCTCATGAATATAGCACGTGGTAGTCAGATGTGTGCCGATGCGTAACCCTGACCATCGTTGTTCAATGATTAATTTAGAGTGTTTGCTTCTAGCCTCTACTAAGGAAAGCAACTTGTGCCATCTGATTTTTAAATCAGATACACGGATATCCCACCGTGCCGGTCGTGGGTATCCTGCTACGTCAGGGGAATTCATCATATAAACTTTAAATCAATACACATAAAGACCTTAAGAATCAGATTACAGAATCAGATGACATAATCGGATAGCTGAATCAGATGGCAGACACAGATGACAGAATCAAATAACATAACTTTTATCATATGCAAGGCATGCTTTTGAAAGACGAAAATCAGATACAGAAACTCAGAAAGTATGCAGTCCAAATCAGATACAAGTTAAGTTGAATTTCTCCTACCTCAGATCAAATCTTTCTAAGTATATCCAAAGCTTTCTAAGATATCTTGTTCTTGACCTAGACCACACATATAGTATACTAAGTGTCAGAAGTGTCAGGATACAATTTGGCACATTGCCCAATAGTATTTTTCCCAGAAAACCAAAATAGGCAAAAATAGAAAATTCGATCGATCAATCTCCATATTTGATCGATCAAATTCACATCTGATTAATCAACTCATCAGTTGATCGATCGGATGCCTCACTCCTAAGCAGATAGATAAGAGGGAATCTGATCGATCAACTCTATGTTTGATCGATCAGATTCATAGTTTGATCGATCAATTCCATGCTTGATCGATCGAAAACCAACCTTCCACACCTATAGAACAGAGGAAATTTTGATCGATCGAAAACCAACCTTCCACACCTATAGAATAGAGGAAATTTTGATCGATCAATCCCATAATTGATCAATCGAATCCTCAGTTTGATCGATCAATCTCTATGCTTGATTGATTGGATTTCTAAACGTCAGAAGTTTAGAAACATAGGCCTCTTGTTCTATAGTCTATTTATAAAATTCGATCGATCAAATCTCCTATTTGATCGATCAATCTTACCATTCGATCAATCAATTCTCTATTGATCGATCAGTTCACACTTGATCGGTTACTTCATTTTCTGATCGATCAGTGTCAAATTCGATCAATCAAAATACCAATTTGATCGATATAGCACATCGAGCCTGAACTTCTCATAAACACTGCCCTTCTGGTTCAAATGGAGCATATACAAATCGATCGATCAAAACTTAAATTTGATCGATCGGACTACAAACTGATCGATCAATTACTTGAATTGATCGATCAGACAAGAAAGTAACTGTCATTAATGGGATTTATTGATTCTAAACCCATTTCAATCATGATTCATTTATGATCTTCATGAATCAATCATACCCACATAAATGCATATTTATGACATCAAGGACCCTATAAAAGCATAGTAAATCACCTCTTTGATGGCTGCCCTTCGTTCACCACATGTGCAATCCGACGTGGGTTTCAAATCCAAATCGGAGAGCTTTCTGCTTCGAGTTCTTTGATGAACCAGAGGTGTATCACTATGTCAAGACATAAGTGTGTTTCGCTCTCTCTAACAGGTTGACGTACACACGTCCATTCCTTCACACTTCAAATCAAAGGATATGAATCTAAGGCTTCTCACACACAGGTTTCACGGGGTCTTTCTAACATTTAGCTTGCAAGAAACAAAAAGGAGAAAGAAAGATATGTCTTCTCTAACCTTCCTTCCCTTATAAGCTAACTAATGGAAATATCTAAGATATTTCCATTTAGAAAACTTTGATCCGATGTTGAGCATACACACACACACAGGGATAACATCCTAACAAGGATCCAATCGGATCTCGGATTTGCATCGTAAGTGACAACTCACTTTGCACGCTCACAGATTAAAGCCTTTATTTTAATATTCCTATTTTCAAATTTTAAATTCATCTTGATTTTCGTGCCCTAGCGCGCATATCAAAGCAGTCGAGTTCCGTTTAAAATTTTAGGGTCATTACACTAGAGCATCTACCTTCGTCTAAATGTTGAGAAATAGACCAATTGAAACTGGAAATGTGGATTTACATGTAAAAGGTGACTTGAGCAACCTACCTCCTGCTGGTTTCTCTATAAATACCTCCCTAGGGAGAACAAAAAAATGGAAGGGAGGTATTTATAGACGATGATTGTTTCACGAGAACATTGGTTTCATCTCTTTTCTTGTTGTTTTGATTGTTTCATGGGGACTTAGTCTTATCAAACTATTGTCACTACAAAAAGGATAATATTTGGAAGTCGATGGCTAATGAATCGTCGTAATATGGCCAAATGGCGTAAATTTTTTTTTTTTTTTTCCCCACCTACGCCGTGGGTATTTTTTTAATTTAAAAAAATAAAAATAAATAAATAAATAAATAAATTTTTTTTTAAAATTTATTTCCCCAGCTCATTTTTTACCCCATTTTTTACTCCAATTCTGTAGTTGTACTAGAATCGGCAGTACAACTCCCTAAATTATCTTTACCATGGTATGCATCATCTGAGGAAGGCAAATTCTTCAAGCAATTTGAAGAACTTGATAATTGGTCCTTGGAGGTAACTTCATCACCTATCTCAGCACCCAACATGGATAAATCATCACATTGATCAGGCAGTTTACTATTTATGAATATTCTTCTTTCTTTTGACAAGTTCGTTGCGACTGCATCCTTCAATTTCAACTTGTTGCTTTTGTTTGTCACATCCCCTGAATTTATTGCTGGAGAAAGTTGAAAAGCAGAAACACGAGGACTCCTCATAGAAGTAATCTTTTTTTATAAACTTAAAAGAGAAGGATCCCTGGCTTTTCCATCCCAATTGGTGGATTCTAGGATTGAGGCAAGCTATCTTGCAGAAGTCCATCAGGTTTACCACACAGATAATCAGTGGCTACTACAAAGAATGTAGATGGGACTTGAAAAACCTACTGTAGTGGCTTAATTACAGCACCTGGTGAGGGCTATAACAGGAAATATTTCCTCCAATATATCACCCAATGGGCTATTGAATTTGCATATAAGTTGGTTGATCAATACAAGAAAATTCACCATTTCTTTTAGCTGCAACAGGAGAAGTTTTAAGAGTCAAACTAGATAAATGATGTCGCAACAAGAAATTTAAGTGCAAACAACAGATGATAAAACAAGGTTATTTCTACTACCCTGCACAAAAATCAATAGCACATTGCTGCTCAACTAACTACAAATCTGCAATAGAAGGTGGGATTTTAATCTCTCTTTCTAGGACAAAACATATTATATATTTCATAATTTGTGGGAAAAAAGAGAACCCAATAGATGCACAAAAAATTAGTGGTCGAACAACTTGCCTTTGCATTTTTAGTTGAATGCATAGTTCATATCATGAACAAAATGAAAGAAGTTGCATTCGTAGGCTAGCTATCTTAATGTCCTATGATTTTATCAATCAATTGCCATGCATAATTTTTAGTTGAATGCTTAATTAAGGTTAAATTAGAGTTCTAGTAGGTTTGTACTTAGAGAATAAGCAGAAAGTGATACCTATTCATGTTGCCAAAGTAGATTAAGGAAGACTAAAGTCACCACACTAATAAAAACAGAAGGGTAGTAATATCTGTTCATGCAGATGAAAACAGCTGGCCATATAATATTCACAAATTGGGTGATCAATTAAAGGTACCAAATTGACATCCCAAACATAAGGACGTCAATTCAAAACCAATTCTGCAACAGATACTAACTAAGAAGTGTTTCTTGAAAGGAGTAAATGGAAATCTAAGGCCCTATTTGGCAACCCTTTTCTTAAGAGCACTTTTTAAGTCTTGGAACATGTGTTTTGTGAGAAGCACTATGAGGCAACTTCTCAACACACCACCATTTTCAACTAGAGGTGGTCATGTCCATGAATGAAATGTGCTTTTCACCAAAAAAATCTCCCTACAAAGTGCTTTTTGAAGAAAGATTGCCAAACAAGGCCTAAACATCAAGGCATGAGGAAGAACCATGGCTTCATATATAGATAAATAATTTGGAACTTAGATGGTACTAAAAAAATATTAAAAAACAAAAAATAAAGTGTCCTAAATTTAGCAGTTCAATCCCGACCAACCACATCCCTAACTAAATATCTAATGCAAATCTAGCAGAGAGATAGAAGTAGCCCTTTAATGTAACAACCCGAGATTTTCAAAATGTTGAATCGTTGACTTTTGATGAGAATGCAACCTTTTGGTTGATTTGACCCAGATCAAACTGTGATATCCCCAAATTTTCGAACCCATAGGACCTGATCAGGTGCGTGTCCATTAAGAAATGTGTCACCGTTTCGAATTTTTCAAACGAGATCGTTTCGGGTCGGTTTGAGCTTCGTGTAAGGCTTTTGAACCAAAGCTCATACATTGTGGTGGTGTATTGTCTTAACGCCGAATCTCGTGTGACTAGTGGTTCGGGTGTGCAAACTCCACAACGAACCAAAGATTATTTGGTGTAATAAGAAACACCTCGCTTGGGTGTATAAGTTCCACACCGGAACAAAGCCAAGTGGATAAGACTTAACACCCAAATGGGTGTATGTATTTCGTAGGGAAACCCGCCCCTTTTAATGTAAAAAGGCAAAGCTTCCTTTGGAAGCTATTACCAATTTGCAAATTTTGGGCTTTAGAAATCGATCGATCGAATTGCTCTATTTTGGTTGGTTCAATTTTTCTCAAAAAAAAAATTATGAGGAACTTCGAGCCATCCACTCTCGCCAATCGTTGGCACGTAGTATGTGATCTTGATGTGGTGTAGGTTAAGAGTGAGGGACATTGGTAGGGACTTTTGCTTCGATGAGGACCATCATTTTGCACCAAACATAAGGTGGGGAAAATTCGACACACAATCTCATTTTTTACTTGAATTCATAGTTGCTTTGATATGATCAAACGAAATGTGATTTGAATTTGATTTGAAGTTGAACTACTACTTGAAATTTTAAATGTGGAACTTCAAAAATGAACTTGAATTAAGAACTATAAATTTGAATTTAGAACTTGAATCCAAACTTGAATCTTGATCCAAACCTAGAATCCTTTGATTTTTAAATCCGAACTTAAATCTTGATCTTAACCTTGAATCCCTGAATTTCGTATATTGATTCTTTGGACTCTGAAATTGAACTTTGAATTGTGAAGTAAACCGGCATAGTGGCATAATTGTGAATCGAACTAACAAGGCGGCATATCCGTCAATCGAACTGGTACGATAGTTAATCAGTGAATCGAACTAGTACGGCAGTTAATCCGTGAATCGAACCGGCATGGCGGCATATCCATGAATCGAATAAGTCAGGTAAATTGAAGTGGACTGCTATGGCGGATTATATGTACACACCATGAACCGCTTGGGCACAGTATATGTGTATCTGTGGACTGCTAGGGTGGATTATTCGTACACACCGTGGACTGCTAGGGAAGATTATATATGTATTTGTGGACCGCTAGGGTGGATTATTCGTACAATTGTAGACTGCTATGGTGGATTATGTGTAAGTGAATCGAACCTGATCTTTGAATCCGAATAGAGCTTGAACTTGAATCTTTGTGAAACTCTAACTAAGAAATGTGACTTTCAAATTTTTTTTTGATATGAAAATGTAACATCCCGAAAATTTGAGCAATGAATAGTATTCTCGAGATGCGTGCCCGACTGGTCATAGGTTTGACCAAGTGAAAGTCAAACAGTGGACGCAACAAAAAAAAATTTGTTAGGTGTCATGTGAATGTGTCGTAAGTACGGAGTTAGGAATTAGTTTTAAGGATCACATACACCTATTTTGGGTGTATGTGCTTCACACCAAGCAGGAGAGAGAGTTAAGAGGGTACGCTAGGTTAAGAGAATTCAATTTCTCTTTGGTTGGTTGGTGAGGAGAGTTAAGAAGAGAGAGAGAGAGTAAAGGAGTGAATGCTAAGGAAGTAGTATGGGTTCCAAATTGAAGACGAATTCAAGCATTAAATACCGGATTCGACGAGTTGGGAATGGTTGGAGCCAAAGCTAGGAACCCTAGTCATTAACCCAACCATTCAACCAATCAGGAGATTTATTTGAGGTGAGTTAGATTAAATTGCTATAAACATGTTGTGTTGCATTTAACCATAGTAAATGATGAATTAAAGAAGTGGTAATGAAGGAAAAATAATAAGGAAGAGATTTGGAAGAAATGCCAGCAAGGGGCTGAAATTCTGACCAAATTGATTAATCGATTTCTGAAATCCATCGATCGATTTTGGCCTGGAAGATTTCTAGGCAAAGTTTCCCGAAATCGATTGATCGATTTGTGGAATTCGATTAATCGATTTGAAATCGATTAATCATCTGAGCACTTCCAGTGACTGGAAAATGAGAGCTGGGGAAAACCGATTGATCGATTTGAGAAATCGATCAATCGATTTTGAAAGTTCGATTAATCAATTTGAGATCGATTAATCGATTTTGGGATTTCGATCGATCGATTTTAGAGATCGATCAATCGATTTGGATAGTTTCTGTTGGACTTTGATTTGGACTTTGAGGTTCAGGGAGGGTCTTGTGCCTTCTTTATTGTATCTTTCTTGATGCTTTGCTTGTACTATGGTGTACCATAGGTAGTACGAGTAAAGGCAAGCATGGGAAACAGTGTGGGACCTTGATGCTTAGATATTTAGACTCATGAGATAGGGAACACCTTGAACATGTCTTTTAATTTTAAGAGCATGTATATAGTGATATAGAAATGAATACAAATACATAGAAAATGTGAAACCATAAATGTGTGTGTGAGTGACACAAAGTAAGCAAGTAAAGATGTGGCATCCCCAGGGGATGAGAATGTGATAAAGGCATCTGTGTGATGCATTGGTTTAGACATATCAGGGATGTATGTGAAATGGTAAAGAAAGAATGAATGAGAACTGGTAAGGCCTAATCTATTATATTTAGCACAATCACACGGTGAATAACTATATGTAGTGCACTCGATACTTTTGTTACTTAAGGTTTGAACAGAATACCCCACCGACGTGGTGGGATATCCATGACTGACGCGATAGGATATTCGTGACCTGTATAGCGGCCAATCCGTAGACCAGTTGCACATTCCAGGGATGTTGATATGAGAATTAGACCCCGTCGCATATGAGAAAGGGACATGGGTAGTATTAATAAATAAAAATAGTGATATGAAAAACTATCTAGTTAGATGACGATGGAGGGTATTCCATCGGGCGTCCAACTCTATAGTAAGTTGGGAAATATTTAAGTTACAGATTTAAGTCTTTAGGTCGAATCAGTGAAAAGTTGAGAACATGTGCAATAACAGTAACACCCAGTGCATTTATTTTTCAGTCATTTAAACTGCTATTTTCCCAGTAAATTCATAATACATCATGTTGTTTAATGTCATAGACTATATGTGAGAGCTTGACTTATATGTTCATTATGTTGTTTTCCTATTGAGCTAGGATGTAGCTCACCCTTTAGACTATACGTTGCAGGTCCTATGCTTACGGTTGTTGAGGCTTCGGGAGACGTAGATCCAGGGGATTCGGATTACATGCCCGGGGAAGAGTTGGAGCCACCTCCTGAGGACTTCTTCTAGAGGACCAGTGCATACTTTGAGAGTGATTTTGAGAGCTTTCTTTACAGCTTGGTATGTCAAGCCTTATTTTTGAAAAAAATGTAATTAAATGATATATTCTTTTGGCGAACCATCTGGGGTGATCCTGCTTGTCACCGATAATTCGGTCGATTCTTCTGTTCATGCGGTGGCATGGAAGTAGAACTTTCTTTTGAGCTTTTGTTTTAGGATAGCATACCTTTATTGCATGCTTGTTTCAATTCACATGTTTTACTTTGATTAGTTATTGCTTGGTTATATCAATATTACGTACGGACTTTGGGGGCACGATGTCGAGGGTCGTGCTAATGGCACAGGTTTCGAGGTACCGAAATCCAGACTGTCACAGTTGATATCAAAGCTGTTTCTTTTAGAATTTCTAACAATCATTATTTTTGTCAAAGCATAGGGACTTTTGCTAACGAAATTTTGGTTTCACGTGCAGACCGTTATGTCTTCTAGGGGAGGAGGTCGACCCAGGGCGGCCATGATAGGAATTTACATAGTGGCGATGACTTCATCTCACCTACGAACAGAGTGCCCATGAAAGATAGAGGGGCACCGGTAAGTAGCGGCTAGGCAGAAAGTCAGGATTGAGATCGTCAGAATCGAGATCAGAGGGAACAAGAAAGAAATAGAGAAAGAAATGAGGAGAGAGAAGAGTGTCAGAGGATGATATATACCATGGAAACCATGGCGATTGCCATGGCACAACATGCAGCATCTCTGGCAGCTCATAATGCCAGTGATCAGCACCACCACCTACACCTCCAGTAGGTCTGACATAGCCAGTGCCCTTTGCATTTACTGAGTTTAGGAGGATGCGACCTCCTAGCTTTTCAGGGCAACCAAAATCGATGGCTGCTGAGAATTGGCTGAGTGAGATGGAGAAAGTTTTCAGCATGCTTATGTGTACGAAAGATGAAAGCGTCCGTTGGGCAGCTTACATGCTAGATGGGGAGACAAGGCCTTGGTGGAAGTCCGTTTCTAGGACTAGGGCTCTAGAGACCCCAGGATTGCCCTGGACATGGGATGAGTTTATAGAAGAGTTTAATAAGTAGTATTTCCCTGAAGTAGTGAGAAATAAGATGGAGCTATAGTTTTTATAACTCTTGTAAGGGAGAATGATGGTAAGGGAGTATGGAGTGGAGTTCATGAGACTTGCTCGCTTCGCTCCCGATTATGTGGTTACCGATGTGATGAGAGCGAAGAGGTTTCAACACGACTTAAGGCTGGATATTAGAGGGGGAGTGGCACCTTTTCAGTTGAAGACCTATGAAGAGGTCATGAGTAAACCTCTGGTCGTTGAGGAAGAAAATAACGATTGATACTGCCGAAGGGAACAACATGGGAGAAGAAATGTAGATCAGAGTAGGATTGGGAACTACGAGGCGGTGAACAAAAAACCAAGATTTGTAGTGCCTATTCAGAGGCAACCGTTCCAAGCAGGGTATTGGAGACCGACGCAGCAGACAAACTATCAGAGATTTCCAATGCTTATGTCGGGGAGGCCGATAAGATATGAGAGCCCTACTACCACCACTGGAGCAGCAGTTACATAGGATTTCTCACGAGCTGCTTCTTCAACACCAAGGGAGACTTCTGCCAAGTGTGGCAAGTCTCACAAGATGGCAGATTGCAAGCAGGAAACTCGGGGTTACTATAAATGTGGAAAGGTGGGCCACGTAATTCGAGATTACCCTGAGGTGAACAAAGAGAAGACGGCTTCTGCTTCAATGCCACGATCGATACAAGCGAGGAAGCCGGTAGTTTAAGGGAGAGCCTACACAGTCACTGCCCAAGAAGCAGGGAATGTACACAACGTTATCCAAGGTGAGATTTCTTTTAAATAAAAGAATTTCAATTCCTTAAAATTTTAGATAGAGAAGGTGCTTTCATTTAGCAATAGTGTAGATTCCTTCTTATGCATTAAATTTTGATAAGTAAATATGCACTATATCTGTATATATGTATGCTATAGGTACGTTACAAGTATACGAGTAAGGATGCTATGTAGTATGTGAAGCACGAGTGTTGATAGACCCAGGGTCTACCCACTCCTTTGTTACTTCGAGGTTTGCAAAAAGAATGAAGATTATTCCGGAGACATTGAACTTTGTTCTATCAGTGTCTATTATGACTGGAGAATTAGTTGACACAGAATTGGTTTGTAAGTCAGTAATAGTTGGCATCGATGATGGAGAAGTGCATGAATTTGCAATAAAATTAATATTATTAGACATGCAAGGATTCGATGTGATCCTTGGCATGGGCTGGTTGTCACAACACTGTGCGACTGTAGATTGCAAGAACAAGGTCGTCATCTTCAGACCTAACACAAGGAGATCGTTTCGATTTCGAGGAGAGAGATCGACGCATATGTCACTCATCTCTGCAGTCAGGGCAGAGTGCTAAATCAGAAAAGGTTGCAGTGGTTATTTGGCATTCTTGAAAGATGATAAAGAAGGGAAGAATGACATCTCAAAGATTGCGGTCGCTTGTGAATTTGAAGATGTATTTTCAGAGGAGTTACCAGGATTACCTCCAGATATAGAGGTGGGGTCGACTTAGCACCAGGAATGGAGCCTGTTTCGAAAGCACCATATGGGATGGCTCCTGCTAAGTTGAAGGAGTTGAAAGAGCAGTTACAAGAGCTCATGGACAAGGGATTTGTAAGACCAAGTGTGTCTCCTTGGGGAGCACTGGTCATGTTTGTAAAGAAGAATGATGGGTCAATGCGACTGTGCATTGACTATCACCAGTTAAACAAACTGACCATTAAGAATAGATATTCATTGCCTAGAATTGACGATTTATTCGATCAACTGTAAGGAGCGAGGTATTTTTTCAAGATCGATCTGAGATCTGGATACCATCAGCTGAGAGTCAAAGGCATAGGACATTAAGAAGACTGCATTTAGGACACGATACGGACACTACGAGTTCTTAGTGATGTTGTTTGGTTTGACGAACGCACCGGCATCGTTTATGGACTTGATGAATCGAGTGTTTAAACCACACTTGGACTCCTGCGTCGTGGTATTCGTTGATGACATCCTGATATACTCCAAATCAAAAGCGGGGCATGAAGAACACTTGAGAATTTCTTTACAAACTCTACATGAACACCAATTATACGTCAAACTCAGTAAGTGCGAGTTTTAGCTGGAGGAAGTTAGCTTTTTAGCACATGTTGTCTCAAAGGAGGGTGTCACAGTAGATTCGGCTAAGATCGAAGCAGTGGTAAATTGGGAACAACCAAAGATAGTGACAGACGTCCGTAATTTCCTTCGTCTAGCTGGCTATTACTGATATTTTGTAGAGGAATTTTCAAAAATATCGGAACCTCTTACGAGACTTACATGGAAGGACACAAGATTTGAGTGGAGTGGAGCATGTGAGAAGAGTTTTCAAGAACTCAAGAAGAGACTCACTTCAGCTCCAGTATTGGCGATTCCTTCAAGCAATGGAGGGTTTATGGTATACAGTGATGCTTCACATAATGGTTTGGTTGTGTGCTCAACCAACACAAGAAGGTGATAACTTACGGGCTAAGACAGCTGAAAGAACATGAGAAGAATTACCTGACACATGACCTGGAACTAGCAGCAGTCATATTTGCGTTGAAGATCTGATGATATTATTTTTACGGTGAGACCTTTGAGATCTTCACCGACCACAAGAGCCTCAAATACTTATTTACACAGAAAGAGCTAAATATGAGGCAGCTTAGATGGATGGAGTTCCTCAAGGACTATGACTGTTCCATACAGTACCATCCAAGAAAGGCTAATGTAGTAGCCGATGCCTTGATCCGGAAGGATTCAACTTAGTTGGCTAGTTTGATTTTGGGTATGCACCAATGGAAATTATTTGAAGATCTTTCACTATATGATGCAAATATCGAGGTGCAAGTCACAGGAGCCTTCTTGGCTAACATATCAGTGAGACCAGTGATATTTGAGCATATTCACGAGTTACTAATAAAAGACCCAGAATTGACCAAGATCCGCAAATATGGGATTGAAGGCATCAAACTTGAGTTCTCGGTGAAAGAAGATGGCACTTTATTGTTCAAGGGCCGTCTTTACATTCCAGACAATGCCGATCTGCGACAAACTATCCTTGATGAGGCTCACAATTAAAATTATGCGATCAACCCTGGTAGCACTAAAATATACCAAGATTTGAGAAAAAATTACTAGTGGAGAGGTTTGAAGCAAGACGTGGCTAAGTACGTGTCACGGTGTTTGACGTGTCAGCAGGTGAAGGTCGATCATAGACATCCTGCTGGATTATTGCAGCCTCTGTCTATACCAGAGTGAAAATGAGAGTTAATCTCTATGGAGTTCATCGTTGGACTACCACGTACAGCAAAGAGATATAATGCCATTTGGATAGTCATAGACCGATTGACCAAGTCAGCAAACTTCTTTTCATACAACACGATGTACACGGCGGGAAGACTTGCGGAGTTATATATAAAAGAGATAGTGAGCCTACACGGGATTCCAAGCAGCATTGTTTTTTATCATGACCCATTATACACATCAAAGTTTTGGAAGAAATTTCAAGAAGGAATGGGAACGCGATTGGACTTCAACTCAGCTTTCCATCCATAAACCAATGGGCAAATAGAATGGGTGAAACAAGTCAGAGAGGACATGCTCAGAGCATGTATGCTTGAATTTCAAGGGTCATGGGATCAACACCTACCATTGATTGAATTTGCATACAATAACAGTTTCCAAGCAAGCATTGGAATGGCACCGTATGAAGCTCTGTATGAAAGACAATATAGATCGCACATCAACTTAGAAGAAATCGGCGACAAGTTTGTTTTGGGGCCGGAGTTACTTGAAGATAACACCACCATTGTCCATATGATCAGACAACGGCTTAGGTCGGCTCATAGCAAATAGAAAAGCTATGTCGATATCAAGAGGACAAGTGTGGACTATAAGGTGGGTGAGCATGTGTTTGTGAAAGTGTCTCCTCTGAAGGGCGTCATGAGATTTGGGAAGAGAGGCAAGCTAAGTATTATGCACTAAAAAGTATCACTTTTCACCTCTTAACCTAGCCTTTGATGGACCTTGTAGCCCACTAATAATCATTTGTTAAGTATGTTTTTCGGTTAGTAATAAAATGTGGAGCTTAATATAAAATCCTGACTTTTTGGCCCAAGGAAGAGAGAGAATACAAGAAAAGATAACAGCTGAGCCAAAGCCAAATGGAATACCTTGGTAGTGCTCACCATGGTGACTCACTATTATTGATCATCATTGACCTAAAGTTTAGCAGATGACTGAAGTCAGCTGAGAAGGAAGGATGTTGCAATAGCAGCAAGTGTAGTGCAGTAAAGTGTTAAGAAACAGACCGCAGAGTTGAGGAGCCTCCTCGCAAAGCTAAAGATGCAGTGGAAGAAGCTCTCGCGTAGATATGCTGGGCAGTCAAGAGGAGAGCTGTAAAGACATCATGAAGATCTTACGGTGTAAAACCTTTAGAATTCATGGTCGCAAAGCTCTCGCGGAGATCAAGCCTCAAAGCAACTGAGTGAGGAACACAGCGAGTCCATATACATAGAGAACAAAAAGTCACCTCGCGGAGTTCTTGCATGGCCCTGGAAGAGAGAGGCGCCCAGAATTTCCCTCGCGCAGATCTTGCGTACTCTAGAGCCTTACAAATTACTACGCGAGCGCGGGAGCTCACCTGTGCGAGTACTTAGCGAGAGAGAGCTCCTGAAGCTCTACTGTGCGAAACACCCTAGCTCTCCAGATCATCTCCGCAACAGCACTACGACGTGAAGCAAGTGCGCGATTCACTAAAGGTTTACTGCGCGAATGAGCCCTTCCCATCAGCCAAAGGTAACTCCGAGAAAGTGAAGCAACTGTGCGAGTAAACTAAAGCAACTGCCAGCCCCGTGAAGCATGAGCTTTCCACTTCTCAGTTTTAACTTAGGGACCTTTTCAAAAATTTCCTAAGGCTAGGGCACACTTCCCGAGGCACAGATTTTGAAGTGCACATCTCGAGGCATTCAAGGGTTGTAATAGTGCCACGTCTGTTGAAAAAATTAGGGTTAATATTTTTTAGCCAAGGCCATTTTGACAGAGTATATAAGCTGTACTTAGAGTTTATTATTTTCATCTTTCCTTCATCCTCTGTCGACTGAGAGCTCTAGCAGGCTAGGGTTAGGGTTTGATCACCTCTTTTTCCTATTTCTCTTCTCTCTTAGCTCAGCACTTGCTGGCTAATCCCCCTGTAAGTAGCTAGGTTTAGTTTTGTTTCAGTCTTGTAATAGATTTTTATATACATTAGGATTGTGGTTAAGCAGTTCTGTATAAGCTGCAGGCAGGAGACAGTTCATTATAAGTTTTTTTTTTTTTTAATGAACTGCTGTTTTAATGCTTAATAAAATTTATAGATCTTATGGCTTATTTAGATGTCTATATAATCCATATATTTGGGACTAACCTATTTAGTTTCTAGTAGATCTATTGTTTACCATCTGATTTCCCTTGGTTTGATAGACACATGGAAAACAATGCTGGATCTATAGTGAGATCCAAGGAGCTCGGAGGCCTGTGGACCATGGTGGTTGCAGCAGTTTTCATGTTCTTTCTCAGGCCTCTATGAGATGGACAGACCAATGGGATACCCTGTGACCATTCAAGCGAACAGAGTATAACCCTAAGGTTGTGTCCATTCACATGTTTGAGAAGGACTTGTCTCCTTGGCACATGAGCTTCTAGAGCCTTGTAAGGAGGTTTGTACAATTACTGGCTCTCCTCTGTTCTACCTAATCGATATTAGATGTTAGATCTGATCTCATGTAGTAATTACAGCTTGAGGCTGAGTCATTACAGGCTATTTGTAGCAATGACCAGCTGAGCTAAAAGCCTTATTCAACCTATTGCATGGTCCTTTTTGTGGGTACTAGTGAGCAGCTAGCCTTAGCAAAACACTTAGGATCTTATGGGTTAGAATACCTATGAATGTCAGCCAGGTCTGTGCACAGATCTGGGGAGCTTGTAGCACTGGCATTACATAGTGCTGCAATAGTATTCATGGCTAGAGCTAGTCCAGTGGCTTTGGAGATGATCAATCCACTCTTCTGGATTAGACTAGCGAATTTCTGGTTTAACTAATGGGATTTGACAGACTCAATCGGATACCCTGTGACTATTGGAGTCGACAGAGTGTAGCCCTAAGAGCGCCCCAAATGGCATGGGTTAAATTGAGAGCTTATACCTTATTGAGGCTTTTAATAGCGTCTCAATAAGAAACACTGCAGAGATAGACTAAATCTGAGTTACATCACTGCTTTTACTCTAGCTTAACCTGCTTACTTCCCATTATTTTTATATTTTATTTTAACACACATCATCATCCTTCTTTATCTCTTTCTTTAGCTATAATTTTATTTCTGCATTTATGTTTTTAATATAGCTTAGTGACACTTAAACACCCCTCTCTTTAGAGCTGCCAGATCTGTAGCTAGATCTGGAGACTACTATACAACCCTCGAGGTTTCAGATCAATACTCTCTGTGGGGCAAACTCTTATCAAAACTTGCTACAACAGGCCTTGTATCTTACATGACTATGTTTATTTCAGACTTACTGTGCTGACTCATCTCCAATTCCCCACTCTTGATTTATTCTCTCCAGTGTTCTTAATAAAATAGCAGCAAGAATTTTGAAATAATTATCAACAAGTTTTTGGCGTCGTTGCCTGGGAGTTTTGATCTAGTATAGTAATCTGTGTTTTTGTTGAGCTATATTCTTTGTACATGTAGTGTTTGAATAAATGCCGACTTTAGTTTTTGTGTGATTTTTAAAAAATTTCTTCATTTTCTGTTTTAGAATTTTTGTATCTCTGTAATGTTTGAATAAAGTACAGCTATAATTAAAAAAAAAAAAAAATGATGTGTCGGCAGATGAGGACTAGCAGTACCTCATCTGCCACTTCCTCAATTTTTTTTTTAATGGGCCTCCTCCTTACAAGGGGAAGGCTATGATGAAGAAAATGAGGATTGTTTGTCAGTTGCTATTTTTGTGGAGATGGTAGAATCCACCTCACCCAAATAGCTGGATCTGGGCTGAGGTGTGTACTGAAAATTTTGAAGTATGGACTGAGGAAGCCCCCACCTATGTGCTGAAAAGTACTCATTTTGGGTTTCTCAGTGGGGTAAGTGCACCACTTCACTTGGACAACTGCCCTCAGCCGTTTTAGGCACCTTTGCTGCCCGTGATTGCCTCTCCACCTGATGTGGAGTTGGAGCTGCACCCTATATCTCTTAAGCAACTGAAATTTTTGAGCTGGAGGACTAAGGATTGATGCCTCTACATCTACAAAGGTATGACTTTTTAACTTCTGAATTATAGTTCCTTCCAGTTTAGCTGAGTTCCAGATGGGTTATCTTAATTTTCGGTCATGTATATACTCCCATCTGGACTGTTGAGATCATGAGCCTTAATGTAGGACGAGTCATGAGGGTTAATGATTAGAGGTTATAAATCTATGTTGAAAATTCAGTTGAGCCCTCTAAAATCGTTCACTTTCAAGTCCTTCCATTGATAGTTGTTCCAACACTGTGTACATATGTAACATAGTTGTTTTTCGTATTTGAAAACTCTGTCTATATAGTGTAGCGTAATCTGATTTTTGTATGAATCCGGTTTTTTTTTTTAATGTGTTATTCATGCTAATATCTCCTTGCCATCATATAGATTCATACTCAGATCTGTTTAGATAGTTTTGTTTAGGATTTTATTTTTCAGGTGTTTAGTTTTGTGTATGTTTGCTGGTTTCAGGAGTTTGTGTAGTTGTTTTATTTTTTTAGTAGTCATGTTTTGTCTCTTCTCCTTTTCTCCTTCATAGTTTACTTTTCTGCATTGTTTTATTCCTTTTTCTCTTTATTTTCTGCTGTAGTTTAGTGTGCGTCTATCCTGCACTGTACTGCCCCTCTACATTTTGCATGAAACAGTGAGGACACTGTTTAACTTAGGTTTGGGGGTGTGGAAGGGTAGTCCTGCCATTAGAATAGTTAACTTTAGTACAGCAGTGTGAGAAAAATTGAAATGAATAAAGTCAATTCCCACCTAACTTGTTAAAATGAGGAAATTTGTAGAAAATTTAAAAAAAAAAATTTGCAACATTTTGAAACTAAAAATTTTAAAATCTTTACACCACTATGAAGCTAACATCAGAAAAAAATTTCAGTTAGTACCTAGTGAACCTAAGAGTAGAGAAAAAGGTGAAAATACACTCCATGAGTTAATTTGAGGACTATACCTAGTGAGATTTGGGCCCATCATTTTCTTTTGAAGAGTGTTTTTGGTATTTTTTCTGCTCTAAGGACTGATTGAGTCAAGACCTTTTCACTAGAAGTTAGGCACTCTCAAATCAAAACTAATTGACTCATGACACTAAGGAAATGATCCAAGGCCCTCATTTGGATAGTTTAAGCTTGAAAATCCAACCTTTTAAAATTGCCCGTTTGTTCTTCAACAAACACCAGAGTAATTGCACCTTAACCTCATGACCTGATTCCACCTCACCCTTACCCTGAGAATTCAGAAGGTAAAGGAGGAGTTAAAGATAGTGAGAGTGATCCAACATTTGGTGGAAGGAGAAGAAAAGCAACATATGAACAACAGTGTATACGTGGTTTTTTATATGGCAATTCATCATAAAAATATTAAATAAAAATAAAAAGAGAAAAAGAAAGAGAAGTCAAGAGAAGAACATCATCTGAAAAATTGAAAAGAAGAGAAGAAGCTAGCCACTTTGACACTGAAAAATACTAAGGAAGATGAAGTTGTGCTTTAATGAAGGTTGTAAAGTCATGAATCACTCCTTACCTTGCTGATTTCTCAACTTTGATCTATTCTATCCTTTTATTCTTTACAAACCTCACCCATAAGCCATATTACAACCCATCAAAAGGCCTTGTTGATCCTAAGTGAAATGAGCTGTCATGTGGAGACGAGGGAGTGTCCAATCTATGGTGAAAAGTCATGAGGATGTCAGAAATTAGAAGTTTTGCCTATGCTCATGCTTGCAGGCCCATTTGGGGGCTGTAACTGCTCTTGAGCTGCTTTGAATGTGAATACCCCTAGATTTTCAATGTTGAGAGATAGCCCTAGTGAGAATTTGGTCGAAATTTTAACTTCATTGAGGTTGCATCCAACCTAATTTTTGAATTTAAGTCAAGCTTGGTACTGATTGTTGCACATTGAATTTCTGATGTGAAATGATTGGTGGTGATACAAACACCTGCTGATTTTTAGTTTTAAATGGCTGCATTACTGCTATAATTTCCTCTAATTCTTAAAGAATGAGTGACGAATGAAGTTTTATTTATTTAGATCTGTTTTATCATTGACTGCAATATTTTTAATTATTTTATTGGTGGAGTTTGTGGGTACCTTGACTGAAAACCCTTAGGAGACTTCACTCCACTAGGGACCACCTAGGGGTTTAAAAGGCTTGGTACATATGCTAAATATATCTGTGCTCTCTACGAAAGTGGCATTTTCTATTTTTAATAATTGTTTTAATTTTTCCTTTCCTCGATGACTAGCAAAAATTAGGTTTGAGAGTGTGTTATGCACTGAAAAGTACCACTTTTCACCTCTTAACCTAACCTTTGATGGACCTTGCAGCCCACTAATAGTCATTTGTTAAGTATGTTATACAGTTAGGAATAAAATGTATAGCTTAATACAAAATCCTGACTTTTTGGCCCAAGGAAGAGAGAGAATACAGGAAAAGATGATAGCTGAGCCAAAGCCTAATGGAACACCTTGGTAGTGCTCACCATGGTGACTCACTGTTGTTGCTGATCATCATTGAACTAAAGTCTAGCAGATGACTGAAGTCAGCTGAGAAGGAAGGAAGCTGCAACAGCAGCAAGTGTAGTGCAGTAGAGTGTCAAGAAACAGACCTCGCAGACTTGATGAACCTCCTCGTGAAGCTAAAGAAGCAGTGGAAGAAGCTCTCGCACAATCAAGAGGAGAGCTGTAAAGACATCGTGAAGATTTCGCGGTGTAAAACTTTCAGAATTTGTGGTCGCGAAGCTCTCGCGGAGATCAAGCCTCAAAGCAGCCGAGCGAGGAACACAGCGAGCCCATATGCATAGAGAACAAAAAGTCACCTCGCGGAGTTCTCACGTGGCCCTAAAAGAGAGAGGCGCCCATAATTCCCCTCGCACAGATCTCGCGCACTCTGGAGCCTTACAAGTTACTACGCGAGCGCAGGAGCCCACCTGCGTGAATACTTAGCGAGAGAGAGCTCCTAAATCTCTACTACGCGAAATACCCTGGCTCTCCAAATCATCTCCGTGACAGCACTGTGACGCGAAGCAACTGTGTGATTCACTAAAGGTTTACTGCGCGAATGAGCCCTTCCCATCAGCCAAAGGTAACTCTACGAAAGCGAAGTAACTGCACGAGTAAACTAAAACAACTATCAGCCCCGCGAAGCGCGGGCTCTCCACTTCTTAGTTTTAACTCAGGGACCTTTTAGGAATTTTCCAAGGCTAGGGCACACTTCTCGAGACATGAATTTCGAAGCACACATCTCAAGGCATTCAAGGGTTGTAACAATATCACGTCTGCTAGAAAAATTAGGGTTAATCTCTTTAGAGCCAAGGCCGTTTTGATAGAGTATATAGGCTATATTTAGAGTTTATTATTTTCATCTTTCCTTCATCCTCTGCCGATTGAGAGTTCTAGCAGGCTAGGGTTAGAGTTTGATCACCTCTTTTTCCTATTTCTCTTCTCTCTTAGCTCAACACTTGCTGGCTAATCCCCCTGTAAGCAGCTAGGTTTAGTTTTGTTTCAGTCTTGTAATAGATTTTTGTATACATTGGGATTGTGGATGAGCAGTTGTGTATAGGCTATAGCCAGGAGACAATTCATTGTAAGTTTTGTTTTTTTAATGAATTGTTGTTTTAATGCTTAAGCAAATTTATAGATCTTATGGTTTCTTTAGATGTCTATAGGATCCATGTATTTGAGACTAGCCCATTCAGTTTCTAGTAGATCTATTGTTTACCATCTGATTTTCCTTGGTTTGATAGACACATGGAAAGCAATGCTGGATCTATAGTGAGATCTAGGGAGCTCGGAGGCCTGTGGACCATGGTGGTTGCAGCAATTTTCATGTTCTTTCTCAGGCCTCTATGGGATGGACAGACCAATGGGATACCCTGTGACCATTCAAGTGGACAGAGTATAGCCCTAAGGTTGTGTCCATTCACATGTTTGAGAAGGATACGTCTCCTCTGCACATGAGCTTCTAGAGCCTTGTGAGGAAGTTTGTACAATTACTGGCTCCCCACTGTTCTACCTATTCGATATCAGATGTTAGATCTGATCTCATGTAGTAATTGCAGCTTGAGGCTGAGTCATTGCAGGCTGTTTATAGCAATAACCAGCTGAGCTAAAAGCCTTATTCAACCTGTTGCATGGTCCTTTTTGTGGGTACTAGTGAGCAGCTAGCCTTAGCAAAGCACTTAGGATCTTATGGGTTGGAATACCTATAGATGTCAGCCAAGCCTGTGCACAGATCTGGGGAGCTTGTAGCACTGGCATTACATAGTGCTGCAATAGTATTAATGGCTAGAGCTGGTACAGTGGCTGTGGAGATGATCAATCCACTCTTCTGGATTAGACTAGCAAATTTTTGGTTTAACTAATGGGATTTGACAGACTCTATCAGATACCCAGTGACCATTAGAGTGGACAGAGTGTAGCCCTAAGAGCGCCCCAAATGGCATGGGTTAAATGGGAGCTTATACCTTGTTAAGGCTTTTAATAGCGTCTCAGCAAGGAACACTGCAGAGACAGACTAAATCTGAGTTACATCACTGCTTTAACTCTAGCTTAACCTACTTACTTCCAATTATTTTTATATTTTATTTTAACACACATCATCATCCTTCTTTATCCCTTTCTTTAGTTGTAGTTCTATTTCTACATTTATGTTTTTAATATAGCTTAGAGACACTTAAACACCCCTCTCTTTAGAGCTGCAGATCTGTAGCTAGATCTGGAGACTACTATACGACTCTCGAGGTTTCAGATCAATACTCTCTGTGGGACAAACTCTTACTTATCAAAACTTGCTACAACACGCCCTGTATCTTGCAGGACTGTGTTTATTTCAGACTTGCTATGCTGACCCATCTCCAATTCCCTCTTGATTTATCCTCTCCACTGTTCTTAATAAAATAGTAGCAAGAGTTTCGACACTAAGTCCCCGCTATCTTGGACCATTTGAAGTTTCAGGTCGAGTAGGGGAAGTCGCTTATCGCATTGGTTTGCCCCCGTTGTTTGATTGATTACATAACGTCTTCCATGTATCTATACCTAGAAAGTACGTGAATAACCCTTCTCACATCTTGGGAGGTCAACCTTTGGAAATGCATGAAGATATGAGCATGATAGAGGAACCGACGGAGATATTGAATCGAAAAGAACAAGTGTTGCGCATGAAAGTGATTCCATTAATGCTTGTTAGATGGAAAAATCATCCGGTCGAAGAAGCAACGTGGGAACGAGAGGCCAACGTGAAAGAGCAATACCCGGATTTGTTAACCAAGGATCAAGAGCCAAATTGTATCTTTCGCATGTATGTTACAATTTAAAATGTCTATGGAATTGAATGTTGAGAATTTGGCCAACTTGTTCAAGAAATGGATGAAACTTGTGTGAGTTGTAAACGTGCCGTGGTGCGATGCAAACGCATAGCTTATGGCCAACCATGTCATGAAATAGACAGTTAATACATGCTCCACAAAGTCAAAGGCAAATCGAAGAAGAAATAGAAGGCCATAAAGGAAAATAAATGGCAAATTTTTTTTTTTAAAATCTGTCAAAACCGATTAATCGATTTCCAAATCGATTAATTGATTTTGGAAATCGATCAATCGATTTTGTTCGATTGAACGACTGGAACGCGCCAGTGAGGGAAAAACTTGAAAATTTATTAACATTAAATTTTGATTAATCGAGTCGAATTCGATTAATCGAGTCGAATTTGATTAATCGATTTCGCGTGGCTCAATTAAGTTACAAAAATCGGTCAATCGATTTTTGCCTATATAAGCCAGTTTTGGAGTTTTTTTTCCCCATCTCGAAATTCAGTTTGGGTTTTTTGTTTTGGGCGTCATTTTCTCTTTCTCCTTTGCTGCCATAATAGCTAGGGTTGAGGGTTTTTCAGATCGTAATCTTCAGCCAACCGGATCTAGCGCCTCAGGTAAACCCTAGATTCAATTTTCTTTTCAATTTGGACCATCAAAGCCCTAGGTTTCAAATTTTGTTTATTTTTTTCACAAAAATGCCGCCTAGAACGCTATTGGCTACGAAGCAATCAACATCCAAGCTTCCAGTACGGCGTAAGAATGCCACACTGGCACCACCATCACCTCTATCATCCCCAGTTTCTTCATCAGATTTCGGTTCTGATTCGATAGGTGCGCCATCACGCGAATCGTCGCCTATACCCCAACCACCACCCGAAAATTTGTCCCAACCAAATGAGTGGTGGGCGGCAAAGAATTTTGAGGACGAATATATTATCGACGAGATCTTGTTTACCGATCCTGATGTCGAGGGAGAGATCAAATATGCTCAGAACTACCTCATGAGCACGGGCCTCGAAAACCTTTTGAAGCCACTACACGAGTATTACTACCCTAGGCTTGTTTGGCTATTTTACCAGAACCTAAAACAGGGCTGCGCCGATGACACCGTCAACACCGAGATGACGGTCGTACCTACATTTTTACTAGAATGTTACCTCAACCATGTACCAGAGACCAACATTTTTCCCCCATTCGATCAAGAAATTCCGATTGAGGAGATTAGGACCGAGATGACCAAAGGGGTCGGGGGATCCGGAACGTTGATAAGGAGGGTAGACCTACCCCATTACATGTGGATGCTTGATTCAATAATCAAGGGTAATCTTTACCCTATGCGCCACGATACTGAGCGGGTAGGTTGGTCCAACAGGCCCTACACGCGACTTACCGTGGCCGTTGGTTTGACACTACCAAGATTATTTTTGAGGGTCTGATCTACATCAAGGGGAAGATAATGAAAGGGCCTTTAAGGCCCAAGGAGCGCATGCCCTACGCCCGACTTATCTCTAGTATGTTGGAGTGCTACTCTAGCGCCCCCGAATATGCCATCTCACCCATCGAGCCAAAGGCCACCGACCATGTGAAGCATTACTCCATCGCTTCGTGAGGCCGCAGCTACCATATGCTAAAGAAGACCTTACCAGTTGAGGAGCTAGCACCTGCTCAGGCCAGCCCTGTACCACCACCACCTCAAGATCATCCACCAGGGGGGAGCCACCTATTATACCACCAGCTGAGGGAGCACCGCTTCATGACCCCGCACAGCTTGAGAGGCACCCCATTGTGCCACCTACTGCTCCCACACGGTCACCTGCTACTTCTTCAGCACCCCACCGCCGATGAGCGACTCGCCCCACCCCTACTATCAACGACGTGTTGGCCAGGATGGAGGCCAACAACCAGCAGATGAACTGCCGCTTGGACTTCCTAATGTACCATACTATGTGATACATCTATCTCGCGGACTTCCAGCAGCGTCTCCCAGAGGAGCAGACTTGGACTCCTGACGCTCCAGTTGGGGATGGTTCTGGTGTGGGTAGGTAGAATTCGGCGCCACAGCAACACGACGTAGCGGATCCGCTTGGAGAGGGGACAGCGTGAGCTTGAGATGATGACATTTCATTTTGTTCTGATAATTTTTTGGAGTTTATGAAATTAACTTTTGAATTGTAATTATTTTTTTGAGGATAGTAAATTTTGGATTGTGATTACTTGGAATTTCATCTATCGAACTATCTAACGTGGACGCCATCTTTTAGACATGTATTTTCTTTTTGAATGGCATACAAAAAAAAATCCACTTTAGTTGATACTCAATCCCTCCAAATAGTCACAATATATAATTTTGTCTTCCTGCAGGCTGTACTCATTTGTTCTTAACTACAACTATCTGTGTGTGTGTGGGTGTTTCTTAGGAGACCTTTGGATACATTTTCGAGGATGAAAATTTTCAAGGTGGGGAGAATGTAACATCCCCAAAATTTGAGCAATGAACAGTGTCCTCGGGATGCATACCCAACTAGTCGTAGGTTTGACCAAGTGAAAGTCAAATAGTGGACGTAAAAAAAAAAAAAAAGAATTTGTTAGGTGTGATGTGAATGTGTCATAAGTATGAGGCTAGGAATTAGTTTTAAGGGTCACATACCCCTATTTTGGGTGTATGTGCTTCACACCAAGCAAGAGAGAGAGTTAAGAGGGTATGCTAGGTTAAGAGAATTCAATTTCTCTTTGGTTGGTTGGTAGGAGAGTTAAGAAGAGAGAGAGAGAGTAAAAAATGAGTGAATGCTAAGAAAGTAGTGTGGGTTCCAAATTGAAGACGGATTGAAGCATTAAATAGCGGGTTCGACGCATTGGGAACGGTTGGAGCCAAAGCTAGGTACCCTAGTCATTAACCCAACCATTCAACCAATCAGGAGATTTATTTGAGGTGAGTTAGATTAAATTGCTATAAACATGTTGTGTTGCATTTAACCATAGTAAATGACGAATTAAAGAAGTGGAAATGAAGGAAAAGTAATAAGGAAGAGATTTGGAAGAAATGCCCGCAAGGGGCTGAAATTCTGACCAAATCGATTGATCGACTTCTGAAATCGATCGATCGATTTTGGCCTAGAAGATTTCTGGGCAAAGTTGCCCAAAATCGATTGATCGATTTCAAATCGATCAATCGATTTGTGGAATTCGATTAATTGATTTGAAATCTATTAATCATTTGAGCACTTCTAGTGACTAGAAAATGAGAGCTGGGGAAAACCGATTGATCGATTTTAGAAATCGATCAATCGATTTTGAGATTGATCAATCGATTTGAACAGTTTCTGTTGGACTCTGATTTGAACTTTGAGGTTCAAGGAGGGTCCTGTACCTTCTTTATTGCATCTTTCTTGATGCTTTGCTTGTGCTATGGTGTACCATAGGTAGTATGGGTAAAGGCAAGCATAGGGAACCGTGTGAGACCTTGATGCTTGGATATTTAGACACGTGAGGTAGGGAACACCTTGAACATGTATTTTAATTTCAAGAGCATGTATATAGTGATATAGAAACGGATACAAATGCATAGAAAATATGAAATCGTAAATGTGTGTGAGTGACACAATGTAAGCAAGTAAATATGTGGCATCCCCAGGGGATGAGAATGTGATAAAGGCATCTGTGTGATGCATTGGTTTAGACATCCCAGGGATGTATGTGAAATGATAAAGCAAGAATGAATGAGGCCTAATCTATTATATTTAGCACAATCACACGGTGAATAACTATATGTAGTGCACTCGGTACTTTTGTTCTTTAAGGTTTGAACAGAATATCCCACCAACGTGGTGGGATACCCACGACTGATGCGGCAGGATATCCGTGACCTGTACGACAGTCAATCCCTACACCAGTTGCACATCCCAGGGATGTTGATATGAGAATTAGACCCCGTCCCCTATGAGAAAGGGACATGGGCAGTATTGATAAATGAAAATAGTGATATGAAAAACTATCTAGTTAGACGACGATAGAGGGTATTCCATCGAGCGCCCGACTCTATAGTAAGTTGGAGAATATTTAAGTTACAGATTTAAGTCTTTAGGCTGAACCAGTGGAAAGTTGAGAACAAATGAGAACATGTGCAATAATAGTAAAACCCAGTGCATTTATTTTTTAGTCATTTAAACTGCTGTATTCCCAGTAAATTCATAATACATCATGTTGTTTAACATCATATAATATATGTGAGATCTTGACTTATATATTCATTGTGTTGTTTCCCTATTGAACTAAGATGTAGCTCACCCTTTAGCCTATACGTCGTAGGTCTTGTGCTTACGGCTGCTGAGGCTTCGGAAGACATAGATCCAGGGGATTCGGATTACGTGCCCAGGGAAGAGTTGGAGCCACCTCCTGAGGACATCTTCTAGAGGACCCGTGTGTACTTTGAGAGTGATTTTGAGAGATTTCTATACGGCTTGGTATGTCAAGCCTTATTTTTGAGAAAAATATAATTAAATGATATATTCTTTTGGTGAATCATCTGGGGTGATCCTGCTTGCCACCGATGGTTCGGGTTGGTTCTTCTGTTCATGCGCTGGAATGAAAGTAGAACTATTTTTTGAGCTTTTGTTTGAGGATAGCATACTTTTATTGCATGCTTGTTTAAGTTCACATGGTTTACTTTGATTAGTTGTTGTTTCATTATACCAATGTTCCGTACAGACTTCGGGGGCATGATGTCGAGGGTCGTGCTGATGGCACGAGTTTCGGGGTGCCGAAATTCGATCAATCACAGTTGGTATCAAAATTGTTTCTTTTAGAAATTCTAACAATCATTATTTTTGTTAGAGCATAAGGACTTCTGCTAATGAAACTTTGGTTTTACGTGTAGAGTGTTATGTCTTCTAGGAGCGGAGGTTGACCCAGGGGCAGCCATGATAGGAATTTACGTAATGGCGATGACTTCATCTCGCCTACGAACGGAGTGCCCGAGAAGTAACGGCCAGGTAGAAAGTCAGAATCGAGATCGTCAGGATCGAGATCAGAGGGAACAAGAAAGAAATAGAGAAAGTAATGAGGAGAGGGAAGAGCGTCAGAGGATGATACATACCATGGAAACCATGGCGACTGTCATGACACAACAAGCAGCATCTCTGGCAGCTCACAATGCCAATGATCAGCAACCACCACCTACACCTCTGGTAGGTCCGACACAGCCAGTGCCCTCTACATTTACTGAGTTTAGGAGGATGTGACTTCCTAGCTTTTCAGGCCAAGCGGAGCCGATGGCTTCTGAGAATTGGCTTAGTGAGATAGAGAAAGTTTTCAGCGTGCTTACGTGCACGGAAGATGAAAGCGTCTGTTGGGCAGCTTACATGATAGATGGGGAGGTAGGGCCTTGGTGGAAGTCCATTTTTAAGACTAGGGCTCTAGAGACCCCAAGATTGTCCTAGACGTGGGATGAGTTTGTAGAAAAGTTTAATAAGCAGTATTTCCCCGAAGTAGTGAGAAATCAGATGGAGATACAGTTTTTACAGCTCTTGCAAGGGAGAATGACGGTAAGGGAGTATGGAGTGGAGTTCATGAGACTTGCTCGTTTCACTCCTGATTATATGGTTACCGATGTGATGAGAGTGAAGAGGTTTCAACACAGCTTAAGGCCAGATATTAGAGGGGGAGTGGCACCTTTTCAGTTGAAGACCTATGGAGAGGTCATGAGTAAAACTCTGGTCGTTGAGGAAGAAAATAACAATCGATACCGTCGAAGGGAACAGCATGGGAGAGGAAATGTACATTAGAGTAGGATTGGGAACTACAAGCTGGTGATCAAAAAGCCAAGATTCGTAGCGCCTATTCAGAGGCAACCATTCCAAGCAAGGTATGGGAGACCGGCGCAGCAGACAAACTATTAGAGATTTCCAATGCTTGCGTCGGGGAGGCCGATAAGATATGAGAGCCCTGCTACCACCACTGGAGCAGCAGATACACAAGATTTCTCACGAGCTGCTTCTTCCACACCTAGGGAGACTTGTGCCAACTGTGGCAAGTCTCACAAGACGGCAGATTGCAGGCAAGGAACTCGGGGTTGCTATAAATGTGGAAAGGTGGGCCACATAATTCGAGATTACCCTGAGGTGAACAAAGAGAAGACGACTTCTGCTTTAATGCCGCGATCAATACAAGCGAGGAAGCCGGTAGTTCAAGGGAGAGCCTACGCAGTCACTGCCCAAGAAGCAGGGAATGTACATGACGTTATCCAAGGTGAGATTTCTTTTAAATAAAAGAATTTCAATTCCTTAAAATTTTAGATAGAGAAGGTGCATTCATTTGTCAATAGTGTAGACTCGTTCTTATACATTAAATTTTGATAAGTAAACATGCACTATATCTGTATATATGTATGTTATAGGTACGTTACAAGTATATGAGAAAGGATGCTATGTAGTATGTGAAGCACGAGTGTTGATAGACCCAAGGTCTACCCACTCCTTTGTTACTCTGAGGTTTGCAAAAAGAATGAAGATTGTTTCAGAGACATTGGACTTTGTTCTATCAGGTCTATTCCGATTGGAAAATTAGTTGACACAGAATTGGTTTGTAAGTCAGTAATAGTTGGCATCGATGATGAAGAAGTGCATGAATTGGCAGTAAAATTAATATTGTTAGACATGCAAGGATTCGATGTGATCCTTGGCATGAACTGGTTGCACAACATTGTGGGACTATAGATTGTAAGAACAAGGTCGTCATCTTCAGACTTAACACAAGGAGATCGTTTCGATTTCAATGAGAGAGATCGTCGCATATGCCGCTTATCTCTGCAGTCAGGGCAGAGAGCTTAATCAGAAAAGGTTGCAGTGGTTATTTGGCATTCTTGAAAGATAATAAAGAAGGAAAAAATGACATCCCAAAGATCACGGTGCTTGTGAATTTGAAAATGTATTTTCGGAGGAGTTACTAGGATTACCTCCAGATAGAGAGGTGGAGTTCACTATCGACTTAGCACCGGGAACAGAGCCTATTTTTAAAGCACCATATAGGATGGCTCCTGCTAAGTTGAAAGAGCAGTTACAAGAGCTCATGGACAAAGGATTTGTAAGATCGAGTGTGTCTCCTTGGGGATCACCGGTCTTGTTTGTAAAGAAGAAGGATAGGTCAATGCAACTGTGCATTGACTATCGCCAGTTAAACAAATTAACCATTAAAAATAGATATCCATTGCCTAGAATTGAGATTTATTCGATCAGCTATAAGGAGCGAGGTATTTTTTCAAGATCAATCTGAGATCTGGATACCATCAGCTGAGAGTCAAGGCAGAGGACATTCAGAAGATTGCATTCAAGACACGATACGGACACTACGAGTTCTTAATGATGCCATTTGATTTGACGAACTCCCCGACGTCATTTATGGACTTGATAAATCAGATGTTTAAACCACACCTGGACTCCTGCGTCGTGGTATTCATTGACGACATCCTGATATACTCTAAATAAAAAATAGGGCATGAAGAACACTTGAGAACTTCTTTACAAACTCTATATGAACAACAATTATACGCCAAACTCAGTAAGTGAGAGTTTTGGCTGGAGGAAGTTAGCTTTTTGGGACATGTTGTCTCAAAGGAGGCTGTCATAGTAGATTCAACTAAGATCAAAGCAATGGTAAATTGGGAACAACCAAAGATGGTGACAGACTTCGTAATTTCCTTGGTCTAGCTGGCTATTACTGATGTTTTGTAGAGGGATTTTCAAAAATATTGGGACCTCCTACGAGACTTACACGGAAGGATGCAAGATTTGAGTGGAGTGAAGCGTGCGAGAAGAGTTTTCAAGAACTTAAGAAACTCACTTTAGCTCCAGTATTGGCGATTTCTTCAGGCAGTGGAGGGCTTGTGGTATACAATGATGCTTCACATAGTAGTTTGGGCTGCATGCTCAACCAACACAAAAGAAGGTGATAGCTTACGGGCCAAGACAGCTGAAAGAACATGAGAAGAATTACCCGACACATGACTTGGAACTAGAAACGGTCATATTTGCGTTGAAGATCTGGCGACATTATTTGTACAGTGAGACCTTTGAGATCTTTACCAACCACAAGAGCCTCAGATACTTATTTACATAGAAAGAGCTAAATATGAGACAGCGCAGATGGATGGAGTTCCTCAAGGACTATGACTGTTCCATACAGTACCATCCAGGCAAGGCTAATGTAGTAGCCGATGCCTTGAGCCGAAAGGGTTCAACTTAGTTTGTTAGTTTGATTTGGGTATGCACCGATGGAAATTATTTGAAAATCTTTCACTATATGATGCAAATATCGAGGTGCAAGCCACATGAGCCTTCTTGGCTAACATATCAGTGAGACGAGTGATATTTGAGCATATTCACGAGTTACAGATGAAAGACCCAGAATTGACCAAGATATGCCAAGATGCGATTGAAGGCATCAAACCTGAGTTCTCAGTGAAAGAAGATGGTTCTTTATTGTTCAAGGGCCGTCTTTGCATTCTAGACAATGCCGATCTGCGGCAAACTATCCTTGATGAGGCTCACAAGTCAAATTATGCGATCCACCCTGATAGCACTAAAATGTATCAAGATGATTTGAGAAAGAATTACTGGTGGAGGGGTTTGAAGCAAGACGTGGCTAAGTACGTGTCACGGTGTTTGACGTGTCAGCAGGTGAAGGTCGATCATAGACATCTTGCTGGATTATTACAGCCTCTGTCTATACCAGAGTGGAAATGGGAGTTAATCTCTATGGACTTCATCGTTGGACTACCACATACAGCAAAGAGATATAATGCCATTTGGGTAGTCGCAGACCGATTGACCAAGTCAGGAAACTTCTTGTCATACAACACGATGTACATGGCGGGAAGACTTGCGGAGTTATATATAAAAGAGATAGTGAGCCTACACGAGATTCCTAGCAGCATTGTTTCTGATCGTGACCCATTATACCCATCAAAGGTTTGGAAGAAAATTCAAGAAGGAATGGGAACGCAATTGGACTTCAGCTCAGCTTTCCATCCACAAACCGATGGGCAAACAGAACGGGTGAATCAAGTCATAGAGGACATGCTCAGAGCGTGTATACTTGAATTGCAAGGGTCATGGGATCAACACCTACCATTGATTGAATTTGCATACAATAATAATTTCCAAACGAGCATTGGAATGGCACCGTATGAAGCTCTATATGGAAGGAGATGTAGATCGCCCATCAATTGGGAAGAAACCGATGAAAAGTTTATTTTGGGGTCGGAGTTTCTTGAAGATAATGTCACTATTGTCCGTATGATCAGAGAAAGACTTAGGTCAACTCGGAGCAGACAGAAAAGCTATGCGGATATCAAGAGGACAAGTGTGGACTACAAGGTGGGTGAGCATGTGTTTGTAAAAGGGTCTCCTCTGAAGGGTGTCATGAGATTTGGGAAGAGAGGCAAGCTAAGTCCCTGCTATCTTAGACCATATGAAGTTTTGGGTCGAGTAGGGGAAGTCGCTTATCGCATTGGTTTGCCCCTGTTGTTTGATCGAGTACATAACGTCTTCCACGTAGCTATGCTCAGAAAGTACGTAAATGACCCTTCCCACATCTTGAGAGGTCAACATTTAGAAATGCATGAAGATATGAGCATGATAGAGGAACCGGCAAAGATATTTGATCAAAAAGAACAAGTGTTGCGCACGAAAGTGATTCCATTAGTGCTTGTTAGATGGAAGAATCATCCGATTGAAGAAGCTACGTGGGAACGAGAGGCCGACATGAAAGTGCAATACCCAGATTTGTTTACTAAAGATTAAGAGCCAAATTGCATCTTTCGCATGTATGTTACAATTTAAACAGTCTATGGAATTGAATGTTGAGAATTTGGCCAACTTGTTCAAGAAATGGATGAAACGTGTGTGAGTTGTAAACGTGCCGTGGTGCGATGCAAACGCATAACATACGGCCAACCACGTCATGAAATGGACAATTAATACATGCCCCACAAAGCCAAAGGCAAACCGAAGAAGAAATAGAAGGCCATAAAGATAAATAAATGACAGAATTTTTTTTTTTAAATCTGTCAAAACCGATTAATCGATTTTGTTCGATTGAACGACTGGCACGCGCCAGTAAGGGAAAAACTTGAAAATTTATTAACATTAAATTTCGATTAATCGAGTCGAATTCGATTAATCGATTCTGGAAATCGATCAATCGATTTTTAAAATCGATCAATCGATTTCTTGCGGCTCAGTTAAGTTACAAAAATCGATCAATCGATTTTTGCCTATATAAGCCAGTTTTTGGTTTTTTGTTTTGGGCGACATTTCATCTTTCTCCTTTGCTGCCATAATAGCTAGGGTTTAGGGTTTTTCGGATCAATTTCGGATCGAAATCTTCAGCCAACCGGATCTAGCGCCTCAGGTAAACCCTAGATTCAATTTTCTTTTCAATTTGGACCATCACAGCCCTAGGTTTCAAATTTTCTTTATTTCTTTCACCAAAATGCCGCCTAGAACGTGATTGGCTACAAAAAAATCGACGTCCAAGCTTCCGGTATGGAGTAAGAATGCCGCCCGCCACCACCATCACCTGTTTCTTCATCAGATTTTGGTTCTGATTCGACAAGCGCGTCATCACGCGAATTGTCACCTATACCCCAACCACCACCCGGAAATTTGCCCCAACCAAATGAGTGGTGGGTAGCAAAGAATTTTTAGGACGAATATATTATCGACGAGGTCTTGTTTACCGATCCTGATGTCGAGGGAGAGACCAAATGGGCTCGGAACTACCTCGTGAGTGTGGGCCTCGAAAACCTTTTGAAGCCGCTACACGAGTATTACTATCCTAGGCTCGTTCGATTGTTTTACAAGAACCTAAAATAGGGCAGCGTCGATGACATCGCCAACACCAACATCGATAGTCGTACCTACGTTTTTACCCGACGACATGTCCACCAATCCCTAGAATGTTACCTCAACCATGTACCAGAGACCAGCCTTTTTCCCCCATTCGATCAAGAAATTCCGATTGAGGAGATTAGGACCGAGATGACCAAAGGGATCGGGGGATCCGGAACATCGATAAGGAGGGTAGACCTACCCTATTACATGTGGATGCTTGATTCAATAATCAAGGGTAATCTTTACCCTATGCGCCACGATACTGAGCGGGTAGAGTTGGTCCAACATGCCCTATAAGCAGCTTACCGCGGCCGTTGGTTCGACGTTACCAAGATTATTTTTGAGGGTATGATCTACATCAAGGGGAAGATGATGAAAGGGCCTTTAAGACCCAAGGAGCGCATGTCCTACGCCCGACTTATCTCTAGTATGTTGGAGTGCTACTCTAGCGCCCCCGAAAATGCCATCTCACCCATCGAGCCAAAGGCCACCGACCACGTGAAGCATTACTCCATCGCTTCATGGGGCCGCAGCTACCGTATGCTGAAGAAGACCTTACCAGCTGAGGAGCCAGCACCTGCTCAGGCCGGCCCTGTACCACCACAACGTTAGGATCATCCAGCAAGGGGGGAGCCACCTATTATACCACCAGCTGAGGGAGCACCGCTTCATGACCCCGCACAGCCTGAGAGGCACCCCATTGTGCCACCTACTGCTCCAACACAATCACCTGCTACTTCTACACCACCACACCGCCGACGAGCGACTCGCCCCGCCCCTACTATCGATGACGTGTTGGCCCGAATGGCGGCCAACAACCAGCAGATGAACCACCGCTTGGACTTCCTGATGTACCATACTATGCGGTACATCTATCCCACGGACTTCCAGCAGCATCTCGCGGAGGAGCAGACTTGGACTCCTGACGCTCTAGCTGGGGATGCTTACGGTGCGAATCGTCGACTTGACAGAGATGATGAAATTTCATTTTGTTTTGATAATTTTTTGGAGTTTGTGTAATTTAACTTTTGAATTGTAATTATTTTCTTAAGGATTGTAAATTTTTTATTGTGATTACTTGGAATTTCATCTATCGAACTATCTGGCATGGACGCCATCGTTTAGACATGTATTTTCTTTTTGAATGGCATACAAAAAAAAATCTACTTTAGTTGATACTCAATCCCTCCAAATAGACGTAATATATAATTTTGTCTTCCTGCAGGCTGTACTCGTTTGTTCTTAACTATAACTGTCTGTGTGTGAGTGTTTCTTAGGAGACCTTTGGTTACATTTTTTAGGACGAAAATTTCTAAGGTGGGAAAAATGTAACTTCCCCAAAATTTGAGCAATGAACAGTGTCCTCGGAATGCGTACCTGACTGGTCGTAGGTTTGACCAAGTAAAGTCAAATAGTGACGCAAAAAAAAAAAAAAGGAATTTGTTAGGTGTGATGTGAATGTGTCGTATGGGGTTAGGAATTAGTTTTAAGGGTCACATACACCTATTTTGGGTGTATGTTCTTCACACCAAGCAGGAGAGAGAGTTAAGAGGGTATGATAGGTTAAGAGAATTAAATTTCTCTTTGGTTGGTTGGTGAGGAGAGTTAAGAAGAGAGAGAGAGAGTAAAGAATGAGTGAATGCTAAGGAAGTAGTGTGGGTTCCAAATTGAAGACAGATTTAAGCATTAAATATCGGATTCGACGCGTTGGGAACAGTTAGAGCCAAAGCTAGGAACCCTAGTCATTAACCCAACCATTCAACCAATCAGGAGATTTATTTAAGGTGAGTTAGATTAAATTGCTATAAACATGTTGTGTTGCATTTAACCATAGTAAATGATGAATTAAAGAAGTGGAAATGAAGGAAAAATAATAAGGAAGAGATTTGGAAGAAATGCCCGCAAGGGGCTGAAATTCTAACCAAATCGATTGATCTATTTCTGAAATTGATTGATCGATTTTGGCCTGGAAGATTTCTGGGCAAAGTTGCCCGAAATTGATTGATCAATTTGAAATCGATCAATCGATTTGTGGAATTCAATTAATCGATTTGAAATCGATTAATCGTCTGAGCACTTCCAGTGACTGGAAAATGAGAGCTAGGGAAAACTGATTGATCGATTTGAGAAATCGATTAATCGATTTTGGAAGTTCGATTAATCAATTTGAGATCGATTAATCGATTTTGGGATTTCGATTGATCGATTTTAGAGATCGACCAATCGATTTGGACAGTTTCTGTTGGACTTTGATTTGGACTTTGAGGTTCAGGGAGGGTCGTGTACCTTCTTTGTTGCATCTTTCTTGATGCTTTGCTTGTGCTATTGTGTACCATAGGTAGTACGGGTAAAGGCAAGCATGGGGAACCGCGTGGGACCTTGATGCATGGATATTTAGACGTGTGAGGTAGGGAACACCTTGAACATGTATTTTAATTTTAAGAGCATGTATGTAGTGATATAGAAATGGATATAAATGCATAGAAAATGTGAAACCATAAATGTGTATGTGAGTGACACAAAGTAAGCAAGTAAATATGTGACATCCCCAGGGGATGAGAATGTAATAAAGGCATCTGTGTGATGCATTGGTTTAGACATCCCTGGGATGTATGTGAAATGATAAAATAAGAATTAATGAGAACTGATAAGGTCTAATCTATTATTTTTAACACAATCACACGATGAATAACTATATGTAGTGCACTCGGTACTTTTGCCATTTAAAGTTTGAACAGAATACCCCACCAGCGTAGCATGATACCCACGACTGACGCGACAAGATATCCGTGACCGGTACGGCGGCCAATCCGTACACCAGTTGCACATCCCAGGGATGTTGATATGAGAATTAGACCTTGTCGCCTATGAGAAAGGGACCTGAGTAGTATTGATAAATGAAAACAGTGATATGAAAAACTGTCTAGTTAGACAACGATGGAGGGTATTCCATCGGGCACCCGACTCTATAGTAAGTTGGGAAATATTTAAGTTACTGATTTAAGTCTTTAAGCCGAATCAGTGGAAAGTTGAGAACAAATGAGAACATGTGCAATAACAGTAACACCCAGTGCATTTATTTTTCAGTCATTTATATTGTTGTTTTCCTAGTAAATTTATAATACATCATGCTATTTAATGTCATAGAATATATGTGAGAGCTTGACTTATGTGTTCATTGTGTTATTTTTCTATTGAGATAGGATATAGGTCACCCTTTAGACTATATGTCGCAGGTCTTGTGCTTGTGGCTGCTGAGGCTTCGAGAGACGTAGATCAGGGAGATTCGGATTACGTGCCCGGGGAAGAGTTGGAGCCACCTCCTGAGGACTTCTTCTAGAGGACCCGTGCCTACTTTGAGAGTGATTTTGAGAGCTTTCTGTACGGCTTGGTATGTCAAGCCTTATTTTTGGGGAAAATGTAATTAAATTATATATTCTTTTGGTGAACCATTTGGGGTGATCCTGCTTGCCACCGATGGTTCGGGTCGGTTCTTCTGTTCATGCGTTGGCATGAAAGTAGAACTATCTTTTGAGCTTTTGTTTTAGGATAGCATACCTTTATTGCATGCTTGTTTCAGTTCACATGTTTTACTTTGATTAGTTGTTGCTTGGTTATACCAATGTTTCGTACGGACTTAGGGGCACGATGTCGAGGGTCGTGCTGATGGCATGGGTCTCGAGGTGCCAAAATTTGGACTCTCACAGAAAACATCCTTAGAGATTTCGTTTGATATGAAAATTACTTGACCATTCTGAGATGAAAATGACTTTGAAGCATGTCCCTATTTTAAAATGAAATGCCTTTTGAAAACTTGTATTTGAATCTGCGTCTTGATGAGAAACTGCTTTGAAATCTTATCATTGAATCTATGCATGATCTGATAAAATATAATTGTTCTTGAGTTTTCTCTACTGAGCTTAGACTATTAGCTCACCCCGGCTATACGTCACAGGTGTGGCACTTGATCAGGACACCAAACTTGAGGAAAGTCCAATTTTATGTACGGGAAGAAGGAGATCTTCCGTTTGAGGATTTTACCCATAGATTAGGGTTTGTGAAAATTGGTGAGATTTTGGGGATTATAGATTTTTGACTTGGCGCATTTTGGTGGGTTGTATAACTATAGTATCAGTTTTTGTACATACATTGTATACCACTGTGTGGGTGATGGACGACCATCACCGGTAGTTCGTTTTAGTTTACTGTTCATGTTGAATATTAGAATAAAAATTTGAGTTCCGCCATATTTATATATCTTCTTTGATTTTTGCGCTTATATGTGGATGTACCAAGTATTATGTTTTCAAATTGTGATCTACGATCTGGCAATTTAGATTTTTAAAAAAATTACCAGAAATCCATATTGGCAAAATCCGGGCTGTCACAGTTGGTATCAGAGATATGGCAGTAGATTCTATCAGGACATAGGAGACCCAACTGTGACTCTGTCACAGTTGGTATCAGATCTTAGGCTTTAGGTCACATGAGGACTCAGGGCCATAGCTTTAGGTTCAGAGTTATGGCATCATATTCAGGTTCTATAGGGCAACGGGCTTGATTATATTACAATCAATATTGATCAATGTTGTTATTTGATCAATGACAGATCAGTATGGCTCAATGTGTCAAAGGAGGTAGAGGCAGACCGAGGACAGTCTGCGTGATGTATGTCCCTGAAGGCGAGGGCACATCGCCTGGCGTAAGAATTACCACCGGTCTTAACATCATTCCATTGGGAGGTAGTGACAGTGGTAGTGACAGACAGCTGTTAGAAACCATGACCAACGCAATGACGCAGCAGACGGCATCCATTGCACAGCAGATCGAGCTACTAACCACTAAACAATAGCCTTCAGGATTTTCAAAATTTAGAAAGATACGTCCTCCGAGCTTTTCGGGTCAAGTCAATCCACTTGAGGACAAGAAGTGGTTGAACGAAATGGAGAAGATCTTCAATGTACTTCCTTGCACTAAGGATGAGAAAGTGAGATGAGCAGCCTTTAAACTGGATAGAGAGGCTGATCCCTGGTGGAAAGCAGTGTAGAGAGATAGGGTGCAAGAGATCCCGAATGCACCATGGACTTGGGCAGAATTTGTTGAGAAGTTCAATGGTGAATACTTCCCCAACGTGGTGAGGAATCAGTGGGAAGTACATTTCATATAGTTGAAACAAGACCGGATGTCCATACGCGAGTACAGAGCCGAGTTCACTAGGCTTTCGAGATTTGCATCACAACATGTGGCCACAGAGTTGATGAAGGCCAAGAAGTTTCAATGTGGCCTAAGGCCTAACATTCAAGAGAGGGTCTCACTGTTTGAGCTAGGAACGTATGTAGAGGTAATGGCCAAGGCCATTATTGTAGTGCAAGACATTGAGAAGATGCACAAAAGAAGAGATCAGTAAAATCAAGATAGAGCAAGTCAAGTGCAAACTTATGCCTCCGAGCAGACAAGCAAGAGAGTGGGGTTCTTGATGTCAGAACCCTCTCAACCTACTCAAGCTACGTATTCAAGGCCGGCGACATCTACACCTACGAGGCCGAGACTCTTGATGCTGGCACCTCGTCAGCCCATTCAGTTGAACCTTCCTCTGACTAGAGCATCGATAATGCTGCAAACATTGCGCACTGCTTCAGCCACACCGGTTGAGTCATGCTCACGATGTGGAGGGTAACACAAGATGGGAGAGTGTTGGTGGGCCACAGGTGCATGCTTCAAGTGTCGCCGGACAAGACATCGGATAAAAGATTGCCCCAAGACAAAGAAGGAGAAGACGACATCGGCATCTACGCAAGGGCCCTCCCGCCCTCCGACTTAAGGTCGAGATTTAAATACTAGAACTTTACACTAGTTGGGTTAGGTTGTTATATTTGGATGGTTATTCATGCTTCGACCGTGACAATTAGATGATTGTCAACATTTTATTTTATGCTTAAAAGTTTATTACGAATTACTAATAGTCATGAATATTTTAATCTAGTCGTGGATATTTTGTGGTGATATTTTGTGATACAGAATTAGTTGTGAATGGTTGTTCAATTGGAAATTATGGTCTTGAATTGTGGTTTGGCTTACCTCAATGATTTTAAAATATGATTTGGATTGTGTTTTGGTGATAAATTGATTCTGATCATTGCCCAATGGCAAATAAGAACTAATTCCAAGACCATGGTTATAGCTCAAATGGTAATGAGCTTGCATAGTGAGGAAAGAAAATGTGTTTTGTGCAAGGTAATGCTTTAAGTGACTTCCATATTTGTGGAATGATTTCATCCATGGTGGGGGTAATTATGGTTATTTTATAGAATGATAAATTAGTTGTGGATATTATCACAATGATCAATTAGTTGTCGCTAAATGTTAATTTTAGTCGTGGACATATCATGTTGAACCTGTACTTTTGGATGATTTGGTAGATCATTATTGACATGTCACAGTAGTTGTGGATATCTTGTTAGGAATTAATTTATGTGGATAAATGTCGCAGATTTGGTGTGACCATTTTGGTGCACACTTAGTATTTTAACCAAGCCATGCTCTATAGCTTGGTACTGTGTCTTCATAACCAAATGACCCATGTGAATTTTCGAGGGCGAAAATTCCTTTAAAGGGGGTAGAATGTAACGACCCTAATATCTGAACGTTAGTACACTGATTAGCCGTACGTGTACGATGCACAACTTAGATTTTCAAGGACAAAAATCCTTTTAAGAAGGGAAGAATGTAACAACCTGAGATTTTTGAAAATGTTGAATCGTCGACCTTGGACAAGAATGCGACCTTTTGACTGATTTGACCCAGGTCAAACTGTGATATCCCCAAATTTCTGAACTCATAGGTCCTGATCAGGTGCGTGTCCGTTAAGAAACGTGTCACCATTTCAAATTTTTCAAAAGAGATCGTTTCGAGTATGTTTGAACTTCATGTAAGACTTTTAGACCAAAGCTCAAATACTGTGGTGGTGTATTGGCTTAACATCAAATCTAGTGTGACGAGTGGTTCGAGTGTGCGAACTCCACACCGAACCAAAGATTATTTGGGGTAGTAAGAAACACCTCGCTTGGGTGTATAAGTTCCACACTGGAATAAAGCCAAGTGGATAAGGTTTAACACCCAAATTGGTGTATATATTTCGTAGGGGAACCAGCCCCTTTTAATATAAAAAGGCAAAGCTTCCTTTGGAAGCTATTACCGGTTTGCAAATTTTGGGCTTTTGGGTTTTTAGAGAGAGAGAGAGGAACTTGAGGAGATTCCCCTGTGGACGCCCGAAACATGGATCGGCTCCATTAAACTTCGAGGTGTTAGCTTCGTGTTGGGTTGTGTGTCGCGAGAAGTCGCTGAGTTCCGACGCAACAGAGATCGAAGAAGAAACAAAGGTTTTATCCCTTCAAACCCTCCTTTGATTTGGATATTTCGAAGTCCCGAAGTTTGTAGATCTCGTAAGGGTATTGTCGCTAATCGCTACTTATATATGTATCTAATTAAGTCTTAACCTATTGCAAGCGCACAGTGGAAATCATAGTACTAGCATAAGATTGTTCCCACAAGGATAGATTTTATACGTATATGTATATATATTAATTTTCTGAAAACTTATTCTTATCTTTTAAATTCCTAAACTACTTGAAAAATATGAAGAAAGAATGATTTCTTAAACTAAATTGCAAAAAATAAATTCTAAATCCTCCTACTTTAGATTATGGTCGCCAATCACAATCTTCAGCTATCGGATGTTTACAATTTTAAAATACCGTTACACTATATCTCAATCTTCTAGAATTTGGGCATCAATCAAAAACTAGCATCATTCAATATAGATTTATACTAATCTTTAATCAATCAGAAATTTGGGTGTCAATCAAACTCCAGAAAATTACAGATGAAAAATAAAAACCATTACACTAATCTGCAAATCTCAACCTGGGTCGTCAATTCAAATTATAACTTGAAAATGTTTACAAAGAAGGAAATTGCAATAAAATAAATATAAACTAAAAAGAAATAAAATTATATCTTTCACCCCTCAGTTGCAGTCGTCAATTGCTTTTAAGAAACTACAGATATCTACTCTAATCTTCAGCTCTCAATCCCACTCGTCAATTGTGATCGAGAAACCTTGGATATCTAAACCAAACTACTCTAATTTGATCGAAAAAAAAAACCAACCTCAAGCATCAATTGATGCTGAGAATTTCTTCTATAATAATTCCTTTATCAAGCCCTCTTATTTATAGATCATAAGGGGTCGGTTTATAAAACTTCTAATTCTAATAAAAGAAGCTACTAAAACAAATCTATCATAATATAACTCTACTTCTAATCTTATTTTTCCTTGCTTTCAATCTGTTAATGTACTTCTGAATTTTCTTCCTTTATTTCAGCAGCAGTCTTTTAAAAGTCTCCTTCGTCAATCTTCTCAAATCTGTGATTGGCAAGACTTCTAAGTCAAGAATTCTTCTAATTTTGTGCATAGCGGTGTTAATCTCACATGATCAACAACTTCAGAAAGCTTTTTTTCTGAAAAATCATAAATTACGATTTTCTATTCTTTTTTATATTACTTCCTATAGAACGATTCTTTATTACGATTCATTGATCAGTCACATAATATAAAAATTTATTACCCTTAACTTAGTGGTGCTAGGACTTAGTTTGGTACTAATAAGTTAATGATGTCCGGATATTAAAAAAAATTGGTAAAAGAGAGCTAAAGTATTAATATTCGTCAAAATGAACTCAAAAGAGCAGTAAAAAATGATTGAGTGTAAAAAGACGATTCGCTATATACCGAAAACCAGAAAATTGTGAAAGACAATTTAGAGCTGAATAAGAAATCGTAATTTACGATTCTCTAGAAGATGTTCAAAAATGAAAGGCGACAAAAGAGAAAAGCGATTTATCGTTATGAAGAATCGTTCACTAGAAGCTGTGCTGAGAAATAGAAAATCGTGATTTATGATTTTCTAAGGAAAACTATAATAGAAGAAAGAAAATCATGATTTACGATTTTCTAAGGAAAACTATAATAGAACAAAGAAAATCGTGATTTTTCGATTTTACAGAAAAAGCTTCTCGTTGCTAATACTACTACTGATGATCACGTGAAGATCTACACCGTCATGCACTGAATTAGAAGAACTTTAGAATTAGAAGTTTAGCATATTATGGATCTGAGAAGATTGATGAAGACAGACTCCAAAAGATCTCTATTACTGAATAAAAAGGAACAATCTAGAAGCACATCGAAATAAGGAGAGCAAGCCCTAAACCCTAAACCCTAGAGTTATAATAGGAATCTTTTTATTTCTTTTATTATAATTAGAAGTTTGTAAACCGACCCTTATGATCTATAAATAAGAGGCTCGGCACATAGGAATAACCATCGAAGAAATTCTTAGCATCAATTGACTACTGATGTTGGGTTTTCTTCTGATCAAATTTAGAGTAGCTTTTTATTGCTTTGTAGATTAGATATCCAAGATTTATCAAAAGCAATTGATGACTGCAATTGGGAGCTGAAGATTAGAGTAGATATCTGTAGTTTCTTAGAAGCAATTGACGACTGCGATTGGGGGGTGAAAGATATAATTTTATTACTTTCTGGTTTAGATTTATTTTATTGTAATTTCCTGTTTTATAACATCTCCAAATTTGAATTTGAATTGACGACTCAGGTTGAAGTTTGCAGATTAGTATAACAATTTTTACTTTTCCATCTTCAATTTTCTAGAGTTTGATTGACGCCTAAGTTTTAAGAGATTGTTGATTAGATTAAATCTGTATTGATAGGATTTAATTATTGATTGACGACCAATGCAAGGAAACGTGATATATAGTGTAACGGTACTGTTTAAATTCACAAATATCTTATAGCTGAAGATTGTGATTGACGACAATCTGAAAGAGGATTAGGATTTATTTTCTGCAATTTAGATTAAGGAATAATTCTTTATTCATATTTCTCTAATAGTTTAGGAACTTAAAAGATAAATATAAGTATTCAAAAAAATTAAGTTAATATAGAGAATCTTGTCTTCGTGGGAATGATCGTATACTAGCTCTACAATTTTCATTGTGCACTTGCAATAGGTTAAAACTTAATTAGATACACATAAAAGTAGCGATCATTCATCGCTTCCTTTTGTTTGTACTCTTTTGAACGACTTTCTCTGAAGAATCGTAAATTACGATTTTCTACTTCTCCTTTGTATCGTTTCGCAAAATCGTAAAATACGATTTTTCATCTTTTAATAGGCGAAGATTCGTCTTTCACGTTCAATCTTCTTTTATTTCTTTATGAGTTCATTTTGATGAATATTATCATTTTGATTCTCTTTTACTATTTTCCTTTAATATCTACACATCAGTAAGTTATTAGTAGCAAACTAAGTCCTAGCATTAGTAAGTCAAGGGTGATAATTTGGTATAATATGTGACTAATTAGTCACGTGTTATGAGAAGAGCTTAAGCTTTGATCAAGTCCGATATGAGCGCGAGAGGTTGGGCTCTCAAACCGCTTCGCGTGGAGGAATCGATGCTCAATTTTCGGCCAAAATACATAACGAACGCATGATTTAAAAAGGTGAGCGATCTCTTATCTTTGAAGATTAGATTAGTGTTTTAGTGTTATATTAAATGTTCTAAGCTTAGATAAATAAATGGATAAAATTTGTAGTAGATTGAATGAGTTTTGGGGAAAAATAAACCAACAAGAAGCCCAAAGGGCTATAGAATCTGTCTAAACCGATCGATCGATTTGTGAACCGATCAATCGATTTGACAGGACAAGGATATCCAATTTTTACTAAGGAAACTGATCAATCGATTTGGAAATCGATCGCTCGACTTAGAGTTTCTGAAAGAATCGATCAATCGGATTGTATAGAATAGGGAGGTGTAAAATGGTATGGGGAAATCGATCGATCGAATTTCCTGCCCTTTGGAAATTGATCGATCGAATTGCTCTATTTTGGCTGGTTCAATTTTTCTCAAAAAAAAAACTATGAGGAACTTCGAGCCATCCACTCGCTCCAATCGTTAACACATAGTATGTGATCTTGATGTGGTGTAGGTTAAGAGTGAGGGACATTGGTAGGGAATTTTGCTTCGATGAAGACCATCGTTTTGCACCAAACCTAAGGTGGGGAAAATCCGACACACAATCTCATTTTTTACTTGAATTCATAGTTGCTTTGACATGATCAAATGAAATGTGATTTGAATTTGATTTGAAGTTGAATTAGTACTTGAAATTTTTAATGTGGAACTTTGAAAATAAACTTGAATTAAAAACTATAAATTTGAATTTAGAACTCGAATCCGAACTTGAATCTTGATCCAAACCTGGAATCCTTTTATTTTTGAATCCGAACTTGAATCTTGATCTGAACCTTGAATCCCTGAATTCTGTACATTGATTCTTTGGATTCTAAACTTGAATAAGAACTTGAACTTTGAATTGTGAATTTAACCGGCACGACAACATAACCATGAATCGAACTAGTACGCCAGTTAATCCATGAATCGAACCGACACGGCAGTCTATCCGTGAATCAAACTAATACGACAGTTAATCTGTGAATCAAACTAGTACGGCAGTTAATCCGTGAATCGAACCGGCACGGCGGCATATCTGTGAATCAAAATGGTATGACAGTTAATCCATGAATCGAACTGGTATGATGACATATCCGTGAATCGAATAATAAGTCAAGTAAATTGAAGTGGACCGCTATGGAGGATTATATGTACACACCGTGGATCGCTACGACGGATTATATGTGTATCTGGGTTTTCCCTGTTGGTTAAAAATAAATAAATAAATAAAAATTTACCAAAAATCTGTGTTAGGAAAATCTGGGCGGTCACGTTTAAGTACTTGGGCCTTGTTCCGAAGATCAACAGACACATATAGAGTGCGACCAGATCTAAGAGCATTCCCAAGTATTCCCTCCACTTCATTCTGATCAAGATTGATAGACGACCCCAAATCGGCAATCCGAACAAACCATTTTTGAGATCTAATGAGCATTTCGACCAGATGCCGTGCTGCAAAACCTCTTCGATCCACCTGTCACTACACACCATCTCTCTTCCTCCATTTTTCCCTAAATGGCCCTTCAGCAAAAACCAGGCAGACATCTTAATAGGACCTCAGTCTTACATTGCTAGTTGGAATACACAGATCAAAGTAGCTAACCATACAATTATAATATGGTTACAAGTGCTTTGGAGGGTACAAGTGTCTGAATGGCTAAAATAGATTTGGGAACTGCATGGTAGCCATTTTTTTCTGATGCTTATTGCCCCTAAGTGGCAAGTAGACAGAGTTTATAGTCTTTTAGTGATGAATCAGATCTAAATGATGAACCCATGCACCATACGCCAACACATGGGGGCAAAATGCTGCCATGTGTATAAAATTGATGAGTTGATCACCACCATTGGCGACCAGGTTGGTTGCCTTAGACTAACACTTTTATTATAAAAGAAAATAAATTGTAAAATTGATCTATAGTTATTAATTCAACTTCTACCATTATCAGGAATGACCAGGATCAGTAAAAGGCCTTACCCATTGTCCAGCACACCATAAGCATATGGAAAACCAGATCCAATAGAGAATCGTGTTCCTTTAAGCCTTCCTCCACTATCTACATAATACAAACCAGGCCCCTAAAATGCTCACGAAAGAGCAAATACAGTCAATAAGAATGATAACAGTTACCTATGATCAGAGGCAGCCTGATTAATTAAGCATTTACATGAGATCATATCATCACTTGTTAGGTAGATGGTCAAATTAACATAAAGAAATCTTAAATAGCACCAAAAAAAAAAATTCATACTGTTTTATCCCATCCAGCAGTCATGGTACCAACTGAAAGGCCCATCCCACGATATGAAAAAGGAATATTGGCTAGTAGCTTTGAAGCACCTGTAACTGAAATCCTTCGCTTGTTTGCCAGCTCATGCAGACAACACTACAATTGAAAGGAAATAAGAAAATTGACGTTACAAAATTGGCTTTAGATCACCCCAATTACCCAATGTTTTAGAAAGACTTCCACCGGTTTTAGAGTCAACAGATAAATGTGTTCTACAAGGAGGAATTATTTCTTCAATGCCGAGCATTCGAGAAGTAATTGAAATAAGTAAAGGGTTTAGTGATGAGCGCTTTTTGGGGAACGAAATAGAGTCCGATTGGACTGAAATATTTTTGAATCCTGATGTTTTCAATGACATGGATACAACTTCTGAACTTAATCTGATATCCCATGCAGGTCGACCTCTTGCAGCATTGCCATCAACCAAGAGGACAAAGCACAAGCTAAAGAAATGTAAGCGGAAGGCGAAGAAGTGCTCTATGGTAGATATTTGCAATAAGTCAAGGCTTTGCACCTTGGAAGATTTGGACAGGACTAATGGATCAAACTGGGATATCGATTTAAATTTGATGCCATATGACAATTTTTTTGATAAAGAAAGTGAAAATTTGGTGGATGAAGGAAACGAAAAGTGGCCTATGTTGATGGATGTGATAACAGAAATTAATTGCCAGATGCCTTCCGCAGATTAAGCACCCAAGAGATGAAATTGTAGGCAGCAACAATCCCTTGGGTAAAAGGAGATGACTAATGATGATGAAGCTACATGGATGTAAACTCAAAAAGTAAAATTGAGCCCTTTAATAACAGATCAAAACAAGGTAACTGCTATGTAATTAGTTCTTTGCACTATTAATTTTTATGTAAACTCAAAGAGTGAAAAATTGAGCCCTTTCAGAACAGATGAAAGCAAGATAACTGTCACGACCTGAAATTCTACCCCATCTCGAGGGCCTAGAATTCCAAGTTATAACCCGCACATATCTCGGATATGCTAAGCGGACATACACCTAATCAGAGTTCTTGCGCAAAACAGGTTCCACGAAATCCGTGAAATCCAACAATTAGGATGGAATATAAATGCAATCATAAATACTGAATAAGTGTGATAAAACCGCAAATCCACTAATAAAATATAAATCCAGTCAGAGACAAATCCGATAAAATAAACTATCAAGTCCGCAATACTAGTATTAATAGAACTCAATACCAAGTCCACAATAATCAGTAACCGGCACTCGAATCAGGATTAGTACCGTAGTCCTCCTGATAACCGGTAGCGTCGCCCTCCAAAGGCTCCTGATACTCAACGCCTGCGGAATCAATGAAATCAGCGTCGGCGAGATCTAGATGGTCGGCGTCTACTCCACCAGCATAATCACCTGCAACTGTTAGATTTTCGTGGGATGAGTTTACTCAGTCACGTAAACTAAGTGGGATACACCACCAATCCACCTCATACTACTCAGGTGCATTGTGGGTGCATCTTGTGATTGATAAACATAATATCTCAAAGCAGATAGAAAAAGAGACAAAATCACATGTATATCGTAAAACTCATATCATAAATGCAAGACCATGATTTAGACACTCATATCCTAACGTGCCTTATCATATCTCATAACATATCATACCATGTATTATTATCATTCTCGCACATACGTCTGTACATCGCATGAGCATAACTAACATACTAGTGAAATCCTAAACGACCTGTGCCAGAGTCGCTGCTCGAGCTACTATGGGAGGGTCAACATAGTATCATACCATCATATTATAACGCCCTCGTGTCATACTCATACTCCACCACCCAGCCAACGGGGAGACATAATGGCCAAACTCACTCATAACGCACTCATACTCATAATCTCTCCCAGAGATCCGTCTTGGCTGAAAGACGTTGTTGCCCTTACGGTGGCTACGCAAGGGAACGCGTCTTCTTTATCTTTTCTTTGGCCTACAATGATGTCTTATTATCGTACTCGTATCATAACTTATTTTATCTCATACTCATATCTTATCATACTCTTATACTTAATCCTATGACAAACTATAGTGAGGCAACCTTTATAATTCACGCTTCCCAAGAAAAAGGTTCCGTAGTAATCTGGATGTACTTCGTGTGATAGTTTATACTACCATAGAGGTGTTGTATCCGTATATGGACGCCAATATACCGAGTTTCATGTAACCGTAAAAGAAACCTCACCAGAGTCAAGGCCCAAAGCCCGATTCTGGTATCATATCTCATATCTTATCCTCTCGTATTAAAACTCGGGGTGATAGGATCACTGTATATGCCACCGTATATGAAGTTACACTGAATTCACACTCACCCGACTCGTCATGGGTTCCATTCCACCATGAGTTGTAAGACATGTGAATACAGTGTATTCCTCGCTTCGATACCATCTCGGCGAATCACCACGCCCAAGCGTAGGCATGATCTCATACACTCTCGTACTCATGATCTAACATATTCTTAACTCGTATAAATTGATTAAGTTGCAAATACAAAAGTATCACACATACAGAACGGTTTATACTTAGATTTTGATTATGCTTATATTTATATTTATTTACATACCACACTAATATAATTATAGAATAGAGTTATAAGTGTGATTTCGATAATCGTAAAGGTCAGAGTTCGGTTTCATAAAGGCATCGAAGTTCTAACACGTTGTATTATCGAAGAGGTCGCGTTGAAGCGATAAAATTGATATATATATATATATAATAATTAGATAATTAAATTAAATAGTATTTATACTTATTAAGTTATGATTTATCATGACCATCGATTGAAAGACCTTACAATATAATATACAGAGGAACTTTAGTCATGAGAATTAGAAAATAATATTAAATTCGAATAGCCTTGAGTCATTCAAAATTGAACCCGACTTGTTGCTCTATTTTGACCTCTAAAACGTCCGATTCGTGAAATGGCTATTTCACACAAAGTTGTAAAGCTCGTTGTCTTTTTTCCAATGCCATTAGAATCGCATTTATCAAAGGTCGGAGTAAAAAGTTATGACCAAAATACCAGGACATGTGCATTAATGGTCGCGAGGTCGGGTTCGTGGATGCGAATTTGAGTTCGTAGTCATGAGTTCGAACCCGAAACTTCAAGATGGTACAATTTATTATTCTACTAATTTAAATAAAAATATAGTTTAATTTTTGGGCTTAATTAATTTTAAATAAATAATAATATAACCTGCAATAATAATATATATTATTATAGCCTTAGTAGAATGATAGATTTATAATTATATTGATTTGAAAATAAATAATATCAATATGATATTATGCCAATTAAGTCAATCTATCAAATTTATAAGTATTAAAATTTAATTAATTTTACAGATATAAAAGAGGAAGTAAACATATTAAATATGCAGACCTAATATAAGGTAAAATATTAATGGCTCAAACAAAAGGGATTTTTGAAAAAAAAAAGAGAAATAACATATAAACCCAATTTATAAAATATACAACTTTCAAGGGAAAACATATATTAAATATATAGATTTATTAATTTATGAGAAATTTGGGTTTAAATAAGATTTTTAAACCCGTCGATGCGCGATCGAACGCATCCTACGCGACGGGATCTGAGAAGAACAAGATAGATTGATGGGTACCCACCTCTTGAAGCGTGAATGGAAGATCAACGGCGATTCGGGTTGAAAATGTCGATGTCTAGGGCGTCGGTTCGTCTAAATCTTCAGAGAGAATGATTTTTTTTTTATTATAGAGAGTAGAGAGTTTTTAAAGTTTTATTTATAATGGTATAAAATTTTAGTTCAACTCTAATTAACACTTTTCGTAGGAGATTTAATAGAATAGGAGATTTTTACACGGAATAAGAATTCATACGTAACTTGGATAGCTTGAGAAAAGGTTTCGTTCTAGTGCTTTGCATAAGCACCAAACCAATTGGTGTTTCTCTCCCGAAATTACAGTTATACCCTTTGACTTGCTTGATCATTTAAAATGGGCATAACTTTTTATATTCTTGTCAGAAGTCGTCAAATTATATATCGTTGGAATCGTATCGATGAGCACTTCGCAATGAGTCTAATTTTGATATGAGAAAAATTAAAAAATCTCTATTTTAAAGGGTGGGTTTCGATTGTGATGTGGAGCGTTAGCACAGTACATAGTGTGATACATCATCTAACACTGTTAAAATAAAGTCTAAAAATCCGGGTTGTTACAATAACTGTTATATAATTAGTTCTTTACACTAATAATTTTTAATGTCACAAGATGAATTTTGCGCAGAAACCATGGCAATTGAACTTTGTCTCATTCTAGTTATTTACATGTGGAGCTGGTATTACCCAATGCCAGTGGTCAATCTCCTATTGTCCAAATGGTCAAGCCTCGGGAGTCGCACTGCTAGTTACTTGGTGAATGCTTCTGCAAGTCCAAGTGGGTGAGTTTTACGCACATTGTGGTGATATTATTAGCAAGCTTATTTGTTGGTATGTTTCCACTAAGTTGATTCCAGCTAAGATCCCTGAAATATGAGTATCAGTAACAATTTAGATATGCTAATCATTAACATTGAAGGAAATGACTTCCTAGAAAAAAATATGACCTGAGTGGTTGCCACCAGAGGTACATATTAGCCCATTAAGAGATTTCCACCTCTCCCAAACTTACAGATAGCCAAGGTTAGGCATCCTGCTTAGGTCGGGAATAACTCCTTGCAAGCTGCAATTTCTAAGACTCCTGCAAAGTCGAACAAAGCAGAACTTTTACTCTCTCCAATCATACTAACTCATATATACGTGCATATTTCTTGACCATCATATGCTAAATCATTAATACTCCTTACTCAAAAGTAGTAAGAAATGACAAAAGGAAGAAAGTTCAAGTGGGCATTGTCACAAAGAGGAACATCAAAGTATAAAATTCAAGTGGACATAATTAATAAGTAGAAAGAGATACATGCATCAATTAATTCTTTCCTTGCTTCCTGTAATTCATCATTATTTTTTTTCGTTCTTTTCCTAATAGATCTCTGTTTAGATCTTCTATGTACTCAATTTCTTTTTCATTGTCTTCTCGAACTCTCCGATTCCCAACTAACCGTCCATTCTGTTTCCCCTGTTTTCAGTCACAATCTGATGGGTGAAACAGCTAGCGCAACTTTAAAAAAAATATTTTATTATTATTATTTTTTTAAAAATAATAATAATAAAATATCCCAAAGAATATCATGATCCTTTTTGTAAAATAATGCACTCGAATCCTCAATTCATTAAATTAATAAAAAAATGGCTTCTTCTTAAACCAATCGAAAGATAAAGAGTTTTATAATCATTGAATTTAATTTATTATGCTACTTCCTTACCTTTTTCTTCTAATCATTGAGTTTCTTTTCTACGTCTCTGCCTCTCCGCTCTAGTTTTTTTCTTTTCAGACTCCAATTCGAACTTCATCGTCTGACTCTCCTCAAATAATCTAAGTGACTGATTGTTAGAAATGTAGTGCATTTTTCTCATCTCTGAGAAGCAACAAAAGAATAAATTAAACAGGTTATTAAACTAAGAGTTTGGGGAATAATATCTAAATGCACTTTATAATTATTTTATAAGATATTAAGAAAAATAAACTAAAAAGTATATCCCCATTAAGTCACATACTTCCTTTTGAATCAAATATGTCACCAGTACAATTTTACTTCACTATAAAAAATAAGACTATTAGTGGCAATTTTTTGCTGTAAAAAATTGCCGCTATTAACAAAAAAGCTACTAAGACGGTTAGCGACAAGAATATTAGCGGCAGTTTTTTTATATTAGCAATAGTTTTTGGCTGCCGCTAATAGTCTTATTTTTTGTAGTGCTTAATTAATCATTAGCTATGATTAGCCATCAATCCATTAACAGTTACAAAATTCACGAAGATAGAAGTTAGTAAAACACAGTTCACATCTTTAGGGCAAAGTTAGAAGTTGGAACTACTGTAGAAATTCAAATTTTCTTAGTTGCTAAAAATGTTGAACAAAAAGTAGTATGAGAAGTATGTTATAAAATCTTCATTACCAAGATGCAACATGGGAATAAATTGAAAGGGGTGTCTATGATTGTTAGAAATGCAGGGGTTACTAGTCTTGTAAGGGGTGTCTATGTTCAATTCTAGTGATCGGTCCTTGAGGGCCATTTTTTTGTTTTGTTTATTCCATTGTTAGCTCTGCCTCTTTGATGTGAGGGGCTGATCTAGGTCTCATTTGGGCCCTGGTGGGTTGTGGGATTTGGCCCTTGGGGTGTAAGTTGTGTTGGAGCTCGGCTTTGTGTTTTCTGGGTGGGGGACCCCTAGTTGCTGGCAACTTTGTTTTTTGTTTTGTTTCATCCAATAAAATTCACAACTTTCTCAACAAAAAAAAATTCACTTTCTATATGCCATGAAAAAAATCATCCGAGGATTATATTCATCAATGGGTGTAGGGCATGTATCCCATGCGCCAGGTTGGGAGGCCTAATGCCAAGTAATGACAACAAGTAGAGGCATTGTCAGGATTTACTTTCATGAGGGGCAGGATAAGGACGACAAAGAAATGAGTTACTGTTATGGAAGTTGAATGGGGCCTAGCTGAGTTTGTAATGAGAAAACTTTTGGGATGTGCCATGTGGAATTAATATGTACCATATGATAGGAGCATCATAACCTAAAGTTCTTTGGTGTAAAAGATTAAGACAAAATCTCCACCATTTGATTCAAATCAAAGCTATCAAATGTCATCTAAAATTAATGGGTACCATTAATTCAAAGCTAAGCTGTCAAGCGGAAAAGAAAAAATGAAAAAAAAAAAAAAAAAAAAAGGCCAAGCGGTTGGTGGAGGCAAAAATGCCACGGCCAACTTGGTGCAACTAATGTGTAACGTGGAGCATAAGGAGATTGACCTGCTCATGTTGGAGCCCAAGGAGATTGACCCAGTCTTAGAGCTGAATCAAATCTAGACTATGGCAATCTGTATATGGCATCAAGTGGTGCCACATCACGAATGATGTTAATTGACAAAATAAATAAAAATAATGGAGTAGCTATTTTCTCTCTTGCTGGTTGTTTCTTTAGGGGTCATATGATCCACCATTGTGCAAATGGATTGAAGCTCTATGTTGTTGGGAGCCTTCTCTGCAAGCAACTTGAAGTTACCAAACAAGGAATAAGACACTAGAATATGGCCTATTGCTACTATTGTTGGTGGTGATGGTGATGATGATTATGGGCTTTAAATACTCAAAACTCAATTTACATCTACCAAAATATATCAACATAAACATTCAAAATTGAAGAAGTTACCATCAGAATGTTTCTCCAAAGTAACCACTTCATATCAACCAAGTGTTGTGGAAGAGCAGTAGATGCACTAGTCATCACATCTTTTACCCTACATAGGTGATGTGAAAAAAAATTACTTCCAAAATGGGATTAGTTGTAACTTGTAGCAGTTCATGGTCTACGTACATGATCAAGTCAAGTGTGAGGAAGAGTTCAACCTAGCCATGCAAACAAAGTTGGTACTTCCCTTCAATTAGATGAAGTTGCGCAAATTATTAGAACATATGCTACATTTTGGCAATGGCTTAACACACTTTACATTAGGAGGGTAACCTCATTACTGTTGTAGTCATTTTGTGTTCATCCTTAATGCAGAGCAGGTGGTCAAGCACTTAATGGAATGCCAAGACCTTAGTTGCCTATCAAAAGACAATTTCTAGACTGAACTAGTTTAGCATTGGGTAAAATGCTCTAAAGTGAAACAATTTAGTTTAGTTTCAGAAGGAAGTCCAGCTTAGAACTGAAATTTTTTTAACTAATTTTGAGCTGAAATTTTTTTTAGATTGAATTGGTTCTGAATGGAACCAGTTCAAACTAGGCAAAAATGCTCTACGATTTAATTATAAAGATAGCCATTAAAACTGCCATGACCTTGGCTTGATCAATGATGAAGTTCTTCCATTGGCAACAACTTAAACTCTAGCCGTAAATAATCTAAAACATGTGAATCGTACATTTATGTAATCAAAATCGTAAATAATCGAAAATAGGTGAATCGTTCACTTACGAAATAAAAATCCTTAGGGACGGCTGAGATCCTTATCCAATCAGCGAACCATCTGATCCAGTTCACTAACATTTAAGCCAAATTAAAAAGAAAATTGCCTAAAAACTAAGATAAATCAGGCTAAGTAAAAAATTAGATATAGTAGGGAGAGAAGGTGATGAGAAGACCTTCAATATTGTCAGATTTGGGCTCCATCACTTGATATGATCGCTAAAACCTCAATTTCGATCTGCCAAAGGGTAGAACTAGGACTCCAAAACTTGATTTCCATCTACCAAATGGTGAAACGAGGGCTCCAAAACTCGATATCGATCAAAAGGAAACCTTCAACGCCGATCTATGCTTCAATGGCGTCGTCTCCGACCTTCAACACAGATCTCCGCTCCAATGGCGTCTGCTTTTTTTCCATATAACTTTGAGAAAAGGGGAAAATATCGAAATTAAAAAGGGGTCTCTACTTCAATGCCGAGGTCACAGGAAAATGTCCAAATAAAAAGGGGGTCTCTATTTCAGGTGATTTGTAACACCATGTGCTTCCATCAATGATGAAAAGATCAAATCAAATAAAAAAATTATCTTATCACCTTGATCAATGTGGAGATTTTATAAACTAAAATCAAATAAAAAGAGTGCATTGATTTTATGAAAATTTGGAGTGCCTCATTATATAATTTACAAATAGATAGGTTCAAGTCTCTTCAAAATATTCAAAAGCAAATCAAGAACACCAAACCAAACTAATTTTTCTGGCAGATGAAACATAGATAAATCATCCAAAAAATAGGCTTGTCAGTATATATACTAACAATTTGTAGTGTGTATTTTTCACATTATTATATTAATGAAAAGAAAATACGTATTTGTGAAAAGAGTTAGTCTACCATGAGTGTCCACCCATTACGGGTGGGCACGATCACACGACAGTCCACGCATCAATCTGACTGCAAGACGTACACTGACTTCCAATGCATAGAAGTCCATGCATGTAACGCATTGACACAAATATTTGAACTGCTTTAATGCACATAATTGTAGAGTAACTCTTGTTAAGAATGTTCATTTTAGTATATGTAGAGTGATGAGGACTTCCTTTGAAAGCTTTCTATACAGATAAACCTGGTGTAGGAAGTCGAGAACCCGGGCGTCAATGTGATGTCATGGTAGTGGATCAGGGTGACAAACGGAAGTCGAGAACCCGGGCCTCATGTCATGGTAGTGGATTAGGGTGACAAACTTATCCATCAACCCAAACGCGGGGCCTCAATGTGATGTCATGGTAGTGGATCAGGGTGACAAACTTATCCATCAACCCAAACGCAGCCTAAAACGTCTAATAATACGTTTTCGGTTAAAACGCTTGATTTTGAGGACACATTTTTTCTTAAAAAGGCCAGAATGTGACAACCCTAGCCTTTGGTATATGAGTAAAGATTTCCTTTTCACATTGCCTTTCATGTCTTAATTGGAGACTTCATTCCAACGACTCACAAGAGTCAAACTATGACCATCCCCTCTTTCCTTGGAGAAATGGAACCCTTACTCATATTTTACATATCCACCTGGGATTTGGTCAGGTCCAACTAGTCGAACTCTTAATTTCGTGCATCTAATTTTGAGACCATTGGCTTCAAGGGAATTTGGTCTTTTATCTTTATTGGTGTGCGTTCACTTTTGAAACCCGGGCATCCAACGGTCTCAAAAATTGGTTGAACCAGAGTCCAAGTATCAGTTGGACCTGATCAAAGCCCTATCCACTCTTTTTTTTTAAGGGAAAATAATCCCTATCCACTTAACATGCACCATGTGCTAATTGACTATTACAAATACACGAATATTGAGAGAAATTGAGTAAGAAAAAACCTTTGATTAAAGTTGATGAACGGCTGTACAATATCACCCCAAAGCAACAAAGAAGAAAGGCTCACTTCTCCCAAAAGCAAGAGCAGTAGTTGCTGGGATTACTTGCGGAAGAATAAATCGGGAAGCTTTATTTTCAATCCAAGATTCTTCTTTTTTAATTGGGTGTCACGTGTTTACCCGTTGATTGCTTTGAATTAGAAGGTTTTTTCCACATCTTTCCCATTTAAAAACTATTTTGTGTTGAAATGTCCGTCATAGCAAGGTATCAAAAATGGGCCGATACCGATACGTATCGGTCCTGATACGGGGTATCGCCGAAAATATATGGGTGGCTGGGTGCAAACAAATTTACCCGTTCCTAGGCGCTTTCGCTAACACTAAATGAGCCCAAGAGACCATGGATCAAAATATCGTCCGATACCGATACGTATCGGACGATACGTATCGGTATTGGACTCGAACGATACATTCAATGTATCGTCCGATACAGACCGATACCGATACGTATCGTCTGATACGTATCGTTTTGGAGCTCCGACGATACGTATCGGTAACCCGATATTTTAACCCATGCAAGAGACGCTTTGTCCTTTTGTCAATGCAATAAATGCATTAAAGTGCCTCTCCTTTAAGTCACTAAGAAAAGGGAATTTACATGATCGACCCTATCAGATACACCTTTTCTGTCAGAGACCCTATATTTTCAGCTTTACCCAAACCGACCAGCTCCAAGCCTAGTCGTCGCCCGCCTTTACGAAATGCCGAAATTATCTCCAAAGTAATAAATAGTTATCTTTTATTCAACTCATTACTGTTTATCCTTTTTACTTTTTACTTTTTCGTTCAAAGTCGGTGGAGAGGTGATGTCGATTCGTAGTCACTAGCGCTCCATTTTTGAATCTTCAAACTACCAAATTTGTAAGTTCGAAATAAAATTATCTTTCATTGCTATAAAGATTTTTTTTCTTTCGACGGTATACATTTTGAATTAATTTTTAAAAGTTATTTATACATAATCAATATCGACCATATATACAATCGTTATCGACTGTCTATAGAGTCGATATCGACGATATAGAACGTCGATATCGATTATATAGATAGTCGATATCGACATTCTATATCGTCGATATCGACTCTTTCTATGGACGACATCATTATCTGAGCCTGATTATATATTACAGTTCATTTAACATTTAAACAATTCGTGTTAGTATGGAATTCACTCATTTCTTTTTATTACAGTTCATTTGAACAAGTTGTCAAGATGGTCGTACACCGAGTTATTGCCAAATATTCTCCCAGTGCCATTTGGAATTTCTACGAATATGCTAGCCCAAGGCGAAAGGAGTTGCTGAGAGCATCAATTTTTAGTGGAATATTTCAAATGCCTAAGGGTGTGAAATTTCTTGGAAATGTGGTCGATGCGATGTTGACTTTTTGAATTAAAAAAATCATTTTCGAATCGGGAAGACTGATGCCTATCTTCGAAAGTTGGACATTGCATTGATACTGGGCATTTCTGTAGTTGGCCCCGAAAAGTATACCCCGTCTGTTAAACTACCAAAAGAGTAAACCATTCGATACAAATATTTTCGTGGAATGCCTACTGGGAAAATTCTCCGGTCTCATATAGATGGTGCAATTAGGCGAGCGAAAAGTGATGACGTCTTCGTAAAGTTGTCTCTTCTATTTGTAGTGTGTATTGATGAGTAGTGAAATATGATAATATTTCACCTCTAAAGACCTATATTTAGCCATCTGATGAAAGCTATCTAATGGGATTTGTGAAGTTTTATGAATTTCAGATAAAATTGGTCATTAGATGCACTAAGGAGCATAAAAGAATGCAAAGTCAACAAACACTGAAACAGTGAAGCAAAAGACATGTTGAACCCGAACTATTTGGTTATGTCTATCAATCGACCCCCTAAGGTCGATGCATCGACATAACAAAGAGATTTGAATATTTCAAAGTTAAATCTAGTTGATTGATCGACCACTTAAGTCGATCAATCGACTAAGTTCAAAATTCGAATTCCGAACCAGAAAAGATATTTAACGAAAAATCTGAGGATTCAGGGGGATCTTCTTTCGTTGCATTTTTTTTGCTTTTGCTTTGAGTTTTTTAGGGCATTCAGACCCGGTGATTCAAGTTTTGTTATTCATTTTTCCTTTGGCTAAAAGATTTAGAGTAGTTTTTCATTTTATGCACTTTCGAAGAGGGATTGTACCAGATTGGGATTAAAGCTATTTTTGTGGATTTTATTAAAGCTCTGCACGGTATTTTAATGTTTATGTCAATTTACTTTTTAATCATGTTATTTAATTTCATCATGTGTGGCTAGTTTCATTAAAGATGGGGATCTAGTGAATCTCATCCAAAGTATTCGTTTATAATAGTATAAATGTGTGATGGAGATATTAGATCAGTTAATGAACTCTGATATTACTATTTGTATGGATATAATCTCCTCGCCATCTGAGATATGGGAGCTAATCATGCCCCATAATCTCGGATTTACAATGGTGATGTTATTCTAATCTCTGTTATCTCAAGGTAAATTTTACCACTATCCGAGGTGTGAGTGTTAATCATTCACTCATGAGATGTTAATCATACATCTCCTTGATCTTAGATCTATAGTGTGAAATTTTTCCAGAGATTTGATTCTAAGTGCCTTTCGAGGTATGAGTATTAATCATACACTCATGAGATGTTAATCATACATCTTCTTAATCTTAGATCTGTATTTTAGAACTCACGGGTGTTCAGGTCCCATGCATGTGCATAGATATCTTTCGTGAATCTCATATCTTAATCACAAATTTATATTGCATGAATGATAAACCTACGATGGGAGGATTTAGTATCTCAATCCTTACCTTTTATTGTTTGTTTAAATTTCAATTTATTGTCTAGTGTTTATCTCATCCATCAAACGAATCTTTAAATTAGTTAAATACTGTGCTAGATTTGTGATAATTCTTTTGGTTAATTGCTATTTCATTTTTTAAATTTTTTAACCAATCTTCATGGGAACGATCTCATACTCTGCACCTACTATCTATAAATCGATTCGTGCACTTGCGAATATAACTTAATTTTCACAACATGTATATTTATTTTTCCCAGGTCCCACCATCAACTGCGAAAGACCACGTCGACCCCATCGATGACATTGAAAACTTCAATCGAACTCCGTGGGGTCTCCATGTGTACCATGACTTGATCGAATATATAATGAAGGGCGTGGCGAATAGAAAGACTGTCGACATGGATAAAAGCTTTAAGTCGTACAACACATATGGATGCATATGTGTACTTCAATGGTGGGCTTATGAGATGCTGTCAGAAATCTCGCCTGCACGGACACCCCTTGAGGACCCTTTCCCACAATTATTGAAATGGTCGGAGAAGGCGCAATCGAGGATCAAAGGCTACACTCTCGAAAATATATTGAACAGCAAGGTATGATGTCTATTTAATAATTCAAATTTATAGAGTTAAGGATGTAGAGAGATTCGATGCCGATTGAATAAGGGTACTGACTGCTTAACTAGTCGATAACGATTTCTTAAAGGTTTGATACTGATTCATTAAAGAGTCGATACCGATCTCGTATAGAGTCGATAACGATCTATTAAAGAGTCGATACTGACTTCGTAAATAGTCGATACCGACTTATTAAAGAGTCGATATCTTGCATTTAGTATATATTTTCAATTTAGTAATCTGTGATTTTAGGTGTTTTCCTTTTTTTCAAAAGGTTTGTGCTACCCTCATACCGGTTGGCTTTGAGTTAGAAATACCCGTCTTATAAGAATAACTACGAGATCGAAAGGTTGTTGGGGGAAGAGAAAAGAGGTTCACGAAGCAATTCATGAACCGGTCAAGAAAGCTATGAAAGTTGTAGTGCGACCGAAGAAGAAGAGGAATTACATATCGGTTGATAATATTGATGAGAAAGAATTTGACGTCCAATCGACGTCAGAGGAAGAATCGTCCTCGGAAGAGGGCCTCGTCCATGTAGAGCAGCGGACAACTAGGGGGGCCACTAAGAAGAGCACAAGTGCAGCGACCTCCTCTAATGAACTTCTTGAAAATATGGTGATCACCTCAACTAGTTGATTAAAAAGGACCAGGAGCTTCTGAAAGAACTTCTTGAAAATATTCTGAAGGCGACACCTAAGGTATGTGTTGTAACGTAGTTTGTATAAGTAAATATAACTCCAGCTTGATTATATATTCTAATAATGTTATATTCGATGTTTAGGATGCTGCTATTTCGGAGCTAATATCAAAGGTGTCTGGCACCAGCTTCGATATCCCATTATCCACGAAAAAGCCCACCGATAAGGGACCATCTCCTCCCATGCATGAGGTGGTGGCAGTTGCTGACGAGCAGCCCGAGTCTCAAACCGATAAGAGTCCAGCTAGTGCGGGTCCAAACTCTTCCCAATTCACGGGGGTACCTCACCAACAAATTGACGCTCGCTTGAGACCTAGGCAAGTGAAGCTCATGAAACAAATTGTCTTCAAACCCAGGACACATCGAAAGGGGGCCACGATGAAAAATCCTGTAATGGAGAAGGCCATTGATGGACCTGAACCTCTGGCTGATGCTATTGCTGAGCTTAGACCTCTGGCTGATGCTACTGTTGAGCCGACAAAGGAGCAGAAATACATGATAGACCTCTGGAGCAAGCTTGAATCTAAGGACGAGTAAGTCATTCTTCCCAAGACTGTTAGTTAGTAGTTTTCCCTAGTTTATTATTGTTTATTTTTTCAATTACGTTGGCCGTTATTTATGCAATACTTACGTAAGCACCATCGGTGATTATATGCTGGTGGTGCAGTCTGTCAGACGTTTGGCGGGCACGACATGTTTGGATAATATTGTAAGTAAAGTAACCTTACAACTCATATATTTAATTATCTCATTTTTGCTACTGTAAGCACCAAATAGACAATAAATAACTACGTAGCCAATGACCGACTCTTTATATAGTAGTCATCGACTCTATATAAAGTCGTTAACGATTGTATATTCAGTCGTCGACAACTCTTTATACAGTTGTTATCGACTCTATAAAGAATTGATATCGATTACCTTTGGAGTCGGTATCGATTGTATAAAAAGTCAAAGACGACTACTTATATAGTCGATATCGACTCTATTGAGAGTTGTCAACGACTATACAAAGAGTCGTTGACGACTCTTTAGAATGTCGTTTATTTGTTTAACTGTAACTGTATTGGTTTCAGATAATGGGAGTCTACCAAAAACTCTTGAAAGTCATTGATGACACTATTTATCTTGACGAAAAGGAGAAAGACTTTCTTATGTGCCCCACCGTTTTGACCTACATGGTCTTTGAGCTGAATGATTTCGATAAATTCCTTCTTACTGAAAAATTGTACGAGGAATCATTCGAGATATAAATCGAACAATGGGCTGCCCATAAACTCAAAGAGAACCAAGGCAAGAAGCTGCTGCAAAATTTCTTCTTCAGCCGGTTTTAGAATCTGTGGGTTCACGATTGTAGCACAATATGCTTCCAACATCTTTATAATTTTTCCAATTGTACCCTTTGAGATTATATTGTTTCTTTGTAGACATTTATCCCAATTCATTCACAACAACCATTATACTGAGCGCTTGCGATCGTGAAGGTACTTGAACGATCGGTAATGGTCATCGACCCTATTTTTAATAGACCCTAAGGAAAGATATCCGAACCAATTAAAAATGCTGGTAAGTAACTATTATATGAATTCATCCAAACTTATATTTTTCATCATTGTTTGCTTAGTATATCTGGCATTCCACTATTTTGAAACAGACGTAATATCTTCCTTCGATTTTATATTCATATGGAGACTTCACTACATTGAACGTTAAGACCTATCCTTGGTCATCTAGTGACTGTCGGACAAAAGTTGTACCCCGAAAAACCAATTCTTCTGATTCTGGGGTGTTTATACTAAAGTACGTGGAGTACTTCATGTAGGGAAAGAAATTTGACTTTGCCCAACCTGATATGAGTAGGTTCAGGCAGAAATTAGCCATGCCCTAACTAAATACATCGGCGATGGAGGAGTTAAATTAGACCAGGACCCTGGTGAAGATGTACCAGTGGATCTATCCTCAAATTTGTAATATAAATGAAATTGTGAATTTGAATATATGATTAATTTGTAATGCAAATTCCAATCCTATATATTTGTAAATTCAAATTAAAATTTTATTCTGTATATTCAAATTTCAGTTGCTACTTTAAATTATTTAACCACTACTAAGTTAACTTTCCAATAGACAGACTTCGACATGTCAATGAGTCGTCTTCGATTATATATACAGTCATTGACGACTGTATATATAATTGAAAATGACTCATTAGACACTCACCAACGACTTTATATACAGTTGTCACCGACGGTATATGAAGTCGCCATCGACTGTATATATAGTTGTCTTCGACTATATATACAGTCGTCACCGACTGTATATATAATCGCCATCGACTGTATATACAGTCATCGTTGACTATATATACAATCGTCTTCGACTATATATATAGTCGCTGACGACTCTTTTGTACATTCCATGTTACATATTTCTGAGCAGCTGTACAATCTAAAATTATAACTATTATGAAATAAAAAATCGAGATTCTGAGTTTCTGAGTAAATATACATTGTCTCGTTTACATTCCATCTATCACTATTAAGAACTGAATGGAGCGATGTCGTCATTGCACGTACACTATTAATACATCGGTCCCACTACAATGTAATTCTTATGATTGAGACCATACTCACTACACCAGCCACACTGTAGGGCCCTAACTTTACCCTTAGACTGTATCCTTCTCTTCTTCGGACGGTCGGCTTGCTTTCGACAATTATAGGATAGTCTCACTTTCATATTTTCTGACAATTGGTCAGCTTAGAATTTTCATTAGCTTTTATCGAGGATGGGAAGTCATTGCTCATCGTATAATTGTCTAAAGCAAGCGGTGAAAAACCACTTTTCACATAAGTTATGCTAATTGTAACTTCTTCGATTGATGGCCGCAATGGCATGTGAGCAAGGTAAACCATGAATGTGCCAACGACGATAAGTACATGTCTTCTGTTCCAAGTCGACAAGATGAATGAAATTCTTGGAATTGACTTGGAATTGATTGCACTCGTAAGGTTGAGCTCTCTTTCTATCAGCCCATTGCATGTGCTCGTCTGCTTTCAGGCAGAGGAGGGTGCTCCATTTCTCAGATATCTATCAATGCTTTTGAAAATTATCAATGACTTTTTCGCTAGTAGTTCTGATTAAGTTGATAATTGGTCTCTCTCGAGCTATCTTCAATGCATTGTTCAAGCTTTCAACATTATTCATAGTCAGGGAATCGTACTGCCTTCCGTTGAAATGTGTGCATGCCCAATGCTTTAGGTCAATTTTTAAAATATATTCTACGGCCCGAGGATCAGTAGTATCTTTCTTCATTTTGTTAATAAAATGATCAAATCTCTCTACTGAATATGCACACGCAGTGCACCATCATAGACGAACCACCCTATTCTTTGGGTACTTGTGTACCAAATTTTATGTCATATTTCGCATGCAATAGTTGTGATATGAGTTAGGAAAGATCCATTTCACCGCCTTTATTAAATCCTTCAACCTATCCGTGATAATAATGAAATCTTTGCTAAACTCATCGATCACAAACGCACCTACCCGTTCAAGAAACCACATCCACGTATCCTCTTCTTCTAATTGGATGACGACAAATGCTAATGGAAATATATGGCCATTTCCGTCTTGCGCTGAGGTGATAAGTAGGATCCCTTCAAAACGTTCCCGTAAGTGTGTGTCATCTACAATCAATATGCGACGAAGTGTATTGCAGTAGCTTTCGATGCACATGCCAAAACTCCAGAAAAATCTTTGAAACTTATCGTCAAGTGTAAATTTAAAGGATGTTCGTATATTAGGATCTACCCTCTCCATCTCCTTCACGTAGGCCGAAAGATCCATAAATTGCCCTTCCCAACTGCCTCTAATATCATTCAGGGTGAGTTCTTTCCCCCTCCAAGCCTTAGAATATGTGATTTGTATATTATAAGTTTTTATAATGTTAAACATTATCGACACAGGTGTGTAGTCGAATCCTTCCATAAGTTTCTCTCGTACATAGTTGGCTACGAGGGAGATTGTTGCATTACGGTGATGTTAAGTGGTGAAAAACACCACTTTGCACCCTTTAACCTGACCTCTCATGGACCTATGAGCACGCTAATAAGCCTCTGTTGAGTTCATTTTGTAGATAGCAGGGAAAGCAGATAATAATGTAGCAAACCACTTAAGAATGCCCACAAAGAAGTCATCTCTCAGCACCATGCAGACCCAGCAACAGAACAAGGAGAAAGAAGTGAAGATAGGTCCAAAACATCCTATCGAGAGGATGTCGAAAGACTTCGATAGGAGCTAAGGATTAAAAGGAAAGAATTCGTGCAATTGGAGAAGGGTTCGATAGGATCCAAAGGCAGAAGAAGGATGAAGTCGCATGGATTAATGAGTTCGATAGGATTTCAGAACCTATTGAGCAAAGAAAGGAAAGAAGAAACTATCCTGTCGAAAACTTGCCTGAAGTGTCAAAGGAACCTATCGAACAGATTTGAGAACCTAGCGAAAAGACTAAAGTGCTCGATTCCAACCTGTCGAAGGCTCCCTGAACCTATCGAAATGAAGATGTTGAAATTGAACCTATCGAAAGATGCTTAAGCCTTTCAATAGGAATGAGAGCCAACCTATCGGGATGATGACACACAGAGCTGAACTTGTCGAAAAGGACCACTGGACCTATCGAACTACTCAGCCGACCTATCGAATACTCCAGATATTGGGCTGAGGACCCTGAAGCTTCAAAGAGAGAACTCATCCTATCGGTACCTATCGAAGAGACCAGGGAACCTATCGAAAGGAACTACAAGCTTACTTTTAACTTTGTGAGCTTCTCCAACTTTATAATCGTGTCTTTGAACTTCTCAGAAACTATGCTATACACACGCTGAGACTTGGTGACCTATCGCACGCAAACCGATGCACTTTGGTGACCGGCGTGATGTTCTAGAAGATGCCCTAGGAAGCCCTAACTGACCCATATGCTTTAACAGAACTCGAACAAACTCTGACAACCTTCTAGAAGGGATTTTTGGAGGGAAAAACAGAGGAGAAAGCTATATATTAAGATCCCCAATTGCCATTGGGGAGGATCAAATTTCTGAACAATTTTCTGGAGATCAGAGCTTACAGCGAGATTTCATTTTTCCCTCCTTTAGCCCAACCATGGTTGGCTAATTCCCTAGGAGCAGCAAGGAGTGAGTTAGATCTGTAATTGGGTAAGGATAAGAGTGTTGCTGGGGTTAATTGCTGCACAGACTACAGATCTGAGAGCATTCCATTGTAAGAGTGACCTTGTTGGCAATGAAAATATTGTTTTCAAAGTTTTAATTAGATCTAAAGCTCTTTTGATTCCTTTTGGTACTCGATCGGATTTGTGTAGAGGAGTTGCTTGATCAGCTCACCCACTTAACTGGTAGACCTCTTGGATATCATCTGAATTCCCTAAATCTGATATCCCTGTAATTTCCTGCGTCTGTGACCTGGAATTTGTAGCATCTGTAGTGGTTTTAATTGTTCTATTTAAGGCTCTGGCTTTGTAGGAGATCTCTAGGATGATCTGTGACCATTAAAGTGGACAGATCATAACCTTAAGGTAAATCTGAGCTCAGGCCTTAATTGGATTCATCTACTGCAATCCATGGATTTGATAAAGCCTATAGGATGGTTTGTGACCATTAAAGTGAACAGATCATAGCCTTAAGGCCAGGTGGATCCTGTGATTTGAAGTGGAATTTATACCCTGCAGCTATGGTTGAGGACAATGCCTGTGGCCAGCTGAGGGACTTGTGTGCTTTTGAACCCCTGTAATATGCTTAGCTCAACTTGATTGCAGTGAAGACAATCTCCAAGCTGTTCTTCTCTATTTTCTAAGTTTTTAAACCTTCCATCTGCTAGATCTGAGGCTCCAGATTTGATCCAAAACAATTAGCATTTTATTTGTAGTTTAGTTTAAGTGACTACTCATTTCAAAACTCTCCCCTGTCTTTTAACTAAAGTAGAGATAACTAGGGTGCTAGATCTCTTACAGATCTGGAGATTTATCATATTTCTAACCAGCCTCCCTGTGGACATTCCCTTACTTACCATTTTTTTAAAGCTTGCTACAAAGGCCCTGTATCTTGCAGGTTTAAGATATTTTAGATGTGTTGAATCCATCTCTGTTCTCTTGATTTTTACATCATAAATCAGCACACTAGAATTCCACAAGTTTTTGGCGCCGCTGCCGGGGAAGCTGTTTAGAAATTGATAGATCTAAGTTTTGATCATAGATTTGTAGTTTTTGTTTGATTTTACTAATTGCATTTGTGAGTTTTACTATTTTTCAATATTTTTTGTGTCCATTTCACCATATCTGAGTATAGAGTGAGAGGAGAGTTGTGCTGAAGGCTGATCTATAGTTTGCATCCCTTCTCCCCTGTTTATTTTCAGATCTGTTGATTTTTAGATTAGTTAATAAATTGTGTTGTTGCTATTTGTTGTGTGAGAATTTACTCTGCATTCAGTTGTGAGTGTTGTATGTTTGGTAGGATAACTCTACAACCTTAGATTATTCTACTGAATCTAGAGGTTGAAAGACTTCTCAGAACCAGACCAACTACATCCACAGCTGTTGAATTTGAATCTGTTGAAATGGGTGAGCAGCAGCAGCCTCGAACTCTCAAGGAATTCAATGCACCAGGGATCTACAATTCTCCCTTCTGCATTCAGTTTCCTACTGCTCAAGGAAATTATGAGATCAAATTGTCCATCATTCAAATATTACCCTCATTTCATGGCCTGACCAAGGAGAAACCTTATAAGCATATAGATGAATTCTTAGGACTGTGCACCACATTCAACATCACAGGTTTGGGGGAGGAGGCAACTAGGATGAGGCTCTTTCCTTTAGCCAGACTTATCTCTGCTTCTACCTAATAAAGATACATCTGGAGTGATCTCCAATGTTAGTTTTGGCCAAATTCTTCCTATGTCAAAGACCGCTTGAGGAAGGGTATCATCTCTTTTACCCAATATCCAACTGAAGACTTTCATCAATCCTGGGAGAGATTTAAAGAACTCCTCAAGAAATGCCCCCACCATCAAATCCCTGAATGGCATTTGGTTCAAAGCTTTTACCAGGGAATTGATGCTAAAAGTAGAGATATGATAGATGCCTCTTGTGGTGGCACCTACCTCCATAAAACTACTGAGGAGGCATGGGAGCTCTTTGACATCATCAGTGAAAACTCTATGCAAAGGGAAACCTTAGCAAGAGATCTAGACCCTTCTAAATTGATGAAAGAAAACACCTCAAGAGGAAAGATATATAAAGTGAGTGTGCCAAGTGAGTTGGAAAGGAAAGTGGACAGCTTAACTCTGAAATTTGATAGGCTGATGGGAGCAATGCAGTCACCTATGGCTGCTAGAGTGGAGGAGGCATGTGCTATATGCCAGTCCCCTTCTCACTCTCTAGATGAATGCCCATCAGCTACCCAATTTCCTGATTTCATAACAGAGCATGTGGCTGCAACTCAAGCCTATGGGCAGCAGCCTGCTGGTGGGTATCAATGGAAAAACCACCCCAATTTGAGGTAGAGACAACAGCCATGCCCTCTGAAATGCTCAGCCCTATCGAGAAGGTTATGCCCCAAGACCTCAATATAAGCAAACCATGGCCCAACCTGTAGCTCCTCCTGTGCAGCAAGCTGCACCTACTCCAGCTGTGAGAGCACCATCTTTTGAGGAACAAGTTCTATCTTCATTACAGAACTTGAACACCTTAACCCAAACTATGCACTCTCACAACTAGAGCATCAAAAAGATAGAGGACCAGCTTGGTCAGCTGTCTGATGCTCTAACTAGGAGAGAAGGAGGAAGGTTACCTATCCAACCACAGGATAATCCATGAAGATAGTTTGTAGTGGGTGAAGTTTCCTCCACCTATGAGGAAGCCAAATCTGTGACAACTTTGAGGAGTGGTAGGCTAGTGGACAATCAGGTGGGCTGTGAGCCTGTGAGAAGTTTGAAGGAAGAAAATGGAAGGAGTTTTCCAAGAACACAACAAAGGCCACCAATGGTGGACCTGTAGGAACAACCCAGTGTCAATAAAGAGGATGATATGGATCCTCAAGGAAAAGAAAAAATTAAAAATAAAGAAGCCCCATTGGCTAAGGCTGCAAGTGAGGGAACACCCCCACACTTATCATTTCCCAAGGCATTCCAAGGACCTTCCCCTTTTGACAAAGGGCAAGGTAAAATTGAAGAAATGATAGAGACCTTTAAACAAATAAAGATCAATCTGCCTTTACTTGATGCCATTAAACAAGTCCCAGCCTATGCCAAATTCTTAAAAGACCTATGCACCCATAAAAGACAATCCAGGATACACCTATCCAAGAAAGTCTTTTCAGCAGAAAAAGTCAAGCATGTACTGTCCATTGCAACTCCTCCTAAACTTCAAGACCCTGGACTCCCCACCATCCCTTGCATCATTGGGGACCATACCATTGACAAAGCCCTATTAGATCTGGGAGCCAGTGTAAATTTGCTTCCATATTCAGTATATGAGAAGTTGGGCTTAGGCAAATTAAAGCCCACACATGTTGTTATACAGTTGGCCGACAGATCTGAAAGGAAACCTGTGGGGATAATTGTGAATGTTTTGGTGGGAGTTAACAAATTCTTTTATCCTGCTGACTTTTTGGTGCTGGATATGGAACCAGGAAGGAATGCCAGCTCCATACCTGTGATCCTAGGCAGACCCTTTTTGGCCACAGCTAACGCTTGTATTTAATGCAGGTCTGGAATAATGGAAGTGTAATTTGGAAATATGAAGGTCAAGTTGAATGTCTACAACGCAACTAATCAACCTCATCCTGATAAGGATTGTTTTTCTCTAGACATAATAGATGAGGTTGTGTAAGAAAATGTGAATATGCTGTTGCATGGTAAGGAATGGTCTAATGAGATAGCTTAAGTATGGAAGGAACCAGAGGTAGAAACGACTTTAACCCCTGAAACTGAGCATGTGCAACTTGTCTCTTCCAGAGCAGAACCAGCAAAGCTCCATCCATGGAAGCCTACCTTGTTGCCTCTTCCACCCCCTCCAAGACACCCCTATTGCCCTCCCTCATCAGTCCCCCAGAGGTGGAGTTAAAGCAACTCCCGTCAGCTTTGAAATATGCCTTTTTAGGAGACACCAACAAAATACCTGTGATAATTTCTTCTTCCCTCACCATTGAGCAGGAAAGAGAACTACTTGTTGTGCTAAAAAGGCATAGGAGAACAATAGGATGGACCATTGCAGACTTAGGGAGGATTAATCCTACTGTGTGCATGCATAAGATTTATCTTGAGGAAGGTGCCAAACCTTCTCGAGAGATGCAGAGGAAACTCAACCCTCACATGCAGGAAGTTGTGATGAAGGAGGTAGTCAAACTCCTTGATGCTGGCATCATATACCCTATCTCAGATTCCCAATGGGTGGCACCTACCCAGGTAGTGCCCAAGAAATCTGGCATCACAGTTATTGAAGCTGATTCAGGAGAGCTGATCCCAACCAGACAGACCGCTGGTTGGAGAGTATGCATAGATTATAAAAAGCTAAATGAAAAAACTAGCAAGGACCACTTGCCACTGTCCTTTATAGACTAAATCTTGGACAAGCTGGCAGGCAATGCATATTATTGTTTTCTTGACGGATATTCAGGGTACAATCAGATCCCTGTCTACCCCTAAGAACAAGAAAAAACCACATTCACTTGCCCATTTGAGACCTTTGCATACAGGAGGATGCCATTTGGGCTGTGTAATGCACCTGCCACTTTCCAAAGATGCATGTATGTTATTTTTTTTGACATGATTGACAAATTTTTAAAGATCTTCATGGATGATTTCTCCATTTATGGAGATAATTTTGGCCAATGCCTGCACCATCTCAGTTCTGTGCTGCAGAGGTGTGAGGAGACCAACCTGGTCCTAAGTTGGGAAAAGAGTCATTTTATGGTGACTCAAGGCACTGTCCTTGGACATGTGGTCTCCCATAAGGGAATAGAGGTTGATCAGGCTAAGATTGACTTAATTTCCCATCTGCCCCCTCTCAAAACTGTCAAACAAGTCAGGTCTTTTCTGGGCCATGCTAGATTTTATAGGTGATTCATTAAGGACTTCAGCAAAATCACCAAACCTCTGTGCCACCTATTGTGCTAAGAGGTACCCTTTGAGTTCAATGATGACTGCCTGACTGCTTTTGAGCAGCTAAAAACTTGCTTGACTACAACCCCTATTCTACAAGCCCCTGATTTCTCTTTACCATTTGAGCTGATGTGTGATGCATCAGACTATGCTGTGGGAGCTGTTTTGGGACAAAGAAGAGACAGGGCACCATGTGTGGTGGCATATGCTAGTAAATCAATGGTTGATGCTCAATTGAATTACACCACGATTGAGAAGGAGATGTTAGTCATTGTCTTTGCTTTAGAAAAATTTAGATCTTATGTGTTGGGCTCCAAAATCATGGTGTTCACTGACCACTCAGCCTTGAAATACCTCTTGTATAAGAAGGACTGTTGTCGCTCCAAGTGTGCCAAAAATGTGTGCAAAAAATTAAAGAATTAAAGAATGCTAAATTATATGGATGTTAACTTATGAAAGGGATATCAGCACATTGGGGCTAACACTGGCCTGCAAGATCAGGGCCAATTGTAGCAAGTTTTAAAAGTAAGTATTTCAAGATCGTCCACAGAGAAGTTTGTCTAAAATGAGAGATAAACCTCCAGATCTGTGCTACCAGATCTGGCTCTATAATTATCTAAAATAAAGAATAGATAAAAGAGAGTGTTGGGTTTTGTCACGTTTAACTAAAAGCAAATAAAGAAAATAACTAACTACGTGATCCAGATCCGAGTTGTGGAGGTGTTTAAAATAAGACAAATGCAGAAATAATAGCTTCATGTATTTTAGCCTTTGAATTTTAATGGAGAATCTGTAGTTCAACAGAGCAGATTCAATCTTCATCGGCTACCACAGATGTAAGAGAAATAAATCGAATTAAGGAATAGGTTTAGACTTATGGGCTGTGATTTGTCACGGATCATCGCCTAGTTGTGGCCTATTCTTTATTTCGAACATGAACATCATCAGAATGTCGCTTGAATTAGGTTACCAACGCTAATTACAGGATGATGAATTAAGGGAAGTTGGATGCGGATGAGTGAATCTAAAGAAGTCTAATGCACTAAGGTGAACATTGAACCCTCGACATGACTCCAATGGAGAAGACACAAATTCTGACAACCTTTAAAATCCAACGTTACAATTACAGAGCACGGCTTCTTAGAGAGCCCTCGGACTTACGATCTGAGCTTCTCAGAGCCCTCAGTTCTGATCTTGAATCCGAACTTGGAAGTACAAATCACTCGTAATGGCTCTCAAAGGTAAAATACAAGAAGGGATTACAGAATCGGATGAGCTTTCTGGAATGGGGGAAGCAGAGATGAAAACTCTAAAATCTGGATACCCAAATTGGGCAAATGGTTTAAATCTGTATTTATAGTTTTCCTAAGCCTCGGATGTGTATCAACCAATCGAATTGGATAGATCTGTATCAACCAATAGGAGTCGAGCACCGGGATCCGGATATATGTTCGCCAATCGAAATGCTTGATCTGGTTCACCAATCGAAAGCAGAGGCATCAATTCATGTAATTCAAAAATCTGTTTGAGCTTCTAGAAGTTCCGCCAAGTAATTTCATCTTTGGGTGTTCACATGGGGTGGAATATGCCTTTGGTTCGTGCTCGAGAATCTTAGGAATGTCCTTGGGTTTTAAAGCGCATTGGGCGTGCAAAGTTTCTGAAATACCCTTGGACGGTTGCAAATCCCAGAATGCCATTTCGCATAGTTTAAGGGCTTTTTTAAAGCATTTTGGCTTGGAGATCTTTTAGCAAAGCATTTTGGCTTCAGGAGATCTTTTCGCAAAGGACTTCTCTTCTTTTCATGAGTGTTTTCTTCTTTTCGCAAAGGTGAGTCTTCTATTCGGGGTGTCTTTTCTTCTTTTCGCAAAGTTCAAGGTTCTTTGCGAATAGTATAAGTTCTTTGCGAATTGACTTTTAGCTTCCATTCTTCTTTGCGAATGGATCCTTCTTCTTCTTCAGGTCTTTTCTTGCTCTTTTAGGACCTTTTTAGCCATTGCTGAGGCTATTTCTTCACTCCCTCTTTGAGCTTGACATGCGTTGTCAGCTTTTTGATCATTTTAGGATGGTTTTCGGATTTGGACCTGTCTTTTTGGTTAGCTGCAATATGAACACTAAAGCACTTATTTAGTCCTCTCAAGGGTCTTTCAAGGCTCATGTTTAGGGGTGAAAAATGGTATTTTTCACTACTTATCAAGGACGCCAAAGCAAGATTAATCAGATGGATTCTCCTTTTGCAGGAATTCCATTTGGAGATTAAAGACAAGAAGGGAGTGGAGAATGTGGTTGCTGATCATCTATCAAGGATCCAAGTTGCAGAAACAGAGAGTCTACCCATCAATTATTCTTTTCCAAATGAGCAACTATTTGCCGTGGAGATCAATATGCCTTGGTTTGCTAATATCGTGAACTACCTTGCTGTGAAAAGGATCCCTCGACATTGGAACAAGAATGATAGAAACTTGTTTTTCTCTTAGATCAAACACTATATATGGGAGGATCCTTACCTCTTTAAGCATTGTTCAGACCAAGTAATTCGAAGATGTGTACCGGAAACAGAGTTCCACCACATTTTAACCATGAGTCATGAACAGGCTTGTGGGGGCCACTTCAGTGGTAACAAGACTGCTGCAAAGGTGCATCAGAGTGGTTTCTATTGGCCTACTTTGTTCAGAGATGCCCGACAACATTGCAAAGCTTGTCCTCGATGCCAGTAGATGGGAAGTATTATTAAGAGGAATTCCATGCCTTTGCAACCCATACTGGTGGTCGAATTGTTTGATGTCTGGGGTATTGATTTTATGGGACCATTTTCCCCCTCCTGTGGATATAATTTTATCCTTGTAGCTATGGATTACGTGTCCAAATGGGTAGAAGCCATAGCTACAAGGACAAACGACCACAAAGTTATCATTAGATTCCTCAAAGACAACATCTTCTCCAGGTTTGGCATCCCCAAAGCCATCATCAGCGATGGGGGAAGCCACTTCTGTAATAAACCTTTTGATAAGCTGTTGGAAAAGTACTATGTGACCCACAGGGTAGCCACCCCCTACCACCCACAATCCAGTGGACAAGTAGAGATTTCCAACAGAGAAATCAAACACATTTTAGAGAAGACTGTACGAAGTGATAGGAGGGACTGGTCCATGAAATTGACAGATGCCCTATGGGCTTATAGAACTGCCTATAAGACCCCCATAGGTATGTCCCCACTCATACTAGTTTATGACAAGGCATGCCATTTGCCTGTTGAATTGGAACACAATGCATACTGGGCTATTAAAGCAATAAATTCTGATTTCAACTCTGCTGGTATCCACAGGAAATTGCAGATAGCTGAGCTTGAAGAGCTCAGATTGGAAGCATACGCCAATGCTCAAACCTGCAAAGAGAAGACCAAAGCCTTCCACGATAGACATTTTCTACGGAAAGAATTCAAACCCAATGATAAGGTGTGAATGTTCAATTCTAGATTAAAATTCTTTCCAGGTAAGTTGCAGTCCAGATGGGATGGACCCTTCATAGTTGTACATGTTTCCCCATCTGGAGTTATTGAAGTCAGGGACCCTACAGATGGTAATATCATGAAGGTCAATGGCCAGAGACTCAAACTGTGTGTGGACAAGATTTGTGAGCTCGAGGAGAGCATTGATCTTCAAGACCCTCCAGCTTGATAACTGACTTTGGATTGTATCATATGTAATATATATTTGATTTATTTGTATCAACCAAGTGACGGCTGGCTTAGCAGGAAATTTTCAGGGTGCTGAAACTGAGCCCTACACTCATTTATCCAACTTTTGATTTTTAGAACCCTTCGATAAGACGACTGATGATTTCGATAGGATTCTGAACATTTTCGAGGAGCACTAAGCCTTGACGATAGGTGAAACCAACCCCTCGATAGGTTAAAAATGGCAACAGACACTTTTCGATAGGTTCTGGGTACCTATCGGATCCTTTCGAAATGATGAATCACTTCAAATTCCAACTTATCGAAAGGAAGTTTCCACCTGTCGAGACCCTATCAAATTATACCTTTTGTAAGTTTTGACTGCCAAGCCTTCGATAGAACACCTTGGCCTATCGCCACCATTCTCGTCGTCCTATCGAAATCGTTTTCCACACCAGGTGGTCCTATCCTGTGCATTTCCTAAATACCTAAACCTCTCTCAGCGCTTCAGCATTTATGGCGCATGCCCCCTTAACTTATTTTCCCCCATAAATTTAGCCCATTATGCAGTCCACGCTCTATTTCCCACACAGCGACCACCACTCCATGCATTCCCGTCCTTCATTTTCAATTCCCACGCTTGGAAGACTGCGCCACTTTAATTGAATCGTTTCATATTCCGGCGGCCATGCACCTTAAATAGTTGCTTCGCCTAGTCCTTACACATCCATTCCACCCTAACCTGCCCAGCTCTTCCAGCCCCCACTCATGGCTGACGACAAAGCTTAAGATTTGCCTATCAAGTTCTTCCCAGTCTAGCCACCACCAGCCACGTCGGTCGAACCTGATCCTCTTCAATTTCTCTGGGATGAATATGACAAGGTCCAGAGACTCCTCACCAAGGAGAAAAAGATAAACCTAAAGAGGGAGAAGAAGAGGCTGGAGACCGAGTCACCAGCTGCCCTCCCCCCCCGTCATCCACCACCCACCACCACCCATCCCACTCTTTTCCTTTCTTCCCCCAGCTTGCACTTCCTCTTCCACAGCCTTGGTGAGGATATCCCTGAGCCTAGAGGGACATTTTTTTTTCTCCATAGGATATGTTGTCCACATGTCTGTTTTACTATTATTTATAATAAAATGTTTTGTTCAATTCACTTGTTGTTTCCCAATTTATTTCTTGTTCAATTTATTTTTCTCTGGATATCTGCACAACTAAACCCATTCTGCTCGAAACAGTGAGGACACTGTTTAGTTTAGGTTTGCGGGTGTGGCATGTTTGCCAATAAACTAGTTAATTTTAGTGTAGCCAAGTTAATAAGGAATAATCAATAAGAGAATGAATTCACCTCATAATTGTTGATTAAGAAAATTTTAAAAACCATTTGCAATAGAAGTAAGCTGAAGTTTTAACATTTTTCATAAAGAAAATGTCAAGAATTCTTGCAGGAAGTTTTTGATGTGTGATAAATTAGCAAAGAGAAGAGACTGTGAAGATACTCTCCAGAAATTGGATGGAAGGCCATACCTAGTGAGAATTGGGCCTGAAAAACTTCTTTGAAGAGTGTCTTGGCAATTCATTCTGCCTTGAGGACTGACTGGACCTAATCTAGATCACTAGAAGTTAGGAAAATTTGAGTTTAAACAACTTGACAACACTCAGAACATGGAAGACATGAAGTAAGGCCATCTCTTGGATAGTTTGGGCCTAAAATTCCCCACCATTGAACTGCCCTACCCTCAAATGAGAGTCTAAAATCAACAATAAAACTAGGCAGACATACTCATACAGACCTGCAAGTATTCAGGATCTGTTGTAGCAAGCTTTAAAAGAATGGTAAATAAGGGAATGTCCACAGGGAGGCTGGTTAGAAATATGATAAATCTCCAGATCTGTGAGAGATCTGGCACCCTAGCTATCTCTACTTTAGTTAAAAGACAGGGGAGAGGTTTGAAATGAGTTGTCACTTAAACTAAATTACAATTAAAATGCAGATTGTCTTAGATCGAATCTGGAGCCTCAGATCTTGTAGATGGATGGTTTAAAAACTCAGAAAATGGAGAAGAACAACTTGGAGGTTGTCTTCACTGCAATCAGGTTGAGCTAAGCACATTATAGTGGTCCAAAAGCAGACAAGTCCCTCAGCTGGCCACAAGCACAGCTGTAGGGTATAAATTCCACTCCAAATCACAGGATCCACCTGGTCTGAAGGCTATGAACTATCCACTTTAATGGTCACAGACCATCCTATAGACTTTATCAAATCTATGGATTGTAGCGGATGAATCCAATTAAGGCCTGAGCTTAGATTTACCTTAAGGTTATGATTTGTCCACTTTAATGGTCACAGACCATCCTAGAGGTCTCCTACAAAGCCAGAGCCTCAATAAGAATAATTAAAACCACTACAGATGCTGCAATTTCCAGGTCACAGACGCAGGAAATTACAGGGATATCAGATCCAGGGAATTCAGATGATATCCAAGAGGTCTACCAGTTAAGTGGGTGAGCTGATCAAGCAACTCATCTACACAAATTCGATTGAGCACCAAGAGGAATCAAAAGAGCTTTAGATCTAATTAAAATATTGAAAACAACATTTACATTGCAAACAAGGTCACTCTTACAATGAAATGCTCTCAGATATGTAGTCTGTGCAATAATTAACCCCAACAACACTCTTAACCTTACTCAATTACAGATCTAACTCACTCCTTGCTGCTCCTAAGGAATTAGCCAACCATGGTTGGGCTAAAGGAGGGAAAATGGAATCTCGCTGCAAGCTCTGATCTCTGAAAAATCGCTCAGAAATTCGATCCTCCCCAATGGCAATTGGGGATCTCTATATATAGCTTTTCTCCTCTATTTTTCTCGCCAAAAATCCCTTCTAAAAGGTCGTCAAAGTTTGTTAGAGCTCTGTTAAAGCACATGGGTCGGTTAGGGCTTTCTAGGGCATCTTCTAGAATGTCGCATCGGTCACCAGAGTGCCTCGATTTACGTGTAACAGGTTACCAAGTCTCAGCGTGTGCATAGCATAGTTTCTGAGAAGTTCAGCACACGATTTCGACAGGTTGGAGAAGCTTTCGACAGGTTAAAAGTAAGCTTGTAGTTCCTTTCGATAGGTTCCCTGGTCTCTTCGATAGGTATCGATAGGATGAGTTTTCTCTTTGAAGCTTCAGGGACCTCAGCCCAATATCTGGAGTATTCGATAGGTTGGCTGAGTAGTTCGATAGGTCCAGGGGTTCGACAGGTTCAGCTCCGTGTGCCGTCATCTCGATAGGTTGGCTCTCATTTCTATCGAAAGGCTTAAGCATCCTTCGATAGGTTCTATTTCAGCATTTTCATTTCGATAGGTTCAGGGAGCCTTCGACAGGTTGGATTCGAGCATTTTAGTCCTTTCGCTAGGTTCTCAGATCTGTTCGATAGGTTCCTTTGACACTTTAGGCAAGTTTTCGATAGGATAGTTTCTTCTTTCCTTTCTTTACTCGATAGGTTTCTGAAGTCCTATCGAACTCCTCAATTAATACGAATTCATCCTTCTTCTACCTTCGGATCCTATCGAACCCTTCTCCAACTGCACGAATTCTTTCCTTTTAATCCTCAGCTCCTATCGAAGTCTTCAGACATCCTCTCGATAGGATGTTTTGGACCTATCTTCACTTCTTTCTCCTTGTTCTGTTGCTGGGCCTGCATGGTGCTGAGAGACGACTTCTTTGTGGCCATTCTTAAGTGGTTTTCTACATTATTACCAGCTTTCCCTGCTATCTACAAAATGCACTCAACAGAGGCTTATTAGTGTGCTCACAGGTCTATGAAAGGTCAGGTTAAAGGGTGCAAAGTGGCATTTTTCACCACTTAACACACCCCCAAACCTAAGCTTTGCTAGTCCCTTAGCAAAGGAGAATTCAAAGAAAAATAAAATGCCACTTTCGTAGGGAGCACGGATGCATTTAGCACATGCACCAAGCCTTTTAAACTCCTAGGTGATACCTAGTGGAGGAGTGAAGTCTCCTGAGGGTTTTTAATGAAGGTACCCACAAACTTCTCCAATACAACTTAGTTAATACTCATGCAACATGTTAAAACAGAGTTCAAGTGAAATAAAATAAATTTCACACCATGTCCATTCAATTCCAGAGGATTTTCAGCAGAAAAATCACCAATTCAAAACCTGAAATTCTGCTGTAATCCCTTTATTCTCAATTAGTTCATGTCAAGGCATTGGGCTTAAAAATTTGATGCAGATCTCACCTTTAATTCAAGAATTTTGTTCCGATACCACCCCAAATCTCTGATTGTAGACCCAAATCATACCGGGGCTGTTCACTCATAACAAAAATCGAAGGGTGCATCATTTCACACAACTCAAGAGCAGTTGCAGCCCTCAAATAGGTCTGCAAGCAGGAGCATAGGCATTGCTGTAATTCCTAAAATTTTCTAACTCTTTTCACTGTAGATTAAGCAAATTCTCATCTCCACATGACAGCTCAATCCATTTCAGATCAGTAGGGTCTTTTTATTGGGTTGTAATGTGGCTTATGGGTGAAATTTGTAAAAGACATAACAAGGTAAAATAGGATTCAAAATTGAGAAATCAGTAAAGGTAAGAAGGTGTCTAGACAATACCTCCTTCATTTCAGCATAATTCCATCTACTTCTTGAATTTTCATATTTGAAGTGATCAGTTTCTAATCCTCTTTCCAGTCTTTCAATGAAATGACTTCTCTTTCTCAACCTTTTATTTTGCTTTTCTGTTTTTCTTTTTTGTATTTTTTTTCAACAATTTTTTTTTTTATTTTTTATATTTTTTTATTTTGTTTATTATTTTTATTTTTTATATACGTAATACCACAAATACCACCAACTGTGTTTTTTCTTTCTTTCAACCTGATTTAGGACCTTGCTCCTCTAACCTTTCTCCTCCTTCCTCTTCCTGATTTCTCAGATTAAGGGTGAACTGAAATAGGTCAAGAGGTTTTGGGTTTAGAATTTCTAGTTTTCATCAAAGAAAATTGGGGCTTTTCAAGCTCAAGTGGTGTGCATCAAGGGTAGTTCAAAGGTGGAGAATTTCAGGCTCAAATTGTCCAAAAGATGACCATACTTCACATCTTCAATGTCATGAGTGCTGTCAAGTTGTTTCAACTTAGATTTGCCTATTTTCTGGTGATCCAGATTAGGTCCAGTCAGCTTTCAAAGCAGAAAAAATTGCCAAAACACTCTTCAAAGAAATTTTCAGGCCCAATTCTCACTGGGTATGGCCTTCCATCTAAATATCTGAGGAGTATCTTCACGGTCTCTTCTCGTTGCTGGTTTATCACACATCAAAAACTTTCTTCAGAAATTCTTGACATTTTCTTCATAAAAAATTGTTAAAACTTCAGCTTACTTCAGTTGCAAATGGTTTTTAAAGTTTCCTTAACAACAAATATGAGGTGAATTCATTCTTTTTTTTTATTATTCCTTTTTAACTTTGCTGCACTAAAATTAACTAGTTTATTGGCATACATGCTACACCCCCAAACCTAAACCAAACAGTGTCCTCACTGTTTTTAGCAGAATGGGTTTAGTTGTGCAGACATCCAGAGAAAATAAATTGAACAAGAAATAAAATGAGAAACAACAAGTGACATGAACAAAACATTTTATTATAAATAATCTCAAAACAGACATGTGGATAACATCTCCTTTTGGAAAAAAAAAAATCCCCCCTGGCTCAGGGCTATCCTCCGCCTTTGTCGGGTGGAAGAGGAACTGCAAGGCAGGGGGGGAAAAGAAAATGAAAAAGAGTGGGAACAGGGGGGTGGGGTGGTAGATGATGATGAGGATGATGGAGAGGAGGCAGTTGGTGACTTGGTCTTCTGCCTCTTCTTCTCCCTCTGTAGGTTTTTCTTTTTCTCGTTGGCGAGGATTCGCTGGACCTCGTCATATTCATCCCAGAGAAATTGAAGAGGATCAGGCTCTACCGGTGGAGGTGGTGGTGGCCAGACTGGGAAGAACTTGATAGGCAACTCTGGAGGTTTGTCATCGGCCATGAGTGGGGGCTGGAAGAGTTGGGCAGGTTAGAGTGGAATGGATGTGGAAGGATTGGACAAAGCAAATATTTAAGGTGTAGGGGCGTTGGAATATGAAACGATGCAATAAAAGTGGCACAGTCGTCAAGGCGTGGGAATTGAAAATGAAAGGCGGGAATACAGGGAGTGGCGGTCACTGGGTGGGAATTAGAGTGTGGACTGCATGATTAACTAAATTTAGGAGGGAAGATTAAGTTAAGGCAGCATGCGCTATAAATGCTGAAGCACTGAGAGAGGGTTAGGCATTCGGGAGGTGCACAGGACAAGACTACCTTATCGATACGGGTGTGAAAAATGATTTCGATAGGATGACGAGAATGGTGGCGATAGGTCGATGTGTCCTATCGAAGGCTTGGCAATCAAAGCTTACAAAAGGTATAATTCGATAGGATCTCGACAGGTGGAACCTTCCTTTCGATAGGTTGGAATTTGACGCGATTCGTCATTTCGATAGGTTCCGATAGGTACCCAGAACCTATCGAAAAGTGTCTGTTGCCATATTTAACCTATCGATCGTCAAGGCTCAGTGCCCCTAAAAAATGTCCAGAATCCTATCGAAATCATCAGCCATCTTGTCGAAGGGTTCTAAAAGCCAAAAGTTGGATAAATGAGTGTAGGACTCAGTTTCAGCACCTTGAAAATTTTCCTACTAAGCCAGCCGTCGCTTTATTGATACAAATAAATCACATATATTATATATGATACAAGCCAAAGTCAGCTATCAACCTGGAGGGTCTTTGAAGATCAATGCTCTCCTCAGGCTCACAAATCTTGTCCACACACAGTTTGAGCCTCTGGCCATTGACCTTCATGACTCTACCATCTGTAGGGTCCCTGACTTCAACAGCTCCAGATGGGGAAACATGTACAACTATGAAGGGTTCATCCCATCTGGACTACAACTTTCCTGGAAAGAATTTTAATCTAGAATTGAACATCCACACCTTATCATTGGGTTTGAATTCTTTCCATAGCAAATGTCTGTCGTGGAAGGCTTTGGTCTTCTCTTTGTAGGTCTGAGCATTGGCGTATGCTTCCAATCTGAAGCTCCTCTAGCTCAGCTATCTGCAGTTTCCTGTGTATACCAATAGAGTTGAAATCAGAATTTATTGCTTTAATAGCCCAGTATGTTTTGTTTTCCAATTCAACAGGCAAATGGCATGCCTTGCCATAAACTAGTCTAAATGGGGACATACCTATGGGGGTTTTATAGGCATTCCTATAAACCCATAGGGCATCTGTCAATTTCATGGACCAGTCCCTCCTATCACTTCTCACAGTCTTCTCTAAAATGTGTTTGAGTTCTCTGTTGGAAATCTCTACTTGTCCACTGGTTTGTAGGTGGTAGGGGGTGGCTACCCTGTGGATCACAAAGTACTTTTCCAGCAGCTTATCAAAAGGTTTATTATAGAAGTGGCTTCCCCCATCGCTGATGATGGCTTTGGGGATGCCAAACCTAGAGAAAATGTTGTCTTTGAGGAATCTAATGACAACTTTATGGTCGTTTGTCCTTGTAGCTATGGCTTCTACCCATTTGGACACGTAATCCACAACTACAAGGATGAAATTATATCCACAGGAGGAGGAAAATGGTCCCATAAAATCAATACCCCAGACATCAAACAATTCGACCACCAGTATGGGCTGCAAAGGCATGGAATTCCTCTTAGTAATACTTCCCATCTGCTGGCATCGAGGACAAGCTGTGCAATGTTGTCGGGCATCTTTGAACAGAGTAGGCCAATAGAAACCACTCTGAAGCACCTTCACAACAGTCTTGTTACCACTGAAGTGGCCTCCACAAGCCTGTTCATGACTCATGGTTAAAATGTGGTGGAACTCAGTTTCCGGTACACATCTTCGAATTACTTGGTCTGAACAATGCTTAAAAAGGTATGAATCCTCCCATATATAGTGTTTGATCTGGGAGAAAAACAAGTTTCTATCATTCTTGTTCCAATGTGGAGGGATCCTTTTCACAGCAAGGTAGTTCACGATATTAGCAAACCAAGGCATATTGATCTCCACGGAAAACAGCTGGTCATCTGGAAAAGAATCATTAATGGGCAGGCTCTCTGTTTCTGTAACTTGGATCCTTGATAGATGATCAACAACCACATTCTCCACTCCCTTCTTGTCTTTAATCTCCAAATGGAATTCCTGCAAAAGGAGAATCCATCTGATTAATTTTGCTTTGGTGTCCTTCCTAGACAAGAGGTATTTCAAGGCTGAGTGGTCAATAAACACAGTGATTTTGGAGCCCAACACATAAGATCTGAATTTTTCTAAAGCAAAGACAATGGCTAACAACTCCTTCTCAGTCATGGTGTAATTCAATTGAGCATCAACCATTGATTTACTAGCATATGCCACCACACATGGTGCCTTGTCTCTTTTTTGTCGCACAAGAGCCCCCATAGCAAAGTCTGATGCATCACACATCAGCTCAAATGGTAAAGAGAAATCAGGGGCTTGTAGAATAGGGGCTGTAGTGAAGCAAGTTTTCAGCTGCTCAAAAGTAGCCAGGCAGTCATCATTGAACTCAAAGGGTACCTCTTGGCACAACAGGTGGCACAAATGTTTGGTGATTTTTCTGAAGTCCTTAATGAATCACCTATAAAACCCAGCATGGCCCAGAAAAGACCAGACTTGTTTGACAGTTTTGGGAGGGGGCAGATGGGAAATTAAGTCAATCTTAGCCTGATCAACCTCTATTCCCTTGCGGGAGTCCACATGTCAAAGGACAGTGCCTTGAGTCACCATAAAATGACTCTTTTCCCAACTTAGGACTAGGTTGGTCTCCTCACACCTCTGCAGCACAGAACTGAGATGGTGCAGGCATTGGCCAAAATCATCTCCACAAATGGAGAAATCATCCCTGAAGATCTCCAAAAAATTTTCAATCATGTCAGAAAAAATGGCATACATGCATCTTTGGAAAGTGGCAGGTGTATTACACAGCCCAAATGGCATCCTCCTGTATGCAAAGGTCCCAAATGGGCAAGTGAATGTGATTTTTTCCTGGTCTTGGGGGTAGACAGGGATCTGATTGTACCCTGAATATCTATCAAGGAAACAGTCATATTCCTTGCCTGCCAGCTTGTCCATGATTTGGTCTATGAAGGGCAATGGGAAGTGGTCCTTGCTGGTTTTTTCATTAAGCTTTCTATAATCGATGCACACTCTCCCACCAGTGGTCTTCTAGTTGGGATCAGCTCTCTTGAATCAGCTTCAACAACTGTGATGCTAGATTTCTTGGGCACTACCTAGGTAGGTGCCACCCATTGGGAATCGGAGATAGGGTATATGATGCCAACATCGAGGAGTTTGACTACCTCTTTCATCACAACTTCCTACATGTGAGGATTGAGTTTCCTCTGCATCTCTCGAGAAGGTTTAGCACCTTCCTCAAGATGAATCTTATGCATGCACACAGCAGGATTAATCCCTCCTAAGTCTGCAATGGTCCATCCTATTGCCTTCCTATGCCTTTTTAGCACACCAAGTAGTTCGCTTTCCTGCTCAATGGTGAGGGAAGACGAGATTATCACAGGTAATTTGTTGTTGTCTCCTAAAAAGGCATATTTCAAAGTTTTCGAGAGTTGCTTTAACTCCACCTCTGGGGGGCTGATGAAGGAGGGCAATAGGGGTGTCTTGGAGTGGGGTGGAAGAGGCAACAAGGCAGGCTTCCATGGATGGAGCTTTGCTGGTTCTGCTCTGGAAGAGACAAGTTGCATAGGCTCAGTTTCAGGGGTGAAAGTCGTTTCTACCTCTGGTTCCTTCCATACTTTAGCTATCTCATTAGACCATTCCTTACCATACAACAACATATTCACATTTTCTTGCACAACCTCATCTATTATGTCTAGAGAAAAGCAATCCTCATCAGGAGAGGTTGATTGGCTGCATTGTAGACATTCAACTTGACCTTCATATTTCCAAATGACACTTCCATTATTCCAGACCTGCATTGAATACAAGTGTTAGCTGTGGCCAAAAAGGGTCTGCCTAGGATCACAGGTATGGAGGTCGCATTCCTTTTTGGTTCCATATCCAGCACCAAAAAGTCAGCAGGATAAAAGAATTGTTAACTCCCACCAAAACATCCTCGATTATCCCCACAGGTTACCTTTCAGATCTGTCGGCCAACTGTATAACAACATGTGTGGGTTTTAATTTGCCTAAGCCCAGCTTCTTATATACTGAATATGGAAGCAAATTTACACTGGCTCCCAATGATGCAGGGGATGGTGGAGAGTCCAGGGTCTTGAAGTTTGGGGGGAGTTGCAATGGACAGAACATGCTTAACTTTTTCTGCTGAAAAGACTTTCTTGGATAGGTGCATCCTAGATTGTCTTTTATGGGTGCATAGGTCTTTTAAGAATTTGGCATAGGCTGGAACCTGTTTAATGGCATCAAGTAAAGGCAGATTGATCTTTACTTGTTTAAAGGTCTCCATCATTTCCTCAATTTTACCTTGCCCTTTGTCAAAAGGGGAAGGTTCTTGCAATGCCTTGGGAAATGGCAAGTGTTGGGGTGCTCCCTCACTTGTAGCCTTAGCCAATGGGGCTTCTTTCTTTTTGATTTTTTCTTTTTCTTTAGGATCCATATCATCCTCTTTATTGACAGTGGGTTGTTCCTGTAGGTCCACCACTGGTGGCCTTTGTTGTTTTCTTGGAAAACTCATTCCATTTTCTTCCTTCAAACTTCTCACAGGCTCACAGCCCACTTGATTGTCCACTAGCCTACCACTTCTCAAAGTTGTAACAGATTTGACTTCCTCATATGTGGAGGAAACTTCACCCACTACAAACTATCTTTGTGGGTTATCCTATGGTTGGTTAGGTAACCTTCCTCCCTCTCTCCTAGTCAGAGCATCAGACAGCTGACCAAGCTGGTCCTCTATCTTTTTGATGCTCTGGTTGTGAGAGTGCACAGTTTGGGTTAAAGTGTTCAAGTTCTGCAGTGAAGATAGAACTTGTTCCTCAAAAGATGGTGTTCTCACCGCTGGAGTAGGTGCAACTTGCTGCACAAGAGGAGCTATATGTTGGGTCAGTGGTTGCTGATACTAAAGCCTTGGAGCATAACATTCTTGATAGGGCTGAGCATTTCTGTAGGGCATGGGCTGCTGCTGCTGCTGGCTGGGGTATCCATCTTGTCTCCACCTCATATTGGGCTGGTTTATCCATTGATACCCAGCAGCAGGCTGCTGCCCATGGGCTTGAGTTGCAGCCACATGCTCTGTTCTAAAATCAGGAAATTGGGTAGCTGATGGGCATTCATCTAGGGAGTGCGCAGGGGACTGACATATGGCACATGCCTCCTCCACTCTAATAGCCATTGGTGACTGCATTGCTCCCATCAGCCTATCAAATTTCATAGTTAAGTTGTTCACTTTCCTTTCCAACTCGCTTGGCACCCTCACTTCATATGTCTTTCCTCTTGAGGTGTTCTCTTTCATCAATTTAGGAGGGTCTAGATCTCTTGCCAAGGTTTCCCTTTGCTTAGAGTTCTCACTGATGATGTCAAAGAGCTCCCATGCCTCCTCAACAGTTTTATGGAAGTAGGTGCCACCACTGGAGGCATCTATCATATCTCTGCTCTTCGAATCAATTCCCTGATAAAAGCTTTGAACCAATTGCCATTCAGGGATTTGATGATGGGGGCATTTCTTGAGGAGTTCCTTAAATCTCTCCCAGGATTGATGAAAGTCTTCAGTTGGATCTTAGGTAAAGGAGATGATATCCTTCCTCAACTGGCTGGTTTTTGACATAGGAAATAATTTGGCTAAAAATTGACATTAGAGATCATTCCAGGACTGAATACTGTTAGGTGGAAGCAGAGATAACCAGGTCCTGGCTCTATCCTTTAATGAAAAAGGAAAGAGTCTCATCCTGGTGCCCTCCTCCCCCAAACCTGTGATGTTGAAGGTGGTGCACAGTCCTAAGAATTCATCTATATGTTTATAGGGATCCTCCTTGGTCAGGCCATGAAATGAGGGTAACATCTGAATGATGGAAGATTTAATTTCATAGTTCCCTTGAGTAGCAGGGAACTGAATGCAGAAAGGGGAATTGTAGACCCCTGGTGCATTGAATTCCTTGAGAGTTCGAGGCTGCTGTTGCTCACCCATTTCAACAGATTCAATCTCAATAGCTGTGGATGTAGTTGGTCTGGATCTGAGAAGTCTTTCAACCTCTGGATTTAGTGGAATAATCTGAGGTTGCAGAGTTCTCCTACCAAACATACAACACTCACAACTGAATGCAGAGTAAATTCTCAACACAACAAATAGAAACACAATTGATTAACTAATTTAAAAACTAGTAGATCTAAAAATAAATAGGGGAGAAGGGATGCAAACTATAGAGCAGCCTTCAGCACAGCTCTCCTCTCACTCTGTACTCAGATCTGGTGAAATAGACACAAAAATACTGAAAAAAAATAGCAAAACTCACAAATGCAGTTAGTAAAATCAAACAAAAACTATAAATCTATGTTCAAAACTTAGATCTATCAATTTCTAAACTGCCTCCCCACCAGCGGTACTAAAAACTTGTTGGGATGTTTGCCTACCCTCAAATGAGGGTCTAAAATCAACAATAAAACTAGGCAGACATACTCATACAGACATGCAAGTATTCAGGATCTGTTGTAGCAAGCTTTAAAAGAATTGTAAGTAAGGGAATGTCCACAGTAAGGGAATTGTAAGTAAGGGGATGTCTTTTAAAGCTTTGATCTCTGGAAAATCGCTCAGAAATTTGATCCTCCCCAATGGCAATTGGGGATTTCTATATATAGCTTTTCTCCTCTATTTTTCCCGCCAAAAATCCCTTCTAGAAGGTCGTCAAAGTTTGTTAAAGCTCTGTTAAAGCACGTGGGTCGGTTAGGACTTTCTAGGGCATCTTCTAGAATGTCGCATCGGTCACTAGAGTGCCTCAATTTACGTGCAATAGGTCACCAAGTCTCAGCGTGTGCATAGCATAGTTTCTGAGAAGTTTAGCACACGATTTCGATAGGTTGGAGAAGCTTCCAACAAGTTAAAAGTAAGCTTGTAGTTCCTTTTGATAGGTTCCTTGGTCTCTTCGATAGGTACCGATAGGATGAGTTTTCTCTTTGAAGCTTCAAGGTCCTTTGCCCAATATATGGAGTATTCGATAGGTTGGCTGAGTAGTTTGATAAGTCCAAGGGTCCTTTTCGATAGGTTCAGCTCTGTATGCCATCATCTCGATAGGTTGGCTCACATTCCTATCGAAAGGCTTAAGCATCCTTCGATAGGTTCTATTTCAGCATCTTCATTTCGATAGGTTTAGGGAGCCTTCGACAGGTTGGAATCGATCATTTTAGTCCTTTCGTTACATTCTCAGATCCGTTCGATAGGTTCCTTTGACACTTTAGGCAAGTTTTCTATAGGATAGTTTCTTCTTTCCTTTCTTTGCTCGATAGGTTTCTGAAATCCTATCGAACTCCTCAATCCATACAAATTCATCCTTCTTCTACCTTTGGATCCTATCGAACCCTTCTCCAACTACACGAATTCTTTCCTTTTAATCCTTAGCTCCTATCGAAGTCTTCAGACATCCTCTCGATAGGATGTTTTGGATCTATCTTCACTTCTTTCTCCTTGTTTTGTTGCTGGGCTTGCATGGTGCTGAGAGATGACTTCTTTGTGGCCATTATTAAGTGGTTTGCTGCATTATTACTAGCTTTCCCTGCTATCTACAAAATGCACTCAACAGTGGCTTATTAGTGTCCTCACAGGTCCATGAAAGGTCAGCTTAAAGGGTGAAAAGTGGCATTTTTCACCACTTAACACTAAGTATGTTACAAATCTATGACAAAGGAAGCGATGTGACATATGAAGCTCGAGTGTTGATAGACCCGGGGTCTACGCACTCATTTATTACCCCTCGCTTCACGAAGAAGATGAAAGTTACCCCAGGGGAGTTAGACTTTGTGTTAACCGTGACTATTCCGACTGGGAAATCGGTTGATACCGAGAAGGGTTGCAACTTTGTGATCATGAGAATCATGGATGGAGACGTCTTTGAACTACCGGCAAACCTAATTTTATTGGACATGTAAGGATTCGATGTAATCCTTGGCATGGATTGGTTATCAACACACTGCACGATGGAAGATTGCAAGAACAAGGTCGTCATCTTCAAACTCAATACGAGGAGACCATTCCAATTTCGAGGAGTGAGAACGAAGTATATGCCGCTTATCTCTACAGTCAGGGCTGAGCATTTGATCAGAATAGGGTGCAGTGGATACTTGGCATTCTTGAAGGAAGATAAGGAGGAGAAGAATGTTATTTCTGAGATAGCAGTTGTGCGAAACTTCGCTGATGTATTTCTGGAGGAGTTACCCGGATTACCTCAAGAAAGGGAAGTGGAATTCGCCATCGACTTAGCACTAGAAACGGAGCCTGTTTCAAAAGCACCATACAGGATGGCTCCCGCTAAGTTGAAAGAGTTGAAAGAGCAGTTACAAGAGCTAATGGACAAGGGGTTTGTGAGACCGAGCGTGTCTCCATGGGGAGCACCGGTCTTGTTTGTAAAGAAGAAGGATGGGTCAATGCGGCTCTGCATTGACTATCGGCAATTGAACAAACTCACTATTAAGAATCGATACCTTTTGCATAGGATAGATGACTTATTCAATCAACTGTAAGGAACGAAGTACTTTTCCAAGATCGATCTAAGATCTGGATATCATCAGTTGAGAATTAAGGCAGAGGATGTTCAGAAGACTACATTCAGGACTTGGTATGGACACTATGAATTCCTAGTGATGCCGTTTGGGTTGACAAATGCCCCAACGTCATTCATAGATCTGATGAATAGGGTATTTAAACCACACCTAGACTCTTGTGTCATAGTGTTTGTTGACGACATCCTGATCTATTCAAAATCAGAGGAAGAGCATGAGAAGCACTTGAGAATAGCCCTACAGACTCTACGTGAATACCAGCTGTATGCCAAGCTCAATAAATGCGAGTTTTTGTTAGAGGAAGTTAGCTTTTTTGGACATGTTGTCTCAAAAGAGGGTGTCACAGTAGATCCAGCAAAGATCAAAGTAGTGGTGAATTGGGAGCAACCAAAGACCATGACCGACATCTGGAGTTTCCTTGGATTAGCAGGTTACTATCGACGCTTTGTTGAGGGATTTTCAAAGATATCAGGACCACTCACGAGACTTACACGGAAAGACGCAAGGTTCGAATGGAGTGAAGCATGCGAGAAGAGTTTTCAAGAACTCAAGAAGAGACTCACTTCAGCTCTAGTACTAGCCATTCCTTCAGGCAGTGGAGGGTTCACAGTATACAGCGATGCTTCGTATAGTGGTTTGGGTTGCGTGCTTAATCAACACTGAAAGGTGATAGTGTACGGATCGAGACAGTTGAAAGAGCATGAGAAGAATTATCTGACACATGACCTGGAACTAGCAGCGGTCATTTTTGCGCTGAGGATTTGGAGACATTACTTGTACGATGAGACTATTGAGATTTTCACCGACCACAAGAGCCTCAGATATTTATTTACATAGAAAGATCTAAACATGAGTCAACGCAGATGGATGGAGTTCCTCAAGGACTATGACTGTTCTATACAGTACCATCCAGGCAAGGCTAATGTAGTGGCCGATGCCTTGAGTCGGAAGGGTTCAACTCAATTAGCTAGTTTGATTTTGAGTATGCACAGATAGAAGTTGTTTGATGATCTGGCACTGTATGATGCGAATATTGAGTCGCAAGCCACATGAACCTTTTTGGCAAATATTTCAGTGAGACCAGTGATATTTGAGCATATCCATGAACTACAGATGAAAGACCCGGCGCTAACCAAGATTCGTCAAGATGTAACTGAAGGCATCAGATCTGAGTTCTCAATCAAGGAGGATGGTTCCTTATTGTTCAAGGGTTGTCTTTGTATTCCGAACAATGCCGATCTACGGCGAACTATCCTTGATGATGCTCACAAGTCAAGCTATGCTATCTACCCGAGTAGCACGAAGATGTATCAGGACTTGAAAAAGAATTACTGGTGGAGAGGTTTGAAACAAGACGTAGCAGAGTACGTGTCACGATGTTTGACGTTCCAGCAAGTGAAGATCGATCATAGACACCCTGCAGGATTATTGCAGCCTCTACCTATATCGGAATGGAAATGGGAATCGATATCAATGGACTTCATCATTGGGCTACCGCGTACTGTAAAGAGGTACAATACCATTTGGGTAGTGGTCGATCGATTGACCAAGTCAGCGCACTTCTTACCTTACAACACGATGTATACGGCGGGAAGACTTGCAGAGCTATATATGAAAGAGATCGCCCGTTTGCATGGAATTTTGAGTAGCATTGTTTCTGACTGTGACCCGTTATATACCTAAAAGTTTTGGAAGAAATTTCAAGAAGGAATGGGAACGCGACTAGATTTCAGTTCAGCATTCCATCCGCAAACTGATGGACAAACATAGCGGGTCAATCAGATCATCGAGGACATACTTAGGGCGTGTATGTTAGAACTGCAAGGATCATGGGATCAGCACCTACCGTTGATTGAGTTTGCATATAACAACAGTTTTCAGACGAGCATCGACATGGCACCATATGAAGCTCTTTACGGATGACGATGTAGATCACCCATCAATTGGGAAGAAATCAGGGAGAAATTTGTTTTGGGACCCGAAGTTCTTGAAGATAATGCCACCTATGTCCGTATGATAAGGGCAAAACTCAAAGCGGCTCAGAGTAGACAGAAAAGCTACGCCGATATCAAGCAGACGAGTGTAGACTTTAAGGTGGGTGAACATGTGTTCGTGAAAGTGTCACCTATGAAGGGCGTGATGAGATTTGGAAAGAGAGGGAAGTTAAGTCCCTGCTATCTTGGACCATTCGAGGTTCTGGGTCAAGTAGGGGAAGTTGCTTACTGCATTGGATTGCCACCGTTATTTAATCGGGTACAGAATGTGTTCCACGTATCTATGCTCAGGAAGTACCTTAATGGCCCTGATCACGTGTTGAGCGGCCAATCATTTGAGATGCATGAGGATATGAGCATGATCGAAGAACCAGTGGAGATTTTGGATCGAAAGGAATAAGTGTTGCGGATAAAAGTGATTCCATTAGTGCTTGTTCGATGGAAGAATCATCCGACCGAAGAAGCTACGTGGGAACAAGAGGCCGACATGAAAGAACAGTATTCGGACTTGTTTGCGACAACTTGAGAGTCAAAATTATATCACCGCAAGCATGTTTACAGATTTAAACCATATGTTGTAATCCAATATGGACCTTTGATCAATATATTCAGTAAAGAGAATTTCGATCCGTACCGTGTTCCTCATTACAGTGTTGAATGCGTAGTTAAGATCCATCGTTGCCACCTAATGGCTATGAAGTTATGCTTCACAAAACCAGTGACCAACTGGTCATGTATCACTAAGAAAACAAAAGCGACGTAAAAATAAGAAAATTGTGAACTTCTGATGAAAGCCGATTAATCTATTTTCAAACCGATTAATCGATTTTCAAATTGATTAATCAATTTGGGAATTCGATTAATTGATTTTGGTCGATTAGTCGACTGGCATACGCCAGTGAGTGAAGATTGAGTGGATGTTCAGAAAATTACTAAACTATGATTTCGATTAATCGATCTGGGGATCGATTAATCGATTTTGGAATTCTATTAATCGATATTAGAATTCGATTAATCGACTAACATATCTCAATGACTTGGAAATTTTAGAAAAAATTGAAGGACTTTACAATTTTGATTAATCGAGGTGAGATTCGATTAATCGATTTTGGGAAATCGATTAATCGACTGGCACGCGCCAGTGAGCTGGAAAAGTTGGAAATTTTAAGGGATCACGATTTTGATTAATTGAAATGGATTTGATTAATTGATTTTGAGTTTCAATTAATCGATTTTGGAAATTGATTAATCGATTTCGAGCAATTGGAGTAAGTTTTAAAAATTGATTAATCGAATCGGGCCTATATATATAAAACGAAGGGGGTTTCTCCCCATTCGAAAATTTTGGGATTTTGTTTCTTGTGCGCCACTTCGTCTTCCTCCTCGATCTATCATACCAGATAGGTTTTGGGGGGATTTTGCATCAATTTTGCCTCGCAAGCATCGCGTACTTGGATCAAAACCTAAGGTAAAACCTAGATTTCGAGTTTTCCTTTCAATTTGAACTATAAAACCCTACTTTTGGGCATTTTGAGTCGAAATGGCGCCTAGAACTCGCTTAACCTCAAAGAAAGTGACTTCGAAGCTTTCGGTACGGCGTAAGAGCGTCGTACCGCCACCGCCTACACCATCACCTGTAAGAACCCCATCCCCGTCGTCATCGGATACCACATCCGGTTCGACGAGCGCGTTGTCGCGCGAATCTACACCGACCATACCACCACCTCCCGCCGACATGCCCCAACCAAATGAGTGGTGGGCGGCAAAGAATTTTGAAGATGAGTATATCTTCGATGAAAACTTGTTTACCGACCCCAACGTCGATGGTGAGACCAAATGGGCCAGGAACTACTTGGTAAAAGCGGGCCTCGGTAACCTACTGACACCACTAGATGGGTGTTACTACCCTCGACTCGTCCGCCTATTTTACCAAGGCTTGGCGGATGGTCCGACCGATGACATTGTTACGACCAAGATTGATGGTCATGACTACACGTTTACCCGTTGCCATGTTCACGAAGCCCTAGAGTGCTATTTGAACTTTGTGCCTGAGACCACCCTCTTCCCACCATTTGCGAAAGAGGTGAGATTTGAAGAGATTATGATTGAGATGACCAATGGGAAGAAGGGGTCGGGATCGTCCATTAGGAGGGTCGATTTGCCCCATTACATGTGGATGCTTGATTCTATAATCAAGTGTAATCTCTACCCAATGTGCCATGATACAGAGCGGGTGGAGTTGGTCCAACAGGCCCTATATGCGGCATTCTGCGGCCGTTGGTTCGATGCCACCAAAAGAAAAGATGTTGTTCGCTCGCCTCATTTTGAGCATGCTGGACTGCTAATCCGACGCTCCAGGGTATGCCATCTCGCCCAATGAGGAGAGGGCTACGGACCACATGAAGCACTACTCCATCGCTTCATGGGTTCGTAGCTACCGTTTGTTGAAGAGGACCCTACTAGCTTAGGGCCCAGCAGCAGCAGTAGCACCACCACCACCCCCACCACCACATTAGAACCCGCCTGTGGGGGGAGCACACCCCATTGTTCCACCAGCTGAGGGGGCACCCTCTCATACCATTGTTAAGACTTGAAAAGTACCACTTTTCACCCCTTAACTTAGCCTTTGATTAGACCCTCAGCCATCTAATAAAGGTTTGTTAAGTGTTTTCTGTAGATAATAAATAGCAGTGTAATAAGGCCAGAAATTATGTTAAGTAGCCCATATTGTCACCAGAAATCCCTTAGAAGGATAAACACTGAATCCAGCCTCGCACAGCTTCCACAAAGCTTTAAAGGATTCAGAAAACTATGCTTCGTGCAGTCCTCGCGAGCTTCCCAAGACTTCACAACAAGTGCTCGCGCAGTTGAGTAACAGAAGAGCTTCAGAAGCACAACCTCGCGCAGCTCTCATGAAGTTCAGGAGTAAATGGTCACACAATCTCGCGTAGTTCAAGAAGACCTGAAACCAACCTCCCGCAGTTCGCACAGAATAGCTGAGGAGAGAGAGCTTCAGAATCCTGCCTCGCGTAGCTGTCGCGCAGTGGCCGCGGGATGCAAATGTCAAGAGAACCTGTCGCACAGTTCAAAAGAGCCTCAAAGCTATCGCGAGAATCCTCGCAAAGATCTATCAAGAAAAGAAGTTGTCATGTAGTTCAAGAAGAAAGCAGCCTTGTGAAGCCAGAGTTAACCTTGCAAAGTGAAATGGAATGCTCTCGCAGTTCTCACGCTATTCACAAGTAATAATCCAACCGCGCGAAGCCTAATCCAGCGAGAGCTTAACTATCTACCTCGCGACTGCTCAAGGCATTAAGAAGCTGCAACCCCGTGACGTCTGAAGTTCTAATGTTAAATTCAACCACGCGAAGAACAAAGCTACCACGCGACAAGTCTGGGAATCGACTGCAACCTGGCGAAGCTCTGAACTCCAACTTCCATCATTCTGTAGAGGACTTTCTAGGAATTTCCAAGGATTAGGGCACGCACTCCCATGCTCAAATCTCTGTGCACGCACCCCGAGGCATTCAAGGATCATTAATAGGCCATGTGGCATTGCTAAAATTAGGGTTTCCTAACCCTAATGCACCGCCCCACCCACTGCTATATAAACCTAAGCCTGATTTAGGTTTAGGAGAGGGAGGAGGAACGCCGAAAGAGTTCAGCTTTTGCTCTGTTTTGTTTTCAACATTGTAGTCTTGTTTTTCTGTAGCTGTAAGTAGTTTTCCTTTTTCTTTTTCTTCTCTCCATGGCCCAACATTTGCTGGCCATGCCTTTGTATGCTTATTAAGTTTAGATCAATGGAATTTGTGATTGGGTGTTGTATTTTTAAGGGATTCATGTGTTTATGAGTTGTTCTGTGCAAGGCTGCTGCCTTGTGATCCGCCATTACTTTGGCTATGATTCAAAGCAATGGAGGACTGATTCTAAGGTCCCATTCAGATCCAAGTGACCTGTGTGTCTGGGCTATCATGGTCCTTTACAGCCTTAGCCCCACCACAGGACCCACTAGATCTGAAATCCCCATGGAAGCCTGAGCTGGTAGCCTTGTGACCATGGTGGTAGCAGCAATATTCTTGTTTTGTTTTGGGCTCCGTGAGGAGGATAGCCTCTAGGATAGTCTGTGACCATTTAAGTGGACAGGTTATAGCCTTAGGGTGAATCCAATCTGCCGATCCAAAATGGATCCTTCTTCTCCGATCTTGAGCTTGTAGCCTGGTAGGAGATTGTACAGAGGCAGATTCCCCTATATTAGTATAGACCCACCATCAGATGGCAGACCTGATCTGGGTATGGAGATTGTAGGCTTGTGACTGTACCATTGTAGTCCCACTCAAGCAATGGACAGCTAGATCGAAGGTGGTACTCAATCTCTTGCTGGTTCTATGTGTCTGGGCTATCATGGTCCTTTACAGCCTTAGCCCCACACATAGAGCTTTAGAGGTTGAGGTTCCCTATGGATTCCTGAGCTTGTAGCCTGGATGAAGTAGTGCCTACAATGATTAACTTATTCCCATCTCTGGATTGTGGTTCCCCTCTGGGATAGTCTGTGGCCATTTAAGTGGACAGGTTATAACCTTAAGGGATTGGATCATGGCACAGGGATGAGTTGAATTCTTTCTCCTCTTTAGTGATAATGTAGCCATTGGATAGGATTTCTATACCAACAGATCTGGATCTGAGTCATAAATTCCAGCAGATCTGAACCCAATAGCATAGTTCTCACCCTTTTATATTTATTTTCCCTCACTCCATCCATCTTCTCAACCCTTTTCTGTAATTAATTCATTAGGCTACCTTAGGATACTTAGAATAAGTGACCATAAACTCCCCTCCTTTTAGGACTGCCAGATCTGTAGTCAGATCTGGAGGGACTACTAGAGATGGCTCCCTTGGAGCTGTCGATCACCTTTCCCTGTGGGAGAAACTCTTACTTATCAAAACTTGCCGCAATGGACCCTGTATCTTACAGGTCTAGGATTTTTTAGTTGTGCTGATTCCATCCCTTATTTTACTTTGATTTTAAATTGCTTTTACCACCAACAAATAAAGTAAGCACACGGGAAAATGCAACAAGTTTTTGGCGCCATTGCCGAGGACAGATGATCTTTTAGTAAACCCTTAGTTTTTATATTTTTAGTATTCTTTGTAGCTGTGAATAATCGATACTGCTGATGCAATTTTGAATCGTTCTTGCAGATCTAGACAACAATAGAGAAGGACAGTGGACTGCATTTGGAGATTAGCTACCTCTGTTTGCAAACTCTCTAACCTTTAAAACTCTGTCTATTTCTCTTACAAGTTCCATAGCAGTGTTTAGGATAGTTGTAAATTTATGTTTTCTTAAAATAGCTGTAAATTTGTTAGATAAATTCTTTGATTCAAGTGCAATGTGCCTACAAGGAGTTGTCCCTGCTAGTGGTGTGATTGTATGCTAGGTAGGAGATCTCTTAGTCCTACTTTAGAGCCTTTCAACCGTGAGCTAGAGAGGGATAGAAGACTTAGAAGAAACAGGCACACCACAGTAGAGCCCCCAATTGAATCTGAGACAGTACTCATGGGTGAAGAACAACCCAGAACTCTCAAGGAGTTGAATGCTCCAGATTACTATACCTCTCCATTTAGCATTCAATTCCCTGATGTTTAGGGGAATTATGAAATTAAAACTTCCATCATCCAGATGCTGCCCTCTTTCCATGGGCTTAGCAAGGAAGACCCTTACAAGCATATTGACCAATTTTTGGCCTTGTGCACCACATTCAATATTGCTAGTTTGGGACCTGAGGCTACTAGGCTCAGGCTCTTTCCCTTCTCTCTGAAGGATAGGGCTAGTACCTGGTTGGCCACTCTTCCCAACAATAGTATTGCATCTTGGAAAGATCTACAGACCAAGTTCCTGACAAAGTTCTTCCCTAAGATTAAAATGAGCCAGTTGAGGAAGGAAATTCTTGCTTTTGCCCAATCCCCAACTGAGAATTTTAATCAAGCCTGGGATAGGTTTAAGGAAATGCTCAAACAATGCCCCCACCACAAGATCCTGATGGCTTTGTACAAAGCTTCTACAATGGGATTGATGAGAAAAATAGAGATATGGCTGATGCTTCTTGTGGTGGAACCTACATGCACAAGACTGCTGATGAGGCATGGGAATTGTTTGAAGTAATCAATGAAAATGCTTTCAAAAGCTATCCCTGGCAAGAACTAGTTAGGAGGCTGTGTCAAAAGTGGAGCCTGCTGCATCGTCAAGAGGAAAAGTTTATGAGGTGTCTGGAAACAATGACCTGCAGCTGCAGATGGCAAACCTCTCTTTGAAGTTTGACAAATTACTGACTGTGATGCAACCCAGAAGGGCTGCTCAAGTGGTGGAAGCATGTCTGATATGCCAGTCCCCACAACACACAGTAGAGGAATGTCCATTTGCAGGGCAATATCCTGAATTGGTATTGGAACATGCTGCTGCTGCGCAATCTTTTGGCCAGTAATAATCTGGTGGCTACAACAGACAGCCCTATGGATACCAGCACCAAAATGCTGGTTACCAATGGAGAGACCACCCAAATCTGAGGTGGAGGAAAGACAATTATATGCAGCCACAGCAGATGTTGGCTTTGCCTCAAAGCCACAGCAGCAGTTCAACCAAGGATATGCCCCTAGGTCTAATTTCCAACAGCAACAGCAGCCCCATCAGCAACAAAATCAATTGGTCTTACCCCCATCTCAACCCAGAATACTTCTTTCGAGGACCAGGTCTTGACCTTACTGCAAAACCTGAGGTCCGTGGCTCAGACTATGAGTTCTCATGGTCAGGGCATAAAGAAGATGGAAGAGCAGATTGACCAGCTAGCGAATGCCTTAGCTAAAAGAGAGGAGGGGAGGTTGTCCAGTCAACCAGTGGTTAATCCCAAGGGCCAATTTTTGATTGGTGAAGGATCCTCAAACCTTGAGGGGCAAGGGGATCTTTCATTGACTTGATTCACAGAATTGTGCATTGTGTATGTTATGTCTTTTAGTATGGTTCATTTTTTTTTTCTGTTTATAAGAATTTCTAGTGATCTCATCGGAGTCTGAATGTTCATGATCTGAGAATTATTCTGCCTGCTTTGGTTCTTATTCCCTTTGAATTGATGAGTTTAAGTAAATGAATGATGATTGTACTATTTTGATAATAAGAATGCTATTTGAATATGATGTTTTGATTAAATGCTTTTGGGGTACTTACATGCTTAAATGTTGGGAACACCTAAGGGAATCCCTTTTAGAATGACCGTGGGTGTCTCTGGAATAGAGAATGTGAGAGAATCCACCCACAAAACAAAAGGAAATGACAGACTAATGGGTGTGTGATCCTTATCACTGTTTCAGCTGTCGCGAGGTTCTGAAAAATAGGCGTGGTTTCTTCTCGTGCAGTTCATAAGATGTTAGCCTGCTAAGCTGTCACGAGATTCAATACAATTGTGTAGACTCTCTTGCGCAATCCAAATGAAAGTCCAATCTCGCGACCCATTCATTTCTATCCAGCGAGCTGACATTTTCAAAGCGCGCCGAGCCTCGCGATTTATATAATTCAACCCCGCGCTGCTTTCCTTTCTGTTTTCTCTTTCTTCTCGGAGGTGAAACCCTAGCTCCTCGACTGCTAACCTCTCCTCCAAAGATCCTTTCTACAGTCCATCATTCACCTTCAAATTCTGGGGATTTTCTCCTAAAGCCTCCTCCACTAGTTGCCCTCTGATTGGAGCTCTCGCGGTCATTCGTGCATCCGATTGAACAGAACCCTAAGTTTTAGGGTAAGACTCAACTCTCTACCTTTGCTCTTTATTTTTCAAACTACACATTCACAGAGGAGAAGTTCCATGGCCCCTAAGAGCGCACCTGTGAAAAGAGCAAGGGATAAGGCTCCCGTGGAGCCCACTCCCAAGAAGGCCAAGTCCTCAACGACACCGCAAAAAGGGAAAGAAGTGGTTCAGAAAGGGGTCGAACTAACACCTGATTACTCTACACCCTCTGAGCTCCTGACTCCCCTTCCCTTGGAGCCTGAAGCTGTTTTTGACCTATCTTTCTTTGAGACAGAACCTCTGTCTGCCACGGTTTCCATGCTGCCAGATTGATGTTTGAGGCCATAAAGGATATTATGGTGAAGCTAGGGCACAAAAAGAAGCTCCACACTCTCCCCTATGAAAAGCTAATTACAAGACTACTCTTGAGGGGAGGATACAAGATACCGGTGGGGGAGTTAACTATTGACCTCCCCCCTACTACTTTCGCAAAGAGACAATGGGGGATCAGCAGGAGTCTGATGGATCGCAATAAGAAAAAGAAGGCTCAAATTGCTTCTGAGAAAGGAGAGGGGACTGTTGTTGCAAAGGCCACCCTTGCTCCCAAAAAGGTGGCTAAAGCTCCTGCTCCCAAGAAGGTGGTGCAAGCTCTTGTCGCTACTGATTTTGCAGCAAGGCCTCCATCCACCACACCTGCCCATCCATCAGTTTCTTTGCCTATTCCAGCTTTCCCTTTTCCTCTTTTATCTCCCTTTTCCATACCCACTCCAGATTTCCCTGTGATTCGTTCCTGGGAGGAAAGTGTTGACCCCCATGACAGCCCTTTACCTTCACCTACATTACCTCAGTACACACCCCCAATTCCCCCATCATCTGAACTGAACCCTGACAGCCCTCCCCTGATATCCTACATTAAAAAGAAAATCTCTCACACAACCCCTGCCATATCCTTACCTAAACCAACCACCCCTATCATTCCCACAGAAACCCCACATATTGACCCAGCCACCATCCCAACCATTCCTACTTCACCTCCACTCACGGACCTTGACTTTAACCTAGCCACTACTTCCGGACATCAGGCCTTCATGACTACATTGCTTGACACCCTGCCAACCCATGATATCCCTCTCCCAGGTTCCCCACTTCCTTCCCCACATCACTCACCAGAACCTCCATCTCCTCCTCCTACAACTTTCCATCATGCCCCTACTTCCCCTTTCCAACCTGTTCCCTCTTCTTCTCATACTCCACCCCAACCACACTCAGACACACTTACCCATATCCTTGCCATAATACATGACATTCAAACCCAACTACCAACCACAACACATACCCAAGACCAAATGCAAACTGACATCACCACCATCAAATCCACCCTTCAAACATTGACAAAACAACCCATCTCTGCACAAAAACCTCCTACACCACAAATCCAGTCCCCTTCCACCTCTGACTCCACAATGCACCCAGACATTCCCCCCATTGACACCATACCCCACCACTCCTTCCCCACTCTACCTATCCTCCCCCCACTCATCTTACCCCCACCACAATTTACCAATCAATCAACCCAAACAGACCCCATTCCCTTCCCATCCACCTTTCCCATTAACCCCCACACATTTTTAACCCCACTCTTACAATTCAGACCCTTCACCATTCCATTTTACTCTTACCCAGAACCACCCACCTTCAGTGACCCCCCTTCATTTACTTTTCCACCCATGCCTTCCATCCCACCTCTTATCCTACCCCCTCCTCAATTCACTGACTACTCAGCACAAACTGACCCAGAACCTTCTACCCCTCCCCCTCAACTAGACTTCATCACTGCAGCCTCCACTTTTCCCCCACAGGACCAATCACCTTCTACTTCTTCCACCCCATTTCTACCAATCTTACCATGACATTCCTACTACACCCCTCCTTACTTCATCCTCCTCCATGCCATGAGGGATAATGCCTACATCAAGAGGGATGTTCTTAGGGGAATGGCCCAACTCAGACAATCCATTGAGTACCCATTGTTGCAGAAGATGAGTGACCTGAAGCTTTCTCACAGGCAGAAGCTGAGAGATATTTCAAAGGGGTGGGAGTCAATTTTAGAGACCCTCACCGCGACAAAGGCTGATGCAACTTACTATAAACTGCAGGCGGAGATGGAGAAAGCCAATGCCGAGCTGGAGCACAAGAGAGCCCGGATGTTTGAAAAGAGGCTGCACAATGCTTAGGAGATCCACAGGCTCACTAAGGGGCTTTCTGATGCCAACCTCCTTTATGTTGAAAAACAGATTGAAATTTTACAAAAAAGGATTGCATCTTTGACAGGCCAACCAATTGAAGTCACCCCTCTTGCTACAGCACCCCCTGAGGCCCCACCTTTCACACACCCCGGTCCATCTACTTTCACACCCCCTGCTCCTCCATCTACATCTCCTCCTCCTCCACCCCCTCCTCCACCTCCTACTCAAGAACCTCCACCACCTCCTGCTCCAGTGCCTCCCCCTGCCAAATCTCCTACACCCAAGAGAAAGAGGACTCCTTCCAAGACACCCACTCCCTCCAAAAGAGCCACTGCTGCCCAAAAAGGGAAAAAGCCTGCACCTCCAACCCCACCACCAAAGGCCACCAGAGCTTCTGCTCAAGATGACCCCCATGGTCGATTGCTTTCTAAAGAAGAACACAGACAGTCAGCAGCCTCTTGACGGACCCCACCGCTTCTTTCCTCTCGATTCGATTCGATCCCCCACCTGCATCTAAGTGCTAAATCTCCTGTTGCTCCTCCTTCTTCTGACCCTGCTGAGCAAACTTATCCTCAGAGAAGGAAAGTTACAGCTAAGAGAACAACTCACACATCTGCCTCTATCAAAATTAGAAAGGAACCATCTGCCCAGTCTGAGGAGGCACCACCACTGCACTAGAAAGATAAAGGCAAGAGTCCGGTTGTCCCTCCTGCACAAGAGAAAGAAAAATCTCCTCCTATTACCCCTCAGACTCAGCAAGGGCAAGGCTCAAAAGGGAAGGGCCCAAAAGGGAAGAGCCCCCGAGGGAAAAGTCCTCTCAAATCACCTGAGCAAACCAAAGACAAATCTTCAGTGATCCCCCCTGAACCAAAGACCCAAAAAATGAGGGTCAGGGCACCAACCTTGCCCAAAACTGATGCCCAACGGAAGGAAGAGCGGGCATGAAAGAAGAAAGAGGAAGAGGCTCTCCTTCAAGAGCATGCCAAGAAGACGGGTTGGGACCGGTTTTGATTCAGACTCCAATTAGCTTGTACCTAGGATTTTTGTTGTTTCTACATTTTCTTTTTCTCCTTTTGTCTTTCATTTTGTACCTTTCTCTCTTATAATAGATCTTCTCCTTTTGTCATTACTATTTTCCCTTGTCTCTTGTCTGTTTGTTCCATGTTATATCCTTTTATTATGCCCTTAATAAATTTGCTGCACACCCACCTTTGAACCAGTGAGGACACTGCTCCTCATAGGTTTGGGGATGTGGCAGGCAGATCTTGCCAATGGAATAGTTAACCTAAGTGCAGCATAATCATGTGAGTAATATGGAAATGGAGCCATGTTCACTAAGAATCAGAAAAATAATGAAATTTAAAATTTTTCCAGACTTTAAACAGTATAAACTTTTAAAAATTTCACATCTCCATGATGAGATCACCAAGGACACTCACTTGTATCAGCACTTAGTGAATCACTAGAGAGAGAAAAAGGTAAGGACATACTTAAGAATTCAAAGGAAGACCATAACCAGTGAGACTTGGGCCTATACAAAAAAAATTTCTTTGAGGAGTGACTAAGGCAATTTTTTCTAGCTCTAAGGACTGTCTGAGTCACTGTGCTCACTAGAAGTTAGGCAACTCCAAGTTGAAACAACTGACAACACTCATGAGACTTAGGAAAGGATCAAGGCCTTCTCTTGGACAGTTTGAGCCTAAACAGACAAACCTTAAAGCAACTACCCTTGTCCATACCCCCTTTGAGCTTTAAATCCTAAATTTATTCAAAATGTACCTGAGTACTTGCACCTGAACCTATGTATCTGATTTAACCTTACCCTCACTTTGAGAATTCAGAAGGTAAAGGAACAAGAGTTAAAGATGGATTAGCTATGGTCAACATTAGGTGAAGAAAGAAGAAGTACCTCAAAGTCTGGCAGTATGGTAACTGAGAAAATGGTGGCATTTCAGAAAAGCAAAAATAAAATAAAAAGAAGAAAAATGCATAAAAAAGAAACAAAAATAATAATGAAGAGGAGTAAGAGAGGAGTCAAGAGGAAACTTTCATTGGAAAAATCGAAATCAAGAAGAGAAATTGATCACTTCAAATCTGAAAACCTCAAAGAAGATGAAAGGAGATGAATTAAAGAAGGTGAAGTCATGAATCACCTCCTTCACCTACTGATTTCTCAATTTTGAACTCCTTTTCAACCTTCCATTCTTTTTAACCTCACTCCATAAGCCACATTACAGCCCAGTTAAAGCCTTTGTGATCCAAAGTTGAGTGAGCTGTCATGTGGAGACAGAGAGTTGTTCAATCTATGGTGAGGATCTGTCAATGATGCCAGAACTTCAGAGCTATGCCTATGCTCATGCTTACAGACCCATTTAGGGGATGTAACTGCTCTTGAGCTTGAGAGAAAATGAAACCCTCAATAGTTCTTTATGAGAGTATGCCTTGGAGAATTCTGGGTCTGATATTGAATGCATTAAGTGTGACCTATAACCTAATTTTTTATCCAGTGATGAGCTTATGTTGACACACCTGTGTAGTGTCTCTGGTGTAAACTGATTGGAAATGTTGTGCTTTCATGAGAAGCTTATACTGTTTAATTATCTATGCAACCAATGTGTTTGAATTTCTTATATTTTTAATGATTCAAGGGTGAACTAACTCTGTTTCTTGACTACTCACTTGATAATAATGCACTTTTGTAAACTGTCTCATTGAGAAGTTTGTGGGTTTCTTCACTGAAAACCCTAAGGAGACTTCACTCCTCTACTAGGGATCACCTAGGGGTTTAAAAGGCTTGGTACATATGCTAAATGTATCCGTGCTCCCTACGAAAGTGGCATTTAAATTCTGTAGTTATTTTAATGTAGCTTTGCTAAGGGACTAGCAAAGATTAGGTTTGGGGGTGTGTTAAGACCTGAAAAGTACCACTTTTTACCCCTTAACTTAGCCTTTGATTAAGCCCTCAGCCATCTAATAAAGGTTTGTTAAGTGTTTTCTGTAGATAATAAATAGCAGTGTAATAAGGCCAGAAATCATGTTAAGGAGCCCATATTGGCACCAGAAATCCCTCAGAAGGATAAACACTGAATCCAGCCTCGCGCAGCTTCCACAAAGCTTCAAAGGATTCATAAAACTATGCTTCGCGCAGTCCTCGCGAGCTTCCCAAGACTTCACAACAAGTGCTCGCGTAGTTGAGTAACAGAAGAGCTTCAGAAGCACAACCTCGCGCAGGTCTTGCAAAGTTCAGGAGTAAATGGTCGCACAGTTCAAGAAGACCTAAAACCAACCTCAGATTCGGCAGCAGAGGAGAGAGAGCTCAGAATCCCGCCTCATGTGCGATGGCGCGAGATGCAAATGTCAAGAGAACCTGTCGCACAGTTTAAAAAAGCCTCAAAGCTATCACGAGGATCCTCGTGAAGATCTATCAAGAAAAGAAGCTGTCGTGCGGTTCAGGAAGAAAGCAGCCTCGCGAAGCCAGAGTTAACCTCGCGAAGTGAAATGGATTGCTCGCGCAGTTCTCGCGCTATTCACAAGTAACAATCCAACCGTGCGAAGCCCAATCCAGCGAGAGCTTAACTATCTACCTCGGAACTGCTCAAAGCATTAAGAAGCTGCAACCCCGCGACGTCTGAAGTTCTAATGTTAAATTCAACCATGCAAAGAACAGAGCTACCACGCGACAAGTCTGGGAATCGACTGCAACCTGGCGAAGCTCTGAACTCTAACTTCCATCATTCTATAGTGGACTTTCTAGAAATTTCTAAGGATTAGGGCACGCACTCTCATGCTCAAATCTCTATGCACGCACCTCGAGGCATCCCAGGATCATTAATAGGCCACGTGGCATCACTAAAATTAAGGTTTCCTAACCCTAATGCGCCGCCACACCCACTGCTATATAAACCTAAGCCTGGTTTAGGTTTAGGAGAGAGAGGAGGAAGGCCGAAAGTGTTCAGCTTTTTCTCTGTTTTATTTTCAGCATTGTAGTCTTATTTTTCTATAGCTGTAAGTAGTTTTCCTTTTTCTTTTTCTTCTCTCCATGGCCCAACATTTGCTGGCCATGCCTTTGTATGCTTATTAAGTTTAGATCAATGGAATTTGTGATTGGGTGTTGTATTTTTAAGGGATTCATGTGTTTGTGAGCTGTTCTGTGCAAGGCTGCTGCCTTGTGATCCGCCATTGCTTTGGCTGTGATTCAAAGCAATGGAGGACTGATTCTAAGGTCCCATTCAAATCCAAGTGACCCGTGTGTCTCGGCTATCATGGTCCTTTACAGCCTTAGCCCCACCACAGGACCCACTAGATCTAAAATCCCCATGGAAGCCTGAGCTGGTAGCCTTGTGACCATGGTGGTAGCAGCAATATTCTTGTTTTGTTTTGGGCTTCGTAAGGAGGATAGCCTCTGGGATAGTCTGTGACCATTTAAGTGGACAGGTTATAGCCTTAGGGTGAATCCAATCTGCCGATCCAAAATGGATCCTTCTTCTCCGAGCCTGAGCTTGTAGCCTGGTAGGAGATTGTACAGAGGCAGACTCCCCTATATTAGTATAGACCCACCATCAGATGACAGATTTGATCTGGGTATGGAAATTGTAGGCTTGTGACTGGACCATTGTAGTCCCACTCAAGCAATGGATAGCTAGATCGAAGGTGGTACTCAATCTCTTGCTGGTTCTATGTGTCTGGGCTATCATGGTCCTTTACAGCCTTAGCCCCACACATAGAGCTTTAGAGGTTGAGGTTCCCTATGGATTCCTGAGCTTGTAGCCTGGATGAAGTAGTGCCTACAATGATCAACTTGTTTTGACCCATCTCTGGATTGTGGTTCCCCTATGGGATAGTCTATGACCATTTAAGTGGGCAGGTTCTAACCTTAAGGGATTGGATCATGGCACAGGGATGAGTTGAATTCTTTCTCCTCTTTGGTGATAATGTAGCCATTGGATAGGATTTCTATACCAGCAGATCTGGATCTGAGTCATAAATTCCAGTAGATCTGAACCCAATAGCATACTTCTCACCCTCTTATATTTATTTTCCCTCACTCCATCCATCTTCTCAACCCTTTTCTGTAATTAATTCATTAGGCTACCTTAGGATACTTAGAATAAGTGATCCTAAACTACCCTCCTTTTAGGACTGCCAGATCTGTAGTCAGATCTGGAGGGACTACTAGAGATGGCTCCCTTGGAGCTGTAGATCACCTTTCCCTGTGGGACAAACTCTTACTTATCAAAACTTGCCACAACGGACCCTGTATCTTGCAGGTCTAGGATTTTTCAGTTGTGCTGATTCCATCCCCTATTTTACTTTGATTTTAAATTGCTTTTACCACCAATAAATAATGTAAGCACACGGGAAAATGCAACAACCATCTCATCGCCTACGCCACCCTCGCAGTCAGCGGCTGCCACACCCACATCTTCATACCGCCAATGTGCGACTCGCCCAGCGCCTACTATCAAGGATGTGTTGGCCCGGATGGAGGCCAACAACCAGATGATGAACCGATGCATGGACTTTTTGATGTACCACACCATGCGGTACATCTACCCGTTGGACTATCAGCAGCGCCTCGTGCAAGAGGAGTGGTCTGCGGACCGGACCGCTTTCCCCTAGGTGCAGCTTTTCACGCGAGTACCTCTGCACATGCATCTGCTTACCACCACCACCGAGATGAGCGACCACCGCCAGACTAGCAGTAGCGACGCACTGCACCACTTGGAGAGAGGGTATCGCATGAGCGGGGCTGTATCACTTTTGGAGCGTTGTTATGATTTGTTATGGGAGAATTGTCTTGTAATTGGGGGGGGGGGGGGGGTACAATGTAATTTTGGGAGTCTGTAAATGAAAAAATTGTACATTTTGGAAATCGAATAGTGAAATATACAACATCTTTTTGGAAATTGCTTGCGTTACGTGGTATTCTTGCATTGCATGATATCTAGTTAATTTTTTGTGATCGGGTATGTGACACCATCGCGTGTGGGGTACCCAAGCGCCAAACCTTTGAGTTTATTTTCGAGGACAAAAATTTCCAAGGTGAGGAGAATTTAATATCTCGAAAATTTGAGCATTAAACAGTGACCTCGAGATCCGTGCTCGACTGGTCATAGGTTTGATCAAGTGATGGTCAAACAGTGGATTCATGAAGTGATGAACTAATGTGATGTAAATTTGACCTAAGTGTAGTGCATGGTGTGAGTTTAAGGCCACATACACCTATCTCTAGTGTATGTGCTTAACATCGAGACTAGAGAGAGGATAAAAGGGTTTTAATAAACCTAGGTTACTTTTATTGGGTTGGTGAAAGAGAGTTAAGAAGAGAGAGAGAGAGAGAGAGGGAGAAACCAAGATGAGTTATTAAGCTAAGAGTTAATACAAATCAAGAGGAGATTGAGCATTGATTGCCGGATTCAATGCGTGAAAGACCGTTGAACTGAGGGTTGGAGCCCTAGCCATCAAACCCAACGAATCACTCCTTTAAGGGATTTATTGAGGTGAGTTTTGTTAGATTTCAATACCTAAAGATTAGATGAATTTAATTTAGTCAAGTATAGTTAAAAAGATAGATTAAGGGTATAGAAAAAGGAAAGAAATTGATAAGGAAAAGGTTTGGAAGAACAACCCGAAAAAGTGGCTGAGTCTAGCTAAATCGATTAATCGATTTTGGTCTAGAAGTTGAAAAACCAAGGATGCCCGATTTCGATTAATCGATCTGGAAATCGATTAATCGATCTTGAAATTTGATTAATCGATTTGGAAATTGACTAATCGACTGGGTACCTCTAGTGGTTGGAGAGATGAGACTTGGGGAAATCGACTAATCGATTTTAAATTTCAATTAATCGATTTGGGATCGACTAATCGATTTTGGATTTTCGACTACTCGATTTGAGAATAGATTTAACCATTTTGGGGATTTCGATTAATCGATTTGGGATCGATTAATCGATTTTGGATTTCGATTAATCGATTTTGGGAATCGATTAATCGATTTTGGGTTCGATTAATCGATTTTGGGAATCGATTAATCGATTTTGGCAGTTTCACTTGACTTCTTAATTGGACCTTGGGGGTTCATGGAGGGTCTAGGACCTTCTTTGTTGCATCTTTATTGATATGTTGCATATGTTATAGTGTACCATAGGTGGTACACGTGAACACAAGCATAAGAAGCCGTGTGGGACCTTGATGCTTGGACCTTCAGAGACTTGAGGTAGGGAACACCTTGAACATGTATTTTAATTGCAAGAGCATGTATGTAGTGATATAGAAATCAAATTGAAAATGTTTTAACTGTATAAATCTTTGTAAAAAGGGTGCGTGTGTGACACCATGAAAGTTAATGAAAATGAGGCATCCCCAGGGGATGAGAAAGTGATAAAGGCATCAGTGTGATGCGAGTAAAATTAGACATCCCAGGGATGTAAGTAGGATTGAATAACTACTGATAAGGCCTAACTGATATAAGATATCACTTTTACACGGTGAACAACTATATGTAAAGCGCATGATATTTTTGTTATTTAAGGTTTGAATAGAATACCCCACCAACGTGGCTGGATACTCACGAGTGACGCGGCAGGATATCCATGACCGGTACGGCGGCCAATCCGTACACCGTTACGGAGGTATATCCGTACACAGTAAGCACATCCCAGGGATGTTGAGATGAGATTTAATCCCGCCGCCTATTGAGAAAGGGGCTTGGGTAGTATTCCCAGGAAATACATTTAACAACTGTCTATTTAGATTGATCAACTGTCTATTTAGTCAATCAAGTATGGCAGTTAATATTCTTAATGTGAGATTGCATAATTTATCAACGCACAATTCCACAGATCAATTAGAAGAATCTTTGAAAAATTTGGAATCCACTTCAAAGTCATAGTCGATCAATCGAGGCACCTAGCTCGATTGATCGACTAAATCCGAATTTTATTTAGTTATTTATTTATTTTGAAAATAATAATAAAAATAACACATTTATCACCCCCAAACCTAACATGTGCAATATCCCCATTGGACCAAAATTGAGGTGTACCCCCATACCTGCATCAAAATTCGCACAGACCAAGAGGCAAAGAGGAGGTGAAAAGCATCATTGAAAACAAAGAGAAATTTATTAATTAAAATATGCTATTTACACTTATTGGAAAACAAAAATTATTAAGAACTAAATCTACCTAAAAATAAAAATTATTCAAAACTAACAAAAATTCTAAAGTAAATCCTAAAACATCCTAAAAATCCTAAAAACTTTTCAACATCTTCTTGAAACATCAACATCATTTCCCGTTCCTAACTTCGGTTTTAGAAAAGTGAAATTTCACATCGCTTCGGTGATACGATCAGGATTCGTGGAATCTGGAGTCACATCAAGGGGAGGCGGGGTTGATGGGTTGACCATGCTACTGGTGGTCAGATTATGAAGTGGAGGTACCAAATATAACTTTGCCCAAGTTTCAGAAGGGATGAGATCAATAATCATTCTCGGGATTGATCTTGGAATGAATGCCGCAAATGGATTACGGCCTGGAATTGGTGGTGGTGGTGTTGGTAATGATGAAGAAGAAGGGATGTGCGATGGTGATTTGGCTATTGGGGAGGATGGGTCCAGATCAATCATCTCGATATCATCCGAAATAATTGGCGTGGGCTTGGCTGATCGATTGGTCCTCTTTCTCACTGGTTCTTCCCATATTGGAAGAGACATGGGATCAAGGTCCACCACATCAATGTTAGTGAGATCCATTGGAACCGATGTTCCATTGTGCCTTACCCTTTTTCTTACAGTTTTGTCCATCTTTTTCATGGTCGCACGAGTGCGATAAGTTCTTCCAGTCATTGATACTTGATAGAGTTGAGAGGATTAATTTATGATGACAAAATTGGCAAAATCCTCAGGGTGTTTAAAATAAATAGAGGAGTTGTAAATTATCTAAAAGAGTCCTACTAAGGAGAAAGAAGAGTCATAAAATACTAAATTGCTAAATTTAAAAGATTTTTTACGACTTTTTCTTTTTCTTTTTTTATATATTTTTTTTGAAAACTGCTTAGTCGATTGATCGACAAAGGTTGGTCAATCAATCGACTATGTAAGTCAACTTGTTTGACTTTATATACCCTTGATTAATCGACAGTATAGGTCGATTAATCGAGGGTGTATCTGAACAGAGACACCTTTTTTTTTTAACTGAATGTCGATTGATCAAGATATTTGCTCGATTAATCGACTGTTAGAAATTGTCACAGAATTGCCCGAAAATGGTAATTTTTCATTAAAAGAATTTTTTATTCTATTACATTCAAAGTTCCTAATCCTACACAAACTCAAATTAGAAACACTAAGCCTAATCAAACTTAAAAATTTAACATTCTAAAAACTAAATACTTAAATAAACAATGCAAAAATAAATCATAATTCTAATCATCTTCTTCTTCTTCTGCCTGCCTTGCATGAGCCCTCATTTCATCATAGCCATCAGGCCACAATCGATGTCCCATTTGATACATGAAGGACCGATCATAGAGGTTACGACGAAGATTTTGATTATTCTGCCATTGTTGCTCGTCGGTCACGGAGTTGATCTGAGCTTGCATGACCTCGAGGGATACTTCCTCATAGCGGGGTTGTTCGGGCTCGGTAGTGGCTTCTTCTTGGCGCACATGACGGTGCTGGCGTGCAGGCTGCGCAAGAGGAGGTTGGGCAGCAACATTGCCGGCTTCCCAAGGATTTCCTAAAAGATGCATACTCCTATTCCACTGTGATGGCCCATAACGGTAAAACTGAAGGTCTCCAATATTATCATCCAAACAAAAAGGAAAGTTGCATCACCAGATTGAGGAAATAAATAAGCGCGGCATCTCAAGGGGGAGGGTTGACAATTTCATCGTGGCATCATCACATAGAATCATGCAAAACCCATGGAATATTGAGCCACAAATTTTTATAACCACCACACAAAGCCTTCACTCGAGGTCCAGTTCGTTCTGGCACATGACCTCGTGGGCAAAGACTGCAGGAAATGACGATATCCCACAATAACAAGTTGTGTGGAAGAGCCGATTGTTTAATAGCATTTCCTAATGCATATATGCCATTGTGCATATCATCAATCATCGGTCTTTGGTCGATGTCAAGTTCTTCCCCAAGTTGGTGATTCAGTGGACGCTCAGTAAGAATGTTAAAAACATTCGCGATCGTATCCGGATAAATCTTCCTTTCCCAACCATCAATGGAGACGGTAAAATGGGCATCGTCATTAATCTCGATCGATGCATTTTTTCACTTCATGTTCTGATAGAACAAGTGAACCACACACTCTGAAATGTTGATTGCTGGTGGCACCATTAGGAAATGGATGTTGAGAGTGGCGATGTATGCTAGTGACTCTGCGCACTCAGGCATCGCTTGAAATACAGGCATATCGTAAACATACTCCGATGAAATTTCTTTCATTACAAAAAGACCTTTGGGTCATTCTCGGAAGATTCCTTGTGGTCGGGGAGGAAGTCATGCAGATGAAGACAATGCCCTCGCAGAGAATGTCAGAATAAGGTCAGAGAACTTCGGAGAGGATTAGGAATGTAGGAGAAAATGAAGAATAGAAGGGGCGTTCGGTCCTTAAATAAGCATGGAAGCACTTCTTCACTTCGGTCACATTGCTTCACTCAATCAATCGAGGTATATGGCTCGATTAATCGACCCTGACATTAAAAAGACGTAATGTAAAGGCTGCACATGTTTTAAAGTCAACGCATCGATCTTGGATGTTGATCAATCGATACTGACATGTAGCGCTTCCCCGGGTGTTGAAACGGTACGACCACAAGCGTGAATTCATTTTTTATAAAATCGATCAATCGACTAGATTTATCGATTGATCGAGGACAGCGTATGCAACCGATCAATTATTTGAAAAGATGTGACAATTAAGTCACCTCGGGAACGTGCAAAGCATAAAAATTGATTAATCAAGTTAACGCATCAATTGATCGACCAGAAAAATATTCGCCTGGAAAGTCGTGACAATAAATGTCACGAAGTGACTGTCGATCAATCGAGGAAAGCTTGATTGATCGACCATTCATCTCATTTTTTATCAATCGAGGCATAAAGCTCGATTGATTGACCATTTTTTTTTATTTTTTTTTTATAAATATTTTACAGACTTGGGTTGCCTCTCAAGAAGAGCTAAATTTGGTGTCTCTAGCTCGACATTCCAAACTTTTCAATTTCATCCCGATTGATTGGGATTACTTACCATAATTTCATCAAAATTCTCGATGACATTTTCTAAAAACGGTTTTACCCGTTTGCCATTGACTCGAAATTTACTCCCATTTTGATTATTACAGAGTTCAATTACTCCATTTGAAAATATTCGATTGACCTAGAATAGACCGTTCCATCAGGTTTTAAGCTTTCCTATAAACAAATGAAGCCTTCAGTTGTACAACAACACCCTCTGGCCCACAGTCAATTATTTTCTTAAGATGGACTGATCATGGGCACGCTTCATGCGGTCCTTGTACGATTTTGCATAGTTGTATGCATCAGCTCTTACTTCTTCCAACTCGAGAATCTCCAAGCTTCGCTTCTCACTAACCTTTTGTAAACTGAAGTTCAGTGACTTGACAGCCCAATAAGCTCGGTGTTCTAACTCAACAAGTAGGTGACAACCTTTACCAAAGACAATCCTATAAGGGGACATTCCAATGGGAGCCTTGAATGTTGTCCGATAAGCCCATAATGCGTCGTTCAATTTTAACGACCAATCTTTATAGTTAGGCTTTATCGTTTTCTCTAAAATACGTTTTATTTTCCGATTCGAAACTTTAACTTGTCCACTCATTTGAAGATGATATGGTATAGCCACTTTATGTGTGATACCATACTTTTTCATTAATTAAGCGAAAACTTTTTTACAGAAATGCTTTCCACCATCGCTAATGATAGCGCGTGGAGTGCCAAATCTCGGGAATACCTCATTCCTAAGAAATTTAACAACCACCTTGTGGTCATTCATCCTGCAGGTCATTGCCTCAACCCATTTTGAAACATAATCCACTGCAACAAGGATGTATAGATTTCCAAAAGAATTTGGGAATGGACCCATAAAATCTATTCCCCATACATCAAACACCTCAACTTCAAGAATTGGGTTTAAGGGCATCATATTTCTCTTTGAAATCCTTCCTAACATTTGACAGTTATGACATGACATGCAGTGTTGGTGATAATCATTGAAAATCGTTGGCCAATAGAATCCATATTGGAGGACCTTAGTAGCAGTCTTTCGTGTGCTGAAGTGTCCTCCACAAGACAACTCATGACAGAATGAAATAATTTTTGACTGCTCAGATTCTGGAATGCACCTTCTGATGATTTGATCGGCACAATATTTGAATAAGTATGGATCCTCAAAAAAATAGTATTTTGCTCATTCTAGAAAAATAGGTTTCTCATTCTTATTACAGTGTCGTGGTATTTGATCTGTCACCAAATAGTTAATCAGGTCCGCATACCATGGTGAATGTTCAATGGCGAACAATTGTTCATCGGAAAATTTTTCCAAAATCGGGATCAGATCGTCAAATTTTTCAACAATAATTTGAGATAAATAGTCAGCCACCACATTTTCAAATCCCTTTTTATCTTTAATTTTCATATCGAACTCTTGCAAAAGTAAAATTCACCTGATCAAATGAGCTTTGGCATCTTTCTTCACAAAGAGATAGCGAAGAGATGCATGATTAGTAAACACCACAACCTTTGATCCCAACAAATAGGATCAAAATTTATCTAGCACGAAGACTACTACTAGGAGTTCCTTTTTCGTGGTGGAATAATTTAACTGTGCATCATTCAGCTTATGACTTGCATAGTAAATTACGTGCGGGATTTTCTCCACCCTTTGTCCTAATATTGCACCTACTGCATAATCAGATGTGTCACACATTATCTCAAATGGTAAATTCCAATCCGAAGATTGGATTATTGGAGCTTGAATAAGTTCTACTTTGATTACCTCGAAAGCTTTCAGACACTTCTCATCAGAGAGGGATGGGGCATCTTTGTCGAGTAAGCTACATAGAGGCTTTGCAATCTTATTGAAATCCTTGATAAATCGTTGGTAAAAACTGGCATGCCCAAGGAAAGATCTAATCTCCCTGACTATTCTTGGTGGTAGAAGATTTGAAATCAAATCTACTTTCGCCTTATCTACCTCAATGCCCCTGGATGAAATTATGTGTCCAAGGACTATGCCACTTTATACCATGAAATGACATTTCTTCCAATTCGAAACAAGATTCTTTTCTTCACATTGTGCAAGAACTAGAGATAGGTTTTGCAGACAGTTATTAAAACTCTCCTCGTAAATTGAAAAGTCATCCATGAAGACTTCCAAAAATCTCTCCATCATGTCTGAAAATATACTCAGCATACATCTTTGAAAGGTGGCTAGAGCATTACAGAGCCCAAATAGGATTCACCGATAGGAGAACGTTCCAAATGGACATATGAACGTCATTTTCTCCTGATCTTCTGAAGCTATGACCATCTGACTGTATCCAGAATAGTCATCGAGGAAACAATAGTATTGATGTCCTACCGGACTTTCAAGCATTTGATCAATAAACGGAAGGGGGAAGTGATCCTTCCTTGTCATTGAATTCAACTTCCTATAGTCAATGCACACTCTCCAGCCAGTTTGAACTTTTGTTGGTATTAGTTCATTCTCTTCATTCTTCACCATAGTTACTCAAAACTTTTTAGAAACCACTTGTGTCGAGCTAACCCAATTGCTATTAGATATAGGGTATATAATCCCAACATCTAGCAATTTAATAACCTCCTTTCTCATAAAGTCCTACATTATTGGATTCAGTCTGCATTGTGGTTCTCTGGAGGGTTTAGCGCTCTCTTCTAAATAAATCTGGTGCATACACACTGTTAGGCTAATACCCTTAATGTCCTTGATGGACCATCTGATTGAGTTTTTGTGGTCTTGGAGTACTTCAATGAGTTGTTCCTCTTGATCCTCATTCAATTTTGTTGAAATAATCACCGGATCAGTTTCATCTTTTCTCAAGTATGTATATTTCAAATCGACAAGGAGATGTTTCAGTTTCAGCTTTGATTTCTCCTCTTCTCTTGATTCTTCATTACATTCTTCTTCCTTGACCTCACCTTTCAGTTGTCATTCATTATCTCCCAAGAGTGGTGTCGAATCTAGCATCTCATTAACTTCGTGGATCACATGATCAACATCGAAGTCTTTACCAAAATGGGCTAGGCAAGCCTCCAGAGTATCCGCATATTCCAAAGCAAAGAATGTATTTTCTAAAATACTATCAATCATGCATACTTGTCTATGTTCCTCATCTTCAACAGGTTTCCTTGCAATGTGGAAGATATTGAGTTCCACAATCATGTTTCCAAATGATAAATTCATTATCCCATTTCGATAATTAATTAATGCATTTGATGTTACTAGGAAAGGTCTTCATAGGATTATCGGGACATTATTTCTCAGTTTGGGAATAGGTTCGATATCTAAGACAACAAAATCCATTAGAAAGTAGAAAGTGTCTACCTTAATAAGGACATCCTCTACTATTCCCTTAGGAATTTTGATTGATCAATCGGCAAGCTGAAGGGTCATTGTTGTAGGCTTTAGTTCGCTCAGCTCGAGTTCCTTGTAAATAGAGTACAAAAATAGATTAACACTTGCTCCAAGGTCTGAAAGTGTTTGATCAATGTGATTCTCTCCTATAATGATTGAAATTATAGGACAACTAGGGTCCTTATATTTAATCAGAAGTCTCACTTGTAATACTAAACTTACCTGTTCTGCTAAGAAAGCTTTCTTCGGGACATTAGTCTTCCGTTTAATTATGACTAAGTCCTTTAAAAATTTTGCGTATGTTGACATTTACTGAATGGCATCTAAGAAGGGGATATTTATCTTTAACTGCTTGAACATTTCAATGATCCCTTCCTGATCGTGATTTTTCTTTAGTCCTATTAGCCTTTGAAGATATGGGGCTTTGGGCACGAAACTTTTTTCTCTCTCATTCTTTTCTTCAATCTTTTTCTCTTATTTCTCCTCTTCTTCGACTTCCTTGTTCATCTCAATTTTATCCACTAGTTCAGATTTCTCATCTTCTTCTGGCATTTCCAGTTTATTATCAACATACTTTCTATAATTAAACATTGTGATTGCTTTGATATATTACTGATTTTCTTCATGTGATGAGGTCGAGGCCTGCTCAACAACCATCTGTCCTCTTGGGTTTGAAACTGGCTGACTAGGAAATGATCCCTTTTCTCTTTCACATAAGAGTTTTGCCAATTGACCAATTTGAGTTTCTATCCTTGATATCTAAGAAGTATTTGATTGGATGAACTTCCATATATTTTTATTGTGAGGATATTGGTTCTGAGGATGACATGGTGCAACGTTTCCTTGTTGATTATTGAATTAAGGCAGTGGGAAATTTTACGCAAAACCAGGTTGACTCACGAGTTGCTGCACCGGTTGGTTTTGATATCCCAACATTGGTTGTGAAAATTGATAATGCTAGTTGGCTTGCCTGGGTTGCCCATTTTAACTTTGATTTTGGTGAAATTGGTTTCCACCCCCAAAGTTCTGCTGTTGGAATTACCCTTGACCAAACTGTTGTTGTGGTCCTTGGTTGAAATTTTGATTTGAATAAAAATCCATCCTTGTCCTCTAACTCGAGGTTTTTGATTTCCTTGCTTCCATGAGAAATTTTGATGATATTTCTAACTATTTTAGTTGTTTTCATTGAAGACATTTTCCTGATTTCGACCGTAGGTGTTCAATGCGTTTAATTGCTTGCAAGGGTCTTCTAAGTAATTCTGCATTGAGGGGCAACCATCAGATGTGTGCATTGGACTTGCGCAATATGAGCATGGATCTGGTTGTACATTCACAACACTCACGTTCTTCTTCAGCTTTAATTTCTCAACTTGTTGAGTGGGGAAATTTATTTGTACCATAAGATCAGGTGTTTCTTTCACCACATGCAATCCTCCTTTCTTTGTTGAGTTTCCTGCTTGATCTCGATTCTTGTTTGGTTGATCTCAAGTTTTTGAGAAGCCCTATTGTTGTGACTCTTTAGCCAACTTTTTCAAGAATTGATATGATTCATTTTCCCTAAGTTCAAAGAATCTTCCACTATTTATTAATTCGATTAGATGCCGATTGGCCTGATCCAATCCGTTGTAAAAATATTTGACCAATCTTTATTTTGAGAATCCATGATGCGGACACTTCAATAAGATATCCATGAACCTATCCTAAGCTTCATAATATCTCTCGTCCTCTTCCTGTGTAAAATCAATGATTTCACATCTTAAGGCATTAGTCTTAGCCATGGGAAAAAATTTTAACAAGAAATTCTTAACCACCTGATCTCAGATGGTAATAGATTCAGCTGATAATGAATTTAACCAAGCTTTGGCATTATCCTTTATAGAGAAAGGAAACAAACGTAATCTCACGGATTCCTCACTGAAGTTCTGATACACTGAACTTCAATGAAGTCTTTGATGTGTTAGTACGGGTCTTCTCTATCCATGCCATGAAAAATAGGAAGGATTTGAATCACATTTGTACGGATCTCAAATCTGCCACCAGGTGTGGCAGGGTATGTGATGCAAGAAGGGGTGTTTATAGTTATAGGAGAAAACAACTCTCTCAGAGTTGGTTATTCCTCATTTTCAGGTGGGTGATTTTCACACCTGTTTGCATTCATCTCGAATTGAATTAATGTTTCAATTCGGGCTTCTCGTCCTACTCTGATTTGTTTACAATTTGAACGACAAGTTCACTCGATTTCAGAATTGAAAGGTTCTAAAGAGTTCTCTCTAGAAGACCTCGTGTGCATACACAACTACACAGATTCGGAAAAAAATATATATATTTAATGTTCGATTGATCGAGGGTCTAGGTCGATCGATCGATCGAGAACAATCTTCGATTGATCGAGGATTTATGTTGATCGATCGAGAATTTCAAATTTAATTCATTTATATATATATATATATATATATATTTTTTTTTTTTATTTCGAATTTAGAAATTCAAAATTTTTGAATTTTGAAATTCTAAAAATTCAGATTACACAGGAGAGAGAAAGAGTGTAATTTTTTTGGGGAGTCGATTAATCAAGTGGTTGGCTCGATTGATCGATCTCAATATTTTTTCAATTTTTCAAATTTTTTTTTTTTGACAAAAATACTGATTTAAACCTAGAGAAATTTAAAATTTTAATTCCTATTTCCTAAAAATTATGAATATTCTATGCCCAATCTCCGGCAACGGTGCGAAAAACTTGTGATTTTAAATGTGTTTTACTCGCAAGTGCACGAATCGTGATATAGTCAGTGGGTGCGGAGTACGAGATCGTTCCCATGTGGATTGGTTAGAAAATTTAAAAGAAGAAACAGTAATTAATAAAGAAATTACAACATATCTAGCACAATATTTAACTAGTTTAAAGATTCTAGGAGTTTGGTGGATGAGATAAATACTAAGAAAAAATTGAGAATTTAAACAGATACTGAAAGATAAGGATTGGGATACTAAATCCTCCCATCGTAGACTTATCATTTATACAATATAAATTTATGATTAAGATATGCGATTCACAAAAGATGTCTATGTGCAAGCACGGGACCCGAACGCACATGAGTTCTAAATTATAGATCTGAGATCACGGAGATGTATGATTAATATCCCATGAGTATATGATTAACACTCACACCTCAGATAGTATTCAGAACTCAATCTCTAGGTAAATTCTATACTACCGATCTAAGATCAAGGAGATGTATGATTAACATCCCATGAGTGTATGATTAATACTCACACCTCAGATGGTAATTGGAACTTACTCCTAGGGTAAAGTCTACACTATAGATCTAAGATCACAAAGTTGTATGATTAATATCTCATGAGTGTATGATTAACACTCACACCTCAAATAGTGGTAGAACTTAACCCAGAGAAGGCAGTTATTAGATTAGAATCACCATTGTAGATCTGAAATCATAGGGCATGATTAGCTCCTAGATCTCAAATTACAATTGGATTATATCCATATCGATAATAACATCAGGGTCATTAAAACAATCTTACATCTCAACTAGTAGATTTGTATTATTATGAATGAATACCTCGAATGGGGTTTATTAGATCTTCATCCCCAATCAAACTAGCCACACATGATAGAAATAAATGATAAAATAAAGACAGAAATTAAAAATGACATTAAAATACCGTAAAGAGCTTCAACAAAATTCACAAAAAGCTTTAATCCAAATCTGGTGCAATCCTTCTTCACAAGTGCATAAATGAAAACTCCTCTAAATCTTTAAGCTAAAGGAAAAAAGAATAATAGGAAAATTGGAACAATTGGGACTGATTGCCCTAGAAAACTCCAAAGCCCAAAAGCAGCCATGCAAAACGGACAAGATCCCCCCGAATTCTCATATTTTTCTTTAAATATCTTTTTGCTTCAAAATTTAAATTTTAAAATCAGTGATTGATTGACTTAAGTGGTTGATCAATCGACCAGATTAAATTTTGAATTTTAAACTTATATCCTATTTGTTATGTCGATGCATCGACCTAAGTGGGTCAATTGATCGACATAATCAAATAATCTGAGGTCCAATATGTTTTTTGCTTCACTGCTCCGATGCTTGTTGACTTTGCATTCTTTTATGCTCTTTAATGCTTCTAGTGACCAATTTTACCTGAAACTCATAAAACTTCACAAATCCCATCAAATAGCTTTAATCGGATGGCTAAATATAGGTCTTTAGGGGTAAAATATCATCATATTTCACTACTGATCAAGAATCGACCAATTGATTTCCACGAAACAGAAGACTAAAATTTTATAATTTTGGGCCTCAACCGGTCGAACCAAAATCGACTGGTCGATTCCAAAGATCTGACTGGTCGAGTTTGGAAATCGACTGGTCGGTTTGGGTGTAAAATGAGGATCTGAGTTTCCTGAGTGAAACTGACCGGTCGAATTATCATGTCGAGCGATCGATTTTTGAATCGACCGATCAATTTGGGATTCGACTGATTGATTCTTGATAATTATGTCATCTTCTGTTTTGATGTTAGGGACCTTGGGGATATGAAATATCTCCCGGTTTCACGTCAATTCTGACATTCTGATCATGATCATGTGTGTGTTAGGTGTGACCGACCCTAGAGGGAATGTGAAGTAGACTTGAGCTCTGTGAGCCTAGGAGCTTAGCACGAGGTGAGGAAAACCATTTAATATGCGTAATTGAATTCAGTGAACATGTGCATAGTGATGCATGATGCATGTGCCTTACGAATACGTTTAGTATGAAATTGTTATACTTTTGAATATGCATGTTTTGTTATGTGTGTGAGTCCACTAAGATAAATCATGTGTATTTGTGTTACAGATTTTGAGAAGCACATTGGCACTCTCGGCAAGTAACTTCGATATATGCATGTGAACATGACATTAGGTTGATGTGAAAATATGCGTGGGTGTGAACTTTAAAAGCCTGAAACTATTATATTTATCGCACTTTCACGGTGAATAACTATATGTAACTTTTGCACTTTGGTTTAAGGTTATGTGAATACCCGACCGACGCGGTGGTATCACCGCGATCGATGCGGTGGGATATCAGTGATCGGTACGGCGGGATATCCGTACAACTTGTGCTCTGGTCCAGCGGGATATCCGGTCTTCGGTTTTTAATTGTGGAAACATTTCGTCCGACAAGTCACTCCATTCTCGAGGGCTTGTAATTTTGTGAAAAAGGGTTCAATTGAATGATGATGGTGGGTATTCCATCTGGGCTCGATGCTATATTGATCGGAGATTATTTAAGTGAATTTTTTAAGTGTGAGATAAGAAAAAGGACATTTTTGAATAATGATAGTTAAGTTTTGAATCTGCATCTTCTATCAGTTTTCATAGATTTACCAATTTAATTAAACTATGTGTTTTGTTCTAGTAAACATGTAATATGATACATCATGAAAGATATGTTTATGAAAAATACGCATATTAGATCTATTTTTCCTTATTGAGCTATGATGTAGCTCACTCTTCAACTATACATCACAGGCACAAGTGAAGACTCAGTAGCAGAGGATTAGGACAAATTAGATTTGGATTACGTCGCTCGTGGGGAGAACGAACCTCCTCTTGAGGACTTTTTCTAGTGGACTCTACTACGTGACTTGGATATTGTTTTGTAGGGCCTGGTACGTCCGACCAGTTAAACTTTGAAAATGATATAATATACAGAGATAATATTTTGGCAAACAATTGAGGGTGATTAGAGGATATAACCGATGGTTCGGTTTGATTCCTTGTCCCATGCAGTTGGTATGGGAGTTAGAACTGTCTTTTGAGCTCTTTGTAGTGAGTGTTATAATGGTTATAGACACCCAAATTCGGCCCAAGGCCCGATCAATCTGTACGTCGGGAGAGATGTACCCCTGTGCTTCCGATGGCCACCCCCTGAACCCTTAGGAACCTACCTAGACCAGTAGGAATCACCCTAAGACCTTTAGAGCCATTCCCCCAATCCTTAGAAGTCACCCCTACACCCTAGAATCCCTTCCTAGACCTAACTTAAACCCTTCTGGCGGTTGATGGGAGGAGAGCTACAGAATTTCACACAGACTAGTACCATGGATGTGCCATATACCATTGGAAGGAAGACTTCTCCAGCTTTCCAACAAGCCAAAGATCACCCAATTTGGAGCTATGGTTCAAAAGTTATGACCGTTTTAAGTTTCACATAAAATCATGAATTTTACTCGGGCGTAGATATTACATACGCCCAGCCATTTTTACCCCAGATTACTCAGGCGTATATATTATATATGCCTACCTATTTTGGGGAAAATTTGGCCGGGCGTATATAATATATACGCCCAGTATAGGTGGGACCCACCACGGGTTCCATCTTCTCAAAACTCCCCTGATTTTGGTGAAATTTATCGTTTTACATCTGATATAATATATACGCCCAAACTTAGCTCGAATCGCCATCAGTAGCTCAAATTTCCTCCATCTAGTTTGAACCTTTGACCATCCCCTGGGTTGAGGTGGGTGTCTTGAGATTGGTTGCACCCCCGTTGAGCTTATTGGCAACCCTTAAGTCACCCATGGTCTCACCCCATCATCCGCCATTGAAACCAGTTTCCCAAAACCCTAGGACCTTGAAAACCCAAAAAATCTTAGATGGGGGATTACCTAATTGCTAAACCAATTAGCTCTTAAGTAAGCCCCTAACCCATCCTTTCTCTATAAATAGAGAGGCCTACCTCTTCCTTAAGGGTTGGAAGAAATTGGAGGTTAAGGATTTGGAGCCCAAGAGAGAACCCTAGTGAGAGAAAATGCACACATTTTTCCAGAATTTCAGCATGCTTAGTTCATCCCTTTCGACCCATTTCCACCATTAGATCACTCCCGTTTGCTAAAGTCTAGCCTCTAGCCTCACTCTACACCCCTTACTTTAGTGAATCCTAGCATTAGAACTCATTTTCACACCATTTAAGCCATCGGAAGCACGCCAAAGCGAAGATCTTCCACGGTGCAACAAGAGCCCGTGAGCTCCGGCTCACCCCTCTCTTCCTCTACCTTCTTGGTGTCTCCTCTGTCAAAGGATTCAAGCCGTTACGCCGCCGAAATTTCGGTTTGGCTCAAAGCTTGATAGGACCGTATTGCCTTCGGGCAAGGGGAAACTCCGCCCTTTTTATTTTTATTTTTGGCCATAGATAGAGACCACTACGTGCGGGTTGATCGGGTGCCTAAACCCTTCCCGATCGATAACCGAAGCCCCTACCCTAGAGCCTTTGGCAAAGACCGGTAAATCAGAGTCATATTTAGCACTTCGGTGCTCAAAATATCGATTTGAAGGTTTCCCGGGTCACCAAAAGCTCCAGGTGGTGACTCTACATTTTATCAGAGGCAAGCGCATCGCCGCGACGGGTTCGAGAGGATCCACAGTCGCACAGATGGCGACTCTGCTGGGGACTTCACCCTAGCGCTTCCCCTCTTGTTGGCCTTTCCTTTTATTTTGTTATTTTACTAACCAGGGCTGTTTTTTGTTCTAATTTGCTGCTATTTTTCGCTATTTTTTGTTGTTTTTACTAACGTACTCACCCCTACGATTCAGTCCTTTAAGTGCCTTAGCCATTTGGCGGGCCTACTTGCGCCTTAAATTTCAGTTTTTACGATTCTAGTCATTTAAGCCGCCTTAACCGTTTGGCGGGCCCGCTCGCATTTATATTCACGTCATTTAAATTTTGGTCATTTACAAGCCTTAGCCGTTTGGCGGGCCTACTTGCGCACTTTATTTCAGACATCATATTGCACCTTTGAACGCCGGCCCATTGAGGCGGCACGGGTTTGTCATCCCTGACCCGATTTTGGACTTAATTTAACTCCCCTATAAAAATTTGTATTTAAAAGTGAACCAACAGTATGGGGACATAATTGAATTTATTTTTGCATTTTTGGATAGTTTTCGGGGGGTTTAGGCACAGATACAATTTACCCGGTTCCAAGTAAGGCGGCAGCCCTAGTGGTGATGATTCTGAAAAGAACCACCCCTTCCAGTACCTGAAAAGGCGCTTGCGCCGGAGGTATATCGGTTGGGTTGCCAATTCCGATCAAGCCGTAAAACCCGCATTGGTGAGAGCGTAGAAAACCCAAAATTCAGCCGTGTATCCCTAGGAAACGGAAAGGAGGGACCCGATAATAAACACAGCAGTCCCCGGGAGCATTTCTCCCAAGAAACCAGTTCAAAGACCCACATCCGCTTGTCATCATCATCGTAACCTTTTGCCCGATATATAATATATACGCCCAAAGAAAATAGCTCAGATTTACACAAGCGTATAATATATACGCCCAGCCAAAATCCTCAGATTTAAGCCAGGCGTATATAATATATACGACCAAAGTCTGTATTTTTGGTTAGGCGTATAATATATACGCCCAAGATATCTGGTCAGAAAGAACCGACATTCGAGGCCCAATCCACCACCCCAAATCCCCTAATAGCGGTATTAGTGTCCGCGGTAGCCTCCCACATTCTCTAAACACCCAATATGCCCCCGCCCAGCCAAAAGAAGGCAACTTCTTATTGATTTACTCCGGGGGATCGGGTCATTTGGGTGGATTCCCTCGCCTTCAATAGAACGAAAGGGTTCCCTTTCGCTTCTTCCGAAGTGTGTCGGATCACGCCGTGGGACCTACTAAACGAACATATATCGCCCGAAACGGGAGTTGACCCTGGGCACCAGGTCATCAGTCATCTAAGCAGAGGGGAGTTAATTGCAAAAAAAAAAGATAAAGAAAATCCTCATCTTAAAAAAAAATCCACCTTCAAAAAAAAGAGGAAAAAATCAATCAAAATCAAAAATAAAAAATCACAAAATTCACTTTTCAAAATTAAAAAAAAAATCATCATTTTTCAAAACCCAAAAAAAACACACAAAGAAAAACAATCAAAAATATACCTTGGTGTGACCGGCACTACGGCGACCTCAAACCCGGCCCGTAGGAGAAGAACCAGGAAGGTATTCGGCCCCTATCCGCGACATCAATACAACACTCGTCGGCGGATCATGTTAAGAGCCGATACATCCCCACCGTCATCCCCTTCCCATTCCCGTATAGGAGAAGACCCGGTCTTCGACACCTTCACCCAAGCCAGGTTCGATATCACGGGCCCATTCGGGGCGCCCGTGTTCACCTCCACCTCATCCCCTTCCCTTACATTCCCCAACGCCCCTTTGTCATCCCCACCAAAACCCCCATTTCCCAACCGATCCTTACATCCCCATCTCCCATCCAAACACCATTACCAAGATCCCCATACTTCCAAAGACCCCCCAGGGAGTCCCATCCCCCGCCTACTTCCCACACTCCCTCCCCCTCATCACCCACGCCCCCAACATCCTACATCTCATCCACCCCATTTACCCAGGTCATGCCCAATTTCTCCCAACCACCTCCATCCTCAAGTAATCCATCACCCCCCAATCCCACACCTGAGTCCATGCCCTCGATGGAGGACATGAGAACGATGAATGCCCTGTGGGCCGCATCTCGCAACCCTACCTCTCAAACCCCGCATCCAAATTTCCAAAACCTCCATACCCCATTCCCCCCTAACCATGCCCAACCACCCATCGTCCATACGTCCCAAAATCCCCCGCCTCAACTCCAGACCCAAACCCACACAAATCCATGGGCCCCAGCCCAAACCCCTCTAGAGACATGGGCCCAGGCCCAAAATCCTCAAAACCCATGGGCCCAAGTCAAAGCTTATCAAGCCCAGGCCCCAGCCCAAACACCTCCAAACCCATGGGCTCGAGCCCAAGCTTATCAAGCCCAGGCCCAAGCCCACACACCTCCAAACCCATGGGCTCAAGCTTATCAAGCCTAGGCCCCAGCCCAAACACCTCCAAACCCATGGGCTCAAGCCCACCAAACCCAAGCCCAGACCCAAGATCCTCAAAACTCATGGGCCCAACCCCAAGCCCACCAAACCTAGGCCCAGACCCAAGACCCTCACAACCCATGGGCCCAAGCCCACCAGACCCAGACCCAAGTCCGAGCCCCCCAGGGCCCATGGACCCAAACCTACCAAACTCAAACCCAGGGCCCATGTACCCAAACCCAGCCCCCTCATGGCCCAGTAGCCCAAACTCAACAAGGCCCATCGGCCCAAAGTCATATTAAGCCCCACCCCCAGGCCCAAAGCCCGTCAGTCCAAGCCTTCCAAAACCATCAAACCCAAATCCCTCAAACCCAAGGCCCATCCGCCTATGCTCATCAAAACCCATTCACTAACCCCATACCCCCCCACCAATACCCTTCATTCACCTATACCCCTTATGCCCCCATCCCACCTCCAACGGGAAATTCAATCCATCCCATTCCTCAAAATCACAACATCCCACCATCTCAATCACACCCCCATCACCCCCAGAATGTGCCACCAACTCAGCACATCACTTACCCACAAAACGCTCACCCATTTATCCCTTCTCATCCCCTACAAACCGTGTGGCCCCACCAAGTCATCCAACCCATCACCCCCCAAGTCCAAATAGCAGAGCTCGCCCCTCACCAATACCATGACCAGTAGTACGAGGAGGATGAGATTCGCAATAGTGGAGGAATTGCCAGTTTTAACCCTCCAGGGCCCACCATCATCACACCTAGGGTCGAACCAAATCAAGGGGAAGCGGTCCCCGCCACAGCCTCGAAGGAACCAGAGCAGCTGAAAGAACAGATAGATAGATAGAATACGTAGCTGATGAAGATGGGAGGAATGGAACTACACTCGACGGACTTTTCAGACTTATGTCTGTTCTCTGACGTCCCCCTGCCACCGAAATTCAAGATGCCATCCTTTGATAAGTATAATGGCACTGGCAACCCTATCGCCCACTTGAAATCTTATTGCGGGGATATGTGCCAGTATGGCGGAGATGAACGACTCCTCATCAAAGTGTTCCAGAAGAGTTTAACGGGCCCAGCACTGAGATGGTTCACATCCTTGGAACCATCCATGATAAAAAATTGGAAAGATCTGACACGCTTATTTCAAGAACAATATGTCTATAACATGGACATAGAACCAAGGAAGTCGGACTTGGCCCGGTTAAAGCAAAGGCATGATGAAACGTTCAGTGCTTACTTAGGGAGGTGGAGGGCCTTAGCTTCTCAGGTAACTCATCGAATTCCCGATGATGAGCAGATTGAATTGATAACCAAGGGAGCCCTCCCAGTCATCGCAGATTTCTTAGTATATCAGCAGCAGTCAAGTTTTACTGATCTGGTCCGAAATGCCAACCGTTGTGAAGACGCCATTAGAGAGGGCAGGCTAGGAAGGAATGCGGTCAACGGGGCCACTGGGGTTCGAAAAGCCGTCGAGCCAAGAATTGAAAGAAGACCAGGGATAGAGGTACAAAACATTGTTTACCCCCAGGACAATACCAACGCCCCTCGATACAACTCCAGGTTACACAATCACCCCCGACCCATTTTGAGCAAGTACCAAGGCCAAGCAAAGGACCAAGAGCCCCGTTTACCCCGGAACATATGAAAGCACGCTTCGAATGAGTATTCACCCCGTTGGGGCAATCCTTGAGTGTCTTACTGCCGCTGTTACTATAGAAAGGCCTGGTCAATTTACTCCAACCTCGCCCCCCACCCCACCCAATACCCAAGAATTATGATCCGAATCTGCATTGCAATTTCCACTAGGGACCGGGTCACCCTACAGACCGGTGCTTCCCGTTAAAGCACGCGGTCCAAGATCTGATAGAGGCGGGAAAGATCATACCCCCGCCACTTCCCCAAGGGTAGAACCAGAATATCCATCAAGCCCCTCTTCCACCGCACCCAGGAGGCCCCAGGCCTAACATACATTTGATAGAGGAAGAAGAAGAAGAGTTTGACCCTTCAGATTATATTAGCAATCAGGAGGAATTTTCGCTCCCCAGGCCAAACGAAGATGAACTATTTGTTGGGGTAATCGAGCCACTGTATCTTGCCAATTATTTTCCCACACCAGCTTGCCAAGAGGAGCCCTTAGATTTAGGGCAGTATTTTTCCACCCCCGCTCCCGCCTATTAAATCCAAACGGGCACAGCCCCGTCGCAATCATACGCATATCCACCCCACGCCCAATTCATCCCATACACCCCTCCGTCACACATAAATCATCCTATTCCTTACGCAATTCCACCATCCCCATATTATCCTACCCCATACACGCTCTCAAGTCCCTCCACCCAATATAATGCTCCGCCATCCTCAAGTTACCCCATGCCATACATGCCCTCAAGTCCCGCCACCCAATTTGCCCCATACACCCCTCCATTACCCCCGAATTACCCCGCTCCATGCACAACTCCGTCACCCCCAATCTATCCCATTTCATCTACCAACCCATCATCATCCCACCATGTCACAAACCCGTTATTTCCCCACACTACACCCACTACCCCGGCATGTCCAGGACATCCCGCTCAATGCACAACTCTATCGCCCCCAATTTACCCCACTTCATCCACAAACCCATCCCCATCCCATCATACCTCCCCATATACAAACCCTTCATATCCCCATCATTCCGCGCCCACCGTGCCTCAAACGTCTCCCCGTCCCTCCAGCCCAGTCACTCTCCCGCCATCCCTCCGCTATTTTAGCCCTAATTCAACTCCACCACCACCCGGACAAGCAACCCTCACCAATCCCTCATCACCCAATCACCATGGTCCTACCATGCCTGTAACACCAAGACAAGCCCCCTCGTGCTCCATAACTCCAATTCACAATTCCCCCACTACCATTCCACCCCCATTGAGTTAACTGGTCGGACCCGAGAAACCGATATCCGCCCAATCCTCCTCGGAATCCTCACGCACCCCATTTCTCATCCCAAAACTCGCTTATGACCGCATCAGTACCATTGCTGATCTATGAACAGACGGACATGAATGTCGGGTGCAACCAAGAAGAGGTTGTTGAATTTGTTACTCGATCGGGCCAGATTTCTGCCCAGCCAGAAATATCAGGGGCAAGCAGAGGAGAAGAAAAGAAGAAAGAACAAGCCACAGGAAATCCCTTTGAAAAAATGGCCAGGGAACATATACTGGAGACACAGCTCAAGAGAACGCCCGCACATATTACCGTGTGGGATTTATTGATCACGTCTCCGCTCCACTTTCAAGCCTTAATGGGAGCGCTCAAGGGCGCGCATGTCTCCACCCATGTAACTCTAGATGAAGTAGGGGAAATAATAGGGCAAGTGTTGACCCCAAACGCCATCTCTTTTATCGATGCGGACCTACCAATTGAGGGGAATGATCATTCTAAACCCCTGAATATAATAGTGGAAGTAGGGAACTTGGTGGTACCGTTGGTCCTGATCGACAACGGGTCGGCGCTGAATGTATGCCCTCTAAGGACGGCAATCAAAATTGGGGCGAACCCCGACACCTTTCGGCCATCCATATCAAGCGCACGGGGATTCGACAACACTGGAAGGGAAATCATAGGAGAAGTAGACCTTGACCTGATCCTCGGACCGCAAACCTTCACCACCCCCTTTCAAGTGATGGACATCAAGTCTACCTTCAATCTGCTATTGGGCCGGCCATGGATACATAAGCTCGGAGCGATACCATCTACTCTACACCAAAAGCTCTGATTCATCTCAGAAGGAAAAATTATCACCATCTTAGGTGAGAGCAGAGAAGACATGGGGAAGAGCGCTCTGCACATTGAGAATCTGAAAGTGCTGAACATATCGCACACAGCTGAGGATGCCGATCTCCATCAATTTGAGTACGACTTCTTGAATGTTACCCTCGAACCAACTGAAAAGACCCCGAATAAAACTGGAGGAGGAATGGATGCAGCTGTGTTCATGCTCCACAGATGGGGCCATCAAAAGGGGAAAGGACTGGGCCCACGCCTTCAAGGAAGAAGAGACCCCGTCAAGGCCAGGGGGCAACAAACTAAATTCGGCTTAGGCTACAGGCCCAGAGAAGAGGAAGTCAGAGAAGCCAAGGAGAAGATGAGAGCCGTAGCAGCCGCCAAGGCCAGAGGAATCATCTTGGAAGAGGAACCTCACGCTCACCCCCACATCCGTGAAACCTTTGTAAGCGTCGGGGTGGTAAAAATTGATCTGAATGGGGAGACGAGGGTAACCCCACATAAGCCTGTTGCAATCCACCCCACCAATCCCTACATCATCCCCCCAGACTTCGAAATGAACTTAGCCGCCCTTTCCTTGTTTGTGGAAGAAGTGCCCCGATCCACCCCTCACTTCAGCACCAACCACTCTGGGCCCCTCCTAACCGTAGAGGATAAGGTCCTGGAGGATCCCTCTATAAATATGTTGTGGGAGGAAATGCAAGAGCCTACCGATGCAGTTCCTGATCAAAGAGGTAAAGGCCAAGCCTCGCAGGTGAGTAACTGGGCATCCTTGCCCCAACTCTTGAGAGTCACAAATGCCATGAAAATGGCATCGACTCCCCAAAAAAACACAACCTGTAAAAAGTGAGGTTAGCCTCTAGACCACTCTACCTTGTATATATAGAGATCCACCTCACCAGGGGCTGACCTCCGAAAAAATACAAAAGATCATAAAAATAGAAAAAATACCAATTCCAAAAATATTGTCCTTTAAAATTCCCAATAAAGTTAAAATCAATGTCGTGATACCCGTCCCACGTGAAGCCAACCCCTTCCCTGTAGAAACACAAGAAGAGGTAGGAGTCACATGTCTGGACGAGGAAGGCCAAACCAACGAGCTCCCCAATGAGCTCCTCAAACAATTTGTCGATTTTGAGCATGGCCCTACCCCGATCGTCGAAGAGACAGACGACGTCAATTTGGGCACCACAGAGGCCCCTAGAATCACCAAAATTGGAATGTCGTTGTCCCCTGAGGAGAGGAAAGGTATGATAGACTTCCTTCGGTCATACCAAGACATCTTCGCATGGTCGTATGAAGACATGCTTGGTTTGGATACCAATCTGGTTGAGCATGAGTTGCCACTCTACCCCGATGTTAAGCCGGTAAAACAGAAGCTGAGACGACTCCGACCCAAATGGATGCTGAAGGTGAAGGATGAGGTCATTCAGCAGTATGATGCAGGTTTCCTCATGGTATCCAAGTACCCACAGTGGCTAGCCAATATTGTCCCCATACCAAAGAAGGATGGAAAGGTTCGAATGTGTATCGACTTCCGAAATCTCAACAAGGCGAGCCCTAAGGATGATTTCCCACTGCCACACATCGACATCTTGGTCGATAACACTGCAAAGCACGGGATGCTCTCGTTTATGGATGGATTCTCAGGATACAATCAGATAAAGATGGCAGAGGTTGATCGCGAGAAGACAGCGTTCATTACCCCCTGGGGAACCTTCTGCTACAAAGTAATGCCATTCGGGCTGAAGAATGCTGGGGCGACCTATCAAAGAGCAATGACGGCCCTGTTCCACGACATGATGCACCGAGAGATCGAAGTATACGTCGACGACATGATTGCCAAATCGCCAGAAAGGGAGGACCACTTGATAAACCTGCAGAAGCTATTCGAGAGACTGAGAAAATACAGATTGCGGTTGAATCCCCAGAAATGCGCGTTTGGCGCTATGTCCGGAAAGCTGCTGGGCTTTATTGTCAGTAGGAGAGGGATCGAGGTCGATCCAACCAAGATCAAGGCCATCACTGAGATGCCACCACCATCTACAGAGAAAGAAGTCAGAGGTTTCTTAGGCAGGATCCAGTACATCAGCCGATTCATCGCACAGTTAACTCCGATATGCGCACCAATCTTCAAGCTACTGAGAAAGGACTCATCGGTTGAATGGAATGATGACTGCCAGGCTGCATTCGATAAGATTAAAGGTTATCTCTTGAAATCTCCGGTATTGGTACCGCCCGTACCTGATAGACCCCTGATAATGTACTTGTCCACGACTGAGTTTTCCATGGGCTGTGTGTTAGGACAGCATGATGAGACCGGAAGGAGAGAGCAGGCCATCTATTACCTAAGCAAGAAATTCAGACATTTAGACGCTATTCTCATCGGAGAAAGCATGCACGGCACTCGCTTTGGGCTACTCAGACTTCGACACTACCGTTATCCTGTGCCGTTCTACTTCTAGCACGGGATGGATCCGTTGAAGTACCTATTCGAGAAACCCGCTCTCACTTTGGTCGAATCGAAGACGTGGCAACTACTCCTATCCGAGTTTGACATTACTTATGTCACCCAGAAGTCGATTAAGGGGCAAGCACTCGCCGATCACCTTGCTGAGAACCCTCTGCCGGACTATGAGCCTCTAAGGACCGAATTCCCCGATGAAGACATTTTGTTCATGACCGACGAGGATACAGAGGAAACAGAGGAGCCCTGGGTAATGCACTTCGATGGGGCATCGCATGTTGAGGGTCAGGGAGTTGGCACCATTCTTATCTCGCCGAAAGGGTCCCATATACCCATCTCAATCAAATTAAACTTCCCATGCACCAACAATATGGCCGAGTATGAAGCCTGTACAGCTGGTTTACAGGCGGCTCTTGATCTAAATATAACTCACCTTAGGGTCTTTGGAGATTCACAGTTAATTATATTCCAAACCAACGGGGATTGGAAGACCAAGGATGAAAAACTGATCCCATACCATGAACATCTGGAGGATCTGATAACTTGCTTTGAGGAAGTCACCTTCTCTTATGTGCCACGAGCAAGAAATCGGTTTGCTGACGCCCTGGCCACCCTGGCCTCTATGGTTGAGATTCCATATGGGGTGGTTATGAAGCCGATCATGATAGAGCAGAGGAACGAACCGGCTTTCTGTCACCTGATCGAAGGACCTACAGAGATAGATGATGAACCACCCTGGTTCTCAGACATCAAGAATTTCCTCGAGACCCGAACTGTCCTGGAAGGAACATCAAGGGTAGACAAATGCACCATCCAGCGATTGGCAACAAACTACGTCATCTGCGGCGATCTCTTGTATAGACGGTCTCACGACAATATCCTGCTCTGATGCCTAACCCAATAAGAAGCAGTTGAGATCATGAAGGAGATTCACGCAGAGCCCACGTCAGCGGTCACATGCTTGCTAAGAAAATTCTAAGGCAAGGATACTTTTGGACTACTTTGGAGACTGATTACTGCCAACACGTACAGAAGTGCTACAAATGCCAAGAGCACTCCAGCCTAATACACGCTCCGGCCATTGACTTGACAAAGATGGCTACCTTGGTCGTTCACACTGGGTCTCGACGTTGTCGGCAAGATCAATCCTAAGGCTTCCAATGGACATCAATTCATCCTCGTCGCTGTGGAATACTTTACAAAATGGGTAGAGGCGGCCTCCTATACGAGCATTAAAGCTAGCCATGTTGAGAAGTTCATCAAGAATAACATCATTTGCAGATTCGGCGTACCCAAAGATATCATCACTGATAATGGCACTAACTTCGCTAATAGGCGCATCCGGGCCTTGTGTGAGCAGTTCAAGATCAAGCATCATCGTTCTTCCCCATACAGGCCTCAGACGAATGGAGCAGTAGAGGCAGCCAACAAAACTCTGATCCGCATCCTAGAAAAGATGGTAGTTACTTACAGAGATTGGAGTGAGCAGTTACCCTTCGCACTTTGGGCCTATAGAACGTCTATCGGCACCGCAACAGGGGCAACACCATTCTCCCTTGTGTATGGGACCGAGGCCGTGCTACCCGTTGAAGTCGAGGTACCGTCGCTTCGTATCCTTTTGGAATCCCATCTACCTGAAGCTGAGAGGGAAAGAGCCCGTTTTGAGCAGTTGGATTTAATTGACGAGAAAAGGCTCCTTGCCTTGTGCCACACCCAAGTCTATCAGAGGAGAATTGCATGTGCTTACAGTAAGCGCGTTCGCAGTCGAGACCTGAAAATAGGAGACACTGTACTGAAGAAAATTTTTCCGTCTCTCCATGCCGATCCGAGAGGGAAGTTTAGGCCAAATTGGGAAGGACCCTACGTCATCCGAGAGGTTCTACAGGTACTGCCGCTCGGCCACCATGGACAGAGACCACTTTCCTGAGCCCATCAACGCTGGATACCTCCATAAGTTCTACTCATAGGTCTTGGGGCAAGGTAAGTTTTGATAAAAGTAGATGTGTGACCGCTTAAGGGCCCCATAAAAGAGGCCATCATTTCAAAGTCAAGTGGGCAACAAAAAATATTCCCTGAAAACCTTCACCCCTTTTTGCTACACACTTCGGGCCAACAACCATTTCCTTCATATACCCCACCCAAAAAAGAAGAGAAGGGAGGAAAAATCCAAACCAAAAAGAAGAAGGAGAAGCCCCCCCCCCCAAAAAAAAAAAAGAACAACAAGGAAAAGGAGGGGTACCCCAAAAAAAAAAAAACAACAAAAAAAAACAAAAACCCCAAAAAAAAATGAATGATGACTGGGGCATAAAAGGCCCCCGAAAAGAAAAAGGAGTCCCCGAACCTAGAAATCACCTCGAACTTAGATCCAAATCCCCAGAAAAACCCAACCTGTTTGAACCCAACCACATTACAACCCGGAAGAAAGCCCTCTTTAAGGTCCACAAGCGGTTATAACATCTACTGCATCAGAACAAGCCGAGTTAACAAACCACGTAACTTCATTCAGGCTATGAGAATCGGCGCATATGTCGTGGCTTTACGCTCTTGAAGAAAAGAAAAAAAAAAAAAAAAAAAAAATTAATTTGAGTTCAAAGTAAGACGGACGTGGTGAAAACCCGAAAGGGCACCACGGGTAAAAATAGTGAAGTCACGCGGACCAGGTGAAAACCTGAAAGGGCACCTGGGGTAAGAGAGCGAACCCATGGACGTGGTGAAAACCCGAAAGGGCGCTACGGGTAAAAACAGGGATGACAGGTATGGCGAAAACCCGTCTTGGGCGCTATGAGCAAAAAATGTCAAGAAAAGAGAGATTGGGAGAAGATCTGTCCTAACCCGCCTATTTCAGTTTGGATCCCTTAAGCCTCTTCTCCCCTTTGATGGGCCGCTCCTGTTGAAAATTGGATCGGATCCCAATCAAGTATGTCGTCTCTACCGCAGCGTCTGACACATGACCAAAAGGAGAGACAGAGGGCTGAACCAATCCTAGGGCAGCTAACCTTCCCATGTTTATAGGAAAAAATCTGTGCCTCACCCACAGGGTTCAACCATGCTCAAAATAGGACCCACTGATTTGGCCCCATAAAAAACCTCACCCTGTGCGGAAGAAAATTCCAAAAAAAGATAATAGATTTTCCTTTCCCATAAAAAACCTCACCCTGTGAGGAAGAAAATTTCAAAAAAGATAATAGATTTTTCTTTCCAATAAAAAACCTCACCCTGTGAGGAAGAAAATTCTAAAAAAAGATAATAGATTTTCCTTTCCCATAAAAAACCTCACCCTGTGAGGAAGAAAATTCTAAAAAAGGATAATAGATTTTCCTTTCCCATAAAAAACCTCACCCTGTGAGGAAGAAAATTCTAAAAAAGATAATAGATTTTCCTTTCCCATAAAAAAACTCACCCTGTGAGGAAGAAAATTCTAAAAAAAGATAATAGATTTTCCTTTCCCATAAAAAACCTCACCCTGTGAGGAAGAAAATTCCAAAAAAGATAATAGATTTTCCTTTCCCATAAAAAACCTCACCCTACGAGGAAGAAAACTCCAAAAAAGATAATAGATTTTCCTTTCCCATAAAAAACCTCACCCTGTGAGGAAGAAAATTCTAAAAAAGATAATAGATTTCCCTTTCCCATAAAAAAACCTCACCCTGTGAGGAAGAAAATTCCAAAAAAGATAATAGATTTTTCTTTCCCATAAAAAATCTCACCCTGTGAGGAAGAAAACTTTAAAAAAGATAATAGATTTCCCTTTCCCGTAAAAAACCTCACCCTGTGAGGAAGAAAACTTCAAAAAAGATAATAGATTTCCCTTTCCCATAAAACCTCACCCTGTGAGGAAGAAAATTCCAAAAAAGATAATAGATTTCCCTTTCCCATATAAAAAACCTCACTCTGTGAGGAAGAAAATTCCAAAAAAAGATAATAGATTTCCCTTTCCCATAAAAAACCTCACCCTGTGAGGAAGAAAATTCTAAAAAAAGATAATAGATTTCCCTTTCCCATAAAAAGCCTCACACTGTGGAGAAGAAAATTCCAAAAAAAGAGAGAAACCCCACCAGGTGCAGAAAAAAGAGAGGGAAAAATCCCATAAAAAGTCTCACATTGAAGAATCACAAAAAGCAAAACAAGAGCGCATGTATAGATTTCATTCCCTTCCTTTACAAGTGTTGCCTGGTGAGTGTCACGTCCCAAAAAGATAACGACATGACACACTTTCTATTTTTGCTGATTTCTTTACAACAAGAAGCAAAACCCAAAATGTATATAGCTGTGTATATATAAAAAAAAAAAAAAAGAGAAGAAGAAAAGAACAGAAAAAGATAACCCAAAAAGAGATCTCTGATAAGGGGCTTTCCCCCCATATATATGATCTATGATATGTGCAGGAGCAGGTCAAGGGCCGGGACCACGCTTCAAGGCGCTAATCTCGGCAAGCAGGGAGTCCTCGCGGTCATTTCGATCAGACATCCACCTACCATGAAGACTCTTCGCCTCCGTGAAGCTTCAACAGATCATGGACTCACCAAAAGACCACCAATCGAAGAACCTCGCTCTCGGCTGTAGCGGCTCTCACCTCCGCAATATCAGCTTTGACCCTTTCTTTCCCCAAAGTCTCGATCAAAGCCAGCCTCTCTATGGAAAGGGACTCGATCCAGGTCCGAAGCATCTCTTCCTTACATGGCCAGGGCCCTGTCTCTACCACATCTACTGAAGCTGGGCTAGGAGTAGGTAATTCCTCAGATACTAGCCAACCCTCGTAACCCGGAGAGACAATGCCCCCCTGAACCAAGCTACACATATGCGTCGATTGGCGGGTTTCAGAGACAGCTATGCGCGATCAAGATCACTAAGAGAACCGCGAGAGAATATGGAGAGCATGTGGTGGCCTCATGGCACGGCAGACATGCCGAGTTCAATTGGCATGAGCACCCGAGATGGGAAGTAATATGTGCTACCGGTCAGTCCCAAGAGTGTGATGCCCTCACAATCCCGAGAGCGGACAATCGGAAAGGTGCCGCTACCCAGTGGAAGTTGCCAGTCACCGAGTCGATAGCCATGTGCTCAATTCTCGACGCCTCCCATCGTGCGCCTCAACTCCGGATCAAAAACCCCGAGCCACATCCCTTTAATCAAGGTAATCTCGACAGCCCCATGATAGCCAAATGCTCTCGATCTGAACAAGAAGCGGGCTCACTGAAAATCCCAACCTGCCCGAGGCCACGATCCAAGCCTCAATACATCTCCGCCAGACCAGTGTGTACCAATGAGCGACCTACCTCGCTCATTAAAACATCACATAGCACGAGGAAAAGCTCCCCAAAGGAAGAAGAAGAGAACCTCCGACAGCAAATAAAGAGCAAAGGCCTTCACATTGAAGGGATCTCGAATAGGCAACTTTTGAAGGCTCGAGTCACCGAAAAGTTCTCTTAGGAATTTCACCGAGCACCTGGTGGGCCCTCCGGCGAAACATTTCTCATATCCACCCTTCTTCAGGCCAAGGACCGCATGGACCGCCTTTGCATACCCCGGTTTGGGCACTACTTTGGCAAGGCCTCGATGCATCTTCAAGCCAGTGAGGGAGGCTAACTCTTCCAAAGTTGGGGTCAGCTCCCTAGACCCGAATTTAAAAACATGGGCCCTATGATCCCATGATGCCAAAGCCGCCTATAGTAGGTTGGGCAACAGAGGAATAGCGAGGAGAGAAGAAAGACGGGACAACCCGAGGCCATTCAGAATAGCAAGCTCGCTCTCGGCCAGACTATCATGCCATTTTTGTAAAAAGCTGGGCCCCGGGTCCAAACAGGGAAGTATACTGGTCCCCGTATAAAGGATTGGGCCCCCTTTTGAAGGCAGGTCCATCGCCGTGCAAAGAGGTTCTTTATCGGTCAATATATGGCGATGGGACCGCTAGAAAAGAGGGGAGAGAAAGGAAATAAAAGGAGGGGCAAAACAGCCAAACCAAAGTAGAAGAGGAGACAAGGGGGGACCAGGCGCGGGTTATAAGGAGCCCCCTGAGGTCAATCTATAGCAGGCGTATATATTGTATACGCCAAGGCAAATTTTGAATCATTTTTGCCCGACGTATATAATATATACGCCCGGCCATTTTTTACTGAGGATTGGTCAGGCGTATATAATATATACGCCCGACCATTATTGCTGAACATTTGTCGGGCGTATATAATATATATGCCCAGTTTAAAGCCAGGGCTGGCAAGGCCCCCTTTTACAGAGATTCATTTTTGTCCCCAAGGAGGAACTTATTTTTGTTTGGTACACTTGACATGCTCAAGACACCCGTGGAAGCCCCTCGGAGGAGACACCCGTAGGTGATATCCAGAGAATCACCTACAGGATCGACTCCATCATTGGAGGGGTGTCGGCCCGTGTCTGGCCCAACAAGAAAACAAAAAAGAAAACCATCAAAGCAAAGAAATGAAACATTCATATAAAGCATAAAAATTATAAACCATCCAAAAAATTTGTTGTTTAAAAGTTATTACATATCCCCCAAATAAATCCAAAGTCTAAATTGTTGTTTTGTGTATGTCAAATTTGCAGAAACTAAACTAGTCCTGGGCGGCCCCCTTCGACTTCTTCCGGCGCCGGCTCGCACTTTGAAAGGTACGGGTCTCCCCCACCCGAGTCCACGCCTGAGAGATACGGCTAAGCAAGAAGCGCGACTCCTTCTCACGAGCACACTGCAGAGGCACACCAAAAGCCATCAAAAAGAGAAACAGGCAGAGAGTAAACTAGGAAAATGACTAGTTTGGGCCAGCATTCACTCACCACTTCGGTCTCCCTAAGCCCAACGAGGTTACGGTAGTATTCGGCCTGACTCACTGCCGACTCATAATCCTGGCCAGTAAGAAAAAGGAGGCGTTAGTCACACAGGCCATCAGCATAATTCAAAGGGAAAGAGAACGGAGCAACAAGGTAGAGATTACCCCAGGAATCAGCTCGGGAGGTGGGACCTGGATAGCTTCAGCAGAAATCCGTGCCTTTTCAGCCACATCGGCACACACGCGTGACAAAAAGGCATCATCCAGGCGCTTGAAGGTCCCCTGGACCTGGATGGGCGAGCTACCAGAAGCACCAACACTCGAAGCCACACCAAAGGCGCCAGCCCCGGAAGGGTCGGAAGGTCCAACACCTGTCGCATCACGGGGAACGGCCTCCTCTTCCCCCTCATCTGAGTCGCTGCCCTGCTCAAACTGTAGAGAGAAATATTTTATCATTAAGGGCGATAGGTCAATCAAGGTAACCACATGAAAGCTGCTAAATGAAAGAAGAAAAGGGGCATTACCTGAGATCTCAGCCTGCCAAAAGCTAAAAAGTTAGCACCAGGCACAAAACGGGGCATCAAGAAATTATAGGGCAGGGAGTCGTACCAAGACTGATACCCCCCGGACAGGAGAAGGTCGTCGATAGGCACCCCATGATGAAGAAAATGAGCAGTGAGCTCATCAATGGAGCCCTCTGGGGCCAACACGTCGGCAGGAGGAGCTTGGGGCACGGCAAAGAGAGGGCGATACTGATGAACCGCTCTCTCCCCTAAATAGTAGGCCCTAGTCCAGGACCCGTAGAGAAAGATGATACGACGGTCCAGCAAAAGACGAGAGGGGCCCACTGAGGCCAAATTCCAAAAGGGGGATCCTATGTAAGGGTCGAGGATGACCTGCAAAAGAAGAAAAAATCGGAGAGGGATGCACACATTTGATCAGAACCCCTAAGCACACAGAAGCTGAGCTACCAAATTTACAAAAAGGGAATTGTTTCACCTGCTCTGGGATCAACAGGTCGAACTGAGAGCGCAGTCCTAACTCCAAATGCTTCATACCTACGTCCCGACGGCGACCCACGTGCCAGTTACTCATAAGGGGGAACGTAGCAATGTCTGACTGAAGCAGAGGGCGACCCGGTTGAAAGTGAAGGTATCCCCAGACCTGAGAAAGCAGGCAGATGAGGACAGGTATGCTATAAAAGAAAATTGAATAAACTAAAAACAAAAGATAAAATACCTCGATGGCAGGCCAGAAACCCACAATGGAGCTAGACTCCCCAAGCACGGCCCGCTTTAGGCTGGACATGAGTACGGCATAGCCAGCGCCGCCCCAATCGAATCGATGCACGGTCTCCCAGTTCACCATCAGGCTGAGTAGGGACAAGGAGACTCGCCCTCCACTGGTGTTGGAGAGGAGAGTCTTGCCTAGGAGGAACAGTAAGGAGATGCGGGCCAGCATAAGTGCGCGTGCGGGCTTGATATAAATGTCCATGTCGGGCTGCCCCTGGTCCACCAACTCATTAGGCCCAAACTGATCAATCAACCAGGATAGCTTGACCTCAGAACCTCGAACGTTCCCTGAGGACGGGTAGGCCCCTAGCAGCTGAATCACCTCCTCCCTACCCGATGTGCCGGTGGGTACCACGGGCACACCCCCGATACGGACCCCAGTGATCATAGACCAGTCCGCTGGAGTGAAGGCCATCTCTACCACGGCCATGTGGAATGTCATCGTCTCGGGGCGAAAATGCTCTATCAGCGCTTTTAAATAGGTCGTATCAGCTCTTACAACGGGGCACGAAATGAAGTCCCCAAAACCGGCAGCAGTAAGTAGGTCCTTCACCACTGGGGGAAGGTAAAGCACAAGGCGCTGGAGGTCAAACCAGCTGCCTCGGAACATAATGTGCGGCAGGGGCTGCAAACAAAAGGCATCAATCAGATAGGGGCAGGGAGATATAATGAGGGCATCAAAGGAAAGCAAAAGCGGAAAGGAGGAGGGGGTCCATCTGTTTACCTGACCAACGATCCCGAAGTCGGACATATGGATGTGCTGGCAGTAGAGGAGGCCGGTGTGGGCGGCCTCGCCTTGCATCTCATACCAAGGCTGGGAGGAGCGCTGAGACACAATGAACTGTTCCCCACGGGGACCGTAGGCCATTTCCGGCCCTTCTTGCTGATCATGCCCCTCGTCACCAGACATCCTGAAAACATAAGACGCATCGGCATATGACGGGTTGCCAACAAAAAAGAAGAAAGAGGAAAATATGTATAAGCATTAATCCAAAGAATAATAACAAAAAAAAAAACAAACAACCATGTGTGTATGTATACTAATCCAAAACCAAAAAAATAAAAATAAAGGAGAGATGTGTGTGTGTGTGTGCTAAAAAAAAAAAAAAAAAAAATAACCATGTGTGTATTTATACTAATCCAAAACCAAAAAAAGAGAGATGTGTGTGTGTGTGTGTGCTAGCTAAAAAAAAATGTGTGTATGTATACTAATCCAAAACCAAAAAGAGAGAGATGCGTACGTGTGTGAAGAATAATAAGAAAAAGAAAACAACAACATGTGTGTATGTATACTAATTCAAAACAAAAGAAAAGATGTGTGTGTGCCAAAAAAAAAAAAAAAACAAAAAAAACTCATGTGCATATACTAATTCAAAACAAAAAAAAAGAAGAAAAGATGTGTGTACTAAAAGAAAGGAAAACAAAAAAATCATGCGTGTGTGGGTACTAATCCAAAAAAAAAAGAGATGTGTGTATAAAAATAAAAAATTAAAAAAAAATTAAAAAAAAAAAACAAAAAGGCAAAACCATGTGCGAGTTTGCTAATCCAAAAAAGATAAGATGCGCTAATCCATCGAAAACAAAAAAGAGAAAGAGAAAATAGGATGAGATGAATAAATAATAGATGGAAAAAATATATAGGCCTAAGGAAAACAACAAAAAAGCAACAAAACCGAGAGAAAAGGAACATAGGCATCACATATGTTTAAATGGAAATGAAAAAAAAGAAAAAGCATTTCACCACAAAAGAGAAAAGAGAGAGAAAAACAGCAATGTTATCAAAATACAAAGAGAAAGTAAGGGAAGGTAATGGTTACCTTCAAAGGGGGAGAAAAACGAAGAGCGGCGGAGGATAAGCGCCCTTTGATCAACACCCGTGACCGCCAGTAATGGAATTCAAGCCAAACCAAAAAAAAACCCTAAGGGGTTGTCCCGGACTCAAGAAGAAAGGAGGGACGAAGAGAGAATTTGAAAAGGGTGGCCCCTTTTGTGCTCGGGCTCGGGCAGTTTGTAACTGCTAGATTTTAGACGAGCGTATATAATATATACGCCCGACCATTCTTCACCAGATTTTGGTCAGGCGTATATATTATATACGCCCGACCAAAAATGGCAGTTTTTAAACTGCCCGACCTCCTTTTTTCGATTTTAAGGCCCAACGGCCCCCTTGTATGCTATGGACCTCGATCCGGCCCCCCTTCGAGGCCCACGTATCGTCGGCCATGGTGCACACATCTCCAAATGACCCTTCGAGTTCACTTCGATTGGCCCAAAGGGACCATGCTATAATAAACGGATCTAGGTCAGTAGGTGCCCACCTATTGCGCCCACAAAATCAACAAAAAAAAGGAGAGAATAAAAAATATATATATATATATATATAATAAGCAAAAACTAATAAAAACAAAAATACAATTCTGGTTCTCACAAGGGCGTCACAACTTCTGTTTGCCCCACCACGAGAGCCGTGTTAAATCAATTCGGAATGATCGGGTTCACCCGAAAGTTCTCGAACCCCGTTTCATGCAGGGATACTTTGTACCTGATCCGGCAGGCAAATGAATTTCATTCATCACCGGGAGCATACACTTAGCCCCAGATCTCCCCCAACAGAAGTCAAGGCCTGATCTGGCAGGCAAACCAAGAACCCATCACCGGAATGCACACGTCCCTAAGGTATATCAACATGGCAAGTTGATTCGCCTAAGGATACGTGTAAAAACAAAGGCAGTTTGAGCATGCCCAGGGTCTCCATCTGACATGAAAGAAAAAAAAGAAGAAGAAAGAAAAAAAAAAAAAAAAAAAAAAAGAAAAAGAGAAGAAGTAACAAATTTGTTGCTACTTAGTAAAACCCCTGAGTGAGTTGACCCCACCTTCCCGGCATTCCTTCTGGTCATCCACCTTCGGATCTCTATTGACCAAGAGTGCCCCCAACTTCAGATCATTCGAAGAGTCTATTGTCAGTCAAAACTGACCCGCCAAAAATGAAATTACAACCAACCAAACTATGCGCAAACATACAGACCAAAGGGCCCTTTTCCCTTTTATTTCCTTTTACACAGGCTTAAAACCTGTATAGGCACGGTGTCCCTGTTGAATGTACGCACTTGCATCTGGGTATCCGCAGGATGGTTGTTGTCCTCGTAAATTGTACCTTAGGGTCGAGGCTTCCATTCGCGCCTATTTGCTGCTTTTCGCCCCTGATGGATGTCTGTCTATGCATAGTTAGTAGGATGTGATTTCATTAGGGACGGAGGCTAGAAATTAGCCATCTCTGTCGAGAAATGTTTGGTTCTAGCCCAATCTTTTTAGCTTTGTCTCGAGTAAAAGCACTCCAATTCGTGTGAATCAGGAGCACCTCACCACTGGAACGTACACATCCCCAAGGTGCACCTATCCCCAGCATGGCGCACGCACTCTTAAAAGCGTATCAACTGGCATTTGATCCACTTAAAGAGTTGTGCAAAATAAAGTTGTCAGAGGTCATCGAGCTCTTCTTAGAGGCTTCGAAAACAAAACAAAATTCAGAAAATGACACAAAATTGTTTTTTCAGAAAATGGGCATGTATTCCCAAGAAGTGTTGCGCCATCAATATTCGCTCCACTAGGGTCAATCATGCTAAAGAAACCTCGAGGTTGATGGGTTCGCCCAGAAACTCCGAGCCTTACCTAAGTAAGGGCACCCAGGCCCAATCCAATGGAGCGGTCGATATTCCATAGGATTGGACACAGTTTGAAGGCCTTCGCTTTATATGCTTCGCATCAATTCCGAAGCATAGATCGATCATCCCGTTTCATGGAGCTGTCTGGTTCAGATTAATACTCAACATCACAAATCTATAATTTCCCTCAGGAAGTGGACGATATCCCGGCTAGCGGGCTTACACTTTTTGTGATCATTGCAGTTATGCCCAGTAATGTCGCAATGCGCTTGGGGACTGTTAGCTTTGAGGTACGGATGATATCCCGAAATGAGAGGGCTTACGTACACTCACCATCACCATGGATGTTTGAGAATTGAGTTGAACCAGGTGGACCCATCAAACGTGCCTTGGACCTCTTTGGATGTCTCTTGTCTTTGGCATCCGATCATTAGTGATCGAATACCAAAGAGGGGCATCTGTAGACACCCAAATTCGGCCCAAGGCCCGATCAATCTGTACGTCGGGAGAGATGTACCTGCTTCGATGGCACTCAACCCTTAGGAACCTACCTAGACCAGTAGGAATCACCCTAAGACCTTTAGAGCCATTCCCCCAATCCTTAGAAGTCACCCCTACACCCTAGAATCCCTTCCCAGACCTAACTTAAACCCTTCTGACGGTTGATGGGAGGAGAGCTATAGAATTTCACACAGACTAGTACCATGGATGAGCCATATACCATTGGAAAGCGGACTTCTCCAGCTTTCCAACAAGCCAAAGATCACCCAATTTGGATCTACGGTTCAAAAGTTATGACCGTTTTAAGTTTCACATAAAATCATGAATTTTACTCGGGCGTAGATATTACATACGCCCAGCCATTTTTATCCCAGATTACTCAGGCGTATATATTATATACGCCTACCTATTTTAGTGAAAATTTGGCGATATATATATATACGCAAGATAGGTGGGACCCACCACGGTTCCATCTTCTCAAAACTCCCCGATTTTGGTGAAATTTATCGTTTTAAACCGGGCGATATATATATACGCATTAGCTCGAATCGCCATCGAGCTCAATTCCTCCATCTAGTTTGACCCTTTGACCGTCCCCTGGGTTGAGGTGAGTGTCTTGAGATTGGTTGCACCCCCGTTGAGCTTATTGGCAACCCTTAAGTCACCCATGGTCTCACCCCATCATCCGCCATTGAAACCAGTTTCCCAAAACCCTAGGACCTTGAAAACCCAAAAAACCTTAGATGGGGGATTACCTAATTGCTAAACCAATTAGCTCTTAAGTAAGCCCCTAACTCATCCTTTCTCTATAAATAGAGAGGCCTACCTCTTCCTTAAGGGTTGGAAGAAATTGGAGGTTAAGGATTTGGAGCCCAAGAGAGAACCCTAGTGAGAGAAAATGCACACATTTTTCCAAAATTCCAGCATGCTTAGTTCATCCCTTTCGACCCATTTCCACCATTAGATTACTCCCGTTTGCTAAAGTCTAGCCTCTAGCCTCACTCTACACCCCTTACTTTAGTGAATCCTAGCATTAGAACCCATTTTCACACCATTTAAGCCATCGGAAGCACGCCAAAGCGAAGATCTTCCACGGTGCAACAAGGGCCCGTGAGCTCCGGCTCACTGTTGTTGTTCTAAGTGTGCATGATTTATTTGTGTTTTGAAAACATACTTGCAAATGATGCATTGTACTAAATATTAAAAAGAATAAGAAAATATCAGCACAGAGAGAACATAATTAGCCTGCAAGATCAGGGCCAATTGTAGCAAGTTTTAAATGTAAGTGAGTAAAAGATCGTCCATAGGGAATTGATTTAAAATTTAAGATAAACCTCCAGATCTGGCCTCTGATCCTATCTACGAGGTACATAAGATGGGAGGTTGAATTTGTCACGTTAACTAAATGATAAAAGTAAAAATTAAACTAAATGATCCAGATCCGAGTTGGGGGAACGTTTGAGGTAAACTTATAAAAAATGGAGAAGTAATATCTAACTTTGATTTGGTCCTTGAAATCTAATGAGAATGACTGCAGTTCAACTGAGAGATGATCCAATCTTCATCTGGCTACAAACGCAGATGTAAGAGAAATAAATCTAATTCAAGGATTAGGCTTACACTTATGGCTATGGTCTGTCCACTTTAATGGCCACAAACCATCCAATAGTCTTTAATCCAAATCCTCAATTCAGAACAAGAAACATCACTAAAAATGTTGTAAGAGACTAGGTTACAAACACTAATTCTCACAGGATTAATGAATCAAGGGAAATTGCATGCAAAACAATGAATCTAAAGGAGTCTAATGTACTGAGGAGATCAGAGGGAACCCTTGACATGAGTCCAATGGAGAATGCATAGTTCTGACAACCTTTAAAATTCATCCTTACAATTTACAGAGCACGGCTTAACAGCTCTCGGATTTGCAGTCTTGGATGCAAACTCTCCTTTGAGTTACAGAAATATCTCACAGCTCTCAATTGCGAGTAAAAGTGAAGCTATTACAGGGATTTCAGACAGACTATCTGGTTTGGAAATGGGGGAATAGGAATGAAACTCAAAATCTGGATGCCCCAATTGGGCAAATGCTTCATCTATTTATAGCTTTCCCTAGGTCCAGCTCAGATGTGTGTCAACCAATCAGAGGTTCTCAGATCTGTATTGACCAATGGTAGTCGAGCACGGGGATCCAGATCTGTTCTGGCCAATCAGAATTCCTTGATCTGGTTTAGCCAATCAGGTGAAAAAGGCATCAATTCTGTTATGTATTTTGAAAGTTTGTTAGAGTTTCTAGAAGTTCCCGCCAAGTTATTCCCTCTCTAGGTGCTCATGTGGGGTGGAATATTCCTTCGCTTCATGCTTAGAACCCTCTGGAATGTCCCTAGGTTTTAAAATGCATTGGGATGCGTGCAACAGATTACTGAATTGCCCTTGTTAAAGCTGCGAATCTCCAGAATGCCTCTTCGCACAGCTTAGGGGCCTTTTCGCAAAGTGTTGTGACTCCTGAAGCTCTTTTCGCAATGTTCTGGTTCTGTTCGAATTGTGTTTTCTTCTTTTCACAAAGTTTAATCCTCTCTTCGAACAGTTCAGATGCTCTTCGAATGCTACGCCTGGAGTTTTATTCCTTTTTGCAGAGTTTCAGGTTCTTTGCGAAAAGTACAGGTTCTTTGCGAAAAGGACTCTGTAGTGCATTTTTCTGTTCGAATTGTTCCATACTTCTCTTCCAGGTCTTTGCTTCTTCTATTCAGACCTTTCAACAGCTGATGAGGTTGTTTCTTCACTTTCTTCCTTTGGATTGACATGGATTGTCATCTTATTGGCACTTTTAGGCTGCTTTTAAGGTTAAGCCTGCCTTTATTGTTAGCTGTAAAACAAACACTTAAAACACTTATTTAGTTCTCTCAAGGGTCTATCAAGGCCCAGATTAAGGGGTGAAAAATGGTATTTTCCAGTTCTCAACACACCCCCAAACCTAAGCTTTGCTAGTCCCTGAGCAAAGACAAAATTTAAAAATAGAATGAAAAGCCATTTTTGTAGGGAGCACAGTTGCATTTAGCATATGCAACAAGCCTTTTAAACTCCTAGGTGATCCCTAGTGGAGGTGTGAAGTCTCCTGAGGGTTTTCAGTGAAGGTACCCACAAACTTCTCCAATAAATCAGTTAAGATCAATGCAGTTCTATTAAAGCAAATTTTCATCCAATCAGATTATTCACACCTGCATCAGTCAGATTGTAAGAAGATTTTGAAGAAAACATCAGTTCAAAACTAAAATTCTGCTGTAATTCCTTTACCATTCACTCAGTTAGTGTCAAAAAGTTTTTACAAGAAAAATTAATGAAAAGCTTGCCTTCTATTTGAGAATTCAGTTTTGATGTTACCCCAAATAATTTGATTTCAAACTCAACTCTCACCAGGGTTTTCACTCACCATGCAAATATGAGGGTTGCACTATTTCACACAGCTCAAGAGCAATTACAGTCCTCAAATAGGATTGTAAGCATGAGCATAGGCATTGCTTTTCAGTTCTGAATTTACTACTTTTTTCACCATAGATTACACAAATCCTTATCTCCATGTGACAGCTCAATCCATCATTGATCAGTAAGGACTTTAACTTGAATGTAATGTGGCTTATGGGTGAAATTTATCAAGAATAAAGGGGTGGAATGGAGTTCAAAATTGAGAAGTCAGTCAAGGTAAGGAGGTGATAGACACACCTTCTTCAATTCAAAGACAAATTTCATCTTCTTCTTTGAAGTTTCAGAGCCAAAGTGGCCATCTTTTCTCTTTCTTTTCAAACTTCCAATGAAATGCCTTCTCCTTTTTTTTTTTTTTTTTCAAAGCAACATTGACTGAATGCCACATTTCTTCAGCGTCTGACATTGCCTTCAATTATTTTTTTTACCAAAGCTGTTACCCAACTCACCTTTCTTGACTTTTCTTTCATTTACCTTCTAAATTCTCGAGTGAGGGTTAGGCTAAATGAGGTTGATGAGGTTTCAAAGAAATCTTGGATTTATAAAGCTCAATTGGTGTGTATCAAGGGCGCTTTCAAAAGGTTGGGCTTTTGAAGTTCAAACTATCCAAAAGGAGGCCTTACATCATGTCTTTAATATCATGATTCTTTGTCAAGATATTTTAACTTGGATATGTGTAACTTCTAGTGATAACAAGGTGTTCAAACAGTCTAGAGCAGAAAAAATTTCCAATTTATACCTCCCAAGAATACATTTGTCCAAATCTCACCGGGTGTGGTTTTCTATCAAATTCGAGGTATATCATCACCGCTTTCTCTTTTAGGTTTACTAAAACATCAATTTTCTTTTGAAATTTTCGACATTCACTTCATGAAAGTATTAGAATTACACTAGAAATTAATTTTAAAAGTTTTAACTTCCTCATTTTTCAAAAAACATGTGAGATTACTTTATTTTCAAAAATTTCACGATCATAAGCTGCACCAAGCATTAACTTATTTTATTGGCATACCTGCCATACCCCCAAACCTAAGATGAACATTGTCCTCAATGTTCTAGACACTGAGAAACGAGGGGCAGCAGGATAAAAGAAGAAAGGAAAACTAAGCAGAAAAAAATTCGCAGCTATATGCAACAGAAAATAAAGAAAATAACACTGAATATATGAGCAGGAAAAGGGAAAAAAAATGTTATATAAATATAGGAAATTACTGATAAAACAGAAAAATAACAAAACTAAGCTAGAACTGCTACAAAATAAAATCTACAAACTGAATATATGATCAGAAAAATAAAAGAACTGCAAAGCAAATGGAAGGAAACTAATGTTAATAACAGAGAAACAGTAAAAGCAAAGTAAGGGACTGAATACAAAGTTAAAAAAGAAAAAGAAAAGTGTTGATACAAAAATAGAATTTGTGAATGCAAAATAGGGAAACAAAGTTAGAAACTAACTATACTCACAGAAAAATGACGAAAATAAGTAAAACGAGGACACATTAACCTAAGAAAGAAAAAAAATCAGCGATTTAAAAACAGAATTTGAAACTAAAATTCCTAAAACAGAAAATCTAATGCCAAATGATACATCCTAAGCCCAAAGAGAAAAAAAATAAAAAACCCAAAAGCCTGAGATACTTATGAATCTAAGTGATTATAAAAATGATTAGCAGGAATACAGTGAAAAGCAAGATTCATAAGACTGACCCCTTTGTTGATGATGTGTATGAATAAAAAAAAAAAATGAAGCATGGGAGCACATATTAAAAACAGGGTTCACACACAGCTGAGACCCATTTATGATGAAGAAATCTCGAAGGAAAATAAAATCAGTGGGTCCATTGAATATTCCAAACAGCCTATGATTCACTACTCATTATCCTACATGATTCCGAAAAAAGAAAAAATGATCTCAAAGAGTCCAGGATGAGAAAAGTGGATGCAAATGGAGAAATACTGCTCAACAAGAGCCCTTATTTACTATCACAAAAATAATGAGAAACAACTCGAGATTTTCTATTTGTGTTTTCATCTTCTTTTATTTTGTATTTGGTTTTGTAAAAAAAAAAAAAAAAAATCAAAGATGCCTAAAAGACAAATGAAATTATAATCAAAACAAACATTAAACACAGCAGAATCACTGGTTCTCAAGAATTTAAAATAGAAAATGAATGCAAAGGAGAAGGATGCAAACTCAAGCAGATCTGCTCGACTTTTAGTCCAGATGCTCCTTGTTGGACAAATGCTCAGATCTGTAAAAAATCCAAAAACTGCGTACATACCTTATTCAAGTATATTGACAAAATAAAAGAAAAAACTCAGTAAATCGCCAAATTTGACAAAAGACAAAAGAGTGGCAAAGATTTATTCAAATAACTAGAAGGCAAAGAATAAAAAATAATAAAAATTCTAAAGAAACAGGTTTTCTATACAAAACTGCAGTAGACATTTAATCAAGCACTTGGAATGCAACGTGCAGTTTTAAAGCAAAAATTAAAATGAAAATCAAATCTACAAAATTGAAAAACTTAGGTCTACCAATTTTAAAATCTATTCCCGACACGCGCCCAAAAACTTGTTGTTGTTCTAAGTGTGCATGATTTATTTGTGTTTTGAAAACATACTTGCAAATGATGCATTGTACTGAATATTAAAAAGAATAAGAAAATATCAGCACAGAGAGAACATAATTAGCCTGTAAGATCAGGGCCAATTGTAGCAAGTTTTAAATGTAAGTGAGTAAAAGATCGTCCACAAGGAATTGATTTAAAATTTAAGATGAACCTTCAGATCTGAGCTACCAGATCTGGCCTCTGATCCTATCTACGAGGTACATAAGATGGGAGGTTGAATTTGTCATGTTAACTAAATGATAAAAGTAAAAATTAAACTAAATGATCTAGATCCGAGTTGGGGGAACGTTTGAGGTAAACTTATAAAAAATAGAGAAGTAATATCTAACTTTGATTTGGTCCTTGAAATCTAATGAGAATGACTGCAGCTCAACTGAGAGATGATCCAATCTTCATCTGGCTACAAGCGCAGATGTAAGAGAAATAAATCTAATTCAAGGATTAGGCTTACACTTATGGCTATGGTCTGTCCACTTTAATGGCCACAAACCATCCAATAGTCTTTAATCCAAATCCTCAATTCAGAACAAGAAACATCACTACAAATGCTGTAAGAGACTAGGTTACAAACACTAATTCTCACAGGATTAATGAATCAAGGGAAATTGCATGCAAAACAATGAATCTAAAGGAGTCTAATGTACTGAGGAGATCAGAGGGAACCCTTGACATGAGTCTAATGGAGAATGCATAGTTTACAACAACCTTTTAAAATTCATCCTTACAATTTACAGAGCACGGCTTAACAGCTCTCGGATTTGCAGTCTTGGATGCAAACTCTCCTTTGAGTTACAGAAATATCTCACAGCTCTCAATTGCGAGTAAAAGTGAAGCTATTACAGGGATTTCAGACAAACTATCTGGTTTGGAAATTGGGGAATAGGAATGAAACTCAAAATCTGGATGCCCCAATTAAATCTATTTATTTATAGCTTTCCCTGTGTCCACTTTCGGATGTGTATCAACCAATCAGAGGTTCTCAGATCTGTATTGACCAATGGTAGTCGAGCACGGGGATCCAGATCTGTTATGGCCAATCAGAATTCCTCGATCTGGTTCAGCCAATCAGGTGAAAAAGGCATCAATTCTGTTATGCATTTTGAAAGTTTGTTAGAGTTTCTAGAAGTTCCCGCCAAGTTATTCCCTCTCTAGGTGCTCATGTGGGGTGGAATATTCCTTCGCTTCATGCTTAGAACCCTCTGGAATGTCCCTAGGTTTTAAAATGCATTGGGATGCGTGCAACAGATTACTAAATTCCCCTTGTTAAAGCTGTGAATCTCCAGAATGTCTCTTCGCACAGCTTAGGGGCCTTTTCGCAAAGTGTTGTGATTCCTGAAGCTCTTTTCGCAATGTTCTGGTTCTGTTCGAATTGTGTTTTCTTCTTTTCGCAAAGTTCAATCCTCTCTTCGAACAATTCAGATGCTCTTCGAATGCTACGCCTGGAGTTTTATTCCTTTTCACAGAATTTCAGGTTCTTTGTGAAAAGTACAGGTTCTTTGCGAAAAGGACTCTGTAGTGCATTTTTCTGTTCAAATTGTTCCATACTTCTCTTCCAGGTCTTTACTTCTTCTATTCAGACCTTTCAATAGCTGATGAGGTTGTTTCTTCACTTTCTTCCTTTGGATTGACATGGATTGTCATCTTATTGGCACTTTTAAGCTGCTTTTAAGGTTAAGCCTGCCTTTATTGTTAGCTGTAAAACAAACACTTAAAACACTTATTTAGTTCTCTCAAGGGTCTATCAAGGCCCAGATTAAGGGGTGAAAAATGGAATTTTCCAGTTCTCAACACTAACCCCTCTTCCTCTACCTTCTTGGTGTCTCCTCCGTCCAAGGATTCAAGCCGTTACACCGTCGAAATTTCTGTTTGGCTCAAAGCTTGATAGGACCGTATTGCCTTCGGGTAAGGGGAAACTCCGCCCTTTTTATTTTTATTTTTGGCCATAGATAGAGACCGCTACGTGCGGGTTGATCGGGTGCCTAAACCCTTCCCGATCGATAACCAAAGCCCCTACCCTAGAGCCTTTGGCAAAGACCGATAAATCAGAGTCATATTTAGCACTTCGGTGCTCAAAATATCGATTTGAAGGTTTCTCGGGTCACCAAAAGCTCCGGGTGGCGACTCTACATTTTATCAGAGGCGAGCGCATCGCCGCGACGGGTTCGAGAGGATCCACGGTCGCACAATGGTTAAAGAGATCTATCTTACGATCCCAGTTTGTGATATAAATCGTATACCTTACTCTGTTTTGTTAATGGATGTATCAAGTATTCCGCGTTCAAATTTCAGGGCATAGCCTTGAGAATCGTGTCGATGGCTCGGGTTTCGGAGTGTCAAAATTTGAGCTGTCAAAGTTGGTATCACAGCCTAGGCTTTAGAAGTTTCTGACAAGTCTTAGATCGAACTAGAAGCCTAAGATTTTGTTAGAGTATAGGGACTTTCTGTTAATGGAACATTTATTTTATTGTAACAGATTAAGATGGAGTTGAGAGGTAGGAGACGCCCTAGGGGCTACCAACAACGTGAATCATCAGCAGCCACCACCACCTAGCTTCCATGGACAGACAAATCCGCTTGAAGCCGAGAAGTGGTTAAACCAAATGGAGAAGCTTCTACAGCGACTACAGGGCAGTGAGAATGAGAAGGTTGGCTTGGCTTCTTTCCAACTAGAAGGTGATGTCGATCCATGGTTGAAATTGGTATTGAGAAAGAAAGAAGTTGAAAATCCTCACGGGTTGTGGACTTGGGCGGAGTTCGTTTCGATGTTCAACAAAGAATACTTCCCCAAGCAGGTGAGGAATCAGTTAAGGAAAGATTTCGCGAAATTGGAGCAAGGAAGTATGACCGTACGAGAGTACGGTAATGAGTTTATAAGGTTATCCAGGTTCTCTCCGAAATTAGTGGCCACCGAAGAGATGAAGGCCAGTAAGTTTGAAGAAGGCCTAAGGCCGAATGTGAGGGAAAGGATTTCAGCGTTTGAGTTAGAGACCTATGCCGATGTGATAGGGAAAGCCATTGTCGTCGAGAGAGACATAGAGAACATGTATAAGCGACGGGATCTACAAAGTAAGAACAAAGTTGACCAAGGAGGAGCGGGTGGCTACGACTCGGGAATAAAAAGCTTAGGTTCGCAACACCTACTCCAGTGTCAAGGCAACTGGTCTACACAAATTATTCCCGACCACTTGTGCCTACACATGTCAGGCCTATCCGTCTCAAATTTTAGGAGCATCAGTTAATCAAGGATTCTCGAGAACGACATCCTCAACACCCCATGTCACATGTGGCCGTTGCGGCAAATCACATAAGACATTGGATTGTAGACGGGGCACCGGGGGGTGCTTTAAATGCGGGAAGATGGGCCATCGAATACGAGATTGCCCAGAAATGGGGAAGGAAGGAATGGGTTTAGCTTCCACTGGTCCACAAGGGATGACGGTTTCTGCCTCGACGACCAGACAAATTCCACCAAGGAAGTTGATCATTCAAGGGCGAGCTTATGCTGTAACTGCTGAGGATGCTCAGAACGTTAACGACATTATACAAGGTAAATTTTTTTTTCAAGAATTGATTTGTTCGTTGAAAACTTGAGATCTTAGATAGAGAAGGTGTATATGTATGTAGGAAACTATCAATCTAGTTTCTATTGTTTGATTTAATGCACGAATAGATTGCTAAAAAGCCTATACTATATAGGTACTTTACAAATATAGAGTGTTGATAGACCCGGGGTCTACCCACTCTTTTATTACGCCTCGATTTGTAAAGAAGATGAAGGCCATCCCATAGACATTAGATTTTGTCTCGGCGGTATCTATTCCGACTAGATAATCGATTGACACGGACTTGGTCTATAAGTCGGTGATAGTAGCCATCAGAGATGGGGATGTCTATGAACTGGCAGCGAATCTAGTATTACTGGACATGTAAGGATTCGATGTAATTCTTGGCATGGATTGGTTGTCAGCTGAATGTGTAACGGTCGATTTTCAGAACAAGGTTGTTATCTTTAGACCGAACACGAGGAGATCGTTCTGATTTCTGGGGATGAGATCGATGTTTCTGCCATTTGTGTCCGCTGTCAGGGCTGAGCGCATGATCAAGAAGGGGTGCAGTGGTTAGTTGGCATTTTTGAAGGACGACAAGGAAGGAAAGAACATCATTTCTGAGATTTTGGTTGTACGCGAGTTTAAAGATATTTTTCCAGAGGAATTACTAGGGTTACCTCCTGAGAGAGAGGTGGAGTTCGCAATCGACTTGGCACCTGGGACAGAGCCTGTTTCCAAAGCACCATACCGAATGGCTCCTGCTGAGTTGAAGGAATTGTAGGAGCAGTTATAAGAGCTCTTGGATAAAGAGTTTGTAAGACCTAGTGTGTCTCCTTGGGGAGCACCGGTCTTGTTTGTGAAGAAGGACGGGTCGATGAGGCTATGCATCGACTACCGTCAGTTAAACAAACTCACTATAAAAAATCAATACCCTTTGCCTAGGATTGATGACTTATTTGATCAGCTGCAAGGAGCGAGATATTTTTCCAAGATCGATCTAAGATCTAGATACCATTAGCTTAGAGTCAAGGTAGAGGGCATCCAGAAGACGACGTTCAGGACACGGTACGAACACTACGAGTTTTTAGTGATGCCGTTTGGGTTGACAAATGCACCAGCATCTTTTATGGATTTGATGAATCGGGTGTTTAAACCACACTTGGATACTTGCGTCGTAGTGTTCGTTGATGATATCTTGATATACTCAAAGTCGAAGAATGAGCATGAAGAGCATTTGAGAATCGCACTACAAATGTTGCGTGTGCACCAATTATATGCCAATCTTAGTAAGTATAAATTTTGGTTGGAAAAAGTCAGCTTCTTGGGACATGTCGTCTCAAAAGATGATGTCACGGTAGATCCGGCTAAGATCAAAGCAGTGGTGCAATGGGAATAACCAAAGACGGTTACAAATATACGTAGCTTCCTTGGTCTTACTGGTTACTACAGGCGTTTTGTGGAAGGATTTTCAAAAATATCAGGACCGCTTATGATACTCACCAGAAAGGATGTAAGATTTGAGTGGACTGAAACGTGCGAAAAGAGTTTTCAAGAACTCAAGAAATGACTCACTTCAGCTCCCATGCTAGCGATTCCTTCAAGCAGTGGAGCGTTTGCAGTATATAGCAATGCATCACATAGTGGTCTAGGCTGTGTATTCAATCAGAATAAAAAGATTATCGCATATGGTTCAAGGCAGTGATCTATGCCAAAATATGACTATATTTCGCACCCTAAATACTAACATTTAGCCATCCGATAAAGGCATTCTAACGACTGCTGTGTAGTTTTAGTGGTTTTAGGTGTTATGGATCGTGGGATGTTGAAAGAGCTTAAGTGAACATAATTAAGGGACTATATGAACTTTGGACAATGGAGCCAGCGGAAGCACTGAAATCCGTGAAAAAGATTGATTGGTCTAGCCACAGTTTTGAGAGTTAAATATGTCACATGCCTAGTTCAATCGATTGAGATTTGAAACTCAATCGATTGAGTTTAAAAAGCTGCCCAAAAATCAATAGATTGATTTTCGAAAATCAATCGATTGAATTCCTTAAATTCAATCGATTGAATTCAAAATTCAAATTTTGGTGGCTCATTTGCATTCCCAAAATCAATCTATTGAATTTAAGGAATTCAATCAATTGATTTTCGAAAATCAATCTATTAAATTCCAAATTCAATCTATTGATTTTAGAAATCAATCTATTGATTTTTGGGTAGCTTTTTAAACTCAATCGATTGAACTGGGTATGTGACATATTAAACTCTCGAATCAGTCTTTTTCACGGATTTCAGTGCTTCCGTTGGCTCCATGGTCCAAAGTTCATATAGTCCCTTAATTATGTTCACTTAAGCTCTTTTAACATCCCATGGTCCATAACACCTGAAACCACTAAAACTACACAACAGCCGTTAGAATGCCTTCATCGGATGGCTAAATGTTAGTATTTAGGGTGCGAGATATAGTCATATTTCGACATAAATCACACCCCCAAACCTACACTTTACTAGTCCTCGAGCAAAGAGAATGATAAATATGTCAAAGCAAATTAAACTAACATCCTAAAAAATTAAATGTCACTTTCGTAGGGAGCACAATTGCATTTAGCATATGCAATAAGCCTTTAAACCTCTAGGTGATCCCTAGGGGAGGAGTTGTGTCTTCTGAAGGTTTTCAATGAAGATACCTACCAACTTTAAAAAAAAAATAGTTTTCAAAATCATCAATAGAAGAGTTTTCAAAATTCGATTTATATAATATATATACCTTTAAAATCAAAAACCAATAATCATTTCAGCATGCAAAAGTTCATTCTCAAATACCAATGGTATGATAATTCCACTGTTGTTTTTCCAATTAACCCAATGCTTCGATTCTTAGACCAATTTTCCATTTATGCCTAGAATGTCGTGTGCACATGTGCCAATGCTTAAATCGTTTCATTACTGGATTAATCTAAATTGGGAATCATCGGATCCAAAGTTTCGACTCAATCCTCACCTTAGGTATACACTTAATATAAAATCGCTCCAATAAATGATTTACTTTTGCACACATGTGAAGAGAGTTACAATACAAACAAAAAAGTCTCACATGATATAAGAAAGACAGTGCATCAAAGAATTAAAAGAAATCTCATGGTGAAAGATATTTGTATCCTAAGGACGTTATACCAACCACCATAGTCATTGCATCATCACTCTCCACAAGGCATTTACCAACCGAGATCAGATTATGAAGGTCTTTTCTATGGTTGTAATGGGGCTCGGGTGACAGTTATGAAAGAACAGGGAAATTGGATTCAAATTTCTCTGAGAAACTAGAAAATTAAATATAATTTAATTTTCTAACTTTCCACTCTTTCTTTCTTGGATTTTTCAGAATTTCTCTTTCTTTTCAACTTTTCTCCTTCTTATGTTTTTCACATATTTCTCATTTCTTTACCTCTTGCACATATTTTTCTGCCATACGCTCCTTGCAAGTATTATCGCCATGACTCTCCACTTTTTCTTTTGTTCTCATCCCTCTTTCCTAATTTCTTAGAGATTAAAAGGTGAAGTTTTGTATTCTTTTTTTCAAACTAGTGTGGGGTATGGTTAATATAGCTTAACAAGGAATATTTATGACAAAAGTTTTCAATCAAGGCTCAAAGGAGGTGCAACAAGGAAAATCAATATAAGGTGGGACATTTTAGGCAGAAATGAGTCAATGATGGCCTTTGATCATTTCCTTTCACGATGGTAATGATGTCAATTTGTCTTGAGTTTAAACGCAATGAGTTCTAGGGCAATGATATAAAGCATGCGAAATAAACAAATCGAGATAAAATGTATGAGATTTCAACAATTAAGTACGAATTTCAAAGATACTCTGAATTTATTTTAGCACTCATCAAGAACGAGAAAAAAGTTCTAAAGCTCACGGGTTTAGTCTTTCTTAGGATCCTAGAATTCCAAATTTGAACTAATCTTTTGATTTTCAGATTCAAGCATGGCGAAGTGTAAAAAAAAATTTTAGGCATAAAATTCAAATTAATCTTTAAATGTTCACAATGGAGTTAATTATCCTAAACAACAACAGTTTTATCATGGCATAAATATTTAAAATTTTATATGCATCAGTGATTAAAGTTTGAAAACTACGCCAAAAATAAACCATGATATTTTTTTTAAACATGGTATTGAAGGTCCATATAAAATGTGGTTAAATGTATACTGCAAAATCATGAACCACGCATTTGAGCACACCACCCCCAAACCTGATGTTTCCAATGTCCTCGTTGGATTGTTGCTGGACCCCCAAACATGTTTTAAACTGATCACGATTCTCAAGGCAAAATAAGGTGAATTGATATATAAAAAATAAAAAAAATAAAAAAATGGAGCAATTACTAAAATAAACTTATATTAATTATAATGTGTTCACACACTTATTCTTTTTTTTTTTTTTTTTTTTTTTTTGAAAACTAACCTAATGCAACAATTAACGAAAAATAAAAACAAAGTTATGAGAGCAAACAAAGTTAAATCCTAAGACACTTCTAGAGAAGAAACTAAAATCCTAAAGCTAAAATAGAAATCAATCCCTCATTCCTCGTTGCTTGTCATCCCAGGCTTCGGTTTCGAAAATGCATAACGCCACATCTCCTCAGTGAGTCCGACCTTGCCGGGTGGTGGTATTGGGGATTGAGGCGGTGATGTTGGTGGGGTAGGAGGCGGCGGTACGAGTGGTGGTTGCGGATTCAATTCCGCCCATAAATAGGTTAGAATCAAATTCGTTGTCGGGTCATTTTCAGCTTCGATGGAGCGAGTAAAATGTGGACGGGTTCGTGGGAGAGATAGTGGATGCGATGAGTCTATGATCATGTATTCCAATGCTGAAATCGGCGAAGTCGAGTGTGGAGATACCAAGTCAAGATCAATGATTTCCTGATTTGATAAATCAAGAGGTTGTTGTGGCGAATCTCGACGCAGCCTTTTCCTTGCCGGTTTAGCAAGGCGTTTGGTTACGGAACGGGTGCAGTATCGGACCGAGGCCATTGATCAAAGCTAGGATGACAAATTCTAAGAAACCAAGGAATTGTTTTAAAAAACTAGAGCTATGTACTCATTAAATAAGTGAAAAACAAAAACTATCCTAAAAATAAACTAAGCTAAGACTGGAAATTTTAGGAGTGATTTTAGGATGGTTCAAAAATAGCATCAGTCAATTGATTGAAATATCAAAATCAATCGATTGACTGAGTGCAGAAAGAAATTTGCCTGGATTTGAAAAAAATTTCCCTTTTAAAGATCATATCGAAATTCAGGGCAAATCATCAAATCTGAGGAAACCTTGAATAGACAAATTGATTAAAACCGATTTTTGAAACTGGACCATGGTCACTTTCCAATTGAGTTGCCACAACACTCCAAACTCAATCGATTGAAGATTGCCTAAAAGACCAGCCTTATTGCCTCACAAAATTTTCAATCGATTGATTTATCAGTTAACTAAAAATTTACTAAAAAGGCCTGCGCACTTCATCAATCTTGGCAAAAAGTCATGATTTTTCATTAAGTTAGAACAGATAATTGCACCCACACGATCTTTCAAACTATCCTAAAACCATGATTATATTATCCTGCACTGATCAAACCAAAGGAACTAAAATCCTACAATCACTCAAAATACATCACAAAATTACCCTACTACTGTCACCACAAATCAGAAATCCACATCATCGACCTCATTCACACAACATCACAAAATCCACACAGATCAGATCCAACGGATCAATCTTCATCATTGTCGTCGTCGTTACCCTCTCTTTTCGTTGCCGCTCGCGCTCGTGCAATGAAGTCATTCGCTTCTCTCGGGAATGATTCCCGAGCGATTTGGGTTAAGAGAGAGCCTTGATCTCGCAACATCCGATCCATGCCATCGATAGTCAAATAGAGCCTATCCATGCACGCCTCGAGGTGTGTGATTGCTGCCTCGGCATTGAACTCAGGAGCTTCATCAGGGCGAGGTCTACGAATACCGCCATGCTGGCATTGCGCTGGGTTTGGAGCTTGAGGTGGAACCTCGACTGGGACGTTTCGCCCGAAAAGAGCATTCATACTCTTGGTCCATACGCTTCTTCCATATTGATAAAATTGCATGTCACCAATATCTTCATCATGGTAGATTAGGCATTGCAGGTGGTCGAGAAGATGCACTACGAAGTGGGGAAAGTACAACAAGAGGGACTCACGTCGACGTATCAACGTTCTGATGTCATTATGGCATCGATACATTGCCTCAAGCATCAATTTTGGGGCATTTAACTAGGTATTTGTGTAAACGACATACAATGTCACCACCCGGTCGCCGGTTCTCTCGCTCTTAGTCCCATGAGGCAATAAATTTGTGAACATGACAATATCCCAGAATAGGACATCATGAGGCAAAGCCAAACGCTTTGTAGCTTGGCCCGACCCTCGCCTACCCCCACACATGTTTGCAATCATCTTGTCTTGACTGAGGTTTAATTGAGGCCCAATTTGATGATTTGGAGGTCGGTTCATAAGGAAGTGAAAGGCCTCGGGAAGATCTGATGCTTGAATCTGATAGTTCCAGTTATCGACCCTTACTTTAATGCAATCAACTCCCGATGGAGATCGTCCTGCCGGAATCCATTCCATGTTTTGATAAATGCGAGTTGATACATCGATGGGAGGCGGTGCTAATAACATTTCAAGACGATCCGCTTCGATGTAGGCAATGGAATGTGCAGCTTCAGGGATATGGCGGAACTTCATGAGATCGAAAAAAATTTCAATCAAAATTTCACGATCAACATATTCTTCGGATGGTACATCTTTTGGAACATTGACTGGGCGTGGAGGGCGCTGGTACACGAGTCCTGCCTGATCAGCCATTCACTGGCTTTGATGGAGAGAACAAGAATGGTGAAGCTTTTGGAAAGGTGCATAGAAGGACTCATCGAAATCCCTTAAAAAGATAATTTCGGAGTCGGGTTGGTACAAAAAAAATGAATTCGATCGGTTGAACATGAAAGTTCAATCGATTGAAGTAATTGTGGCACAAAGAGAGAGACCCATGCATAAATGTGTCACCGTTTTCCAATGAGAAGGAGTTAATTGATAAGACACAAAGCATTTGGGAATTTAGTTAGCAACCAATTTTCAATCGATTGAATAAGAAGTGAGGTGATTAATTCCTTCATCAATTAATGCATGCCTATTTCCAATGAGTGTCATGAAGAGACATGCAGCCAGGCGCTTGGGAATTTGCAGGTTGAATTCAATGCCAAACGAGCCAATCGATTGAAAAAGACAATTTCAATCGATTGAAATAAAATTTCCATTTATTCAATTGCCCAATCAGGTCAATCGATTAAAAAATAGTTTTCAATCGATGAAAAAGAAAATTGCATTGATTCTGCATCAGTTGATACTGATACACCGCAACACATTAATGGATTGGACATGGGATTTGACTAATTGTCCCTTATCTCAATTGATTGAATTCTTACGAAGAGAATTCAATCGATTGAAACCAAAGTTGATGTGAATGATTTGAAAAGTCAAGTGATATGACTTTGAATTAACGTGTGGCAGCAAGAGTACTTTGCGATCCTCTCAATCAATTGAATTTTATTTTAATTCAGTCAATTGAGCAGAATATCACCATTATGCTAAAAATATCCCGAGTCAATCAATTGACTCAGATCTTCTAACACAACAATCAAGGACCATACAACTAAAATCTATCCCACTGGGTTGCCTCCCAAGAAGCACTGAGTTTACTTGTCAACAGCTTGACCGATTCTTCATCACATTGGCGGCTCAATGAGATCTGTTTCTTCAACCATCATTTGAAACTTCGACTCAAACAGCGGTTTAAGCCGTTGACCATTTACTTTCAGAATTCGATTATCTTTGATGTCTCTAATCTCGACGGCACCAAATTCGAATGTGGAAATGACCTGAAAAGGTCCCTCCCATCTTGATCGCAATTTTCCCGGATTAAATTTTAACTTTGAATTGAACAGCCAAACTCTTTGCCCTGGATGAAATTTCTTTCTGGAGATTAACTTATCGTGAAGCCTTTTGGATCTTTCCTTGTAAAATATATCATTCTCATATGCATCATAACGTAACTCATCAAGTATGTTTAGTTGCAGACGACGGTTTGATCCAGCAGATTGCATGTCAAAATTAAACTGTTTGATTGCCCAAAAGGCTTTGTGTTCAATTTCAACTGGAAGGTGGCACGCCTTCCAAAACACAAGCCAAAATGGAGACATTCCAATTGGTGTCTTGAATGCAGTCCTGTATGCCCAAAGAGCATCCGATAGGCGAAGAGACCAATCCTTTCTGTCTGTTCTGATAGTCTTTTCTAAAATTTGCTTCATTTCATGATTCGACACCTCAACTTGACCACTAGTTTGCGGATGGTAAGGTGTTGCCACTTTGTGAGTGACTCCATATTTCTTCATTAAAGTTGTAAACTGGCGATTGCAAAAGAGTGAACCACCATCACTGATGATAGCTCGGGGTATTCCGAATCGGTTGAACACGTTCTCCTTAAGAAACTTTACTACCAACTTGTGGTCATTCGATCGAGTGGCTACAGCTTCCACCCATTTTGAGACATAGTCTACAGCCACCAAAATTTAGAGAAACCCAAATGATGGGGGAAATGGTCCCATGAAGTCGATTCCCCACACGTCAAAAATTTCGACAACCAAAATCGGGTTTAACAACATCATGTCTCGTTTAGAGATATTTCCCAAATTTTGACATTTTACACATCCCTTGCAATAATTCATTGCATCGCGAAAGATAGTGGGCCAGTAGAATCCACTTTGCAAAATTTTGAATGCGGTCTTTCATCCCCCAAAGTGACCTCCACAAGCTCCATTATGATAAAAATTCATCGCGCTTGATTGTTCTTCTTTGGGCACACATCGTCGGATCACCTGTTCAGAGCAGAATTTAAACAAGTGTGGTTCATCCTAGAAGTAGTACTTCACTTAGGAGAAGAACAAATTTTTATCATTTTTATCCCACTGCAACGAGATTTGACCCGTAACCAGGTAATTGACGATGTTTGCATACCAAGGAGTTCCATTTAGAGCCGCATAGATAACCATCAATTGCTCATCGGGAAAGGTATCCCGAATAGGTTCTGCAGAAGATGTTGCTTCAGGAAGTATACGAGACAGGTGGTCTGCAACCACATTTTCAACTCCCTTTTTGTCGCGTATCTCAAAATTGAATTCTTATAGCAGCAAATCCATCGGATTAGTCTTGGCTTTGTATCCTTCTTTGGCAATAAGTACTTAAGTGCGGAATGATAAGAAAAAAATACAATCTTAGACCCGAGCAAATATGACCGAAACTTGTCCAACGCATAAACTACAACCAATAATTCTTTCTCTGTGGTGGTGTAGTTTATTTGTGCGTCGATCAATATTTTACTTGTATAGTAAATTACATGAGGTAATTTATCTACTCTTTGGCCTAAAACCGCTCCAATTGCATAATCTGATGCGTCGCACATTAGTTCAAAGGGAAGTGAGTAATTCGGAGGTTGAATTATGGGAGCATTGGATAACAGTTCCCTTATTTTCAAAAATGCCCGCATGCAATCATCATCAAAGATGAAAGGAACATCCTTCCCAAGCAAGGTACATAATGGTTTAGCCACCTTGCTAAAATCTTTGATAAATCTTCTGTAAAATCCCGCATGCCCCAAAAATGATTGAATTTGTCGGACACTCCTTGGTGGTGGCAAATTAGCAATTAAGTCGACTTTTGCCTTGTAGACTTCAATTCCTTTCTTGGAAACGATATGCGCCAACACAATTCCCTGTTGAACCATAAAATGGCTCTTTTCCCAGCTTAAAACATGCAACGTTGTGATACCTGTGTCAAATGGTTCAAACACATTTCAAAGGTCCTCCCAAAAACTGAGAAGTCGTCCATGAATACTTCGATGAATTTGTCAACCATATCCAAGAATATTGCTAACATACAACGCTGAAAAGTGGTCGGCACATTACAATGTCCGAAAGGAATCCTTTGATATGCAAAGGTTCCATAAGGGCAAGTAAACGTTGTCTTTTCTTGGTCTGATGGAAATACAGGCACTTGATTGTATCCAGAGTAACCATCAAGAAAACAATAATATTCTTGTCCTGCCACCTTTTCTAGAATCTGATCAATAAATGGCAGGGGAAAATGGTCCTTTCTCGTGGCAGTGTTCAATTTCCGATAATTGATACATACACACTATCCAGTGGTCTCACGTGTAGGCATCGATTCCCCGTCGGTGGTCTCCTTGACTGTTATTCCTGATTTCTTTGGAACAATCTGAACTGGACTTACCCATTCACTATCTAAAATTGCATAAATGATTCCTGCATCACGTAATTTGATAATCTCTTTCAAAACAACTTCTTTCATGTCGGGATTCAGCCGTCTTTGTGCCTCTCTTGATGGTGTGCTACCTTCTTCAAGGTGGATCTTATGCATACACACTGACGGATCTATCCCTTTTAGATCGGCTAATGTCCATCCGATTGCTCTTTTGTAGTTCTTGAGTACTCCAATCAGTTCTCCTTCTTGCTTTTCTAACAAAGTTGCAGAGATTATCACCAGAAGTGTTTCAGATGGTCCCAGGAAAACATACTTAAGTGAATCAGGTAAATGTTTCAACTCAAGATTTGGTGGTTCCTCAATTGATGGCATCAATTTGGGTTTTTCCACCATGGGTAATGGTTCAATCCATGCCTTCCATGGCTTCTTCTCCTGAGAAATTGAAAAGGTGTTCATTTCCTCAAAATTTTGCTCAACACTTCCTCCCTCATCATAGATTGCCAGCAAGGCGGTTTCAAATTCCTCCTTAGTGAGCATCGAGGGAAGCACTTCTTCGACCACTTCATCAACCTGATCAATATAAAAGCAATCAACCTCTTCTTCATTGGAAAAATTGTTCATAGCATTGAACACATTCAATCTCACATTCATATTTCCAAAGGAGACAACCATCACTCCTGTACGACAGTTAATACAGGCATTTACAGTTGCAAGGAATGGACGTCTAAGGATAATGGGGATTTGGTTTTCTGATTTGATTCGTTGTTCCATATCCAAAACAACAAAGTCCACAGGAAAGACAAATTTATCGATCCCTACCAAGACGTCCTCGATGATACCCCTAGGTCGTCTTTCAGACCTATCTGCTAATTGAAGTGTTACAACAGTCGGTTGCAATTCACCAAGGCCTAATTTTTCGTACACCGAGAATGGGATAAAGTTCACACTTGCTCCCAGATCTAAGAGTGCTCTTTCAATTGTTTGTCCACCAATAACACATGCAACAGTTGGGACTCCAGGGTCCTTAAGCTTTGGTGGCGCATTCAACTTCAGAATGGAACTGACTTGATTAGTCAGGAACACTTTCTTGGACACATGTGTACGTGCCTTCCTCTTTTGGGTGCATAAGTCCTTGAAGAACTTGGCGTATGCATGAACTTGGTTAATGGCATCGAGCAAAGGAAGATTAATCTATACTTGCTTAAACGTTTCGAGAATATCGTCCATTTTTTAAGGACCCTTCCCCAATCTGGATGGAGGTGTAAGGCACTCAGGGAATGGTGCCTTAGGTGTATGGGGATTTATTTCCATTGATGGGTCCACTTCAAGTTCCTGTCGAACATTTTTGGGATTTTCGTTCTTCTTCTCTTTTTCTGGTTCTTCTTCCTTTTCAGCTTCTTTTTCTATTTCTTCAGCTTCAGATGGAATTTCGACCTGGTTGTCGATCACTCGACCACTTCTCAAGACCGTTACAGCCTTCAGCTGATGGCTGGTTGATGGCCCTCCACAAGATGGTGCGTGGCCTCGCGGGTTGTTGATAGGTTGGCTAGGAAGCCTTCCCTCTTCTCTTTGACTCATTTGGTTAGCCCATTGACCGATCTGATCTTACATTTTGGCCATGGACTGCTGGTAAGCTTGCATAGTTTGTTGTTGAGCTTGCAGAGTCTGCATCAATTTTTCTTCAAAATCAGAATTCCTTGAACTTGAAGCATTGGTTTGGTTGAAATTCTGATGTTGACAGTACTCAGAATTTGGGAGTTGATAATTAAAATTTTGTTGGAAATTCAAATTCCGTTGGAAGTTAGAATTCTGGTGTGGATGAAGACCTTGTTATCCACTTGATGTATTTGCGTTATACCGTTGGTTTCCTTGTCCAGTTTGACTCGATCCTCCCCACCCTAGGTTAGGATGGTTTTTCCACTTAGGATGTTTGAATAAGGATTCCTATCTTGTCGTTGATATGACTGAGTCACATTAACTTGCTCCTGGGGATTTGATTCTTTGGGAAAAATCATCAGAGTGGTTGGACACTCGTTAGATGTATGACCTTGATTCTCACAAACTACGCAAACAGTAGGGGCATTGAGGGTTTTAGCTTGCTGAGTTGCGGCAAGCAACATATTCATTTATTTTGACAACATATCCACTTTTGTTAATAACTCAGAGGTATTGTTGTTAACGTCAAACAACCCCTCTTTTGTCAACACATGAGACTTTGTTGACAAATCAAGGTTAACACGTCCCAAAGTTTCGTTTTGCATTGAGGTTTGACTCAACCTTTTGAATAGAGTCCATATTTTGTCATGCTCTTTTATGGAATAGGATCCTCCACACGATGCATTGACCATACGTCTTTCTTCTGGGATCAGTCCATTGTAAAAACTCTGAACTTGTTGCCATCTTGGAATATGATGATTAGGGCAGCTTCTAAGCAATTCCTTAAAACGCTCCCAGCATTCGAGAAATGTTTCAACATGTTGCTGAGCATAAATCAGAATTTTCCGACATAACTCATTGGTTTTACTCATGGAAAAATATTTTTTTAAGAATTCGCGTTGCAACTCAGTCCAACTCGTGATGGATCTTGGTTCTAACGAATTAAACCACGATCTCGCCTTATCTCCCAAGAGAATGGAAAAAGTCAAACTTTAGCTATCTCGTTAGTCACATTATGAACTCTAAACATTTTGCATACCCCAACGAATTCGGTCAGATGAGCATACGGATTCTCATTACTCAATCCGTTAAAGATGGGCAACATTTGAATCATTGCCGATTTGAATTCAAAGTGACTCCCTGGAATGGGAGCATGAACGATACTATCTTGATCCTCGTAAGGACCAAGATCATAGTATTGTTCAAACGTTCGTGGGCCTTCTGGTGGTTCATGATGGTTTTCACCATTATTGTTGTTGTTCACATTCCTTTCTCCTTCTCTTTGTCTTTGATCGGCCATAACTTCAGAGTTATTGTGCTGGATCCGATTGTTTCTTCGATTTGTTTTACAGGCTCGCTTGATTTCTCGATCCAACGGTTGAAGAGTTGGGCGATGAGATCGGGTAAAGCTCATACACCAATGAACCAAAACAAAATAGACTCAAAATGCCATAGTTCAGAATCAATCGATTGATTTTTGAAAATCAATCGATTGAAACAGAGTGGGAAAAATCAAATAATTCAATAGATTGAATTCCTAAAATCAATAGATTGATTTTATCAATTCAATAGATTGAATTTCCAAAGTCAATAGATTGAATTTATAAATTCAATCGATTGAACTCCCAAAATCAAAAGATTGAATTCTGGAAATCAATGGATTGAATATATCAATTCAATCGATTGAGAATGGGAACAACCAATAATTTCAATCGATTGAGATTTAAGTACTTAATCGATTGAGCTTATCAGTTCAATTAATTGACAGGACAATCAAATGCAAAAAAACATCTGACTGACAAGCACAGTCAATCGATTGAATTTGAAAAGTCAATCGATTATCTAACAAATAGTGATGTATTTTATATTTCCACTAGAAATTTTGCAATCAACTCATAACAGAAAAAGCTATTTTTTTTTATTACTTTTTATTTTTTTTTTATAAAAAAAATGAAATAGGGAAATGTGCATAGTTTAAAATCGATCGATTGAATTTTACAAATCAATCAATTGACTAGCAACAAAGAATTTAATGAGATGCAATCTCCGTTTCTCAGTCAATCGATTGAACATGAAAAATCAATCGGTTGACTGACAACCAGAGAATAAAAATCTCCTAAAAAATAATAAAATTTCGTCGCAATTCCCCGGCAACGGCGCCAAAAACTTGATCGGTTTTAAAGTGTGCCCTTGCAAGTGCACAAATTCAATTGTAGCACGACGAAATCAAGGGTGTCAAACCCACAGGAAAGCATGAAATTAAATTAATTTTAAAGAGATTTCAAAGACCCAAGGAAGTACCAAGGGCGAGAGATTTCATTGTCAAGATTACCACTACACAACGCAATAATCAAAAGAACTAAATAGCTATGCACGGATGGACTATGATTAAGAAATTAACAATGATGAAATGATCAAGGAGTTTGCTAACCCTAGATTTATAACTTATCCACAATCAACCACACAATTTCATGTTAAATCATTATACCATCATTTAACTATAAGAAAAATGAATCGATGAAAATGTAATTATTGATTCGGCATATCCTATCCTAACACTATGACGCATCCAATCATGGCATGCATCATGCGAAAGGCATAGTGTATCTCAAATTCGAAATCACAACAATAAGAATCAATCGCACGGCATCGTATATCGATCTACAAGATCGATCTAGGTGGAATAATTCGTTTATTGTCGCCGATCACACGGTCGACGACTATAAACGAGTATTCGATGATAACACGATGAAGCACACACTAAAATCCGTACGATTCAATAATTCTAACAAGAAATTGTAAGCTTAAAAGTAAGTTAGTTACTCATCTAGGGGTCGCTTCCTCCTTGAACGAGGGGTTTAGCCGCTCATCCTTGATCAACACGCACAATGTAAATCGAAAGCCATCACCAAAATTGCTCTTTTATTTATCAACCGTTTGATCTTTTTGGAGAATATCACAACCTTACAAAGCTTTTATCTAAGTACAAAACTAAAAATATAAAAGAAAAAATTGCTAAAGGCCCTGAGAAAATCTACCGAGCAGAAGACCCCCTGAACCCTAAACATCATATTGTTTAAATAGGGCCCCGGGCTAGAATTATTCCATATCTGAATCAATAGATTGAATTTTGAAATCAATCGATTGAATTTTGGAAATCAATCTATTGATTTTGAAATCAATCTATTGATTTTGGAAATCAATCTATTGATTTTTGGAAATCAGTCTATTGATTTTGGAAATCAATCTATTGATTTTTGGGCAGCTTTTTAAACTCAATCGATTGGGTTTCAAATCTCAATCGATTGAACTAGGCATGTGATATATTTAACTCTCAAAATTGTGGCTAGACCAATCAGTCTTTTTCACGGATTTCAATGCTTCCGCTGGCTCCATGGTCCAAAGTTCATATAGTCCCTTCATTATGTTCACTTAAGCTCTTTCAACATCTCACGGTCCATAACACTTGAAACCACTAAAACTACACAGCAGTCGTTAGAATGTCTTCATCGGATGGCTAAATGTTAGTATTTAGGGTGCGAAATATAGTCATATTTCAGCATAGAAAATCAATCGATTGAATTCCTTAAATTCAATCTATTGATTTTGGAAATCAATCTATTGATTTTTAAAAATCAATCTATTGATTTTTGGGCAGCTTTTTAAACTCAATCGATTGAGTTTCAAATCTCAGCCGATTGAACTGGGCATGTGACATATTTAACTCTCGAAACTGTGGCTAGACCAATCAGTCTTTTTCACAGATTTCAGTGCTTCCGCTGGCTCTATGGTCCAAAGTTCATATAGTCCCTTAATTATGTTCACTTAAGCTCTTTCAACCTCCAACGATCCATAACACCTTAAACCACTAAAACTACACAGCAGTCGTTAGAATGCCTTCATCGGATGGCTAAATGTTAGTATTTAGGGTGCGAAATATAGTCATATTTCGGCATAGATCAGGCAGCTGAAAGATCACGAAAAGAATTACCCGCCACAAGACCTAGAATTAGCAGTGGTCATATTTGCACTAAAATTTTTGAGACACTATTTATATAGTGAAACCTTTGAGATATTCACCAACCATTAAAGCCTCAGGTATCTATTTACATAGAAGGAATTGAATATGAGGCAACGCAGATGGATGAAGTTTTTCAAGGATTATGATTGCTCCATACAGTACCACCCTGGCAAGGCTAATGTTATAGCAGATGCCTTGAGTCGTAAGAGTTCGACTCAGTTAGCTAGCCTTGTTATGGGGACGCATCAATGAAAATTATTTGAAGACCTCACATTATATGATGCAAAGATCGCAGTGCAAGCGTCAGGGGTCTTCTTGGCCAACATTACAGTGAGGCTGATGATCTTTGAGCACATTCACGATTTACAGATGGAAGATCTTGAGCTAGTAAAGATTAGACAAGGTGTAACTGACGGCACCCGACCGGATTTCTCTGTTAGAGAAGATGGTTCATTGCTATTCCGGGGACATCTGCGTATTCCAGTTGATGCTGATCTGCGATGAACTATTTTAGACGAGCTCATATATCTGTGTATGCTACACACCCTGGTAGCACGAAGATGTATCAAGACCTGAGGAAGAATTATTGGTGGAGAGGTCTAAAGCAAGACGTAACCGAATATGTATCAAGGTGTTTGATGTGCCAGCAAGTGAAGATAGATCATAAATATCTGGTTGAATTGTTACAACCTTTACCTATGCCAGAATGGAAGTGGGAGTCAATTTCAATGGATTTTATTATGGGGTTACCCCGGACAGCAAGGCGACACAATGTCATTTGGGTAATCATTGATAGATTGACTAAGTCAACCCACTTTCTGCCATATAATACTATGTATATGGCTAGAAGACTCGCTGAGTTATATATGAAGGAGATTGTGCAGCTGCACGACATTCCAGTTAGTATAGTTTCAGATCGTGACCCTCTTTACACTTCAAAATTTTGGCAAAAGTTCTAAGAGGGGATGGGTACGTGATTGGAGTTTAGTTCGGCGTTCCACAAGCAGACAGACGGACAAACAGAATGGGTGAACCAAGTAATCAAAGATATGCTCAGAGCTTGTATGCTTAGTTTTCAAGGACCATGGGATCAAAACCTACCATCATACAATAACAGCTTTCAAGCAAGTATCGAAATGTCACCATATGAAGCACTTTATGGACGGTGATGTAGATCGCCGATCAACTGGGAAGAGACCGGCGAAAAGTTCATATTAAGTCCAAAGGTACTCGAAGACAGTGCCGATATTGTTCGTATGATCAGAGAAAGAATCAGATCAGCTCAGACCAAACAAAAGAGCTATGCCGACATGAAGAGGACAAGTGTTGATTTTCGGGTTGGCGATCACGTGTTCATCAAAATATCACCCATGAAGGGAGTTATGCGATTTGGAAGGAGAGGCAAGCTAAGCCCTAGGTATTTTGGACCATTTGAAGTGTTGGAGTGGGTGAGGTTGCCTACAGGATTGGGCTACCCCCTTTGTTTGATCGCATGCATAACGTCTTTCATGTGTCCATGCTCTGAAAATATGTTAGGGATCCTACACATATCCTGGAGGAACAACCGGTTGAAATATTTGGGGATATGACGATGATAGAGGAGCTGGCGCAAATTCTCAATAGAAAGGAACAAGTCTTATGCACTAAAACTATCCCTTTAGTCCTCGTCAAATGGGGACATCATCCTCCCGAAGAGGTTACTTGGGAGCGTGAGGCGGACGTTAGAGCTCAATATCCTCAATTGTTCCAAGAGAGTTAAGAGAGCTTTGCTTAATGCAATCAAGACTCATGTGGAATAATTCATAATTATATTTGTAAACAATGATGTAATGACCATGATTGAGTAATATAAGGAAGATGTTTTGTGCAGTGTGTGCTTCAATTAGTGTGTAGATGCCTAAAAGATAGACAAATTTTAAGTTCCTAGTAATTAACGAGAAAGCCATAAGGAATCTGGTTGTTGTCACAAACTGACCGGTCAAATTTTTAACCGACCGATCGAATTTTAAAAACCGACCAGTCGAATGAGGAATCGACTGGTCGATTTTCACAAACAGAACATTTTAGAGGCTCTATAAAAACTGATTGATCGATTCATAAGTTCGACCGGTCGATTTGGAAATCGACCAGTCAAAATCGCAAGTCGGGAATTAAGTGGGGAAACTGACCGGTCGATTTTCAAAATTCAATCGGTCGATTTTGTTCAAACGGTTTAAAATGGGGATTTTTCTTTCTGATTCATTATTCCAGTTTTGGGGTTTTCTTGTGGGGGTGTAGCTAGGGTTTTGGGAGGTGAAGTGGAAGAAAGGTTTAGAGGTCGATTTCACTCCAATTCTTCGTGAACTTGGATCCAAAGTCGATCGAAAGAGGTAAACCCTAGCCTTTATCCCTTGGATTTTTTTATTTTACCTCTTATTTGGACCCATAGCTCTTATTTTGTGTAAATACCCTAACCATGCCACCCAAAACGAGACAAGCTTCGAAACCTTTGGCTTCGAAGTTATCAGTGCGGCACCCTAGTGCGTCGGAACCGCCACCACCTATAGCAACACAAATGTCGGCACCACGTACAGCCCCACAGCCTGAGTCATCTTCACATGAGCCTCTACCACCACCACCACAACCTTTAGGTCAGCCCAATCAGTGGCTCCAATTCTGTCCAAGTGGACTCTAGCAATGTGGCATTTGGAATGTTAGAAATAAAGAGTTTTCTAGGAAGGTTCCTAGTTTTTTGCGATCGCCAGCTGCAGATATTTAATGACGCTGCAACATGTCAATGATCACGCTTTAGAGCGGGTGTGGGTTACTTCTTTACTGAATCGTCCGCCTGCGAACGTCAGCAACTATGTCTTCTTATAATTTAGATAGTTTAATTTTCCTTTTATTTCCCGTTACTATTATAGTCCTGATAAGTTTAGACTTCCCAATTCTGTTGTGAGTTTAGTTATGTGGGGATTTATTATAGTTGATTTGATTTAGTATTCTAATTCTATTAGGAGTCTAATTAATTTTAGTTTCCTAGCACTACTAGAATTCTAATTAATATAGTGTCCTAATACTACGAAGAGTCCAATTAACATTAGTCTTCTAATTGTACTAGGAATGCAGGTGTATCAATTTTAATAGAACTTTAATTAAACCAAGCATGCTAGTTATATTGAAATTCTAAGTAAAGCATGTATACTAGTTGTATCGAAATTCTAATTGAAACAAATATAACAGTCCTACCAGAATTCTAATTGGAATGGAAGACTGATTTTACTAAAACTCTAATTAAAGCAAATATACTAATGTTATTAAAATTCTAATTAAAGCAGCTAAACTAATTTTGCTAAAATTTTAATTAAAGCAATGAATTAACTATACAAAATTCTAATTAAAATAAAGGAATTGATTTGACTAGAATTATGATCAGAGTAATAAATTAATTATACTAAGATTCTAATTAAAGTAAAAGGACTGATTAATGATACTGAGGTCTAATAAAGCAAGGAATTAACTATGCTAGAATTATCTAATTAAAATGAATGAACTAATTTTATTGGAGTTCTATTCGAAGCAGTTATTCTAAGGATTTAATTAAAATAAAGCATGTAGATTGACTATACTAAAATTCTAAGGAGAAATTATGGAACTAATATTATAACCCTAATTAAAGTAACTAAATAATTCTTAAAAAAAAGGGGTTTTGGGCCCGCTATGCTAAGGAGGATTGGCCTCGTTTCCGAGTACCCTCCGTAAGCTCCCTTGCGCAAATTGGGTGGCTGAGATTGAAGATAAATTGGATTTTGGACTGCAAAATAGTATTTTAGGCTTTTCAGAGTCGATTTTGGAGTGATAATTATGAATTAAATTATGAACTAGAATTATAAAAACTAAAATTAATATTTAGGATTTTTTAGAAATATTAAACTAAGAAATTAAAATTAAAATTAAAATTTCTAGGACTGAATTCAGATCCGAGATCAGAAAATCAGACCGTATGATTAAGGACTGGTTCAAGAGTCTAAGACTTAGAACTAGAGATTAATGAAAGGACTGGAGGTTAAGATTTTAGAATAGAATTAAAGCCTAGGATCGGTGCGTCGGACCGTCGGATTAAGGACTGGCTCTAGAAACAGAGGACTGGAACTAGATATAGAGAATTACGGTCTGAAAAGGGTGCTATGGTCTAAGATTAAAAATTAAAACTAATAGAATTCCTAAATCTAGAGACTAGAAGTTATGGTCGTGAATTAAAAAAAATTAAATCCTTACCTAGGGTCAGGGCTGCGGAGAGAAATCTCAAAGATTTGAAGCTTGAATCTCGAAATCATGACTAGGTTGCTTTATGGGTTTGTCCTCGAAGTTCTCTGGTTTTAAAATCCTAAAAAATTCCATTCTCCCTCGTGTTGTGTGTGTCGAATTAAAAAAATATCTTTTATAGGTTTTTCTTCAATTAAACGCCCTGTTTCAGGTGTTCAATCGAATTACGTGTCGGTTTCTTGGTGCTTAATCGCTTTGAGTCGGTCACCGACTCAATGAGCTACCGGCTGACTAGCTCAGCAAGTTTCCTAGTTCTAAGAGCGTTAGGACTAATTATGTGCCCAGTTTCGGTCTAATTAAGCACCTCAGACCTGGTGCTTAATTACCGATTATTAATTACGCGCCCGATTTGGGGTGCTTAATCCAATTAAGCACCTCATACCTGGTGCTTAATTGTGGATTAATTATGCTCCCAGTTTGGGGTGCTTAATCCAATTAAGCACCTCAAACCTGGTGCTTAATTGCAAAGTTTGGCGATCAATGATTGTGAGGCTAGGTCAGGAGTAGGCCAATTGCGCGCCAGTGGTGTGGCGCTCAATCCGGTCGCGCGTCTCATGATAGACGCGTGATCGAGTATCGAGTTGGTCTGGGGAAAGGAAGTCTGGTCTGAGAAAGGACTGATTGTGCGCTTGTGATTTGGCGTGTAATAGAATGAGCGCTTGGTTTTAGGCGCTTAATTTGGGGTTGTCCAGGTCCGCGTCGAGCTTGAAATGTCAGGCTATTGTTTCAGTCTGTATTCTGACTATATACTATTATTTCAGTATATAGTCTCCCTACGTTGGGATCTGAGTCATAGAGCTATTGTTTCAGCCTGTGTTCAGTCATGTACTATTATTTCAGTGCTTGGTTCTCACGTTAGGGTAAAGGGGCCTGAGCCAAGAAATATTATTTCAGCCTGTGTTCAACCATATACTATTATTTCAGTATATGGTCCCACATTAGGGTTAGGAGTCTGAAATGCGAGACTATTGTTTCAGTCTGCATTCTGACTATATACTATTATTTCAATATATAGTCTCCCTATGTTGGAATCTGAGTCACTGAGTTATTGTTTCAGCCTGTGTCCAGCCATGTACTATTATTTCAGTGCATAGTTCCCACGTCAAGGAATGGGGCCTGAGCCACAGAACTATTATTTCAGCATGTATCTGTTGTCGGATTTCTTCAGGTGCTGATTATTGTGTGGTGGAAACAAATTTAAAAATAAAGTAAAATAAAAGAATGGATTCAGCACAACTAAAGTAATCCTAGACTTGCAAGATACAGGGCCTATTGTAGCAAGTTTTGATAAGTAAGAGTTTGTTCCACAGAGAAATTGATCTAGAACCTAAAATGGGCTATAATAGTAGGCCTTCAGATCTAGCTACAGATCTGACAATCCTAAAGAAAGGGAGTTGGGTGTCACAACTACACTAAATTAACCCTAACAAAAGAGAAATAAAATATAGCCCTATCTTAAAGAAAGGGCTAAGAAGAAGATAGTGATGATGTGTGCCAAAATAAAATATAAAAAATAGTGAGAAGTAAGCAGGTTAAGTTTAGAATTAAAGCAGTAATGTAACTCATATTTAGTCTATCTCTGTAGTGCTCCTTGCTGAGATGCTATCAAAAGCCTCAACAAGGTAGAAGTATCCAACTTAACCCATGCCATTTGGGGTGCTCTTAAGGCTATACGTTGTCCACTCAAATGGTCATAGCCTATCCTATAGAGACTGTCAAATCCCATTGATCAAGCCAGAAGTTGCTAATCTAATCCAGAGGATTGGACTGATCATTTTCCCAGCCACTGAATTAGATCAGGCCATGAATACTATTGCAACACTATGTAAGGCCAGTGCTACAAGCTCCCCAGATCTACGCACAGATCTGGCTGACATCCATAGGTATTCTAATCCATAAAATCTTAAGTGCTTTGCCAAGGCCAACAGCTCACTGGTGCCCACAAAAAGGACCATATAACAGGTTGAATAAGGCTCTAAATATAGCTGGTCATTGCTACAAAAGGCCCACAATGACTCAACCTCAAGTTGCAACTACTACAGAGAAATCAGATCTAACATCTTATATCAATTAGGTAAAATAGAGGGGAGCCAGTTCCCGTACAAAACCTCCTCACAAGGCTCTAGAAGCTCATGTGCAGGAGAGAAGAATCCTTCTCAAACATGTAGCTGGACACCACCTTAGGGCTATATTTTGTCTACTCAAATAGTCACAGGGTATATTGGTTTGTCCATACCACAGAGGTCTGAGAAAGAACATGTAAACTACTGCAACCACCATGGTCCACAGGCCTCTAAGCTCCCCAGATCTCACTACAGATCCAGCATTGCTTTCCATGGGGCTATCAAACTAAGGGAAATCAGATGGTAAACAATAGATCTATTGAAAAGTGAATGGGCTCATCCCAAATACATGGATCCTATAGACATCTAAGGGAACCATAAGATCTTTAGATTCAATTAATCATTAAAACAGCAATCCATTAATAAAAACAAACCTTACAATGAACTGCCTCTAGGCTACAGCCTGTACACAACAACTGCTCATCAAAAATCCCAATGTATACAAAACCTATTACAAAACTGAAATAGAACTAAGCCTAACTACTTACAAGGGGACTAGCCAGCAAATGCTGAGCTAAGAGAGAAGAAAAATAAGAAAAAGAGATGATCCAACCCTAACCCTAACCCTAGCTTGCTGGAACTCTCAGCCGACAGAGGATGAAGGAAGGATTGATAATTAAAATTAAATTCTAAGTGTAGCTTATATACTTTGCCCATGCGGCCTTGATTCTAAATGGATTAACCCTAGTTTTCTAGCGGACGTGACACTATTACTACCCTTGAGTACCTTGAGATGTGCTCCTCGAGATTCGCACCTTGGGAAATGTTTCCTAGCCTTGGGAAATTCTCAAAAGGTCCTTGTGTTAAAACTGAGAAGTGGGGAAGCCATGCTTCGTGGGACTGGCATATGCATTAATTCATTTGCACAGCTGCAGAGCCTTCGCAAAGTAGCCTTTGGCTGGTGGGAAGTGCTCACTCACGCAGCAAACCTTCAGTTAATTGGGCAGTTCCTTTACACTGTAAAGCTATCACAGAGATGATCTGGAGCGCCTAGAATGCTCACGCAGTAGAGCTTCAGAAGCTCTCTCTCTCGCTGAGTACTCACGCAGGTATGTTCCTACGCTCGCGTAGTAACTGGTAAGGCTTCAGAGTACGCGAGATCTGCGCAAGGAGAATTCTAAGCATCTCTCTCTTCTTTGGCCACACAAGAACTCCTCGAGGTAACATTATGAGGATTTTAAACTGCGAGATCTTCGTGATGTCTTTATAGCTCTCCTCTTGAGTGCGTGCCCCATTTGCGCGAGGGCATCTTCCACTGCATCCTTAGCTTCGCGAGGAAGCTCCTCAACTCTGCGAGATCTGTCTTTTGATACTCTGATGCATTGCATTTGTTGCTATTGCAGTCTTCTCCATTCTCAGCTAACCTCATCTATCTGCTAGACTTTGGTCAATGATGACCAGCAAGTAAGTCACCATGGTGAGCACTACCAAGGTGTTCCCTTAGGCTTTGGCTCAGTTGTCATCCTTGCATGTATTCTCTCTCTTCTTTGGACCAAAAAGCAAGGATTTTGAATTAAGCTACACAGATTATTGCTAACTAAAAAACACACTTAACGAATGATTATTAGTCTGCTTTAAGGTCTATCAAAGGCTTGATTAAGAGGTGAAAAGTGGTACTTTTCAGTGAATAACACACCCCCAAACCTAATCTTTGCTAGTCCCTAAACAAAGGAAAATTTAAAACAACTATTTTAAGAATTTAAATGTCACTTTTATAGGGAGCACGGATACATTTAGCGTATGTACCAAGCCTTTTAGACCCCTAGGGGATCCCTAGTGGAGGAGTGAAGTCTCTTGAGGGTTTTCAGTGAAGATACCCACAAACTTCACCATTAAAATAGTTCAAAATAGTGCAGGCAATGACAAAACAAATTTCAATGAATAAAGCCTCAGTCCCCACCTATCCTTTTAAAATCAGAGGAAAATACAGCAGTAATGCAGCCATTTAAAACTCAAAATTAACATGCATGTGCATCACCACCACTTAGTTCACAACAGGGATACAATGTGCATTAATCAGTACAAAGCTTGCCTTAAATTCAAAAATTAGGTTGGATACAACTCCAAAGAATTTAAAATTCAGACCCAATTCTCACCAAGGCTATCTCTCAACAATGAAAATCAAAAGGGTATTTACATTCTCATCAGCTCAAGAGTAATTACAGACCCCAAATGGGCCTGCAAGCATGAGCATAGGTAAAGCTTTTGATTTCTGACATCCTCATGACTTTTCACCATAGATTAGACAACTCCTCATCTCCACATGACAGCTCATTTCACTTTAGATCTATAAGGTCTTTTTTCTAATGGGTTGTAATGTGGCTTATGGGTGAGGGATATACAAAATGAAGGGATAAAAAAGGATTCAAAACTGAGAAATCAGCAAGGTAAGGAGTGACTGATGACTTCACTACCTTCATTTCAGCATAACTTCATCTTACTTGATATATTTCAGAATCAAAGTGGCCAGCTTCTCCTCTTCTTTTCAATTTTTAGATGATGTCCTTCTCTAGACTCTCTTTCTTTTTCTCTTTTTTTTTTTTTTGAAAAAATTTATTTTTAGGATGAACTGCCACATAAAAACCACTGATACACTGCTGCTCATATGTTGCTTTTCTTCTCCTTCCACCAAATGTTGGGCCACTCTCACTATCTTCAACTCCTTCTCTTTTACCTTCTGAATTCTCAGAGTGAGGGTACAGTTGAATCAGGTCAAGAGGTTAAGGTGCAAGTACTCCATTGTTTATCAAAGAAAAGTAGGAATTTTAAGGCTCAACGAGTGTATGCAAAAGGGCATTTTAAAATGTTGGATTTTCAGGCTCAAACTATCCAAATGAAGGCCTTGGATCATTTCCTTAATGTCATGAGTGCTATCAATTAGTTTTGATTTGGAGGTGCCTAACTTCTAGTGAAAAGGTCTTGACTCAATCAATCCTCAGAGCTGAAATAATGCCAAAAATACTCTTCAAAAGAAAATGATGGGCCCAAATCTCACTAGGTATGGTCCTCAAATTAACCCATGGGGTATTTTTTCACCTTTTTCTCTCCTCTTAGGTTCACTAAATACCAACTGAAAAATTTTCTGATGTTAGCTTCATGGTGGTGCACAGATTTTAAAATTTTTAGTTTCAAAATGTCTGCAAAAATTTTTAATTTTCCACAAATTTACTTATTCTAACAAGTTAGGTGGGAATTGATTTTATTCATCCCAATTAAACCAACAATGCTACACTAAAGTTAACTGTTCTAATGACAGACCTATCCTGCCACACACCCAAACCTATGAAGAGCAGTGTCCTCACTGATTCAAAGGTGGATGTGCAGTAGGCTAAAGACCTAGAGATTAACAGAACAGAAACATCGAGAAGGAAAAACACATAACAAATAATATAAAAACAAACACACAGATATACAAAAAGAACAGATTGGAAACTAAACAAAATAAAACAAAGAGCAATGTTATTATAAAAGCTAAAGTATGTACAAAGTATGTGGAAGTAAACTACACAAAAAAAATGATACACTATTTCCTAACTAAATACATGTACACAATTTAATCATCAGAGTCCTTGGCTTTAGCAGGTGGTTCCTAGATTCCCTTCCCCTTTGCTTGCTTTAAAGTGGCAGCCTTAGACAGCGGTCTTTTGGAAGTAGCTTTCCTAGGCTTAGCTGAGCTTTTTCTTATTGGAGTGGGGGAAGATTTTTGTGTAGGTTCTTTGATTTTGGGTCCAGGTTTGACTGATCTGGGACCCGTTGAATCTGGAGCTATTTGTTGGAGAGGTACATCAGGTTTTAGTTCTTTAAAAAGAGCCTCTGCCAACTCTCGGTCAGTTTGTGTATTTGCCTTTTTCTCTAAATCTGCAATAGTCACTCCATAACCATAAGCTCACTCCTCAGTCAGTCACAGTTTCTCTTTCAGTTCCTTGATGACATCTTCCTGACTCTCTACTCTGTTCTTTACTTCGTTGTATTGAACCATAATCTCCCTCCATCCTTGCTTGATTTTCTTTTTCTCAACCTTATGAGCAAGCATCAGGAGTTTAATTTGATCAAGGACGGGGCTGCTCACTGTAGCTTTCAAGTCAGCCATGCCTTGAACTACATCTCTTTTAATGTAGGCATTGACTTTCATGGCTCTTATGAGGGTGGAGTAAGGGGGCATGGGGGTAGCAAAGATAGGATAGATGGGCATATCAGTATTGGAAGAAGGGCCAGCTTGGAATGGAAGGGGACTGGATGAGGACAGAAGTGGGGTGGAGGGCTAAGGGTGAGGGACATGGAGGGTAGGCTCCGGTGTAGGTAGTTGAGGGTCTGGTTCAGATTGAGTGGAGGCATCTCTAAAGGTGGTGAGAGAAGTTTTCGGGATAGGTGCAATGGGTGTAAGAGCTGGTGGGGAGTTATGGATTGATGTAGGGAGAGTTGACTGTTGGGGCTGTTAGGTGAGAGTGGTTAAAGTTGCTTGGATGGATTGTAAAATGTTTGGGAAGGAGGTAGGGTTTGGTAAGGTGGAGTGAAGGAAATGAAGATTGGCCTCAATTGTAGCTCGGGTTTGGGTATTGGCTAACATTTGGGAGTGTAGGGAAAGTAAGAGGTATAGGATTTGGGGTAAGAGGTCTAGTATGGTATTGGGTGTGGGTTGGATAGGTGAAACTGGTTGGAAGGGAGATGTGGGTCTATGAGTGAATGTAGTGGCCTAAGGTGGTGTCTGATATGGAGGGGTAAAGTTTGGAGGGTGAGGTGAGTCTGAGAGAGGTGTATACTCAAGGTTAATGTCTCCTAGGACAGTAGACATCATAGTAGAAAATTTCTCTTCTGAAAATGACTCACTATCATGGGATAAGGGAATGGATTGGTCTACAGGCTCACTAGGGATAGGTATAAAAGGTGGGAAAGTCTCAATGGAATAATGTGGGGCTTCAGGTTCATAGGGTGTAGGTATGGGGTCTGGAATGGTTGGGGTTTCAGGGATTGGAATTGGTTGGGTTATATAGGTGGGTTGGGGTGAAGAAGGGGTTTTGAAAGTTTTCCTTTTCTTTTGGTATGGGGTCTTGATAGGTGGGCTAGGGTGGGCTGGAAAAATAGGTAAGGGTGTAGAAATAGGTAAGGTGGTTGTGGCTATGGTGGTTAGTGATGTAGGATCAGGTAAGGGTAGTGGGCTTATGATGGGCTATGATGTCTAGGTGGAAGGTGTAGCAGGCATGGAAGTAGGGGTAATGGAAGAGGTGGTGACTGTGGTGCTGGCTGGCACAAGTGAGGGAGAGGCTGCAACAACAACAGCAGCAGCAGCTAGTTCTTGAATGGTGGGGGTTGCATCTCTCAGTAACTCCTCCCTCCTCTTCTTCTTCCTTGCCATCATGGTGCCACTGATTCCCCATTACTTCTTTCCACTCTGTTTGGGGTTCAGTGCCATAATCTTCTCCTCCCTTTGAAATTGGTACTTCCCCTACTTTAATAATACAGTAATCAATCTACAATAGGGAAGGGCATGAGGTTTCTTCATTATCTTCACGTTCTCGCATGAGTCTATAATCCCCTCAAAAACTAACTTGGCTGCATCCAAGTAGTGGTTTCTGTGAAAAGATAAGAGGGCATTAGCTATAGGGTACCTCCTCTCCTGCTCATGCCCAGAGCAATATACATTTTTTCGTAACACAGCGTCCATTAGCCTGAGGTTGGGGTGCAGATCCCTCTTTCTGATTGAGTCACCTGAGGCAGTGATCCCTCCAGTTAACTCCTTGGCTATCTCAGTAATGGTGGCAATCAAAGGAGGACCCAAGCCCTACTCAGGGTTATACCTGGATGGTATCCCTAGTATCCTTGCAATGTCTGCTTGGCTGAATAGTATCTCAAAATCATCAATTAAAACCAGCAGTGTTGGATTCCCATCATCGCCAGTTTTTAACTTCATATTCTGATAAAATAATCTTACCAATCTTGGGAAAACTAGCTGCATTGAGGGTCGCAACAAGGGCAGCAGAGATGCCTTTGCCAGATATTCTATGGAGGCAGAAGTCTTAGGTAGCTCCTCAAAGACGGCTTTATCGAAAATGGTGTCAGCCTCCAGCTAGATTGATTGTACAAAGTCAGAAGGGACCTTGAGACAATCAATAGTTGCTTCCTCCTCAACCTCAGGGATCGCAGGGGCCACAGCTTTGCCCTTTTTCTACTTCTTCTTTGATTTTTTAGGGTTTGTAGCAGGTGGGTGCACCCTGGCCCTCTTCTTTGGAGCAGATTTCTTCATTTCTTTTGGAATGGAGGGCTCAACAATAGGTGAGAGTGCCTCAGAGGTCTCCAATGTGGAGGTCTCTACAATCCTAGCCGATTTTCTAGTGGTCACAGGGCTGCCACTAACGGACGAGTTCAGCAGTGCGGCGAGGGTATCTACAAATTTTAAACTCGTGGCCATAGGTGCTCAGATTAGCAAAATTTGGGTTTACAACTTTGAGAAAATACCACTCACTCTGTGTAAGCACAAAAGCTTCAAATTCTCTTCTTCTTTTCTTCTTTTAACAAAATCAAATACAAAGCAGAGAGAGAAATGGAGATCGTACCAGTTGAGAGCTGGGGTTCCACTTGAAATTGTGCATAGTAGCTTAAATCCCCTCAAACCTTACTCGAAGTTATCAAGAGGAGCTGGGGAACAATTTGGTGAGAGGAAAATGCCTGAGGTGGTGTGGATTACAAAGTAGAGAAGAAAGGAGGAGAAAGGGACGTCGGTTCTTGTGCTAGGAAACTAGGGTAGACAGAGGAAATGAAGAAAATGAGGGGCCTCACTAAGTTTATAGAGAAAATCCCGCAGTTCGTGGAGTTGGGAATAGGAGCTCGCTGAGTAAAATTCTCACGTAGTTGGCATTTAAGACTGCAAGGCGTTCTGTCGTGCAGAAGAACAGACTGCCTCTCATTGAAAACTCGCGGAGCTGAATCTTTTACCTTAGTGTGCGAGGCCTTGTGTTGCCTCAGAAATTTATCTCGCGTGGTGCTCGCGCAGAATAACACTGAGCCATGCTTCTCTTACAGCTTGAGCTCGCGGAGCAGAAAGGCAGCTCCACAAGGCATTAGTATAGCCATTGCTCAGTCTTTTAGTGCGAGAGGAAGCCGAATGGTGGCTCACGCAGCAAATATAAGCCATCTAGTTCTACGGGACAGCATATCTTTGCAACCTCTACTCAATTAGCTCAGTACAGCACAGTGGTTAGTGCATTCATACTGTTGTGCACCCAACCATTGTGCATGGGCACCAAACCTCAGATAGGTAATTCGTTTCAATCATGAAACACATATGCCCATTTAAATCAATAATTTATCAACATTGCAGGATTCTAAAAATGGTTTTTTAGCTCAACTTCATGCAAATTTTGATAAGGGCACCTCAACCATTCATCAACAACTACACACAGCAAATTCAGGGAACAAATATGCACATATATTTAATAACAAAATGCAAACACAGACAAAGCAATACAATCAATTCAACAGCACACTAAAAAAAAAAACTTCACTGACAGAATTCTAAAAAAACATAAATTAACACAAAAATTTCATACATATAATACACTTATTACTAATGTTCATATCACTGAGCACTAGCTTCCTCCGTTGTAGAGGATGCATCACCAATCATATACTGACCTTTCATATTTGTTAGGGGCTGACTAGGCAATTTTCCTTCTTCCCTCCTATTCAGAGCATTACAAATCTGGCCCAACTAGTCCTCAATCTTCTTGATGCTCTATCCATGAGAATTGACAGTTTGCACCAAGCTACCCAAATTTTGCATTGAAGCCAGCATCTGCTCTTCAAATGAAGAGGATCTGGGCTATTGTGGGGGCAGGGCCAACTGGTTAGACTGTGGGGCAGGTAGCAAAAAATTTTGCCTTAGTGGCTAACCTTGATTAAACTGGTGTTGGGGTCTATAAAGAGCTACCATTTGCTGTTGCTGGGGTTGAGAATAAGAATCTTGTCTCCACCTCAGATTTGGGTGGTTCCTCCAAGAGTATCCAGCAGGCTATTTCCCAAAAGTTTGAGTAGCATTGGCTTTCTCCATAACAAAATCTGGAAACTGGGTGGCATATGGATAATCATGTATAGAATATGTGGAGACTGACATATCAGACATGCTTCCTCCACCTGTGCAACCACCCGGGGCTGAATCACATTCATGAGTTTATCAAATTTCAAGCTCAAGTTGTCCACCTTCCTCTCCAAATCACCTTGCACCTTCACTTCAAATATTCTACTTCTAGGGGTGGCCTCTTTTACTATCTTAGCTGGAGTCTGGGTATCATTACATGACAGAGACGCTTGCTGCATGGAATTTTCTCCTATTATGTCAAACAGCTCCCATGCTTCCTCAGCTGTCTTGTGAAGGTAACTACCACCACAGGAAGCATCCACTATATCCCTACTCTTGACATTAATTCCTTGATAAAACACTTAGACAAGCTACTACAATGGGATTTAGTGGTGGGGGCATTGTTTTAACATCTCCTGAAATCTTTCCCAAGCTTCATAAAAATCCTCAGTTGAGGAATGAGTGAATGACAAAATATTTGTCCTCATCTGGCTGTTCTTGTTCATGGGAAAGAATTTGGCCAGGAACTTGGTTTGAAGGTCACTCCATGACTGTATGCTGTTGGCTGGGAGCTTTCATAGCCATGTGCTGGCTTTGTCCTTTAATGAGAAAGGAAAAAGCCTCAGTTTGGTGGCCTCAGGTCTCAAGTCAGCAATATTGAAGGTAGTGCAAAGTGCTAAAAATTGGTCTATATGTTTGTAGGGATCTTCTTTACTAAGCCCATGAAACGAAGGCAGCATATTGATGGTGGAAGATTTAATCTCATAATTCCCTTCAATAGAGGAGAATTGAATGCAGAAGGGAGAGGTGTACTCCCCAGGTGCATTATATTTCTTTAATGTTCTCTGCCTCTCAGCCATGATAGCTGGTTCAGTTTCAACAGTAGGGCTTTGTGTGGTGTGTCTAGGTCTAAGGATCCTTTCCACCTCTGGATTTAGGGGTTCCAAGTCAGGATTTAAGGACCTTCTACCGAGTACACACTCACCAACAGTAATGAAAATGCTTACAAGCACATAGAAAGAATTTCAAACAAAAAATAATAACTACACAGATTTACACTAAATAAAATAACAGGGGATTCAACATAAATGGAGTGAGATTGAGGGGAAAGAAAGTACAAACAAAGCTAGCTACACTCCAACTGCAACTCTAGCTTTTCCCTTCTTCTATCCATTTTTGTAAAATTCCACAAAGAATCAGTAGTACTTTTATTCCAGTTTAGGTATAGCTACAAAGAATTTGAACATTTATATTATAGTACAACTTAGGTCTACTAAAAACATCAAAATCCCCGGTAACGACGCCAAAAACTTGTTGTGGCTATCTTGTGTTATTGTGTGGTAGAAACCAATTAAAAACAAAGTAAAATAAAAGAATAGATTCAGCACAACTAAAGTAATCATAGACCTGCAAGATACAGGGCCTATTGTAGTAAGTTTTGATAAGTAAGAGTTTGTCCCACACAGAAATTGATCTAGAACCCAAAATGGGCTATAATAGTAGGCATCTAGATCTGGCTACAGATCTGACAATCCTAAAGAAAGGGAGTTGGGTGTCACGACTACACTACATTAATCCTAACAACAGAGAAATGAAATATAGCCCTATCATAAAGAAAGGGATCAAGAAGAAGGTAGTGATGGTGTGTACCAAAATAAAATATACAAAATGGTGAGAAGTAAGCAAATTAAATTCAGATTTAGAGCAGTAATGTAACTCAGATTTAGTTTGTCTCTGTCGTGCTCCTTGCTGAGACGCTATCAAAAGCCTCAACAAGGTAGAAATATCTAGTTCAACCCATACCATTTAGGATGCTCTTAAGGCTATAGGTTGTCCACTCAAATGGTCACAACCTATTCTATAGAGTCTGTCAAATTCCATTAGTTAAACCAGAAATTACCAAACTAATCCAGAGGAGTGGACTGATCATTTTCCCAGCCACTAGACTAGATCAAGCCATGAATACTATTGTAGTACTATGTAATGCCAGTGCTACAAGCTCCCCAGATCTACGCACAGATCTGACTGACATCCATAGGTATTCCAACCCATAAGGTCCTAAGTGCTTTGCTAAGGCCACCGACTCACTAGTGCCCACAAAAAGGATCATGCAACAGGATGAATAGGGCTTTAGATTCAGTTTGTCATTGCTACAAATGGCCTGCAATGACTCAGCTTCAAGCTATAATTACTATAGAGAGATTAGATCTAACATCTGATGTTGGCTAGGTAAAAGGAGCCAATTCCTGTACAAACCTTCTCACAAGGCTCTCGAAGCTCACGTGTAGGGGAGAAGAATCTTTCTCAAACATGTGAATAGACAATCTTAGGGCTATACTCTCTCCAATCGAGTGGTCACAGGGTATCCCATTAGTCTGTCCATACCACAAAGGCCTGAGAAGGAATATGAAAACTGTTGCAACCACCATGGTCCACAGGCCTCTGAGCTCCCCAGATCTCACTACAGATCCAGCATTGCTTTTCATGGGGCTATTAAACCAAGAAAAATCATATGGTAATTTATAGATCTACTAGAAACTGAATGGACTAGTCCCAAATACATGGATCCTATAGACATCTAAAGAAACCATAAGATCTTTAGATTCAAATAGGCATTAAAACAACAATCCATTGATAAACACAAAACTTACAATGAACTGTCTCCAGGCTGTAGCCTGTACACAACTGCTCATCTACACTCTCAATGTATACAAAACCTATTACAAAATAAAATAAAACTAAACCTAGCTGCTTATAGGGGGATTAGCTAGCAAGTGATGGGCTAAGAGAAAAGAAAAAATGGGAAAAAGAGGTGATCAAACCCTAACCCTAGCCTGCTGGAGCTCGCAGCCGACAAAGGATGAAAAGAAGGGTTGATGATAAAACTAAACTCTAAGTGTAGCTTATATACTCTGTTCATATTGCCTTAGCTCTGAAGGGATTAACCCTAATTTTTCTAGCAAACGTGGTACTGTTACATCCCTTGAATGCCCTGAGTAGTGCACCTCGAAATTCATGCCTTGAGATGTGTGCCCTAGCCTTGGAAAACTCCCAAAAGGTCTTTGAGTTAAACTGAGAAGTGGGGAGCCCGTGCTTCGCGGGGCTGGCATATGCATTCACTTATTCGCGTAGTTGCAAGGCCTTCGCGAAGTAGCTTTTGGTTTGTGGGAAGTGCTCACTCGCATAGTTAATCGCGCAGTTCCTTTACGCTACAATTCTGTCATGGAGATGATCTAGAGTGCCTATACTTCTTGTGCAATAGAGCTTCAGAAGCTCTCTCTCGCTAGGTACTCGCGCAGTTATGCTCCTGAGCTCACATAGTAATTGGTAAGGATTCAGAGTGCGCAAGATCTGTGCAAGGAGAATTTTGGGCATCTCTCTCTTCCAGGGTCATGCACGAACTCCACGAGGTGAATTTTAGTTCAGTACACACATGGACTCGCTATGTTCTTCGCGCGGCTGCTTTAAAGCTTGATCTCCGCGAGAGCTTCGCAACCACAAATTCTGAGGATTTTAGTCTGTGAGATCTTTGCGATGTCTTTATAGCTCTCCTGTTAACTGCGCGTCCTATCTGTGCGAGGGCATCTTCCACTGTATCTGTAGCTTCGCGAGGGAGCTTCTCAACTCTGCGAAATCTGTCTTTCTATGTTTCGATGCATTACACTTACTGCCTTTGTAGTTTCTCCATTCTCAGCCAACTTCATTCATCTGTCAAGCTTTTGGTCAATGATGATCAGCACCTGGTCACCAAGGTGAGCACTACCAAGGTGTTTCATTAGGCTTTGATTCAGCTGTCATCTTTGCATGTCTTCTTCCTCTTCTTTAGGCCAAAAAGGATGGATTTTGTGTTAAGCTGTATAGATTATTGCTAACTATAAAATATACTTAACAAATGATTATTACTTTGCGTCAAGGGCTATCAAAGACTAGGTTAAGAGGTGAAAAGTGGTACTTTTCAGTGAATAAAAATCTGACAATCCTAAAGAAAGGGAGTTGGTTGTCACGACTATACTAAATTAACCCTAACAAAAGAAAAATAAAATATAGCCCTATCCTAAAGAAAGGGGTTAAAAAGAAGATGATGATGGTGTGTGCCAAAATAAAATATAAAAAATAGTGAGAAGTAAGCAGGTTAAGTTTAGAGTTGAAGCAGTAGTATAACTCAGATTTAGTCTATCTCTGCAGTGCTCCTTGCTAAGATGCTATCAAAAGTCTCAACAAGGTAGAAGTATCCAACTTAACCCATGCCATCTGGGGTGCTCTTAAGGCTATAGGCTATCCACTCAAATAGTCATAGCCTATCCTATGGAGTCTGTCAAATCCCATTGATTAAGCCAGAAGTTGTTAATCTAATCTAAAGGAGTGGACTGATCATTTCCCCAACTACTAGACCCAATCAGACCATGAATACTATTGCAGCACTATGTAATGCCAGTGCTACAATCTCCCCAGATCTATACACAGATCTAGTTGACATCCATAGGTATTCTAACCCATAAAATCCTAAGTGCTTTGCCAAAGCCAACGACCCACTGATGCCCACAAAAAGGATAATATAATAAGTTAAATAAGGCTCTAGATTCAGCTGGTCATTGCTACAAAAGGCTTGCAATGACTCAGCCTCAAGCTGTAACTACTACAGAGAAATCAAATCTAACATCTGATATCGGTTAGGTAAAACAGAGGGGAGTCAGTTCCTATACAAAACCTCCTCACAAGGATCTCGAAGCTCATATGCAGGAGAGAAGAATTCTTCTCAAACATGTGGCTGGACACCACCTTAGGGCTATACTCTGTCCACTCAAATGGTCACAGGGTATCCCATTGGTCTGTGCATACCACAAAGGTCTGAGAAAGAATATGTAAATTGTTGCAACCACCATGGTCCACAGGCCTCCGAGCTCTGCAGATCTCACTACAGATCCAGCATTGTTTTTCATAGGGCTATCAAACCAAGGGAAATCAGATGGTAAATAATAAATCTACTGGAAATTAAATGTGCTCATCCCAAATACATAGATCCTATAGACATCTAAGAGAACCATAAGATCTTTAGATTCAATTAGTCATTAAAATAGTAATCCATTAATAAAAGCAAACCTTATAATGAACTGCCTCCAGGCTATAGCCTGTAAACAACTACTCATCAAAAATCCCAATGTATACAAAACCTATTACAAAACTGAAATATAACTAAGCCTAACTACTTACAAGGGGATTAGCTAGCAAATGCTGGGCTAAGAGAGAAGAAAAATAAGAAAAAGAGATAATCAAACCCTAACCTAACCCTAGCCTGCTGGAACTCTCAGCTGATAGAGGATGAAGGAAGGATTGATGATTAAAACTAAACTTTAAGTGCAGCTTATATGCTCTATCCATGTGGCCTTAGTTCTGAAGGGATTAACCCTAGTTTTTCTAGCAGATGTGGCACTATTACGACCCTTGAGTGCCTTGAGATGTGCACCTCAAGATCTGTGCCTCGGGAAGTGTGCCCTAGCCTTGGAAAATTTCTAAAAGATCCTGGTGTTAAAACTGAGAAGTGGGAAAGCCGTGCTTCACGGGGTTGGCATATGCATTAATTCATTTGCATAGCTGCAGAGCCTTCGTGGAGTAGCCTTTGGCTGGTGGGAAGTGCTCACTCGCACAGCAAACCTTCAGTTAATCATGCAGTTCCTTTGTGCTACAAAGCATCTCGCAGATGATTTGGAGCACCTGGATTTCTCACACAGTAGAGCTTCAAAAGCTCTCTCTCTCTCTCTCTCTTACTGAGTACTCACGCAGGTATGTTCCTGTGCTCGCATAGTAACTAGTAAGGCTTTAGAGTGCGCGAGATCTACACGAGGAGAATTCTGGGCATCTCTCTCTTCTTTAGCCATGCAAGAACTCCGCGAGGTAACATTTTGTTTAGTATACATATAGACTCGTTAAGTTTTGTCCGCGGTTGCTTTAAGGCTTGATCTCCACGAGAACTTCGTCATGACAAATTCTGAGGATTTTAAACTGCGAGATCTTCACGATGTCTTTATAGCTCTCCTCTTAACTGCGTGCCCCATTTGCGTGAGGGCATCTTCCATTGCATCCTTAGCTTCGCGAGGAAGCTCCTCAACTCTGCAAGATCTGTCTTTTGATACTTTGATGTATTGCACTTGCTGTTGTTGTAGTCTTCTCCATTCTCAGCTAACCTCATCCATCTGCTAGACTTTGGTCAATGATGACCAGCAAGTAAGTCACCATGGTGAGCACTACTAAGGTGTTCCCTTAGGCTTTGGCTCAGCTATCATCCTAGCATGTATTCTGTCTCTTTTTTGGACCAAAATGTAGGGATTTTGTATTAAGTTGTACAGATTATTGCTAACTACAAAACACACTTAACGAATGATTATTAGTCTGCTTTAAGGTCTATTAGAGGCTAAGTTAAGAGGTAAAAAGTGGTACTTTTTAGTGAATAACAGTGTCCAGCCATATACTATTGTTTCAGCATATGGTCTCATATCCGAGTTAGGGGGTCTGAAATGCAAGACTATTATTTCAATCTACATTCTGACTATATACTATTGTTTTAGTATATAGTCTCCCTACATCGGGATCTGAGCCATAGAGCTATTATTTTAGCCTGTGTTTAGTCATGTACTATTGTTTCAGTGCGTGGTTCCCATATCGAGGGTATGGGGCCTGAGCCATAAAACTATTATTTCAGCCTGTATTCATATATATACTATTATTTTAGCATATGGTCCCAAATCAGGGTTATAAGGTCAAAGGTTGACCAAACCAATTTGCATATTCTGAGAGGGGAAAATGGGGGTGTCTACAGATGCCCCTCTTCGGCGCGCTCTTACGAAGTAAGAACGTGTCGAAGAAGTAGAAACCCCTCATTCGAGGTGTCTTCTCGTTTCTCTTAGGAAATTATAAATGTGAACTGGTGATACTGACATGACAGGCTTGGCATTCTTATCTATCAGCACAAGCTAAAATAGAGCATTTGAAGGGCAAGTGGTAGCTGTCGAAGGGCACATTTTGGGTCTGTGGATGCATGGCGAATACCGTCGCATGGCGCAAGCTAACAGAGGGATTCTATGCAATTGAGGTATCGGGGCATCCAAAACAAGGTCCAAGGACTGATAATAATAAAATAAAGTATCATATAATATCGAAGGCTTTTACAAGTCATGTCAGACCGGACACGTCATTGCTCACACCGATTCGCGTTAGGCGTTCCTTTTCCAATAGGTGTTTGTAAGTTCTTAGATTAAATATACTCAGTATTCAGTTTCCCAAGGGAATGGCCAGTTTGGGCTAGTAATTGAGGTAGGGGTCTTGTGAGGTGTGCTCAATTGAATTCTGCGCAGTGGCTCGTGCGCTTGATTCATCTGGAGTTGGCCTCTAAGTTGGGAATTCTGGTGCTAATGTGCCTGAACAAATGATTATGCGCAGTGGAGTGTGCGCTTGATCCAATTCTACGCAGTGGGATATGCGCTTGATTACGAGTTCAGGGGTCTTAGGAGTTAAAGGTCAGGTTTAAGTATAATTTATTATACGCGAGTGATGTGGCGCTTAATCAATTTCTTTTTGTATTTAAAGAAAGGTGAGTTGGGTCTATTTATCTTGTTGCTTTGTTCTTCTTTTCTTCTCTCTCTTTTTTTTTATTTTTTTTTTGTAGTAAGGGGATTTTGAAAATTCGAAAGTTTTAAAATTTTGAAATTTTAGGGATTTGAACTTAAGATCAATTCGGTAGTAAAATGATGGAAAATGTGGCTTTCGAGACATCGTTGAGCAGATCCACCGTTATGGGATTTGTGGACTCGAGTTATTGTGGTTGTCAAGATGACACTTGGCATGTCGGATACTCCGTCTAGCCTTCTCAGCGAGTACTGATGAGTGTCTCTTATGAGAGGACTACAGTGATTCACGAGTTGAGAGAGACAGGTTTTGAAAATATTTGACTTAATCATAGCTAACTATATATTTATGAGGAATATCGAGTAAAATAAAAAAAAGTGGGTAGTACTTACCTAGGGGTGATACTTACCTGGATTGTGCATTGCTTGTACGGTCTGGTGGCACCGTAGTGTCGCAATGGGACTTTGAAGACTTCTTCTCTTCAGGTTTGTTGTGGCAGGGCTTGGCGGTTGTGATGTGATGTCTTGGGAGAAATGAATCGCAATGGGATCTGGGGATTCTCCCTTTCCTTGACTACGTGCTGGGTGAGTCCTGGCGGGACGTGGGGATCAATTCGAGAGAGAGAGAGAGCTCTTTACCTTAGCGATGGGACATGATTAAGCTTTCTCTCTTTTCATCATATGGCATGGCATGTGCTGTCTGAGCTTTTTTTTGTTTTCAGGTAGTGATGTTCACGATGGGATATCGACTGAGCGTAGTTAGCGGTGGCGTGCTTGCATTCTCAGGAAATTTGCTTTCGGCTTCTTACGATGGGACATGAGGGTTTGGTTATTTTATCATGATGGGATTGGATATTGAGGTGATATCGCATGTGTACACATTATCGCGATGGGGCATCTGTGTTCTCGATGCTTTCTTCTCATGTAAGGGTATGAGATGGGATGGGTGAGTAGATCTGTCTTTTCTGTTGGAACAGTTTGTGAGGCTACGCGATGGGACTGAAGAATTTTGGCCAAGATGGGATACAAAGGTGTGAGGGTATAAATTTTTTCCAAAGTCAGGTATTACATGACTATTTTAGGTCGCTCAATACAATTGCGTGCCTATTTTCGGGCATGTGATCTCGGACGTGAGTGGTCGTTTACGCGTGTCTAAGTGTACATGTGATTGTGTTATGCGCTACAACCGTAGCACATGATCGAGGCATCATCAGGTCAGTGTATGAGTGACCTGTCAAGTCACACGACAGTAGTGTGTTGTTTGATAAATTTGCACAGTTCATAGAGTGCGCGCGATCGAAGCGTCGCGCCGTTGGCGCGGGTGATGGCTTATTTATGCCCTTTGGTTGAGGCCTGTGTTTCGGATTGTGCGCATCAAGTGTGACGCGTGATCAAGTTAAACACCTATGCTCTGGCGCGTGATTAGATCCGTACTCTATATAAGTGAGGGAGCCTTCATTTATTTTTCATTATCAGGTTTAGTCTCGAGTTTGGACCTTTTTCTGGATATCTTGTGTTCTGAAATTTGTATTTTAGCGATATCTAACGATCTAATTGTCTGATTGAGATGTCATTTCTTCCTATATTTGTTATTTCGCATGATCTCCATCCTGAGGTGATGCTCATGAATGGCGTTATTCTGGGAGTGGACGGTATTGGGAATGAGGGCGCTTGTCTTCACATCGGTCCTTTTTAGGGAGCAGTGAAGGCAGCGTTGAGAAGGTGCTGATGGAGGAGGTGAAGATAGCAGAAGAGAATGAGTAAAAAGTGGAGGGATGTGTTTCCCAACCAATTCTCCCTGAAGCCTCCGATTGGACGCTCCGAGTAGAATCTACTCCTCGCTTCGTCTCAGTTTTAAACCCAGTCTTTGTTTTGCATTATAGGTTAAAGTTTTAGGCCTTCATTTTGGGTTGTAAATTTAGGAGGTATGCCTCCGGTGATACTTGTAAAACTTTTGAGTTATAAATAAAGAGGTATTTTTTTGTTTTGTTTTGTCATGCTTGTTTATTTGTTTAAACTTATTAGCGGATTAGTTGGATTTATTTGATTTATTTGACTTATTTTAGGATTTATTTTAGCTTGGGGTTCAGTCCGAATTTATTCAGGGCTTATTTGCTTGGTCGGGTTTTGTTTAGAGAGTTTACTTGGTTCTGTTTGGTTAGTTGGGGGCATTTTTCTGGTCCTAAATAGGTTAGGGTCTTACTTTAGAGAGTTTTTTTGTTTAAAGTTTAAGGTTCTTTGTTTTGGTCCCTGGTTTGACTTGAAGTGACACTTGTTAAAAGGTATGAGTTTTTAAAAGTTTTGGATGGGTGTTAAGTATTTGAATCTTATTGGCTTCTTTACTTTGCTTTGGGATTTGTGTTTCCTTGAAGGGATAAGTGTTGTATGATTATTGGTTCATCTGGGTTTGTCATGGATTGTGGTCTTTCAGGGGGGTATGTGTTTGTTTTGGATTTAATTAGATTGGGAGGGTTTAAAGGTGTGACACTTGTCATTTGGTAATTCAAGAGGTATAGTTTATAAATGTGTGAGCTAAAAGCTTTGAGTTCTTATTATTTTGGATTTTATTCCAAATTTGGGATTAAAAGTTTTGGGTCATTTTTGTTTTGGGCATTTTCTTATTCATTAATGTCTTTTCTTCCTTTTGTCTTTGTATCCCGGGTATTGGATCTGAAGTGTTGTGTTTATTGGGTGGATTATTGAGAACAGACGGGATTGTGAATGCAAGGTAGCAGTCGAATTGCTGCCATGCTAAGGGAAGAGGGGAAGATGAGATTTTTGGTTTTCCGACTAAATCCGGATTCGTGCATTGCCTGAACGTGAGGATTTTTAAGTTTCTTATTTTAAGTTGTATATTCAGAGGGTATGCCATCGGTGTCTTTTGTAATTATTTTATTTATTTATGAAGAGATTATGATTTTAATTTCTTTCGTAAATTCAGGTTTAGTTTATTTTGTAGCTTATTTGATTTGTTTTGAGTGCGAGGTTTATTTGTTTAATTTATTTATTTTGGATCGGGGCATGTTAGGAGCATTTGTTTTTAGTTTGGGCTTAGTTGGAGTTTATAAACGATGGGGATATTTTTCTTGTTTAGTTTCGCCTTAGTTGGAACAAGTTTTTTTTTGTTTTGATTGGAGTGTATAAACGGTGTGGGGGCAAAAAAAATTTTAGTTTGGTCTTAGTCTAGAGCATTTTCTTTTAGTTATTGGGGTGTATATTTCTTTAAGTCTGGAGCATTTTGGATCGGGCTTAACAAGGGCATGGTTTAGGCTAATAATTAGTGTCAGAGATCAGCCAATTTAGGCCTGTGAACATGTTGTCCTGGGCATTTTTTTTTCTTTTTTTTTCTTTGTGTTTCTGAGGAATTGCGCGCTTCACTCCGAGCGCATAAATTAATTGTGCGCCAGAGGGTGGACGCGCGTTCAGAGCATCAAAACGTCGTTAAGCGCAAGTTTTCGGTCGTTTGACAGAGTTAAACACACGGTACCAAGTGTGTGATTAGGGCGATGGCTGGTCACTATACGGGTGACCGTTGGAATTAGCGTGCCACTATGTGGACACTTGAAGAAATTATGCGCTTCGTAGGCTGTGTGCAACCCGATGGTCGGGTTGGTTTGAGTAGGCGACGATTAGGTTACGCACTTAAGACCAGTCGTGTGATCCGAATTAAACGCGGTGAGAGTGGTGTGTGATTGGTTTAAGCACGTGAATTTATGCACGCGATTTTGGCGTGTCTTATAGATTGTTCAAAACTTTTCATTTTTGTCGCGTGATCCGTGATAGTCTTCGATTCTCTGTTTCCTTATTTCTTTGTGCTCTAATTTTCATATTTTCATGATATTTTGCTATTCGGCCATTTGTTTTGGGCGTCGTTTCCTTCGTTCTCTTTAGTTTTTCATGCTCTTCATTCTAGGATGGAGAGTGAGGGTATTGGTGGGCATGATCTTACAATTTCTGAGTTAGAGAGATGTTAGGGGCGGAGATAGGTGAGACTTTTGAGGCTCAGACCGACATTGTCGGGGTGGTGGATGTTGGGGAGGTGGTTAGAGAGGAGGTACTGGAGGTTGACCAGTCGGGGGTCTGGGAGGAGGTGCTCGATATTGAGCAAGGGGCACTGAGGATGAGGGTGAGAGGGTTGAGGGTGAGAGAGCTGAGGGTGCGACTGAGGAGCACCAGGGTGAGGAGCACCGAGATCGCAGACACTTCTCGTTGGAGGATTTCTTTGCTGGAGGCTAGGTAAGCACCCATGAGCAAGAGTTCTTTCATTTTCTTAGCCATTTAGGTCATGACATAGGCTTATTAGGCTCTGGAAGCCCTTCTAATTTATGTCGAACCTGCATTGATCCGTGGTTGTGTGCTCACTCATGCATCATGATGGCATCTAGAGATAGGTTATGATTCTATTAAGTTGCTCTTATCACATTTTGTGTGTTTGTTAATAATTATCATTGTGTTTTGGGTATATTTGACTTACATTTAGTTATAAATTCATTTGCCTTTCGTCATAGGTATGTGCTAGTATTACTGTTATTGTTTGTATTTCGTTCAATAGGAAACCCCACAGCTAGCTATCAGCTCGGCATGGGCTGAGGCTCTTACTTGGTGTCGTGCCTTTCTGGAGTTTCAGCGAGTGTGACTGGTGTCTTTCAATTTTGAATCGATCCTAACGCTGGAGCCCTTTCAGGTCAATCGTGGCCTGATTACGGCGATCCTGGAGGGTGGAGGGAGACGCATCAGGCGCTTCTCTTTCCAGTTGGTATGATGTTGCCAACTCTAGAGGACTGGGTCCGCATTACTGACCTTCATTTCAAGGGTGAGCCAATCACAGGGCAGATGGCGGGACATTATTTGGGTGTGCCATATAGATCGAGCGGATCGGGGCCAGGTGTAGTTCGAGTTACTTGGTTTTTTGATGCGTTTGCGAGTGGCTTCATCCCTTCGAGGGACCATTCAGAGGTGAAGGTGTCTTATGAGGCGCGTTGTGTGATAGTGGTGGGTCGGGAGCTCGTGGTAGAGCCGGGGTTGGCTGCGGATAGGGTGCTTCGAGCATTCTTGATGCACTTCATTGGTGCAGTACTCTTCTCTTCTTCTACTTAAGGATGCATCATCGGATTAATTTTTATGGTTCTCGGGGACCTGGATCGAGTCCCCACCTATGCGTGGAGTGCGGCCGCATAGGCACATCTCTATGAGCAGCTTTACCATCAGGGACGGGGCTTCGCAACGATCGGAGGTTTCCTTCCCTTCCTCTAGGTGAGTGTTAGTTAATTAATGTCTTAGTGTCTCTATTTTTTTTTTGGTCTTTTGATAGTAGCATCTACATAGCATTTCCTCTATTTTGTTTTCTAGTTTTGGGCATATGATCACTTCGCTTTTCTTCGTTCAGGGGTTCCATTAGAGGTGAGGTTCATGTTTTCGTGGATGCACGTGTGGAGGGAGGTGTTGAGGGGTCGCCGTTGGTCTTCGAATATTCAGACCGTGCGCAGTCTCTTTGAGGATATGCATGCGGGGCAGGTATAGATCGTCATGCATATGTTCTTTTTCATTTCATTTTGGTCTTTTAGAATATGAGTCTTCATCGAGGAGTTGGCTTGTTTGCTTGGTTGTAGGTGATTTGGAGGCCATATGCGGATGAGGAGGATGCGAGCGTGTCAGTGATTCAGTATGGCCGGCCCTTCTTCGATGTGGACATATGGGTCCATTGTTTTGAGAGGGTGGAGAGGATCCACACATCTCGAGTAGTACGACAGCTGGGGCTCGCTCAGGGAGTCCCTCCAGAGATTCACCACAGAGTGGCGAAGAGGATGACCACCCTCCTGGCTAGAATTTTATGGAGCAGATGGTGCTTCAGATAGAGGATTTTAGAGCTGGGGGGACCAGGGTTATAGGGGCACGTGACGAGGCGGACACTCGGGAGTATGTGCAGTGGTTTAGTGCATTGGGTGACAAGCGCCTCTTCACACATCCCTTTCATAAGAGTGGCTCTTTCACAATCGGTGGGCCGAAGTCGGCGTCGTCTTTGAGGGAGAGGTTGGTTGCGTTGGAGCAGGTCCATCTCATTGCGAGCGTGTGGGGGGCATTAGACTCCCTCCATAGAGCAATGGAGCAGATGGGGTGTGCTCCTTGTCCTGATGAGAAGATGTTGCACTCTTTAGCCTCCTCGGTTGCTTAGGCTAGGGCGGCGAAGGATGAGTTGGGGGCTCAGCTAGTCGAGACTCGACGGCTCCTGGTGAGTTAATTTATGATTTTTTTTGTTTTATGTGGACTCGGTCTTCTGGTCGTTCTAACATGGTTGTGGTGTCTCATTTTATTTTATTTTAGACAGTCTGAGAGGGAGGATGAGGTTGCTCGTCAGGCAGTCCTGCTGGGATGTCTATCACAGTCAGCAACTGGCTGGCTGAGAGGCAGCGGCTAGTCTACGCTCTGAGGTCAATCAATTGGTAAGTGTCTTTACAAATATGGTTTTGTTAATTGTTAGCATTGTGAGCTTACCAACTGATGTGTTTATTGTTATTCGTAGAGAGTCGATCTCGCTGCTGGAGATCCCATTCGGGCATTTGATCCATCTTCAATTTCTTCTTCCAGTCAAGAGGATCCAACGGTGGCTTAGCTTCGAGCCGAGCTAGATCATTGGGTAAGTTCATTCAATCTTTTATCTTATTTGTGTCATTGCATTAGTTTGTTGAGTGTCATTGTTTCGCTTTCTTAATAGCTTACTAATATCATGTGGTATTTCAGCGTCGGGTTGCCGAGGATCTTTAGGCGAGGGAGGCGACTCCTACCTCTCTACACTCGAAGAGTCAGGTATAGTTTTTTTTATGTGGCATAATTCTATTTAGGTTATTTCATCTTTATTTTATTCTGACATATCTTGTGTTGGTTTGTTTGGTTCTTTGTGCAAGCTGTTCCGGACTCTGCTCCCGAGGCTCCCCCTCAGGGGTCTATTCCTATCCCTACTCAGGTATGTTTTAGTTATTGTGTTTATGATTTATTTGTCATTATAGTATTTTTTTGATGTATCTGTTTGTTCTTGTTGCAGCCGCCTACGTCCGATGTTCCTTCCATGCCTCATGCTGATCCAGTGATGGCTGAGACGGTTGGGCGACTCCTGGAGGAGAGGCTGGATCTGGTATAATCCTTTCCTTTTCAAAGTTTCTTATTTTGTTTATGTATATATTAGTTTTCCTTTGACTTAGTATGGTTATGCAGGTCTGTTAGCTAGAGGAGGCGCGTCTAGAGGCTGCGCGAGCTCGCGCCACTCCCGAGGTGAGATGGGTCCTTGGGGAGACACAGAGTCATGAGTACCTAGTCATCGAGATGATGGTCACATAGAGGACTCAGACCGAGGTGTTAGAGGCGGCACAACGGACGATGCAGGCGGAGATGCAGGTGTCCCTAGATCGGTTGTAGTATCGTCTGACAAGGGGTGAGCGAGGGGTCGTAGGTTAGTTAATCAGCTTGATGACTCAGAGTCGAGGGCTATGCGGTTCCTCGGCTAGGCAGTCTCATCATACGTCAAACGATCGCATCAGGGATGATGCTCATAGGGATTCGGTCGTTCGTGATATTCTTGTGGGGTATCCTCCTCGTTCTCGATAGAGGCGATCTGTTAGCCAGATGAGTGAGGGGGGTTCTGTAGTGGGGCCTCGTCGTCTAGAGGTTCTGAGGACTCCAGGTGCTAGGATTGTCTTTTCAGAGGACTAGTCTGCGAACCTCCGAGTTGATGATACTGGGGACAACGACACTCATCCAACCCAATGGCAGCGTAGGGAGTAGGGGTGCATGTTGAGAACTAGAAAATACCATTTTTCACCCCTTAATCTGGGCCTTGATAGACCCTTGAGAGAACTAAATAAGTATTTTAAGTGCCTATGTTGCAGCTAACAATAAAGACACGCTTAACCATAAAAGCAGCTCAAAAGTGCCAAAAAGATGATAATTCATGTTAGTCCAAAGGAAGGAAGTGAAGAAACAACCTCATCAGCTGTGGAAAGGTCTAAATAGAAGAGGTAAAGACCTGTAAGAGAAGCAGGGAACATTTCGAACAGAGAAATGCACTACAGAGTTCTTTTCGCAAAGAACTTGCACTTTTCGTAAAGAACCTTGAACTTTGCGAAAAGAAGAAAACACTCCTCGAAAAGAAGATTAAACTTTGCGAACAGAGCTTCAGAAGTCATTGAACTTTGCGAAAAGGCCCCTGAACTCTGCGAAAAGGACTAAAACTCCAGGTGTAGCTTCCGAAGAGCATCTGAACTCCTCGAAAAGAAGATTGAACTTTGCGAATAGAGCTTCAAAAGTCATTGAACTTTGCGAAAAGGCCCTTAAACTATGCGAAATGGCATTCTGGGGATTTGCAGCTCGTCCGAAGGGTATTTCAGGAAACTTTGCACGCGCCCCAATGCAATCAAAAGACCAGGAACATTCCGGAAGGTTCCAATCAAGATCCGAAGGCATATTCCAACCCATGTGAGCGCTAAAGTTAAATTACCTAGCGGGAACTTCCGGAAGCTCAAGCAATTTCAAACCCATAGAATTGATGCTTCCGCACCGATTGGCGAACCAGATCGAGCATTTCCATTGGCCAAAACAGATCCGGATCCCGTGCTCAACCCTCATTGGGCAATCCAGGATCTAAAGCATTCTGATTGGTCAATCCACCATGCGCAGGATGGAGGAAAAAGTATAAATAGAGAAGCCATTACCAAATTGGGCATCCAGATTTTAGAGTTTTCATCTCTGTTTCTCATTCCGGTCCGATAGCTTATCCGAACCCCTGTAATCCCTTCTTGTAGTTTACCTTTGAGAGCCATTGTGAGTGATTTGTACTTCCAAGTTCGGATTCAAGACTGTAAGTCCGAGGGCTCTCTAAGAAGCCGTGCTCAGAATTGTAATTTTGGATTTTAAAGGTTGTCAGAATTTGTGTCTTCTCCATTGGAGTCATGTCGAGGGTTCTGTGTGATCACCTTAGTGCATTAGACTTCTTTAGATTCACTCATCCGCATGCAACTTCCCTTAATTCATCACCCCTGTGCGAATTAGCGTTGGTAACCTAATTCTAGCAAAGATTCTGATGATGTTCATATTCAACTAAAGAATAGGCCACAACTATTGGATGATCTGTGACCATTGGACAGATCATAGCCATAAGTCTAAACCTATTCCTTAATTCGGATTTATTTCTCTTACATCTGTGCTGGTAGCCAGATGAAGATTGAATCTGCTCTGTTGAACTACAGATTCTCTATTAAAATTCAGAGGCTAAAGTACATGAAGCTATTATTTCTGCATTTGTCTTATTTTAAACATCTCCCCAACTCGGATCTGGATCATTTAGTTTAAATTTTCCTTTGTTTTTAGTTTGTTAAACGTGACAAATTCAACCTCCCATCTTATGTGCTTTGTAGATAGGATCAGAGGCCAGATCTGGTAGCTCAGATCTGGAGGTTTATCTTAAATTTTAAATCAATTCCCTGTGGACGATCTTTTACTCACTTACATTTAAAACTTGCTACAATTGGCCCTAATCTTGCAGGCCAGTGTTAGCCCCAATGTGCTGATATCCCTTTCATAAGTTAACATCCATATAACCTAGCATTCTTTAATTCTTTAATTTTTGATTCATAATACACACAATTATGGCACACTTGGAGCAACAACAGTGCATGCATGTATTTTTGTATCCATAGCATGTGTGTGCTGTATATACCCCCGGTGATAAGCATAAAAAAAAATGAAAAGATTTTGACATATATAGAGAGATTTTTGGTTTATATGTACCTAATTGGCTCCTTTTTTTTAGTTACCTCTTGCATCTACTTTTACTTTTTTAATTGCTTTAGCACCATCGATCGTCATTGAGACTTGGACGTCTCCTAAGCTGGCCCAGTGATGGTTGAAGGTTGCTTCGTATCCGCACATGTGAGAGTAATGTCGTCAGTTGTCTCAAACCAGAGTCTAGTAGCAAAAGATGGATATATGCTCTTTTTTTTTTTTTGAAATGACCACAATGCAACAGGGAAAGCAAATAGCTAAGATAGAAATAATAGCAAAACAATAATAAAAAAAATAAAAATTTCCCAATGTAGGAGCGTGGTAGGATTGGCAGTATGGCATCTTCGGTAGCATTTTCTGGATGGTAACTTTGTCGTTCCTCATCTTCTTTGTGGACAAGTCGGCGCTTTTGTTATGATTCTTCTTCTAATCTAAAAAAAATGCCCCAGCGTCAAGATGCAATAAAGCTTTTCTGGGTTTCGAGATGAGTACTTTGGGTCTATAAGCAGTCATGGGTATTTGGTGAGTTAGTTTTAAAGAAAAGTTGATTGGTACTGTCATCGAACTAGGGAGATCTCTTTAATTAGGTCAGTTATATACGGGGGTCTATCCTAGGGTGGCGATCATCCTATCCCATGATTATTAGGGAGAAGTATGATAGGCATAGGCATAGTAGGTGATTACATCAGTCATCATTCGTCGATTCTCGATTTCATTTCTTGGAACATCCTATAAGGCTTTTGATTTATCGTCCAAAATAAAAATAAAAGAGGGGGGTAAGGCTTGTGATGTGGGGAATAGTTTGTATCTAAGGCTTTCCAAAAGAGATGAGTAACAATTTTTTTCTTAGGGGGATACGGGGTGCCATGATCGAGCTCTTCATCATGTTTCAGTACCATCAAAATCTCACATTCTATAGTTAGCAGGAGTTTGTCCTCCTCCAGCTACCTTACGACGCAATCTAGTAGTATGGGGACATCAGGGATGCCCTTTCAGCTTGCTTATATATTTCTAGTAACGTTACCAGAGATGTCCTCATGGTCTGCTTATGCTTCCTTGAACTCATTCACTTGTTCATTCGTCATAATGCTCTCACTCAAAATTTTCGATGTATGTATTCTTGAAAGCATCCTGCTAGCAAAAGAATAATGAGTTTTGATTGAATCTAACATTTTCTTTTTTTTTGCTCTAACATCTCTTTCAATAGCGGGGAGAAGGGAAATGAGGATCGGGTATTACTTATGCTTTTGAAAGGGGTTATATAGGTCACTAGTCTTTTAATCAGATTTCCCGAGTGAGAAAAGGTGGGTAATAAATCGAAAGTCATAAGGATATTCTGATAATTGAAGGCGTACGACCAATGAATGGGCCGTGACGACTACAGGGGTGATAAGTATAAGTATTTAATCACGGGATATGATGATCATAGGGCTAAGGGTAGTATTTTTTAAGGTATATGGCGTTCCAAGGGCTAGGGAGTTCTTCCTCATCTCGGTTCGCTAGTTTGTAGGCATTTCCAGGGTATGTGGCTATTATGACATAAGGGCCTTCCCAGTTCAGTTTCAGTTTTTCTTTCGGATGGGCATGTTTAGAAGGCATGATTTTCTTTAAGACTAATTCCCCAATATTAAAGGTCCTGGCCACTGTCCTCTGATATACCTGAGCATGATCAGCTGCCCTTAGATGTGTTTCATCGAGCTGCTCTAGCTGCGTGAGTAGGGCAATTCTCCTCTTATTTAAGGATAGCTCATCATCGAGTTGAATCCGTAAGGATGGTACTTATATCTCATATGATAGGATTGCCTCCATCCCGTAGGTAAGGAGGTAGGGAGTTTGGCCAGTGGTCGTACAAATAGAGGTCTTATAGGCCCAGAGTGCTTCTAGTAGTCGTTCAGGCCAGCTAGCTCCATTGCTCATTTCTACTGTGCGCTTTAGGATTCGAATCAGCATTTTTTTCATAGCTTCTGCTTGTCCATTTCTTTGAGGGTAGAACGGTGATGAGTGGCATAGATTGATACCGTATTTCTTACATAATTTCTTCATCTTTTTCGTGATGAACTGTGGTCTGTTTCCATTGACAAATATCCTGGGTACTCCAAACCTGGTGATGATATTCCGAATGATAAATCTTACAAGTGTTGAAGTGGTGATTCTAACATAGAATTCAACTTCTGCCCATTTGGTGTAGTATTCAGTCACTGTAAGTATGAACGCGTGCTTGTGAGTATTCCCAACGGTTCCTGTTAAAGGTCCAACGACATCGAAAATGGCCATGGCAAGATTATAGTATTCAATGCAACTGATGGAGCTTTGACGAGTGTGGCATGTTCTTGGCATTGCTTGCAGGATTGGATGTAGAGGTGGCAATCTCTTATCATTGTCAGCCAAAAGTAGTCTTATCGTGTAACTTGATCGGCGAGTCTCTGTCTATCAGAGTGGGCACCACAAGCACAGGCGTGTGCTTCTCGGATGATGTATTATCCTTTGGTCGTCGTGATGCATCATAATAGTACTCCTTTAGTAAAGGCCTCTTTGTATAATGTTTCGCCGGGTATGCAAAATCGGACGATTAAGTTCCTCATAGTCTTCCATTCGATCTTCGTAGCGTATGGAGGGATGTGTTGATATTTCAAGAAGTTCCAGATGTCAAAATACCATGGTTGTCCATCGTCGGTCAATATTTTTCAAATCTGAATGTAGCAACTTCGGTTTCTGCCTTGACGTGCTTTTCTGAGGTGATTACTTCTTTTAGCCCTGTACTTGTGGGGAGGACGGGTAATTCTCTCTTGACGGTCCATGTTATCTCGTGGGCGGGCACTATCAGATTTTCGATGAAGAAGGTCTTGGTATTTTACCTGATGGGTATTTGGATGACCGAAGCTAGCGTGGCTAACGAATCTGTGAGTTCATTTTCTAATCTAGGGATGTGCCTGAAAGAGATTCTTTCAAATTTCTTTACTAAATATTGAGCAATTTTTAGGTATGCCATTAGTCTCATTTCCTTAGTTTTCCATTCTCCTATGACTTGTGAAATCACTAGTTTGGAATCACCGATGGTTTTTAACTGTTTAACACCTAATTGTAGTACTGCTCGTAGTCTAGCTATAAAAGCTTCGTATTCTGTGACATTGTAAGTGACAGGCAAATCTAGTTGAAAAGCCTTAGGTATGACAACTCCTAGGCATAGGACTATCTCGATGTCTTTTCCTTTGTGATTTAGAGCGTCGTCAAAATAAAGGCTCCATTACAACTTATTGGGCTCTTCGTTATGAAAAACGAGTAGGTCCTCATCGGGGTAATCTACATGCACAAGCTCATCACTCGGCAGTGGAAGATCTGAGAGGTAGTCGGTGAGTGCTTGCCCTTTGATCAATTTCTGTGTGACGTAAGTGATATCGAATTCTTACAGGAGCATATGCCAGCGAGCGATCTTTTATGATGTTGCGGGCTTTTCAAATACGTACTTCAGAGGGTCCATTCGGGCTAGTTCTAGTATTTTATGTGCTCCAAAGTAGTGTCATAATTTGGTAGAGACCCACACCAATGCAAGGCAAGTCTTCTCCATTGAAGTGTATTTTCGTTCATATTCGACCATCGTCCTACTGAGGTAGTAGATAGTCTTTACTCTCCTGCCGTCTTCTTCATATTGTCCCAGAATTACTCTCATTGCTTTATCATTCGCTGAGAGGTATAGAATTAGGGTCTTTCAAGGACCGGTGGTAATAGTATTGGTGGGTTAAGGAGGTACTTCTTGATGTTGTCGAAGGCTCGCTAAAACTGATCATCCCATTAGTACTCAGTTCCTCCTTTAAGTAGTCTGTAGAAAGGATCGCATCTATTTGAATGCTGGGAGATAAATATCCTGGTGAATTGTAATCTTCCTATCAAGCCTCGTAATTATTTGATATTACTGGGAGGTGGCATCTCAAGGATGGCTCTAACTTTAGCAGGATCGACTTCGATTCCTCGCTTGCTGACTATGAATCCGAGTAATTTTCCTAAGGTGACTCTAAAGACACATTTCTTTGGGTTTATTTTTAGCTGATATTTCTTAGCTCTTTGTAGCACTAGTCGGAGTGCTTCAACATATCCTGCTCGCATTTAGGACTTCACTAATATGTCATCGACGTAGACTTCTACTCATTTATATATCATGTCATAAAAAATAGCCATCATGGCACGTTGATACGTGGCTCCTGCATTCTTGAGCCCAAAAGGTATGACGACGTAGTAGTAAGTTCTCTATGGTGTGGTGAAAGAAGTCTTCTCTTAGTCAGACTCTGCTAATTTGATCTGATTATACCCAGAGAAACCATCCATAAAGGATAACATCTCATGTCCAGCGGTGTTGTCGACTAGAGTGTCAATGTGCGGAAGTGGAAACACTACAAATAAAAAGACCTACGCCGACGGCTGGGCGCCGTCGGTGTAGACCTTTACAGTCGTCGGCATATATTTACGCCAACGGGTGGAAACTCTACATCAACGGCTTACATCCGTCAGTGATACTTTCGTCAGCGTATGCATTCGCCGACGTTTTGCAGCCGTCGGCCTAAGTCATATCCTATACGCCGACAACTTCAGCCGTCGGCGTAGAGTTTTTTATTTTTTTCTTAAATTAAATGGGTCTATGCCGACGGCTACCTATTTAGCCGTTGGCGTAGAAGTTTATTTTATTTTATTTTATTTTTAAATTTTTTATTATTATTCTTATTAGTATTGTCCTACCTACCTAGAGGTCGCAAACGCCAGGTTCGACCGACTTGATTCAAAAGCCAAGTCGGGTAACAGGCAAACCACACCACCCATTGACAACCTCAAATCACAAGTCAATATAAACAAAATATATATCTATATAAGATTTCCAAAAAATCCACCTTTCGCTGCATCATAACCAAGATCAAGGTTATCTTGCTCTAGTAGCTTGCCAACAACCACTGCCCCTTCAACTCCGATTAGCAAAGAATCGTAGATCGGGGTCTGCAGGTATGCACACAATGTAAGTTTTCTATAATTAAAAATAAAAAATAATTAAAACACAGCCTCTGTTGAAATCCAACCATATATACGTTGTAAGGATGAAAAACAGAGAGAAGGGTAAAAAGGAATTGCTGGGAAAATCTCTTACGGATTTAACTAATTTTATTTTTTAAATTACTCTCAAGAAGAGAGCTTATAATTTCTACGGTGAGATTTCATCGAGTACAAACCCGACTACCAAAATCTAGGCTTGAATCGAAAAGCAGATCAATAGTCAATAGAGACCATCTGGTCCAAATGGTTTGTCAGTTAAACCAAACAGTTCGATAATTTTCAGCTATCGAACGGTTCATAAATAGACTGTAACAGCAGTGATTACGGTGCTGGTTGGACCACAGTTCGATTGCCCATCTGGACCAATTTTTAAAACAATGGTTCTATGAAGATGACATTCCAGCTATCAAGACACTAAATACCCAATTGCATAAGTATAAAGCTACCAAAGACACTAGAAGTGCTTGTGAAAGCAAAGATTTTATAGATTATTGTTTAACTAAAATGTCCCAATGCTTGGAAATATGCCCTTAACATCGATGACATGGCTGAATTATAACCACAAGCAGACCTTTGCAATAGTGATCACAAAAATATAAAGAGACACCATAAATAGCTTGCATCTTTTACTTCCTTTTCTAATTTTTTGATCGGTAACATCTTTTACTTGTTAATATCCCGAAAAGGTTAAGCAAAATTCATTAAGAAACCAAATTATCCGGGCGACCTTTCATACAAACTCTCGGTCGCGTTTTAGTGCGATTAGTTGACCAAAGCAGGCTCCTTTGTTAATTGGGTCATCGGTTTAGTGCCATATGGTGCATGGGCTGGTCATCAGTCAGATTTTTTTTAAATGCAATTCTAGGGATTGAAGAGACAGTGGCCTATGCATCACATGGCCCCAAAACAGTGCCATGATTCAATCACCAACACTTTTTACCTTATCAGTCACCTAATACCAGCACCTAAAGGAATCCTGTGGAAAATCAATTCACAGATTTTGAAACCCTTGAAATTTAAAGAAGGTTTTAATTCTCAATAGATTTGGTGGCTACAAAGAGGCAATATAGTCGTGGGACTTAGATTAACGGGGTATCACCGACATCAATAGACATATATCTACTGCCGCCACAAAGCTGAGATGTACTTACTGATTTCGGAGGCCTGATATCTGTAATTGTCAGCTTTTGACATGTAATAGCCTCTAAAAGGCTTCACGTCTCGTCTGTAATAAGAAAAACCCAGTGGTGGGGATCAGGTCTCAACACCTTGCAAGCTGATTCATATACACCCGGAAAATCGTTAAAATTAGGTGGTCTGACCAACAAATGATAAAAGGACTTATTACAATTACTTTACAAGATTCAAGTAAAAATAAACCTGCAAACAAACCCATTAAAAGGCAATTTTTTAACACTTAAAGCTAATATATAAAGATTAAAATTATATTAATATAGAGTAAGTGCAAGGTCCATTACAAGCCAATAGGCAGAAAATAGCAGATAATAAAAATAATGGATACGACCAACAGCACGATCAACACCAACAAAACTATTATAATTTCTAATCGTTATATTGCAGTCCATAACCCTAAATACGAAATGCAAATAATCTTCGGATTACTACCCGGGAATCCACATCTAGAAACAGAATGAGGTGTAAATGAGTTACCTCTACTTCATGGCAACTGAACCATACTTAGGCCTAATCAATATGAATCTATGCCACCGAACCAGCCCTTTCTAATGGACAGGTACTACAAAGAAAATAGATAATGGTTGGGACGTATCGGGTTCACATTTCCATACAAGGACCACTAATAACCTGCAAACGTTCGGAATACAAGATAATGAGTGGTCTGATGAGCTACAGGGATTTTTTTATTTCCTGTTCTTACTCTCCCCCTTTTCTTTCTCACGCTTGTTGTACAGCCTCTCAAGAACACGCTTTGCTTCGCACTGGGGAAAATTGACGAGTTCATAGTAGTGAGGTGCAATGTTGATTAGCCTGGATGGAGACCAAAAACATAGAGTGAGCTAATAAAATAAGAATGTAGTCGCAATCCACAGGATGAGATATTTTGTAATCATGTTCACCATAGGCAGCAAAACCCTTCAGAGTTGAAGACAACGGTGGCTGTTGTTGCATTTATGCATGCTTATACACGACTACAGGTGGTGTGTGGAAGTAAAATCTAAGGCCTTGCTGTAGACTGAGAGAATCTACAACTGCTGGTAGAATGAAGTGAAAGATTTGGAAGGCCCCACCACATGTAGTGGAAGGTGGATGGAAGCCTTCTACAGCCAACCACTCATCACTACTGATTATCTACAGGAAAAGGCATGTTTTTTCCTAATTGTTAGGTGTTGTCTAAAGCAGATACAGACACAGTGCATTCATTCTTGATGACTCACTGAATTTTAGAACCTTATAGTGGACTAGCTGTTGAAATCCAACCATATATACGTTGTAAGCTAAACTTGGTTTCTACAAATATAGCTTTGTGAAGTTGTGGATGCGGATGAAGTAATAATGCTTGAATACTGTAAGAAAAGAATCGGAGTCGTATTTAACTTGAGCACTTCAGAGGTTACAACTAAATTTACATGAAATGTTTTCTGTTACAAGTAGTTGTTTTACTTTCTTCAAGCTCTACAGGTTATATAGCCCGAGCATGAGAAAACTTAACAAAAATCAATGTATAACTACTAAAATAATTTACAATCAGTGCATTCATATACTTTTACAGTTAAAACAACTGACCTGAAAATGTAAAAGGTGTCTAATAACTGATCTGTGGTCATGGCTTATAGCAACACAATTTACTTTGTATCTCCAAGCTGAAAAAAATAATTTATCAAATAATCACCAACATTATTAGAGAATTGGTAATGCCCCCTAGGTTGCCCTAGTCCAAAGTCAGTATCTACACTTGGATAACTGTGTTCTGAAACTGAAAATTCTCCATTCCGATATCAAGAAAAATAAATTGAAAGCTCAACCTAGGTTAATATCGATCCCAAACTTCTAATCAACTATCAGATTTTTTTTAGCAGACAAAGATTTCATTAAAAAAACAGCAAAAAAATACAGACATATCAGAGAATGGACAAAATAACTGGGCATAGCTCTATATTAAAATTCTCAATATCGAGCAGAGAAAATAACTTGCAAAAGTACTAACCAAGTTCGAATTCAGCAATAATTCGGCAGGATTCAGTTTGGATTAATTCGGGAAAGATTTGAAAATAAGTAGGGAATTATCCCCTCGTGATCGGTGCCATGTGCTGCCCAAATGGTCTGGATGCAGCCCTCAAGGCTACATCTGAGTTCATAGTCATGGGCATCAGACAAGACACCTGGCATCGAGCTTCTTACCTAATACTAATTTTCTCTGTCACCATAACTAGCCCCCTTGGAAGAAAATCCTGGCTCCACCCACCTTAACTCTTTGTTTGAGTCTTGAGATCCATCGATTCGGAAGAGAGCGATTTGACGCCCATAACCAAATACTGCATTCCACGATTGATAGCAGATCTACTCCCGCTGAAGTGATTTACGAGCATCCCGGTCAACTGTATAATAAAAGCCCGAACACCAAGATTTACTTGTTTTTAATGTCAATCCAATTAATACGTCGTAAGAGAAAAAATCTGAAATAATTTTTATATATAACATTTCACGTAGAGTTGAAAATATGTTCTCAGGCTTGAACACCAAGAGTGTTATACACATCATCTATACAACAAACATGGCATCCATGTACAATGCAAACGAGCCATGATGAAAGTCACCATTTCTATTGGCCAGATCTGCTAATCACTACTTTGTAAGGGCAATAATATAGTCTGCATTCAATCTAACATGGCTCCCATTTGCACAATATTTGGCCAGATGCACACCAATGCCAGGTTAAACAGATGATCCAGGCGTCTTCATTGGTACTACTTGGGCCACCTCAGAACTACTATAAATTGCAGTTTGTATATATCACTACAAACTCTCAATGAATCTATTAAAAAAATAGCAATAGCAAAAAGAATGGTAATTTTTTGTTTTTTTGCTCATCAGAAACAGTTTTAAGTTTCTGCTCCATATGACCATCTCCACAGGGGCACGTCAAAGTTAATGCTTTATATTTCCTTACGCCAATGAGTTGCTCTATGCCAACCCCGTGCACATTAGCAGAAATCTGACATAAGAAATGAGACAAAATTAATGATTTTAAGGTGAATAAGTTTTACCAATATTTTTGGGGACAAATTTCGGTGGCTCGGCACTTACATAAGTCTCGCAGCTCATGATTGGGGGACACAAGCAATATATAATTGATCAATATAATCTCATCATTTTTGGTGGTAAGCTTCTTAATATTTCAAATGCACTTGATATATATTTGCCTGCATTTTTTTTTTTTCTGGATGATTGACAATGTAAAAGGAGAAAAAACTGTATGTAAGCATGAACAAAGGTACTCGGCTAAGAGTGGTGGGTTCCCTTTAAGAAAGCAAATCTGAACATGAGTCTTGAGTAACCTATCCCAATCTAAATCCTTAGCTCAACTTCCAAATATCAGCAAGCACATATATCGCGGTGATTCTTCTTTTTTTCGCTCGGTAAAAAAAAACAGTTTTGCTCAGTAAATTTTTTTTTTTGCACTACAAAAATATGATCAACATTAGTTGGAAGATGAAAAGGAAAAAACATAGACCTACTGCAATGGAGCTCCCTTAGGTTCAGGAGGCCAAATATATAACATACTCTTAAAGAACCAACAAAATCATATAAGAAAAACTGTGCATGTATAAGGCATCAATATAAACAAATAAATGGAGCAGATATTGAATATTCTCAACCAATCTTAATAATGAACAACTTGCTAAAACCTATATTGATATACACACAAGGGTAAATAGAATACTTGGAATATATTTTGCACAAATAGACTAAAAAACTGAGATAGCAATTTAAAAAAAAAAAAAACTCCATGCATACCTTCTCTAGGGCGTGAATGACAGATATTTTATGGTTTCTTTGAATTTATAACTTGCTGTAGATCAGAGATTCCACATGGCACACATAGATTTTGACTTGCAAAAATCAGGGTCACCGATTCGCTTCGATTGAAGATCCAAATGCGGACGGTGGAGATTTTGAAGCCAATATCAAATCGAACAGGTTAAGGTTTTGTGATTCGATTTCAATCTGATATTAAAATTGATAGAGCTTTGTTTTGTAAATCCTTGAATTATGCATTTCAAACAATATATCACACAAAAACTCAACAAACCTTGAAAAAAAATAGATCAAAACTTTGATCAAATCCAAAAAAGAGAAACCTACCTTCTCAGGAGTTAGGAACCCCGATTTTAGCTTTTTCTTTTGTGTCGTTGAAGCAGATAAAGCGAGATCCTCTTTCGAACTTCTCATTCTTTGCATGTACAAACCCTCTGTCTGAAATGAAGACAAGGTTTCATTTCAGGAATTTATGTGGAGTAGAGGAAATGAAAAGTGAGGGTTGAAGAGGAAGAAGAAGAGACAAAGAAGACGGAGTGGAAACCATTGGAAAGCTAGGGTTTTGAAGAGGATTTCATTAGACAAAAGAAGAGGGAGATGGAGGCTAGGATGTCGAAGGGGGAGATGGAAGCTAGGGTTCAAAGGGGGAGATGGCGGCTAGGGTATCGAAGAAGGAGAGAGAGGGGAGGAGGCGAAGAGCTGAGAGATAAAGAGACGAAGAGGGAGGCGATTTTGCTCGAGCTCCCTATTCAAGAGTTAAAAGGGCGAAAGAGTTTGAGAATAAAAAAAGCAAAAAGGGGAAAAAAAAAGTAGGATCGGGGGAGTTTAGGTACTTAGATCTTATGCCGACGGCTTCCTTTATGAGCCGGAGGCGTCGGTTACCTAACACCGACGGCTCTCTATATTAGCCGTCGGCAAATGTTCGATTTTTCGTAGTGAAAGTCCTCTTTTGGGCATGCTTAGTTGAGGTTTCGAAAGTCAATGCAAACCCGTACTCTGCCATTTTTCTTGGCGACAGGTACTATGTTGGAGACCCACCTAGGGTAAAGAACGACTTGAATAAATTTGGCTTTGTGTAACTTGTCGACTTCCTCTTTAACTTGGAGGGCAGTTTGTGGGTGCATCCTGTGAAGTTTCTACTTAACATGCTTTGCTTCAGGTTCTAAGATGAGACGATGTTCTACTAAACTTGGGTCTAAACCGGGTATGTCCTCGTAGGACCATGCGAAGGAATCGAGGTGTTCTTGCAGGACTTGTACAATTTATTGGCGTTCCTTAGAGTTGAGCTTTATGCTAATTAGTAGCTTCTTGGGTTTCTCTTCAGTGCCAAAGTTAATTTCTTCTGTGGGTTTCGCAGCAGCTTGAGTTTACTCATCGAAATGCTTGATAACCCGTTGGAAGTCCAGTGCCTCTTCGGCAACTGGTGTTCTTTCTTCGTCCTCGGTAAATTCGTATACTGCGAAATTATTACACTGGGGATCTGAGAGATCTTTGGTAAGGTGAAGGTCAAGACTACTTATTATTCTCTCAAAGTCAAGAAGTATCTCGTCCGGTATGATCACTAGCTTGTTATTTAGTCAGGATGCTTTACGTCCTTGTGTGAGGAATGGAACAGAAACCTTAGGAGAAAAGTCTCCTTGTTGGCCACAAATTTGATTTGGGACGAAGAGTTTCCTTTCTTTTCTAGGATTTTCTGATTTTTTTAGATTTTGTATTTCAAAAATTTTAGGGTTTTCTATTTTTTCTATTTTTTTAATTTTTGATAATACATATGGTACAGGATCGGTCGCCTCAAGGGGCGCCGAGAGAATTGCTTCCTCTAGTTGAGGGAGCGAGACGACTGTTGGAGCCATTCGGGCAATTCTTCAGGAAATGTGGACTTATTTGAATTTGGCATTTTTTTTTGGAGTCCTCATCTGATGAGATCTTTTGAATGAGTGACGCTAGTGAAAGTGATACTAACGTTTGGATTTCTTCTACCACATTGGTCGCCTCTTCTTCGAAGAAGCTCTGAAGATCATAGTCGATTGAACTATCATCCTCCGGGTTGTAATAATGTTATTCTTCCCACCAAGGGGGACCTCCCAAAGGATCCTCAGGGGTAGTGAATTCTTTTCCTTGATCTTCATAATATGTTAGGATGAGCACGCATGCTCGGCAGCGAGGTTGACAATGGTGAAGAATGCAAGGGATTCCCAAGGACATTCTCATCCTTCTAGGTTAGAGTTGAAGGTGGTATCAAATTCATCTTCTTGATCTGATAGTGCTTGAAGTCCTAGATTGGCCCGCTCTACTAACTCGAGCGTCAGGAGGTCTATCTAGTAGTCTCATCATCACTCAGGGGAGGTTGCCACTCTTCCTCTAGAGATTTCAAAAATATTTAGACTTGCAGCGAATCTAGGGACATAGAAATGTCTAGTTCAAGTTCCTCTTCAGATTCTATGAGGGCGATATGAGTGTTTCCCCCTAGGTTAATCGGATGACCGTCGGGATTTTCTGCTTCTTGTACCGGTAGCTAAGCTGGTAGGTCATTACTTATGTCGGTGGTCATGAGATTAGAGTGATTTGATTCTTCTATCGTAGAGTGTCGGGTCCAACTAGCAAAGTGCTCTAATATGCTAGCGCATGCCCTACAGCGGAGTTAGTATGAGTAAGCGATACAAGGAGAGTCCCAAGGGCATTTCCATCCCTCAAGGCCAAGGACGAGGCGGATGTTATACGAGTTAGTATTTTCTTGTAGAGTGTCATCTTTTTCCCATGTTAAGCGTAAGTGCTCTTTACCATCTTGCAAGGTTGCTATATGAAAATCTTCGTCGTCAGTGGATTCTCAATCTTCTACTCGTGGGTCAAGTTCTGAATATTCTTCTCTCCTCTCTTCTGTAAATTCTTTAGTATCAAACATGGGTTTGACTCCTTCGAGCGGTTTATCAAATCGTCATTTAAATTAGTTAAATCATTGAATGCTTTAGTCATTCGCTCAATTTTTACTTCTTAGGATCTAGTGAAGGACACTACCTTATGCTTTGGCACATCTACTTTCTCAGTGGTCCTATAGGTGAAGTGGTCATATAGAGACCATTTTGGTGAGGCAGGGGACAAGTCAGCTTGCGAGCTGTCTGATTGGTAACCTAACCCTATGTGCTTACGTATTTGCATTGGGGCAACGGGTCCTACACGACCTTGCTTATTTTTATCAAGTTCAGTGTGAGGAATGTATCCAAGTTGGTACATAAGGTCTCACCCTTTTGTCACGGTAGGGTTAATGGCATAGAGTTTGGTGAGGTCTAAGCCAACCTCTCTTCTCATTAATTTTTATCGACGCGTTGGGGGAAAACTAGGAGGGGTAGGGGGGCAAACTTCCGCAACGATTGTCTCATCAGGGATTCGAGTCTTTTGAATATAACTCGTGTTCAACACATAATCATGAGTGGTTGGTATGCTTGCCGCGTAATCAGTATCCATCTCCTGGAGGGGTGCATCAGCGTATATACGGACGATAGAGTCCTCGTATGAGAATTTGACAAATTGATGGTATGTGGATGCGACGGCTTTCATTGACTCCAGTCATTTTCTCCCTAGAATGAGATTGTTCATACTAGCGGAATCAGAAACATGGAAGGTAACGTCTTTCGTTACAGGTTCAAGGCAAGCCTGTAGCTTGATAGTTCGCTTGACAAAGTGACACGACCCATTATAAGCTATGAGTGACAGTACGAAGGGCTTGACATTCTGCTCTGTATATTCGAGCATTTTTAACTTGGTGAGAGGGCAGATATTAAGTCCTACTCCTATGTCAATTAATGCGTATGGTACGGAAAATTATCTAATTATGATCGTAAGATATATGGGGGGCGCACTCTCGTAGAGTGACTCTTTAGGTATGTATGTGCCTGTAAAAGTGAGCGTCGGAGGTTGCACCATGACCGAAGTGATTTGATGAAGCTCATCTAGGGTCATATCCTCATCCAGTTGTGTGTCTTCAAGTGTCCTTATCAACAACCGGTGATGGTCAGGCGATTTCTTAATGAGTTCTAGTATAGATATCTGGGCTAGGATCTTTTGGAGATACCGTAAAAGGTCATATTCTTGCCCTGGCTCGAGTGCCATTTCTTTGCTTGGCCAATGGGCCTTAGGTACAGGTGGTTGGAATGGTTGAGGTGCAAGAATTGGTGGAGGGATGATGTGAGGTGGGGGAGGCAAGTTAACCTTTCCTTCTCTCACATTCTCCTCTGGTGGTAGTGTTCATAAAATCCTTATTTCTAGGGAAAGGCGGAGGTGTGTAATTGGTTCCTGATTTGAGAATCGGGCAAGCCCATTGTTGACCAAACCCGGCACAGCTTGACGCGGATGAATTTATAAAATGGGTGAAATTCGAGGTTGGAATGCATACCTGAATGGTGTTGCTCTAAGGTGGGAGGTACTGTGTGTAATTTTCCTCTTCTAGGAAAGCAGAGACTAGCGTCTCTCACGGGTCAGGATGTTCTTATGGCTCACTTTCTTTTAGATTTAGTGAACGCTCGGTGGTTATTTCGTTGTCTTGGCTTGGAGTTTTTTGGGTGACACCTTCTACCCATGCAGCAATTTGGGGTACAGTTTGGAGAACGTAATCTCCATACTCGGGTTCAAAATCGGACAAAGGGAGCGGTAATGGCGTTGGTTCAGGATTTGGAGAGGTTGAAGGTTCCTCTTCTTCTGGGAAGGCAGAGACCGATGTCACGTACAAGTCAGGGTGTTCTTCTCACTCACTTTCTTCTATGTTTAGCAAACACTCAGTCTTTATTTCGTCTTCTGGGTCTGGAGTCTTTCGAGTGGCACTTTCTACCCATGCAGTAATTTGGGTCGCAATTTGAAGAACGTGATCTCTATATTCAAGTTCAGAATCAGACAAAGGAAGGGGTAATGGCATTGGTTCAGGATTTGGAGGGGTTGAAGGCTCTAGTGGATGACTACAAAGGAATGGTCTCCTGGCCCTAAAGGAATGAACTCGTTTCTAAGTGAATTTTGAATAAGGAGGTGGATTCGACAAGACGATGTGAGTGATCAGGGCCGAGGGATGCGGGGGTGAAGGAGCTCTCACTGGTGTGGTGGAAGTAGCAGAGGGTTGAATGCGAGTGATTAAGGTGGAAGGTTGGAAAGGGGATCGATGGGATCGATTGGAGAGATCTACGGTGGTGACCTGAGCCGGTGTTGCTTGGTTGTGGTTAGGCATAGGGTTATTAATGATCTCTATATTTTGTTGGGGTTGGTTATTATTAGGGTTAGAATTCCTAAGCACTTCCCAATCGATCTGACTTTGGTCATTCATGTCATAGATTACGTCCCTGAGGACCCAACAGTCTTCTAGGTTGTGTCATGCATATCAATAGAAGGCACAGTATTTACTATAGTCTAGATTTGTCGGCCATGGGCGAGGTCTTTCCTACGAGAATCAAAGGAGATTCTGAGTTTTAAGGAGTCGAAAGATGTTGAGAATCATATCCGGTAAAGGGGGATAGTGTTCCCGCCTCGGCTGGTAGGGGCCTCTGGTTGGGTTAAAGTTCTGCGATGGGGGTACATTATTGTAATTCGGCACGTGGCCCGATCGATTCTGCGTCGTATTTTGATTCTGGTAGGTGTTGGGATATTGATTTTTATTTTGATATTGGCCTTGATTATGGTTTTGGCTTTGGTGTTGGTTTGCATATCTTTGTTGATTAGTGACTTGGTTTTGGTTTGTATATCATTGCTGATTTTGATTTTACCTGAAGTTTCATGGGTGGAAATTTTCGTTCCCAGAGTTTCGTCCTTGATTAACAATGGTTTTGACCTATTCGGCTCCTAAGGCTTTCTTATTATTTTTCAATTTTGATTCACTAGAAGAGCCCACTTTCAATGTGACTATGGATAGAGCAAGGTCTCTGGCTTTAATGTGTCATGCTAGTCAGGATTCCCGGAAGTGGAGTGCAGTGAAGTCAGGGCAGTCACTTATGACAAGTGCGCTCTTTGGTGGTTCTCTAGTATTATCGATGATAATGTCCACAGAATCCTTCTCTTTCATTGAAGTGTCGGTCCTAGTAGCGAGTTTTCTTCATCTGGCAACGAAGTCAATAAATTCTTCATCAAGTCCTTACTTGGCTGCCATTAGATCGCTGAGATTGACTATCTCTTGGATCAAGTGTTTATATTGGTCTAGGAATTGACAGACTAATTTATCAAAGATTTCTATCTTATGGAGCGGGAGTCCCGCAAACCAATCTAAAGCTTCTCTTTCTAATGAGCATTGGAAATAGTAAATGGGAAGTCCTTGATTATCATGTATAGGTCGACAATAATTACAAAAGAGGGCCAAGTGATGATTTGGATTTCCCGTGCCATTATATTTGGTAATTTCGGTGTCTTGAATCCTATTGGTAAATTGAACTCAACGTCCCGACAAAATTTGTCGAATTCGAATGAGTGATCGGGGCGCTCTTTCTTGGCCATGTACTCATCAAGCATTTTAGGGAGATATTCGATTTTAATAGTGCTATCTTTTGAAGCGATCCGTGAACAAACCTTGTCTAAAGAGTCATCATTGAAGAATGTGTGGGCAGGTTGTCTCAATGGTGTGGTGCGAGCTGACACCGTGCTCGGGATAGGAGGTGGCCTTTCTTGTCGCTCTTGTTCTTCTGAAAATTATCGTGACCTAATGGTTTCATATGCGGGGGCTAACCCTCGAAGTAATTCTTTGGAGTCGTCATCTCCTCTTTGTATTCTTTGAATACTGAGTTCTACAATCTGTTGAGCGGTGAGGTTTTGTCCGGTGTTACCATCTCTCCCATTATAATTATTATCAGTGTGTGGGGTGGAGAAGGGATTTTCTTGCTCGTTCGCCATATTGATCTCAAGTTGTCATGGGCTAAACTTGTGAAGTGATTCTTCTTCGTATGTGGGGTTGTTATGATATCCTCACAATGGTGGGTCTCCTAAACTCACTCTTCATATACCAGACATCTCGAGTCTTTGACGAAGACTCATATATATATATATATATATATATATATATATATATATATATATATATATATATATATAAGGGAATCTAAATGACACGATGGAAAGAAGAAGAAACAAAGGGAGATAAGATGAAAACTAACTATCTAGAAAAAAAGTTTGCAAAAGCGTCCCATCGTGATTGCCACTCTGTTAGTACGCGCTTTTTTTGAGTTCCTCTCGGTCCCTGTTGAATCAGTGGCTCCAATTTTGTCCAAGTGGACTCTAGCGATGCGGCGTTTGGAATGTCAGAAATAAAGGGTTTTCTAGGAAGGTTCCTAGTTTATTGCGATCGCCGGCTGTAGATATTTAACGACGCTGTAACACGTCAATGATCACGCTTCAGAGCGGGTGTGGGTTACTTCTTTATTGAATTGTCCGCCTGCGAACATCAACAGCTATGTCTTCTTATAGTTTAGATAGTTTAATTTTCCTTTTATTTCCCGTTATTGTTATAGTTCTAATCAGTTTAGACTTCCCAATTTTGTTGTGAGTTTAGTTATGTGGGGATTTATTATAGTTGATTTAATTTAGTGTTCTAATTCTATTAGGAGTCTAATTAATTTTAGTTTTCTAACACTACTAGAATTCTAATTAATATAGTGTCCTAATACTACTAAGAGTCCAATTAACATCGGTCTCCTAATTATACTAGGAATGTAGGTGTATCAATTTTAATGGAACTTTAATTAAACCAAGCATGCTAGTTATACTAAAATTCTAAGTAAAGCATGAATACTAGTTGTATCAAAATTCTAATTTAAACAAATATAATAGTCCTACCAGAATTCTAATTGGAATGGAAGACTGATTTTACTAAATCTCTAATTAAAGTAAATATACTAATTTTATTAAAATTCTAATTAAAGCAACTAAACTAATTTTGCTACAATTATAATTAAAGCAATGAATTAACTATACTAAATTCTAATTAAAATAAAGGAATTGATTTGACTAGAATTATGATCAGAGCAATAAATTAATTATACTAAGATTCTAATTAAAATAAAATGACTGATTAATGATACTGAGGTCCAATAAAGCGAGGAATTAATTATGCTAGAATTATCTAATTAAAATGAAGGAACTAATTTTATTGGAGTTCTATTTAAAGCGGTTATTCTAAGGATTTAATTAAAATAAAGCATGTAAATTGACTATACTAAAATTCTAAGGAGAAATTATGGAACTAATATCATAACCCTAATTAAAGTAACTAAATAATTCTATAAAAAAAAAGGATTTTAGGCCCGCTATGCTAAGGAGGATTGGCCTCGCTCTCGAGTAGCCTCCGTAAGCTCCCTTGGGTAAATCGGGTGACTGAGATTGAAGATAAATTAGATTTTAGACTGTAAAATAGTATTTTAGGCTTTTCAGAGTCGATTTTGGAGTGATAATTATGAATTAAATTATGAACTAGAATTATAAAAACTAAAATTAATATTTAGGATTTTTTAGGAATATTAAACTAAGAAATTTAAATTTTTAGGACTGAATTCTGGTTCGAGATCAGAAAATCAGACCGTATGAATAAGGACTGGTTCTAGAGTCTAAGACCTAGAACCAGAGATTAATGATAGGGCTGGAGATTAAGATTTTAGAACAGATGTAAAGATTAGGATCGGTGCGTCGGACCATCGAATTAAGGACTAACTCTAGAAATAGAGGACTAGAACCAGATATAGAGAATTACGGTCCAAAAATGGTGCTATGGTCTAAGATTGAAAATTAAAACTAATAGAATTCCTAAATCTAGGGACTAGAAGTTACGGTCGTGAATTAAAAAAAATTAAATCCTTACCTATGGTCGGGGCTGCGGAGAGAAATCTCAAAGATTCGAAGCTTGAATCTCGAAATTATGACTAGGTTGCTCTATGGGTTTGTCCTCGGAGCTCTCTGATTTTGAAATCCCAAAAAATTCCGTTCTCCCTCATGTTTTGTGTGTCGAATTAAAAATATCTTTTATAGGTTTTTCTTTAATTAAACGCCCTATTTCAGGTGTTTAATCGAATTGCGTGTCAATTTCTCGGTGCTTAATCGCTTTGAGTCGGTCACCGACTTAGTGAGTGGCCGGCTGACTTGCTCAGTGAGTTTCCTAGTTCTAAAAGCGTTAGGACTAATTACACGCCCAGTTTTGGGTGCTTAATCTAATTAAGTACCTTAGACCTGGTGCTTAATTACCGATTATTAATTACACGCCCAATTTGGGGTGCTTAATCTAATTAAGCGCCTCATACCTGGTGCTTAATTGTTGATTAATTACACTCCCAGTTTGGGGTGCTTAATCCAATTAAGCATCTCAAACCTGGTGCTTAATTGCGGAGTTTGGCGGTCAAGGACTGTGAGGCTAGGTCGGGCGTAGGTGTTGTTGGATTTCTAGTGTGTTAATTTATTGTGTGGTGAGAACAAATCAAAAATCAAAGTAAAATAAAATATGGAAACAACACAACTAAAATAATCCTAGACCTGCAAGGGTGTTTAAGTGTCACTAAGTTACAGATCTAAAACCTCGAGGGTTGTATAGTAGTCTCCAGATCTAGCTACAGATCTGACAATTCTAACAAAAAGGGTGTTTAAGTGTCACTAAGCTATACTAAGGCTAAGAATAAAAATAAAACTACAGCTAAAGAAAGGAATAAAGAAGGATGATGATGGTATGTGGTAAAATAAAGTTAAAAGATGGAGTAGGCAGCTAAGATTAAATCAGTTATGCCACTCAGATCTATAAATGAAACTGAGCAGTCATTCTGATGGCTACAAGCACATCAGCAAGGTAAAAGAATCCAAAGTAACCCTACAATCTAGACTCCTCCTAAGACTATAACCTATCCACTTAAATGGTCACAGACTATCCAATAGAGGAGTTTCAATCACTTGAAGGGATTTATCCTAAGGCTATAACCTATCCACTTAAATGGTCACGGACTATCCAAGAGACTTCCTCCCAGCAATGGGTTAAATCAGAATAATAAAATCACTCCAGATGCTATAGATGCAAGACTACAACCTCCCTGTTAAGACCTGAAAAGTACCACTTTTCACCCCTTAACTTAACCTTTGATTAGACCCTTAGCCACTTAATAAACTCCTCTTAAGTGTTTTGTTCAGGAAATAATCGGCAGTGAAATAAGGCCAAGAACCCTGTTATGGAGCCTGCTTTGGCACCAGATGCCCCTCAGTAAGAATGCACCTTGAAGCCTCGCGCAGATCAGCTGAGCTTCCCAAGGCTTTACAAGCAACCTCTCGCGCAGATGAACGACTGGGGAGCTTCAGAAACTCAACTCCATGCAGCTCTTGCGAAGATCAAAGGTAGAACACAGCGCTCAGTGTCGCGCAGTTTCAAGGCAGACTTCTCTCAATCTCGCGAGGATCGCTTAAGACAGCTGAGGAGAGAGAGAGCTTGGAAGATTTCTCGCTTGTCATGACCATGGATACAATTCTCGAAGAAGAACCTCGCAGTCAGGCGCCATTCAAGAAAGAAAGAATCCTGGCGAAGGTAAAGCCCATCTCGCGAAGATTGAGTTAGACAAAGAACCTCGCGCAATCAAAACTCAAAAGAACCTCGCGAGGTAACTCGCGAAGTCCAAATAAAGAAAAGTGCTCGCGCAGTTCTCGTGTTGCTTCCCAGCGAAGACTAATCTACCGCGCAACTGCTTGAATTGCAACCTCGCGATGCTTGAGACTACGTTTTGTATTGAACCTCGCGAACTCCAATTCAACGAGAGCTCAACTCTCTACCGCTCGATTGCCTGAAGAGCAAACCAAGGCAACCTCGCGACGATTGAAGCTTCAGTGTCAAACCATCCTAGCAAAGAGCAATGAGCTACCACGCGAGGTGTCTGGGGAACTACAGCTACCTAGCGAGCCTCTGAACCCAAACTTCCATCTCTTCAGCAAAGGGCATTCTGGAAACTTCCAATGATTAGGGCACGCATTCCCACGCTCAAATCTCCGTGCACACGCCCCGAGGCATCCAAGGATCAGTAGAAGGCCACGTGGCATCGTTAAAATTAGGGTTTCCTAACCCTAATGCGCCGCCACCCCACTGCTATATATACCCATGCCTAGCTTAGATTTAGGTATCTGGGAACCTATCTCAGATCGCTTTTCTTTTCTCTTTTATTTTTAGCAGTAAGTAGTTTTTCTTTTTCTTTTTCTTTTCTTCTCTTCATAGTCCAGCAATTGCTGGCTATGACTCTGTATATGTATTTGAGTTAGATTTATGGAAATTTTGTAATAGGATTTATACTTTGTGGGATTGCTATTGATTTGTGAGATGCTCTGTGCAAGGCTACTGCCTTGTGATCCGCCATTGCCTAGGCAATGGAGGACTGATTTTAAGGGCCACTCAGATCCAAGTAATCTGCGTATCTAGGCTATCATGGTCTTCCAGCCTTAGCCCCACCACAGGACCTACTAGATCTGAAATCCCCATGGGATCTTGAGCTGGTAGCCTAGTGAACATGGTGGTAGCAGCGATAATCTTGTTTTATCTTGGGCTCCGTGAGGAGGATAACCTCTGGGATAGTCTGTGACCATTTAAGTGGACAGATTATAGCCTTAGGGTGATTCTGATCCACCGATCCAAGATGGATCCTTCTTCTTTTCACCTGAGCTTATAGAAGCCTGGTGAGGGATTGTACAGATGCAGACTCCCCCATAGTTGTATAGATCTGCCATCAGATGCCAGATCTGATCTGGTTATAGAGATTGTAGGCTGGTGACTGGACCATTGTAGCCTCTCTCAAGCAATGGACAGCTGGATTGAAAGTTGTACTCAACCGCTTGTTGGTTCTATGTGTCTGGGCTATCATGGTTTTCAAATTTTAGCCCCACACATGGAACTTTAGAGGTTGAGGTTCCTATGGATTCCGAAAGTGGTAGCCCGGATGAAATAGTGCCTGCAATGATTTAATAGTTATGTTCGATTCATCCTCGGATAGTGGCTCCCTATGGGATAGTCTGTGACCATTCAAGTGATGTGCTATAGCCCTAAGGGTGGAGTCATGGCAGTAGCGATGGGATGGATCCTTTCTCCTCAGAGGTGATAATGTAGCCTCTGGACAGGATTTCTATAACATCATATCTAAATCTGAGTTACAAGAACTCCTCTGATCTTGGCTCAAAAACATATTTCTCACCTTTTTATAATTATTTTCCACACTCCATCCAGCCTCTCAATCCTTTCTATAATTTAGATATTAGAATACTTAGAGTAAGTGACCTCAAACTCCCCTCCTTTTAGGACTGCCAGATCTGTAGACAGATCTGGAGGGACTACTAGAGACGGCTCCCTTGGAGCCTTAGATCACCTTTCCCTGTGGGACAAACTCTTACTTATCAAAACTTACTACAAAAGACCCTGTATCTTGCAGGTCTAGGATTTCCGAGTTGTGCTGATTCATCCCCAGTTTCATTCTATTTTTTATTCTTAATTACATTCACCACCAACCAATAAGGGAAGCACACTTGAAATTGACAACAAGTTTTTGGCGCCGTTGCCGGGGAAAGATGATCTAATAGTAGACCCTTAGTTTTTGTATTCTTAGTATTCTTTGTACAGGTGAATAATTGATACTGCTGATATAATTGTGAATCCTTCTTGTAGATCTAGACAGCAGCAGTGAAGGATAATTGGAATGCAAGTGGAACATAGCTACCTCTGTTTGCAAACTCTCTGACTCTAAAGCTCTGTCTATCTTTCTTTTTAACAATTTCTTCAGCAGTATCTAGGATAGTTTAAATGTATTCTTTCATAGCTGTAACATAGTTAGATAAATTTGTTTGTGTTTTAGTATTCTTGTACAATGTGCCTGCAAGAAGCTTTCCTTGTTGTGGGTGTGCTTGTATGCTAGGGAGGAGATCCCTCAGTCCTACTTTAGAGCCTCTAAACCCTGAACTAGAAAGGGGAAGGAGACTTAGAAGAGACAGGCACACCACAGGAGAGCCCCCAGGAAATTCTGCATCAGCAACTATGGGTGAAGAACACCCCAAAACCCTCAAGGAGTTGAATGCTCCGGATGACTACAACTCCCCTTATAGCATTCAATTCCCTGATGTTCAGGGAAATTATGAGATAAAAACTTTCATCATCCAGATGCTGCCAGCTTTCCATGGGCTTAGCAAAGAAGATCCTTACAAGCATATTGATCAGTTCTTGGCTTTGTGCACCACTTTTAATATCGCTGGGTTGGGACCTGAGGCTACTAGGCTCAGACTCTTTCCCTTCTCCCTGAAGGATAGGGCCAGTACCTGGTTGGCCACTCTTCCCAACAATAGCATTGCTTCATGGAAAGACCTGCAGACCAGATTCCTAACCAAGTTCTTCCCTGAGACCAAAACTAGCCAGTTGAGGAAAGAGATTCTTGGGTTTTCTCAATCCCCAACTGAAGATTTTAACCAGTCCTGGGATAGGTTTAAAGAGATGCTCAAACAATGCCCCCACCACAAGATCCCTGAGTGGCAGCTTGTACAAAGCTTCTACAATGGGATTGATGAGAAAAACAGAGATATGGTTGATGCCTCTTGTGGTGGTTCCTACATGCACAAGACTGCTGAGGAGGCATGGGAATTGTTTGAGGTAATTAGTGAGAATTCTTTTCAAAAGTCATCCTTGGCAAGAACTAATCAGGAATCTGAGTCAAAGGTGGGGCCTGCTGCTGGATCCAAAGGAAAAATTTATGATGTGTCAGGGAATGATGACCTACGGCTGCAGATGGCAAACCTCTCTATGAAGTTTGATAAATTGTTGACTGTGATGCAACCCAGAAGGGCTGCTCATGTGGCGGAGGCATGTCTCATATGCCAGTCCCCACAGCACACAGTGGAGGAATGTCCATCTGCAGGATAATTTTCGAAATTAATGTTGGAACATGCTGCTGCTGCTCAGTCTTATGGTCAGTAACAATCTGGGGGCTACAACAGGCAGCCATATGGATACCAGCACCAAAATGCTGGTTACCAATGGAGAGACCACCCAAATCTGAGGTGGAAACAAGATAACTACATGCAGCCCCAGCAGATGTTGGCTGTACCACAAAGGCCACAGCAGCAGTTCAATCAAGGGCATGCCCCAAGGTCTACCTTCCAGCACCACCAGCAGCCCCATCAGCAGCAAAATCAGTTGGTTCTACCTCCTTCTCAATCAAGAAACACTTCCTTCAAGGACCAAGTCTTGGCTTCATTGAAAAACTTGGGTTCCTTGGCTCAGACTGTGAATTCTCATGGTAAGAGCATCAAGAAGATGGAGGAGCAGATGGGACAATTGGCGAACACCCTAGCCAAAAGAGAAGAGGGAAGGTTGCCCAGTCAACCAGTGGTTAATCCCAAGGGCCAATTTTTGATTGGTGAAGGCTCCTCAGAACCTAGAGGGGATCTTTCATTGAATTGATGATAAGAACTATGCGTCGTTGTATATTAAGTACTTTATAGATTCTAGGAATAGTTTGCAATCTTGTTGGAATTTGAGTTTAGTGCTTTAATGCCTACTTGGATACCAACTTCCCTGGTGTGATAATTTTAAGTGATTGAATGATGATTAGAATGCTTTGCGTGATGTGTGATTTTCTCGCCGAGAGAGTAAGAATTATGAGTGCTTTATAATGACTAGGGGTGTCCCTGGAAGTAAGTCGGTGAGAGAATCCACCCCTTTTGTAAGGGTCAAACTGCAGACTGGGGGGTGAGTGAATTCTGCCTCGATTAAGCCATCGCGGGGTTCTGTGCAATGAGTTTGGTCTCATCTCACACAGTTCATAAGGTATTACTTTGTTGTGCTGTCGCGAGTTTCAAAGAACTGGGTGGGCTGCATCGCGCAGTTCCAAGGAACATTTAATCTCGCGACCCATTCATTCCCAACCAGTGAACAAACACTTCTAAAGAGCGCCGAGCTTCGCAATATTTAAATCCCACCCCGCGCTATTTTTTTTCCTTACTGCTTTCTCTTCCCTCTCTTACCAGCGAAACCCTAGCTCCCACTCCTCTCCACCTCTCTCCCTTCACACCTTCTCCCCAGATCACTGTTCAGTTCGAACTTCAGGATTTTTGTTCTTCAAGCTCCCCTTAGTAGTTGCCCCTTGTATAGAGCTCTGAAAATCCTTTGCGCATTCCATTAAATAGAACCCTAACTTTTAGGGTTAGACTCAGCTCCTCATTTTTCCTTTCAAATCTGTAACTCCACACTCACCAAGGAAATTGGGATGGCTCCTAAAAGCGCACCTGTGAAGAGAGCCAGGGACAAGGCCACTGTGGAGCTTTCGCCTAAGAAAGCCAAGTCCTCTACGGCTCTGCAAAAAGGGAAGGGGGTAGTACCGGAGCGGGCTGCACCAACATCTGATTACTCTACACCTTCTGAGCTCCTCCTTTCCATTCCCTTAGAGCCTGAGGCCATTTTTGATCTCTCCTTCTTTGAATCTGAACCATTGTCAGCACCTGCAATAGAGTTCTTGCGCAAGGCTGGTCTGCTCCCCTTGCTGCAAATGATTCCTGCCCTAGTCTACCCTAGGTTAGTGCAACTCTTCTACCAACACCTTAGGCTCAGACCCGACACACAAGGGCAGCCGGGCCTCCTTGCATTAGTTGAAAACTTTGAGATGATGTTTAACCCAGAGCTGATCGCTGAAGTCTTGGGCATCCCTGCCAGATTTGATCCCAAGTGCGGTTATGGTGCCCCTGTGAATGCCCCCACTGACACAATTTCCCATGCCATTACCAGAGGCTTGAAGGCCACAGGGGACTCCATCCGAAGAAGAGATTTGGAGCCCAAACTGTTGTTCATTGATCAAGTTTTGAGGAAGAACATCTATTGCTCTGGCCATCAACAAGAAAGGAGGACACCAATTGTTGACGCTTTGTATTCCTTCTCTCTGGGCCATGGATTCAATGCTGCCGAGCTGATCTTCGAGGCCATGAAGGATACAATGGTGAAGTTAGGGCTGCAAAAGAAGAGCCACACTCTCCCCTATGGAAGACTCATCACCAGACTGCTTGTAAGGGGAGGATACAAGATACCGGTGGGGGAATTATCTGCTGACCTCACTCCCACAACATTTGCTAAAAGACAATGGGGATCGTGAAGCTTAATGGATCCCGGAAGAAGAAGAAGAAGAAGTGAGCTCGGAGGCCTCTGAGCGGAGAGAGAAGTCTTGTGCAAGGCCCACCCCTGCTCCCAAAAAGAAGGCAACCACCCTCGCCCCAAAGAAAGTGGCTCGAGCTTCTGTCACCTCTGCTTCTGCAGCAATCACTCCACCCACCACTCGGACCTCCCCCGTCCCTTCTTCACCCATTCCATCTCTCACTTCTCCCCTTTCCTCTCCTTTCTCCCTTCCTCCTCCAACCATTATTTGCACCTGGGTCGAAAGTACTGAACCCCAAGACACCATTCCACCTTCACCCACCCCACCACAATCAACATCCCAAGTCTCTCCCATAGCCCCTGATCCTCACCCTGACAGCCCTCCCTTGATATCCTACCTCAAAAAGAAAACCTCTCACACTACCCCTAGCCTTCCCACAACCACACCCCTTAGTGACCAACCCTTAGACCCACCTCTCCATGACCTGGACTTCAACCTTGCAACCACCTCTGGGTATCAGGCCTTCATGACCAGTTTACTTGATACCTTGCCTACCCACGACATCCCTCTCCCTGAGTCTCCTCTCCCTTCACCCCATCATTCACCCGACCCCCCCCCCCCATCCCCCCCTACCACTTTCCATCATGCCCCCACTTCCCCCTTCCAACCCATTCCTTCTTACCCTCCGACCCCTTCTCATCCAACCTCAGATTCCCTTACTCATATCTTTTCTCTTATCCATGACCTCCAAACCCAACTATCCAACACCACAGAGACCCAGGCCAAAATGCAAACCGACATAACTACCTCTCAATCCCAAGCGCACATTGACAAACCCACCAATCCCGACACAACCCCCTTCAACCTCCGCCTCCCTGCTCCCACGCCCCTACCCCATTGACCAGCCTCCTTCCTTCCCCTCCACGATACCATACCGCCCACTCTTTTCCCTCTCTCCTACCTTTCCACCTCTAATATTGCCTCCCCTCACTACCCAGATGACCCCATTCATTCCATTCCCTCCACCTATCTCACTCCACCCCCACTATTTGCACCCCCTCCTTCCATGTCCACCCTTCACCATACCCTTCTTCCCTTCCTCTGAACCACCCCCATCAGCTGCCCTCCCTTCATTTTATTACCAACCCCTACCTTCCATTCCCCCTCTGCTCTCACCCCTCCTACATTCATTGACCAGTCCACCCAGACCACCCAACCCATTTCATCAACCCCACTTTCCCCTGTGCTCCAGCCACCTCTCTTCCTTCCACTTCATTTCTCCCTATCTTGCCCAGACACTCCTATTACACCCCTCCCTACTTCACCCTCCTCCATGCCATGAGAGACAATCCTTATATCAAGAGGGATGTTCTCAATGGCATGGCCAAACTCCGCCAAGCCATTGAATACCCCTTGCTACAGAAGTTGAGTGATCTGAAGCTTGCTCACAATGAGCGGATGCGCGATATTTCAAAAGGATGGGAGGCCATTCTGGAGACATCAAATGCGAACAAGGTGGCAGCAACCTACTACAAAGTAACTGCTGACATGGAAAAGGCCAATGCTGAGAGGGTGAAAAAGACTAACCGGTTATTGGAGAAGAAATTGAACAATGCTCAGGAGATCACCCGTCTCAGTAAGGAGCTTGCGGATACCAATCTCTTGTGGGCCAATAAAAAAATCAAAATCTTATAGCAGAGAGTTGCTTTCCTGCTGTCCCAACCTATCCAAGCCACCCCCATCGCCACCGCCCCCCCTGAGGCCCCATCTTCTTCCACACCTCAAGGCCCATCTTCTTCCACAACCCCTATACCAACCCCTACACAGTCTGTTCCCCCCACTCCCCCAGCCCCCGCTCCGGCAGCTCATCCTGTTCCTCCTCCAATGCCCGCTGCCGTTCCTTCTGCAGCACCCACAACACCTGTTGCTCCTGCTGTGACCCCTACGGTAGCTCCTGCTCCTACATCAGTGCCCCCCCTATTTCCTCTCCTGCCATAAAAAGGAAACGCACCCCTTCACAGAAAAAGCCCACTTCTAAGAGACCCACTGCAGCCCAAAAAGGCAAACGGCCGGCCCCTCCATCCCCACCTCCAAAGGTCACCCGAGCTTCCACTCAAGATGATCCCCATGGGTGCCTCCTCTCCAAAGATGAACACAGACAGGCTGCTGCTGCCCTAGGTTTGGACCCTACTGCGCTCTTTCCGTCCGATTCTGAGTCTGAGGAGGCACCACCTACGGATCCCAGTGCCAAACCTACTATGGCTGCCCCTGCAGATGCCCCTACCGCCCAATCCTATCCTCAGAGACGGAAAGTTGCTGCTAAGAAGACCACTCCCCCATCTCGCTCTTTGAAAATTGGCAAAGAACCATCTGCCCAGTCTGAGGAGGCAACACCACCGAGCAAGTCCGCGAAAGGAAAGAGCCCTGCTGTGCCTCCAGCGAAATTACCAGTTCCATCTCCTGTGGCTCCCCCTCCAGCGGACAAAGGGAAAGGTCCTCTCCTATCTCAAATGCCAGCTCCAGCCAAATCTCCCGTTCTCCCTCCTGCGCCTCCACCAACCCAATCATCTTCTATTCCACCTCGGCCTCAGCCTGGGCAAGCCTCCAAAGGTACGGGCCCCAAAGGGAAATCTCCCACCAAACCCCCTGAGCCACCCACTGTACCATCTTCAGATATCCCTCCTGAGCCAAAGAAGAGAAAAATGAGAGTCCGGGCTCCTACCATACCCAAAACTCCAGAGCAGCGAAAGGCTGAGAGGGAACGTAAGAAGAAAGAAGAAGAGGCTATCCTTCAGGAGCATGCAAGGAAGATGGGCTGGGATAAATTTTAATTCAAATTCTGATTAGATTGCACCTAGGATTTTCTCTATTTCTTTTACAGATGACCTCTTGTATTTTGTACAGTTTTAATATTTCATAGACTTTTCACAATCTGTCCTGTCTTGCTTTATCTATGTATTTTGTTTTCCTTTTCTGTAATATAACTCTGCTGCACCTAGCCCTTGAACCGGTGAGGACACTGCTTCTCATAGGTTTGGGGGTATGGCAGGCAGACCCTGCCAATGGAATGGTTAACATAAGTGCAGCAGACCCATCTGAGCAATATGGAAATGGACCTCTATCCACTTAAGAATCATAAAATTAAGAAGTTTAAAATTTATGCAAACATTGAACACTTTAGACTTCTAATATTCCACATTTCCATAATAATTTCACCAAGGAAACACATGTGTATCTGCACTTAGTGAATCTGTAGAGAGAGAAAAAGGTGAGGACATACTTAAAAGTTCAAAGGATGACCAGAACCAGTGAGAATTGGGCCTACAAAATTTTTTCTTTTTGAGGAGTAACTAAGGCACTTCTTCTAGTTCTAAGGACTGGCTGAGCCTCTGTGCTCACTAGAAGTTAGGTAACTCCATGTTAAAACAACTGACAGTACTCATGAGACCTAGGAAAGGATCAAGGCCTTCTCTTGGACAGTTTGAGCCTAAAAAGATCAATCCTAAAGCAACTGCCCTTGTCTACACCCCTTTGAGCTTTAAATCCTAAATTTCATCAAAATACACCTGAGTACTTGAACCTGAACCTATGAACCTGATTCAACCTGCCCTCACTCTGAGAATTCAGAAGGTAAAGGAGAAAGAGTTGAAGATGGACTAGCTATGATCAGCATTAGGTGAATGGAGAGGAAGCATCTATTACAGCGAATGGTACGAGAACATGGTGGCATTTTGGAAAAGCAAAAACAAAATAAAAAGAAGGAAACTCCAGCAAAAAGAAACAAAAGAAATAATAATGAAGAGGAATAAGAGAGAAGTCAAGAGGAACCTTCATTAGAAAATCAAAATCAAGAAGAGAAACTGCTCACTTCAAATCTGAAAATCTCAAAGAAGATGAAGGGAGCTGAATTCAAGAAGGTGAAGTCATGGACCACCTCCTGCACCCACTGAGTTCTCAATTTTTGAACCCCTTTTCAAACCTTCTATTCTTTTCAACCATACTCCATAAGCCACATTTTAACCCAGTTAAAAGCCCTTGTGATCCAAAGATTGAGTGAGCTGTCATGTGAAGATAAGGAATTATCCAATCTATGGTGAGAAACTGACAATGATGCCAACACTTAAGAACTCTGTCTATACTCATGCTTATAAACCCAGTTGGGGGATGTAACTGCTCTTGAGCCTGTGAGGAACTGAACCCCTCAACAAACCTTGATGAGAGTATGCCCTGTAAAGCTTTCTTTTGGGTCTGAACTTGAATATATTCTGTATGACCTTAACCTAATTTACTGACATAAGGATAAGCTCAGTGCTGACATGCATTTGTGCAGTTTTTTGTGATCACAAATTATTTGGAAATGTTGTGCTAACATGCGAATTATGCTGTCTAAGTTCCTGTGCAACCAATGAATTAAACTTCTTTTATGCTGATTCATGAGTAGACTAAATCTGATTCCCTAACTGCTCATTGGAAGACATTGCACTTTAGTTAACCATTTCATTGGAGAAGTTTGTGGGTGTCTTCACTGAAAACCCTCAGGAGACTTCACTCCTCCACTAGGGATCACCTAGGGGTTTAAAAGGCTTGGTACATATGCTAAATGTATCCGTGCTCCCTACGAAAGTGGCATTTAATTTTTAGGATAGATTTAATGTAGCTTTGCTAAGGGACTAGCAAAAATTAGGTTTGGGGGTGTGTTAAGACCTGAAAAGTATCACTTTTCACCCCTTAACTTAACCTTTGATTAGACCCTTAGCCACTTAATAAACTCCTCTTAAGTGTTTTGTTCAGGAAATAATCAGCAGTGAAATAAGGCCAAGAACCCTGTTATGGAGCCTGCTTTGGCACCAAATGCCCCTCAGTAAGAATGCCCCTTGAAGCCTCGCGCAGATCAGCTGAGCTTCCCAAGGCTTTACAAGCAACCTCTCGTGCAGATGAATGACTGGGGAGCTTCAGAAACTCAACTCCGCGCAGCTCTCGCGAAGATCAAAGGTAGAACACAGCGCTTAGTGTCACGCAGTTCAAGGCAGACTTCTCTCAATCTCACGAGGATCGCTTAAGACAGCTGAGGAGAGAGAGCTTCAGAAGATTTCTCGCGCAGCTGTCGCGCAGCCGCCACGGGTACAATTCTCAGACGAAGAACCCTCACGCAGTTCGTCGCCATTCAAGAAAGAAAGAATCCTGGCGAAGGCAAAGCCCATCTCGCGAAGATTGAGTTAGACAAAGAACCTCGCGCAGTCAGAACTCAAAAGAACCTCGCGAGGTAACTCGTGAAGTCCAAATAAAGAAAAGCGCTCGCACAGTTCTCGCGCTGCTTCCCAGTGAAGACTAATCTACCGCGCGACTGCTTGAATTGCAACCTCGCGACGCTTGAGACTACGTTTTCTATTGAACCTTGCGAACTCCAATTCAGCGAGAGCTCAACTCTCTACCGCGCGATTGCCTGAAGAGCAAACCAAGGCAACCTCGCGACGGCTGAAGCTTCAGTGTCAAACCATCCTAGCGAAGAGCAATGAGCTACCACGCGAGGTGTCTGGGGAACTACAGCTACCTAGCGAGCCTCTGAACCCAAACTTCCATCTCTTCAGTAGAGGGTATTCTGGAAACTTCCAATGATTAGGGCACGCATTCCTATGCTCAAATCTCCTTGCACACGCCCCGAGGCATCCAAGGATCAGTAGAAGGCCATGTGGCATCGTTAAAATTAGGGTTTCCTAACCCTAATGCACCGCCACCCCACTGCTATATATACCTAGGCCTAGCTTAGGTTTAGGTATCTGGGAACCTATCTCAGATCGCTTTTCTTTTCTTTTTTATTTTTAGCAGTAAGTAGTTTTTCTTTTTTTTTTTCTTTTCTTCTCTCCATAGTTCAGCAATTGCTGGCTATGACTGTATATGTATTTGAGTTAGATTAATGGAAATTTTGTAATAGGATTTATACTTTGTGGGATTGCTGTTGATTTGTGAGATGCTCTGTGTAAGGCTGCTGCCTTGTGATCCGCCATTACCTAGGCAATGGAGGACTGATTTTAAGGGCCACTCAGATCCAAGTAACCTGCGTGTCTGGGCTATCATGGTCTTCCTGCCTTAGCCCCACCACAGGACCAACTAGATCTGAAATCCCCATGGGATCTTGAGCTGGTAGCCTAGTGAACATGGTGGTAGCAGTGATAATCTTGTTTTGTCTTGGGCTCCGTGAGGAGGATAACCTCTGGGATAGTCTGTGACCATTTAACTGGACTAATTATAGCCTTAGGGTGATTCTGATCCACCGATCCAAGATGGATCCTTCTTCTTTTCACCTGAGCTTGTAGAAGCCTAGTGAGGGATTATACAGATGCAGACTCCCCCATAGTTGTATAGATCTGCCATCAGATGCCGGATCTGATCTGGTTATAGAGATTGTAGGCTGGTGACTGGACCATTGTAGCCTCTCTCAAGCAATGGACAGCTGGATTGAAAGTTGTACTCAACCGCTTGCTGGTTCTATGTGTCTGGGCTATCATGGTTTTCCAGCCTTAGCCCCACACATGGAACTTTAGAGGTTGAGGTTCCCTATGGATTCCTGAGCTGGTAGCCTGGATGAAATAGTGCCTGCAATGATTTAATAGTTATGTTCTGATTCATCCCTGGATAGTGGCTCCCCTATGGGATAATCTGTGACCATTCAAGTGGACAGGCTATAGCCCTAAGGGTGGAATCATGGCAGTAGCGATGGGTTGGATCCTTTCTCCTCAGAGGTGATAATGTAGCCTCTGGACAGGATTTTTATAACATCATATCTAAATCTGAGTTACAAGAACTCCTCTGATCTTGGCTCAAAAATATATTTCTCACCTTTTTATAATTATTTTCCACACTCCATCTAGCCTCTCAATCCTTTCTGTAATTTAGTTATTAGAATACTTAGAATAAGTGACCTCAAACTCCCCTCCTTTTAGGACTGCCAGATCTGTAGACAGATCTGGAGGGACTACTAGAGACGGCTCCCTTGGAGCCTTAGATCACCTTTCCCTGTGGGACAAACTCTTACTTCTCAAAACTTGGTATAAAAGACCATGTATCTTGTAGGTCTAGGATTTCCGAGTTGTTCTGATTCATCCCCTGTTTCATTCTATTTTTTATTCTTAATTACTTTCACCACCAACCAATAAGGGAAGCACACTTGAAATAGACAACACTCCCCAGATCTCTTACAGATCTGGCAGGCATCCACAGGGGTATTAAACCTAGGAAGATCAGATGGCAATCAAAAGATCTAAAAGGTAAGTGAATGGGCAATTCTAAAAAATACAAACCCGATCGAGAATCTAATTGAACCAAAAGATCTATAGATTTAATTAGACTTTAAATCAACAATTTATTGCTTAAAAATAGCTTGCAATAAAATGTTCTCAGATCTGCAGTCAGTGCATCCAAATCAGATCTACAATTTGATGTTGGCAAAAAGGAATAGAGGGCAGTTTGGCTTTGCACAATCTCTCATAAGGCTAACCAGCTCATATGTAGAGAACAAGAATCCATCTCAGATCTGTGATTTAGATCCCTCTTAAGGCTATAACCTATCCACTTAAATGGTCACAGACTATCCAATAGAGAGGGTTCAATCACAGAGGCCTAAAAGAGAATAGTAAACCTGCTGCTACCACCATTGTTGCAAGGTCAAACAGCTCAAACAACAATGGGAGTTTCAGACCTATAGGCTTCTATGTCTAGATCCAATAGATTTCTATGCAAGGAAAATACAGAGACTACAGATTTAATTAAAACGATAAAAATGATAACATTGTAAAAGAATCTTACAATACTTGCCCTCGAAGGCAACAGCCAATGCAAACCCCAAAGCAGCTCCCAAAGTTTTCACAAATGCCCATTGCAACACTAAATTAATCTCAACTGCTTACAAAAGAGTTAGCCAGCAAGTGCTGGACTAAGAAAGAAGAAAATAGAAAAAGAAAGGGAAGCTAAACCTAACCCTAACCCTAAAAAGCTAAAACCCCAAAAGGGGGATCTCAGGCTAACCCTGGATAGTTTACAAATGTAGATAACAATCCTTTATATATGCAACCCTTGAAACCCTAATGTGCATTAGCCAATTAGATTTGAGAGATGCTTTGGAGTGGCTCATTCGTGGCCCTTGGATGCTTCGAGATGTGTGGCCATAGATTAGAACCTCGAAATGTGTGCCCTAATTGAAGTGAAATCCCAAAACTGTCCCTGAACATTGAAAATTGGTGGCTGGAAGGTTGGGAGCCAGAGCTTCACGCAGCTGGAGTTGCTTCAGGTGCTCACTCGCTAGGTTGTCACAACGCTGAAGAGGCTAGCGAGGTTCAACATTGTGTGTAGCTTTCTGCTGCTCGCAAGGCTAGATTTGACATTAAAGCTCACGAGGTCACTGCGTGAAAGGCTTGTGATGCGATTTACTGCGGTGCTATTTATGTGAGAACTACGCGAGCGCCTAAGAATTTGACAATTCTGAACCATGCGAGGTCCACTTTTGAAGCCCTTCCGCCATTGATTTGCGCGAGGTATGTACGCGTGATTTAAGTGTTGCAGGCTTGTGAACCTCGCAACAACTGCGCGAGGCATTCTTTGAATAAATTGAACCTCGTGACAACTGTGCGAGGCATTCTCTGAATAAATTCAACCTCACGACATTTGTGCAAGGGTTCATCTCTGGTCCTCTGCTGTTGTGCAGTGCCTGCTGCAGCCATGTTCTCTGTCTAGGTCCACCTTCCTCTCTTATGTGGAACTTCTGGGGCCCACTGCAATATGGCACATATGGTGTGATCCACCATGGTACATCCTCTGATCTTCACTCAGCTCCACAGCTTAGCATGAAATTCATTCTTATTGGCTTAAAAAGATAAATTGCAAGATTAAGTTCTTATTTCCTGTTTTCTATAAAAATACAACTAAAAACACATTATTAATATGTTCAAAGGTCCATCAAAGGCTAGGTTGAGGGGTGAAAATTGGTATTTTTCAGTGCTCAAAAGTAGGCCAATTGTGCGCCAGTGGTGTGGCGCTCAATCCGATCGCGCGCCTCATGATAAACGCGTGATGGAGTCTCGAGTTGGTCTGGGAAAAGAAGTCTGGTCTGAGAAGGGACCGATTACGCGCTTGTGATTTGGCATGCAATAGAATTGAGCAGTTGGTTTTAGGCACTTAATTTGGGTTGTCCTGGTCCTGGTCAAGCATGAAATATCAGGCTATTGTTTCAGTCTGCATTCCGACTATATACTATTGTTTCAGTATATAGTCTCCCTACGTTGGGATCTGAGCTACAGAGCTATTGTTTCAGCCTATGTTCAGCCATGTACTATTTTTTCAGTGCATGGTTCCCACATTAGGGTAAAGGGGCCTGAGCCACAGAACTATTGTTTCAGCCTGTGTTCAGTCATATACTATTGTTTCAGTATATGGTCCCACATTAGGGTTAGGGGTCTGAAATGCGAGACTATTATTTCAATCTGCATTTCGACTATATACTATTGTTTTAGTATATAGTCTCCCTACATTGGGATCTGAGCCATAGAGTTATTGTTTCAGCCTGTGTTCAGTCATGTACTATTGTTTTAATGCATGGTTCCCATGTCAGGGGTATGGGGCCTGAGCCACATAACTATTATTTCAGCCTGTATCCAACCATATACTATTATTTCAGCATATGGTCCCATATCTGGGTTAGGGGGTCTGAAATGCAAGACTATTGTTTCAGTCTACATTCTGACTATATACTATTATTTCAGTATATAGTCTCCCTACATTAGGATCTAAGCCACAGAGCTATTATTTCAGCCTGTGTTCAGCCATGTACTATTGTTTTAGTGCATGATTCCCATGTCGGGGGTATGGGGCCTGAGCCATAGAACTATTATTTCAGCCTGTGTTCATCCATATACTATTGTTTTAGCATATGATCCCATATCAGGGTTATGAGGTCAAAGGTTAACTGAACAAATTTATATATTCTGAGAGGGAAAAATAGGGGTGTCTACAATGACGTAGCAGATGTGGTGCCTACTAACGAGGCGGGACCTTCCGGTGTGCCACCCAGGGGATGCGGAGCCTTGAGGCAAGGTTACCTTATATGTTGCAGAGAGATTTTGTTAGGGAGTTGGTTATTACTTTTGAAAAATATTTGTAATTAACACAAGTTGCGATCAATATTGTGGCATGGTTGCCACTCTGACAGATTTTGTGGTCATTTTGGAACTATCGTGACTTAGTGGTCACTTGATAATTTTATATATAACTTTTTGGAGGTGCATGCAAATATATTTGAAATCGCTTATACAATGTGTGTATTGACTGTCGTTCTATATATGGAAATGTGAATGTGTTTCTTGCAGGTACTTAAACTACAATTGTTTAATCTCATGGATTAATAGGTGAGATCTTGTGTGTGTTGTCATTGGGTAAATGTTGACTAGCCTCGGCTAGTTATTTTTGCTTAAGTTAGGACCCTGTTCAGTCCTTGTTAAAGGATTGGATTCTCTAATGTTGGATGCTTTGATCACCCTCCCTTTACTCTCCAAGTGCCGAGGGGGGTGCTTCACACTCTAGGGTGTGGCCCTATACCCCTATCCAACCGTAGTCAATTTTTAAGGACGAAAATTCCTAAGGAGGGGAGAATGTAATGTCTCAGAAAATTTTGACCATTATAACAATTACCTAGGGGTGTGTGCCTGTCAAATCACATGCTTGACCCTATGAAAGACTAGATGAGTTGTAAGGACCAAGGGTTGAGTGAAACTAGAAAGTGGGTAGGCCATATATATAAGCCTTAAGTGAGTTAGATATAACAATTGTGTGTGTCGGTGTTCAACACCCAATCTGTTGACTGTTATAAGAGGGGAAAGAGAAGTTAATTCTCTTGTTTAGGATGGTGAGTGATTTATGAACAGAGAGAAGAGGAGTAAAGAAGTGAGGAATTTATGAGGGTTGTGTGATTTTGTGTGCACAAGGAATTGGAGCCACGCATTAACTTAGGCGTTGGATCCCGTGAAATCCGAAAGTTCTAACTGTCAAACCCTAACTTGGAGTGAGAAGCCTTGGATCGACGGATTGGTCGATTCGAAGGTATGATTTTTGTGAACTTATTTGATAATGAAATTGTAGGGTATAATGGTAGTTAGTTGTGTAAGTGAAGGAAGAAAATGGTAAAGAAATGGAAGGAAAATCAATGGAAATGGATTAGGAAGAACAGACCCTAGCTGGGTGAAGGTTGGCGAAAACTGACCAGCCAAATTTTGAACCGACTGGTTGATTTCGTTATGAGATGAAGTGGATGGACCCAAGGGTGATTTCGACCGGTCGAATTAAATTTGATCGGTAAATCTTGAAAAACCGACCGATCGAAGTAGAATCGACCGACCGATTTCCATGACACCATAGATTGGAATTTTATAATTTTGGGCCTCGACTAGTCGAACCAAAACCGACCGGTCGATTCCGAAGATCCGACCGGTCGAGTTTGGAAATCGACTGGTCGGTTTGGGTGTAAAATGAGGATTTGGGTTTCCTATGCGAAACCGACCGAGCGAATTATCAAGTTGAGCGGTCGATTTGGGATTCGACCGGATGATTCTTGACAGTTATGTTGTCTTCTGTTTTGATGTTAGGGACCTTGGGGATATGAAATATCTCCCCGTTTCACGTCAATTCTGACGTTCTGATCATGATCATGTGCGTGTTAGGTGTGACCAAGCCTAGAGGGAATGTGAAGCAGGCTTGAGCTCTGTGAGCCTAGGAGCTTAGCACGAGGTGAGGAAAACCATTTAATATGCGTAATTGAATTTAGTGAACATGTGCATAGTGATGCATGATGCATGTGCCTTATGAATACGTTTAGTATGAAATTATTATGCTTTTGAATATGCATGTTTTGTTATGTGTGTGAGTCCTCTAAGATAAATCATGTGTAGTTGTGTTACGGATTTTGAGAAGCACATTGGCACTCTCAGCAAGTAACTTCGATATTTTCATGTGAACATGACATTAGGTTCATGTGAAAATATGCGTGGGTGTGAACTTTAAAAGCCTAAAACTATTATATTTATTGCACTTTCATGGTGAATAATTATATGTAACTTTTGCACTTTGGTTTAAGGTTATGTGAATACCCGACCAATGCGGCAGTATAATCGCGACCGACCCGGCGGGATATCCATACAACTTGTGCTCCGGTCCGACGGGATATCCGGTCTTCGGTTTCCAATTGTAAAAACATTTCGTCCGACAAGTCACTCCATTCCCGAGGGCTTGTAATTTCATGAAAAAGGGTTCAATTAAATGACGATAGTGGGTATTCCATTGGGGCTTCATGCTTTATTGCTCGAGGATTATTTAAGTGAATGTTTTAAATGTGTGAGTTGAGAAAAAGGACATTTTTGAATAATGGTAGTTAAGTTCTGAATATGCATCTTCTATTAGTTTTCATAGATTTATCAATTTAATTAAACTATGTGTTTTCTTCTAGTAAACATGTAATGTGATACATCATAAAAGATATGTTTATGAAAAATACGCATATTAGATATATTTTTCCTTATTGAGCTATGATATAGCTCACTCTTCGACTATACGTCACAGGCACAGGTGAAGACTCGGTAGCAGAGGACCAGGATAGATTACATTCAGATTATGTCCCTCGTGAGGAGAATGAGCCTCTTTGTTAAGACCTGAAAAGTACCACTTTTCACCCCTTAACTTAATCTCTGTTAGACCCTTAATCATTTAATAAATGTATTTTAAGTCTATCCTGTAGGTAATAAGCAACAGCTGCAAATAAGGCCCTAACCATGTCAAGAAGCTTACCTCTTTGCCCCAGAAGTGCCTCAGGAGAAAGAAAGTTAGACCCAGATAGAACTGGTTGCAACTTAGGCACAGCAAAGCATAAACAAGTCAAGAAGAGAGCCTCGCACAGACGTCGTAGGGCTAAATTGAACCAGAAAGGTTGCTTCGTGCAGTTGTCGCGGGCTTCAGAAGGCAGCACACCAACTGGTCGCAACGTTCTCGCGCAGATTGATGACAGAAGGGATTGAAAAGCAGACTTCGCACGGTTCTCGTGAGGCTCAGTCATAAGCGCTCGCGAAGCACTCACACAGCCTCGCGCAACTCAAAAGAGGAGCCCTTAATCTTTGCACGATTCACTAAGGAGAGAGCTCCAGGCATTCCTACACGCAGCTGTCGTGCAGTGACCGCGGGATACAAACTTTCAAGGAACTGCTCGCGCGATCCAGAAGCCCATGCACATTGTTCCTTCGCGAGGATCGCCGCGAGATTCATCAAGGAACGAGCCGCGCACACAACTCCCGTGCCATTCAAATGAAAAGAGCAATCCCGCGACGACCAGAGCATCCCCGCGATAACCAAAGTACCAATCCCGGGACTGCAAGAGCTTCAAGTCAAAACAACCCTGTGATGCCAATTCTATCACGTGATAAGACCTGGAAAGCCTTTCTACCTAGTGAGGCTCGGGTTCTTAACTTCTCACCACTTCTACAGGGGCAATCTGGGAACTTTCAGCAACTAGGGTATGCACTCCAACGCTCCAATCTTCGTGCACACGCCCCGAGGCATCCAAGGGACAGGAATGGGTTGCAATTACATTGATGAAATTAGGATTTTCCTAACCCTAATTCTCACACAGCTGACTGCTATATAAGCCTAAGCTTAGTTTAGGTTTAAGGGGACTTTTAGACTTAGACTTTTTCAAACTTTGTCTTCTTAATTCAGCTGCAAATTTCAGTAGGCTAAGGTTAGGTTTTAGGTAGTTTCTTTTTCCCTTTTTCTTCTCTCCATAGTCCAGCACTTGCTGGCTATGTCTTTGTATGTCTATTTGGAATAGAATTAATGGAGTTTTATGCATGTATGGGATTGGTGTTTTGTAAGTTATTCTGTATAAGGCTGCTGCCTTGAGATCCTCTATTGCTAAGTTGTATTGTAAGCAATGGAGGATTGTTTTTAAGGTTTTATTTAGATCCAAGTAGCCTGTGTGTCCAGGTTAGGCACATTGCAGGCCTAGCCCCACCACAGGATCCACTAAATCTAAATCCCCATGGGAGCTTGAGCTGGTAGCCTTGTGAACATGGTGGCAGCAGCAATGTTCTTGTTCTGTCTTAGACCTCTGAGAGGAGGATAACCTCTGTGAATAGTCTGTGACCATTTAAGTTGACAGATTATAACCCTAGGGTGAGGCCAATCCACAGATCTATGACAGATCCTTCTTCTCTGCACTTGTGCTTGTAGCCTTGTGAGAGATTGTGCAAAACAGACTCCCCTGTATTTATATAGACCCACCATCAGATGGCAGATCTGATCTGGCTGTAGAGATTATAGGCTTGTGACTGGATCACTGCTGTCTTTCTAAAGCAGTGAACAACTAAGCATCAAGGCTAGTACTCAAACTCTTGCTGGTTCTGTGTGTCCAGGCTAGTGCACATTACAGGCCTAGCCCTACACACAGAACTTTAGAGGTTGAGGTTCCTATGGATTCTTGAGCTGGTAGCCTGGATGAAGTAATGCCTACAATGATAAACTTGTTCTGACCCATCTCTGGATTATGGTTCTCCTATTGGATAGTCTGTGACCATTCAAGTGGACAGGTTATAGCCATAAGGGATTGGATCATGGCACAGGGGTGAGTTGGATCCTTTCTCCTCTTTGGTGATAATGTAGCCATTGGACAGGATTTCTATAACAGCAGATCTGAATTTGAGTTATAAGACCCATCAGATCTTTTCCTAATAGCTTACTTCTCACCCTTTTATATTTATTTTCTCACACTCCATTCTTCCCAACCATTTCTATAGTTTAGGCATTAGGTTACCTTAGGATTTAGATGATAGTGACCTTAAATCCCCTTCCATTTAGGATTGTCAGATCTGTAGCCAGATCTGAAGGGCCTACTAACGATAGCTCCCTTGGAGCTTTAGATCAACTTTCCCTGTAAGACAAACTCTTACTTATTAAAACTTGCTACAACAGGTCCTGTATCTTGCAGGATTGTGCATATTTTAGGCTTGCTGCTCTGTAATCCACCTCTGATTTTCACTAACCCCATTCTCATCACCATCTCCAATAAAATTAGTAGCAAACACTTAAAATATACCAACAAGTTTTTGGCGTCGTCGCCGGGGAATCTTGATCTATTAGTAGACCCTAAATTTTTGTTTTCTTTATTCTTTGGTAGCTGTGCTTGTGAATAATTGATACTACTGCGTTTGGAATTTTTCTTGCAGATCTGGACAGCAGCAGAGAAGGAAAGTAGAACTGCACTGGGAGTCTAGCTACCTCTGTTTGCACTTCTCTTACCCTCAAAAACTCAGTCTATTTCTCCTTTGAAAATTTCATAGGATAGTTGTAATTTTGTTAAGTGCAATGTGTATGTGAGTAGTCTTCCCTACTGTTGGTGTGTGTGCATGTTAGGAAGGAGATCCCTTAGTCCCATGTTAGAGCCTCCTAACCCTGAGATAGAAAGGGGTAGAAGACCAAGAAGGCCCAGACACACCACAGTCGAGCCCCCTACTGAAATTGAGACAGCAGTCATGGGTGAAGAGCAACCCAGAACATTGAAGGAATTGAATGCTCATGATGATTATAATTCTCCATTCAGCATTCAATTCCCAAATGTTCAGGGAAACTATGAGATTAAAACCTCCATCATCCAAATGCTTCCCTCTTTCCATGGGCTTAGCAAGGAAGACCCTTACAAGCACATTGACCAATTCTTTTTATATTCTAATGAAATTTTCTTTTTGTTCTATACTGTTCAGTTTCCCATCTTTGCTTAGTTCTCTTTCGCTGCTCTTATGTATTTTTGTTTGTCTTCTTGTGTGTTTATTTGTTCTGTATGGAATCTATTGCATTTTCTCACCTTTGAACCAGTGAGGACACTGCTCCTCATGGTTTGGGGGTGTGGCAAGGTACGTCTGCCAATAGAATAGTTAATTTTAGTGCAGTAATGGTGGTATAACTGGAATGAATAAAGTTAATTTCCACCTAACTTGCTGCAAAGAGGAAACTTGAAAAAAATTATAATATTTTTGTAGACTTTTCGAAACTGAAAATGTTAAAATCTTGACACCACCATGAAGCTAATATCAGAAAATTTTTCAGTTAGTACTCAGTGAACCTAAGAGGAGAGAAACATATGAAAATACACCCCATGGGTTAATTTGAGGACCATACCCAGTGAGATTTGGGCCCATCATTTTCTTTTGAAGAGTGTTATTGGTATTTTTTATGGTCTAAAGACTGAGTGAATCAAGACTTTTTCACTAAAAGTTGGGCACCTCCAAATCAAAACTGATTGACAACACTCATGACACTAAGGAAATGATTCAGGGCCTTCATTTGGACAGTTTGAGCCTAAAAATCCAACCTTTTTAAAAGCTGCCCTTTTGCATACACTAGTTGAGCCTTAAAAATCCTACTTTTCTTTGACAAACACCAAAATGTTTGCACCTTAACCTCATGCCCTGATTCAACCTCACCCTCACTCTGAGAATTCAGAAGGTAAAGGAGAAGGAGTTAAAGATAGTGAGAGTGGTTCAACATTCTATGGAAGATAGAGAAAAGCAACTTATGAACAGCAGTGTATCAATGGTATTTGTGTGGCAGTTCATCAGAAAAATCATAAAAATATTGAACAAAAATAAAAAGAGAAAAAGAAAGAGAAGTCTAGAGAAAAACATCATCTGAAAAATTAAAAAGAAGAGGAGAAGTTGGCCACTTTGAATCTGAACAATATCAAGAAAGATGAAGTTTTGCTGAAATGAAGGTTGTGAAGTCATGAATCACTCCTTACCTTGCTGATTTCTTCATTTTGATTCCCTTTTTACCCCTTGATTCTTTACATCCCTCACCCATAAGCCACATTACAACCCATTCAAAAAGACCTTGTGAATCCAAAGTAAAATGAGCTGTCATATGGAGATGAGGAGTTGCCCAATCTATGGTGAAAAGTCATGAGGATGTCAAAAATTAGAAGCTTTGTCTATGCTCATGCTTGCAGGCCCATTTGGGGTCTGTAACTACCATTGATCTGTTTTGAATGTGAACACCCTCAGATTGTCAAATTTGAGAGATAGCCCTGGTGAGAATTGGGTCTGAATTTTAACCTCATTGGGGTTGTATCCAACCTGAATTTTGAATTTAAGGCAAGCTGGGTACTGATTTTTGTTTACACATTGAATTTCTAATGTTAAATGAATGGTGGTGATGCAAACACATGCTAACTTTTGAGTTTTTGAATGGCCTGCATTACTGCTGCAGTTCTCTCTAAGTGTTAAGGAATAGGTATGGAATGAAGCTTTGTACATTGAAATCTGTGTTGTCATTAACTGCACTATACTTAACTGTTCCAATGGTGAAGTTTGTAGGTATCTTCACTAAAAACCCTCAGGAGACTTCACTCCTCCACTAGGGATCCCCTAGGAGTTTAAAACTCTTGGTACATATGCTAAATGTACCCGTGATCCCTACGAAAGTGACATTTAATTAGTCACAGCTTTGCTAGGGACTAGCAAAGATTAGGTTTGGGGGTGTGTTAAGACTTGAAAAGTACTACTTTTCACCCCTTAACTTAATCTCTGTTAGACCCTTAATTATTTAATAAATGTATTTTAAGTCTATCCTGTAGGTAATAAGCAACAGCTGCAAATAAGGCCCTAACCATGTCAAGAAGCTTACCTCTTTGCCCCAGAAGTGCCTCAGGAGAAAGAAAGTTAGACCCAGACAGAACTGGCTATAGCTTAGGCACAGCAAAGCAGAAACAAGTCAAGAAGAGAGCCTCGCACAGACGTCGTAGGGCTCAATTGCACCAGAAAGGTTGCTTCGTGCAGTTGTCGCGGGCTTCTGAAGGTAGCACACCAACTGGTTGCGACGTTCTAGCGTAGATTGATGACAAAAGGGATTGAAAAGCAAACTTCACGCGGTTCTCGCGAGGCTCAGTCATAAGTGCTCGCAAAGCACTCTCGCAGTCTCGCGCAGCTCAAAAGAGGAGCCCTTAATCTTCGCATGATTCACTAAGGAGAGAGAGCTTCAGGCATTCCTGCGCGCAACTATCGCGCAGTGGCCACGGGATACAAACTTTTAAGGAACTTCTCGCGTGATCTAGAAGCCCATGCACATTGTTTCTTCACGAGGATCGCCGTGGGATTCATCAAGGAACGAGCCGCGTGCGCAACTCCCGCACCATTCAAATGAAAAGAGCAATCTCGCGACGACCTGAGCATCCCCGCGATTACCAAAGTACCAATCCCGCGACTGCAAGAGCTTCAAGTCAAAACAACCCCGTGATGCCAATTATATCACGTGATAAGACCTGGAAAGCCTTTCTACCTAGTGAGGCTCGGGTTCTTAACTTCTCCCCACTTCTGTAGGGGCAATCTGAGAACTTCCAGTAACTAGGGCACGCACTCCAATGCTCTAATCTCCATGCACACGCCCCAAGGCATCCAAGGGACAGGAATGGGCTGCAATTGCATTGATGAAATTAGGGTTTTCCTAACCCTAATTCTCACACAGCTGACTGCTATATAAGCCTAAGCCTAGTTTAGGTTTAAGGGGACTTTTAGACTTAGACTTTTTCAGACTTCGTCTTCTTGATTCAGCTGTAAATTTCAGTAGGCTAAGGTTAGGTTTTAGGTAGTTTATTTTTCCCTTTTTCTTCTCTCCATAGTCCAGCACTTGCTGGTTATGTCTTTGTATGTCAATTTGGAATAGAATTAATGGAGTTTTATAATAGGATTTTATGCATGTATGGGATTAGTGTTTTGTGAGTTGTCCTGTACAAGGCTGCTGCCTTGAGATCCTCCATTGCTAAGTTGTATTGTAAGCAATGGAGGATTATTTTTAAGGTTTTATTTAGATCCAAGTAACCTGTGTGTCCAGGTTAGGCACATTGCAGGCCTAGCCCCACCACAGGATCCACTAAATCTAAATCCCCATGGGAGCTTGAGCTAGTAGCCTTGTGAACATGGTGGCGGCAGCAATATTCTTGTTTGGTCTTAGACCTCTGTGAGGAGGATAACCTCTGTGGATAGTCTGTGACCATCTAAGTTGACAGATTATTGCCCTAGGGTGAGGCCAATCCACAGATCTAAGATAGATCCTTCTTCTCTGCACTTGTGCTTGTAGCCTTGTGAGAGATTGTGCAGAGACAAACTCCCCTGTATTTATATAGACCCACCATCAGATGGCAGATCTGATCTGGCTGTAGAGATTGTAGGCTTGTGACTGGATCACTGCTGTCTTTCTAAAGCAGTGAACAGCTAAGCTTTAAGGCTAGTACTCAAACTCTTGCTGGTTCTGTGTGTCCAGGCTAGTGCACATTACAGGCCTAGCCCCACACACAGAACTTTAGAGGTTGAGGTTCCTATGGATTCTTGAGCTGGTAGCCTGGATGAAGTAGTGCCTACAATGATAAACTTGTTCTGACCCATCTCTGGATTGTGGTTCCCCTATTGGATAGTCTGTGACCATTCAAGTGGACAGGTTATAGCCATAAGGGATTGGATCATGGCACACAGGTGAGTTGGATCCTTTCTCCTCTTTTGTGATAATGTAGCCATTGGACAGGATTTCTATAGCAGCAGATCTAAATCTGAGTTATAAGACCCATCAGATCTGTTCCTAATAGCTTACTTCTCACCCTTTTATATTTATTTTCTCACACTCCATCATTCTTCCCAACCATTTCTATAGTTTAGGCATTAGGTTACCTTAGGATTTAGATAATAGTGACCTTAAATCCCCTTCCATTTAGGATTGCCAGATCTGTAGCCAGATCTGGAGGGCCTACTAACGATAGCTCCCTTGGAGCTTTAGATCAACTTTCCCTGTGGGACAAACTCTTACTTATTAAAACTTGCTACAACAAGCCCTGTATCTTGCAGGATTGTGTATATTTTAGGCTTGCTGCTCTATAATCCACCTCTGATTTTCACTAACCCCATTCTTATCACCTTCTCCAATAAAGTTAGTAGCAACCACTTAAAATATACCAACACTCCTCCAGAGGACTTTTTCTAGTGGACTCTACTGCGTGACTTGGATATTGTTTTATAGGGTTTGATACGTCCGCCCAGTTAAACTTTGAAAACGATGTAATATACAAAGATATTATTTTGGCGAACCATCGAGGGTGATTAGAGGATATCACCGATGGTTCGATTTAGCTCTTTGTCCCATGCAGTTGGTATGGGAGTTAGAATCGTCTTTTGGGTTCTTTGTGGTGAGTGTTATAATGGTTAAAGAGATCTATCTTATGATCCCGGTTTGTGCTATAAATCGTATACCTTACTCTGTTTTGTTAATGGATGTATCAAGTGCTCCGCGTTTAAATTTTAGGGCACAACCTTGAGAATCGTGCAGACGGCCCGAGTTTCAGAGCGTCAAAATTTGAATTGTCACAATGACTACGTCATTCACTAGCGGTGTTTTCAGATGGTTGACTAGATCCTTCACCAAAGGGGTTCTGATGTGGTTGACTAGATCTTCCACATAAGGGGTTCTGGCGTGATTGACTAGATCCTTCACCGAAGGGGTTTTGGCGTGGTTGATTAGGCCCTTCACTGAAGGGGTGCTCATGTGTATTGACATGGGGTTGAGCTCCTCCGGTAATCCCCATCGATGACATGGTAGAACATAATTCATGAGTTAATCAAGTTATCCATCCACTGAGGAAGATATGACTGAAATTGTTAGTATCCACCACCCTTATTGAAGTGTAGTCTAACCCTCGACTACATTATTGTGACCTATACATATATTTAGTGGGTCATCATACGATTCAACTGAAGCACCGTTTAAATTAATAGTTGCTTTCCTGACAGACATGTTCACCATATTATCGTTGTCATCGCTTAATCGGACGGTATCATATATAGTTTCATCCTCCTCAAACTTACAAGGTTGAAATGAATGGTTACTCACAAAATCAGTCTCGCTAAGAGGTAGTTCAGTTTCGACTCAGAAGGATGACGGTACCTTAATGATGAAGGATCTAGTCATCATAGTCCAAAATGTCGGCAACCACATGGGTATTCACTATCTTCATATGAAACTTTATTAATACTGTTTTATCTGCCTTCACAAAACTGGCAGCGGACATTCGCCTTACGAATTGTTCGTAAGAAATACCCGCTGAAATGATAATAATCCTCCGCTGGCCACCTTCATAAACTCCATCATCGCTTACAAGATTTCCATCATAGTGACAGAGAAGCGGAATGTCCACCTCCGACATCGCCTATTTAAGAATAAAAAGGAAGGGTCATAAGACTGATGACACAAAAGGGAGACGACTGTTAATAAATATCGATTGTTTAAACAATCGATATTGACTCGAAAAGCAATCGATATTGATTGTCTACACGGTCGATATCAATAAGTAAAACAATCGATATCGATTATTTAAACAATCGATATCAACTCGTTAGGAAATCGATATCAATTGTTTAAACAGTCGATATCGATTGTTTGACTAATCGATATTGGTTACTTAAGGAGTCAATATCGATATTTATAAAATCGATATCGACTATTTAAAAAAATTGACCAATAAAATAACAATTTTTCTTTATTATACTGCAACATTAAGAGACTCTAATAAACTATAAATGGGGTTTACACTGGATATTCTGAACATACCTCGTGTCAAAATAGCAAAATGCAGGGTCTTTTTTTCTCAATGGAAAAATACAGAGCTTCTTCTCCCAGGCCTCTATTTTCTTCTTCCAAATAGCAGATCGGATTGAGGGAGAGGACGTTGTCGCCTTCGCCACCTCTAACTTTTTACAACCTGTAGCAGATTAAAATGAGAAGAAGATGATGCTTTTGTGCATTAAAGAATATCATAGAAGGGAGTAATTTGGACATTTTATTGTCCTTAGGGTCGGCTAGGCTTGGAGCTGATCGGTTTAGGTAAAGGAGAAAATATAGGGTCTTTGACGGAAAAGGTGTATCTAACAGGGTCAATCAGGTAAATTTCCCATAAGAAAATTAGAAAGGATATGATGATTGTCACAGAGGAGAGAGGAGAGAGACTTGAGGAATGGATTGTTTGGATTGTGGTAGGCGCTACATTTACATTGATAAACCAGTACACTACCGATTGTCACCACTCCAGTACACTGATAAACCTAGTCATAGGCTGTTTTAGCCTCTTAGGCTCTGGTACGTTCACCTACTAGTTTTCCGTGTACTCTTCTTTTGATTTTTTTTTTAAAAAAAAATAATAAGCCGATACTTATCAGTATCGGCGGAGTCGTATCGGCCTAGGGCAAACTGATACCCATTTTAATACCTTGCGTCATAGCAATAATCCCATTTCTTACTATTAAACCTTTGCGTGATAAACAAGTAGTGGAAGGATCGATACTATGGTGTCCCAAGTTTAGGATGCAACCCATTTCTTTGACACGTAGATAGTATATGGTCCATTGATATGAGTGGCAATGGGCTTGCTAGCCTGTTATAGATTGTTAGGCCTCGCCGATTTAAGAAAGGTTTGGGCTTGATATAAAGCCTGCCGGCTGAGCTCCGGCTAACCCTTTAAGCGCGAAATTTAAATGGGACAGGCTTGGGTTAATCCCTTTAATTGTTTTTCTTTCTATGAATGAAGAGCTAGTTCTTGTTAAAACAATAAATAATTTATAAATAAATGGGCTCAGATTTGGCTTTGAAATTAGGCCAAATTCAAATTTTATGACGGGCCGAACTTGAAATTAGAGACATAATCCCGCCACGGGCTGTGCTTGGTCCAAATTCAAAAATGTTGGGCCAGGCTTCGGTGGCCAAGTCCTGCCCATTGCCCAACCTTGCCAAACACCAGGCCCGAGTTAGATGATCAGGCATCATCCGAGGGCTGTGATTAACTGATTATGGGTAGAGAGAAGGAATTTACCCCGTAAGAGACTCTGGTGTTGTGGTGTACCATGCTATCATTCCTTCTGCAGCATCCTTGGGGAGTAAGGGAAAGTGTCCTCCTTTTTAGACTTTTTTCGGCAACCAGTCGTTGGGTCCAGAAATAACCAAGTTCTTTAATCGTATGCATTTGTACTGTTAACACTATTGTCTGCCTAGAATTATATGATGGAGATTGACTTTCGTTCCAACTTCCAAACTTTCAGATCATGGCCCACCTACTAGTCCGTCTAATAATATCTCTACACCAAAAGTGACTTGAGATCCCTTCTCATAATACTCCATTATCTCAGTCACTTTTGTAGATATATTCCACGTGGAATCAATATTTGACCATTTGATAGGGGAGCCATGATTCTATCTTCTCCGTTTAGGTTTCCAATAGTAAAATTATTAATTGCCTTGAATCAAATGATATAGATCATTTTTCGCCCAATCTTTCAAATCATGGCCCAGCTTTCAGATGCATAGTCATAAAGTCGGGAGTCAACAATTAATTGGCAAGGGTATAAGCTAGGGAAACTAATTTAAAGTTGGTCAAAGAAGAAATCGGGCAAAATAAATAATTAAAAATCTAAAAATTATGTAATAATGCATTTCAACTTTCAAGTTATAAATAATAATTTTAATGAACAAAATCGACAAACATAAAGGATTTTTATGAATAAAATGACCAAAATAATAAAAAAAACTTAAAACTTTTTTTCCCCTGAAACACAAGTGACAAAAAAAAAAGGCTATTAATTAACAATAAAGTTGGGATGATTGCAAGTCGCTGATTTTTTACTTTTAGAAAAAGTGAAAGACTTTAATTTGTAACTATAATCATACCATTTGATATTAATTTCATCCGAAAATATCCCCGAAGGTGACCTAAGAACCCTTCTCACGCTACACCATGATCTCTATCATGGTACCCGTGGCTTTGGATATCAAATATTGGGCTGCAAATACCGTTACACAACAAAAATATCTAAAATTCCGCCGACATTTGTTAGGAACTGGGACTTGATCCTCACGAAATCCCCCTTCACACCACCTATAAATGCAGAACTTCGTCACTCATACTTTACTTTTTGCTTTCATCAGTTCAAAAGAAATGGAGAGTCTTGTTTTGAATCTTTTCCCAATCTCTTCAATAATAGTTATATCTTATACTATTGTAAGAATAGGTTACTACGTTTGGGTGAAACCCAAGAGCATAGAAAAGCAATTGAAGCAACAAGGCATCAGTGGAACTCCTTATAAGCTTTTGTATGGGGACTTGAAAGACAATGGAAGGTTGATGAAGGAAGCTTGGTCTACGCCCATGAATCTAAATCACAATATAACGCCACGTGTCAACCCTCTCGTACATAAAACACTGCAAAAATATGGTATGACTGCTTCTTACTTTGATGTTTGTGTAGCAGCTTCACTGCCTTTTCTTTTGAATTTGATTTGTTTTGGTTCCAAAGTTTAATTGGTGGGGGAATCAGATGGATATAAAGAGATATCATAAAAGGAGGGTTGGTTTGGAAAATAATTAGCTCTGTATGGTGAAAACAAATTAAAAATTAGCTAATAAGGATGGGCCCAGTTTTCTGGGAAAAAGAAAATCGTCATACTTGAAAATTAAGACAGTCGGATTATTGGGGTCAATCATTCTGTTCTCATTTTCCCCTAATTCGGAAATGAGATTAAAAGAAGGAATTAGGAGCTGATTTTATTTTAGAGTACATTTAAATCCACCTACTGAATCTTTGAGTTTACCAACGTGATGTTATTGTTACTTTTTTGAGATGTGTGCCACGTGAAATAAAATAACCCTATGATGGTAAGTACACCCATGATCTCAATCTGAAAGATTGAGAGGATAAACAATCTCCATCCTCTGAATCAATGTGTTTGAGCGTGGTTGAATTTAAAGGTACTCTTTATTTTATTCACTTCTTGGGGGGCAGCAACGAATTGCTCATGCATCCAAACATCCGGGTTTTGCATCGAATATAGTCAAATACTTTATTGCTAGTTGCTTTTTTTTCATTATATTTTAGAAGATGATTTGTAGGATTCTTTTGGTTTGTTGTTATTTATTTATGTATTTGTTATTACTATTAATTTTTTGTGGGTGAAGGAGCTGATTTTGCACAGCACACAGGGAGGAGACCTGCACAAAAGGCGGGAGCAGGGGTGGGGATTAGAACCCATGACCCATTTCTTCCACAAGGGAAGGGAAGAGGATACCAGTTGAGCTATTGCTCTAATGTGGGTCCTTTTTTGGTAAACAATGATCCTCACAGAAGCCCTGCCCACAAAAATAATTTTAGAGAAAATTATGTGCGGATCCTTATTTGATAAATTATGTGCAGGTCCTCTACCGATAGACTAATCCCTAGGATGTGTGGAAACATCCGTAGCCCCTCACACCTTTAGCACAAGGACGACTCAAAGTTGAGACCTATGCCCTGACCTCTATCAAATTACTCTGTTATTGCTTTTTATACATATTTAATTATTTATGCTTAGATCTTTAACCCAGGCAAGATATCTTGGTATTGGAATGGAACAACTCCAAGGGTGATCATTTTGGATCCAGAGCTCATGAAAGAAGTTTTGTCAAACAAATTAAATGAGTTTCAGAAACCGCCATTAAACCCGAGTATAAAGTTGTTGGGCTTTGGAGTTTTTGGCTTGGAAGGAGAGGAATGGTCAAAGCGTAGGAAACTGATCAATCCTGCTTTCCACATTGAAAAGTTGAAGGTTTCACTCTGCCCTCTTCCGATGACTTCGATTTTATGCTAAATATGTTTAATTTTTATTAGGAAATTTGATGCGCTCTAGATAATAATCACCAAAAGCCGGTTGTGATTGATTGTATAATAAATGGTTGTTGAATTTGTGAGCTTGTTTCAAAGTGTGCCATGGGAAAACTGAAGAAATCCATTACTTGTATGTAGGAATCCATCCCCAAAAGCTCAGTGGCATGGCATTACATTATGAATGAGTAGGGGTAAATTTCATTGGAGTAGCAGATTAGAGCCCATCCTAACTGCTCCAAAACCAATTTTATGAATAATCTTTGTCTAATATATAGATTTATTCAGAAAGGTTGGAGAAATAAAATGTTATGTTATTTTGAGATCAATTGATGTTGATCTGATGGATCCAAAGGCTACTGTTTTTACCAATTAATTGCTGAATTTCATTACTTGAAGTTCTCTTTTCAAATTTGACTTCTTCTATGAGATTTTCTAAGATTTAAGATTTGATTATTGTGGTAGGTTTATGGTATTCTCATTAGAACAAAAATACGAAGGAATTGACTATACAACTCTTTTTGGCAACTGACCAAGACACCCAATTTCCCCAGTTGCAAACCAAGGTGGAAATGCAACTGCAATGACTTAGAATTCAGTGTTTGGCAACCAACCAAAACGCCCAATTGCCCAAATTTGCAAATGAGATGATTTATTTATCTCTTCATTTGATGACCTTTATTATAGAATTTCTACAAGAAACCCAAAACTAGGGTGTCAATGGGCTAGGTTGGGTTAAGTTCTGGTTGGGGACCAACCCGTTTATCTAAACCATCCACTAGAATCCGACCCAGACCATGTATTGAAACCCTCAACCGGAACTCGATTCTGACTCAGTTAGCATAAACGAGGTTCGGGTTGGATTGGACACACTAGGTTAAGTCGAGTCGGGTCAGGTTCAAGTTAAAAAATATAAACCAGACCTGACCTGACGGGTCGGAAATCTGAACCCAAGTATGATCTGTGGAAGGCCAGGTTGCTTGACCCATCGGTTGACCCGACCTATGCTAATGTACTCCATTTTAATGTTTTATATCCCAAATACAGACGATGGTACCAGCATTTTCTACTAGTTGTAGTGAGTTAATCAAGACATGGGAGGAAATAGTTGGTCCCCAAGGATCTTGTGAATTGGACATATGGCCTGAGCTCCAGAATCTTACTAGAGACGCCATCTCGCGAACCTCCTTCGGCAGTAATTACGAAGAAGGCAAGAGAATATTTCAACTTCAGACAGAGCAAGCTGAACTAGTCCTACAAGCTGCTGAGAGTGTATATGTCCCGGGTTTCAGGTGCATAGCCATTTGTGGGTTCTTATTGTCCTCCTAACATGATATTTGAGTTTTTGTTTCCTTCGAAAACTCAGATTTTTCTTGAAAAAGTTGTAGATTTTATTTAGAAAAGAAAGGTAGAGTGTAGGAAAAAAATATGGCTCAATAAATGTTTGCTCTAGTATTCAGGTACATACCCACGAAGAAGAACAAATGGAGAATGTATTTGGACAAAGAGATTAAATCCCTGTTACGAGATTTGATCCACAAGAAAGAAAGGGCCATCAAAGCTGGAGAATCAAGTGATGATGACTTACTAAGCTTGTTGTTGTCTAATAACCATAATGATGTCCCAGAGGATGAGCATAGCTCGAAGAAGAATGGGTTGACAATTGATGATGTGATCGAGGAATGCAAATTATTCTACTTTGCTGGTCAGGAGACGACCTCAGTGTTGCTAACATGGACAATGATCATCTTGTCTATGCACCCAACCTGGCAAGAGAAAGCAAGAGAAGAGGTTCTTCAATACTGTGGGAAGAGCAAGCCCAATTTTGAAAGCATAAACCACCTTAAGATTGTGAGTATTCTTAACCTCATCTGAGTAAATTTTTCTCGGTTTTAAACATAAATTTCATAACAGATCGAGTGCTCCGGAAAAATGTTGGGACAATTTTAAACTATAATTTCTGATATAAGGTTTTATCGGATTCAGTTGATGGTGAAACCTAGCATCTGGGCATATGAGTAAAACTGCTTGTTTATGAGTTAAATTGTTGAAAGCTTGAAAAAAGAGAGATGTGCATTAGTCTCCTATGATCCATTTTTATTTCAATCAATTTGAAGATTTCATTCATCAATTCATCAGCATATCAGAGATAATTATGTGCTAGAAAATTAATATATACTCAATTGATTTTAGCAATTGATGATCCATTCACCCCAATTCTATTTTATCAGTAATTTCTCTAGTTTGAAAATAAATTCATAGAAATGATTTCGCATAGTGTTTTTTTTATAAACTTAATAGATATGATTGTATTTTCAATTGCTATTCTACCGTTTTAATTATACATTTGATGCTCCCATTTCAGGTAAACATGATATTGTATGAAGTTCTAAGGCTATATCCATCTGTGACTGGCTTGTTCCGACATACATATAAGAAAACCAAATTAGGAGATATCTCTCTGCGGCCGGTGTAGGCCTCTTCCTACCAACTCTCTTCCTCCACCATGATCCTGAATACTGGGGTGAAGATGTAGAAGAATTCAAGCCAGAGAGGTTCTCTGAAGGGTTTTCAAAGGCATCGAAGGATCAAGTTGCATTCTTTCCATTTGGATGGGGCCGAGGATCTGCATAGGTCAGAATTTCTCCTTAATCGAAGCTAAGATGGCTCTGGCTATGATTCTCCAACACTTTTCATTTGAACTCTCGCCTTCCTATATCCACGCTCCGATCACTGTTATAACACTTCAACCTCAACATGGAGCTCAAATCATTCTACACCAACTCTAATGTCATTGTACTTATCATCCACCTAGTTTTTGTTTGTAGTTGTCATCGTTGTTCTACTTTTTTGTTATATATCAAGTTCATGCATATACGTAACAGAATGATCATGCCCAGTAATAAGTGTAATCTATGTGCTACCATATGAATAATGTGAATGAATAATGCATCATAATAACCCTTTTTGGTTACATATTGTTCAAAGAAAATTTGTGAAATAGCTTTTCATGTGCATATTAAAATGGAACCTAGCGTCCCTAGTAGAGTCTGTCAGAAGTTTCTATTTTGGTGGCCATCATTATAGTCAAACCCGTTGACCGATGAATGGTATAAGATCAATCTTGAGATGTGTAGTTGCTATTTCAGTGAGTTTGAAGAGAATAGACAACTAATTAGTGAGTCTTTTAATTAAGGTATGATTGTGATTTCTAATCACAATATAATTAATATTTTAAGTCCTTAATGGGAAAAGACTCTTTGGCTATAAATATAAGGGATGTCTGGTCTCAACGATTGTTCGACACAATTCAATCATCCCTATTGGCGAAAGCATCTCCATTGTGCTAGGAGATATTGAACGCGAGAAGATCGTTGAAGATCGGTGACCAACTATTGATGGCTTACACTCAAGGTGAGCACATATATTTAATTTATAGATTATTGTTTTTGATTGATCATGCACCTAGATCTTTCGGCTTATTTTGGATGGTCGGATCGATAGATCTATTTAGATTCCATCAATTGGTATCAGAGTCATGACTAGTGTTTGATCGATCAAAGCATTAGAATATGAGTTTAATCTTATGTACCTTGTTTTTGGCTGTCGAAATATTTGAGCGTGCACACGAATCCGCATTCTATTTTTTTTTAGATATATGTTTTTCGGCGTCGGATTATCAAGGCTGTTTTGGGATTCTGTTTTCAAGACGTTCTATGTCGTTTTGGAAGATAGCCCAACTGTATTTTATTAGTTACGTGGTTTGGAAATCTCTTATTAATTAGATTTGAAGAGACCACGTCTCTGTTAGCCATGAGAAAAAGAAAGAGACCTAGTGGGTCTTATTCTTTAAATGACAGCTACATTTTCTCCTTTTATTGTGGTTGCAATTAAAATCCCCAAAAGGTATTACAAATCAAGGTGAATGAAAAATAAAAGATAATAATTTTCTTTTGATTTGTGTCTTTCGGGTGGTGCAACGTCTTATAGTGGTTGCCAATAAAAGGTTTCCAAGGTCTATAGTTGGTAGCTCCTTTGGAGAAGACGACTACACTAGTCGTAGGACGCTGGTTCTTCTTTCCTTTTCTAAAGTAGTGGGTGCATTAATTGTTTTCATAGCATGTGAAATGGGAGCACAAAAGTTGGTGCTTCCCATATAAAGCCTTAAGAACCCAACTCCCGATTTGTGGCCCCTGGCCCGACCCGCCTGGCCCTGGCCTTTACCCGTCTGGCCTTTTGGCCCCTAGCCCGACCTGCCTGGCCCTTGGCCTAACCCGTCTAGCCCTTTTGGCCCCTGGCCTTGACCCTGTTTGGCCCTTTGGACCATGGCCCGACCCGCAGCCCGATACCCGGCCCAATTATGATCCTTTAAATTTCTTATTCTTCTCGGGCATTTTCTGGGCTATTTATACGTCCAATTTTCAGACATTATATATGAATTTTGACTTTCTCGGACATTTCGGACCCATTTTTTAAGTCTATTTTTGACAATAAGCTCTCTGTTGTGATGTTTTCATGACCTGATGTTATTTTTTCAATTTTTAATTGAGAATTAAAATTTTTTGTGCGTACCATTAATTAGAATTGGGTAGTGGAGGTTGTGCTCCACCACCATGGCTGGTACTTACACATTATAATACTCGATTATTGTCAATTTTGGCACTTCCTCATAATTCGAATTGGACTTGGCTTATTCTTTTAATATCACTTTTGCGATCATCTAAAATTTTATCAAACCTAAATAGAAAACATAGCTTGGAAAGATTCTTCTGCCTAACGGTGATGATTCTTCCTAGTGTCGTAGTTTTCATAGTGAGGTTTAATTTTATCTAAAACCGTGTTATAAATTCAATGAAAGTGTGTAGAGAATGTTGACGTCACAACATAAGGGATTCGCCTGCCCAACAGTGATGAATCACTTAATATTGTATGATGGTTGTATTTTACTATTCATTAATTTTGTGTGTGGGTACTGCTAGCGTGTTGTGATTCGACCCAATGGAGTGTCATAACGACGCAATTAGTACCACAATCATTAATAGAGATTGAGGAAGCGGCTAGTGTGTTATGACTCAACCCAACGGAGGGTCATAATGATATAAATTGTTTCTCAATAAAACCACATTGGTTTTAATTTTTATATTCCTTAACATATTTTAACTCTTGCGTCACTTACTATCATTATAACCTTGTGGAATTGCTAGTTACTTCAATTGTATGTGGACATAATAAATCCCTTAATTATTGTGCAGCATTGAACTCATTTTCTATAACTAATATGATAGGTGGAGTTGAACTTTTGAGTGGCTCAAATTATGGCAAATGGAAGGAACAAGTTGCTATTGTTCTTGGCTGTATGGATCTTGACTATGCTATACGATCTGATAAATCCAAAGTGCTCACAGCTGATCCCTCAGCTGACGATCTGGTAGTGAACAATACGGATTTGGAAAAATGGGATAGATCAAATCGTATGAGCCTCATGATCATAAATAGTTCCATTACTGATGCGATTCGGGGAGGTATTCCTGACTCGCACAATGCCAAGGAATATATGCAGGCCATTAAGGAACAATTTTAAGGGACTTCTAAAGCACTTGCTAGTAGTTTAATTGTTAAAATGGGAACCATGAAATATGATGGTCATAGCGGCATACGGGAGCACATTATAAAAATGAGTGGCATGACAACTCAATTGAAAGAACTGGATATGGGTTTTTCTGAGAGTTATCTTGTTCACTTCATTATGACTTCTCTTCCTGCACAATTTCGTCCGTTCAAGATTAATTATAACACGCAGAAAAAAAAGTGGAAGATGAACGAGCTAATCGCTCATTGTGTCCAAGAAGAAGAACGACTTCGGGCTGAAAAACCTGAAGGTGCTCATTACGCCGCTCTTGGACCATCGAAAGAAAATTTCAAGTGAAAACAGAGACAATATAAAGGAAAGAACGTGAAAGCTCCTCCACCGAAAATCAAACAAGGAGAAGCTAGCAGAGCTACTTCTGGCATCAAGTGTCACTTCTGTAAAAAGAAGGGACACATTAAGAAGAATTGCCAGAAATACAGAGATTAGCTAGTTAAGAAAGGTAATGACCTAGCCTTTGTGTGTTTTAAATCACTTTATGTTGATGCTCCACGCAATACTTGGTGGATAGATTCTGGTGCAACTATTCACATAAGTAATTCAATGCAAGAATTTCGATCCAGCAGGAAGCTAAGTAAAGGCGAACGTATCATCAAACTCGGAAATGGAGTAGAAGCAGACGTGGAAGCCATTGGGACTCTCCGTCTCGTTTTAGATAGTGGTTTCATTTTAGATTTAATTGATACTATTTACGTTCCAAGTATCACTAGAAACCTTACCTCAATTTCTAAATTAGATTCATTAGGTTTTGAATTTAAATTTGGATATAATATTTTTATTCTATTATTTAATTCTGATATTGTGGGTGGTGACTCATTAGTGGGCAATCTTTATCAGTTGAACTTGGATTCATCTTACGCCCACTTTAGTTTCCATACATGTGAATGATAAAATTAGTAAGAAACAAAAACGAGCAATCGACAACTCCTCCATTTTATGGCATAAACGTTTAGGCTATATATCTAAGGATAGAATGGAGAGGTTAATTAAAGATGATATACTCGATGTGCTCGATTTCTCTGATTTCACTACTTGTGTAGATTGTATTAAAAGAAAACTCACAAAAGCTAATAAGAAATGGGCTATCAGGAGCACGAGTTTACTCGAAATAGTTCACACTGATATTTGTAGACCGTTTTCAACTCCCGCTATTGGTGGTCAAAAGTATTTTATTACCTTCACTGATGATTATTCCCGTTTTGGTTATATATTTCTCATTCATGAGAAATATGAGGCCCTGGATATGTTTAAAATCTATAAAGCCGAAGTTGAGTTATAACTCAATTCGAAGATTAAAATTATGAGATCTGATAGAGGCGGAGAATACTATGGTAGATACTCTGAAACAGGTCGCAATCCAGGACCATTCGCCCTGTATCTACAGGAGCATGGCATTGTCGCTCAATACACCATGTCGGGAACACCTGAACAGAACGGTATAGCTGAACGACGAAATCGTACTCTTATGGATATGGTGAGAAGCATGTTATGCAACTCTAAGTTGCCTATGTTCTTGTGGGGAGAAGCCTTGAAAACATCGGTGCATTCCTGAATCGAGTTTCTAGTAAGGCGGTTCCCAAAACTCCTTATGAGCTATGGGTAGAAAGAAAATCGACTTTAGGATATTTACACATTTGGGGCTGTTTAGCTGAAGCAAAGGTGTACAATCCACAATTAGGAAAATTGGATCCTAAAACTATAAGTTGTCATTTCATTGGTTACCCTGATAGATCAAAAGGCTACAGATTTTATTGCCCCACTCATAGTACATGGATTGTTGAGACTAGATATGTAAAATTCTTTGAGGATCGTGAGATCAGTGGGAGTGTTGAGCGTAGGAAAATCACTTTTGAGGAGAATAGGGTCATAATTCCTATCCCTTTTATCCAAGAAAAAGTGGCACCAACACCAGTTATTCAAGTAAATGTTGATGCACCTATGGTTATACCTATTGAAACACCCCACATTGAGGAGGCTCTTGCTCCCATGGCGACTGTCAATGATCAACTATTGCGTAGATCAGAGAGAGAAAAGAAGCCAGTCATTTCTGATGACTATATAGTTTACCTCAATAAGAGTGAGTTTGATTTTGGAAAGGAATCAGATCCTGTTTCTTTTAGTCAAGTCATGAAGAGCGACAAATCCACTCAATGGGTCGAAGCCATGAAAGATGAGTTGGAATCAATGAAACATAACTCGGTCTGGGATCTTTGTGAGTTACCTGAAGGAGTTAAGCCTGTAGGCTGTAAATGAATATTTAAAATCAAGCAAGATTCCAAAGGTAATATAGACAGATACAAGGCCAGGTTAGTCGCTAAAGGTTTTACTCAAAAGGAGGGAATAGACTATAAAGAGACATTTTCTCCTGTCTCTAGAAAGGAATCTTTTCGGATAGTCATGGCATTAGTAGCTCATTTTGACTTAGAATTGCATCAAATGGATGTTAAAACTACTTTTCTGAATGGCGACTTGCATGAAGATGCCTTTATGATACAACCTGAAGGTTTTCAGGTTGAGGGGGAGAGTCATTTAGTTTATAGACTCAAAAGGTCTATATATGGTTTAAAGCAGACATCTCGACAATGGTACTTAAAATTTCACAAAGTCATTTCAAATTTTGATTTTAAAGAAAATACTGTGAATCAATGCATATACCTTAAAATCAGTGGGAGTAAGTTTATCATCCTTGTTTTGTATGTTGATGATATCTTACTTGCGAGTAGTAATTTGTGCATGTTACATGAGACAAAGAATTTTTTATCAAAGAGTTTTGATATGAAAGATCTTGGTGAAGCTTCCTACGTGATAGGAATTGAGATTCATCGAGATAGAGCCTGTGGCATATTGGGATTGTCTCAAAGAGCTTATATTGATAAAGTTCTTAAAAGGTTTAACATGCATAATTGTTCAGCTACTGTTGCCCCTGTCATTAAGGGTGATAAATTTAGTTTACTTCAGAGTCCCAGGATCGATCTGGAGAGAAAGCAGATGGAGACAATTCCCTATGCGTCAGCAGCTGGAAGTCACATGTATGCACAAGTCTGTACTCGTCCAGACATAGCGTATATAGTTGGCATGCTTGGCAGGTACCAACGTAATCCTGATTTGGATCATTGGAAAGCAGCCAAGAAAGTTTTTCGCTATTTACAAGGGACTAAAGGACACATGCTCACATATAAAAGAACGAATAACCTTGAAGTTATTGGTTATTCAGATGCTGACTATGCTGGGTGTCAAGACACTCGTAGGTCCACGTCAGGTTATATTTTTATGCTTGCAGGTGGACCTATATCTTGGAAGAGCGTTAAACAAACACTGATTACTTCGTCTACTATGGAAGCTGAATTTGTTGCATGTTTTGAGGCAACATGTGAGGCGATATGGTTGAGGAATTTTATCTCAGGGCTTCGAGTTGTTGATACCATTTCAAGGCCACTGAGAATCTTTTGTGACAATTCCGCTGCGATAGCTATCTCCAATAACAACAAGACTAGTGGGGGTTCCAAATATATTAATCTAAAATATCTTGTTGTAAGGGAGAAAGTTCAGAATCAAATTGTATCTGTTGAAAAGATAAGTACGATACTCATGTTGGCTGACCCTCTCACTAAAGACTTACCTCCCAAGCTCTTTTCGGAGCATATTGCGGCATGAGATTAACGAATAATTTTGATAGCCTTTGAGAGTGGATATCTGAGAGTGAATACATTTGTTTAATTGATTCAAAAATAAAGATTATTTTTTTTTTTCTATTTTTGTGCAAATAAAATTTGGAACATATGGTGCCAGTAGATGGCAATAAAGTAGGACCAATAATAGATTGAATTTACATGTAATCACCATTCAGTTTGTAAACTTGCAATCTATGTGAAATCATACTAGTTGGAATCCATGTCGGTGATGACTTCCAATACGGTAACTAATGAACAGTCATATATCGATGATATGATATATTGACTACATTGATTCTGTGTTGAAATTCTCACTGGACCGGACTGATTGTAAAGACTTTGATTGAGATTGATTAGGACTTACCATTCAAAGAAAGTTAGCTAACATTTGGTAATCGATGTTTATTGACATAGTTTGGCCAAGTGGGAGACTGTTAGAAGTTTCTATTTTGGTGGCCATCACTATGGTCAAACCTGTTGACCGGTGAATGATATAAGATCAACCTTGAGATGTGTAGTTGCTATTTCGGTGAGTTTGAAGAGAATAGGCAACTAATTAGTGAGTCTTTTAATTAAGGTATGATTGTGATTTCTAATCACAATATAATTAGTATTTTAAGTCCTTAATGGGAAATAACTCTTTGGCTATAAATATAAGGGGTGCCTGGTCCCAATGATTGCTCGACACAATTCAATCCTCCCTATTGGCGAAAGCATCCCCATTGTGCTAGGAGATATTGAACGCGAGAAGATCGTTGAAGATCGGCGACCAACTATTGATGGCTCACACTCAAGGTGAGCACATATATTTAATTTATAAATTATTGTTTTTGATTGATCATGCACCTAGATCTTTTGGCTTATTTTGGATGGCCGGATCGATAGATCTATTTAGATTCTATCAGAGTCGCCATCTCTCTAGTTGCCACCTATATATTTCTGAGAGACGCCATCTCTCTAGTTGCCACCTAAATAATCAAAGAATAGGGTGCTGGACAAATATCCTATATATTTATGAGAGACGTGTATACATTTCAAGATTGAATGATTATGAGAGATTTACTTGGAAAGCCATGAGTCCATAGTGACGAAATTTCTAAGAAATTTTCTGAAATTCAATCAAATAGGGGGTCCAACGAATCTTTCGGCGAAATTTCAATGATTTCTTTGAAAATCATTAAAATTTCATTAATCTCACCGAAATTAACGAAATTTCTCCGAAATTAATGAAAATTTTAAAATATCAACTATTTTTAAATAATAAATAAGATTCTTATAAATATTAAATTTAATATATATATATATATATATATATATATAATCTACTCCCGAAATTTTTCAGAAATTTTTGCAAAATTTTCCCGAAATAACCCCTACCGAAAACAAAATTTGTCACTATTCATGGGTCGCTTCCACCGGGAAAACTGTAGAAACTTGTGGGGCCTACAGTAACTTCTAACACAAGAAAAGCTAGGAAAGACACCGACTTTAGTTGCCTTGCCGCTAAGTGTTAATAGGTTTTTTGTTAATAGCGGCACTTTTTTGCTGCAAAAAGTCGCTAATAGTCTTATTTTTTGTAGTGTTTTTTATTCCACATGTCATAGATCCCCAAAAAATTCCCCTTGAATCCTATGATACACATCACGCTCAAACGTGATTTTAGGGCTATTTTCGAGGGATATATCACATTTGAAATAAAAAATTAACCGTCTCGCGACATGATCTCAAGATCAATTGTGTGAAAGATTGGGGTGAAACAAGATCTCCATCATCTGATCTGAAGCAATCATAATAACAAATCACACTTCAATGGTGTAAAAAAAAAAGTGAGATTTTAATGACATAATATCATTTAAACACCATTTGCCAAATCATAGGTGTGTGCCACATGTCATAATGATAAATCACACTTTAATGGTGTGAAATTAAAAGTGATATTTGAATGGTTTGAGGTCATTTAAACACCGTCTAATCGATCATAGATTGAAGGTTGAGCAGTGAATGTGAACCATCAATCAGATTGATGAACCTTAATATCAGCCCTTAAAATTAAAACCAATGGTTGATATTATAGTCCACAGTTCATATGGTTTAAATATCCCTAAAAAATAATTTTGACAGATTAAATCACCTACATCATAAACCCTTATGATCTAAGATCATTTAAATACCATTCAAGCGTGTATGTGACTGGCAGGAGAGTCGGTCTCATACTCTTGCATATAAATGTCGTTAAGCAAAAGCAAAACCAAAAAATAAAAGGAAAAAAAAAAACACAGGAAGAAGAAAGAAAGGGGAAAAACGAAGATGTCATACCTGATTTCGATCTACAGCACAACGCTACCATCCAGTAAGTCTTTCACCACTTCTTCTTCTTCCCTTTTTTTTCTTCTTCCATGATTTTTAAACCCTAAAAAAAAATCGAAATAGGGCTTTAGAATATCGGCCGAGAATTTCAAATTCTAGTCGATAATTTCAAGATTCCGGGAGGGGATAAATGGCATTTTCTCGGCTCAATTCAGGCCAAAACCAAGTCATCTCGGCCAAAATTCAATATGTCGGCTGAGATTTTGACCCATGATGGCGACACCATACAAGGCTATTTATGGCCTTCATGAAGCAACATTCTCAAAAGAAATACTCCTCAACCCACTTGCAAGGGCGGAGCCAGGATTTTTCATAGGGTGGTCATCTAATCAATTAATGTTGGAAAATTGTATAATTTTTTTCTAAGTAAATGCTAAAAAAAAAAAAATATCTACAAACAAAATTAGATACGAAATAAAAGAAAATCATATACATATCAATTAAGTCGTTCCAACAAAATTGGCCTAATTCAAAATTCTCTCGAAGAATGACTACGACGTAGCATCATCCTCGTCGTCATCCTCTAAAGAGTTGGATGATGTGGCAGCATCATCCTCGTCGTCATCCTCAAAAGAGTAGGATGATGTGGCAGTACGTTGTAGGGAGCCCGTGAGACCATCGAAGTTGTTGAATATCTCGATGATGAACTGGAAGACCGGACGTTTATTTATTTAATAGTTTTGATGCCTTTGTAAAATTATATATGTATTAAGTTTTTTTTTACTCTTTACATATCTTAGTGTATTGCTTTAGTGATAGAATTAGTGTTTTGTGAAGGTTAGGTTCTAAGTTCAAATCTTATTATATGTAATAAATTTTTTAATTTTTTAATTAATTATACTAGAGCTTATACACCATATATGTTAGTATATAGCTCTACAACATAGTGGAGCCCCTGGTGAGAGAAATATCTCCTAAAATAAGTTCGTGGAGCACCTAAATAGATGGAGGGGATTTAAAAATAGGCTAAACTTGCAGGATTTAGTTAAAAAAATCAAATAACAAATATTTGTTATGAAAACAAATACAATAAAAATGTTTGTTTGAAGATTTTAGATAATTTTGGGTAGTCAATATAATTTTGGATGGATGAGAATCCACTAATACACCTTAAGACACATAAACCTTAGTAACAAATTTTTAGAAAGTTTGGGTGGTCAATTGACCACCCAAGTCATAACGTGGTTCCGCCAAATAATTGATGAGTCCATTTTAAATCGTAATTAAAAGATCAGATTCTCAAATGGGTCTTCCATGTGTACAATGACTTCCTTGTGAAGCCGTTTCTACGAATATAAATAGTGGATATAAAAAATCCGGTTGTTAATTAGACTATTTTAAACTACAATTAAAAAATGGACAATCAAATGTGTCAATCTTTGCATGGATTGGAAATCTGTAATTGTGTTTTATTAATTTGCACAATGTAAACATATTTAAATAATTAAACCGATAAATGTGTTCAACCTCACAGGGATGAGAAATCCGTAAAATTTGACCAAAATCTCACTACAAGATGGTTATTGATGTTGTGCATCCATTTGTACAGCCATAGGACGTACATCTAGTAAATCGATTCTAAGTTATTCAAAGAGAAACTTAAAAACACGAGTGAACTTTTTTGGGAGAAGCCAAGAATCAAAACTTTTTTGAGTAACTTAAGAACGCATCCCGAAAAAGTTAGGAATCTGAGTAATCCAGGAATCTGATGATGGAGATCCTTTTTTGTCCTAATCTTCCCAAAATAGATCTTGAGATCATGGCCTACCTATCAGGCAGAATCATATGTTGATTCCACGAGGGGCACATCCCCATAAGTGTCCTGAGAAGTTTTCTCATGGTATGCTCATGATCACGATGCTTTTGAGGATGTATGCTGCTTGGAATCAACATCAAATTGCCTGGTAAGTGAATCTCAAGATCTATTGTATGGAAGAGTGTAGGTCAATCTAGTTTTCACGTGCTTATACTATTAACTTCTTTGAAACAGACAATGGAGATTGTTTTTCGATCTAATCTTTTACACAATGGTTCTTGAGATCATGGGCCTACCATCAGATGGTCAGATTTGGACTTCACGTGGCACACATCTAAAAAAGTTAACATGATCATCGGCATACATCAAACATTATTTTTAGAGCATTTTTGGAGATGTGTGCCATGTAAAATCAAAATCTAATCATCTGATGGTGCCCATGATCTCAGGATCCACTATGTGAAAGATCAGATCGAAAAGCAATCTCTATCATCTAATTCCAAGCAGTCAGTGATTTAAGCATGTGAAACACGGGTCGAGAAGGAAGAGCCTTAGGTGAAAAATAAAGGTGCCCAATGAAATAAAATATTTTTTACTATCAAGTATTTACTTGATAGGGCTCAAAATATCGGTAATGACCATGTAGTGTCATGCCCTGCACATTCCGATCCATGAACCGGGTCGACAAAACACACCTCGACTTTCGGTGTTCAATATCGAAATTTTTCTCCCAAATTGGAAGAAAATACAAAGTTCATTTATTGTGAAAAATCACATTTTCTTAACCTGATCAGTTTTCAAATTCGATCATTCATTTATTAGGAAAACACGAGTTCCTTCGAATTTTCTACTTATTGCAGAAAGATAAGTTAAAAACAAAAGTAAGCGTTGATTCAATCAAAATAATTTCAAGTCCAATATTTACAATGAGACCAATGATTTTATAGAATGATAAGCCAAATTAGTATTAAACAAAAGTAAATCAACTGTACAAAGTCAAAATTTAGTGTAATTGTCACTTGGTCTGTCCACGTATGTGTTGGGTCCTTCGAAATCTTTACCCGGCTGCTCCTTCTAGCTTTGACTAGGCAACATCTATCCTGTCTCTAGACATTTTTGTCATGAAACAACATAAGCAGTGAAGCTTAATAAAATATTATCTAGATTCATCAATGCATTTCCAGTAAATCTATCAATCTATTCTTCAATGACTCATTAAATACTAATGAGACAATGACGATAATGTTCAAGGATTCATTCGATACAAAGTCATCATTCAATTTCCCAAATGCAAGACATGTTCAATCATAATTTCTCATTTACAAACATCAATAAAGCAATGTTAAGTTTGACTTTCAATCATCTACTCTACCAGTACAAATTCTACAAATATCAACAGTAAAATTCAATTTACCATTCAAACAATGTCATGAAGAAGTATCAAGTTGCTTCATTGCAGTTTAATCATAGTTTATTCATTTAACTAATTATTCAGATACGTTATCATAAAATTAACATTTATTAGGTAATTAATTTAATGTAGTTGGTTTGTAATTTATTAATGTCTTTTAAATTATTTCGGTGGAATACCAAACACCAACCATGGTCTAAGATTCAAGATTCAGATGTCAGTGTTTCCCAGACAAAGGTTGACACTCTCCGCCATTTAGTCAATCAAGACAATGATCAATGACCATGTTGGCCTAACAAAACCCACTCAGCTAACATTTCAAGCTCGTCTGAATAGGAGTCGCTCATAATGTCCGTTCACAAGAACAATGTTCAGCTATGCGAGGTTTTTAAGTTTAAGATAGTATTATCCTTTCACTTATAAAGTTTTAGGATTCGTTATCAAATAGTTAATGTTTAGAATTAAATATTCGGAATTTCCATATTCAAAGTTCAACATTCAAATATACTTCTTTTAGAAGTCTAATAATCAAATTTCATATCAAAATCTCGTTTGCGGGTTCAGATTCAAATCCCATTGCGAGTTCAAAATTCAAACATACTTCTTAGAAGTTCAAGTTCAAAATCTTATTTCGGGTTCAAAATTCAAGTATGCTTCTTAGAAGTTCAAGTTCAAAATCTCATTTCGGGTTTAAAATTCAGATATACTTCTTAGAAGTTCAAGTTCAAAATCCCATTGCAGGTTCAAATTCATTATTTCATATTTCATATTCAAGATTCAATATTCAAATAACCCATATACATGGGTTCATATTGAAAGTTCACATTACATCAACTATTTAACGATTCAATCAATCTTAGAATTTAATCTCAATCTATATAAAAAATCAATAATTCAATTGGTGTCGGGTTTCGATACGAGTTCTATCAAACATCGATTTCAAATAAAATATCGGATTCAGAGCAAATACTAGTTTCATTAAATATCGGTTTCCAATCAAATATCGGATTTCAATCAAATATCGGCTTCACATAAAATACAGGCTTCAATAAATATCGGTTTCAAATCAAATACGGGTTTCATCAAATATGGGTTTCAACTCAAATACGAGTTTCGTCAGATATAGGTTTCAAATCAAATATGGGTTTCGTCAAATATCGGTTTCAAATCAAATAAGAGTTTTGTCAAATATCGGTTTCAAATCAAATACGAGTTTCATCTGATATCAGTTTCAAATCAAATACGGTTTTGTCAAATATCGATTTCAAATCAAATACGGTCGGTTTAAAATCAAATAGGGTTTCAAATACTATTGTTCAACAATTCAGTCAAATTCCAGGTCAATTCTATTAGTCTGAATCGTCGGATCTATCACATTAATTATTATAAATATTTTGATCCCGCATATACACATAACGGGATCACTAGGCATACTGATTTCCTGAAGCAGTTTACACTATACTTACTGTCGCCATAATTCAGAGTCCATCGGGGACATAAATTAAATAATTCAATAGAGTTATGGAAGAGTGTTCTATCTCTCCAATTATTTCAAATAAAATCAGTAAGACAAAGTCAATGTCAATTACTAGTTGCACACAGATAGTATGTTACAATGTCTTCCACCAATAGGGGTTATTGGTGGTTTATCTAGGGTCATCTATCTTAGAATTGGCCAACCTTTGATCGAGACTTTAATATTACAAAATTCATTTTCTTACCTCATATCTAGTACTTTTCCTCATGGATCAAAATTTCGTCTGATACCGATATGTATCGGACGATACGTATCGGTGGTCACTGATACGGTACATTGAATGAACTGTATCGGTGATTTATATGGCATATACCGAATGATACATTCAATGTATCGTCCGATACGTATCGGTTTTGGGCTCAGACGATACGTATCGGTTTTTCGACATTTTGATCCATGCTTTTCCTTAATTCCTCAAATTAAGGTACAAATTCAGGCGGGTGTCCATTACAATTTCAATTGAGTGTCGTTAATCGAAGCACACCCGCTTATAAATCAAGGGCACTAAGTCCCAATAGTTCATTATTTATATCAGGCCCCTTGTTGGGTCCATTGGTTGGGTCAATTTTGGATCCTCACATCTAAATTAGCTTTAAGATTCCAGGAGAGTATACAATAGAACTCTCATGTATTTTTATAGGTGTCCATAACAAATGAACCACCTGATTAAAGAGGATATTGTATCCTCAATAGGTTCATTATCGTCCATTTGGGCCAAATAAGATCTTATTGACAATCAGTTCGGGTCTTTAAAATGTCTCCACATTTTTAATGTGGGTGATTTTAATCTTTAGTGGGTGCCATTAGTAATGGCCCACAAGACTTTAGAATGGAGACATCAGGTCCTAACGATTTTATTAATTGCCTTGGACCTCTCATATCGGGTCACTCCAGTCCTGCATCGGAAGGGGGGGTTCGGTTTCCTAAGAAATTCATATTTTAAGCATAGGTGCTTCCAAATTTTGAGGGGTGCCAATAGAAGTGGCCCACTCAATTTCTAGACAAGGACATCGGGTCCTATAATTTATCTTGACTTATTTACTTAGACCCATGGGTCGGGCCGTATCGATTTTCTAGACCTTAATTGGTCTAATTTCAAGAATTAGGGTTTTTGGGGCTCTACGGGTCCCATCTCGGTTGGTCAAACTCATGGTCAACCCTCTGATATTTTAATCAAAGGTCGTCAATGGTTACTGAGACCAAAATAATGATCATTGGTGATCTCCATGCCACAAAATTCGAGGGAAAGTCGTGATTTTGACTCTATCCTTTCAAAACTAGTTATTTCACTAACAAGCCCTTAGTCGGTAACCAGGTCGCCGTTTTCAACTCGGATCGTGTTTTTCGGTAATTCAAAATCTTAGTGAAAGAGGATTGGGAGCCTCATCTTTCACAAGTAATGTCACTAAAAAATACGATCAGACATGATCATGGCCATCAATTTACTGAACGGGTTTTTGACCTATTCGTATATCAGGCCAGATTTCTAGGTCTCTAATAATCAAGTCGTAACTTTCACCTCCGATGATGAAATGAAGCGAATTAGAGCTTGTTGGAAATATCTTCAAGTTATATATGCTTTCTTTATATATTTCTGAAATATTGGGATCATGATGGAATCAGGGCCATCTGATCGGATGTCCAATAGTGGTCATGGTGGGTGCCACTTGACACAGTCTCGTACTTATTTTTCAGGTTTTCTATCCATCTAAACCGATCAAGTCGGAAGTCAAATCTCAGGATAAATTCAATATATTTATAAGTTTATTTTCCCATAATTTTATAGAATTCTTTGGGTCACCCTGGCCCATGAAGTGTTGGCTCCAAACTGAGTCATTTTCAAGCCATAATGGTCTTTGGGACTTCTAAAAGTCAATCTTTGATTCGGTCAACTAAGGTCAATAATCTTGGTTACAGGTCATCAGTGACCATTTAACCTTATTTGTGATCATCAATAGTCACAACATCACGGGATTTAAGGAGAAAGTCAAGATTTTGGCTTACTCAATTCATTTTATAAATTTCAGATAAGGGCATCGGACCCAGTAATCGGACTGTCATTTTCAATCTCGATTGAATTTTGGAGTGATTCCAAAACTCAGTGAAAGATGATTGATAGGGCCATATTTTATAAGTGATTTTATTCAAAATTTAAATCATGATTGATCAGAGTCATTGATTTACATAACGTATTTTAATTCAATTGGTCATCATACTAGATTTTTAGGCCTCGAATAATCGGCCATAACTTTTATTACTGATGTCTGAATCGGGCGGGTGAGAGCTCGTTGGAAAGCTCTCAAAGTTCTTTATGATGTTTCTATATATCAGAAATGATAAATTTATTGGGATCATGATGGAAACTGTGACAGCCTGGATTTCGACACCTCGAAACCCGTGCCATCAGCCCGACCCTCTAGGTCGTGCCCCTGAAGTCCATACGGAACAATGGTATAACCAAGTAAATAACTATTGAAAATAAAATAGATAAACTGAATGACGTGAAATCAAGATATACTAATCTAAAGCAAAAGCATAAAAGACAGTTCTACTTTCATGCTAATGTATGAACAAGAGAACCGACCCGAGCCATCGGAGATACGTAGATCACCCCAGATGGTTCGCCTAAAAGAATTATATCATTTAATTACATTGTTTCAAAAAAATAAGGCTTGACATACAAAGCCGTACAGAAATGCTCTCAAAAAAATAGCTCTCAAGTACACACGGGTCCTCTAGAAGAAGTCCTCAAGAGGAGGCTTCAACTCTTCCCCGGGCACGTAATCCGAATCTCTCGGATCTATGTCTCCCGAAGCCTTGGCCGCAGCAAGCAATGGACCTGTGACGTATAGTCTAAAGGGGTGAGCTACATCCTAGCTCAATAGGGATACAACAAGTGAACATATAAGTTAAACTCTCACATATATTGTAAAACAGTTTAAAAGCATAGCTTATCTGATGGAATTATTGAGAAAATATTTTAAACAACTGAAATGATGTACTAGATGCAACTATTACTTTACTTGTGTTTGTTCATTCTCAACTTACTGGTATGGTACACTGATTCGGCCTAATCACTTAAATCTTAACTTAAACAATCCCCAACTTACTATAGAGTCGGGCGCCTGATGGAATACCCTCCATCATCGTCTAAATAGACAGTTGTCATATTTGTTTCTTTCGTGAATACTACCAAGTTCCTTCCTCATAGGCGACGGGGTTTCTAGACTCATACTCACATCCCTAGGATGTCAAACTAGTGTACGGATTGCCTTCCGTACTGGTCACGGATATTCTACCGAGTCAGTCATAGGTATCCCGCCATGTCGGTGGGGTATTCTATTCAAACCTTAAATAACAAAAATATAATGTGCACTACATATAGTTATTCACCGTGTGATCGTACTAATTCTAGTATATTAGGCCTTATCAACTTTTCTTTTACTTTTCTGACAATTTCATCTGCATCCCTGGGATGCCACTGGCCCAACGTATCACATAGATGTGCCTTTGTCACAATTTCACGTCCCCTGGGGACCTTATTAGTTCATTTGGTATTAACACACACACCCATACTCTTTGAAATCATATTTTGATGCATAAATATTCATATGAATCACTCTACATACATGCTTTCGAAATTAAAGTACATGTTCAAGGTGTTCCCTACCTCAATGCGAAACCATCACTTGACGCATCACTATCCTTAGGGAATCAAGTCCCTCAAACTATGTCAAACCTGCATTACATGTGACAAACTATTTTTAGAAAGTCCCCCCAAGAATCTCGGCCTCTTGGGAACCAAGGCTTCCAAGAACAATAAAAATAAACTAAAATTTTATGTAGTACCTCTCTCGAGCGATCACTATTCATCGCGCGAGCGAACACTATTCATCGGGCGAGCAAATACTATTCATCGCTAGAGCGAATACTATTTATCGCTCGAGCGAACATTATTCCTAGCTCGAGTAAGCGCTATTCATTACACGAGTGATCACTATTCATCGCGCGGGCGATCACTATTTATCGCGCGAGCGATCCTATTCGTCGCTCGAGCGATCCTATTCATCGCTCGAGAGAATACTATTCATCGCTCGAGTGATTATAAGCAAGGTATCGTCCCCGCTTGAGCACTTCAAAATGAGGCATCTGTAACTTACATGAACCATCGCTCGCGTGAGCCTTCCCTTTACAAAGGGGTCTTGCTCGAGCGATCCCAGAACATAGTTTATACATATATTTTTTGTACCTCCTCGCGCGAGCGAGCCATCTAAACCGCTCGAGCCAAGAGCGATAACAGTTAATGCTCGATCAGTTCGAGAACTAACCTCCTACTTTATTTAAGGCCCTATGAATGTCAAAATGATTCAACTAACAATTAATACTTTATTTAAAACACACATAACCATTAAAAATATACCTTCGCTCAATGGGATTCCTTATAGATTTGATCCTTAGTTATCTCAATAAAAGGGGGTTTCTAAAACCCTCTTCTCCACCTTTTTCTAGATAAATCAAAAATTCCAAACCCTTAGATCTTCTTCAAGGGTTTCGCCACATCATCTTTGTACCATAAACTTAATATTCTTAGAGTAGATCTCACCTTTGGGTTAAAAGAAGATTTAAATTTCTAAATCTCCCTTACAACTCAAGCCCTCTTCCCTCTTACTCTCTCTTTCACTCTCTCTACTTGTTCTATAATAACCGTGTGGGAGACTCCTTCTCCCCTTTCTCTACTTGCTTTTGACTAGTGTACTAACCACATACATTCTTACATATGTTTTGCACCCACTTGGCTTACCTACTGAACACATACACTTAAAGTGTACATAGTAATTGTGGTTCCCTTGTGAACCACAAACACCCATGCGGCGTGCGTGACGTACACAGTTCCCTAAAACCTGTGACCACAAAATCAGTCAAAATATAGATTATATATATATATATATATATATATATATATATATATATATATATATATATATATATATAACAGTAATCAAACTATCAAAATTGCTTCTAGATTACACACTATTCAAATCAATCATGAAAAGATCATAAATATTCTATGATTTATAGATTTTAATTAACATCTAATCCATATAAAATTAAAGTTCTAATGACCACTAATTATACTCTTACAAGAAGTATTAAAGTATAATAATATACCAATTCCTACAACATGGGATTTAGCACAATTAAAACTTGATCAAGATCAAATCTATACCAAAATTTATAAGAATAATCTGAATCAATACTTTACCTTAACTTAGTTTGGGCATGCATGCTGGTCTTAAAAAATCTTCATTGTGATAAGGCTCGAGATTTGCACAAACTCTAACTATGTGGTACTAGAAGCTAAGGGGATTTGATCCATGGGCTTGGATCAAAATTTCAATCGCTAGATTGAGAGTTTAAGAGCTTATAAAGTCTCTAATGGTGGCTGAAATTGGACTCAATTTTCTATATGTGAATCTAGGGAGGATGAGGAGTTGATTGGTGGTCTTATATTTCAAAATGGATGGTTGAATTAAGAAGGCAAATTCATGGAAGAAGGTGGAGCTCTAATGGAGTTTTGGAGGAAGGAAGAAGATGACAATGGAGAGAAAGGAGGAGCCCATTGAAATTCGATTTTTGCAAGGGAGCTAGGGGAAAAGCTTTTGAATTTTTAGGACAAGTGTCCCAAGTTTTTTTCCCAAGCTACCTTCTCTCTCCTCCAAAGATTCCATGAGCATGTGGGAGTGCACCCCACTTGGGTTCACTTTCCACCACACATGGTCCTATCTTGTCTTTTGTGAGTCTCCTTGTCCTCAAAATTTGTGAATTTAAGTCTTTCCAACATATCTTGTGGTGCATGTGTGAGAGTCTATCTTGCACCCTAGATTTCTCCAAAGTTTGTTATGGTGTAAGATGGGTTAATTAGATGAGTGGCTAGGATGTGCTAAAACTTTTCAAAATTTTAATTTTTAATTAAAGAAATTAGAGAAATTAATTAGAATAGCCCTTGAGCTTAATAACTATTTACAAGGATTGCCACTAGCTATTCCATGTGAGGCACATATGATATTTAAAGTGTTAGTGCATTTAGTCATTTAAGATTTATGGGTCTAAGTTTGAAATAAAGGGGTGCCTTATGGATGCCATTAGAAATGGTACTTTCCCATCAATTTATAAGTAGATGCTTAACATTTTTGGATGGACCTGACCTCGGGCAGCCACCTGACACAGTCAAGTCTCATCATGCCTCAGTCAACTGATTGACTAAGACAAAATTTGAGGGGCAAGCGTTGCTAGTAGGGTCCGAGACTCTCAAAGTTTTCACTGATTGGAGGCGGCTTTTGGCCATCTCCAAAGATGTCTAAGCCGTCTCCAATAGTATTGGAGACGGCTTCCATGTAGTCTCGAATAGTCTTGTCTCCATTATCTTTAGAGACCAAATGGGGGCCGTCCCTAAGAGTCAAGGTTATTGGAGACGGCCATAAGCCGTCTCCAAAGATATATTGGAGACAACTTAAAGTCGTCTCTTGTTATTGGAGATGGCCAAAAGCCGTCTCTAATAATACGCTATCACTTATTGGAGACGGCCTTTTTGGCCGTCTCCAATATGTATTTTTTTTTAAATATTATTTAATTTTTTTGCTCCAATAACCATATTGCTTAGCAGTACAATATATAACATGTATTTTATTTTTTTATTTTTTATGAAAATCTATAACCTGCATTTGCATACTCACATTAGTATAAACACATTAACATGCTCAAAACTCATTCAGAAAAGTAACTTTTAATTCACAACACCGCCATTTCATTTACAACAAATTTATGTGTACAAGTAACGACTCCTATTTTTTCTTGCTACAGTGTTACAAAAGAAACATGCATAGCATATTCTAGTTTGGAAATTTTTTTCATCACCAAAAACTTTTTTTATGTCTCATTCCACCTGTATTTGAACTTGTATCACCATCATTGACTCATTTATAGTCCTGTAAAGAAAGAAGCTTGTCACCATCCACCAAAGCAAAGAAATAAGCTTCCTTGCCTTCAAGAAATTCCTCAGTGATGACTCGACAACCAGCAATCCCAAACTACCCTTTACCATCATAGAATCAACAACTTAGAATGCATACTCCACCTAAAAGAGAAAACTTGAGCCTTCTCGTCTTGCGCTGCATATGCACACCAGCTTATAAGATATGATATGAATCCAAGAGAGTACCCGTATCCATAAGGAGTCTAGGAATAAAATCGGTAGTATAGCTCGCCATATCTGAGTCAATATACAAATCTGGGGATCATAGTACAAAACAGAGGCCATATAATAAATTTGATACCTCTGATAGGGCAAGTAGGCGTCTGGAAGGCAAAATTCCACAAGCCCTGTTTTCACTCTTTCAGTAGTCAGAAATATGATCCTCATTGAAGGGCTTCCTGACTCATGGGTGGCACTCCAGCGGCCCCACTAGAAAGTGAAGATGAAAAACTAGGTTAGAATTTTATGTTTAACCCAAAATTCCACAAAAGGGAGACGACTGTTAATAACTATCGATTGTTTATACAATCTATATCGACTCAAAAAGCAATCGATATCGATTGTCTACACGGTTGATATCGATAAGTAAAACAATCGATATCGATTAGTAAAACAATAGATATCAACTCGTTAGGAAATTGATATCGATTGTTTGACTAATCAATATCGGTTGCTTAAGGAGTTGATATCGATATTTATAAAATCGATATAGAATATTTAAAAAAATTGGCCAATAAAATAACAATTTTTCTTTATTATATTGCAACATTAAGAGACCCTAACAAATTAAAATTGAGGTTTACACTGGATAATCTGAACATACCTCGCGTCGAAATGACAAAATGCAGGGTCTTTTTTCCCCAATGGAAAAATGCAGGGCTTGTTCTCCCAAGCCTCTATTTTCTTCTTCCAAATAGCAGATCGAAAAAGATCGGACTGAGGGAGAGGATGTCGTCACCTTCGCCACTTCTAACTTTTTACAACCTGTAGCAGATTAAAATGAGAAAGAAGATGATGCTTTTGTGCGTTAAAGAATATCATAGAAGGGGGTAATTTGGACTTTTTACTGTCCTTAGGGTCGGCTAGGCTTGGAGCTGGTCGGTTTAGGTAAAGGTGAAAATATAGGGTCTCTGACGAAAAAGGTGTATCTGATAGGGTCGATCAGGTAAATTTCCCATAAGAAAATTAATAAGGTTATGATGGTTGTCACAGAGGAGAGGAGAGAGGAGAGAGGAGAGAGGAGAGAGACTTGAGGAATGGATTGTTTAGATTGTGGTGGGCGCTACATTTACATTGATAAACCAGTAGACTGCCGACTATCACCACTCCAGTACACTGATAAACATAGTCATAGACTGTTTTAGCCTTTTGGGGTTTGCTACGTTCACCTACTACTTGTTTTCCGTGTACTCTTCTTTTGATTTTTATTTTATTTTATTTTTTTAAAATAGGCCGATTCGTATCGGCCTAAGGCAAACTTATACCCATTTTAATTCCTTGCATCATAGTAGTAATCCCATTTCTTACTATTAAACCTTTGGCGTGATAAACAAGTAGTGGAAGGAATGACACTATGGTGTCTCAAGTTTAGGGTGCAACCCATTTCTTTCACACGTAGTGTAACGTCCCAGAAATTCGGTACTTGAACGGCCCACCTCGATAAGCGGATCACTTAGTCAAACATTTGACCGAGTCAACTTAAGTAAATTGGTATGGGATGGACGAATTATGCGAGGGTGGTATAGTGGATAAAAGCACGGACACGTATGTACATATATGTTAGTATGTTGTGTGTGCTTAACACACTAACTATTTGTTAAGATTATAAGACCAAGGAAAAAGGAAGAGAAGTTATTTCTCTTATGTTGTTGGTGAAGAAATTAAGGAGAATAAATAAGAAAGAGAAGAGAGTTGTGAAGCCTAGAGGGGGCTTTCAATACGAGTTTGGGCTCGGAAAGTTAGAAAATCGTGATCAGAATTAAGAGTGTAAGGATTAGGAGTTCGGAAAACCCTAGTGAAGGAGATCCAACCGTTCGACTGGGGTAAGAATTACAAGTCTGTGTTTTGTTTAAATTGTTAGCTAGAGAAATTAGAAATTTTTGTGTATTAGTTAAAGATATGATTAAATAAATAGATGATGAAAATGGATAATGAAGAGATGAGAAGAAAGGTGTTAGATCTGGAATGGGGTGAAACCGATTGAACGAAATTACATTTCGTTCAATCGATTTTGAACAAAGAAAGGATAGGGAAGAAAGCAAGGGGGGGGTTCTGAAGGGAGTCATTTGAACGAATTATAAAATCGTTCGATCGATTAGAACTCTAAAGAAAAACCGATCGATCGATTTATAAATCGTTCGATCGATTGGTTGGAACCTATGTGAACGAATATCAAATCGTTCAATCGATTTTGCAAACTGAGAAAGGCATGATAGAATGTTAGGAAATGACATATTTATGAGTTCATGTTTTATTCATATCATGAAATATATGGTTGTAAGAAGGATATACTTGCTGTGATATTACCCCTATTGAGCTAGGATGTAGCTCACCCTTTGATTATACGTCACTAGTTCAGAGTTAGGAGATGCTGTTGGTGAGGTCGAGCCTGAGGACTTAGATTATGTTTCGAGGGAGGAATCTGAGCCTCCACCTGAGAAGTTCTTCTAGAAGTTTTGTTGCGTACTTTGAGAATATGTAAGGGAGAAATTTATGGCTTGGCATAACCAGCCGTGTTTGGTTGTTTTGATAGAATTAAGATACTTGTAATATTCTTTTGTTGAACCATTTTGGGTGACCGTGATAACGGCACTGATGGTTCAGGTTGGTTCTTTTGTCCATACAGAGGTATGAGATTAGAACTATCTTTTGGATTGATGTTTTGATGTGGTAGATGGTAGAACTGGAGTTATGTTCTGCATTTTACTCTTTTATATTTTCTTAAAGGTTGGGTTGTGCCAAGTGTTCCGCTTATTATATGGGGCACGACCTCGAGGGTTGTGCTAATGGCACGAATTTCGGGGTGCTGAAATCTGGGCTGTCACAGTTGGAATCAAAGCATTTCGTTAGGATTTCTGACAAGTCTAAGATTTTTGTCAGAGTGAAGGGATCTTCTGCTAATGAAACTTTGGTTTCATGTGCAGAGCGCTATGTCTTCTGGAAGAAGGGGTCGACCAAGAGGTACCCAGAATATGACCCAGAGAGGTGAAGAGGGTTTCCAAGCAGGGTCTAGTAGTAGAGACCAAGAGGATTCTCGTGAAGCGGACCGGAGGGGTGGAACGACATATCGTATCGCATTGGCCATGGAGACTATGGCCGCTGCGATGGCTCAGCAGATGCGGCAGACTGCGATACTGGCTGAGCGGACGACACTATTGGTAGCTAATAATGTCAATAATGCCAGTGGTCATCAGCCACCACCACCGCCTCCTCCAGCATTGTTGCCTTCGTCGTTTGTAGATTTTAGGGGATTGAGACCTCCTAGCTTCTATGGGCAGACGGACTGGTTAGAAGCAGAGAAATGGCTGAACCAAATAGAGAAGCTTCTAGATAGACTACGGAGTATAGAAAGTGAGAAGGTGGGATGGGCTTCCTTCCAGTTGGAGGGAGATGCCAATCCATGGTGGAAGTCCGTGCTGAGAAAGAGGGAAGTAGAGGACCCGCATCGCCTATGGACTTGGGCAGACTTTGTGAGAGAATTTAATAGGGAATATTTCCCTAAAAAAGTACAAGAACAGATGAGAAGGGAGTTTGCAAACCTCCAGCAGAGGGGCATGTCCGTGCGAGAGTACGGGGTAGAGTTTACGCGATTGTCCCAGTTTGCACCGGAGTTAGTATCCACTGAAGTTATGAAAGCAGCCAAATTTGAAGAAGGCCTTTGACCAAACATCCGTGAAAGAGTGTCAATTTTCAAACTCGAGCGTTACGTGGATGTGATGGGGAAAGCAATTGTGGCTGAGAGGGATATTTACGGTGTATACAAGAGGAGAGATCAGCCGGATGCAGTACGGTCAGACCATGCGAGGATGGGTGAGTATGACTCGGGGAACAAAAAGCCGAGATTTACGAGACCAGCACCACTCCCTAGGCAGATAGCATACACAAATTTTTCTAGACCAGCTGGATCTGCATTGGCGAGACCCATCAGATATGAGAACTCTACGGCCACCACCGGAGTATCCGCAAGCCAAGGTTTCTCAAGGGCAGCCTCTTCTACACCAAAGGAGACTTCTGCCAAGTGCGGCAAGCCTCATAGGACGGTTGATTGTAGACGAGGTATGCAAGGATGTTATCGATGTGGAAAGATCAGCCACATCATCTGAGATTGTCCTAAGATGGCAAAGGGCAGAACGGCTTCTGCGCCTGCACCGAGACCAATCCAATCTAAGAAGCCGGTCATGCTGGGAAGAGTCTATGCGGTTATGGCCCAGGACGCTCAAAACTCCAACGATATCATACAAGGTGAGTTTTTACTTAGATTGATTTTTTTTATCATATTAGATACCTCAAAAATGTGATTTTGTTTTGTTTCGTTTCAATAAGCATCCACCTAAATAAAATGCATGCTGCATGAGAGTGTGTTGCATGAATGGAATGATGAACTAGGTATACCTTATAGGTACCTTGCAAGTGTATGGGAGAGGAAGTGATGTAGCGTATATAGCAAGAGCACTAATGGACCCGGGATCTACCCATTCATATGTCACACCTCGATTCACAGAAAAAGATGAAAGTTCAGCCAGAGACTTTGGATTTTGTCTTGGCGGTGTCCATTCCGACGGGGAAATCGGTGGATACGGACTTAGTCTGCAAGTCAATGGTTGTAGCTATTAAAGATGGGGATATTTATGGGGAAGTTTTTGAGTTGCTAGTACATTTTATTTTACTCGGCATGCAAGGATTCGACGTGATCCTTGGCATGGACTGGTTGTCACAACATTGTGCAACAATCGATTGTAAGAACAAAGTGGTCACCTTTAGGCCAAACACAAGACGTTCCTTTAAATTTGTAGGAGTGAGGACGAAGTTTCTACCACTTGTGTTAGCTATCAAAGCAAAATGTTTGATCAGAAGTAGATGTAAGGGCTATTTGGCTTTCCTAAAGGATGACAAGGACGGGAAGAACGTTGCTTCAGAGATTTCGGTAGTATGTGAGTTTGACGACGTCTTTCCAGACGAATTGCCAGGACTACCTCAGGAAAGAGAGGTTGAGTTTGCTATCGAATTGGCACCAGGAACAGAGCCGGTTTCTAAAGCACCATACCGAATGGCTCCGACAGAGTTGAAGGAGTTGAAAGAGCAACTACAGGAGCTATTAGACAAAGGGTTTGTGAGACCGAGTGTATCTCCTTGGGGTGCTCCGGTCTTGTTTGTCAAGAAGAAGGACGGGTCAATGAGACTGTGCATTGACTACCGTCAGTTGAACAAACTCACTATAAAGAACAGGTATCCATTACCAAGGATAGATGATCTATTTGACCAACTGCAGGGGGCAAAATATTTTTCTAAGATCGACCTGAGGTCGGGGTATCATCAACTCAGGGTTAAGGCAGAGGATGTTCAGAAGACTGCTTTTAGGACGAGATACGGACACTACGAATTTTTAGTGATGCCGTTTGGATTGACGAATGCGCCGGCGTCATTTATGGACTGAATGAACCGGGTGTTTAAACCACACCTGGACTCCTTCGTCGTTGTGTTCGTCAATGATATCCTCATCTACTCTAAATCGAAGCAAGAACATGAAGTGCATTTGAGAACCGCTCTACAAACACTGCGTGAACACCAGTTGTATGCTAAACTCAGTAAGTGTGAGTTTTGGTTGGAAGAAGTAAGCTTTTTGGGGCACGTGGTCTCGAAGGAAGGTGTCATGGTAGATCCAACAAAGATCGAAGATATAGTACAATGGGAACAACCTAAGACAGTGACTAATATACGCAGCTTCCTTGGTCTAGCTGGGTATTATCAACGCTTTGTGGAGGGATTTTCAGCAATATCGGGGCCACTAATGAGGCTCACACGGAAGGATGTGAGATTTGAGTGGACCGAAGCTTGTGAGAAGAGCTTTCAAGAGCTTAAAATGCGCCTCACATCAGCTCCAGTACTTGCAATTCCAACAGGCAGTGGGGTTTTTGCAGTCTATAGTGATGCTTCGCATCATGGTTTAGGTTGTGTGCTTAACTAGTACAAGAAAGTAATTGCGTATGGGTCAAGGCAGTTGAAAGAACATGAGAAGAATTACCCAACGCATGACCTTAAATTAGCAGCAGTTATTTTTGCGTTAAAAATTTGGAGGCACTATTTGTATGGAGAAACTTTCGAAATCTTCACTGACCATAAAAGCCTTCGATATTTATTCACACAGAAGGAGCTAAACATGCGACAACAGAGATGGATGGAGTTTCTCAAGGATTATGACTGCTCCATCCACTATCACCCAGGTAAAGTGAATGTGGTCGCAGATGCTTTGAGTCAAAAGGGTTCGGCTCAATTGGCTAACCTGATATTGGGGATGCACAGGTGGAAATTGTTTGAAGACCTGTCATTGTATGATTCGATGATTGAGGTACAAGCTTCAGGCACTCTGTTGGCCAATATTTCAGTTCGACCGACAATTTTTGAGCACGTACATGAGCTACAGATGAGAGACTCTGAGTTAGTCAAGATTCGAACAGAAGTAGTGGAGGGTACTAGACCAGACTTCTCTATAAGGGAGGATGGTTCCTTGTTGTTAAGAGGATGCCTCTGTATTCCAACTGATGCCGATCTAAGATAAACCATTTTGGATGAAGCTCACAAGTCTTAGTATGCGATCCATCTTGGCAGTACCAAGATGTATCAAGACTTCCGTAAGAATTACTAGTGGAGGGGTCTGAAACACCATGTAGCGAAATACGCGTCAAAATGTTTGACGTGTCAACAGGTGAAAGTCGATCATCGACACCCTGCTGGATTATTGCAACCTCTACCCATACCAGAGTGGAAATGGGAGTCGATATCCATGGATTTCATAGTAGGGTTGCCACGGACGGTGAAGGGGCACAACGCTATATGGGTTGTTGTGGATAGACTGATGAAGTCAGCTCATTTCTTACCCTACAATACGATGTATACTGCTGGACGACTCGTGGAACTTTATATGAAGGAGATAGTGCGGCTACACGGCATTCTGAGCAGCATTGTATTTGATCGTGACCCATTATATACCTCAAAATTTTGGCAAAAATTTCAAGAAGGTATGGGCACTCGATTGGATTTTAGCACAGCATTTCACCCACTAATTGATGGGCAAACAGAACGAGTGAATCAAGTGATTGAAGACATGCTCAAGGCGTGTATGCTTGAATTACAAGGCTCTTGGGATCAACATCTACCATTGATCGAATTTGCGTATAACAACAGTTTTCAAGCAAGCATCGAAATGGCACCGTATGAAGCTCTATATGGGAGACGATGCCGATCGCCCACCAACTGGGAAGAAATCGGAGAAAAATTTGTGTTGGGTCTGAAAATCCTTGAGGACAATGCTATGTTTGTACGGATGATTAGAGATAGGCTTAAAGCAGCCCAGAGACGGCAAAAGAGCTATGCCGATTTTTAGAGAACAAGCCTCGATTTTGTTGTTGGCGATCACGTCTTTGTGAAGGTATCACCCACGAAAGGGGTGACGAGGTTCGGACGGAAAGGGAAGTTAAGTCATCGTTATATAGGACCCTTTGAAGTTTTGAGTCGTGTGGGTGAAGTAGCCTAGCATTGGTTGACCTCCGATGTTTAATAGCGTCCACAATGTTTTTCACATTTCAATGCTCCGGAAGTATGTAAAAGACCCCACGCACATCTTGGGCAGTCAGCCGATAGAACTACATGAGGACATTACTACAGTTGAGGATGCTACTAAAATTTTGGATCGAAGGGACAAGACTCTCCGTACTAAAGTCATTCCATTAGTACTCGTCAAGTGGGGTACTCATCCAGTTGAGGGGGCCACTTGGGAGCGGGAGGCCGAAATCAAAGAATTGTATCCTCATCTGTTTGAGCAGTAGAGTGTGAGTGCTAGTCCTAAAATTTTGTTTTGTAATTCACAGTGGAAACTCAAATTTGTATAAATAAATATATGTACATTAGTATTTTGTTTGGATGGTGCTTCGTCTCGATACGTGCTAATGTCTTATATTCCTGTTCAAGCGTACAACTATTTAGGGTTGCACTGTGAATAAGTTCGCGGCGTTGAGTTGCCACCTTGTTGGTGGAGCTAAATTCAAGTTGGTTAACTCACACAACAACCATGGACCATGGGGTGTATCAATATACTCTTAAGGAAGAAATCCTGAAAAATCGTTCGATTGAAATTCGAACCGTTCGATCGAAATTCTGATGAGGCCTAAAACCATTAAAGTGTTATTAGAAAATCGTTCGAACGAAATGCACAGCCAGTGAATGTCCCAGCTGTTGTCAGTAACTGTTCGATCAATTTTCAAATCGATCGAACGAAATGGGTCGGCCAGTGGGGTACACTATGACTTTATAAATTATTCAGATATTCGTTCGATCGAATCCTCAAACCGATCGAACGAAAAAAATAACTGCCAGTGGTGTTCAAATGGTTGTCAGGGAATCGTTCGAACGATTCTTTAAATCGTTCGAACGAAATACCTTGGCCAGTGAGATGTGAAATGACATGGAATTTGAAACCGTGAATTCGTTCGATCGATTTCGAAACCAATCGAACGAATGTTAGAGGGCGCTTTCACTAAGGAAATTCGTTCGATCGAAATTAAATTCGTTCGAAAGAATTTTTAAGTTAGCATTAAATGGTTGGGAACCGATCGAACGAATTTCAATTCGTTCGATCGATTTTGAAAACTATATATATAGTTGCATTCAATTTTGCCCATTCGTTCGAAACTCAACAGCTCTCTAGTGCCTTTTCTCTTGGGGTGAGTTCTAGGGTTTGCCATCTTCAGGCTTGCAACTACAAGCAGTCAAGCATTTGGATTATCTAGAGGTAACCATTAACCTCTATTTTTAATCTTTGAAACCCCATTTCTTCTACAAATTTGTCTAATTAGGACTAAACCCATAAGCCCTAACTAGTGATTAATCTACAATGCCACCCAAGACTCGCCAAGCATCGGCGAGTGCGGCACCCAAGAAGACCGCTCCGGGTTCTTCTTCCCAACAGCCACCGAAGAAACCCCCTACGGGTTCTTCTTCGGCACCACCTACGCAAGCGCCGCCCACACGTGAGTGACCAAATGAGTGGTGGTCTGAAAAAGATTTGAACCCGAGTGGATAATAGACCCGAAAATATTCGCCAAGCGAGATGAGACCCGGTGGGCCTTCAACTATATCTTTCCCGCGGGTTTGACGGGCATCCTTCGCCCTTGCCACGATACTTTCTACCCTAGGATTGTTCGATTGTTCTACCATAACATGGAGCTGGTTAAGGACACAACAATCCTTAAAACAAAAATTGATAACCGACCGTACACGTTTACTTTCAATGATGTGGCGGACGCGTTGGAGTGTTTTCATACGTACAATCACGAGGATATAGCCCTGGCTGAACCTTTTCTGGCCCCATTGGATTATAAGTATGTTGCTGCTCAAATGACCCATGGCCGGACGGGTTCGAGTCATTCGATTAAACGGGTTGACTTGCCTCGCGACCTTTGGATGCTCGATTCTATAATATAATGCAATTTATATCCGTTACGCCATAAAACCAAGAGAGTCGGTGAGATCCAAATGGCGCTATTTTCGACTTTTAGTGGTCGTTGGTTTAACGCACCGAAGATGGTACTCGAGGGAATGAAGTATGCTCACAAGAAGATGCTTGAGGGCGCCAAGAAACCGATTGATGATATGCCGTATGCCCGACTTATTTCTTTAATGGTCGAGGATTATGCGGGGGATGACACCTACACCCTCTCTACGAGTGAACACAAATTGACCTGTAATGTCCAACCATTCACCATGGTGGATTGGAACCGAACATATGTTAAATTGACCAAGAAGCCCTTGGTGGTGGAACCACCAGCCCCTGAACAACAACCTACGGACCAACCACAAGCTCCTGACCTGCCAGCCCATGATACTCCACTATATGATGAGCCTCCTCGACATCCGACACCTGAGTACGTGCCACCACCTTACGGAGGTGTTCCTACGCCGACCGTCGCTGACCTCTATGCGTTGTTGGAAGCCAATACGCGTCAGATGGCGGAGAACAATCGTCTTCTCAACCACCGACTTGATTACTACGATGCATTGCATGCCGAGCAGATGCGTTTCATGTACTCTGACGATTATCTCTAGCGGATGGCGGCAGCGCTGGCTTGGGTCCGGGATGGTTCAACGTCGAGTGCATGCGCTCGTGGTGGTGACGGTGCTCAGCCCGATGTTGGTACTGATCCTCCTAGTGATGAGGAGTCTTGAGGGTTCTTTTCATTTTTTGAAATATGTAATTATGGGTGTATCTTGGGGCGGGTTTGGAGAAAATTTTTGAAATTTGTACATGCTTGTACAGGTGCTTAGGGACCGCTGTCCTTTTTGAACAATCGTGGCATGGCTGCCACTTACTATTAATTCCTTATTTTCATGCTACATATGTATTTTTTGTGTTCATGTGGGTCATGCTTCATAGTTTGTGTAGTTCTTCTATAATTGATAGTGTGGCTATTGGTTTGCAACTGAGTTCTTGTAGGGTGTGTGTTAACACAATTCTATTCTGTGTGACGTGTGTGCATATATGTGTCAATTACTTCTAGCGAACCTCCCTTATGGATTCATAGTTATGTTGTAAGGGTTCGCTCCCATTCCTGTGTGTGTGGGAAGGGGGGGGGGGACCCTTGTGTTTCCAATTTTTGCTAACCAAAATCCCCAAGGAGGGGAGAATGTAACGTCCCGAAAATTCGGTACTTGAACGGCCTACCTCGATAAGAGGACCAATTAGTCAAACGTTTGATCGAGTCAACTTAAGCTTGGTTGACTTAAGTAAATTGGTATGGGATGGACGAATTATGCGAGGGTGGTGTAGTGGATACAAGCACGGACACGTACGTACATATATGTTAATATGTTGTGTGTGCTTAACACACTAACTATTTGTTAAGATTATAAGACCAAGGAAAAAGGAAGAGAAGTTATTTCTCTTATGTTGTTGGTGAAGAAATTAAGGAGAATAAATAAGAAAGAGAAGAGAGTTGTGAAGCCTAGAGGGGGCTTTCAATGCGAGTTTGGGCTCGAAAAGTTAGAAAATCGTGATCGGAATTAAGAGTGTAAGGATTTGGAGTTCAGCAAACCCTAGTGAAGGAGATCCAATAGTTGGGGTAAGAATTACAAGTCTATGTTTTGTTTAAATTGTTAGCTAGAGAAATTAAAAATTGTTGTGTATTAGTTAAAGATATGATTAAATAAATAGATGATGAAGAGATGAGAAGAAAGGTGTTAGATCTGGAATGGGGTGAAACCGATTGAACGAAATTACATTTCGTTCAATCGATTTTGAACAAAGAAAGGATAGGGAAGAAAGCAAGGGGGGGTTCTGAGGGGAATCGTTCGAACGAATTGTAAAATCGTTTGATCAATTCAAACTCTAAAGAAAAACCGATCGATCGATTTAGAAATCGTTCGATCGATTGGTTGGAACCTATGTGAACAAATTTCAAATCGTTCAATCGATTTTGCAAACTGACAAAGGCATGCTAGAATGACTAATGGTGGGATCGATCGAATGAAATAAAATTCGTTCGATCGATTTTAGAGTTTCGTTCGATCAATTAAAATTTCGATTGAACGATTCAGAGAATCTTTCGATCGATTTTTAAATCGTTCGATCGATTCATAAATCGTTCGATCGATTTGGGTGAAATACTGCTTTTGTTCAGTTTTTACATACGAATAGTTGTGTATTGGTGTTAAGCTTATAAACCAAGGTTCTTACACGGGTAATGATGAAAGATATGTGTTTGGTCAGGTCTTGATCTAGCCGAACTTTGTGGTGGTAGAGCGCTAACATGGATTAGAGAATCCGAGTGTGTAAATGCAAGTGAGGTAGGGGAAATATCTAAACGAGTACACTTTATTAAGAATATTTACGTAGTGATAGAATGTTGTTGCATGATCTTTTAAACATGGTTTTCATTTATTATTAATGCAATAAGTAGAGAAATGGAAATAGTGTGCGTGTTTTCGCAAAATTCATAAGAAAACTTGTTAAGTAGGAATAAAATCATCCCAAGGGTTTAAGAACACATTCGGCATTGCAGAGATGCATGAGATGAATTGGCATCCCAGGGATGTTTGGTGGATGTAAAGATCCACGTCGAGAAGTAAACAGTAAACATAATTGCACGGGCTGTGAGTTACTATGTATTAGCGCAATCACACGGTGAATAACTATATGTATTGCACAATTTGATTTAAGGTTTAGAGAATACCCAACCAACAGGCGGGATAACCGTGACTGAGTCGGCAGGATATCCATGACTGGTACGACGACTAATCCATACACTAGCAGACATCCCAGGGATGTGTAATAGTAGTATGTCATCGCCTATGAGACAGGGACGAGGACAATTCCATGAAAAATAGTCTGATTAGACGATGATGGAGGGTATTCCATCGGGGCTTGATGCTATATTTCTCGGGTATTATTTAAGTTTAGATTTAAGACATGGTCTCAGCCAGTTTGCAACTAAGGAAACTAGTAGTCATTGAAAAAATTACATGAGTAGAGTAATAAATATAGTCAAATTGTTATATTGCATCTTTAATTTACTTTTCAAGAAATGACATATTTATGAGTTCATGTTTTATTCATGTCCTGAAATATATGGTTATAAGAAGGATATACTTGTTGTGATATTACCCCTAGTGAGCTAGGATGTAGCTCACCCTAACGTCACAGGTTCAGAGTTAGGAGCTGTTGTTGGTGAGGTCGAGCCTGAGCACTTAGATTACGTTCCGAGGGAGGAATCTGAGCCTCCACCTGAGAAGTTCTTCTAGAAGTTTTGTTGCGTACTTTGAGAATATGTAAGGGAGAAATTTATGGCTTGGCATGACCAGCCGTGTTTGGTTGTTTTGATAGAATTAAGATACTTGTAATATTCGTTTGTCGAACCATTTTGAGTGACCATGATAACGGCACTGATGGTTCGGGTTGGTTCTTTTGTCCATACAGAGGTATGGGATTAGAACTATCTTTTAGATTGATGTTTTGATGTGGTAGATGGTAGAACTGGAGTTATGTTCTGCATTTTACTCTTTTATATTTTCTTAATGGTTGGGTTGTGCCAAGTGTTCCGCTTATTATATGGGGCACGACCTCTAGGGTTGTGTTGATGGTACGAATTTTGGGGTGCCGAAATCTGGGCTGTCACACGTAGATAGTACATGGTCCATTGATATGAGTGACAATGGGCTTGGTAGCCTGTAATAGATTGTTAGGCCCCGCCGATTTAAGAAAGGTTTGGGCTTGATATAAAGCCTGCCGACTGAGCTCGGGCCAACCCTTTAAGTGTGAAATTTAAATGGGACAGGCTTGGGTTAATCCCTTTAAATGTTTTTCTTTCTACGAATATAGAGCTATTTCTTGTTAAAACAATAAATATTTTATAAATTAATTTTTTTCATATTTGGATTTGAAATTAGGCCAAATTCAAATTTTATGATGGGCCGAACTTGATATTAGGGACATAATCCAGCCACGGCTGTGCTTGGTTCAAATTCAAATATGTTGGGCCAGACTTCGGTGGCCAAGTCCTGCCCATTGCCCAACCTGGCCAAACACCAGGCCCGAGTTAGATGATCAGGCATCATCCGAGGGCTGTGATTAACTGATTATGGGTAGAGAGAAGGAATTTACCCCTTAAGAGACTAGTGCTGTGGTGTACCATGCTATCATTCCTTCTGCAGCATCCTTGGGGAGCAAGGGATAGTGTCCTTTTTAGTTATTCACCGTGTGATCGTACTAATTCTATTATATTAGGCCTTATCAACTTTTCTTTTACTTTCCTGACAATTTCATCTGCATCCCTGGGATGCCACTGGCTCAACGGATCACTTAGATGTGTCTTGTCACAATTTCACATCCCCTGGGGACCTTATTAGTTCATTTGGTATTAACACACACACCCATACTCTTTGAAATCATATTTGGATACATAAATATTCATATGAATCACTCTACATACATGCTTTCGAAATTAAAGTACATGTTCAAGGTGTTCCCTACCTCAATGCGAAACCATCACTTGACGCATCACTATCCCTCGGGGAATCAAGTGCCTCAAACTATGTCAAACCTACATTACATGTGACAAAATATTTTTAGAAAGTCCCCCCAAGAATCTCGGCCTCTTGGGAACCAAGGCTTCCAAGAACAATAAAAATAAACTAAAATTTCATTAGTACCTCACTCGAGCGATCACTATTCATCGCGCGAGTGAACACTATTCATCGCTCGAGCGAACATTATTCCTAGCTCGAGTAAGCACTATTCATCGCGCTAGTGATCACTATTCATCGTGCGAGCGATCACTATTTATCGCGCGAGCGATCCTATTCATCGCTCGAGCGAATACTATTCATCGCTCTAGCGAACACTATTCATCGCTCGAGCGATTATAAGCGAGATATCATCCCCGCTCGAGCGCTTCAAAATGAGGCATCTGTAACTTACGCGAACCATCGCTCACGCGAGCCTTCCCTTCACAAAGCGGCCTCGCTTGAGCGAGCCCAGAACATAGTTTATACTTATAATTTTTTATTCCTCCTCGCGCGAGCGAGCCATTTAAACCGCTCGAGCGAGAAGCGATAACAATTAATGCTCGATCAGTTCGAGAACTAACCTCCTACTTCATTTAAGGCCCTATGAATGCCAAAATGATTCAACTAATAATTAATACTTTATTTAAAACATACATAACCATTAAAAACATACCTTGGCTCAATGAGATTCCTTATAGATTTGATTCTTAGTTCTCTCAATAAAAGGGAGTTTGTAAAATCCTCTTCTCCACTCTTTTTTAGATAAATCAAAATATCCAAATTCTTCAAGGGTTTTGCCACATCATCTTTGTACCATAAACTGAATTTTCTTAGAGTAGATCTTACCTTTGGGTCAAAAGAAGATCTAAATTTCTAAATCTCTCTTACAACTCAAACCCTCTTCCCTCTTACTCTCTCTTTCACTCTCCCTATTTGTTTTATAATAACCATGTGGGAGATTCCTTCCCCCCTTTCTCTACTTGCTTTTGACTAGTGTACTAACCACATACATTCTTATATATGTTTTGCACCCACTTGGCTTACCTATTGAACACATACACTTAAAGTGTACATAGTAATTGTGGTTCCCTTGTAAACCACAAACACCCATGCGACGTGCGTCGTGTGTGACGTACATAGTTCCCTAAAACTTGTGACCACAAAATCAGTCAAAATATAGATTATATATATATATATATATATATATATATATATATATATATATATATATATAACAGTAATCAAACTATCAAAATTGCTTCTAGATTACACACTATTCAAATCAATCATGAAAAGATCATCAATATTCTATGATTTATAGATTTTAATTAACATCTAATCCATATAAAATTAAAGTTCTAATGACCACTAATTATACTCTTACAAGAAGTATTAAAGTATAATAATATACTAATTCCTACAACAAGAGATTTAACACAATTAAAACTTGATCAAGATCAAATCTATACCAAAATTTATAAAAATAATCTGAATCAGTACTTTACCTTAACTTAGTTTGGGCATGCATGCTGGTCTTAACAAATCTTCATTGTGATAAGGCCTGAGATTTGCACAAACTCTAACTATGTGGTACTAGAAGCTAAGGGGAATTGATCCATGGGCTTGGATCAAAATTTCAATCGCTAGATTGAGAGTTCAAGAGCTTACAAAGTCTCTAATGGTAGCTGAAATTGGACTCAGTTTTATATATGTGAATCTAGGGAGGATGAGGAGTTGATTGGTGGTCTTAGATTTCAAAATGGATGGTTGAATTAAGAGGGAAAAGTCATGGAAGAAGGTGGAGCTCTAATGGAGTTTTGGAGGAAGGAAGAAGATGACAATGGGGAGAAAGGAGGAGCCCATTGAAATTCGATTTTTGCAAGGGAGCTAGGAGACAAGATTTTGAATTTTTAGGACAAGTGTCCCAAGTTTTTTTCCCAAGCTACCTTCTCTCTCCTCCAAAGATTCCATGAGCATGTGGGAGTGCACCCCACTTGGGTTCACTTTCCACCACACATGGTCCTATCTTGTCTTTTGTGAGTCTCCTTGTCCTCAAAATTTGTGAATTTAAGTCTTTCCAACATATCTTGCGGTGCATGTGTGAGAGTCTATCTCGCACCCTAGATTTCTCAAAAGTTTGTTATGGTGTAAGATGGGTTAATTAGATGAGTGGCTAGGATGTGCTAAAACTTTTCAAAATTCTAATTTTTAATTAAAGAAATTAGAGAAATTAATTAGAATAGTCCTTGAGCTTAATAACTATTTACAAGGATTGCCACTTGCTATTCCATGTGAGGCACATATGATATTTAAAGTGTTAGTGCATTTAGTCATTTAAGATTTATGGGTCTAGGTTTGAAATAAAGGGATCCCTTATGGATGCCACTAGAAATGGTACTTTCCCATCTATTTACAAGTAGATGCTTAACATTTTTGGATGGACCTGACCTCGGGCACTCACCTGACACAGTCAAGTCTCATCATGCCTCAGTCAACTGATTGACTAAGACAAAATTTGAGGGGCAAGCGTTGCTAGTAGGGTCCGAGACTCTCAAAGTTTTCACTGATTGGAGGTGGCTTTTAGTCGTCTCCAAAGATGTCTAAGCCGTCTCCAATAGTATTGGAGACGGCTTCTATGTAGTCTCGAATAGTCCTGTCTCCATTATCTTTAGAGACCAAATGGGGGCCGTCCCTATTAGTCAAGGTTATTGGAGACGGCCATAAGCCGTCTCCAAAGATATTTTGGAGACAGCTTAAAGTTGTCTCTAATAAGTCGTCTCTTGTTATTGGAGACGGCCAAAAGCCGTCTCCAATAATACGCTATCACTTATTGGAGACGGCCTTTTTGGCTGTCTCCAATATATATATATTTTTTAATATTATTTAATTTTTTTGCTCCAATAACCATATTGCCTAGCAGTACAATATATAACCTGTATTTTTTTTTTTTTTATGAAAATCTATAACCTATATTTACATACTCACATTAGCATAAACACATTAACAAACTTAAAACCCATTCAGAAAAGTAACTTTTAATTCACAACACCGCCATTTCATCTACAACAAATTTATGTGTACAAGTAATGACTCCTATTTTTTCTTGCTACAGTGTTACAAAAGAAACATGCATAGCATATTTGGAAATTTTTTTCATCACCAAAAACATTTTTTATATGTCCCATTCCACCTGTATTTGAACTTGTATCACCATCATTGACTCATTTATAGTCCTGTAAAGAAAGAAGTTTATCACCATCCACCAAAGCAAAGAAAGAAGCTTCCTTGCCTTCAAGAAATTCCTCAGTGATGACTCGGCAACCAGCAACCCTAAACTACCCTTTACCAGTATAGAATCAACAACTTAGAATGCATACTCCACCTAAAAGAGAAAACTTGAGCCTTCTCGTCTTGCGCTGCATATGCACACCAGCTGATAAGATATGATATGAATCCAAGAGAGTACCTGTATCCATAAGGAGTCTAGGAATAAAATCAGTAGTATAGCTCGCCATATCTGAGTCAATATACAAATCTGGGGATCATAGTACAAAACAGAGGCCATAAAATAAATTTGATACCTCTGATAGGGTAAGTAGGTGTCTGGAAGGCAAAATTCCACAAGCCCTGTTTTCACTCTTTCAATAGTCGGAACTATGATCCTCATTGAAGGACTTCCTGACTCATGGGTGGCACTCCAACGGCCCCACTAGAAAGTGAAGATGAAAAACTACATTAGAATTTTATGTTTAACCCAAAATTTCACAAAAGGGAGATGACTGTTAATAACTATCGATTGTTTATACAATCGATATCGACTCGAAAAGCAATCGATATCGATTGTCTACACGGTCAATATCGATAAGTAAAACAATCGATATCGATTAGTAAAACAATCAATATCAACTCGTTAGGAAATCGTTATCGATTGTTTAAACAGTCGATATCGATTGTTTGACTAATCGATATCGGTTGCTTAAGGAGTCGATATTGATATTTATAAAATCGATATCGATTGTTTAAAAAAATTGACCAATAAAATAACAAATTTTCTTTATTATATTGCAACATTAAGAGACCCTAACAAATTAAAAATAAGGTTTACACTGGATAATCTGAACATACATCGCGTCGAAATGACAAAATGCAGGGTCTTTTTACCCCAATGGCAAAATGCAGGGCTTCTTCTCCCCTAAGCCTCTGTTTTCTTCTTCCAAATAGCAGATCGGAGCAGATCGGACTGAGGGAGAGGACGTCGTCACCTTCACCACCTCTAACTTTTAACAACCTGTAGCAGATTAAAATGAGAAAGAAGATGATGCTTTTGTGCGTTAAAGAATATCATAGAAGGGGGTAATTTAGACTTTTTACTGTCCTTAGGGTCGGCTAGGCTTGGAGCTGGTCGGTTTAGGTAAAGGTAAAAATATAGGGTCTCTAACGGAAAAGGTGTATCTAACAGGGTCGATCAGGTAAATTTCCCATAAGAAAATTAATAAGGATATGATGATTGTCACAGAGGAGAGAGGAGAGAGGAGAGAGACTTGAGGAATGGATTGTTTGGATTGTGGTAGGCGCTACATTTACATTGATAAACCAGTAGACTACCGACTGTCACCACTCCAGTACACTGATAAACTTAGTTATAGACTGTTTTAGCCTTTTAGGGTCTGCTACGTTCACCTACTACTTGTTTTCCGTGTACTCTTCTTTTGATTTTTTTTTTTTTTAAATAGGCCAATTCGTATCACCCTAAGGCCATTTTAATACCTTGCATCATAGCAGTGATCCCATTTCTTACTATTAAACCTTTTGCGTGATAAACAAGTAGTGGAAGGAATGATACTATGGTGTCCCAAGTTTAGGATGCAACCCATTTCTTTGACACATATATAGTATATTGTCCATTGATATGAGTGGCAATGGGCTTGGTAGCCTGTAATAGATTGTTAGGCCCTGCCGATTTAAGAAAGGTTTGGGCTTGATATAAAGCCTGCCGGCTGAGCTCGGGCCAACCCTTTAAGCGGGAAATTTAAATGGGACAGGCTTGGGTTAATCCCTTTAAATGTTTTTCTTTCTACGAATATAGAGCTATTTCTTGTTAAAACAATAAATATTTTATAAATTAATGGGCTCAGATTTGGCTTTGAAATTAGGCCAAATTCAAATTTTATGACACGGCCGAACTTGATATTAGGGACATAATCCAGCCACGGGCTGTGCTTGGTTCAAATTCAAATATGTTGGGCCAGGATTCGATGGCCAAGTCCTGCCCATTGCCCAACCTGGCCAAACACCAAGCCCGAGTTAGATGATCAGGCATCATCCGAGGGCTGTGATTAACTGATTATGGGTAGAGAGAAGGAATTTACCCCTTAAGAGACTGGTGTTGTGGTGTACTATGCTATCATTTCTTCTGCAGCATCCTTGGGGAGCAAGGGATAGTGTCCTCCTTTTTAGACTTTTTTCGGCAACCAGTCGTTGGGTCCAGAAATAACCAAGTTCTTTAATCGCGTGCATTTGTAGCTGAAGATTCTATCTTCGCTTCCGCTGATTCTACCGTTAACACTATTGTCTGCCTAGAATTATATGATGGAGATTGATTTTCGTTCCAACTTCCAAACTTTCAGATCATGGCCCACCTACTAGACCGTTTGATAATATCTCTACACCAAAAGTGACTTGAGATCCCTTCTCATAATACTCCATTATCTCAGTCACTTTTGTAGATATGTTCCACATGAATCAATATTTGACCATTTGATAGGTGAGTTGTGATTCTATCTTCTCAGTCTAGGGTTTCCGGTATTAAAATTATTGATTGCCTTGAATCAAATGATGTAGATCATTTGACGCCTAATCTTTCAAATCATGGCCCAGCTATCAGACGCATAGTCGTAAAGTCGGAGAAACTCATTTAAAGTTGGTCAAAGAAAAAATCGGGCAAAATAAAAAATAAAAAATCTAAAAATTATGTAATAAAGCATTTCAACTTTCAAGTTAAAAATAATGATTTTAATGAGCAAAATCGACAAACATAAAAGATTTTTATGAATAAAATGAGCAAAATAATATAGAACTAATGCATTTTTTTCCCTAAAATACAAGTGACAAAAAAAAAAAAAAAAAAAAAAAAGGCTATTAATCAACAATAAAGTTGGGATGATTATAAGTCAGCCGATTTTTTGAACTTTTAGAAAAAGTCAAAGACTATCGAAGACTTTAATGTAACTATAATCATACCATTTGATATTAATTTCATGCTACACCATGATCACTGACTTTGTTGGGGATGTGCTCTACGTTGAATCAACACCTGCGGCGAAAATGATCTCTATTATAGTCTACTTCAAGGCAGTCAACCCCTGGCTTTGGATATCAAACATTGGGCTGCAAATACCAGTACACAACAAAAATATCTAAAATTCCGCCGACAGTTGTTAGGAACTGGGACTTGATCCTCAAGAAATCCCCCTTTCACACCACGGATAAATGCAGAGCTTCGTCACTCATACTTCACTTTTTGCTTTCATCAGTTCAAAAGAAATGGAGAGTCTTGTTTTGAATCTTTTCTCAATCTCTTCAATAATACTTATATGTTATATTATTGTAAGAATGGGTTACTACGTTTGGGTGAAACCCAAGAGCATAGAAAAGCAATTGAAGCAACAAGGCATCAGTGGAACTCCTTATAAGCTTTTGTATGGGGACTTGAAAGACAATGGAAGGTTGATGAAGGAAGCTTGGAATAAGCCCATGAATCCAAATCACAATATAGCGCCACGTGTCAACCCTCTCGTACATAAAACAGTGCAAAAATATGGTATGACTGCTTCTTACTTTGATGTTTGTGTAGCAGCTTCACTGCTTTTTCTTTTGAATTTGATTTTGTTTTGGCTCCAAAGCTTATTTGGTGGGGGAATCAGATGGAAATAAAGAGATATCAGAGAAGGAGGGTTGGTTTGGAAAATAATTAGCTCCCTATAGTGAAAACAAATTAAAAATTAGCAAATAAGGATGGGCCCAGTTTTCTGGGAAAAAGAAAATCGTCATACTTGAAAATCAAGACAGTTGGATTATTGGGTGGCCACGGAAATCTTGGGGTCAATCATTCTGTTCTCATGTTCCCCCAATTCGGAAATGAGATTAAAAGAAGAAGGAATTAGGAGCTGATTTTATTTTTGAGTACATTTAAATCCACCCATAATCTGTGAGTTCACTCACGAGAAGTTAATGTCACTTTTTTGAGATGTGTGCCACGTGAAATAAAATAACCTTGTAATGGTACGTACACCCATGATCTAAAGATTGGGAGATTCAACACTGTCAATGTGTTTGAGCGTGGTTGAATTTAAAGGTACTCTTCATTTTATTCACTTCTTGGGGGACAGCAACGAATTGCTCATGCATCCAAACATCCGGGTTTTTCATCGAATATAGTCAAATACGTTATTTTCTCTTTCTTGATTTCTTCCGTGTAGATGGATTTTACTTTATTGCTAGGTTCTCATAGATGGTAATGTCCAGCGCTAGTTGCCTTTTTTTCATTATATTTTAGAAGATGATTTGTAGGATTTTTTTTGGTTCGTTGTTATTTATTTATGTATTTGTTATTACTATTATTTTTTTCTGGGTGAAGGAGCTGATTTTGCACAGCACACTGGGAGGAGACCTGCACAAAAGGCGGGAGTAGGGGTGGGGATTAGAATCCATTACTCGTTTCTTCCACAAGGGAAGGGAAGAGGATACCAGTTGAGCTATTGCTCTAATGTGGGTCCTTTTTTGGTAAACAATGATCCTCACAGAAGCCCTGCCCACAAAAATAATTTTACAGAAAATTATGTGCGGATCCTTATTTGATAAATTCTTCATTTTTGGTATACACAGCTGACTAATTTAAAAATGAACACTGTTCAGCTGAATTGCCCTTTTGTTCACTGTTTGAACTTATCTACTTCCAATTTCATTATCTTGCATTTGCTGAAAGAATTCATATCATGCTATATACTATTTCTTTTTAATTTCATGTTATATATACCTTTTTTTATTTTTTTATTTTTATTCTTTTTACCTTAGGTGTCCTATCCCCCTATCGGGCACGTCTCTTTTGGGGCCCTCTACCGATAGACTAATCCCTAGGATGTGTGGAAACATCCGTAGCCCCACACACCTTTAGCACAAGGACGACTCAAAGTAGAGACCTATGCCCTGACCTCTATCAAATTACTCTGTTATTGCTTTTTATACATATTTAATTATTTATGCTTAGATCTTTAACCCAGGCAAGATATCTTGGTATTGGAATGGAACAACTCCAAGGGTGATCATTTTGGATCCAGAGCTCATGAAAGAAGTTTTGTCAAACAAATTAAATGAGTTTCAGAAACCGCCATTAAACCCGAGTATAAAGTTGTTGGGCTTTGGAGTTTCTGGCTTGGAAGGAGAGGAATGGGCGAAGCGTAGGAAATTGATCAATCCTGCTTTCCACATTGAAAAGTTGAAGGTTTCACTCTGCCCTCTACCGATAACTTCGATTTTATGCTAAATATGTTTAATTTTTATTAGGAAATTTGACGCGCTCTAGATAATAATCACCAAAAACCGGTTGTGATTGATTGTTTAATAAATGGTTGTTTGATGTTGATCTGATGGATCCAAAGGCTAAAAATTGAGGCTGTTTTTACCAATTAATTGCTGAATTTCATTACTTGAAGTTCTCTTTTCAAATTTGACTTCTTCTATGAGATTTTCTAAGATTTAAGATTTGATTATTGTGGCAGGTTTATAGTATTCTCATTAGAACAAAAATACAAAGGAGTTGACTATACACCTCTTTTTGGCAACTGACCAAGACACCCAATTTCCCCATTTGCAAACCAAGGTGGAAATGCAGCTGCAGTGACTTAGAATTCAGTGTTTGGCAACCAACCAAAACGCCCAATTGCCCAAATTTGCAAATGAGATGATTTATTTATCTCTTCATTTGATGACCTTTATTATAGAATTTCTACAAGAAACTCCCAAAACTAGGGTGTCAATGGGTTAGGTCGGGTTAAGTTCTGGTTGGGGACCAACCCGTTCATCTAAACCATCCACTAGAATCCGACCCAGACCATTTATTGAAACCCTCAACCAGAACTCGATCTGACTCAGTTAGCAAAAACTAGGTTCGGGTTGGATTGGACACACTAGGTTAAGTCGAGTCGGGTCAGGTTCAAGTTAAAAAATATAAACCAGACCTGACCGGACGGGTCGGAAATCTGAACCCAAGTATGATCTGTGGAAGGCCAGGTTGCTTGACCCATCGGTTGACCCGACCTATGCTAATGTTCTCCATTTTAATGTTTTATATCCTAAATACAGAGGATGGTACCAGCATTTTCTACTAGTTGTAGTGAGTTAATCAAGACATGGGAGGAAATAGTTGGTCCCCAAGGATCTTGTGAATTGGACATATGGCCTGAGCTCCAGAATCTTACTAGAGACGCCATCTCGCGAACCTCCTTCGGCAGTAATTACGAAGAAGGCAAGAGAATATTTCAACTTCAGACAGAGCAAGTTGAACTAGTCCTACAAGCTGCTCAGAGTGTATATGTCCCGGGTTTCAGGTGCATAGCCATTTGTGGGTTCTTATTGTCCTCCTAACATGATATTTGAGTTTTTATTTCCTTCGAAAACTCATATTTTTCTTGAAAAAGTTGTAGATTTTATTTAGAAAAGAAAGGTAGAGTGTTGGAAAAAAAAGGCTCAATAAATGTTTGCTCTTGTATTCAGGTACATACCCACGAAGAAGAACAAATGGAGAATGTATTTGGACAAAGAGATTAAATCCCTGTTACGAGATTTGATCCACAAGAAAGAAAGGGCCATCAAAGCTGGAGAATCAAGTGATGATGACTTACTAAGCTTGTTGTTGTCTAATAACCATAATGATGTCCCAGAGGATGAGCATAGCTCGAAGAAGAATGGGTTGACAATTGATGATGTGATCGAGGAATGCAAATTATTCTACTTTGCTGGTCAGGAGACGACCTCAGTGTTGCTAACATGGACAATGATCATCTTGTCTATGCACCCAACCTGGCAAGAGAAAGCAAGAGAAGAGGTTCTTCAATACTGTGGGAAGAGCAAGCCCAATTTTGAAAGCATAAACCACCTTAAGATTGTGAGTATTCTTAACCTCATCTGAGTAAATTTTTCTCGGTTTTAAACATAAATTTCATAACAGATCGAGTGCTCCGGAAAAATGTTGGGACAATTTTAAACTATAATTTCTGATATAAGGTTTTATCGGATTCAGTTGATGGTGAAACCTAGCATCTGGGCATATGAGTAAAACTGCTTGTTTATGAGTTAAATTGTTGAAAGCTTGAAAAAAGAGAGATGTGCATTAGTCTCCTATGATCCATTTTTATTTCAATCAATTTGAAGATTTCATTCATCAATTCATCAGCATATCAGAGATAATTATGTGCTAGAAAATTAATATATACTCAATTGATTTTAGCAATTGATGATCCATTCACCCCAATTCTATTTTATCAGTAATTTCTCTAGTTTGAAAATAAATTCATAGAAATGATTTCGCATAGTGTTTTTTTTATAAACTTAATAGATATGATTGTATTTTCAATTGCTATTCTACCGTTTTAATTATACATTTGATGCTCCCATTTCAGGTAAACATGATATTGTATGAAGTTCTAAGGCTATATCCATCTGTGACTGGCTTGTTCCGACATACATATAAGAAAACCAAATTAGGAGATATCTCTCTGCCGGCCGGTGTCGACCTCTTCCTACCAACTCTCTTCCTCCACCATGATCCTGAATACTGGGGTGAAGATGTAGAAGAATTCAAGCCAGAGAGGTTCTCTGAAGGGTTTTCAAAGGCATCGAAGGATCAAGTTGCATTCTTTCCATTTGGATGGGGCCCGAGGATCTGCATAGGTCAGAATTTCTCCTTAATCGAAGCTAAGATGGCTCTGGCTATGATTCTCCAACACTTTTCATTTGAACTCTCGCCTTCCTATATCCACGCTCCGATCACTGTTATAACACTTCAACCTCAACATGGAGCTCAAATCATTCTACACCAACTCTAATGTCATTGTACTTATCATCCACCTAGTTTTTGTTTGTAGTTGTCATCGTTGTTCTACTTTTTTGTTATATATCAAGTTCATGCATATACGTAACAGAATGATAATGCCCAGTAATAAGTGTAATCTATGTGCTACCATATGAATAATGTGAATGAATAATGCATCATAATAACCCTTTTTGGTTACATATTGTTCAAAGAAAATTTGTGAAATAGCTTTTCATGTGCATATTAAAATGGAACCTAGAAGACTCGCCATCTCTCTAGGTGCCACCTCCGATACAATATGCATGCCCGGTTTAATATAGGGTCACCTAGCCACGGGGGAGTTCGGATATGTCGAATTTATAAAATCATTACTCGCCATACTTGAGTTATTAATTATAAAGACAACATGGAATGATAGTTTTTTATAAATTTTTTATGATCATTATAATAATGAATTTATAAATTGGACATATCCGAAACATATTGCCTGATATGTATCGGGCATGGCACCTCCGATACAATATGCATGCCCGGTTTAATATAGGGTCAAATGTCGAGAAAACTTGCTCAAATATTTACTAGCATCGGCCTGCATTGAGTTATTTCGGCCGTTATGTATCCAAAATATGGATAGAGGATGATACATTAAAAATTAAATTAAATTAAATTAAATTAAATATTCGCCCAACATGCGTGGACAACTTTATCCAAAGAGAGACAATGGAAATTATGTAAATAATCAAACAATAGGGTACACGATAGATATTCAGTGTATAATGGACTTTTTGTAAATAATCAAACAACAGGGTGCTGGACAAATATCCTATATATTTCTGAGAGGCGCGTATACATTTCAAGATTAAGTGATTATGAGAGATTTTAAAGAAATTTTCCGAAATTCAATCAAATAGGGGTCCAATGAATCTTTTGGCGAAATTTTGATGATTTCTCTGAAAATCATTGAAATTTTATTAATCTCACTAAAATTAATAAAATTTTTCGGAAATTAATGAAAATTTTAAAATATCAATTATTTTTAAATAATAAATAAGATTCTTATAAATAATAAATTTAATATATATATATATATATATATATATATATATATATATATATATATATATATATTAAACCTCTTATAAATATTGTCAATGGGCCAGGCTTAGTCTAAACCCAGCCTGACCAACTTCAGCTCAGACCGCATTTGGGCTCAAATAAAAAGCCTGAGCACCTGAATTGAGCTCGGCCCGATTTTGTATCTGGGCAAGGTTCATGCTTCTATTTTTGAATAAAATCTAATAAGGCTGCTCAGAGCCCGACTGAACCCAGCCCAGCTAAGCCCGACTATTTTAAGGGTAACGGATGAGCTCGGCTAGAACCTCGCCCACCCCCAACCCAGTCCATAGCGGGGTTCGTCTTAAATAAAAATTCCAAGCCCGTAAAGCCCTAGGCCGAACCCCACCCAAATTTCTAATCAGGCCGAGTTCAGGACAAATTTTCTTTACCGAAAGTAATTGGGCCAACCAATAGCTCAGACCGAACCCGACCTGGCCCGTTGACAAAGGGCATCTACATTGAAAATTATTGACTTCTTTGAATCAAAAGTTGGAAATCCTATTTCGTCACAATCTTCCACATAATTAGATCTTGAGCTCATACCATCATCCATTCAATTTTGTCCACATGTGGCACCCATTCCAAAAATGATTTGAAAATCGCGTTTGAGCATGATGCTTGCCATGTGATTTTCTGGTCAATTTTTTAGATTTATCCCACATGGAATCAAAAATTGATTGTATGATGTCAAAGTCTTAAGATCCATCGTGTGGAAAGATAGGTACGAAAAATAATAACCATTGTCCGATTCAAACAATCAAAGGTTTTCAGTGATGTGATCACAATAATTAGTGAGGTGCAACCAGAGCTGCTACCCAAAAAATATATAGAAATACATCCCATTAAGTGCAAGGTGAGGGTAAAACAACCACTAATGATCATGCACTATAAAAAAAACAGATTATTAGCTATTAACAAAAAATTACTAAAGACTATTAGCGGCAGTTTTTTATTAATAGCGGCAGTTTTTGCTTGCCGCTAATAATCTTGTTTTTTGTAGTGATGGATCAAAATCTTGGTTTCGGTTTCGATTTCGTTCATAACCCGAACCGTAAATTAGTCCAAGTAACGGTAAATTTTAGATTTTTTTGAAAATATGCTCCGAACTTTACTAAACTTTACCGAACTTTATTTTATTGATTTTTTTAAACTCTTTAATATTAGAACACATATTTACTCTAGTGAGGCTAATTTTCATCCGTTTAAACCATTTTCTCTACACTAGTGACACCATTCGTCCGATAAACCGAGATTTTGATCTAGGGTTTCTAATGCTATTTTAATATTTTCAAAACCTGCTTGTAAAGTGCACCCGATGGAGAGAAAGGCTTTGAAATTGCGAGACCCACTTGCATTTTAGAAGGATATCGGTATTTGCAACTGAATATTAAGGGAAACTTAGGATTTACACCCTAAGAGTCGTTTATTGGATTTGTGACAGCCCGGATTTCGGCACTCCGAAACCCGTGCCATCAGCACGATCATCTTGACCGTGCCCCTTAGCTAAGTACGGAACATTGACATATCAAGCATAAAATGAAATAATAAATGAAACTGCGGAATTTAAATCTATATTAAAGCAATTCTCCAAAAGATAGTTCTACCCTCATGCCTCTGCATGAATGGAGAACCGATCCGAACCATCGATGATAGCAATCATCACGGATGGTTCGCCCCAAAAGAATAATCCCAAACTCAATATATACATGGTTTAACCAAAACAAGGCTTGACATACCAAGCCGTACCAATCTCTCTCAAAAAGCCCTCAAAGCGGCACAACGGACTCCTCTAGAAGAAGTCCTCAAGAGGTGGCTCCAACTCTTCTTCGGCCGCAAGGTCCGACTCACCAGGGTCAGCGTCTCCTGAAGCCTCGGCAGCTGCTAGTAGTGGACCTGCGACGTATAGTCTATAGGGTGAGCTACATCCTAGCTCAATAGGGAACAAAACACAGTTGAACATATCAATTATTACTCACATATATTTCATGATATGCCATGCATGATGTGTTTATGCAATTACTGATGAAACAGTTAAAAGTATTACATTTTACTGGTGGTTTACTCGTGTCTTTTATTTACTCATGAATGATGCTGAAAAGGCCTAAAGCAAAATAGCATCGAGCCCCGATGAGATACCTATCATCGTTATCTATATAGACACTTTTAACGTATTCCCTGGGAATACAATATAGTACCCAAGTCCCTTTCCCCTGGGGATTGGTGGCGGGGTTTCACTTGTCTCAAATCAACACCCCTGGGGTGTGCTTACTGTGTACGGATAAGCCTCATGTTTTACCCAGATCCATGCGGATATCTCCGCCGTGTCAGTCGTGGATATCCCGCCACGTCGGTGGGGTACCCTATCAAACCTCAAATAACAAAAATATCGGTGCCTTACATATAGTTATTCACCGTGTAAGTGTGCTATCTTATATCAGTTAGGCCCTATCAAACATGATTCAATCTTGGATACATCCCCTAGGATGTATCCATTCACTTGCATCACACCTGATGCTCTTATCTCTTTACTTCTTCATCCCCCGGGGATGGCTCATTATAATTACTCTTATGGATGTCACACACACACACACTTATCACAATTCTTAAGCAGTAAAATATTTTGAATTTGAATTCTATATCACTACATACATGCTCTTGTAAAATAAAGTACATGTTCAAGGTGTTCCCTACCTCAAGTCTTTGTTTGATCAACACATCAAGGTCCCACGTGGCTCCTTGTGCACTAGCTCACACGTACCACCTATGGTACCACATAACAGGTGAAACACATCACTAAGGATGTAATAAAGGAGGTCCAAGACCCTCCATGAAGCTTAAAGTCAAACTCAAAAGTCAACAAAATTTAGCCCAGTCGATTAATCGAACACCAAAATCGATTAATCGATTCTCATTCGATTAATCGATTTCCAAAATCAATTAATCGAAAGTCAATATCGATTAATTGATTCTCAAATCGATTAATCGAGATTTTCATTCGATTAGTCGAATCCCAATTCGATTAATCGAAATTCTCTGCTCTGCCAAGTCGATTCTCAATTCGAGTAATCGAATTTCCAAAATCAATTAATCGATCCCAAATCGATTAATCGAAATTCTAAATCGATTAATCGAATTCCCATTTCGATTAGTCGATTTCTCCAAACTATTTTCTTTCGTCAACTGGAGTTCACTGTAGGTTCCTAGTCGAATAATCGATATTCAAATCGATTAATCGAAATCCAAAGTCGATTAATCGAAACTCAGTTCGATTAATCGAACTCGGGTTCCTTGACTTTTCAACTTCTTGGCGAATTTCGATTAATCGAATCTCAATTTCGATTAATCGAAATTGCCAGATTCAGCCCCCTTTGAGCTGTACTTCCCAACCTTTTTCCACTCTTTTTCCTCTATTTTTCTAAACCATTATCCTATAATTTAAACCGTTTTTAACTTTAATTTACCCTCTACAATCTATGCATTTTATTCACAAAAATTTACCTTTAATCAATCTCAACTTGATTTCAAAGCAAGTGGTTGGAAGGCTAGGGTTCCAGCTTTGGCTTGAACGGATTCTTTGCGCAGAATCGGCCTCTTCATTGCTTGAATCTCCCTTCCAATCACCCACAATAACTCCTTGCTTGATCACTCTCTTTACTCCTCTCTCTCTCTTCTTTACTTCTCTCTCAACAACCAAAACTATTGATTTTAGGGTTATTAAACCCTTTTATCTCCCCCCTGCTTGTGTGTTGAGCACATGCACCTCGATAGGTGTATGTGACTTTAGATTTATAACACACACCACATAGCCACACAACCCATCACATCACGTCCATTCATCACACCCCATGCTAACTATTGGACTTCTATTTGGTCAAACCTATGACCGATCGGGCACAGATCCCGAGGTCATAGTTTAGTGTGATTTTTCGAGCTATTACATCCTCCCCACCTTGGGAATTTTCGTCCCCGAAAATAACCCAAGGTTCGTCGGTCTGGGTGTCTCCCCCCCCCCCCACACTCTCAGGGGAGGTGGTCAGTTGACTCAGACGTATTTAGGAATTCACAAATACAAGCATGGAAGTAATTTTAACAAAATTGAACAATTGACACAAAAAGTTTGATTTGTATTAAAAATTGAAATTTACAATGCCAGATAAGTTGGTGTACAAAACAATTTTACAGGTATACAACCACAACTCAAAATACATAGAAGGGTCAGGTAGTCCCCTCGCCGGGCAGGTCGGATGCTGGAGCAGGCTACTCCATTTGAGCTGACGGTGCTACGGGTCAAGGGTCTCGAGCCGTGTGGGCGTGTGGTGGAGCTGTCTGGTGGTGTAGTAGTGAGGTAGTGGCTGAGGCTGCGGTGTCTCGGTCGGCGGAGTGGATGTGGATGTGGAAGGAGCCACGTCGGTAGTGGCTGTGGTAGGATGGAAGACGGGTCCTCGATGGAAGGCGGTGCGTCCAGCGATCCACTCCTCCTCCTGGGCGAGGTAGCGGCGGTAGTCGGTAGGGTAGATGTGGCAGAGGGTATGGAATAGAAGGAAGTCCATCCTCCGATTCATCCTTTCATTGTTGGCCTCCATACGGGCCAACACCTCCTCGATGGTCGGCCCTGATAAAGTGGCGCGCCGGCGGTAGGACGAGGTGGGTGTAGCGGGCGCGGAGTGGGCTGGCGGTGTCGGTGAGGCTGCTGTGTGAGAGGTGGCCCTCTCTACTGAAGGCGCGGCAGGGGTAGGGTGTGCCCCACCCATGGGTGGGTCCTGTTGTGGTGGTGGGGGTGGTGGCGGTCCTACTGCTGCTGCTGCTGCGGATGGAGCGGGACCCGGAGCCGGTAGGGTCCGCTTTAGCAAATTGTAGCTACGGTTCCATGAAGACATGGAGAATGTCTTCACGCAGTCCGTAGCCCTCTCTTCATGAGGAGAGACGGCGTAGGATGGATCGTTGTAGTAGCACTCCAACATGCTCGATATAAGACGAGCGTAAGACATCTTCTCCTTGGGCCGGAGGTTGCCCTTCATTAGCTTCCCTTTGATATACCTCATCCCCTCGAGGATGAGCAGGGTGGCATCAAACCACCGGCCACAGAAGGCCGAGTAAAGTGCCTGTTGCACTTTTTCCACGCGTTCGGTGTCGTGGCGCATAGGGTATAGGTTGCACTTGACCACCGAGTCAAGCATCCACATATAGTGGGGAAGGTCAACCCTCTTTATGGAGGAGCCCGACCCCTTTTTACCATTGGTCATGCGGGTCATGACCTCCTCGCGAGTTCCTCCTCGAAGGGTGGGAATAGGGTGGTCTCGGGGTAAAGTTGAGGTAGCACTCAAGCACCTCGTATGTGAATGACGAGTGATCGTGTAGTCTCGACCCTCTATGGTGGTCTTGATCACATCGTCGGTCGGGCCGTCCACAAGCCCTTGGTAGAATAATCTCACCAATCTAGGGTAGTAAGAACCCCGGATTGGTTTGAGAAGGTTGCCGAGACAGGCGTTGTTGAGGTAGTTTCGAGCCTATTGGGTCTCACCCGGTAGATCGGGATTTGTGAATAGGGTTGGGTCAATGATGTATTCGACCTCGAAGGTCTTGGCTGCCCACCATTCATTTGGTTGCACCACATTAGTGGGTGGAGGGGGCATTGGGGTCGATTCGTGGGAAGACTCACGCATAGATGCGCTCGTCGAATCGGAGGTGGTCTCCGATGCCGACGGTGATGGAGTCCTCACCGGCGATGGGGTAGGTGGAGGTGGTGCGGCGTTCTTACGCCGGACCGGTAGTTTAGAGGTCGCCTTCTTTGAAGACAACCTAGTCTTGGGTGGCATTTTTGGAAAATCACTAAACTAGGGTTTATCTAGTTCAATTGAAAAGGAAAGTATAAATCTAGGGTTTACCGTAGAGTTTCGATCCAAAATAGGCGATCTTGGTCCGGAATCGACGAAAGAAACCCCAAAACCCAGCACGAATGGATGGCCGGAGAGGAAGAAGAAAGGGCGTTCAAAAAAACTCAAGTGCAAATGATTCGAATGGGAAGAAAAATCCCCAAATTTCAATATATAGGCCCCGGCTCGATTAATCGAAATCCAGAATAAATTAATCGAGATTTCAAACTAGGTTAAGCCACGTAAAATCGATTAATCGGTTTCCCAAATCGATTAATCGAAAGTCAAATTCGATTAATCGAAACCATTTAGATTAATCGAAATCGTATCTGTTTAAAATTTTAAGTTTTTGAGCTCAATGGCGCGAGCAAGTCGATTAATCGAAATCCATTTCGATTAATCAAAATTTCAAAATCGATTAATCGAAATTCACTTCGATTAATCGAAATCGTACAGTAACTTCCAAAATTTTCAGGATTCTTTAAGTTATTCGATTAATCGAATTTCCACTTCGATTAATCGAATTCCACTTGGATTAATCAAATTTCACTTCGATTAATCGAAATCGTTCCTCTGACTTCATATTTCTTCCAAGTCTTTTTAGTAATTCGATTAATCGAACTTCCATTTCGATTAATCGAAATCTCAAATCGATTAATCGAAACCTCCTCAATTAATCAAAATTTCATTATTTCATCCTAATTTCTTCTAACATTCCTAGTTTATTCGATTAATCGAACACGTGGTTCGATTAATCGAATACCCAATTCGATTAATCGAATTTCCAAAATCGATCAATCGATCCCAAATCGATTAATCGAAATTATAAATCGATCAATCGAAATTGCATTCTATGTCTGTTCTAACTCTCATTCCAATTTCCAATCACTGGCGGATACCAGTCGACTAAAATCGATTAATCGAAATTCCAAATCGATTAATCGATTTGAAATTCGATTAATCGGTTTTGCCCAATTTCTGCAGATTTTCAAGTTCTTGTTCCTTTTACTTTTTTTTTTTTTTTTTGTAGTTTATGAGATCAAGTGGTTCATAGTTCCATAGAAATGCATACACTTGATCATGTACATATTAAATTTATTCCTTAAATCATACTTGATCAAAACTTCCATTGAATTACAAGTATCACGGAAATTCCACAAACATGGTTGTGGTTTACATTGGATTCTTATGTCGTTGGAAACAAGGCTGGATATTGTTCTTTCACATCGGCCTCTCGTTCCCAAGTAGCCTCTTCTTTTGGATGATTATTCCACCGAACAAGCACTAAGGGAATCACTTTAGTGCGCAGTACTTGTTCCTTTCGATCCAAGATTTCCACTGGTTCCTCTATCATGCTCATGTCCTCACACATCTCCATAGGTTGTTTTCCTAACACGTGAGATGGATCATTTACATACTTTCTGAGCATTGATATGTGGAAAACGTTATGTACCCGATCAAACAGCGGTGGTAAACCAATGCAATACGCAACTTCACCTACGCATCCCAAAACTTCAAATGGTCCAACATAACGTGGGCTTAACTTCCCTCTCTTGCCAAATCTCATTACGCCTTTCATAGGTGACACCTTCACAAACACGTGCTCACCCACTTTATAGTCGACACTAGTCCGCTTCATGTCGGCGTAACTTTTTTCCGCTACTCTGTCGACTTTCATTTTCTCGATGATTCGAACAACGGTGGCATTGTTTTCAAGTAGTTTTGGCCCTAAAACAAATTTCTCACCTGTTTCCTCCCAATTGAGGGGTGATTTGCATCGTCGTCCATACAGATCTTCATACGGTGTCATGCCAATGCTCGTTTGGAAACTGTTGTTGTATGCGAATTCGAGCAACGATAGATACTCATCCCAGTATCCTTGCATATCTAGCATGCACGCTCTGAGCATGTCTTCTATTACTTGGTTCACTCGCTCTGTCTGCCCATCAGTTTGAGGATGGAAAGCTGAACTAAAGTCTAGTCGTGTTCCCATTCATTCTTGAAATTTCTTCCAAAACTTGGATGTATATAGTGGATCACAATCTGAAACTATGCTGCTTGGAATCCCATGTAATCTTACAATCTCCTTCATGTATAAGTCTGCCAGTCTTCCTGCCATATACATAGTATTATACGGCAAAAAGGGCGTTGATTTGGTCAATCGGTCCACGACGACCCAAATAGCATTGTGCTTCTTGGCAGTACGGGGCAATCCAACAATGAAATCCATCAAGATTGATTCCCATTTCCATTCTGGGATTGGTAAAGGCTGCATTAGTCCCGTAGGATGTCTATGATCAATCTTCACTTGCTGACAAGTCAAACACCGTGACACGTATTCGGCCACGTCTTGCTTCAGTCCTCTCCACCAGTAGTTCTTTTTCAAGGCTTGGTACATTTTGGTGCTACCAGGGTGGATAGCATAATTTGACTTATGGGCCTCATCAAGAATCGTTCGTCTTAGATCGGCATTGTCCGGAATGCATAGACGGCCCTTAAACAATAAAGAACCATCTTCTTTAACCGAGAAGTCCGACCTGATGCCTTCACTCACGTCTTGATGAATCTTTGTTAATGCCGGATCTTTCATCTGTAGATCGTGGATATGCTCAAATATCACTGGCTTTATTGATATGTTAGCCAAAAAGGATCCGGTGGCTTTTGACTCAATGTTCGCATCGTAGAATGCCAGGTCTTCCAATAATTTCCATCGGTGCATACCCAAAACCAAACAAGCTAACTGAGCTGAACCTTTCCGACTCAATGCGTTACTACATTCGCTTTGCTTCGGATGGTATTGTATGGAGCAATTGTAATCCTTGAGGAATTCCATCCACCTGCGCTGTCTCATGTTGAGCTCTTTCTGTGTAAACAGGTATCGGAGGCTCTTATGATCGGTGAAAATTTCAAAAGTCTCACCATACAAGTAATGTCTCCAAATCTTCAGCGCAAAAATGATTGCTGCTAGTTCCAAGTCATGAGTCGGGTAATTTTTCTCGTGTTCTTTCAGCTGTCTTGATCCATAAGCTATCACCTTCTTGTGTTGGTTGAGTACACAACCAAGGCCATTGTATGACGCGTCGTTGTACACGGCGTATCCTCCACTGCCAGAAGGAATCGCTAGCACTGGAGCCGAAGTCAGTTTCATTTTGAGTTCTTGAAAACTCTTCTCGCATGCCTCACTCCACTCAAATCTTGAATCTTTTCGTGTCAGCTTTGTGAGAGGTCCCGATATCTTTGAAAACCCCTCGACGAAACGTCGATAATAGCCTGTTAAGCCCAGAAAACTTCGGACATCGGTCACTGTCTTTGGTTGCTCCCATTTAACCACTGCTCCTATCTTTGCTGGATCTACAGTGACACCATGCTTTGAGACGACATGTCCCAAAAAGCTGACCTCTTCCAACCAAAACTCACATTTGCTGAGTTTGGCGTACAATTGGTGTTCTCATAGCGTCTGTAGAGCAATCCTCAAATGTTCTTCGTGTTCCGTCTTGGATTTGGAGTATATCAATATATCATCAACGAATACTACGACGCAGGAGTCCAAGTGTGGTTTAAACACTCGGTTCATCAGATCCATAAACGACGCCGGAGCATTCGTCAATCCAAACGGCATCACAAGGAATTCATAGTGTCCATACCATGTCCGGAAAGCTGTCTTCTGGATGTCCTCTGCCTTGACTCACAACTGATGATATCTAGATCTCAGGTCGATCTTAGAAAAATACCTTGCTCCTTGCAGTTGGTCGAATAGATCGTCAATTCTAGGCAAAGGGTAGCGGTTCTTCACAGTGAGTTTGTTCAATTGTCGATAGTCAATGCATAGCGGCATTGACCCATCCTTCTTCTTGACAAACAAGACCGGTGCTCCCCATGGAGACACGCTCGGTCTAATAAACCCCTTGTCCATAAGTTCTTGCAGTTGTTCCTTTAACTCCTTTAACTCAGCAGGAGCCATTCTATAAGGCGCTTTCCAAATAGGCTCCGTTCCTGGTGCTAAGTCAATGGCGAATTCCACTTCTCTCTCTGGAGGTAGTCCAGGCAATTCCTCTGGAAACACGTCGGCGAAGTCTCGCACAACTGCTATCTCAGAAATGACATTCTTTTCTTCCTTGTCCTCCTTTAAGAAAGCCAAATATCCACTGCAACCCTTTCTGATAATTTAACGGCCCTTACTGCTGAGATCAGTGGCAAAGATGACGACCTCACTCCTTGAAACCGAAATGATCTTCTTGTGTTGGGTCTGAAAATGACTATCTTGTTCTTACAATCGACGGTTGTACAATGCTGCGCCAACCAGTCCATGCCAAGGATCACATTAAACCCTTGCATGTCTAACAGTATCAACTTCGCTTCAAATTCGTGCACCTCTAGGTCTCGAACTGCTACAATGATGGATTTGCAAGCTAACTCCGTGTCTACTAACTCTCCAATCGGAATAGACACAGATAGGACAAAGTCCAACGCCTCTGGAACAATTTTCATCTTCTTGGCGAAACGTGGAGTGACGAATGAGTGGGTAGACCCTGGGTCTATCAACACTCTAGCGTCATATCCAACAAAGCATCCTTTTTCATATATAGTTAAAGTACCTATAGTATACATACATACATACAAAAATTTACACATCAAAATACACCCTTAATTCACGTATAGATTTAGTATTGAGAAGAGGAATCTATACCATTCCTAATGCATGCACCTTCTCTATCTAAAATTTTAATGAAACGGGATTTTCTTTAATTTAAAAAGGGTCTCACCTTGGATGATGTCATGCACGTTCCCTGCTTCCTGAGCAGTGATTGCATAGGCTCTCCCCTGAACGATCGGCTTCCTTGCTTGAATGGGTCGTGGTGCTGCAACTGAAGCCGTCTTTCTTTTATCCGTCTCGGGGCAATCCTTGATCAAGTGGCCCACCTTGCCACATCGGAAACAACCCCTAGTTCCCGTTTTGCAATCCACTGTTCTATGAGGCTTGCCACACTTTGCGCAAGTCTCCCGAGGTGCGAAAGAAACAGTACGAGAACCCTGTGTGATAGTGACACCAGTAGACATGGCAGAGCTCTCATATCGTAAAGGTCTCCCCGACGCAAGTAGTGGAAATCTCTGTTGGTGTTGTTGTTGCGCCGGCCTTCCAAAACCTCCCTCAAACTGTGGTCTCTGATTTTGGGCCACGAACCTCGGCTTTTTGTTCATCGGTTCATAGGTCCCCGCCCTTCCTTGTTCATTTCCTCCTCGCTGCTGCTCTCTCTGTCTATATCTATTTGTATTTTCCTCTTCCACAACTAGTGCCTTACTCATGACCTCTTCATAGGTCCTCAGCTGAAATGGAGCTACGCCTCCCCTAACCTCAGGCTTCAAACCTTGCTGAAACCTCTTGGATTTCATCACGTCGGTAGCGACGTAATCCGGAGTAAAACGGGCAAGTCATAGAAACTCCACCCCATATTCTCTCGCTGTCATTCTCCCTTGCACTAATTGTAGAAATTGTATTTCAAGCTGATTCCTCACCACTTCCGGAAAATATTGTTTGTTGAACTCCTCAACAAACTCCTCCCAAGTCCAAGGCAACTCTGGGGTCTCCTGAGCCCGAGTCCGTATCACGGACTTCCACCAAGGCCCAGCCTTCCCATCCAACATATAAGCTGCCCATCTCACACTCTCATCTTCCGTGCATGTCAGCACGCTAAAGACTTTCTCCATCTCCATAAGCCAGTTTTCGGCGGCCATTGTGTCTGCCTGCCCAGAAAATGACGGAGGTCTTATTCTCCTAAACTCTGTAAAAGATGAGGGCACAGGCAGCGCAGGTCCTACAGGTGGTGTAGGTGGCTGCTGTTCTCTTGACGCATGAGCTGCAAAGGATGCGACTTGTTGTGCCATGGCAGCTGCCATAGTCTCCATAGTGTGCATCATCCTTTGTCGCTCCTCTCTATCTTCTTGTCTTTCTCTCACTCTCTCTTGTTCTCTTAGATCTTGATCCTGCCGATCTCGATCCTCTTCATCATGCTGTCTACTACTCGCCCACAGGGCCTCGGTACCTCTAAAGGCACTCTATTAGTAGGAGAGATGCAATCATCTCCCTCGTGAGACTCCTCTGTTGGCCTCCCTCGGTCGGCCTCTTCCTCTAGATGACATTTGCGGTGCATTTGAAACTAAAGTTTAAGTTAGCGAAGCCTATGTTCGACCAAAGAACAATTGTCGAATGCTAAAAGAAATGGCTCGATACCATCAGGGCCGGATTCGGCATTCCGAAACCCGTGCCATCAGCACGACCATCTTGACCGTGCCCCTTAGCTAAGCACGGAACATTGGCATATCAAGCATAAAATGAAATAATAAATGAAACTGTGGAATTTAAATCTATATTAAAGCAATTCTCCAAAAGACAATTCTACCCTCATGCCTCTGCATGAATGGAGAACCGATCCGAACCATCGATGATAGCAATCATCACCGATGGTTCGCCCCAAAAGAATAATCCCAAACTTAATATATACATGGTTTAACCAAAACAAGGCTTGACATACCAAGCCGTACCAATCTCTCTCAAAAAGCCCTCAAAGCGGCACAACGGAGTCCTCTAGAAGAAGTCCTCAGGAGGTGGCTCCAACTCGTCTCCGGTCGCAAGGTCCGACTCACCAGGGTCAGCGTCTCCTGAAGCCTCGGCAGCTGCTAGTAGTGGACCTGCGACGTATAGTCTATAGGGTGAGCTACATCCTAACTCAATAGGGAACAAAACACAGTTGAACATATAAATTATTACTCACATATATTCCATGATATGCCATGCATGATGTGTCTATGCAATTACTAATGAAACAGTTAAAAGTATTACATTTTACTGGTGGTTTACTCGTGTCTTTTATTTACTCATGAATGATGCTGAAAAGGCCTAAAGCAAAACTTAAACTTTCAACTTAAGTAATTCCCGAGCAATATAGCATCGAGCCCCGATGAGATACCCATCATCGTCATCTATATAGACACTTTTAACGTATTCCCTGGGAATACAATATAGTACCCAAGTCCCTTTCCCCTGGGGATTGGTGGCGGGGTTTCACTTGTCTCCTGGATAAGCCTCTGATTTGGGCTTACGGTTTCGCCGCCGTATCGGTCACGGATATCCTGCCGTGTCAGTCGTGGATATCCCACCACGTCGGTAAGGTACCCTATCAAACCTCAAATAACAAAAATATCGGTGCCTTACATATAGTTATTCACCGTGTAAGTGTGCTATCTTATATCAGTTAGGCCCTATCAAACATGATTCAATCTTGGATACATCCCCTGGGATGTATCCATTCACTTGCATCACACCTGATGCTCTTATCTCTTTACTTCTTCATCCCTTGGGGATGGCTCATTATAATTACTCTTATGGATGTCACACACACACACTTATCACAATTCTTAAGCAGTAAAACATTTTGAATTTGAATTCTATATCACTACATACATGCTCTTGTAAAATAAAGTACATGTTCAAGGTGTTCCCTACCTCAAGTCTTTGTTTGATCAACGCATCAAGGTCCCACGTGGCTCCTTGTAGACTAGCTCACACGTACTACCTATGGTACCACATAACAAGTGAAACACATCACTAAGGATGCAATAAAGGAGGTCCAAGACCCTCCATGAAGCTTAAAGTCAAACTCAAAAGTCAACAAAATTTAGCCCAGTCGATTAATCGAACACCAAAATCGATTAATCGATTCTCATTCGATTAATTGATTTCCAAAATCGATTAATCGAAAGTCAATATCGATTAATTGATTCTCAAATCGATTAATCGAGATTTTCATTCGATTAGTCGAATCCCAATTCGATTAATCGAAATTCTCTGCTCTGCCAAGTCGATTCTCAATTCGAGTAATCGAATTTCCAAAATCGATTAATCGATCCCAAATCGATTAATCGAAATTCTAAATCGATTAATCGAATTCCCATTTCGATTAGTCGATTTCTCCAAACTATTTTCTTTCCTCCACTGGAGTTCACTGTAGGTTCCCAGTCGATTAATCGATATTCAAATCGATTAATCGAAATCCAAAGTCGATTAATCGAAACTCAGTTCGATTAATCGAACTCGGGTTCCTTGACTTTTTAACTTCTTGGCGAATTTTGATTAATCGAATCTCAATTTCGATTAATCGAAATTGGTCAATTCTTCTGCTTCTTTCCACTCTTTTCCTCTATTTTTCTAAACCATTATCCTATAATTTAAACCATTTTTAAACTTTTACCCTCTACAACCTATGCATTTTATTCACAATAATTTACCTTTAATCAATCTCAACTTGATTTCAAATCAAGTCGTTGGAAGGCTAGGGTTCGACTTTGGCTTGAGCGGATTCTTTCTTGTGAATCGGCCTCTTCATTGCTTGAATCCCCCTTCCAATCACCCACAATAACTCCTTGCTTGATCACTCTCTTTACTCCTCTCTCTCTCTCTTCTTTACTTCTCTCAACAACCAAAACTATTGATTTTAGGGTTATTAAACCCTTTTATCTCCCCCCTAGCTTGTGTGTTGAGCACATGCACCTCGATAGGTGTATGTGACTTTAGATTTACAACACACACCACATAGCCACACAACCCATCACATCACGTCCATTCATCACACCCCATGCTAACTATTGGACTTCTATTTGGTCAAACCTATGACCGATCGGGCACGGATCCCGAGGTCATAGTTTAGTGTGATTTTTCGGGCTATTACAGGATTGAATCCAACGATAGAGATAATGTTTTGTCCCAATCGATCACACAATGGATCTTGAGCTCATGAAAAACATATCAGACGGTCAGATTTTGATTCCACATTGAATTAATCTCAAAAGTGACCCGAGAACCCTTCTCATGATACGCCCATGATCAGGGTCACTTTGCGAATGTATGCTAGGTAGAATCAAGATCTGACCATCTGCTAAGTGGGCTATGATCTCAAGATCTATTGTGTGAAATATTGGGTACCAAGGATCAAAATTTTTGGCCGAAATGACTGATATTTCGACCGAAATTATCAGTTTCGATCCCCACCGAAACGATAATATGGGACCGAAATTTTGGTCATTTTTGTATGGGGTTCAAAATTTCGGCCAAAATTTCATATTTCGGCCAAAATTTTGGATTTCGATTTCAATTTCGGTCATGCCCGAAAACGAAATTTAACCCGAAATTTTGATCCTTGTTGGGTACCTCTATATATATGGGTACCTCTATTACCGCTCCGCAATCTCTAAAAGTGCCCATATGTGCAACCCCTTTAAACTCATTGATTGTTTCAGAACAGATGATGGAGACCGTGTTTCACCCTGATCTTCCACACAACGGATCTTGAGATCATGAAGCACATATCACAGTCAATTTCACTACAAAAAAAGGACTATTAGCGGCAGTCATAAACTACTGCTATTAACAAAAAAACTGTCGCTAATACCCTTGCTGCTAATAGTGTTAATAGTTTTTTTTGTTAATAGCGGCACTTTTTTGTTGCAAAAAGTCGCTAATAGTCTTATATTTGTAGTGTTTTTTATTCCACATGTCATAGATCCCCAAAAAATTCCCCTTGAATCCTATGGCACACATCACGCTCAAACGTGATTTTAGGGCCATTTTCGGGGGATATATCACATTTGAAATAAAAAATTAACCGTCTTGCGACATGATCTCAAGATCAATTGTGTGAAAGATTGGGGTGAAACAAGATCTCCATCATCTGATCTGAAGCAATCATAATGATAAATCACACTTCAATGGTGTAAAATAAAAAGTGAGTTTTAAATGACTTAATATCATTTAAACACCATTTGACAAATCATAGGTGAGTGCCACATGTCATAATGATAAATCACACTTTAATGGTGTGAAATTAAAAGTGATATTTGAATGGTGTGAGGTCATTTAGACACCGTCTAATCGATCATAGATTGAAGGTTGAGCAGTGAATGTGAACCATCAATCAGATTGATGAACCTTAATATCAACTCTAAAAATTAAAACCAATGGTTGATATTGTTAAGACCTGAAAAGTAGCAGTTTTCATCCCTTAACTTAATCTCTATTGGACCCTTAATCATTTAATAAAAGTGTTTGAAGCCTGTTCTGTAGGTAATAAACAGCAGCTGCAATAAAGCCTTAATCCTGCTAAGGAGCCCGCTTTTGCATCAGAAGTCTCTCAGAAGAAGGGAAGCTGGATCCAGACAAGAACTTGACTGCATGAAGGCAAAGCACAGTAGTAACAGAGCAAGAAATGAGCCTCGCGTAGTTGCCGCAAGGTTCAAAGGATTCAGAATGTAAGGCTCACGCAGTCCTCGCGAGTTTCCCAAGACTTCATACCAATTGTCCGCGCTGTTCTTGCGCAGTTTAGTGACAGAAGGGCTTCAGAATCATGACTCGCGCAGCTCTCGCGAAGCTCAAGCACTTAAATGCTCGCGCAGCTCAAGAAAGCAGCACTCAAAACCTCACGCAGTTCACTCAAATAAGTTGAGGAGAGAGAGCTCCAGGTATTTCTGCGAGCAGCTATCGCGCAGTGGCCATGGGATGCAAAACTTCAGAAAAACCTCTCACGCAGTTCAGAGACCAATGCACATCACACCCTCGCGAAGATCCATTGAGAAACAAACTGCTCGCGCGATTCCAGCGCCATTCAGAAGGAAAGTGCAATCCCGTGAAGACCAGAGCAATCCAGCGAGGATTCAATGCTCTATCGCGCGACTGCTTAAGCTGCAAACTAAGACAACCCCGCGACAGCTAGAATTTCAAGTTAATCCAATCTCGCGAAGACGGTGCTACAATGCGACAGTCTTGGAAACTAGTGCTACCTGGCGAGGCCCTGGACTCTAACTCTCCCTCACTTCTGCAGAGGACATTCTGGGAACTTTCAGCAATTAGGGCACGCGCTCTAATGCTCCAATTTCTGTGCATGCGTCTCGAGGCATCCAAAGAACAGATTTAGGCCACGTGGCATCGATAAAATTAGAGTTTCCTAACCCTAATGCGCCGCCAAACTGACTGCTATATTGTGACAGCTCGAATTTTCCCAACCTTAAATTTTGAGACATAATTTTTTTTTTTCAACTTATACCAAATGGGAAAATTTGGACCGTCAGATCGTAGATCATAATCTGATACAGAAAATATTGGTACAACAAAGCGGAAACATAAACTCCAGTTCTACAATGAAAGAACAGTAATTAAGTACTTACAAGTGTATTCAAAGAATTTCAAAACTACACTTACCAAAACTCAAAGCAATCTACGATCCCGAAATCTTACTACTCCACAAGTCCTCAACCCCAAATCCCGTATCTTGCTAATTGCCAAACCTGTGACGTATAGTCGAAGGGTGAGCTTCATCCAAGCCCAGTAGAAGAAATATAAACACAATTCACATCTTATCATTGAAGCGCATAGATTCGGTGACATAATTTCAAAACCATTTTGTACCAAACTGAGTTGCAAATATTACATTTTCATTTTCAAAACATAGCGCAGCGGAAACAAAGCATATCGAGAACAAATACATATGAAAAACAAAGATACTTATCAAAACATAGCTGAAAATAGAAGCAGAATAAATTAAAACAGAATATATTAGAAACGGTGATATATCAAGAATAGAAGTTATATAAGATTACAGCTAAAATACCGAGACTGTATCGGTACCTTAGTCGAAACACGCCAACTCAAACTTGATGTAACTTTATTCCAAATTTTTACCTTTAAAACATTTGATTCATTGATTTTAATATACATAACAATTGTAGGTCTAGTTGTTCTCTTTCCAACGGCTCAAGAATCACCTAATTCTGACTTCGGGATAGAAAGTTATGGCTAAAACATTGAAGCACTGTTGGCGCATACAGTCAAATTTGATCGATCGAAATTTAATTTTGATTGATTGAATTTGAAACTCGATCGATCGAATTCCAACAAAAATTCATAATACTCTCTGTTTTATACCTTTCGATCGATCAAATTTGAAACTCGATCGATCGAAATCCATTTCGATCGATCGAAATCAATTTTGATCGATCGAAAACTTCAGAAATTGAATTTCATAAGTCTTAAGTCAAATTCGATCGATCGAAATCCATTTCGATTGATCAAAATTTGCAGATTTCGCCCAAACCTTCGTTTTTCTCAATTTTCACCCTTTTTCTTCTCTTAATCCATCATTTACACAATAAATCTAAGCTAAATCATCATGCCCAACATAAATCTACAAAACCTTACCTCAAATCGGTCAGATTAACCCATAGATCGGATCATCTTCTCCGTTTTACAAAAAGGGTTTCCAAACCCACATCGGTCTCTTCCAAGCTCCACAATCACAACCAAGCACTCGAAAACATCGGCAATCTCCCCACGCACACTTCACACAAACCTACGCTACGATTTGCGGCTCAAATCACACAATCTCTTCGCACAAGAAATGGGTTTCAAAAGCCCTAAACAACTAAACCACTCCAATCGTCCAAACCGACGGTAGTTCCCTTCTTCACACGATCTCGCAACCCTTTTTCATGCAAACCCAAACTCGGAGCATGCAAATCTGGTGATTTCTTCACCTTCTTCTCCTCTTTCTTCTTCCTTCTTTCACAAGAACCCAAACCCTCTTTTCTCTTCAACGAATGACTTCTAAGAGAAGCCCTTCTTTCTCTTATAACATAAGGAGTCCAGCTCACCTGCCAAACACACATACGCTTAATAGGTGTATATATATAGCCCAATCCAATGGTTCTCATACCACACTAGTGTGCATTTTCACACCAAAACTAAACCAACCCAAGTCATCAAGTTGACTTCACTTGATCAAATAAGTGATCAGACGGGCACGTATCTCAAGGTACTCTATTCAAAGTCGAGCACACATCCCGAGGTACACTATTCAAAGTCCAAATTTTCAAGATGTTACATATATAAACCTAAGCCTGGTTTAGGTTTAGAGGCCTCTTAGAATAGAATTTTGTCTATCTTTTTCTAGAAGTAGCTGTAGATCTCTAGGGAGGTTTAGGTAGATTTCTTTTTACTTTTTTTTCTCTCCATAGCCCAGCACTTGCTGGCTTTGCCTTTGTATGCTTATTGGGTTTAGATTTAATGGAATTTCATGATTGGGTGTTTTACATTTATGGGATTGAAGTTTGAGATTGAGTTGCTCTGTACAAGGTTGTTGCTGCCTTGAGATCCTCCATTGCAAGGTTGTATTACAAGCAATGGAGGATTGTTTTTATAGATCTATTCAGATCCAAGTGACCTGTGTGTCTGGGCTAACATGCTCCTATACAAGCCTAGCCCCACCACAGGACCCACTAGATTTGAAATCCCCATGGGAGGAATGAGCTTTTGTAGCCTTGTGAACATGGTGGTGACAGCAATGTTTCTTGTTCTGTTTTGGACCTCTGTGAGGAGGATAGCCTCTGGGATAATCTGTGACCATTTAAGTGGACAGGTTATAGCCTTAGGGTGAGGCCAACCCACAGATCCAAGACATATTTTTCTTCTCTACACTTGTGCTTGTAGCCTTGTGAGAGATTGTACAGAGACAGACTCCCCTGTATTTGTATAGACCCGCCATCAGATGACAGATCTGGTTTGGTTATAGAGATTGTAGGCTTGTGACTGGATCAATGCAGACTTTCTAGAGCAGTGAACAGCCATGCCTAAAAGCTAGCACCCAAACTCTTGCTGGTTCTGTGTGTCCAGGCTTGTGCACTTTGTAGGCCTAGCCCCACACACAGAACTTTAGAGGTTGAGGTTCCTATGGATTCTTGAGCTTGTAGCCTGGATGAAGTAGTGCCTACAATGATAATCTTGTTTTGACCCATCTCTGGATTGTGGTTCCCCTATTGGATAATCTGTGACCATTTAAGTGGACAGGTTATAGCCATAAGGGATTAGATCATGGTACAGAGGTGAGCTAGATCTTTTCTCCTCTTTGGTGATAATGTAGCCATTGCACAGGACTTCTATAGCATCAGATCTGAGTCTGAGTTATGAAACCCATTAGATCTGTACCTAGCAACATACTTCTCACCCTTTTATATTTATTTTCTCCCACTCCATCCGTTTTCTCAACCCTTTCTATGGTTTAGACATTAATTTACCTTAGGATTTAGAATTTAGTGGCCTTAAATCCCCTTCCATTTAGGATTGCCAGATCTGTAGTCAGATCTGGAGAGCCTACTAATGATGACTCCCTTGGAGCTTTAGATCAACTTTCCCTGTGGGACAAACTCTTACTTATCAAAACTTGCTACAACAGGCCCTGTATCTTGCAGGACTGTGCATATTTTAGGCTTGCTGCTTTGCCATTTTCAATCCACCTTTCATTCATTTTCACTCACCCCATTCTTATCACTGCTTCCAATAAAGTCTGTAGCAAGCACTTAAAAAGATACCAACAGATATTATAGTCCACAGTTCATATGGTTTAAATATCCCTAAAAAATAATTTTGACGGATCAAATCACCTACATCATAAACCCTTATGATCTAAGATCATTTAAATACCATTCTGGCGTGTATGTGATTGGCAGGAGAGTCAGTCTCATACACTTGCATATAAATGTTGTTAAGCAAAAGCAAAAGCAAAACCAAAAAATAAAAGGAAAAAAAACACAGGAAGAAGAAAGAAAGGGGAAAAATGAAGATGTCATACCTGATTTCGATCTACAGCACAACGCTGCCATCCAGTAAGTCTTTCACCACTTCTTCTTCCCTTTTTTTTCTTCTTTCATGATTTTTAAACCTTAAAACAAATCGAAATAGGGCTTTAGAATATCGGCCGATAATTTCAAATTCTAGTCGATAATTTCAAGATTCCGGGAGGGGATAAATGGCATTTTCTTGGCTCGATTCAGGCCGAAACCAAGTCATCTCAGCCAAAATTCAATATTTTGGCCGAGATTTTGACCCATGATGGCGACACCATACAAGGCTATTTATGGCCTTCATGAAGCAACATTCTCAAAAGAAATACTCCTCAACCCACTTGCAAGGGCGGAGCCAAGATTTTTTCATAGGGTGGTCATCTAATCAATTAATGTTGAAAAATTGTATAATTTTTTTCTAGGTAAACGCTAAAAAAAAGAAAATATCTACAAACAAAACTAGATACGAAATAAAAGAAAATCATTTACATATCGATTAGGTCGTTCCATCAAAATTGGCCTAATTCAAAATTCCCTCGAAGAATGACTACGACGTAGCATCGTCCTTGTCGTCATCCTCTAAAGAGTAGGATGATGTGGCAGTACGTTGCAGAGAGCCCGTGAGACCATCAAAGTTGTTGAATATCTCGATGATGAACTGGAAGACCGGACGTTTGCTTATTTAATAGTTTTGATGCCTTTGTAAAATTATATATGTATTAAGTCTTTTTTTACTCTTTACATATCTTAGTGTATTGCTTTAGTGGTAGAATTAGTGTTTTGTGAAGGGTAGGTTCTAAGTTTAAATCTTATTGTATGTAATAAATTGTTTAATTTTTTTAATTAATTATACTAGAGCTTATACACCATATATGTTAGTATATAGCTCTACAACATAGTGGAGCCCCTAGTGAGAAATATTTCCTAAAATAAGTTCGTGGAGCACCTAAATAGATGGAGGGGATCTAAAAATAGGCTAAACTTGTAGGATTTAGTTAAAAAAATCAAATAACAAATATTTGTTATGAAAACAAATATCATAAAAAAGTTTGCTTGAAGATTTTAGATAATTTTGGATAGTCAATATAATTTTGGATGGATGAGAATTCACTAATACACCTTAAGACACATAAACCTTAGTAACAAATTTTTAGAAAGTTTGGGTGGTCAATTGACCACCCAAGTCGTAATGTGGTTCCGCCAAATAATTGATGAGTCCATTTTAAATCGTAATTAAAAAATCAGATTCTCAAATGGGTCTTCCATGTGTACGATGACTTCCTTGTGAAGCCGTTTCTACGGATATAAAAATTCCGGTTGTTAATTAGACTATTTTAAACTACATTTAAAAAATGGACAAACAAACGTGTCAATCTTTGCATGGATTAGAAATCCGTAATTGTGCATTATTAATTTGCACAATGTAAACATATTTAAATAATTAAACCGACAAATGTGTTCAACCTTACATGGATGAGAAATCTGTAAAATTTGACCAAAATCTCACTACAAGATGGTTATCGATGTTGTACATACATTTGTACAGCCATAGGACGTACATCTAGTAAATCGATTCTGAGTTATTCAGAGAGAAACTTAAAAACACGAGTGAACTTTTTTGGGAGAAGCCAAGAATCAAAACCTTTTTGAGTAACTTAAGAACGCATCCCGAAAAATTTAGGAATCTGAGTAAGCCAGGAATCTGGATGGAGATCATTTTTTGTCCTAATCTTCCCATAATAGATCTTGAGATCATGGCCTACCTATCAGGCAGAGTCATATGCTAATTCCACGAGGGGCACATCCCCATAAGTGTCCTGAGAAGTTTTCTCATGGTATGCTCATGATCACGATGCTTTGAGGGATGTGTGCTACTTGGAATCAGCATCAAACTGCCTGGTAGGTGAATCTCAAGATCTATTGTATGGAAGAGTGTAGGTCAATCTAGTTTTCACGTGCTTATACTATTAACTTCTTTGAAACAGACAATGGAGATTGTTTTTCGATCTAATCTTTCACACAATGGTTCTTGAGATCATGGGCCTACCATCAGATGGTCAGATTTGGACTTCACGTGGCACACATCTAAAAAAGTTAACATGATCATCGACATACATCAAACATTATTTTTAGAGCATTTTGGAGATGTGTGCCATGTAAAATCAAAATCTAATCATCTGATGGTGCCCAGGATCTCAGGATCCACTATGTGAAAGATCAGATCGAAAAGCAATCTCTATCATCTAATTCCAAGCAGTCAGTGATTTAAGCATGTGAAACACGGGTTGAGAAGGAAGAGCCTTAGGTGAAAAATAAAGGTGCCCAATGAACCGGTAATGACCATGTAGTGTCACGCCCCGCACGTTCCGATCCATGATCCGGGTCGACAAAACACACCTCGACTTTCGGTGTTCAATATCGAAATTTTTCTCTCAAATTGGAAGAAAATACAAAGTTTATTTATTGTGAAAAATCACATTTTCTTAATCTGATCAGTTTTCAAATTTGATCATTCATTTATTAGGAAAACACGAGTTCCTTCGAATTTTCTACTTATTGCGGAAAGACAAGTTAAAAACAAAAGTAAGCGTTGATTCAATCAAAATAATTTCAAGTCCAATATTTATAATGAGACCAATGATTTTATAGAATGATAAACCAAATTAGTATTAAACAAAAGTAAATCAACTGTACAAAGTCAAAATTTAGTGTAATTGTCACTTGGTCTGTCCACGTATGTGTTGGGTCCTTCTAAATCTTTACCCGGCCGCTCCTTCTAGCTTTGACTAGGCAACATCTATCCTGTCTTTGGACATTTTTGTCATGAAACAACATAAGCAGTGAAGCTTAATAAAATATTATCCAGATTCATCAATGCATTTCCTGTAAATCTATCAATCTATTCTTCAATGACTCATTAAATACTATTGAGACAATGACGATAATGTTCAAGGATTCATTTGATACAAAGTCATCATTCAATTTCCCAAATGCAAGACATGTTCAATCATAATTTCTCATTTACAAACATTAATAAAGCAATGTTAAGTTTGACTTTCAATCATCTACTCTACCAGTACAAATTCTACAAATATCAACAGTAAAATTCAATTTACCATTCAAACAATGTCATGAAGAAGTATCAAGTTGCTTCATTGCAGTTTAATCATAGTTTATTCATTTAACTAATTATTCAGATACGTTATCATAAAATTAACATTTATTAGGTAATTAATTTAATGTAGTTGGTTTGTAATTTATTAATGTCTTTTAAATTATTTCGGTGGAATACCAGACACCAACCATAGTCTAAGATTCAAGATTCAGATGTCAGTGTTTCCCAGACAAAGGTTGACACTCTCCGCCATTTAGTCAATCAAGACAATGATTAATGACCATGTTGGTCTAACAAAACCCACTCCTCAGCTAACGTTTCAAGCTCGTCTGAATAGGAGTCGCTTATAATGTCCGTTCACAAGAACAATGTTCAGCTATGCAAGGTTTTTAAGTTCAAGATAGTATTATCTTTTCACTTTTAAAGTTTCAGGATTCGTTATCAAATAGTTAATGTTTAGAATTAAATATTCAGAATTTCCATATTCAAAGTTCAACAGTCAAATATACTTCTTTTAGAAGTCTAATAATCAAATTTCATATCAAAATCTCGTTTGCGGGTTCAGATTCAAATCCCATTGCGAGTTCAAAATTCAAACATACTTCTTAGAAGTTCAAGTTCAAAATCTTATTTCAGGTTCAAAATTCAAGTATACTTCTTAAAAGTTCAAGTTCAAAATCTCATTTCGGGTTTAAAATTCAGATATACTTCTTAGAAGTTCAAGTTCAAAATCTTATTTCGGGTTCAAAATTCAAGTATACTTCTTAAAAGTTCAAGTTCAAAATCTCATTTCGGGTTTAAAATTCAGATATACTTCTTAGAAGTTCAAGTTCAAAATCCCATTGTAGGTTCAAATTCAGTATTTCATGTTTCATAGTCAAGATTCAATATTCAAATAACCCATATACGTAGGTTCATATTGAAAGTTCACATTACATCAACTATTTAACGATTCGATCAATCTTCGAATTTAATCTCAATCTATATAAAAAATCAATAATTCAATTGGTGTCGGGTTTCGATACGAGTTCCATCAAACATCGATTTCAAATAAAATATCGGATTCATAAAAAATACTAGTTTCATCAAACATCGGTTTCCTATCAAATATCGGATTTCAATCAAATATCGGCTTCACATCAAATACGGGCTTCAATAAATATTGGTTTCAAATCAAATACGGGTTTCGTCAAATATGGGTTTCAACTCAAATACGGGTTTCGTCAGATATAGGTTTCAAATCAAATATAGGTTTGGTCAAATATCGGTTTCAAATCAAATACGGGTTTCGTCAAATATCGGTTTCAAATCAAATACGGTCGGTTTAAAATCAAATAGGGTTTCAAATACTACTGTTCAACAATTTAGTCAAATTTCAGGTCAATTCCATTAGTCTGAATCATCGGATCTATCACATTAATTACTATAAATATTTTGATCCTGTATATACACATAACGGGATCACTAGGCATACTGATTTCCTGAATCAGTTTACACTATACTTGCTGTCGCCATAATTCAGAGTCCATCGGGGACATAAATTAAATAATTCAATAGAGTTATGAAAGAGGTCTATCTCTAATTATTTCAAATAAAATCATTAAGACAAAGTCAATGTCAATTACTAGTTGCACACAGATAGTATGTAACTATGTCTTCCACCAATAGGGGTTATTGGTGGTCTATCTAGGGTCATCTATCTTAGAATTGGTCAAGCTTTGACCGAGACTTTAATATTAAAAAATTCATTTTCTTACCTCATATCTAGTACTTTTCCTCATGGATCAAAATTTCGTCTGATACCGATATGTATCAGATGTATCAGATGATACGTATTGGTGGTCACCGATACGGTACATTGAATGAACCGTATCGGTGGTTTATATGGCATATAACGAACGATACATTCAATGTATCGTTCGATACGGACCGATACCAATACGTATCGTCCGATACGTATTGGTTTTGGGCTCGAACGATACGTATCGGTTTTCCGACATTTTGATCCATGCTTTTCCTTAATTCCTCAAATTAAGGTACAAATTCAGGCAGGTGTCCATTTCAATTTCAATTGAGTGTCGTTAATCGAAGCACACCAGCTTATAAATTAAGGGCACTAAGTCCCAATAGTTCATTACTTATATCGGACCCCTTGTTGGGTCCATTGGTCGGGTTAATTTTTGATTCTCATGTCTAAATTAGATTAAGATTTCAGGAGAGTATACTATAGAACTCTCATGTATTTTTATAGGTGTCCATAACAAATGAACCACCTGATTAAAGAGGGTATCGTATCCTCAATAGGTTCATCATCGTCCATTTGGGCCAAATAAGATTTTATTGACAATCAGTTCGGGTCTTTAAAATGTTTCCACATTTTTAATGTGGGTGATTTTAGTCTTTAGTGGGTGCCATTAGTAATGGCCCACAAGACTTTAGAATGGAGACATCAGGTCCTAACGATTTTATAATTGCCTTGGACCTCTCATATCGGGTCACTCCAGTCCTACATCGGAAGGGGGGGTTCGATTTCCTAAGAAATTCATATTTTAAGCGTAGGTGCTTCCAAAATTTGAGGGGTGCCAATAACAGTGGCCCACTCTATTTCTAAACAAGGACATTAGGTCCTATAATTTATCTTGCCTTATTTACTTAGACCCATGGGTCGGGCCGTATCGAATTTCTAGACCCTAATTGGTCTAATTTAAAGAATTAGGGTTTTTGGGGCTCTACGGGTCCCATCTCGACTGGTCAAACTCGTGGTCAACCCTCTGATATTTTAATCAAGGGTCGTCAATGATTACTGAGACCAAAAGAATGATCATAGATGATCTCCGTGCCATGAAATTCGAGGGAAAGTCATGATTTTGACTCTATCCTTTCAAAACTAGTTATTTCACTAAGGGTATCAAACCCTTAGTCGGTAATCAGGTCGCCGTTTTCAACCGGATCAAGTTTTTCGGTAATTCAAAATCTTAGTGAAAGTGGATTGGGGGTCTCATCTTTCACAAGTAATGTCACTCAAAAATACGATTAGACGTGATCATGGCCATCAATTTACCGAACGGGTTTTTGCCCTATTCGTATATCAGGCCAGATTTCCAGGTCTCTGATAATCAAATCGTAACTTTCACCTCCGATGATGAAATGAAGCGAATTAGAGCTTGTTGAAAATATCTTCAAGTTATCTATCCTTCTTTATATATTTCTGATACTAGAAATATTGGGATCATGATGGAATCAGGGCCATCTGATCGGATGTCCAACAGTGGTCATGGTAGGTGTCACTTGACACAGTCTCGTACTCTTATTTTTATGGTTTTCTATCCATCTAAACTGATCAAGTCAGAAGTCAAATCTTAGGATAAATTCAATATATTTATAAGTCTATTTTCCCAGAATTTTATAGAATTCTTTGGGTCACCCTGGCCCATGAAGTGTTGGCTCCAAACTGAGTCATTTTCTAGCCATATCGGTCTTTGGGCCTTCTAAAAGTCAATCTTTGACTCGGTCAACTAAGGTCAACCATCTTGGTTACATGTCATCAGTGACCATTTAACCTTATTTGTGATCATCAATAGTAACAACATCACGGGATTTAAGGAGAAAGTTAAGATTTTGACTTACTCAATTCATTTTATAAATTTCATATAAGGGCATCGGACCCGGTAATCGAACTGTCATTTTCAATCTCGATTGAATTTTGGAGTGATTCCAAAACTCAGTGAAAAATGATTGATAGGGCCATATTTTATAAGTGATTTCATTCAAAATTTAAATTATGATTGATCAGAGCCATTGATTTACAAAACGTGTTTTAATTAAATTGGTCATCATACTAGATTTTTAGGCCTCAGATAATCGGCCATAACTTTTATTACTGATGTCCGAATCGGGCGGGTGAGAGCTCGTTGGAAAGCTCTCAAATTTCTTTAAGATGTTTCTATATATTAGAAATGATAAATTTATTGGGATCATAATTGAAACAAAGACATCTAATCGACTTTCTGAAAGTGGTCACTAGATTTGCCACATAGAACCGATTTCTGCGTTCTCGGATTTCGGATTTTCTATTTGTCAAACGAAATCGAATTAGGGTCTGAAATTTTATACAGTATTGATGCACTGATAAAAATCCATCCTAGAATTTTTATAAGATTTTTAGGCCAATTTATATTAAGGGATTCACAGGTTTAATTTCAGCCGTATTTCTGGTACACTATACCGGACAGCTCTACACAGTACCACTTCGTAATTTGTGCCGATCAAACCACAGTGAATCAAAGGCTAAAATTTTATAGAAATAATCTACACTCATGTATACATGTTCATAAAGTTTTATAGAATTTTCCTAAGGCTAAACAGTGGTCAAACAGTGACCACAAAATCAGTCAAAATATAGATTATATATATATATATATATATATATATATATAACAGTAATCGAACCATCAAAATTGCTTATAGATTACACACTATTCCAATCAATCACGAAAAGATCATCGATATTCTATGATTTATAGATGTTAATTAACATCTAATCCATATAAAATTAAAGTTCTAATGACCACTATTTATGCTCTTACAAGAAGTATTAAAGTATAATAATATACCAATTCCTACAATATGAGATTTAGCACAATTAAAACTTGATCAAGATCAAATCTATACCAAAATTTATAAAAATAATCTGAACCAATACTTTACCTTAACTTAGTTTGGGCATGCATGCTGGTCTTAACAAATCTTCATTGTGATAAGGCCTGAGATTTGCACAAACTCTAACTATGTGGTACTAGAAGCTAAGGGGATTTGATCCATGGGCTTGGATCAAAATTTCAATCGCTAGATTGAGAGTTCAAGAGCTTATAAAGTCTCTAATGGTGGCTGAAATTGGACTCAGTTTCATATATGTGAATCTAGGGAGGATGAGGAGTTGATTGGTGGTCTTAGATTTCAAAATGGATGGTTGAATTAAGAGGGCAAATTCATGGAAGAAGGTGGAGCTCCAATGGAGTTTTGGAGGAAGGAAGAAGATGACAATGGAGAGAAAGGAAGTGTAACAACCTAGATTTTTTAACATTATTTAACGGTATTAGATGATGTACCACACAGTGCGTAGTGCTAACGCTCCACACCGGAATCTACCCACTTTAAAAATAGTTTGATTTTTTTTATATCAATATTAGACTCATTGCAAAGTAATTGTCAATACAATTCCAATGATATATAATTTGTCAATTTTCGACAAGAATATAAAAAGTTACGCCCGTTTGAAGGCTGAAGCAGCTTAAAGGGCATAACTGTAATTTCGGGAGAGAATCACCATTTACCTTGGTGCTTACACAGAGCGCTGGAACAAAACCTCTTCTTAAGCTTTCGCGTATGAATCCTACTTGCGTGTAAAAACTACTATTTTTATTAAATTTTATATGGAAAGTCTTAATTAGAGTTAACCTAGAAAGGGAATTAGATATATATTTATTTCTTCTCTCAATTGTCTCTCTCTATTCCCTCTTCTCTGCAAAAGCTCCGACAGTACCATCTTTCACAATTCCTCGTCGGATCTCTATCGATTTTCGATCTTATCAGAAAATCTTACACCATCAAAGTTTCTCATCGCTACGACCGATCTATCGTAAGAAAGGAATTCTCGCGAAAAGACTCTGGCATATCGTCTCTCGAATCCGATCTCCATCAACCCAAATCATCGTAGGATTCGAATCACGCTTCAATAGGTGGGTGCGTCTAAATCAATCTTAAATTATTCAGTTATTTCTTAAAAAGAAAACCCTAATTTTTTCTTAAATTTTGATAAAATTCGAGTCTTAAAAACATAAAAATTCGGCCCAAAATCGATAGGATCGTTTTTTCCAGATTTTTGTGAAATTCGGCCAAACTCTTTAATAGACACAGCCTCGGTATTCTGGCCATAACTGTTTACTCCGAATTCGAATTGAATTGATTCTTATGGCATTGGAAAGAAGACAACGAGATCTACAACTTTGTCTGAAATAGAAATTTCACGAATTTAATATTTTTAAGGTCAAAATTGAGCTGCAAGTCGGGATATATTTTAAATGATCCAAGGTGCACGGGTTTGACATTATTTTTTTAAACTCTTGGGCCACTTTATGCTAAACTTATCTCCAGACTTATAAATCGCTAAAATTAAATAAAATATATTAAATAGCTTACATCAAATAACAATCTATAAGTTTAAGGGGTCAAATATTGATATTTTTCAATACTTACCATTCTATTACCTCCTTTAAGCCTCATACAATCCTTGAATTGACATATGTGCTCATTCAGAATTTTAAAATATGTCGGATCGTTATACCAGTCAATCACCAAATTTCATGAATACAATTAACCCTAATGAAGTGTAGTTTCAACTCTATTGCAAAATAAATGTAGTTAAATATTTCTTATTTTCTGTTTTACTTTAATATTTTGTATGTTATGCTCTTTATTAATTTTCTTCAAAAATATGAAATGCTTAAGGTTTATATTATAGTTCATTCTTATATATGTTTACCATTATCATGACATTCATCATATAGAAAATCACGATAGGACATACGCATATAAGTTAAGAATAAGATATGACACATAACATAAGCCTTCGTCACGGTGGGGTTTCTTTCACGGTCACGTGGAACTTAGAATGTAGGCATCCATATACGGATGCAACCCCTCTATGGTAGTATGGGATACCACACGAAGGACATCCAGGTTACTATGGAACTCGTCCCTTTAAAAACGTGGTTTAGTCAAGCTTATCGCACCGTGACCTATTCTAACTAAGTTTTAAGAAAAAATAAGAAAAGAATATATTAAGACACATGTATGTTAAGAAAGTGGGGACTTAAGCCTACGCAAATATGAAATTGGGGCGGGGACCTAAGCCCAGAACCGAATAAAATGTTATGATATGTTAAGATACGCTGTGAAGGCCAGCTAAACATTAATTAAGTTTCTACACGTGTCATACCTTACAAGCCACCGTAAGGGTCTAACGTCTGCAGTCAAGACGGGTCTTAAGGACATTATAGCCTTGTCTCGAACTAAGGGGACATCGTGGATACTATGCAGGCAACCTCATCTGGCTGGATGGTGGTTTATGTTATGATATGGAGGTTAGGTGGTTATCTACACGTGGACCTCGTGTGGTAGGCTCGAGCAGCGATCTTGGCACAGATCGTTTAAATAAGATAAGATGCGAAGTACGTTGTGTAGGCGTATGGAGTAATTAATAAGACTTACGATATGTCACGTATGCTAAGTTGATGAGACAAATAGGAAAAGAGATAAGCAAATAGAAGCATCATGCACTCTTCAGGTTATATTAGTATGTTTTTTAGTCTTGATTATGATAGTCTATGAATTATGGATAAGTTTATTTTATTTATTTAAGATGTTGGTTATATTTTAAAAAATACACTGCAATTCAAGCAATTACACACACGACCACCTGAGTATAAGTTATGGTGGATCGATTGTGCAACCCGCTGAGTTTACGCGGCTGAGTAAACTCACCCTCCTCCCAAATCAAACAGTTTTAGGTGAAGATTTCATTTATCCTGTTCATGATGACGTGAGAGCTGCTGTTCCGGAGGCGGCTTACGTAGATGGAGACGTTGGCTATCATCCAGAGGGGAGCGTAGATCCGACAAATTTCTATGAGCCTTGAGTCCTTTTGCTTTAGACTTTATTCTTTGAGAGACATATTCTAGTTATTTTGATATTTTTGTGAGTTCATGTTTAGGACCATTTTATCCTACGTAAAACTTATTTTATTTTCTATCTTAGACGCATGATTAGGAATTACCTTTTTATTGTCTTTTATGATTCCCGCTATTAATTTATGAGTCAATTATTTTTAATGCTATCTTAAATGCCTCAATCCATATGCTAAGTCAATTTATAGATTATGTGTATGTCTGCTTATCGCCTTAACCAGCGTGCGGTGTCATAACACGGAATTCTAGGCCCTTGATATCGGGTAAGGATTCTGAGTCGTGACAGAGATGGTATCAGAGCCTAGGCTTTACTTCTTTTAGGGACTAAGTCGTACGATAACACTAACATACAATGTTTTGTGAAATCAGGAATTGATGGCTCCACGACGCAGGGAAGCAAATAGCTCTCAGGTGAATGAGGCCTCATCACATGAAGGTCCTCAAGAATCTGAAGCAATGCGCCTATTATGTAAGATGACGACCACATTCAGTCAGCAAATGACTCAGCTGACGCAGTCGCACCAACAAGAAAGGACTCAGCTACTGCACGAAATGGAGGTGCAAAGAGAACAACAAAGAGAAGCGGTCCAAGAGTTGGTTAATCAACGCCAGCCTACACCTCAACACGAGAACCCACCATACACCCCGGTCGGATTTCAAGTATTCAGCAGAGCTCGACCTCCCTATTTTCATGGTCAGCTTGACCCAGTCGCTGCTGAATATTGGATAAGTACTATCGAAAAATTCTTCGGGATCTCCTCACCTGCAAAACACGAAAAAGTGAAGTGGGCAGCATTTTATTTGGATCAGGAAGCAGAGAATTGGTGGAAAGCAGCCAAGAGAGCTGCAGATCGAAAAAACGAAGAAGAGTGGACTTGACAACAGTTCAGAGAAGTCTACTTCAAAAAGTATTTCTCAGTGGCCACCAGGGCGCAGAAGAAGAAAGAATTCATGGACCTACGGCAAGGGAACATGACAGTGGCCGAGTACAAGGCCAAGTTTGACCAGCTATCCAGATTTGCTGGGAATCTGATCGCAGATGACGGCAATAAACTCTTCGCATTTCAGAACAGCTTGCGACCATTCTTTCGCAAGAAATTGGCCGCAATGATGATAGAATCATACGGAGAACTTGTGGATCGTGCACGAATCCAAGAAAGAGAATAAGGTGAAATGCTTAACAGAAGGAATGCCCGATTTGAGGTTCAGAAGGGCAAAGCTATTCAAAGGGGCTCTTTTGTCCCACAGAGACCGATCCCAACTTTCGCCCAGAGAACACCATTTCCTCAGGCTCAGTACGAAAATAAAAGGCCATGTCTCACACCGCAGACACAAGTGGGTTCCACTTTCCCAGGAGGAAATGTCGTTCCACAGCCACATCAGCCTCAACGAGAGTTCAGACCTTACGAACCTTGCACAAGATGTGGCAAGAGACGAAGGCTTGGAGTATGCATGCAAGGCACCGGAAAATATTTTAGGTGCGGAAAAGAAGGACACAAGGTTAAGGACTGCCTTGAGAGAGCTCTGATATTAGGCTCTCAATACAGTACTCAAGCGAATCCTACTAGCCAAGGCCGCATCTTTGCAATGTTGACTATCTCGACACCGTCTGGGAACACCATGATGGCTACTTTAATCGGTCGAGGCATGATAATAAATATTAAAGGCCATGATCTTCCGGTAGATCTCATTGTGCTAGAATTTCAGGATTTCAACATCATTTTGGGCATGGACTGGCTAGCCACATATCATACCACGGTTGATTGCTTCTCAAAAGTGGTCACTTTTCAACCACTCGGAGAACCACCATTTAGATTTCGGGGAATTAAAAGGAAGGGAGTACCTTTATTGGCAGCATTAGACGAGGAGCAAAAGATGACAGTCGATCCTACAAAAATCCCAGTCTTCAGAGACTTTGTCGACGTATTTCCTGAAGACTTACCATGTGTACCACCCGACCGAGAAATTAAGTTTAAAATCGATCTAATCCTAGGGACCACACCAATTGCCAAGGCACCATACCGGATGGCCCCTGCAGAATTAAAGGAACTGAAAATACAACTCAAGGAACTGTTAGATAAGAAATTCATTAGACGCAGTCAGTCGCCATGGAGAGCCCCAGTGCTCTTCGTAAAGAAGAAAGATGGTTCGATGAGGCTATGCATCGATTACCGTCAGTTGAATAGTGTAACCATCATAAATCGATACCCTCTCCCACATATCGATGATTTATTCGATAATCTCCAAGGTGCCAAGTGTTTTTCTAAGATTGATCTTAGATCGGGTTATCACCAGCTAAAAGTGAGAGAAGAAGATATTCCAAAGACAGCTTTCGCTTGCAAGAATGGGTTGTACGAATTCTTAGTCATGCCATTCGGACTAACAAATGCCCCAACTATATTCATGGACCTAATGAATTGGGTGTTCAGGCTGTATCTTGATAAATTCATCATCGTATTCGTAGATGACATCCTCATCTACTCACGATCAGAAGAAGAGCATGAGGAACACTTGCGTCAAGCACTTCAGACCCTCTGAGATCACCAATTGTATGCTAAACTCTGTAAGAGTGAGTTTTGGCTTAAACAAGTGACCTTTCTTGGCCACGTGGTATTAGCAGAAGGAGTGACCGTCGATCCTTCTAAGATTGAAGCAATTGCAGAATGGAAAGCACCGACGAGTGTTACCGAAGTTAGGAGTTTCCTCGGATTGGCAGGTTACTACGTCGCTTTGTTGAAGGATTTTCACGCATTGCTCTACCGCTCACCTGCCTCACACGGAAGAATGCCAAATTTGTGTGGACCGATGAATGTGAAGCAAGTTTTCTAGAACTAAAGAAGAGGCTTACTACTGCACCAATCCTTACCCTACCTTCCACTTCAAGTGCTAGTGAATTTGAAATATTCACGGATGCATCTCGCCAGGGACTTGGTTGTGCTTGAACAAAGTAAGAAAGTTGTCGCTTATGGGTCAAGACAACTCAAACCTCATGAAAAGAACTATCCGGTTCATGACTTGGAACTGGTTGCAGTTATCTTCGCCCTCAAACTATGGCGACATTATCTCTACGGCGAGACGTTCAAGATTTATACGGATCACAAAAGTCTTAAGTACCTTTTCTCACAAAAGGACCTGAATTTGAGACAACGTAGATGGATGGAATACATGAAAGATTACGACTGCCCCATAAATTACCACCCCGGAAAAGCAAATGTTGTCGCTGATGCACTTAGTAGAAAATATTCGGCACTATTAGCCAGATTAAAAATTTGGAAGCCCTTCAATGAACTCGCCGAAGAAGACATTTACCTCCAAGAGATTGACGATGGTGTATATTTGGCACGAATTGTGATGAGTCCGTTCATTTTAGACAAAATCAGAGAAATACAGCATACAGACCCAGAGATCCTCAAAATCATTGAAACCATAGGATCGAAACCCGATTTCAGCCTAAGGACGGATGGGATGTTACTCTTTAGACAAATACTGTGCGTACCCAATGACCCTCAAGTGAAAAAGGAGATATTTGATGAAGGTCACAAATTAGGATACTCAGTACATCCAGGCAGTACTAAGATGTATCGCAATCTGAGAAATTAGTATTGGTGGCCGAATATGAAACGGGAAATAGCCGAATACGTGTTGAAATGATTAGTGTGTCAACAAGTCAAGGCAGAACATCAAAAATTGGCCGGACATATACAACCCCTACCCATCCCGGAATGGAAGTGGGAAAACATATCTATAGACTTCATCGTAGGTCTACCAAAGACGATGAAGAAGAACGATGCAATCTGGGTAATAGTAGACAGATTGACTAAGTCAGCCCATTTCCTACCATTCAAGACTACCACAGATGGGAACTAACTTGTCGAAACATATTTGAAAGAGATTGTCAAACTACATGGGGTCCCCGTCAGCATTGTCTCTGACCGAGACTCAAAATTTACTTCTAAATATTGGTCAGCCTTCCAAGAAGCACTGGACACTCGATTAAATTTTAGTACTGCCTTTCACCCACAGACGAACGGCCAGACTGAAAGAGTGAATCAAGTAGTTGAAGATATGTTACGAGCGTGTATGCTCGACTTTCGAGGGAACTGGGACGATCACCTCCCGCTGATCGAGTTCTCTTACAATAATAGCTACCAGGCAAGTATAGGAATGTCTCCTTTCAAAGCTTTATATGGCAGAAGTTGCAGAACGCCGTTGTGTTGGGACAAAGTTGGAGTTAGGAAGATGCTTGGACCCGAACTAGTCCAAACTACGACTGAGAAAGTCAAACTGATACGCGAACGACTTAAGATAGCCCAGGATTGTCAGAGAAAGTACACCGACCCTCACCGTCGTAATTTAGAGTTCGAGGTAACACATTTAAAATTTTGAACTTTAAATTTCATTGCAATTGTGTTCGTGATTAAACACTAAAATTTGTTTAACAGGTTGGTGAACGAGTACTCATTCGCGTCTCTCCGACCAAGGGAGTCATGCGCTTTGGAAAGCGCGGGAAGCTAAGCCCTAGATATGTAGGGCCTTTCGAAGTCACAAAATGTGTGGGTAAGGTTGCATATAAAATTGCTCTATCGCCACAATATACGGGAATCCATGACATTTTTCACGTATCAATGCTAAGGAGATACATCTATGACCCATCACACATCGTGTAGATCGAACCCGTTGATATAAAGGAGGATCTCACTATCATAGCGAGACCGATCAAGATCCTCGACCAGAAAGTTCAAGTCTTAAAAAACAAAATGATGAGATTAGTGTTGGTCCAATAGCAACATCACACGTCAAAGGAAGCGACCTGGGAGAATGAAGACGACATAAACGAAAACCATCCTGAGCTTTTTGAATAACCGGTACGTAAGTTTCAGGGATGAAATTTTTTTGAGGGGGAGAATGTAATGACCCTGATGATTTTTTTATTATTATCATTGAACCTTTGACTTTTGATGAGAAGCTGAGATTATGGAGAAGTATCTCAAGCTCATTATCTTATTTACATAATTTTCGAGGACGAAAATATTATAAGGGGGAGAGAATGTAACAACCCAAACTTTTTAACATTATTTAACGGTATTAGATGATGTACCACACAGTGCGTAGTGCTAACGCTCCACACCGAAATCTACCAACTTTAAAGATAGTATGATTTTTTTATATCAATATTAGACTCATTGCGAAGTACTCGCCGATACAATTCCAACGATATATAATTTTTCAATTTTCAACAAGAATATAAAAAGTTACGCCCGTTTGAAGAGTGAAGCAGGTTAAAGGGCATAACTGTAATTTCGAGAGAGAATCACCATTTACCTTGGTACTTACACAGAGCGCTGGAACAAAACCTCTTCTCAAGCTTTTCAAGTCACGTATGAATCCTACTTGCGTGTAAAAACTACTGTTTTTATTAAATCTTATACGAAAAGTCTTAATTAGAGTTAACCTAGAAAGGGAATTAGATATATATTTATTTCTTCTCTCAATTGTCTCTCTCTATTCCCTCTTCTCTGCAAAAGCTCCGATAGTACCATCTTTCACAATTCCTCGTTGGATCTCTATCAATTTTCGATCTTATCAGAGAATCTTACACCATCAAAGTTTCTCATCGCCACGACCGATCTATCGTAAGAAAGGAATTCTTGCAAAAAGACTCGGGCATATCGTCTCTCGAATCCGATCTCCATCAACCCAAATCATCGTAGGATTCGAATCACGCTTCAACAGGTGGGTGCCTCTAAATCCATCTTAAATTATTCAGTTATTTCTTAAAAAGAAAACCCTAATTTTTTCCTAAATTTTGATAAAATTCGAGTCTTAAAAACATTAAAATTCGGCCCAAAATCGATAGGATCGTTTTTTCCAGATTTTCGTGAAATTTGGCCAAACTCTTTAATAGATATAGCCTCGGTATTCTGGCCATACCGTTTTACTCTGAATTCGGATAGAAGTGATTCTTATGTCATTGGAAAGAAGACAACGAGATCTACAACTTTGTCTGAAATAGCAATTTCACGAATTTAATATTTTTAAGGTCAAAATTGAGCTGCAAGTCAGGATTCATTTTAGATGATCCAAGGTGCACGGGTTTGACATTATTTTTTTAAACTCTTGGGCTACTTTATGCTAAACTTATCTTTAGACTTATAAATCACTAAAATTAAATAAAATATATTAAATAGCTTGCATCGAATAATAATCTATAAGTTTAAGGGGTCAAATATTGACGTTTTTCAATCCTTACCATTCTATTACCTCCTTTAAGCCTCATACAATCCTTGAATTAACACATGTACTCCTTTAGAATTTTAAAATATATCGGATCGCTATACCAGTCAATCACCAAATTTCATGGATACAATTAACCCTAATGAAGTATAGTTTTAACTCTATTACAAAATAAATGTAGTTAAATATTTCTTATTTTCTGTTTTACTTTAATATTTTGTATGTTATGCTCTTTATTAATTTTCTTCAAAAATATGAAATGCTTAAGATTTATGTTATAGTTCATTCTTATATATGTTCACCATTATCATATGACATTCATCATATGGAAAATCACGATATGACATACGCATATAAGTTAAGAATAAGATATGACAAATAACATAAGCCTTCATCACGGTGGAGTTTTTTTCACGGTCACGTGGAACTTGGAATGTAGGCATCCATGTACGGATGCAAGCCCTCTATGGTAGTGTGGGATACCACACGAAGTACATCCAGGTAACTACGAAACCAGTCCGTTGAAAAATGTGGTTTAGTGAAGCCTATCGCACCGTGACCTATTCTAAGTTTTAAAAAAAAATAAGAAAAGAATATATTAAGACACATGTATGTTAAAAAAGTGGAGACTTAAACCCACGCAAATATGAAATCGGGGAGGGGACCTAAGCCCAGAATTGAATAAAATGTTATGATATGTTAAGATACGCTGTGAAGGCCAGCTAAACATTAATTAAGTTTCTACACGTGCCATACCTTATGAGCCACCGTAAGGGTCTAACGTCTGCAGTCAAGACAGGTCTTAAGGACATTATAACCTTGTCTCTAACTAAGGGGACATCGTGGTTACTATGCCGTAAACCTCATCTGGCTGGATGGTGGTTTATGTTATGATATGGAGGTTAGGTGGTTATCTACACGTGGACCTCGCGTGGTAAGCTCGAGTAGCGATCCTGACACAGATCGTTTAAATAAGATAAGATGCGAAGTACGTTGTGTAGGCGTATGGAGTAATTAATAAGACTTACGATATATCACGTATGCTAAGTTGATGAGACAAATAGGAAAAGAGATAAGAAAATAGAAGCATCATGCACTCTTCAGGTTATATTAGTATATTTTTCAGTCTTGATTATGAAAGTCTATGAATTATGGATAAGTTTATTTCATTTATTTAAGATGTTGGTTATATTTTAAAAAATACACTGCAATTCAAGCAATTACACACACGACCACCTGAGTAAGTTATGGTGGATCGATTGTGCAACCCGCTGAGTTTACGCGACTGAGTAAACTCACCCCCCTCCCAAATCAAACAGTTTCAGGTGAAGATTCCATTTATACTGTTCATGATGACGCGAGAGCTGCTGTTCCAGAGGCGGCTTACGTAGATGGAGGGTTGGCTATCATTCGGAGGGGAGCATAGATCCGGCAAATTTCTACGAGCCTTGAGAGTCCTTTTGCTTTAGACTTTATTCTTTGAGAGACATATTCTAATTATTTTGATATTTTTGTGAGTTCATGTTTAGGACCATTTTATCCTATGTAAAACTTGTTTTATTTTCTATCTTAGATGCATGGTTAGGATTTACCTTTTTATTGTCTTTTATGATTCCCGCTATTAATTTATGAGTGAATTATTTTTAATGCTATCTTAAATGTCACAATCCATATGCTAAGTCAATTTATAGATTATGTGTATGTCCGCTTATCGCTTTAACCAATGTGCGATGTCATAACACGGAATGCTAGGCCCTCAATATCGGGTAAGGATTCTGGGTCGTAACAGGAAGAGCCCATTGAAATTCGATTTTTGCAAGGGAGCTAGGGGACAAGCTTTTGAATTTTTAGGACAAGTGTCCTAAGTTTTTTTCCCAAGCTACCTTCTCTCTCCAAAAATTCCATGAGCATGTGGGAGTGCACCCCACTTGGGTTTACTTTCCACCACACATGGTCCTATCTTGTCTTTTGTGAGTCTCCTTGTCCTCAAAATTTGTGAATTTAAGTCTTTCCAACATATCATATGGTGCATGTGTGAGAGTCTATCTCTCATCCTAGATTTCTCCAAAGTTTGTTATGGTGTAAGATGGGTTAATTAGATGAGTGGCTAAGATGTGCTAAAACTTTTTAAAATTCTAATTTTTAATTAAAGAAATTTGGGAAATTAATTAGAATAGCCCTTGGGCTTAATAACTATTTACAAGGATTGCCACTAGCTATTCCATGTGAGGCACAGATGATATTTAAAGTGTTAGTGCATTTAGTCATTTAAGATTTATGGGTCTAGGTTTGAAATAAAGGGGTGCCTTATGGATGCCACTAGAAATGCTACTTTCCCATCAATTTACAGGTAGATGCTTAACATTTTTGGATGAACCTGACCTCGGCAGTCACCTGACACAGTCAAGTCTCATCATGCCTCAATTAACTGATTGACTAAGACAAAATTTGAGAGGCAAGCGTTGCTAGTAGGCCGAGATTCTCAAAGTTTTCACTAATTGGAGACAGCTTTTGGCCGTCTCCAAAGATGTCTAAGTCGTCTCCAATAGTATTGGAGACGGCTTCCATGTAGTCTCGAATAGTCCCGTCTCCACTATCTTTAGAGACCAAATAGGGGCCGTCCCTAATAGTCAAGGTTATTGGAGACGGCCATAAGTTGTCTCCAAAGATATGTTGGAGGCAACTTAAAGTCGTCTCTAATAAGTTGTCTCTTGTTATTGGAGACGGTCAAAAGCCGTCTCCAATAATAGGCTATCACTTATTGGAGATGGCCATTTTGGCCGTCTCCAATATGTATTTTTTTTTAATATTATTTAAATTTTTTGCTCCAATAATCATATTGCCTAGCAGTACAATATATAACCTGTATTTTTTTATTTTTTTTTATAAAAATCTATAATCTGCATTTACATACTCAAATTAGCATAAACACATTAACATGCTCAAAACTCATTCAAAAAAGTAACTTTTAATTCACAACACCACCATTTCATTTACAACAAATTTATGTGTACAAGTAACGACTCCTATTTTTTCTTGCTACAGTGTTACAAAAGAAACATGCATAGCATATTCTAATTTGGAAATTTTTTTCATCACCAAAAACTTTTTTTATATGTCCCATTCCACCTGTATTTGAACTTGTATCACCATCATTGACTCATTTATAGTCCTGTAAAGAAAGAAGCTTGTCATCATCCATCAAAGTAAAGAAAGAAGCTTCCTCGCCTTCAAGAAATTCCTTAGTGATGACTCGGCAACCAGCAACCCCAAACTACCCTTTACCAGCATAGAATCAACAACTTAGAATGCATACTCCACCTAAAAGAGAAAACTTGAGCCTTCTCGTCTTGCGCTACATATGCACACCAGCGTATAAGATATGATATGAATCCAAGAGAGTACCCATATCCATAAGGAGTCTAGGAATAAAATCAGTAGTATAGCTTGCCATATCCGAGTCAATATACAAATCTGGGGATCATAGTATAAAACAGAGGCCATAAAATAAATTTGATACCTCTGATAGGGCAAATAGGCATTTGGAAGGCAAAATTTCACAAGCCCTGTTTTCACTCTTTCAATAGTCGGAAATATGATCCTCATTGAAGGACTTCCTGACTCATGGGTGGCACTCCAGCGGCCCCACTAGAAAGTGAAGATGAGAAACTAGGTTAGAATTTTATGTTTAAGCCAAATCAAATGGTTTTAACATAGTCAAGATTTAATATAATTATTATCTTTGGGTCAGACTCTTCAGACTCAGAGAACGGGCATGACCGTTTCCCACAAGTTGCTGAAAATGAATCAATTTTTTTTACATCAATTGATGTTCTTCCAATTGAGGATGAACCTTTACACATCATAAGAAAAAATAATGTCAAATCCATTTATGAATTATTTATAGCATGTGGGGAATTCAGGATGCGGTAAAAGGGAAAACAATACAAAAAAACTCACCATATATGAAATCGGCTTCTAGCGATTCTGGCCACTTGGGTCAGCACAACACCTTATTTAAGACAAATAAACAGAAAGGGAACTCACAACTTAGACGTCAAATGCAATTACAACATGACTGTAAAGAACCAAATCTTTATAATTTATGCATGCAAGTTAAAATAATAATTTTCTTCTGAACATTGGTACATATTACAGAGCCTTCAGTTTGTATTATATTTTTAGGGGACCTCCAGATAACTCTTTCGCTAGGTCGGCCTTTTGGGACAGCAGAACCTACTTTTGGGCCCCTAGGTGGCCCTTTTTCCAAGTAACTCCTAATACTCGAATTGTAGACATGGTTCTCGCTGTGATACCATTTGTTATAGTACACCAAAAATGCCAAGGCATTAATGGCGCGGAAAGTTATGCCCTAGTTACTTTGCAGTCATAACAATAATTTTTTTGCAACCATAATAAATACAAAAGTAAAGGCTTGTAAATACATTTAATCAATCCTAACCTTGGAAATGTAATCAGGGAGGCTTCCCCCACACAATTCAGAAGCTTCCTCATATGGTAAAACAATAGCAGACGGCTAAAAATTGTTTATTGTAATTTGGGATGCAATACTAGGTCTAGTTCAAAATATGAAGATAGCATTCAACAGCCCCAACAACATATGAATCTACTAAAGTTGGCAGGGATAAATTCATTGAGGAACATACTTAAAGCTGCTATAGCTGCACAATAACAACCAGACCCTTCAAATATATCATCAATTGTGTGGCAACTGATTTTCCTAACTCTATTCTAATCACTCTCTTTCCCTAATCTAATCTTACCTAACCCTAATAAGTTAAGAGTGAGACTACCCTTTTTGCCACATCATCCCTGATGACATAAGCATGGGGTCATGCTGACATTAGCTAGGCCAAATGATTGACCTCTAGTCGCTCAGGAATAATACCTTTTGGATCTGTTTTTACCCTGATCCTTTTTCTCACTTGGCTCGAGTTCTCTAAGGCCTGGAAGATAAGTTTTCGAGAGGTTTTTTAGTGCTCGAGTTTTTGGTGTTGTTCTCAGTTTCAAGGCCCTTGCTTTCACCAATGGAGCCAATGATCTGAAGGAGAAGGATCAGGTTTCCTCTATGTAAGATTCCCAAGTGGTCTTACACGATTTGATGGATAAATGAGAGAGATCCAAGGATTCTCATTATGTTCAGGTCACTGCTTTTTAAGATTCTTCAGTCCTCTCTCATATCCATTCATGATTTGAGCTTCTTCTTGGTTTTTTATCTCATCTCTGGTCAGTATTTCACTCAATACAATCTACACTTACGAATATTCTTAAAGATTGCTGGTGTATGGGCTATATCATCACAGATTTCAGAGCTCTTGTACCCATTTTTTTCTGCTCTAACTAATGGTTCAAACTTCTGTTGTAGTTGTTATCTGGTTAGCTATGAATGTGTGTTTTAAACTCTTTTTCATTGCTTGTTTATCTCCTAGTGCTTGATTTTTTTTAGTGAAAAGTGTAGTAGTTGACTGAGTACACCAAATATGGGTGGCAAGTATATTGGGAGTTCTGAAAATTTACCCTCAAGCATAACAACTGTCAAATTAAACTCTTAAGTATCTTCCGTGGAAGAAGGCAGTAACTTCATACATTCAAGTTCGAAAGAAGATGGGTCTTCTAATGAGGTCAATCCATAATGGGGTCACCCATTGCTACAGACTGGGAAGTAGATAATGTCATTATTCTTGGCTAGTTGTTTAACTCAATGGACCCAAATATCTGGCGAATATTTATGTTTTATGAGTTCACCCTACTATGGACTAAGCTTGAAGAAATGTTTGCCACTAATGAAAATGATACACGAATCTATCAGTTGACTCGAGGACTTGTTGAGTGTAGATAGGGTGATATGATGACAAGAGAATAAATTAATACTAAAATCAAAGAACACTGAAACTTGAAAAGTTACACCAAATGCCATGCTCAAAATTTGGAAAACAACATATTTTGATCATATAATTTAAATGTCAATGAATAAATAGTTCTAAACTGGAATAAAGGGGTTGGGCACATATAGCTCAATTAGGTGATGCATTGTCCCATAACCTTGAAGTTGCGAGTATGATCCCAGTTTATTACCCAAACAATAAAATAGTTCCAAAGGAAACAACAGAAGGATGTGGGGACAAGCCTCCTAGCCAAAATCTACATAAACACAGTGGAGACATTAAATCTTTTGGGAAGGTATATGCATATGCATATGCAGAACAATAATAGAAAACAAGACAGGAGGTACAATGAAATTCTTTTGGAAGCTTCACTTTGAACATACAAGACAGAATAAAAATATTATCAATTGTTGAAAATAGTGTACGTATCAATTCATACCTTCCCCCAACGCAACGATGTAGGGCTCTCAACAGCCATGGCTTAGGTCATTGAGATCCTTCCGACCAGCATCTCTGGAACCTAAAAATACATAGCAATAAAAATTAGTACAACCTTGATAGGCATGACCCCATGAAGACGTCTCTGTACCATGAAAGCACACATTACACACTTGCTATTCAATGTCTTGGTTTAAAGCAGTCAATGGTTTTGAGTGTGGGCGCACCTACCTTTTCATGGGTGCAAATACAAGTACCCTTATCTAATACATATTGTCTAAGCCTAATAGCTAGACAATATCTATAACAGTAGCATAAGATGAAAGAATCAGTCCATGAAACTTCAAATTACAAATAAACTGTTTTGGCAATCCACACATCATGTTCTCCATAGTGGTTCATATATTCTCTAGCTTCTAATCTCCCAAGGCTTATCCTCCATGGATTTCTCAAGGCATACTCAACCTGGTACAAAAAGAGGCATTATTAGCATTGGCCAATATATCATTCTAGGTGTAAATTGTTTATAAAGAGTCACCTCTTTGTGGACCATTTGTCATATACACTATTAGTTTCTAAACAAGTTCTCAAAGTGTTCTTAAACAAAAACCTTAGTCTCTTTAAGTATTTTCTCTCTTGGGAAGGACATCCGAGAGAATCAATACAAGTTAAACATATCGGAAACTCCTCGGTGCACCTCTCCTTTGAAGCAAATGAAATTTCCATCATCGTCTCTGAAATGCTCAAGGACATCCACTCATCATTGAATATATTTGAGAAGGTAGATTTATAGAATTTGATAGGCTAATTACATATATTTATGTTAATTAAAAGAAGATAAAAGGCAATTATATTAGATGAGGAATGTACAATGCACCTACATCCATATGCGTGTATCTTAGAATGTATAAAGTCTATTTCAGCTGAAAAATTACAAAGAAGAGGGATCATATATCAATGTAACACAAATAATTTATTTTTGCTGTGTTTGGGTTAGCTCTTATGAGAGAAGGTGCAGCTCTCTTCCTGCTCTCTACCAGAGCCGATTCTGCTCTAGCAAAGAGCAGGGAGAGAACAGTTTTATTACTTTAAACAACTCCTCACTTGAGTAAATGGGATGAGGGTGTGTTACCAAACATAAAGCAGTTCCCTGCTGAAGCCAAAGAGTGTAAGAGGTGCTCTTTGGCCAAAAAGAGCTAAGCCAAATGTAGCCTTAGAGATCAACTTTCCCAAGAGTTTGTATTTTCTTAAAAGAACATAACAAAGAACAAATAAACAAAATAGGTACCAATTTGAATATATATGTACCTGCGTATACCATTTTCTGAAAAAAAAAAAAACACACACACACACAAAGCAATCAAAGTTTATTTTAACTAAGAGAAAAATGGTAAATCAACAGACGACATACCCTACATAATAAAGATCAAACCAAGTAACTATATGATTAATGCCTACAAAATATGAAATTTAAAAGACCCAAGAAATGGACCAACTAAGACAGGTTTATAGGGTAAGGGAAGGGTTAATAGGGTAAGAAATGGACCAAATAAGAGCGCATACACATTTCAAATGGAAACAAGCTAGAAGTAGTCCGTCTACAATATTTTTTCACTGAAAATTGCATTGTTTTCTTTTCAATGGTAATAAAAGGAAATTCTATACAGATAGAATGGAATAATACATAACAATATTTTTTCATTGAAAATTGCAATGTTTTAATGCTAAACTACAAACTATAGAAGTTCTCAAGGTGTTAGTAAGTACTCTAATCCTACTAAGGTGTTAGCTGCTCATAATCTCCCTAAATTAAATATAGTTCTCATCAGTCCAAAAATAAATAAATAAACCTACTAATCCTAAATAGGAGTTCATAGAACACCTCAAATCAAACATAAGGAAAGTCCTAAAATGCAATTTGAATTTGACTGGGTTTAACCGATGCTTCAACTTTGATTATTTTTCAGATGGATATCGTCTTTGACCAACTTTTAGCAGAACTATATAATCAAGTACATTTATATACTAGCTTAATTTAGGAAGCAGATCAACAAAATTTTCTGGCAGATAATTAATGCGTTTGAAAATGGTATCTATAGTTGTTCTTACCTATCACTGCCAAAAATGAGCTTAGCACTTAATTTACTGAAGGCTCCCAGTCCAGTGACAGAAAGATACTCTTTATTGGGAGACCTGAATATCATGAAAACGGGATTTCCATCACTACCATGTCGTATGTTATAACTAGCATCAAGAACATTAGAATGGCACCAAGGTTCATTGATCATTTACTAGCAACTGCTCTGCACATCTCACTACATTCAAGACAAGGGGTTTTCCCTCCTGTTACAGAATGCATAGACCAAATCAGTGAACTTTTACACCAAAGGTTGCAAAAGAAAACCAAATTAGACTATTCCTAATAAAAAATGTGTCTGAAGATGATCAAATGAAACAGAGTTGCATAAAAAGGAGAGGGGAAAATGCACATATCATGTGGTTATGGTAATAATAGTTTAATGTAAAGCACAGTAGACACTATATTGATAGCCAACGCACCTCAGTTCGAAATGCTCCAACACCCAAATTCAAACCTTGTGTTAGAACACTATTTCTAGTTCTCATTAAAAAATAGAAAGTGCATTAATTACCGGCCTGCTAATTCAATATATTTCTATATCAACTCTCAAAGATTTTTGGACAGTGTTATACGGTGGACAATTTTTGATTGACAATTTTGCAGGCAGCTTATGTGGCATGATGTGATTGGCTGCACACGTAGTGACACCCAAGCAATGCAGTCAGTCACGTGGTGCCCCATAAGCTGCCTGCAAAATTGTCTATCAAAATTTGTCCACCGTTTATAATTTTCCAAGATTTTTCCTATCAATCAATATCTTGAAATTTTCAAAGACAGACGAAATTCCTCTAAATTGTTGGGAAATAAAAACACAAAATATCTTATATTCTCTAAATACCATAGCTCATTTAATTAAATTTTGTTACATGACTACGACTTGAAGGTATAGGCTATAGGTAATATTATATAATATGGTAGTTAGTTAAGATGTGGTTATTATCTTTGTTTATACCTCTTGAGCATCTAGCCAAATGATGAAGAACAGTGCAGGAAATCTCCAGTTGGTACACTTAGCAGAGGTTGCAGACTATTTCAATTAAACCACAATCAAAGTTGCTGCAGGGACCTTGATTAATTGAGACCTAGTTGGACTAAGATACACATGGCTTGTACATCCAAAGGCAACAAAAGATAAGCCACAGAGTGAACTTCACAGCCTAACAGCTTAGACAAAGAGCTCCACACCACTAATCTATAGCTTGAGACAGTAAATCCAAGTTCAAAGTGTATGGCAATGATAACATGCTTTTAATTGTGTCCGAACATTATAACTCCCTCCATCACAATTTTGGTTCTAATCATAACAAAAAGTCAATGTAAATCAGCAGCATACTGTATGACAAACTTGAAATCAAACTGAACTACTAAGCAATTTCCATCTAGTGTGTGATCAGAATTAATGAAAAACATTTACATAAATAAAATTGAGAGCATCTAATATGCATAAAACTCAGTTTTAAAATCAAACAGCAGGATAACCACAAGAGGAAATACCTAAGGGAAAATTTCAGACTAAATATGCAATATTAGAATAATATTATATAAGTGTGCATAAGTTTCATTTTGGGAAAAGTAAATGCATCCAAATAGCAAAAAAGCAAAATTAGTTTCAAAGGATTCTAATGCTTATAATTCAAATGGAATAATCAAATTAGTTTCAAAGGATTCTAATGCTTATAATTCTCAATGACAAAGCATTGTTTGCATAGATCACCCACAATCTAGTTGAAAAGATACCAAATTAAAAAATCAGTCAGCTGAGGACACATACCCATGCATCCTTGAATTTTTAGTAGATTGTAGACTTTTATTCATGAAATAGCTTCTTTTTTTTACAGGTAAACTGTAATTTTATTGATGAAAATAGTTGGATCATTCATAATTGCAGCCATCGCAATTGGAGATCAAAATTCACTTGCAAACCGTTTGAAATCTTATGGGGTAACATAAACAAAGTATTAAACTTCCATATTTGTTACATGGTAGTGAGAAAGGATACTCACTAGTTGGCAATGGGCTTGGGGTCAGCCCAGGCCAGGCCTTTGCTCCAGTGTGAGCCTAACCCAAGTTTCTTTATATATTTGCATGTGTGGTTTATGTGCCATTTTCACGTAGTAATTTTCACTTTATTTGTCCACATGTTTATTGAAAAGAATCACTTTCCAATCCCTATAAATATCTTCAAAAGTTATTCCCCAATCTCATTCTTTAATGAAGGATAAATTTCTCTATTTCCCTTGATATCCATCCAATAGATCTGTTGTTTTCTCAAAAACGTAATTATTTCTCTCCTTCCAAACAGAATACAAGAATGCATAATTCAGAATGCTAAACTACTTGACATCAAAACCAAAACAACCCGCTACCCCACCCTACTAGTAGATACAACTTCTATGAAAAGGCACACCCCATCCCATAGAAACCGATGAAAAAATGAAATACATTAATAACTTTCACACAATGTAAAAAGAAATGATCTACTATATCTTCTGCTTTCTTACAAAATACACTTATCTGCATTTTTTTTGAAGATATCCATGGTGAGAATCTTATTTGCAATATTACTCTAAACAACTACATCGACCCTAGCAAAAACCCTATGCAAGGGGAGCTCTTGCTACACCATAGTGAGAAGACAGTTGTAAGGCTCCTTAGTGAATAGTGAAGAACCTATAAAAAAGTTTTAGAAAAATCCTTTACATCCCATTTCCAAAATCTTCTTTCCATTCTATCCCTATGGACAACCACCTCTTTTCTCGAACAACTCTACAAATTTCGATAAACCATACACAATAGAGAATCTCCATCGACAAATCCTCCCAAAATCTAATCCTACGACCATCTCCTAACCTAAATTTAATAATTTGGAAAATTTTCTTTTCTTTCTCCCGACAATAGCATACAAATCGGATACACATTATATAGACAGAGAATTTCCAATGACAAATCCTCTCAAGCTAGACCTACCAGCAATGGACGGCCCCCATTTTGGGAAAACTTAGCCCTCGGCTTACTAATGCTTTCACTCCCCCTTCCCCAACACCAACACCAAAAACACGACCCACATTTAAGGAAAATTTATTTCAAGATCAACTTCTTCCAAGATCAACTTTGCAAACAGAATTTGATTATTGGTTGTTTTATCTGTTCCTTTTTCTTAGTATGTTGGATTTGATTATTGGTTGTTTGATGTTAATTGTCAAGATCTGGAGCTAAATCATTGCACTCATGGAAGATACTAGCACCATGGATGCTTGCAGAGCTATTGTGATCTGCTTCGTGCAGATCCCTGCCAATAATTGTCTGAGAAATTAACTAAAAAACTTTTTGACCAGGTATGTGCCGTGTAGATCCAATTCTCCATTTTTTCTGCAAATAATTATGTCTGAGAGATTAAATATCTTTTTTACTAGGCCGCCACATCTCATCCGAGCTGATGAAGTGAAATCGACAAAAAACCGTAAATTTATAACAGGTACAGAAAATTAATGTTCGATGGGAGTGCATTTTCTCTTCTGATCAAGATGATAAGAAAATAAAATGGCAGATAAATTGGTAGATCCATTCCCCAATAATAACAATAAGAGCAAACGAATCAAAACTATATATAAAAAAAAAACTAAAAGAAAAAAGAAAAAGTCTAGAATTGAGCTCAAATAGCAATAGATCCGTACCTTGTTGATGTGTAATTGACAAAAATTTGGTGTAGGTGTGCTCAAATCGCAGCAAATCTGAACCTTGTTGAAGTATAAAATCGCAGAAGATAATTGAGAACCCTAAATCCACCCACCATACGAAAAAAACCCCTAAATCCATGGCACTTGACTCGTGCAAGAGCGAAACAAAAGGGATAGGTATTGCCGCTCGATTTCGATCGTCTCAAACCTAATCGATTTAGCTCAAACTGATTTTGATCTTCTCAAACCCATTAGATTCAGCTCAAATTGATTTCGATCGTCTCAAAGCCTAGCTCAAACCAATTTCGATTTTCTCGAACCCAATTGATTCAGCGCATTTCGATCGTCTCAAACCCTAGCTTTCCATCCTCTCAAAACCCAACCATCGTCTGAAACCGATGGTTTTCATTTTGTATAGTCTGCAGACTTCCTAGGCAATAAATAGATTTTTCAAAAGTTTGTGCCCGATATTGGCGCGCGAGGGATGCCTTGCCGATCCTTTAGAGACAGCTTCGGGCCATTTCTAATGCTTTGGATAGACTTTTAGGGACGACTTTCTGTATGGTCTCTAATGATTGCACCCATTGATCCATAGAGTAAAACTTATGAAAACTGCTGTAGTCGTCTCGATATATCATTATACATTGGGAGACAACCAAAGCCGTCTCCAATAATAACAATAGAGACGGCTTTTAGGAAGGCCATTTCCAATAACCTCATTATTAGGGATGACATTCAAAGCCGTCTTTAATATCGGTACCCAAAAGTCCTTTTTTTGTAGTGATAATGTCTTAAATTTTTATGACATTTGCTTAATTCAAATTAAGTTAAAAAATGAGTTAGACGAAAATATGTGGTACACTATTAGAGTGATTGGTCGGTCTTATATGGGACTGATAGGTCTCATATAGGATCAATCAAGACCGATCAGTCCAATATGAAATCGATTGATCGATTGCATATGAGATCGATTGATTGGTCTCATATGGGACCTAAGGATATTTTTATCTAACTAATATTTCACTTAATCCAAATTTAAGCACATGTCAAATTTTGTGAAGTCTATTTGATAAATACGAAAACATAGTTTTAGGGTCTAATCCTTGCCGGGTAATTAGCATAGTGACAAAGTTCGTTTTAGACAATATTTCTGCAGGCAATCATTTTGCTTCATTTCTAATAAATTTCAGAAAAAATTCAAAAAAGCTTATATATAAAAATTTTATTTGATATTTATAAAAATTTTATTTATTATTTTAAAATAGTTAAAATTAAAATATTTTTATTAATTTTGTTGAAATTAATGAAATTTTGGCCATTTCAGAGAAATCACCGAAATTTTCTTCGGAAGTTTTCTCTGACCCAATTACGATGCATCTTGGAGAAAATTTTCACTATGGTTGTTAGCAACAAGGTAACAAACTCAATATCGATATCAGGTATCGGTCCTTGGAGGACCGATACGTATTGGCTGATACCTATATATATCGGTCTATTTAAAAAAAAAATTAAAAATACAGGTCTCGACAGAGACTGAATATGTATCAATCGATCCTGATATCAAGTTGGATACTCCATACGAATCGGTATATTTGATACCTTGATTAGCAATACTATGAACCATGCCTGGTAAACGAATGAAGTTTTGGAGTTTAGACCCTCTTGGGTAATTCGCCCTACAATATAAGCTAGTGCATTTAACACCATCCAATCTGTGACGTCGACCATTCTAGATTTTCAAGGCACCGTGACCATCCGCTATATGAACCGCATTCTAGACTTTCAGTGCACGGTGACTACGAATTCCCCACTTTGATAAGATTCCCCACATTTCTAAAGTCAACGGTTTCTGCGGCAGTGGATGGAATTAACACTTGAGGGTCTACATATTGCCACGTGTCACAAGGACGGAAGATCCGGCGACTGACACAGAATCCGCATTTCACGGAGGAAATTATTCAAAGCTACTGAATCCAACAGCCGTTTTTTTTTCACTTTTTCTCCCACTGGATTTCCCTTCTAACCTTTACCCACGACTAGTAAACTATCTGGATAGCAGTGTTATATTATGGATGGATTTTATACAAACGAAGTGTAGGTGGCTGATGTGGCGTAATGTAATTGGCTGCAGCCAATTGCAGCCAATTACATTCTGCCACGTCAGTCACGTGCACGTTAACAAATTTGTCTTCTGTTTATAATTTTCCTAAACTATCCATGGTTAAGATTCAAACCATACAGTTAAATTATAGGGAAATTTACTTGATCGACTTTGTCAGATACACCTTTTACGTCAAAGGCTCTGTAATTTTACCTTTACCCAAACCGACCAGCTCCAAGCCTAACTGACCTTAAGGAGAGTAAAAAATCCAAATTACCCCCTTCTATGATTTTCTTTAACCCACAAAGTATCCTCTTCTTCCTCATTTTAATCTGCTAAAAAGTTAGAGGTGGGTCAGATAACGATGCCTTCTTCTTTAGTCTGATCTGCTATTTCGAAGAAGAAAACAGAGGCTTGGGAGAAGAAGCCCCTGCATTTCTCCATTGTGACAAGAAGACCCTGCAATTTGCCCTTGCGACGCGAGGTATCTTACTTAAACCCCATTTTCAGTTTAGTATGGTCTCTTAATAGTGCAATGTAAGTTATTTCCTTGGATTATTTTTTTTCAAAGTTAATATCGATTGCAAATATAATCGATATCGACTCTATATACAGTCGATATCGATTGTATTTAGAGTCGTTATCGACTTTATATACAGTCGATATCGACTGTCTTTAGAGTCGTTACTGACTCCATATATAGTCGATATCGACTGTATATAGAGTCGATAACGACTTTAAATACAGTCGATATGTGTTAAGAATTGTCTTTTCTCTTTTGTGTCATCAGTCTTATGATCCCTTCATTCTCATTTTTAAACAGGCGATGACAGAGGTGAGAATTCCTCTTCTTTGTCACTGTGATGGCCTTCTTGTAAACGATGATGGCTTGTATGAAAGTGGCCGGCGGAGGGTTATTAACATTTTGACTAGTATTTCTTATGAAAAATTCATGAGGCGAATGTCTGCTATCAGGTTTCCGAGGGCGGATGAAACAGTTTTCATAAAGTTTCATATCAAGATAGTGAATACCCTTGTGGTTGCCGACATTTTGGACGTTGATGATTTGACCACCCTATTTATGTTTTATAGATCCGGGGTGGACATCATAAAGGTATTTATCATTAAGGAACCGTCATCCTTCCGAGTCGAAGCTGAACAAGTAAATCTTGGCGGGACTGATTTTGTGCGTAGCCATTCATTTCAGCCATGTAAGTTTGAGGAGGATGGAACTATATACGATACCGTCCCGTTAGGCGATGACAACGATATTACGGCGAACATGACTGTCAGGAAAGCAACTTTTGATTTAAATGATGCTCTAGTTGAATTGTATGATGACCCACTAAAATATATGCATTCACTATAGTGTAGTCAATGGTTAGACTAGACTTCAGAAAGGGTGGTGGATACCGACAATTTCAGTCATATCTTTCCCGGTGGATGGACAACTTGGTTGACTCACGAATTATGTTCTACCATGCCATCGATGGGAATTACCGGAGAAACTCAGTCCCATGTCCATACATATGAGCACCCCTCTGGTGAAGGGCTTAGTTAACCACGCCATTATCGATTCGGTGAAGGATCTAGTCAATCACATCAGAACCCCTTCGGTGAAGGATCTTGTCAACCACCTTAGAACACCGCTAGTGAATGGCATAGTTATTCTCAACCCACTAATAAAGATACCTTAGAAAAAGATTATGAAAGCGAACTAGATGGATTTATAAAAGAGGATCCAAAAATTTTTGTGAGAGACATTGATAATCCCTTAGTAGACGGAGATTACGAAGTGTCAGAGACATCGGGCGACTCTTCTGATGAAGAGGTGGAAACTGAATATCAGAATTGAACGTTTAAAGTTGGAGAGATCTTCAGAGACAAACAAAAATTTCAAAGAGCATTGAAAGAGCACGTTGTGATGAGGCCACTACTCGAGCTTGTAGCACGGTGCTTGGGGCACGACATGTGGTGCCTGGAGGGCACGCGACATGGAGCCAAGAGGGCCTGGCGACGTGGTCGCACAGCGAGGACGTGACACGGTCGCATGTGGGTAAGACGCGGGAGCGACATGGTCGCGACACGAATGCGACACAACTAAGATAGGCTAGCGATGCAGAGGCGTTGCGGTATCTCAAACCAATAGGTTTAAGGTTCTCCTGCCATTCTGGCTGAATGACTGTTTTATCCTTCTATGTGGGAGAGGAGCTGGAGAGTTGCCTTCCACCCACACGGGGCCTTGCGTTGCCAGAGGGGGTGCAAGTGTCTCCTAGGCCTGAAAGGGTGGGCCTAGAAAGTCGACACAGCAATGCCGTGTGGCACCCAAGGGAGGTTGATGTATGGCCCCGGACTACGTGTCACGGTGAATACGGCTGGATAACCTTGCGAGAAGAACATCAGCACTGCGTGGGACTCAGTTGAGCACGACAGCATGTGGGCCAAGGATGGATGGGTGCTAGTAATTCGGAACTCACATGAAGGCAGGCTGCGTGGGACTTAGTTGAGCAAGCGAGCACGAGGCACAAGGCTGTGAGCTTGGTTCGGTATATGAGCAAGACATGATGACATGGGGTGCTGCATGCCAAGACTGTTACGAAGCGAGGTACTAGTGCAGTGCACAGGGTGAAGCTTGAGCAGACCAAATTTAGCATAGTGGTGCAAATGAGCGTCTCGTAAGGGGTACGATAAGTTGTGTGGTAGGCCGCGAAATAGAGGTAACCACGTTGGGAGAGTTCCCGTCCTCTAGGCGGGTGGTATCAGAGCTAATGTGTAGATGGGTTGGCTTCATTGCATGCGGTAGCGAAGTACCGCACGGGTTGGTAGCGCATCGAAGGACACCCCGCGACAGTTGGTATCAGAAGTAGGCTGACTTAGCGTAGCGGGCGTTAGGTGCCGCACGGGATTGAGGTTGCAGAATTGCGACCCCGTGACATTTGATATCAGAGCCAGGTTCGATCCAGAAGCGATGATTCTATTGAGCAAATTGGTGTCAGCAGTGACACGCGATGTGGTGTCAAGAGGGCATGCGATATCCCTGAGCTAGTTAACATGTGAGGGCCTTGTGACAGTAGAATTAAGTTGACCCGACCGGGGTGATGGTGGGGAGCTAGTGAGAAGGTGCGGACCTAAGAACTAGATAGGAGAAGCTAACAGGCTGGAAGGAGTTGGTGAGGTCAGTTCACTGCGATAATGCGTCAACAAGGACGTTGACATCATGGAGTGGTGGAGGATGTGACAGGGCCACTACTCGAGCTTGCAGCATAGTGCTTGGGACACAACATGTGGTGCCAGGAGGGCACGCGACATGGGGCCAAGAGGGCCTGACGACGTGGTCGTGCTGCGAGGACGCGACATGGTCGCATGTGGGTAAGATGCGAGAGCGACACGGTCGCGACACGAACGTGACACAACCAAGATAGGCTAGCGATGCAGAGGCATTGCGATATGTCAAACCAATAGGTTTAAGGTTCTCCTACCATTCTGGCTGAATGACTGTTTTACCCTTCCATGTGGGAGAGGAGCTGGAGAGTTGCCTTCCACCCACACGGGGCCTTGCGTTGCCAGAGGGAGCGCAAGTGTCTCCTAGGTCTGAAAGGGTGAGCCTAGGACGTTGACGCAGCGATGCCGTGTGGCACCCAAGGGAGGTTGATGTATGGCCCCGGACTATGTGTCGTGGTGCATACGGCTGGGCAACCTCGCGAGAAGAACACCAGCGCTACGTGGGACTCAGTTGAGCACTACAGCATGTGGGCCAATGATGAATGGGTGCTAGTAATTCGGAACGCACATGAAGGTAGGCTGCGTGGGACTCAGTTGAGCATGCGAGCACGAGGCATAAGGCTGTGGGCTTGGTTCGGTATATGAGCAAGACATGATGGCATGGGGTGCTCCATGCCAAGACTGTTGCGAAGCGAGGTACTAGTGTAGTGCACAGGGTGAAGCTTGAGCAGGCCAAGTTTAGCACAGTGGTAAAAATGAGCGTGTCGTAAGGGGCACGATAAGTTGTGTGGTAGGTTGCGAAACAGAGGTAACCACTTTGGGGGAGTTTCCGTCCTCTGGGCAGGTGGTATCAGAGCTGATGTGTAGATGGGTTGGCTTCGTTGAATGCGGTAGCCAAGCACCGTGCGGGTTGGTAGCGCGTCGAAGGACGTCCCGCGATAGTTGGTATCAGAAGTACGCTAATTTAGCGCAGCAGGCGTTAGGTGCCGCATGGGACTGAGGTTGTAGAATTGCGACCCCGTGACAACGTGGTTGAGAAAAACTTTTAAATTCGGCCTTTGAAAACCGCTAGTTATCGAGTGACAGTTGGATGCTACGAACCCGATTGTTCATGGCGAATACATGCCTCTAAATTGACTGGACTCGACTCTTTCCAAATCAAGACATTTAATAGTACTCACACATGCAGAGCCGTTAAGATCGGGCCACATGGTCAAGGTAATACAATAATCTCCTTCGTAGCCAACTATGTACGGGATAAACTTATGGAAGGATTCGACTACACACCGACGTCGATAATATTTGATATTGCAAAAGCTTACAATGTGCAAATCTCATATGTAAAGGCTTGGAGGGGAAAAAAACTTGCCCTTAATAATATTAGAGGCAGTTGGGAAGGACAATTTGTGAACCTATCGACCTACGTGAAGGAGATAGAGATGATAGATCCTAATGTACAAACATCCTTTCAACTTACGCTTGACGGTAAATTCCAAAGATTTTTTTAGAGTTTTGGCCCGTGCAATGGAAGTTAACGCAATACACTTCACCGCATATTGCTTGTAGACGACACACACTTACGAGGACGTTTCGAAGGGATCCTACTTATCGCCTCGGCACAAGACGGTAATGGTCATATATTACCGTTAGCATTTGCCGTCGTCGAATTAGAAGAAGAGGATACGTGGATGTGGTTTCTTGAACGGATAGGTGCGTTCGTGATCGGTGGGTTTAACGAAGATTTTATTTTTATCACAGATAGGTCGAAGGGTTTAATAAAGGCGGTGAAACATATATTTCCTAATGCATATCACAACTACTGCATGCGACATATGACATAAAATTTGACACATAAGTATCCCAAGAACAATGTGAAGGGTCTATGGTGGAAAGCTGTGCGTGCATATTCAACAGAGAGATTTGATTATTTTATGAACGAAATGAAGAAAGATCCTGTTGATCCTCGGACCATAGAGTATATTTTGAAAATAGACTCGAAGCATTAGGCACGCGCATATATGGAAGGAAGGCAGTATGATTTCCTGACTATGAATAATGCCGAAAGCTTAAACAGTATATTAAAGATAGCTCGAGAGAGACCAATTATCGACTTAATCAGAACTACTAGAGAGAAAGTCACCGATCATTTTCAAAAGCACCGACAAATATCTGAGAAATGGACCAACCTCCTCTGCCTGAAAGCAGACAGCATATGAAGAAGGTGCAATGGGCCGATAGAAAGAGAGCTCAACCATACGGGCGCGATCAATTCCAAGTCAACTTCAAAAATTTTATTCATCACGTTGACTTGGAACACAAGACGTGTACTTGCCACCATTGGCACATTCATGACTTGCCTTGCTCTCATGCCGTGGTGGCCATCAATCGGAGAAGTTACGATTACCATAACTTCTGTGAGAAGTAGTTTTTCACTGCTTATTTTAGACAAACATACGACGAGCATTAGCTTCCCACCCTCGATAAAAGCCAATGGGAGTTCCAAGTAGAGCAACTCCCTGAAAATATGAAAGTGAGACCACCCTATAATTGTCGAAAGCAAGTCGGCCATTCGAGGAAGAGAAGGATACGGTCTAAGGGTGAAGTTAGGACCCTACAGTGTAGCAGGTGCAGTGAGTATGGTCACAATCGCAGGAGTTGCATGGCAGTGGGACCGATGGGTTGATAGTGTATATTTTTAATAATGACAGATGGAATGTAAACGAGATCATGTATATTTGCTAAGAAACTCAGAATCCCGATTTTTTTGTTTCGTAATAGTTATAATTTTAGACTATATAGTTACTCAAAAATATGCAACATGGAATGTCCAAATGAGCCATCAGCGACTGTATATATAGTCATGACGACTATATATTGAGTCGTTGACGATTGGATATAGAGCAGTCACTGACTATATAAATAATCGATAATGACTCTATATAGAGTCGCCATCGACTCTCTATAAAGTCAATATCGATTCATTGTAGAATCGCTAACGATTATCTATATAGTCGATGGATGACGACTCTATATAAAGTCGATAACGACTCTATATAGAGTCGCTATCAATTATTTATATAGTCGATGACGACTCTATATAAAGTCGATAAGGACTGCTACTTCTATATTATAACCACAGTTCTTAAAAATATTTCATTTATATTAAAAATGTTTCATTTACAAAAATGTGTCATTTATATTTACAAAATATTTCGTTTACATTATAACCATACTACTACTGTGTCTTCTCCTTTTTGTCATCCTGCTCTAGTTCTCCTCCTCTATCGCCGGTGTATTTAGCCAGTGTATGGCCAATTTCTGCCCTGATCCTATCCATATATGATTGCACGAAGTCAAATTTCTTTCCTGACAAAAAGTACTCCACATACTTCACCACAAACACCCCACAATCACTCGAATTGATTTGTCGGGGAACGGCTTTGATCCAGCAGTCACTAGATGACCAAGGATAGGTCTTCACGTTCAGTGCAGTGGAGTCACCGTACGAATATAAAACCGCGGGAAGGTATTGGGTCTATTTCAAAATTGAGGAATGCCAGATATGCTAAGCTAACAATGATAAAAGATATACTAAGCAAAATATCTTACCAGCATTTGTAATTGGGTTGGATATCTTTCCTTAGAGGGCCTATTAAAAATAGGGTCGACGACCATTATCGATCGTTCAACTACCTTCACGATCGCAAGCACCCATGTAATGGTTGTTGTGAATGAATTGGGATAAATATCTACAAAAAAATAATATAATCTCAAAGGGTATGATAGAAAAAGTTATAAAGAAAAATTATAAAGAGATTAGAAGCATACTGTGCTACACTCGTGAGCCCACAGCTTCCGAAACTGATTGATGAAGAAATTTTCCAGCAGCTTCTTACTTTGGTTCTGTTCAAGTTTATGGGTAGCCTACCGTTTGACTTGAAACTCGAACGATTTTTTGTATAATTTTTCAACAAGAAGGAACTTGTTGAAATCGTTAAGTTCAAAGCCCATGTAGGTAAGAGCGGTAGGACACATAAGGAAACATTTGTCCTACGCATTAGGATGAATATTGTCATCAATTACTTCCAAGTGTCTCAGGTAGGCACCCATAATCTGAAATCAATGCAGTTACAGTTAAATATGCAACATTCAAAAGAGTCGTCTCCTGCACTTTAACAATATTAAATAATCGTTATCGACTCTACAATGAATCGATATCGATTCTCCATACAGTCGTTACCGACTAAATAAATAATCATTATCGACTCAACAATGAATCGATATCGATTCTTCATACAGTTGTTACCGACTAAATAAATAGTCGTTATCGATTCTACAATGAATCGATGCCGATTCGTTCTAGAGTCGATAATGACTGCATAAAGAGTTGTCATCGACTCTTCAATGAATCGATATCGATTCGTTGTAGAGTCGATAACGACTCTATTTCGAGTCGTCGACATCTTTATATAATTCTATTTATGCCTACAGTAGGGTTACTTTACTTCCAAAATTATCCAAGTAATGCGTGCCCACCAAACATCTGAAAGATTGTACCACCAGCGTATAATTATTGATAGTGCTTACATAGTTGCTGCATAAATAAAGGCCAACATAACTAATTTTTGTAATAAATAATAAAGTGAAAGATTCAGGCTTGTTCCTGGGAAGAATGACTTACTCGTCCTTAGACTCAGGCTTGTTCTATATGTCTAGCATGTATTTCTGCTCATTAGCTCGTGATAGCATCATCAGTAGACCTGTGCTCGGTGGTAGCATCACCACGGTCTAGGCTCGGTAGTGGTCCTTCAATGGCCTTCTCGGTTATAGGCTTTTTTACCGTCTCTCTCCTTCGCTGTGTCCTAAGTTTGACGGTAGTTGTTTTGATGAGTTTTCCTTGCCTAGGTCTTAACCGAGGGTCAATTTGTTGGGGAGGTAATTGGGAAGAGGATTGCTCTTCACCAGCTAGACCCTTATCGACTTTAGTCTTAGGCTGCTCGTCAGCAGCTGCTATCACTTCGTCCATGGGAAGATCCTCATGTATTGGAGCTGATGGTTCCTTATCGATGGCTGTGTCACACACCTTCGATATCAACTCCTCAATAGCGACATCTTGAACATCAAAATAATGGTGCAGTATAAGAAATAATTTTTGGTCCCCATTATAAAAAGTCTATATCGATTTTAAATTTAATCGTTATCGGCTCTATATGCAGTCGATATCGATTGTAAATTTAATTGTTATCGACTCTACATAAAGTCGATATTGATTGCCAATACAATCGGTATCGACTCTATATGAAGTCGATATCGATTGTACATAATATCGTTATCGATTCTATATATAGTCGATCTTGATTGTAGTTACAATCGTTATCGACTCTATATGTAGTCGATATCGATTTATTTTAACAATCCTGAACATATATATAAAAACTACGTATCAACATATACCTTAGGTCTCGCCTCTAGTAAATTTTCAAGAAGTTCTTTTATATTCCCCTGGCCTTTTCTGACCAACGAGTTGTAGTGATTTAACTTTTGTAACTCTGCATCTCTTGAATTGAGCCGCTCATTCAAGGAGTTCCATAGTTTCTCCATGGAGGCACAACGTTTCGCCAGGACCACATTCTCTCCCTCCAAATGGCTCTCTTTGGGTGAGCTTCAAGTTCTCCAGCGCCAAAGCGTCGACCCTCCTCAACAACGACTTATTGGAGGAGGACGGTGCAGGTGGGCTCCCTTTCGTAGCTGGGCTCTCCTCCGTGGTCCCCCTAGTTCTCGGCCGCTCTATATCTACTTGGACGGGGCCCTCTTTCGAGAAAGATTCTTCGTCCAACGTCGATTGGTCATCAAATTCTTCCTCATCAATATTCTCGATCGAAATGTAATTTCTCTTCTTTTTCGGCTGCAACTCTTCCACTACTTTCTTGACCGGCACGAGGGGAGCCTTTTTCCTCTTCCCCCCAGCGACATTTCAACCTCGCAGATATTCTTTTCAGACGGGTATCTCTAATTCAAAGGCAACAGGCACGAGGGGAGCGCGAACCTTTTAAAATATAAGGAAATACGATAAATAGCAAACTAAATTGATAATATATTCTAAATACAAAGTATCGACAATTTAATAAGTAGTTTTCGATTTTGTAATGAATCGTTATCGACTTATTAAATAGTCGTTAACGATTCTGTAACAAATCGCTATCGATTATTTAATAAATCGTTATCGATTCTAAAATAAATCGATATCGACTTATTAAATAGTCGTTATCGATTTCGTAATGAATTGCTATCGATTATTTATTAAGTCGTTATCCATTCAATACAAAATCGATAACAATTTATTAAATAATCGACAACGATTTGTTACAGAATTGATAACGAGTATTTAATATGTCGATAACGATTCATTACAAAATTGATAACTTTATTTATTTGAATCAGCATCGGGTCTCTCTACTCCTTAACTTTATTTATTTGAATTATTTAATAGACATTATACCTTACTGTCTAACATCTGTCCGCGAGTGTAACCTTTGATCCTTGATTGCGCCCTGTCTGACCATTTCACTAGTCGTGGGAAAGGATCCTTAAGGCCTATCTGGGCAGGCGAGATATCTGGCAGCATCTCATAGGCCCACCATTGAAGTACACATATGCATCCATATGTGTTACACGTCTTAAGGGCTTTATCCATCTCGGCAGTCTTTCTATTTGTCGCGCCCTTCATTATATACTCCATCAAGTTATGGTACATGTGGAGACCCCACGGAGTTCGGTTAAAGTTCTCGATGTCATCGATGAGGTCGATGTGGTCTTCCGCCAGTTGATGGTGGGACTCGGAAAAAAGAAATATACACAACACATATAGAAGAGACAACTTTATGAAGTCGTCATCACTTTTCGCTCTCCAAATTACAGCATCTATATGAGAACGGAGAATTTTTTCAGGAGGCGTTCCACGAAAATATTTGTATCGAATGGTTTGCTCTTTCGGTGGTTTAACGAACGGGGTGTACTTTTCGAGGTCAACTACGGAAAGGCCCAGTATCAATGCAATGTTCAACTTCTGAAGGTAGACATTAGTCTTCCCGATTTGAAAGTGGTTTTTTTCAACCCAAGAAGTCAACATCGCATCGACCACATCTCCAAGAAATCCCACACCCTTAGGCATTTGAAATATTCTACCGAAAATTGAAGCTCTTAGCAACTCCTTTCGAGTTGGGTTAGTAGTATCGTAGAGATTCGAAATGGCACTAGGAGAACACTTGGTAACAGATCTGTGTACAACCATCTTGATAGCTTGTTGAAATGAACTGTAATAAAAAAGAAAGGACTGAGTCCCATACTAACTTGGACTGTTTATATGTTAAATGAACTGTAATATATAAGCTGTAAATATCGATATCGATTGAATATAAAATCGATATTGATTGTATGTAGAGTCGATATCGACTCTATATGTAATCAATATCGACTCTATATATAGTCGTTATCGACTCTAAATACAATTGATATCGATTCTATATTCAATCGATATCGATTTTATATACAATAGATATCGATTGGATATAGAGTAACCTAAAACAATTATGACAAAATGTGTAGCGACGAAAGGAGAAGAAAAAACTCTACAACAATGGAAGATAATTTTAATTCCAACTTACAGATTTGGTAGCTTGAAGATTGAAGAACGGAACGCCAGTTGCTACGAATCGACACCGCCTCTCCACCGTCTTCGAACGAAAAAGTAAAAAGTAAAAGAAGGTAAACAGTGAAAAGTTGAAAAAAGGGCGGCTATTTATTACATTGGGGGTAGTTTCACCATTTCCTAAAGGCGGGCGACGACTTGGCGCACAGCGGGTCGATTTGGGTAAAGGTGAAACTACAGGGCCTCTGACGTAAAAGGTACATCTGACAGGACCGGTCTGGTAAATTTCCTAAATTATATGCCTCTCTCAGTCAACCCATGATTTCTCATTCCTAATTCTTTGTCTCTCTCACTCAACCCTAGATTTCTCTCTCCTTGACCCTCAATTTCTAGAGAGCCGTACAATTTTTTTTTTTTTTGAGAAGTAGAGAGCCGTACATTTCGATTGACTGGAGTTCGTTTTTCGCATTTCCTTGTTAATACCTTCACAGAAACTATAGGTTTGTTTGTTTTTCTATTTCTTTTTATTTATTTATTTAAAATTTTCCGTCATTTAACAAATTTTAATGAATTTATTCTGAATTTGAAGGGGGCTTCTCTAAATCTATTTGAGACATATACGCTTTTTTGCGTTTCTTTTAAAAATTTTCAACCTATTCCCTCCAATTTCTTTTAATTTTACTGTTTGATATGTTTTTTGAGAGACTAAGCTTGGATCTGAGGTCTTTCGTTGTATATGTGGTTCAATTTACAGTTCTATATAGATCTATATGGTCTGGCTTTGGTTTCTTGAATTTCTCTAAGTTTAACTAGGTTTTATCATTGTTTTTTCACCATCTTTGCTTCTGTTTGATGTAGTTTACTATAAATTTGGTTTTTTTGTGCTAGTTCCACTCTGATTTATCAAATTGCTAGATGTAGCGGAGATTTATGCATTTTTTTGTCGTAATTTGGTGTAGATTTAGTGAATTTAGTGGAATTTTATCAGCATGCCTTGGACATCTTCATTTGTTAGTTACAGCAGTAAATGCTTTCTATTAGTGGTGTTCTTCCATGTCATAGTGTAAGATTCAAGCTTATTTGGTGAGATCTCTCTTAAGATTTTTAGCTTGTTAAATTTCATCTATAAATTTATTTATTTTTGAATTATTATGCATAGACAATTGAGCTCTCTGATTACCTAAGAAATAGACATGTTATTAAATCTAGTTCATCAATCTCTGTTCTTAGATTTTGGATTCCTTCTACCATATTGCACATGTAGGCATGTAGCTCGAATGTACATCAATCCAGACCATGGTTTTAAATATCGACCACATCCAATACATATCGGCCAATATGTATCGGGTTAGGCCCTATCCAATACGATATACACCCTTGATTTGATATGGAGTCAAATATCGGGTGAAACAGGTCAAATATCTATTGGGTCATATCGGCTGATATGAATCGGACAAAATACAAAAAAATGCACTTTTGGCAAAAAAATTTATTATTTTAGACTTTTAAGATTTTAAAAATACAAAAAGGTACTTTAATATCGGCCGGTTTGGCCGATACGTATCTAAGATGTCCGATACGTTTCGGCTTGGGACCTGGTCAACTTGAGCATGTGGGTTCAAGTTGATTGGTGACACGGGACAACGACCCTAAGATCCGTGAATGTCCATGATATGATGATTTTGCCAAAATTAAACTAATTAATTAAGCAATCAACCACAAATTAAAGTGATGCCTTCGGGTTTCTCGGGATTTCACTTAGGTGTCTATGCTTTGGCTCATGTAGGTCCAATCCGATGTGCTAGATTCGTTAGGATAGCGGAAGAGGCGATCCGAGAGATAGAACACTCGCTTCATCTAGGTCGGGGTGTTAGATCGACGTTCATGATGGAATTGGGTAGCTCCTTGCTAGGGCTTTGAATGGAAGCGATAAAAGGCGCAAATCGAGCAAGCTCAAGCCCAACAAAGGTTATGGATTGAAGGGTTAGGATTGGATTCGATCCATAAGGATGGACATCAAAGTTACTCTAGATTTAGGGTTTAGGAGATGGAAAAATCAATCAAAAAGGGAAAAGTTTGGATGCAAGAGATTAAGGAGAAGATAAAAGGATCAAACAAGAGTAAAGAGTAAAGGAGAAGATCAAAGTAGCATGGGCATCACACCCTTGGCCTCACACCAAACCCATCTATTAGAAGAAGACTCACTCTTCAAAGCTTCTCTCAAGCCCAAAATGCAAAGCATCTTTTCATTTAAATTAACAAGTACCAAAAATGGCTTACTATTAAGACCTAAAAAGTATCACTTTTCACCCCTTAACTTAGCCTTTGATTAGACCCTTAGCCATCTAACAAAGGTTTGTTGAGTGTTTTCTGTAGATAATAAAACAGTAGTGCAATAAGGATAGAAATTATGTCAAGGAGCGCATATTGGCACCAAAAATCCCTCAGAAGGATAAACACTGAATCCAGCCTCGCACAACTTCCACAAAGCTTCAAAGGATTCAGAAAACTATGGTTCACGCAGTCCTCGCGAGCTTCCCAAGACTTCACAACAAGTTCTTGCGCAGTTGAGTAACAAAAGAGCTTCAGAAGCACAACCTCGCGCAGCTCTCTCGAAGTTCAGGAGTAAATGGTCGTGCAGTCTTGTGCAGTTCAAGAAGACCTGAAACCAACCTCGCACAGTTCACTCAGAACAACTGAGGAGAGAGAGCTTAAGAATCCTGCCTCGCGCAACTATCACGCAGTGGCCGCGGGATGTAAATGTTAAGAGAACCTGTCGCGCAGTTCAGAAAAGCCTCAAAGCTATCGCGAGGATCCTCGCGAAGATCTATCAAGAAAAGAAGCTGTCGCGCGGTTCAGGAAGAAAGCAACCTCGTGAAGTCAAAGTTAGCCTTGCGAAGTGAAATAGAATGCTCGCGTAGTTCTCGCGCTATTCACAAGTACCAATCTAATTGCGCGAAGCCCAATCCAGCGAGAGCTTAACTCTCTACCTCGCGACTGCTCAAAGCATTAAGAAGCTGCAACCCTGTGACGTTTGAAGTTCTAACGTTAAATTCAACCACGCGATAAGTCTAGGAATCGACTGCAACCTGGCGAAGCTCTGAACTCCAACTTCCATCATTCTGTAGAGGACTTTCTGGGAATTTCTAAGAATTAGGGCACGCACTCCCACGCTCAAACCTCCATGCACGCGCTCCGAGGCATCCAAGGATCATCAATAGGCCACGTGGCATCGCTAAAATTAGGGTTTCCTAACCCTAATGCGCTGCCACACCCACTGCTATATAAACCTAAGCCTAGTTTAGGTTTAGGGAGCCTGATCCTTTTTCTTAGACTTTATCCCTGATAAGAGATCTGAGACCTTCTTTTCTGTTCTACTGTAGTTGTAAGTAGTTTTCCTTTTTCTTTTTCCTTCTCTCCATGGCCCAGCACTTGTTGGCCATGCCTATGTATGATTATTGGGATTAGATTAATGGAATTTGTGATTGGGTGTTATACTTTTATGGGATTCATGTGTTTGTGAGCTGTTCTGTGTAAGGCTGCTGCCTCGTGATCCGCCATTGATTTGGCTGTGATTCAAAGCAATGGAGGACTGATTCTAAGGACCCATTCAGATCCAAGTGACCTGTGTGTCTAGGCTATCATGGTCCCTTACAGCCTTAGCCCCACCACAGGACCCACTAGATCTGAAATCCCCATGGAAGCCTGACCTGGTAGCCTTGTGACCATGGTGGTGGCAGTAATATTCTTGTTTTGTTTTGGGCTTTGTGAGGAGGATAGCCTCTGGGATAGTCTGTGACCATTCAAGTGGACAGGTTATAGCCTTAGGGTGAATCCAATCCGCCGATCCAAAATGGATCCTTCTTCTCCGAGCCTGAGCTTGTAGCCTGGTAGGAGATTGTATAGAGGCAGACTCCCCTATGTTAGCATAGACCCGCCATCAGATGGCAGATCTGATCTGGGTATGAAGATTGTAGGCTTGTGACTGGACCATTGTAGTCCCACTCAAGCAATGAACAGTTAGATCGAAGGTGGTACTCAATCTCTTACTAGTTCTATGTGTCTGGGCTATCATGGTCCTATACAGCCTTAGCCTTACACATAGAGCTTTAGAGGTTGAGGTTCCCTATGGATTCCTGAGCTTGTAGCCTGGATGAAATAGTGCCTATAATGATTAACCTGTTTTGACCCATCTCTGGATTGTGGTTCCCCTATGGGATAGTCTGTGACCATTTAAGTGGACAGGTTATAACCTTAAGGGATTGGATCATGGCACAGGGATGAGTTGAATTCTTTCTCCTCTTTGGTGATAATGTAGCCATTGGACAGGATTTCTATACCAGCAGATCTAGATCTGAGTCATAAATTTCAGCAGATTTGAACCCAATAACATACTTCTCACCCTTTTATATTTATTTTCCCTCACTCCATCCATCTTCTCAACCCTTTTCTGTAGTTAGTTCATTAGGCTACCTTAGGATACTTAGAATAAGTGACCCTAAATTCCCTTCCTATTAGGACTGCCAGATCTGTAGTCAGATCTGGAGGGACTACTAGAGATGGCTCCCTTGGAGCCGTAGACCACTTTTCCCTGTGGACAAATTCTTACTTATCAAAACTTGCTACAAATGGACCCTGTATCTTGCAGGTCTAGGATTCCTCAGTTGTGCTGATTCCATCCCCTATTTTACTTTGATTTTGAATTGCTTTTACCACCAACAAATAAAGCAAGCACACGGGAAATTCAACAACAAGTTTTTGGCGCCACTGCCGGGGAATCGAGTGATCTAATAGTAGCCCCTAGGATTTTTATATTTTTTTTAGTATTCTTTGTAGCTGTGAATAATCGATACTGCTGATTTTGAATCTTTCTTCCAGATCTAGACAGCAGTAGAGAAGGACAGTGGACTGCATTTGGAGATTAGCTACCTCTGTTTGCAAATTCTCTAACCTTTGGAACTCTGTCTATTTCTCTTACAATTTTCATAGCAGTATTTAGGATAGCTGTACATATATGTTTACTTAAATAGCTGTAAATTTGTTAGATAAATTCTTTGATTCAAGTGCAATGTGCCTGCAAGGAGTTGTCCCTGCTGGTGGTGTGTTTGTATGCTAGGTAGGAGATCTCTTAGTCCTACTTTAGAGCCTTTCAACCCTGAGCTAGAAAGGGGTAGAAGACTTAGAAGAAACAGGCACACCACAGTTGAACCCCCAATTGAATCTGAGACAGTAGCAATGGGTGAAGAACAACCCAGAACTCTTAAGGAGTTGAATGCTCCGGATGACTATAACTCTCCATTTAGCATTCAATTCCCTGATGTTCTGGGGAATTATGAAATTAAAACCTCTATCATCCAGATGCTGCCCTCTTTCCATGGGCTTAGCAAGGAGGACCCTTACAAGCATATTGACCAATTTTTGGCCTTGTGCACCACATTCAATATCGCTGGTTTGGGACCTGAGGCTACTACACTCAGGCTCTTTCCCTTATCTCTGAAGGATAGGGCTAGTACCTGATTGGCCACTCTTCCCAACAATAGTATTGCATCTTGGAAAGACCTACAGACCAAGTTCCTGACAAAGTTCTTCCCTGAGATCAAAACGAGCCAGTTGAGGAAGGAAATTCTTGCTTTTGCCCAGTCCCCAACTGAGGATTTTAATCAAGCCTGGGATAGGTTTAAGGAAATGTTCAAACAATGCCCCCACCACAAGATCCCAAACTGGTAGCTTGTACAAAGCTTCTATAATGGGATTGATGAGAAAAATAGAGATATGGTTGATGCCTCTTGTGGTGGAACCTACATGCACAAGACTACTGATGAGGCATGGGAATTGTTTGAGGTAATCAGTGAAAATGCTTTTCAAAAGTTATCCCAGGCAAGAATTAGTCAGGAGTCTGTGTTAAAAGTGGAGCCTGCTGCATCGTCAAGAGGAAAAGTTTATGAGGTGTCTGGAAACAATGATCTGTAGCTGCAGATGGCAAACCTCTCTTTGAAGTTTGATAAATTATTAACTGTGATGCAACCCAGAAGGGCTACTCAAGTGGTGGAGGCATGTCTGATATGCCAGTCCCCACAGCACATAGTAGAGGAATGTCCATCTGCAGGGCAATATCCTAAATTGGTATTGGAACATGCTACTGCTGAGCAATCTTTTGGTCAGCAACAATCTGGTGGCTACAACAGACAGCCATATGGATACCAGCACCAAAATACTGATTATCAATGGAGAGACCACCCTAATTTGAGGTGGAGGCAAGACAATTATATGCAGCCACAGCAGATGTTGGCTTTACCCCAAAGGCCACAGCAGCAGTTCAATCAGGGATATCCCCCCAGGTCTAATTTCCAACACCAGCAGCAGCCCCATCAGCAACAAAATCAATTGGTCTTACCCCCATCTCAACCCAGAAATACTTCTTTCGAGGACCAGGTCTTGACTTCATTGCAAAACCTGGGGTCCTTAGCTTAGACTGTGAATTCTCAGGGTCAGAGCATCCATGAAATGGAAGAGCAGTTAAGCAAAATTTCAAATGCCTTGGCTGGGAGAGATGAGGGGAGATTGCCCTGTGTTGAGAACTAGAAAATACCATTTTCCACCCCTTAACCTGGGTCTTGATAGACCCTTGAGAGAACTAAATAAGTGTTTTAAGTGTTTGTTTCACAGCTAACAATAAAGGCAAGCTTAACCTTGAAAGCAGCCTAAAAGTGGCAGAAAGATGATGATCCATGTTGATCCGGAGGAAGAAGGAGAAGGGACAACCTCACTAGCTGTCAAAATGCCTAAACTAAAGAGGATAAAGGCCTGGTTTCAACCTGGAAAGAAGTGTGAAGCTATTCGAATAGAAGAATGCAGTATAGATTGCTTTTCGAAAAGAATCTGAACTTTTCGAAAAGAACCAAAAGCTCCAGGCTTAGCTTTCGAAAAGCACTTGAAATCTTCGAAAGGATTTCTGACCTATTCGAAAAGAAGAGAACTCCTTGCGAACAACACCAGAACTGTGCGAAAAGAGCTTCAGAAGTCACAGTACCTTGTGAAAAGTTTCCCAAACTGTGCAAAATGGTATTCTGAAGATTCCTAACATCTGCAAGGGTAATTCAGTAATCTTTGCACGTGCCCCAATACATTAAAAAACCCAGGGACATTTCAGAAGATTCTGAGTACGAACCAAAGGCATATTCCACCCCATGTGAACACCCGAAGATGAAATCACTTGGTGGGAACTTCTAGAAGCTCTAACAGATTTTTGAATTACATAATAGAATTGATGCTTCTGTCATCTGATTGGCTAAACCAGATCAAGCAGTTCTGATTGGCCAAAATAAATCTAGATCCTTGTGCTCGATTCCTATTGATTGATACAGATCTAACCAATTCTGATTGGTTGATACGCATCTGAGCTAGACTTGGGGAAAACTATAAATAGATGAGCTATTTGCCTAATTTGGGCATCCAGAATTTGAGTTTCATCTCTGCTGCCCCATTTCCAATTCAGATCAAGATAGCTTGTCTGAAACCTCTGTAATACCTTAGCTTTTGTCTGTAACTAAGAGCTGTGAGATACTTGTGTAGATTCAAGTGAGAATTGTATTCAAGACTACAAATCTGAGAGCTGTTTAGGCTGTGTTCTGTAATTGTAACGATGGATTTAAAAAGGTTGCTTTCATCAGTACATTCTCAATCGGATTCATGTTGAGGATTCATTGTGATCTCTTCAGTCATTAGACTCCTTTAGATTTGCTATTTTTAAAGCAATTTCCCTTAATTCAATATCTCTGTGAGAATTTGTGTTTGTAACCTGATTCTTACAACATTTATAGTGGTGCTTATGCTCTGAATCAAGATTTTAGATTAAAAAATATTGGATGACCTGTGTCCATTGAAGTGGACAGATCATAGCCATAAGTTCAACTCAATTCTAATCCTTGTTTTGGATTATTTTCTCTTACATCTGAGCTGGTAGCCAGATGAAGATTTGATACTTTCTCATCTATATTACACTATTTCTCATTCTGCAATCAAGTACTAAGCTGAAGTTAGTTGTTATTTCTCCATTCTTATTAATTTTACTTCCAATTCTCCCAACTCAGATCTGGATCACTTAGTTTTAATTTTACTTTTATCATTTAGTTAATGTGACAAGTTCAACCTCCCATCTTATTTGCTCTGTAGATAGGATCAGAGGCCAGATTTGGTAGCTCAGATCTGGAGGTTTATCTTACATTTTAAATAAATTCCCTGTGGACGATCTTTTACTCACTTACATTTAAAACTTGCTACAATTGGCCCTGATCTTGCAGGCTAATTAACTTCTCTCTGTGCTGATATTTCCTCTTTCATTTTAATTTGCTAAATTCAGTATCATTCATCATTTGCAAGTATGTTTTCAAAACACAAATAAATCATGCACACTTAGAACAACAACAAGTTTTTGGCGCAGTTGCCGGGGAATTTGTTTTAAAATTGGTAGACCTAAGTTTTTTTAATTTTACATCAGTGCTAATTATTTTATTGTTTAAATCTGTGCAGTTATTCCTATACATTTTGAGTGTGGAATCTACTTTGAAAGGAATACTGAAGGTTTGCTGTGTATAATTTGATTCTCTGTTCTGTGTTGTATGTTTGGTAGGAGGACTCTCAGTCCTGAGATTGTCCCTCTGAATTTAGAAGTTGAAAGGCTTCTAAGAACCAGACAAACATCACAAAATTTTGTTGAGATAGTTACTATGGGTGAAGAACCTAGACTTTTAAGGGATTACTTTGCACCTGGTGCATATAATTCTCCATTTTGCATTCAATTTCCTACTGTTGAAAGAAATTATGAGATCAAATCATCAACTATCCAGATGCTTCCTTCCTTCCTTCCATGGTTTGAGTAAGGAAGATCCATACAAGCATGTGGATGAATTCTTGTCTCTTTGTACCACATTCAACATAGCTGGACTTGGTCCAGAGGCAACCAAGCTTAGGCTCTTTCCTTTTTCATTAAAGGACAAAGCTAGAGCATGGCTGTCTATATTGGCACCAAATAGTATCACTTATTGGAATGATTTGCAGTGTCAATTTTTAGCCAAATACTTCCCTATGTCTAAGACCAGCCAGTTGAGACAAAATATTATTTCCTTTTCACAACACTCAACTGAAACTTTCCATGAAGTATGGGAAAGGTTTAAAGAACTTTTAAGGCAATATCCTCATCATCAAATTCCCCGATGGCAGCTTGTTCAAAGCTTCTATCAAGGAATTGATCAAAAGGGCAAGAATATGGTAGATGCTTCCTGTGGAGGCACTTACTTGCAAAAAACAGTTGAGGAAGTCTGGAATTTATTTGAAGTGATTGGTGAAAATTCAACTCAACAAGAATCTTTGTCAAGAGACATTGAGAATCCTGCTCGGTTGAACAATTAACAAACCATCAAAGAAAAGATTTATGAGGTGAATGAGTTGGAAAGGAAGATGGATAATTTAATCACAAAGTTTGATAGATTGATGGACTCACTTAAAAATCTAATGGTTGCAAGAGTAGAGGAGGCATGTCTGATATGCCAATCCTCTACTCATTCACTTGATCAATGTCCAGCTACATCATAGTTCCCAGATTTAGTGGTGGAGTAAGCTCATGCTGCCCAATCATTTGGACAGATGAAATCGAATGAATATGCATGGAGAGGGCACCCAATTTAAGGTGGAGCCAGGGCAATTATCAAACACAACAACAACAGCAACCAAAGAACCAAATACCTTTCAAAACTGCTCAGCCTTATCAGCAAAATTTTTATACCAAGCTAAATTTTCAGCAGCCCATTCCACAACAACCTGTACAGCAATCTGCTCCAGTTCAAACCCCTTCCAGATCCCCTTCTTTTGAAGACCAAGTTCTAAATTCACTACAGAATTTAGGCTCTTTAACTCAGACTGTAAACTTTCACAGTCAGAGCATAAAAAAGATTGAAGAAACATTGGGTCAACTTTCAAATACTTTGGCTAAAAGAGAGGAAGGCATGTTTCCCAGCAAACCTTCGAACAATCCCAAAGGACAGTTCATGGTTGGAGAGGTTTCTGTTTCACATGAAGAAGTAAAAGTTGTCACTACTTTGAGAAGTGGAAGAATTGTAAATAACAATGTGGGTACTGAAAAGGAAGAAGAAAAAATTGAGGAAATCTAGAGATATCTTTGCAGAGCAAAGATGATGTTAGCATTGGGGGTGTTGATGTACCTCAGAAAAATCAAAAAAATGAAAAACAGAAAAATCAAAAATATTCTAATGATGATTCTAAAGCTGTAAATGAAGGACTAGTTCCTCATTTACCATTTTCCCATGCCATGAAATCTGCATCCCCTTTTGATAAAGGGAATACAAAAATAGATGAAATGATGGAGACTTTCAAGCAAGTCAAGATAAATTTACCTTTGCTTGATGCAATCAAACAAGTCCCAGCATATGTAAAATTTTTGAAAGATATTTGCACTCACAAAAGACAATCTAGGATACAGTTATCTAAGAAGGTCTTTGCTGTGGAAAGAGTTAATCAGGTTTTATCCATTACCACACTTCCTAAACTTCAAGATCCTGGAATCTCCACAATCCCTTGCATTATTGGAGAACATACCATTGAAAAGGCTTTATTAGATTTGGGTGCTAGTGTCAACCTGCTTCCATATTCTGTATATGAGAAACTAGGTTTGAGAGAGTTAAAACCCACTCATGTGGTGTTACAACTAGCAGAAATATCTGAAAGAAAGCCAGTTGGAATGATTGAGGATGTGTTGGTAGGGGTAGATAAGTTTTTCTACCCTGCTGATTTTCTGGTATTGGACATGGAACCTACAAAAAGCAAAGCTTCCATCCCTGTCATTTTGGGGAGACCATTCCTGGCTACAACCAATGCTTGCATTCAATGTAGGTCTGGTATTATGGAAGTCTCTTTTGGAAATATGAAGGTAAAGTTAAATGTCTACAATGCAGCTACACAACCTCAATTCAATTATGAGGAATGCTTTCTTATTGATTTGTTGGATGAACTGGAAGAAGAGACTTTAACACAGTTTTTGCAGTATGAAGATTTAACCACAGATTTTAAAGATGCTTGGAGAAATGCTGTGGAAGAAACAGTTTGTACCTCGAAAAATGAGGAAGTTAATGCTGTATAAGGAACTCATGATCAATCAGCAAGGTTCTCTTCATGGAAACCTGTTATTCTTCCCCTTCCACAAATAGCCAAAGTACCTTTGTTACCTTCTTTTCTCAGCCCACCTGATGTAGAGCTGAAATAGTTACCAGAAAATTTGAAATATGTGTTTTAAGGGGACCATAAAATATTGCCTGTGATTATTTCTTCCTCCCTCACTGAGGAGCAGGAGGAAGAGTTGTTGATTGTATTGAAACAACATAAGAGGGCAATTGGCTGGACTATTGCTGATTTGGGAGGAATCAGTCTAGTTGTTTGCATGCATAAAATTCATTTGGAAGAAGATGCAAAGCCTTCTAGGGAAATGCAGAGGAGGCTGAACCCTCATATGCAAGAAGTGGTCATGAAAGAGGTTGTTAAGTTGTTGGATGCAGGGGCCATTTACCCCATTTCAGATTCAGCTTGGGTGGCACCTACACAGGTGGTACCTAAGAAATCTAGGATCACTGTTGTAACCTCAGATTCTGGGGAGCTTATTTTAACCAGACAAACTACTGGTTGGAGGGTCTGTATTGATTACAGAAAACTAAACACAATGACCAGAAAAGACCATTTCCCTCTTTCATTCATTGATCAAATTTTAGATAAGCTAGCAGGAAAAGCTTATTATTGTTTTCTTGATGGTTACTCTGGTTACAACCAGATTCCTGTGTATCCACAAGATCAGGAAAAGACCACATTCACTTGCCCTTTTGGCACTTTTACCTATAGGAGAATGCCTTTTGGTCTTTGTAATGCTCCTGCTACCTTTCAAAGATGCATGTACTCCATTTTCTCTGATATGATTGACCAATTTATAGAGATTTTTATGGATAATTTTTCAATATATGGAGACAGTTTTGCCCAGTGTTTACATCATCTCAACTTGGTGTTACAGAGATGTGAAGAAACCAATCTAGTTTTGAACTGGGAGAAGAACCATTTCATGGTCACCCAAGGCATTGTCCTTGGCCATGTTGTCTCCCATAAGGGCATTGAGGTGGACAGAGCAAAAATTAATTTAATTGCACATTTGCCACCTCCCAAAACTGTTAAGCAAATCAGAAGTTTTCTGGGGCATGCTGGATTTTACAGGAGGTTCATTAAGGACTTCAGTAAAATATCCAAGCCTCTTTGTCATTTATTGTGTCAAGATGTCCCTTTTGTTTTCAACAATGAATGCTTGAAGGCATTTGAATTCTTAAAAAATTGTTTGATTTCAGCTCCAATATTACAGTCTCCAGATTATTCACTGCCTTTTGAGCTGATGTGTGATGCATCAGATTATGCTTTGGGAGTTATTCTTGGGCAGAGAAAGGATAAGCTGCCTCATGTCATAGCTTATGTCAGTAGATCAATGATTAATGCATAACTCAATTACACAACAACTGAGAAGGAGCTGTTGGCAATTATTTTTGCTTTGGAGAAATTTAGGTCATATATTTTGGGTTCACAAATTGTGGTGTTTACTGACCACTCAGTCCTGAAATACTTTCTGTCTAAGAAGGATACCAAACCAAGATTAATTAGGTGGATCCTCCTATTACAGGAGTTTGATTTACAGATAAAAGATAAAAAGGGTGTGGAGAATGTGGTGGCTGACCACCTGTCTAGAATTTTAACTGCTGAGATTGATGGGTTACCTATCAATGAATCTTTTCCTGATGAGCAACTTTTTGCTATCAGTGTACACACCCCTTGGTTTGCAAGTATAGTCAACTTTTTGGCTACTGGAAGAACTCCTGAACACTGGAATAAAATGGATAAAGATCTTTTCTTCTCAAAGGTTAAACATTTTATTTTGGAGGATCCTTATCTGTTCAAGATTTGTGTAGACCAAATAAGAAGAAGATGTGTCCCTGAAGAAGACTTTCATAGCATACTTTCCGTGTGTCTTGAACAGGCCTATGGAGGTAATTTTAGTGGAAACAAAACTGCTGCAAAGGTTTTGCAGTGTGGATTTTATTGGCCTACACTTTTCAAAGATGCACTGCAGCACTATAAGTCTTGTCAAAACTGCCAGAAATTGGGTAGCATTTCTAAGAGAAACTCAATGCCCTTACAACCTATTTTGGTAGTTAAATTGTTTGATATTTGGGGGATAGATTTCATGGGTCCCTTTCCTCCTTCAAATGGTTGTAATTTCATCTTAGTAGCTGTGGATTATGTATCCAAATGGGTTGAAGCCACAGCCACTAAAACCAATGACCATAGAGTTGTCCTAAAATTTTTAAAGGACAACATCTTTTCCAGGTTTGGTTCCCCCAGAGCTATTATTAGTGATGGGGGAAGCCATTTTTGTAATAAGTATTTTGAAGCTTTATTGAAAAAATACTCTGTGACTCATAGAGTAGCTACTCCATATCACCCACAGACCAGTGGACAAGTGGAGATTTCAAATAGAGAAATCAAACATATACTGGAAAAGACTGTGAAGAAGGACATAAAGGATTGGTCCTTTAAGCTAAATGATGCATTGTGGGCATACAGGGACAGCCTATAAAACCCTAATTGGTATGTCCCCATTCAGATTCGTCTATGGCAAAGCATGCCATTTACCAGTAGAGTTAGAATATAAAGCCTTTTGGGATATTAAAACCTTGAACATGGATCTTACTACTGCTGGTAATCACTGGAAACTGCAGCTTGCTGAGTTGGAGGAGCTGAGAATGGATGCATACACCAATGCAAGATCTTACAAAGAGAAAGTTAAAGCCTTCTATGACAAAAATCTGCTGAGAAAAGAGTTCATAACCGGCTCTAAGGTATGGTTATTCAACTCAAAACTTAAGTTTTTTCCTAGAAAGCTGAGATCTAGATGGGAAGGGCCATATACTGTCATTCATGCATCTCCTTCTGGGGCTGTCGAAATTTTGGACCCAATTGATGGGAGAACCTTAAAAGTAATGGTCAGAGGCTCAAACCATGCATTGAAAATACATTGGAGCCTGTGCTGACCATCTATCATCAAGAACCTCCCCAAATCTGATGAAAAACAACTGTATAATATGTATTTTACGGTGTTTGTTTTGTAGTTTTTTGCATAGTTTCTTTCTCTCTATTTTTAGTCATGTTTACTCTCAATTCGAGAAGTTTAAATATGTAAAAAATTAATTCGCAAAGAAAAAAAAATTCTTTTCGAAAAGTTTAATTTCCTTTTCGAAAAGAATCTAGACCTGTAACTAACTACTCGAAAAGAATGATTTATTGTTCGAATAGTTAGTTTTGAAGCTATTTGCTTTTCGAATAGTTGGTTCTGAAGCTATTTGCTTTTCGAAATGTTGTTTCTGAAGACATGTGCTTTTCGAATGGTACTGATGCCATTCTCTTTTGTAAAAAAGACTGTTTTGAACTTTTCGAAAACTTCAAAGATACTTTGCGAAAATCATTTTAAGCATATTTAAACCCTTTCGAAGCAAGGGTTTCATATTCGAAAGCCTTCCCAGAGCGTCCTGTTTCACAGAAATTTTCTTTCCATCATTGCGTGCTTTTAGAATTCAGCCCCAATTTTCTTCATATTGGTTCGACGGATTAAGCTTGAAGAGAGAGACTTTTTGCTTCTAGTTCTGGTGGATTTCATCAAGCGATCAATGAGTTCAACCAAAACCCTAGATTTCGGTATTTTTCTGTGCATTTCCTCTGTTTGTGTTTTGCAAAGCTTAATTTGGTATCAGCATTCATTGTGGGAGATTCAAACAAAGTTTTAAAATGGGGAAAGCTGAAAAATCACTGGCTGCAATGTTCCCTAAATCTTCTGCTAAGAAAATTCGCAAACCCACCACAAAAGGAAAAGCCAAAACCTCAGCCAAAAGGAAACTATCGATGGATAAAGCTGATAGGATTGAGAAAGGGAAGAAGGGTAGATATGAGGAACCCACCCCAACAGTTGATGCTAGTCTTGAGCCTGAGCTTCCTCCTCTGCCTATGCATTTGGTACTACCAAATCCATTCATTGAAGCTCAGAAGCTGATTCCAGAGCTTATTATTGATGAGAACTTTTTCTCCAACAAACCTGAATGTCAGCTATCCTTGAAATACATCAGGGATGCTTCTCTGAGCAATATCCTAACCCCTCTTCCAGAGAAAATTTATCCACGAATGGTGAGATTATGGTACCAAAACATGGTAAAAGTGACTGAGAAGGATGTTGATGTACCTACTCTTGTAATTTTCATTGATGAAGCTCAGAAGCTGATTCCAGAGCTTATTATTGATGAGAACTTTTTCTCCAACAAACCTGAATGTCAGCTATCCTTGAAATACATCAGGGATGCTTCTCTGAGCAATATCCTAACCCCTCTTCCAGAGAAAATTTATCCACGAATAGTGAGATTATGGTACCAAAACATGGTAAAAGTGATTGAGAAGGATGGTGAGATTGCCCTGCCTGCCGGTTGCTAACCCCCAGGGTCAGTTTTTAATTGAAGAAGCTTCCTCAAGTTTTGAGGGAACCAATGCTGTCACTACCCTAAGGTCTGGCAGGCTGATAGAAAACCAGGTGGGTAATAGACCAGTAGAGGTCATTTCCACAGATTATTCGAATGAGTGTGATAGGGATGTTGTTTGCACACAGAGCCAAGAATTGCCTGCCACCTTGCAGCAGGAGAAAAATAAATAGGCTGTAGTTGAGCCTCAGCAGGAAGAAAAACAAGGAAAAAGAAAAAAATAGAAGTTTAGTCATGGGCTAGCAGCTGAGGAACCAGCAATACCTCAGCTGCCATTTCCTCAAGCTTTGGGTGGTCCTGCCCCTTTTGAGAAAGGGAATGCCCAGATGGAGGAAATGATGGAGACCTTCAGGTAGGTGAAAATCAATTTTCCCCTGCTTGAGGCAATTAAACAGATCCTAGCCTATGCAAAGTTCCTGAAAGACCTCTATACCCAAAAGAGAAAAGCTCGAGGCCATGTGTCCAAAAGGGTCTTTGCAACTGATACAGTAAATTCTATTTTTAACATATCAATGGCTGAGAAGTTGCAAGATTCAGGGATACCCACTATTCCCTGCATAATTGGAGACCATACAATTGGGAAGGCCCTTTTAGACCTTGGAACCAGTGTTAACTTGCTGCCATACAGTGTATATCTGCAGCTAGGTTTGGGGGAGATAAAACCTACCCCCATTGTGCTAATGATGGCTGATAGATCTGAGAGGAGGCCTATGGGAATGATTGAGGATGTCTTGGTAGGGGTAGAGAAATTCTTTTACCGTGCTGACGTCCTAGTTTTGGACATGGGCTGCAGCAAAAGTACTAATCCCATACCTGTTATCTTGGGCAAGCCATTCTTGGCCACTGCCAATGCATGCATTCAGTGTAGGTCTGGAGTTATGGAGGTAACTTTCAGACATATGAAAGTTGAGCTAAATGTGTACAACAGTGCAAAGTACCCTCAAGAGGACAATGAGGAGAGCTTTGCAGTGGATGTACTAGAAGAAATTGTGGATGAAGAGCGCCCACCACTCCGGGTGGAGCAACACTGTCAGGAATTTAGTTCAAGTCTGGGATATGGTGGAGGAAGAAAGCCTAGCTGTGATAACAAAAGATATGACCACATTGAAGTCTTCTGTGGGCTCAGTGCAGCATTCCAGTTGGAAACCTACATTGCTGCCTCTTCCTCCAACCACCAATGCGCCAATCTTGCCATCTACCCAACAAGCCCCTGATCTGGAACTCAAGAAGCTTCCAGAAACATTAAAATATGCCTTCCTTGAGAAAGGTGATAAGCTTCCTGTGATTATCTCCTCCTCTCTTACCAATGAGCAGGAAGAGGAATTACTAACAGTTTTGAGGAAGCACAAAAGGGCAATTGGTTGGACCATTGCAGATCTGGGAGGAATAGATGCATTAATCTGCATGCACAGGATTCATCTTGAGGAGGGATCACTACCCTCAGGGAAATGCAGAGGAAGTTAAATCCTCACATGCAGGAAGTGGTCCTCAAGGAGATCATTAAATTGCTAGATGCAGGGGTGATTTACCCCATCTCTGATTCTAACTGGGTGGCACCTATCCAAGTGGTGCCCAAGAAATCTGGCATAACAGTTATTAAAACCGAATCTGGAGAGTTGAGACCAGCCAGGGAGACCACTGGCTGGAGAGTTTGCATTGATTATAGAAAGCTCAACTCTAAGACCAGAAAGGGCCACTTCCCTCTCCCCTTCATTGATCAAATTTTGGACAAATTGGCTGGAAAAGCATTTTACTGTTTTCTTGATGGGTACTCAGGGTATAATCAGATCCCTGTGCATCCTCAAGACCAAGAGAAAACCACCTCTACCTGTCCTTTTGGCACCTTTTCTTACAGGAGGATGCCTTTTGGGCTGTGTAATGCACCAGCCACTTTTTAGAGGTGTATGTATGCCACATTCTCTGATATGATTGACAAGTTTTTGGAGATTTTTATGAATGATTTTTCTGTCTATGGGGACAGTTTTGGCCAGTGTCTACAACACCTCAGCCTAGTTTTGCAAAGATGTGAGGAGACCAACCTGGTCTTAAGCTGGGAAAAGAGTCACTTCATGGTAACACAAGGCATTGTGTTGGGCCATGTAGTCTCTAAAGAAGGGCTTGAGGTAGACAAGGCCAAAGTTGACCTCATTGCCAATCTGCCCCCTCCAAAAACAGTCAAACAAATCAGATCTTTCCTTGGGCATGCAGGATTCTACAGGAAGTTCATTAAGGACTTCAGCAAAATTGCTAAGCCATTGTGCCACCTGCTCTACCAGGATGTGCCTTTCTACTTCTCGACTGAATGCCTAAAGGCTTTTGAGACTTTGAAAGTCTGTCTTACCTCTGCCCCTGTACTCCAGACACCAGACTATACCCTGCCCTTTGAATTAATGTGTGATGCATCTGATTTGGAAATAGGTGCTGTCTTGGGCCAAAGAAAGGATAAGCTGCCTGTGGTCATTGCTTATGTCAGCAAGTCACTTGCTGAAGCTCAGCTGAATTATACTACAACTGAGAAAGAGCTTATGGCAGTGGTGTATGCTGTTGACAAGTTTAGATCCTACCTGCTGGGATCTAAAACTGTAATCTTCACTGACCACTCAGCATTGAAGTACCTATTGTCCAAGAAAGATGCTAAGCCCAGGCTGATTAGATGGATACTCCTACTGCAGGAGTTTGACATCGAAATCAAGGACAAAAAGGGTGTGGAAAATGTGGTGGCTGACCACTTGTCCAGAATTGTGTTGGAGAAATGTCTTGATGGTCCTACAAATGATGCCTTTCCGGATGAGCAATTATTTGCAATCCAATCCTTGGTCCCCTGGTTTGCACATATTATGAATTGTCTTGTTATAGGAAAGATTCCTGCCCACTGGACCAAAATGGACAAAGACCTATTTTTCTCACAGGTCAAATATTTTTTCTGGGAGGAACCTTGCCTATACAAGTACTGTGCAGACTAAATCATCCGAAGATGTGTTCTCGAAAGTGATGCCCCCAGTATTCTGGCCATGTGCCATGAAAATGCCTGTGGAGGCCACTTTAGTGGAAGAAAAACAGCTAACAAGGTCCTGCAGTGTGGGTTTTATTGGCCTTCTTTATTCAAAGATGCACATACACACTGCAAGGCATGTGAGAGATGTCAAAAATTAGGAGGGTTGTCCTAAAGAAATTCAATGCCTTTGCAGCCCATCCTTGTTGTAGAACTGTTTGATGTATGGGGTATAGACTTCATGGGCCCTTTTCCTCCTTCTAATGGTTTCCATTTCATCTTAGTGGCAGTAGATTATGTTTCCAAATGGGTAGAAGCCACTGCCACAAGAACCAATGACAACCAGGTGGTCCTCAAAGTTGTAAGGCAACGCATTTTCCTAAGATTTGGAAACCCTAGAGCTATTATTAGTGATGGGGGTAGCCATTTCTGCAACAGGAATTTCGAAAGCTTGCTCAAGAAATATTCTGTGACCCATAGGATTGCTACCCCCTACCACCCACAGACAAGTGGGCAAGTTGAAATTTCCAATAGGGAGATCAAGCACATCCTTGAGAAAACAGTAAGGACTGACAGGAGAGATTGGGCTGACAAGCTCAATGATGCACTGTGGGCTTATAGGACTGCCCATAAGACCCCCATTGGTATGTCCCCATTCAGACTGGTCTATGGTAAGACTTGCCATCTCCTAGTAGAGTTAGAACACAAGGCCTATTGGGCCATTAAAAACTTAAATATGAACCTAACTTCTGCTGGTCATCACAGGTCCCTGCAGCTGTCAGAATTGGACGAGCTGAGGATGGATGCCTACGCCAATGCCAGGATCTACAAGGAACGGTCCAAAGCTTTCTTTGATAAGGGCTTACTGAGAAAAAGCTTCATGCCTAGTGGCAAGGTTTGGTTATTTAACTCCAAACTAAAATTCTTTCCTGGCAAACTAAAATCCCGATGGGAAAGTCCCTATATTGTCTTAAATGTGTCCCCATCTGGTGCTGTGGAAGTCAAGGAACCCAAATCTGGGAGGACCTTGAAGTGAATGGTCAGAGGCTTAAGCCTTGTCTCGAAAAACCGGCCGACCCTATGAACACTATTCATTTTCAAGGGACCCCTTCATCTACCTGACCCACAGTTGTGTCCATGTGTATTATACTACTTTCGTTTCTTCAATAGTTTTTAGGAAGTGGTAGCTCTCGATGGGGTCTGAGTCTGTTGGGATTGATAGAGTTTATGTGGGGTTGGTATGATTACTTCTTCAATTTGCTGATTTTTGAATTGACTGCATACTGTTTGAATATCTTTGATGAGTATGCTGCACTGCATGAATTACTCCCTGTTTGATACTAAGCCCTCGCGCATTCCAAATAGAGAGTTGGGAAGCTCTCGCGCAATTCCCATAGAGTATTTATTACGCCATCGCGAGCTTCAACAAATGCTGCAGAGCCTCTCGTACACTGCAACATCCATCATCGCGAGATTCCGTTTCTCTCTCGCAATCCCCTTGACCAGTTGCGCGAGTCGCATGCCTTTGTCATTTCCCATGTTGATTGCTGTAACTTTTCACTTCCCAACTCACTCTCAATTAATTGTGGCATCTTGGATGTTATTACACCGATTCATCTTCCACCATCCTCGTCTTTAAATGCACAGGGAGCCCCTTTCATACTCATCTCATCCTTTCTCCTCCCACCTTAGCGGTCCTTCCCTAGTCCTAACAATGGCAGATGACAAGCCTACTGCTCTGCCTAACAAGTTTTATCCTATGTGGTTGGAACCGCCCCCGCCTAAAGAGCCGGACCCCCTACAACCCCTCTGGGATGAATACGAGGAGGTTCAGCAGATCCTGGCTAAAGAGGAGGAGGAGAAGCACCAGCCGAAGAAGAAAAAGTAAAAGATAGAACCATCCCCATCCCTTGCCCCCTCCACTCAACCCCTTCCACCACCTTCTCAGCCTCCACATCCTTGATCCCTCTCTCCCTTCTTCTTGGGATTTTCTTTTTATACTTTTTTTTTTTTTTTTAGTCTTAATGAAATTTTCTTTTCCTGTTATTCTGTACAGTTCTCTATTTTTGGTTGTTTTTATTCTTGTTGTTTTCTTTTCTCTAAAAAATAAATAAATCTACTGAACAATCACCTTTGAACCAGTGAGGACACTGCTCCTCATAGGTTTGGGGGTGTGGCAGGCAGATCCTGCCAATGGAATAGTTAACCTAAGTGCAGCAGAACCTTGTGAGTAATATGGAAATGGAACCATGTTCACTGAAGAATCAAAATAATAATGAAATTTAAAATTTTTCCAGACTTTAGACGGTATAAACTTTTAAAATTTCACATTTCCATGATGAGATCACCAAGGACACTCACTTGTATCAGCACTTAGTAAATCATTAGTGAGAAAAAAAGGTAAGGACATACTTAAGAATTCAAAGGAAGACCATAACCAGTGAGACTTGGGCCTATACAAAATTTTTTTCTTTGAGGAGTGACTAAGGCAATTTTTTCTAGCTCTAAGGACTGGCTAAGTCACTGTGCTCACTAGAAGTTAGGCAACTCCAAATTGAAACAACTGACAGCACTCATGAGACTTAGGAAAGGATCAAGGCCTTCAGTTGGACAGTTTGAGCCTAAATAGACTAACCTTAAGCACCTGCCCTTGTCCATACCCCCTTTGAGCCTTAAATCCTAAATTTCTTCAAAACTACACCTGAGTACTTGCACCTGAACCTATGTATCTGATTTAACCTTACCCTCACTCTGAGAATTTAGAAGGTAAAGGAACAAGAGTTGAAGATGGACTAGCTGTGGTCAACATTAGGTGAAGAAAGAAGAAGTACCTCAAAATTCTGGCAGTATGGTAACTGAGAAAATGGTGGCATTTTAGAAAAGCAAAAACAAAATAAAAAGAAGAAAAATGCATAAAAAAGAAATAAAAACAATAATGAAGAGGAGTAAGAGAGGAGTCAAGAGGGAACTTTCATTGGAAAAATCGAAATCAAGAAGAGAAACTGATCACTTCAAATCTGAAAACCTCAAAGAAGATGAAAGAAGCTGAATTAAAGAAGGCGATGTCATGAATCACCTCCTTCACCTACTGATTTCTCAATTTTGAACCCCTTTTCAACCATCCATTCTTTTTAACCCCACTCCATAAGCCACATTAAAGTCCTTGTGATCCAAAGTTGAGTAAGCTGTCATGTGGAGACAAAGAGTTGTTCAATCCATGGTGAGGTTCTGTCAATGATGCCAGAACTTCAGAGCTATGCCTATGCTCATGCTTACAGACCCATTTGGGGGATGTAACTGCTCTTGAGCTTGAGAGAAAATGAAACCCTCAACAATTCTTTATGAGAGTATGCCCTGGAAGAGTTTTGGGTCTGATGTTGAATGCATTAAGTGTGACCTATAACCTAATTTTTGATCCAGTGATGAGCTCATGTTGACACACCTGTGTAGTGTCTCTGGTGTAAACTGATTAGAAATGTTGTGCTTTCATAAGAAGCTTATACTGTTTAAATTTCTGTACAGCCAATGTGTGTGAATTTCTTATATTTTTAATGATTCAATGGTGAACTAACTCTGTTTCTTGACTGCTCACTTGATAATAATGCACTTTTGTAAACTGTCTCATTGAGAAGTTTGTGGGTGTCTTCACTGAAAATCCTCAGGAGACTTCACTCCTCCACTAGGGATCACCTAGGGGTTTAAAAGGCTTGGTACATATGCTAAATGTATTTGTGCTCCCTACGAAAGTAGCATTTAAATTATGTAGTTATTTTAATATAGCTTTGCTAAGGGACTAGCAAAGATTAGGTTTGGGGGTGTGTTAAGACCTGAAAAGTACCACTTTTCACCCCTTAACTTAGCCTTTGATTAGACCCTTAGCCATCTAATAAAGGTTTGTTGAGTGTTTTCTGTAGATAATAAAACAGCAGTGCAACAAGGCCAGAAATCATATTAAGGAGCCCATATTGGCACCAGAAATCCCTCAGAAGGATAAACACTGAATCCAGCCTCACACAGCTTCCACAAAGCTTCAAAGGATTCAGAAAACTATGCTTCGCGCAGTCCTCGCGAGCTTCCCAAGACTTCACAACAAGTGCTCACGCAGTTGAGTAACAGAAGAGCATCAGAAGCACAACCTCGCGCAGCTCTCGCGAAGTTCAGGAGTAAATGGTCGCGCAGTCTCGCGCAGTTTAAGAAGACCTGAAACCAACCTCGCACAGTTCACTTAGAACAGCTGAGGAGAGAGAGCTTAAGAATCCTGCCTCGCGCAGTGGCTGCGGGATGCAAATGTTAAGAGAACCTGTCGCGCAATCCAGAAAAGCCTCAAAGCTATCGCGAGGATCCTCGCAAAGATCTATCAAGAAAAGAAGTTGTCGCGCGGTTCAGGAAGAAAGCAGCCTCGCGAAGCCAGAGTTAGCCTCGCGAAGTGAAATGGAATGCTCGCGCAGTTCTTGCGCTATTCACAAGTACCAATCCAATTACGCGAAGCCCAATCCAGCGAGAGCTTAACTCTCTACCTCATGACTGCTCAAAGCATTAAGAAGCTGCAATCCCGCGACGTCTGAAGTTCTAATGTTAAATTTAACCACGCAAAGAACAGAGCTACCACGCGACAAGTCTGGGAATCGACTGCAACCTGGTGAAGCTCTGAACTCTAACTTTCATCATTCTGTAGAGGACTTTCTGGGAATTTCCAAGAATTAGGGCACACACTCCCATGCTCAAATCTCCGTGCACGCGCCTCGAGGCATCCAAGGATCATCAATAGGCCACGTGGCATCGCTAAAATTAGGATTTCCTAACCCTAATGCGCCGCCACACCCACTGCTATATAAACCTAAGCCTGGTTTAGGTTTAGGGAGCCTGATCCTTTTTCTTAGAGTTTATCCCTGATAAGAGATCTGAGACCTTCTTTTCTGTTCTACTATAGTTGTAAGTAGTTTTCCTTTTTCTTTTTCCTTCCCTCCATAGCCCAGTACTTGCTGGCCATGCCTATGTATGATTATTGAGATTAGATTAATGGAATTTGTGATTGGGTGTTATACTTTTATGGGATTCGTGTGTTTGTGAGTTGTTCTGTGCAAGGCTGCTGCCTCATGATCCGCCATTGCTTTGGCTGTGATTCAAAGCAATAGAGGACTGATTCTAAGGACCCATTCAGATCCAAGTGACCTGTGTGTCTGGGCTATCATGATCCTTTACAGCCTTAGCCCCACCACAGGACCCACTAGATCTGAAATCCCCATGGAAGTCTGAGCTGGTAGCCTTGTGACCATGGTGGTGGCAGCAATATTCTTATTTTATTTTAGGCTCCATGAGGAGGATAGCCTCTGGGATAGCCTGTGACCATTCAAGTGGACAGGTTATAGCCTTAGGGTGAATCCAATCCGCCGATCCAAAATGGATCCTTCTTCTCCGAGCCTGAGCATGTAGCCTGGTAGGAGATTGTACAGAGGCAGACTCCCCTATGTTAGCATAGACCTGCCATCAGATGGCAGATCTGATCTGGGTATGGAGATTGTAGGCTTGTGACTGGACCATTGTAGTCCCACTCAAGCAATGGACAGCTAGATCGAAGGTGGTACTCAATCTCTTGCTGGTTCTATGTGTCTGGGCTATCATGGTCCTATACAACCTTAGCCCCACACATAGAGCTTTAGAGGTTGAGGTTCCCTATGAATTCCTGAGCTTATAGCCTGGATGAAGTAGTGCCTACAATGATTAACTTGTTTTGACCCATCTCTGGATTGTGGTTCTCCTATGGGATAGTCTGTGACCATTTAAGTGGATAGGTTATAACCTTAAGGGATTGGATCATGGCACAGGGATGAGTTGAATTCTTTTTCCTCTTTGGTGATAATGTAGCCGTTGGACAGGATTTCTATACCAGCAGATCTGGATCTGAGTCATAAATTCCAGCAGATCTGAACCCAATAGCATACTTCTCACCCTTTTATATTTATTTTCCCTCACTCCATCCATCTTCTCAACCCTTTTCTGTAGTTAGTTCATTAGGCTACCTTAGGATACTTAGAATAAGTGACCCTAAATTCCCTTCCTATTAGGACTGCTAGATCTGTAGCCAGATCTGGAGGGACTACTAGAGATGGTTCCCTTGGAGTCGTAGACCACTTTTCCCTGTGGACAAACTCTTACTTATCAAAACTTGCTACAAATGGACCCTGTATCTTGCAGGTCTAGGATTTCTCAGTTGTGCTTCCATCCCCTATTTTACTTTGATTTTGAATTGCTTTTACCACCAACAAATAAAGCAAGCGCACGGGAAATTCAACAACTCTCTCAAGCCCAAAATACAAAGCATCTTTTCATTTAAATTAACAAGTGCCAAAAATGGCTTACAAAATTGTGATTTATAGCATTTACAAAGAAACTAACCTAAAATAGAAAGTACTATGTTACCCTAAGTGGTAACTTAGATTTGGACACAAAAAGGATAAAATTTAAGGACAAAAAAGACAATTAAGTCACTTAAGCCGCTGGGGCGGAGATCTTTACGGACGTCTGACTTGGACCCCACGGACGTCCGCGCCTACCCACGGACGCCCGCGTCTACCCACGGACGTCCGAAGTGTACTACGGACGTCCGTGCTCATTAAAATAGTGAGAACTCGAAAACACGGACGTCCGTAATGCACTTTGGACATCCATGCTCACTAGAACAGTGAACACATCACAATCCGGACATCCGTCCTGATCCTACGGACGTCGGTCGCCTTATGATGTCTGGTGCTCTCGAGTTGACCTCTAGGGCATTTCTTTGGTGGTTCTTAACGTTCCTTGGCTCTTTAGTCGCTTCTTCCGCCGCTGATACACCCTGTACGGCCTGAAACCTAGGTCCTTGTTAGTGGCGTCCCCATCAATTCCCCCAGACCGAAAGGGCTTCATCACCAATGAAGAACGGTCATGGTAGTGATCAAGCATATCGGGGTCTAGGTGGTAGACTTTGTCTTCATTGATCCATGTATTTTCGGATTCTGACTTATGGATCCATTTCACCAAATACCTTTGAAATCCCCTCTCATGGGTGAAGACCACATGATCGTCTAAGATCTTCTCAATCACATCTCTTTTGGGGTCTTTTGGAGGAGGCAGTAGAAGAGGTTGCAAGGTTTGGATTGGTTCTTGAATGGAGGACTTTTGGAAAGGATTGCAAGGGGGTGTGGATGAGCCTAGATAGGAAATTAGGTCTTCCACTTTGAACGTGGAGCTAACCCCTACATCTTGAGGAAGCTCAAGAACATATGCATTTGGACCACTCCTTGCCACAATCCTAAAAGGTCTAGCACCGCGGGCTTGGAGCTTCTTAGCGATTCCTGATGGGAATCGTTCAGGCCTAACCTGAACCATCACATGCTCACCAATTTGAAATTCCTTGAAACGCTTGTGAGAATCCACCAACAATTTGTAATTATCATTGCTCGAATTAATTTTACGTCTAATTTCGGCATGCAAATTGTGAATATGTTATGTAAATGTATCTGCAGACTTGGACATGCGGTGAGATGCAAACATGGGAATCAAATCTAGGGGTATTCTTGGCTTATGACCATGCACCACTTCAAATGGACTCTTACTTGTGGACCCACTGACGGAGTTGCTATATGCAAACTCGGCTAATGGTGGAATTGAGTCCCAAGTCCTAATGTGGTCACCAGCAAGACAACGAAGTAGATTGCCTAGGCTCTTATTGGTTGCTTCCGTTTGGCCATCGGTTTGAGGGTGATATGCTGATGAGAATTGGAGCATCGTACCCATCATGTGCCATAAGGTTTTCCAAAAGTAGCTTGTAAACTTGACATCCCTATTCGACACAATAGTCTTGGGTAGCCCATGGAGGTGCACTACCTCATTGAAACATAACTTCGCAATATGAGTTGCGTCAATAGTCTTGTTGCACGGAATGAAGTGGGCCATTTTAGAAAATCGGTCCACAACGACAAAAATGGAGTCGTGCTTTCTCAATGTCTTGAGGAGCCCAAGCACGAAATCCATTGAAACGTCTTGCCAAGGCATGTGTGGCACCAACAAAGGAGTGTACAATCCGGTATTTTGCATCCTTTGCTTGGAGACTTGGCAAGTGCGACAGTGTCGCACAATTCGGGCGACATCTCGCATAAGACCCGGCCAAAAGAATCTATCTTCAACGAGCACAATGGTCTTGTTGCACCCAAAATATCTGGTAACCCCTCCGGCATGCAATTCCCAAATGAGAAAATCATGCAAGGAAGTGCAAGGGATGCATAGACAATGACCCCTAAACTAATACCCGTCTTGCAGGGTATACTTGGAGTTAGCGTTGGGCGGGTTGTCCCATAAAGCAATGTATTCCGCCCCAAAATCTGGGCACTCGGGGTAGTCTTTGATCAACTGCTCAAACCCAAACCCCATGACCTCGGTGCTCATGACTTGCAAAGTCGCTACCCGATGACTAAGTGTATCAGTCGCTTGTTCTCAGTACCGGCCTTGTGGTTCAATATGAATGTGAACCCTTGAAGGTATTCGACCCATGTCGCATGCCTTGGGTTCAACTTCTTTTGGGAAGCAAGGAAGCGCAAAGCTTCATGATCGGAAAATAATAAAAATTCATGCGGTCTAAGGTAATGTTTCCAATACCAAAAAGATCGAACTACCGCATAGAACTCCTTATCATAGGTGGAGTATTTTTGCTTTGCTTCGTTAAGCTTTTCACTAAAGTAGGTCATCGGGCGACCTTCTTGGCTAAGCACTCCTCCTATGCCCACACCCAAAGTATCGCACGCGACCTCAAAGACCTTAGAAAAGTCTGGTAGGCGCATGACGGGTGCACTTGTAATTTTCTCTTTGATCTCGGCAAAGGCCCTCGTCGCACTTTGCTCCACTGGAACTTCCTCCTTTTCATACAATCGGTGATGGGGGCCATAATGGTGCTAAAACTTTGAATGAAGTGACGATAGAAGGTGGCCAACCCATGAAAGCTACGGACATCAATATGTTCTTAGGCTCGGGCCACTCTACAATAGCCTTTACCTTTTTCGTGTCCGCAACCATACCATCAGCCGAGACAATAAACCTCAAGAAGACAACAGATCGTTGTATGAATGTACACTTCTTAAAGTTTGTATATAATTTCTCTCCTCTCAAAGTCCCACAAACCAACTGCAAGTGGGTCAAGTGTTGCTCCTTGTCGTGACTATAGATCAAAATATCATCAAAATACACCACAAAGAATTTCCTGATAAACGGTCTCAACACTTGGGTCATGAGCCTCATAAAGGTGCTTGGAGCATTTGAAAGCCCAACATGCATGACCATCTACTCATAAAGATCATCTTTGATCTTGAAGGCGTTTTTCCATCATCACCGGGGCGGATTCGGACTTGATGGTAGCGACTCTTGAGGTCTATCTTAGAGAAGATAGTGGCACCAACCATCATATCTAACATATCATCGAGCCTCGATATAGGGAACCGATATTTGATCGTAATCTTGTTGATGACCCTACTATCCACACACATTCGCCATGTGTAATCTTTCTTGGGTGTGAGTAGTGCGGGTACGGCACATGCGCTCAAGCTCTCTTGGATGAACCCCTTCTAAAGGAGATCATCGACTTGCCGAGTTAACTCGGTGTGTTCAACCGGATTCAACCTATAGTGAGGGAGGTTTGGTAGAGTAGATTCGGAAATCAAGTCTATTGCGTGTTGAATGTCACACGTGGGAGGGAGTTCATTGGGCAAGTCCTCCGGAAGACATCCACAAATTCTCTCAAAATGGGTTCAACCTCCTTAGGGTACTCACCAACTATAGACTCGAGAGCACGCTCAACGGTGATGACCACATACACCACACTCTCATCCAAGGGCGCTCTTTAAAATTCTGAAGGGCTCACAATATTAATGGTCTTAAATGGATCGCCCTTCTTGTCAACCTGCTTGCTTGATGGAATTTTGGGAGGCAAAGGTTCAATTTTATCTTCTTGCCCTCATGCATGAATGTGCACGCATTAGACCGTCCAAGAAGGGTCACATCTATGTCGTAGAGCCATGGTCTTCCTAAAATGATATAGCCCATGTCCATTGGTACCACATCGCACCACAAAGTGCCCGAATACGAGGCTAGTTATATCGGCACACGACACCTTTGAGACACGAGAATAGAAGATGAGTTGACCCATGCGACTTTGAACTGTCTCGGATGGGGCTCGGGTGTGAGCCCTAAACAGGTAATGGTGTGTGTTGACACAATATTTGTGCAACTCCCGCTATCCACAATGACCTTACAACTCTTCTCACCACAATTGGGGTAAGTGTAGAAAATATTATCTCTACGCCAATCTTCCTTCTCATCACGTTGAGGTTGTGCTAAGGCATCCCTCACAACCAAACATTTATGAATGCAAGCTAGCGCACGACTACCGTCATCACCTTCTATATCACTAGGTGTGATCTTCGATTTGTACACTTCCTCTTCAACACCTCATTCTTCAGGGACCTCTTCTTCAACCAAGAGAGTTCTTTGGGGGTCTCTTGTAGGGCATTGGGTGAAAAAGTGGCCAAACCCATGACATTTATAGCACTTGGTTTGGGTGCCACCCTTTGAGGACTCACCTACCACACTTTTCCCTTTATCAAACTGAACATTTGTAGGGGTGGGTTGTGTCGGTTTGGGAGGTGAATTTCTAACACTAGGCTTTCCTTCTCCGACTTTATGGCTACTGGCATGTGGCTCAAATCGTCTCACCACCGTCATCTTCAAGTACCTCTCAAGGTCTTGCACAATGTCGTAACACTCTTCAAGAGTGTCTACGGGGTGGAAGATCAACTCTTTTTGAAGGTCCAATCGCAACCTGGTGCGGAACCTAGAAAGAGTGACTTGAGGATCCTCCGATACATTAGCTCTTATCATGAACTCCTCAAATTTGCCAATGTACTCGATTACGGGCATACTACCTTGGCGTAAATTTTGTCATTAATAAAGTAGGCGGTAGTAATATGATAAAAGAACGTACTTCTCCGTGAGACGGTCCTTCATGTCCTCTCAACGGGTAATGGGAGTACAACCCGTATTTGCACGCATCCGCTCGACATTGACCCAAAAGAGTCGAGCTTGACCAATGAACTTCATTTTGGCAAGTCTAACACATCACTCCTTGTCCATACTATACCACTCAAAGTAGTGATCCATATCGGAGACCCAATCGAGAAAGACCTTAGGGTCCATTCTTCCATCGAAGGTCGAAAACTCAACTTATATATTTTTGAGAAGTTTCTCATCCAGGTCGTAGTCATCTCCTTGATGAACTACTTCCCTTTGATTCCGATTCCGGCCCTCGAGCCGACCACCACGCCCAAAGCGGGGACCGTTACGCTCATCGTGTCGATCGTGATGCTCCTCATCTCCTTCCAACCGATCCAAGCGATTAAGAAGCATCTCTTTAGAGTCAGCCATAGCCGTTTCGGCTTCCTCCATAGCATTCATCCTCTCATTCATAGTGATCAACATGGCTTGGATGCCCTTAAGAGCATCGACAATCACATTTGAGTCCATGGTAACCATGACACACTAACACAGGTTCTAAAATGTCACACAACTATGAACACAAGTGAGTGAGGAATTTTATCAAACACACGGTGTGAGCACAAATGAGCACACTAATATGGACACACGAATGAGTGGGTGATTTTGTCGAACACGTGACGTGCATGCAATTGAACACACAAATGAAACAAAACGTAATAAAATTAAAATGACATGCAAGTATGCCCTAACCTAGAACCTAGGCTTTGATACCAAAACTGACGCGAGACAACGACCCTAAGATCCGTGAATGTCTATGATATGATGATTTTATCGAAATTAAACTAATTAATTAAACAATTAACCACAAATTAAAGCGATACCTTTGGGTTTCTCGGGATTTCATTTAGGTGTCCATGCTTTGGCTAACGTAGGGTGCAATCTGACGTGCTAGATTCGTTAGGATGGCGGAAGAGGCAATTCGAGAGATAGAACTCTCGCTTCGTCTAGGTCGGGGCGTTAGATCGCGTTTGTAATGGAATTGGGTAGCTCCTTCCTAGGGCTTTGAATGGAAGCAATAAAATGTGCAAATTGAGCAAGCTCGAGTCCAACAACGGTTATGGATCGAAGGGTTAGGATTGGATTCGATCCATAAAGATGAACATCAAGGTTACTCTAGATCTAGGGCTTAGGAGTTGGGAAAATCAATTAAAAAGGGGAAAGTTTGGATGCAAGAGATTAAGAGGAAGGTAAAAGGATCAAATAAGAGTAAAGAGTAAAGGAGAAGATCAAAGTAGCATGGGCATCACACCCTTGGCCTTACACCAAACCCATCACTGGGAAGAAGACTCACTCTTCAAAGCTTCTCTTAAGCCCAAAATGCAAAACATCTTTTCATTCAAATTAACAAGTGCCAAAAATGGCTTACAAAATTGTGCTTTATAACATTTATAAAGAAACTAACTTAAAATAGAAAATACTATGCTACCCTAAGTGGTAACTTATATTTGGACACAAAAAGGACAAAATCTAGGGACAAAAAGGACAATTACGCCACTTAAGCCGTTGGGGCGGAGATCTTTACGGACGTTCGACCTGGGGCCCACGGACGTCTGTAGCCTACCCACGGACGTCCGAAGTGCACTACAGACGTCCATGCTCACTAAAACAATGAGCACTCCAAAACACAGACGTCCGTAATGCACTTCGGATGTCAATGCTCACTAGAACAGTGAGCACCTCACAATTAAGACGTCCGTCCTGATCCTACGGACGCCCGTCGCCTTATGATGTCTGGTGCTCTCGGGCTGACCTCTAGGGTCTTTCTTTGGTGATTCTTGACGTTCCTTGGCTCTTCAGTCGCTTCTTTTGCCGCTGATACACCGTGTATGGCCTGAAACCTAAGTTCTTGTTAGTGGTGTCCCCGTCAACTGGCCATTCAATTCGGGCTCTTAATTGGATAATGTGATGGCTACAATCATCCTATCTGTGTAGCTTTTGCAGCTAACTGTTTGAATCGATGAACAAATGTCTTTTGTTGGGTTTGAGATTGTGTCGACTTCAGTGTAACATGTATGCAGTATAGATGAAAAATCGGGGTTCTATTTTTTTTTTCGTGTTTTTGAGAAGGGTAAAAATCACCTGCATAATGCATATATTTTGAGAAAGATCTATCAGATAGATACAGCTGCAAATTCCAATGGGTAATGTGAAGTGAGGATTAATCCTTCTTGGATTTGGGCTACAAACATCTTAGATGTCCATGACTCGGCAGAATTTGTGGCTATAGCCATCGTGGATATAGCTGACAGCAAATCATGGATTAAAATTCGGGACAAAACTGATATGTATCGTCTGATACGCATCGATTTCATAGGTGATCGGGTCAATACACTGAATGTGTCTGCCCATATATATTGGTATGTATTGGTCGATACATTGATTAATGTATCGTCCAAACCAATACGCATTGTCTGTTATGTATTGTTTTGGAGCTGGCAATATGTACAAGAAAACCGAAATTTTGATCCTTGCTGCAAATAAATGGGAGCAGTCGATGATGGAAATGAAACTTCACATATAGCTCTTGTAAGTATAGATGTTTTACACTCTTTTGATTAATCAGGGTTCTTTGTGTAGTTAAGTCAAGATAAATGAGTTGTTTTTATTTTTTAGCCTCTTATGGGACCACTGTTGCAGGTGAAGTACCTTTGAATCGTCAAAGGAGCCCTTATTCCTGACAATATATAACCCTTACTCTGAAGAAGTGATGATGCATATTGCGATTAATCTAAAGAGCTACCGTGCAGTTAAGGAAGTTGGAAAAATTATGAGCACCAGAATCATAACATTTTACCGAATAATGCAAGTTTGTCAGGTAAATTTACTTCCTTTTCTCAATATTCTATTGTTTCACGGCATTTCTGCTATGGCGCTCTGTTACTTGTACCGGCCCACTGTGTCTGTACCACTGTGGTACAATACAAAGATCGAGTACAGGCTTTGATAAATATCTCTTGATGTTCACAATTATGTATCACACATATTGTACATTATGTTGCGCTAGTATTAAGCAACCGATTTGATGATTAGATTATCGATTCTGTACATGTGTAACTGTTTACGGTTTTGCGTGGTGCACTGCAATGTGGCACAAGGGGCGATCATCTAGAGCAGATTCAGCCCTAAAATTTCATCAAGAAGATGCTTGTCATATGATTAAGAGCCTACAAGCGCCAAAAAATTAATGGCTACGATGTATACGGAATTAATGTCCAGGTCACCACCGTCAGTGACTGGATCAGTCAGCTAATACCAACTCTATTATACTTTGGGACCGACTCTCCTGGCAATCATTTAAGCACCAAAATGGTGTTTAAATGATTTTACACCATTAAGGGTTCAAAATATGGTCATCCGAACCGGCAAAGTGATAGATGATTCAAGTGCACTAGGCCCCAAAATGGTGATTTAGGGAGAGTTAAACGATCCGTTCTATGAACAATAATATCAACCGTTTTTTTTTATTTTTAATGGCTGATATTAAAGTTTATCAATCGGATGACTCAAATCCACTTATCGGCATATTTCATTGGGCTGAGACATATCCAATGATAGATTGCTTCTTGGGCAATTTTGATTGATCATAGTTGTGTGCCACATGGCATATTAATAAATCACATTTCAATGGTGTGAGATAAAAAATCTAATTTAATGGTGTAAGATTATTTAAACACCATTTGGTGTTTAAACAGCGGTCAATAGCCATTATCCCTTATATTTTTGTGTTATAGTATGGGCTTAGTGGGGCATCCGAGGCATCATCACACCTATGATGCACCTTTTAGATACCAATTCCTATCAAAAGTTGACTGTCAAAGATTTAAGAGGACTAAAAATCCGTGGAAATCAACTTTCGATGAGATTTGGTTGCCAAAAGGTGCTTCATAACTTTTTGATGCCTCTAGCGAGATTTAATTGCTATGTGATAAGCATACTCAATGTGCATGATAAAACACCACATAATATATTTATGATTTATATGTTATATTGTAAAGAATAAAGATACGTGATAAATAATACAAAAAAGTATAGAGAAGAATATTATCCATCTTCTTGTGTTTGTGTCTCCCAACAAATTTTTTATTTTATTTTATATAATATGAAGACCCTGCCATGAAGGTAAAGAGTATTTTGGGATTTGTTTCATTTTTTGGAGCAACACCTGCGCTATTATATCCATCTATGCTATATGATAGTTGGGTACAGGGCATGTGTTGGAACTTGGATGTCAAAGTCATATAAAAGCTGAAAACTGGATATTTTTCATTGAACTTGATAATATGCATTATTAAAAGGTCCTCATATAGTGGCTAAGCAATGGTAGTGGTCTTCAACAATCATACTTAATTTGTTGAGTATTCCAAGTTAATGAGTTAGCAAACTAATTAGCTAGTTTTAGGCAATCTCACACTTAACGTATCTGGAATTGTGCAAATTAGAAGCCTTGTAGGGTGAGTACAACTTAAAACCAAACCAAAGGTTGCCTATTTAGGAAAATGAGTTAAAAGTGGACTGATCTCTGTTACTAGGCCTTCTATAATATAGACATAAAAATTGTTTTCAGAAGTAATATAATATGGTTATGTAAAGGAAATTGTGTTTTGTCACTGTGAATTCATAAGCTGTGGGCTTTCCATGTCTTTGTATTTGCTTCTTGTCACTGTTCATTGCTAACGGATAAATTTTTCTTTCCTTGCTGTGGCAGGCTGAATACTTCCGTCAGTTGCTTAAGCCTGTTACGTAGATCAGTTCTGTCAGGAAGCTCCGGAACCCCAACCAACACTTCCTTTCTCCGGTCATTCACCACCTTGCAGTTTTTAAAACAAAATCATTGAAATGGTTGTGAACACTAGCGAAATAGATAGCTCTGACAGCGGCCCGGCCTTCACGGCATAAGCATAAACTCCTCTTAATCTCCTGTGTACATTAAAAAACCTAAGCACATCCTCATCAGAATGTATGATTAGAAACCTAACATCAGTTTCGATCTCATCCACATCATAGACCCATCACCAATGCCAATTGATAGGATCGATGCAGAGGAATAAAAACTTATATCCCCGAATGGTGGCCCCACCTCTAGACCCAGCAACCCTAGGCGCCATGCATGGGCTCAATCTCCATCCCTCCAAGATCTGTCCTAAGAACTGTTAGAATTATAAGCTAGACCGATCCATTCTGGCCCATTTTGTCTTTTGGGTCATTGGCCCATTTGCAATTATATTGGTCAATCTTGGAACTCTTTTTTTTGTCATAGGAAATTAGTGTATTTAATGTAATGTCTTGAGAATATGGAATATACTTTGAGAATGTAATTTTCTATCTTTTTCTAGGCTAGGTAGTTGCTTTGGAAGTGTATGTTTATTTATTCCCGATTTTGTATTCTGGGCTATTTTTATCACTCATATATTTTCATTTTACAAGTCATATGAATAAAATTTGAAAGGTTCTAAGTAGTATATCACTTTAGTCTTCATTTTTGATATTTTTCTACACAAGAGAATAACTTTCTTCTCTTTAGAGTGCCATCTTCTTCCAATCCTAGTTGGTGTAATCCAATAAAGTGGTATCAGAGCTTGAGATTCATGACTTCCAATATGTTGCAACCTCAACTTCCTCATTTTACCGGTAAGAACTACAATCAATGGAGTATTCAAATGAAGGTTTTATATGGGTCTCAAGATTTGTGGGATATTGTTGAGACCGGATATGTAGAACCGGAGGATCAAGCGGCTCTCACACAAGCTCAACTCAATGAGTTGAAAGAAAATCGTAAGAAAGACAAGAAGGCTTTGTTCTTTATCTATCAAGCTGTGGATGAAGTTATTTTTGAAAGAATTTCATCGGTGTCATCGGCAAAGCAAGCATGGGATACTCTCAATACTTCATACAAAGGCGAAGATAAAGTCAAATTGGTGCGGCTCCAAACTCGTCGAAGTGAGTTTGATTCTATAAGAATGAAGGAATCGGAAGCGGTTGAAGATTTTTTCAATCGAGTAATTTCTCTCGTTAATCAATTAAGGATTAATGGTGAAAATCTTCAAGATCAAAGAATTGTAGAAAAAATTCTTAGAAGTTTGACTCGTAAGTTTGAATATATTATTGTTGCAATTGAAGAATCTAAGGATTTATCTCTTTGTCTTTGGAAAGTTTGTTGGGATTGCTTCAATCCCATGAACTTCGTATGAAGCAATTTGATTATTCTCCTCTAGAGCAAGCTTTTCAAACTCAAATTTCTTTTAAGAAAAGTTCTAGAGGTGGAAGAGAAAGGCATTCTAATTACGGATGAGGAAGGCATAATGGAGGAAGATATCAAACAAAAGAAAGAGATGAAGATGAGTCATCTTCGTCATCAAGAGGAAGGGGAAGAGGAAGAGGCCGATCTTCTCTTTCTAATGTTCAATGTTATCATTATCAAAAATATGGTCACACCATAAAATTTTGTAGAAAAAGATTGACGGAAGAAGAAAAAAAAAAATCAAATTTTGTTCAAGAGAATAATCAAAGTAAGGAAGATGATACTCTCTTTCTTGCTTGCAATGTTCAAGAAATTGCATTCAATGAAGATTGGTATCTTGATAGTGGTTGTAGTAACCACTTGACGGGCAACAAAGACATATTTGTCACTTTGGATAAATCTATTCAAAGTGAAGTAAGGACCGACGATGATAAACGACTTTCCGTAAAGGGAAGTGGTGATATTTTTATTCAATCAAAGAAAGGCATCAAACGCATCTCAAGTGGTGATATTCTTATTCGATGAGACAGATAAGAAAAGCCGGGTCATGTTCCACCCTGACCTGGCCCACAAATTCAACCACTCCTGCTTTGATACCTGTACTTCCTACCTCCATGATGACTTCGGCAACAAGGATAGAGAATCTTCCTCTCTTAAAGAAGACTCGAGGGATATTAACTTCCTGATGAGCTTAGAAGAGGCGGATGAAGATGATGAGGAGTAAGTAAGCATTGGCCATACACTGGGCAACTGCCGAAGCAGTTCCACAGATTCATTCTGCTCTGAAAATAATGGGTCAAAATCCAGCAATTTGAGCTTGCCTGTTTCTACTGAAAATTTGGTGTCTGGTAGTTGCAGTGACAAAAGAAGCAATGACAGAATCAAGCAGGTGAGAATGAGGAGGATGGTGAAGGCATTGAGGGGAATTATACCGGGTGGAGATCGGATGAGCACTGTGGCCATTCTTGAGGAGGCTGTTAGGTATTTACAGTCTCTAAAGGTGGAAGTGAAGAGGCTATGGGTAGGGACGAAAATCAAGAAATAAGATCATAGTATTAATCAAAGGTTCAGGTAATGCACTTTTTATTATTATCTTATGGTACTAAGATTTCGTTTTACGGGTATGGGGTGTTTTTGAAATTTTAAATGGGGGTTAATGTATGATCACCTGGTTCTGTTATTAAAATCTTGTGTTCTTAATGATATTTTAGTTTAAGATTCTGCTATGTTGCTTATATTTAGTCTATATGGGTACTGAGTATACAAGTTTTACTGCAATTGGACATTCCTTTATCTATGCAAATGCTAACGTCCTTTCTGATAAACTGCTGTTGAGAATCTGAAGTCTACTAGTTGAGTCTACACTTACTAGTAGTAGCAAGCAAGGTAACAAATTCGGTATCGGTATTGGGTATCGGTCAGCCGATAAGTATCGGTCGATACCGATACGTATCAGCCTATTTTTAAAAAATTAAAAAATAAATAAAGATACAGGTATCGGCCGATATCGGATATGTATCGGTTGATACCCGATACGTATACCGATACTGAGTTGGATACTCGATACATATTGGCACCGATACGTATCGGTTTGCCGAAAAACCGATACGTATCAGTATCGGCCGATATATGATACCTTGGTAGCAAGGTTTTCAAAATCGACTTATATGTATCGGCTCACACCCTAGCCTAGTCAATATTCACGATTGATATGACCAAGGATCTACATCGGTCCTACAAACCCTGTTTTTGCAACCATATCAGCTATGGCTATGAAAGAGCGGAGCTAGTTCAAAGGCTCAGCTCAGCTCAGAAAATAGAGCTGTTAGGATCTTCAGCTCGGTTAGGGAACCTGAAGCTTGAGTAATATAATCCAGAGTTGAGGTACTTGAAACTCGTCTCTGCTCCATATAATTAAGTTTTATATTTAAATTTTGTATTTATTTAATATTAAAGAAGTTTTAACTACTTGGATATATTTAAGTGTTAGAAGGCTCGAAGTGTCAACTACAAAGATATGGATATATATTGCAAGGTATAAAATATCGGCCGATTTATCGGCCATACATATCGGTCCCAACGGAATTCCAATGCGGATTGAATTCGCCTACTTTTTCTGCACTATACAAGTTAGAATCCTAATTCGGATTCAAAAGATTCAAAAGATATTATACCCAATTTTTTCACTACTTTTTCTGTTCCGTCATAATGATGCCACAGTCTCAGCCAGCGCGCACGTTACCGGAAAAGGGTATCTTAGGCATGGATCAAAATCTTGGTTTCGGTTTCGGTTTCGGTTTCGTTCATGACCCGAGCCGTAAATTGGTTAAAATTTTAGTAAATTTCATATTTTTTTAAAAATATGCTCCAACCTTTATTGAACTTTACCGAACTTTATTTTATTGATTTTTTTAAACTCTCTAATATTGTTAGAATATAAATTTACACTAGTAAAACTAATTTTCGATCACACAATGGATCTTGAGCTCATGCAAAACATATCACGCGGTCAGATTTTGATTCCACATTTAATAAATTTCAAAAGTGATCCGAAAACCCTTCTCATGATACGCCCATGATCAGGGTCATTTTAGGGATGTATGCCACGTGGAATCAAGATCTGACCGTCTGCTAGTTGGGCTATGATCTCAAGATCTACTATGTGAAATATTGCGTACTTCTATATATATAGGTACTTCTATTACCGCTCATGCAATCTTTGAAAGTGCCCATATGTGCAACCCCTTTAAACCCATTGATTGCTTCTAAACAGATGATGGAGATCGTGTTTCTCCTTGATCTTCCACACAATGGATCTTGAGATCATGACACACCTATCATGGTTAATTTTTTATTCCACATGTCACAGATCCCCAAAAAATTCCCCTTAAATCCTATGACACATCACGCTCAAACATGATTTTAGGATCATTTTTGGAGGATATATGACATTTGAAACAAACAACTAACCGTCTCGCGACATGATCTAAAGATCAATTTGTAAGGAATCTTAAAGCAATAACAATGATCTAAGCTTGAATCATTTGATCAACATATCAAATATGACAATTATCTAGTAAAACAAATCCTACTTATTTGACTAGATGATCGCGAAGACGAGCTTAATCGGCAATTCCTCCGTATAAGACTAAACTCCTAGGACAAACCACCTCTCTTCCTTTTCTATCTCTATTGATGGGAATAACATTTGAGAGTAGACAAAGAGGGGACGTTGTCCTACTTATATAGACATTGATTTATTTCCTAGCCCATCAAGGAAACTAAATCTAGAAGATGTGTCACTCCCATAAAAGGGATCACCAAAACCCTATAAAATTAGTAAGGAATTCCACCAAGATTGTATGGTAATTCCTATTGTGCGAAGTATAGAAAGTTTGAAAAATTCAAGTTTTAGTAAGAATTTAAAAGGGGTTAGTGTGTGGGTCACAAAAAACCCAACAATCTCTCACTTGATTCACACACTATCAAAATATTCTCTTAAATAATTTCATGAATTGGTCATTTTTGAAAAACGGATGACCATCCTTATAATTTTATAAAATCATTGACTTTCAAAAGCTTAGTACAATATAACATCCTCTCAAGTTCAAGAAACAATTTTAATAATGGATCATGGATGCCTATAATGTACCATGTTTTACAATTGACAGTAAGGCAGTTCCATGATCACAAAATTATTGTCGTTAATGAACCAAAGAGTATTACTTGTAGTTTTGTGACACCAGTATATGTACACTTTAATGCAATTACTTGTATGCATACCTGCATTAGTCCAGCTTCATACTCTAAAGTATGTCATCCTGATATCTTACGGCATACGCCATGTGAAAATGTAGCAGTTGCCAGATGTTTAAAACCACACTATTTGATTAGGAAAAACTCGGTCCTCAATATACTAAAATATAGTGTATTGAGTATACACGTAAAAAGTTAGATCATCCTAAACATTATAGTGGTGTATGAGATCATACACTCAATGTGTATATTTGTATATATAAATCTACCTAGTATATAAGAATGACACTACATCTACCTTCGTCAGCAGAATTATATTGAACTAGCCAGCCTCCATTTGAATCAAGATATACTAGCTATATAAGTTAATTGAGTAATTGTGTTACACTACAGCCAAGCCTAAGCTGGCTTATACATAGAAACCAAGTGTAGTGGCTTAGTAAGTAAGTTAAGCCTTTTTGGCTTATCTGGGTATACACTCAACAACAAGTGTTAGCCTTGTATAGAAGTACAGTCCCTAATAGTTTACACTTACCAACGTGTATTGGACTTGTATGCAAATGCAACCTATTTTGTCTTATCTGCTGGTATCTTAAATAACAAGTGGTAGCCTTACAAGGGATGCTACCCTTTATAAGCTTATAAGCTGCTTCTTCCACCAGCAAAACTGCACGAGTGCATGAGTCACTTATTGGTTCTATGCACACAAAGTAAATAGAAACCCTTATAAACCTCACCATCTCCTTTCTTCTTCCAGCTATGAATCTGATGCATATTGTCCCTGCAAATTTCATAAAATCCATAGCAGAAAAACCCATATGTTTAACTCAACTCACTTCTCAAGCTCATTCAATGTGTGCAAACCTTGGGGTAGAATCGTAAGATACAAAGCAACCTTCCGCTACGTTCGCTAGAGTTTCGATAGATACCTTGGTCTCGGATCGTGCATGTCGACTCTCGCTTTGCACTTACATTACAAATGCGACATCGACACCAATTCAACGTTGTTATAAACAACGGGTGCACCAAACGGTACACCATCACGAAACCAAGTAATAGCTTAGGGTCAGTTCATTTATTTGGTTTAGCATAGACGTTACATCTGTGATGCCGATTCCACTAATTGAATCGACAACTCAGAAATGACAGCATGTGTGAAGTTGCGAAGTCAAAAGGTCCAATGAAACACTTTGAAACCTTCACACCGAGCTACAAACTTTGAACGAATTTCTTTGTGCCACATATACCATGAAGTATAACGTAAATATATACTGGACAAGACCCTAGATGATCATGAAATCAGAGAGCAAGAGAGGGCACCCCAGCAGGCTTGTGCCTCAGGCTTGCAGCGACAACCTCACAAGGTTGCCGCGGCAAGGTGCTCAGCTGGGCTGCTTGCCGCCCTGTGGCCTGCCGAGGCAAGCCTTTGTATAGTTGATGCATTTGTGTTGAGGTGCCTTTTATCTGCCTATATGGATATCCTATAATAAATTTGAGGTCTAAGGTGTCCCAAAAACAGTATAAATACTAAACAACTATACATGGACATATATGGGATCTCAGGTGGCTTGTGTATTTGTTTGGTGCACATGATGAACTCGTACCGATGAATGTAGATTGACTACATGCATGCACCTGTATCAGTCACCTGTACACGTGAAGTAAGGTAGGGAGTTTACTTTGTTAAAGTATATTTGGTTTCCTTATTCTCCTTTAGATTGTAAAGTATTGATCATGCATGATTAGATATATAGGATGATATATAGGTCTTCCATGAGTTGATGTTGCAGTTCACTATATGGTGAAATGATGATCATGCTAAATTTAGTATGTCGAACTGATAATTAGAGAGTTATAATGATACCAATCAGTTTTGTTGATGATGAACGCATGTGAAATTGTCCGTTTTGTATAACTGAACTCATGTCAGTTGTGAATACATGAACTCATAGCAGTTTTGAATACATGGACCCATAGCAGTTTTGTATCAATGAACTCATGTCCGTTTTATATCAATAAACTCATATCAGTTTATATATATGAATTCATGTCAGTTTTACATGATACATATGTTAAGTATAGAGGCAAATTTGAAATCTAACTAGGATGGCTTATACTAGATCAAGTTAGATGATTGTTTAGAACTAGATCAAGCATGTGAGTGCAGTTTATGATAAATACAGGTTTGATATATGCTTATATGATATCTTATATCTAATATAGCATAGTCATGTCTTTTTATCTTTGTTATCCTTGATGTCTTGTACACATTTTTACTTCGTTTTGAGCCAAGTGATTCCGCTAACTCGGGAGCTTGACTGTGTAAATCTGGAATACAAGTGATCCCGCTAACTCGGGAGCTTGAAGCCTCGGTTCAAGTGATCCCGCTAACTCGGGAGTTTGACAAGTGATCCCACTAACTCGGGAGCTTGATTTGTCTCGATTTAAGTGATCCTGCTAACTTGGGAGCTTGACAAGTGATCCCGCTAACTCGGGAGCTTGATCCTTTTATTTCTCTACATGTATCTTTTACATCTGATAAGCTTATTTAAACTAAGCTTGTTTTAGCGTGATTCCTCGTATATGTGGCACCATGATTTCCTTGTATTTGTTCAACAAGTTGGCATGATAGATTCTTCGCATGATAATAAATTGTTTATGTTAAATTAGATGTAAGATAAGATACTATGCTTTGATTTGTATGTTATGCCTCTAGAAGTGAATTTGGTAATCTCACATATGAATTAGCACTGTAGATTTCTCTGCTGAGCTTTGATGATAGCTCATCCTACAACTTCAATGTCTTAGCTGCAGATTTTGACCCAAAATATGAAGGTGATCGCACTTACTAGTTGGACGAGGAGGAAAAAGAGGAGGACGAGGGGGAAGAATTCGCTGAAGAATTCTTTCCAAAATAGGTTTGAGAGAGAGAGAGAGATGCCTTTGAAAGCACTTGTATAACCACGTATTATGTTTTGTTTTGAGATATTTTACACTACATGTATAGGTTTTCTTTTCATTGTTTAGATGATGGGTGGCTACCATTAGTGGAAAGCTATACATTACATCCAATTAATCTTGTTTATAGCCTTTGTTAGTTTACTATTTTACTAGATGAGTAAATATCAGTGTTTGCCATATTCTATCATGTCAGAGTTATTTAATTGCTTCCGCATTTGCATTACTTTGGACATGACACGATGCACTTATATGATAGGATCATGTTAGGTGATCAGACGACACGACCTTTCCTATATATACGTTAAGGGGAAACGCCGGGTTGTCACAGAAAACCATCACCTAACTATCGGGATAAAGGCTATACGACTGTGGTGTCTAATCACGATAGCTCAAGCTTCCTTATTTGAACACTTATGCTCCCAGGCTAATATTGCATATGCTAATAATGATAATAATGATAAACATGGAAGCAAATGAAAGGCATGCATCAAATGATAATCAAAGATGTAAAGAGTGTCGATAATAAAATAGAATAGAATAAACATTGTGGAAGGAACTCCCACTCAATCAATGTACTCGAGTGTTTCTAACATTCCCATCCGGATCACGTGAGCTATAAAATCTTTTGGTTGAAGCCCCTTTGTGAGTGGGTCAACAATCATTTTCTCAGAAGGCAGATGAGGAATCTTAATGACTCCTTCATGAACCTTTTCTAGCACCATCATATACTTAACCTCGATGTGCCTATTACTTTTGGTTCGTCTCCCGCTCTCTATAAAATCAGTGGCAGCTTTGTTATCGCAATAAATGGTCTAGGGCTTAAGAATGGAATCCACAACACCCAACTCACCAATGAAACTCTTTAACCAAATTGCATGCTTGGTGGCCTCATAGCATCCAACGAACTCTGCGAACATAGTGGAATCCAACGTTATAGTTTGTTTGGAGCTTCTCCAAGTAATAGCTCCATGGGGGAGCTTGAAAATGAAACCCGAAGTGAATTTGCGAGATCGATCACACACCCTACATAACTGGAATCACTATAGCCAATGACTTCAAGTTCATTTGATCTTCTGTATATAAGCACGTGGTCCTTGATTCCTTGTAAATATCGCAATACCTTCTTGACACCTATCAAATGAGCAAAATCAGGATTTTACTAAAACCTCCCGAGCATCCCAACAATAAAACTGATGTCGGGTCACATACAGGTCATAGTATACATAAGGCTTCCTATTGCAGAAGCATACATAGTCGGATCCACTCCCTGTCTCTCCAGATCATTTTTAGGGCATTGATCTTCGCTTAAGAGATCACCCATAACAACTGGAGCACTAAAAGGATTACAATTCTCCATTTTGAATCGTTTGAGGAACTTGTTGATGTAGGCTCTCTGAGATAATCCTAAGAGCCCAGCTCCCCATTGCTTGTGGATCTTAATTCCTAGAATGTATTGCGCATTCTGTTAATCAGTGAAAAGTATCACTTTTCACCCCTTAACATGAGCTTTGATAGACCTATGAGTTGACTAATAAGTGCTTGTTGAGCATGTTTTGTAGGTAGCAGTAATAAGCAGTCATAGTGCAGAAATCCACCCTAAAGTCCTCTACAAGAAGGTCCATCTCTCACCACAGCTCCGACCCAGCTATGGCACACAAAAGGGCCCCACACCAATGACCACTTGGGGCATGCAGCAACAGCAAAGCGGTGGTGAAGAAGGAAAAACAGGCTAAGAACAGCCTGCCGATATGTTACTTTAACCTATCGATAAGATTTGAAGACTGAAAAGGAAGAAGTCATGGAGATCAGAGTATTTCGATAGGATCTGGAACCTATCGGGCAGTTGAAAGCATGCAGGAAGCATCCTATCAAAAGGTCCCCTGGAACTTAAAGTGATCCTGTCGACAGGATCTTGGAACCTATCGTGAAAATGCCACCTATCGAATGGTTGCTACTGATCAGTGGGAGAACCTATCAAAAGCAATTATGCAAGAGCTCAACTTGTCGAAAGGATCGCTCAACCTATCGAAAACATCAAATGAAGGCTGCAGATACTGAAGCTCTAATTGTAGGATTCAACCTATCAGAACCTTTCGATAGGATCCTGAATCCTAGCGAAAGGACTAAAGTATTGGATTTCCACCTATCGAAATCTTCTTCAACCTATTGAAATCAATCTAAACACTTCCCAGAAAAGCTGCTGTGCACACACCGCGAATTGGTGACCTGCTATACGCAAATCGAGGCACCTTGGTGACAGACGCAAGGATTCTAGAAGTGCCCTGGGAAACCCTAACTGACCCACGTGCTCTCCCTCAGCTCTAATGAACTGAAAGAGCCTTCTAGAAGGGGAATAAAAGAGGGAATAATAGAATCATTCTAAAGGTTGCAATTGGCCAGAAAAATAGATCTGAGGCTGAAGGAGAAAGCTATAAGAAGGAAGGAAGCCATCAGGAAAAGGGGGGGTCGATTTCGGAAACCAGAGCTTGCAGCGAAATTCTTTAATTCTTTCCTTTAGTCCAACTATGGTTGGCTAATTTCTTGAGAGAAGCAAAGAGAGGTCGAATCTATAATTAGGGAGAGCTGAGAGTGTTGTTGAGGATTAGATGATGCACAAACTGTAAATCTAAGGACATTTCATTGTATGGTCAGTTTAATTCAATGTAATATTGGTTCAATTATTGTAATTAGATCTATAGTTCATTTGGTTTCATTTGGTGCTCGATCGGCTTTGTGTAGAGGAGAATAGCTCACCCACTTAACTGGTAGACCTCTTGGATGCCATTTGATCTCCCTGGATCTGATGTTCCTGCAATTGCCTGTGTCTGTGGCCTGGTAATTGCAGCATTCACTGTGATTTTAATGCTCTAATTGTACCTTGTGATTTGGAGGAAATCCCTAGGATGATCTGTGACCATTGAAGTGGACAGATCATAGCCTAAAGATCAATTCAAACCTCTGGTCTAAATTGGATTCTTCTACCTTAGTCCTTTGATTTGGAAAAAGTCTATAGGATGATTTATGACCATTAAAGTGGACAGATCATACCCTTAAGATCAGTTCAAGCCTTTGGTGTAGAGTAGATTCTTCTACCCTGCTGCTGTGCCTATGGCCAGATGAGGGATTGGTGTACTCTAAACTTTCTGTAACTTAAGCAGCCCAACCTAATTGCAGCAAGACCAAACTCCAAGCTACTCCTCCCCATTTTCTGTGTTTAATTTGCTCTCACTGTAAGATCTGTACTCTAGATCTAATCCTACCATCCATCTCTGTAATCTTACTTGTTTTTAGTTTAATTAAGAAGTGACAACCCCCTTAAATCTCTGCTCTTTCTTTTACTATTTTAGCTTTAGGAAGGGTGCCAAATCTACCACAGATATGGAGATTTACCTAATTTTTACTCACATTTCCCTATGGACATTCCCGTACTTACCTTTTTCAAAACTTGTTACAACAGGCCTTGAATACTTACAGGACTGTGTATGAGCCTGCCTTGGTGTGTGCTATTCATAGACCCTTTAATTGTGCGATTTTAAACCCCCTTTTGAACACAAGGCTGATTCCCAACACATTCCCCATATCTTTCATATCGAAACAGTTGGATAGGAAATGTTTTATATCGTGTAGAAGATGAATGTCATTACTCTCCAGGAGTATGTCATCAACATATAGCACTAGGATGATGAAATGACCTTTGGACTTCTTTATGTAGATGCACCTATCCATGGCATTTTTTTGAAAACCATATTTCTTAGCAACTTGATCAAACTTCAAGTACCACTGTCTCGAAGCTTGCTTCAACCCATAAATGGACTTCTTTAGCTTGCACACATGATTCTCTTGACCCTGCATCTCACCTCAGGTTGAGACATACAGATCTATTCTTCCAAATTACCGTTGAGGAAAGCCGTCTTTACATCCATCTGATGTAATTCTAAGTTATAGTGTGCCACTATCACTAGAATTATTCGAAGAGAGTCCTTGGGTGAAACAGGAGAGTATGTCTCATTGAAATCAATTCTCGGTCTCTGAGTGAACCCTTTGACAACTAATCTGGCTCTGAATTTTTCAACATTGCCTTCAAAGTCTCTTTTAACTTTGTAAACCCAGATGCTTTGATCGCCTTGCAACCTTCTGGAAGGATCACAAGGTCCCAGACATCATTCATTTTCATAGATTGCAACTCTTCTCTCATGGCTTCCTGCCAGTGTTGAAATTTATCACTTTTCATAACTTGAGAGAAAGAGGAAGGATCATCGGTGTCTAGGTCAACATCATCACTTTCTTACAGATAGACTTCATAATCATTGGGTATCACAGATCTACGATCTCGAGTGGATCTCCTTAAAGCAATCGGTGGCCCCTCAAGGGGAGGGGGAGGTGGAGCACTAGAAGTTCCGGCATTAAGAGAATCATTGTGTATTGCAGATCCCTCAGGGTGAATGACAAGATTAAGCATAGGGATAGGAACATGTATAGTTGTTCCTATAAGAACGACGGCGTAACATGAGTATCTTTTTCAAAAACAATCTTCCTTTGTTTTTGACTACCACTGATGAAACTATCTTCAAGATACTTGGCATTGGAGGTCTCGACGATCTCCAACTGTCAAGATGGGCAATAGAACCTATATGATTGGGTGCGCTCGGGGTAACTGATGAAGTAACATGTGACGGTGTGTGGATCAAACTTCTTGAGGTTTGGATCATAAAGTCTCGCTTCTGCCAAACACCCCCACACATGCAGATGTTTTAGACTTAGTCTATGGTCAGTCCAAGTTTGTAAGGTGTTTTCGGAGCAGCTTTGCACGTCACTTGGTTAAGGATATAAACTGCGATTTTGAGAGCTTCTCCCTAAAAAATTTCAGGGAGGTTCGAGTTGCTCATCATGCTGCGAATGGCCTCCTAATAAGTACGATTTCTCCTCTCGGTGGTATCATTCTGTTGCGGGGTACCAGGCGAAGTGTACTGAGGAACAATCCCATGTTCCCTTAAGAACTGAGTGAAGTTTCCATGATTAACACCATTAAAATCCATCTTCCCATAGTATTCTCCTCCATGATCTGATCTAACGGCTTTAATTTTCTTATCAATCTATTTCTCTACTTCTGTTTTAAAGATCTTGAACGTATTGAGTGCCTCAGACTTCTGATGAATCAGGTATACGTAGGCATAACGAGAAAAGTCATCAATAAAACTGATGAAGTAACATTGTCAACCTCGTGAAGGTGTGGGAAAAGGTCGACTTATGTCCATGTGGATTAGTTGTAACAAATTAGACGATCTAATAGCCTCAAACTTTCGTTATTTTGTAGACTTCCTCTTTATACATTCAAGACATGTGGTAAAGTCGTTAAAATAAAAAGGATTAAGAATACCATCTCTGACTATAGCCTCTAATCTTTTCCTCGAGATGTGACTCAAGCATTTATGCTAAAGCATAGAAGAGTTCTCTGCCAAAAGAGAGCGCTTTGTTCTGGATGAGGTAATAGAAACACATGCAAATGATGTAGCAGAAATATCATCAAGAGATAATCGAAATAATCCATCTACTAATAAACCATGCCCGATAGTAACACTGTCCTTAGAAATAATCAAGGAGTCTTTAGCAAAAGTAAAGTGATATTAAAAAACAATTAATCTGGAGACGGAGATGAGATTTCGTCTGAAGGACGGAATGAAATAAATATTTTCAAGCATTAAAATATATTCAGAGTCTGTAATGAGTCGGTAAGTTCCAACAGCCTCGACTTTAACTGCATGCTCGTTTCCAAGGAAAAGCCTTTCATCCGGTCTTGGGCTTCTCCTGCTTTTCAGTCCCTGTAAGGAATGGGGAACATGTACAGTGGCACCGGAATCAACCCACCAAAAATTTTCAAAAATATTGACCAAATTTGATTCAGAACAAACATGAACGAAGTGAGTACCTGGTTTTTCTTCTTCATGATACTTTTCCGTAAATAACAATCCTTCTTGAAGTGTCCTTTCTTTTTATAGAAATGACAGCCATCGTCGTTGTCATTGACAACGACTTTCTTCTTGAAGTCCTTCTTGTTCCTTTTATTTGTGACGTGATTCTTTCTTTGACCCTTTCTCTTGAAATTTTTCTTATGAGCAGAGATATGAGCAGGATTATAGGTAAAATGAGCATACTTCATCTTGTTGCCCCGCAACCGTTCTTCTTTCGTTACACACATTGAGATCAATTGGTTCAAGTCCCATTTCCTTCTGGGCATTGTAATTCACCTTAAAGATATCAAATTGACTAGGAAGGAATGCAACAGCCAAATATACTATGACAACTTCCTCAATGGGAATACCATGCTCCTTGAGCTTCATCGCTAATATAGACATCTTAAGAATGAACTCCCTCACAGAATCCTTACCATCATAGCGTATGTTAACAAACTTCATAAGATAACCATATTGTAGAGATTTAGTAGACCCAACAAACAGATTCTCGATGTTTTTTAACAATTCACTGGCTGTCTCAGTAGTCTTAATACCACAACGGATGACCTCACTCATAGAGGTGCAAATAATCATCATAGACATGCGGTTTGCCTTCTCCCACTTGGCGTGCAAAGCTTTTTCAAACTCTGAAGAGTTATCAGTAGGGGTTGTAGGTCTATTCTCCGAGAGAACAAAATCATAATCTAGGTAACTGTTGTGATATTCCAGTGTGCTGATTTATGATGTAAAAATCAGGAGAAAACAAAAATGGATTCAGCACATCTAAAATATCCTAGACCTGCAAGATACAGGGTCCTTTGTAGCAAGCTTCAAAAGAATGGTAAGTAAGGGAATGCCCACAGGGAGGCTAGTTAGAAATATGATAAATCTCTAGATCTGTAAGAGATCTGACACCCTAGCTATCTCTACTTTAGCTAAAAGACAGGGGAGAGTTTTGAAATGAGTTGTCACTTAAACTAAACTACAAATAAAATGCAGATTATTTTGGATCAAATCTGGAGCCTTAGATCTTGCAGATGGAAGGTTTAAAAACTCAGAAAATGGAGAACAACTTGGAGATTGTCTTCACTGCAATCAGGTTGAGCAAAGCATATTATAGGGGATCAAAAGCACACAAGTCCCTCAGCTAGCCACAGGCACTGTTCGCAAGCACAACTACAGGGTATAAATTCCACTTCAAATCGCAGGATCCACCTGGCCTTAAGGCTATGATCTGTCCACTTTAATGGTCACAGACCATCCTATAGGCTTTATCGAATCCATGGATTGTAGTAGATGAATCCAATTAAGGCCTGAGCTCAGATTCACCTTAAGGTTATGATCTATCCACTTTAATGGTCACAGACCATCCTAGAGATCTCCTACAAAGCCCGAGCCTCAATTAGAACAATTAAATCCACTATAGATGCTGCAATTTCCAGGTCACAGACGCAGGAAATTACAGGGATATCAGATTCAGGGAATTTAGATGACATCCAAGAGGTCTACCAGTTAAGTGGGTGAGCTGATCAAGCAACTCCTCTACACAAATCCGATCGAGCACCAAAACGCATCAAAAGAGCTTTAGATCTAATTAAAATATTGAAAACAATATTTATATTATAAACAAGGTCACTCTTACAATGGAATGCTCTCAGATCTGTAGTCTGTGCAGCAATTAACCCCAGCAACACTCTTAACCTTACCCAATTACAGATCTAACTCACCCCTTGCTGCTCCTAGGGGTTTAGCCAACCATGGTTGGGCGAAAGGAGGGAAATGGAATCTCGCTGCAAGCTCTGATCTCTGGGAAATTGTTCAAATATTTGATCCTCCCCCAATGGTAATTGGGGGTCTCAATATATAGCTTTCTCCTCTATTTTTCCCGCTAAAAATCCCTTCTAGAAGGTTGTCAGAGTTTGTTAGAGTTCTGTTAAAGCACGTGGGCCGGTTAGGGCTTTCTAGGGAATCTTCTAGAATGTCACGTCGGTCACCAAAGTGCCTCGGTTTGCATGCGACAGGTCACCAAGTCTCAGCATGTGCATAGCATAGTTTCTGAGAAGTTCAGCACACGATTTTGACAGGTTGGAGAAGCTTTCGACACGTTAAAAGTAAGCTTGTAGTTCCTTTCAATAGGTTCCTTGATCTCTTCGATAGGTACTGATAGGATGAGTTCTCTCTTTGAAGCTTCAGGGTCCTCAGCCCAATATTGGGAGTATTCGATAGGTTGGCTGAGTATTTCGATAGGTCCAGTGGTCCTTTTTGATAGGTTCAGCTCTATGTGCCGTCATCCCGATAGGTTGGCTCTCATTCCTATCGAAAGGCTTAAGCATCCTTTGATAGGTTCAATTTCAACATCTTCATTTCGATAGGTTCAGGGAGCCATCGACAGGTTGGAATCGAGCATGTTATCCTTTCGCTAGATTCTCAAATCCGTTTGATAGGTTCCTTTGACACTTCAAGTAAGTTTTCGACAGGATAGTTTCTTCTTTCCTTTCTTTGCTTGATAGGTTCTGAAATCCTATCGAACTCCTCAATCCATGCAACTTCATCCTTCTTCTGCCTTCGGATCCTATCGAACCCTTCTCCAACTGCACGAATTCTTTCCTTTTAATCCTTAGCTCCTATCGAAGTCTTCCAACATCCTCTCGATAGGATGTTTTGGACCTATCTTCTCTTCTTTCTCCTTGTTCTGTTGTTGGGTCTACATGGTGCTGAGAGATGACTTCTTTGTGGGCATTCTTAAGTGGTTGCTGCATTATTACCAGCTTTCCCTGCTATCTACAAAATACACTCAACAGAGGCTTATTAGCGTGCTCATAGGCCCATGAAAGGTCAGGTTAAAGGGTGCAAAGTGGCATTTTTCACCACTTAACACACCCCCAAACTTAAGCTTTGCTAGTCCCTGAGCAAAGGAGACTTCAAAGAAAAATAAAATGCCACTTTCGTAGGGAGCACGGATGCATTTAGCACATGCACCAAGCCTTTTAAACCCCTAGGTGATCCCTAGTGGAGGAGTGAAGTCTCCTGAGGGTTTTCAGTGAAGGTACCCACAAACTTCTCCAATAAACTTAGTTAATAATATTGCAACCAGTTAAAGTAGAATTTAAGCAAATCAAATAAATTCAAATCATGCCCATTCATTAAGGGAAATTCAACAGAAAAAACATCCATTTGGAAACATGAGAGTTTGCTGAAATCTCTCCATCATCACTCAATTTATGCCCAGGCATTGCTTATGAAATTTTATGCATAACTCACCATCAATTTGAGGATCCTGCTTAGATACTCCCCCCTTCAATCTGGATTTCAGGCCCAAGTCTCATCAGGGCTGTTCACTCATCAGTATAGAGAAGAGGGGTAAATCATATCACTCAGCTCAAGAGCAGTTACAACCCTCAAATAGGACTGCAAGCAGGAGCATAGGCATTGCCTGAATTTCTGACTTTTCCAGCTCTTTTTTACCATAGATTAAGCAGATTCTCATCTCCACATGACAGCTCAATCTACTTTCAGATCAGTAAGGTCTTTTTATTGGGTTGTACTATGGCTTAGGGATGAGGTTTGTGGAGGAATAAGAAGGGATAACAGAGTTCAAAAATGAGAAATCAGTAGAGGCTAGGAGGTGGCTCATGACTTCACCTTTTATTCAGCACAATTCCATCTACGTTTTGAATTTTCAGAGCCAAAGTGGCCAGCTTCTTCTTGTCCTTCCAATATTTTTCTTTCCTTTTTTTTTGTTTTTTCTATATATAGTGCCACAACTACCACCAACTGTGCTTGCTCTTTCTTTCAACCTGATTTAGGACCTTGCTCCTCTAACCTTTCTCCTCCTTCCTCTTCCTGATTTCTCAGATTGAGGGTGAAATGAAATAGGTCAAGAGGTTTTGGGTTTAGACTTTCTGGTTTTCATCAAAGAAAATTGGGGCTTTTAAGGCTCAAGTGGTGTGCATCAAGGGCAGTTCAATGGTGGGGAATTTTAGGCCTAAACTGTCCAAGAGATGGCCTTACTTCATGTCTTCCATGTTCTGAGTGCTGTCAAGTTGTTTCAACTTGAATTTGCCTAACTTCTAGTGATCCAGATTAGGTCCAGTCAGTCCTCAAGGCAGAATGAATTGCCAGGACACTTATCAAAGAAGTTTATTTTCAGTCCCAATTCTCACTGCGTATGGCCTTCCATCCAATTTCTGGAGAGTATTTTCACAGTCTCTTCTCGTTGCTGGTTTATCACACATCACAAACTTCCTACAAAACTTCTTGACATTTTCTTTATGAAAAATGTTAAAACTTCAGCTTACTTCAGTTGCAAATGGTTTTTTATAAATTTTCTTAATCAACAATTATGAGGTGAATTCATTCTCTTATTGATTATTCCTTTTTAACTTGGCTGTACTAAAATTAACTAGTTTATTGGCATACATGCCACACCCCCAAACCTAAACTAAACAGTGTCCCCACTGTTTTGAGCAGAATGGGTTTAGTTGTGTAGACATCCAGAGAGAAATAAATTGAACAAGAAATAAATTGGGAAACAAGTGAATTGCACAAAACATTTTATTATAAATAATCGTAAAACAGACATGTGGACAACATATCCTATGGAGAAAAAAAACGTCCCTCTAGGCTTAGGGATATCCTCAGCCTGCGTTAGGTGGAAGAGGAAGTGCAAGCCAGGGGGGGAAGAAAAGGAAAAAGAGTGGGATCGGGGGGCTGGTGGTGGAGTGGTGGATGAGGATGAGGATGACGGGGGGAAGCAGCTGGTGCCTCGGTCTTCTGCCTCTTCTTCTCCCTCTTTAGGTTTTTCTTTTTCTCCTTGGCGAGGATTCTCTGGACCTCATCATATTCATCCCAGAGAAATTGAAGAGGATCAGGATCGACCGGTGGAGGTGGTGGTGGCCAGATTGGGAAGAACTTGATAGGCAACTTTGGAGGTTTGTCGTCGGCCATGAGTGTTGGCTGGAAGAGTTGCGCAGGTTAGGGTGGAATGGATGTGGAAGGAATGGACGAAGCAAATATTTAAGGTGCATAGGTGTTGGAATATGAAACGATGCAATAAAAGTGGCGCAATTTTCGAGGCATGAGAATTAAAAAAAATGAAAAGCGGGAATGCAGGGAGTGGCGGTTGCTGGGTGGGAAATGGAGCGTGGACTGCATGATAAGTTAAGGCGGCATGCGCCATAAATGCTGAAGCAAGGGGAGAGGGTTAGGAATTTGGGAGGTGCACAGGACAAGACTACTTTATCGATACGGGTGTGAACTATGATATCGATAGGATGATGAGAATGGTGGGGATAGGTTGATGTGTCCTATCGAAGGCTTGACAATCAAATCTTACAAAAGGTATCATTTGATAAGTTCTCGACAGGTGGAAACTTCCTTTCAATAGGTTGGAATTTGACGCGATTCGTCATTTCGATAGGTTCTGATAGGTACCCAGAACCTATCGAAAAGTGTCTATTGCCATTTTTTAACCTATCGAGGGGTTGGTTTCACCTATTGTCAAGGCTCAGTGCCCTTCGAAAATGTCCAGAATCCTATTGAAATCATCAGCCGTCTTTTTGAAATAAAAGCCAAAATTTGGATAAATGAGTGTAGGGCTCAGTTTCATCACCTTGAAAATTTTCTTGCTAAGCCAGCTGTCACTTTGTTGATATAAATAAATCACATATATTACATATGATACAAGCCAAAGTTAGCTATCAACCTGGAGAGTCTTGAAGATCAATGCTCTCCTCGGGCTCACAAATCTTGTCCACACACAGTTTGAGCCTCTGGCCATTGACCTTCATGACTCTACCATCTGTAGGGTCCTTGACTTCAATAGCTCAAGATGGGGAAACATGTACAACTATGAAGGGTCCATCCCATCTGAACTGCAACTTACCTGGAAAGAATTTTAATCTAGAATTGAACATCCACACCTTATCATTGGGTTTGAATTCTTTCCGTAGCAAATGTCTATCGTGGAAGGCTTTGGTCTTCTCTTTGTAGATCAGAGCATTGGCGTATGCTTCCAATCTGAGCTCCTCCAAATTTCATTCTCGCAATTTCCTGTGTATACCAGCAGAGTTGAAATCAGAATTTATTGCTTTAATAGCCCAGTATGCTTTGTGTTCCAATTTAACAGGCAAATGGCATGCCTTACCATAAACTAGTCTGAATGGGGACATACCTATGGGGGTCTTATAGGCAGTCCTATAAGCCCATAGGGCATTTGTCAATTTCATGGACCAGTCCCTCCTCTCACTTCGCACAGTCATCTCTAAAATGTGTTTGATTTCTCTGTTGGAAATCTCTACTTGTCCACTAGTTTGTGGGTGGTAGGGAGTGGCTACCATGTGGGTCATAGAGTACTTTTCCAATAGCTTATCAAAAGGTTTATTACAGACCCCCATCGCTGATGATGCCTTTGGGGATGCTAAACCTAGAGAAGATATTGTCTTTGAGGAATCTAATGACAACTTTGTAGTCGTTTGTCCTTGTAGCTATGGCTTCTACCCATTTGGATACATAATCCACAGCTACAAGGATAAAGTTATATCCACACGAGGGGGGGAATGGTCCCATAAAATCAATACCCCAGACATCAAATAATTCGACCACCAGTATGGGCTGCAAAGGCATGGAATTGCTCCTAGTAATACTTCCCATCTGCTGGAGTCGAGGACAAGCTTTGCAATGTTGTCGGACATCTCTGAACAGAGTAGGCCAATAGAAACCACTCTGAAGCACCTTCGCTGCAGTCTTGTTACCACTGAAGTGGTCTCCACAAGCTTGTTCATGACTCATGATTAAAATGTGGTGGAACTCTGTTTCCGGTACACATCTTCGAATTACTTGGTCTGAACAATGCTTAAAAAGGTAAGGATCCTCCCATGTATAGTGTTTGATCTGAGAGAAAAACTAGTTTCTATCATTCTTGTTCCAATGTTGAGGGATCCTTTCACAGCAAGGTAGTTCACGATATTAGCAAACCAAGGCATATTGATCTCTACGGCAAACAACTGCTCATCTGGAAAAGAATCATTGATGGGTAGGCTCTCTGCTTCTGCAACTTGGATCCTTGATAGATGATCAACAACCACATTCTCCACTCTCTTCTTGTCTTTAATCTCTAAATGAATTCCTGCAAAAGGAGAATCCATCTGATTAATCTTGCTTTGGTGTCCTTCTTAGACAAGAGGTATTTCAAGGCTGAGTGGTCAGTGAACACAGTGATTTTGGAGCCCAACACATAAGATCTGAATTTTTCTAAAGCAAAGACAATGGCTAACAGCTCCTTCTCAGTCGTGGTGTAATTCAATTGAGCATCAACCATTGATTTACTAGCATATGCCACCACACATGGTGCCTTGTCTCTTCTTTGTCCTAAAACAGCCCTCATAGCAAAGTCTGATGCATCACACATCAGCTCAAATGGTAAAGAGAAATCAGGGGCTTGTAGAATCGGGGCTGTAGTCAAGCAAGTTTTCAGTTGCTCAAAAGCAGCCAGGCAGTCATCATTGAACTCAAAGGGTACCTCTTGGCACAACAGGTGGCACAGAGGTTTGGTGATTTTGCTGAAGTCCTTAATGAATCGCCTATAAAACCCAGCATGGCCCAGAAGAGACTTGACTTGTTTGACAGTTTTGGGAGGGGGTAGACAGGAAATTAAGTCAATCTTAGCCTGATCAACCTCTATTCCCTTGTGGGAGACCACATGTCCAAGGACAGTGCCTTGAGTCACCATAATATGACTCTTTTCCCAGCTTAGGACCAGGTTGGTCTCCTCACACCTGTGAAGCACAGAACTAATATGGTGCAGGCATTGGCCAAAATCATCTCTCTAAATGGAGAAATCATCCATGAAGATCTCCAAAAATTTGTCAATCATGTCAGAAAAAATGGCATACATGCATCTTTGGAAAGTGGTAGGTGCATTACACACCCCAAATGGCATCCTCTTGTATGCAAAGGTCCCAAATGGGCAAGTGAATGTGGTTTTTTCTTGATCTTGGGGGTAGACAGGGATCTGATTGTACCCTGAATATCCATCAAGAAAATAATAATATGCCTTGCCTGTCAGCTTGTCCAAGATTTGGTCTATAAAGGGCAGTGGGAAGTGGTCCTTGCTAGTTTTTTCATTTAGCTTTCTGTAATCGATGCATACTCTCCAACCAAAGGGTCCGTCTGCTGGGATCCTCTGAATCACTTCAACGGATGTGATGGATTTCTTGGGCACTACCTGGGTAGGTGCCACCCATTGGGAATCCGAGATAGGGTATATGATGCCAGCATCAAGGAGTTTGACTACCTCCTTCATCACAACTTCCTGCATGTGAGGGTTGAGCTTCCTCTGCATCTCTCGAGAAGGTTTGGCACCTTCCTAAAGATGAATCTTATGCATGCACACAGTAGGATTAATCCCCCCTAAGTCTGCAATGGTCCATCCTATTACCCTCCTATGCCTTTTTAACACAACAAGTAGTTCTCTTTCCTGCTCAATGGTGAGGGAAGAAGAAATTATCATAGGTAATTTGTTGTTGTCTCCTAAAAAGGCATATTTCAAAGCTGACGGGAGTTGCTTTAACTCCACCTCTGGGGGACTAATGGCGGAGGGCAATAACGGTGTCTTGGAGGGGGGTGGAAGAGGCAACAAGGCAGGCTTCCATGGATGGAGCTTTGCTGGTTCTGCTCTAGAAGAGGCAAGTTGCACATGCTCAGTTTCAGGGGTGAAAGTCGTTTCTACCTCTGGTTCCTTCCATACTTCAGCTATCTGATTAGACCATTCCTTACCATGCAACAACATATTCACATTTTCTTGCACAATCTCATCTATTATGTCTAGAGAAAAACAATCCTCATCAGGATGAGGTTGATTGGTTGCATTGTAGACATTCAACTTGACCTTCATATTTCCAAATGACACGTCCATTATTCCAGACCTGCATTGAATACAAGCGTTAGCTATGGCCAAAAAGGGTCTGCCTAGGATCATAGGTTTGGAGGTGGCATTCCTTCCTGGTTTCATATCCAGCACAAAAAAATCAGCAGAATAAAAGAATTTGTTAACTCCCACCAGAACATCCTCGATTATCTCCACAGGTTTCCTTTCAGATCTATCAGCCAACTATATAACAACATGTGTGGGCTTTAATTTTCCTAAGCCCAACTTTTCATATACTGAATATGGAAGCAAATTTACACTGGCTTCCAGATCTAATAGAGCTTTGTCAATGGTATGGTCCCCAATGATGCAAGGGATGGTAGGGAGTCCAGGGTCTTAAAGTTTAGGAGGAGTTGCAATGGATAGTACATGCTTGACTTTTTCTGCTGAAAAGACTTTCTTGGATAGGTGTATCCTGGATTGTCTTTTATGGGTGCATAGGTCTTTTAAGAATTTGGCATAGATTGGGACTTGTTTAATGGCATCAAGTAAAGGCAGATTGATCTTTACTTGTTTAAAGGTATCCATCATTTCCTCAATTTTACCTTGCCCTTTGTCTAAAGGGGAAGGTCCTTGGAATGTCTTGGAAAATGGCAAGTGTGGGGGTGTTCCCTCACTTGCAGCCTTAGCCAATGGGGCTTCTCTCTTTTTGATTTTTTCTTTTCCTTGAGGATCCATATCATCCTCTTTATTGACACTGGGTTGTTTCTGCAGGTCCACCATCGGTGGCCTTTGTTGTGTTCTCGGGAAACTCATTCCATTTTCTTCATTCAAACTTCTCACAGGCTCGCAGCCCACCTGATTGTCCACTAGCCTACCACTCTTTAAAGTTATCACAGATTTGGCTTCCTCATAGGTGGAGGAAACTTCACCCACTACAAATTGTCTTCGTGGATTATCTTGTGGTTGGCTAGGTAACCTTCCTCCTCTCCTAGTCAGAGCATCAGATAGCTGACCAAGCTGGTCCTCTATCTTTTTGATGCTCTGGTTGCGAGAGTGCATAGTTTGGGTTAAGGTGTTCAAGTTCTGTACTGAAGGTAGAACTTGTTCCTCAAAATATGGTGCTCTCACAGCTGGAGTAAGTGCAGCTTGCTGCACAGGAGGAGCTACAGGTTGGGCCATGGTTTACTGATATTAAGGTCTTGGGGCATAAGCTTCTCAATAGGGCTGAGCATTTCTGTAGGGCATGGGCTACTAGGGCTGTTGCTACTGTTGGATGGGGTATCCATCTTGTCTCCACCTCAGATTGGGGTGGTTTCTCCATTGATACCCAGTAGCAGGCTGCTGCCCATAGGCTGGAGTTGCAGCCACATGTTCTGTTATTAAATCAAGAAATTGGGTAGCTGATGAGCATTCATCTAGGGAGTGAGTAGGGGACTGGCATATAGCACATGCCTCCTCCACTCTAGCCTGCATTGCTCCCATCAGCCTATCAAACTTCAGAGTTAAGCTGTCCACTTTCCTTTCCAACTCACTTGGCACACTCACTTCATATATCTTTCCTCTTGAGGTGTTCTCTTTCATCAATTTGGAAGGGTCTAGATCTCTTGCTAAGGTTTCCCTTTGCATAGAGTTTTCACTGATGATGTCAAAGAGCTCCCATGCCTCCTCAGCAGTTTTATGAAGATAAGTGCCTCCCCAAGAGGCATCTATCATGTCCCTGCTCTTTGAATCAATTCCCTGATAAAAGCTTTGAACCAGTTGCCATTCAGGGATTTGATGGTGGGGGCATTTCTTGAGGAATTCTTTAAATCTCTCCCAGGATTGATGAAAGTCTTCAGTTGGATCTTGGGTAAAAGAGATGATACCCTTCCTCAACTGATTGGTCTTTGACATAGGAAAGAATTTGGCCAAAAACTGGCATTGTAGATCACTCCAGGACTGTATATTGTTAGGTGGAAGCAGACATAACCAGGTCCTGGCTCTGTCCTTTAATGAAAAAGAAAAGGGCCTCATCCTAGTTGCCTCCTCCCCCAAACTTGTGATGTTGAAGGTGGTGCACAGTCCTAAGAATTCATCTATATGCTTATAAGGGTCCTCCTTGGTCAGGCCATGAAATGAGGGCAATATTTGAATGATGGACGATTTGATCTCATAGTTTCCTTGAGCAGCAGGGAACTGAATGTAGAAGGGAGAATTGTAGACCCCTGGTGCATTGAATTCCTTGAGAGTTCGAGGCTGCTGCTGCTCACCCATTTCAACAAATTCAAATTCAACAGCTGTGGATGTAGTTAGTTTGGTTCTGAGAAGTCTTTCAACTTCTGGATTTTGTGGAATAATCTCAGGTTGAAGAGTTCTCCTACCAAACATACAACACCCACAACTGAATGCAGAGTAAATCCTCACACAACAAATAGGAACACAATTGATTAACTAATCTTAAAATCAGCAGATCTGAAAATAAACAGGGGAGAAGGGATGCAAACTATAGGGCAGCCTTCAACACAGCTCTCCTCTCACTCTACTCAGATCTGGTGAAATGGACACAAAAAATATTGAAAAATAGTAAAACTCACAAATGCAGTTAGTAAAATCAAACAAAAACTACAAATCTATGATCAAAATTTAGATCTATTAATTTCTAAACTGCCTCCCCGACAGCGGCGCCAAAAACTTGTTGTGATATTCCAGTGTGCTGATTTATGATGTAAAAATAAGGAGAAAACAGAGATGGATTCAACACATCTAAAATATCCTAAACATGTAAGATACAAGGTCCTTTGTAGCAAGCTTTAAAAGAATGGTAAGTAAGAGAATGTCCACAGGGAGGCTGGTTAGAAATATGATAAATCTCCAGATCTGTAAGAGATTTGGCACCCTAGCTTTCTCTACTTTAGTTAAAAGACAGGGGAGAGTTTTGAAATGAGTTGTCACTTAAACTAAACGACAAATAAAATGTAGATTGTTTTGGATCGAATCTAGAGCCTCAAATCTTACAGATGGAAGGTTTAAAATCTCAAAAAATGGAGAAGAACAACTTGGACTGTCCGCAAGCACAACTGTCGGGTATAAATTCCACTTCAAATCGCAGGATTCACTTGGCCTTAAGGCTATGATCTGTCCACTTTAATGGTCACAGACCATCCTATAGGCTTTATCGAATCCATGGATTGTAGTAGATGAATCCAATTAAGGCCTGAGCTCAGATTCACCTTAAGGTTATGATCTGTCCACTTTAATGGTCACAGACCATCCTAGAGATCTCTTACAAAGCCAGAGCCTCAATTAGAATAATTAAAATCACTACAGATGCTGCAATTTCCAAGTCACAGACACAGGAAATTACAGGGATATCAGATCCAGGGAATTCATATGACATCCAAGAGGTTTACCAGTTAAGTGGGTGAGCTGATCAAGCAACTCCTCTACAAAAATCCGATCGAGCACCAAAAGGCATCAAAAGAGCTTTAGATCTAATTAAAACATTGAAAACAACATTTACATTGCAAACAAGGTCACTCTTACAATGGAATGCTCTCAGATTTGTAGTCTGTGCAATAATTAACCCCAACAACACTCTTAACCTTACCCAATTATAGATTTAACTCACCCCTTGCTACTCCTAGGGGTTTAGCCAACCATGGTTAGGCTAAAGGGGGGAAATGGAATCTCGCTACAAGCTCTGATCTCTGGAAATTTGTTCAGAAATTTGATCCTCCCCCAATGGTAATTGGGGGTCTCAATATATAGCTTTCTCCTCTGTTTTTCTCATCAAAAATCCCTTCTAGAAGGTTGTTAGAGTTTGTTAGAGTTCTGTTAAAGCACGTGGGTCGGTTAGGGCTTTCTAGGGCATCTTCTAGAATGTCACACCGGTCACCAAAGTGCCTCGATTTACGTGTGACAGGTCACCAAGTCTCAGCGTGTGCATAGCATAGTTTCTGAGAAGTTCAACACATGATTTTGACAGGTTGGAAAAGCTTTTGATAGGTTAAAAGTAAGCATGTAGTTCCCTTCGATAGGTTCCCTGATCTCTTGATAGGTACCGATAGGATGAGTTCTCTCTTTGAAGCTTCAGGGTCCTCAGCTCAATATCTAGAGTATTTGATAGGTTGGCTGAGTAGTTTGATAGGTCCAGTGGTCCTTTTCTACAAGTTCAGCTCTGTGTGCCGTCATCCCGATAGGTTGGCTCTCATTCTTATCGAAAGGCTTAAGCATCCTTCGATAGGTTCAATTTCAACATCTTCATTTCGACAGGTTCAGGGAGCCTTCGACAGGTTGGAATCGAGCATTTTAGTCCTTTCGCTAGGTTCTCAGATCCGTTCGATAGGTTCCTTTGACACTTCAGGCAAGTTTTCGACAAGATAGTTTCTTCTTTCCTTTCTTTGCTCGATAGGTTCTGAAATCCTATCGAACTCCTCAATCCATGCGACTTCATCCTTCTTCATCCTTCGGATCCTATCGAACCCTTCTCCAACTGCACAAATTCTTTCCTTTTAATCCTCAGCTCCTATCGAAGTCTTCCGGCATCCTCTTGATAGGATGTTTTGGACCTATCTTTTCTTCTTTCTCCTTGTTCTATTGCTGGGTTTGCATGGTGCTGAGAGATGACTTCTTTGTGGCATTCTTAAGTGGTTTGCTGCATTATTACCAGCTTTCCCTGCTATCTACAAAATGCACTCAACAAAGGCTTATTAGCGTGCTCATAGGTCCATGAAAGGTTAGGTTAAAGGGTGCAAAGTGGCATTTTTCAAAGTTCGTCATCTATTGTTGCAATAGTGACCTGTCCATACTAGTGCTTTTTGATGCTCACCATCTGTTGTTGCAACAGTGATCCGTCCATAGCTGCAATGACATAGATCATTGTCAGTACATGTTCATACAGAACTTTACATATTTGAGTTCGTACCTGGGGTCAAGGTTGAATCAATCAGAGTGTATTAACCATGTGTAAAACTATCCACTCTGACGGATAGACATGACTCATTGTCTCAGCATCACCTTAGGGCGGAAGCTTTGACCTATTGCATGTCTCCCTAGTTCATGTCTGTAGACACGCATAGACCTAGTCATTTATGTTTTGATTTGATCCAAGCTAGTCATCAACTTAGTCCAGAAGTGTCACTCTACTCTCACCTAAACACGCATAACTATTCTATCCATTCTCCTCTCGTGAGTTTTCTAAGTCAGCTTTGGTCAGAAGTAGTAGCTCACGGAAGTGAATGCTCTGGAAATCTTAATGAGACAATTGTCTCAAAATTCAAGGATAACGTAACCTCCATAGATCGGTCACCTTTGGACAGACTACACACCTACTTTGGCAACGTCTCCCTGAACGAGTGCTTTAACGATCTTCCTAAACCCTTTTATAGGAAGAACCTATCTCAAGGCATTCTATCATACCATTAGCTCAAGGTTTCATACTCTAAGTACGTTCACATACCAAGTTTAGGAAAATTAGATTCAATGAATTAAATTAAGTGATTTAATATTAATAGAGAGCAATATTAAAGGCATTAGAGTCATAAACATGATAGTGTAAGAGTATTCATACAGAATATTCAAAAAGGTTCAACAATTTATTTGGAAAGTAAAACAAATTTATTGACCTTTAAGTGGCATTTTAAAGTTTGAAATAGTGTCAAAAGGTCTAAAAAAACTAGTCCAAAGTGTAGATCTCGTTGAGTAGACTAAAAATGATAGGTCATTTGTGCAAATCAGAGTTGTAAAACTCCAGATATTGCGTTTTGAAGTTTGAGCCCAAATAGGATTCAGTCTGGTTGCATAAACGAGATCTGAGTTTAATGTTTTATTTGCAACAGGCAAAAGAAGTTTAAAAAAGTGGTTGCAAATAAAATTTGAATGGGAATTAGGTCAGGTAATGGGTCCAAGTGGGCCTAATCAGGCGGGCTGGGTCTCGGGTTGGGCAATGGGCTTAAGTGGCTGAGTTCTGGGTCGAGTTATGGGCCTAAATGGGCCGAGTCAATTGGGCATGGTCATGGGCCGATTCATGGGCCAGATCAAGTAATTGGTCTAAGTGGGCCGGGTCATAGGCCGAAGTGAACCAGGTTATGGGCCGGGTCATGGATCGGATCAGGTCATGGGCTAGTCATGGATCAGATTAGACCGTGAGCCGGGTCATGGATCGGATCAGACAGTGTCGGGTAGTGGCCTAATTGGGCCGAGTCAGGTTGGCCGGTTCATGGGCCTAAGAGGATGGGGTCAGGTGGGCCTTGTACCAGGCTGGGTGCCTAAGCGAGGTACAAGGTTTGTTGGGACCGGGCCGACTCGGTCCGAAATGCCCTCACTACTTCTTCTCCTTCGTTTTTCCCTTTTTTTTTTCCCATAACATGTTGCAGGCGGCGCTGCAACAAAACTAGCCGACAGGGCCAATTGACCTCCCCTCTCAGGTCATTGGTATCGACGGTCCGATGTGCCGTCCGGTCGGCCCTGGCCGTCGACCGGTGTCAGTCAAGTCGCCGGACCGTTGGCCTAAAATTATTATTTTTGTGTGTTAACAGTCGTTGCAACTAAAGGCAGCCCTTGGGGGCCAAAAGGCAGCCTCGTTCAGGTCATCGGTGCCGACGGTCTGGTGTGTTGTTTGGTCAGCCCCTGTGCCGGCCGTTGACTAGTGCCAGTCTAGTGGCCAGATATCGCCAGACGGTGCCGGACCGTCGGCCCAAAAGAAGAAACCTTTTTTTTGTTTTTTTTTATAGCATGTTGCAATGCTAGCGACCAGTAGCCACAAACCAGTCCGCTGGCCAAATTTTTCTTTTTTTTGAATTATAGATCAAACGAAATTAGGCCAACCAATGGCTCTGATGCCAATTGTAAGAAATCTTAAAGCAATAACAATGATCTAGGCTTGAATCATTTGATCAACATATCAAATACAACAATTATCTAGTAAGACAAATCCTACTTACTTGGCTAGATGATCGCGAAGATGAGCTTGATCGGCAATTCCTCCGTATAAGACCAAACTCCTAGGACAATCCACCTCTCTTCCTTTTTATCTCTATTGATGGGAATAACATTGAGAATAGACAAAGAGGGGACGTTGTCCTCCCTATATAGACATTGATTTGTTTCCTAGTCCATCAAGGAAACTAAATTTAGAGGATGTGTCACTTCCATAAAAGGGATTACTACAACCTTATAAAATTAGTAAGGAATTCCATCAAGATTGCATAGTGATTCCTATTGTGCCAAGTATAGAAAGTCTGACCAATTCAAGTTTTAGTAAGAATTTAAAAGGGGTTAGTGTGTGGGTCACAAAAAACCCAACACAATTGTGTAGAAGATTGGAGTGAAACAAGATCTCCATCATCTAATCTGAAACCAATCATAATAATAAATCATACTTTAATGGTGTAAAATAATAAGTGAATTTTTAATGGTGTAAGATCATTTAAACACCATTTGACAAATCATAGCTTTGTGCCATATGGCATAATGATAGATCACACTTTAATGGTGTGAGATCATTTAAACACCGTCTAATCGATCATAGATTGAAGGTTGGGCATTGAATGTGAACCGTTCGATTGATGAACTTTAATACCAACCCTTAAATAAAAAATAATGGTTGATATTATAGTCCACAGTTCGGATGATTTAAATATTCCTAAAAAATAATTTTGAAGGTTCAGATCACCTACATCGTATGCACTTATGGTCTAAGATCATTTAAACACCACTCTTGGTGTGTAAGTGACTAGCAAGAGAGTCGGTTCTATACTCCCTTGCATATAAAAGGAAAAAAGAAAAAGAAAAAGAAGAAAAGATGGGGAAATAGGAGAGGAGGGAGCGGCTCAAGCCTCCAATGTAGCCAGGTACCACTTCTTTTTCTTCCTTTAAAAAAAAAGGGTTGCCCTTAAAAAATGGGGTTTTATACCCCTTAAAACAAAAAAACCCCTTTAAAAAATGGGTTTTATACCCCTTAAAAAAGCTTTTTTTTTTTTAAGAAAATCCCTTAAAAAAAAAAAAAACTTAAAAAAATGAAAATCAATACTTGGCCGATAATTTGGGATTTTCGGATGGGGGCGGTATTTTGCATTTTTCCGATTCGGTTTCGACCGAAACCGAGATGTCTCGGCCGAAATTTGGATCCATGACCTTAGGTCGCCCCCGCCTTTTGACTGAAAGCGCCAATGGCCTAGACCCCATGAATACCATTCATTACATCAGATCAAACTATGGAGGTCGTATTTCAGCTAGATGTTTCACACAATAGATCTTGAGATCATGATGCACCTATTAGATGGTCAGTGTTTGATTAAATGCGTAACAAATGCCTGAAAAATGGCCCTTGAATCATATGACACATGTCCACACTGAAACATGATTTTAAGGCCATTTTTTGGGATCTGTGATACGTGGAATCAATAATTTACTGTTTGATAGGTTCACCAAGATCTCAAGATCTATTGTGTGGAAGATCTGGGTGAAAAGCGACTTCTATCATCTGGTCCGATGCAATCAACAATTTTCAAGGAGTTTAAGACTTGAGCGCTTTGAGTAAATAGGTGAGCGCGAATAGAGGTACCGATAGCAGGAATTTGGGATCTCATCTCCTGCTTTGCTTTTTCTAGTTGTGATGTCACATCATTTGTCCATTCAGACACTAAGGCCATGTTCGGGTATTTCCCTAGTTATCTTAGAAAAAGCTCAAATTCGTGACAACTCAATTTCCTGTAGATTCCTGGCTTTCCCCAGAAAAGCTCCGATTTCTGACATTTCACAGAAACGAAGGATTTCCTGTATTTTTTTAATTATTCAAGAAAAACACAAAATCAGTCTATTTTAGGGACATTGTATGACCGTAAGATTAACGGTAAAATATCCGATGCCGTGCCGTATATATTTGAAGATCATTTTTGGCCGATGCATGATCCATGAAAAGTTGAACACTTCCGTTGGTGCAATTGTGCAAAAAAGATTCGTGCATATCACCGCTACTCGATACGTATCAGTTTACCGAAAAATCAATTCGTCGGGTTACCGAAAAACCAATACATATCGCTGATACATATCATTATCAGCCGATATTTGATACCACGATGAAAAGTTCAAAATCATCATGTTAAAGATTTTGAGCCAAATAAACATTTTTTTTTTGGGAATCTTGAATTTTTATAATGGTTCATTAGGTAGAAATAGTTTGACTTTTACAAAGCTTCCCTAAAATTACAAAGCTTTTTTTTTTTTCTCAAAAACAAAGGCTTCCCTAAAATTAAAATCTGTGCAGAGTAGGACAGGAAAAGGCATTTTGTAGTGGGAATAATATAAGAGGAGGCAATTAATCACACACCATACATCTATACAAAATACATATATTTAATACCAAATCTACGATAAATTCAAACCACTAAAGCTAAGATAAACGACGGTAACAATGCCTAGGGCGTAAACCCCCATCAGCTTCCCAACGAGTTTCCCCCCACACCGTGTCGCCATCCTGATCCCCCCGATTCTGGCGATTTCGATCGGAACTCTCTGGAGAACCGCTTTCCTGGCGTTCGAAACCATTGATTCCTTAAAAACCTCATTGACGAATGCCTTGAATTCCACTAGGGTTAGGGTTTCGTGCGATTCAACGGTGGAGATGTTTCTAAGGGCCGAGTCGATCTGAGATTGAGTCGGTGCTAATGGGACCCACAGTTTTATGAGAGAAAGTGGCGGAGAGGGAGGCGAGCGGTGGCGTTGGAGAGCTGGTAGCGCCGTACCCTGGAGAATTTGTGTTGTGTCAGATTCAGGCATTCTTCGTAGACGGAGTTGCAGGCGGTGTCGAATTCCAGCGAGCTTTTTAGGGTTTCATCGACGGCCTTTGATGGCGGTATATACCAGTTGAAGGTAGCCGTTGCAAAGTAGTGATTTGGTGCCTATGTTAGAAGTGAGTATACTACTCAGTTTCTGATAAAATTGCTAAGAAATGCAAAGCTGGTTGAAACTCATAAAGCAACCCTTTTCTGTTGGGGCCTAGGGGTGTATTCGGTTCGGTTTGGTCGGTTTTGGACCAAAACCACAAACCAAACCAGTCCTAATTGGTTTCTAGATTTTCAAACCAAACCAAATTGGTCCTAATCGGTTTCTAGATTTTCAAACCAAACCAAACCGTCCAACTCTTAAACCAAACCAACCTGATTCGATTCAGTTCAGTTTGGGTCGGCCGGTTTCGGTTTTCCTATAAGTTCTACTTGCACATCAAAATTTTCTCAACTTCTCAACCGATTTTCCTATCAGTTCTACTTTACCCCTTTAGGATTTAAGAATAGGCTAAAGAAAAGGGTAGGATTTTATATAAAAAAATATATTTTACTTAAATGTCATTTAAAATTAATCATAATCCCCTATATATATATATATACAAACTACATTCGGTTTGGTTTCGGCTTGCGGAGGCTTGAAATCGAAACCAAACCAAACTTTTCGGTTTTCCTTTTTTCCAAACCAAACCCAAACCGGTACCCGTCCAAATCGGACCAAACCCGGTGGTTCGGTTCGGTTTGATCGGTTTGATCGGATCGGTCCAAAAAATGCACAGCCCTAATGCGGCCCATGCTAGTAGCCGAACGTAGGAAGGACCAAGAAAACCCTTAGCTTTTGTACTTTCAGAGCGCAGAGTCGGAACCAGAGCTCCGTTTTCGTATTCGAACATGGCCTAAAAGGAACCACCTAGCCCGACTTGTACATGATTTGAGAACTCTAAAAGGACGTATCAGACGTAGACCATATGTCTCAGCTACAATGCTGCACCATAGGGAAACCGATAACATGATGAAAATACCATATATGTATACTTATCGGTCCTCCCCGCATCGGTACTCTACGGGCCAATAATACCGATACCCGCTTTGACACTTTGATATATAGTTTTTTTTTTTTTTGACAAGACACTTTGATATATAGTTAGAAAGTAACAAAAGAAATTTCAAAAGAAGGTAATGAAAAAGAATAATAGAAAAAAATTGTAACAAAAGTTAGGGTAGCGATATTTGCACCCGTTTTCCTGTGAAGAGCACACCTCTTTCCTAGGGAAAAATAGTTGACGACCTTGAATTAGGTGATGGAGATCATTTTTCGTTCCAATCTTCCACATAGTAGATCTTGAGATCATGACACCTATTAGATGGTCATATGTGGATTCCAAGCTACACATCCCCAAAAGTGACCCTCTGATAGGTATGCCCATGATGGGGATGCGTGCCACATGGAATCAACATGCAACTGTTTGATAGTTACGCCATGATCTCAAGATCTATTGTGTGGAAGAATGGGACGAAAATCGATCTCCATTGTCTGATTCAAGGTAGTCAACAAGCTGAACTAGAGCCTGAAATTTTAGGCTTGAAGAATCTAATGCTCAGCTAGAGTTAAGGTTTTGTATGACACAAACTGGGCTCATTAACCACCCTAATATTGGCTGTACATGCTAAGATTAGGCAGATATGACCCCAAAATGAATCCAGCTATAGTCTGTGAAAAAAAAAGTAAAGCCAGAAAAAAAAGAAACAAAAGGAAATGCAATCGTTGCAAAGAGAGCTTGTTGACTTTTTTTTTTTTTTTTTTTTTATAATTTTTTTTTTTTGAGGACGCCATACGACATAGACAACCCATATGTAGTGCATGTGCAATCTTACACGCATAGAGAATTCACAGTGGGAGGAGACCAACACAGGGCGGGAGCAAGCGTGGGGATTAGAACCCACGACCTGTTGCTTCCACAAGAGAAAATGATACTAGTTGAGCTATTGTTGTACTCAGCGGATTGATTGGATTGTCGCAAGAAGAAAAAAATTGCAGACTTACTGTCACGACCCAGAAATATTAATCTTATCTCGAAGGTCTAGAATTTCGTGTCATGACCCGCACACACGTTAATGCAATAAGTTGACAAGCAGAATAGAACTTAGCCATATTACTTTGATACAAGTTTGCAAAAATATGGGCCAGAAAATTTCTTCTAATTTATTTAAATTCACCTAACTGATTCATTTAATTGACTGTTATGATTAAGCTCATTCATAGATGATAAATCACCATCTCAAATATGCATAATCAATAAACTTAATCATTATTAATAACCATCTAATCAAATCATCAACCATCATGCCCAGGGCTGAATTAAAATCTATCAATAACAGTAAATGTTTACTATCAATAACAAATGTTTGAAACAAAAATAACAAAATATTTTGTCTCTTACTAATGATTAGAAGAGGAACCAGTCTCCAAAGAGCTCTCAATAAAATACTCCTCGAAGTCCTTTGGATCTCCATAAGCATTATCAAGATCATATGCAAAGTCTCCTTCGTAATGACCTAAATACGACAAGGGCTACGTGGGCCGAGTAACTAATAAATCGTTACCCAGTGGATAGCACAACCAATCCACCCCAATCTACACGGGTGAACTGTGTGTGCCACGTGAGTGATAATATATATATATATATATATACACACACACACCGAAATAGCAAAGTAATGGCTAAAGAAGAATCATTATAATCAAATAGATATGCAAACAAAGGTAGCATGAAATATGATAGGATGCATGCATGTTCACACTGTCATAATTGCAACTAACGTACTTGAACTTAAATTCTATATCCTACAGATTAGTTGTACAAAATTTTCTTTTACAGAGTTATCCTTCATTATTAAACTTTCACATGTCTACACACCATATGGTCGCATTGCAGTTTTACAATTTTGAAATGTGCCAGTGTAGACACCCAAATTTGGCCCAAGACTTCGATTGACCCATTCTTCGAGAAGGACAGACTCCCGAGCTTCTGAAAGCACTTTTCCAGCCCTTAGAACCTAACCCAAACCTTTAAAAACCTTCCTGAGCCCTTAGAACTTAACTTGAACCTTTAGAAACCTTCTTGAACGTTTAGAAACCTTCTCAAACCCTTAGGAACCATCGCAGACCCATAAAACCCATAACTAAACCCATCAAACCCATAATGGACCCAACCCAAGCCCACAAGCTAGCCTTCCGATATTCTGTCAAAAATTGGCTATGCGTGCATAGTATGAACGCATACGCAAGTTTTAATAAAAAATTGGCTATCCGTACATAGTATGCACGCATAGCCAATTTGGTTCTTCTCCAAAATTAGGCCCCAGCACGGGCCCTAACTTCCAGCCTCTAGACTAGAGATTTAAAGCATGCGTGCATACTATGCCTTCAAAACCTGTTTTTCTTGAAAAATGGCAGATTTCATTTTTGGGGCTTGACTTGTGAACCTTCCCAGACTTAGGTGTATATTTCTTTAGGACCCTTAAGCCCCTTTAGACCTTAATATAACCCTTATGCCATTCAAGTCATCACCCCATCATCTACCATTAAACCTAATTCCCTCTTCTCTAATCCCTTAAAAACCCCAAAAACCTTAGATTTCTTATTACCTAAATTCTTAGTGACTTAATTGCTCATTAATCACCTCAAACTCTAAAAATATAGACCCCACCCGTCACATTTTCTACACTTGAAAAATCCTAAAGAGAAAACTCTACCATTTTATCTCCTCACCTTGGCCATTCCTAATCTTCTAGGTTAAACCCTTAGCTCCCATTCATCTCATACTACTACACTCTTAACTCCATCACTCCCAAGCCTTGAAACTTTGGTCAACCTTCTCATATCATCATTTCCAATTGTTTACTTCCAAACCATAGCAAGTTAGGAATTATCCCTACCCTCTTGTGCTATTGGAAGCTCACTGGAGTTAGCATCAACATGACGATCTGGCGGTGGTGCTACAAGGGCCCGAGGGCTCTGACTCTCCCCCCCTCTATTCCTCTACCTTCTTTTGCTTTTCTTCTGTCATTGGATTTAAGCCGTTATGCCGTTGAAATTTTGGTGATTACGGAGAGCTCAATAGGATCCGAGTGCCTTTGGGCAAGGGGAAGTGCCACTCATTTATTTTATTTTTTTATGCACTTGGCTATAGTAAAGACTGCTTAAGGGCAAGTCGATCGGGTGCCGAACACCTTTCCGATTAATAACCGAAGTCCCTACCTAGAGGCTTTGGCATAGACCGAAGATTCGAGGTCATATCTCACATTTCGGTGCCTACGATATTGATTTTAGGTATCCCGAGACACCAAAAGCTCTGGGTGGCGACTTCATTTTTCGACTGCATCATCGCGATGGATCGATGAGATCCACGATTGCACAGATGGCCACTCCACTGGGGAGAATTTTTAGAACTTATGCTTGAAGTTGGCCTCATTGCATGTATTTTTATTATTTTTTACTTATTTTGTCCATTGCATATGCTTTTATTGCTTTTACTTGTTTTTATCTCCTTTTTTCCTAGTCATTTGACTAGCCATGTTGTATCCACCTAAGCCATTTGGTGGACCTACTTGATAATTAGATTTAAATTCTTGTCATTTACATTTTTGCAATTTTCGCCTAGTCACTTGACTGACACCTTTACTTTTTTACTCACCCCTACGATTCGTCACTTTATATTTAAGCCTAGTCACTTGACTGGCATTGCCCTTTTTCTTACTACTTATCATATTTAACCATTGGACGCCGACTAGTAGTGGCGGCACGGGACTCTCACAGCCCAAATTGAGAACAGTGGCGAAGGCCCCATTTTGGACTTAAGCGAACATCTCTTAAGTGAATTTAAATGAATTAAAAGAGACATAATAATCTTGTTTCTCACGGGTAGCTTTTGTTTAAAGGGAGCGAAAATTAGGCAATGATAACCCACCTCAGTCCCAAGTAGAGTGGCCACCCTAGTGGTGATGATCTCAAAAAGGACCACCCCATCCAGTACCTGAGAAGGCGTTTACATCGGAAGTATATCGGTTGGGTGACCGAGCTTGTTACAAAGCCAAAAACCTTGGGAGGAGTGCTAGTGGAATTGAATCGGCCTTGTATCCCTAGGGACGGAAAGGAGGGACACGATAAAGTAAAGAAAAAGTTCTGGGAGGCATCGCCCTGAAGCCCAAATTTAAGACCAACTTGGATTTGCATTCCAGAAATATCTATATATAGATATATATATATATATATATATATATATAGGAAAATTTGTTCGTCCTCCATGGGAGGCCGATCACCGTCCTCCAATCTTCCACGTGGTACCCAAAATATTGTTTCGATGTCACGTGGAGCTCAGGTGCATTGCTTAGATCATCTTTGAAAAAAAATAAAATTGAAAACTCATCTCCATTGTGTGTTTTTTGAATCGTGAAATGTGGACCAATGAAATTCGTCAAACTTTAACTTGTGGGTTTAAAAAGTTCTTTTTGAAATTTATTTTTTTAATATTGATCTATACCATCCAATTGTACTCCACGTGTCACCCAAACAGTGTTTTGGGTGCCACGTGGAGCTCCATGTGTATCTTGGAGGACGGTCACCCTCCTCCATTGGAGGACCTAACCGGCTCCCATATATATATATATATATATATATATATATATATATATATATATAATAAGCCATGTATGCATAGGATGCACACAACCAAAATCAGACTCAGAAGCTTTGCATGCATAGTATGCATGCATAGCTTAAACAACTCAAATTTTTACACATGCGTGCATAGTATGCACACATAGCTTAGCTATTTGCAGTCCGAATTTGGGTCCTTTTTCACAGTTCCTTGAACTCCCCTGTACGTTGGGTTTGAGATTCCTGATCATGGGTCAAAATCTCAGCCGAAATTTAAAAATTTCGATCGAGATGACTCGGTTTCGGCCATACACGAACTGATAATGTTTAAAATATTGGAAACCCCCTGAAAATTGTAATTATCGACTGAAATTTCAAATTGTATAATTAAAAAATTCAAACCATCGGCCGATAATTTCAAATTATTGGCCGAGATTCTTAAGCCCTATTTTGATTTTTTTGTGGGGTTTAAAACCCATGGCTGAAGAAAAAAAGGGTTTTTGGAGTTTAAAACCCATGGTTGAAGATAAAAAAAGGGACGAAGAAGAAGTAGTGGTACTGAAGGACTTACCCGGGTCACTGGGTGGCCGCGTTGAATCAAGGCATCTTCGTTTTTCCCCTGTCTTTCTTCTTCTTCTTGTTTTTCTTTTTCCTTTTATTTTGTGGCTTTTACTGTTACCAAGTACCAACATTCATTTATATATGCAAGAGAGAATGGGACTGACTCTCCTGCCAGTCACATACACACCAAAATTATTATTTAGGGATATTTAAACCATCTGAACTTGGGACTATAATATCAACCTTTGGTTTTAATTTTAAGGGCTGATATTAAAGTTCATCAATCAGATGGTTCACATTCATTGCCCAGCCTTCAATCTATGATCAATTAGATGGTGTTTAAATGATCTCACACCATTAAAATATCACTTTTTATTTCACACCATTAAAGTATGATTTATCATTATGCCATGTGGCACACACCTATGATTTGTCAAATGGTATTAAATGATCTCACGTCGTTAAAAACTTACTTTTTATTTTACACCATTAAAGTGTATTTATCATTATGATTGCTTCAAATCAGATGATGGAGATCTTGTTTCACCCCAATCTTCCACACAATTGATCTTGAGATCATGTCACGAGACGGTTAGTGTTTTGTTTCAAATGCCATATATCCCCTAAAAATGACCCTAAAATCATGTTTGAGCGTGATGTGTGCCATAGGATTAAAGGGTAATTTTTTGGAGATCTGTGACATGTGGAGTAAACAATTGACCGTGATAGGTGTGAGATGATCTCAAGATCCATTGTGTGGAAGATCATGGTGAAACACGATCTCCATCTTCGGTTCCGAAACAATCAATGGGTTTAAAGGGGTTGCATATATGGGCACTTTCAGAGATTGCGTGAGCAGTAATAGAGGTACCCACATATATAGAGGTACCCAATATTTCACACAGTAGATCTTGAGATCATAGCCCAACTAGCAGACGGTCAGATCTTGATTCCACGTGGCATACATCCCCAAAGTAACCCTGATCATGGGCGTATCATGAGAAGGGTTCTCGGGTCACTTTTGAGATTTATTCAATGTGGAATCAAAATTTGACCGTCTAATATGTTTGCATGAGCTCAAGATCCATTGTGTGATTGATTGGATTCAATTTAATCAACAACTCTTAGGGTGTAAATCCCAAGTTTCCCTTAATATTTAGTTGCAAATATCGATACCCTTCTAAAATGCAAGTGGGTCCCACAATTAACCCAAGGTCCCAAGCAGCCCACTTCTCATTCCATCATTAGTGTTTGGTTAGCCAAAATTTGTAGCCATCAAAGAAGCGGAACTTAATTAGTCAATTTGTTCACTTTAATATAAACATTGAAGTTTTAAGAAAATCAAATAAAATTATATATAGGTGCTTGAAAAGAATGGTCAGCTTGTTTACTAGTGTAGAAAAGAATGGTTTAAACGGATGAAAATTAGCCCCACTAGCATAACTATGTGTTCTAATAATGTTAAAGAGTTAAAAAACAATCAATAAAATAAAGTTTGACAAAGTTCGGTAAAGTTCGGAGCATATTTTCAAAAAAACCCGAAATTTACCTATAATTTGATCGAAATTTGATCAATTTACGGTTCGGGTCATGAACGAAACCGAAACCGAGATTTTGATCCATGTTCTCGATACTGCCTACATCCTAAATACCCAAATGCTCTCATCGGTCAAAAGAGGTCACCCTCTTATTGACTCTTTCGAGAGATCGGGATATCACATGGAAATCTATGCCTTTAAAGATCAAGAGATTTCTCTTTGATTCTTAAGAAGGCATCCAAATCCCATTGTAGGAAGCTTTGGGGGTGTCAACACCATCAGAAAAGGGAGTTCCAAGAACCGTAAGGAAGGAAGAAAAGAATCAAAGAGAAAACAAATAAAAAAAATTCATTTCAAAAAGTTCAAAATCATCCAAAATTAAAAAAAAAAAAACATCATAAAAAATCGAAAAATTGTCATAAAAAAATATATAAAAAAACCCCAATATAAAGTAAGTGGTGCCGTACACACAACATCACCACATCCACTGTCATCCCGTGGGGGAAGAGGATGAAGGAAGAAAACCTTTGGGCATTACCCGAGGAATCCATACCCCACCCGCTATCAAACCATGTCTTGGGTGGTCGATCCGACCGTCTTCGATCCGAATTCATCCCCACCACATCCCTACACTGAAGAGATTCCCATCTCCAATCCCTCCCAATCCCCATTTAACGTCATCGGATCATTCGGTGCACCCATTTTTCCCTCCACATCAAACCAAGATACGCCCAACTTTCCCCCCACATCAACCCAAACATTGCCACCACCCTATACATCTCCCCCATTAGGTGGGCCATCCTCATCGAACCCCATATCTAACCCCATGGAGATGATGGAGGACAAGATGAGGGTATACACAGCTTGGAAGGCTTCCCAAAGCCTTCCCAACTCACCACAAACATCAATGAATCCCCAACAAACCCTCCAAAATCTCCACACCTCATTCACCCAAAACACCAACCCCAATCAACCACCCATAATCCACACCACCCAAGTGTAGACACCCTCATTTCGCCCTCTCAGGGTACACGAATTCGTTTGGTCAGCCCTTGACCTCTTTAACCCTCGACACAGGACCATGCAGCAGTACATAACTGAACACAAGCTGAAACAATAGCTCTGTGGCTCAGATCCCAATGTAGGGAGGCTATACACTAAGCAATAGTATATAGTCGGGATACAAATTGAGTCCTGCATTCCATTCTTGAGACCATACCCGGACAACCCTGAATTAAGTGCCTGAAAACCCACTCGTAATTCGATCACGCACAGAACCACAAGCGCGTGATCAGTCCCCTTTTAGACTAAACTTCCTTTCACAGACCGTTTCGAGACTCGATTACGCACCTGAAATTAGACGCGCGATCGGATTGAGCGCTAAGCTATCAGCGCGCAATTGGCCTACGCCCGACCTAGTCTCCTACCCTTGACCCCTACGTTTCCTCGATTAAGCACTTTAGGTAACACGCTTAATTGGATTATGCATGTCCCATCACGCACACAATTAGCCCTAATTTTGTTAGGACTAGGAAACCCACTGAGTAATTCAACCGGTCGCTCACTAAGTTGGTGACTGACTCAAAGAGATTAAGCGCTAGAAAACTAGCGCGTAATTCAATTAAACGCCCGGAAATAAGCACGTAATTAAATGAAAACTTATAAAAACTCTTTTTCTCGAAGAGAGAGAAGAGGCTGTGAAATTTAGAGAGGAGAGGCCGTAAATTCCAAAACCAGAGAGTTCCAAGAACGAACCCCCTAGAGCAAATTAGCCATGATTTTGAGATTTGAACTTCATGATTTCTCTCCGCAGTCCCGACCTTAGGTAAGAATTTAATTTTATTTTAGACTTAGGATTTCCCCTTAGTTTAATTAATCAATTCTATTTCTAATTTTTAGACCGTAGAACCCTCTTTGAACCAAAATCCTCTATATCCGGTTCTAGTTCTCTATTTCTAGAACCAGTCCTTAATCTAGCGGTCTGATATACCGACCTTATGCTCTGATTCTACTCTAAAATCTTAATTTATAGTCCTATCATTAATTTCTAGTTCTGACTCTTAGAGTTCAGAACTAGTCCTTCATCATACGGCCTGATTTTTCTGATTTCGGACCCGAATTCAGTCCTAAATTTTTAATTTATAATTCAATTCTATATTTTCATACCGTCAAAAATCTAAAAAAATATAAATTTCAGTTCATAACTTTAATTTCTCAATCTAATTTCTTATTATAATTTCGAATTTAATTATAAAAATCCCCCTTTTATTATTTAACTATCGATCTATCTTTTATCTCAACCATCCGATTTGCCCACGGGAGCTTATGGAGGGTACTCGGGAATGTTAAGACCTGAAAAGTACCACTTTTCACCCCTTAACTTAACCTTTGATTAGACCCTTAGCCTCCTAATAAGTTCTTGTTAAGTATTTTGTGTAGGTAATAATCAGCAGTGAAATAAGGCTAGGAATCCTGTTAAGGAGCCTGCTTTGGCACCAGAAATCCCTCAGAAGAAATAACTCAGAATCTAGACCTGAAATGAGCCTTGCGTAGCTGACCCAAGCTTTAGAGGATTCAGGAGAAATATGCCTCGCGCAGTTCAACTGAGCTTCCCAAGACTTTTACAGCAACCTCTCGCGCAGATGAGTGACTGAAGAGCTTCAGAAACTCAAACTCGCGCAGCTCTCGTGAAGCTCAAGAGTAGAACACATCGCAGTTGTCGCATTCGCCTTCGCCGAGCAGAGAGAGAGCTTGAAGATTCCTCGTGGTAGCCGCTTGATCGTCATGGATGCAATTATCAGAAGAAGAACTCGCGCAGTTCTCACGCCATTGAAGAAGAAAACATCCTTGCGAAGGTGAAGCCACTCTTGCAAAGAGCAGCCCAGCGAAGACCGAGCAACCTCGCGACTGCTTGAACTTCAACCTCGCGACATCTGAGACTGTGTTTTCTACTCAACCTCGCGAAGCCCAATCCAGCGAGAGCACAATTCTCTACACATCAAAGAGCAAACCAAGGCAACCTCACACGAATTTAAGTCAGAGTGTCAAATCATCCTAGCGAAGAGCAAAGAGCTACCACGCGACAAGTCTGGGAAACTACAGCTACCTAGCGAAGCTCTGAACTTAAACTTCCATCTCTTCAGCAGAGGACCTTCTGGGAATTTCCAGCGATTAGGGCACACACTCCCACGCTCAAATCTCTGTGCACGCACCTCGAGGCATCCAAGGATCACTGTTAGGCCACGTGGCATCGTTAAAATTAGGGTTTCCTAACCCTAATGCGCCGCCACCCCACTGCTATATAAACCCATACCTAGCTTAGGTTTAGGTATCTGAGAACACATCTCAGATCATTTTTTTTTTCTCTTTCTTTTTATCTGTAAGTAGTTTTCTTTTTCTCTTTCCTTCTCTCCATAGTCCAGCACATGCTGGCTATGCCTTTGTATGTGTTTTTGAATTAGATCAATGGAAATTCTGTAATAGGATCTGTATTTTATGGGATTTATGTTTGAATGTGAGATGCTTTGTGCAAGGCTATTGCCTTGTGATCTGCCATTGCTTTGGCTGTGTTTCAAATCAATGGAGGACTGATTCTAAGGGCCACTCAGATCCAAGTGACTTGTGTGTCTGGGCTATCATGGTCCTACAGCCTTAGCCCCACCACAGGACCCACTAAATATGAAATTCTCATGAGAGCTTGAGCTGGTAGCCTTGTGACCATGGTGGTAGCAGCAATATTCTTGTTTTGTCTTGGGCTCTGTGAGGAGGATAACCTCTGGGATAGTCTATGACCATTTAAGTGGATAGATTATAGCCTTAGGGTGATTCTAATCCATCGATCCAAGATGGATCTTTCTTCTTTACACCTGAGCTTGTAGAAGCCTGGTGAGAGATTGTACAGAGGCAGACTCCCCTATATTTGTATAGATCCGCCATCAGATGTTGGATATGATCTGGTTATAGAGATTGTAGCCTGGTGACTGGACCATTGTAGCCTCACTCAAGCAATGGACAACTAGATCGAAGGTTGTACTCAATCTCTTGCTTGTTCAATGTGTCTGAGCTTTCATGGTCCTATACAGCCTTAGCCCCACATATAGAGCTTTAGAGATTGAGGTTCCCTATGGATTCTTGAGCTGGTAGCCTGGATGAAATAGTGCCTGCAATGATTTACTTGTTGTGTTTTAACCCATCCCTGGATAGTAGCTCCCCTATGGGATAATCTGTGACCATTTGAGTGGACAGGTTATAGCCTTAAGGGTGGAATCATGGCAGAGTAATGGGTTGGATCCTTTCTCCTCAGTGGTGATAATGTAGCCACTGGACAGGACTTCTATAACATCAGATCTAAATCTGAGTTACAAAACTCCTATGATCTGGGCTCAATAACATACTTCTCACCCTTTTATATTTATTTTCCACACTCCATCTATCCTTTCAACCCTTTTTGTAGTATAGACATTAGAATACTTAGAATAAGTGACCTTAAACTCCCCTCCTTGTAGGACTGCTAGATCTGTAGTCAGATCTGGAGGGACTACTAGAGATGGCTCCTTTGGAGCTGTAGATCACCTCTCCCTGTGGGACAAACTCTTACTTATCAAAACTTGCTACAAAGGACCCTGTATCTTGCAGGTCTAGGACTTCTGAGTTGTGCTGAATTCACCCCCAGTTTTACTCTTTCTTTGATTTTCAATGACTTTCACCACCAACCAATAATGTAAGCACACCAAAAATCACCAATAGGGAACGGGGCTAATCCTCCTTAGCATAGTGGGCCCAACCCTCCCTTTTTTTTAGATTGTTTAGGGTTAACTAGTTAATTATAGGTAGTTTTTCTATTTCAATATAATTGGCTAATTGCATCAAATAGGCCTTCATATGATTATTTGCTTTGATTCAATTCTGTCTTCTAGTTTAGTCAATTCATTATCTCCACCAGAATTTAGGAAAGTTAATTCGTTTATTATTAGTTAGATTTTTACCATAATTGATCCGTAGATTATGATTCTAAAAAAAGAGTTAATTTTATTACCATGATCGTTTATTTCTATTTTAGTAAATTGATTTATTGCTTCAATCAGAGAGGCAGTAAAAAAATTAGTCTTTGTTTTCTTCAAATTAGAATGCTAGTAAGATTACCTTAAGTGCTTTAGTTGTGATTGCCATACAATTAATACATCTGCTTATCTAGAATTACAATAAAATTAGCGTACCTACTTTATCTAGAATTGCGATATAATTGGACTCTTTTATTTAATTGGAATATTATTGGAACTGATACACATGCACTCTTAGTCCCAATAGGAGACTGGAACTGATTAGACTCTCAGTAGTACCAGGACTTTAATATTAATTGGACTCCTAATGATACCGATAAACTGAAAATGATTGGACTCCTGATAGCATTAGGACACTAAAATAACCCATCATAATAAGCTCACCTAATCATAATCAACAACAAAAAAAGAGAATCTAAATTGACCATAACTGTAACAAGGGAAACTAAAAACAAAGCTGAAACTATCTAATTAAAAGAGGACACTGCTGTTGACATTCGCAAGCGGACGATTCAGTATAGAAGTAACCCATACTCGCTTAAACGCGTGATCATTGACGTGTTACAGTGTTGATAAATATCTGCAGCTGGCGATCACAATCAACTAGGAATCATCCTAGGAAATTCCTCCTATTATTATTTATCCCCACCTTATCACATACACCGCATCGCTAGAGTGCAACAGGACAGAATTGGAAGCCACTTATTCAACGGGAATCGAGAGGAACCTAGAAAAAGCGCGCACCAACAGACTGGCGATTGCGATGGGACACTTTTGTAAACCCCTTCTTTTTCTTTAGATAGTTAACTTTATTTTACTTCCCTATTTTCTTTCTCGTCGTGTCATTTAGATTCTTTTTATATGAGTCTTCGCCAAAGACTCGAGATGTCGAGTATACGAAGAGTAAGTTTAGGAGACCCACTATTGTGGGCCTATCATGACAACTCCTCATATGAAGAGCCGCTTTATGATTTTAACCCACAACAGCCAGAGGTTAATATGGCTGGAGAACAAGAGAATCCCTTCTCTACTCCACCCACCGGTAGTAGTTGTAACAGAAGAGAGAGCCGCATCGGGCAAAATCTTACTACTCAACAAATTATAGAGCTCAGCATTCAAAGGATACAAAGAGGAGATGAGGACTCCGAGGAGTTACTCAAAGGATTAGCCGTAGCGTATGACACTATTAAGTCACGACAATTCTCAGGAGAGCAGGAACGACAAGAGAGACCACCTTTTACCCCAAGCACGGTGTCAGCCCGTGCTACACCATTGAGGCAACATACTCACACGTTCTTTAATGACAGTTTGCCAGACAAGGGTATCTCATGCATCACTCCCAAAGACAACACCATAAAGATCGAAGACCTCCCGAAAATGCTCGATGAATACATGGCTAAGAGGGAATGCCCAGTTCGCTTGTTCGGATTCGATAAATTCTGTCGAGACATTGAATTTGACCTACCCATAGGATTTAAACTGCCAAAATTTACTAAGTACAATGGCACCAAAAATCCGAACCATCACTTGACCCTCTTTTGTAATGATTACCGCCCTATACGCGACAATCAATGACTTCTCATTCACTACTTTCAACGTTCATTAGAAGGAGAAGCTCTAGACTGGTTCGCGGAGCTCCCACTTTATAAGATAGAGATTTTTGATGATCCAGTCGGTTGATTCTTAGGCCAATACAAACACTTGATTCAAGAGACGGCTAGCCTCAGCGACCTGATGGTGGCCAAGCAAGAACCAGATGAAGAATTTACCGACTTCGTCTCTAGATGGCAAAAGGTTGCTGCTAGAACTGGTACAACAATGAAAGAGAAAGATTCAATTGACATCATTATTGACAATACTAAGGAACCACTAAGGAGCGCCCTAGTCAACAGCGATTGCCTCGACTTTATTGCACGTCACTCTCGGGCATCCCGACTAACGCTACACATCAAGGGCGGAGACCTTGCATTATCCATAGTCACGTCAAAGGTGGGCTCTTCCAATGAGTCGAAACCGAAAAACCATAAGAAAGCCTCACGAACCGAACAAGTTAATACAGTTGTCAATCAAGGGCAAAATTTGAATAACGGGAACTTCTTACCACACAACTTCGGGTAGAACCAAACACAACAACGATACGCTAGTCAAAATCAGGGCGCTAATCAACAAAGGTACGCAAACCAGAACCAGGGCCAAAACCAGAACCAAGGCCAATATCAAAATAGAAACCAATACCCTAATGATTATCAGGCCCAAAATACAGCACAGAATCGATCGGCCCATGTGCTGAATTATAACAGCGGACCTCCACCTCAGAACTTTAACCCAGCTAGGGGACCCTACCAGGCAAAGCCGGAACACTATCCCCCTTTACTCGATACTATTTCCAACATCTTCTGCCTCCTCAGTGCCCAAAATCTCTTATGATTCCCATAAGAAAAGCCTAGGCTATGGCCTGCAAATCTAGACTATGGTAAATACTGTTTTTTCCATTGGTACGCGGGACACAACCTAGAGGACTGTTGGGTTCTTAGGGACGTGATCTATGATATAAACGATCATATTCAAATTAATTGGGCAGCGCTTAGGAACCCTAACCCTAATAACAATCAACCCCAACAGAATTTAGGGATCATAAATAACCCCATGCCCAACCACAACCAAGGGACACCGACCCAGGTCACTACTGTAGATCTCTCCAGTCAATCCCATTTTCGGCCTTTGGCATTAATCAGTCGTATCCTACCCTCCGATACTATTACTACCCTTATGAGAACTCCTCCCTCCTTACATCCCCTGCGTTGATCACACGGGTCGCGCCATCGAGCCCGCCTCCATATCCAAAGTTTACTCAAATAAGAGTCCATTCCTTCAGGGCCAGGAGGCCATTCCTCCATCATTCCCCACTAGAGCCATTGACCCCGCCAAATCCTGAATCACTAGTGTTACCACTCCCTTCACCCAACTCTGGATTTGAGTATGGAGAATATGCTCTTCAAACTGCCGTTTCGACTATCGCACGGGTAGGCAGTGTCACCCACATGACTCCAACCAAAAGAGTGAAGCTAGAACTAAGTATCCGTCAGATGAAGAGCAAAGTGAACGAAAAGAATACCTAAATCCATGCAAGACATTGGTCTCCACTTTCTTAGAGGAAGAGGATCACATGCAATACCTCCCACCTTAGAGTAGTGCCATACGGACACGCACTCCGACCCCCAACTTCACTCGCTTCACAAATGCACCGACGTCAAGTCATGCTAGGTTCGACCAGCAACCGGCCTACCCTATTCTCAAGTCAGGAACCAACTATCCACCTCCCCCTTTCCCGTGGAATAAAGATTTCACGCATGCACAACTGCCTGAGGGGAACACGAGAGAAAGGGAAGTCGACTTACCACCCCCATCGCACGTCATCCCACCACCAATTCTCGTACCACAACCACCTCAACCACCTGCACCTAGGGTCCATCGATCGGGCAAAGAAATAGCACTCGAGCCAGGGCAAGAATATGATCTGTTACGACATCTCCAAAAGATTGTAGCCCAGATATCGATATTAGAACTCATCAAAAAGTCACCTGATCATCACCGACTGTCAATAAGGACACTCGAGGACAGTCAAGTGGATGAAGACACGACTCTAGATGAGCTTCATCAAATTACCTTTGTCATGGTACAACCTCCCGCCCTCACATTCACGGACGCACACATGCCTACGGAGTCACTTCACGGGTGCACTGCCCCCATATATCTTACAGTCATAATCATAGGGTTTTCTATACCCCATGCACTAGTCGATACGGGCGCGAGACTCAATATTTTCCCTCTCACCACATTGAAAACACTTGAATACACAGAACAAGACATTAGGCCCTCGACCTTGTCGCTCATAGCCTATGACGGCTCACGTCATTTCTTAAAAGGAACTATTAAACTTTAGGTTTGCCTTGAACCCGTGACAAAAGATCTTACGTTCCATGTTTCTGACTCCACTAGTACATATAATCTCATTTTAGGCAGAAAATGGTTAGAATCAATGAAGGCTGTTGCATCCACATACCATCAATGTATTAAATTTTTGTATGAGGACTCCATCGTCCGTATATGCGCTGATGCATCTCTTCAGGAGATGGATACCAATTACGTAGCAAGCATTCCGACAACCCATGAATCCGTATTAAACACAGGCCACATCTAAAAGACACAAATTTTTGATGAAGCAGTTGTCGCAGAAGTCTGCTCACCTGCCCCTCCTGGTTTTCACCTAGAGCGACAACAAGAGCTAATGAGGAGGGAGGCTGGCCCAGACCTCCATAAATTATACGACATCAACCCAACCGCGATGAAAGGGTGAGATTTTATGTGCCAACTCGGATACGTCTCCCACATCGGACTCGATAAGAATAAGCAAGGTCGTGTGAGACCTATATTTCTGACTAAAATACGCAAGCATATAGGATTAGGTTACCAATCTAACGGCCAACCAGCCGATTTATTCCCTACCTCACCGAAATGGTCTCTTTATGACCACTTCGCCTATGGAACTACTGAGAAAGTAGATGTGCCGAAGCAGAAGGAAGTATCCTTCACCAAACCACAGGAGACAGAAATTGAACTAATATCCAAAGCATTCAACGATTTGATGAACCTGAATGATGACATCGATAAATCCCTCGAAGGAGTCAAACCTTTGTTTGACACTGAAAATCCCATAGAAGGAAGAAAGAAGGACCCTCCAGAAATTGAACCACAATTATAGGATTGGGTATCTACAGATGATGAAGATTTTCACACAACAGCCTTACGAGATGACGAAGAACACTCACGTTCACCATGGGAAGGGGATGACACCTTGCAAGAAAATATTAATTCGTATAGCATCCGCCTTTACCTCGGCCTTGGAGAATGGGAATGCCCATGAGACTCGCCTTGTATCTTTCACCCATATCAACCCCGGTGCGAAGCATGTAGTCACATACTAGAGCAATTTTCTAGCAAGATCACAAATCCCATAACGACCGAAGTGGATGGATCCGACCCTAGAATCATAAGCACGACAAGTAATCCACCAACCTCACTATTGGCACCAGAAGAGAGAGAACTCGATGGTCAGCTATTTGACTCAGGAGGCATCTATGAGTTTGAAGAGGAGTTTGAATTAGAGGCTCCTTCATCCTCATATGCACCACAACTCCAAATATTTTGGCAATCGCTAGAGGAAGAGTGGCGACCTCCACCAAGTGACGACAAGGACTACTGGATAGACCTCCCTGCACTCGAATTGGCAGAGCAAGCCAACCTAGAACTTCACGCCTGATTAGATCAAGAGAGCGAATTGGATAATATTGTCAACTCTAACTTGGAAGGATCGGAATGTCCTTGGGAATCTCCCTGCATTTCTTACCATTACCAGCCCCATTGCCAAGCATGTGCGCTCATCCCGACATATTATGAAGGTCAAGAGAAAGAGCTCCCTCCCCTGGGGACCCTTTAGGAGATTCCCCTCACGGGAAGGACAATCATCTCAAAACTTCGACGATGATAGTTCAATCGATTATGATCTCTCGAGCTTCTTTGGGGAAGAGACAATCAACCTAGTAGAGGAAACTCGAACTATGATATCCCTGTCTTCAACATTACTTATTCAAAAGATCCCATTAGATGAGGACTCCAAAAAAAAAATGCCAAATTTGCAACAAGTCTACGTTCCCCGAAGGATCGCCCGAACGGCTCCATCAGCCGACTCGCTCCCTCAACTAGAGGAAGCGGCTCTCCCAGTGCCTTTTGAGGCCACCGACCCTGTACCATATTTATTATCAAAAAAAAAAAAAACCCTAAAAAGCTAGAAATACAAAACCCAAAATAATTAGAAAACCTTGAAAAAGAAAGGGAACTCTTTATCCCTACTCAAGTCTGCAGTCAATGAGGGGACTTACCTCCTCTAACTCCTGACCGTCTCACGTGCAAGGACGCAAAGCCTTTCGGCTAAGTAATAAGCCAGTCATCATATCAGAAGAGATACTCCACGACTTCGAGAGAAGAATCAATAGCCTTGACCTTCACTTTACCAAAGATCTTTCGATCATAAATTACGCCAATGAAGAGTTGCCTTGCACAAAATTAAATCCCCAGCCTAGTAATTTTGCAGTATATGAGCTCATCAAGGATGAAGGAGGAACACCAGGCCCTGATGAGACTCAGGACTTCAGACAAGTTATTAAATATGTTGACGAACAGACCCAGGCTGCCGCCGAACCCACGAAGGAAATCGATTTTGGCACTGACGAGAAGCCTAAGAAATTGTTGATTAGTGCGACGCTCAATCCTAGAGAACGTCAGCATATTGTACAAGTCCTACAGGAACATCTCGACTCTTTCGCATGGTCCTACGAGGACATGCCTGGTTTAGACCCAAGTCTAGTAGAACATTGTCTTGTCTTAGAACCCGATGCGAAACCTGTTAAGCAGAAATTTTGCAGGATGCCCCCCAAACAGCCCTTCAAGTCAAAGAGGAAGTTGACAAGTTACACAAAGATAAATTCATCCGAGTTGTCCTCTACCCCAAGTGGGTCACCAACATAGTACTTGTCGCCAAGAAGGATGGCAGGGTACAGGTTTGCATTGACTTTCGAAACCTCAATCAGGCATGCCTAAAAGATGACTTCCCACTCTCACATATTGACACTCTTGTTGACAACACCGCTGGACATGAGATGCTATCCTTCATGGACGATTTCTCTGGATATAATCAGATCAAGTTAGAAGAGTCTGACCAAGAGAGGACTGCCTTCACTACACCATGGGAAACTTACAGCTACGTCGTCATGCCTTTTGGGCTTAAGAATGTAAGAGCCACATATCAACATGCCATGATGGCTATTTTTTATGACATGATGCATAAGTGTGTAGAAGTTTATGTCAATGACATATTAGTGAAGTCTCAAAGGCGAGTAGAACACGTTGAAGCCCTCCGACTAGTGTTACAGAGAGCTAAGAAATATCAACTAAAAATGAATCCTAAGAAATGTGTTTTCGGAGTCACCTCCAAAAAATTACTTGGTTTTATAGTTAGCAATCGAGGGATTGAAGTCGATCTTGTGAAAGTGAGAGCCATTTTAGAGATGTCACCTCCCAGTAATATTAAGGAATTACGAGGTTTGATAGGAAGATTACAATTTATCAGGAGATTTATCTCTCAGCATTCAGACCGATGCGATCCTTTCTACAAACTACTTAAAGGAGGGACCGAGTATAGATAGGATGACCAATGCCAGCAACCTTTCGATAGCATTAAAAAATACCTCCTTAGCCCATCAATACTATCACCACCAGTTCTCGGAAGACCCCTAATCCTATACCTTTCGGCAAACGATAAAGCGATGGGAGTAATCTTAGGACAATATGAAGAAGATGGCAAGAGAGAGAAGGTCATTTACTACCTTAGTAGAATGATGGTCGAATACGAACGAAAGTACACTCCTTTGGAGAAGACATGCTTCACATTGGTATGGGCTTTAACTAAATTACGACATTACTTCAGAGCACATAAGATACTAGTGCTAGCCCGAATGAATCCTCTGAAGTACATATTCGAAAAGTCCGCCACATCAAGGAAGATCGCTCGCTGGCATATGCTATTACAAGAGTTTGATATCACTTACATTACCCAGAAGTCGATAAAGGGCAAGCCATTGCAGATTACCTCACAGATCTTCCACTCCCAAACGATGAACCCATACACACAGACTTCCCCGATGAAGACTTACTCACAATTCATGACGAAGAGCTCGATAAAACCTCATGGACTCTCTATTTCGACGGTGCTCTAAATCACAAAGGGAAGGGCATCGGGATAGTCCTTCTAAGCCCGGAAGGAGTGGTGATACCCAAAGCTTTCCAACTAGACTTTCCTATTACCAATAATGTTGCAGAATACGAAGCTTTTATAGCTGGATTGCGGACAGTGTTACAATTAGGGATTAAACAGTTGAAGACCATTGACGATTCCAAACTAGTAATCTCACAAGTTGTTGGAGAATGGAAACTAAGGAAAGGAGATGGATGACATACCTAGAGACTGCTCAATATTTCGTGAAGAAGTTTAAAAAGATCTCTTTCACACATATCCCTAGATTAGAAAACGAGTTAGCATATTTCTTAGCCACACTAGCCTCTGTCATCCAGATACCTATCGGCCAAAATACCAAGACCTTCTTCATTGAAAGATTAACAGTACTCGCCCATGAAGTAGCATAGACCGTTACAAGGGAACTACCAGCTCTCCCTGCCAGCACAGAATTAAAAGAAATAATCACTCCAGAAAATCACGCTGAAACAGAAACCGAAGTCACTACGTTCAGATTCGATAAATCACCAACTGATGACGGACAACCATGGTATTTTGACATCTGGAATTTCTTGAAACATCAACACATTCCCCCATATGTGACAAAGATTGAATGAAAGACTAAGAAACCGGTGCGCTCAATTTTATATACTCGGCAAAACATTATACAAAGAAGCCTTCACCAAGGGAGTACTACTGCGATGCGTCACGATTGCCGAAAGACAATACATCATCCGAGAAGCACACGCCAGTGCCTGTGGGGCCCACTCCGGTAGACAAAGACTTGCCGATCAAGTTACACGACAAGGCTACTTCTGGCTGATAATGATTAGAGACTGTCATCTCTACGTTCAATCCTACAAACAATGTCAAGAGCACGCCGCACTTATCAAAGCTCCATCAGTTGCGCTAAACACTATGACCTCGCCGTGGCCATTTTCGATGTGGGCTTTTGACATTATTGGACCGTTTACAGACACCGTTGGGAATACTCACAAGCATGCGTTCATACTTACAACGACTGAATACTACACCAAATGGACAGAAGCCGAGTCTTATGTCAGAATCACCGCTTTGACGCTCGTGAGGTTTATAGTTCGAAATGCCATTACCCGGTTTGGAGCACCCAGAATGTTCATCACCGACAACGGACCGCAGTTCATTACAGAAAAGACGAAGAAGTTATGCAAGAAATACGACATTGATTTGTGCCACTCATCGCCATTCTACCCTCAAGGCAATGGACAAGCAGAAGCTACGAACAAGACGCTGATTCGAATCTTGAAACAAACTGTGGAAACAAGCATTGGAGTCGACTGGCCCGAATAATTACCAGAAGCACTCTGGGCCTATAGGACCTTTATTCGTACTGCCACTGGCCAAACTCCCTACCTCCTCACCTATGGGATGGAGGCAGTCCTACCATATGAGATACAAGTATCATCTTTACACATCCAATTCGATGATGAGCTATCCTTAGACGAGAGGAGAATTTCTTTACTTACTCAGTTAGAACAACTCGATGAAACACGCCTAAGGGCAGCTAATCACGCTCAGGTATATTAAAGGAGAATGGCCAAGTCCTATGAAAAGAAAGTCCTTGAACGAACCTTTAACATTAGCGAGCTAGTCTTAAAGAAAATTATGCCTTCCAAATACGCCCATCCAAAAGAAAATTTGAAATCCAATTGGGGAGACCCTTACGTTATAATAGCTGCATACCCTGAAAATGCATACAAATTAGCGAACCAAGATGGGGAAGAGCTCCCTAGCCCCTGGAATGCCATGTACTGTTGCTTAATTCTAAGTGTGCATGATTTATTTGTGTTTTGAAAACAGACTTACAAATAATGAATTGTACTGAATTTGGAAAACTAAAAAGAATAAAGAAATATCAGCACAGAGAGAAGTAAATTAGCCTGCAAGATCAGGGCCAATTGTAGCAAGTTTTAAATGTAAGTGAGTAAAAGATCGCCCATAGAGAATTTGTTTAAAATGTAAGATAAACCTTCAGATCTGAGCTACCAGATCTGGCCTCTGATCCTATCTACAAAGCACATAAGATGGGAGGTTGAATTTGTCACATTAACTAAATGATAACAGTAAAAATTAAACTAAATGATCCAGATCTGAGTTGGGGAGATTTTGATGTAAATTAATAAGAATGGAGAAATAATATCTAACTTTGATTTGGTTCTTGAAACAAAATGAGAATAAATGTAGATCAAATGAGAGATGATCCAATCTTCATCTGGCTACAAGCACAGATGTAAGAGAAAGTAATCTAACTCAAGGATTAGAGTTAAACTTATGGCTATGGTATGTCCACTTCAATGGCCACAGACCATCCAATAGTCTTTAATCTGAACCCTTAATTCAGAACAAGAAACACCACTACAGATGCTGTGAAAGAATAGGTTACAAACACTAATTCCCACAGGGATAATGAATCAAGGGAAATTGCTTGAAAAATAGTAAATCTAAAGGAGTCTAGTGCAATAAGGAGATCATAGGGAACCCTCAACACGAATCCAATTGAGAACATGCGGTTCACAACAACCTTTTCAAATTCACCATTACAATTACAGAGCACAGCTTAAACAACTCTCGGATTTGTAGTCTTGAATATAATTCTCTTTTGAATTACAAAAGTATCTCACAGCTCTCAATTGCAAGTAAAAGTTAGGCTATTACAAGAGTTTCAGACAAGCTATCTGAGTTAGAAATGGAGCAACAGAAATGAAACTCAAAATTTGGATACCCAAATTGGGCATATGGTTCATCTATTTATAGTTTCCCCCAGGTCTAGCTCGGATGTGTATCGACCAATCAGAATTGGTCAGATCTGTATCAACCAATGGTAGTCGAGCACAAGGATTCAGATCTGTTTTGGCCAATCAGAATTGCTTGATTTGGTTCAGCCAATCAGACGACAGAAGCATCAATTCTGTTATGTAATTTGAAAATCTGTTAGAACTTCTAGAAGTTCCCGCCAATTGATATCATCTTCGGGTGCTCACATGGGGTGGAATATGCCTTTGGTTCGTGCTCAGAACCTTTCGGAATGTCCCTGGGTTTTTAAATGCATTGGGGCGTGTGCAAAAGATTACTGAATTATCCTTACAGATGCTAGGAATCTTCAAAATACCATTTCGCATAGTTTAGGGAACTTTTCGCAAGGTACTATGATTTCTGAAGCTCTTTAAGCAAAGTTCAGGTGCTATTCGCAAGGAGTTCTCTTCTTTTCGAATAAGTCAGAAATCCTTTCGAAGAGTTCAGGTGCTTTTCGAAGACTAAGCCTGGAGCTTTTAGTTCTTTTCGCAAAGTTCAGGTTCTTTTTGAAATGTTCAGATTCTTTTCGAAAAGCACTCTGTAATGCATTCTTTTGTTCAAATAGCTCCACACTTTCCAGGTTACAACCAGACCTTTGTCCTCTTTAGTTTAGGCATTTTGACAGCTCGTGAGGTTGTCCCCTCACTTTCTTCCTTTGGATCAACATGGATCATCATCTTTTTGGCACTTTTAGGTTGCTTTCATGGTTAAGCCTGTCTTTATTGTTAGTTGTAACACGAGCACTTAAAACACTTATTTAGTTCTCTCAAGGGTCTATCAAGACCCAGTTTAAAGGGTGGAAAATGGTATTTTCTAGTTCTCAACACACCCCCAAACCTAAGCTTTGGTAGTCTCTGAGCAAAGACAAAATTAAAAACAGAATAAAAAGCCACTTTTAGGAACAGCTTGCATTTAGCATATGCAACAAGCCTTTTAAACCCCTAGGTGATCACCGGAGGAGTGAAGTCTCCGAGGGTTATCTGAAGGTACCCTAAACTTCTCCAATAAATCATAATATCAATGCAGTTACATTAAAGGACTTTTATCCAGCAGTTATTCACACATAAAAGATCTTCAAGAAAACATTAGTTTAAAACTAAAATTCAGCTATAATTCCTTTTACCATTCACTCAGTTGGTGTCAAAAAGTTTTTATACAAAAAAAAATTTAATGAAAAGCTTGCCTTCTATTTGAAAATTCAGTTTATGATGTTACCCCAAATAATTTGATTTCAAACTCAATTCTCACCAGGGTTTTCACTCACCATGCAAATATGAGGGTTGCACTATTTCACACAGCTCAAGAGCAATTACAGTCCTCAAATAGGATTGTAAGCAGGAGCATAGGCTTTGCTTTTTAGTTCTGAATTCACTGCTCTTTTCACCATAGATTATACAAATCCTTATCTCCATGTGACAGCTCAATCCATCTTTGATCAGTAACGACTTTAACTTGGGTTGTAATGTGGCTTATGGGTGAAATTTATCAAGAATAAAGGGGTGGAATGGAGTTGAAAATTGAGAAGTCAGTCAAGGTAAGGAGGTGATAGACACACCTTCTTCAATTCAACACAATTTCATCTTCTTCTTTGAATTTTCAGAGCCAAAGTGGCCATCTTTTTCTCTTTCTTTTTCAAACTTCCAATGAAATGACTTTTCCTTTTCTTTTTTTTTTTTTTTTTTTTTTTTCAAAGCAACATTGACTGGAATGCCACATTTCTTCTGCTGATACATCATTGCCTTCAATTATTTTTCTTTTCCTTTACCAAACTGTTACCCAACTCACCTTTCTTCAGCTTTCTTTCCTTTACCTTCTGAATTCTCAGAGTGAGGGTTAGGCTAAATGAGGTTGATGAGGTTTCAAAGAAATCTTGGATTTATAAAGCTCAAATGGTGTGTATCAAGGGCAGTTTCAAAAGGTGGGGCTTTTTGAGGCTCAAACTGTCCAAAAGGAGGCCCTACATCATGTCTTTAATATCATGATTGCTGTCAAGTTATTTCAATTTGAATATGTGTAACTTCTAGTGAAAATAAGCAGGTTCAAACAGTCCCTAGAGCAGAAAAAATTGCCAATTCATATCTCCCAAAAATACATTTCAGGCCCAAGTCTCACTGGGTGTAGTTATCTATCCACTTCCTGAGGTATATCATCACTGTTTTTCTCTCCTTTTAGGTTTACTAAAACATCAATTTTTATTTTGAAAATTTTCTGGCATTCCCTTCATGAAAGTATTGGAATTACACTAAAAATTAGTTTTAAAAGTTTTAACTTCCTCATTTTTCAGGTGTGAAATCACTTTATTTTCAAAAATTCTACTGATGATCAGCTGCATTAATGTTAACTCAATTATTGGCATTTCTGTCACACCCCCAAACCTATGGTGAGCGAGTCCTCCGGTCCAAGTGTATTAGCAAAGAAAAGAAACAAGCAAACAGAAATCATAATGACAAGAAGAAAGAAAAGAAATGCACAATGTATGTACAATGTATTAACACAAAACCAAAATTTTATATTATAGACCCATAAAACATATATGTACAATGTATTCTAATAATTGGGGTCAAAATCTGTATCATAAGTTGGTTCAATGGGATCAGAACTGGAGTCACTGTCAGAGTCAGAACTAGAATTAGTATTGGAGTCTGAACTTGTTTTAGCCTTCTCCTGGATTGTGTTTTTCAGCTCGGTGTATTCCTCAGTTTTGATCTTTTTGGTGAGGCCAATATATTTTTCAAGTCTAGTAGTCCTCAATTTTTCCTGCTCGTCATGCTTTTAACATGGTCACCTGTGTCTTTGCTCACTCCTAACCATCTGAAAAGTTTGACCCAGTAGGTCCTGCATCTTCTTTCTCAAATTTCATGAATAACTCCAATTTCTGAATCTGGTTTTCATAAGGGGTTCTAATGTAAGCTTGCAAATCAGCTAACCCCTTGAGGACATCTCGACAGATATATGGATTCTCTTCCATAGCCTTTATGAGAGTGGCAAATCTGGGAATGGGAATGGAGTGGTAGGGGACCAAAGGTATCCCAGCAGTGGGAGTGGGAGAAGAGGAGTCCAAAATAATGATCTCAGGGTTTGTCTGAGTTGATTAATCAGAGAAAGTAAGGAGAGGTGAAGGGGACTCAATAAGAACTACCTCAGGTTCTGTTTGGGTAGCATGGGCAGTAGTGGTGAGGGTGGGTGGATCAACAAATACTACCTCAGGGTCGGTTTGGGTAGCATGGTCATCAACAGCTGGTACAGTGGCTAAGGTATTTGTGTGGGATGTGGAGGCTAAGGTTTGGAGAAGGGCATTTGTCACAGACTGATTGTCTGTGTTGATCTGTAGTTGGGCTTGGATGGATTGAAGAAAGGTAAATATTTGGCTAATTGATTCAGGTGTGGGTGTGGTATGCATAGTAGGGGCTGGTAAAACTGAAGTAGATGGTTGAGGTGCAATGGGTGAAATGGTTGTAAAGCGTGAAGTAGCCAAATGAGTGAAATGAGGAGGGTCAGGTATAGGTACAGATTCAAGCCCAATATTCTCTAAAATAGATCCTATCAGTGATGAATAGGCCTCTGTAGTGAATATCTCAGGTTTAGTTTAGGTATGAGTTACTTCAAGTGTATTAGTTGAATTAGCAGGTGAACCTGAGAAGCTTTGGAGCAAAGGAGTACTAGGAGCTTGTTCAACAAAGTCAGGGGCTAAATCTTGGATATTGTTGAGAGAGATTGGTGGTGTGAGTATGGCTGGAGTGGTTGGTGTAGAGGAGGAGTCTGCAACTGGGATTATGTTGGTTATGGGAGATGGGATTGCTTGAAAGGGTGCAAGAATAGGAGTTGGGCTAGGTGAGGTGGGTAAGATGACAACTTCTTCAAGAATGGGTGCAGCTGAAGAGCTGGTCACCACAGGAAGGACAGCTTGTTCAATGTCAGCTGCAGTTGAAATAGGTGCAGCTAAAGAGCTGGTCACCTCGTGGTCCTGCAAAGCGTGTTCAATAGTAGTCGCAGGCGTCGTGTATGGCAGGTTCAATAGCAGCTGCAGGGGCAGGCTCCACTTCCTCCCTCATTCTTTTCAACATTGGTTGACTTGTAGTCCAAGCCTTTTTCCCAAACGCATGAGGAGATATAACTTCAAATGGCTCTTGCTCATCAATGTCAAACTTGGCTCTTAGTAGGGCTGTGATCAGCCTACCAAATGGTATTCCAGCTAATTTCTGGTCCTTTTTCAGCTTGGTACTCATATCAGCCATAGCTTCAAAAATCAACATAGGGGCATTGAAAAATTGTCCCTTAGAAAAATGGAAGAGAGCCTCTAAAATTGGTGTCCTTCTTTCCTGGCTGTGCCCAGTGACATAAAAACATCCCCTTAAAATGGAATCCATCGGTAAAAATTGAGGTGCTAGGTCTCTCCTCATGGATTATCCAGTTCCAACGATACCTTGGGTTAAATGTGCAGCCATTTCTCTGAAAGAGGCAGTTTCTGGTGCAGCCAGTGGACCAGTAGGATCATGTTGAAAAGGTATCCCCAAAGCATTCCCAATGTCTTCATACATGACAGTTAAATCGCAATCATCAATGAAAATAACAAGAGTAGGGACATCAGCATCCTTCTCTGTCACTTTTACCAAGTTTTGGTACCATAATTTCACCATTCGTAGATAAATTTTCTCTGGAAGAGGGGTTAGGATATTGCTCAGTGAGGCATCCCTAATGTATTTCAAAGATAACTGACATTCAGGTTTGTTGTAGAAAAAGGTCTCATCAACAATAAATTCTGGAATTAGCTTTTGAGCTTCAATAAATGGGTTGCCAGTATCAAATGAATAGGAAAAGGAGGAAGCTCAGACTCAGGGCTAGTGTCAGCTATTGGGGTGGGTTCCTCATATCTAACCTTTTTCCCCTTCTCAATCATATCAGCTTTATCCATTGAAAGTTTCCTTTTAGCTGAAGCTTTGGTTTTTCCTTTTTTGGACGGTTTGCTAATTTTCTTAGTAGAAGATTTTTGGAACATTTCAGCCAATGATTTTTCAGCTTTCCTCATTCTAAAGCTTTGTCTAAAAACTCCCACAATAAATGTTGATACCAAATCAAACTTTGCAAATGATAAACAGAAGAAATGCACAGAAAAATACCGAAATCTAGGGTTTTGGTTGAACTTGTTGCTTGCTCGCTGAAATCCACCGGAACCAGAAGCAAAAAATCCCTCTCTTCAAGCTTAAACCATCAAACAAATATGAAGAAAAGTGTGGCTGAATTCTAAAATCACGCAAGGAAGGAAAGAAAAAGGGTTTTCTGTGAAACTGGACATTCTCAGAAGGCTTTCGAATATGAAACCCTTACTTCGAAAGGGTTTAAATATGCTCAAAATGATTTTCGCAAAATATCTTTGAAGTTTTCGAAAAGTTCAAAATAGTCCTTTTTTATAAGTGAGAATGGCATCAGTACCATTCGAAAAGCATATGGCTTCAGAAACAACTATTCGAACAGCAAATAGCTTCAGAACTAACTTTTCGGAAAGCAAATCATTCTGAACTAACTATTCGAAAAGCAAATCATTCTTTTCGAGCAGTTAGTTACAGGATCAGCTCCTTTTCGAAAAGTTAATTAAACTTTTCGAGAAGGATTTTTTTCTTTGCGAGTTAAATTTTTTACATATTTAAACTTCTCGAATTGAAAGTAAAAATGACTAAAAATAGAGAGCAACCAACTATGCAAAAATTATAAAACAAGCACTGGTAAAATACATATTATATAGTTGTTTATCCTCAGATATGGGACGGATCTTGATGATAGATGGTTAGCACAGGCTCCAGGGTACTTTCAATGCATGGTTTGAGCCTCTGACCATTTACTTTCAAGATTCTTCCATCACTTGGGTCCAAAATTTCAACAGCCCCAGAAGGAGATGCATGAATGACTGTATATGGCCCTTCCCATTTGGATCTCAGCTTTCCAGGAAAAAACTTAAGTTTTGAGTTAAATAGCCATACCTTAGAGCCAATAATGAACTCTTTTCTCAACAAATTTTTATTATGGAAGGCTTTCATTTTCTCTTTGTAAGATCTTGCATTGGTGTATGCATCCATCCTTAGCTCTTCTAACTCCTCAAGTTGCAGTTTCCTGTGATTACCAGCAGTAGTAAGATCCATGTTCAAGGTTTTAATAGCCCAAAAGGCCTTATATTCTAACTCCACTGGTAAATGGCATGCTTTGCCATAGACCAATCTGAATGGGGACATGCCAATTGGGGTTTTATAGGCTGTCCTATATGCCCACAATGCATCATTCAGCTTAAAGGACCAATCCTTTCTGTCCTTCTTCATAGTCTTTTCCAGTATATGTTTGATTTCTCTATTGGAAATCTCCACTTGTCCACTGGTTTGTGGATGATATGGAGTAGCTACTCTATGAGTCATGGAGTACTTTTTCAATAAAGCTTCAAAATATTTATTACAAAAATGGCTTCTCCCATCACTGATAATAGCTCTGGGAGAACCAAACCTGGAAAAGATGTTGTCCTTTAAAAATTTCAGAACCACTCTGTGATCATTGGTTTTAGTGGCTGTGGCCTCAACCCATTTAGATACATAATCCACAGCTACTAAGATGAAACTACAATCATTGGAAGGAGGAAAGGGACCTATGAAGTCTATCCCCCAAATATCAAACAATTCAACTACCAAAATAGGCTGTAATGGCATTGAGTTTCTCTTAGAAATGCTGCCCAATTTCTGACAATTCTGGCAAGACTTACAGTGCTGCAAAGCATCTTTGAAAAGTGTAGGCCAATAAAATCCACACTGCAAAACCTTTGCAGCAGTTTTGTTTCCACTAAAATGACCTCCACAGGCCTGTTCATGACACATAGAAAGTATGCTATGAAAGTATTCTTCAGGAACACATCTTCTTATTATTTGGTCTACACAAATCTTGATCAGATAAGGATCCTCCCAAATAAAATGTTTAACCTTTGAGAAGAAAAGATCTTTATCCATTTTATTCCAATGTTGAGGAGTTCTTCTAGTAGCCAAAAAGTTGACTATATTTGTAAACCAAGGGGTGTGTATACTGATAGCAAAAGGTTTCTCATCAGGAAAAGATTCATTGATAGGCAGCCTATTAATCTCAGCAGTTAAAATTCTAGACAGGTGATCAGCCACCATATTTTCCACACCCTTTTTATCTTTGATCTGTAGATCAAACTCCTGTAATAGGAGGATCCACCTGATTAATCTTGGTTTGGTATCCTTCTTAGACAGAAGGTATTTCAGGGCTGAGTGGTCAGTGAACACCACTATTTGTGAACCCAAAACATATGACCTGAATTTCTCTAAAGCAAAAACAATTGCCAGCAGCTCCTTCTTAGTTGTTGTGTAATTGATCTGTGCATCAATTATTAATCTACTGGCATAAGCTATGACATGAGGCAACTTATCCTTTCTCTGCCCAAGAACAGCTCCCAAAGCATAATCTGATGCATCACACATCAGTTCAAAAGGCAGTGAATAATCTGGAGACTGTAATATTGGAGCTGAAATCAAACAGTTTTTTAAGAATTCAAATGTCTTCAAGCATTCATTGTTGAAAACAAAAGAGACATCTTGGCACAATAAATGACAAAGAGGCTTGGATATTTTACTGAAGTCCTTAATGAACCTTCTGTAGAATCCAGCATGTCCCAGAAAACTTCTAATTTGTTTAACAGTTTTGGGAGGTGGCAAATGTGCAATTAAATTAATTTTTACTCTGTCCACCTCAATGCCCTTGTGGGAGACAACATGGCCAAGGACAATGCCTTGGGTGACCATGAAATGGATCTTCTCCCAGCTCAAAACTAGATTGGTTTTTTCACATATCTGTAACACCAATTTGAGATGATGTAAACACTAAGCAAAACTATCTCCATAGATTGAAAAATCATCCATAAAAATCTCTATAAATTGGTCAATCATATCAGAGAAAATGGAGTACATGCATCTTTGAAAGGTAGTAGGAGCATTACAAAGACCAAAAGGCATTCTCCTATAGGCAAAAGTGCCAAAAGGGCAAGTGAATGTGGTCTTTTCCTGATCTTGTGGATACACAGGAATCTGGTTGTAACCAGAGTAACCATCAAGAAAACAGTAATAAGCTTTTCCTGCTAGCTTATCTAAAATTTGATCAATGAATGGAAGAGGGAAATGGTCTTTTCTGCTCATTGTGTTTAGTTTTTACGTAATCAATCTGAGACCCTCCAACCAGCTTGTTTGTCTAGTTGACATAAGCTCACCCGAATCCGAGGTTACAAGTGATCCCAGATTTCTTAGGTACCACCCGTGTAGGTGCTACCCAAGTCGAATCAAATGTAAATGGACCGTGATCCAACAGTTTAACAACCTCTTTCATGACCACTTCTTGCATATGAGGATTCAGCCTCCTTTGCATTTCCCTAGAAGGCTTTGCATCTTCTTTCAAATGAATTTTATGCATGCAAACAGCTGGACTGATTCCTCCCAAATTAGCAATAGTCCAGCCAATTGCTTTCTTATGCTGTTTCAATACAATCAACAGCTCTTCCTCCTGCTCCTGAGTGAGGGAGGAAGAAATAATCGCAGACAATGTTTTATGGTCTCCTAAAAACACATATTTCAAATTTTCTGGCAACTGCTTTAGCTCTACATCAAGTGGGCTGAGAAAAGAAGGTAACAAAGGTACCTTGGCTGTTTATGGAAGGGGAAGAATAGCAGGTTTCCATGAAGAGAACCTTACTGATTGATCATGAGTTTCTTGCACAACATTTACTTCCTCTGACTTTGAGGTACAAACCGTTTCTTCCATGGCATTTCTCCAAGCATTTTTCAAGTCTGTGGTTAAATCTTCACACTGCAAAACCTGTGGTTGAGTCTCTTCCACCAGTTCATCCAATAGATCAACAAGAAAACATTCCTCAGAACTGAATTGAGGTTGTGTGACTGTATTATAAATATTTAATTTCACCTTCATATTTCCAAAAGAGACTTCCATAATACCAGACCTGTATTGAATGCAAGCATTGGCTGTAGCCAGGAATGGTCTCCCCAAAATGACAGGGATGGGAGTTTTGCTTTTTGTAGGTTCCATGTCCAATACCAGAAAATCAGCAGGGTAGAAAAACTTATCTACTCCTACCAATACATCGTCAATCATCCCAACAAGCTTTCTTTCAGATCTGTCTGCTAGTTGTAACACCACATGAGTGGGTTTTAATTCTCCCAAACCTAATTTCTCATATACAGAATATGGAAGCAGGTTGACACTAGCACCCAAATCTAATAAAGTCTTTTCAATGGTATGTTCCCCAATAATGCAAGGGATTGTGGGGATTCCAGGATCTTGAAGTTTAGGAGGTGTGGTAATGGACAACACCTGATTAACTCTTTCCACAGCAAAGACCTTCTTGGATAACTGTATCCTAGATTGTCTTTTGTGAGTGCAAATATCTTTAAGAAATTTTGTATATGCTGGAATTTGTTTGATTGTATCAAGCAAAGGTAGATTTATCTTGACTTGCTTGAAAGTCTCCATCATTTCATCTATTTTTATGTTCCCTTTATCAAAAGGGGATACAGATTTCATGGCATGAGGAAATGGTAAATGAGGAACTAGTCCTTCATCTACAACTTTAGAAGCATTATCAGAATCTTTTTGATTTTTTTGTTTTTCATTTTTTTGATTTTTCTGAGGTACATCAACACCCCCAATGCTAACATCATGCTGCTCCTGCTGCATATCTCTATCATTTTCCTCAATTTTTTCTTCTTCCTTGTCAGTACCCACTTTGTTATTTACAATTCTTCCACTTCTCAAAGTAGTGACAGTTTTTACTTCTTCATGTGAAACAGAAGCCTCTCCAACCATGAATTATCCTTTGGGATTGTTCAAAGGTTGGCTGGGTAACCTTCTTTCCTCTCTTTTGGCCAAAGTATTTGAAAGTTGACCCAATGTTTCTTCAATCTTCTTTATGCTCTGACTGTGAAAGTTCACAGTCTGAGTTAAAGACCCTAAATTCTGGAGTGAATTTAGAACTTGATCTTCAAAAGAAGGGGATCTGGAAGGGGCTTGAACTGGAGTAGATTGCTGTACAGGTTGTTGTGGAATGGGCTACTGAAAAGTTGGCTTGGTATAAAAATTCAGCTGATAAGGCTGAGCAGTTTTAAAGGTACTTGGTTCTTTGATTGCTGCTGCTGTTGCGATTGATAATTGCCTTGGCTCCACCTTAAATTGGGGTGCCCTCTCCATGCATATTCATTTGACTGCATCTGTCCAAATGATTGGGCATCATGAGCTTGTTCCACCACTAGATCTGGGAACTGTGGTGCAGCAGGACATTGATCATGTGAATGAGTAGGGGACTGGCATATCAGACATGCCTCCTCTACTCTTGCAACCATTAGATTTTTAAGTGAGTCCATCAATCTATCAAACTTTGTGGTTAAATTATCCATCTTCCTTTCCAACTCATTTACCTCATAAATCTTTCCTTTGGTGGTTTGCTGATTGTTCAACCTAGCAGGATTTTCAATGTCTCTTGACAAAGATTCCTGTTGAGTTGAATTTTCATCAATTACTTCAAATAAATCTCAGACCTCCTCAACTGTTTTTTGCAAGTAGGTGTCTCCACAGGAAGCATCTATCATATTCTTGCCCTTTTGATCAATTCCTTGATAGAAGATTTGAACAAGCTGCCATTGGGGGATTTGATGATGAGGACATTGCCTTAAAAGTTCTTTAAATCTTTCCCATGCCTCATGGAAAGTTTCAGTTGAATGTTGTGAGAAGGAAATAATACTTTGTCTCAATTGGCTTGTTTTAGACCTAGGGAAATATTTGGCTAAAAATTGACACTGCAAATCATTCCAAGAAGTGATACTATTTGGTGCTAACATAGACAACCATTCTCTAGCTTTGTCCTTTAATGAAAAAGGAAAGAGCCTAAGCTTGGTTGCTTCTGGACCAAGTCCAGCTATGTTGAATGTGGTGCAAAGAGACAAGAATTCATCCACATGTTTGTATGGATCTTCCTTACTCAACCCATGGAAGGAAGGAAGCATTTGAATAGTTGATGATTTGATCTCATAATTTCCTTCAACAGTAGGAAATTGAATGCAAAATGGAGAATTATAAGCACCAGGTGCAAAGTAATCCCTCATGTAATATCCCTGATATTTTCGGCATATTTTCGTTTACCTCGGTAAGCGTGCCCGGAAAATACTGTAGAATATTTTTGGACTTTTGGTAAGCTAAGGATATGGTAAGACTAATGGCCAAAGGATTTGGTCTCGAGAGGTGTGCAAGTCATGAAGTCGATGACTTATACTATTGGGTAGGTGTTAGTGGTTAACACTAGATAGGCTCTCATACTAAGTGGATAAGTTGCAAATACAAAAATCTAGATTTTTTGTATGCTTTGTTTACATATTATAAAGAGAGAGAGAGTTTAGAGAAAATACACTTCTCTCTTTTGGTTGGAAAACAAATAGGAAACTTTTGGGCAGCTTGTGATCTTTAGATCTTGGAAGTTTTAGAGTTCCTCTCTCCATCTCAACCATTGATCAGAGTAGTGCCTCAATTCTGATCAGTTTGAATTAATTAAAAGAGAAGAGTGATGTGGAGAGGGTGAAAATCTGTGTGATTTTATTGAGTGAAGTGGCTGTAACCACCCTTCTTATTGGACTGATTTGAAGATCTAAAATCATTGAGCTTGGAGATCTTTCCCGGACGTGAATCGGTTCAAAGAAAGCAACGCATTAAGCTACAAGAGGTATGCCTTAAAAACCTCCTTATGCAAATTTGTTTGATTTTTGTTAAAAATATAAGTTTTGAATTCAATAGAAATGATGGAATGGCTGTGTAGGAAATATGCAAAAGAATCCGAGCATGTTAAAAGTTACAGCCAAAGTACCTGAGAAAATCGACCATCGATTTTCAAAATCGACTGTCGAAATTGGAAATCGACTGTCGATTTGGAAATCGACAGTCGAAAATGGGATTTTAGCTTTAAAACAGAATTCTAAAATTCGATGGTCGAATTTCAAATCGACCATCGAATTTCAAATTCGACCATCGAATTTGAAATCGATGGTCGAATTCTGTCCAGTTCTGGCTTTTTTAATTTTGATTGGATTTTTTGTTTTATGAACCTTTGGATTAATTTTTGGGTTGTATATTAACACTTAGGGTGTTAATATATGTAGGTTTTGGTCAATTGGGAGTCCTTGGAGAGGATTGCTTAAGCATGCCTTTGAATTTGCTTGGTTAAGGTAGGGGAATCCAAACTATTATTTGCATAAATTATAAGCATAAACAGTCATAAATCAGGTTATTTTTAGAAGCATGAAATATAGAAAATTCATTACACACAGTGAAATTAAAACTTTGAACATATGATACAATCCGAAAATTTGCAAACCTTGTCATAAATAAGAATCATTGGAAATCAGAACCTCAGTTAAATTTGAATCAGAATCTCAGTTAACTTTTGAATCAGAACCTCAGTTAACTTTTGAATCAGAACTTCGAATCAGAACTTTGAAAAATCAGTATATGATATGAATAATAAGCTTGGATATGTGTTAGCATTTGCATTTGATTTTGGGTTCATACGTACGATGCCCTAGATTCCACCAACCGTGTTGACGGTAAAACTTTGCGCAAGTTTCCTCATAGCGTAGGGCTTGTTGCATTTTCGAAATGGGTTCATGAACGACGATGGTCAGTAGGGTCTTCCCATCGGTCACGTAGTCTGCTCTCATGCTATAGGAAATTTGGGAGATAAAATTAAGTTATAAATTTAAGACAAGAAGCATGCTAAATCAGAACATTTTGAACACTTTAGATTTTATGATCAGTTTTTGACTCAGGATTAGAACTGGAGATTTAATTTGAAAAGCATCATTGAAAAACCATATTTGATCCGATTCCGTCTTTTGAAAACTTTTACTTATAAGAAATGCAAATAGATCTGTCTTCCCTTATTGAGCTTGGCTGTTAGCTCACCCTCGACTATACGTCACAGGTGCTGAGACTGATTTGGGATCTGAGGATTTGGAGGATTCTGATTATATTCCTGAGGAGGAATTAGACTTGCCTGCTGAGGAGTTCTTCCCTTGACCTTTAGATCCAGTATTTTGGTATTTTGTCTGAATATTGTTTTGAATATTGGGCCCTAGGCCTTATTTTATTCTTTTTAATATCACTCGAGGAACCATTATTGTGAACCTCTATTTTAGGTGATCGGATTGGCCATCACCGGTGGTTCTTTTTGGTTCCTCACAGTGATATATCTAATTTTGTTATATGAAGCATTTGTTTTTGGATTAACAATGTTGCCTCTGTCTTTGGACCTTTGTTTATGTTGTCGGCTTCTGTTTGTTACGGCTTATTGAGAAATCAATAAGTTGATGAACCGGCCTTTCCTATACCTTAGGGATTGGAAAAGTCGGGTCGTCATAGTTGGTATCAGAGCAAGGCTCTAGGTTCATAGTCTTAGGACTAGGGGTTAGATTATTTCTAACAATTTATTACTGATCAATTGTTATTGTTTGTTTAACAATGACAGATCAGCATGCCTCCACGGTTTAGAGGCAGAGGCCGAGGTATAGAGGGACCTCGTTCAACTCGTATTGAGGAGATTGATGAGGCGTAGGCACCTCATATGGCGAGGGCGAGTTGCTTGGCCCTAATGTAATCTTTGGGAGTCATAGGCAAGAGAGGAATGTGGACGAGGTGTTGGCAGCCTTGGCTACTAATATGGCCAGCAGATCAGCCATTGACCCCAAGCAGAGATCTTGTGACACATCACCAGAGGATTCGCGAGTTTAGGAGGATGAGACCTCCTACATTCTCGTGAGACGAGACGGATCCTATGGAAGCCGAGGCATGGCTGGATGAGATAGAAGATATTTGAAGTGTTGCAGTGTACAGATGTCGAGAAAGTACGCTGGGCATCTTTCAAACTTTTGGGTGAGGCCAGTCCGTGGTGGAAGTCCTGTTTCAGATGAGAGAGCAGGACTACCCCAATACTCCATGGACTTGGGCAGAGTGTGTGGAGACGTTCAACGATCAGTACTTTTCGAAGATCGTACGTAATCAATGGGAAGTCCAATTTATTGAATTGAAACAGAATGAGATGTCGGTGCGCGAGTATGGCGCAGAATTTGATAGACTTTCCCGATTTGCACCCCTACATGTGGCCACTGAGCTGATGAGAGCTCAGAAATTTCAGAGAGGTTTGAGGCCGAACATTCAGGAGAGGGTGTCTATGTGGGAAATGGAGACGTATGCTGGCGTGATGTCCAAGGCCCTCATTGCAGAGGAAGATATTCAAAAACAGTACTTGAGGCGAGAGCAGGGTAATAAAAATAGGTTTGGCCAGGGGGAGTGCTTGAGCGGTGAACAAAAAGCCGAGGTTCTCTAAACCTCCTCCCTACCCTAGTCACCATCATATTCTAGACCCGTTGCTTCAGACCATGGCGTCTTCCTATCAGAGACCTCGAGTACGCCACCAGACGACCTTCGTGAGCCGGAGCACTCTGCAAGTGGAGCTTCGTGGCTCGTGGTTCAACGAGAGGATCACCGTTACTCCTGCTTTCTACCCCGGTGTGTGCAAGATGTGGGAAACCACATAGGATGAGGATTGCCAACACTGGAGGATGCTTCAGGTGTGGACAGGTTGGTCACATGATCAAGGATTGTCCTACTATTGAGAAAGGACGGACTACGGTCTCTACGCAGAAGTCGACACGACCTACAGTTCAAGGTCAGGCTTATGCGGTGACTGCTCAGGATGCCCAAACGTCGAATGACGTCATTCAAGGTATCATTAAAGTTGAGACGTCAATTATGCATTGATTCAATTATTATTGTTTAAATCTACATACAAGTCAATTATGTTAAAACACATAGGAATCATTGCATATAATTAACAAACTTTTTAACTAAAGGTACACTTATGATGAGTAGTCGAGGGCAGCGTGGATAAAATTGAGGCACGAGTACTTATAGACCCTGGGTCTACACACTCGTTTATTACTCCTTCCTTCTCAGAGAAGTTGGGTATTACTCCCGAACCCCTTGCTTTCATTCTAGATGTCAAGATTCCTACGGGGAGTTCGGTGCATCGATATGATGTCACTACCATCGTGATGATTGATGAGCACGAGACATTGACCGACATGATTACGTTGAGCATGGAAGGGTTCGACGTCATTCTCGGAATGGATTGGTTGGCAGCTTATCACGCGAGCGTGGACTGTCTTCGGAAGATAGTGACCTTCGCCAAAGCGAAAATCCTTCCGATTCGTGGAGTCAAATCCAAGGTTGCGCTGTTGGTTTTGACCATTAAAGGAGCGATGATGAAGAATGGATGTAGTGGGTATCTGGCCTATTTGCAAGATTCTACCGAGAAGAAGAACGACTTGACTCTTATCAAGGTGGTCTGCGATTATCCTGATGTCTTTCCAGAGGACTTACCTGGATTACCACCTGACCGAGAGATTGAGTTCGCGATTGAGCTAGCGTCGGGTACAGAATCGTTATCTAAAGCTCCATATCGGATGGCGCCTGCTGAGTTGAAAGAGCTCAAGGAACAGCTTCAGGAGCTGTTAGACAAAGGCTTTATACGACCGAGTGTCTCTCCTTGGGTGCCGGTTCTATTTGTGAAAAAGAAGGATGGATCGATGCGTCTGTGTATCGATTATAGGCAGCTCAACAAGATGACGATTAAGAATCGTTATCCTCTTCCGCGGATAGACGACTTGTTTGATCAATTACAGGGTGCAAGGTTCTTTTCAAAGATTGATCTGAGGTCAGGCTATCACCAACTCAAGATCAAGGCGGAAGATATATCCAAGACTGCATTTGCATGGACGTTATCTATGAGTTTCTAGTGATGCCATTTGGATTGACGAATCTTTGCATCTTTCATGGACACGATGAGCAGGTGTTCAAACCACATCTTGATAAATTGCAGAAGTTTTCAGAGATGACATCCTCATCTATTCGAAAACCGAGAGGAGCATGTCTGATCATCAAGATGGCTCTTCAAACACTCAGGGACCATCAGTTGTATGCCAAACTCAGTAAGTGTGAGTTTTGGCTTGAGCAGGTTAGTTTCTTAGGCCACGTAGTCTCTGAATCGGGGATCTCAGTGGATCCTACAAAGATAGATTCTGTGGTGACATGGGAACAACCTACGACAGTTACAGAGGTCCGAAGTTTCCTTGGTTTGGCAGGGTACTATCGGCGATTTGTCGAGGGTTTCTCAAAGATATCCGTCCGCTTACGACTTACAAGAAAGAATGCAAAGTTCGATTGATGAAGCGGTGAGCAGAGCTTTCAGAGCTAAAGCGCTTGACTACAAAGACCAGACTTGCTATACCTTCCGGTAGTGGAGGCTTCTTATGGCGGATTAGGTGCGTGCTTAATCAACACGAGCGGGTTATTGCTTATGGTTCTAGGCAGTTGAAGGATCATGAGAGAAATTATCCGACGATGATCTCGAGTTAGCGCGATTATATTCTCTCTCAAGATCTGGCGACATTACCTCTACGGTGAGATATTTGATATATTCACCGATCATAAGAGTCTCAATGCACTGCTCACTCGAAGGACTTGAACATGAGGCAGCGACGATGGATGGAGTTTTTGAAAGATTATGATTGCCCGATTCAGTACCATCCAAGAAAGGCAAATGTCGCTTCGATGCTCTCGAGAAGGTCTTGTTCGATTATCACATCTTGTGAGCCGGATTCGATGGAAGCTATTGGAAGATATGGCTTTGGGCAGCTCACGGTTTGATGTAAAAGGCTCGGGAGCATTGATGGCTACGCTTGTATTACGTCCTACGCTCTTCGAGAATATTCGAAAGCTTCAGATGACCGATGATGAGCTGATGGCGATTAGACGAGATGTCGAGAATGGCAGCAAGAAGGATTTCTCCATTCGAGCAGATGGAACCTTGTTGTTTAAATGACTGTATGTATGTGTACCGACAAGCTTAGAGCTTTGGGACACTATTCTGGAAGAGGCTCACAAATCCATGTATGCCATACATCCTGGTAGCACCAAGATGTATCAGGACTTGATGAAGAGTTTCTGGTGGCGAGGTTTGAAACGCGACGTCGCTGAGTACGTATCGCGGTGCTTGGTTTGTCAACAGGTTAAGGTTGATCATCAAAATCCTGCAGGCCTATTGCAGCCTTTACCTGTGCCTGAGTGGAAATGGGAAGCCATTTCGATGGATTTTATACTCGGATTGCCGAAGACACTGAGAAAGAACAATGCCATCTGGGTCATTGTAGATCGACTAACCAAGTCTGCTCATTTCTTGCCATATAATACCACCTATACAGCCAGTAGACTTGCAGAGTTATACCTGAAGGAGATTGTTAGACTGCATGGAATACCGGCTAGTATTGTGTCCGATCGAGACCCGTTGTTTACTTCACATTTTTGGCAGAGATTTCAGGAGGGCATGGGTTCTCGTCTTGATTTTAGCTCAGCATTTCACCCACAGACGGATGGCCAGACCGAGCGCGTGAACCAGATCATTGAGGACATGTTGAGAGCATGTATGTTGGATTTTCACGGGTCATGGGACCAACACTTGCCTCTGATAGAGTTCGCCTACAATAATAGCTTTCAGGCTAGCATTGGTATGGCTCCGTTCGAGGCTTTATATGGACGGCGGTGTCGATCACCGTTGAACTGGGAAGAAGTGGGTGAGAAGCTCATTATTGGACCTGAGATAGTTGAGCGCACTACCGAGACGGTTCGGTTGATACGCGAGCGACTACGAGTAGCTCAGAGTCGTCAGAAGAGCTACGCCGATCTCAAACGGAGACACGTGGATTTTCAGGTAGTTTTAATATGTCAATGTGTATTTCTTCACTTGGTATACATTCCATGTGAAATTGGCACTAATGCTTGATTTTTCAGGTCGGTGAGAATGTCTTTGTTCGGATTTCGCCTACCAAGGGTGTTATGCGGTTCGGAAGACGAGGGAAACTAAGTCCTCGATACGTTGGGCCTTTCGAGATATTAGGCCGAGTCGGAGAGGTTGCATATCGTGTGGCATTACCGCCGCAATTATCTAGCATGCACAATATTTTTCATGTGTCGATGCTGCGTCGATACATCCGTGACCCGACTCACATGCTTGATTACCAACCCATCGAGCTTCAGGATGGTTTGAAGGTGGTCGAAGACCCTATTTGCATTTTAGATCGCAAGGAGCAGATCCTACGCACTAAAAGTATTCCTTTGATTCTCGTGCAATGGCGGAATCATACACCGGAGGAAGCCACTTGGGAGCGTGAAGCTGAGCTCCGAGACCAATTTCCGAACCTTTTTGATTGAATTTTGAGACATTAAGTGTTTAATGTATAATTTCTTGAATTTTCATGTAATTATTAATTTTATACAGATGATTGGCGATAAATTTTGTCGGCCCAATATGGTGCATGTTTAGAAGCCTCTACATCATGGAAAATTCAATCCTATTGGGCCTACCCTTGGTATCTTACACAATACTGGCCATGTGACATAAAATTGGCCTATCGTTAGCTACTTCTTTAAATTACCACGTAAATTTGGCCTTGATACAGATATCATGGCCCTATCTAAATATATATATTATTTTGTAAATGTTTACCAGTTTTGTTTTGTGTTACGTTGTGAAGTTCCTAAGCATTTTACGAGCCCGACCAAACCCGGACTTTTCATTTTCCGAATGGTTATGAGAACTAAATTGGCCAAAAGCTTACTTGGCCTATTCTTAAATTTTTTTTTTTTTTTCAACGCCAAATTCCGGCTGTGGCAATACAATCATAGCCCAATAAGATGATGGGCATGAAATGGAACCAAAGAAGGTGCAATTAGACCCAAGGGCATGCTTGGAATTTCAAAAATTTTGAAAAATTTTCATTAAAACAGTATCAGAAAATTCGACTGTCGAAATGCAAAATCGACCATCGAAATTCTATCAGGTTTCAGGACAGATTTCGGCCAAAAACAGAACTTAAATTGTTCTGAGAAAATCGACCATCGATTTTCAAAATCGACCATCGAATTTGAAATCGATGGTCGAATTTATCGATTTAAGTTTGGGGGTTTAAAACTTCTGGGCATTTCGGTTTTCAGTTTTGGGGGTTTTGAGCTTGGGGTTTTGAGGGGTTTTGGCGATTTTGGGGAGGATCATCCATTTCGGCCGAATTTGGGGGTGAGATCCATTGCAAATTGGACAAGGAACTTTGATTTTACCTTATGGAAACCAGATTTGAGCTTTTCAAGGTAATCTCCTCCCACAGCTACCTTATTTGGGGTTTTTTTTTATCCTCATTGTCTGTATCTTTTCTTTTCTGTATATTTCTGATTCAATGGGGCCTAAGAAACAGACACCCATTAGAAATCCCACCTCCAAACGACCGGCTTCTAAAGCTGCATCTACAAGCCGCACAAAACAGCCCGCAGCACCACAGTCGGCTCCACCACCCATTGTCTCCCCCTTGCCTGAACAACCCAATGATTTTTGGAGCATTAAAGGCTTCACGACCGAATATTTGTTTCACCCCGAGTTATTTGATCAACAAACGACCACACAATGGGCAGGTGAATACCTTGAGAAGGCCAAATTGACCTCTCTGTGCACGACCTTTAGCGACCATTTCTATCCCCGACTCGTGCGTCTATTTTATCAGCACATGAGCCGCGAAGACGGGAAAAGAATTTATACCGAAATTGATGGCCGCGATTATACCTTTGATCTAGAGGACATGGCTGTGGCATTGCGATGCCCTTTAAATCACTCACAAACCATGGGTCTAGGTCCTCCATTCCCCAGACCGATCCGTTTTGAAGATGTAATCACGCAGATGACGCAAGGCCGTCATGGGTCCGGTAAATCCATCGTCACGGTCCATATGCCGGAGACCATGTGGATCTTGGATAAAATTTTAAAGTCCACCCTTTACCCTTTTGGTCATCAATCTGAGCGCACCGGTCCCCTTCAACAAATTCTTTTTGCGGCCTATAAGGAGCGATGGTTTAGTGCTCCTGAAATTCTTTTTAAAGGGATTATCAAAGCCCGAGAGAAAATGGGCAAACATGTGAAGAAACCATTGAAGACAATGCCCTATGCTCGCATAATTTCAGTGATGATTGAGAACTACCGAGCGGGCCCTGCTTATGATATCCCTCCTACTGAACCTAAATCTACAGCGGGTTCGAGAATGTATACTTTGGTCAATTGGGGTCAAACCTACAGTAGGCTGGTAAAGACTCCAAAGGATGCAGAGGCACCTGATACCGCTACTGATGATGAGGACCCTACTCATTCTATCCCGGATACTACTACCGCTGCACCTCCTCAGCCCCCACAGAGTGACGTTCTCACACTCTCCGAGTTCACCCGACAGATGACCGCCATGAGCCATCAGATTCAGGAGCTCACCCACCATACCAGCTCTATGCGTCAGGAGTTGGATGTCCATGGCGGCGCCCTCTCGTATCTGATGCAGCACGCGTTTCCAGAGGATTATACGACGTATATGGCCGATATTCGTGCTTCAGTCTATCGCCCTTCGACATCGGGCGCTGGTCCTAGCATGCCTTCTACGGCCAGGGAGGATACGGGTGATGCTGCTGCAGGCGATGGTACTTCGGATCGGGCGGGTCCATCTTCTGCCGGGGATTATTAGTGTACTTGGGGGAGGGGGTTACTGATTTATTTTCTGGTTGTTATGGGTCTGTATTTATTATCCAGCCTGAATTATTTAGGACCTGGTGGTCCTTCTTTTGTTATCTTTTATATTTTCTGTCTTTTGCTTTGCTTTGGATACTTTGCTTATGGTTGTATATAGTTCAGTTCGCGCCTTGTTTCATCTTTTGCTATATATGTTGGCTCTTGATGTGCAATGCTTTTGTTGGTATTTTGGTATCTGCTTCAGTTAAATGCTTGTGTGAATTTGCTCTGTCATTTTTGTCCTACCTGTTTCTTGATGGTTTTCATGCGTCACTGTGCATCGGTCTCCCGGAAAGTGACACTTGGGGTGTGGGCATCCATGTACGGATGCAATCCACTATGGCTTTTTCATGCCACATGCAGTACATCCATGTTACTACGGATCCCATCCCTTGGCTTACGTGCCCTGTGGGATCGACACACGGTGTCCCATGTTTTCTATTCTTTTATTGTCTGGTGTGTGTTATGTTCAATTTTCGAGGACGAAAATTCCTAAGGAGGGGTGAATGTAATATCCCTGATATTTTCGGCATATTTTCGTTTACCTCGGTAAGCGTGCCCGGAAAATACTGTAGAATATTTTTGGACTTTTGGTAAGCTAAGGCTATGGTAAGACTAATGGCCAAAGGATTTGGTCTCGAGAGGTGTGCAAGTCATGAAGTCGATGACTTATACTATTGGGTAGGTGTTAGTGGTTAACACTAGATAGGCTCTCATACTAAGTGGATAAGTTGCAAATACAAAAATCTAGATTTTTTGTATGCTTTGTTTACATATTATAAAGAGAGAGAGAGTTTAGAGAAAATACACTTCTCTCTTTCGGTTGGAAAACAAATAGGAAACTTTTGGGCAGCTTGTGATCTTTAGATCTTGGAAGTTTTAGAGTTCCTCTCTCCATCTCAACCATTGATCAGAGTAGTGCCTTAATTCTGATCAGTTTGAATTAATTAAAAGAGAAGAGTGATGTGGAGAGGGTGAAAATCTGTGTGATTTTATTGAGTGAAGTGGCTGTAACCACCCTTCTTATTGGACTGATTTGAAGATCTAAAATCATTGAGCTTGGAGATCTTTTCCGGACGTGAATCGGTTCAAAGAAAGCAACGCATTAAGCTACAAGAGGTATGCCTTAAAAACCTCCTTATGCAAATTTGTTTGATTTTTGTTAAGAATATAAGTTTTGAATTCAATAGAAATGATGGAATGGCTGTGTAGGAAATATGCAAAAGAATCCGAGCATGTTAAAAGTTACAGCCAAAGTACCTGAGAAAATCGACCATCGATTTTCAAAATCGACTGTCGAAATTGGAAATCGACTGTCGATTTGGAAATCGACAGTCGAAAATGGGATTTTAGCTTTAAAACAGAATTCTGAAATTCGATGGTCGAATTTCAAATCGACCATCGAATTTGAAATCGATGGTCGAATTCTGTCCAGTTCTGGCTTTTTTAATTTTGATTGGATTTTTTGTTTTATGAACCTTTGGATTAATTTTTGGGTTGTATATTAACACTTAGGGTGTTAATATATGTAGGTTTTGGTCAATTGGGAGTCCTTGGAGAGGATTGCTTAAGCATGCCTTTGAATTTGCTTGGTTAAGGTAGGGGAATCCAAACTATTATTTGCATAAATTATAAGCATAAACAGTCATAAATCAGGTTATTTTTAGAAGCATGAAATATAGAAAATTCATTACACACAGTGAAATTAAAACTTTGAACATATGATACAATCCGAAAATTTGCAAACCTTGTCATAAATAAGAATCATTGGAAATCAGAACCTCGCTAAATTTGAATCGTAATCTCAGTTAACTTTTGAATCAGAACCTCAGTTAACTTTTGAATCAGAACTTCGAATCAGAACTTTGAAAAATCAGTATATGATATGAATAATAAGCTTGGATATGTGTTAGCATTTGCATTTGATTTTGGGTTCATACGTACGATGCCCTAGATTCCACCAACCGTGTTGACGGTAAAACTTTGGCGCAAGTTTCCCTCATAGCGTAGGGGCTTGTTGCATTTTCGAAATGGGTTCATGAACGCGATGGTCGAGAGGGTCTTCCCATCGGTCACGTAGTCCGCTCTCATGCTATAGGAAATTTGGGAGATAAAATTGTTATAAATTTAAGACAAGAAGCATGCTAAATCGTAACATTTTGAACACTTTAGATTTCATGATCGCTTTTTGACTCGTGATTAGAACCGAGATTTAATTTGAAAAGCATCATTGAAAAAACCATATTTGATCCGATTTCGTCTTTTGAAAACTTTTACTTATAAGAAATGCAAATAGATCTGTCTTCCCTTATTGAGCTTGGCTGTTAGCTCACCCTCGACTATACGTCACAGGTGCTGAGACTGATTTGGGATCTGAGGATTTGGAGGATTCTGATTATATTCCTGAGGAGGAATTAGACTTGCCTGCTGAGGAGTTCTTCCCTTGACCTTTAGATCCTGTATTTTGGTATTTTGTCTGAATATTGTTTTGAATATTGGGCCCTAGGCCTTATTTTGTTCTTTTTGATATCACTCGAGGAACCATTATTGTGAACCTCTATTTTAGGTGATCGGATTGGCCATCACCGGTGGTTCTTTTTGGTTCCTCACAGTGATATATCTAATTTTGTTATATGAAGCATTTGTTTTTGGATTAACAATGTTGCCTCTGTCTTTGGACCTTTGTTTATGTTGCCGGCTTCTGTTTGTTACGGCTTATTGAGAAATCAATAAGTTGATGAACCGGCCTTTCCTATACCTTAGGGATTGGAAAAGTCGGGTCGTCACACCTCAAAAGTCGAGGTTCTTCACCCATAGTAGCTGTTTCCGCAGAATTCTGTGATGTTTGTCTGGTTCATAGTAGCCTTTCAACTTCTAAATTTAGAGGGACAATCTCAGGGCTGAGAGTCCTCCTACCAAACATACAACACAGAACAGAGAATCAAATTATGCACAGTAAACCTTCAGAATTCCTTTTAAAGTAGATTCCACGCTTCAAAATGTATATGGATAACTGCACAGATTTAAACAATAGAATAGTTTAGCACTAATGTAAAGATAAAAACAAAATGAAAACATAGGTCTACCTATTTTAAAATAAATTCCCCGGCAACGACACCAAAAACTTGTTGCTTAATTCTAAGTGTGCATGATTTATTTGTGTTTTGAAAACAGACTTACAAATAATGAATTATACTGAATTTGGAAAACTAAAAAGAATAAAGAAATATCAGCACAGAGAGAAGTAAATTAGCCTGCAAGATCAGGGCCAATTGTGGCAAGTTTTAAATGTAAGTGAGTAAAAGATCGTCCACAGAGAATTTGTTTGAAATGTAAGATAAACCTCCAGATCTGAGCTACCAGATCTGGCCTCTGATCCTATCTACAAAGCACATAAGATGGGAGGTTGAATTTGTCACATTAACTAAATGATAACAGTAAAAATTAAACTAAATGATCCAGATCTGAGTTGGGGAGATTTTGATGTAAATTAATAAGAATGGAGAAATAATATCTAACTTTGATTTGGTTCTTAAAACAAAATGAGAATAAATGTAGATCAAATGAGAGATGATCCAATCTTTATCTGGCTACAAGCACAGATGTAAGAGAAAGTAATCTAACTAAAGGATTAGAGTTAAACTTATGGCTATGGTATGTCCACTTCAATGGCCACAGACCATCCAATAGTCTTTAATCTGAACCCTTAATTCAGAACAAGAAACACCACTATAGATGCTGTGAAAAATTAGGTTACAAACACTAATTCCCACAGGGATAATGAATCAAGGGAAATTGCTTGAAAAATAGTAAATCTAAAGGAGTCTAGTGCAATAAGGAGATCATAGGGAACCCTCAACACGAATCCAATTGAGAACGCACGGTTCACAACAACCTTTTCAAATTCACCATTACAATTACAGAGCACAGCTTAAACAGCTCTCGGATTTATAGTCTTGAATACAATTCTCTTTTGAATTACAAAAGTATCTCACAGCTCTCAATTGCAAGTAAAAGTTAGGCTATTACAAGAGTTTCAAACAAGCTATCTGAGTTGGAAATGGAGCAACAAAAATGAAACTCAAAATCTGGATACCCAAATTGGGCAAATGGTTCGTCTATTTATAGTTTCCCCCAGGTCTAGCTCGGATGTGTATCGACCAATCAGAATTGGTCAGATCTGTATCAACCAATGGTAGTCGAGAACGAGGATTTAGATCTGTTTTGGCCAATCAGAATTGCTTGATTGATTCAGCCAATCAGATGACAGAAGCATCAATTCTGTTATGTAATTCGAAAATCTGTTAGAACTTCTAGAAGTTCCTGCCAATTGATTTCATCTTCTGGTGCTCACATGGGGTGGAATATGCCTTTGGTTCGTGCTCAGAATATTCCGGAATGTCCCTGGGTTTTTAAATGCATTGGGGCGCATGCAAAAGATTACTGAATTACCCTTGCAGATGCTAGGAATCTCCAGAATACCATTTCGCATAGTTTGGGGAACTTTTTGCAAGGTATTGTGATTTCTGAAGCTCTTTAAGCAAAGTTCAGGTGCTGTTCACAAGGAGTTCTCTTCTTTTCGAATAAGTCAGAAATCCTTTCGAAGAGTTCAGGTGCTTTTCGAAGACTAAGCCTGGAGCTTTTAGTTCTTTTCGCAAAGTTCAGGTTCTTTTCGAAATGTTCAGATTCTTTTCGAAAAGCACTCTGTAATGCATTCTTCTGTTCGAATAGCTCCACACTTTCCAGGTTACAACCAGGCCTTTGTCCTCTTTAGTTTAGTCATTTTGACAGCTCGTGAGGTTGTCCCCTCACCTTCTTCCTTTGGATCAACATGAATCATCATCTTTTTGGCACTTTTAGGTTGCTTTCATGGTTAAGCCTGTCTTTATTGTTAGCTGTAACCCGAGCACTTAAAACACTTATTTAGTTCTCTCAAGGGGGCCCAGTTTAAAGGGTGGAAAATGGTATTTTCTAGTTCTCAACTTGTACCTTAGAAAATACCATCCTTAGTCTTATGATCATCACATCCCGTGGTTAAAATACTTATACTTATCATCCCCATAGTCATCACAACCCATCCACTGGTCGTATGTCTTGAATCCTTAGAATATCCTTAAAATCTTCGACTTGTCGCCCACCATTTACACTCGAGCAATTTGATTGAAGGATTAGTGACCTACCTAAAACTTTTTTCAAAAGTGTAAGAAACACCTGATTCTTATTCCCTATCCCGCCATTGGAGGAGAGTTAGAGCAAAAAAAAATGAAGATGGTAGGTTCTATCAAAACTCATTATTCTTGCAACAGTAGGACGCTTTTAAAAGAAATATACACATAAAAAAAAATATATCGAGTGAGAGCATTACGATAAATGAACAAGTCAATGAACTCAAGGAAGCATAGGTAGGCCGTGAAGACATCTCCGGTACTTTTACTAGAAGTGTATAAGCAAGCTGCGAGGGCATCCCTGATATTCTCATACTACTATGTCTTCGTAAGGTGGCGAGAGGAGGATAAGCCCCTGCTAGCCATAGAATGCGAGATTTTGATGGTATCGAAACATGACGAAGAGCTCGATCATGGCATTCCATACCCCTCAGAGGAGAAGATAACTTACCCCTTTTGAAAAGGTGTTAGTTGCGAACTATTCCCCATATCACTAAGCCTTACCTCTCCCCCTTTTAGTTTTATTTTGGACGATGAATCTAAGACTTCACAGGATATTCCTAGGAATGAAACTAAAAACCACTGAATGACGATTGATGCAATCACCCATTATACATACCATGCTTTTCCGAAATAACCACAGAATAGGATGATCAATACCCTAAGATAGACCCTTGTATGCTATTAATCCAAGGACCTCCCCCCAGTTCGAAGACAGTACCGATGCACTTTTCTACAAGACTAATTCACCTAATACCTATGACTATTTATAGACCCAGAATGCTTATCTAAGGCCCAGGGAAGCTCCATTGCATCCATACGCTGAGACATTTTTTGAAGAAGGAAAATTATATCAGAAACGCTGACCCGACCACGAAAAAGATTAAGAATGATGAAGATACCGCTTAGAGAGCACTATCAAAATACCGTGCTGCAAGTTCAAGCATTTTTATTTTTATTTTTATTACCATTATTTTTATTTTCATTTGCTTTCCCTATTGCACTATTTATTATTTCAAAAAATAGAAAAAAAAAGAGAAAAAAAGGGAGAGAAAGTAAAAAAAAAAAGAGAGAAAAAGAAAAAAAGCTTATATCCACCTTTCTATCACCAGACCCCGGTCTGAGATATTTTCCCCCCTTGACAACTGGCAAGGTGGGGACAAAACTACTGATAGCATTACCTTTATATGTGCAGACACAACAGAAAGCATCTAAGTCCCAGTGATGGCTGACGGCACCGAAGGCAAAAAGAAAACACCAAAAGGTAATTAAAGGAAGAGAAGCAAATCAGGTACGTCTGAATAAAAAATCCCTATATATATAAACATATACTAAAAAATAGTCTTTTCTTTTTTTTCTTCACATTTGTCATTGGGGACACTCCCTCGATATACAACGCACATACAACGAATATAAACAAATGCACACACACCCCTAATCCCTACGCTGCTGTTGAGGAGGACGAGCATCGCTATCGCCGGTATCGTCAGCCCGAAGGTCCGTAGACTGATCATCTGAAACACAATCCCGGCACCTAGAGTCCTCGGAACCTCTAAACAGCGAGGACCCGCCACCGAACCCCCCTCACTAGCTTGCCTGATCGACCGCCTAGACTGAGAATGAGGAGGAAGCCTCGCATGACTCCCCCGAATGAAGAAATCCTCACGACTATCGCTCCTGTCACTATTGCGAGAGGTATGACGAGACTGCCCAGCTGAAGAACTCTTAGCCCTCGACTCTGATCCCTCATGATGACTAGCTGACCTGCGCGACCCCTGCTCACCCCTCGTTAGGCGATACTGTAACCGATCCAGGGACACCTGCATCTCTACTCGTGTCGTCTGACACACTGCCGTTAGTGCCTCCGTATGAGTCCTCTGCATGACCAACATCTCGACCACCAATTCCTCACGACTCTCCACCTCTCCGAGGACCCGTCTCGCCTTCGGAGTGGCGCGCGCCTGCGTTGCCTCTAGCCGTGCCTCCTCGAGCAGACGAACCTATATAACTCTATTGAACCAAAGGAAGTAAACATATGCATATACGAACAACAATAAAACTCAAAATGAAAAATATATATATACCAGATCTAGCCTCTCTCCCAGAAGTCGCTCGATTGTCTCCGTGGTCACAGGATCGGTAGATGGCACCCGAGGGATGGCAAACACAGGCAGCTGTAATGAGAATAAACAAATGCATCAGATAAATATTACGATAGTTACGAATCCAATGACTAAAACATACCTGGGTAGGGATAAGAACGGACCCTTGAGGAGGAGCCTCGGGAGTGGAGTCTGGAACCTCCTCAGCAACAAAAAAAAAAACAAATAACAAGCCAATATGAATGCGTTAGAATAAATAGAAATGAACAACCCAAACTAAATTACACTAAACCATACCTGACTCTTGGAACGTAGAGAGGCGGTGGTCGCCTCCCTCATCTACAAGTCCTCAGCAACCCGACGCTGAAACACCGATACATGTTAGTAAACCATCAAGCCAACATAATAATAATGCCTAACAAACCAGTACAATAACACAAGTATACTGAAGAGTGATGGAACTTATCCAATGATCCAACTCAGATCACAGACGAGCTATCGCTGGATCCTCTCGACTGGAGGAGGCCACTGAAGAAGGATCAAATGCCCGAGCCGAAGCCCCTGAAGCGAAAAGCTTTGCTATCTAAAAACACCACCAATATGCCAACATTAGCGAGGATCCCCGAACCATCAACAGTTAATAAGTCCAATCTAAGATACTTACCAATCACTCGATCTCCGAATGTAAACTAACCTCCACTGCACGACCCGCCTGCTACTGGCCGTGCAATAGCTCGATCATCGCCGCCTGGTGAGCAACCTCAGACTCTCTCTCAGACTAGCCACAATAAATACAAGACCACTATATTAAAAACATTACCAGAATAAACCAATATAATGCATGGATGAATTAAAATCAGTCAACTAACTCACCAGGAGCTGACGAGCGTCTGCTAGTCGAACTCCTAACTCATCCTCCGCCGCCCTGGCCCTGGCAACTGACTCAGTCAAAGAACGCAATATCTCCTTATCAAGACGAGGAGCATGCACCATTTGCTCCATCGCCCTATGGAGGGTGTCCAATGCTCCTCGCACACTCACCGTGAGGTGGCCCTCCTCCAATGCGACCAACCTGTCCCTTAATGCCAACGCCGACTCCAACCCGCCGATAGCAAAAGAACCACTACTACAAAAAGGACATGTGAAGAGAGGCCCACCACCCAACACACCAAACCACCTCCTATACTCTCGCACATCAGCCTCATCACGCCCCCCTGTGACTCTGGTCCCCCCGGCTCTGAAATCGGCTATCTAGAGCTCCATCCGCTCGGCAAAATTCTGGCCTGGAGGGCCGGTCATCCTCTTAGCCACCCTGTGGCAAGTCTTCGGAGGGACTCCCTGATCGAGTCCCAGCTGCCGTACCACCCGAGAGGTGTGGATGCTCTCTACTCACTCAAAACAATGGACCCATATATCCACATCAAAGAAGGGTTGGCCAGACTCAATCACCGCCTCACTCGCGTCCTCTGCACCATCGTAGGGTATCCAGATCACTTATCCAGAGGAACAAATCAATCCATGAACGAAGCCTAAGGGCCACCCAAAAAAAAATAGAGGAAGTCAAACGAACACATAACGTCATATACATAACTGCCTTGCATGCATATCCTCAAAGTGGCCTCATGCAGTCTGAAGGTCAGCCGACCAGCGATGACCCCTCAATGCTTCCCTCCACACGCGCATCAGCGAGAACCTGAACGAAATCTCCGACGGGACCCCTGGGCGCAGAAAAGTGAAATGATCGTATGCCTAAAACTGAAAACGATAATAAAACAACAACGACCACACGCAATAAACATTAAGATCGTCACTATGACCAAAGGTTAAAAAAAAAAGTCACCATGATACTAATTTAACTAAAACTCACCTGGAGAAATGGGAGGAAACCTCCGATCGACGCTATCCCTTGACCCCGACGGTAAAACTGCTCGTAGAGATTCGCCAACGCAGCCGCACCCCACACGTAGGTCGGGACTCGATCAAAATCTCTTAGAATCATCAAAAATAACTCAGTGATGCATCCTCGAGTCGAAGAAGAGAAAAGTATTGCGCCTAAGAAGTGCATCAAGAATGCTCGGAGCACCCTATCTGCGGCCAATCTCGGCTCGGTCACGAGCTCCCGGCCCATCACTCTCGCACAACGTGCCTCATAAAGCGTTGCTGCCTCCGAATGATGCCTCGAAGGGGTGAACCCACTCACGAACATATCGAAAAACTAAGTGACCCGAACAACACCTGGCCTCGATCCACTCAACCTATAAGGCACACCCAGGATCTCCTCACATACCTCTAAATAACTCCCTGCCATCTGCCCCGTGATTGGCTCACCCTCAAAACAAAGACCAGTAATGCGGACCTAGTCCTCAGGGGTCGGCAGCATCATACCGACTGGAAAGAGAAGTGCCTTATGCCTCTCGCTCCACCTCTCTATAATCGCCGCGAACAAGCCCCGATCGACCTAAAAAGGCTCAAACTCCAAAATTGTCCCAAACTCGAAAGACACAACCCGCTCTCGCTGAAACTCCGACAAGGCACGGTACCAAATATGAGACTCGGTCCATGCCGTGCTGATAGCCAATTGCAGGGGCTCCTATTAAACAAAATACAAACAATGACAGTAAGACTAACACATACCTATGACAAAAGATAAACAAATTCAGAGCTCAAAACAAATGAAATATGCCCAAACCACATAATAACAACTTACAACGAACACACAAAATATAATAAGAACAACAAAATAGAACATGCCGTCATAATACACAAGTAAGCACGACCCATAATCAATGCAAGTTCGACATAAATTAGAAGGATTTACAGATCCTAATTAGCCTATGTCATAGCCTAAATGCCTACGAAAATGGAAGAACTCTTGCTTAAGGGGACCTACTCGGCCTCTGTCAAAGAAATCCTCAAGTGGATAGTGCTTAAGATCCCGAGGCTCAGCGCCTAACTACTCCTCACCCTGCTCACCCTCAACTCTATCACCCTCCTCCTCGGCTACCCCTTGCTTAGCCTCGGGTACCTCCTCCCTGACCACCATCTGGTCACCCTCGGGGACTCCCTTTGCGACCATCTCCCTGATATCCGCCTCTATGGCAACAGCTCTAGCCTGTGCCCCCGAACTCTCACCTCCTTTGCTCATCAACATCCCCTCTAACTCAAAAATAGTGATCTCCGGCCTACCAACACCTCATCCTCCATCTGATATGAAGAGCTCAAAAAACTAAAGAAAATGGAAGAAACGGCACCCGAAATGGACAACCGGATCACAGGATATCACGAAAACACGAAAAATGAGCACACATAAACCAAAAAGCAAGAAAATCAAAGACTAAAATGGATCGCTCAACGAAAATGAGAAGTTCGGAACTATTTATAGAAGTCATCCGAATTATGCGCTTGAAATAAAGTGCTCAATTGAATCACGTGCCACTCATAAAATGCTTAATTCAGATCAAACGCCCACTGATGAGCACGCAAATGGTTTTATCACCCGCTCACATCTATCTGACTGGTTGATCACGCGCGTTACTGATGGCACGTAATCACCTCAAACGCCCACACGTAGGCGCAGGAATGTCAGCGGTCGTGTTCATCCTGTGCATAGGTTCAAACACTTAAATGAATTAAACGCCTATGAACTAGCGCATAATAACTCTTCACCCTTCCGAAATGCGCACTCAAATTTTGGCGCGTAATTAGATTAAACGCTCGGGGATAAGCGCGTAATTTGCCCAGAAATAAAATTTTCATACCCAAGACAACAACCCATTACCTAGAATTAGGACATTCCTGACATTTACTATCGACCCGAATTACACCCTTGGTAAAACCACCAAAACACTTCTAACGTAAAGAAACACGTGCCCCGAAAGAAAAAAAGAGTGCCCCAAAACTGAGACCGAACGATAAAAATGCCCTCTCCTTCACATTCATCAATTACACCAAAAAGAAAAGGTAGCCCCTATCTTCCATACATTCTAATAAAAAATATATACAATAAAAAAATACCCCCATCGCCTCTATATCCCTTAAGCTAAAGCTAAAAATAAAAAACAAAAAAAAAGGGGAAACTACCACTGGTGCTCCCTGAATTTAATAAATCTAAATTAAACTAAACCCAAATAAATAAACATCACATGAGTCAAACACGATACCGAGAAAGTTGAACCAAAACAGGACAAAAGATATAGACAACACAACTACTTTATAGATCAATAAAATAATTACAACACAGACCGAGGGCATACCCTCTGAATATATAGTTAAAATAAGAATGCTGAAATTAGCACATTAAGGCAATGCCTGAATCCGGATTTATTTAGAAAACTAGAAATCTCGAAGAAGTTTGGAGAAGGAAAGCACTCTGAGTGAATTCTAACCATGATAGCCTCTTCCCCTTGCCCCGAACTGATAGAAAAGGAAGAGTGGCTCATAGAAAGCCACCCAAGATCTGCGGGATCCATTGTTGGAAGCTCCCCTTGGACACATTAAAAATGAGGAGCAACTAATACTGAATCCGCAGGGCCTACCGAGGAAAAATAGGCATCGATCATAAGAATTTTGACCTTGCCTTATCCTTGAGTTTCCTCTCTACCACATTTTTCTCTTCCATCTCTTCCCCCAATGGGGTGACACTTCGAGTTGGATTGATAGCACCAACCCTAACATCACCCCCAATTCCCAATCCCGTCTATTATCATCATCCACTTAATAAGGATAGTTCATCGGGTCCAATATCCGGGATACGAAACAGAAAGGAATAAAAGACATTAATAAATAAAAAATGCTCAAACTTATGTACACAAGATATCCCCTAAAACTTTTTAACCTATAAGCTTAAAATGAAAGTCCAAAATAAGCAATAAACCCAAAGCCTTAAATTCAAACATTTATAAACTATGTTTTTTTGAATCACCAATGGACAAGTGCCACACATTTGTTCCAAAACCATACACATCCCCCTTTAATAAGACCACAATTTATGACAACCAAAATGAACCAATAATGACACAACACTTGCCCCTCTAAAAGCACAAACTCCCCAAGTCTAGATAGACCAATAGGATTGAAACACCCAACCACCATCTAGAACCCATGAAAAACTCACACATTCTAACAAGTATTATCTCAGATTACACCTTGAACAAAATAAAATACCTCAGACAAAATAAACTGCATTCAATAAGACCAAATCCTCAAACAAATAAAAAAAACTCAAACAGGACAAAATCTAACTTGTTATAAAGAAATGCCCCAACAAGCCTGATAAAATCAAGTGAACCTACTAAGTAGGACCTAATAGGATGAATGAATAAACCTTGGGTCATTCTCATAACGAACTTTAAAATTATAAGCTAACTCTAATCTTAAAACTATGATAAAGCAAATAAGTCCAGTTAATTAATCAATAAAAATTTAAGCCGACCAACGGTAGAGTGAAAATATATAATAAAAAAATGCCCCTTTATTTATAATTTAATGTTTTACAAGTTTCACCGGAGGCATACCTCCCGAATTACAACCCAAAATGAAAACCTAAAATCTAACATACAACTCAAAACGAAAACCAAAATTACGATGAGCCAAAACGAAGAGCAGAACATCCAATCGGAGGCTTCAGAAATGTTGCCACCAGACTTGGAGAACTTAAACGAGCCACCGACAGAAGAGACGAAAGGATTGGTTGGGTAATACATCCCTCCATTTACAGCACCTCCTCTCCCTGTCATCTTCACTTCCTCCGCCGCCGCCCCGTCAATGCTGCCTTCACTGCTCCTTAAAAAGGAAAGGTGTGAAGATTGACGCACTCATTCCCAACACTGCCAATTCTCAAAATAATATTATTCCCGGACATCACACTAGCATGAAGATCACGTGAAATAACGAATATAAGAAGAAATCCCATCCCAATCTGACGATTAGATCACTCAATATCGCTGAAACACGAATCTCAGAATGCTAGAACACTAAGAAAAGTCAAGACTCGAGACTAAACCCGAGAATGAAAAGCAAATGAAGACTCCTTTGCTTATATAGAGTACAACCTTAATTGCGCACCTAAAAACGTGAGCTTAATTTGATCACGCACTAGGAATATTGCGCTCAACCGAAAACCCGCGCTCCTAACTAGGCGTGCAATATGACTGTCGCCTGCACAGATAGCGAGACCTTCTGATTCCGCGTTGCCCACCAACCGCACAATTCGATTCAACGACTCACTTTTATCGCACAATTTGAAAGATCACCCATACACTGACCGGGTGATGCTTCAATTGCACGAAAGTATTAGAGCGCATAATCCAATCACACGTTAACCTACTAATGCATAAATACTTCCTTTAGACCCTGAATCGCATGCCGAGAATCTGGCGCATAATCAGTTTAAGCGGCTGATGTCAGGCGCTTAACTCCTGATTTTGCTCGAAATTTACCCTTCTCGAGCGAGAATCCCCTCTGTCCCATCGCATAGCCTCATGAGCCATTCAGATTGAAAAGGGACTGTCACTCGCTGTTGTCCCATCGCAAAATTGTTGCCATGCCCTCATCGCCCATCGCGAAAGGCCAAAAATAAATATCCTAAAAACGCAAATACACCAAACAATAAAAAAAAACTAAGTCAATCACAATGCAACTACAACATAATCTCATCGGAACCCAAGATCTGCCAAAGAAAGAAACTAGACACACTTGTCACATGAACACCCTACCCAGCGTAACGCTTAGCTCACTTCCCATTGTGGACACCACTACCCAAAAAAAAATTTCAAACAACACCGGTCGCACTAAAAGGCAGGAAGATGTGGGACTCCTCCCATGTCCATCGCATTTCACTACTGCCAAGCTACAGTGAGAACATCCCAGTAATACCTCTCAAGTCCCATCGCGGTACCACTACAATCACCAAGGCCCCATCGCAACATCACGCCGACAACCGCCAACCACCGCTTAAGCAACAAGCGGAAAAAAAAGAAAAAGAAATCCCTGAGGTATCTTTCTTCTCTTACTTACAAAAAAAAATAATAAAAGAGAAGAACAAAATGAACAAAATACACCTTTCTTTAAATACCACAACCAACTACACTTAGCCTTGACCTTTAATTCCCAAAACCTCTGAACTCTCAATCGAGCGCATACGCCACTGCGCAGAATCACTTGTTCAGATGCAAAAACAAACAACGACTTCAGATGAATAGAGCGCATATTGTGCAAAATTCAACTGAGCACACTTCACAAAATTTACCTGAATTACCAGCCCAAATCAACCATTCCCCTGGGAAGCCAAACAATGAGTATACTCAATTTAAGAACTTACAAATGCCTATTAGAAATGGAATGCCTGACGCGCATTGGTGTGAGCAATGATGCATCCGGTCTGACATGACTTGCAAAAGCTCTCGATATTACATACTATTTCATCTCTTTTTGTATTAGCAGTCTCTACACCCTATGAACATTTGATTGACGCCCCGATACCTCGATTACATAAAATCCATCTATTAGCTCACGTCATGCGATGGGATGCGCCATGCATCCGCAAATTTAGAATGTGCCCTTCGACAACTACCATTTACCTTTCAGATGTTCCATTAAAGCTTGTGATAATAGATAAGAAAGCCATGCTTGTCATGTCAGCATCACCAATTCACATTTGTGAATTCCCAAGAAATGGGAAGGCACCTCGAATGAGGGGTGTCTACTTCTTTGACGTATTCTTACTACGCAAGAGCACACCGAAGAGGGGCATCTGTAGACACCCTCATTTCCCCCTCTCGGAGTATACGAATTTGTTTGGTCAGCCATTGACCTTTTTAACCCTCGACACAGGACCATGCAATAGTACATGGCTAAACACAAGCTGAAACAATAGCTCTGTGGCTCAGATCCTAACGTAGGGAGGCTATACACTAAGCAATAGTATATAGTCGGGATGCAGACTGAAACAATAGTCCTGCATTCCATTCTTGAGACCATACCCGGACAACCCTGAATTAAGCGTCTGAAAACTTGTGCGTAATTCGATCATGCATAGAACCACAAGCGTGCGATTACTCTCCTTTCAGACTAAACTTCCTTTCACAAATCGTTTCGAGACTTGATTACGTGCCTGGAACCGAACGCGCGATCGGATTGAGCACTACACTATCAGCTCGCAATTGGCTTATGCCGACCTAGTCTCCTACCCTTGACCCCTATGTTTCTTCGATTAAGCGCTTCAGGTAACATGCTTAATTGAATTACGCACGTCCCATCACGTGTGCAATTAGCCCTAATTTTGTTAGGACTACGAAACCCGCTGAGTAATTCAGCTGGTCGCTCACTGAGTCGGTGACCGACTTAAAGTGATTAAGCGCTAGAAAACTGGCACGTAATTCAATTAAACGCTCGGAAATAGGCGCATAATTGAAGGAAAACCAATAAAAACTCTTTTTCTCGAAGAGAGAGAAGAGGCTACAAAATTTAGAGAGGAGAGACCGTAAATTCCAAAACCAGAGAGTTCCGAGAAAGAACCCCCTAGAGCAAATTAGCCATGATTTTGAGATTCAAACTTCGAGATTTCTCTCCGCAACCCTGACACTAGGTAAGAATTTAATTTAATTTTAGACTTAGGATTTCCCCTTAGTTTTATTAATCAATTCTATTTCTAATTTTTAGACCGTAGTACCCTCTTCAGACCGAAATTCTTTATATCCGATTCTAGTTCTCTGTTTCTAGAATCGGTCCATCTAGCGGTTTGATATACCGACCTTATGCTCTGATTCTACTCTAAAATCTTAATTTACAGTCCTATCATTAATTTCTGATTCTGACTCTCAGAGTTCAGAGCCAGTCCTTAATCATACGACCTAATTTTTCTGATTTCGGACCCGAATTCAGTCCTAAAATTTTAATTTATAATTTAATTCTATATTTTAATACCGTCAAAAATCAAAAAAATATAAATTTTAGTTCATAACTTTAGTTTCTTAATCTAATTTCTTATTATAATTCCGAATTCAATTCTAAAAATTCCCCTTTTATTATTTAACTATCGATCTATCTTTTATCTCAGCCATCCGATTTGCCCACGGGAGCTTATGAAGGGTACTCGGAAACGAGGCCAATCCTCCTTAGCATAGAGGGCCAACCCTCCTATTTTTTAGATTGTTTAGGGTTAACTAGTTAATTATAGGTAGTTTTTCTATTTCAATATAATTGGTTAATTACATCAAATAGGCCTTCATATCATTATTTGCTTTGATTCAATTCAGTCTTCTAGTTCAGTCAATTCATTATATCCACCAGAATTTAGGAAAGTTAATTCGTTTATTATTAGTAAGATTTTTACCATAATTGATCAGTAGATTATGATTCTAAAAAAATGAGTTAATTTTGTTGCCTCAATCATTTATTTCTATTTTAGTAAATTGATTTATTGCTTTAATCAGAGTCGTAGTAAAAAAATTAGTCTTTGTTTTCTTCAAATTAGAATGCTAGTAAGATTACCTTAAGTACTTTAGTTGTGATTGCAATACAATTAATACATCTGCTTATCTAGAATTGCAATAAAATTAGCGTACCTCCTTTATCTAGAATTATGATATAATTGGACTCTTTTATTTAATTGGAATATTATTGGAACTGATACACATGCACTCCAAGTACTAGTAGGAGACTGGAACTGATTGGACTCTCAGTAGTACAAGAACTTTGATATTAATTGGACTCCTAATGATACCGAGAAACTGAAAATGATTGGACTCCTGATAGCATCAGGACACTAAAATAACCCATCATAATAAGCTCACCAAATCATAATCAACAACAAAAAAAGAGAATCTAAATCGACCATAACCGTAACAAGGGAAACTAAAAAGAAAGCTGAAACTATCTAATTAAAAGCGGACACTATTGCTGACATTCGCAAGCGGACGATTCAGTATAGAAGTAACCCACACCCACTTAAATGTGTGATCATTGACGTGTTGCAGCGTCGATAAATATCTACAACTGGCGATCACAAATCAACTAGGAATCATCCTAGGAAATTCCTCCTATTATTATTTATCCCCACCTTATCACATACACTGCATCGCTAGAGTCCAACATGACAGAATTGGAAGCCACTTATTCAACGGGAACAGAGAGGAACCTAGAAAAAGCGTGCACCAACACCAAGGCTCTCACCATCAACTATGGAGCCACCTGAGTGGGCCTCAAAGGCCCTATGTCCAACCCCAAGCTCATTTAGGCCCAAACCCAAGGGTTTTCAAACCCTCCATCATTCCCCCAATTTCTCACATACATCCACCCCCAACAAACAACCCCATTCCCCCTCAAATGGCGCACACCCATTTCGCCCAATTCCACAACCCGACATGAGCCCTAACCACCCACATCTGCCATATTCGACCCAACATGGAAACTCATCACAAACCTTCAACCATCCCCAATTCACACATCCTTTCACATCCAACCAAATCATCAAAGTTCCCATCTTGGTCTTACTAGGCACCAACTCAACCCCTCTAAAATCCCTAACCAAATCATCAAAGTTCTCATCAAATATAGTGGTCTCACCAGGCACCGACTCAACGCCTCCAAAATCCCCAATTCACACATCCTCTCACCCCTCAACTAAATCATCAAAGCTCCCATCCACTATAATGGCCTCACCAACTACCACTCGGCCCATTCAGAATCCATTTGAGAATATCATCCCCCCTCCACCATTTGTTGATGCAAGTCATCAATATGAAGAAGATGAGGCCTAAAACAGTGACGCCTACATGGGGGCATTTGCCACCTTCAACCCGTCACAACCCACCTTCACCAACCAATAGGTAGTCAGGAATGATTGGGGGCAGCCTATTTGGGGAACATCTAGGGAGGCTGAATTGTTGAGAGAATAAATGGACAAAATACAAAAATAGTTGATGAAGATGGGAGGAGCTGAGATCCATGCTACTGACTTCTTAGACTTGTGTCTGTTTGCCGAGGTGCATTTGTCACCTAAGTTCAAAGTGCCTTCATTTGATAAATATAACGGCACCAGCAACCCAATCGCCCACCTCAAGTCTTATTATGGGGATATGTGCCAGTATGGTGGAGATGAAAGCCTCCTCACAAAAGTGTTTCAAAAGAGCCTCACCGGTCCAGCCCTAAGATGGTTTACTTCTATTAAACTATCCATTGATAAAAATATGGAGAGACCTCACCCACCTGTTTTAAGAGCAGTATGTCTATAATATCGACATTGAACCGCGCAAGTCTAATTTGGCCCGATTAACATAAAAATCCGATTAGACTTTTAATGAGTATCTCAGAAGGTGGAGAGCCCTAGTAGCCCAGGTGAAGAACCGCATCCCAGATGAGAAACAAATTGAGATGCTCTCAAAAACTGCATTACCAGTTATATATGATTTTTTAGTATACCAGCAGCAGTCCAGTTTTGCCGACTTGGTAAGAAATGCCAACCGTTGTGAAGATGGGGTAAGAGAAGGTCATTTGAATAAAACTATCGCTAGTGGGGCCCATAAATTCACCGAGCAGAGGAATGAAAAAAGAACATAAGAAGAGGTTCAGACAATAATGACCTCACCACCCATCACAAGCGTAGCACCGTTTCAGTTTGGGGTAGTAGAACAAGCTCCAGCATAGGTAGAGCCAGCATAGAGACCCAACAATGGGCCAGGGGCATAGATGACTCCCAACCAAAGAAGATGTGGAAGAATTTGGCCCCTCAGAGTATATCACCATAGGAGAAAGTTTTGTGATACCAAAGCAGTGGAGTCAAGAGAATGAGATCATATGGGTAGTCGGGCCTTTTAACTTAGCCGACTACTTCCCCAATCTTACACCCCAAGCAGCACCTCTAGATTTAAGGGTCTACTTCTCGACACCGACCCCCGTCAACAATATTCAACACAGTTTCCCCTCACCCCCGATATACCAGCCATTCCTTGCACCAACACCTAAACACTATATATCACCCAATCCATCTCCATCACCAATCCACCACAGTTGGCCCAGTTTTAACACACCCCTATCACCCTATCCACCTCCAGCACCAATCCACCACATTTGGCCAATTTTCCCACACCACCATCCCACTCATCTCTGATACCCTCATCCACCCCGTTCCAAATCCCTAGACCAACCTATAATCCTCACCAGGTTCCACTCAACTATAATCAAATAGATGTTAATGCTGGCAGTCGCAGTGAAGGGGCAGTTGAGTTTATTAAGCGATTAGGAAGAATTTATAAACAACCCGAAATACCGGTACCCGTCCAAACCGAGGAAAGAAGAGAACCAATAGTGTTACACCCCATGGAAAGAATGAGCCGAGAATATGCATTGAAAACACAACTAAGGAGAACACCGACTTACATCACCATCTGTGACTTGTTAATGATGTCTCTACCACACTTTAAAGCTCTAATGGTGGCCTAAAAGATGCTCATGTCTCCGATGATGTTTGCTCAGATAAGGTGGGGCAAATAATTAGGCAAGTGTTGTCTCCCAACACGATCTCATTCTTCGACACCGACCTTCCGATTGAAGGAGGTAATCATTCTAGATCCCTCAATATTACAACAGAAACTAAGAACTTAGTGATACCGCTGGTATTAGTAGACAATGGATCAGCGTTGAACCTATGCCCTTTGAGAACTGCGACTCGGATAGGGGTCAATTCATCCATGTTTCGACCAACCAAGACAGGAGCCCGAGGGTTTGACAACAGGAGGAGAGAGGTGATGGGAGAAGTTGATCTTGAGCTCACCATTGTGCCAATGACCTTCTCTATCCCCTTCCAAGTTATAGATATCAAATCTACTTTCAATTTACTACTGGGGTGGCCATGGCTCCACGAAATTGGGGCAGTACCCTCAACCCTGCATCAGAAGCTCAAGTTCATCTCAGAAGAGAAAGTGATATAGCCATCCTGGGTGAAGGACGAGAAGAAGGAGAGCTGCACACAACATAGAGAATCTCAAAATACTGGATGTACCGCACACACCCGAGGACACGGACCTCCAAAGTTTTCAATATGATATAGCGACAGTAGCGCCAGAACCCCTCAGAAAGGTCACCTTAAAAATCGGAGGAGGAATGGTTGCAACATTGGTGATGCTCCAGAAATGGGGTTAGCAGAAAGGAAAGGGACTTGGCCCTCGCCTGCAAGGCAAAAGGGACCCGGTCAAAGTAAAAGGAGGGTAGTAGATCAAATTCGGTCTAGGGTACAAGCCTACTGAAGAAGAAATCCAAGAGGCCAAGGAAAAGGCTTAGGCCATCACCGTCACTAAGGCTAGAGGGATAGATCTGGAGGATGAACCCAGCCCGAGGTTGCACATCCAAAGCACCTTTGTAAGCACGGGGTAATAAAAATTGATCAAAATGGGGCAACTCAGCTAACCCCAAACAAAAAAGTCACCGATCACGAGTCCAACCCCTAAATCATCCCCCCCAAAATTGAAATAGACCTGACCACCCTGGCACTTTTTAAGAAGGTTTTGCCCTTGCCAATGCAACCACCTGTCCTAAACCATCCCAAGCCCATGCTAATATTTAGGGACCATGTTCAAGATGAACCTGTGGTAAGTATGCTGAAAGCTAATTCTAGAGGGCCATCTCACTTCCCCTCCTCCACAGAGCAAGGTAAAGGAGTAACAACCCCCAGGTAAGGAATTGGGCATCAACCAAGGATTAAAATTTTGGATTACCGATACATCTCGTCCGAGCCCAAAACCGATATGTATCGGACGATACGTATCGGTACCAGACGGTATCGAATGATATATTGAATGTATCATTTGGTAAAATATATGTAGACCATCGATACGGTACATTCAATGTACCGTATCGGTGAGTGTCGATACCGATACATATCGTTCGATACGTATTGGTATCGGACGAAATTTTGATCCATGGCATCAATGCCCATCACTCTAGAAGCCTCTGGTGGCCTAAAATTTGGCACTCGCTTCCCAAAAAAAAACCTATATAAAGTGAGGATAGCCCTTGGCAAATAATACCATGCATGTACAGAGACCCGCCTTGTCAGGGACCCACCTCAAAAGAATAGAAAAATCATAAAAAATATAAAAAAGTCTAAAAATAGTCTTTAAAATTTTTTGAGAATATTGAGGCCTTAAATGAAAATCATGTCCAACGTGAAATCAACCTCTTTCCTGTATAAATACAAGAAGATGTAGGAGTCATGGATCTAGATGAGGAGATCCCAGCTAAGGAGCTTCGCAATGAGCTCCTTGAGCAATACACCAATTTTGAGAATGGCCCTACCCCAATCATTGAAGAGATCAAAGAGGTCAATTTGGGCACAGAAAAAGATCCTTAAATTACCATGATCGGAACGTCACTATCTCCTGAGGAAAGACAAGGCATGATTGATTTCCTTCGGTCATACCGAGATGTCTTTGCATGGCCATATGAGGATATGCCTAATTTGGACACCGATTTAGTCGAGCATGAGTTGCCGCTATATCCTGATGTAAAGCCTGTCAAGTAAAAGTTGAGGTGTCTTAGGCCCGAGTGGATGTTGAAGGTGAAAGACGAGGCCATCAAGCAATACAATGCAAGTTTCCTCATGGTCTCCAAATACCCATAGTTGTTGGCTAACATTATCCCAGTACCAATGAAAGATGAAAAGATGCGCATGAGCATCGACTTCAGAAACCTCAATAAGGCGAGCTCGAAAGACGACTTCCCTTTGCCACACATCGACATCTTAGTCGATAATACTGTCAGGCATGGGATGCTCTTATTTATGGATGAATTTTTTGGTTATAACCAGATCAAAATGGAAGAGGCAGACGGAGAAAAGATAACGTTCATCACTCCATGGGGCACCTTCTGCTACCAAGTCATGCCATTTGGGTTAAAGAATGTCGGGGCAACATATCAGAGAGTGATGACAATACTATTCCATGACATGACGCATCGAAAAATCGATGTGTATGTTGACAACATGATCACCAAGTCACAAGAAAGTGGTAATCGTCTAGTGAACCTCCAAAAGCTATTTGAAAGACTAAGAAAGTACATATTGCAGCTAAACCCTTAGAAATGCGTATTCGACACTATGCCAGCAAAGTTGTTGGCCTTCATTATCAGCAAGAGAGGCATCGAAGTCGACCCGATAAAAGTGAAAGTCATCATAGAAATGCCTCCACCGTCTACTGAGAGAGAGGTCAGAAGTTTCTTGGGCAGAATATAATACATCAGTCAGTTCATTGCACAGTTAACTCCTATCTGCACACCGATTTTCAAACTACTAAGGAAAGACTTGCCTGTTGAATGGAATGATGATTGAAAAGCAGCATTCGATAAGATAAAAAGCTATATCCTCAACCCTCCAGTCTTGGTACCACCGGTCCCCGAAAGACTGCTCTTGATGTACCTCTCCAAGACGGAAGTTTCGATGGGGTGTGTCCTAGGGCAACACTATGAAACGGGAAGAAGAGAGTAGGCAATTTACTACCTATGCAAGAAATTCACTGACTATAAAACACACTATTCTCATATGGAGAAAGCATACCTGACTCTTGTATGGGCTACCCAGAGACTTCATCACTACCTGCTATCTCAGGCAGTTCTCTTTCTAGCATGAATGGATCCCTTGAAGTACTTATTTGAAAAGTCGGCTCTCATTGGGCGGACAACACGTTGATAGCTTCTCTTATTAAAATTTGACATCACATATGTCACTCAAAAATTAATTAAGTGGCAAACACTTGCTGATCATCTCGCGAAGCCCCTTACTTGACTACAAACCTCTGAGAACTGAGTTTCCTGACAAGGACATCTTGTTCATGAAAGAGGATGACACAGAAGAAGCAGAAGAGTCCTGAGTAATTCACTTTGATGGGGCATGAGTCTCATAGACCAGTCTCCATCAAGCTCGATTTTCCTTGCACCAATAACATGGCCGAATATGAAGCTTGCTAGCCGGCCTGGAAGCAACTCTCGACCTGAACGTAACTCGTCTCAGGGTGTTTGGCGACTCATAGCTGATCATATGCCAGACCAACGGAGATTGGAAGAAGGATGAAAAGTTAATCCCCAACCATGAGCACCTCAAAAATCTGATCGAGTGCTACGACGATGTTACCTTCTCCTATGCACCATAGGCAAGAAGTCATTTTGCTGACGCACTAACAACATTAGCATCAATAGTTGAAATTTCCTATGGTGTCAAAATAAAACCATTCATTATTGGGTAGAAAAATAAGCCTCCCTTTTGCCTCACGACCGAGAGATTAGCAAAGCTAGATGATGAACTTCAATGGTTCTTAGATATCAAGAACTTCCTCGAAAAGTGAGCTTTCCCTGAAGGTATATCCAAGATGGATAGGCAGACCATCCAAAGTTTAGCGTCGAATTATGTCATCTATGGTGAGTGCCTCTACAAGGGATCACATAACAGTATCTGGCTACGATGCCTAACTGAAAGTGAGGCAGCAGATGTCATGAAAGAGATTCATGAGGGGGTATGTGGGTCCCATGTTAATGGACACATGCTTGCAAAAAATATCCTATGGCAAGGGTACTTCTGGACCACCATGAAAATTGACCGTTGCAAGCACGTTCAAAAGTGCTACAAAAGTCAAGAACACTCCAGTCTGACACATGCTCCTGTTATTGATCTACACAATATGACCACTCCATGGCCATTTGTCACATGGGGCTTCGACGTTGTCGAGAAGGTCAATCCAAAAGCTTCTAATGGGCATCAGTTTATTCTCGTCACTATCGAGTACTTCACAAAATGGGTAGAGGCAGCATCCTACATTAGCATCACGGCCACTCATGTCGAGAAATTCATTAAGAACAATATCGTTTGTCGATTCAGCATGCCCAAAGATATTATCACAGATAATGGCACAAACTTTGAGAATAAGCGCATCAGAGCCTTCTGTGAGTAATACAAAATCAAGCATCATCTCTCATTACCCTATCGGCCACATACTAACGGAGCCATCAAAGCTGCCAACAAAATAGTTGTTTGCATCCTGGAGAAGATGGTCGTCACATACCGAGGCTGAAGTGAAATGTTACCCTTCGCACTATGGGCCTATTGAACGTCAATCCGTACAACTACATGATCGATTTTAAAATATACCCTTGCAAGTGCACAAGATCTATTGAAACATGGTGAAATCAAGGGTCTCGATCTCACAGGGAAGCACAAAATTTAATTAATTCTAGAAGCACAACAAACCTAAGGAAGTACCAAAGGTGAGATTTATCTATGAAGAAGACTATCAACTACACAAAATGCGATTAATGAAATCTAAACAAAGTTTATGCAAGGAAAACAATGATTAATCAAGGGTCTCGACATTGAGTGTGACATGCACCGTGTGTCGTACACCACAAGTAGTTCATTAGTTCAAATATACGTCTAATAGACACTTACGCTGCATTCTTGTGCTAATACCAAGTATAGGAAACCATCTTGTATCGGATCTGAGTTAGTTGGGAGCTAACAAAGATCCAACCTTAGACCCTAGGTGGTAGCATCGATTATTGTGTTGCAGTCCAACACAACATCATCACTGATTGGCTATACTCAACTCTTGAGTGTATTGGCCACACTCTGAAGAAACCACATTAGAATAAAGGCCATTTTTATATTCGGGCCTAACCCACTTAAGACCCATGAGTGGAGAGCCATGAGATGGCCCGTGCACAAGCTTGAGTGTACAAGTAGAGCAAGAGAGAATGGAAGAGACTCATCTCATCTTAGACTCTTAAACCCAAGCACTTGAATTTGTGTCAAATCTCATCTCATGCGAGAGGATCTTACTACATCGACCCTTACGAAACCGTAGGATTGTCAATCGAAACATCGGACGGATGCGAAGCTTTCATGCCAAATCTCCTCAACACCGATCGTGCAATCCGTGTGCTAGAAGGTACGGATCACTGCGCGAGCATGCAAGAGTGAATTCAAAAAAATTAAAAAGCCTAAATCGTGAATGTTATAATCGCATGCGAGCTTTTCTGCGATCGAACACGTGAGAAGGGTAAAGATCGATAATCCCGATAATCCATCGCTGAAAAGCTAGCATGCATGAAAAGTGATGGCAAAATTTCAAGCCCTAAGAAGAGAGTAGGCATGCACTTGATTTTTGTGTGATTGGTGATGACATGCGAGAAGATTTGGGAATTTCAATCAGAGAAGATGAAGAAAGGCCAAGCTTAGGCCAGTCAAACTCATCGAGGCGAGTCACCTTTCTGGTGAATATCGCCTAGGTGACCTTGAGCGCCAGGTGATTTATGAAGAACCAGCCTGGGCGACATTATGAACTCGCCAGGGAGAGTTGGTTTCGAGGCGTGAGGGTTAAGTGGTCTTGTGAGCTCGCCCGGGCGAGTCTCACAGGCCATTTTGCCCTAACAAATATCGCCCGGGTGACTTTGTGTGCCACATGAAACCTGAAAGGCTAGCCCGGGCGACCTTCTAGTCTCGCTGGGGTGTGTTTGCTTGCATCCGTGCCTTCAGGCCTTGACCTAGGGGGAAGTATGGGAACTTTGTGTGCATGGTGACTTCTCCAATGACATCTAAAGACGAGTCTACTATGACTTAGGTTAAGCGCGGGAGACCGTTGGCAAAGGTTCCGTGTGACTTCTTGCATTTGATCAAGTGTGTTACCATCATTGAGGTAGGGAAAAGTTATCGCCACTTATACTTTGATCTTGAAATGCGAATTCCATGATAAAATCCAAAGCGCTTGTGATAGTTTTGTTTAAATGCATGATTCTCCGTTTAAAGCTTTGAATTTGAATCGATTTGTAAGTTCAAGCATATGTGTGAAATTTTTAATTCTTCGTCATGAATAAGAATTTTTAATATTACGATACGACTCTGAAATTGGAACCTTTGGAAATTCATGATAAGCTATGTGCATTGATAAGGTTTTGGTATTAACATGTGTGATGTTTTATGGTTCGTACGAACGAATCCCCCACCGACGTGGCGGGTTATCCGCGACCAACACGGTGGGATATCCGTTTCTGGCACAACGGGATATCCATGTATTTTCTTGTTAACCAGCATGGTTCTATCCGTTTCTTGTCCGCCACAGACATCTCGAAAATGTTCATTGAACTACGGTGGTTAGGTGGGGATTCCCATTGGTAAAAGCTTCGGATCCTAACGCTATATCTACTTAGGATATTATTTAAGTTAAAGTTAATATCATACATTAAGATAAAATGTTTCACTTGAATTTTTGATTTTGATTACATACTATTCAATCTCCTTAAAAAGTTCATTTTGATCTCACTGAATTATTGCACGTCTACTTGAAATGCAATTAGTGTTCAAAGTCATATTTTTATACGCAATTCTTCTAATTTTGGCCATTTGATCCATGTCTCTTAGAATCAAGATACGTTAGCAATGATATTTTCCCTATTGAGCTTGGACTACAGCTCATCCCTTCTGACTATATATCACAAGTACCGGCGTGGACTCGAGTTTAGACCTTGAGATTGATCCTGAATTAGCAACAGACCCTGACTAAAACCCAGAGGAGGACGAGGAGCTACCTCCTGAAAAGTTTTACTAGTGAAGATCTTCTTTTTGAGATAGTGCGAGCATTTTTGGAAGACTTGGTATAGTTCCTTTTTGTGGAGAAAATTCTTGTAGATATATATGTTTTGTATAACTTTGACCACTGTTTAGGTGATGGTCGGCCATCACCGGTGGTTGTATAGCTTTCGTCTAGGGTCAAATGATAGAAAGTCCCCTAGACTCTATGGCCATGTGTGTTATTCCACTTTGTTTCCGTGCTTACCTGGAATTATCGAATATTGATGGCCTGACCTTCTCACTTACCGATGTTGGAGAAGATGGAGCTGTTGCTCTGATTGTAAAGCACCCTGATATCAAGTTGACACAGTAAATCAGATTGTACCCTACGAATTGATGGTACAGATTTTGGGTAAGGAAATTCAGGCTATCACAGTTGGTATCAGAGCCTAGGTTGTAGTTCTCATAGGGAGCTCGAGCTGTGGCTTAAGTGCGAAACAATGACAAAGTACATCTGTCATTGCGTAGGTTAAATTCTTAAGAGCATTTTGATTGAATGTTTGCATGGTCATGACAGGTCAGGATGCCTCCACGACGGGGAAGACCAAGGACCATAAATACTAGAGATACCACAAATGGTGAGGGAGTAGCCACGATATCAAATGCAATCCCAATAGGCAACAATAACAAGGCATCCAAAGCAGGAAATAACACTGGAAATGCTCCTGGAGGCGAGAACAACCAATAGTTATTGGAGACCATGGTAAATGTTGTGGCGATGCTTACGGAATTTCAGGAGTTCAAGAGAATGAGACCTCCTAGCTTCTATGGATAGATTGATCTGATGGAGGCAGAATAATGGCTAAATCATATAAAAAAAGTCCTTCAAAGAATCAGGTGCACCGAGGAGGAAAAATTGAGTTGGGCATCATTCCAACTCAAAGGGGACGTAGATCCATGGTGGAAATCCGTCGAGAGAACATGAGCACCGGAGACACCATGGACTTGGACAAAATTTACTGAGGTTTTCAACGAAAAGTACTTTCTTGCAACTAAACGACGTCGAATGGAGATAAAGTTTCCCACCTTGAAACAAGAACAAATGACCGTGTGCGAATATGAGGCCGAGTTCACTAGGCTCTCTAGATTCGCACCAGCGCTAGTGGCCACCGAGCTGATGAAGACACAAAAGTTCGAATATGGTCTAAAACCGGTCATTAAGGAAAGGATATCCTTGTTCGAGTCAACGACATACGAGAGAGTAGTAAGATTAGCCCTCATTGCGGAGAGGGATGTGGAAGATATGTACAAAAGGAGGGAAGAACAGAACCAAAGCAGAAGAAGTAGAACCCAAACACATCAATCGGAGCAGCCCAGTAAAAGGCCAAGATTTTTTATGCCATCACCCTCCCACACTATCCAAATGACATCTTTGAAGCCACCCACTCCTACTCCTACGAGATCATTCTGCACCCTAAACACTACAACCACGGGAGTGCCAAGAGTTCAGCAAACCTCTCACGTCGCTTCTTCAGCACCGAAAGAGGCATGCTCGACGTGCGAGAAGGTGCATAAAATTGAAGAGTGTCGAAGAAACATGGGAGTGTGCTTTAGATGTGAGAAAATGGGGCATCGGATTAAAGAATGCCCAGATGTGAAGGTGGACGCAAGGGTGAAGGCACCTCCTCAAAGGTCCTTGCGGCCTACAGTACAAGGGCAGGCATATGCTGTTACAGTATTGGGTGCCCAAACGAGCAATGATGTAATTCAAGGTATAATCCTTATAAATTAGTAGTATAAATTTTTATTTTAGGTGAAGAAGGTGCATAAATAAAATAGTCTTCGAAATTTCTACTCTTGAACATCATGATATTGTTGTGTGTACACCTAATGTAATGAATCAATAAAACCTAGGTACCATACCATGTACATGAAAAGCAATTCTGCCATGGATATCGGTTCTCACAAGGCACGTGTGTTGAAAGACCCAGGGTCTACCCACTCTTTCGGAACACCTCAATTTGCGACGAAACTGAGCATCACTCCATAACTGTTAATATTCATTTTGTCAGTGCTAGTTCCAACTGGGAGCTCAGTAAACACAGATACGGCGTGTCGATCAGTCTTCGTAGCCATCGAAGAGCATGAGACAAGAGCTGACCTGATTTTGCTCGATATGCCGGGATTCGACATAATCCTAGGCATGGAGTGATTGTCCGCCCAATAGGCTAATGTAGATTGCCTTAGGAAAGTAGTCACACTCTGACCCAAGAAGGGTAGGTTAGTCAAATTCTACGGCATCCAACCAAGGGTTGCATCGTTAATATCTACTATTCAAGCTGAAAGACTACTAATCAAGGGATGTAGTGGTTATCTGGCGTTCTTACAAGAGGGGTAGGTAGAAAGAGTCAACCTCATTGATATACCTATCGTGACTGACTTTCCAGATATATTCCCAAAGGAATTACCTGTTCTACCTCCAGACAGAGAAGTCGAGTTTGCAGTGGACTTGGCTCTAGGCAGAGAACCCGTGTCCAAAGCTCCATACCGTATGGCACCGGTCAAGTTGAAAGAACTCAAAGATTAGTTGTAAGAACTTCTCGACAAAGGATTTATAAGGCCGAGTGTCTCACCATGGGGAGCACCAATGCTATTTGTTAAGAAGAAGGATGGATCCATGCGACTCTGTATAGACTACCGGCAATTGAACAAGCTAACGATAAAGAATTGTTACCCACTTCCAAGAATCGACGATTTGTTTGATCAGTTACATGGGGCGAGGTTCTTCTCTAAAATAGACTTAAGGTCTGGTTACCATTAGCTGAGGGTGAAAACTGAAGACATACCCAAAACAGCTTTCCGTACAAGGTATGGCCACTATGAATTCCTAGTGATACCATTTGGACTGACAAATGCTCCAACATCTTTCATGGACTTGATGAACAGGGTTTTCAAACCTTATCTGGATCAGTGCGTAGTGGTCTTTGTGGATGATATTCTGATATACTCAAAGACAAGAGAAGAACACGAACATCACATACGCTTAGCTCTCCAAACACTCCAAGATCACCAGCTCTATGCGAAACTAAGTAAGTGTGAGTTCTGATTAGAGCAAGTGAGTTTTTTGGGGCATGTCGTTTCACAATCAGGCATAGCAGTGGACCCATCCAAGATAGAGGTCGTAGTTAAGTGGGAGCAGCTGAAAAGCATGATAGAAATCTATAGCTTTCTGGGATTAGCTGGATACTATCGGAGGTTTGTGGAAGGGTTTTCCACTCATGCAACTCACTAGGAAAAATTTCAAATTTGAGTGGACTGAGGTGTGTGAACAGAGCTTTCAGGAGCTCAAGAGAAGATTAACCTCTTCACCGGTACTCGCCATACCATCAGGCAGCGGAGGATTTGTAGTATTCAGCGACGCATCACACAACAGATTGGGTTGCGTGTTGAATTGGAATGATAAGGTTATGGCTTATGGGTCGTGACAGTTGAAAGACCATGAAAAGAACTACCCCACTCATTATCTAGAGCTGACAACAATTATATTCGCCTTGAAGATATGGAGGCATTACTGTTAAGCAATGATTTTTGCCACTTTCTACACCTTTAAACCTGGCTTTTGCTAGTACCTAGAGTGGTTAATAATAGTTTTAAAGTATATTTTGCAGTTAGGGATGAAATATAGAATAATGCAGTTTCCTATGTAAAATTGCCAAAAAGAGGACTTGGAACCATCTATTAGAACTGAGGCAAGAAGGGCCATGGTGTGATTGATGTTAGAACAAAACAACAGCTCGAGATGAAGAGAAGCTGCAGCAATGTGGAGTTGAACCATCTTGAGATTTTAGCAACATATAGCAGAGGCAGATGTGTGGTTCAGGCCAGGCTTTAGATGCACACTTCAGCTAAAAGGATTCACCATTAACAGCAGCCACCAACTTATCGAGTGCTGTGGTTTGCTGAACCGACCGACCACTACTTTTAACTTATCGAATGCTTAAAGAATGCTGCAATTTTATACCCTATCGAACAGTCCCTCAATGCATCAGTTTTAAACCTATCGAATGGTGCATCAGCTGGAGCTACCTATCGAATGGAGCAAGGACTATTAACCTATCGAAAGCTTCAAACATGCAGCTTGAACCTATCGAACTCTTCACTCTTTCAACCTATCGAATGGTTGCTGTAGGGCAGTCATTGCACCTATCGAATGCTCTATTTAATTGAACTTGTCAACAGGTTCTTGATCTAAACCCAACCTATCGAGTTCTGCTATGATCCTATCGAGCCTTTCCTACATCAACCTGTCGAATGGAACTCCTCAGCAGCTCTTGCCATCCTATCGAGCAATCCCCCAATGCTTCACTTTTGGAACCTAGCGAATGGTCTAAAGGGCAGCAGCCACCAACCTATCGAATGCTTCAAAAATTCAGCAGCTCAACCTATTGAAAGGTCACTTGGAGCTGTTGTTTTGCTATTTAACCTATTGAGTTCATCATTCCCAAGCAGAATGCTGAAGCTGCAGTCTTCAAAACTGTTGATTGCACTTGTACCAGTCGAGACTCAGGATCTAGCTATCATCAGCTACTATCAGCTACCACTTGGGGGTTAGTTTTAGTACCAAGCTCAGCTAATAAATGCAATGAAAGATATGCTGAACTGCAGATTTGGATTAAATTGCTGAGGCTATTTTCAACAGCCCACATTTCTAAATGATAAGGGTTGTGTTGGTACTTGCTGTAGTCTGGTTCCAAAGTAATTTCCAGAAATTATATAAGGCCTGTAGTAGAAAATATAAGTGGCCGGCAGGGGCATTTTTGAGAGCTGCAAAAACACATCAGCTGGGTACAATTTTCTGCACATGGGACAACAATCTACATGCAATTTTCCTTGGCCAAAATGAAGACAGATCAGCTGTGCATAACAGAACTGAGTCCTCTGCTCTCTGATTTGCTGCAACTCAAGGCACATGGATCGATGCATATGTATAAATACCCATCTATTATGCTGTAATTTCTCAGCAAGGAAAGTAGGAACAAAGGAATAGCCTGAGTTCTCCTTAGCTCATTTAGGTTTAGTTTTAGGTTTTATTTTCCCCTTTTCTCTTCCCCCTTCTCTCTCTAATCCAGCCTGTTGGATTAGATCTAGGTAGCAGCTTAGATCTGCTTTGTAATTATAATTTCGGTATGAAGAAATGTGGATCGATGCACAGACTATAGATCTGGGAACAATGTTATTGTAAGTTATTTTTTTATTAAAGCAATAAATTATTGGTTTTAAAGCTTAATTAAATCTAAAGATCTTGTGGTCCCGTTAGATTCTCGATCAAATTTTTTCACTCGGCACAAGCCCAGGCCCTTTTTCGGTAGATCTCTTGATGACCATATGATTTTCCTGGGTTTGATATGCCTGTGGGTGCCTGTGCCTGTGACCTTACATCCACAACATCTGTAGTAATTATCTTGTTCTAATTGAAGCCATCGGAATGGAGGAAATCTATTGGAGGATCTGTGACCATTTAAGTGGACAGATCATAGCCTTAAGATCAATCCAAACCATCGGTCTAAATCAGATTCCTATACCTTGCATTTGTGCTTATAGCCAAATGAAGGATTGCTGCAAATCTTCAGCTCTTGATCTATTTTGCAATAAAAACCAGGCCCTAGCTATCTATTTCTCCCCATTTTATATTTTACCATCCATCTTCCTCAATCTTTTAGATTTAGTCTTATATTTCAGTTTTATAAATTAGATCTAGTGACACCTGAAAAACTCTCTTTCTCCTTAGAATTGCCAAATCTGTAGCAAGATCTGGAGGTCTACTCTACACCTCTTCTAGGTTTAGATCACTACTCCCTGTGGGACAACCTCTTACTTATTCAAACTTGCTACAAAGGACCTTGTATCTTGCAGGTCTAAGATATTTTAGTTGTGTTGAATCCATCCTCTGTTTTACTTTGATTTTATTTTCTTTCTTTTACTTCACAATAATCAGCACAACTAAAATTTCCCAACAATTACCTCTACGATGAAACCTTCGAAATATTCACAGACCGTAAGAGCCTTAAATATTTGTTCACTCAAAAGACCTGAATCTGAGACAGAGGAGATGGATGGAGGTTTTTAAAGATTATGACTGCTCCATTCAATACCATCCAGGCAAGGCCAACGTGGTGGCAGACGCCCTTAGTTGAAAGTCATATGCTCGCTTGTCACACCTTGTCACAAGGATTCAAAGATGGCATCTACTTGAGGACTTAGCACTAATTGACACAATCTTTGATGTGAAGGAATCCGAAGCTTTAATGGCCAACATTTTCATTCGGTCAACACTCTTCAACAAGATTTGTGAAATGCAATTGACTGATGTAGAGCTCATGGCCATCAGACAAGAAAAGATTGAGGGTAAACGATCCGACATCACCATTAGAGAAAATGGATCGTTAGTGTTCAAGGGCAGACTATGCATACCAGCCAATGCCGATTTGCAACATGAGATCTTGGATTAAGCTCACAAATCAAAGTATGCCATCCACCCAGGGAGCACAAAATTGTATCAAGACCTCAAGAAAAGTTATTGGTGGAAAGGGTTAAAGCAAGAAGTCACTGAATATGAAGTGAAATATTTAGTTTGCTAGAAAGTGAAGGTCGACCATCATCATTCTTTAGGTCTATTGCAGCCATTGCCAATCCCAAAGTTGAAATGGGAGAACATCTCCATGGACTTCATACTTGGGCTGCCGAGAATGCAGAAAGGTTACAACGCCATTTTGGTAATTGTGGATTGATTAACCAAATCCGTACATTTCCTACCCTACAGTACGCGGTACACAGCAGACAAGCTCGTAGAATTATACCTTAAGGAGATCGTTCGATTACATGGTATACCTGCAAGCATCGTGTTTGACAGGGACCCGTTATACACATCACAATTTTGGCAACGTTTCCAAGAAGGAATGGGTTCAAGACTGGAATTCAGTTCGGCCCGCAAACCGACCAACTAACCGAGATGGTAAATCAGGTGATTGAAGACATGTTGAGGGAATGCATGCTGGACTTCCAAGGATCATGGGATAAACACTTGTCCCTAATCAAATTCGCATACAATAATAGCTACCAGGCAAGTATCGAAATGGACCCTTTCGAGGCACTTTACGGATGTCGGTGCAAGTCTCCTAGCAACTGGGAAGAAGTTGGAGAGCGTGTACTATTGGGCCCAGAACTGATTCAGAACACCAATGATGCAGTTCGGCTCATTCGTGAGAGACTAAAGGTCACCCAAAGCCGGCAGAAAAGTTATGCCGACCTAAAAAGAACCAATGTCGAATTCCAGGTGAACTCGATTGAAATTGATTATGTTATTTTAGTCACCTTCATACGATACTAACACTCATTTCCTTTCACTGTGGGGACGTCTTCATTAAAATCTCACCAACTAAGGGCGTCATGTGATTCGGATGGTGTGGAATGCTTAGCCCACGTTACATTGGACCTTTTGAAATTACATTGGACCTTTTGAAATTTTGGGCTGCGTCGGCGAAGTAGCTTATAGAATCACCCTACCGCTGCAACTGTCAAGCATCCACAATGCATTTCACATATCAATGTTGCGGAAGTATGTGCGAGATTCGACGCACATCTTGGATTATTAGGTAGTCAAAATCCAAGAGAGCTTCACCTTGTCGGAAGAACTGATTTAAATTTTAGATAGGAAAGAGCAAACATTGCGGACAAAGAAGATTCCGCTGGTACTGATTAAGTGGCAGAATCACTCAACCCCAGAAGCCACATGGGAGCGCGAAGTAGAGATTCGAGATTAGTACCTGCACCTTTTTGAGTGAAATTTCTAATGTATAAATGTACATAATCAAGAACGAATTGCTGGAACAAATGCTAAAGTGTTGTGTCCTAGATAAGAGATTTCACTAACATTCTCATCTATCATCGTGCATGAATGGAACCGAGGGTTACATTTTCTTCAAATTTTGAAACACATCTAGGGACATCAAACTTTCATTGACATAACATTATAGAAATGTTTAAAGCTTATGAACTCCTGTCGATGGTTGATAATATGTGAACTAGGGTAATGGTCAAAACAAATTGGGCCACTATACAGGTTTTCCAAATGCAGGAATGTGTGCACACACTATTGCAGGTAACATATCCTACAGGTTAGACCTATAAATTGGTGGAGGGACACAGAGTAAACTCAGCGGGTGAGCTTCAAAACTCACCAGGGCGAGACCTTTAGAAACACTCAGAAGGCAAAAATTGCCTCAGAACCAGCCTGGGCGACTTTTTGAGCGCCATTGAGTTATTGAAACTTGCCCGGGTGACTTTTTGACATCACTGGGGTGAACTTGAAAGTATTTAAAAACCCCTTTTTCTCCATTTCGTGCAAATCAATTTGGGGTTTTGGGTTTTTCTCCGTGTCTCCTCTGCCGGATTTTCTTCTCAAGGACGAAGAGCACCATTACTTCCGTCAAATCGTCGCACAAGCAAGTTTTCTTCCTCAGGGATCATCTCTTCCTTCTCTAAGACAAGACAAGGGTAACTTTTGCCACCTTTCTTTGTGAAAATTTTTGATTTTCTATGCATATACCACACATTTTGCATGGCTTCGAAGAAGCAATCTGCCCAAAGATCTCCTCGGGTGGCAGCGCCGACCTCCAAGGCCAAAGCCTTGTCATCAAAACGCCCTATGAATGACCAACCACCACTACCACAGAAAGAACAACCCTCGGAGTGGTGGGCAGTCAAGTCGTTTGAGCCTAAATGGTCATTCGAGGGAAGTCTTTTTAATGACCAACCAACAAATATGTGGGCAACTAATTATATCGAGAAAGCTCGCCTATAGACCCTCCTCAAACCATTTCACGACCACTACTACCCTAGACTCGTTAGGTTGTTTTATCAGAATTTTCACCTTAGTGCCAACACGACTGCACTATGTACCGAAATAGACAGCCAGCTGCTCCAATTCGATGTACACCACATTGCCAAAGCGATGCGTGCCTCCGCTGAGTCTGTCTAGGTGGGAGGTTTAGTACCACCCATCGGCGAGGTATCGTTCCACGATATTATGGCCAATCTGACCCAAGGTGAACACGGAACGGGTCAATCAATTAGAAGGGCTCACTTGCCTCTTGAAATGTGGGTTTTAGATGTGGTTTTCTGGGGTAATCTTTATCCCATGGGGCATGACCGTGAATGAAGGAGGATAATTCAACAAGTGTTTTACACCACTTTTGGGGGTCACTGGTTTAACTGTGACAACCCAGATTTCACTAACCCGAAATCCGCGCCGTCGGATCACCCATTGAGGCGATCCCCAAATTGAACACCCGAGATGTCAGTTTACACAGTATAACTAAGCTGGTCTCTCTTTGAATAGGTAGATAGAGTCATCATATATATGGCAAAAGATAATATAATTCTATTTACGGATACCAAAATGATAAAATGGCGATTTTGTCCTTATGAGAGCCATAAGTTTGACAGAACCGAAACGAACCACCGGTGATAAACAATCATCAACCAACAATGGTTCAAATAACTATTTTCATTTATAATCTAAACTTGACAAAAGGGCCGGACAAACCAAGCCTTACACAAAACCCTCAAAAATATGACAGGTCCCCTAAGGGAAACAATCCTCTGGCAGAAGATTAGATTCTTCCTCTAGAATATAATCTTGATCTTCCTCACGACCAGAATCTTCAATGCCTAAATCTGTGCCTATACCTATGATGTATAGTCAAAAGGGTGAGCTAACAGTCTAAGCTCAATAGGGGAATATCACTAGCATGTATATCATATTCAAAGCATAGATCATATGACCGAGTTTAAAGTATATCTTATAAAACTGAACTTTTAGATACTTGAAAACAAATTCACGGAATTTAAAGTGCACACACACATGATTTGCTTCTTAGTTTTCACATTCTTGCATAACTTGGTTTCACACACTTCTCATGCCTTAATGACTTAAAAACTTAACTTAAATAATCTCCCAAGCATATATAGCATTGGGAGCCACATAATTACCGATGAGAATCCCCAAACCACCATCATTTAATGAATAATTTATATGATTACCAAGCCTGAGCTACGTTAACAGGGTCACTTGTGCCACATTTCCAAGCCCCTAAGCTAAGTTAATAGGGTCACTTATGCTTCACATTGACCGTTGGCTGGTCCACACGTACGGATATCCCGCCGTACCGAATACACATTGGGGACTCAAACACGTGAACCTTAAATCATTGTGTAGATTCTAACTTATAGTTTATCACATGTATTTGATCAGTCAGATTAATTAAATCTAGTTTTAGAGTTCCACATTTGCTTGTCATATTCAGGTACATGCCTATCACATTCTAGCACGCTTGCTTATCACACTTATCACATTTCCGCACCTTGCTTATTATATTAGCATGCTTATAACGTTCATACACATTATTTTCATATTCAGGCACACTTATCATGTTCACATACACACATGCTTGTCACACTCACATTATCTATACAGATCATATCGGAAGTCATGATATTGAATTTTCTCTATCTCTTACAAAAATCACGCTCAAATCACGCAAAGACAGAGTGAAGACCTTTATGCGCTATTTCGAATCATAACCTACATTTCAAGGTACTCAAATGTCATTAACTAAGGCTTAAAGGATCACACACACCAAAGATTTAGAAGATTCTCAAAAAAAAATCCACATTTTCCCAAACTTGTTCAGTCGCGCGCGGGAGTTCCAAGGTCATGCGAGCAAGTCATGTGGCACCTCATAGTCGCGCGAGATCGCTCGAGCGACTGTGCTCTCTTATTTATCTTACTTTCATAGCCTGAGACAGTCGCGCAAGCGACTAATCAAAATGGATTTCACGCTTAATCTGAAGCTCCTCTCGCGCAAGCGAGGCTCAAAGTCACGCGAGCGACATTTGAGGTTTTGGAGTGTTTTTATCAAAATCAGATTTCCTATCCATTCCCCCCCTTTCACCTAACTCTTATGTAACATTAATACCACACATTTAGGGCATTTATTACCCCTATTCATAGTAATTAATTCATACACAAGTACTCAATCTCACAAGATCTTACCTCCTTAGATTTTCACGGACTTGAGATCAATTGAATGCATCCGTTGATGCCATCTGGAAGTTTTGGAGTCCACGCTCCCGTGATTACTACCGCGATCTTCTCCTTGATTCTCTTGTGGTATTCGAAGCTTTAATAAAAAGATTGAGAGGGAGATCAACAATCTATCAAAGAGGAATTCTCCTCTTCACCACATGAGGAATGCTCCTCTTCACCACATGTACTCAATCTCTTCACAAATCAAAACAAGCCCTTCCCTAGGTCTCCTCTTGGATCAAGAAGTAAGATGGAGGAGTACTGTTGGTTGTGTTGCCTTACCTAAAATGAGGGTCTAAAATCAACAATAAAACTACGCAGACACACTCATATAGACCTGCAAGTATTCAGGATCTGTTGTAGCAAGCTTTAAAAGAATGGTAAGTAAGGGAATATCCACAGGGAGGCTAGTTAGAAATATAATAAATCTCCAGATCTGTGCCAAATCTGGCACTCTAGCTATCACTAATTTAGTTAAAAGACAGGGGAGAGGTTTGAAATGAGTTGTCACTTAAACTAAGCTATAATTTAAACCTAAGCTATCTTGGATCGAGTTTAGGAGCATAGATCTTGTAGGGGAAGAGAGTAAAAATGTAGAAAATGGAGAAGAGTAGCTTGGTGGTTGGTTTTCACTGAAATCAGATTCAATTAATCATGCTACAGAGGTTCAGAGCACATAATTCCCTCGCTGGCTATAAGCATAGCTGCAGGGTAAAAATTCCACTCCAATTCACAGCATCCACCTGGTCTTAAGGTTATGATCTATCCACTTTAATGGTCACAGACCATCCTATAGACTTTATCGAATCCATGGATTGCAGCAGATAAATCCAATTGAAGCCTGAGCTTAGATTTATCTTAAGGTTATGATCTATCCACTTTAATGGTCATAGACCATCCTAGGGATCTCCTATAAAGCCAGAGCCTCAATTAGAGCAATTAAAATCGCTACAGATGCTGCAATTACCAGGTCACAGACTCAAGGAATCACAGGAGCATTAGATCCAGGGAGATCAGATGGTATCCAAGAGGTCTACCAGTTAAGTGGGTGAGCTGATCTATAACTCCTTTACACAAATTCGATCGATCACCAAATGGAACTAAAGGAAATTTAAATCTAATTAAAGCATTAAAAACAATATTATCATTGCAAACAAGGTCACTTTACAATGGAAATACTCTCAGATCTGTAGTCTGTGCAGCTAGGAACCTACAATAGCACTCTTAACCTCACCTAATTACAGATCTAACTTCGCCCCTCGCTACTCTGAGGGATTTAGCCAACCATGGTTGGGCTAAAGGAGGGAAATGGAATTGCTCTGCAGACGCTAATCTCCAGAATTTTGGCTCAGATCTCGATCCCCCCCAATGGTAATTGGGGATCTCTATATATAGCTTTCTCCTCTATTTTTCCCGTCAAATATCCCTTCTATAAGGTTGTCAAAGTTTGTTAGAGTTCTGTTAAAACACATGGGTCGGTTAGGGCTTTCTAGGGCATCTTTTAGAACCTCGCGCCGGTCAACAAAATGCCTCAGTTTACGAGCAGCAGGTTACCAAGTCTCAGCGTGTGCATAGCATAGTTTTTGAGGAGTTCAGCACACGATTTTGACAGGTTGGAGAAGCTTCCGATAGGTTAAAAGTAAGCTTGTAGTCCCTTTCGATAGGTTCCCTGGTCTCTTCGATAGGTACCGATAGGATGAGTTTTCTCTTTGAAGCTTCAGGGTCCTCAGCCCATTATCTAGAGCATTCGATAGGTTGGCTGAGTAGTTCGATAGGTCCATAGGTCCTTTTCGCCAGGTTCAGCTCTGCATGCCGTCATCCCTATAGGTTGGCTCTCATTCCTATTGAAAGGCTTAAGCATCCTTCGATAGGTTCAATTCCAGCATCTTCATTTCGATAGGTTCAGGAAGCCTTCGACAGGTTCTCTTTTTCTCCTCAGGCAAGCTTTCGATAGGATGAGCTTTCTCTTTCATTCATCTGCTCGATAGGTTCAGGGATCCTGTCGAATCCCTCACTTCAACACGTCTTCCTCTTTCTGCCTTCAGATCCTATCGAGCCCTTTTCCAACTGCACGAATTCTTCTCTTTTATCCTTCAGCTCCTATCGAAGTCTTCTAGATGCCCTTTCGATAGGTTATTTTAAGACCTGTCTTCACTTCCTTTGCACCACATATTCCAAGGGCTCGATGTGTCTTCCTCGGTGTCTTTGTTCTTTGTATAGTCTTGAGAGATGGCTTTTTTATGAGCATTCTTAAGTAGTTTTCTACATTATTACCAGCTTTCACTGCTATCTACAAAAGGCACTCAACAGAGGCTTATTAGTATGCTCACAGGTCTGTCAATGGTCAGGTTAAATGGTGAAAAGTGGCATTTTTCACCACTTAACACACCCCCAAACCTAAGCTTTGCTAGTCCCTGAGCAAAGGAGAGTGAAAATGAATTAAAAATGCCACTTTCGTAGGGAGTGTTGTCGCTCCAAGTGTGCCAAAAATGTGTGCAAAAAATTAAAGAATTAAAGAATGCTAAATTATATGGATGTTAACTTATGAAAGGGATATCAGCACATTGGGGCTAACACTGGCCTGCAAGATCAGGGCCAATTGTAGCAAGTTTTAAAAGTAAGTATTTCAAGATCGTCCACAGAGAAGTTTGTCTAAAATGAGAGATAAACCTCCAGATCTGTGCTACCAGATCTGGCTCTATAATTATCTAAAATAAAGAATAGATAAAAGAGAGTGTTGGGTTTTGTCACGTTTAACTAAAAGCAAATAAAGAAAAGAACTAACTACGTGATCCAGATCCGAGTTGTGGAGGTGTTTAAAATAAGACAAATGCAGAAATAATAGCTTCATGTATTTTAGCCTTTGAATTTTAATGGAGAATCTGTAGTTCAACAGAGCAGATTCAATCTTCATCCGCTACCACGGATGTAAGAGAAATAAATTGAATTAAGGAATAGGTTTAGACTTATGGTCGTGATTTGTCACGGATCATCGCCTAGTATGTGGCCTATTCTTTATTTGAACATGAACATCATGTAAATGCCGCTTGAATTAGGTTACCAACGCTAATTCATGGGGATGATGAATTAAGGAAGTTGGATGCGGATGAGTGAATCTAAAGAAGTCTAATGCACTAAGGTGAACATTCGTAACCCTCGACATGACTCCAATGGAGAAGACACAAATTACAAAGAACCTTTTAAAATCCAACGTTACAATTACAGAGCACGGCTTTAGAGAGCCCTCGGACTTACACCGAGCTTCTCGAGAGCCCTCAGTTCTGATCTTGAATCCGAACTTGGAAGTACAAATCACTCGCAATGGCTCTCAAAGGTAAAATACAAGAAGGGATTACAGGGGAATCGGATGAGCTTCGGCCGGAATGGGGAAAGCAGAGATGAAAACTCTAAAATCTGGATACCCAAATTGGGCAAATGGTTCGTCTATTTATAGTTTTCCCTAAGCCAGCTCAGATGTGTATCAACCAATCAGAATTGGATAGATCTGTATCAACCAATAGGAGTCGAGCACCGGGATCCGGATCCGTCGCCAATCGAAATGCTTGATCCGTTCACCAATCAGAAACAGAGGCATCAATTACATTATGTAATTCAAAAATCTGTTTGAGCTTCTAGAAGTTCCCGCCAAGTAATTTCATCTTTGGGTGTTCACATGGGGTGGAATATGCCTTTGGTTCGTTAAATCTTCCTAATGTCCTTGGGTTTTAAACGCATTGGGCGTGCAAAGTTTCTAAATACCCTTGGACGAGCTGCAAATCCCGTAATGCCATTTCGCATAGTTTAAGGGCTTTTTCAAAGTAGTTTGGCTCCGTAATCTCTCTCGCAAAGCATTTTGGCTCCGAATCTCTTTTCGCAGCATTTTGGCTTCAGGAGATCTTTTTCGCAAAGGACTTTGGCTTCAGGAGATCTTTTCGCAAAGGACTTCTCTTCTTTTCGCAAAGCATTTTGGCTTCAGGAGGTCTTTTCGCAAAGGACTTCTCTTCTTCTCGCAAAGGTCAAAGTACTTTGCGAATAGTAGATGTTCTTTGCGAATTGAACTTTTAGCTTCCATTCTTCTTTGCGAATGGATCCTTCTTCTTCTTCAGGTCTTTTCTTGCTCTTTTAGGACCTTTTTAGCCATTGCTGAGGCTAATTCTTCACTCCTCTTTGAGTTTGGATATGTCGCCTTTTTTGATCATTTTAGGATGGTTTTCGATTTGGACCGCCTTTTGGTTAGTCGCAATATGAACACTAAAGCACTTATTTAGTCCTCTCAAGGGTCTTTCAAGGCTCATGTTTAGGGTAAAAATGGTATTTTTCACTACTTATCACACCCCTAAACCTAAGCTTTGCTAGTCCCCGAGCAAAGAAACATAAAAACAAAGTAAAGAGCCACTTTTGTAGGAAGCAGTGTGCATTTAGCATATGCAACAAGCCTTTTAAACCCCTAGGTGATCCCTAGAGGAGGAGTGAAGTCTCCGAGGGTTTTCGAAGGTACCCACAAACTTCTCCATGAAAGCTTAACATCAAGGCAATATTATCAAATGAGCAATCAAGGAGCAGGTTAGTTACTCTTGAATCAATGATGAAATGTAAAATTTGATTATTGTTTGCACAGAATTTAAACATTTATAAACCTCATGAATGTTTCAATATTTCCAACTGTGAACAAATACAGAAAATCATACAAATGTGCCAAAGAAGAAGCTCATCCTATGGATAAAAATTAGGTTATAAGTCATACTTAAGGTGCTCAAGTTCCAACCCAAATACTCACCAGGTATACTCTCATGTTGTTTTGTTGAGGGGTTCATTTTCACTCAAGCTCAAGAGCAGCTTACATCTCCCAACTGGATCTGTAAGCATGAGCATAGGCATGATTCTTAGGCAATGGCATCATTGACATCTCCTCACCATAGATTGGGTCACTTCTCATCTCCACATGACGCTCACTCAACTTTGGATCACAAGGGCTTTTAATCTAGGTTTGTTTGTATGGCTTATGGAGTGAAGTTTCAAGGAAAGGCAATTTGAACAGAGGTTTGAATTTGAGAACTCAGAAGTGCAGGAGATGGTTCATGACTCCACCTTTTTGAGTTTAGCTTCTTTCTTCTTCTTTCGAGATTCTCACATTCACAAAGTGATCAGTTCTTTCTTTGATCTTGCATTTTTCAACATAAGGTCCCTTTTTGCCTTTTGCTTGCAACTTTTTCACATTGTTTGTCTCTTCTTTTCTCACCACCATATTGCCTGCTTTTTGAGGTATTTTCTTCATTTTCTTGATGTTGCCAAATGGTCCATCTTCGCTTCTTTTCTCCTTTACCTCCTGAATTCTCGAGTGAGGGAAGGCTGAATTGGTTCCATAGGTTCAGTACTTTTGAGTATTTTTGATGAAGAATTGTAGGATTTACCAAATGGGGTACAAATAGGGGCAGATTTTTCTTGGTTGGTTCATAGGTTCAAGTCCTAAAGAAGGCCTTGATCTTTTCCTCGGTTTCATGAGTGTTATTATTTTAATTTGGAGTTTCCTAACTTCTAGTGGATCTAATGCCTCACCAATCCTTTGAATCGTAAAAAATTGCCTCACCACTCTTCAACAGATGGAAAATATATGGGCTCAATTTCACCGGTTATGGTTTTTCCTTGAGCTTTTAAGTATATCTTTACCTTTTTCTCTTCCTTTTGACTTACTACGTCGATACCAAGATGTTTTTATGGTGTAATCATCATGGAAATGTAGAATATCGCAAGGTTTAGAATGTCTAAATTTGGCAAAGGAATTTTAAATTTTCTAGTTGTCATGATTCTTAAGTAAATTAATACATTTCCTAATTACTTAGGTGATTCTGCTGCCTCTTATGTTAACTATTCCTAGGGTGACTTGTCCGCCACACCCCCAAACCTATGGGGAACAGGTCCTCACCGGTTCAAAGGTGGTGGACAATTATTAGGAAAGAGCAGAAACAACAATAACTGATTCAAAGAAGCACATCGAAATTTGGATAGAAAATAAAAGGAAAAAAGGGGAAAGGGAGTAGGGGAGGGTTGTAAGTTTTTAAATAGGAGAACAAAAACAAACTGGTTAGGCACTGACTTATAATGTAAAAAATTGCAATAGAATAAAAGCGTAAAATAAGAAAATAAGAAATGGTAGTCAATGGTGATTCTCCTACTTCCCTCATTCTTCTTAACATGGCTCGACTTGTGGTCCGTGCTTTCTTGCCAAAGTTGTGAGGAGTGAGTACCTCAAAGGGCTCTTCCCTATCAATGTCAAACTTGGCTCTTAAGAGGGTCAGTAATGAGTCTTCCAAAGGGAGGCCAAGAATCTTCTTCCTTTTTACCTTGGCACTCACATCACCCATTGCTTTCAGATCAAGATGGGGCATTGAAGAATTGCCCCTTAGAGAAGTGAAAGAGGGCTTCTAAGATGGGGTTCGCCTCTTGGTGTGCCCAAGAACATAAAAACTCTCTCGGAGTATGGAATCCATCAAGAGATATTATGGCAGATCTCTTCTCACTATTGATTGCCCGTAACCCACCATGCCCTCGTGTCAAATGGGCAGCCATATCTCTGAAAGAGGCAACTTGTGAGCAGATCAAGGGTCCATCAGATTGAATTGAAAAGGTATCCCTAGGGCATGTCCAATGTCCTCGGTAGTCCTGATTAAGTCACGGTTGTCTATAAAATAACTAGGGTTGGCACATCAAGATGTTCCTCTGTGACTGTGGTGAGGTTACGATACCACCTTTGTCATCCTTGGGTAAATTTTCTCGTAATGGAGTGAGGATGGTGCCGAGGAAGCCTCCTGAGATATCTTAAAGATAGCACTAATCAGGTTTGGAGGAGAAAAAGTTTCATCCACCAATAGCTCGTATGAGCTTGGGCATCAATGAATGGGTTAGGCAAAACCAAAGGAATGGGTAATGGGGACTCCCGAGGCAACAGGGTGGGCTCCTCATGGCATGATTTTTTTCTTTTTCAACCCTATCCGCTTTGTCCATTGAAAGTTTTCTTTGCACTTCTTGGCTTTGCCTTTGGCTTTGGGGGTGTTTTATCTGCCTTCTTATCAAGATATAGGGAACATGGCAAGAAGAGATTTCTCGGTTTTTCCCATATTTAAATGGCCTCAAATGTAGCTTAAGTACCAAAGAATCACATAAAGAATAAGAGTATCATGATCCGAGGGTTTCCTCTGTGTGAGTTTCTTTGCTCAAAAGATCATCAGTGATCTACACCTTTGATTTCGACAAGAGAAAAGGCGCAGAGGATTAGAATAGATGGTGGAGTCTTTACCTTGCGAAATGTTTGTAAAGACTCCTCCACCACTCATCAATGATGTCAACATGGAAACATTCCTCAGAGAATTGAGGTTGAGTAACGATTATACACATTCAATTTAACTTTCATATTTCCAAAAGACACCTCCATGATGCCGGACCTGCATTGAATGCATGCATTAGTCAGAGCTGTGAATGGTCTTCCCATAATGACAGGGATGGCAAGTGGTACTTTTGGTTGGTTCCATGTCCAACACCAAAAAGTCAGGGTAGAAAACTTGTCTACTCCTACCAAAACATCTTCAATCAACCCCATAGGTTTCCTTTCAGATCTGTCATTGTAACACCACTTGAGTGGGTTTCAATTCTCCCAAACCTAGCTTCTCATAAGCATGAAAGCGGTTGACACTAGCACCAGATCTAGCAAGGCTTTCTCAATGGTGTGCTCCCAATGATGCAGGGATTGTGGGGATTCCGTGGTCTTGCATCTTAGGTGGTGTTGCAATTGATAGCACTTGGTTGATTTTCTCCACAAAGGCCTTCTTGGATAAATGTATCCTAGATTGCCTTTGTGGGTGCACACTCTTTGAGAAATTTTGCATAGCGGGGACACATTTGATTGCATCAAGCGAGGTAGATTAATTTTAACTTGCTTGAATGTCTCCATCATTTCCTCAATTTTTGTGTTTTGTCAAAAGGAGAAACCGACTTCATTGCATGGGGAAATGGGAGGTGAGGAACAAATTTCTCCTCCTCATCTTTTTCAACAATTTTGTTATTTTTACATTTTTCATTTTTTAAATTTTTCGATGTAAATCAATGACCATATTGCTATCCAAATTGTTTTTTACTTGTTTTGATCAGGGCTCAACAAGAGCCCTTATTTACTATCGAAAATAATGAGAAACAACTCGTAGATTTTCTATTTGTGTTTTCTTTTATTTTGTATTTGGTTTTGTAAAAAAATCAAGATGCCTAAAAGAGAGAAATTATAATCAAAACAAACATTAAACATGAGAATCGCTGGTTCTCAAGAATTTAAAATAGAAAATGAATGCAAAGGAGAAGGATGCAAACTCAAGCAGATCTGCTCCAGCTTTTGGTCCAGATGTCCTTGTTGGACTATTTGCTCTAGATCTGCAAACATCCAAAACTGCAGCAGTACCTTATTCAAGTATATTGACAAAAAATAAAAAGAAAACTCAAAGCACGCCCAAATTTGACAAAAGATAAAAGAGTGGCAGAAGACATTTATTCAAATAACTAGAAGGCAAAGAATAAAACTCGAAAAAAAAAAAAAAATTTCGTCAAAAGAAACATGTGTTTTCTATACAAAAGCGTCAGAGACATTTAATCAAGCACTTGGAATGCAAAGTGTTTAAAGAAAAATTAAAATAAAATCAAATCTACAAAATAAAAAACTTAGGTCTACCTATTTTAGAACAAACTTCCCAAAACAGCGGCGCCTAAAAACTTGTTGTCGCTCCAAGTGTGCCAAAAATGTGTGCAAAAAATTAAAGAATTAAAGAATGCTAAATTATATGGATGTTAACTTATGAAAGGGATATCAAGACACATTAGATATCGGCCTGCAAGATCAGGGCCAATTGTAGCAAGTTTTAAAAGTAAGTATTTCAAGATCGTCCACAGAGAAGTTTGTCTAAAATGAGAGATAAACCTCCAGATCTGTGCTACCAAATCTGGCTCTATAATTATCTAAAATAAAGAATAGATAAAAGAGAGTGTTGGGTTTTGTCACGTTTAACTAAAAGCAAATAAAGAAAAGAACTAACTACGTGATCCAGATCCGAGTTGTGGAGGTGTTTAAAATAAGACAAATGCAGAAATAATAGCTTCATGTATTTTAGCCTTTGAATTTTAATGGAGAATGTTCAACAGCAGATTCAATCTTCATCGCTACCAAAGATGACATGTAAGAGAAATAAATCCAATTAAGGAATAGGTTTAGACTTATGGCTGTGATTTGTCACGGATCATCGCCTAGTCGTGGCCTATTCTTTATTTCGTAACATGAACATCATCAGAATGCCGCTTGAATTAGGTTACCAACGCTAATTACAGGATGATGAATTAAGGGAAGTTGGATGCGGATGAGTGAATCTAAAGAAGTCTAATGCACTAAGGTGAACATTCGTAACCCTCGACATGACTCCAATGGAGAAGACACAAATTAGAACCTTTTAAAATCCAACGTTACAATTACAGAGCACGGCTTTAGAGAGCCCTCGGACTTACAAATTGAGCTTCTCAGAAGAGCCCTCGATTTACGCCTCTTGAATCCGAACTTGAAGTACAAATCACTGCAATGGCTCTCAAAGGTAAAATACAAGAAGGGATTACAGGAATCGGATGAGCTCGACCGAATGGGGAAACAGAGATGAAAACTCTAAAATCTCGATACCCAAATTGGGCAAATGGTTCGCCTATTTATAGTTTTCCTAAGCCACTCAGATGTGTATCAACCAATCGAATTGGATAGATCTCAGTATCAACCAATAGGAGTCGAGCACCAGATCCGAGATCTGTTCCGCCAATCGAAATGCTTGATCCGGTTCACCAATCAGAAACAGAGGCATCAATTTCATTATGTAATTCAAAAATCTGTTTGAGCTTCTAGAAGTTCCCGCCAAGTAATTTCATCTTTGGGTGTTCACATGGGGTGGAATATGCCTTTGGTTCTGTGCTCGTAATCTTCCAATGTCCTTGGGTTTTAAACGCATTGCGCGTGCAAAGTTTCTGAAATACCTTCTGACGAGCTGCAAATCCCGTAATGCCATTTCGCATAGTTTAAGGGCTTTTTCAAAGTAGTTTGGCTCCGTAATCTCTCTTCGAAAGCATTTTGGCTCCGTAATCTCTTTTCGCAAAGCATTTTGGCTTCGTGGAGATCTTTTCGCAAAGGACTTTGGCTTCAGGAGATCTTTTCGCAAAGGACTTCTCTTCTTTTCGCAAAGCATTTTGGCTTCAGGAGGTCTTTTCGCAAAGGACTTCTCTTCTTTTCGCAAAGTTCAAAGTTCTTTGCGAATAGTAGATGTTCTTTGCGAATTGAACTTTTAGCTTCCATTCTTCTTTGCGAATGGATCCTTCTTCTTCTTCAGGTCTTTTCTTGCTCTTTTAGGACCTTTTTAGCCATTGCTGAGGCTATTTCTTCACTCCCTCTTTGAGTTTGACATGCGTTGTCAGCTTTTTGATCATTTTAGGATGGTTTTCGGATTTGGACCTGTCTTTTTGGTTAGCTGCAATATGAACACTAAAGCACTTATTTAGTCCTCTCAAGGGTCTTTCAAGGCTCATGTTTAGGGGTAATAAATGGTATTTTTCACTACTTATCAGGGAGCATGGATGCATTTAGCCTATGCATCAAGCCTTTTAAACCCCTAAGTGATCCCTAGTGGAGGAGTGAAGTCTCCTGAGGGTTTTCAGTGAAGGTACCCACAAACTTCTCCAATACAACTTAGTTAATAATAGTGCAACCTGTTAAAGCAGAGTTTAAGCAAATCAAATAAATTCACATCATGCCCATTCATTAATGGAATTTTAGCAAAAAAACATCCATTTGAAGATATGAAAGTTTGCTGAAATCTCTTCATCATCACTCAGTTTGTGTCAAGGCATTTCTCCTAAAATTTGATGCATAACTCACCATCAATTTGAGGATCCTGCTAAGATACTTCTCCCATCAACTGGATTTCAGACCCAAGTCTCATCAGGGTTGTTCACTCATCAGTATAGAGAAGAGGGGTAAATCATATCACTCAGCTCAAGAGCAGTTACAACCCTCAAATAGGACTACAAGCAGGAGCATAGGCATTGCTTGGATTTCTAACTTTTCTAGCTCTTTACACCATAGATTAAACAAATTCTCATCTCCACATGACGGCTCAATCCACTCTTAGATCAGTAAGGACTTTTTATTTTGGTTGTAATGTGGCTTAGGGATGAGGTTTGTGAAAGAGCACAAGGAGTAAACAGGGTTCAAAATTGAGAAATCAATAAAGGTAAGGAGGTGATCTAGACTCCTTTAATTCAGCACAATTTCATCTACTTCTTGAATTTTCAGAGCCAAAGTGGCTAGCTTCTTCTCTTCCTTCCAATCTTTCAATGAAATGACTTCTCTTCCTTTCGCTTTATTTTTCTCTCTTTTTTTTTTTTTTTTTTTATGGGCCGTGGCCACAACAATATCACATGAGTCTCCCTCTTTCTGAGCCAACAATACCCCAGCTCTACCTTCTTCCATTTCTTCACCTTTACCTTCTGAAATCTCAGAGTGAGGGTTAGGCTACATTAGGTCAAAGGGTTTCTTTTTTTTTGGGTTTTTTTTTGAATTTTTTGATTTTTCATCCAAAGAAAGATTGGGAATTTTAAGGCTCAAAAGGTGTGTATCAAGGGCAGTTCAAAGGTGAGAAAATTTTAGGCTCAAACTGTCCAAGGGATGGCCTTACTTCATTTCTTCCATGTTATGAATGTTGTCAAGCTTGTTTCAATTTGGATTTGCCTAACTTCTAGTAGTTAAGATTAAGTCCAGTCAGCTCTCAAAGCAGAAGAAATTGCCAAGACACTCTTCAAAGAAATTTTCAGGCCCAATTCTCACTGGGTATGGCCTTCCATCTAAATTTTTGGGGAGTATCCTCACAGTCTCTTTTCATTTCTAGTTTACTACAAAAAAAAAATTTCTTCAAAAATTCTTGACATTTGCTTCGTGAAAAATGTTAAAACTTCAGCTTACTTCAGTTGCAAATGGTTTTTGAGTTTCCTTAACAACAAATATGAGGTGAATTCATTCTCTTTTCAATTATTCCTTTTCAACTTGGCTGCACTACAATTAACTAGTTTATTGGCATCCATGCCACACCCCCAAACCTAAACTAAACAGTGTCCCCACTGTTCTTAGCAGAATGGGTTTAGTGGTGCAGACATCCAGAGAAAATAAATGGAACAAGAAATAAATAGAGAAGCAACAAGTGAAATGAACAAAATATTTTATTACAAATAACTGAAGACTGATATGTGGACAAAATCTCCTTTGGAAGAAAAAAGCGTCCCCCCTGGCTAAGGGATATCCTCAGCCTGCGTCAGGTGGAAGAGGAACTGCAAGCCAGGGGGGAAAGAAAAGGAAAAAGAGTGGGATCAAGGGGTTGGCGGTGAGGTGGTGGATGAGGATGATGGGGTGAAACAACCGGTGACTCGGTCTTCTGCCTCTTCTTCTCCCTCTTTAGGTTTTTCTTTTTCTCCTTGGCGAGGATTCTCTGTACCTCATCATATTCATCCTAGAGAAATTGAAAAGGATCTAGCTCGACCGATGGTGGTGGTGGTGGCCAGACTGGGAAGAACTTGGTAGGCAAATCTTGAGGTTTGTCGTCTACCATGAGTGTGGGCTGGAAGAGCTAGGCCGGTTAGGGGGGAATGGATGTGTAAGGACTGGACGAAGCCAATATTTAAGGTGCATGGGCGTTGGAATCTGAAACGATGCAATAAAAGTGGTGCATTCTTCTAGGCTTGGGAATTGAAAATGAAGGGCGGGAATACATGGAGTGGTGGTCGCTATGTGGGAAATGGAGCGTGGACTGCATGATGGATTAAATTTAAGAGGGAAGATTAAGTTAAGGAGGCATGCGCCATAAATGCTGAAGCACTGAGAGGGGGTTAGGTATTCAGGAAGTGCACAGGACAAGACTACCTTATCGATATGGGTGTGAAAAATGATTTCGATAGGATGACGAGAATGGTGGCGATAGGTCAATGTGTCCTATCGAAGACTTGGCAGTCAAAGCTTACAAAAGGTACAATTCGATAGGATCTCGGCAGGTGGAACCTTCCTTTCGATAGGTTGGAATTCGACGTGATTCGTCATTTCGATAGGTACCTAGAACCTATCGAAAAGTTTCGGTTGCCCTATATAACCTATCGAGGGGTTGGTTTCACCTATCATCAAGGCTCAGTGCCCCTCGAAAACATTCAGAATCCTATCAAAATCATTAGCCATCTTATCGAAGGGTTCTAAAAATCAACAGTTGGATATTTGAGTGTAGTGCTCAGTCTCAGCACCCTAAAAATTTTCCTGCTAAGCCAGCCGTCACTTTATTGATATAAATAAATCACATATTTTACATATGATACAAGCCAAAATCAGCTATTAACCTGGAGGGTCTTGAAGATCAATGCTCTCCTCAGGCTCACAAATCTTGTCCACACACAGTTTGAGCCTCTGGCCATTGACCGTCATGACTCTACCATCTGTAGGGTCCCTGACTTCAACAGCTCCTGATGGGGAAACATGTACAACTATGAAGGGTCCATCCCATCTGGACTGCAACTTTCTTGGAAAGAATTTTAATCTAGAATTGAGCATCCACACCTTATCATTGGGTTTGAATTATTTCCGTAGCAAATGTCTGTCGTGGAAGGCTTTAGTCTTCTCTTTGTAGGTCTGAGCATTCGCGTATGCTTCCAATCTGAGCTTCTCCAGCTCAGCTAACTACAGTTTTCTGTGTATACCAGCAGAGTTGAAATCAAAATTTATTACTTTAATAGCCCAATATGCTTTATGTTCCAATTCAACAAGCAAATGGCATGCCTTGCCATAAACTAGTCTGAATGGGGACATACCTATGGGGGTCTTATAGGCAGTCCTATAAGCCCATAAGGCATCTATCAATTTCATGGACTAGTCCCTCCTATCACTTCTCACAGTCTTCTCTAAAATGTGTTTGATTTCCCTGTTGGAAATCTCTACTTGCCCACTAGTTTGTGGGTGGTAGGGAGTGGCTACCCTGTGGGTCACAGAGTACTTTTCCAGCAGCTTATCAAAAGGTTTATTACAGAAGTAGTTTCCCCCATCGCTAATGATGGCTTTGGGGATGCCAAACCTGGAGAAGATGTTGTCTTTGAGGAATTTAATGACAACTTTGTGGTCGTTTGTCCTTGTAGCTATGGCTTCTACCCATTTGGACACGTAGTCCATAGCTATAAGGATGAAATTATATTCACAAGAGGGGGGAATCAGCTTTTGGTAATCTATGCATACTCTCCAACCAGTGGTCTGTCTGGTTGGAATCAGCTCTCCTGAATTTGCTTCAACAACTGTGATGCCAGATTTCTTGGGTACTACCTGGGTAGGTGCCACCCATTGGGAATCCGAGATAGGGTATATGATGCAAGCATCGAGGAGTTTGACTACCTCCTTCATCACAACTTCCTGCATGTGAGGGTTTAGTTTCCTCTGCATCTCTCGAGAAGGTTTGGCACCTTTCTCAAGATGAATCTCATGCATGCACATAGCAGGATTAACCGCCCCTAAGTCTGCAATGGTCCATCCTATTGCCCTCCTATGCCTTTTTAGCACACCAAGTAGTTCTCTTTCTTGCTCAATGGTGAGGGAAGAAGAAATTATCACAAGTAATTTGTTGTTGTCTCCTAAAAGGCATATTTCAAAGCTTTCGAGAGTTGCTTTAATTCCACCTCTAGGGGACTGATGAGGGAGGGCAATAGGAGTGTCTTGGAGGGGGGTGGAAGAGGCAACAAAGCAGGCTTCCATGGATGGAGCTTTGTTGGTGGAGTTTTGGACGAGACAAGTTTCACATGCTCGATCTCAGAGGTGGGACCCTGCTCTACCTCTGTTTCTTTCCATACTTCGGCTAATTCATTACACCATTCCTTACCATGTAGCAGCCTATTCACATTTTCCTAGACAACCTCATCTATTACATCTAGAGAAAAACAATCCTCATCAGGATGAGGTTGATTGGTTGCGTTGTATACATTCAATTTGACCTTCATATTTCCAAATGACACTTCCATGATTCCAGACCTGTATTGAATACAAGCATTAGCTGTGGCCAAAAAGGGTCTGCCTAGAATCACAGGTATGGAGGTGACATTCCTACCTGGTTCCATGTCCAGCACCAAAAAGTTAGCAGGATAAAAGAATCTGTTAACTCCAACCAAAATATCCTTGATTATCCCTACAGGTTTCCTTTCAGATATGTTTGGGCTTAAATTCGCCGAAGCCCAACTTCTCATATACTGAATATGGAAGCAAATTTATACTGGCTCTCAGATCTAATAGGGCTTTGTCAATGGTATGATCCCCAATGATGTAGGGGATGGTGGGGAGTCCAGAGTCTTGAAGTTTAGGGGGAGTTGCAATGGACAGGACATGCTTAACTTTTTCTACTGAAAAGACTTTCTTGGATAGGTGTATCCTAGACTGTCTTTTATGGGTGCACAAGTCTTTTAAGAAATTGGCATAGGCTGGGACTTGTTTAATGGCATCAAGTAAACATAGATTGATCTTTACTTGCTTGAAAGTCTCTATCATTTCCTCAATTTTTCCTTGCCCTTTATCAAAAGGGGAAGGTGCTTGTAATGCCTTAGGAAATGGCAAGTGTGGGGTTGCTCCCTCACTTGCAGCCTTAGCCAACGGGGTCTCTTTCTTTTTGAGTTTTTTCTTTTCTTGAGGATACTCATTATCCTCTTTATTCACAGTTGATTGTTCCTGCAAGTCCACCATTGGTGGTCTTTGTTGTGTGCTGGTAGAAATTACTTCATTTTCTTCCTCCAAGTGCCTCACAGGCTCACAACCCACTTGGTTGTCGACTAACTTACCACTTCTAAAAGTTGTAATAGATTTAGCTTCCTCATAAGTGGAGGAAACTTCACCCACTATAAATTGCCTTCATGGATTATCCTGTGGTTGGCTAGGCAACCTTCCTCCCTCTCTCCTAGTCAGAGCATCAGACAGCTAACCAAGTTGATCCTCTATCTTTTTGATGCTCTGGTTGTGAGAGTGCACAATTTGGGTCAAGGTGTTCAAGCTCTGTAATGAAGATAAAACTTGTTCCTCAAAGGATAGTGTTCCCACAACTGGAGTGGGTGCAGCTTGCTGCATAGGAGGAGCTACATGTTGGGCCATGGGTTGCTGATACTGAGGCCTTGGGGCATAACCTTCTCGATAGGGCTGAGCATTTCTGTAGGGTATGGGCTGCTGCTGCTGTTGGCTGGGGTATCCATCTTGTCTCCACTTCAAATTGGAGTGGTTCCTCCATTGATACCTAGCAGCAGGCTGCTGCCCATAAGACTGAGCTGCAGCCACATGCTCTGTTATAAAATCAGAAAATTGGTCAGCAGATGGGCATTCTCCCACGGGATGAGCAGGGGACTGACATATGGCACATGCCTTCACTCTAGCAGCCACAGGTGATTGCATTGCTCCCATCAGCCTATCAAATTTCAGAGTTAAGCTGTTCACTTTCCTTTCCAACTCACTTGGCACACTCACTTCATATATCTTTCCCCTTGAGGTGTTCTCTTTCATCAATTTAGGAGGCTCTAGATCTCTTGCTAAGGTTTCCCTTTACATAGAGTTCTCACTGATGATGTCAAAGAGCTCCCATGCCTCCTCAGCAGTTTTATGGAGATAGGTGCCACCACAGGAGGCATCTATCATATCTCTGCTTCTAGCATCAATTCTCTAATAAAAGCTTTGAACCAATTGCCATTCAGGGATTTGATGGTGGGGGCATTTCTTGAGGAGTTCCTTAAATCTCTTCTAGGATTGATGAAAGTCTTCAGTTGGATCTTAGGTAAAAGAGATGATACCCTTCCTCAATTGGCTAGTCTTTGACATAGGAAAGAATTTGGCCAGAAACTGACATTGGAGATCACTCCAAGACTGAATACTGTTAGGTGGAAGCAGGGACAACTAGGTCTTGGCTCTATCCTTTAATGAAAAAGGAAAGAGTCTCATCCTGGTGGCCTCCTCCCCCAAACCTGTGATATTAAATGTAGTGCACAGTCCCAAGAACTGATCAATGTGCTTATAGGGGTCTTCTTTTATCAAGCCATAAAATGAGGGCAGCATTTGAATGATGGATGATTTTATCTCATGGTTTCCCTGAGCAGCTAGGAATTGAATGCAAAAGGGGGAATTGTAGATCCCTGGTGCATTAAACTCCTTAAGGGTTCTCGGCTGCTGTTGCTCACCCATTTCTACAGAATCAAATGCAACAGAAGTGGGTGTAGTTGGTCTGGATTTGAGAAGTCTTTCAACCTCTGGATTTAGTTAAATAATCTGAGGTTGCAGAGTTCTCCTACCAAACATACAACACTCAGATTCTAAATGCAGAAGAAATCCAAACACACAACAAACAGAATCAACCAAAATTTCTAACTATTCAAACAAAAATTATCAACAGATCTAAAAAGTAATAGGGGAGTAGAGGGATGCAACCTACAGAGCAGTCTCTAGAATGATTCTTCTCTCACTGGTATCCTTAGATCTGATGAACTGAACACAAACTACTGAAAAAATAACACAAATTATAAATGCAGTTAGTAAAATCAAACAAAAACTACAAATCTATGATCAAAACTTAGATCTATCAATTTCAAAACTACCTCCCCGGTAGCGGCGCCAAAAAATTGTTGGTTGTGTTGCCTTACCTCAAATGAGGGTCTAAAATCAATAATAAAACTAGGTAGACACACTCATACAAACCTGCAAGTATTCAGGATCTGTTGTAGCAAGCTTTAAAAGAATGGTAAGTAAGGGAATGTCCACAGGGAGGCTGGTTAGAAATATGATAAATCTCTAGATCTGTGCCAGATCTATCACCCTAGCTATCACTAATTTAGTTAAAAGACAGGGGAGAGGTTTGAAATGAGCTGTCACTTAAACTAAGCTACAATTTGAACATAAGCTCTCTTGGATCGAGTTTAGGAGCTTAGGTCTTCCAGGGGAAGAGAGTAAAAACGCAGAAAATGGAGAAGAGTAGCTTGGAGGTTGGTTTCCACTGAAATCAGATTCAATTAATCATGCTATAGAGGTTCAGAGCACGCAATTCCCTCGTTGGCTATAAGCACAGCTGCAGGGTATAAATACCACTCCAAATCACAGGATCCACCTGGACGTAAGGCTATGATCTGTCCACATTAATGGTCACAAACCATCCTATAGACTTTATCGAATCCATGGATTGCAACAGATGAATCCAATTAAAGCCTGAGCTTAGATTTATCTTAAGGTTATGATCTGTCCACTTTAATGGTCACAGACCATCCTAGGGATCTCCTATAAAGCTAGAGCCTCAATTAGAGCAATTAAAATCGCTACAGATGCTGCAATTCCCAGGTCACAGACTCAAGGAATCACAGGAGCATCAGATCCAGGGAGATCAGATGGTATCCAAGAGGTCTACCAGTTAAGTGGGTGAGCTGATCTACAACTCCTCTACACAAATCCGATCGATCACCAAATGGAACCAAAGGAAATTTAAATCTAATTAAAGCATTAAAAATAGCATTATCATTGCAAAAAAGGTCACTTTACAATGAAAATACTCTCAGATCTGTAGTTTGTGCAGCCGGGAACCTACAATAGCACACTTAACCTCATCGAATTATAGATCTAACTTCGCCCCTCGCTACTCTGGGGGATTTAGCCAACCATGGTTGGGCTAAAGGAGGGAAATGGAATTGCTCTGCAAGCGCTAATATCCAGAATTTTGGCTCAGATCTCGATCCCCCCCAATGGCAATTGGGGATCTCTATATATAGCTTTCTCCTCTATTTTTCCCACCAAAAATCCCTTCTAGAAGGTTGTCAGAGTTTGTTAGAGTTCTGTTAAAGCACGTGGGTTGGTGAGGGCTTTCTAGGGCATCTTTTAGAACCTCGCGCCGGTCAACAAAATGCCTCAGTTTGCGAGCAGCAGGTTACCAAGTCTCAACGTGTGCATAGCATAGTTTCTGAGGAGTTCAGCAAATGATTTCGACAGGTTGGAGAAGCTTCCGACAGGTTAAAAGTAAGCTTGTAGTCCCTTTCGATAGGTTCCCTGGTCTCTTCGATAGGTACCGATAGGATGAGTTTTCTCTTTGAAGCTTCAGGGTCCTCAACCCATTATCTGGAGTATTCGATAGGTTGGCTGAGTAGTTCGATAGGTCCAGAGGTCCTTTTCGACAGGTTCATCTCTGCATGCTGTCATCCCGATAGGTTGGCTCTCATTCCTATTAAAAGGCTTAGGCATCCTTCGATAGGTTCAATTCCAGCATCTTCATTTCGATAGGTTCAGGAAGCCTTTGACAGGTTCTCTTTTTCTCCTCAGGCATGCTTTCGATAGGATGAGCTTTCTCTTTCATTCATCTGCTCGATAGGTTCAGGGATCCTGCCGAATCCCTCACTTTAGCACATGTCTTCCTCTTTCTGCCTTCAGATCCTTTCGGGCCCTTCTCCAACTGCACGAATTCTTCTTTTTTATCCTTCAGCTCCTATCAAAGTCTTCCAGATGCCCTTTCGATAGGTTATTTTAAGACCTATCTTCACTTCCTTTCCTTTGTTCTGCGGCAGCCACGCATTCCAAGGGCTCAGTGATGTGCTGCCCTCTGGTGTGCTGTTGCTGGGTCTGCATAGTGCTGAGAGATGGCTTCTTTGTGGGCATTCTTAAGTGATTTTCTCCATTATTACCAGCTTTCACTGCTATCTACAAAAGGCACTCAACAGAGGCTTATTAGTGTGCTCACAGGTCTGTCAATGGTGAGGTTAAATGGTGAAAGGTTGCATTTTTCACCACTTAACAAGTACCTCGCACATTAGATCGTTCACGATCTCGATCTCACTACTCCTACTTCTCCCAAGATCTATTCTTCCTTCTCTCCTCTTTCTCAAGCCCACTCTCACTTTAGAATTTGCCAAAGTAATAAACCTAAAAGGGTTTCCTTTCTCTTATACTTGGGTGGCTTCCTTGTGAGTCATAAATACCCCACTTAGGTGTTTCACACATAACATAGTTCACTAATTACCCACTCACACATAACTTAGGTGTTCAACTTTTCTCACTCACACTAAGGCCAAATCTGGCACCGCACCGACGCATCAACTGAGTTGGTCGACACAATTTCCTATGTTTTGGGGTTGTTACATTCTCCCCAACTCATAAAATTTTCATCCTCGAAAATTGACCATGCACACACCATGTTACCTGTACACCCACATCCAATTAATTATATATTTACTCCGAAGAGACCTGTTCATGTACTTGCATACCCCATTTCAGACAGAACACATACCTTTACATATCCTATCACATTCGCACAAACTATTTATATTTCCTATAAGCACACACATAGTCACGCACATATATACACCTGCACACCCACATCATCACACACATCCATCTCAACCATAAAGCCGTACACATATCTTTATCATTGACCATAAAACCATTTACAATAACACTCATTTACCATCTAAGCCATGCATGAATCATTCAACCATTCACACAATGATTCTAAATTATACAAAAATCCATTCATAACTAAAAACAAGTTAAAATTTCACAATTCCTTAGCATGGCACCCATGGTACAATCTACAAAATGATAATTGTTAACATTTCACAATTCCATTAATTACAATTTCTCCAAAACACCATCGACCACAGTTCAATTTTCCCAAAACATTTCAAAATTTACTACATCCAAATTTTACCCACAGACAAAATGAATAAACCAACAGCCATAGCCTCTCGGCTAATCCTCCTCACCACTAGGCTGGTCCTCATCGTCATCATGATCTGCTCCTCCAGCTCCGAAACTCGAAGTCGCATGTAAGCTCGGGCAATAGCCATGCGCTGAAGGTAGTCCGATGGATAGGCGTACTGCATCACATCGCTGATCATCGCCTCATGGTTGTAGAGCTGACGCGTGAGTAGCTCATTTTGCTATTGGATATGTTGGAGCCCGATGTCTTGCAAATCCATCCGTCGAAACAACTCGGCTGCCAAATCGGTACCACCATATGGAGAAATCGGTGGAGGCACTGTGTTCTGAGCCGCTTGACCTGGCTCGACATTGGGTTGCTGAGGTGGTGGTTGTTATTGCTGTTGTAGGATTTGCTGGGCAAGTTCTTCTGTTTGGCGACGCTTGACGATCTTTTCCAGACTCGTCCGGCTACCCTTCAAATCCTCAAATTTATACACTTGGAGGTTGTCGGTCATGCGGGCTTCCGTAGCCGAAATTGGGAATTTTTTCCCTTCCTCATTGACATAGGTCTCGATCATATACGTGATCAATCGGGCATAAGGTAGGCTTTTGAGGGGATTTTTCTGGGCACCCTCCCTGGCGTTGTTTCTGGCATATACCATGCCATTAACTACCACAATCGGAGCATAGAACCACTTCTTCTGCTAGGCCTGAAGAAATGCCCCATGGTACTTTGGCTGGGTTTGGGGGTTGCAAAGGTCCACCCTCAAAGTACGTCGATGGGCATCCCATCGCAATCGAAATGTCATCAAAATCAAATTGAAATTTGAAGCCATCGATCATGACCACAAATTCCGTTTGATCCTCATTCATCCTCAACTTTTGGTAAAATAGGCGTACAAGCCTAGGGCAGTAGTGGGTATGGGACGGTTTCAAGAGTGATTTTAAATTTACGGCGGTTAGATATTCGAGGGTTCATTTGGTTGAATTGTGACCCTCAAACAAACTACCGTGAATTACCCACTTGGTCTCAAGCTTCCTAGAATCCCACCATTCCATGGGTTATTCCCTCACGATAGGTGGAGTACTCATTTTGGGTCGCTTAGAGGGTGAGGGTTTCGAAGTGGAAATCTTTTAGGGTCCCATCTTAGAAGTTTTTTCAACATTAATCGAAAGGAAATTGAACTAAATGGTAAATCTCACCTCTTTTGTGGAATAATACTTGAATAAACCCTTGGCGTCGAAGCTTTTGTGAATCGGAGGAGATTTCAAGCGAATCCGAAGTGAAATTGAAGCGAGAATGTTGTTTGGAAGGTTGGGGAAACAAAACCCTAGCTTTCAAATCCCTTCGTGCCCAAAATTTTGAAGAAAAATTGGTCTACAAGCCTCTTATAGGTTGACAGTCGCGCGAGCGACCTTCTAAGTCGCGTGAGCGACATATACTTAGGTTCAGGGCCTAAACCAGTCGCGCAAGCAACTGTACTGCTTGATTATCTAGCGTGACCTTCTGAAACAGTCGCGTGAGAGACTTAAATCTCATGCGCGAGTTCCGAAGTTTATTCAGAATTGTGCTTTTTTTCTTTTCTGATTTCTTCTACTATCGTCTCGCGATCCTTTTTCTACCTCGTTTACACTCTTTCGTTATGTCTATGGTGCATATATGTATATTTCTTTAACATAATTCATCACAACCATCCTTGAGTGCATTTGCGATAATATGTTTGAATTTAATGGTTCGCACATGGACTTTTTCATCTTCATCAAAATTTACAATGTTAATTACATCATAATTATACAAAAAGCTATGGATACATGTCATGTACATCCGATTCGCGTTCCCATATAGCTTTGTCTAGTGCATGATTTTTCCATTTCACTAGCACCAACGAAATACGCTTAGTATGTAGCACTTGCTCTTTCCTATCGAGAATCTGTACGGGGTCTTCTCTAATTGTTAGATCGTCATAGAGTTCAATCGGTTGCTCATCAATGATGTGAGTCGGGTCTCTAACGTACTTCCTCAACATGGATACGTGGAATACATCATGTACTCTTTCTAGTTGCAGAAGTAGCGCAATCCGATATGCTCTTTCACCCACTCGACCTAAAACGTCGAACAGTCCAAGGTAGTGTGGGCTAAGTTTTCTACGCTTCCCGATAAGCGTCACACCCTTCATAGGTGAAATCTTTAGGAACACATGGTCTCCAACTTCAAAGTCAACACTCATTTGTTTTAGATCTGCATAACTCTTCTGTCTAATCTGCACAATCTCTAACCTCTCACGGATCCATCGCACAGCTTCATAGCCTTTACAAGAATTTTCGGACCCAACACAAAATTTTCTCACATTTCTTCCCAATTTAGCGAAGATCTACATCTTCACCCATATAACGCCTCATAAGGAGCCATACCAATGCTCGTCTGGTAACTGTTATTATAAGCAAACTCAATCAAAGGTAAATGCTGATCCCATGACCCCTTAAAATCAAGCATGCATGCCCTAAGCATATTTTCAATAATTTGATTCACCCTCTCGATTTTTCCATCCGTCTATGGGTGGAATGCTGAGCTAAAGTCCAATCGTGAACCCATTCCTTCTTAGAATTTCTGCCAAAAACGTGATGTGTACAATGGATCATGATCTGATACTATACTGGATGGAATACCATGTAATCTAACGATCTCCTCTAAATACATCTCGGTAAGTCTACTTGCGGTATATAGGGTATTATAAGGCAAGAAATGGTAGACTTAGTCAGTCTGCCTATGACAACCCATATTGCATTATGTCCCTTTACAGTTCTTGGTAATCCCATAATAAAATCCATGGAAATGAACTCCCACTTCCATTCTGGTATCCGTAGAGGTGGCAATAAACCTAATGGATGTTGGTGATCCACTTTCACCTGCTGACACACTAAGCACTTTGAAACATACTCGGCAACATCCTTTTTCAAACCTCTCCACCATAAGTTTTTCCTTAGAACTTGGTACATCTTAGTACCACCTGGATGAATCACATACCAGGACTTGAGTGCTTCTTCTAGTATATTATGCCTTAGATTGGCATTGATCGGTATACAAAGACTTCCATGGAACAACAATGATCCATCCTTCCTGATGGAGAAATCTGGACTAGTACCTTCCGTTATACCTTGTCTGATCTTCACCAGTTCGACATCTTTCATCTGTAGCTCATAAACATCATCATAGATTGTCGATCGGATCACGATGTTTGCTACTAGTGCTCCTGACACTTGCGCTTCAATCATAGTGTCGTGTAGTGCAACACCTTCTAAAAGCTTCCATCGGCGTATTCCCATAAGAAGACTTGCTGTGACAACCCGACTTTTCCCATTTCTATATATAGGAAAGGTTGCGTCGTCGGATGACCTAACATGATCCTTTTCATACAAGTGCATTGTGTACAAAGTATTACAATTGCAGAAGCATAAGTTTAACTCTGCTAAAGAGAACATATGACATATACTTGATATTTATTTACTGTCTAAATGCAAGAATATATACAACAAGATAATATAAACCAAAAATCATGTATAGCTTTCCACCGATAACGGCCATCCGTTATCTAAATAATGGCAAGAACACATATACATGAAATACTGAGTATCTCAAAAACATACTGCTATTTATACACATTTAGTGTTTAAAAAAAACAATTATCACTCTCTCTCAAACCTCTCAACGAAAGAAGTCCCCAACAGAATCTTCCTCCACATTTTCCTTGTCCTCCTCCTTCTCCTCAGTCTGGTAGGTAGAGTCAATCTCGTGCTCAGGGTCACGGTGAATATTTGTAGCTAAGACATAAAGTCGTAGGATGAGCTATCATCGAAGTTCAGCAGCGAAAATTTATAATGTTACTTTATATGTTAGATTTCCAATTTACGTCTAGATGCATAGATTTCAATTGAGGCATATTATATCTTATTTAGTTTAGTAACATGTAGCATTTAGCATAAACAAGCACTACATCATGCAAATATGTACAAGAAATAAACCATACAAAAATAGTGATCATGCTGACAGATTCATGTTGAACATATACGAGGAATCATGCTTCATGTTGAACAAATACAAGGAATCATGCTGAAACAAAACATCAAACTGAACAAAGAATCAAGCTTTTGATATCAAATGTCTAGCCCCTGAGCTATGTTAACAGGGTCACTAGCATCGAGAAATCAAACCCTTGAGCTAAGTTAGGAAGGTCACTTGATACAAAATGAGTCAAGCTCTCGAGTTAGCAGGATAACTTGCCAAGCTTTCGAGCTAGCGGGATAACTTGTTTCAAGACGAGAACAATGGCATCAAAGATAACAGGACATGAATAATACATGGTAACATGTATGTGAGCACATCGTGAACAAATATATATATAAGAAACAAACTAGCATAGCTGATCTTGCATGCTAATACATAGCGGACACTAGCATATTCATGACTGAGCTAGCATGTGCATACTATCTATTTATCAAAACTGAGCTAACTATTTATCGAACTGATCTAGCATGTTCATCTTTTAATCATACGTCAAAATTGAGCATATCATCCTCATTTCCTAACTATTCATCGAGACTAAATCTAGCATATTTAACCAAAATCAGATATCAAATCTGAACTTGTATCATGATTCATAAACTCAAACTGACTTGAACATGGTCATACAAAACACACATCAGAACTGATATCTATCATCATTTAACTGATATGAGCACAGGCATACAAAGCATTTGAATATCCTAATTCTTTAATCGTCATTAGTCATCACTATACATCAAAACTGACTGACATATTGATACGAGCATGTTCATACATGATTATAAGCTATCAAGGTCATACATGATTTACAACCGTCTCTTTACATAACATATATGTTGCTGATCTCAAGTGTGCTTCGCTTATTGGTTGGTGTTGAAAGTTATTTAAAAATCAAAAACAGAATAAAACAGGGGATGAATCAGCACAACTCAGAAATCCTAGACCTGCAAGATACAGGGTCCTTTGTAGCAAGTTTTGATAAGTAAGAGTTTGTCCCACAGGGAAAGGTGATCTTAGGCTCCAAGGGAGCCGTCTCTAGTAGTCCCTCCAGATCTGTCTACAGATCTGGCAGTCCTAAAAGGAGGGGAGTTTTAAGGTCACTTATTCTAAGTATTCTAATAACTAAATTACAGAAAGGATTGAGATGATGGATGGAGTGTGGAAAATAATTATAAAAAGGTGAGAAATATGTTATTGAGCCAAGGTCAGAGGAGTTTTTGTAACTCAGATTTAGATCTGATGTTATAGAAATCCTATCCAGAGGCTACATTATCACCTCTGAGGAGAAAGGATCCAACCCATCTCTACTGCCATGACTCCACCCTTAGGGCTATAACCTGTCCACTTGAATGGTCACAGACTATCCCATAGGGGAGCCACTATCCAGGGATGGGTCAGAACATAACAAATAATTCATTACAGGCACTATTTCATCCAGGCTACCAGCTCAGGAATCCATAGGGAACCTCAACCTCTAAAGTTCCATATGTGGGGCTAAGGCTAGAAAACCATGATAGCCCAGACACATAGAACCAGCAAGCGATTGAGTACAACCTTCAATCCAGCTGTCCATTGCTTGAGAGAGGCTACAATGGTCCAGTCACCAGCCTACAATCTCTATAACCAGATCAGATCCAACATCTGATGGCAGATCTATACAAATATGGGGGAGTCTGCCTCTGTACAATCCCTCACCAGGCTTCTACAAGCTCAGGTGAAAAGAAGAAGGATCCATCTTGGATCAGTGGATCAGAATCACCCTAAGGCTATAATCTGTCCACTTAAATGGTCACAGACTATCCCAGAGGTTATCCTCCTCACGGAGCCCAAAACAAAACAAGATTATCGCTGCTACCACCATGTTCACCAAGCTACCAGCTCAAGCTCCCATGGAGATTTCAGATCTAGTAGGTCCTGTGGTGGGGCTAAGGCTGGAAGACCATGATAGCCCAGACACACAGGTTACTTGGATCTGAGTGGCCCTTAAAATCAGTCCTCCATTGCTTTGAAACATAGCCAAGGCAATGGGGGATCACAAGGCAGCAGCCTCACACAGAGCATCTCACCTATAAACAACAATCCCACCAAGTATAAATCCTATTGCAAAACTTCCATTAATCTAACTCAAAAACATATACAAAGTCATAGCCAGCAATTGCTGGACTATGGAGAGAAGAAAAGAAAAAGAAAAAGAAAAACTACTTACTGCTAAAAAGAAAGAGAAAAGAAAAGCGATCTGAGATAGGTTCCCAGATACCTAAACCTAAGCTAGGCCTGGGTATATATAGCAATGGGGTGGCGGCGCATTAGGGTTAGGAAACCCTAATTTTAACGATGCCACGTGGCCTTCTACTGATCCTTGGATGCCTCGGGGCGTGTGCACAAAGATTTGAGCGTGGGAGTGTGTGCCCTAATCACTGGAAATTTCTAGAATGCCCTCTGCTGAAGAGATGGAAGTTTAGATTCAGAGCCTTACTAGGTAGCTGTAGTTTCCCAGACTTCTCACGTGGTAGCTCATTGCTCTTCGCTACGATGATTTGACACTAAAGCTTCAGTCGTCGCGAGGTTGCCTTGGTTTGCTCTTCAGGCAGTCGCGCGGTAGAGAGTTGAGCTCTCGCTGGGTTGGAGCTTACGAGGTTGAATAGAAAATACAGTCTCAAGCATCGCGAGGTTGCAATTCAAGCAGTCACGCGGTAGATTTGTCTTCGCTAAGCAGTAGCGCGAGAACTGCGCAAGCTCTTCTCTTTACTTGGACTTCGCGAGTTGCCTCGCGAGATTCTTTTGAGTTCTGAACTGTGCGAGGTTCTTTGTCTCACTCAATCTTCGCGAGATTGGCTTTGCCTTCGCCAGGATGCTTTCTTTCTTGAATGGCGTGCGAATTGCGCGAGGCGTTCTTCTTCTGAGAATTTTACCCTGTGATGGCTGCGCGAGACATCTTTTGAAGTTCTCTCTCCTTAGCTGTCTTAAGCGACCTTCGCGAGATTGAGAGAGGTCTGCTTTGAACTGCGCGACACTGAGCGATGTGTTCTACTCTTGAGCTTCGCGAGTGCTGCACGGAGTTGAGTTTCTGAAGCTCCTCAGTCATTCATCTGCGCGAGAGGTTGCTTATAAAGCCTTGGGAAGCTCAGCTGATCTGTGCGAGGCTTCAAGGTTCATTCTTGCTGAGGGGCATCTGGTGCCAAAGCAGGCTCCATAACAGGATTCTTGGCCTTATTTCACTGCTGATTATTTCCTGAACAAAACACTTAAGACGAGTTTATTAGGTGCCTAAGGGTCTAATCAAAGGTTAAGTTAAGGGGTGAAAAGTGGTACTTTTCAGGTCTTAACAATATATATCATGCAAAACTAACTTGAATTTATATCTATAACACTGATATCAACTGTCATGGGTTCATATGTTCAAAACTACTATATATTCACAGTTAACATGCGCGTGTACATTATCCACAAAATCGATAATTATTTTAACTCAACTCAACTCAATTCTATTTAGAACTGATAAGGTTATACTTATCAAGTCTACATGCTACATCTAGCATGTTCATCATGTCATCCTATAATGAACTACAACTTCACTCATTTAATTCAGCATGATATATCATCTTATATATATATATATATATATATATCTATCTATTCATACATGATTAACTAATTGCAATCTAAAGGAGAATAAGGAATCCTAATATATGTTAACAAAGTAAATTCCCTACCTGTACACACATGCTAACGTGAATCTGCTTCACTCATGCATTCTCAAGACTACCTCCATCGCATCAACTATCATGTGCACCAAGTTGCACCTATATTTTCATTTCATATGCATGAATTTATTGTCATAATTGGGGTACTGGGTAACCGTAGTCCTAACATTCATATGCTACAAAGTTAAGCCGGTAACCATAGACCCTTGAGGCAGGTGCAACAGCCAACATAGGCTTTCCTCGGCAAGCAGCCCAGCTGAACATCTTGCCATCACTTGTCACTAATTTTTTATCTTTTGAAAATTATATTCATGAATTTATTAATTCATAAAATTTATAGGGCTCGTTGTCCCCTTTCCAACGCATTAGGAATCATGCCAATCAGAATTCAGGGACAAAAGTTATGACCAAAAGACTAAAGAGTGGTTAACGCATAGGGCTGCCGCGACAAGCACCTTGCCTCGGCCAGCTCACAAGCTTGCTTAGGCAAACACCTTACCTCAGCAAGCTCATAGGCTTGCCTAGGCAAGCACCTTGCGAGCTTGCTGAGGCAAGCACCTTGCCTTGACAAGCTCACAGGCTTGCCTAGGCAAGCTCACAAGCTTGCCTTGACAAGCCAGAATGCCAATATGTCGTGGTGCCTTTTGGCACTTCTCTATCTCTTTTGACTCAAGCATTTGGCTAGGTCTTTGGTCAAATTATAAATATAATATATTTCTTATATATGTTGCATTGAAAATTGAGTTTTCTTATTCATTTTAGTGTTGAAATTTCAGTGTATTTCTATTAGACATATGGGTTCCGAAACCCATTGCAAACTGGTATCCATTGTACTGCCGATTCGGTCTCAGAGACTCGACACCACATATTTTTATTCTATCTAAAGTAATGAAATGAACCTAGTTTAGTACTCAGTTTGTTTACTAAATACGTTTTGGTGTGTATGTGGGTACGATGACGCTATGTCAGTGTCGAATTCGCCGAACGAGTAAAACCTAGGGCTGCAAGACTCCCGGAGACTAGTGATGTCCTTCGAAATTCTTTTACTCGAATTTCTAATCGCAGGTTACACAACTGTGAAATCTACGGTTTTGAATTTATGGGGTTGAAACTAAAGATTTTGAGAAGAATTAAGGAGGAATTAATTGAAACTAGAATAGGCTATGGGTTGGAATTCTAGCATAGTTGTTATTTGAATGGCTACAGTTTATTGTATATGCAGGGTATGTTTCTGAAAGGATGGAAGGAGGAAGAAGAAACTCCTTTGCGGTTTTGTCATGATTTTCTCCCAGCTTGTGTGCATGGAGTCGAACTGTGACTCTTGCATGCGTGGAGGGAAAAGACTACCAAAGCAACTAATATGCTGTTAATAGTTTGTATTGTGTATAAAGCATGTTTTTGCTTTAAGATGTATGTGCATATAAGCTAAAAGAGGATTTAGATTGAATATAAGCTTTAATACACGAACTATGTGTATAAGCTGGCTAACTTAAATAAATAATTAAATGGGTGAAGATGGTTGCCTCAAGTGCTGAGGCAACCCCTTGTGCTTGCTCAGTTGCCGAGGCAAGGCCATTAGGCCTTGGTTGGTGTTTTTCTCCATGCACTACTGGGTTTTGGGTCAAAGGATTGACACCCCTCAGTGCCTAGCAGTCCTATGTATTATTTAAAATTGTGTTACGTAAATTTTTATCTTTAGGAGAGCTCTGAATAGTTTAATTTCTACCTAATCTTTGATCATCCATTATTTCAATTATTAATATTGGCCCACTAAGGTTCCACTCTTTAACAATCATCATTAACATTCTAAACCAGTTCTTTGTGTCACGTTTTTGGCACAAGCCTGTCCCTACTCAAGTCCGTACCCGATATTGTCAGGATCAAAATGTGGCAGTTGTTACACTCTCCCCTCCTTAAGGGATTTTCGTCCTCGAAAATAAAAGAAGGCGGGGAAGTGAGATTAGATTCAGTTCTATGTTGAAGGCATATCCCATTATAAGATAGAGTAAATATGACTAGGTAGTAATAAATAATTAAATATACATATAACAGATTTAGAACAATATAAAGTGCATGAAATCATGTGCAGTAAGTTATTATAACAAATTCAATAAACGATTTACCTCAAGGAAATAAATGGGGATACTAAGCGTGAATATCAGCTTCGCATTCCCAGGTAGCCTCATGAGAACTGTGATTTTTCCATTGGACCAATACTAGTGGAATACGTTTTGTTCTCAAGATTTGGTCTCTGTGATCCAATATCTGAGTTGGCTCTTCAGTCACTGTTAAATCTTCCTGACTATCCAGTGGCTGATAATCCAACACGTGGGTTGGATCACTAACGTACTTTCTTAGCATAGACACATGAAATACATCGTGTACGCTGGATAAATGTGGAGGTAACGCAGCTTGGTATGCTACCTCACAAACTTTGCCCAAAATTGGGAATGGTCCACCAACATAACGAGGACTTAACTTGCCTCATTTCCCAAATCGCATCACGCCCTTTGTCAAAGATATTTTAATAAATACGTGATTGCCAATCTGAAAATCCATACTAGTTCATTTGAGAACGGCATAACTCTTCTGCTGACTATGAGCACTCTTTAGTTTCTCACGAATAACGTGAACAACTGCATTAGTACTTTCTATCAAATCAGGGCCCAAAATAAGACGTTCACTAGTGTCTTTTCAGTTAATCAGAGATTTACATCGGCGTCCGTACAATGCCTCAAATGGTTCCATGCCAATGGTTGATTGGAAGTTGTTATTGTATGCGAATTCGATCAAGGGTAAGTGCTTATCCCATGATCCTTGGAAATCAAGCATACATGCCCTTAACATGCCTTCTATTACCTAATTTACCCTTTCTGTCTGACCGTCGGTCTGAGGATGAAATGCAGAACTGAATTCCAACTTGGAACCCATTCCTCCTTAAAAACTTTGCCAGAATTGGAAGGTATATAACGGATCGCGATCTGACACGATACTCACTGGTATCTCGTGTAGTCTGACTATCTCTCTTAGATAGACGTCAGCCAATTTCGATGTTGTATACTTCGTACTGTAGGGTAAGAAATGTGCAGATTTGGTGAGATGATCTACGATCACCCAAATCGCATTATAACCCTTCTGTGTACGGGGTAAGCCAAGGATAAAATCCATAGAAATATTCTCCCATTTCTGTTCTGGGATGGGCAGTGGCTGTAACAGACGAGCGAGATGCTTGTGTTCGACCTTTACTTACTGACAGATTAAATATTTCGCAACATGTTCCACCACTTCTCGCTTCAAGCCACTCCACCAAAATACCTTCTTTAAGTCCTGATACATCTTCGTGCTACCAGGATGAATGACAAGCTGATTTGTGAGCTTCATCAAGAATTTTTTGATGCAAAGCACTATTATTTGGTACACATACTCGGCCTCGAAATAATAAGGATCCATCATCCTTAATCAAAAAGTCTGGCTGGAGCCCACCGAGTACTCCCTGTTTAATGGCGATAAGCTCTATATCATGCATCTGGAGTTCTCTGATCCTATCGAAGAGTGTGGATCAGATCATAACAGTCGCAAGTAAATCTCCAGTTGGTGTTGCCCTACTAGTGGCACTTGATGATACTATGTTATTGAGCAATTTCCATCTTTATAACCATGTCACTAGATGGGATAGTTGAGCAGATGACTTTCAACTTAGCGCATCTGTAACTACATTCGCTTTACTAGGATGGTATTGAATAGAACAGTTATAGTCCTTCAAGAACTCCATCCATCTTCTCTGCCTCATATTCAACTCTTTTTGTATAAAGAGATATTTCAGACTTTTGTGATCAGTGAAAATCTCAATGGTTTCACCATACAGGTAGTGCCTCCATATTTTCAATGTAAAAATGACCGCTGCTAACTTCAGGTTATGAGTGGGGTAGTTCTCGCGATCTTTCAACTGTCGAGAACCATATGAGGTCACACATTTCCTATTCAATATACACCCTAACCCACTATACGAGGCATCACTGAATACAACAAAGCCTCTGCTACCTAATGGTATTGTGAGGACTGATGCAAAAGTGAGTCTTTGCTTCAATTCTTAGAAACTCTGCTCACATGCCTCAGTCCACTTGAATTTGACATTATTTCGAGTGAGCTGCGTGAGTGGTCCAGCAAGCTTAAAAAACCCTTCAACAAATCATCGGTAATATCCTGCAAGATCTAGAAAGCTTCTGATCTTAGTTACGGTTTGTGGCTGCTTCCATTGCACTATAGCCTTTATCTTTGCAGGATCAATGGTAATACCGGCTTCGGAAATGACATAGCCCATAAAATTGACTTGATTCAACCAGAAGTCACAATTATTGAATTTGACAGATAGCTAAGAATCTCGCAAGGTCTGTAAAGCAAACCGCAGATGACTTTTATGCTTTACTTTCATCTTTGAGTAGATGAGAATATTGTTGATGAATACTACGATACACTGATCTAAGTAAGACTTGAAGACTCGATTCATCAAGTCCATAAAGGATGCAGGAGCATTGGTCAACCCAAAGGGCATGACAAGAAACTCGTAATGATCATATCGTATTCGAAAAGCTGTCTTCGAACTTGCTTCAACTTTCACCTTCATCTGGTGATATCCTAATTGTAAATCGATCTTTGAAAAGTACTTTACTCCTTGTAGCTGATCAAAGAGATTATCGATTCTGGGGAGCGGATAACGATTCTTAATTTTCAGCTTATTTAATTACCGATAGTCAATGCAGAGACGCATCGAACTGTCCTTTTTCACGAATAATATCGGTGCGCCCCACAGAGATATACTCAGTCTGATAAACCCTTTATCAAGAAGCTCTTCCAACTGCTTCTTGAGTTCTTTCAGCTTTACAGGTGTCATTCGATGTGGCGCCTTTGATACTGGCTCAGTACCTAGGGCTAAGTCAATAGCGAATTCTACTTCCTTGTCAGGCGATAATTCTGGCAACTCATCAGGGAATACATCAAGGAATTCACAGGCAATTGGCACATCTGAAAATGAAATTTTCTTTTCTTCTTGATCTTTACTTTGAATAAAAGCGATATACCCATGAGCACCATCATAAAGTAATCGTCGTGCTCGGATCGCTAAAATGAAGGGGAGGATAGTTGACTGTACTCTAAAAATTCTAGCTGATTTCCTCCCTTGGGGTCGAAAAGTGACAATCTTCTGTCGACAATCAATGCTCACATGATGGTTAGATAACCAATCCATGCCAAGGATCACGTCGAATCCTTGCATGTCGAGTAAAATCAAGTCAACTACTGCTTCATACTCCCAGTAATCTTTAATCAGGACGATAATGGATCAATAGACAATGCCCGTCGTGACCGATTGTCCAGTCGGAAGGGACACATCTACAATAAAGTTGAGAGATTCTGGGGTAGCTCCTAAAATTTTCCAACTTTTTTGCAAATCATGGTGTGACAAATGAATGTGTTGATCCAGGATCTACCAATACTTGTGCCTCAAGTAGGTATCCTCTGGATACAATTGCAAGGTACCTAAGATATATATATTTACCAGTGTTAGCAAAAATTGGTTATACATCTATCATTCCAAAAATAATGAAAAGCAAACAACTATACTAGATGCACAGTTAGATAAACAATTCTACTAGATGCACATTCGGTATTGAAAATAAAAGGATACTGAAAATTCATGTACTGTGAATGATATCATTACTGGTTTGGGCAGCTTGTGCCCACACAGCATATGCTTGGCCTTGTACCGTAGGCCATGCAGATCTTAGAACTGGTCCTGCCTTGGATGTCATCCCCACCATCTCTGGAAAATCCTTGATTCGATGTCCCATTTTTCCACAACGAAAACATGCACTAGACATTTTTCGGCATTCATCGGTCTTGTGTGGCTTACCACACTTCCCACAGACCTTGGTTGAAGCTGCCAACAAAACTGCATAGGAACTGGTGTGAGGAACTGTCGATCGTGCTCGTGAAACTCGAGACACAGACTGGGCAGGCTGGTGTAACGGTTGTGGAATCCGAGGTGGTAACGCTACTGGAGTATAAGGCCTCGTATAAGCTACTGTAGCAAGTCGAAATGCTGGCTACATAGAAAATTGTGGTTGCTTATTGATTTGACCAGGACCAGAACTAGCAGACTGAGATGGAGCTTTTCTCATTCTATTTTGCTCTTCTCTCCTTGTATACATGTTTTCCACATCAATCTCTGCTATAAGGGCTAATCGCATCACATGAGAATAGGTCATTGCTTAAAACAACAAAATTCTCTCCTTGATCAAGGGCTTCAAACCTTGCTCAAACTTCTGGGTCTTCATGAGTTCCGTGGCGACGAGCAATGGTGCAAAACAAGAGAGGCGAGTAAATTCTGCCTCATATTCCCTAACAGTCATCGAGCCCTGTACTAAGGTTGCAAACTGAACCTCCATCCGGTAGTGTTCAGGTGTCGGGAAATATTTCTCATTGAAGGCTTCGGTAAATTCTACCGACATCCAAGGTACTTCGGGTATTCTTGTCCGCTCTACTGACTGCCTCCAAGGATCTGCTTCACCCTTATAAGCTGCCCAGCTAACCTTTTCGTCCTCAGTGCATGTAACTCTTTGAAGCACTTTATCAATCTGTGTTAGCCATTTCTCAGCCTCCATCGGGTCGTGCTGACCATAAAAACTCGGTGGTCGAAGTCGTACAAACTCCTGAAAACCTTATGGGGATCTTCTCACAGCTAGCATAGCCATGGTGTTCACCAAGGTTTCCTTTAACTAAGGATTCTGCCCAGAAGTCTGATCGACTCCGGGAATAGGCCCCATCTGGTAAACATTTTCTATTGGAGAAGTATGCTCAGCACCGTTCTCCATGGTAGTCCGGCTCTCTGAGATATTCACGTCTTATCCGTGTCCTGATGCAGTATTGTGCTCATAGCCAGTCACTGGAATAACATTCGGCCCTGTGCAATGGGGTAATGGTGGTCTTCCCCATCCTCTACCTCGTCGTGGAGGCATCGTAACCTATCATGATCAAGCAACACTTGATCAGATAATTATAGACTCAACCTACATCCTCATACTGAACAAACATCAGAAGTCTTGCCATATGTCCGCGCTAGAGAGTTAAGTCTCCAAAAGACTTAACGCTGAGCTCTGATACCACCTGTGACAACCCGAATTTTCCCATTTCTGTACATAGGAAAGGTCGCGTCGTCAGATTACCTAACATGATCCTTTTCATACAAGTGCATCATGTATAAAGTGTTACAATTGCAGAAGCTTAAGATTAACTCTGCTAAAGAGAACATATGGCATCTACTTTATATTCATTTACTGTATAAAAGCAAGAATATATACAACAAGACAATATAAACCAAAAATCATGTATAGCTTTCCACCGATAATGGCCATCCGTTATCTAAACAATGGAAAGAACACCTATACATGAAATATTGAGTATCTTAAAAACATACTGCTATTTATATACATTTAGTGTTTAAGAAAAACAATTATCTCTCTCTCTCTCAAACCTCTAAAGGAAAGAAGTCCTTAGTAGAACCTTCCTCCATGTCCTCCTTATCCTCCTCCTCCTCCTCAATTTGGTAGGTAGGATCAACCTCGTGCTCAGGGTCATAGTCAATATCTGTAGTTAAGACACAAAGTCGTAGTATGAGCTATCGTTGAAGCTCACCAAGGAAAATTTACAATGTTACTTTATATGTTAGATTTCCAATTTACATCTAGATGTATAGATTTCAATTGAGGCACATTATATCTTATTTAGTTTAGTAATATGTAGAATTTAGCATAAACAAGCACTTCATCATGCAAATCTGTATAAGAAATAAATCATACAAAACAGTTATCATGCTGACAGATTCATGTTGAACATATATGAGGAATCATGCTTCATGTTGAACAAATACAAGGAATCATGCTGACAGGGAATCATGCTGAAATAAGGCATCAAACTAGACAAAGAATCAAGATTTCGAGATCAAATGTCTAGCCCTTGAGCTATGTTAACAGGGTCACGAGCACCGAGAAATCAAGCCCTTGATCTATGTTATCAAGGTCACTTGATACGAGACGAGTCAAGCCCCTGAGAAGGTAGCAAGGTCACCTGGTACAAGATGAGTCAAGCCTCTGAGCTAAGTTAGGAAGGTCACTTGATACAAAATGAGTCAAGCTCCCGAGTTAGTGGGATCACTTGCCAAGCTCCCAAGTTAGTGGGATCACTTGTTTCAAGACAAGAACAAAGACATGTACATGACATAAAGGATAATAGGACATGAACAATGCATGGTATCATGTATGTGAGCACATCGTGAACAAATATATATATATAAAACAAACTAGTATAACTGATCTTGCATGCTCATACATAGCGGATACTAGCATATTCATAACTGAGCTAGCATGTGCATACTATCTATTTATCAAAATTGAGCTAACTATTTATCGAAACTGATCTAGCATGTTCATCTTTTAATCATACATCAAAATTGAGCTTATCATCCTCATTTCCAAACTATTCATCGAGGCTGAATCTAGCATATTTAACAAAAATCAGATATCAAATCTGAACTTGTATCATGATTCATAAACTCAAACTGACTTGATCATGGTCATGCAAAACACACATCAAAACTGATATCTATCATCATTTAATTGATATGAGCACAGACATACAAAGCATTTGTTTATCCTAATTCTTTAGTCATCATTAGTCATCACTATACGTCAAAACTGGCTGGCATACTGATACGAGCATGTTCATACATGATTGCAAACTATCAAGGTCATACATGATTTACAACTGCCTCTTTACGTAACATATATATCATACAAAACTAACTTGAATTTATATCTTTAACACTGATATCAACTGTCATGGGTTCATATGTTCAAAACTATTATATATTCACAGTTAACATGCGTGCGTGCATTATTCACAAAACTGATAATTAATTTAACTCAACTCAACTCAATTCCATTTATAAGTGATAAGGTTATTCTTATCAGGTCTACATGCTACATCTAGCATGTTCATCTTGTCATCCTATAATGAACTAAAACTTCACTCATTTCATTCAGCATGATATATCATCTTATATATATATATATATATTCATACATGATTAATCAATTGCAACCTAAAGGAGAATAAGGAATCCCAATATATATTAACAAAGTAAATTACCTACCTATACACACACGCTAACGTGAATCTGCTTCACTCAAGCATTCTCAAGACCACCTCCATCGCATCAACTATCATGTGCACCAAGTTGCCCCTATATTTTCATTTAATATGCATGAATTTAGTGTCACAATTGGGGTACGGGGTAATCGTAGACTCGGCATTCATATGCTATAAAGTTAAGCCGGCAATCGTAGACCCCTGAGGCAGGTGCAGCAACCAACATAGGCTTGCCTCGGCAAGCAACCCAGCTGAACATCTTGCATCCACTTTTTACTAATTTTTGACTCTTTAAACATTAGATTCAAAAAAATTTAATTCGTGAAAGTTATAGGGCGCGTTGTCCCCTTTCCAACGCATCACGAATCGTGCCAATCGGAATTCGAGGTCAAAAGTTATGACTAAAAGACTGAACAATGGTTAATGCATAGGGTTGCCGCGACAAGCACCTTGCCTCGGCTAGCTCACATGCTTGCCTCGGCAAGCCTAAATGCCAATATGTCGTGGTGCCTTTTGGTACTTCTCTATCTCTTTTGACTCAGGAATTTGGCTGGGTCTTTTATCTAATTATGAATATAATATATTTCTTATATATGTTGCACAGAAAATTGTGTTTTCTTATTCATTTTAGTGCTGAAATTTCAGTGTATTTCTATTAGACATATGGGTTCTGAAATCCATTGCAAGCTGGTATCCATTGTGTTGTCGATTCGGTCTCAGGGACTCAACACCACAGATTTATATTCTATCTGAAGTAATGAAATGAACCTAGTTTAGTACCCAGTTTGTTTACTGCATACCTTTTGGTGTGCATGTGGGTACGATGACACTATGTCGGTGTCGAGTTCGCTGAACGAGTAAGACCTAGGGCTGTAAGACTCCCGGAGACCAGTGATGTCCTTCGAAATTCTTTTACTCAAATTTCTAATCGCAGGTTACACAACTGTGAAATCTACGGTTCTAAATTTATGGGATTGAAACTAAAGATTTTGAGAAGAATTAAGGAGGAATTAATTGAACTAGAATGCGGTATGGGTTGGAATTCTAGAATAGCTATTATTTGAATGGCTATAGTTTATTATATATGCAGGGTATGTTTGCAAAAGGATGGAAGGAGGAAGAAGGAACTCCTTGGCGATTTTTTCGTGGTTTTCTCCCAACTTGCATGCTGGAGTCAAATTGTGACTCATGCATGCGTGGAGGGAAAAGACTACCAAAACAGCTTATATGCTGTTATAGGTTTGTATTGTATATAAAGCATGTTTTTGCTTTAAGATGTATGTGCATATAAGCCAAAAGAGGCTTTAGATTGAATATAAGCTTTAATACATGAACTATTTGTATAAGTTGGCTAACTTAAATAAATAATTTAATGGGTGAAGATGGTTGCCTCAAGTGCTGAGGCAACCCCTTGTGCTTGCCTTAGTTATCGAAGCAACTAATTTCACTTGCCTTAGTTGCCGAGGCAAGGCCATTAAGCCTTGGTTGGTATTTTTCTCCATGCACTACTGGGTTTTGGGTCAAAGGATTGACACCCCTCAGTTCTTAACAGTCCTATGCATTATTTAAAATTGTGTTATGCAAATTTTCATCCTTAGGAGGGCTCCGAATATTTTAATTTCTACCTAATCTTTGATCATCTATTGTTTCAATTATTAATATTGGCCCACTAAGGTTCCACTATTTAACAGTCATCATTAACATTCTAAACTAGTTCTTTGTGTCACGTTTTTGGCACAAGCCTAACCCTACTCGAGTCCGTACCTAATATTATTAGGATCAAAATGTGGCAGCTGTTACACTTGCTAACTGAGCTGAACCTTTTCGACTCAATGCATCTGCCACAATATTAGCTTTACTTAAGTGATATGAAATGGAGCAATCGTAATCCTTGAGAAACTTGATCCATCTTTGCTGCCTGATATTCAAATCTTTCTGTGTGAATAAGTACTTGATGATCTTATGATCAGTGAAAATCTCAAAGGTCTCTCCATGTAAATAATGTCTCCATATCTTTAATGCAAAAATTACCATGGTAAGTTCAAGATCGTATGTGAGATAATTCTTCTCATGATCCTTGAGCTATCTTGATCCATAGGCGATAACTTTTTTGTTCAGGTTCAGCACACAGCTTAACCCGCTATGTGATGCATCGCTAAATGCAGCAAACCCTCCAGTGCTTGTTGGGATAGGAAGCACTGGTGCAGAAGTAAGCCTCCTCTTAAGTTCTTCAAAACTTTTCTCACACGACTCAGTCCATTCAAACTTCGTATTTTTCCTTATGAGTTGTGCAAGCGGACCTAAAAGTTTTAAAAATCCCTCTATGAAACGTCTGTAGTAGCTAGCCAAACATAGAAAACTTCTCAATTCTGTGTATGTCTTCCGCTATTCCCACTATACCACTGCCTCTATCTTAGCTGGATCTAGTATGACACTTGCTTCAGAGATGTGTCCTAAGTAGGTCACTTGTTCTAACCAGAACTCGCATTTGCTGAGCTTTGCGTACAACTGGTGTTCTCTTAAGGTCTACAGAGCAATTTGTAGATGTTGTTCATGTTCTTCTTTTGTCTTTGAGTAATCAAGGATATCATCTACAAATACCATCACACATGTGTCCAGATGTGGTTAAAATACTCTATTCATGGGGTCCATGAAAAAAGCTGGTGCATTAGTTAACCTAAAAGGCATCACTAAGAATTCATAATGCCCATATCTGGTTCTGAACGCTGTCTTCTGAATATTCTCGGCCTTGACTTTCAACTGATGATAGCCAGATCTCAAGTCAATCTTTGAAAAGAACCTTACTCCTTGTAATTGATCAAAAATATCATCGATCCTTGGAAGCGGATAATGGTTCTTGATTGTCAGTTTATTCAATTGACGATAGTCGATACATAATCCCATCGACCCATCTTTCTTCTTGACAAATAAGACTGGTGCTCCCCAAGGAGACACACTTGGCCTTTTATCCAAGAGTTCCTGTAGCTATTCTTTCAACTCTTTTAACTTAGTTGGATTCATCCAGTAAGGTTCTTTCGACACTGGCTCCGTGCCTGGAGCTAAGTCAATTGCAAACTCCACTTCCCGATATGGTGGAAATCCTAGTAGTTCTTCAGGAAAAATATCAGCAAACTCACAAACTACCAGAATCTTGATGATGCCATTCTTCTCATCTTGGCATTCTTTTAAAAATGCGAGATAGCCACTGCATCCGTTCCTCATCATACGTTCAGCTAGTATTGCGGAGATGAACGGTGAAACATTCGCTTTGTCACCACTAAATTGAAATGATTTCTCTCTTGGAGGATGAAAAGTAACAAATTTCCATAGGCAATCAACACTTTCATGGTAAGCGGATAGCCAATCCATGCTAAGGATTATATCGAATCCTTACATATCCAACAAAATGAGATATTGTCTCGCGATCTTTAACTCGTACAATGATCGATCGACAGAACATATCCGTGTTCACTGAACTTCTCGTAGGAACTGACACGGCCAAAATTAACTCCAATGGCTCAGGAACGACCTTCAATCTTCTCGCAAACTCTGAACTTACAAATCAGTGAGTAGACCCTGGGTCTATCAAGGCTCATGCCTCATAACTACAATAATCTTTTTCTCTATATAGTTGTAAGGTACCTACGTTATTACATATTCTAAATGATTAAACGTGCATGATAGAATTTAACATTCATCATAAATAGGAATTAAAAGATCATTTATAATTATGCACCTTCTTCATCTAAAAATTCTTAAATAAATATTGACAATTGATAGGAAATTATACCTTGGATTATCTCATTGTTTGCTTGAGCATCCCAAGCATTGACCGCATATGGACGCCCTTGAACAGCATGCCTCGTGGATCGTATAGGTCTAGGTATACGATACTCCTTCCTTTCTCAGTTTAGGGTAATCTCTAATTATGTTCCCCATCTTGCCACATTTGAAGCATGCCCCCGTACCACGTAGACACTTTGAAGTCTTATGCAATTTTTCACATCGAGCACATGTCTCTGCTGGTGTAGACGATGTCGCTCGTAAAAATCCTTGAGTAACAGAAGCACCTGACGTAAAGGTACGATCAAGCGGATGAAAAGATCTCATAGGTGGGGGCAAAGGTGACCTAGAATAATTACTCTGACTCGGTTGTCTTGGTGTCGGTGTCGGTGCCGTGAACCTTGGTTTTTTATTTGCAGGCTCATAGTCACCCGACTTACTCTGGTTGGCCTTTCCTCTATTCTGTTGGTCTCGTCTCTTATACATTTCCTCCACGTCTTCTTCTACCACAAGAGCCTTGCTCGTTACTTCTCCATAAGTTTTCAACTCAAATACTGAAATTCTATCTCTGATATTCAACCTTAAGCCGTGTTGGAACTTCTTGGCCTTCATCAGATCTGAGGCCACATGCTCTAGAGCAAATGTTGCAAGTCTCATAAACTCAACCCCATACTCTCTCACTGACATCCTCCCTTGTTCCAATTGGAGGAATTTCACTTCCATTTGATTTCTCACTACCTTAGAAAAATATTATTTGTTGAACTCCTTAACAAATTCTTCCCATATCCACAGTACACCTGGAGCCACTTGCTCCCTTGTCCTCGACACAGACTTCTACCATCGGCCTGCTTCTCCATCTAACTTGAACGCAGCACATCTTACCCTTTCATCTTCAGTGCATGGAAGCACACTGAATATCTTTTCCATCTCACTGAGCCAATTCTCAACTTTCATTAGATCTGCTTGTCCTGAGAAGTTTGGAGGACGCATTCTCCGAAATTCTATAAATGTCGAGGTTGTTGGTGGAGGCTGATAATGATTGGCATTGTTAGCAGCCATCAGTTTTATCTACTGTGCCATGACATTTGCCATAGTCTCCATGGCCTGGGCCATTCTCTCTCTTTCATTGCTTTCCTGATTTTCCTCCTCTGGAGGACCTCTCTCACCCACTGGGATCCGATTCGGACCCGTGGTAATCCCTTCACCACTTCTAGTATTTCTAGTACGACCACCTCTTGGTCGACCCCTAGCTGACGTCGCAATCTGTTAACATGAAACATAAGTCTCATTAAAAGAAGGCCCTATACTCTGAAAAAATTTTAAACTAGGAGTCTATGTCTAAGTCTTGTCAGAAATTTTTAAAGCCATAGCATTGATACCAACTGTGATAGCCCGGATTTTACTAACCCGAAATTCGTGCCATCGGATCACCCATTGAGGCGATCCCCAAACTGAACACACGAGATGTCAGCTCATACAGTATAACTAAGCTAGTCTCTCTCTGAATAGGCAGATAGAGTCATCATATATATGCCAAAAGATAATACAATTCTATTTACGAAGATTAAAAAGACAAAATGATGGTTCTGTCCTTATGAGAACCATAAGCTTGATAGAACCTGTGCGACCGTGGATTCTCTTGAACCCGTCGCGACGATGCGCTCTTGATGGAATAAATGTAGAGTCACCACGCGGAGCTTTTGGTGACTCGGGAAACCTTTAAATCAATATTTTGAGTGTCGAAGTGCTAAATATGACTCTGATTTATCGGTTTTTGCCAAAGACTCTAGGTTAGGGGCTTCGGTTATCGATCAGGAAGGGTTTAGGCACCCAATCAACCCGCACGTAGCGGTCTCTATCTATGGCCAAAATGAAAAATGAATGGGCGGAGCTTCCCCTTGCCCGAAGGCAATATGGTCCTATCAAGCTTTGAGCCAAACCGAAATTTCGGCGGCGTAACGGCTTGAATCCTTGGACGGAGGAAACACCAAGAAGGAAAAGGAAGAGAGGGGTGAGCCGGAGCTCACGGGCCCTTGTTGCACAGTGGAAGACCTTCGCTTTGGTGTACTTCCGATGGCTTTAAATGGCTTAAACGGTAGGGGAATTGATTCTAATGCTAGGATTCGGTAGATGGGAAGTGTAGGATGAAGCTAAAGACTAAGCTTGATTGAAAAGGAGTGATCTAATGGTTGAAATGGATTGAAAGGGGTGAACTAAGCATGCTGGAATTCTGGTTGAAGAATGAAAAATAAAAGGGAACTTTCTCTCACTAGGGCTCTCTCTTAAGCTCAAACTTTCAACCCTATTTTTTTTCAACCCCTTGGGAAGAGGGGGTGCCTCTCTATTTATAGAGAAAAGTTCGGTTAGAGGGTTACTTAAGAGCTAATTATTTTAGCAATTAGGTAATCCCCCATCTAAGGTTTTCTAGGTTTTTAGAGTCCTAGGAGTTTGGGGAACCAGTTTCAATGGCAGATGATGGGGTGAGACCATGGGTGACTTAAGGGTTGCATATAAGCTCAAAGGGGGTGCAACCATTCTTAAGACACCCACCTCAACTAAGGGGATGGTCAAAAGGTCAAACTTGATGAAGGAATTTCGAGCATCTGATGATAGTTACTATAGCTAAGTTGGGCGTATATATTACATACGCCCAGTTTATGTACAGTGATTTTCATGAAAACCAGAGGAGATCTGAGAAGGTGGGTGCCAGTAGTGGGCCCTACCTATGCTGGGCGTATGTATTATGTACGCCCAGCCAAATTTGGCCCAAATATGCTAGGCGTATATAATATATACGCCTGACCAAATTGGGGCCAAATTTGCTGGGCGTATGTAATACATACGCCTGAGCAAAAGTCATGATTTTATGTAAAACTTCAATCGGCCATAACTTTTGAACCATAACTCCAAATTAGGTGATCTTTGGCTTGTTGGAAAGCTGGAAAAGTCCTCCTTCCAATGCTATATGTCTCATCTCAAGTAGTGGTCTGTGTAAAATTTTGTAGCTCTCCTCCCATCAATTGCTCAGAAGGGTTCAAGTTGGTCTAGGAAGGGATCCTAGGGTTTAGGGGTGATCTCTAAGGGTTGGGGGAATGGTTCTAAAGGGTTCAGGGTGATTCCTAAAGGTCTGGGTAGGTTCCTAAGGGTTAAGGGCAATTCATAAGGGTTCAGGGGTGCCATCGGAAGCACAGGGGTACATCTCTCTCGGAGTACAGACTGATCAGGTCTTGGGTTGAATTTGGGTGTCTACAGATGCCCCTCTTGGGTATTCGATCACTAATGATCGGATGCCAAAGACAAGAGACATCTGAAGAGGTCCAAGGCACGTTTGATGGGTCTGCCTAGTTCAACTCAATTCTCAAACATCCATGGTGATGGTGAGTGTACGTAAGCCCTCTCATTTCGGGATATCGTCCGTACCTCAATGCTAACAGTCCCCAAGCGCATTATGACATTACTGGGCATAACTGCGATGATCACAAAAAGTGTAAGCCCACTAGCCGAGATATCGTCCACTTCTTGAGGGAAATTATAAATTTGTGATGTTGAGTATTAATCTAAACCAGACAACTCCATGAAACAGGGTGATCGATCTGTGCTTCGGAATCGATGCGAAGTACACAAAGCGAAGGCCTACAAATTGTGTCCAATCCTATGGGGTATCGATAGCTCCATTGGATTGGCCACGGGTGCCCATACCTAGGTAAGGCTCAGAGTCTTTGGGTGAACCCATCAACCTCGAGGTTGCTTTAGCATGATTTACTCGAGTGAAGTGAATATTGATGTCGCAACACTTCTTGGGAATGCATGCCCATTTTTAGAGTGAATTTTGTGTGTTATTTTTTTGAATTTTCTTTTGTTTCGAGGCCTCTAAGCAAAGATCAAGGACCTCTGGCAATTTTATTCTTACACAACTCTTTAAGTGGATCAAATGCCAGTTGATACACTTTCAGAGTGTGTGCGCTATGCCAGGGATGGGTACACCTTGGGGATGTGCACGTTCCAGTGGTGAGGTGCTCCTGATTCACACGAACCAGAGTGCCTTAAGTTGAGACAAAGCTAAAAAAGATTGGGCTAGGACCAAACATCCATCGGAAGAGATGGCCAATTCTAGCCTCCATCCCCAATGAAATCATATCTTACTAACTATGCACAGACAGACACCCATCAGGAGCGATAAGCAGCAAATAGGCGCGAACATAAGCTTCAACCCTAAGGTATAATTTACGAGGACAAACGACCATCCTGCAGATACCCAGACGCAAGTGCGTACATTCAACAAAGACACCGTGCCTATACAGGTTTTAAGCCTGTGTAAAAGGAAATAAAAGGGAATGAGTCCTTCGGTCTTTATGTTTGCACATAGTTTGGTTGGTTGTAATTTCATTTTTGACGGGTCAGTTTCAACTAACAATAAACTTTTCGAATGGTTTGAAGTCGGGTGCACTCTTGGTCAACATAGATCAGAAGGTGGATGATCAGTGCCAATGCTTGGAAGGTGGGGTCAACCTACACAGGATTTTAACTACATAACAAAAGGTTGTTATCTCGAACCTTCTCCTTCTTTTTTTTTCTTTTTTCTTTTCTCTTCTTTTTTTTCTTCTTTTTTTTCTTCTTTTTTTTCTTCCTCTTTTTTTTTCTGTTCTTTTCTTTCTTCTTCTTTCTTTTTTTTTTTTTTTTTTTTTTGCACATGTCAGTTTAAGACTTTGAGCATGCTCAAACTGTTTTAATTTTTGCATGTATCCTTAGGCAGATCAACTTGCCATGTTGATACACCTTAAGGACGTGTGCATTCCAGTGATGGGTCCTTGGTTTTCCTGCCAGATCAGGTCTCGCCTCTTGTTGGAGAAGATTTTGGGCTAGGTGTTTGTTCCCAAGAGCGGTCGGTGATGGATGAGCATATTTGCCTGTCGGATCAGGCCCTGACTCCTGGGGAATGTTTAGGGAACAGTGACCGGGGATGGGTAAAATTATCTGCCTGCCGGATCAGGTACTGACTCCTGGGGATGCGTGGTCTTGGTCTTTAAACAAATTAGACCCAGATATCTTGTTTAGGAAAGTGGGTTCGGAAGCGGGTTCCAAATGACCGGGGATAAACATGACCAGTATTTTGCCTGCTGGATTAGGCATGAGGTGTCCCTGTGTAAAATAGGGTTTGAGAATTTTTAGGTGAATCCGATCATTCTGAATTGATTTAACACGGCTCTCGGAGTGGGGTAAACAGGCATTGCGACGCTCTTTTGAGAACTAGTGTTGTGTTTCAGCATTTTTCCTTTTTCTCTCTCTTTTTTTTTTTGTTTGGTTGTTATTTCATGTGAATCTCTTTTTTTCTTGGTTTTATGCAAAAAAAATTTTGGTTTTATGATTTTATGGGAGCACTCGGCGGGCGCCTATAGATCTAGATCCGTTTGTTGTAGCACGGTCCCTTTGGGCCAATCGAAGGGAGCTCGAAGGGCCATTTGGGGATGCATGCACCATCGCTCGGTGATATGTGGGCTTCTAAGAGGGGCCGAGCCTTGATCTGGGGCATACAAAGGGCCTGTCGGGTCACCAAAGCAAAAATTGGCTGGGCGTATATAATATATACGCCTGGCCAATCCGCAATGAAAATAGCCGGGCGTATATATTATATTTTACAATATATACGCCTAACCAAAATTTGGCAGTTCTTAAAAACTGCTCGAGCCCGAGCATAAAAGGGGCCCTCCTTTCAAATTCTATTTTCTTCCCTCCTTCCCAAGTCCGAGACAGCCTCCTAGGGTTTCTATGTTTGATTTTGCTTGGTAAGAGGGGATGTGGCTCGAGGCATTCTGACCCGGTGCTCGAGACTGCCCCATGGGAGTATCGAGGAACTGAGCCTGTGGCTATTTGATGCGAAGTTGATCTGGCAACTTCCCTGGATGGATGGCACCTTTTCGATTGTCCGCTCTCAGGATTATGAGGGTATTACTCTTTTGAGGTTGACTGGTAGTACCTACTATTTCCCATCTCGGGTGCTCTGTCAATTCGGATATACCCAACACGTGTCGTGCACTGTGAGGCTGCCCTTGTGCTCTCTGATATTCTCTCGGGGTTCTCTCAGTGACCAAGACCGCATAGTAGCCCTCTGGGAGACCCGCCAATCGGCGCACATGTGCAGCTTAGTTCAGGGGGGCGTTCTCTCTTTTGATTACAAGGTTTGGCTGGCCTCTGAGGATTTACCTGCCCCTAGCCTGGTTTTGATAGATGTGATAGAGACGGGGCCCTGGCCATACAAGGAAACGATACTCCGGACTAGGATTGAGTCTCTTTCTGCAGAGAGGCTGGCTTTGATTGAGGCTTTGGAGAAGGAAAGGGCCAAAGCTGATATTGTGGAGGTGAGAGCTGCTACGACCGAGAGTGAGGTTCTTCGATTAACTGGGCTTTTGACTGAGTTTTGCAGTGCAGCTGACGCTTCGCGGAGGCGGCAAAAGAGTCTTCATGGTAGGTGATTGTCTGATCGGAATGCCCGTGAGGACTATCTCCTTGCAGAGATCAATGCTTTGAAGCATGGTCCCTGCCCCTGACCTGTTCCTACACATACCATAGATCATATACACAGAGGGGGGGTTGATGCCCCTTAACAGAGATCTCTTTTCTTTTTGAGTTGTTTCTTTTTTTTTTTTTTCTCTCTTTTTTTTTTATACTTGTAAAGAAAGCAGAAAATAGAAAGTGTGTCATGTTATTATCTTTTTGGGAAGTGACACTTCACACGTAATGCTGTAAGAAAAGAAATGAAATCTTATATATATATATATATTATATTCTTTTGGTGTTCGAATTTTCTTCCATACGTCTCGCAACGTAAGGCCTTTTATGGAAAAGAAAAATCTATTATCTTTTTTAAAATTTGCTCCTACACAGTGTGGGGCTCTTTATGGAAAAGGAAAATCTACTATCTTTTTTGAAATTTTCTCCTACATAGTGGGGCTCTTTATGGAAAAGGAGAATCTATTATCTTTTTTGAAATTTTCTCCTTTTTACCTTTTTGTAATGTCGATATTTACGAGGCCAACTGGTGGGTCCTTTTTTGAGCATGGTCGAACCCTGTTCATGAGGCTCAGGTTTTTCTTTTAAACGTGGAAAGGTCAGCTTCCCCGAGATTGATTAGTCTTCTACCTTTATCTTTGGTCATGTGTCAGACGACGTGATAGAGACGACATACTTGATTGGGATCCGACTCAATGTTTAACATGAGCGGCCCAGCAAAGGGGAGAAGAGGTTTAAGGGGCCAAACTAAAATAGGCGAGCTAGAACAGATCCTCTCCTAATCTCTCTTTTCTTGACATTTTTGCTCACAGCGCCCAAGACGGGTTTTCGCTATGCCTGTCATCCCTGTTTTTACCCGTAGCGCCCTTTCGGGTTTTCACTACGTCCATGGGTTCGCTCTCTTACCCTAGGTGCCTTTTCAGGTTTTCACCTGGTTCGTGTGAGTTCATTGTTTTTACCCGCAGTGCCCTTGCGGGTTTTCACCACATCCATCTTGCTTTGAACTCAAATTAATTTTTTCTTCTTTCCCCTTTTTTTTCCTTTTTCTTTTTTTTTTTCTTCAAGAACCAGAAAGCCACAACATGGTCATCGATTCCATCATAGCCGGCTTGATGAAGTTCTATGTGGTCTGTTAACTCAGCTTGTGCTGATGCAACAGATGCTATGACTGCTTGTGGACCTTAAAGAGGGCTTTCTTCCGGGTTGTAATGTGGCTAGGTTTTTCTGGGATTTTGGATTTAAGCTTTGAGTGAATTCCATATTCAGTGATTCTTCTTCCTCTCCAGGGGCTTTTTACTGTACGTGCCCCAGTCGTTTCTTTTTCTTTCTTGATCCCCCCTTTTGGGGTTTTGCTTTTCTATATATATATTTTTTGGTTCGGATTTTTCCGCTCTCTCTTTTTTTTTTTCGGGATTTTTCCTCTCTCTTTTCTCCTTCTTTTTTGTTGGTATTAACACATATTTCTCTTTTCTCCTCTTCTTTTTTTGATGTTTTTGGGAGGGGTATATAAAAGAAATGGTTATTGGCCCGACGTGTGTAGCAAAAGGGTAAAGGTATTCAGGGAATATATATATATATATATATATATATATATATATATATATATTTTGGCTACTTGTCTTTGAAACGATGGCCTCTTCTATGGGGTCCTTAAGCGGTCACGCATCTACCTTTATCGACACTTACCTTATCGCATGACCTATGAGTAGAACCTCCGGTGGTATCTAGCATTGATGGGCTCATGAAAGTGGTCTTCGTCCATGGTGGCGAGGCGAACGGCGTATCCCGGCAATAATTCTCAGATGACATAGGGTCCTTCCCAATTCGGCTTAAACTTCCCTCTTAGATCTGCATGGAGAGACGGGAAAATCCTCCTCAGTACCGTGTCACCTATCTGCAAGTCTCGAGCGTGAACACGCTTATTGTAGGCACGTGCAATTCTCCTCTGATAGACCTGGGTGTGACACAAAGCTAGGAGTCTCTTCTCGTCAATCAAATCTAGCTGCTCAAAATGGGATCTTTCCTCCTCAGCTTCGGGCAGATGGGATTCCAAAAGGATACAGAGTGACGGTACTTCAACCTCAACAGGTAGCACGACCTCGGTTCCATACACAAGGGAGAATGGTGATGCCCCTGTAGCGGTGCGGATAGACATTCTATAGGCCCAAAGCGCGAAGGGTAACTGCTCACTCCAATCTCTGTAAGTGACTACCATCTTCTCCAGAATGCGGATCAGAGTTTTGTTGGCCACTTCTACAGCTCCGTTCGTCTGAGGCCTGTATGGGGATGATCGATGATGCTTGATCTGGAATCGCTCACACAAGGCTTCGATGCGCTTATTAGCAAAATTAGTGCCATTATCAGTGATGATATCCTTGGGCACCCGAATCTACAAATGATGTTGTTCTTGATGAACTTCTCGACAAGACTGGCCTTAATGCTCGTATAGGAGGCTGCCTCTACCCACTTCGTGAAGTACTCCACTGCGACAAGGATGAACTGGTGTCCGTTGGAAGCCTTAGGATTGATCTTGCCGATGACGTCGAGACCCCAGGTGGCGAATGGCCAAGGAGTGGTCATGCTGTGTAAATCAATGACCGGAGCATGTATTAGACTAGAGTGTTCTTGGCACTTGTAGCACTTCTGAACGTGTTTGTAGCAATCAGTCTCTAAAGTGGTCCAAAAGTATCCTTGCCTTAGGATTTTCTTAGCGAGCATGTGTCCACTGACATGTGCCCCGCAGACTCCTTCATGGATCTCCTTCATGATCTCAACCGCTTCTCTCTCGGTTAAGCATTGGAGCAAAACATTGTCGTGAGACCGTCTGTACAGGAGGTCAACGCAGATGACGTAGTTCGTTGCTAATCACTGGATGGTGCATCTGTCTACCTTCGATGTTCCTTCCGGGACAGTTCGGATCTTGAGGAAATTCTTGATGTCTGAGAACCAGGGTGGCTCATCATCTAACTCGGTAGATCCCTCGATTAGGTGACAGAATGCCGATTCCTCCCTCTACTCTATCATGATCAGCTTCATCTCAACCCCATATGGAATCTAAACCATAGAGGCCAGGGTAGCCAGGGCATCAACAAACCAATTTCTTGTTCATGGCACATAGGAGAAAGTGACTTCCTCAAAGCAGGTTATCAGATCCTCAAGATGTTCATGGTACGGGATCAACTTCTCATCCTTGGTCTTCCAATCTCCGTTGGTCTGGCATATGATTAACTGTGAATCCCCAAAGACCCTGAGGTGAGTTATATTCAGATCAAGAGCCGCCTGTAAACCAGTTGTACAGGCTTCATACTCGGCCATATTGTTGGTGCATGGGAAGTTCAACTTGATTGGGATGGGTACATGCGATCCTCTTGGCGGGATAAGAATGGCACCAACTCCTTGGCCTTCAACATGCGATGCCCCATCAAAGTGCATTATCCAGGACTCCTCCATTTCCTCTGTATTCTCTTCAGTCATGAATAGGATGTCCTCATCGGGAAATTCAGTCCTTAGAGGCTCATAGTCTGGCAGAGGGTTCTCAGCAAGATGATCAGCGAGTGCTTGCCCCTTGATCGACTTTTGGGTGACATAAGTAATGTCAAATTCGGAGAGAAGTAGTTTCCATCGTGTAGTTCGGCCAATGAGAGCAAGTTTCTCGAACAGGTACTTCAACGGATCCATCCGTGCTAGAAGTAGAAGTACAATGGCTTGGGATAACAAGTAGTGTCGAAGTCTTTGAGTCACCCATACAAGTGTTAAGCATGCTTTCTCTAGATGAGAATAGCGCGTCTCATAATCAGTGAACTTCTTGCTCAGGTAGTAGATGGTCTACTCTCTTCTTGTCTCATCATGCTGCCCTAACACACAGCTCATGGAAAACTCTGTCGTGGACAGGTACACTATCAGGGGTCTATCAGGTACAGGTGGTACCAATATCGGAGGATTTAGGAGGTAACCCTTGATCTTGTCAAATGCAGCTTGACAGTCATCATTCCACTCAACTGGTGAATCCTTTCTTAGTAGCTTAAATATCGGTGCACATATCGGAGTTAACTGTGCAATGAACTGGCTGATGTACTGGATTCTACCTAAAAAGCCTCTGACCTCCTTCTCTGTTGACGGTGGTGGCATTTCAGTGATGGCCTTGATCTTGGTCGAATCGACCTCAATCCCTCTCCTACTGACAATAAAGCCTAACAGTTTTCCTGACATAGCGCTGAACGCGCACTTTTGGGGATTCAACCGCAACCTGTACTTTCTCAACCTCTCGAACAGCTTCTGAAGGTTTACCAGGTGGTCATCCTTTTTCGATGATTTAGCAATCATGTCGTCGACATACACTTCGATCTCTCGGTGCATCATGTCATGGAATAGTGCCGTCATTGCTCTTTGGTAGGTTGCCCCGGCATTCTTGAGCCCGAATGGCATCACCTTGTAACAGAAGGTACCCCAGGGAGTGATGAACGCAGTCTTTTCTCGATCGGCCTCTGCCATCTTAATCTGATTGTAGCCCGAGAATCCATCCATGAATGAGAGCATTCCTTGCTTAGCAGTGTTATCGAGCAAGATATCGATGTGTGGTAACGGAAAGTCATCCTTAGGCTTGCCTTATTGAGATTTCAGAAATTAATGCACATTCAAGCCTTCCCATCCTTCTTTGGTACGGGGACGATATTGGCCAACCATTGCAGGTACTTGGATACCATGAGGAAACCTGCGTCATACTGCTTAATGACCTCGTCCTTCACCTTCAACATCCATTCAGGTCAGAGGCATCTCAACTTCTGTTTAACCGGCTTAATATCAGGGTAGAGTGGCAACTCATGCTCAACCAGATTGGTATCCAAACCAGGCATGTCTTCATACGACCATGCGAAGACGTCTTGGTATGACTGGAGGAAGTCTATCATACCTTTTCTCTCCGCAGGGGACAGCGATGTTCCGATTTTGGTGATTCTAGGGGCCTCTTTGGTGCCCAAATTGACGTCCTCCGTCTCTTAGATGATTGGGGTCGGGCCATGCTCAAAATCGATAAATTGTTTGAGGAGCTCATTGGGGAGCTCTCTGATTTGACCTTCCTCGTCCAGACTTGTGACTCCTACCTCTTCTTGTATTTCTACAGGAAAGGGGTCGGCTTCACGCGGAGTGGGTATCACAACATCATTTTTAATTTTATTGGGAATTTTAAAAGACAATATTATTAGAGTTTGTATTTTTTTTATTTTTATGGTTTTTTGCATTTTTTTGAAAGTCAGCCCCTGACGAGGTGGATCTCTATATATATAGGGTAGAGTGTCCCAGAGGCTAACCTCACTTTTTACAGGTTATTTTTTTTTTTAGAGCCAGTGCCGTATTCACGGCCTTTAGCGGCTCCTAGGAGTTGGGGCGAAGATGCCCAATTACTTACCTGCGAGGCCTGGCCGTTACCTCTTTGGTTGGAAGCGGCATCAGTAGGCTCTTGTAGTTCCTCCCTAAGCATGTTTACGGAGGGATCCTCTGATACCATGTCCTCTATGGTTAGGATGGGCCCAAAGTGGCTGGTGCTAGAGTGATGGGTGGACCAGGAGACTTCCTCCTCAAATAAGGAGAGGGCGGCTAAGTCCACCTCGAGGTCTGGGGAGATGATGTAAGGGTTGGAGGGGTGGGCGGAAGCAGGCTTGTGTGGGGTTACCCTCGTCTCCCCATTTAGATCAATCTTTACCACCCCGGCGCTCACAAAGGTTTGACGGATGTGGAGTCGAGTGTGAGGTTCTTCTTTCAGGTTTATTCCTCTGGCCCTGGCGACTGTCGTGGCACTTATCTTTTCCTTGGCCTCTCTGAATTCTTCTTCAATGGGCCTGTAGCCCAGGACGAATTTGGTTTGCTGCCCCTTGGCCCTGACGAGGTCTCTTCTTCCTTGAAGGCATGGGCCCAGCCCTTTCCCTTTTTGGTGGCCCCATTTGTGGAGCATGAATATAGCTGCATCCATTCCTCCTCCAGTTTTAGCAGGGGTTTTTTTAGTCGACCCGAGGGTAACGGCTGAGAAGTCATACACAAATCAATGGAGATCGGTGTCATCTGCTGTGCGCAGCATGTTAAGCACTTTTTGATTCTCAATATGAAGAGTGCTCCTCTCCTTGTCTTCTCTGCTTTCACCTAAGATGGTGACGATTCTTCCCTCTGAGATGAATCAAAGTTTTTAGTGTAGAGTTGATGGCATTACCCCAATCTCATGTAACCACGGTCGGCCCAACAGTAGATTAAATGTAGACTAGATATCCATCACCTGAAAGGGGATGGTAAAAGTTTTTGGCCCGATGATCAGGTGGTCTACTTCTCCTATTATTTCTCTCCTGGTGTTATCAAATTCCCTGGTGCTTGTTATGGATGGCCGGAAGGTGTTGGGATTCGCACTAATTTTGATTGTCGTCCTTAGAGGGCATACGTTCAGTGTTGACCCATTTTCTATTAAGACCAACGGCACCACCAGGTTCCCTATTTCCACAATTATATTCAGGGGCTTAGAGTGGTTGTTCCCCTTAAGCGACAGATCCGCATCAATGAACAAGATGGCATTTTAGGCCAATACTTGCCAGATTATTTCTCCCACTTCATCTGGGGTTACTGTTGTCGCTCCAAGTGTGCCATAATTATGTGCATTATTAATCAAGAATTAAAGAATTAAAGAATGCTAGGTTATATGGATGTTAACTTATGAAAGGGATATCAGCACATTGGGGCTAACACTGGCCTGCAAGATCAGGGCCAATTGTAGCAAGTTTTAAAAGTAAGTATTTCAAGATCGTCCACAGAGAAGTTTGTCTAAAATGAGAGATAAACCTCCAGATCTGTGCTACCAGATCTGGCTCTATAATTATCTAAAAAGAATAGATAAAAGAGAGTGTTGGATTGTGTCACATTTAACTATAAGCAAATAAAGAAAAGAACTATCTACATGATCCAGATCCGAGTTGGGGAGATGTTTAAAATAAGACAAATGCAGAAATAATAGCTTCATGCATTTTAGCCTCTGAATTTTAATGGAGAATCTGTATTTCCACAGAGTAGATTCAATCTTCATCTGGCTACCAAAGATGTATGTAAGAGAAATAAATCCGAATTAAGGAATAGGTTTAGACTTATGGCTATGATCCATCCAATGGTCACATGATCATCCAATAGTTGTGGCCTATTCTTTAGTTCAACATGAACATCACTATAAATGCCGCTTGAATTAGGTTACCAACGCTAATTCGCACAGGATGATGAATTAAGGGAAGTTGGATGCGGATGAGTGAATCTAAAGAAGTCTAATGCACTAAGGTGAACATTCGTAACCCTCGACATGACTCCAATGGAGAAGACACAAATTACAAAGAACCTTTAAAATCCAACGTTACAATTACAGAGCACGGCTTTAGAGAGCCCTCGACTTACACCGAGCTTTTCAGAGAGCCCTCAGATTTACGCCTTGAATCCGAACTTGGAAGTACAAATCACTCACAATGGCTCTCAAAGGTAAACTACAAGAAGGGATTACAGGGGGTTCGGATAAGCTATCCGACCGGAATGAGGGAAACAGAGATGAAAACTCTAAAACTGGATGCCTCAATTGGGCAAATGTCTTCTCAATTTATAGCTTCTCTATCCCGCACAAGGTGAATTGACCAATCGAAGTGCTCGGATCTGGATTGCCCAATGGGCTTGAGCACGGGGATCCAAATCTGCTCGCCAATGAAAATGCTCGATCCGTTCACCAATCAGCGTTAGAAGCATCAATTCTGCTATGGGAATTCAAAAGTTTGTTTGAGCTTCTAGAAGTTCTCGCCAAGTGATTTCATCTTTGGGTTTTCACGCATGAATATGCCTTTGGTTTGTGCTTGGAATCTTCCTAATGTCTTTGGGCTTTTAATTACATTGGGGCTGGCAGTAGTTTATCGAAATGCCCTTCAAAGTGGTCAGAATCTCAGATGCCATTTCGCAGAGTTTAAGGGTCTTTTCGAAAGTAGTTTGGCTCCGTAAGTTCTTTTCAAAGCATTTTGGCTCCACACGTTCTCTTCGCAAAGCATCTTGGCTTTAGAAGTTCTTTCCGCAAAGGATTTCGGCTTCAGAAGTTCTTCTCGCAAAGCACTTCTCTTCTTCGCAGAGGTAAATCTTCTATTCGAGGAGTGTTTTTCTTTTCGCAAAGTTCAAGGTTCTTTGCTAATAGTAAAAGTTCTTTATGAATTGGACTCTAGGCTCCCATTCTTCTTTGAATGGCTCTCTCTTTTTTTCGTGTCTTTGTCCGCTCTTTTAGACCCTTTTAGCCATTCCGAGGTTGTTTCTTCAATCCATCTTTCAAATTGACATGAGTTGTCACTTTTGATCATTTTAGGATGCTTTTGGACTTGGACCTGTCTAATTGGTTAGTGTAAAATGCACACTAAAGCACTTATTTAGTCTTCTCAAGGGTCTTTCAAGGCTCATGTTTAGGGGTGAAAAATGGTATTTTTCACTACTTAACACACCCCCAAACCTAAGCTTTGCTAGTCCCTAAGCAAAGAAACGTAAAAGCAAAATAAAGAGCCACTTTTGTAGGAAGCACAGTGCATTTAGCATATGCAATAAGCCTTTTAAACCCCTAGGTGATCCCTAGAGGAGGAGTGAAGTCTCCTGAGGGTTTTCAAGAAGGTACCCACAAACTTCTCCATGAAACAGCTTAACATCGGCAATATTATCAAATGAGCAATCAAGGAGCAGGGTTAGTTACTCTTGAATCAATGATGAAATGAAAATTTGATTATTGTTTGCACAGGATTTAAACATTTATAAACCTCATGAATGTTTCAATATTTCCAATCTGTGAACAAATATAGAAACTCATACAAATGTGCCAGCAGAAGCTCATCCTATGGATAAAAATTAGGTTATAAGTCATACTTAAGGTGCTCAAGTTCCAACCCAAACACTCACTGTGGTATACTCATCATGTTTTTGTTGAGGGGTTCATTTTCACTCAAGCTCAAGAGCGCTTACATCTCCCAAATGGATCTGTAAGCATGAGCATAGGCATGATTCTTAGGCAATGGCATCATTGACATCTCCTCACCATAGATTAGGTCACTTCTTATCTCCACATGACGCTCACTCAACTTTGGATCACAAGGGCTTTTAATCTAGGTTTGTTTGTATGGCTTATGGAGTGAAGTTTCAAGGAAAGGCGCTTGAACAGAGGTTTGAATTTGAGAACTCGTGGAAGTGCGGAGATGGTTCATGACTCCACCTTTTGAGTTTAGCTTCTTTCTTCTTTTCGAGATTCTCACATTCACGTGATCAGTTCTTTCTTTGATCTTGAATTTTCAACATAAAGTCCCTTTTGCCTTTTTGCTTGCAACTTTTTCACATTGTTTGTCTCTTCTTTTCTCGCCACCATATTGTGCTTTTGAGGTATTTTCTTCATTTTCTTGATGTTGCCCGTAAATGGTCCATCTTCAGTTCTTTCTCCTTTACCTCCTGAATTCTCGAGTGAGGGAAGGCTGAATTGGTTCCATAGGTTCAGTACTTTTGAGTATTTTGATGAAGAATTGTAGGATTTACAAATTTCAAATGGGGTACAAACAGGGCAGATTTTTCTTGGTTGGTTCTCATAGGTTCAAGTGTCCAAAGAAGGCCTTGATCTTTTCCTCGGTTTCATGAGTGTGTTACTTTGTTTTAATTTGGAGTTTCCTAACTTCTAGTGGATCTAATGCCTCACCAATCCTTTGAATCGTAAAAATTGCCTCATACTCTCCAACAGAGATGGAAAATATGTGGGCGCAACTCTCAGTGGTTAGGGTGTTTCCTTGGGCTTGTGAGTATATCTTTACCTTTTTCTCTTCCTTTTGACTGGCTAAATGCTGATACCAGTGGGTTTGCATGGTGCTAGCATCGTGGAAATGTAGAATATTGAAAGGTTTATGATGTCTACATTTGGCAAAGAAATTTTAAATTTTCTAGTTGTCATGATTCTAAAGTAAATTAATACATTTCCTAATTACTTAGGTGATTCTGCTGCCCTTATGTTAACTATTCCTAGGCAGACTTGTCCGCCACACCCCCCAAACCTATGGGGAGCAAAGTGTCCTCACCGGTTCAAAGGTGGTGGACAATTATTAGGGGAAGACAACAGAAACAACAATAATCCGGAGCATAAAGAAGCACATCGAAATTTGGATAGAAAATAAAAGGAAAAAGGGAAAGGGAGTAGGGAGGGGTTGTAAGTTTTTCCGAAATAGGGGAGAACAAAACAGATCAAGTTAGGCACTTATAATGTAAAAAAATTGCAATAGAATAAAAAGCGAAAAATAAGATAATAAGAAAGAGACAATTGATGAATTGGGCTTGTAAACTAGCTACCTCGTGGATGTGGACTAAGTGCGCAAGTGGTGCGGCTAACGAGCTGGTCACCACAGGAGTTGGGCTTGTAAACCCAGGTAGGGCTGAGGCTGAGGGGCTGGTTGAGGCTCCACAAGAATTTCCACTTCAAAGATGCCCACCCACACTTTCGTGGCTTGGTTCTCATGCTCAGCAAAGAAGAACTAGCTCGCTCAAAGGGTTCAGAGGGCAGAATAGGTGCAGCGAGCAGGGCATGGGCTGGTTCTCCTACTTCCCTCATTCTTCTTAACATGGCCCGACTTGTGGTCCGTGCTTGCCAAAGTTGTGAGGAGTGAGTACCTCAAAGGGCTCTTCCTATTAATGTCAAACTTGGCTCTTAAGAGGGTCAGAATGAGTCTTCCAAAGGGAGGCCGCAATCTTCTGCTCCATTTTACCTTGGCACTCACATCAGCCATTGCTTTCAGGATCGCATGGGGCATTGAAGAATTGCCCTTAGAGAAGTGAAAGAGGGCTTCTAAGATGGGGTTCGCCTCTTGGGTGTGCCCAAGAACATAAAAACTCCCTCGAGTATGGAATCCATCAAGAGATATTGCAAGGCAGATCTCTTCTCATTATTGATTGCCCAGTAACCCACCATGCCCTGTGTCAAATGGGCAGCCATATCTCCGAAAGAGGCAACTTCGAGCATCAAGGGTCCATCAGATTGAATTGAAAAGGTATCCCTAGGGCATGTCCAATGTCCTCAGTGATCAGCTTAAGTCACAGCTTGTCTATAAAATAACTAGGGTTGGCACATCAAGATGTTCCTCTGTGACTGTGGTGAGGTTCGATACCACGCCTTTGTCATCCTTGGGTAAATTTTCTCGTAATGGAGTGAGGATGGTGCCGAGGAAGCCTCCCTCGAGATATCTTAAAGATAGCACGCAATCAGTTTGGAGGAGAAAGTTTCATCCACCAATAGCTCGTATGAGCTCGGGCATCAATGAATGGGTTAGGCAAAACCAAAGGAATGGGTAATGGGGACAGACTGGCTCGAGGCAAATAGGTAAAAGAAGAAAGAAAACTAAGAATGTAAAAAATCTAAACTATATGCAGAAAATAAAATGTAAAATCAAGATATGAGCAAGGAAATGGAAAACATGATATACAAATGCAACAAAAATCAACAAAACAATGCTAGAACTGCTAAATAAAATCTAACAAATAGAAGGATTACTATGCAAATGAAAGGAAACTAATGCTAATAATGAGAAACAAGAAAAGCAAGGTAAGGGATGAATACAAAGTTAAAAAGAAAAGAAAAGTGTTGATACAAAACTGAATTTGTGAATGCAAAATAAGAAAACAAAGTTAGAAACTAGCTATACTCACGTAAAAATGACGAAAATCAAGAAACGAGGACACATTAACCTAAGAAGAAAAAAAATACAATGATCTAAAAACAGAATTTGAAACTAAAATTCCTAAAACCGAAAATCTAATGCCAAATGATTCATAAGATTCATAAGATTGACCCTTTGTTGATGATGGGTATGAAAAAATAATGAAGCATGGGAGCACATATTAAAAGCAGGGTTCACACACAATTTGAGACCCATTTATGATGAAGAAATCTCAAGGAAAATAAAATTAGTGAGTCCATTGAATATACAAAAGCCTATGATCCACTACTCATAATCCTACATGATTCCTAAAAAAAAAAATGATCTCAAGAAAGTCCAGGATGGGAAAAGTGGATGCAAATGGAGAAAAGCATTATCCTAAGATATCTATATTGTTTTTATAATTTTCTAATTTTTATTATACTTTTTTTTTTAGTTGTTTTGATCACCCGGCTCAACAAGAGCCCTTATTTACTACTGAAAATAATGAGAAACAACTCAAAGATTTTCTATTTGTGTTTTAAATTTTTTATTTTGTATTTGGTTTTGTAAAAAAAATCAAAGATGCCTAAAAGATGCAGAAATTATAATCAAAACAAACATTAAACACAAAGCAGAACCTGGTTCTCAAGAATTTAAAATAGAAAATGAATGCAAAGGAGAAGGATGCAAACTCAAGCGGATCCGCTCGACTTTTGGTCCAGATGCTCCTTGTTGGACGGTACTGCCCAGATCCGCAAACATCCAAAACTCGCAGATACCTTATTCAAGTATTGACAAAAATAAAAAGAAAACTCAAAGCATCGCCCAAATTTGACAAAAGACAAAAGAGTGGCGCAGATTTATTCAAATAACTAGAAGGCAAAGAATAAAACTCGTAAAAATAAAAAAAATAAAAAAATTCTCAAAAGAAAAGTGTTTCTATACAAAACTGTCAGAGACATTTAATCAAGCACTTGGAATGCAAAGTGTTTAAAGAAAAAATTAAAAAATCAAATCTACAAAATAGAAAAAAACTTAGGTCTACCAATTTTAGAACAAACTTCCCCGCCGACGGCGCCAAAAACTTGTTGTCCCTCCAAGTGTCCCATAATTATCTGCATTATGAATCAAAAATTAAAGCATTAAAGAATGCTAGGTTATATGGATGTTAACTTATGAAAGGGATATCAGCACATTGGGGCTAACACTGGCCTGCAAAATTAGGGCCAATTGTAGCAAGTTTTAAAAGTAAGTATTTCACGATCGACCACAGAGAAGATTGTCTAAACAGAGAGATAAAGCTCCAGATCTGTGCTACGAGATCTGGCTCTATAATTATCTAAAATAAAGAAGAGATAAAAGAGAGTGTTGGATTGTGTCACATTTAAGTATAAGCAAATAAAGAAAAGAACTAACTACATGATCCAGATCCGAGTTGGGGAGATGTTTAAAATAAGACAAATGCAGAAATAATAGCTTCATGTACTTTAGCCTCTGAATTTTAATGGAGAATCAGATTTCCACGAAAGCAGATTCAATCTTCATCCGCTACAAAGACAGATGTAAGAGAAATAAATCCAATTAAGGAATAGGTTTAGACTTATGGCTATGATCATCCAATGGTCACAGATCATCCAATAGTTGTGGCCTATTCTTTAGTTCGTAACATGAACATCACTATAAATGTCGCTTGAATTAGGTTACCAACCCTAATTCGCACAGGATGATGAATTAAGGGAAGTTGGATGCGGATGAGTGAATCTAAAGAAGTCTAATGCACTAAGGTGAACATTCGTAACCCTCGACATGACTCCAATGGAGAAGACACAAATTACAAAGAACCTTTTAAAATCCAACGTTACAATTACGAGCACGGCTTTAGAGAGCCCTCGGACTTACCGAGCTTTTCAGAGCCCTCGATTTACATGATCTTGAATCCGAACTTGGAAGTACAAATCACTCACAATGGCTCTCAAAGGTAAACTACAAGAAGGTTCGGATAAGCTATCCGACCGGAATGAGGGAAACAGAGATGAAAACTCTAAAACTGGATGCCTCAATTGGGCAAATGTCTTCTCAATTTATAGCTTTCCCTCTATCCCGCATAAGGCTGAATTGACCAATCGAAGTGCTCAGATCTGGATTGCCCAATGGTATTGAGCACGGGATCCAAATCTGTTCGCCAATGAAAATGCTCGATCCGTTCATTAATCGGGCATTAGAAGCATCAATTACATATGGGAATTCAAAAGTTTGTTTGAGCTTCTAGTTCTCGCCAAGTGATTTCATCTTTGGGTTTTCACGTTGGAATATGCCTTTGGTTTGTGCTTGGAATCTTCCGAATGTCTTTGGGCTTTTAATTACATTGGTGCGTAGAGTTTATCGAAATGCCCTTCAAAGTGGTCAAATCCCAGATGCCATTTCAGAGTTTAAGGGTCTTTTCAAAGTAGTTTGGCTCCGTGTTCTTTTCGCAAAAAGCATTTTGGCTTGAAGTTCTTTTCGCAAAGCATCTTGGCTTTAGAAGTTCTTTTCGCAAAGGACTTTGGCTTCGTAAGTTCTTTTAGGACTTCTCTTCTCGCAGAGGTAAATCTTCTATTCGAGGAGTGTTTTTCTTCTTTTCGCAAAGTTCAAGGTTCTTTGCGAATAGTAAAAGTTCTTTGCGAATTGGACTCTAGGCTCCCATTCTTCTTTGCTAATGGCTCTCTCTTTTTCGTGTCTTTGTCTGCTTCTTTTAGACCCTTTTAGCCATTCCGAGGTTGTTTCTTCAATCCATCTTTCAAATTGACATGAGTTGTCGCCTTTTTGATCATTTTAGGATGCTTTTGACTTGGACCCGTCTAATTGGTTAGCAGAAATGCACACTAATGCACTTATTTAGTCCTCTCAAGGGTCTTGCAAGGCTCATGTTTAGGGGTAAAAATGGTATTTTCACTACTTAACACACTTAAACCTAAGCTTTGCTAGTCCCTAAGCAAAGAAACATAAAAGCAAAATAAAGAGCCACTTTTGTAGGAAGCATGCATTTAGCATATGCAACAAGCCTTTTAAACCCCTAGGTGATCCCTAGAGGAGGAGTGAAGTCTCCCGAGGGTTTTCAAAGTGAAGGTACCCACAAACTTCTCCATGAAATGCTTAACATCGGTGCAATATTATCAAATGAGCAATCAAGGAGCAGGGTTAGTTACTCTTGAATCAATGATGAAACAGTAAAATTTGATTATTGTTTGCAGTGGATTTAAACATTTATAAACCTCATGAATGTTTCAATATTTCCAATCTGTGAACAGATCATAGAAACTCATACAAATGTGCCAGCAAAGAAGCTCATCCTATGGATAAAAATTAGGTTATAAGTCATACTTAAGGTGCTCAAGTTCCAACCCAAACACTCACCGGTATACTCTCATCGATGTTTTTTGTTGAGGGGTTCATTTTCACTCAAGCTCAAGAGCGCTTACATCTCCCAAATGGATCTGTAAGCATGAGCATAGGCATGATTCTTAGGCAATGGCATCATTGACATCTCCTCACCATAGATTAGGTCACTTATCTCCACATGACAGCTCACTCAACTTTGGATCACAAGGGCTTTTAATCTAGGTTTGTTTGTATGGCTTATGGAGTGAAGTTTCAAGGAAAGGCGCTTGAACAGAGGTTTGAATTTGAGAACCTGGGAAGTGCGGAGATGGTTCATGACTCCACCTTTTTGAGTTTAGCTTCTTTCTTCTTCTTCGAGATTCTCACATTCACGTGATCAGTTCTTTCTTTGATCTTGAATTTTCAACATAAAGTCCCTTTTTGCCTTTTTGCTTGCAACTTTTTCACATTGTTTGTCTCTTCTTTTCTCACCACCATATTGCCCTGCTTTTGAGGTATTTTCTTCATTTTCTTGATGTTGCCCAAATGGTCCATCTTCGATTCTTTCTCCTTTACCTCCGAATTCTCGAGTGAGGGAAGGCTGAATTGGTTCCATAGGTTCAAAAAGTACTTTTGAGTATTTTGATGAAGAATTGTAGGATTTATACCAAATGGGGTACAAACAAAGCAGATTTTTCTTGGTTGGTTCTCATAGGTTCAAGTCTGTCCCAAAGAAGGCCTTGATCTTTTCCTCCATGAGTCTTGTTACTTTGTTTTAATTTGGAGTTTCCTAACTTAGTGGATCTAATGCCTCACCAATCCTTTGAATCGTAAAAATTGCCTCACCACTCTTCAACAGAGATGGAAAATATATGGGCTCAATTTCACCGGTTATGGTTTTTCCTTGAGCTTTTAAGTATATCTTTACCTTTTTCTTCCTTTGACTTGCTAAATGTCGATACCAAAGAGGTTTTCATGGTGCTAGCATCGTGAAATGTAGAATATTGAAAGGTTTATGATGTCTACATTTGGCAAAGAAATTTTAAATTTTCTAGTTGTCATGATTCTAAAGTAAATTAATACATTTCCTAATTACTTAGGTGATTCTCGCCCTTATGTTAACTATTCCCTAGGCAGACTTGTCCGCCACACCCCCAAACCTATGGGGAACAAAGTGTCCTCACCGGTTCAAAGGTGGTGGACAATTATTAGGGAAGACAAGCAGAAACAACAATAATGGATACATTCTGACAAGCACATCAGAAATTTGGATAGAAAATAAAAGGAAAAAGGGAAAGGGAGTAGGGGAGGGGTTGTAAGTTTTTCGAAATAGGGGAGAACAAAACAATCTGGTTAGGCACGACTTATAATGTAAAAAAATTGCAATAGAATAAAAGCGTAAAATAAGATAATAAGAAAGAGACAATTGATGAATTGGGCTTGTAAACTAGCTACCTCAGACTGTGGTGGACTATGCGCAAGTGGTGCGGCTAACGAGCTGGTCACCACAGTGGAGTTGGGCTTGTAACCCAGAATGGCCGAGGCTGGGCTGGTTGAGGCTCCACAAGAATTTCCACTTCGCAGATGCCCACCCACACTTTCGTGGCTTGGTTCTCTGTCATGCTCAGCAGAAGAACTAGCTCGCTCAAAGCTATGGGTTCGAAGAGGGCAGCAATAGGTGCAGCGAAAGGGGCATGGGCTGGTTCTCCTACTTCCTCATTCTTCTTAACATGGCACGACTTGTGGTCCAGCTTTCTTGCCAAAGTTGTGAGGAGGAGTACCTCAAAGGGCTCTTCCTATTAATGTCAAACTTGGCTCTTAAGAGGGTCAGAATGAGTCTTCCAAAGGGAGGCCAGAATCTTCATTCCATTTTTACCTTGGCACTCACATCAGCCATTGCTTTCAGATCGATGGGGCATTGAAGAATTGCCCTTAGAGAAGTGAAAGAGGGCTTCTAAGATGGGGTTCGCCTCTCTGGGTGTGCCCAGAATATAAAAACTCCCTGAGTATGGAATCCATCAAGAGATATTATGGGGCAGATCTCTTCTCATTATTGATTGCCCAGAACCCACCATGCCCTCGTGTCAAATGGGCAGCCATATCTCTGAAAGAGGCAACTTCAGAGCATCAAGGGTCCATCAGATTGAATTGAAAAGGTATCCCTAGGGCATGTCCAATGTCCTCGCTTAAGTCACAGCTTGTCTATAAAAATAACTAGGGTTGGCACATCAAGCATGTTCCTCTGTGACTGTGGTGAGGTTCGATACCACGCCTTTGTCATCCTTGGGTAAATTTTCTCGTAATGGAGTGAGGATGGTGCCGAGGAAGCCTCCACGAGATATCTTAAAGATAGCACGAATCGTTTGGAGGAGAAAAAGTTTCATCCACCAATAGCTCGTGTATGAGCTCGGGCATCAATGAATGGGTTAGGCAAAACCAAAGGAATGGGTAATGGGGACATGATCGGGCTCGAGGCAAGGTAAAAGAAGAAAGAAAAACTAAGAATGTAAAAATCTAAACTATATGCGAAAATAAAATGTAAAATCAAGATATGAGCAAGGAAATGGAAAACATGATATACAAATGCAACAAAAATCAACAAAACAATGCTAGAACTGCTAAATAAAATCTAACAAATAGAAGGATTACTATGCAAATGAAAGGAAACTAATGCTAATAATGAGAAACAAGAAAAGCAAGGTAAGGGATCAATACAAAGTTAAAAAGAAAAGAAAAGTGTTGATACAAAACTGAATTTGTGAATGCAAAATAAGAAAACAAAGTTAGAAACTAGCTATACTCACGGAAAAAATGACGTAAAATCAAGAAACGAGGACACATTAACCTAAGAAAGAAAAAAAAATGATCTAAAACAGAATTTGAAACTAAAATTCCTAAAACCGAAAATCTAATGCCAAATGATTCATAAGATTCATAAGATTGACCCTTTGTTGATGATGGGTATGAAAAAAATAATGAAGCATGGGAGCACATATTAAAAACATGTGGTTCACACACACCGAGACCCATTTATGATGAAGAAATCTCAAGGAAAATAAAATTAGTGAGTCCATTGAATATACAAAACAGCCTATGATCCACTACTCATAATCCTACATGATTCCTAAAAAAAAAATGATCTCAAAGAGTCCAGATGGGAAAAGTGGATGCAAATGGAAAAACATTACATCCTAAGATATCTATATTGTTTTTATAATTTTCTAATTTTTATTATACTTTTTTTTTTTAGTTGTTTTGATCAGCCGGGCTCAACAAGAGCCCTTATTTACTACAAATGAAAATAATGAGAAACAACTCAAAGATTTTCTATTTGTGTTTTCACTTCTTTTATTTTGTATTTGGTTTTGTAAAAAAATCAAGATGCCTAAAAGACAAGAGAAATTATAATCAAAACAAACATTAAACACACAGAATCCCGGTTCTCAAGAATTTAAAAATAGAAAATGAATGCAAAGGAGAAGGATGCAAACTCAAGCAGATCTGCTCCATTTTGGTCCAGATGCTCCTTGTTGACGGTTGCTCAGACCGCAAACATCCAAAAACTGCAAAGAAGACTTATTCAAGTATTGACAAAAATAAAAGAAAACTCAAAGCACGCCCAAATTTGACAAAAAGACAAAAGAGTGGCGTGATTTATTCAAATAACTAGAAGGCAAAAGAATAAAAACTCGTAAAAAAATAAAAAAATAAAAAAATTTCACGTAAAGAAAAGTTTTCTATACAAAACTGTCAGAGACATTTAATCAAGCACTTGGAATGCAAAGTGTGTTTAAAGAAAAAATTAAAAATCAAATCTACAAAATAGAAAAAACTTAGGTCTACCAATTTTAGAACAAACTTCCCAAGACAGCAGCGCCAAAAACTTGTTGTCGCCCAAGTGTGCCATAATTATGTGCATTATTAATCAAGAATTAAAGAATTAAAGAATGCTAGGTTATATGGATGTTAACTTATGAAAGGGATATCAAGACATTAGGGGCTAACATCCGCAAGATCGGGGCCAATTGTAGCAAGTTTTAAAAGTAAGTATTTCAAGATCGCCCACGAGAAGTTTGTCTAAAATGAGAGATAAACCTCGATCTGTGCTACCAGACCGGCTCTATAATTATCTAAAAGAATAGATAAAAGAGAGTGTTGGATTGTGTCACATTTAACTATAAGCAAATAAAGAAAAGAACTATCTACATGATCCAGATCCGAGTTGGGGAGATGTTTAAAATAAGACAAATGCGTAAATAATAGCTTCATGCATTTTAGCCTCAATTTTAATGGAGAATCAGATTTCCACAGGCAGATTCAATCTTCATCTGCTACCAAAGAGATGTAAGAGAAATAAATCCAATTAAGGAATAGGTTTAGACTTATGGCTATGATCCGTCCAATGGTCACAGATCATCCAATAGTTGTGGCCTATTCTTTAGTTCGTAATCATGAACATCACTATAAATCCGCTTGAATTAGGTTACCAACCCTAATTAGACAGGATGATGAATTTAAGGGAAGTTGGATGCGGATGAGTGAATCTAAGAAGTCTAATGCACTAAGGTGAACATTGAACCCTCGACATGACTCAATGGAAGACACACTGACAACCTTTTAAAATCCAAGCGTTACAATTCTGAGCGGCTTCTTAGAGAGCCCTCGGACTTACGATCTGAGCTTTTGAAGAGCCCTCAGTTCTGATCTTGAATCCGAACTTGGAAGTACAAATCACTCACAATGGCTCTCAAGGTAAACTACAAGAAGGGATTACGAGGGTTCGGATAAGCTATCGTAGGAATGAGAAGCAGAGATGAAAACTCTAAAATCTGGATGCCTCAATTGGGCAAATGTCTTCTCAATTTATAGCTTTCCTCTATCACTGCACAAGGCTGAATTGACCAATCGAAGTGCTCGGATCTGGATTGCCCAATGGGATTGAGCACGGGATCCAAATCATTAGCCAATGAAAATGCTACGATGCTGGTTCAATCGGGCATTAGAAGCATCAATTACATTATGGGAATTCAAAGTTTGTTTGAGCTTCTAGAAGTTCCGTAAGTGATTTCATCTTTGGGTTTTCACATGGGGTGGAATATGCCTTTGGTTTGTGCTTGGAATCTTCGAATGTCTTTGGGCTTTTAATTACATTGGGCGTCGAGTTCTTGAAATGCCCTTCAAAGTGGTCAGAATCCCGATGCCATTTCGCAGAGTTTAAGGGTCTTTTCGCAAAAGTAGTTTGGCTCAAGTTCTTTTTAAAGCATTTTGGCTTGAAGTTCTTTTCAAAGCATCTTGGCTTTAGAAGTTCTTTTCGCAAGGACTTTGGCTTGAAGTTCTTTTCGCAAGGACTTCTCTTCTTTTCAGCAGGTAAATCTTCTATTAGAGTGTTTTCTTCTTTTACAAAGTTCAAGGTTCTTTCTTGAATAGTAAAAGTTCTTTGAATTGGACTCTAGGCTCCCATTCTTCTTGCGAATGGCTCTCTCTCTTTTTTCGGTCTTTGTCTCTCTTTTAGACCCTTTTTAGCCATTCTTTGAGGTTGTTTCTTCAATCCATCTTTCGACTTGACATGCGTTGTCAGCTTTTTGATCATTTTAGGATGCTTTTCGGACTTGGACCTGTCTAATTGGTTAGCTGTAAAATGCACACTAATGCACTTATTTAGTCTTCTCAAGGGTCTTTCAAAGCTCATGTTTAGGGGTAAAAAATGGTATTTTTCACTACTTAACACACCCCCAAACCTAAGCTTTGCTAGTCCCTAAGCAAAGAAACATAAAAGCAAAATAAAGAGCCACTTTTGTAGGAAGCACAGGTGCATTTAGCATATGCAACAAGCCTTTTAAACCCCTAGGTGATCCCTAGAGGAGGAGTGAAGTCTCCTGAGGGTTTTCAGTGAAGGTACCCACAAACTTCTCCATGAAACAGTTAACATCAGTGCAATATTATCAAATGAGCAATCAAGGAGCAGGGTTAGTTACTCTTGAATCAATGATGAAACAGAAAATTTGATTATTGTTTGCACAGGGATTTAAACATTTATAAACCTCATGAATGTTTCAATATTTCCAATCTGTGAGCAGTCATGAAACTCATACAAATGTGCGATAAGCTCATCCTATGGATAAAAATTAGGTTATAAGTCATACTTAAGGTGCTCAAGTTCCAACCCAAACACTCACCGGGGTATACTCTCGCCTTGTGTTTTTGTTGAGGGGTTCATTTTCACTCAAGCTCAAGAGCGATTACATCTCCCAAATGGATCAGCATGAGCATAGGCATGATTCTTAGGCAATGGCATCATTGACATCTCCTCACCATAGATTAGGTCACTTCTTATCTCCACATGACTCACTCAACTTTGGATCACAAGGGCTTTTAATCTAGGTTTGTTTGTATGGCTTATGGAGTGAAGTTTCAAGGAAAGCGATTTGAGCAGAGGTTTGAATTTGAGAACTCGGGAAGTGCGGAGATGGTTCATGACTCCACCTTTTGAGTTTAGCTTCTTTCTTCTTCTTTTCGAGATTCTCACATTCACAAAGGATCAGTTCTTTCTTTGATCTTGAATTTTCAACATAAAGTCCCTTTTTGCCTTTTGCTTGCAACTTTTCACATTGTTTGTCTCTTCTTTTCTCGGCCACCATATTGCCTGCTTTTGAGGTATTTTCTTCATTTTCTTGATGTTGCCCGAAATGGTCCATCTTGATTCTTTCTCCTTTACCTCTGAATTCTCGAGTGAGGGAAGGCTGAATTAGTTCCATAGGTTCAGTGCAAGTACTTTTGAGTATTTTGATGAAGAATTGTAGGATTCTGACTCAAATGGGGTACAAACAGGCAGATTTTTCTTGGTTGGTTACTCATAGGTTCAAGTCATTCCAAAGAAGGCCTTGATCTTTCCTCGGTTTCATGAGTGTCTTTGTTACTTGTTTTAATTTGGAGTTTCTAACTTCTAGTGGATCTAATGCCTCGTAATCCTTTGAATCGTAAAAATTGCCTCATCACTCTTCAACGAGATGGAAAATATATGGGCTCAATTCTCACTTGGTTATGGTTTTCCTTGAGCTTTTAAGTATATCTTTACCTTTTCTCTTCCTTTGACTTGCTAAATGCGATACGAGGTTTTCATGGTGCTAGCATCGTGGAAATGTAGAATATTGAAAGGTTTATGATGTCTACATTTGGCAAAGAAATTTTAAATTTTCTAGTGTCATGATTCTAAAGTAAATTAATACATTTCCTAATTACTTAGGTGATTCTCACGCCCTTATGTTAACTATTCCCTAGGGCAGACTTGTCGCCACACCCCAAACCTATGGGGAAATAAAGGTGTCCTCACCGTTCAAAGGTGGTGGACAATTATTAGGGAAGACAAGAAACAACAATAATCTGGACAAGCTACAAGAAGCACATCGAAATTTGGATAGAAAATAAAAGGAAAAAGGGAAAGGGAGTAGGGGAGGGGTTGTAAGTTTTTCAAATAGGGAGAACAAAATGATCAAGTTAGGCATACTTATAACAGTAAAAAATTGCAATAGAATAAAAAGCGAAAATAAGATAATAAGAAAGAGACAATTGATGAATTGGGCTTGTAAACTAGCTACCTCAGATCTGTGTGGACTAAGTGCAGCAAGTGGTGCGGCTAACGAGCTGGTCACCACAGGAGTTGGGCTTGTAAACTGTAGGTAGGGCTGGTGAGGCCTGGGGGCTGGTTGAGGCTCCAAGCATTTCCACTGTAGCATGCCCACCCACACTTTCTGTGGCTTGGTTCTGTCATGCTCACAGCAAGAACTAGCTCGCTCAAAAGTGCTATGGGTTCAGAGGGCAGCAATAGGTGCAGCGACAGGGGCATGGGCTGGTTCTCCTACTTCCCTCATTCTTCTTAACATGGCACGACTTGTGGTCCGGGCTTTCTTGCCAAAGTTGTGAGGAGTGAGTACCTCAAAGGGCTCTTCCTATTAATGTCAAACTTGGCTCTTAAGAGGGTCAGAATGAGTCTTCCAAAGGAGGCCAAGAATCTTCTGTTCCTTTTTACCTTGGCACTCACATCACCCATTGCTTTCAGATCGCATGGGGGCATTGAAGAATTGCCCTTAGAGAAGTGAAAGAGGGCTTCTAAGATGGGGTTCGCCTCTTGGGTGTGCCCAAGAATACAAAACTCCTCGGAGTATGGAATCCATCAAGAGATAGATATGGCAGATCTCTTCTCATTATTGATTGCCGTAACCCACCATGCCCTCGTGTCAAATGGGCAGCCATATCTCGAAAGAGGCAACTTCAGAGCGATCAAGGGTCCATCAGATTGAATTGAAAAGGTATCCCTAGGGCATGTCCAATGTCCTCGGCGATCCTGATTAAGTCACAGCTTGTTCATAAAAATAACTAGGGTTGGCACATCAAGATGTTCCTCTGTGACGGGGTGAGGTTACGATACCATGACTTTGTCATCCTTGGGTAAATTTTCGTGTAATGGAGTGAGGATGGTCCGAGGGAAGCCTCTGAGATATCTTAAAGATAGCACGCAATCAGGTTTGGAGGAGAAAAAGTTTCATCCACCAATAGCTCGGTATGAGCTTCGGGCATCAATGAATGGGTTAGGCAAAACCAAAGGAATGGGTGACTCGAGGCAAAGGCGTGAGGTAAAAGAAGAAAGAAAAACTAAGAATGTAAAAAATCTAAACTATATGCGTGAAAATAAAATGTAAAATCAAGATATGAGCAAGGAAATGGAAAACACGTTATACAAATGCAACAAAAATCAACTAAACAATGCTAGAACTGCTAAATAAAATCTAACAAATTGAAGGTTTACTATGCTAATGTTAGGAAACTAATGCTAATAACAGAGAAACAGAAAAGCAAGGTAAGGACTGAATACAAAGTTAAAAAGAAAAAGAAAAGTGTTGATACAAAACTGAATTTGTGAATGCAAAATAAGAAAACAAAGTTAGAAACTAGCTATACTCAGTAAAAAATGACGAAAATCAAGAAACGAGGACACATTAACCTAAGAAAGAAAAAAATTCAGCGATCTAAAAACAGAATTTGAAACTAAAATTCCTAAAACCGAAAATCTAATGCCAAATGATTCATAAGATTCATAAGATTGACCCTTTGTTGATGATGGGTATGAAAAAAATAATGAAGCATGGGAGCACATATTAAAAACAGGGTTCACACACAAATTTGAGACCCATTTATGATGAAGAAATCTCAAGGAAAATAAAATTAGTGAGTCCATTGAATATACAAACAGCCTATGATCCACTACTCATAATCCTACATGATTCCTAAAAAAAAAAATGATCTCAAAGAGGTCCAGATGGGAAAAGTGGATGCAAATGGAGAAAACATTACATCCTAAGATATCTATATTGTTTTTATAATTTTCTAATTTTTATTATACTTTTTTTTTTTTAGTTGTTTTGGATCAGGGCTCAACAAGAGCCCTTATTTACTCTTCTGCTGAAAATAATGAGAAACAACTCAAAGATTTTCTATTTGTGTTTTCACTTTTTTATTTTGTATTTGGTTTTAAAAAAAATCAAATGCATGCCTAAAAGGCGTGAAATTATAATCAAAACAAACATTAAACACATGAGAACTGCTGGTTCTCAAGAATTTAAAAATAGAAAATGAATGCAAAGGAGAAGGATGCAAACTCAAGCGAGATCTGCTCCACTTTGGTCCAGATGCTCCTTGTTGATGCTCCAGACGCAAACATCCAAAACTGCAGCATGAGACTTATTCAAGTATTGACAAAATAAAAGAAAAACTCAGCTCGCCCAAATTTGACAAAAGACAAAAGAGTGGCGTGACATTTATTCAAATAACTAGAAGGCAAAGAATAAAAACTTAGAAAATAAAAAAAAAATAAAAAATTCTAAAGAAACAGTGTTTTCTATACAAAGCTCAGTAGACATTTAATCAAACACTTGGAATGCAAAGTGTTTAAAGAAAAAATTAAAAATCAAATCTACAAAATAGAAAAAAACTTAGGTCTACCAATTTTAGAACAAACTTCCCTAAGAAGCGCCCAAAAACTTGTTGTCGCTCCAAGTGTGCCATAATTATGTGCATTATTAATCAAGAATTAAAGAATTAAAGAATGCTAGGTTATATGGATGTTAACTTATGAGAGGGATATCAAGACATTGGCTAACGGCCCGCAAGATCGTGGGCCAATTGTAGCAAGTTTTAAAAGTAAGTATTTCAAGATCGCCCACGAGAAGTTTGTCTAAAATGAGATAAACCTCGGATCCGTATACCAGATCCGGCTCAGAATTATCTAAAAGAATAGATAAAAGAGAGTGTTGGATTGTGTCACATTTAACTATAAGCAAATAAAGAAAAGAACTATCTACATGATCCGAGATCCGAGTTGGGGAGATGTTTAAAATAAGACAAATGCGTAAATAATAGCTTCATGCATTTTAGCCTCACGAATTTTAATGGAGAATCAGATTTCCACAGGCAGATTCAATCTTCATCCGCTACCAGATGTAAGAGAAATAAATCCGAATTAAGGAATAGGTTTAGACTTATGGCTATGATCCGTCCAATGGTCACAGATCATCCAATAGTTGTGGCCTATTCTTTAGTTCGAACATGAACATCATCTTGTAAATGTGCTTGAATTAGGTTACCAACGCTAATTCGCATGGGAGATGATGAATTAAGGGAAGTTGGATGCGGATGAGTGAATCTAAAGAAGTCTAATGCACTAAGGTGAACATTGGAACCCTCGACATGACTCCAATGGAGAAGACACAAATTACAAAGAACCTTTTAAAATCCAACGTTACAATTACAGAGCACGGCTTCTTAGAGAGCCCTCGGACTTCTGATCTGAGCTTTTGAGAGCCCTCAGTTCTGATCTTGAATCCGAACTTGGAAGTACAAATCACTCACAATGGCTCTCAAAGGTAAACTACAGAAGGGATTATAGGGGGTTGGATAAGCTATCCGACCGGAATGAGGGAAACAGAGATGAAAACTCTAAAACTGGATGCCTCAATTGGGCAAATGTCTTCTCAATTTATAGCTTTCCCTCTATCCTCGCACAAGGCTGAATTGACCAATCGAAGTGCTCAGATCTGGATTGCCCAATGGTGTTGAGCACGGGATCCAAATCTGTCGCCAATGAAAATGCTCGATCTGGTTGATATCAGGCATTAGAAGCATCAATTCTGTTATGGGAATTCAAAAGTTTGTTTGAGCTTCTAGAAGTTCTCGCCAAGTGATTTCATCTTTGGGTTTTCACGTGGGGCGGAATATGCCTTTGGTTTGTGCTTGGAATCTTTCGGAATGTCTTTGGGCTTTTAATTACATTGGTAGCGTGCGAGTTCTTGAAATGCCCTTCAAAGTGGTAAATCCCGATGATGCCATTTCGCAGAGTTTAAGGGTCTTTTCGCAAAGTAGTTTGGCTCCAGAAGTTCTTTTCGCAAAGCATTTTGGCTTCAGAAGTTCTTTTCGCAAAGCATCTTGGCTTTAGAAGTTCTTTTCGCAAAGGACTTTGGCTTCAGAAGTTCTTTTCGCAAAGGACTTCTCTTCTTTTCGCAGAGGTAAATCTTCTATTCGAGGAGTGTTTTCTTCTTTTTGCAAAGTTCAAGGTTCTTTGCGAATAGTAAAAGTTCTTTGCGAATTGGACTCTAGGCTCCCATTCTTCTTTGCGAATGGCTCTCTCTCTTTTTTTCAGGTCTTTGTCTGCTCTTTTAGACCCTTTTTAGCCATTGCTGAGGTTGTTTCTTCAATCCATCTTTCAGCTTGACATGAGTTGTCAGCTTTTTGATCATTTTAGGATGCTTTTCGGACTTGGACCTGTCTAATTGGTTAGCTGTAAAATGCACACTAAAGCACTTATTTAGTCTTCTCAAGGGTCTTTCAAAGCTCATGTTTAGGGGTAAAAAATGGTATTTTTCACTACTTAACAGTTACGTGGGCAAAAACATGTGCGTCTTTGAGTGCTCCCATTAAGGCTTGAAAGTAGAGCGGGGAAATGATTAACAAATCCCACACAGTAATATGTGCGGGTGTTCTCTTGAGCTATGTCTCCAACACGTTCTCTCTGGCTATTTTCTCAAAGGGGTTCCCTGCGGCCTGCTCTTTCTTCTTCTCTTCTCCTCTGACGGCCCCCGATGCTTCCAGCTGTGTAGAAATCCTGCTTGACCGAGTAATAAATTCAACAGTCTCCTCTCGATTGCAACCAGCATTCATGTCCATCTGTTCATAACTTAACGGCACTTGATGCGGGTCATAGGCAGGTTTCGGGATGAGGAAGGGAGTGCATGGTGATTCTGGGGAGGATTGGGCTGGGTACGATGGACTCTTGGGTCCCACCAGGTTGACTCCAATAGGGGGCTGAACGGCAGTGGCGGGAATTGGCGAGGTTGGATTTGTGGGTGCGAAGGGGACTTGTACAGGCATTACCTGGGTGTGATAAGACCAGTGGTGATTGGGAGTGGGTGATAAGGGGTGTGGGTGAGGGGTTGTTTGTTTGAGTGGGGGTGGAGTTGGATTGGGGGAAAAATAGCAAAGGGATGGTGGGAGTGTGACTGGGATGGAGGGGTCGGAGGGCGATGGGATCGGATGTTGGGGGGTGTGATTAAGAGCTGGCAAGATGGGGTGTGAGACGGGATAATTGGGGATGAATGGTATGTTAGGGAGATGTCGGAGGTGCAGGTGGAGTGGGGTGATAGGGATATGATGGGGTAGCGAATGGAGCAGGGGGGTACGGATATGAAGGGTTTGTATATGGGGTGGCATGGTGGGGCGATGATGGGTTCGTGGATGAAACGGGGTAAATTATGGATGATGGAGTTGTGCATGGAGCGGGGTGATTTGGGGATGGTGGAGTTACGTATTAGGCAAGATGATTTGGGGATGGCGGGATGGTATACTGGGTGGTAGGATTTGGGGGCGTACACGGGATGGGATAATTTGGGGATGGCGGAGTGGTGTATTGGGTGGAGAGATTTGGGGGTGTGCATGGGATGGGATAATTTGGGGATGGCGGAGTGGTTTATTGGGTGGAGAGATTTGGGGGTGTGCACGGGATGGGATAATTTGGGGATGGCGGAGTGGTGTATTGGGTGGAGAGATTTAGGGGTGTGTATGGGGTAGGATAGTATGGGGGTGGTGGAGTTATGTATGGCGTGGGGTGATTTGGGTGTGACGGAGAGGTATATGGGGTGGCTGATGGTGGGATAATATATAGGATGGGGTGATTGGGGAGTGGTGTGTACTGTGGGGTAAATTGGGAGTGGGGCGGATATGTGTGTGATTGCGGCTGGGCTGTGCCCGTTTGGATTTGATAGGCGGGAGCGGGAGTGGAAAAATACTGCCCTAAATCTAAAGGCTCCTCTTGGTATGCCGGGGTGGGGAAGTAATCGGCTAAATACAACGGCTCGATCACCCCCACAAATGGTTCGTCCTTATTCAACCTGGGAAATGAAAACTCCTCTTGATTACTGATGTAATCCGAGGGGTCAAACTCTTCTTCTTCCTCTTCTACCCAATGGATATTAGGCTTGGGGCCTCCTGGGTACCGTGGTAGAGGGGCTTGATGGATGTTTTGGTTCTGCCCTTGAGGAAGTGGCAGGGGAACAAATTTTCCTGCCTTTATTAAATCTTAGATCGCGTGCTTTAGTGGGAAGCACCGGTCCGTAGGGTGACCCAGTCCCTGGTGGAAGTTACAATGGAGTTTCGGGTCATAGTTTCTCGGGATTGGATTGGGTGGTGGGCGAGGCTTGAGTAAATTGACCAGACCCTTTTGTAGCAACACTGGCAATAAGACACTTAAATATTGTCCCAATGGCGTGAACACCCATTCGAATCGTGGTCTCATCTATTCTTGGGTAAATGGGGCTCTCGGTCTATTATTTGGCCTTGACGCTTTCTCGAAACGGGCTGGGGGTGGTTGTGCGGCCTAGAGCTATATCGGGGGGGCATCGGTATTGGCCTAAGGGTAAACGATGTTCTGTATCTCTGTCCCTGGTTTTCTTTCAATCCTTGGTTCGGCAGCTTTTCGAACCCCGGTGGCCCCGCTAGCCACGCTCCTTCCCAACCTACCCTCTCTAACGGTATCTTCGCAACGATTGGCATTTTGGACCAAATTAGCAAAACTTGACTGTTGCTAATACACCAAAAAATTTACGATGACTGGGAGAGCTCCCTTGGTTATCAATTCAATCTGCTCATCATCGAGAATCCGGTGGATCACCTGGGCGGCCAATGCCCTCCACCTTCCTAAGTAGGCACTGAAAGTTTAATCATCACTTTGCTTCAAACGGGCCAGATCCGACTTCCTTAGCTCTATGTCCATATTATAGACATATTGTTCTTGGAATAAGTGTGTCAGATCTTTCCAAGTTTTTGTCATGGATGGTTCTAGGGATGTGAACCATCTCAGTGTTGGGCCCGTCAGACTCTTTTGGAACACTTTTATGTGGAGTCGTTCATCTCCGCCGTACTGGCACATATCCCCACAGTAAGATTTTAAGTGGGCGATGGGGTTGTCAGTGCCATTATATTAATCAAATGATGGCATCTTAAATTTTTGTGGTAGGGGGACATCCGAGAACAGACATAAGTCTGAAAAGTCTGTCGAATGCAGTTCTACTCCTTCCATCTTTGTCAGCTACTTCTGTATTCCGTCTATCTGTTCTTTCAACTGCTCTAATTCTTTTAAGGCTGTAGCTGGGACTGCCTCCCCCTGATTTTGTTCGGCCCTGGGTGTGACGATGGTGGGCCTGGGAGGGTCGAAGCTGGCAACTCCTCCACTGTTGCGGATCTCATCCTCCTCGTACTGTTGGTCATTATACTGGTGAGGGGCGATGTTCGCTATTTGGACTTGGGGGTGATGGGGGTGTGGTTGATGTGGCGAGATGTTGTAGGCGTGGGTTGGAGGAATGGAGTGGATCGGATTTTCCATTGGAGGCGGGATGGGGGTGTAAGGGGTATAGGTGAATGAAGGGTACTGGTGGGGAGGTAAGGGGTTCGTAAACGGGCCTTGATGAATGTGGGTGGATGGGCCTTGGGTTTGATGGATTTGGGCTTGATGGTTTCGGAAGGCTTAGGTTGATGGGCCTTGGGCCTGGGTGTGGGGGTTAGTATGATTTTGGGCCAATGGGCCCTATTGGGTTTGGGCTTGGGCCCATGGGTCTTGAGGGTTTTGTGCATGGGCCTGGGTCTGATGGGTTTGATGGGCTTAGGCCTGGTCCTGAGCTTGGGTTTGGGAGTGGGCCTGGGCCCATGGTTCTAAAGATATTTGGGCTTGGGCCCATATATTTGTGTGGGTTTGAGCCTGAGATGAGTGGGCTTGGGCCTGGGCCTGGAATTGAGGTGGGGGATTTTGGATGGTATGAATGACGGGTGGTTGGGCATGGTCATGAGGGAATGGGGTATGGAGGTTTTGAAGACCTGGATGTGGGCTTTGGGATGTAGGGCTCCGAGAGGCAGCCCATAGGGCATACATTATTCTCATGTCCTCCATTGAGGGCATGGATTCAGGTGTGAGATTGGGGGGGATGGCCCACTCAAGGATGGAGGGGGTCGGGTGGAATTGGGCATGACCCGGGTATGGGGGGTAGGGATGATTATGCTTGGAGGGTATGGATGTATGGCTATGGAAGATGGTGGGTTACTGGTCATACCCTGAGAAAAGTTGGGCATGACCTGGGTAAATGGGGGGGTATGTTGGGATGCGGATGGGCCATGTGATGTGGATGGCATGTGAGATGAGGTGGATGGGATATAGGATGTAGGGGGTATGGATGATGAGGTTGATGGGACGTGGGAGGTAGGCGGGGGATGGGGCTCCCGATGGGGTCTTTGGGAGTAGGGGGTGCGGTAAGGGTGTATGGATGGGAGATGGGGATGTATGGGTCGGTTGGGAAATGAGGAGTTTCAGTAGGGGATGAGATGGGGGTATGTTAGGAGAATGTAAGGGAGGGGGATGGGGTGGATGCGAACACGGGCACCCCAAATGGACCCGTGACATCGAACCGGGTTTGGGTGAAGGCGTCAGAGATCGGGTCTTCTTCTACATGGGAATGGGATGGGGATGATGGTGAGGATGTATCGGCTCTCAACATGATCCGTTGACAAGTGTTGTATCGATGTCTTGGGTAACGGCCGAACACCTTCCTGGTTCTCTTTCTACAGGTTGGGTTCGAGGTCGCCGTAGTGACGGTCACACCAAAAGTATATATTATTTTTTTTGGGTTTTTGATTTTCCTTTATATATATATATATATATATATATATAATTTTTTTAGATTTTCCAAATAAAAATTAACTCCCCTATTTAAATGAATGATGATCTAGTGCCCTCGGAAAATTCTCGTCTCGGGTGATATATGCACCTTTAGTAGGTCCCACGGCGGGATCCGACACACTTCGAAAGAAGCGAAAGGGAACCCTTTCGTTCTATTGAAGGTGAGGGAATCCACACAAACGGCCCGATCCCCCGGAGCAAATCAATGAGAAGTCGCCTTCTTTTGACTGGGCGGGGGCATATTGGGTGTTATAAAATGCGGGAGGCTACTGCAAGCACTAATACTGCTAATCGTGGAACCTGGGTGGTGGATTAGGCCTCAATTCGGGCTGCTTGAACCCAGTTTATACTGGGCGTATGTATTATATACGCCTGACCAAAACTAAGCAGATTTGGCTGGGCGTATATATCATATATGCCTAACTTAAATCTGGTGATTTTAGCTGGGCGTATATATTATATACGCTTGAGTATTTCTGGAGATTTTTGGCTGGGTGTTAAGACCTGAAAAGTACCACTTTTCACCCCTTAACTTAATCTCTGTTAGACCCTGAATCACTTAATAAATGTATTTTAAGTCTATCCTGTAGGTAATAAGTAGAAGCTGCAAATAAGCCCCTAACCATGCCAAGAAGCCTACTGTTGCCCCAGAAGTTCCTCAGAAGAAAGAAGGTTGAACCCAGACAGAGAATTGGCTGCAGCATAGGCACAGCAAAGCAGAAACAAATTAAGAAGAATGTCTCACGCAGATGTCGCAGAGCTCAATTAAACCAGAAATAATGTGTCACGCAGTTGTCGCGGGCTTCTGAAGGGAGCACACCAACTGGTCGCGCAGTCTTCACACCGTTACGCACGCAGATGGATGTCAGCAGGGAGTGAAAAGCACACTTTGTGCAATTCTCATGAGTCTCAGTCATAAGCGCTCGCACAGCTCAAGAAATGAGTCTGCAATCTTCGCGTGATTCACTGAATAGAGAGAGCTCCAGGCATTCCTGCGCGCAGCTGTCGCGCAATTGCCGCGAGATACAAACTTTCAAGGAACTGCTCGTGCGATCTAGAAACCCATGCACATTGTTTCTTCACGAGGATTGCCACGGGATTCACTAAGTAACGAACTGCGCGCACAATTCCCACGCCATTCAAATGGAAAGATCAATCCCGCGACGACCAAAGCATTCCCGCGACAATCAAAATATCAATCTCGCGACTGCAAGAGCTTCAAGTCAAAGCAGCCCTGCGACGCCAATTCTATTATGCGATAAGACCTGAAATGCCTTTCTACCTAGCGAGGCTTGGGTTCTTAACTTCTCTCCACTTCTGTAGGGGTAATCTGGGAACTTTCAACAATTAGGGCACGCACTCTAATGCTCCAATCTTTGTGCACACGCCCCGAGGCATCCAAGGGACAAGAATGGGCCGCAATTGCATTGATGAAATTAGGGTTTTCCTAACCCTAACTCTCACACAGCTGACTGGTATATAAGCCTAAGCCTAGTTTAGGTTTAAGGGACTTTTGAACTTGACTTCTGTACTCCTTCTTGAAACCGACTGTAGAATTATAGTAGGCTAAGGTTAGGGTTTAGGAGTTTTCTTTTTCCTTTTTCCTTCTCTCCATAGTCCAACACTTGTTGGCTATGCCTTTGTATGATTATTTGGTATAGTTTTAATGGAGTTTTGTAATAGGATCTATTGCATGTATGGGATTGGCGTTTTGTGAGTTGTTCTGTGCAAGGCTGCTACCTTGAGATCCTCTATTGCTAAGTTGTATTGTATACAATGGAGGATTGTCTTTAAGGTTTTACTTAGATCCAAGTGACCTGTGTGTCCAGGTTAGGCACATTGCAGGCCTAGCCCCACCACAGGACCCACTAAATCTGAATCCCCATGGAGCTTGAGCTGGTAGCCTTGTGAACATGGTGGCGACAGCAATGTTCTTGTTCTGTTTTAGACCTCTGTGAGGAGGATAGCCTCTGTGGATAATCTGTGACCATTCAAGTGGACAGATTATAGCCCTATGGTGAGGCCAATCCACAGATCTAAGACAGATTCTTCTTCTCTGCACTTGTGCTTGTAGCCTTGTGAGAGATACAGAGACAGACTCCCCTGTATTTGTATAGACCCCCATTAGATGGCATATCTGATCTGGCTGTAGAGATTGTAGGCTTGTGACTAGATCAATGTCATCTTTCTAAAACAGTGAATAGCCAAGCTTAAAAGCTAGTACTCAAACTCTTGCTGGTTCTGTGTGTCCAAGCTAGTGCACGTTGTAGGCCTAACCCCACACACAGAACTTTAGAGCTTGAGGTTCCTATGGATTCTTGAGCTTGTAGCCTGGATGAAGTAGTGCCTACGATGATAAACTTGTTCTGACCCATCTTTGGATTGTGGTTCCCCTATTGGGTAGTCTGTGACCATTTAAGTGGACAAGTTATAGCCATAAGGGATTGGATCATGGCACAGGGGTGAGTTGGATCCCTTCTCCTCTTTGGTGATAATGTAGCCATTGGACAGGATTTCTATAGCAGAAGATTTGAGTCTAAGTTATAAGACCCATCAAATCTGTACCTAATAGCATACTTCTCACCCTTTTATATTTATTTACTCACATTCCATCCTCTTTCTTAACCCTTTTTGTAGTTTAGACATTAAGTTGCCTTAGGATTTAGACTATAGTGACCTTAAATCTCCTTCCATTTAGGATTGTCAGATCTGGAGAGCCTACTAAAGATAGCTCCCTTGGAGCTTTAGATCAACTTTCCCTGTGAGACGAACTCTTACTTATCAAAACTTGCTACAACAGGCTCTGTATCTTGCAGGATTATGTATTTTTAGGCTTGCTGCTCTGTAGTTTTCAATCCACCTTTGATTCATTTTCACTAACCCCATTCTTATCACTGTCTCCAATAAAGGCAGTAGCAAGCACTTTAAAATAACCTAACACTAGGCATATTTAATATATATGCCTGGCAAAAACTGTTCTTTCAGCTTGGTTTGACAGTGAACAGCAAGCCCAAAATGAATCTTTTTGAACTAGTTTCCTGGGAGGTATGCTCCCCGGGACTGCTGTGTATGTTATTGGGTCACTCCTTTCCGCTTCCTAGGGATACACGACTGAATTCGGGCTGTCTACGCTCTCACCATTGTGGGTTTTACGGCTTGATCGGGATTGGCAACCCAACCGATATACCTCCGGCGCAAGCGCCTTCTCAAGTACTGGAAGGGGTGGTTCTTTTCAGGATCATCACCACTAGGGTTGCCGCCTTACTGGGAACTGGGTAAATTATATTTGTGCCTAAATCCCCCAAAAACTATCCAAAACACGCAAAAATAAATTTGATTATGTCCCTACACTGTTTGTTCACTTTTAATTGCAGATTTTTAAAGGGGAGTGAATTTAAGTCCAAGTTCGGGTCGGGGATGACAAGTCCGTGCCGCCTCAACGGGCCGGTGTCCACTGTTAGGATATGACAAGAAATAAGAAAAAAAATTGGGCCAATTAAGCGACTAGGTGGAAAATATAAAGTGCTGAAATTTAAAATCGAATCGTAAAGGTAAGTAAGAAAGGTGTCAGTCAAGTGACTAGGCGAAAATTGCTGAAATTTAAAGTCCAAACGTAGGGGTAAGTAAAAAAGGTGCCAGTCAAGTGACTAGGTAAAAATTACTGAAATTTAAAGCCGAAACGTAGGTAAGCAAGAAAGGTGCCAGTCAAGTGACTAGGCAAAAATTACTGAAATTTAAAGCCGAAACGTAGGGGTAAGTAAAAAGGTGCCAGTCAAGTGACTAGGCAAAAATTACTGAAATTTAAGGCCGAAATGTAGGGGTAAGTATGTTAGTAAAAATAACAAAAATGAAGGAAAAAATAGCAGAAAATCAGAAAAACAGTAATGGTTAGTAAAGATTTAAAAAAAGGCCAACAAGAGGGGAAGCGCTAGGGTGATATCTCCAGCAGAGTCGCCATTTGTGCGACTGTGGATTCTCTCGAACTCGTCGCGATAATGCGCTCTCGATGGAATAAATGTAGAGTCGCCACCTGGAGCTTTTGGTGACCCGGGAAACCTTTAAAGCAATATTTTGAGCATCGAAGTGCTAAATGTGACTCTAATTTACCGATTTTTGCCAAAGACTCTAGGGTAAGGGCTTCGGTTATCGATCGGGAAGGGTTTAGGCACCCAATCAACCCGCACGTAGCAGTCTCTATCTATGGCCAAAATGAAAAATATATGGGCGGAGCTTCCGCTTGCTCAAAGGCAATATGGGATCCTATCAAGCTTTGAGCCAAACCAAAATTTCGACGGCGTAACGGCTTGAATCCTTGGACGGAGGAAACACCAAGCAAGTAGAGGAAGAGAGGGGTGAGCCGGAGCTCACGGGCCCTTGTTGTACAATGGAAGACCTTCGCTTTGGTGTACTTCCGATGGCTTTAAATGGCTTAAACGGTAGGGGAATGGATTCTAATGCTAGGATTCGATAGATGGGAAGTGTAGGGTGAAGCTAGAGACTAAGTTTGACTGAAAAGGAGTGATCGAATGGTTGAAATTGATTGAAAGGGGTGAACTAAGCATGCTAGAATTCTGGTTGAAGAATGAAAAATAAAAGGGAACTTTCTCTCACTAGGGCTCTCTCCCTTAAGCTCAAACTTTCAACCCTAATTTTTTTAAATCCCTTGGGAAGAGGGGGTGCCTCTCTATTTATAGAGAAAAGGTGGGTTAGAGGGTTACTTAAGAGCTAATTGGTTTAGCAATTAGGTAATCCCCCATCTAAGGTTTTCTAGGTTTTTATAGTCCTAGGGGTTTGGTGAACCGGTTTCAATGACAGATGATGGGGTAAGACCATGGGTGACTTAAGGGTTGCATATAAGCTCAAAGGGGGTGCAACCATTCTTAAGACACCCACCTCAACCAAGGGGATGGTCAAAAGGTCAAACCCGATGAAAGAATTTCGAGCATCTGATGATAGTTGCAGTAGCTAAGCTGGGCGTATATATTACATACGTCCAGTTTATGTACAGTGATTTTCATAAAAACCAGAGGAGATCTGAGAAGGTGGGTGCCCGTGGTGGGCCCTACCTATGCTGGGCATATGTATTGCCAAATTTGGCCCAAAAATGTTAGGCGTATATAATATATACGCCTGACCAAACTAGGGCCAAATTTGTTGGGCGTATGTAATACATACGCCTGAGCAAAGTCATGATTTTATGTAAAACTTCAATCGGCCATAACTTTAGAACCAAAACTCCACATTGGGTGATCTTTGGCTTGCTGGAAAGCTGGAGAAGTCCTCCTTCCAATGGTATGTGTCTCATCCCCGGTAGTGGTCTATGTAAAATTTTGTAGCTCTCCTCCCATCAATTGCTCATAAGGGTTCAAGTTGGGTCTGGGAAGGAATCCTAGGGTTTAGGGGTGATCTTTAAGGGTTGGGGGAATGGTTCTAAAGGGTTCAGGGTGATTCCTAAAGGTCTGGGTAGGTTCCTAATGGTTCAGGGCGATTCCTAAGGGTTTAGGGGTGCCATCGAAAGCACAGGGGTACATCTCTCTCGGAGTACAGACTGATCGGGCCTTGGGCCGAATTTGGGTGTCTACAGAACCGAAACGAACCACCGGTGATAAACAATCATCACCCAACAGTGGTTCAAATAACTATTTACATTTATAATCTAAACTTGACGAAAAGGCCGGACATACCCAGCCTTACACAAAATCCTCAAAAATCTGACAGGTCCCCTAAGGAAAACAATCCTCTGGCAAAAGATCAGATTCCTCCTCTGAAATATCATTTGGATCTTCCTCACGACTAGAATCTTCAATGCCTAAATCTGTGCCTGTACCTGTGATGTATAGTCAAAAAGGTGAGCTAACAGTCCAAGCTCAATAGGGGAATATCACTAGCATGCATATCATACTCAAAGCATAGATCTTATGAATGAGTTTAAAGCATATCTTATAAAACTAAACTTTTAGATACTTGAAAACAAATTCACGGAATTTAAAGTGCACACCCACATGATTTGCTTCTTAGTTTTCACATTCTTGCATAACTTGGTTTCACACACTTCTCATGCCTTAATAACTTAAACACTTAACTTAAATAATCTCCCAAGCATATATAGCATTGGGAGCCACATAATTACCGATGGGAATCCCTAAACCACCGTCATTCAATGAATAATTTACATAATTTTCAAGCCCCTGAGCTACGTTAACAGGGTCACTTGTGCCACATTGCCAAGCCCCTGAGCTAAGTTAACAGGGTCACTTGTGCTTCATATTGACCATTGGTCGGTCCACACGTAGGGATATCCCGCCGTACTGAATACACATTAGGGACTCAAACACGTGAACCTTAACTCATTGTGCAAATTCTAACTTATAGTTTATCACCGTGTATTTGATCGGTGTGATTAATTATAGCTAGTTTTAGAGTTCCACATTTGCTTTTCATATTCATGTACACGCTTATCACATTCTAACACTCTTGTTTATCACACTTATCATATTTCTGCACCTTGCTTATTATATTAGCATGCTTATCATGTTCATACACATTATTTTCATATTCACGTACACTTATCATGTTCACACACATACACATCCTTGTCACACTCACATTATCTATACAGATCATATCAGAAGTCATGATATTGAATTTTCCCTACCTCTTACAAAAATCACGCTCAAATCACGCAAAGACGGAGTGAAGATCTTTATGCGCCATTTCGAATCATAACCTACATTTGAAGGTACTCAAAGGTCATTAACTAAGGCTTAAAGAATCACACACACCAAAGATTCGAAAGATTCTCAAAGAAAAATCCTCATTTGCCCAAAATTGCTTAGTCGCGCGTGCAAGTTCCAAGGTTGCACGGGTGAGTCATGTGGCACCTCACAATCACGCGAGCTCATTTGAGCGACTGTGCTCTCTTATTTATCTTACTTTCATAGCCTAAGACAGTCGTGCACGGGAGTTTCATTGTCGTGCGAGTGATTAATCAAAATGGATTTCTCGCCTAATCTGAAGCTCCTCTCGCGCGAGCAAGTCTAAGTCACGCGAGCGAGGCTCAAAGTCGTGAGAGCGACATTCAAGGTTTTGGAGTGTTTTCTCAAAATCGGATTTCCTATTCATGCCCCCCTTTCACCTATCTCTTATGTAACATTAATACCACACATTTAGGGCATTTATTACCCCTATTCATGGCCATTAATTCACACACAGTACTCAATCTCACAAGATCTTACCTCCTTAAATTTTCATGGACTTGAGATCAATTGAATGCATCCCTTGATGCCATCGAAAAGTTTTGGAGTCCACACTCCCGCGATCACTACCACGATCCTCTCCTCGATTCTGTTGCGGTATTCAAAGCTTTAATAAAAAGATTGAGAGGGAGATCAAAAATCTATCAAAGAGGAATGCTCCTCTTCACCACATGCACTCAATCTCTTCACAAATCAAAACAAACTCTTCCCTAGGTCTCCTCTTGGATCAAGAAGTAAGATGGAGTACCTCGCACATTAGATCGTTCACGATCTCAATCTCATGGCTCCTACTTCTCCCAAGCTCTATTCTTCCTCTCTCCTCTTTCTCAAGCCCACTCTCTCTCTCTCTCTATTTAGAATTTGCAAGACCAATAAACCTAAAAGGGTTTCCTTTCTCTTATACTTGGGTGTCTTCCTTGTGAGGCATAAACACCCCACTTGGTGTTTCACACATAACATAGTTCACTAATTACCCACTCACACATAGCTTAGGTGTTCGACTTTTCTCACTTACACTATGACCAAATTCGGCATGGCACACTGCGCCGCATCAACACAGGTACTGAGTTGGTTGACACGGTTTCCTAAGCTTTGGGGTTATTACATTAACACACCAAAAATAGTGTACGAGGGATTACAAAATGCACGCAAGCAGATGCTACCGACAAAGAAGAAGCCATAAAAAGTTATACCCTATGCCCTCCTCATATCCTAGATGATAGAACAGTACGACGCTATAGATAACGAATTTGAGATTCCACTCGATGAGCAGTGATTGACGGATAATCTGAAGAGATATAATTTGGATGATTGGAGCCTAAGTTACAAGCTTGAGGAAGAGTTTGATAACACAACACCACCATCAAGTGGCACAGGGTGTCCAGGAACAACAACAGCAGCCACCCCTAGGTCAGCAAGCACCCGACCAACCTTAGCAGCTGCCTATACAACCTAGAGACTTCCTCATGCTGTCAGAGTTAGTCTGACTGGCTGAAATCCAACACCAACAGACCCTTAGCCAGTTGCCAGCTCTGCGTCAAGATAACCTTGTGATACAACAGCAACTTGATTTCCAAGATGAAGTCCTCATGCGACTAATGGAGAAAGCTTATTCGACCAACTATCCTCCATACGTGGCCTAGGCATGAGAGTTTACCTTGGAGTACACGAGGAAGGCAGCCGATTTAGGAGCGAAACCATCTACCTCGGTACCTAGACCCAGTGAGGAGCGAACCGCTGATCCATAAGTTGAGCAGCCAGATCTGTGACGATCTGAAAATGGGGTAAATCGTCTACCCTCTTTGTTATAACAACTACACTAGTAATAGTTGCTAATATTTCGTTTAAATTCCCAGATATAAATAGTTAGATAATTTCATGACAGTGAGTTCTTTTTGGATTTTAAATCACTGTACACCTATATGATATGTGTACTTGAATTGTGATGTACGTGCATGAATGATAGCATAAAATTGGATTAGTAACCATGAATGTGTAGCTATACACCTTGAAATTTATGCTGATGTCTACCATCCCTCGGAAACTTCTAAATTCCGATGGGAAGTGGTTTGGCGAGCTGATATAATGGACAACATCTAGTTATATAAGATCATTATGTGTGATTACGAGTAATACTAATCACCTTACAAACAATTATCATCCCTGATCAGGTGATCGGGGGACCATTAACACACTTGTGCACACGCTAACAGACACGTCGTGAAATTTTCGAGGACGAAAATCCTTGAAGGAGGGGAGGACGCAATACTCGAGATGCCTGAACCTATGAGCATCATGTCAGTACTTGACATCGAGTGTGACGTGCACCGTGTCGTACGCCGCAAGTAGTTCATTAGTTAAAATATACGTCTAATAGACACTTACGCTGCGTTCTTGTGCTAATACCAAGTATAGGAAACCATCTTGTATCGGATCTGAGTTAGTTGGGAGCTCACAAAGATCCAACCTTAGACCCAAGGTGGTGGAATCGACTTCTATGTTGCAGTCCAACACGAAATCATCACTGATTGGCTATACACAACTCTTGAGTGTATAGGCCACACTCTGAAGTAACCACATTAGAATAAAGGCCAGTTTTGTATTCGGGCCTAACCAACTTAAGACCCATGAGTGGAGAGCCATGAGATGGCCCGTGCACAAGCGTGAGTGTACAGTCTACACTCCAAATCAAGGCCCAAAGTTATGAAACCAACTTTTGCACTCATAAACTATGCATGGTCGTTTGAAATCAAGTAGAGCAAGAGAAAATGGAAGAGACTCATCTCATCTCATACTCTTAATCAGTGTCAAATCTCATCTCCTGTGAGAGGATCTTACTACATCGACCCTTACGACACTGTAGGATCGTCAATCGGAACATCGGACGAAAGTGAAGCTTTCACGCCAAATCTCCTCAACACCGATTGTGCAATCCACGTGCTAGAAGGTACGTATCGTTGCGCAAGCATGCAAGTGCGAATTGAAAAAATTAAAAAGCCTAAATCGTGAATGTTATAATCACATGCGAGGTTTCGGTGATCGAGCATGTGAGAAGGGTAAAGATCGATAATCCCAATAATCCATCACTAAAAAGCTAGCATGCATGAAAAGTGATGGCGAAATTTCAAGACCTGAGAAGATAGAGTAGGCATGCACTTGATTTTTTTGTGATTGGTGATGACATGCGAGAAGATTTGGAAATTTCTGCCGAAGAAGAATAAGAAAGGCCGAGCTCAGGCCAGCCAAACTCCCCGGGGCGAGTCACCTTTAAAACAAAAAGAAGTGCGTAAAATATTTTTGCTGAATATCGCCCGGGCGGCCTTGAGCGCCAGGTGATTTCTGAAGAACCAGCCCGAGCGACATTATGAACTCGCCGGGGTGAGTTGGTTTCGAGGCGTGAGGGTTAAGTGGTCTTGTGAGCTCGCCTGGGCGAGTCTCACAGGACATTTTGCTCGAGCAAATATCGCTCGAGCGACTTTGTGTGCCACATGAAACCTGAAGGGCCAGCCCGGGAGACCTAGTCTCGCAAGGGCTAGTTTGCTTGCAACCGTGCCTTCAGGCCTTGACCTAGGGGGAAGTAGGGGAACTTTGTGTGCATGGTGACTTCGCCAATGACACCTAACGACGAGTCTACTATGACTTAGGTTAAGCGCAAGAGACCATTGGCAAAGGTTCTGTGGGACTTCTTGCATTTGATTAAGCGTGTTACCATCATTGAGGTAGCGAAAAGTTATCGCCACTTGTACTTTGATCTTGAAATGCGAATTTCAAGATAAAATCTAAAGCACTTACGACAGTTTTGTTTAAATGCATGATTTTCCGTTTAAGGCTTTAAATTTGAATCGATTTGTGAGTTCAAGCATATGCGTGAAATTTTGAATTTTTCGTCATAAATATGAATTTTAAATATTACGATATGACTCTAAAATTTGAACCTTTGGAAATTCGTTATAAGCTATGTGATAATGTTTTGGTATTAACAGGTGTGATGTTTTATGGTTCATACGAACGAATCCCCCATCGACGCGACGGGTTATCCACGATCGACATGGCGGGATATCCGTGACGGCACGACAGGATATCTGTGTATTTTCCTGTGAACCAACATGGTTCTATCTGTTTCTTGTCCGCCACGGATATCTCGAAAATGTTCACTGAATGACGGTGGTTAGGTGGGGATTCCAACTAGTAAATCCTTCGGTTCCTAACGCTATATCTCCTTAGGAGATTATTTAAGTTAAAGTTAATATCATGCATTAAGATAAAATGTTTCACTTAAATTTCCGATTTTGATTGCATACTATTCAATCTCCTTAAAAAGTTCATTTTGATCTCACTGAATTATTGCACTTCTGGTTGCAACGCTACTAGCGTTTAAAGTCATATTTTTTATGCAATGCTTCTGATTTTGGCCATTGGATCCATGTCTCTTAGAATAATTGTACGTTAGCAATGATATTTTCCCTATTGAGCTTGGACTGTAGCTCATCCCTTTTGACTATATGTCACAGGTACCAGCGTTGACTCGAGTTTAGACCTTAAGACTGATCCTGAATTAACAGCAAACCCTGACTATAACCTGGAGGAGGATGAGGAGCTGCCTCCTGAAAAGTTCTACTAGTGGAGATCTTCTTTTTGAGATAGTGCGAGCAATTTTTGAAGACTTGGTATAGTACCTTTTTATGGAGAAAATTCTTATAGATATATATGTTTTGTAAGGTGACGGTCGGCCGTCACCGGTGGTTGTATAGCTTTCGTCTAGGGTCAAATGATAGAAAGTCCCTTAGATTCTATAGCCATGTGTGCTATTCCACTTTGTTTCCGTGCTTACCTGAAATTATCGAATACTGATGGCCCAACCTTCTCACTTATCGAAGTTGGAGAAGATTGAGCTGTTGCTCTGATTGTAAAGCACCCTGATATCAAGTTGACACTGTAAATCAGATTGGGCCCTGCGATTTGACAGTACGGATTTTGCATAAGGAAATCCGGGCTGCCACACATACGATTCAACAATTATAACAAATATTAACCCTCATTTTACTACAAGCAAAACGATTCAAGAAATATGATTATTTGATTCGACATACCATATCCCAACACTATGACGCATCCAATCACGACATGAATCATGTGAAAAGCATAACGCATCACAAACATACAACCACGACAATTATTATCAATCGTATGATATCCTATATCGATCTACAAGGTTTATCTAGGTGGAATAACTCTTTTATTGTAGCCGATAACCAAGAGCGACCACTATAAATGAGTATTCGATGATAACGCAATAAGCACAAACTTAAAGCCGTACGATTCAATATTTGTAAAAAGAAATGATTGAAATGAAAAAATTTAACTAATATAGGGTTCACTTCCTCCTTAAATGAGCGATTTTAGCTGCTCATATCCAATCCACCCACAATGCACAAATCCGAAATCATCAACAAAGGTTTTCAATTATCAAGTGTTTGGATCTTTTGGGAAAAAATCTGACACCTTACAAAGCCTTGATTCCTAATTACAAACAAATTATCAAAAGCTAAAACTAAAAAAACTACAAAACTAAGGAGGAAACTCTAAAGAAAAATAAATGAAAATTGGCCAAAAAGAGCCCCCGAAAAGATGACTAAAAGAGGCTCCCAAAATCCTAAACACTCGTTTGTTTATATAGGGCTCGGACTAAAAACCTTCCATAAATAGGTCAATCGATTGAATTCAAAGACTCAATCGATTGAATTCAAAATCTAAAATTGGCAGACTTAAGTGAATTTAAACTCAATCGATTGAGTCACAAAATTCAATCGATTGAATTCAAATTCAAATCTAAGTGGCAAAATAGCTGCCATAAAATCAATCGATTGAATTCAAAATCTCAATTGATTGAGGTGGACATTTGACAAATTTAGCTCTCTTCCACAATGGCTGGATAATCGATTCTTCCATGGATTTTGTTGTTTTCATTGGCTTCATGTTTCAATGTTCTCATGTTGTCCTTAATTATACTTTTTTATGCTTCTTTAAGATCCAACGGACGAAAAAACTTGAAACCACTAAAACTGCACAACAATCGTCAGATAGCCTTCATTAGACAGCCAAATGTTGGTAATTAGGGTGTAAAATATGGGCATATTTTGGTACATATCACACCCCCAAACCTATACTTTACTAGTCCTCGAGCAAAGAGAATGATAAATATGTTGGAAAAGTAAACTAGCAATCCAAAGAAAACAGTAAATGCCACTTTCGTAGGGAGCATGATTGCATTTAGCATATGCAATAAACCTTTAAACCCCTAGGTGATCCCTAGTGGAGGAGTTGTGTCTCCTGAGGGTTTACAGTGAAGATGCCTACAAACTTATAAAACAATTTCAAAACCATCGATGAAAGAGTTTTCAAAAATCGGCTTATATAATATATATACCTTTAAAATAAAAAATCAGTAACCATTTCAGCATGCAAATGTTCATTCTCAAATACCGATGCTATGCCAATTTCACTGTAGCTTATTCCAATTAACCCAATGCTCCGATTCTTAGACCAATTTTTCATTCATGCCTAGAGTTTCGTGTATGCACGTGCTAATGCTTAATTGTTCTGTCACCAAATTAATCCAAATCGGGAATCATTGGATCCCAAGTCCCAACTCAATCCTCACCTTAGGTATACACTCAAAATAGAATCACTCCGATGAATGGTTTACTTTTTCACCCACATGTGAGATGGAGTTACAACACGAATTTTAAAAATCTCACATGATATAAGAAAGACAGTGCATCAAAGAATTTAAAAAATAATCTCATGAGAAATTTTGTTTGTATCGTAAGCATGTTATACCAAGTACCATAGGCATTACATCATCACTCTCCACAAGGCATTTACCAACCGAGATTGGATCACGAAGATCTTTTCTAAGGTTGTAATGGGGCTCGGGTGAAGGTTATAGAAGAAAGAGAAATTGGATTCAAATTTCTTTGAGAAACTAGAAAAAGATTACATTTGATTTTTTTTTCATTTTTCACTCTTTCTTTTCGAATTTTTCAGAACTTTTCTTTTTGCTTTTTCTCAATTCTCTTCTTCTTTTCATTCCTTCTTTTTCTCTTTTGGATATCACCTCATATTTTTCATTCATCATTTTTCTAACTCTTGCACACATATTTTTCTTTTCGTTTTCTTTTTCTTTTTCTCTCCCCTTTTTCAAGTATATTTCTTCCATATGCTCACAAGCATTACTATCATGCCTCTCTACTTTCTCTCTTGCTCTCATCCCTCTTTCCTAATTTCTCAGAGATTGAAGGGTAAGATTTTACATTTTTTTAACTGGTGTGGGATATGGTTAATATTGCTTAACAAGATATATTTAGGGCAAAAATTTTCAACAAGGCTCAAAGGGGTGCTAAAGGTAAATTAGTATAAGGTGGGGAATTTTAGGTTCTAATGAGCCAAGGATGGCCTTTGATCATTTCCTTTCAAGGTGATAATGATGCCTATTTGTCTTGAGTTTAAACACAATGAGTTCTAGCGTAATGATATAAAGCATGTAAAATAAATAAATCAATGAAAAATGTTGAGATTTCAACATTTAAGCACGAATTCCAAAGATACTCCGAATTTATTTAACACTCATCAAGAACGAGGGAAAAGTTCTAAAGCTTTCCGGGTTTAGTCTTTCTTAGGTTCCCAAAATTTCATATTTGAACTAATCTTTTGATTTCCGGACCCAAGCATAGCGAAGGTGCAAAATTTTTCTAAGCATAAAATTCAAACCAATATTTAAATGTTCACAATGGAGTTAATTTTCCTAAACCACAACAATTTTACCATGATATGAATATTTAAAAATTAAAATTTTCATGCATCAGTGACTACAGTTTGAAAACTACGCTAAAAATAAATAATGATGGTTTTTTATTTTTTTATTTTTTATCATAAACATGGCATTGAAGGTGCATATAAAATGTGGTTAAATGTATACTGCAAAAATTAAAGATCATGAACCATGCATTTGAGCACACCACCCTCAAACCTAAGTGGTGCTATGTCCTTATTGCACAAAACTATAAACATTAAAACAACAATAGAACAGTAAAAAAAAAATGATAACAAATCAGCACAAGTACCAATGATGCTCGCTCAACGTCCCTTATGATTACGGGAGGACGAAGGAGGAGGGGGAAGAGCTAAGGTCACTCCCCCTTTTTTTTTACTAAAAACAAACTGGACAAGTCACAGTTCAGAATCGTTCAATTGGTTTAAATAAATCAATCGATTGATTTGTCAAAGAGTTGGAAAATTTCTGCTTCTCAGTCAAGCGATTGATATTCACAAATCGATTGATAGACTTGTCACTGTGCACAAAATAATATCCTTGATTTTGTGGGCCAGTCGATCGATTGAATTTCACAAATCAATCGATTGACTAACAAAACAATGAACAAAATTCATAGTCCGAGCAATTTTTTTTTTAATTATTTTTTTTATTTTTTCACACTGAATACTTACACAAAAATCAAACAAATTAAATCTAATAAAAATGAGGTAAAATCCTTAAATTATTAATGTACAAGGGGCTTGGGTTGCCTCCCAAGAAGCGCTAAGTTTATTCGGTCTTCAACTGGACCCCCTCAAACTACGAGAGAAACGCAGAAGGGTTTACATATAGCATGTTTTGGGCACCCTTTTCATCACTTAAGGTCTTGCAGCTTTTTGTGAGTGGACGTTCAACAAACTCATCCACCCCGTAAACCATGAAATATTCGGATTTAGTATGTATTAACAATTTAAACGCACCAAATAAATTATTTTTTAAAACCAATCGACTTGAGGGTTTGTCGAAGCATTGTAAAAATGGATCGTTATGCACACATTGTGCCTCTAAGGTACTGCTCGGCTACTCAGTCGAGGTAAAACAAGGAATTATGTCCTCCTCATGCAATTATTCTTGAGGTAATAGAGGAGTATTACAAATTGGTTGGCTATCTTCCACTATTTCAATCATATATGGGCCAACAATATCTTCCTTGTAATCTACCTCATATATGCCCCCAAGGATCATAGTCTCAACCTTAGGCTCATGGGTGGGGGTAATTGCTTCTTTCCAAATCAGGTCTTGCGAGATGTTTATAGGTTGGCTAGGTAAGGAATCTTTCTCCCTAGCGATGGCAGCGGTCGTCTGCCCCATTTGATATTTCTTTCTCGCAAGAGATTGGATTCGAGCATGGATTCTTTCAAGAAAGGCTAAACCGGATTTGGATTGGAGTTCTTCTAAAATGGCTAATCCATCTTCTTCGAAATCAGAACTCCATGGGGATTGTGAACATTGTGGGTCAAATTAGGGTAGGTATGAAAATTTTGGCATATAAAGCTTATTTAATTACCCTGATCTGGTTCCCACCAATTAGGATCATTCTCCCCATATTCATCCCAATATTATTGGTATAAAGTTTCATAATTAAACTCATCAAAAGATGGGCACATTGAATTTGAAGGAAACTCCTTAACACATAATCATAAACTAAGAAATGAAAATACAACTACAAAAAGCTAACTAAATCCTTCACCTCTCGCGGGCGTCCCCTTCGAAGCCTTGAAAGATTCAGACCTCGATCCCTAAATCTGGAAATAATTAAACTATAATTAATAAATTACTAATACAAATAATCTAAAAAGGTAATAAACTATAAGAAAATCCAACAAATCCTAAAAATCTAAAATTCAAAATCAAAATTCAAAATTCAAATTCAAATTCAAAATTCAAATTCAAATTCAAAATCAAAATTCAAATTTTAAAATTCAAATTTCAAAATCAAAAGTTGAAAATCAAAATCAAGATTTGAAATTCAAATTTCAAAATTCAAAATTCAAAATTCAAATTCAAATTTCAAATTTCAAATTTTCAAAATTCAAATTCAAATTTCAAAATCTAAAAAAAGTCTTACAAAATCCTACAAATCTTACACAAGAAAAAAAAGAAAAATTAAAATAAAATCTTACCAATCCTACAAATCCTACACAAAAAAAGAAAGAAAATCCAACAAATCTTTAAAAAAATCCTACACAAGAAGAGAAAGAAAATCCAACAAATCCTAAAAAAAATATCCTACAAATCCTATAAAAGAAAATAAAGGAAAGAAAAGAAAATCCTACAAATCTTAAACAAGAAAAGAAGGAAAGAAAATAGAATAAAATCCTACAAATCCTTAAAAATCAAAATTCAAATTCAAAATCAAATTCAAAATTTGAAATTTAAAATTCAAATTCCAATTTTAAATTTGAAAATGTCAAAATTCAAATTCAAATTCAAATTTCAAAATTCAAAATTTCAAGATTTCAAAAACATGAATTTTTTTTTTAATTTTTAATTTTTTAACTTTTTACTTTTAAAAATTAGACTGCTGAATAGTTACTGTTCAAAATCGATCGATTGATTTTTGCAAATCAATCGATTGATTTGAAATAATGAAACAAATGTAACAAAATTCTCTGCTCCTCAGTCGATCGATTGAATTTACCAATCGATCGATTGAGATAATATATATTGTTCGGACAGACAATAATACAAACTAGAATGGTAACAGTTCTGTCTCTATCAATCGATTGAGATTGACTCAGTTCTCTGCTCCTTAGTTAATTGATTGAATTTTGACACTCAATCGATTGAAATGGACCAAAGGGTAGAATTTAGCAGTTTGGGTTAATTCATAATCAATCGATTGATTTGAAAAATCGATCGATTGACTAACAAAACAGTTCCATAGTTCGAGCAGAATGAAAATTTCAGCAATCACAATTTTTTTTTTAACAAAACAAGACACTCTTAAAAATTAAAAAAATTCAGTTGCTTCCCCGACAACGGCGCTAAAAACGTGATCGATTTTAAAATGTACCCTTGCAAGTGCACTAGATTTATTGAAGCATGGTAAAATTAAGGGTGTCGATCTCACAGGAAAGCATAAAATTTAATTAATTCTAGAAGCACAACAAACCTAAGAAAGTACCAAAGGTGAGATTTATCTATGAGGAAGACTATCAACTACATAAAATACGATTAATGAAATCTAAACAAAGTTTATGTAAGAAAAATAATGATTAAGCAAACAATGATGAAAAGATGATCAAGGACTCCACTAACCAAGATTTGTAATTTTTCTATTAACAATCTAAGCATTTCAATGGTATATTATTTGCCCTCATTTAACTATAAGAAAATGATTCGATAAAAATGTGGCTATGATAATCGGCATACACTATCCTAACACTATGGCGCATTCAATCACGACATGAACCATGCAAAAGGCATAACGCATAACAAGCACATAACCACAATAGGAAAATCAATCGTACGACATCCCATATCGATCTACAAGATCAATCTAGGTGGAATAACTCTTTTATTATAGCCGATAACCAAGATCGATCACTATAAAGGAGCATTCGATGATAACACGATATGCATAAACTTAAAGCCGTACGATTCAATAATTGTAACAAATATTACCCTTCATTTTACTACAAGGAAAATAATTCGAGAAATATGATTATTTGACTCGGCATACCTATCCCAACACTATGATGCATCCAATCACGACATGAATTATACGAAAAGCATAACATATCACAAATATACAACCACAATAATGATTATCAATCATACAACATTCTATATCGGTTTACAAGATCAATCTAGGAGGAATAACTCTTTTATTTTAGTCAATAACCAAGATCGACCACTATAAATGAGTATTCGATGATAATGCAATAAGCACAAACTTAAAGTAGTACGATTTAATATTTGTAAAAAGAAATGATTAAAATAAAAATAATTTAACTACTTATCTAGGGTTTGCTTCCTCCTTGAATGAGCGATTTTAGCCGCTTATATCTGATCCACACGCAATGCATAAATCCGAAACCATCAAAAAAGTTTCAATTATCAAGTGTTTGGATCTTTTGGGAAAAGATCTAACACCTTACAAAGCCTTAATTCCTAATTACAAATTAATTATCAAAAGCTAAAACTAAAAAAATTGAAAAACTGAGAAAACCCTAAAGAAAAACTAATGAAAATTGGCCAAAACGAGCCCCCCAAAAGAGGACCAAAAGAGGCTCCCAAACACTCTTTTATTTATATAGGGCTTGGACTAAAAACCTTCCATAAATAGGTCAATCAATTGCATTCAAAGGTTCAATCAATTGAATTCAAAATCTGAAATTGGAGGACTTAAGTGAATTTAAACTCAATCGATTAAGTTATAGAATTCAATCGATTGAATTCAAATTCAGATCTAAGTGGCAAAATAGCTGCCATAAAATCAATCGATTGAATTCAAAATCTCAATCGATTGAGGTAGACATGTGGCAAATTTAGCTCTCTTCAACAATGGCTGGATAATCAATTCCTCCATAGATTTTAGTGTTTCCGTTGGCTTCATGGTTCAATGCTCCCATGTTGCCCTTAATTATGCTCTTTTATGCTTTTGAAAGATCCAATGGACGAAAATCCCTGAAACCAATAAAACTGCACAACAGCCGTTAGATAGCCTTTATCGGATAGCTAAATATTGATATTAAGGTACAAAATATGGTCATATTTCGGCACAAATCACTATAGGGGCAACACCATTTTTCCTTGTATATGGAATTGAGGCAGTGCTACCTATTGAGGTCGAAGTATCCTCCCTTTGTATCCTCATTAAGTTCGATCTATCGAAGGCCAAAAGAGAGATCTTGTTTCGAACAACTGAACTTGATTGACGAGAAGAGACTCTAAGCTTTATGTCATACTCAAGTCTATCAAGGAAGAATCGCACGTGCTTACAACAAACCCGTACGCATTCGAGCATTAAAAGTGAGTGACACGGTACTCAAGAAGATCTTCTCTTCTCTTCACCCAGATCCCTGAGGGAAATTCAAGCCCAACTGGAAAGGACCCACGTAATCCAAGTTGTACTTCCTGGGTACGCACTCCGTCTCGCTACTATGGATTGAGAGCACTTTCTTGAGCCAATCAACACTGGGTATGTATGATGATTCTACTCCTAGTCTCACACGACAAGATAAGTACTGACAAAAATGGATACGTGACTCCTTAAGGACCTCTTAAAAGAGGTCATTATTTCAAAAGTCGAGTAGCCAAAAAGCATCCCTGCAAGCTCATACCCTTTGCCACCTAATTTGAGCCGATAGCCTTTCTTTCATAAGCCCCTCATAGAAAAATAAAAATATGTGTACATACTAAAAAGAAAAAAAGAGGTGAAAAAGTTACCGTCAAAATCTTAAAAAAAATTTAGAAAAGAAAAACTCTAAAAAATGGAGATCTGAAAAAAAAGACAAAATAGAAAAGAAAAAAAGATAGAAAAATCATGGGGCATGTATAGCGAAAACCCCCAAAGAAAGAAGTGTATCACAATAGCAGGAACCCAATTAAAAGAACCTTTGAAACTTGAAAATACCTTCAAAAGGCCTAACCTATCTCTTTCAACCCATGACTACGATTCACCCTTGAAAAAAGTCATCTTAAGGTCTACAAGCAGTCATAGTATCCTTTGAGTCAACACAAGCCGAGTTAAAAGACAACAAATGAAACATTGTCTAGCCGACTATGACGGAATCGACGCCCATATCATGATCTTTGAAGAAAAAGTAAATATATATTTACAAGCTCAAAACAAGAAGGACGTAGTGAATACCCACAAGGGCGCTACGGGTATAAGGAGCTAGTTTGTACGGACCAGGCGAAAACTCAAAAAGGTGCATGGGGTAAAAGAACAAAATACCCATGGACGTAATGAAAACCCGAAAGGGTACTGCAGGTAAAAAGAGGGCGATAATGAGCATGGCGAAAATCCATCTTGGACATTATGAGTAAAAATGTTTTAAAAAGAAAGGAAATATCATTTTGTTCCTGCGATTACACTATCAGGTCATCTGATCCTCAGTTGGGCCACTTATGTCAACTCAAACCAAGTCCTAATCAAGTAGATCTTTAGACCGCTCCGTCAAAGCATGACCCGAGGTAAGGATAAAATGTTAAGTCAATCCAAAGGGATGAACGTTCCAACCTTGGTAAAATTCTGGACCCCATTTAGGCTCAACTGCATGCACAGGTTCGACTATTCTCAAAATGGGACCTGTTACCTCCTCTCATGATTAAAGGCATCATACAAAAAAAAGAAGAAAAAAATATGTAAATACCTAAAAAAGATTTCCCTTTTCCATTTTTGTACTATACTTGCACATCTCAAAAAGATAATCTGTGTGGTGCTATGCTTTCAGCCTTCACATTTTGAAAAAGAAATAAAAAACAATAAAAAAAATATACATGTAAAAACCTAAAAAGAATCTGTCAGGGGGTTTTATACCCCTTCCCTATGGTATTTGATATGTGCAAAAAGTATGTGTAGGACCAGGTCATCGGCCCAGCTCGCGCTCTAAGTCACGAATCTTCTCAAGCAAGGTGTCCTTGTGAACTTTTCGATCACTCATCCACCAACCATGAAAGCCCTTGTAACACTTCCGGGAAGCATCGGTAGAGCCAAGAACCTCTTTCAGAGAAAGGGCCTCACGGTCCGAAGCATCGGCTCTTGCTCGCTCTTTCTCTAGGTGCTCTTGTAATACCCGCTTCTCATCTACAAGGAGCTCTATCCGGGTCAGAAATGCTGCCTCCTTTTTCAGCCAAGGTCCCTCCGAGTTGCTGCTCTCTACCAGGTCAAGTCTTCGTGTGGAGGAATCACAGAGGATATCCATGCCTCATACTTTAGAGCAGTCAAAAGAATGTTCCCCTACTCCAGGTCACACATGTGCGTCGACTGACGCATTTCCTAGAGCACCGCTATCTTCTCTAGATCCCTTGAAGACCCCAGCGAGAAAATCAAACTGTATAGGGGAGGTCTTGTCACAAAAGCACATGTTGAGTATAGCCAAACTGACACAACGCCCACTACAAAAAGAAGGGTTTCAGCGGCACTTGTTATTAGGGCATTTTTTGGTAGCAGCAGGACTAACAACGACAGTTTTTGGTAGTGACAGGACTACTAGCACCAGTTTTTTGTTTAAAAAACTGCCACTAATAGTCTTATTTTTTGTAGTGATCTGCAAGGGGAAGTAATGGGTACTACCAGTCAATCCCAGAAGTATAATGACCTCATGATCCCTGGAATGCACTATCGGGAAGGTCCCATTGAAACATGGAAGCCTCCACACAAGCTCAGCCTCGGTCAGCCAAAGGTGCATCTCGTGCGTATTATTTTGAGGCAGCCTGCGGCATCGGCCCAAAAAGCATCGAACAGCCTCTCCTTGCACCACATAAAAGAGAGGCACGGGTCCCAAAATGGCCAGGTGATCACCAAGCCATATCTAAAAGAGGATTATACACCAGCGGAAGCCCTCCACTTTGCCTAAAGCAAATGCATCAAGTCCTCGATAGAGCTCGGCTAATACACAAAGAACAATACCCTTTTCAACCTTGTGCATGAAAGTGCTTGGAAAAAAAGGGAAGAATGAGAAAGATGAATCCTCGTGGGTCTTTCTCGCCGCTAGGGTTTCACTCTAATAAAGAGAGGTTTGCAAGTTTCTTAACGTGGTTCACAAAAGAGAACTGTGAGATGTGTGAGATGGAGGACTGATAGGGTTTCTTAGTTTATATTAGTGGAATCATAATAATTTGGGTTAAGTTGGATTCATATAGAAAGAAAAGGGTGAACAAGAGATTGTGTCCAATTATATGCAAAACTCCAAAATAAAAGTGTGACACGTGCAGAATTTAGGTGAAAGAAAGTTAACTAATTTGTCAAGGTGATGGGAATTACCCAAAATGGCTTACTTAATTGATTGGGTTGTTAAGTATTAGCATTATTTAATTATGTAAATAGCAAGATGTTGGGTTTTTTTTTGGGTTGACATGGGGTGTAGAGAGAAAGCTGAGCTGGTCTTAGCATGTTAGATGCACATATTTAAATGTGTATATATTTAAACCGCAACTTTGAGGGCCAATAATAGTAAGTCCTCTATTAACTCTAATTGTGCTAATTGAGGGTGACTATTTGTTGCAACCCAAATTGGGCTTGGATTCGGTGCCCAGTTTTGACAACCGAAATCCCAATTCTAAATCTTGCCATATATATAATGATATTATATATTTATTTATTTATTATTATTATTATTAAAAAAATTATTTATTTTCTAATATTGATCGAGCTATGGCCCTAAGGTTCATGAATCAAATGCATTCAATCACAAGTTTGACCAACTTGGATCGTGGTACAAGTTGTGCGAGTGCACACGCATCCCAATTATATATATGCGCGAGCCAATCCTAGTTTATCAATAAGATCAATAAGATGGGCACGACCGCACATGTTGGTCTCGGGTTCGAATTATCTGTTGAATGTGAGCACACGTCAGTTGGGTTCTTACCAATTCCTCACAAAGTCCTAATTTGAACTCTAGTTGATGGTTGAGATTTTAGTAGCTTGGGATGGGTGCCAATACTAACCCATCTATACACCCATATCTAACACCACATACAAACATATATATATATATATATATATATATATATATATATATATATATATATTTTTTTTTTTTTTTTAATTTTAAATTTTTTATTTTTTTTTTTCTTTGTTTATAAAATTTGGATAAGGGTCTAGATAGGGCCATGGAATTCGGGCTTGGGATAGAGTTTGGGTCGTGTGTAACACACACTTGAAATAAGGGTTCAAGTTTCAAATTAATGCTCGAGTTTGGATTTGGTTTCAAATTTGTGTTTGGGTGCATTTACCCAATTAAAACAGGTGGGCCAGAGGCCACGACACAAACGTCAAAAGTTTGATTAAAGTCAAATCGGTCAAAATAGTCATATTATCATCAAAGGTTAACGATTCAACGATAGCAAAAAATCAGGGTCATTATATGAACAAATGCTAGAAAATATTTTTCGTTAAACTTCTCTAAAAATTCAGTCCATGTCCACGGAACATTTGCTCGGGTCTAATCCCTGGTTCTTAGAGTTGACTTCCACCAAGGATCGGCTTCCCCTTCCAACAAAAATGCAGCCCATCTAACCTTTTCATCTTCCATGTAAGTCATTACACCCAAAACTTTATCAATCTAATTGACCCAATCTTCAGCAGCTGCTGGATCGGCCTTACCGTAAAAACTAGGAGGGTTTATCCTCTTGAACTCTTGAAAACCTATAGGCTGTTGTTGAGCTGCTAGCAACGTAGTTTGTTGTATCATGACATTTGCGATAGTTTCCATATACTGTTGCATTCTCTCATTGCTTCCTCCACCACCAATGGGAAGAGCGTTGGAGCCAGACGCTACGCCATCGTCATTTATTAGGTTAGCAATAGGTCTTGTACGAGGAGGTATTATGGTCTGCTCACAGAAAATTATAAATGAGTATCGACAACTCAACAAATCTACCCAAGTCCCAATGAAAGCATAAAGTCATTGCTCTGATACCAACTGTAATGACCAGAATTTTCTATGCGAAATTTTGTGTCGTTAGCATTCATGTCATAAGCATGCGATAGTTTAATCTTAATATGATTGTAAATTATTTGAGAAAACACGAGCCTTATTTTTTAAGATATGTATATAGATCATGTGCTAATAAAAAGTAATAATATTGATATTAATTTTCAACTAGGCTTAAATCAGCCGACTATAAAATTTAAACCCATTTAATAAATCATTCAAATAAAGTTTCAAATATTTTAAATTAACTATGCACCTATAGTCCTATAGCCCAAGTGCCACCCATCAAAATATAAAGTGAAATAACATAATAAAAGTACATTCTATTTATCATTCCAAAACTCCATGAAATTAAAATAATTAACCTACGGATAAAAATATTTCGGGTAATCTTCCTCTTTCGATGGTGGAAAATCAGGACCACCCTCTTCGGGTAACTTGTCGTCTGAGAAATCGGAGATAGGAGGATCTACGATACAAAAGTATCGGGGTAAGCAAAAATTTCTACGGTGCTTAGTAGGAGGTGTTAATTACCCTCCATGACTTGAAACATTTAATTAACTAGCATACACAAAATTTATCGAATTAATGTGACGATAATTTACAGATAGAGATATCATAAGACATGACAAAGCAAGCAAAATTTAAGATTATGAGATAGAGATTTTCAAAGGCTATATGTCTAAATTTCTACACTTAATTTATTTATTACAAAATTTGAGTGCTTTCATATTTCATGAAACATACTCGTGAGAAGTAGACACTACAAAAAAGTAAGACTATTAGTGGCAGCGAAAAACTGTCGCTATTAACAAAAAAACTGTTGCTAATACCTTTGCCGCTAATAGTCTTAATTGCCTTTAATAGTTTTTTTGTTAATAGCGGTAGTTTTTTATAGTCAAAAGTTGTCGCTAATAGTCTTATTTTTTGTAGTGAGACTATTCCAAGTGACACATGTCTTGTAGTTCTTACATGACTTAAATACTAACTTAATGTACTTTTCGTGCACATTAGGTGCTAAAGCTAAAGTAATATTTATACCGATAGAGATTCTGTCCATCGTCACCCATGGAAAATATTCATAATTAGACATATCCCCTTCTTATCGAGGTGGCATGTGCTTGGTCAATGTCTTGATACGACATGATGGGATCTTATTAAAATTGAAAATCATATATGCAGAACATTTGCTTATCTTTTTAGCATACATATAATTATAATCCTTGACTTTCCTTGTCGTAAATTCATGTTGTCTATTTATATCAATGTCTTAAAATGATCTTTAAATCCGTGCCTATTTATATTCATGTCGTAAATTAAATATGTCTATTTATAGTCATGTTGTAAAGTCGTGTCATGTCTTTTTGTTATTTCATGATGCATTCTTTTCGTTTAATAATTATGTGGATAGACATAGTATAATAAGAATAAACTAAATATTTATAACATGTTAGAACATTCATAACCACAAAATGCGACTTACCCATGTATAAAATAATTCTGCATTTATAATACAATCCGATCAAATTAGAACCTAATTAGTATAAATTGAACTTGTATAATTCCTGTTAAAATCAGAGAATTTTAACTGTCAGATATGAAGATTATAGTGAAATTTTTGTGATTTTACTTGTATAGATGTTTGATCAAAGGTCAAGCAAGAATTCACAGAACACTTAAATAGAAAATAGATGCAGGATTTTACTGTGAAGATTTTAAAGTAGACATCTTCAAGTCAATTTTCGAGGTGACTAGAGACTGGTTTACTCTCAGATCATATAATAGTTTTGGTAGAGGGAATTGTCATCTACATCACCTCTTTGATTGTACATCCATTGGAGGTCTATTAAAATTTCTTTGGTTACGTGAAGTTAGGGCCCAAAACTGATTAAAATTGAAATTTCAGCATCTACCTCCAATTTTCATGCTAAATAAAATTTCTAAGGGTATATCCATCAACATAAATAGGAACTAGCATGCATTTCCTAGTATACATCAAATTAATTATTTAATTAAATTATAAAGTAGAGATTAGCAATCAATAAAGATGTTTATCCAAACATAATTAACTAAGTAAATGGGTCGAAGCTAAGGAATGATGAATTAAAGCCACACATTCTTTTTTGAGCGCTACTAATTAATCAAATGAGTCAAAGACAAATGAATAATTAAATTCCCCCTACCTTGGATCCTAGCGTCGCAAGAAAAGTTGGTGATTGATAACCGATGATTTGGGCTTTTTACTTCGGATGATAGAATGATGTCGACAATGCAAGATTCAATCTTTTAGGAGCTTTTGCATAGTAGGATTGAGACAAATCTCGATTTATTTGTAAGACCTCGTTTGTATTTGACCATGCTCGAATTCGGCCGACTGCCATAGATCTCGCCAATAAATAAAAACAAGTAGTGTTAACCTCCAATTATAATAATTTTAAATAGTATAATATTAGACCCTAATTGATGAACCCGCATTCATCACATTCTAAAGTTTTAATGACAAGATTTGAAAGAGAGATAAATAATTATATCTATAAAAATTTACCTTGTGTAGTAAGAGAGTAGGCTTTGATGGGAAGGTGTGCTGCTTGGGTTCTCTTGAGTAGAAAGCGGAGAGAGAGAGAATGAGAGGGATATGGAGGTATGCGTGAAGATGATTGTAGTGAGAGGATGGGAGCCAGAGAGATTATTTAGTGAAGGAGAGAGTGTGCTCAACTCAAAATTGGAAATTGGAGGGTGGTGAGGTGTACTTACTATATAAGAAGGGATGGCAGCTGTTGTTTCCATGCAACCTCCAGGTCCACTGTGGACTCTCATTGAAATAGAAGTAAGAGAGAGAGAGAGAGAGAGAGTTGCAATAAGCACCATGCTTGGGATTCGGTTGGGAGAATCTCTGGAATAAGGGAAAGAATGGTTGTGTGAGCTGTCTAGACAAAATGCCAAACAGGTATGAATATGTATGAGTTGCAGCTAAAAGAACACAGAAATACAATAGAAAATGTAGTGCCGAGGTTTGAGAGGCAAAAGATACCATTTTCTATAGAAGAAAAGTTGTTGTGTCCACTTCCAAGTTTTAAGTTCTCCACACCTGCTTGCATTGTGATTTGAGAGATGATCATAGGCAGATAGTGAACTACTACCACGCCCAAACCGAGAATTTAGAATCCCGGTATCAAGATTTCGAGGTTTTCCACTGCTGAAAGATAAATTATTACTGCCGCCCATGTACTCCATTGCATCATCAACAAGTTTACGAGACCCAAGTGCCACTTGTGGAGAAATAGACATGCCTTCTCGAGAATCTGACAGTATCTGTACAGATAGAGAAGAGGAAGAAGACAGTGATTCTGTTAGAATTATAAGCTAGACCGATCCATTTAGCCCATTTTGTCTTTTGGGTCATTGGCCCATTTGCAATTATATTGGTCAATCTTGGAACTCTTTTTTGTCATAAGAAATTGGTATATTTAATGTAGTGTCTTGAGAATATGAAATATACTTTGAAAATGTAATTTTCTATCTTTTTCTAGGCTAGGTAGTTGCTTTGGAAGTGTATATTTATTTATTTTTGGTTTTGTATTGTGGGCTATTTTTATCACTCATGTATTTTCATTTTACAAGTCATATGAATGAAATTTGAAAGGTTCTAAGTAGTATATCACTTTAGTCTTAATTTTTGGTATTTTTCTATACAAGAGAACAACTTTCTTCTCTTTAGAGTGTCATCTTCTTCCAATCCTAGTTGGTGTAATCCAACAAAGTGGTATCAGAGCTTGAGATTCATGGCTTCCAATATATTGTAACCTAAACTTCCTCGTTTTACTGGTAAGAACTATAATCAATGGAGTATTCAAATGAAGGTTTTATATGGGTCTCAAGATATGTAGAATCGGAGGATCAAGCGGCTCTCACACAAGCTCAACTCAATGAGTTGAAAGAAAATCGTAAGAAAGACAAGAAGGCTTTGTTCATCTATCAAGCCGTGGATGAAGTTATTTTTGAAAGAATTTCATCGGTGTCATTGGCAAAGCAAGCATGGGATACTCTCAATACTTCATATAAAGGCGAAGATAAAGTCAAATTGGCGCGGCTCCAAACTCTTTGAAGTGAGTTTGATTCTATAAGAATGAAGGATTCAGAAGCGATTGAAGATTTTTTCAATCGCGTAATTTCTCTCGTTAATCAATTAAGGATTAATGGTGAAAATCTTCAAGATCAAAGAATTGTAGAAAAAATTCTTAGAAGTTTGACTCGTAATTTTGAATATATTGTCGTTGCAATTGAAATATCTAAGGATTTATCTACTTTGTCTTTGGAAAGTTTGTTGGGATCGCTTTAATCCCATGAACTTTGTATGAAGCAATTTGATTCTTCTCCTCTAAAGCAAGCTTTTTAAACTCAAATTTCCTTTAAGGAAAGTTCTAGAGGTGGAAGAGGAAGGCATTCTAATCATGGACGAGGAAGGCATAATGGAGGAAGATATCAAGCAAAAGAAAGAGATGAAGATGAGTCATCTTCGTCATCAAGAGGGAGGGGAAGAGGAAGAGGCCGATCTTCTCTTTCTAGTGTTTAATATTATCATTGTCAAAAATATGGTCACACCATAAAATTTTATAGAAAAAGATTGGCAGAAGAAGAAAAAAAGGAATCAAATTTTGTTCAAGAGAACATTCAAAGTAAGAAAGATGATACTCTCTTTCTTGTTTGTAATGTTCAAAAAGTTGCATTCAATAAAGATTGGTATCTTGATAGTGGTTGTAGTAACCACATGATGGGCAACAAAGGCGTATTTGTAACTTTGGATGAATCTATTCAAAGTGAAGTAAGGACCGGTGATGATAAATGACTTTCCGTAAAGGAAAGTGGTGATATTCTTGTTCAATCAAAGAAAGGCATCAAACGTATCTCAAATGTTTTCTATGTACCCGGCCTTAAGCACAATCTTCTACGTGTTGGACAACTCCTTTTGAAAGGACACAATATTTATTTCAAAGGAGATGTATGTGAAATCAAGGATATGAACAATGCTCTCATTGCCAAAGTAAAGATGACTCCAAACAAGATGTTTTCACTTAAGTTTCAAAATGAAGTTCTTCCTTGCTTCAATTCTATCATCCAAGACAAATCATGGCCATGGCATCTTCGGTATGACCACTTGAGTTTTAGCTCGTTGACTCTCATGTGCAAAAATCACATGGTGAGAGGTATGACAAATATAGATCGCAAAGATCAAGTTTGTGAAGGATGCACACTCAGATAGCATCAAAGAAATTCTTCTCCGGTTGGGAAAGCTTTGAGGGCATCAAATCCTCTTGAGCTTGTTCATTCGGACTTATGCGGGCCTATGCACACCACTTCTATTGGCGGTAATCATTATTTCCTCACTTTTATTGACGATTATAGTCGTAAATCATGGATTTATTTTCTCAAAGAAAAATCAGAGGTATTTGGCCACTTCAAAACATTTAAGACCTTAGTTGAAAAGCAAAGTGGTTTTATGTTGAAAACTTTGCATACCGATCAAGGTAGTGAATATGTTTCTCATGATTTTAAGAATTTCTTAAAAGATAATAGCATTCGGCATCAATTAACCACTCGATACACACCTCAACAAAATGGTATTGCCGAAGAGAAAATAGAACACTTATGGAATTGGTTAAAAGTATGTTAAAAGCCAAAGGGATGCCAAATATATTTTGGGCCGAAGCCATTTCATGTGTCAACTATCTTTTGAATCGTGCCTTATCCAAAAGTGTTGAAGGCATGACACTTCAAGAAGCATGGAATTGACATAAATCATGTATTGCGCATTTAAGGATATTTGGTAGCATTGCATATTCTCATGTGCCGGATGAAAGAAGAAAAAAATTGGATGATAAATATGAAAAATACATTCTTATTGGTTATAGTGAAACTTCAAAGGCATATAAATTGTTTAATCCCATCACTAAGAAAACTATCATAAGTAGAGATATAAAATTTAATAAACAAGAAGCTTGGGATTTTAATTTTCAAGAAAAGACACAAAAGTCTATTTGTGTCAATGAAGAAAAATTGAAAGATGCTCAAAATTATGAGCATAAAGAGGATAAAACTTCCTCTCCATCTTCATCATCACCATCTTCATCATCATCAAGTTCTAATTCTCCTCCAAAGAAGACCAAAAATATCAATGAAATTTATGAAGCATTAAGAAGACTTTTTGATGAAGATGAGATTAACTTTGCACTATATGTCGATGCCGATCCAATTTCTTTTGAAGAAGCATCTCAAGAAGAAAAGTGGAATCGTGCAATGAATCAAGAAATTGACTCCATCAAAAGAAATGAGACTTGGGAGTTAATGGAACTTCCAAATGGGCACAAATCCATTGGTGTGAAATGGATATATAAAACCAAGTTAAATGAAAAAGGTGAAGTTGAAAGACACAAAGTTCGGTTAGTGGTGAAAGGCTACAAGCAAAGACATGGCATAGACTTCAATGAAGTTTTTGTTCCCGTTGCTCGGCTTGAGACTATTAGATTGGTCTTAGCATTGGTGACTCAAAGAAATTGGAAGGTTTATCAAATGGATGTCAATCAGTATTCTTAAATGACATTCTTGAAGAAGTTTATGTTGATCAACCTCCCGAGTATGTAAAAAAGGGTAAAGAGCACAATGTTTGTAGATTGAAGAAAGCACTTTACGGTTTAAAGCAAGCACCAAGGGCATGGTATAGCCGTATTGATGGGTACTTCATGAAGAATAGATTCAAAAGGTGTCCTTTTGAACACTCTCTCTACATCAAAGAAAACACTCAAGGTGAGTTCTTAGTTGTTTATTTATAAGTTGATTTAATTTTCACCGGCAATAGTTCAAGCATATGTGATGAATTAAAAAAATCCAGGATGCTTGAATTTGAGATGACCGATATGGGTCTCCTACATTTCTTTTGGCATTGAAGTAAAGTAAAATCAAGATGAGATTTTTATATCTCAAAAGAAGTATGTAAAAGATTTATTGAAAAAGTTTAGAATGGAAGATGCAAATTGTATTTGCACTCCAATGGAGGTTGGTTTGAAACTTAGCAAAAATGATAATAAAAAAAGAGTTAATGAAACTCTTTATCGGAGTCTTGTTGGTAGCCTCATGTACTTGACCGCTACAAGACCGGATATTATATTTGCGGTTAGCATGATTAGCCATTTCATGGAATCACCAAGAAGAAGTCATTGGAATATCAGAAAAAAAAATTGCGATATGTATGTGCTACCATTAATGATGGTATACATTACCAAAGGGTTCAAAATTCATGTTTGATTGGATATTGTGATAGTGATTGGGGTGAAAGTATAGATGATGACAAAAGCACTTCCGGTTACAATTTTAATATTGGTTCGGGTTCAATTTCATGGACTTCAAAGAAACAACAAATTGTTGCTCTCTCTACAACCGAAGCGGAGTACATTTCATTAGCATTGATCAGTTGTCAAGCACTTTGGTTAAGATGAGTTTTAGAAGAACTTAAGCATCCATCAATTGAAGCTACAACTTTATTTTGTGATAATCGTTCAGCCATTGCACTAATAAAGAATCCCGTTTTTCACTACAAAAGTAAGCACATTCGAATTAAATATCATTTCATCCGTGACTTGATCAATGATGGTGAAATTGATGTGAAACCTTGCAAATCACAAGATCAAATAGCGGATATTTTTATAAAGGCATTGAAGAAAGAAACGTTTATCAAGATCAAAGAAAAGCTCGGCGTTCAATCGGTCTAGCTCAAGGGGGGCTGTTAGAATTATAAGCTAGACCGACCCATTTGGCCCATTTTGTCTTGTGGGTCATTAACCCATTTGCAATTATATTAGTCAATCTTGGAACTCTTTTTTGTCATAGGAAATTGGTGTATTTAATGTAGTGTCTTGAGAATATGGAATATACTTTGAGAATGTAATTTTCTATCTTTTTCTAGGCTAGGTAGTTGCTTTGGAAGTGTATATTTATTTATTCCCAGTTTTGTATTGTGGGCTATTTTTATCACTCATGTATTTTTATTTTACAAGTCATATGAATGAAATTTGAAATGTTCTAAGTAGTATATCACTTTAGTCTTAATTTTTGGTATTTTTCTACACAAGAGAACAACTTTCTTCTCTTTAGAGTGTCATCTTCTTCCAATCCTAGTTGGTGTAATCCAACAGATTCATCACTTGCATGTGATCCATCTAATCGACGAAGAGGAGTCCAAACACCACAATCGGGTCTATCCTTGTTTCGTGTGCTTTTATCTTGCCTTTCGGAGACAGAAACAAAGTCATGTAGCTCCTTCCCACTTTTCTTATCATCAACAATTCTTTTGGCATCAGAATCAGAGAGATCCTTCAAAACCGAGTGCACATTGGTGGACCGAGGGGGGCGCTTCTCCTTTTCTGAATTCAGTGTCAGAAATTGCTGCTCTGATAGAACTGCCACCATAGGTGATTGAATCTGATGTGTTTCCTTGTTTGAAAGTATGCTTTTGATCATCCTTCCACCAGCTTCACATCGCTGGTTCTGTTTGAAGGTAGATGAACCTGCTGAATTTTTCATTGGGGATGTAACAATCTGCTGATGGGATACACCACTAGACGCCTGTACAAAGCATCCAAACTTTAAAACAATATTAATTTTTTTTCTTTTAATCCGAAAGAAAAAATAGGAAAAAATAGAGCCTAAATAGATGGTATAAACCAGTGAGAATTATGATGATCATCATCATAAAGCAATTGGTAAGAATTTAGTACCCACAGAAAATAGTGAATTTCATAAAATAAGTTATTTTAAAAAGAGTACAGACTATGGCAAATAACCCGGTCACCAATGTTTTTTTTTTTTTTTTGGGATATCTGTGGGTGTCCGGGCCAGCTTGCGTGCTCCTCGACTAATCCCATGGGGCCTTGGAGCTAATGACCGGGTAATACTCCAGTGGCCCTGAGGGGACTCGAACTGGTGACCATTGGGAAGCAAACCCAGGGCCTGACCAATTGAACTACCTCTCCGGGTTCCCAGTCACCGATGTTAGTGATTGCGTGATAAAATTTGTGCACATGGCACCATTATTGCCTCCATGTGGTGTAATGACATGAATGGGGCAATTGTTTAGATCAAATTCATTCCTAAAATTGCATCCAAAAACTCTCTTCCCTATGATTTAGCGGCTACAAGCGCCAGAAAATGAACACCTAAAACAGATTTTGAAAATCATTTGGTAGTTATTCATAAAAAAAAACATATGGTAGCTATTAAATTCCTAGTGCTTGTAGCCACTAAATCACGAGGTAGAAACAACTTTTTTAGCGATGAATACGATCTAAATTATGGGTTAATGCTCCACATCGCCCCACGTGTACAAAATTGATTGCTAAAACTGTAATAACCCTGGTTTTTGGGAACAATGTAGGTCACGCACGATGCACACCGCACTTGTGTGTTTGTGGTTCACAAGGGAACCACAATTTCTATACACACCTTAGGTATATATGTTTAGTATGTAAACAAAGTGGATGCAAAATATTAATGTGAATATGTGTGGTTAGCACACTAGTTAAAACAAGTTAGAGAAAGAGGGGGGAGGAGTCTCCCACAAGTCATTCTACTTGAGCTTGGAGAGAGAGTGAAATAGAGAGAGAAAAAGAGGGTTTTGGTTAGGAGAGATCTAGAATAGGGATTTTCCTTTTGATAAAAGGTTGGATTCACCTTTTTGATTTCAAATACATGAAATGAGGAAGGTGTGGTGACAAGAGTAAGGAAGATCTAAGGGTCTGGAGCTGGTGGATGATCAAGAAAGGGTTTAGAAGAAGGGTTTTTGAAACCCTCTTTGATTTTGTAGATCTTGGATCGAATCTAGAGGAGAATCCATTGATCTAAGGTATGTTTTAATGATTATATGTGCTGTAATTAGGTGTATTAATTGTTAATAGGATTATTTTGACATTTAATAGGGTATTAAATGAGGTAGGAAATTAGTTCTCGAGATGATCTATGAGGACCGCTCGCTGCCTTGTGATTATAATAGCGCTTCATGCGAGGAAGGTAAAAAGTATAAGAGAAAAATGATCTGGACTCGCTCAAGCGAGAAGCTTTGTGAAGAGGAAGCTCGCTCGAGCGAGGGCTCGCGTGAACTCCTGGTACCTCGTTTATAATTGCTCGAGCGAGGTTAAGTGCCTTGTTTATAATCGCTCGAGCGAGGTTAGGTACCTCATTTATAATCACTCGAGCGAGAGTAAGTGATCGCTCGAGGGATGAACAGTACTCGCTCGCGCGAGGTATAACATAATTTATTTATTTATTTTGTTAAATTCTTGAAAATTATGATTTCCAAGATTCTATGAGACTCTTCTAAGAGTATGTTTGGCACACGCAATGTAGGTTTGGCGGGGGTTTGATGCGCTTGATCCTTTATAGAATATTGAAGTATTTTTGGTTGATGGATTTATGATGAGGTAGGAAATTTTTTGAACATGTATTTTGATTACGATAGCATGTATATAGTGATGTGAAAATGTGTGTTGCATGTTAAGATTGAGTGCATAGAGATACTTTAATGTCCTTGTTAAAAAGTAGTTAAGCATGTAGAACTAAGGGAGTGTGCGTGTGTATACAAAGTAAGAGTCAAGTAAACTTATAAGCACATGACATCCTAGGGATGTGCATGAGATGTGGGCATCTGTGTGATGCGTATGAACATGTGACATCCCCAGGGGATGTGTAACTAAACGTGGAACTATGTGAAACAGATCAAACCAGTTTGAATATTATATTTAGTACAAGTACACGGTGATAAACTATATGTAAATTGCACAATTGATTTAAGGTATGTAGAATACCCCACCGACGTGGCGGTATAACCGTGACTGACTCGGCAGAATATCCATGACCGATACGGCGGCCAATCCGTACACCAGTTGACATCCCAGGGATATAAGAGAGAGTTGTGCCCTGTCGCCTATGAGAAAGGGATGTGAGTTGGTATCACATGATAAAAATAGTCTAATCAGACGACGATGGAGGGTATTCCATCGAGGCTCGATGTTATATTGCTCGAAGATTATTTAAGTAAATTGTTTTAAGTTTTGAGACAAAAAATCTAGTCATATGTGATCAAGTTGAAAACAAGTAAACATGTGTAGAGCAATAGTTTGCATTCATTTCATGTTTCCAATAAATTCAACTGTTTCTAACTGTTTAGATTGATCATTCATATTTTGATTATATCATGGAATATATGAGTAAAATAGATTTATATGTTCTTTCGTCTTTCCCTATTGAGCTAGGATGTAGCTCATTCCTTTTGACTCTACGTCACAGGTTCAGAGATAGCGACTATTTCTGGAGACGTTGATCCCGAGGACTCGAATTATGTTCTAGTGGAGGAATCTGAGCCCCCTCCTGAAGAGTTCTTTTAGAAGACTCTTTGCGTACTTTGATTTTGAGAGATTGATTATACGGCTTGGTATGTCCAACCATTTTGGTAAAGAGATATAATTGGACATATTTTTGGATATTCTTTTTGGCGAACCATCTAGGGTGACCTTGTTTTGTCACCAATGGTTTGTGTCAGTTCTCCTGCGGCAGTAGCATGGGATGAGAACCATCTTTTAAGTTTTGTTATATATATCATTAATGCATAGGAGATTTAGTTAAGTTGTACTTCCAATGTACATGCTTTGCTTTATGGTTGTGTAGTTATACCAAGTGTTCCACTTAAATACTTGGGGCATGGCCTTGAGGGTCATGTCGATGGCACGGGTTTCGGGTACCAAAATTTGGGCTGTCACAAAAATAGCACTAAGAAACTCTCTGGCTTGTGATTTAGAGAGTAGCAGCGTGTCATGGGATCGCACTTCCGCAACCTCAGTCCCGTGCGGCACCTAACGCACGCTTCTCTAGGTCAGCCTACTTCTGATACCAACAGTCGTGGGAGCGTCCTTCGACGCGCTTTCAACCCGTGCGGTGCTTCGCTACCGAGTGCAACGAAGCCAACCCATCTGCACATCAGCTCTGATACCACCCGCTTAGAGGACGGTAACTCCCCCAACATGGTTACCTCTGTTTCACGGCCTACCATTCGGCTCATCGTGCCCCTTACAACACGCCATTTGCACCACTGTATTAAACTTGGCTTGCTCAAGCTTCACCCTGTGCACTGCACTAGTACCTCGCTCGCAACAGTCTTGGCATGCAGCTTCCCATGCCACCATGTCTCGCTCACTTGCCGAACCAAGTCCACAGCCTTGTGCCTCGCGCTCGCGTGCCCAACTGAGTCCCACGCAGCTTGCCTTCGTGTGCGTTCCGAATTACTAGCACACGTTCTTCCTTAGCCCACATGCTGTCGTGCTCAACTGAGTCCCACGCAGCGCCCTGGTGTTGTCACGAGGTTGCCCAGCCGTATGCACCGCGACAGGTAGTCCGGGGCCATACTTCAACCTCCCTTGGGTGCCACACGGCATCGCTGCGTCGACGTCCTAGGCCCACCCTTTCAGGCCTAGGAGACACTTGCCCCCCGCAACGCATAAGGCCAGTGTGGGTGGAAGGCAACTCTCCAGCTCCTCTCCCACATAGAAGGGTAAAACAGTCATTCAGCCCGAATGGCAGGAGAACCTCAAACCCCTTGGTTTGACATACCGCAACGCCTCCTGCGTCGCTAGCCCACCTTGGCTAAGTCACGACCGCGTCTTCCCCCCTCATGCATCCGTGTCGCGACCCCGCAGCGCGACCACGTCGCAAGGCCCTCTTGGCCCCCATGTCGCAAGGCCCTCTAGGCCCCCATGTCGCGTGCCCTCCTGGCACCACATGTCGTGCCCCACGCACCATGCTGCAAGCTCGAGTATTGGCCCTGTCACAAGCACCAGAAAGTGAACAACGAGAACAGATTGGGAAAATTGCATGGTAGTCGTTCATTTTCTAGTGCTTGCAGCCTCTAAATCACAGGGTAGAGATAGTCTCTAACGCAAGTTTAGCAACGAATACAGTCTAAATGATGGCCATATGCACTCAATGATAAAGCGTGCACCGAAATGGTGCCATGTGTAAAAATTGATCACCCAATCACCAACATCGGTGACCAAGTCAGCCGCCTTAGACTAGCTCTTTCAGCAACAGCAAGAATATCATCAATTATTCAAAAATTATAATATCAAACTTAAATAAACAAAAAGCAGTTAATTCCCTAGATGACATACCCAAAAAACAACTTTTAGTAAAAAGGGAATAATGGAAAAAATTAGATGCCTACATGAGAACTCTCCTTCTCTTTCCCTTTTAGAAGCAGGAGTCTCTTTTTTACGGCTTCAAAACCTCCAAAGCCACCCGAAATATTCCATTAGTGCTAGGGACTGTAAATTTATATGCAATATTTAGAAGTTATTTCCACTGAAGGATTAATGAAACTGCCAAAAATACACATAATGTGCATACAAACAGAGATGTGATTACCGACCAGCATCAAACCGAACTAAAGTTACAACTGATTTAATAAGGCAAGCCCCACATATCAATACTAAAGGATGTGAGACAATAAGAAACATTGAACCACCCAAAGATAGGGCACGAAGGTTGATGTTCATGAGGCAAATGAAGATCACCAACAAGATGTGGTGCCATATGTTGGAATTGTCCCACATCACTTGTGGGTAGGTCCTTCTTGGGCTCTTTATATCTTGGGCAAACCTCACCTTATAAGCCGGTTTTGAGAGGTTGAGTTAGGCCCGTTGGATTTCTACACCATATTGCCAATGGTCCCCTCCAAAAAATCAGAAGTTGAATCAACCCAAAGAAAAGGTACCTTTCAAGGAAGAGTCTTTCGAAATAGATTGGTTGCAAGTCCCTTTATCAATAGTTTCCCCTTGCTGTAAAAAAAAAAAAAAACAAATTCTTAGATGTCGACATAAAGGAACTTCCAAATTGGACACTATGTCTGACCAGATCACCAATCTTACAAATGAATTATCATCTTTCAAGGACAACATCAGTTGTCTCTTGAATGCCTCCAACTATAAAACACGTTAAGGATCAGTTTGTATACCAAAGGAAGAAAATACATTTGATGCTAACCTAGCTAGCATAAAAGGCAAACTGCTACTTAGCCATGTGCTACTTGAGATTCGAAGAACTTCAATTGAGATGTAACATGTAAGTAGTATCAATATCACCCATAGACCTCCTAATGCATTTTTATACCTGCAAAAAGAAGCAACATAAAAAGAATATATTATATCATATTAAAGAAAGGGTAGCTACAACATCATAAACAAAACTGCAGACGAAGGAAATGAGAGTTGTGCAGCATAAAAATCTACTCAATAAATGAAACAGATTGATCATAGTATCATAGCCAAATCCAAACATATGGGACAAGGAGATCATGATGATGATTGAACATAGTATCATAATGTGCATTCAGACCTCTGTCAGTCAACTCACTACAAATAAAAAGACATACGCTGACGGCTGCCAGCCGTCGGCGTAGACCTTTAGAGCCATCAGCAATATCTACGCCGATGGCTTTCATCCGTCGGCGATACTTTCGTCGGCGTATGTATTCGTCGACGATTTGCAGCCGTCGGCTTAAGTCATATCTCATACGCCGATGGCTTCCGCCGTCGGCGTAGATTTTTTTTTTTTTTTTTTTTTAATTAAATGGGTCTATGCCGACGACTATCTATTTAGCAGTTGGTTTCATCACTTGTTTTCACCATCTGCAATAAATCCATAACCAAAACACAGAGATCACCAATAAATCCATAACCAAAACACAGAGATCTAATCCCATATCAAAATAAAACCCCAAAACAAAGATCATTCAAATCAAAAACTGAAAATAAACACAAAAAATGAAACTTTACCGCTGTAATTGATGAGCGCCGCATGATAACAGTCCAAGGAACCATAGCGAGCTGAATCTGCACCGATTTCCACCGCCCAACTCTTGATCGGAAACAAAACACGCGAGAAGCAAAAGAAAGGCCTAAGGTACTTGAATCGCCTGGAGATTACATAAACTCTGATCCTGCCAGGATTAGGGTTTAGTTTAGGGGTTTCCGAGGAGGAGAGAAGCTAGCTAGGGTTTCAGAGGGGAGTTCGGGAAAAAGGAGAAGGGAGTTCGTGTGAAGGAAAAAAAATTGATTTATATATGGCCGGACTAAGTGGGTCATGGGAGTTAAGTGGAGTAGCCGGGTTGGCTCTCGAGGTTTGGCCCAAATATTCCCCTACTCCGACAGCTTCTAAATGGCAGCCGTCGGCGTATGCTATATTTTTTGTAGTGACTATATATATATATATATATATATATATATATATATATATACAATTGGACCTAATGTAGACTGCAGGCCACGATAATTAAAGAGGTAAGAACCCCTTTAATTTTGTTGTTGCTTTATGGGAATACAATAAAAAAATCAACTGTATATCTGTTTTTGTAACAGATAAGAGATTTTCGACTTGACCCGTTCCGGACTTGTAGCAGGTCGGTTCTCAAAAACCATCAGGTCGAACCGAACCATGTGGTCCCCTAATCAGATGACCATTATATTAGGGCTGGCATTGGGTCCGGTCAGCCCATTACCCTTCAACCCGATTTTTTAAGGCAGATTTATATAGAAATTGACAAAGGAAGAGAGAATCAAACCACAAATATATATAAACCACAATTATGCATAGAGAATCGGTGGATATAGCGGTTCAACTTCAAGTTTCACACTGTGACGACCCGACTTTTCCAATCCCTCAGGTATAAGAAAGGCCGGTTCGCCAACCTATCGAATAAACGATAAGTCGGACAAACAGGGCACATATCAGAGTAAAGCGCAATAAATATCCATAGCTAAAATAAATGCGGAAGCAATTAAAAGTAAAGAACCACCGATGATGGCCGACCATCATCGAAACATGGCTCATAACAGAAATCAACGTCAAGTATAAAACTATGATATCCAACTAAAATGGGCCCACAAATTCAAGTCTAACTCTCACCACAAATAAGAAAATCAGTAAGTTCTATACTGGGAAAAACTCCTCAGGAGGAACCTCAAGCTCTTCCTCAGGCACGTAGTCAGGATCAGTCTCACAGCCCTGAATAGCCATGTCAGTACCTGAACTTGTGACGTATAGTCGGAGTGAGCTAACCAACAAAGCTCAGTAGAAGAAAGACATCTACGGCATTTTACTTTAACTAACATGGTTTCAAAACAAATATCGGAATATAGCTTGTCAAACATATAAGCAGATAATAAACTGAATTTAGGTGCGAAAGTCATATGTAAGATTTATTTCTAAATGTGTGAAAACAGTTTCAAGAACAGATGCAGTGTTTCAGTGTCTTAGTTTCTCTAACTTCTATATGCAAAGTTCAGTAATTCATGACTTAATCCTCAACTTAAAATACCTCCCGAGTAAACTATATCTCGAGAGCAGGAATATAGCCGATGGGAACCCCTACCTACCATCATCGTTCATGAACCCTTTTTCAAGATGCAACAAGCCCCTGCGTAATGAGGGAAACTTGTGCCAGGAAGTTGTTCAGGAATTTTTGAGGGGTCGTTCAGGTCAATCATAAAACAAATGCAGATACTAATATAATCAGATGGAAGTCTCTTATACATAGTTCAGGTTCTTGATTTCAGATCTTCAGAGCTTAAGCAGATTCAGGTTTCAGGATTCAGGTAGATTTAGATTTTTAGTCATTCATATCAATTTCAATTTACAGATGTGATTTCAATGGCATATGCAAGTTCAAAGATTTTAATTCAAAATATCCATGCGAATTAAAATAAAATACTGTAAAGATGAGATTCTCCTACCTAAAACTCGGAGTTATGCGAAGTCAAGCAAGGTCCTATTGATGGCCTCTCGCCCTCAATCTACATCACAATATACGTTCATGCATTAAGATAAACTCTAATTACTAATAATATAGACCTATTTAAGCGTTTCCTCAAAAACAAGTCAAAACAGGCAAGTTGCGCCAATCCTAGAATTTGACGTAACAGTCTCATATTTTTTTGACTATCAAGACGATTGATTCATGTGTTTGTCAAAACATCAAAGTTGTAGATAATTATATTAGCTTTCCAACGCAAAAAGAATTGCCTCAATCGGAGTTCGAGATAAAATGTTATGACTAAAATACTAAGGTAATGCCGGAGTTCGGTGATACCTCGCTCGAGCGATGATAATAGCTCGCTCGAGCGATTTGACGTAACATTCTCATATTTTTTTGACCATCAAGACGATTGATTCATGAGTTGGTCCAAACATGAAAGTTGAAGATTGTTCTATTAGCTTTCCAACTCAAAAAGAATCGTCTTAATCAGAGTTCGAGATAAAACATTATGACTAAAATACTAAGGTAATATCGGAGTTCAGTGATACCTCGCTCGAGCGATGATAATAGCTCGCTCGAGCGATTTGATGTAACATTCTCATATTTGTTTAACCATCAAGACGATTGATTCATGAGTTGGTCAAAACATGAAAGTTGTAGATTTTTCTATTAGCTTTCCAACTCAAAAAGAATCATCTTAATCAGAGTTCGGAATAAAAAGTTATGACTAAAATACTAAGGCAATGTCGGAGTTCGATGATACCTTGCTCGAGCGATGATAAAAACCGACGGGTTTCCTCAACGATTCGCGCCGCGATCGATCCCATGAGTTCACAGAGACAACTCCAACACGCCCCCAATGATCTCAACCTCTCCCAATAGCCAACTACGAATCCAAGGTTGATTCAAGTTCTTTCTAAGGTTTAAGTGTTTTCAACAAAGAGGGTTCTAGAGAAGGAGGTTTTCTAAACCGATCTCCTACGATGATTGAAGAAGAGAGAAGGAGTTTCACACGGTTGGGTAACTATCCTCTCTTAACAAAACCTAGTATAATACGGGAATGCAATTCCTTCTTATAATAGGATTGCTCACAAAGTAAAACACACACACACATCTTATGTATTATACACTTCTAATTTTAAAACTCAAGTCCGGTGTTGAGCGGCTACACCGAGGTCGGTGTACAACTTTCGCACGAGGGTCCAAATGGGCTCTAAATTAAAATCTGTCCGCACAATCACATCTAGATAAAAATCCAAAACAAATGGTGACGTCGGTTACCGAGCCGAATACACACACAGGGTCAGTCTAACTCGGGTTCAAAATACGGGTCTTTACATTCTACCCTCTTTAGGAATTTTCATCCTCGAAAATATACGGATAGCTAAACCGAACTGCGGTAAGTCCTTATCCTAACACCAGTATAAAGAAAAATCGAAACAGTCTAAAGTCAAAGAACTTTGGTCGCGATGCGGTAGGCTTCACCAAGCACGCTTTCAAGGGTTGGGATCCGTAGTAACCTGGATGTACTGCGTGTGGCATCCCATACTGTCATAGAGGATTGCATCCGTATGTGGCATCCCATAAGTCCTTATCCTAACACCAGTATAAAGAAAAATCGAAACAGTCTAAAGTCAAAGAACTTTGGTCGCGATGCGGTAGGCTTCACCAAGCACGCTTTCAAGGGTTGGGATCCGTAGTAACCTGGATGTACTGCGTGTGGCATCCCATACTGCCATAGAGGATTGCATCCGTACATGGATGCATACCTTCCCAAGTGTCACGTGCCTGGAAACATACTTCACCATGACACAAACCTAGCACACACACCTACCTCACCGTTTTGGTAATTATTTGAGCAGAAATTTCAGATGTCAGAATCGAACACCTATTCAAAAGCATGATCACATGCCTGGTAACATGTTCTAACTGATGACACGGGTTCCAACAGACATACGGTTCTAACCAAGAATGAATAAATATGACATTTAAGATTTTATTGTGTGATCGTTATAGATATATATGTAAAGCGTCGATGTTATGAACCAATTTAACATTGAAGAATTTGAAGAAATTCTCCTTTTTTTTTTTAGAAGCAAATTCAAGAATTTAAAGGTACGTATGGTTTTCTTACATAACTATAGTTTACAATATACCTTCACTCGAAAAGTTGTGAAAATTGCTCGCGAATCTCCGCTTCACGCTCCCATGTGGCTTCCTCTGAAGAATGGTTCCGCCACTTCACGAGTACTAAGGGAATGCTCTTTGTCCGTAAGATTTGTTCTTTACGATCCAAGATTCGTATCGGTTCCTCAACCAAGGATAGGTCTTCTTGGAGCTCAATGGGCTGGTAGTCCAATACGTGTGTCGGGTCCTTAACATATCTTCGTAACATGGACACATGAAACACGCCAGCATTTCCGATAGCTGCGGTGGCAAGGCTACTCGACAGGCAACCTCACGACTCGCCCAATACCTCGAAAGGTCCAACATAGCGGACTCAGCTTCCCACGCTCCCAAAACGCATCACGCCTTTTGTAGGAGAGATTTTGACAAATCGTTATCTCCCACCTTAAACTCAACATGGTTTCTTTTCGGATCGGTATAGCTCTTAAGCGACTTTGAGCAATTCGTAGTCTCTCACGGATTAACCGAACTGTCTTGGTTGTATTCTCCACGATCTCGGGACCTAAAATGAGTTTCTCACCCACTTCTTCCCAATTAAGCGGAGACCTGCACCGTCTTCCATACAAAGCTTCGTAGGGTGTCATGTCGATGTTAGCCTGGTAACTGTTATTGTAGGCGAACTTTATCAGCGGTAAATGTTGGTCCCATGACCCCTGAAAATCCAACATGAAAGCACGTAACATATCTTCTATAATCTGATTCACCCTCTCGAGCCCATCGTCCGAGGATGGAATGTTGTACTATAATGCCTAGAGCCCATTCCTTCTTGAAATCGCTACAAACTGAAATGAGTACATCGGGTCTCTATCAGAGACGATACTGACCGGTATACCATGCAGCCTAACTATCTCCTTGATGTATAATTCTGCGAGCTTGTTGGCGGTATACGACGTATTATAAGGAAGGAAGTGTGCGGACTTAGTCAATCGATCCACAATGACCCAGATGGCATTGTATTTTCTTAATGTTCTTGGCAATCCCAAAATAAAGTCCATAGAAATAGCCTCCCATTTCCACTCAGGTATCGGTAGTGGTTGCAACAGTCCTGCCGGATTTCGATGATCCACCTTTACTTGCTGACACACAAGACATCTCGAGACATACACAGCGACATCTTTCTTTAAACCTCTCCACCAGAAGCTTTTCTTTAAGTCTTGGTACATCTTGGTACTGCCAGGGTGAATAGCGTACATAGACTTATGAGCCTCTTCCAAAATAGTGTCCCGAAGCTCAGTACTAGTTGGTACGCATACCCGGTTTCTAAACAACAAAGTGCCATCATCTTTGATAGAAAAATCTATTTTGCTTCCCCCAATCACATCCCGTCTGATAGCCATAAGTTCATCATCCGTCATCTGAAGTCTGCGAATGTTCTCATAGAGGGTCGAACGAATCACCAGCGTAGCCATTAATGCACCTAAACCTTTTACGTCAAATCTCATGCTACTTAGAGCCATATCTTCCAAAAGATGCCATCGTCACACCCTTGTGGTGAGATGTGATAACTGAGCAGAGAACTTTCAACTTAACGCATCTGCCACTACGTTTGCTTTCCCGGGGTGGTACTGGATGGTACAATCATAATCTTTCAAGAACTCCATCCATCGACGCTGTCTCATATTCAACTCCTTTTGTGAGAAGAGATACTTGAGGCTCTTATGATCGGTAAATATATCGAAGGTCTCCCCATAAAGGTAATGCCTTCAGATCTTCAGAGCAAAAATCACTGCTGCCAACTCAAGATCATGCGTCGGGTAATTCTTCTCATGGTCTTTCAAATTGCCTAGACCCATAAGCAATGACTCTCTCATTTTGGTTAAGCACACAGCCTAAACCCCCATATGATGCATCACTGTATATTGCAAAGCCTCCCCTGCCTGATGGTATAGCAAGTACTAGCGCAGTAGTCAATCATTTCTTGAGTTCCTGAAAACTTTGCTCACACTGCTCTGTCCAATCAAATTTAGTATTCTTCTTCGTAAGTTGTGTAAGAGGACCTGATATCTTGGAGAATCCCTCCACAAACCTTCTGTAGTATCTTGCCAAACCGAGGAAACTACGAACCTCTGTAACGGTCTTTGGCTGTTCCCAATTCATCACTGACTCAATCTTGGCTGGGTCAACTGTAATACCGGTCTCAGAGATAACATGGCCTAGGAAACTGACCTGCTCAAGCCAAAACTCACACTTACTAAGTTTTGCATATAACTGATGGTCTCTAAGGGTTTGTAGAGCCACTCGCAGATGTTGCTCATGTTCTTCTCGCGTCTTTGAATAGATGAGGATGTCATCTACAAAAACTACTACAGACTTGTCCAAATGTGACTTGAAAATTCGGTTCATCAAGTCCATAAATGACGCGGGTGCGTTTGTCAATCCAAATGGCATGACCAAGAACTCGTAGTGCCCATATCGGGTTCTGAACGCTGTCTTCTGAATGTCTTCAGACTTAACTTTCAACTGATGGTAGCCTGACCTCAAGTCGATCTTCGAGAAGAACCTTGCTCCTTGTAACTGATCGAACAGATCATCAATTCTTGGAAGTGGATAACGGTTCTTAATTGTCAACTTATTTAGCTGGCGGTAATCGATGCAAAGCCGCATTGAACCGTCTTTCTTCTTTACAAATAGAACCGGTGCTCCCCAGGGTGACACACTCGGTCTAATAAAGCCCTTATCTAGCAGCCTTCAAGTCGCCCTTCAACTCTTTCAATTGCAGCGCCATTCGACACGGAGTTTTTGATCTATCGTTCAAGACCGACACTCACTCAATCGCAAACTCAATCTCCCTGTCAGGTGGTAATCCAGGTAGATCTTCAGGAAAAACATCTGAATACTCGCAAACAATCGTAATATCTATAATATTTTTCTTCTCCTCCTTATGATCTTGCAAGTAGGCCAGATAACCATAACACCCGTTCCTCATCATACGGTCTGCTCGAATGGCAGAGATAAACGGTATCACACAAGATTTGACTCCCCAAAATCGAAAAGATTTTCTCTTCGGTGGGCGGAATGTTACAATCTTTCGAAGACAATCCACGCTCGCATGGTAAGTAGATAACCAATCCATCCCTACTATCACGTCGAACCCTTCCATGCTCAAAATGATCAAATCAGCCACTGTCTCGTGGTCTTCGATCATCACAATCACTGATTGACACATGGTATCGGTGCTCACTGAGTTGCCCGTAGGAATTGACACTGCCAGGATGAAATCAAGGGCCTTGGGAATGATTCCCAACTTCTTAGCGAACAATGGAGTAACAAAAGAATGTGTAGACCCAGGGTCTATCAACACTCGCGCTTCGGTTTTGCTTACATCGCTCCCCCGATGCATAAAAAGGGTACCTTAGTTTAGACAAGTGTTTCAATTAAAAGTTTCTAAGCATGTGTATTCATCCATAACTTATTAACAAAATTTATTAAATATCAAGCAATTATATATAACACATAAAATAAGAAGACATCTCAACTTTTAATAATACCTTGGATCACGTCGTTCGACGTTTCGGCTTCTTGAGCCATCATGGCATAAGCTCGACCTTGAACAGTAGGTCGGATCGATCTTTGAGTAGAAGCCGAACTAGTTCTTCCCTTGTCCTCCTAAGGACAATCCTTAACCATGTGTCCGATTGTGCCACACCGAAAACACGCTCCAGTGTTCCTCCTACAATCCTCGGTCTTGTGTGGTTTCCCGCACCTTAGGCACATAGTGACCGAAACAAAAGATGGTGCACGAGAGGATCCCTGTCCCACTGAAGCTCCACTAGCATTAGAACCCGCTGGTCGTACGGATTGCATAGGTGATGATGCTGCCAATCTCTGATAAGGGGTCGGTCCAGAAGAAAATGTTGGTCTAGAAAATGCAAGTTGAGTAAGGTTCACTAGCGGCTTTGTAAACTTGGCCCTCTTATTTTCATAAGTACGGCCTCTTGTACAACCACATCCTTGTTCGGCCCGCTTCTCAAAACCGCTTTTGAATTTCTTCCTCTGCTATGAGGGCCTTTGTGATACTCCTCCATATGTTTCCATTTCCCACATATACTCGGCCTAAGACCCAGCTGAAATTTTTTGGCCTTCATCATATCGGTGGCCACATGTTGAGGTGCAAACCTTGAAAGTCGCGTGAACTCATCTCCATACTCACGCACTGACATTGTCCCCGGCTTCAGCTCGATGAACTGAACTTCCATCTGATTCCTAACGATCTTGGAAAAGTACTGATCGTTGAACGCCTCGATAAACTCAGCCCATGTCCAAGGAGTATTGGGAAACTCCTGCTCCCGGTGTCTAGCCACGGACTTCCACCATGGTCCAGCCTGTCCATCCAGTTTGAAGGTTGCCCATCTAACCTTTTCGACATCGGTGCACTAAAGCACCTCGAAGATCTTTTCCATCTCATCCAACCAACCTTCAGCTTCCATCGGGTCGATCTGTCCAGAAAAATTTGGAGGTCTCATCCTCCTGAATTTGGCAAATCCTGATGATTGTTGTTGTTGTCCAGCAGAAATCAGCTCATTGTCGAGCGATTATCTCGAGCCATAGATGCGGTCTGCTGAGCAATGTTGGTGGCCAGACTTTCCAACACTTGTTCCATTCTTTCACCCTGACCTCTATCAACTCCGGCTCCTATAGGGACGCATTAGAATCGGATGCAAGGCAACTCCCTTGATGTACCGACACCTTCAGAATGTCCTCTAAAGGCACCGCCCTACCTCCGCCTACCTCTAAATCTTGGGGCCATACTGATCTGTCATTGTGAACACCACAACATCAGTCAACATTGATTGTAAAGACAATCACAAACAGTACTAGTGATTCTGGACCTAACGACATGACTCTGATGCGAACTGTACCGGGTCATGGTTGGTTCTCATGGGTCCTTAGAGAATCTAAAAACCATGGCTCTGATACCAACTGTGACGACCCGACTTTTCTAATCCCTCAGGTATAGGAAAGGCCGGTTCGCCAACCTATCGAATAAATGATAAGTCGGACAAACAGGGCACATATCAGAGTAAAGCGCAATAAATATCCATAGCTAAAATAAATGTGGAAGCAATTAAAAGTAAAGAACCACCGATGATGGCCGACCATCATCGAAACATGGCTCATAACAGAAATCAACGTCAAATATAAAACTATAGTATCCAACTAAAATGGGCCCACAAATTCAAGTCTAACTCTCACCACAAATAAGAAAATCAGTAAGTTCTATACTGGGAAAAACTCCTCAGGAGGAACCTCAAGCTCTTCCTCAGGCACGTGAGTCGAGGATCGATCTCACGATACGAATAGCCACGTCAATACCGAACTGTGACGTATAGGAGTGAGCTAACCAACAAAGCTCGAGAAGAAAGACATCTGACATTTTACTTTAACTAACATGGTTTCAAAACAAATATCGGAATATAGCTTGTCAAACATATAAGCAGATAATAAACTGAATTTAGGTGCGAAAATCATATGTAAGATTTATTTCTAAATGTGTGAAAACAGTTTCAAGAATGATGCGTGTTTCGGTCTTAGTTTCTCTAACTTCTATATGTAAAGTTCAGTAATTCATGACTTAATCCTCAACTTAAAATACCTCCCGAGTAAACTATATCTCGAGAGCAGGAATATAGCCGATGGGAACCCCTACCTACCATCGTCGTTCATGAACCCTTTTTCAGGATGCAACAAGCCCCTGCGTAATGAGGGAAACTTGTGCCAGGAAGTTGTTCAAGAATTTTTGAGGGGTCGTTCAGGTCAATCATAAAACAAATGCATATACTAATATAATCAGATGGAAGTCTCTTATACATAGTTCAGGTTCTTGATTTCAGATCTTCAGAGCTTAAGCAGATTCAGGTTTCAGGATTCAGGTAGATTTAGATTTTTAGTCATTCATATCAATTTCAATTTACAGATGTGATTTCAATGGCATATGCAAGTTCAAAGATTTTAATTCAAAATATCCATGCGAATTAAAATAAAATACTGTAAAGATGAGATTCTCCTACCTAAAACTCGGAGTTATGCGAAGTCAAGCAAGGTCCTATTGATGGCCTCTCGCCCTCAATCTATATCACAATATACGTTCATGCATTAAGATAAACTCTAATTACTAATAATATAGACCTATTTAAGCGTTTCCTCAAAAACAAGTCAAAACAGGCAAGTTGCGCCAATCCTAGAATTTGATGTAATATTCTCATATTTTTTTGACTATTAAGACGATTGATTCATGTGTTGGTCAAAACATGAAAGTTGTAGATGTTTATATTAGCTTTCCAACGCAAAAAGAATCGTCTCAATCGGAGTTCAAGATAAAACGTTATGACTAAAATACTAAGGCAATACCGGAGTTCGGTGATACCTCGCTCGAGCGATTTGACGTAATATTCTCATATTTGTTTAACCATCCAGACGATTGATTCATGAGTTGGTCAAAACATGAAAGTTGTAGATTATTCTATTATCTTTCTAACGCAAAAAGAATCGTCTTAATCAGAGTTTGTAATAAAAAGTTATGACTAAAATACTAAGGCAATGTCGGAGTTCGGTGATACCTTGCTCGAGCGATGATAAAAACCGACGGGTTTCCTCAACAATTCGCGCCGCGATCGATCCCACGAGTTCACAGAGACAACTCCAACACGCCCCCAATGATCTCAACCTCTCCCAATAGCCAACTACGAATCCAAGGTTGATTCAAGTTCTTTCTAAGGTTTAAGTGTTTTCAACAAAGAGGGTTCTAGAGAAGGAGGTTTTCTAAACCGATCTCCTACGATGATTGAAGAAGAGAGAAGAAGGAGTTTCACACGGTTGGGTACTATCCTCTCTTAACAAAACCTAGTATAATACGGGAATGCAATTCCTTCTTATAATAGGATTGCTCACAAAGTAAAACACACACACACATCTTATGTATTATACACTTCTAATTTTAAAACTCAAGTCCGGTGTTGAGCGGCTACACCGAGGTCGGTGCACAACTTTCGCACGAGGGTCCAAATGGGCTCTAAATTAAAATCTATCCGCACAATCACATCTAAATAAAAATCCAAAATAAATGGTGACGTCGGTTGCCGAGCCGAATACACACACAGGGTCAGTCTAACTCGGGTTCAAAATACGGGTCTTTACAAGTTAAGAGATCTCCAAGAGAGTACCAAAACTTCCACAAGCAACAAGCACAAAATGAAACAGCTAGGAATGGATATCTATAATAACACGTGATATTTTTAGAATAAATTACTGTCATCAGTTATGCAAATGACTCATTCTCATAACTCAAATTATGTTAATGGACTCTTGCTTTCTAATTTGGTACAGAACCACATACACTATACCAATGTTACTATGCTCAGGATACCAACTTACAAATTTTAACAAAACTACTGGAAGTGGCAGGAAACAGGAGCTAAAAGGAGAAAGAGAAAGGCAGAGGGAGCAAGCCGCAACAAAAATATAATATACGCTAAAAATGCGAGATTCCAAAGAAACAAAACTTACAAAGCAAATATATGCAACTGTAAGGGGCTCTTTTTCTAAATCAGGTGCTAGTTAACATGAAAGAAAAAGAATCCAAGGAGGAAGAACTTACAATGACAGTTGTCACAATGGCTTTCACTTCTTGCCTTTGTGCCATGGTCCATTCCACATACCTCTTTGCAATAGTATCAATGTATTTCAATCTCCCATTTTCAGCCAAAATTGCTTATGCAAATAACCCAACAAAAAAGAGTAAGAATGAATCATCTAAAAGTTCCTGTAAACTTGAGAAACTTAAGCGTGAGTCTCCTCATTTAAGCAAATTTACACAATGTGAAGAAGTAAATAACAGGACAAACCTATTACCTAAGTCATAAGCTTATGCACAAAAGAAAAAAAAAAAAAAACACCTTTATCGATCAGGATAAAACTTGCCAAATTTAAGATCAAGCATTCGACATTTACGTGGTTGAAAAAATTGCCTTTGCGAAAAAAAAACAAACAAACAAACAAACTAGAATGCTAGATATATGCACGACGATATGGGGAACATATCTAGAACATGGTCAACACAAAACATGGATCTACCTTGAATCAATCAAACTCAAATAAAATATGACCTGACCCGCATACCAGGAGTAGTGCACGAATCAATCTCCCTCTGTGAAAATGGCCAAACCAAAGGAGATGCATTAACATTTTAGCACGCAAATCAATGAAAATATGATTTTGACTTTTTCATTGTTATATAAGGTGCGTGTGATTCCTTAATGTCGAGCTTTCTGGCAACGAGCAAGAGTTCCCCATCACAATCCACTAAGTACCAGCGACTTTTAAGATTGTTATGGACACACTATCTACAGCAGAAAAGTAGCAAATAATTATAACAATATGAAGTCCTTTAATACTATGACAAAATTAAACATGGAACTCTAAAATTCTAAGATTTTTGCAGGAAATCTGAACAGGACCCTAACCTTTAACGAATTATAGCTCCACAAATTGTGATGAAGATCATTAAAGCTTTTTAAGAAACATTTCATCAACAAAACAAAGATTCCAGATGATTCTCCACACACAAAAGTTGAAAGCATGCTTTTCATAATCCAAATAGAAAACCATGCTTCCTTAAGTCCATTTCTCATAACTAGAATATCTTATTATCCCCATCCTTTAGTATCCTTTCTCAACATAATTGAAAGTTCAAGAAAAAACTCAACGGCGGAACTAAACACATCAAGATTAATCCTCATCCTAATACACAAAAGCATTTACACAATTAAGCATATGTATTTAAGATATGACAACTTCCAGTTCCAAAATATAAAGTAAAAATATTAGTCGACTTCCAACAAATTAGGGACAGATCATGCTATGAAATGGCTCCTAAGTGATCTAACACAAAACATCCATACATAATCCAACCTAAGTTTTTAATCCATCATGCTCAAAGGTTTCACCATAACTTAAAAGTAACTTCTATTTTTTTTAAACGATCCATCAGCTAGAAAGATCCACCGGATCTGAAAAGACACTCAAATTTGCCAAATTCGTACACAGATCATGTTCAAAATTTATCAAAGTTCTCATTATCATTATTTTATTTTATTTTTCTGCTTCGAAGATTCCATACAAATTCAACATAAAAAGATCAAATCAAGATTCCCTAACTATTCAACAGCAAAAGTAAGCACAAAAAGATCAAATCCACAATTAATCAAGAAAAAATTCTTCAACTTCCATGCTCTGACGTTCCAAAAATCATCGACCATGCTTAAATGGATCGAAAACAGGAAAATAAAATTGCAAAATGCATAAAAGAAACCCTAAAGGATTCAACAGAAAAGAAGAACACTTACAGAAAAAGGAGAGATCGTTGAGAGAAGATAGTAAGAGAGAGAGATGTGGGAGTTTAGGGCTGAGCGAGAGGAAGCTTTAAGCGTGGAATGCGTCGGCTGCGTGGAGTAGGTCAATGCAATCGTTAACATGCAGATTACTTGACCGCCTAGAATAACGCTGCGAAATTGCCTCTTTTTTGTAGTAAGTAGCGTCACCGACCGCGAGGAGCAGGAGCAGCAGTCGCAAAATCCATATGTTGTCATTTTTAGCGTCGTTTCGGTGTTATTTTCTAAACAGTTTCGTATTGCATATTGTGGGTTGGATTGTTTGTGATGATTGTAACTATGGATAGTAGGTGTTTGTGGTAATGTCTTTACAGACAACATATGGATTATATACTTTTATTTCTCATTCTACAAAATTAATAAAACACAAAATTAACAAAAATATATTAGTTCTCAATATTGGGAATCGTGGAGATTTTATGGGATTTCTTGGGAATTTTTGACATATATATATATATATATATATATATATATATATATATTGTGCCATAGCACAATTGCATATGCGATTCTGGCCATGGGCTCGCATATGGTTGCATATGCTATTTAACTACATTGGCTCGCGGAGATTGATATATGCATCGCCCTTGGTGCATTCACAATGCACTTAATACCAAGTAATCCTATGAATCAAACCTTTAGGTACACAACCTATTGTTTAAAATTGGTATTACGTTGCCGCCTCAGTTGGTGCAAGAGTCGATCTCTCTCTACAAATTTTGGGATGTTGACAAAAAATTTGAATCTAAGATAGTTTTTAAGAAAAAAAAAACATGAGAAAGAAAAAAGGCAAAAATACTACGAAAATAAATCCTTTTTTGTTAGACTGAAACTAATATTTTACAAAAAAAAATGAATCATCTAAGAAGAATCCCACAAATCCTATCGGTCGTCGGTTCAATATCCCAAGTTACATATCAAAAGAGGGAAAAAAAATGATAAATGCAACTAACTCATTGGTGCTTTGGATAATATATTTTACAAGTCTTTAGTAAAAACTATGCTGGTATCAGTATATAATATAGCAAATAAAGTATAAAAAGACCTAAACGATCACATGCACTATAGGTCAGTGTAACACATGGAAATAATAAGGTCCAAAGTATATTTATTATAATCACTAAAAGCAAATAAAAGTGCTATCCTTATATTTCCTAATACTATCCTTTCTATTCAATCTCTGCTTAGTTTTTTTCGTTTTTGTGTTTGACAGGAATAAGCAATAGATGAAAAAGAAACAGAAAAACAATAACATTAATGATGAAATCAAAAGGAGGGGTTTGAAGAAAAAAAATTGTAACACCCCAAAATCCAAACACGAATTTCAAGGTGTTACCCTTAAGGACCTGGCAACAAAGATTAGTTACACATGGCGATGCAATAAAACTTTGATTTAAATAAAAGGGAAATTTGCACTTTCGGCCCTATATGTTTGCGTATTTGCAGGAACGGCCCTATAGTTTCAATCCTTGCATAAATGGCCAGCTCCAAGCCTAGCCGGGTGCACGTCAGATATCTATATATATGCTTCTCTATGCAAGCATCGAATCTAGAATTTTTGTACCATCTTTTAACAATTTTTATCTCTCTTGGAAAGCGATTTCGAGATTCCACTAAAGGTCGTATAACATAGAGAATACAACAGGCTAGGTAAGATATCGAGTACAATATCTTTTAAGTTATTGTTTTCCAAATTTCTCGCAACATCATAGGAAGTCCAAGATATCTTAAGATATCGGTCGATAACTTAAGATATCGGTCGATATCTTAAGTTATCGACCGATATCTTAAGTTATCGGTCGATATCTTAAGTTATCGACCGATATCTTAAGATATCGGTCGATATCTTAAGATATCGGTCGATATCTTAAGATATCGGTCGATATCTTAAGATATCGGTCGATATCTTAAGATATCGTTCGATATCTTAAGTTATCGACCGATATCTTAAGAGGTTTTTTTTTTTGTTTTTGGATTATGGTTTACGTTAAAAGTCCATCCATCGGCTATATATCTTAGGATATCGAGCGATAACCTATGATTGACAAAAACTCTAAAGTTTTCATTCCTTTAATTTTTTTAATAATATTTTTAAACAATTGTAGCGCTAAGTCAAGTATAACTCTTTATAAACAACTAATTTTAATTTTAATTTTGTAAATATTGTAGGTTGAAATGGATGTTCCCCTTCTTTGCCATTTTGATTTCGTACGCGTGAGAGATAATACTTACAACGGAGGACATCGGAGGATTGTCAACCTCACGAGAATATATCATTTGCTGAGTTTATAGAGAAAATGTACAAAGTCAGTCGGACACGACCGGAAGAACATTCTATTACATTTACTGTTTCATTACGCATAGGGAATGAGCTTGTATTTGCCGAATTGTCTGACTCTGATGATCTTACAAACTTATTTAGAGCATATCGTATCGGTGATGGTGTTATAAATATTTATATCGAAAAATCATTAGTCACTACTGTAGCAGAAATTTTGCCGTCTTTAGAAACATTTCAACCGTTTAAGGAAACAAACGAAGATGATCATGGTGTTGGAACAGAACATTTGATTGAAAATCAAGGAATACGGTATGAAGAGGAGAACATTGTTGCACCGATAATAGCCGACGATGATAGAAATATAAATATAGGATTTCGCCCCTACAGTAAACTTCCAGAGCAACCCTATTCAGACATTCCGATGAGTGAAGGCGATGAAGATCAAGGATATTCTCATCAAATGAATCAGTGGGAAACGTTTTTAGTCGGCCTTAGTCCATATCAATGGCCTTCCGAACAAATAGCTTCGGAGCCAACGATAATCGAGCCTTCAACAGAACAGCCTCTCATACATCAAACGTTCTCGCATCGGCTAACATCAATCCAAACAACTGCACATCAACCAAGCGTACATCGACGGGCTCAATCCCAATCACGTAATAACCATCCAGTCGATGACGGTGATAGTGATCCTGAAAATAATGAAGCCCCGCCGTCTCCCACTTCGCGTGTTTATACTAATAGGGGAATTGATCAACCTCTGGTGGACGAAGACTATCAGCTTAATGACTCGGAAGGGGAGTACATGGATTCAGACGATGAGGAACTGTATGAAGGGGGAACGATTACCATTGGTCAGGCGTTTAGAAATAAGAAATCATTTCAAAAAGTTCTTAAAGAATTTGCGATGACAAATAATTTTCAGATTAAACCAATAAAAACCAGTCCTCTTCGAGTAACTGCGAGGTGTGTTGAAGTAGGATGTGCTTGGCGAATACATGCATCGAAATTAGTAGGCGTAGACACGTTTGCTGTGAAAACTTTCCACCCGGAACACACGTGCGGAATGCCAGCTTTTGGAAGCGGACATCGCCAATGTACGACATCGTGGATAGCTTCATTCGTTAGAGATAAACTATTAAAGGGTTTTGACGAGACTCCTGCTTCAATAATTTTTTATATTGAAAAAATAGGGTATAACAGTAGGTTACTGGAAAGCATGGAGAGGAAAAGAAATGGCGTTGAATGACATCCGAGGTAGCTGGAAGGAGCAATTTAGAATTGTGTCTCGAGCCTGATAATGCATTTCAGAGATTCTTCATGGCATTCGGACCTTGCATTCAAGCTTCGCAATAATACTTTACGAAGAATAATTACTGTAGATGGAACGCATTTGTGTGGACGATATAAGGGAGTGTTGTTAATAGCTACGGGGAGACGGGAATAGACATTTATTTCCTATAGCGTTCGGCGTTGTACCGAAAGAAAATGAAGACCATTGGACATGGTTTCTTGATCTATTAGGGAGACGTGTAATCGATGAATTTGAAGAATAGTTTGTTTTGATATCGATGCACGAAAGGTTTGATGGAAGCAGTGGAAAAAGTTTTTCCTAATGCCTTTCAGACTCATCGATACACCGGCTCTAAATCTGCTTTGATAAATATAAGGATACAATCTCTAGACCGCTTTTTGGGTTGTCGTGCATTTTCAGAAGCAAAATTTAAAAGAATTATGCGAAAAATAGAAGACGACGCCCCGCCGGAATGTACAAAATGGATTAAAGAAATTGGTGATCATTTCTGGGCACGCGCTTATTTCCAAGGGAGGCGTTATGATATGTTGACAACTAATATAGCTGAAAGCATAAATAGTGTGTTGAAAATAGCCAGGGAGGAACCAATTGTGAGCATGTTAGAAACTATCCGCACAAAAGTAGCCGAATTTTATCTTCGTCGTCAGGAGGAAGGAAATAAAATGACACATGTGTTAACACCGATGGCAGAAAAACACATAAAAAGAAATTCAGGATGGGCCCGTAGAAAAAACGTCATACCATATGGTCGTGATATATTTCAAGTTAAACGTGGTGATTACACTCACAGTGTCGATCTAGAATCGCGAACATGTACATGCAGACGTTGGGCTATTCTTGGATTACCAACCCATTGAATTTCATGAAGATCTAACCCTAGTTGAAGAGCCACTGCAAATATTAGACCGTAAATAGCAGGTTTTGCGGACCAAGCTGATCCCACTAGTATTAGTAAAGTGGCGGAACCACTCAGCTGCAGAGGCTACTTGGGAGCGCGAATCTAAAATTCGCGAGCAGTACCCATAATTATTTAATTGATATGCGAGGTAAATTTAGAAATTGCAACTTAGTTTCTTTTTCTTCAGTAATTCATTAACAGATACAATTGTGTGCACGTTGGAGCGTGAATTACGATCACTTAGTAGATTGGGAGCGGTATTGGGTTTGTATACTTGCATAGAATACTTCTATAGTATTGGGGAATAACCTTTGGTTCTTCAAACGAGGCTATCGGGAGTTAAAGACCTATATAATAGGAAACAACTTTGTTGTTTTATCCGATCGATCAAACTTAGGATTTGATCGATCAAATTATAATCTGATCGATCAATTTGGAAAAATGATCGATCAAACATTTTTGGGCTCTGTTCTATTTTAGGACTATTCGATCGATCAAATTTGTCGGGTTAGGTTATATTTATTGAAATCCGATCGATCAAATTTGCAATTTGATCGATCAACTTTATCGATTTAAGTTGTCATTGGATTTATTTTTCCCCATTTGCACGATCAGAAAACCCAATAGTTCGAGGTTCCTTCCTTCTTTTGGGTTCAAAGTGCATTTTGCGATTATTTCCGGCTATCGAAGCTTCACATTTCGCTCCGTGGATTACGCCTCGACCTTCCCAACCGGTAAAACCCTAATTTCTCTATTTTCTTTTAGGGTTTTTGTGAGTTTCTTCACATTTTAACCTATGGGACCAAGAACCAAGAATGCTTCGGCAAGGTCCCTACATCACGGGTTCGTGCATCCATGCCACCCGTTGAACCAGCCACACAACCCATTGTGCAACCTTTGGCACCGCCCGAGCCAATCGTGCCACTCGTTCAACCCCAACAGCCACCACAAATTAACCGAGAGCTTCCAAAGGAGTGGTGGGCTTCTAAAACCTTTTTTCCCAAGTATTCCTTTGACCCTACACTTTTTAAGGACTGACCCGAGATTACTTGGCAGACCGAGTACATCACGAAATTAGGGTTGCAACCTATGCATAAACCCTTCCACTCTCACTATTGCCCTAGAATAGTTCGACTATTCTATCAATACCTTAAACAGGGCGGTGACCGTCATACCACCAAAATTGATGGGCTCAAGTATAAGTTTAACCAGTTTCACATTTTTGCAGCCCTACAATGTCCCTCTGGGTATGTTGAAACATGTGTCTTGTTCCCACAGTACATTAAGGACGTAGCACTCTAAGACATCATGGCTAAGATGACATGTGGTCAGCATGGGTCGGGTCAATCTATTACCCAAGCCCAGCTCCCTGATAAATTATGGATGTTTGATACTTATATCAAGTGTACCATATACCCCTTTTACACAAATCAAAGCGTAGTGGAAGCGTGCAACAAGCCTTGTTTTCGGCTTTCGAGAACCGTTGGTTTTCGGTTGCCAATGTAGTCATAGATGGCATGCTAAATGTCATGGATAGTATGCTCAAGAAAAAGGCGTCGCCGAAGAAGGAAATACCCTATGCCCGATTGATTACGCGTATGGTCGAGCAATATAACGCCATACGTGAAGCTTATAGCATGGCGTCGGGAGAGCCTAGATTAAATAATAACGTTAAAATTTTCAAGCTCAAGGACTGGACAAAGAGCTATGACCTATTGGTGAAGAGATTGCCCAAAGAGGAGGCTGTGGTACAAGATCAAGTGGGGGCCGAGCCTGCAGAGCAAGCTCAAAATTTGGGTGAGGCACAACCTGACCTTCCACCTCAGAGTGACGTGCTTGCCCGACCTGATCCTATTCCACCACCATGGCCTGCACGAGGTGGGACATCGAGACATCGTGCGATATCTACCACTACCCTCGACGATGTGTTAGCTGCACTTGTTGAGGGAAATAGACGAATACATGAGCGGTTAGATGGGATGGACGAGAATAACCGTCAAGTGCATAAACAGTTGGACTTTCACGAGGGTATGATGGTCAACTTAATGCAATAGGCATACCCCACCACATTGATGCTTATGATTGGTCAGGCTCGTCTATACGTTTCGGATCGGAGGGATTATCGCAACCAGCCACCCAGACCCACGAGACCTACCCCAGACGAGGCTGGACCATCTGCTCCACCGACAGCTAATTAACTAGATTTTTCCTTATTTTTCTCTTATACTCATATACATATACTTTTGTTTCTATATTTAAATTTGTTTTGAACCATATATGGTTACTTGCATGACTTGGGTATATTCTCTGACTGTATCTGTCTGTTATATTCATCATTGGTTTTGATTGCTCCACACATAGCATGACATGCCTGCTGTAATTATGACCTGTATTTTATTTCTGACTGTTACCACTCCTTACAGTTCTGCCTGTTTTGTCTGTGCCTTGTTTTGAGTAATTTTTAGGATTAGAACTCATTGTAGACTTGTCTATGTATGTCTAATATTTTCGCAGACGAAAGTTCCTAAGGAGGTGAGAATGTAATGACCCAGAAAATCTGAAACCAAACTCGACTGCTTTGATGTGGGTGTCTGGCACGAAAATCGAGATAAACTTAAATTTTTATATAAAAATATTAATACCAATAAATGTTGTCTGTACGTGTGGGAAGTCATCTGCCACATGTGACGCGAGTGTGAGCTCCGATTAGACCTTTGATGATAGAGTGTGCAATTGAGTGGAGTGTATGTGCTCAACACCGGAATTAAAACCATTAGAAGTAGAAATATCAGAGATATTTCTCTACGTTAGCTTATAAGGGAAGGAAGGGAGTTAGAATTCTTTTCTCTATCTTTTCCTTGCAATTTCAGTTGATCTGTAGCCAAGAGATTGGGTTTTCGAAGAGTTCTCGTGTGAAACGAAGGTTGAAGAACCTCTAAAACCTCAGTGAATTGATTTTGAGAGTGAAGAAGAGTGTCAATCAACGTCGGTGCGTCGCATGTTGTGGGGACTATATATCCACTTCTGTGTGTTGACGTAGAGTCGCGCATTTGTGTCTACGGATCACAAATGGCAACAAGTCTCAGATTTCAGATCCTAAACCCACCTTAAGCCGAAGTTGCCTTAAACCACGGAAGCAACATTTAAGAAGTGAGTTATTACGTGCTTTTAGTAGTTGGGTTGTTTTAAATGCGTAAATGATTGAACTTGGATGATTCATGAAGAATCATTGAATGTGGGGTTGAAAATAGGTTAAGAATTAATGAACTGTAGTAATGACAGATTCTGTCATATCCGATCGATCAAATTTAGTATTTGATCGATCAAACTATAATTCGATCGATCAAAATAAAGAAATGATCGATCGAATTATATAATACCCTGTATAACTGGAGAGTGTTTTTCTAAAGTTAAAGCCTGATAAATCTGATCGATCAAATTGGATATTGATCGATCGAATTGAGAATCTGATCGATCAAATTAGGAAATTGATCGATCATTTTTTTTATAAGTTTATACAAACAGGAGGTCTAAAACTGGGAATTTGGGTTCTGAAAGGTTCGATCGATCAAAGTTAAGATTTGATCGATCGAATTGTGAATCCGATCGATCAAATAAGGATAATGATCGATCGAATTCTCCTGTTCAGTATAAATTGAGTTTTGGGGTCCGATCGATCAAGTTTAAGATTTGATCAATCAGATTGATAATCCGATCGATCAAATAAGGAAAATGATCGATTGAATTCCCTTGTTTTGCCTATTTTGATTTTCTGGGAAAAACACTGCTGGACGTTGTACAAGTTGACTTTCTAAGACCTCTGACACTTAGTACATGGTACGTATGGTCTAGGTTAAAACCGAGATGCTTAAAGAAGCTTTGAATTTGCTTAGAAAGATGTGATTTAAGGTAGGGGAAATTCAACTTAAATTATATCTGATTCTGATTTCATGGACTCATAGTATCTGTCTTCTGACGTACGTTCTGATTTCTGTCTGAAGGCATGCCTTGCATATTAATGAAATATCCTGTCATTCTGACACCTGACACTTGCTATTTGTTTTCTGATCCCCGTTATTATGTATATGCATTTGATTTAAAGTTCATGTGATAAATACCACCGACGCGGCGGTATAATCGTGACCGACACGGCGGGATATCTCTGTATCTGATCTATAATCTATCTGATACAAGTTTCTCTCATTATGCAGAGGCTTGTTGCATTCCTGAAATTATTCATTGAACGACGATGGTCGGGGTTACCCATCGGCAAACATCTGGCTACCACGTGCTATATTCACGGGAGTTATTTAAGTATAAGATTTAAGTAATTTAAATACTGGATGCATATCATCTGAAACTTCTAAACATAAATCTGCTTTCTGGTAACCTGCAACTGTTATCTAATTATCCCATCTGCATTATCTGCTCTTGATCATCTGTTTTGATATATATCCTGAAAACCATGCTTTATAGTTATAATGCAATATAAATAAGTTTCTTCCATTGAGCTTAGATGATTAGCTCACCCCTGACTCTATGTCATAGGTTCTGAGGCCCAGGTTGCGGGTACTGAGAGCAATCCTCACTATCAGCCTGAGGTAGAGGCTGGGGAGGAGGAGGATGCTGATGTTCCTGCTGACGAGTACTACCCATAGTCTGGGTATTTCGTCTTAGACTTGTATTTTTGAGATTTGTATATGATATTTTGGATTATGAGCTTGGTGGTCACGTTGTTCTATATTATTCTCTGTAGCTACTTTATAGTTGTACCCATCTTATCGGAGCCATTATTGAGAATCATTATTTTGGGTGATGGATGGGCATCACCAGCAATTCTTTCTGGTTCATTTTTGAGGATGTATATCTAATTTTTGTTATGTATTTATTTCCCTTTTATATTAAGCCATATATGATGACTATCTGCCTCAATAGATGGTATCTGTTCTGATTTCTGCTACATGAGCAGACACGTGTGTGTTTTGTTCTAGGGATTGTCGATTACGATGATCCTGATGGTACGGATTTTCGGGTGTGAAAATTCGGGCTGTCACAGAAAGGATAATTGTGAGCATAGATACAGTTGTGCCCGTTATTATTTTTATTTATTTCAAATATTATTTTATAAATACAAAGTAACGGCTCGAGTTCGAAAGTTGGGTCGAGCCAAGCAGGGGTTCACACACTCTACAAAAGGGTTTGTTCGAGGTCACGTCACATAAGTCAAAGGGTTGACCAAAGTCAAATTGATCAAAACAGTCATATTATCATCAAAGGTCAACGATTCGACATTAGCAAAAATCAGGGTTGTTACAGTATCACTCTCTGAATCTTTTTTCCTCATATCGTTATAAAGCAGTGCCGCTGTAATCGACTCCAATTCAATAGTATCCTTCCCATAGAGCAGCATAGTAACTAGGTGCTCATAGGAATCGGGGAGAGAAGAAATAAGTAATAGTGCTTTGTCTTCATTCTTAACATCTTTTCTAACATTTAATAATTCTATTGAATTCATTAAAATATTCGTTGGGAGAAGTACCCGTCTTCATGTGCAACTTGTACAATTGCTTCTTCAGATAGAAATGACTAGTCAGAGATTTCGTCGTGTAGAGACTCTTCCATATGGCCAACAGCGCGGCCGTCGAGTTCTCCCGTATTACATTGTACGTAATCTCTTTCGCTAGACATAGTCGAATCGTACTACACGCTTGAAGTTTGAATTCTTTCCAATCACCATCGGACATATCCGCCGGCTTACCTGAAAGCTCTTTCATTACCTTGTGCAACCCTTGTTAAATCAAGATATCTCGGACTTGTACTTGCCACAAGCCGAAATTAATCTTCCCGTCAAATTTCTCAATCTCGAACCTTGCGTTCGAAACTTTTTCGGAATTCGATGTCATTTCCAATCATAGAACAGAAACATAATGCCTCTGATACTAATTTGTTGCGCTGAAGCTTTCAAATTAACCAATGATCTTACAATGAATGATCAAATAAGAATGCAAAAATAAAGGAAATCAAATACAATCACACAAGAGACAATATTTACGTGGTTTGACAATATGCTTACGTCAACGAGCAACGATATTTCACTATATAGATGATCCCACAAGAATATAAGAACACTCAAGCCTCACCAAAGCTCTCTACAAAATCCTTTGATAGGTTTTTCAGAGCTTTACAATGATATCTCAACTTTATAATTTGACCAAGAGCTTTCCCTTTATATAGAAGACACAAATCCTACTTGTAATATAAGAGAGACTAGCCTTATATAGAAAATCTAAACATTCTAATCTAAGAGAAACTAGTCTTGTATAGAAGATTTAAATCATACTTCTAACCTAAGAGAAACTAGCCTTATATGGAGTTTGAACGTAACTGGGCTGTCACAGGTCGCTTGTTAGAGCCAAACAACAATTCATCCTCCAAGTTAGAGCCAAACAACACCCTCCTCTTAGCACTTTCCTAACTAGATTTGATAATTTGGAAACCACATCCTTGGGAGAAATTTACTTTGAAACCAGGAGCTAATTTCTTTTGGCACAATCATAATATCCCAAAACAAAGCTTCTACTTAACCAATGAGAATTTGTTGGAAAGATGACTTCTAGCTATGTCCTTTGTTGGAACCAATGGGAGACAAATGACCATCCTTTCTTCATGTTTTCTTATACATCTTTGATATGAAAATCTATGTTCATTTTCAAGAGGACAGCTTCCTTCTATTGAAGAGGAATTTAAATATCTCAATATCTTGGCAAAAGGAAAGAACTTGAGAAGTAATATCATCACAGTTACATTTTCTGCTATGATTTGAAATATATAGAGAGAAATGAAACTTCGCATTTTTGAAGGGGCCACTAGGCACAAGGGGGATGTCCTCAAAAGAATCATTAATCAAGTTCAAATCATATTGGATGGCAGCGATGAGGATGAAGGGACTACAATTTGCATATATGGTGGAACCTCTACGATAGGAAAATCCCTGAACATAAGCATATTGAGGGATGGAAGAAGCCGCCCGGGCACCATGTGTCACTCTATCGTGAGGATCGAGTGTCATGGGAACTTCGATTAGGCCGATTAAGTATCACCGAAATAATTTGGGGATGATCCAATGCATATCCACCGATGAAAATATTGTCAAAGGGTTCCAAAATTAACTTTATATTCACTACAAAAAAAAAGACTTTTGGAGACTAGTATTGGAGATGGCTTTTCGAAGCCGTCTCCAATAACCATTTATTAGAGACGATCATTTCAAAGGCCGTCTCGAATCCTTTTATTAGGGACGGCTGTAGTCGTCTCCTTAGATAAAATAATATATAGAGTTGTTCTATTTAAGGTTTGCTTCATAAATAAGCAGGTGAAACCTTAAGAGACTATTTGAAAAACGGTCTCGAAAAGCCCGAGAGCCGGCTCCAAACGATCTTTAGATTAGTCTTTGTTTAACTCCTTTTAATTTAAGTCGTTATACGTTTTGAGGCTGCAAATAAGTTAACTCAACCTCTTATAAATAGGCAACGCTTAACCATTCGCTCATTTCATTTTCTGCAGCTCGTCGCGAGGTGAATCGCTCTGATCTCCGAAACCCTTTCTCTCCTTCGTTCTCCCAAATTTTCTCTCCAATCTCTTTGAAATGGTGAATCTCTAATCGATCTCTCAATTTTTTCTGTCTGTTCTCTTTCTCCAATCTCCCTCTCTCTTAAATCTGCAATCAGATTCATCATCTCAGCCTATAAATCTGCAATCTCCCTCTCTCTTCGTTTTCGATCTATCAATACCTTGTAGCCTTCGTTTGAGCTCCGACGTAGAGTTCTCTTTATAGTTTGAAGCTGAGATCTGTAGATAGAGGCCACTGCAGTTTGAAGCAGAGATCTGTAGATAGCGGCCATTGCAGGCGGCCCTATAAATTTTTGGTTTGAGATGAATCCAGGTCTGTAGATCTAACTTCCTTCCCCTATAATCCAAACTCGACGTTTGATTTTTATCGTGACTGATGATCTAACTTCCTTCTCTGAAATATGTTTGATACTGATGATCTAACTTCCTTCTCCTCTGAAATATGTTTGATTTTTATCAACAAGAACTAAGGTTTGTTGGTGAAATTTTTAATGATTGGGACGTTTGACGCAGAGAACTAAGGTTTGAGAGGAATCGTTCATTTAATTGGTAGGGAAAATCGGTGACACTTTGATTCAAAGGCGATTGGTAGGGAAAATCGTTCATTTAATTGGTAGAGAATTCAAATCGTTCATTTAGTTTTTATCCCTTTCATTTATTTTCTTTTAAATTATCTCAAATCCACGCTAATATTTATTTATCCTTTGATTTTCTTTGTAATTGTTTACATCTGATGATATTATTATTACTAATTTACTGTTACGTTGTAATCCCTCATTCTACTGTGATTTTACTAGTGTACTAGATGTAATCAATATCGTCAATCTAATTAGATCGTTCGTCTGATTTGGTAGGGATCTCAGGCCAACAGTTTGAATCGGATTTGATAGGGATCGTTCATTTAATTGCTTAAATCTGAGTAGACAAAGTTCAGATCTAAGGTGTGAGTCAGACAAAGTTCAGATCTAAGGTGTGGTTCAATTTCGATTTTCATTCAAGCTGCATTTCGAATTTACTGATCTGTTTTGAATTTCGATTTTGAATTTGTTTGCAATTTTTTTGGAATTAGTAGAACTTTTTTACATGGCAAAATACTCACTGATCTGATTTTTTCGTGTAAAAATTATTGATCTGGTTTGGTTTTATTTAGATTTTTTTTCATTTCTAGGCATTTGTAATGCAAAAATCGTAGCATCATATGTGGATGCTCGATTATATAGCGATTATATCAACAAGAATGATCAGCGATAGCATTGCAAGAATTTGTTAATATGCTATTTATTTTGACCCATCAATTCTCTGTGAATCTGTTGGTCAGGTATGGGCTCACTTAAGCAGGTTGATCATGATCCAAATTAGGCTATCTTATACTATTCATCATAAGCAACTTGACCCAAATCATGATCACATCTGTTTCAACTTTCAAGTAGTGCTGCCTTTGATGATTTTAACTTAGAGGCAGCATCATTAATCTAATATAATTATATTTCTTCCAAATGTAAATGCAGCTTTTCGTTAAGTATTACTATAACTGTTTTTGTTTAGACAAATCAAAAGTAACCTTAAATCATGATTTGAGATAAATTCTTCACTTCAAATAAAAATAGATAGTTCAATTTTTTGGACACTTTAATCTTTGTTGCAGAATTATAAGGTAATCTAAAGCAATTATGCTTCCAATAACAGTTTTTTGTCTAAAATTTATTTGTATTGATTCTGTCACTGCAAAATCAATGACTTGCAATTTAGTTTTATTTTTCCTAAATTGTCAGCATATTCTTATTCTAGCATGTCAGCAATAGATAAGTGTAAAACAGGGCATGCGCTTGCACAAATATTCATTCAATATGGGCATGCGCTTGCACAAATATTCATTCAATATGGAATTTAAATCAGAAATCACCACTCACAACCATTCAATATGGGCTTTTGCTATCATGCTATAACAAGTAAGAAAAAACATAGTCTATATGGCTCAAAAATCATTATTTCTAACACATGCATCTAATATCATCGATTTATATAATCAAAACAGTGATCAATATTTACAATTTCTAGGATTCTAAATCAAGAAATTAGTAAATCACTGCCATTCAATATCATGCATGTGTCCTAATTACTTCAAATCAAATAATCATTTGTTTTCAAAAGCTTGATTCTTGAAAATTGACAAGGCAAATCAATACGATCCAAGGCCATCCAATTTGAACATGATTAAAACTAAAAGAAACTTTTTTAGCCTTTAATAATGTGGTTAAATTAATATTATGGGACGCTTCATAACTGGTGCATTAAATTTGTTCCAGCACTGATCAGGTTTTGAACAGTGGATAAGATTTATTTCAATTTTTTGTTGTGGTGATAGACCTCCATCTTGTGCATGTTGTATTGACCCCTAATCTTTCAATTAGGTGCCACTTGTCACTCAAATGATACTAGGACAGGGTTCAAATGTAAGCCGCTAACCCAGGATCTCTCGAGCCATATAGGGTTAAGGTTTTAAGATCATCTTGTCATATTGAAATGGGTCGATGCACCTCTTTCCTTAGGATAAGAATAATGAAAGTAGCATTATTAGATTTACGAATATGATCATCGTCCCAAAATTTGTCAACAAGCATAATAACATCAGATTTGATCATCTACCATTCTCTCAGACGGTCACCGTCTCTGTCAAATTGATCCATGTACTCCATTGCTGCACAAACCGCTGTCCACACCTCCACTCCAAAGGATGCTTTTGAAGGCAAAGGGCAGCCCTCTACTCTAGCACATTTCTAATTTTCTTTATTACATAGATGAAACTAGATTTATTATATAGTTGTGGTAAATGTCATGTTAATATTACTATGCTTTCACTAGCTCGATTTCTTAGAAAACCACGCTTTTTCACATCTCATTTATCTTTGAGCTTCTATTTAATTATTCAGCTGATTAATCTATAACTTTTGTTATAGATTAATGGTCAATATATAGTTGAATACATATGAATATCATCATACAAAATAAGTGCCCGTCTGAAAAGTTATATGTCGAATTATGACATATAACCTTTCGGATTATCTATCTGAAGATAGATAGTTTGGGAATATCATGTACATTACTTGTTCACTAATATGATTTTTAGAGTTTTCTCAAATGATTTCGACAATTTCTCCTTTGTTCTTCGGATACGTACTTTCATATATTATTTTGTATTTTTCATTGTCCATTGTGGATAATGAAAAGTATAAAATAGTATGAAAAGTCTGCGTATTTGAAGAACTACGTGGAGATGCTGTCGAAATTTTTAGAGAAACTCTGAACTCATATTATGTGAACAATTAAATGATTTGATCTTCTCGAATGGGCAAAACTAATGAATATGGTATAAGAAATATAAACCTTTATCATTTAAAAAAATATTAAACTGTACATTTCTTATACTTTTAGGGGTTTGAAACTTTTATATGATGGAAAAGAGTTGGGTAAAAAAGTCGAGATATTCTAGAGAGTATGACAAAGGGTTAGCTGCATTTGTCGATCACGGTTTAGCCCATGGAATTACTTGCAATGGGAGGCTCAAGTGTCCTTGTACAAGATGTCAGAATTATGCGTTTACTTAGAACCCGACTTATTGAAGGAGCATTTGGTAATAAACGGGATGATGAAAAGTTATGTTGTATGGACTTATCACGGAGAGAAGAGAGGGCCACTGCCTAGACATGAAATTGTGGTAGATATTAGAGCCGATGACAACGAGAACGTTTTGGTTGATGACATCAAGGGGATGGTGCAAGATGCTTTTGGATTTCCGGACCCAAATGAAGACGCAGGTGGTTTGGAGCAGGAACAAAGTGATGTACCCAATGCTAGTGCTTCAAATTTTACAAATATGCATAATTTGGGGAATCCCTTGTATCCGGATGTAACACACATACGACGTTGTCTTTCAGAAACTTTGGCATATCAAGGCCCTTGGTGGATGGAGCAACAACTCTTTACGTTGTTGCTTGACTTACTAAGGAGGTTTTGCCTAAAGAGTCGACGCTGTTAAAAACTTCTCACAAAGCAAAAAGATTATTTCAGGCTTGGGACTAAATTACAATAAAATCGACGCATGCCCTTACGATTGTATGTTGTACTGGAAGGAGTCTGAGAAAAAAGAAAAATGTGACATCTGTGGGACATCGCGATGGAAAAATCATGAGATTGAGGATGACAAGAAGACGCCTGCAAAGATTCTTCACTTACTTCCTTTAAAACAACGATTGTAACGCTTTGTATTTGTCATCAAAAACTGCAGCTGACATGAGATGGCACGATGAGAAACGCACTAAAGATGGGGTGTTAAGACATCCTGCAGATTCTCCAGCATGGAAACACTTTGACAAGATCAATCCAACATTTGCAGAGGAAAATCGCAATATAAGATTGGGTTTAAGTGAGCGGTTTCAACCCATTCGGACAATGAGTATTGCGCATGACAAAGACATGGCACAGCTGTACTTATCCCATATAATCGCTTTGGTTGTGCTTGAAGAAGCCGAACATGATCCTCTCATTGCTTATACCGGGTCCGACAAGTCCTGCAAATGACATCGATGTATACCTGAGGCCTCTTATAGATGAGCTAAAGGAATTATGGGAAGAAGGGTTGAAAACATACGATTCATCAAAGAGGGAGGTTTTCAAATTGCGAGCGGGCTTGCTTTGGACAATTAGCGACTTTCCAGGATATGCTATGCTTTCGGGTTGGAGCACTAAGGGATATAAAGCGTGTCCTTATTGCCATGAGAATACATGCAGTGAACGGTTGCCAAATTGTGGGAAGCTTTGTTATATGGGTCATCGCCGATTTTTACCTTTAGATCATAGATTTCGAAAGAATAAACGGTGGTTCGATGGAAATATTGAAGAAAGAGAAGCTCCAACCCCACTAACCGGGAAGCAAATTTTGGAGAATTTAAGAAATTATCAACATACCTTTGGCAAGATCCCCAAAACTGACTATTCTGTGAAGAAACCAAAAAAGAAGAAAAAAATAACAAAAAATGCACCTCCTATGCCAACAATGCCAAATAACTGGAAGAAGTTGAGTATATTCTTCGAGCTACCATATTGGTCAGAAAATTTACTAAAACACAATTTGGATGTTATGCATATCGAGAAAAATATATGCGACAATGTGGTTGGTACACTACTGGACCTGGAAGGAAAGTCAAAGGATGGTTTGAAAGCACATTTTGACTTGACGACAATGAACATAAGACATGAGCTCCACCCAAAAGAACATGCAGATAATAAGAATTGTATCTACCATCCGCATGTTACTCTATGGATAAAAGTGAGAAGGAGATGTTCGCTAATCTCAAGAGCATGAAGATTCCTGATGGTTATGCCTCTAACATTTCAAGGTGCGTTAACGTCAAAGATCGAAAAATATCCGGGCTCAAAAGTCACGACTCACATGTTATTATGCAACAATTTCTACCTCTTGCTGTTCGGAAGACCGTGCCAAAAAATGTCAGTTCTGCTCTAATAGAACTAAGCACGTTCTTTCGTGAGTTATGCTCTAAAACATGTCGAGTTGAGGACTTCAAATGTCTACATGAGCGCATACCATTGATTTTGTGCAACCTAGAGCGGATTTTTCCACCTTCATTTTTTGATATTATGGTCCATTTACCCATACACTTAGCATCAGAGGCAATGCTATAATCAATTTAATATAACAAATGACATAGTTATATTAAATAATTAAATTCTTTATTTTCTATTTCATATTCACATTGATTGATAATCAATTTTGTTGATTAAATGTAGGAAGTTTTTGACATGCCTTCCTATGATGACATTTATCGATGGCTGCACTATACCTTGCTTCAGAGATGGAAGGCTAATCGATATCATATAAAAAAAAGGCACTTCGACCCCTACACAACTACGGGAGAACGATTTGCCCATTGCCCCGATAATGTGGATAACGACCAGTGGAAGTCGATTGTCCGTTACTGGGAGTGTGAGGAGTTTAAGGTAAATTTCTAACTCATTGTTTATTTAAAAAAATTCTTTTTATTAATATAACATATTATAATTTTGTATGATATAGGTAATTAGTGAGCGTAATAAAAGAAATCGCGCAAAGCTAGCCGTACCGAGTACAACCGGAAACATTACTCACATAAATAAATTTTACAAGGTATTAACATGCAAATATAAATTATAATTTGTCAATAAACTTCTACTTTTTATAGTTTACACATTAAACTCGTTATTTTTTATAGTTAAAGCAGGTAGAGGGGAAATCACCCTCAAGGATGCGGAACTGGAAGTTGAATCACACAAAAAAAGATGGTAAACCGGTGAACGACGCAACAGTAGAGATAATGGTAAGATGATTTGTTAATTTATAAGATTTTTTTAAAATAATAATTAAATATTTAATTTATATGAAAAAATTTCAGCAAAAGATAGATGAACGACTTGCGGAGGGCTCACAAGAGTCCACTGGACGAGATGATGTATTATCTCAGGTATTGGGATCAGACACACGTGGTCGCGTCCGGGGCTTTGGGGGGGCAGTGACCCCAGCAAGCATTTTCGGACCGTCGTCGTCTAGGGGAGGGGGGCAGGAGGTCCGCCAATTGAAAGAAGAAGTGAGCACCTTGAGAGAAGAGCTTGAAGCAATGAAGTGGTTGATCACTCGATTGATCGGAACAATGGTAAACATTACTTTAAAACTTCTATACAAATTTTTCTCTTGTAGTTTTCTATAATTTGTCATGCTAACAAACATTCATTTTCTTTCTGTAGCCCCCTCCACCGCCGCCGCCTCAACAATAGGCTCTCCTCCACAACACTTTGAATTGAGTAATTCATTTAGCTGTTTTAGGTTCTAAAAATGACCAAGTTGAAGAGGAGATTGGAGTAGGTGAAGCTGAAGAGACTGAAGCAGGCGAGGATGATCGTGCTGATGTTCATGAAATGGTGATAACGTGGAAGAGTGAGGATGGTAATGGCAGTGTTGGTGATTGTGGTGATCGTTGGTGGATTGTTGGTGATTGTGGTGGTTTGTTATTCTAATACATTGGTTTGACAATCTTATTTTTTATTTTTAGGCGCATTAGCCATCATCAGATTTTAGCAAACTAAATACCTTGCATTAGAGCTGCCATCAGTTTTTAGCGAACTAAATACCTCGTTTAGGGGCAGTTTGAACCAAAAAAATAACTAGATTTGACTAATGGTGCTGCCCCTAAGTGACAATAATCATAGGCAAGGCTATCTATTCCTTCAGACTAATGGGAAACCTAGTAAGGAATGCTTAGCAGGTTTGATCCAAACTGTTGGGCTTTTTTTTTTTTTTTCCTTTTGTATTTTGAGTTGGGTTGGGTCAGCTCAACCTTACCTGATTAGGCTCAAGGCCTCAACTATAACCGAACCCAATGAGCAACTCCTCTGGTTGGGTTTCTTTTCTGCTTGTTAAATTTGTCATTCTTTGCGTTTCTTTTCTGCTTGTTGTGAACAGAACAATTTAAGAGAAGAACTAGAGATGGACCATCAATTGCCCGCTGTTTTACTCATGGGAGGTGGTGAGGGAATGGATCTACGAAAGCAAGAATGAGATGAGAACAAATACAATGCTTTTGAGATATGTGTGATGTTAGAATTGTTTGACTGATGTGGTTTTTCATGCCAGCGGAGTCTGTGAAATTGAACACATAGCAAGCATGCTGTTGGTCTGTTCTGTCTAATCGATAAGCTACACGTGGAGGAGGAACTTTGCAGATGGTGGTAACTTAAGAACCTTGTTTAGAGAAAGGAGGTTCCATATTTTGTCCATTTGAGGATTGGTCAACACTTTTGTAGCATTTGAGGATTGGTCAACACTTTTGTAGCATTTGAGGATTTGAATTTTATTAAGATCTCCTGTGCTATGATTTTGAGTTAATTGAGTTCTATGAAAAGTTTGAAAAGTTTTTGATGGACATGGAATGTTTGAAACTTTATAGATGGGGCCCTCAGCATGATAGAAACTTTAGCTTCTACTGCAATTTGTGGTATCATACATTCAATACTTGGGGGGCAGCCCATGTTGATTTTAGGAGTTGCAGAACCCACTGTTATAATGTACACCTATTTGTACAATTTCGCCAAAGGAAGGGCAGGTTTGGGCAGTCACCTGTTCTTGGCTTGGGCCGGATGGTAATGAGAATTAACCCACATATTTTTATCTAATTTCAGAAATTTTTATTTGAAATATTTTGATTTCGGTGGTATTCTTTTTTGCAATTTCTGTTTCGGAGATAAAGATGTTAGCTCTATTTTATGGCAAACATTTCTACTACAGAGTTGTTGGAGTAAGTGAACAAAAACAGCAGTTTATGTGCTTCGTTGCTAGTTTTATTATTGTAAATAGTGTCGCCATAAATGTGTTCAATTGTACTTGATCGCATCAATATTCTAACTCGATTCTCCGTCTTTTGAAACTGTTGGATGAAGTGATCTCTCTTTTTTTCATATATGTTTTTCATCCTTGCTTTGCTTCCTGTGAAAATTTGAGGTGCGTTTTAAACTTTGCTTGTCAAAGTGATATTTTCATATGTTCTGGTGTCTTTATGAATCCTTCCTCTGTAACTCTCTTAATGTTTTTTATCGTAACAAGTTTTCAACTTTTCTCAAGATGACCTATTGATGAGGATATGATGATACCGATACACATGCCGAGGTCTTTGTGTGGGTTGGTCATTCAGAGATGCCAAGGAAAAGATGGCTTTTGAGATCGGTATTTTACAGAACATTTCTTTCTTAATACATTTCTTTGTTATGGACCTAATACATTACGGGATTTTTCCAGAGGTACATAGAATTGGCGTGACTATGGATGGGTTATGTCACGATGTACCACTTTACAAGGTCACGTAAGGGAATGAACCATGTTTCTTCACGATATTTTTCTGGGAACCCACAAAAGCATTTGTATGTGCTTTGCAATTCGGATTATTTTCTTTTTTAACATGAAGCGGTGTTATATCTATTTCTTTCGAAAATAGTTATGAATGTCTCACAAAACCTCTTCCAAAGCACAAGGACAAGTTTTATGTTACATAAATTTAACCCAAATCAGAAACCAAAGGGCACAATAAATGGGGAGGTCCATGATGTGGATTTATTGATGATTTGAAAATGTCGATTGGACCTTTTGCACCTTACATTTGCAATGTGGCATTGTGAATCAGATTGGGTAGTCCAGATGGCGTGCCTTCTCGGGATTGTCAAGAGCCTTAAATTCACATTAAATTTTATGCTTCAAATGTAGAGCATTTCTCATATTTATGGTAACACTCTGTGTTTAACTTAGAAAAGGGAATTGCTCAAGATTGTAAAGCCATGCAATCAGAAAAAATATTGGGTTTGTGGTAAGATAAATGGATTGTTTGTATTGACCGAGTCTCGGACAACGCACATGGATATATGGGCTTGTCCAACAGAGAACTTTTTGGCTACAATGTTGGACATTTATATAATGTCCATCTTCATTATTCTTTTCATGTAATTGCATTCAATGGTTCTCTTTGTTTACGATGCATTCTTCGTATTTCTATCGACACTGGTGCTCATGGAAATTCATTTGAAAAGAAGCTCATGTTTCTCTTTGGGACATTGTGCATGCTTTGGAGGTAATTGTTGATTTTTATTTTTCCCATAAGCATTTAGATGATTCAAGGTTTTATGATAAGAGTTTTGTTCTGATCTATATTTAGCCATGCATGCTTTGGAGGTACATATATTTTGAAATTAAGTTAATCTTCAAACTGCTCACAGGGAGTGGTGAGTGAGTTTGGAATTCCCAAAGGTGAAGATGCAAGTTCGGCACGGTATGAATTCCACTGGCTTTACATTAATGGGTTGTTGGGAATCATTTTCTCCTTTGGCTTGCTCTTCACTGCGATAAAGAGCAGAAGGGCAAGGTCGTGGCGATACGGCATAGGTTTGTGAAATAATTTAGGTAATTCAATATATATGTAAGAGTTGGCATGCATGTGAACTTGAACTTCTTTGATCAATACAGGGTTGCTCAGAAGTTTTACTGCAGACTATGGAGTTCCTCTGATGGTCGTGTTGTGGACAGCATTGTCATATAGTAAAATTAAGAGAGAAATAGTCTAAACTAGCAAATGAGGTTGCTAAAATCAGTTTGCAGTTTGTGGGAGGTTAACTGAACTTGGCCACTATGGTCACGGTTCAGGACCATGCACAACGACAAATCTTTATTCTTTTAGTGTAGAGGACGTTCAAAAAATTGTTACTTTGTTGCCCCAGCGTAGAATTAACAAATCAGGAATGAGAGTGCATTCTCATTATATACCAAAGCTAAACTTTTTCTTAGGTTTAAGATTGACTCATTGATTGAAAATATAAAGTGGTGTAGTTTGAAAATTGAGAGACTATCCAACGGTTAAATGAAAAATTAGAAAAATTGAGAGACTATCCCCTGTTTTATGCTTTTGAAATTTAGTTTTAAAACAAAAAATTTAGCATTAGTTAATCAATTCGCTTGTCATGTCAATCGATCGAATTGAATTGCGAACTAATTCATGGGTAATTTGAATTCACGATTTGCTAGGTGAATGGTGGAAATTTTACATAGGTTGTACCCTTCTCCAAGCCATATCCAATTCCTCATTACATACAATCCAAGTCGTACCTATATGCAAGCGATAGTTTAAAAGCCTTCTGAAGCCATCTCATTGTGCACCAGATCAAACTTGGTAATATAGATGATTTGGATATCATCCATAAATGAAATTGGTATCCTTGAATTTTTTTGGAGTGGTGTAAATTGAATTGAGATTGAATATTATTACCTTGGATATCATCTATACTAACCGATTGTAGAACTAGATTCAATTTTTGTTAGTTTCCACGCTTTGAAAATGCATGCGGTCTTGGTTGTAGGTGGAGAGGGCTCTGCTTTTATGGAATAATGATCATATTGAAGGCTTGGTGAAGCAAAACCGAAAAGTTATACGCCTATTATATTCCCGACCGGAGAAAAATACCAAGAACCATTGGAACCAGTCGCTCGAGCTCGACACTAAATGTCCGCAAGATTTTCTCGATCTCGACCCCGAGCTTTTCAAGAGTGCTTGCTCAAGTTTCAGAAGGCAAAGAAAAGATAGAGAAATTAAGTCAAAAGCGAAACCACTTGGAAGCGCTTAGAAGAGATTCTTTGCATCAAAAGCCTCAAGCAATGAACCCGCTTGTACCGGATCATGTCCCTTCACATATCCTAAAGAGAGATTTGTTGGTAGTTTAACGATCTCGTCGATGGGCGTGAACATGGGACGGGTAACCATGTATCATTCTCTTTAGTGCTCTCCAACTATTTCGATTGTTTGTCTGGCCCCACATTTTCAAGAATGCTATACAGGGAAAAAAATTTATTGGCCTCCTGGTTACTGCTATACATGTGGGGTATATGAGGCATATGTACCAAGAAAGACTTATAATTCATAAAAATTTGTGTCGGGTGGTTTTGGGCTTTTCAGGTTGATGTGCAAAAGGTTACGTTAAGATCGTGAAGTCGTACCTTCCGATTGACCGTATCTAAAATTACTTTAAATTGGTTCTGAATATTGATTAAATTACTTTAAATTACTTTGAACCAATGTCACCAGATTCACCATCATTTTTCTCATCATAGTCTGTAGTTCACTTGTTCGAGTGTTTCTAGTAAAATTAAGAGAGAAATAGTCTAAACTAGCAAATGAGGTTGCTAAAATCAGTTTGCGGTTTGTGGAGGTTAATCGAACTTGGCCACTATGGTCGTTCGACCATGCACAACGCCAATGGATTGTTGGTTTAGATAGAGTGCTTTAATTCGAGGTGATCTTATCGTGGTTTCGCCATTACTCGAAAAAAATGGTAAAGGCGCTAAGGAAGGCATGAAGCGAGCTAGCAACTTGGAAATTTATGGCAAGATGCAAGAAGTGTTTATAGAAATGGACAAGTCCCCACCGTAAGTGTTATTCTCTCAAAACCATTACTAAAACATTCTTGCTTATATGATGAATATTCTCAAATGCTTTCCATTTTGCAAAATGTAAGAATAATACGAGTTTTAGCCTCTTACTATCATGGAATCCTAATCACACTCATTACATTAATTTAAGTTTAACTCTTTTAGTCATATGTACCTTTGTTTTAGCATTTTATCCGTCGTGTGTTTTAATTCTTTAATTATCCAGATTTACTTTTTTCTTCTCAACATGAACAGGGACGACTGTTTTGTCATATGTAAATATGGTTTGTGCAAGCTTGCGGAACTCTATTCCGAAGTCTATTGTTTATTGTCAAGTCCATGAAGCCAAACGCACCCTACTTGATCACTTCTTCACTGAATTGGGTGGAAAAGAGGTGAGAATCTCTCTTTTAGCATTATGTTGCGGAATGAACTTAACTGATGTGGAATTTTATTTATTTTTAAATTTGGAGGGTAAAATAAGTAATTGTGGTAGATACCAATGAAATCTGGTTTTTGCAAATAAGAGCAGAATTCCCTGCATCATAAGTCTTTTTGTGCTCTTATATCGTTGATATCTTAATCCTTACTATGTTGTGTACACTCTATGACTCAATTTTTGGAGAAATTATTAACTTTTTTTTTTTTTGAATTTGATAGGAATGGCAGTTGCTAGAGATCTAGTAGGGAAGAACAACCATATAATCTCTATGATTGGAGATGGAGCTATGACTACTGGACAAGCTTACGAAGCCATGACTACTGGATACCTCTAAAAATGAGAGTCGTTATTTGTATAAATAAATTTGTTGTTAATGAAATCGCGGTGTCGTGAATTAAAATTTACTTTTTTGAATGAGCTTTGACCATGTTAATGTTTATGCTAATGTGAGTATATAAATGCATGTTATGGATTTTCATAAAAAAAATAAAATAAAATGCAGGTTATAGATGTGTACTGCTAGACAATATTGTCCTGGAGCAAAAAAATTAAATAGCATTAAAAATAAAAAAAATATTGGAGACGACTTTTGGTCGTCTCCAATAACAGGCAATCACTTATTGGAGACGGCCAAAAGCCGTCTCTAATAATAAGAGATGACTTATTAGAGACGGCTTTAAGTTGTCTCCAACATATCTTTGGAGACGGTCATATGCCGTCTCCAATAACTTTGACTATGAGGGACGGCTTCCATTTAGTCTCCAAAAATAATGGAGACGGGACTATTTGAGACTACATGGAAGCCGTCTCCAATACTATTGGAGACGACTTAGACACCTTTGGAGACGGCCAAAAGCCGTCTCCAATAAACACATTTTTTGTAGTGATTGTCTTTTTTTAGCTTGTCTAAGAACTATAATGAATGAAAGAAGATATTAAAGGTATCTCGTATAACTTTTTCTGATTTAAAATTTCCAAGTAATCTTTTCATGTTTGACTAAAATAGCAAGATAGGCTTTTTACTCATGTTATATTATGTTGATACATGGGCTAATTGATTCTCTTAATGTTTGAGATAGAACTATCTTATTAAAAAAACTATACAATTATGGTACATGAGGTAATGAATTTACTTGAGAGCAAGTTAACCTGGATGTCAATTTGAGAGGATGCGTATAGATATCCATCTCGCTACTTGAGAGCAAGCACAAATCTGTGTTTTATGTGATTTGACAATCATGACATTAAGATCTAATGGACTATAGAGCAAAAAAGTAGGTCGAAAGATTAGATCTCCATCGTCTGCTCAAAGGCATATAATACAAATATCTTAAATTTACATGCTTGTTAATTGTTAATTTTCAATGACGTTTGACTTATTTAACTCAGGTGATAGAGATCTATCGAGCAAAACACATCCCCAAGTGACCCGAGTACCAGGTCACATTGGTGCGACTTACCTAATTCTAACTCGTAATGTACTAGCGTCTACTTTAAGTTCGTTCTCAAAGGTTGCTCTTATTAGTTGCGAATTCTAATGATAGATGGACCAGGCACGTGGATAGCACATGCACTTTATTTTATATATATATTTATTTATTTATTTATATTTATTTATTGGGTCAAACCCACTACGAGGCATTGGGTTGGAATCATTTGAGGTGCATGTGACATCACTCTAAGGAATCAGACTCTACGACAACTTGCTCAAGGATGATCAAAGGCAACCCAAAAAATTTAGGCATGATTCGATGCGTATATACCGTTCAAACTGTGGGCAAAGAGAAAAAAATTTAATGCGCACTACAAAAAAAAAAAACTATTAGTGGCAGCCAAAAACTGCCGCTATTAATAAAAAAACTGCCGCTAATGGTCTTAATAGTATTTTTATTAATAGCGGCAGTTTTTTGTAGAAAAACTACCGCTGATAGTCTTCTTTTTTATAGTGGCGCCAAGATGTGTGAGAGGGACCCGAACTTTGACCACAGTTTTAACCACTAAATTTATTTGTTATTTTTTCTCCTGATCCCAAGCTTTATGGCACATGATTCTAAAACGGGTGCGATTTTGAAATCATGTGCCACATGGCAAGTGGTCTAAGGTTCTCACCCATCGCCGCCTATATGGGTTCAAACCCATTGTCCCATTTGTCTCTCTTTCTCTCTCTCTCTCTCTCTCTCTCTCTCTCTATATATATATATATATATATATATATATATATATAGGAATAGGTGAAGGTACTCCTAGTGGAGTATCCTTACCGTACTCCAACATTCACATGGTGGTTCACATGGCCACCCAAATACTGTTTTAGTACGATATGACACTACAAAAAATACGACTATTAGCGACAAGGGTATTGGTGGCAGTTTTTATTAATAGTGGCAGTTTTTGACTGCCGTTAATAGTCTTGTTTTTTGTAGTGTGGAGCTTCAACAACCTATATAGATTAATTTTTTCAAAAATAATTTCAAGACTGAACTTTAATATTAAACGCCAAATTTTGAACGCGATTCAAAGATTTAGATTTTATGACCCAAAAGTTACATGGAGGAGATTTTTTTTTAGATTTTTCTCTTCCATAGATGATCAAAACAACACTAAATTGCACCTGGACCACCACAAAAAATAAGATTATTAGCGGCAGTTTTTTATAGTAAAATTTGTCGCTATTAATAAAAAAACTATTAAGACTATTAGCGATAATGTTTTTTGTTAATAGCAGTAGTTTTTGGCTGCCGCTAATAGTCTTATTTTTTATAGTGAGTATCTAAAATATTCTTTGACTGCCACATGGACCTCTATGTGGATGTTAGAGTAGGGTGAGGGAACTCCACCAAGACTACTTTCCCGGCTCCCATATATATATATATATATATATATATATATATATATAGTAAAGTGATTTAATCGTCAGCTATGATCTATGCTTTGTGCTGGCTTAGTCAAGTGCCTTGAACTCAATCCTTGTCAAAGCGATTGGTAGTCGTCATGGAAAAATTAAAACGGAAGCTGCAGTCATGGAGTATATCATCTGAAAAATGATCCAGTGTCCTAACATGGAACCATTGTTGATCTATAGAAGGAGCACCGTCACTCTCCTCTAATACCGTGAATACCTGTTGGGCTGCCCACAACAAGGATTATAAGATGATCTCTCACCCAATTCACTCCAATTCACTCAATTGCCAGCTGTCTCATCATGATCGGACGGTGGTCGTGTGTCTCTCCTTGTTATGCATATAAACGGCAGAGATTGGAATCTTCCTCTTTCAAAGTCATGTCATTTTGAGTGGTCAACTCCATCATTGGGGCCCTATGTGCCTTGCAAAGTTGTGTAACCTTTTATAAAAGGAGGCTAGTCAAGGCTTTTATATTAACTGGTACAAAATTCTTTTTAGAATGGTTAGTCAAGGCTTTTATATTTGCAGCTGAAGATTCCGTCTTTTCAACCCGAGTTTACACGCATGAAAATTGTTGATTCTACATTGGATCCTTAGATCATAGCTTACCTACCGATAAAAAAAAATATATCATGGCTCACATCTGGACAGTCATGATTTTAATTGACTAAAATAATTCTGATCACGAGTGTACAATGAGTGCCCCAAAGAATCAACATAGGTGAGCCATGATCTAAAGCTTAGCTATGTGGAAGGTTGGGCTGAAAAGCGATTTCCGTATGATTTGATTCAAGCTAGTCTAACGATTTTCTAGTATGAAAAGTATTGCTACGATATACCGAGTCCAACGGAAGCATAGAAAATATAAGTTGGTCAACTCTTTCGACTCTCTCTTTCTACCTTGTCGTGTACACATGTGAATGCGTATATGTATAAACTGCTGTGGATAAGTATCAATTATGAATGTGAAAGCGCTTTTGGGTGCGGTGGCTATTCCAAATAGATTAAACTTCTCTCATGACATCATAAGGTTATGAAGCCGATGAATATAATAACGTTCAAAAAAAGGCCATTCACCCACCAAATCTGGTTAAAACCTAACTTTCACAAGATTTTGGGCCCCTCAAATCGGTGGAACTTAGCTTCTGACATAATTTATAAGATAAAATACTTATGTAGGTTGCATAACCTTATTATGCAGGTGACGCCCCTACTATTCTGTGTAAATCGATTAAATAGAATGCTCCATTGAAACAATAGCTAAGATGTAAAATGGGATAAAGAGCCCATTTACAAGACAAAATGTGCAAAGATAGGAAAATAGAGATTAAAAAAGCCTTCATCCATAATACTATCAGGAAGCGACTGACTTTCACACCTATCTTTGCCAAATAAATTTGGAAAAGTCAACTTTTCGCAGGATTTGGTGGCTACCCAAGTTGTGTGACATTTATATTAAAATGGTTAGTCTGGGATATTATACTAATTGAGATTTGAACAAAATTCTTTTAAGAGTAAGAAAATATAAAGTTGGTCAACTTTTTCAACTCTCTCTCTCTCTCGTTGTCTACACAAGCTAAGGTCTCTTACTGGGGATAAGTATGAATGTGAATACGTTTGTACTTTCGGGTGCGGTGGGTACTTGAAAAAGTTTATTTTTCTCACTAAGATCCTTGAAAATATGAAGCTTATGAATAGCCTTTATGAAAATAGCTTTGAGCCATCAAATCCAGTCAAAAGCTGACTTTCTCATAATATGGGCCACACTCATCTATTGAAGTTAACTTTGCAGCTAGACAGGATTCATGTAATAAAATTTTCTGGTTGATAATCTTATTATGTGGGAGACGCCCTACTAATCCTATTTGAAGACCATGCCTATATTGTACTCTAATTTGAGCTCTAAAAACGTATAAAAGAGACCATTTTCCACATAAAATGTGCAAAGAGATATACATAAATGAAGGATCAAAGATCCTTAACCCAATCAATCTGTCAAAAGGTGACTGCCACGACACTTGGCCCCAAAAAATTTGAGAAGTTCAGCTTTTAACATGATGTGCCTTTGCATGTGAGTTAGTCTATAATGGATATCCACCCATCATGTGCATTAAAGCAGTCAACACCTTTGTGAGACTGCATGATATGCACGGACTTCCATGCAATGAAAGTTTGTGCACGTGATGCAATCACACAACGTGTGAATTGCCGTGTCCACCCATGATGGGTGGACACTCGTTAGACTCACTCTTTATATATTGGTACAATTCTTTTAGGGGAGTCATTACTTGCACTCGCTTTTTAAGTGATTGCACCGAGGTTTAAAAAGACTGTATTTTAGGGATGTGTGACATGTGAAAACACAATCTGGACCATCTGATTTAAAGTTCATGATTTATAGATCATTAGTGGATAAGATTGGCACGAAATATACTTTTTATTATGTGATTAAATATAGTCAAAAGCTATTATTTGATTCAACGGTTGACATCAATAGATCATATGATAAATGTCGTGTTTTGCTCCAATCTTATCCACTAAGGATCAATAAATCATGATCTTTAAATCAGACGACCTAAATTGCATTTTCATATGTCACATGTCCCTAAAATACGAAGTCTTTCTTTAACTTTGGTGTAATCACTTAAAAAGCGTGGGCAAGTAATGGCTCCCTTCTTTTAGTGGGTTGGGTTTGGCCCAACTGCTTAAAATGAATTGCTTACAAGGCAGTTTCGACTTTCACAGTTATTACCTTCATAGGTTGATGCTAAGTCAAGATTCCTTTCCATCCACGGGTTAATAAAATTGGTTGTACCCCATATAGGATTCAGTCAGTTGGATCTTAACATGATCATGACCCACATTTTTTAGAATTATAGAAAATACAAAATACAAAATACAAAATATAACTTTATATCTCTCTTTCTCTTTCTCTTTCTCTTTCTTGGTGTATAAGGATGAATGTGAATGTCTTTGTGGTTGTGTGGAAAGAGACATACTTTTCTCACCTACTAAATCATATAATTATCAAGTTAGTAACGGCAGGCCTTTAGCCACCAAATCATTTCAAAAACTTTCACAGAATTTTGGGCTGCCCATTTGCCGTTGCCAGATTTGTTGGCTTATAAAAAGAGATATCGACTCATGATCCAACTTTGATACCAATGATGGCTCAAAATCAACAAAGCCGATATGAGGTAAGCATCTAACTAGCTTCACCAAAATATACACAGCAGAAATACAATAAAGCATATTGAATCGAAGATGCATGATCAATGAGATCCATGCAGAGCTCCTAAAAGAAACACAATAGATGAGTCTCAAAATTATATATTTTCTTTATATATTATCTCGACACACTTACAATAGACTTTGGTTCACAACTTTGATTTGATGGTGTGTCACTTTGACATAGACAAAAGACCATTTTATAGACTACTAAGACCTAAAATTAGTTCATCACAATTAATGCACCTTTTATACTTTTCAAGAAACTCATTAACATCATATATAATTCAAAATGAATCTAACTTAATTGACACACTTAACTAGAAATAACTCTTAATAATTTACCCATAATACTTCGGTTAACTCAAAACATTTAATTAATTTTAATTTACAACTTCCAACAAGATTTTGTCATTGACGCTTCATGCCTGTATTGCACTTTAAATCTCAATAAGCTCTAAAAGTATATAAAGAGAGACCATTTATGATAATAAAATGTATAAACTGATAAATAAATGAAGGATTTAACAGCCTTCTTCCCATCATATCTATCAAAAGCTGACTTCCACAACTACCAGGCGCAACAAAAATTATGAAAGTCAGCTCTTTTCAGCAATCTATTGCTGAAAGGCCCTTCATAAGTTTGATAATATTATGATGTGGGCTAAGAAAGTCAATTCGAAAAAACAAATCAACCCGTTTTTTTCCTAGAGTCATACCCATAATTTTAAATATTAGCCATTTCCAGTACATATCGGCCGGTATCTATTTACAGCTCATCCAATACAATGTACACCCCCCTTCGATAAAAGGTTAAATATATATATCAAGGTAAACAGGTCAAATATCAGCACATATCGGGTCATATTGTCCCACATTTAGTCATATCAACTGATATGAGCGGGACAAAATACAAGAAGTTTCCTTTGGAAGATTTTTTTTCTTATTTGATATATTTTTTAATATTTTAAAATTTTTAAAAGCTACTTTACTATCAGCCAGTTCGATACCTGAGACCCGGCTGATAGGCCCATATATATCTATATATATATATATATATATATATATAGCTTTAAAGACCTGCCCATACCTCTAAACCCCACCTCTCATAAACACTTAAAAAAGCTTCTCAAGTACTCACCTTTTCCAAACATGAACCCAACAAGTCATGTTATCTCTAAATCTTTCACATCTAAATCTTGCAATTCCATTAAAAGCTGATAACATTAATTGCACTTGTAGCAAAAGCACGCCTTCCTCTATCAATTGAAAACAGCCCCAATTCATAAATACCCATTTCCCAAATTGGGATTTTGTAACAGACAACCTTTTTTTTTCGATTGAAAACTACTTTTTGACAGACTAATTTAAATGGGTTTAAGATGAGCAAGCATAATATTTGCACTCGTCAAGTCGGAGAGAGGAATTTAATGCTCTACGTATCCCATATTCCCATAGTAGTATTAGTTCTTGTATGTAAATTCGCTACATGTAAATATATATATATATATATATATATATATAGCGAGAGAGAGAGAGAGAGAGGTGTTTCAAAGTTGTATATATATATATAAATATAGCGAGAGAGAGAGAGAGCGAGAGAGGTGTTTCAAAGTTGATTTTGGATGGATGGAGGAACAACATCCTGTAACAGGCCATAGTCAGGAAGTTGTAGCTGGTGAAGAGTTGTTAGGTTTGGAAGGTACATGGAGTTTGTGTCACCTTGGTTATTTGTAGGAGCCACCTGCATAAATAGGTCTTGGTGGAAGCGCGGCAGTGCAGTGGACGGTGGCGATGGTAGCATAGACGTACCTCGAAGTGTCGCAGGGCAATGATGGTTGTGTTGACCTTCGTAGGTGGTGACGACGATCGTCGGGTCTTGATACGATCTCTCCACTCGTTTCTTCACTGAACAATTTGGGCTAGTGCATCTATAATAGCTTCTGCAACCGCAATTATAAGTTCATTAGAATCGATAAGATAAGAGACATTAATAAGAGTGAGATTGAAACAGAAGAAGATTACTAGTATTGAAGATTTATTACACATCCTTGTCATGAAGAACTATAGTAAAAAGTTTCATTTACTTAATACGATCAAGGAAAATCAAAGGCAAATATACCAAAAAATTAACAAGTCTCAGGATTTATTGGATAAACATCAAAACAATAATCAGTAACTTCCCCATAATTGAAAATACTAAAATTGCATATTTGGGGTATATATATATATATATATAATTTATCTATCAACTATCATTTAACTCTGCCATTGTTGGTCCCAAGCGCGGATGAGAAAGGAGGAGGGTTAGTTTTAGGTTGATAGCCAGCTGTAAAAGCCCCAGCCAATTTCCTATCATGAGATCTATTACGAACAAGGCTATGATGATAATGATGGAATAAGGCTATAATTATGATAATCTATTGATTTTTATTTAGGATAATAAAAAATGCATCTAATGATACATCCAGGTCTTACGACCGCCCTTGCAAAAGACGCATACCGGCATGTATCGGACGAATTATAGGGGCCGATTTCTGAAATTTATCCTCCAATATAAGCATGTGTAATTATAGGGCACCAATACTAAAAAACAGCTTGACGATTTTAATGGTTAATAATTCAACAAACCTCGGGTAATCGCTGTTCTTGACCGCCTTCTGGCCATATTTTCTCCATCTATAGCCATCTTCAAGATGATCCACCTCGCTTTTAGTCATGAAAGCGAAACGGGGCTCTCTTTTCCTTTTCTCTCCTTTCCTCCTTGGTTTGGTCCTGGTGATTTGGGCAAAAATAGTAAAATCCAATTCAAGTAAGAGAATGAGAGATCAAATATCAGAAGTTCTTTTAATGAGTGCAATTCTCATAATCAAATCATATTGTTTTTTTTTCCCATTAGTGCTGCCTACTTGATTTGCAATTTTCTATGTTTTTAGAAAAATTAAGATGGTTAGAGCCCAAATAAAAAATAGGTTCCTTCCTTTTTCTTAGGATGTTTAAGAAATTTCCAAAATCTAACATTGCACTCAGGGATGATACTCCAAATCACACACCAAAGCATGCTGGATTCTTTTCTGCAGGGTTTTAGAGGAATTTAGTTAAATTAATATGGTAATTAAGAAAGATTATTTTAACTATTTCCCCTCTTTGGAGACGATAAATAGGTCCTTACAGAAAAGGGAAAAAGTGAGCAAAAAAATATATTTAATAAGTAATGTTAACAATTCATTGCAACTTGAGAAACCCTAACAATTCAGTTTAAAGATAGCTTAAGAATTGTTAAAATTCTTATATAATCTGAAAAGAATCAATCCAAGGAGATAAAAAAGAATCATTATCTACAAAAATTATATATACTTGAAACTACAAACATGAACAAGACTTACACTTTCTTAGACCTCTCTATCCCCTCTTCACACCCTTTGATCGTCTGATCATTCTTAATCCTCCCTGAATCCCCTTCTCCAGCTGCAGCAGCCTCTGTGGAAGACGAAGAAATCGAAGAATTCGCAGTATCATGAGTAACCCCATGGCTAGAAGACTCTACCAACTCACTCACTCCCTTCTCACCATCCTTAGAAACAAAAGCATCCACTGGCGGCGACGAATACGATACCTCAAATGCTCTCGCGAGTGTGCCGTAATCCATAGACCCGTGTAAGTAGTCGGTGAAGCTCATATAGGGTGGATCCAATCCATGTAGATCATGAATTCTAGATGGATTATCGACTGTTGAATCGTTACTGAACGACATATTGATCCTACTGACGCTCCGGCGGTTACGATCATCTTGGTGGTAAGGGTCATGGTTGTTGTAATGGCCTGTATGTTGAGACATTTTAGAGAGAGAGAGAGAGAGAGCTGAGCTTGAAGAGAAAGCTTTTGTTTTATGGTGGTTGAGGGGGGAGCGAGAGGGAGGTTTTTTTTTCTCTACTATTTTATTTTTTTCTATCTTTTGAATAGTATTTTGGTCACATATTGAGTCTGAGAAAAATGACCGGCTCTAGCCGGTTACGTGGCCCAATAATAGTCAATATTTCGAGCGGCTACGATAACGGAAGATCCTGTTGACACGTGTAGATTCGCAGCACCGGCATTTGAATAATATAGCCGACATATCTTTAGCACGTGGGAAAACGTCAATACGTGGATGGATGATGACGGTGGCCGACGTCAGTTAGTTGGTCCGTACGAGTGACGCTTTTGGTGTCAAAAGACCCGTCAAAATGATTTGAATAGTTAGAAAAAGCGGGCTGTTGCGTACTAACACCAATGAAATGCTCCATATCATCAATAATCACAGTTGAATTTCACCATTTCACAAGGCTTCTTTCCTCCTCCTCACGTACACGCGCTCTTTCTCTCTATCCTTTTCTCTTTCTTTATACACTTTCTTTCTCTATTGTTCTCTTTCACTTTCTCTTTCTCGACGGTTGTCTCTCTCTTCTTAGTCTCCAAAGCTAAGGCCAAGGTACAAACAGCTGGATAATTTATTTATATTTTTAAAAGATAATTTACTTATATATTTTTTAAAATATAGTATTTATTATTAATATGGGGAGTCATTTGAAAAGTGTGTGCAAGTATGTCCCATACATAGAGAGCTATGAGGACTATCAAAGGGTCTGGGTTGGCCCTAAAAGTCCTGCCCGGCTCAGGCCTAAGTGTTAGGGTGTCGCACTCACACACTGAGCAGCTCTCGCGTCTTGCACGTTTCGATCCACGAGCCGGGTCTGCGCGACATACGTTCATTCGATTTCTATTTCAATCAAATCATTCTTTTCTTTTTAAAAGAATTTACAATAATTGCGGAAGAATTTTGCTAAAGATTTCTCATTTTCGTTAACTTGGTTGAGTTATTTCGATTTTCAAAAATCAAAATGCAAATCTCTTACTTATCGTGGAATTATAAGTACGACATATGAAAAGTAGTCAAAAGTTCAACCTTTAAAAACAAATATTTGCAATAAATTAAATTACAAAATTTCATTATTAACTTCAAAAGAATTGGACTTAACAAAAACAACTCTAAAGAAAAGATCCAATAAACATGTGAACTGGTCACATGTGTGCAGGTGCTGGTAGCTCTATAGTTAAAACGAGCTCAAACTGTTAGCTCAGTGATTGCTCATGAATCTCTTCTCGTCCTGCTCCCTTAGCTCTGATTGAGTGGCTGCTTGGCTGCCTCTAAAATTTTTGGGTCATGAAATGACCGTAAGCGGTGAAGCTTAATAAAGTCTTAATTATTTTAAGTTATAGTTTTCAATATAGTTTAATGCAGCTAAACTTATAGTTCATATGCATATGAGCGTTTCACATCGTGATTGTGCAAAGTGAAGTTTACAACATGTCGTGATATCAATAAAATAATTCAAAATAAATCTTAAACAAGAAAGATTCTAAGCATGATGTACAAATATAGCATGCAGTTACTATCTACACAGGAAATATTTAATTGCAACTACCATTATTGTGATAGAAACCATCATAGTATAAAATTTCAAATCAGCAAGAATTGTAGAATTGATAAGTATAAGAGGTTTGCAAGGTATGCTAATTGATACGTCTTTTACTATACCTTGTATTATCTCCTTGCAAGTACACAAGGAAATTGTAGCACATGTAAAGGTATCGATCCTTAGAGAAAATATTAACTTTTTAAAATTCTTTTAAATGCCTTGAAAAATAAATTGTTTTTGGGTTTTAAACTAAGTTATTTAAAAGAAAGTTTAAATTAAAAAACTAAAGAATAATGCTTGATGGAAAAACTATTAAAATAAACAAGCTGGGTTCCCTTAGTGTGGATTTGAAATCCTAATTAACTATCACAAATTTCTCTAAATTTTGTAATTATCTTAAGGCAACAACGACAATATAAGAAGAATAAAAGATTGGTTTAAGACAACAATGACAACATAAACTTCTCTAGCAGAAAAATAATTGATGAAACTAAGGCTCAATAGCAACATAGTCGGGTGATGGAAGTCTAGTAATTTCAATCCTAAGGCGACAACAGCAACATAAAGAATGAAATCAAAGAAATCGTGAAAACATTTTAGAATTCATAGACAAATTTTAAAACTCACATTCATCAACCAATTACAATAACAAATTCAAAAAAATAATAAATAATCAATTACTCATACTATTCTTTGACATACAGGTTCCTAGACTCAAGAGAATTAGCTATGCATAACTTTTATTAAATCAAGTGGAATTACAAAAGACATAATGAAAACTAGAACTTAAAATTAAACTACTGATTCCAGATCTTAGATATTTCGCTATGATCGAGAGTTCTTTGACGCTTTCCTGTGGAGGTAGGCTCTCTTATTTATAGACACATAAGAGACTTATTACAAACTAAATTCGGAATTTACTTTTCCTAGAGAACTTCTAACTTAAGTTGCAGAGTTTACATGAACTAAACTCCCTAAACAAGAATCTTTCTTCAATTAGAATTCTACTTCTGACGTGGAGATTTCCTTTTCTGTTCAGCAGGATGGCATCATAGGGTTCTTCATGATCGTAGCTTGCATGGGATTGCAGGCTTTTTCTGTATGGAATTGTAACTACGATTGCGTGGTATTTTCTTTCAGTTGGTTACGATTTGTATTTCGAGTGCTTGTAGACTCTTTTCGATCCATCGTGAGTTTCACAATTGCTTGGTTGTTTCTCTCAGTAGTCTATTTTAGAGTCTTCGATTTCTTCAAAGTTTCCTTTGTTCAATCATAATCTTTACAATTGTCTTTTTCTTGCTTTTTGGACCTTTTTCTTAAGTCACGAGGGTTCGTGGCTTCTTGTTTATTTTTCCTCTAATCTTTCGATTGCAACGGAAGAGAACTTCATGGTCTCCCAGGTCATTCGATCGTATGCTTGATTTGCTACTGCGATTGCGAGGCTGTGCCTCTCTGTATTGATTTGCGATTGAATCCTGACTTCAGGTGCTTTTTACATAGAATGTTCTTAGGCTCTTCTTTTCTTCTGCTAATCTAAATTTTCATTATGGGAGTTAGTAATCAGCTGTGGACTAACAGTACTCAAATTAGGGTTTCAAAGTGGTAAATTTTGTGAATGATCACTAATCAAATTATTGATTCATTGTTTATCAATTTACTGATTTATTAAGTGCCTTTCCATTAATTAAATTATTGATTAATTAATTATTAATTGAATGATTTATTAAGTATCTTTTAATTAATTCAGTGCAAAACTAGACACCAACCAAAGTTCGATATTAATATAAATTGCCAATGTCGCACAAATAGAGGTTGACATTCTTCGCCATTTAGTCAATCATGACAAGGATCAATGACTATTGGTCTAACGAGATCCAATCCTCAGCTGACGTTTTAAACTCGTCTGAATATGAGTCACTCATAATGAGCCCGTTCTCAAGAACAGTTGTAAAGACCCGTGTTTTGAACCCGAGTTAGACTGACCCTGTGTGTGTATTCGGCTCGGCAACCGACGTCACCATTTGTTTTGGATTTTTATCTAGATGTGATTGTGCAGATAGATTTTAATTTAGAGCCCATTTGGACCCTCGTGCGAAAGTTGTGCACCGACCTCGGTGTAGCCGCTCAACACCGGACTTGAGTTTTAAAATTAGAAGTGTATAATACATAAGATGTGTGTGTGTGTTTTACTTTGTGAGCAATCCTATTATAAGAAGGAATTGCATTCCCGTATTATACTAGGTTTTGTTAAGAGAGGATAGTTACCCAACCGTGTGAAACTCCTTCTTCTCTCTTCTTCAATCATCGTAGGAGATCGGTTTAGAAAACCTCCTTCTCTAGAACCCTCTTTGTTGAAAGCACTTAAACCTTAGAAAGAACTTGAATCAACGTTGGATTCGTAGTTGGCTATTGGGAGAGGTTGAGATCATTGGGGGCGTGTTGGAGTTGTCTCTATGAACTCGTGGGATCGATCGCGGCGCGAATCGTTGAGGAAACCCATCGGTTTCGTTTCGAAGCTCCATTCGCGTGACTCATTTCTAATCTAGGAATCCTTAGATTAAAGGTACGTTTTAATTAAACTTTTTGATTAAATCATTAGATTAGCCATGGGTTTTACTTTGGGATGTATGGGTTTCGATTCGGGTGAAAACCAGCGAAATCGCGTCGCTGTAGCTCGCTCGAACGAGCTATTATCATCGCTCGAGCGAGGTATCACCGAACTCCGACATTGCCTTAGTATTTTAGTCATAACTTTTTGTCCCAAACTCCGATTGAGACGATTCGTTTTGCGTTGGAAAGCTAATAGAAAAATCTACAACTTTTATGTTTTGACCAACTCATGGATCAATCGTCTTGATGGTCAAAAATATATGAGAATGTTACGTCAAATCGCTCGAGCGAGCTATTATCATCGCTCGAGCGAGGTATTGTCGAACTTCGACATTGCCTTGGTATTTTAGTTATAACGTTTTATCCTGAATTCCGATTGAGACGATTCTTTTTGCGTTGAAAAGCTAATAGAAAAATATACAACTTTTATGTTTTGACCAACTCATGGATCAATCGTCTTGATAGTAAAAAATATATGAGAATGTTACGTCAAATTCTAGGATTGGCGCAACTTGCCTGTTTTGACTTGTTTTTGAGGAAACGCTTAAATAGGTCTATATTATTAGTAATTAGAGTTTATCTTAATGCATGAATGTATATTGTGATGTAGATTGAGGGCGAGAGGCCATCAATAGGACCTTGCTTGACTTCGCATAACTCCGAGTTTTAGGTAGGAGAATCTCATCTTCTGATTTTATTTTAATTCGCATGGATATTTTGAATTAAAATCTTTAAACTTGCATATGCCATTGAAATCACATCTGTAAACTGAAATTGATATGAATGACTGAAAATCTAAATCTACCTGAATCCTGAAACCTGAATCTGCTTAAGCTCTGAAAATCTGAAATCAAGAACCTGAACTATGTATAAGAGACTTTCATCTGATTTATATTAGTATCTGCATTTGTTTTATGATTGACCTGAACGACCCCTCAAAAATTCCTGAACAATTTCCTGGCACAAGTTTTCCTCATTACGTAGGGGCTTGTTGCATCTTGAAAAAGGGTTCATGAACGACGATGGTAGGTAGGGGTTCCCATCGGCTATATTCCTGCTCTCGAGATATAGTTTACTCGGGAGGTATTTTAAGTTAAGGATTAAGTCATGAATTACTGAACTTTGCATATAGAAGTTAGAGAAACTAAGACACTGAAACACTGCATCTGCTCTTGAAACTGTTTTCACACATTTAGAAATAAATCTTACATATGATTTCTGCACCTAAATTCAGTTTATTATCTGCTTATATGTTTGACAAGCTATATTCCGATATTTGTTTTGAAACCATATTAGTTAAAGTAAAATGCCGTAGATGTCTTTCTTCTACTGAGCTTTGTTGGTTAGCTCACTCCGACTATACGTCATGTGTTCAGTAATCGACGTGGCTATTCGTGTATGTGAGACTGATCCTGCCTACGTGCCTGAGGAAGAGCTTGAGGTTCCTCCTGAGGAGTTTTTCCCAATATAGAACTTACTGATTTTCTTATTTGTGGTGAGAGATAGACTTGAATTTGTGGGCCCATTTTAGTTGGATACTATAGTTTTATATTTGACGTTGATTTCTGTTATGAGCCATGTTTCGATGATGGTCAGCCATCATCGGTGGTTCTTTACTTTTAATTGCTTCCGCATTTATTTTAGCTATGAATATTTATTACGCTTTACTCTGATATGTGCCCTGTTTGTCCGGCTTATCGTTTATTCGATAGGTTGGCGAACCAGCCTTTCCTATACCTGAGGGATTGGAAAAGTCGGGTCGTCACAGTTGGTATCAGAGCCATGGTTTTTAGATTTTCTAAGGACCCATGAGAACCAACCGTGACCGCACGCATGACGAGTCATGTCGTTAGGTCCGTAATCACTAATCTTGTTGTGATTGTCTTTACAATTAATGTTAACTGATGTTGTAGTGTTCACAATGACAGATCAGTATGGCCCCAAGATTTAGAGGCAGAGGCAGAGGTAGGACGGTGCCTTTAGAGGACATTCCTGAAGGTGTCGGTACATCAAGGGGAGTTGCCTTCGCATCCGGTTCTAATGCAGTCCCTATAGGAGCCGGAGTTGATAGAGGTCAGGGTGAAAGAATGGAACAAGTGTTGGAAAGTCTGGCCACCAACATTGCTCAGCAGACCGCATCTATGGCTCAGCAGACTGCTGCAATCGCCCAGCAAGCAGAGCTGATTTCTGCTGGACAACAACAACAATCATCAGGATTTGTCGAATTCAGGAGGATGAGACCTCCAAATTTTTCCGGATGGCAGACCCGATGGAAGCTGAATGTTGGTTGGAGGAGATGGAAAAGATCTTCGAGGTGCTACAGTGCACCGATGTCGAGAAGGTTAGATGGGCAACCGTCAAATTGGATGGACAAAGTCGAACCATGGTGGAAGTCCGTGGCTAGACACCGGGAGCAGGAGTTTCCCAATACTCCTTGGACATGGGCTGAGTTTATCGAAGCGTTCAACGATCAGTACTGTCCCAAGATCGTTAGGCATCAGATGGAAGTTCAGTTCATCGGTGAAGAGGGGACAAGGTCGGTGAGTATGGAGATGATGAGTTTATCGACTTTCAAGGTTTGCACCTCAACATGTGGCCAGATATGATGAAGGCGAAAATTTCATTTGGGTCTTAGGCAGTATCTGAGGAGGCGTGGCTATGTGGGAAATGGAAACATATGGAGGAGTATCACAAAGGCCCTCATAGCAGAGGAAGAAATTCAAAAGCGGTTTTGAGAAGCAATACCAACAAGGACAGGTTGTACAAGGCGCCAGTACTTATGAAAATAAGAGGGCCAAGTTTACAAAGCCGCCAAAGTGAACCTTACTCAACTGCATTTTCTAGACCAACATTTTCTTCTGACCCCCCTTATCGAGATTGGCAAGATCATCACCATGGCAATCCGTACGACCGTTCTAATGCTAGTGGAGCTTCAGATTGCACAGGGGATCCTCTCGTGCACCATCTTTTGTTTTGGTCACTATGTGCCTAAGGTGCGAAACCACACAAGACCGAGGATTGTAGGAGGAACACTTTGGGCGTGTTTTCGGTGTGGCGCAATTGGACACATGGTTAAGGATTGTCCTCAGGAGGACAAGGGAAGAACTAGTTCAGCTTCTACTCAAAGATCGACCCGACCTACTGTTCAAGGTCGAGCTTATGCCGTGATGGCTCAAGAAGCCGAAACATCGAACGACGTGATTCAAGGTATTATTAAAAGTTGAGATGTCTTCTTATTTTATGTGTTATATATAATTGCTTGATATTTAATAAATTTTGTTAATAAGTTATGGATGAACACACATGCTTAGAAACTTTTAATTGAAACGCTTGTCTAAACTAAGGTACCCTTTTTATGCATCGGGGGAGCGATGTAAGCAAAACCAAAGCGCGAGTGTTGATAGACCCTGGGTCTACACATTCTTTTGTTACTCCATTGTTCGCTGAGAAGTTGGGAATCATTCCCAAGGCCCTTGATTTCATCTTGGCAGTGTCAATTCCTACGGGCAACTCAGTGAGCACCGATACCATGTGTCAATCAGTGATTGTGATGATCGAAGACCACGAGACAGTGGCTGATTTGATCATTTTGAGCATGGAAGGGTTCGACGTGATACTAGGGATGGATTGGTTATCTACTTACCATGCGAGCGTGGATTGTCTTCGAAAGATTGTAACATTCCACCCGCCGAAGAGAAAATCTTTTCGATTTTGCGGAGTCAAATCTTGTGTGATACCGTTTATCTCTGCCATTCGAGCAGACCGTATGATGAGGAACGGGTGTTGTGGTTATCTGGCCTACTTGCAAGATCATAAGGAGGAGAAGAAAAATATTGCAGATATTACGATTGCTTGCGAGTATTCAGATGTTTTTCCTGAAGATCTACCGGGATTACCACCTGACAGGGAGATTGAGTTTGCAATTGAGTTAGCGCCGGGTACTGAACCAGTATCAAAAGCTCCGTATCGAATGGCGCCTGCAGAATTGAAAGAGTTGAAGGAGCAGCTTCAGGAACTGCTAGATAAGGGCTTTATTAGACCGAGTGTGTCACCCTGGGGAGCACCGGTTCTATTTGTAAAGAAGAAAGACGGTTCAATGCGGCTTTGCATCGATTACCGCCAGCTAAATAAGTTGACAATTAAGAACCGTTATCCACTTCCAAGAATTGATGATCTGTTCGATCAGTTACAAGGAGCAAGGTTCTTCTCGAAGATCGACTTGAGGTCAGGCTACCATCAGTTGAAAGTTAAGTCTGAAGACATTCAGAAGACAGCGTTCAGAACCCGATATGGGCACTACGAGTTCTTGGTCATGCCATTTGGGTTGACAAACGCACCCGCGTCATTTATGGACTTGATGAACCGGATATTCAAGTCACATTTGGACAAGTCTGTAGTAGTTTTTGTAGATGACATCCTCATCTATTCAAAGACGCGAGAAGAACATGAGCAACATCTGCGAGTGGCTCTACAAACCCTTAGAGACCATCAGTTATACGTAAAACTTAGTAAGTGTGAGTTTTGGCTTGGCGGTCGATTTCTAGGCCATGTTATCTCTGAGACCGGTATTACAGTTGACCCAGCAAAGATTGAGTCCATGATGAATTGGGAACAGCCAAAGACCGTTACGGAGGTTCGTAGTTTCCTCGGTTTGGCAGGATACTACAGAAGGTTTGTGGAGGGCTTCTCCAAGATATCAGGTCCTCTTACACAACTTACGAAGAAGAATACTAAATTTGATTGGACAGAGCAGTGTGAGCAAAGTTTTCAGGAATTCAAGAAACGATTGACTCTTGCGATTTGCTATACCATCAGCAGGGAGGCTTTGCGATGCTCTGATGATGCATCATATGGGGGTTTAGGCTGTGTGCTTAACCAGAATGAGAGAGTCATTGCTTATGGGTCTAGATAGCTAAAAGACCATGAGAAGAATTACCCGACGCATGATCTTGAGTTGGCAGCAGTAATTTTTGCTCTGAAGATCTGGAGGCATTACCTTTATGGGGAGACCTTCGATATATTTACCGATCATAAGAGCCTCAAGTATCTCTTCTCACAAAAGGAGTGAAATATGAGACAGCGTCGATGGATGGAGTTCTTGAAAGATTATGATTGTACCATCCAGTACCACCCCGGGAAAGCAAACGTAGTGGCAGATGCGTTAAGTCGGAAGTTCTCTGCTCAGTTATCACATCTCACCGCAAGGGTGCGAAGATGACATCTATTAGAAGATATGGCTCTAAGTAGCATGAGATTTGACGTAAAAGGTTCAGGTGCGTTAATGGCTACACTGGTGATTCGTTCCACCCTCTATAAGAACATTCGCAGACTTCAGATGACGAATGATGAACTTATGGCTATCAGACGGGATGTGATTGGGGGAAGCAAAATAGATTTTTCTATCAAAGATGATGACACTTTGTTGTTTAGAAACCGGGTATGCGTACCAACTAATACTAAGCTTCGGGACACTATTTTGGAAGAGGCTCATAAGTTTATATACGCTATTCACCCTGGCAGTACCAAGATGTATTAGGACTTAAAGAAAAGCTTCTGGTGGAGAGGTTTAAAGAAAGTTGTCGCTGTGTATGTCTCGAGATGTCTTGTGTGTCAGCAAGTAAAGGTGGATCAGATCAAGTAACCACTACCGATACCTGAGTGGAAATGGGAGGCATTTCTATGGACTTTATTTTGGGATTGCCAAGAACATTAAGAAAATACAATGCCATCTGGGTCATTGTGGATCGATTGACTAAGTCCGCACACTTCCTTCCTTATAATACGTCGTATACCGCCAACAAGCTCGCAGAATTATACATCAAGGAGATAGTTAGGCTGCATGGTATACCGGTCAGTATCGTATCCGATAGAGACCCGATGTACACATCTCAGTTTTGGCAACGATTTCAAGAAGGAATGGGCTCTAGGCTCGATTATAGTACAGCATTCCATCCTCAGACCGATGGGCAGACTGAGAGGGTGAATCAAATTATAGAAGATATGTTACGTGCTTGCATGTTGGATTTTCAGGGGTCATGGGACCAACATTTATCACTGATCGAGTTTGCCTACAATAGCATTACGTAGCTAGCGACATGGCACCCTACGAAGCTTTGTATGGACGACGGTGCAGGTCTCCGCTTAATTGGGAAGAAGTGGGTGAGAAACTCATTTTAGGTCCCGAGATCGTGGAGAATACAACCGAGACAGTTCGGTTAATCCGTGAGAGACTACGCATTGCTCAAAGTTGTCAGAAGAGCTACGCTGATCTGAAAAGAAACCATGTTGAGTTTAAGGTGGGAGATAACGTATTTGTCAAAATCTCTCCTATAAAAGGCGTGATGCATTTTGGGAAGCGTGGGAAGCTGAGTCCGCGCTATGTTGAACCTTTCGAGGTATTGGGCCGAGTCGGCGAGTTTGCCTATCGAGTAGCCTTGCCACCGCAGCTATCGGAAATGCACAACGTGTTTCATGTGTCCATGTTACGAAGATATGTTAAGGACCCGACACACGTATTGGACTACCAGCCCATTGAGCTCCAAGAAGACCTATCCTTGGTGGAGGAACCGATACGGATCTTGGATCTTAAAGAATAAATCTTACGGACAAAGAGCATTCCCTTGGTACTCGTGAAGTGGCGGAGCCATTCTTCAGAGGAAGCCACATGGGAGCGTGAAGCGGAGATTCACGAGGAATTTCCACACCTTTTCGAGTGAAGGTATATTGTAAACTATAGTTATGTAAGAAAACCATACGTACCTTTAAATTCTTGAATTTGCTTCTTTAAAAAAAAAAAAAAAAAAAGGGAGAATTTCTTCAAAATCTTCAATGTTAAATTGGTTCATAACATCGATGCTTTACATATATATCTATAACGATCACACAATAAAATCTTAAATGTCATATTTATTCATTCTCGGTTAGAACCGTATGTCTGTTGGAACCCGTGTCATCAGTTAGAACATGTTACCAGGCATGTGATCATGCTTTTGAATAAGTGTTCGATTCTGACATCTGAAATTTCAGCTCAAATAATTACCAAAAGGGTGAGGTAGGTGTGTGTGCTAGGTTTGTGTCATGGTGAAGTATATTTCCAGGCACGTGACACTTGGGAAGGTATGCATCCATGTACGGATGCAATCCTCTATGGCAGTATGGGATGCCACACGCAGTACATCCAGGTTACTATGGATCCCGACCCTTGAAAGCGTGCTTAGTGAAGCCTACCGCATCGCGACCAAAGTTCTTTGACTTTAGACTGTTTCGATTTTGCTTTATACTGGTGTTAGGATAAGGACTTACCGCAGTTCGGTTTAGCTATCCGAACATTTTCGAGGACGAAAATTCCTAAGGAGGGTAGAATGTAAAGACCCGTATTTTGAACCCGAGTTAGACTGACCCTGTGTGTGTATTCGGCTCGGCAACCGACGTCACCATTTGTTTTGAATTTTTATCTAGATGTGATTGTGCGGACAGATTTTAATTTAGAGCCCATTTGAACCCTCGTGCGAAAGTTGTGCACCGACCTCGGTGTAGCCGCTCAACACCAGACTTGAGTTTTAAAATTAGAAGTGTATAATATATAAGATGTGTGTGTGTGTTTTACTTTGTGAGCAATCCTATTATAAGAAGGAATTGCATTCCCGTATTATACTAAGTTTTGTTAAGAGAGGATAGTTACCCAACCGTGTGAAACTCCTTCTTCTCTCTTCTTCAATCATCGTAGGAGATCGGTTTAGAAAACCTCCTTCTCTAGAACCCTCTTTGTTGAAAGCACTTAAACCTTAGAAAGAACTTGAATCAACCTTGGATTCGTAGTTGGCTATTGGGAGAGGTTGAGATCATTGGGGGCGTGTTGGAGTTGTCTCTGTGAACTCGTGGGATCGATCGTGGTGCGAATCGTTGAGGAAACCCGTCGGTTTCGTTCCGAAGCTCCATTCGCGTGACTCATTTCTAATCTAGGAATCCTTAGATTAAAGGTACGTTTTAATTAAACTTTTTGATTAAATCATTAGATTAGCCATGGGTTTTGCTTTGGGATGTATGGGTTTCGATTCGGGTGAAAACCAGCGAAATTGCATTGCTGTAGCTCGCTCGAACGAGCTATTATCATCGCTCGAGCGAGGTATCACCGAACTCCGATATTACCTTAGTATTTTAGTCATAACGTTTTGTCCCGAACTCTGATTAAGACGATTCTTTTTGCGTTGGAAAACTAATAGAAAAATTTACAACTTTTATGTTTTGACCAACTCATGGATCAATCATCTTGATGGTCAAAAACATATGAGAATGTTACGTCAAATCGCTCGAGCGAGCTATTATCATCGCTCGAGCGAGGTATTGTCGAACTTCGACATTGCCTTGGTATTTTAGTCATAACATTTTATCCCGAATTCTGATTAAGACGATTCTTTTTGCGTTGGAAAGCTAATAGAAAAATATACAACTTTTATGTTTTGACCAACTCATGGATCAATCGTCTTGATAGTCAAAAATATATGAGAATGTTACGTCAAATTCTAGGATTGGCGCAACTTGCCTGTTTTGACTTGTTTTTGAGGAAACGCTTAAATAGGTCTATATTATTAGTAATTAGAGTTTATCTTAATGCATGAACATATATTGTGATGTAGATTGACGGCGAGAGGCCATCAATAGGACCTTGCTTGACTTCGCATAACTCCGAGTTTTAGGTAGGAGAATCTCATCTTTACAGTATTTTATTTTAATTCGCATGGATATTTTGAATTAAAATCTTTAAACTTACATATGCCATTGAAATCACATCTGTAAACTGAAATTGATGTGAATGACTGAAAATCTAAATCTACCAATCTCAAACTGAATCTTAAGCTCAAAATCAAATCAAGAACCCGAACTATGTATAAGAGACTTGCATCGATTTATATTAGTATCTCAGATTTGTTTTATGATTGACCGAACGACCCTAAAAAATTCTCGAATAATTTCTCGCACAAGTTTCCCTCATTACGTAGGGCTTGTTGCATCTGAAAAGGGTCGATGAACGGCGATGGTAGGTAGGGGTTCCGATCGGCTATATTGCTGCTCTCGAGATATAGTTTACCCGGGAGGTATTTTAAGTTAAGGATTAAGTCGTGAATTACTCAACTTTGCATATAGAAGTTACAGAAACTAAGACATCAAACACAGATCCGCTTCTTGAAACTATTTTCACACATTTAGAAATAAATCTTACATATGATTTCTGCACCTGAATCCAGTTTATTATCTGCTTATATGTTCGACAAGCTATATTCCGATATTTGTTTTGAAACCATATTAGTTAAAGTAAAATGCCGGAGATGTCTTTCTTCATCGAAGCTTTGTTGGTTAGCTCACTCACTATACGTCACAGTTCAAAATCTTGACGTGGCTATTCGTGGTGAGACTGATCCGCCACTCGCTGAGGCAGAGCTTGAGGTTCCTCCTGAGGAGTTTTTCCCAGTATAGAACTTACTGATTTTCTTATTTATGGTGAGAGTTAGACTTGAATTTGTGGGCCCATTTTAGTTGGATACCATAGTTTTATATTTGACGTTGATTTCTGTTATGAGCCATGTTTCGATGATGGTCGGCCATCATCGGTGGTTCTTTACTTTTAATTGCTTCCGCATTTATTTTAGCTATGGATATTTATTACGCTTTACTCTAATATGTGCCCTGTTTGTCCGGCTTATCGTTTATTCGATAAGTTGGCGAACCGGCCTTTCCTATACCTGAGGGATTGGAAAAGTCGGGTCGTCACAACAGTGGTCACCCATGCGATGTTCAATATTCAATGCAATATCATCTTTCCACTTTTAATTTTTAATATTCAATATCAATATTCGATAGTTCGATTTCAATCCGATTTCTTTAGTAAGATTTCAGTAATCATATTCAATTTCAATGTTCAATCATCAATATCAATTTTCGATAATTTTGTTATCCTTATTCAATTTGATATTATTCAATTTATCTCATAATTGGGTTCAATATTCCATAGGTTTCCATTACCTCATATTCCTTTTTAGAGTTTCGATAATAAACTTAGATCATTATTTGGTATCGATTTGGTTACTCTATCTTTATGAGTTCGCCAATCATTTTTTAATGTGTTTCATTGTTCAAAGTCATTATCAAATGTCTTATATTAATCAAATTTTCAATCATCATTTATCTATAACAATCAATCAGTTTCTATATATGTCAATCAATCATCATTTATCTATATTAATCAATCAATTTCTATATATGTCAATCAATCATTATCTAACTATTTCAATCAATCGTTGATCAAACTCGATCCTATGGAAGGATTGACATTGGATAAGCTCACACTATGTCCAGTGATGCCTTAGTTTAGAGTCCTGATAGCTCTTTTACTATACCTGTCTTATCTTCTTACAAGTGTATAAGGGAATTGTAGCACATGTAAAGGTATCGATCATCAGGGAAAACAATTGACCTTTTAGAATTCTTTTAAATGCCTCAAAAAGTAAATTAGTTTTGAGTTTTTAAAAACTAAATGGCAGAAAGTAAAAGATTCGTTTCTAAATTAATACTAAAACTGGAAAGTAATGTAGAAAACTATTTTAAGAAAGCAAGTCTAGGTTCCCTTATAGCAGATTCGTAATCCTAGCTAACTATCTCTCATCCCTCTGAATTCGGTAATCATCTAAAAGAGACAACAACAACATAAAAAGAAGGAAAGATTGATTTAAGACAACAACGATAACATAAACCTTTCTAGTAGGAATATCGTTCATGAAACTAACTAAGTCAATAACGGTAACATAATCGGGTGATGGAAGTCTAGTAATTCTAAACCTAAGGCAACAACAGAAATATAGAGTTAAAAACCATAGAAATCATGTAAACCTTTTAAAACTCATAGACAAACTTTAAAACACATATTCATTAACCAATTATAGTACTATGAATTCAGATGAATAAGAAATAATTAACTAATCATACTCATCTTTGATATACGGGTTCCCAGACTCTAAGAGAATTAGCTACACATAATTTCTATTAAAGTCAAAGAAATTTCTAGTAAAACTAGAATCTAAGACTAAAATTATTCTATTCTACTGTACTCGGGTATTTCCTATGAACGTAGGTTCTCTTATTTACAAGCACATAAGAGACCTATTACACGTTGAATTAGGAATCTACTTTTACTAGAAAAACTTCTAACTTAAGCTTTAGAATTTATGTTAAACTAAAATTCCTAAATATATAACTTTCTACAATTAGGACTCTGCTATGACGTGGAGATTTCTTTCTTTTGTATAGCAGGATGTCATTGCAAGACTCCTTCATGATCGTAGTTTGCTTATTCTTCATTAATCCTGGGCTAAGCCTGCATGGGATCGTGGAATTTGTCTATCGCAACTTCTTATCCCTCTTCCCGTTTGATCGTGAGTTGGTTCTTTATAGAATTGTGACTACAATTGCCTGGTTTCACTTCTCAGTCTAGATGCTCTTGTCACGATCGATCGTGAGTCCTTTCTCAAGGAATCATGATTCTCATGAGAGCAAGATAGTTCTTCCCTGGAGTTTTTATTTGAGTCACGATCAATCGTATCCTTTTTTGTGGGATCGTGAATCTCAGGATTGTTATTATTTACTTTTAGGAGAGTTATTGTGAGTCACAATCAGTCGTGGCTCTATGCTTTTGGCTCTTCCAACTTCATGATCAATCATGGAAGTGTTTTATCTCTGAAATTGTAAGTTCAAGTCTTGATATATTTTGGTACCCCTTGGGTGAATAGCATATGGTGATTTGTGAGCCTCATCCAAAATGGTTTGCCGAAGAGCATCATCCGTTGGTATACACAACCTTCACTTTAACAATAGGGATCCATCATCCTTTATAGAGCAATCCTTATTAGTCCCATCGGTGACTCCCTGCCAGAGTTTTAATAATTAAATATCTTTCATCTGCAGCTGACAAATTTGTTCAAAGGTGACTGGTATAATAGTAATATTTGCTAAGAAAGCTCCCGTACCTTTTGCTTCAAACCGCACATTACATAAAGCTAAGTCTTCCAACATCTTCCATCTGTGAAGTCCTAAAATCAGATTTGATAACTGGGCGGAAGTCTTGCGACTCAAAGCATCGGCAACCACATTCGCCTTGCCTGGAGGATACTATATTGAGTAGTCTAGTCCTTAAAAATTCAATCCACCTTCGTTGCCTCATGTTCAAATCTTTCTGTGTGAACAAATATTTGAGACTTTTGTGGTCTGTGAAGATCTCAAAGGCTTCACCATACAGATAATGTCTCCATATCTTTAACGCAAAAATCACGATTGTTAACTCAAGTTCATGCGTCGGGTAGTTCTTTTCATGATCCTTAAGTTGCCTGGATCCATATGCAATGACCTTTTTGTATTGATTGAGTACACAACGCAAGCCACTATGTGACGCATTACTGAATACTACAAATTCCCCCAGTGCTATCTAGAATAGCAAGTACCGGTGCTGATGTAAGCCTTTTCTTTAACTCTTGGAAGCTTTTCTCGTATTCCTCAGTCCATTCAAACTTTGTATTCTTCCTTGTTAATTTTGTAAGTAGACCAGAGAGCTTTGAAAACCCTTCCATAAATCTTCTATAGTACCCTGCCAAGCCTAGAAAGCTTCTCACTTCGGTAACTGTCTTAGGTTGTTCCCATTGAACCACAACTTCTATCTTAGCTGGATCTACCTTAATTCCTTCTTCAGAGACTACGTATCCTAAAAAGCTCACTTGATGTAACTAAAACTCACATTTGTTAAGCTTGACATACAGCTGATGCTCTCATAATGTTCGCAATGCGATTCTTAGATGTTATTCATGTTCTTCCTTCATTTTTTAGTATATCAATATGTCGTCAACAAAAACTACGACACACGTGTCAAGGTGAGGCTTGAACACCCTATTCATGAGATCCATGAATGATGCCAGCGCATTAGTCAAGCCAAAAGGCATCACTAAAAATTCATAATGCCCGTATCTGGTCCTAAATGCCGTCTTCTGAATATCTTCGGCCCTGACCTTTAACTGGTGATAATTAGATCTCAAATTGATCTTCGAAAAGAATTTCGCTCCTTGTAATTGATCAAATAGATCATCGATTCTCGAGAGTGGATATCTATTCTTAATTGTCAGTTTATTCAGTTGACGGTAGTCGATGCATAATCTCATCGACCCATCCTTCTTTACAAATAAGACCGGTTCTCCCCAAGGAGAAACACTAGGTCTTATAAAACCCTTGTCTAACAACTCTTGCAATTGATCCTTCAACTCTTTCAATTTAGCTGGGGCTATTCTGTACGGTGCTTTAGGCACTGGTTCTGCACCTAGTGCTTAGTCGATAGTGAACTCAACTTCTCTATCAGGTGGTAATCCCGACAATTCTTTAGGAAAAACATCCTCAAACTCACATGCAACTGGGATGTCTGCTATCACATTCTTCCCTTCCTTACTATCTTGCAAAAATGCCAGATATCCGTTATACCCATTCCTCATCATTTTCTGTGCACGAATTGCAGAAATGAGTGGCACAAAAGTCGATCGCATGCCAAGGAATTTTAATGATCTACCCTTATCTGGGCGGAAGGTAACGATCTTCCTCTGGCAATCCATGCTTGCACCATGGGTGGATAACTAATCAATGCCTAAGATTACATCGAATCCTTACATATCTAACAATATCAAATCTACCTCTAATTCGTAGTCTATATATCCCCTGATGTTTACTATCACGGCCTGACAAAACGGTATCTGTTTTAACTACACTACCCGTTGGGACTAACATGTCCATAATGTAGTCTAAGGGCTCGGGAATGGCTTTCATCCTCATTGCGAATTCAGGCATCACAAAAGAATGTATAGAGCCTGGGTCTATAAGATTTCATGCTTCATAGCAAAGGAAGTTGCCCTTTTTACACATTTTTAACGTACCTACGGAATATATATATACAGGCTATAAATTTATGCTTACACACACCATAAATTAAGCATAGATGTTAATGTAATAATACAACGAAAGAACTTCCATATATATATATATATATATATATTCTATGCATGCACCTTATTTTCCTAAATTAAATTAAGGAATCCAATGACTTTAATAAAATATTTATACCTTGTATGATGTCGTTGGTTGTGTCAGCATCCTCGGCGGTGACCGCATATGCTCGGCGTTACACAACGGGTCTTGCTTGTCGCGTAGGCATGTGTTGTCCAGTAGTATTCGCCCTTCCTTCACTCCTCAACATTAGACAATCTCTAATCAGATGTCCCATTTTCCTACATTTAAAGAATCCTCCAGTTCCTCGCCTACAATCTGATGTTTTATGCGACTTGCCACACTTGGCACAAGTCTTCGGTGGTGCTGACGATGCTGCTCTTGATACACCCTGAGTGACTGACAATCCAGTGGTGGTAGTAGAGTTCTCATAGCGAATAGGCCGCACAGAAGTAGACACTGGTGGCCTAGGGTAACCGATCTAATGTGGTCTTGAGTAGTGAGTGTTGGCAAACTACCTCTGATTGGGTGCTACAAAGCACAACTTTTTATTCACCGATTCGTAGTTTTCCACTCCACTCTGATCATCTGCCCCTTCCCTTGTCGTTCCCTCTTCTGATACATTGCATTCAACGACTTCTCTATGACTAAAGCCTTTCCCATGACTTCAGTGTACATCTCTAATTCAAATGCCGCAACCCTATCACGTAGGATCTGCCTCAGCCCCTCTTCAAATTTATTGGCCTTCATAATTTCCGTGGACACATACTCCGAAGCAAATCGTGACAACCATATAACTCTGTACCATACTCCTTGACCGTCATTGCTCCTTATTCCAATGTCATAAACTGAGATACCATCTGGTTCCTCAATTTCTTTGGAAAGTACTCCTTGTTGAACGTCTCACAAGATTCCTCCCAAGTCCATACCCCATCTGGGTCCTATTCTCTCCTAAACAACACTGACTTCCACCAAGGGTTGGCATCTCCTTCTAATTGACACGAAGCCCATCTTACCATTTCTACCATAGTACATGGCAATTGCTGTAAGAGCTTCTCGGTCTGGTTTAACCAATTTTCCGCCTCCAAAGGATCTGTCTGACCATAAAAGCTAGGAGGTCTTAACTTCTAAATCCCACAAATCTCGAGTGATATGAATTTGTAGTTAGGATAGGAGGGGTAGGTGGTGCTTGTTGATGATTATTGGCAGTTAACAATGACGCTTGCTGAGCCATAGTACTTGCCATGGCTTGCATTGTTTGCATCATTCGCTGCCTTTCTTTTCTCATCCCTTCTTCTTTTTCTTCCGGTATCTCCGGAATTCTCACTCCCGGAACTCTCACCTCTGAAACCCTTACTTTCAGAACTCTCACTTCTGCAGTGCTTGTCTTCGAAATATCTCGATTCCTCAATGGAACCCTCTTTGAAGCCGTGGGAATTTCATCTAAACTCCTCAAATTCCTCCTATGGCTGCCTCTTGGTCGGCTCCTTCCTCTAGTAGACATTGACGCTCTACAATATGAAACCAAAGTTTCATTAGCAGAAGGTCCCTACACTTTGATAAAATTAAAGACTTATTAGAAATTATAAAGAAAATGCTCTGATACCAACTGTGACAGCCCGTATTTCAGCACTTTGAAACCCGCACCTTCAGTACAACCCTCAAGGTCGTACCCCATATGTCCCACAGAACACTTGGTACATCCACACATAAAGCGAAAACAAAGCACTATCTAACTAAGCAGATAGATTCATTATAAAGTAAATAAACCTCCATTTCAATATAAGATAACTCAAGCTTACAAAAGACGGTTCAAATCTCATGCCAATCTCATGAGCAAAGGAATCAAACCAAACCATCAGTGACATGCCAAAAGTCACACAAGGATGGTTCGTAAAAAGAATAAAGTATCCCAAAGTAAATGACTTCTTACAAAACATGGATGGCTGGACGTACCAAGCCTTATAATAATCTCACAAAAATCAAAATGCCACAGCACACGTCTACTAAAAGAACTCCTCTAGAGGAGGCTCTGATTCCTCCAAATGCACGTAATCAGTGTCCTCTAAATCCTGATCCTCAGTATCCTCAGCAATCTCCGAACCTGTGACGTATAATCAAAGGGAGAGCTACATCATAGCTCAGTAAGGAAAATAATAGCATGCATATCTTCTTACACTACACACGTCTTTCATGACATATCTTAAATCATATGAAACACAATTTGAAACATATAATATGACTAAAAAGAAATATCTAATGCATAGTTTCAAAACACATTGCTCATAGTTTTCTCAGAACATACCCTTATAACACACACACTTAAAATTAATTTTTTAAATAATTGCTCGAGCATGTATAGCATCGAGCCCCCGATGGAAGTACCCACCATTGTCATTCACATGAACCCTTGCACAATGCCCAAGTCCCTTTGTATGTGGTGACTTATGCCGAATGAAATATTTTCACTGTTGGAAATTAAAGAACGGATATCCTGCCGTACCGGTATACGATTTGTATGAATATCTCGCCGTACCGGTCACGGATTTCCCGTCGTGTCGGTTGGGTATTCACAGTTAAATCTTAAATCAAATGTGCAAGTTTACATATAGTTTATTATCATAAGTATGTGCTAATTATAGTAATTTGAAGTTGTCACATGCTCCACACACATACTTAATTACATCCCTATCAATGTCGCACACATATCTTTCACATGTCACCATGCTGAGGATTCCGAAATTTACGTACATAACACACACACATTCCTCTTGGTGGCCATATATTATGAGGTCACATGTTTGAAAGCTACATAATTGAATTCATACTATTTCGAAAACAAAAGTCGGAAAGCACACACATTCTTATCACATCACTACACACATGCTAGCTGAAATTAAATGCACATGCTACAGAGTTTTTCCTACCTCAAATGAAGTCACACAAAGGTTAAACCAATTGCATCCCGCATGAGTTCACATGTATCTCCACACGTCAACCCCATAGTCAAAAGTGTCCAAACATTCTATGAGAATGCCCAAAAGAACCTAGGGTATACACTGCTAAAGAATTTAGAGCAAAAGAACAGACATAAATACTCTATTCCTCGCGGGAGCGAGCCTTAAGGCTCGGGCGCGCTAGCACAAATCCCTTCATTTCTCGTATGACCGATCTAACATTTAGTTATCTGGAGAGTGTCACGCGAGGCCTCGCGCAAGCGAGCCATATTTCACTTAAGTCCTCGCGCAAACGAGGCACAGGGTCCTCACTGACTTACTTAAGTTCTCACAAGGCCCTGCCCAAACCTTCTCTGATGCTCGGGTGAGCGACCTCTGAAGCTCGTACGCGCGAGGAACAGAGATATCGAGATATGAGTTTTTCCCCAAATTGGATCCTCACCAAATCTCAACCACATTTCACACACTTCATAATACACAATAAATGCTACTTTTAAAATAAAAAGAGCATTGATTTATTACCTTTGACTTGACGATCCACCCGTAGATCGGATCTTCTTTCTTGAAGACCCAAAAGGGTTTCAAAAACCCAAATATGCTCTCCCTTCAATCTAACGCACCGATCCACATGAGGTCATCACGATTGTGTTGCTCAAATCCTCACACACCCTTACACCACTTTTATTTCAATCTCTTTGGATTCTATCACAAGGATTCAATCAAGCCTTTTCCTTCTTAAAACCCTCTTTCTCTCTCTCTCTCTCTATCTCTCAATACTAAAGCGAGGGAGAAGGGCTCACGTGTGAGACTTCCCATTTATTCTAGCATTGTTTTTGTTTGTATGTTAAGCACACACACTTAAGACACATGTTAGTTTATTTACTAACCTCCTATTGTGTTAGACACATACACAAAACAATGGTGTGAATTTGTACATGGGTTCCCTTGTGAATCGCATACACCGCACCTTACACACATCATCACTTGACTCACGCGGTTTACTAAATCTAGGGTTATTATAGTTTTTTACATTTTATGGCTCAAACTATCAAAAGATGGCATCCTCTAATTTCCATGTTTCACTAGTAATACTGTCATATTGTGTTGATATCTGTGATAAGCAGTTCTAGAATAAACAAGCACAATTGCAGTCATGGATTCAAGTAAAAAATTATGAGATTTTTGTATCAAGTATGAAGTTCAAAGAAAGTTTGAACGTATTCAGATTTTTCTACTCTCTCAATGATTGGACATGGCTCAAAAGCACACTGGTTTTAATGATTCTGTAACTAAGTTCTAAATTCTCAAGTGCAAAGCAATTTATAGTTTCAAAGATTATGTTTTGGTACAAGTGTGCAATTAACTAATCATGAATGTCAACTAGATCCTATCATAGATTTTGAACTTCTTTTAGGATAATGGTAACTATACTTGGGATCATATTTCTTTCAAAAAATTTACTGACATGTAATGGTTAACTACTGTAAAAAATCAAAGTAAAACACAAAGCAAAAATTTTGAAAAATAATTTACAGGTGTGTACCCCCAAACTTGAAGGATGCAATGTTCTAATTGAAAATATCTAAACAGGGGTAACAAAAAGGCATACATGTGCGTTCATGAAGATGTGTGAAGTCGAGGTGCCGAAATTAAATATCGTTAGTTACAAAGCAATCGCAGTCCTACGATCGTTAATTGACCAACCTCTGCGAAGGCTTGACCACCTCACGATTTCTCGCATGAACACGACCAATCGTAATCACTATGATTGATCGGGACGAGGTATCCATGGAAAGAGTACTTGTTTACGATAGACCGTAAGGAGCATGATCGATCGTAAATAACTATCTCAAATGAATTGTAGAATGGAGAGAGCACTGCGAAGGATCGTAACTCGTTATGAGTGATCATAATGCCAACCTCAACTGGTCGTAAAAACTGCGATGGACCAAGGTTAGGTCAAATCTGATCGCAACAATTGCAATCAAGAAAGACACCAACTTCGATTGATAGTGAATATCACGATTGATAGAAAGAAGGTATTTCTCCGGAAAAGTTAACTATTAACAGAACCAAAGTTAACTATTAACAAAACGAAAGCAATTAAAAAATTTATAATATAAAGTTTTGCTATGTGTGAATCGGTAGCACGACGGTGCCCATGAGTATATTAGACATATTCGGGGTCTTCCAGTGATATAATGATCAATGACCTTTTCTGTTAATATTCGGGGTATAAAAATTTCAGGATTCCATGTCCTTGTTTAAGAATTAAGAGAAGGGACATGAACAAAATATGTTCTTTCCTCCAATTCAAAATCATTCTCTTCTGAATCCATGTCCCAAAGTGTTGTTTCTAATGAATCTTTTGGCAACACAAGAGGAAGTGCTTCTTCTTCAAGATCCTTAATGTAATCAACATAGAAGCACTCTTCATCATCAATGGAGACCAGCTGATTTGCAACTGAAAGACATAAAGCTGGGTTTTCATGTTCCAAAAGGAAACCTCCATCATACCGGTTTAGCAATTTATGCATGCGCTGGTTGTTGCCAAGAATGATCCCCCGAGTATGACAGGGATTTGTGAAGGGGACTTAGAACTTGCCTCCATGTCTGATACAAGAAAATCAACGGGGAAGACAAATTTATCGTACATCTTCAATTACAGGAACTGATCTTCGCTCCGATCTATCAGCTAACTGTAGAGTAACCGATGAGGGCTTCAATTGCCCCAATCCAAACTTCATAAACGGTGTATGGAAGTAGGTTTAGACTGGCTCCTAGATCAAGGAGTGCCTTATTAATGGAATGATTGCCAATAATGCAGGGAATGATGGGCACTCCCGGATCTTTAAGCTTGGGCGGAGTTCTTGCCTTCAAAACTGATTTACTTGCTCCGTTAGAAAGACTTTTTTGGATAAATTATTCCGCGGCTTTTGCTTTTCGGTGCACATTTATTTCAGAAATCGTGCATAAGCCGGAACTTGTTTTATTGCCACAAAGAGGGGCAAACTTATTTTCACTTCTTTAAGATTTCAGTGATTTCTTCTATTTTTTTTAAGATTTTTATCAAAGGGTGATGGCGCACCGAATGCATTGGGAAAATGTAACTTTAGTACATAAGGTACTGTCACACCCTCGGCCCTTGGCCTCGCACGCAGGGTGGCTCTTGCGCTCCACATGTTCTGATCCATGAGTCGGGTCGACACGATACACCTCGATTATCGGTGTTCAACATCGATATTTTCTCTCAAATCGGAGAAAATACATAAAGTTTATTTATTGCAAAAAATCTCATTTTCTTAACTTGATTAGTTTTCAAATACAATTATTCATTGATTAGGAAAACGCGAGTTCCTTCGAACTTTCTACTTGTTCCGAAAAGACAAGTTAAAATAAAAGTATGCACTCTTTCGATCAAAAAAATTTCAAAGTCCGATATTTACAATGAGACCAATGGTTTTGTAAAATAAGAAATCAAATTACTCTTAAAAAAAACTAAAGCAACTGTACAAAGTCAAAATCTAGTGTAAGTGTAACATGATCCATCCACTCCATCTAGCTCTGAATGGGCGACGTCTATCCTGTCTCTGGAATTTTTTATCACAAAACAACGTAAGCAGTAAAGCTTAATAAAGTATTAACTAAATTTATCAATGCATTTCTATAAAATTCTCATAATTCAGCCAATATTTTCAGTCAAGTTTCATTGACAATATATTTAATCAATAATGCAATATCATTATACCACAGTTCTAAATCTATCAATCTATCAAATAGTGACTCATTAAGCACTAATGAGACAATGATAAGGAGGTTCAAGGATCCATTCGATATCAGTGATCATTCAATTTCCCATTTTCAAGATTTGATTAATCATAAATTCCAATTATCAATATCAATAAAGCAATGTCAAGTTCAATTTTCAATCATTTATTCTATCAGTACAAACTTTACGAATATCAACAATAACATATCCAATTCAATTACCAATCTACCATTCAAACAATATCATCAAGAAGGCTAATTTAATCATAATTTATTCATTTAGCTAATTATTTAGATATGTTATCACAAAATTAACAATATTAGATAATTAATTTAATGCGGTAGGTTTAATGATTTATTAATTTTTTTTATATTTTGATGTGATACTAAACACCAACCATGCTTCGATATCAATATCAATTGCCGATATTGCACAAACAAAGGCTAACAGTCTTCACCATTTAGTCAATCAAGACAAGGATCAATGACCATATTAGTCTAAAGAGACCCACTCCTCAACTGACATTTCAAACTCGTCTGATTATCAATCACTCATAGTACCCATTCGCAAGAACAGTGGTCAACTTTGCGAGGTTCAATAATCAAAGTAGTATCATCTTTTCACTTTTCAGTTTTTAATATTTGTTATCAATAAATCAATATTCAGGGTTCAATAGTTCATTCAATGTTCAAAACTCAAGGTTCAATATTCATTAATTCAATGTTCAATGTTCGATAATCAAACCGATATTCGGTATTCAATGTTCAATATTTGATTCAATAATCGAAATTCAATGTTCAATATTTGATTAAATAATTGATATTCAATGTTCAATATTCAGTATTCAAAATATATCAAATATTTAGCAATTTAATTAATCTTCAGATTCAATCTCAATCTATATCAAAAATAAATAATGCAATCGGTGTTCGGGTTTAAATAAAATATGAGTTCCATCAAATATCAGATTCAAATCAAATACGAGTTTCATCAAATATCGGTTTCAAATAAATTATGAGTTTCCTCAAATATCAGTTTCAATTCAAATACAAGTTTCATCAAATATCAGATTCAAATCAAATTCGAGTTTCATCAAATTTCGATTTCAAATCAAATACGAGTTTCCTCAAATATTAGTTTCGATTCAAATATGATTTTTATCAAATACCAGTTTCAAATAAAAAATGAGCTTCATCAAATATCTGTTTCAAATCAAATACGAGTTTCCTCAAATATCAGTTTCAATTCAAATATCGGTTTGATCAAATATCACTTTCAAATCAAATACGAGTTTCAACAAATATCGGTTTCAAATCAAATACGAGTTTCCTCAAATATCGGTTTCAATTCATATAAGAGTTTCATCAAATATCAGTTTCAAATCAAATACGAGTTTCATTAAATATTGGTTTCAAATCAAATATGAGTTTCCACAAATATCAGTTTTAATTCGAATACAAGTTTTTATCAAATATCGGTTTCAAATCAAATAATAGTTTCATCAAATATCAGTTTCAAATCAAATACGAGTTGCCAAAACTATCGGTTTCTATTCAAATACGAGTTTCATCAAAATTTTGGTTTCAAATCAAATATGAGTTTCATCAAATATCGAGTTCACATTCAAGTACTATAATTTAGCAGTTCCATTAAGTTCCAGGTCCAATTCTCTTAGTCTAAATCCTAGGATCTATCACCTTGGTCACTGTAAATATTATGATCCCATATATATACATAGTAGGATCCCTAAGCATACTGATTTCCTTAATCAGTTCACACTCTACTTAGTGTTGTGTAATTCAGAGTCCATTGGGGACATATATTTCATAAATAATTCAGTGGAGTTATGGAAGAGGTATATCTCTCCAATTGTTTCAAACTAAATAATCAAGGCAGAGTCAATGTCAATCATTGGTTGCATACAGATAATATGTAACTATGTTTTCCACTAAAATGGATTAATTGATGGTTTATTTAAGGTTATCTATTTTAGAATTAGTCAAGCTTTGACTAGGACTTTAATATTACAAAATTCATTCTCTTACCTCATACATAGTACGTTCTCTTAATTTATCAAATTCGCGAACTAATTTAGGTGGGTGTCCATTTAATTTTGGACTGGGTGTGTAACGCCCTGCACATTTTCTGAATCCGTGTACACAGGGTATGTACTATTACTAAAGACCCGAATCGATGTACGCCCGATAACCAAGATAAACCAAGTCATTAAAAGAACTGGGTACCTTTGGAATAAGACCCAATATTAAGTCGTGTAACGAGTATACATTCACCTTGAGAGTACCCCTGGTGTGCTTCAGTTTTAGATTTTATTTTAAGGACCAGTACACTGAAAGTGGTGTATTGACTGTTCCTAGTCCCTAGCAAACAAGAAAACATAAAACATCTTAAACTAAAAAATTAAATTGCCACTTTCGTAAGGAGCACAATTGCATTTAGCAGATGCAACTAGCCTTTAGACCCCTAGGTGATCCCTAGTGAAGGAGTTATAGTCTTCTGAAGGTTTTTAGTGAAGTTACCTACAAACTTCAAATCTTTTTAGATTTTTCAAAAGAAAAATTTAAACTAATTTTGTATACTATCTAAATTAACTAAGTTAACTAAAGTGATCATCACAGAGTCTTTATGATTTTCTAAAATTACCAATCTTTTATCCTTACTCTCCATCATAACAATTATCTTTGATTAGAACTCTAACAATTTCAATTCATAATAAGTAGGAGATGTATGTATTAGTGAAAATTTTATTCTTCATAAATTTTTCTAAACTACAGATCTAGAAAATACTTTCATTCAAAACTTACTATTGACATACTTTCAAAAAGATATCGAAACTTTTTGGTTCTCACAATATTATCTTAGAAAAATCCAGTCAAAGATAAAATTGTCAATCTCATAAAAAAGGATAATCTACTCTATTCATGTGAATCCCTGTACAATCCATAATATCTATTTTTTATATCTCTACTAGGCTTATGCTTTTGTGAATCATAAATAAAAAAGGTCTTACCTTCAGCTTGTAATGGGGCTTTGGGTTTCAGAAGGTGTCAAAGAAAGATAGAAAATGATTTAAAGTTTTTCTGAGAATTTAGCTCTTCTTTCTCTTATCTTTTCAGCTTCTTCTTCTTATCTTTTTTTCTTTAGTAAGTGTCCATGAATTGGATAACTTCTTCCCATTTTTTAAAATATAAATCCCATTTTGATCTTTTCTAAAATCGTCCTTTTACAATTTTTCATCTCTTTAGAAGCTTTTTACTTTAAAATCGTTCTTCATTTTCAGAAATTATTTTTCACAATTTTTTTAATTCCTTTCCCATATTCTTCTTTCGATTTCTCTAGTTGTACCCTTTTCTGGCATTCCCCTTATCTATTTTTGCTTTTTACTCCTTTCACTCTCTCTTCTTCCCTTTTTTGTATTCTAAAATCTCAGAAAATATAAGGGTTGAAGGTTTAAAGCTTTGGGTGGTACATATGATTAAGGATTTATAAGATTTTTGGTACAAAAAAATTTGGTTTTGGTTTCTAATATAGGTTCAATGGATAAAATTTATTCCAGGATTTTGGCTTTTTGGCTCTGATTTAACATAAGATGACCTTTAATCATCTTTATAATTTACTAGCATAGATGCCTAATTACTTTGATACTTTTAACAGATAGTTCTAGACAAAAAATTAGGTTATCATAAAATATTTTAATTATAAATTCAGCGGTATGAGATTTCATATTAGTATAGAAGTTCAAGGAAAATATTTTGACTTGTATAAAAGAAACTGTAACGTCCTAGAAAATTTCGACCTTTGAATAGTACGTCTCGATATGCATGCCCGATTGGTCATGCACTCGAGAAATTAAAAATATTTAAGATGAGTTAAGTTAAATTAGATTTTTGAATGAAAAGGGAAAAATAGAATGTATGTGAACCATCGATGAGGTACTGCACACCGAGGTTCGGTGTATGTGCTTAATACCAAAGTTAGAGCTCTTAAGTATATAAGTTAAATGATAAAAGAATTACTTCTCTTGTCTAGATTGTTGAGAAGGAGTAAATGAGAAGAGAGAGAAGGAAGTTGTTCGAATGAGTGCATGTGCGTGTAAGAGCGGAGTTGTGTGAGTAATTAAGGGGTTTGGATCAAAGGAAGTCCAAGGTTCCAGCCTATGCAAACCTAGCTTGAGCTTGAGCCGGGAATCCAGGAATCGATCCAACCTAAGGTAATAAGAAATTATGATGTAGTTGTGATTCATATATGTGTGGGTTTTAATTAGCATGTGGAGAAGAAATTAGAAAGATAGGAATTTAGAAGTAAGAAATTCAGTTTGAGAAGTTAGAAGCCATAGATGGGAAGAATCTGACAAAATCGATTGTGGCAGCTTGATTTTCCCCGGTTCCATAGAAACCCCCACAATATATTTTTTTTTCGTTCTTACAACATAAACTCAAGGAAAACTAGACCGTTGGGTCGCACATATCAAGATCCGAATATAGAAATACTTGGTATACCTATAAGAGTAGAGTCAAAGCAAATATATATATATATTTATATATATATATATGGCAATCAAAATATTTCTTCTATACAAAATCATTTAAATAAAAAGGGCCCAAAGGAAAACCATCGGTGATTGCCGACCATCACCTAAACAGTGCCTTCCAAAAATATACTTACATAACACTTCTTACAATGTATTAAATCTCCAGACATACCAAGTCTAAATCCAAAAAACTCTAAATATCCACCATACGAATCCAAATCGTACCTAGTCCAAGTCCTCACCTAGGGTAGAATTCTCCAAACATAAGATCTTAAACCTTTCTCCGTAGTTGGGTCCTGATCTACACCTGTTCCTGTGACGTATAGTCGAGGATGAGCTACATTTAAGCTCAGTAGAGAAAACATCAATAACATGCATATTGTTACATCACACATATATCTTATCACATAATTCAAACATGCTTTTCAAATAAAGACTCACAATTTAAGGGAAATTGACTTCAAATAAAACTGATATCAAACCTATATTTTCGAAGTTTAACACATGATTTTAAAAACTTATTTCCACAACATATTCTCATAACAAGAAAGAACTTAAATTGATCACTTAAATAGTCCCTCGAGCAATATAGCATCGAGCCCCAATAGGAATACCCTCCATCGTTATTCATATGAATCTTTTTTATATAAAAATGCTCAAGCTCCTTTGAATTAGGTGACTTGTGCCGAAGAAAGTAATTTTACTGCTTGGAAATCAAAGAATGGATATCCCGCTGTACCGGAGCACAATTTTGAATAGATATCCCACCATATCAGAGCACAATTTGTACGAATATACCGCCATACCGGTTGGGTATCACTCATAACCTTAAATTAATGTGCAAAAATAACTTATAATTTATTACCGTATATTATGGTAATTTATAATAGGTAGCTTCAAACCTTCCACACCATAGGTTTGGAGTTTCAAAGCTTCCACATACACATATTCACATCTTTCTGAGTGCACGCACACACACACTTTTGATATTTAAAATCATGAACGAACTTCATGCTAACTAAATGACGAGTTTCATAAATCACACATATATTTCTCACATCACAAAATTCATGCTAGTTGTAATCGAATGCATATGTTAAGGAGTTTTCCCTACCTTTGTTCACGAGATCCGCAAAACGATGTAAATTTTTCGTACAAGCACTCTTAATTTTCAACCTACATCACATTTATGATGATGTATTAAAGATTGATCTTAATTTCTAACAATATCGATGTATTTAAGTGTTTTCTCAAAACCAAGGCGGAAATGGGCAAGTTCGTGCTAACTTAGAATTTGATACAACCTTCCCTCCTAATTTTTGACCTTTAAATATTTGGATTCACAAAATTGTTAATTCATAAAAGTTGTATAGCTTGTTGTTCTCCTTCCAATGCCTTAAGAATCGGGTGATTCTAAGTTCAGGGTAAAATGTTATGGCTAAAATACCGACACAATGTTGACAAGCTCTAACAAATTCGACCGGTCAACTTCAATTTCGACCGATCGGTTTCAAAAATCGATCAGTCGATTTCCAAATCAACCGATCAATTTCTCCAGACCCCAAATCACATGTTCCCTATTTTGTGAAAATTAACCGGTCGATTATGTGAAAATCAACTGGTCAATTTTCCTACTTTCCAAATCGACCGGTCGAAATTATTCTGATCGGTCGGTTTCGTATCTTGACAAAATTGGAATCTGATCCAACTTCCTACTAAATTTTAACCTTTAAAATGGTTGATTCATAAGTTGGTTAATTCACAAAGGTTTTAGAGCTCACTGTCCTCATTCCAACGCCATAAGAATCACATCAATTAGAGTTCGGAACATGACGTTATGGCAAAAATATCGAGGCACTGTTAGCAAGCTCAGTCAGATTCGACCGGTCAGTTTTGTTTTGAAGCCAAACTCGGGTTCTAACTTATAAACTCATTTTCCCACAAATCCTATCATTCTTTTTCTAATTTTTTACCCATATGCATAAACTAAACTAACTCAACTATAAATCATAATTTAGCACAACTTCCACACTTCAATTTGATTGATTCCTCGATTCACGAGCCCATGCCCAAGCTCGGGTTTCAAAGTTGAACTCTTGGGAAAACTCATTGACTCGAACCCCATGAACTTCACACCTAGATTCAATCTTGCACTAGTTTAGAGTTCTCCTTCCTCCTCTTTTCTCTTTCTCTCTCTAGAACCCAAAAGCCTCTAAGCAATTGAAATTGGCTAATAGCTTCCAAAGGAAGCTGTGTTTTATTTTTATAACTAAAGGGACTAGTTCCCTTGTAAGACATATACACACAACATGTGTGTATTAGTTCTCATCCAAAGAACTAGATTCCGCGTAAAACAAACATACCTATGTACGGTATAAATCATTATACAAATAATCTCTCGGTTTGGTATGGGGCCTGCACACCCAAACCACCTATCTATCTGATTCAATGTTGAGCCGATACACCACACCTAGGTGAATACAAGGCCATCTAAAGGCCCATACACGCTCTATATTTTCCCTTTCTCACCCAACAATTAATCCAACCATAACTTACTAAAGTATCTTTATGATATCAGGTATGTGACCCGTTGGGCACGCACACCGAGGTGTACTATCCAAAGGTCACAATTTTTGGGACATTATAGTTGGCTCATAAGGTCAACCCAAATTAATCGATCCAATCTCAACCGATATATTTTTAAATCATTAATAAACCTTCATTAATAATCCATTTTGCTTCTAAGTTGCGCATGAACACAGTGTCACCCCAGGCACGCTCACTTAGTTAGTACGTGCGGGCTCAAAATTTAGGGATGTTACATTCTTCCCTCCTTACAGAATTTTTATCCTCGAAAATTGGCTAGTTCTTCTAGTTTGAGAGTAGGTCATCACTCCATATGAAGTTGAACATATACTTAACGAAAAACAAAAATCCTTTCCCTTTAAGAGAATCCAATCCTTTGACGAGGTCTTAACAAATTCTTATCTTAATAAAAGTGTTCAGTCAAGACAGGACCACCCCCCGAACAATCACTTGTGTACAAAATCCACGCTAAGCAAAAGTTCAACTATTTCCATACCTTACCTGCATAAAATCCATACATCTTCCCATTGAAAACGCATGCATCAAAGATCTACTTAAATGAGTAAAATTTTCATTCTCTAATGACCCAAAGTCCTTAACATTCCATCATTTACAATTATCTAAGACTATCCATATTGAAAATTTTAATCATCCACATATTTATGTTGTAATTCAAAACCATATACATCCACAAGTTACCATTATCCACAAGTTACAATCATCCAAAATTTGAAATATCCAATTGTTGTAAATTATCTCAAAATCACTCCAAGGTCCGCAGTTATCTCTCGACACCAAATGAGTATCCTCATAAAGATTCAATGTCCTCTAAACCAGGTTATCATAATCTCCTTACCTTAAAGGAATTTTCATCCTCGAAAATTTACGACGTGATGTTTGGTTATCCAATATAGTAATCATTTGTTAAACTTCGAAAATATGGGTTTGATATCAGTTTTATTTCAAGTCAATTTCCTTTAAATTGTGAGTCTTTATTTGAAAAATATGTTTGAATTATTTCATAAGATATATGTGTGATGTGACAATATGTATGCTATTGATGTTTTCTCTACTGAGCTTAGATGTAGCTCATCCCTCGACTATACATCATAAGTACAGGTATAGATCAGGACTCGACTACAGAGAAAGGCTGAGGATCTCCTGTTTGGGGAATTCTACCCTAGGTGAGGACTTGGACTAGTTATGGTTTGGGTTCATATGGTGGATATTTGAAGTCTTTTGGAGCTGAGAATTTCTTCATTGGTTTATTCCTACACTGGGCTCTCTTATTTATAGATTATAAGGAGTCAAATTACAAGTTAATAAAAGAAATAAAAAGATTCATATTATAACTCTAATTCTATCTTTATCTTTTCCTTGCTTTTCATAGTTAATGCGCTTCTGGATTGTTCCTTTTCATTTAGTAGTAGAGATCTTTTAGAGTTTGTCTTCATCAATCTTCTTAGATCCATGATATGCCAAACTTCTAATTTAAGAGTTCTTCTAATTCAGTGCATGGCGGTGTAGATCTTCATGTGATCCGTAGCAGTAGTAGGAAAGCTTTTATAATCGTAAATCAGGATTGTCTCTTTTCTTCTCTTTCTGTAAAATCGTAAATCACGATTTCCTATCTTTCATAGCTTTCTCTTTGGACAATTCTCAGAATTACAATTGTTCACTTTTCTTCTGTATCGCTTCAACTTCTTGAACGTCTTCTGAAGAATCATAAATTATGATTTCTTATTTTCTTCTTTAGTAACAGCGCTCAGTCGTCTTTCACGATTTTCTAGCTTTCAGTATATAGCGAATCGTCCTTTTACGCTCAATCGTCTTTTACTACTCTTTTGAGTTTATTTTGACGAATATTAACACTTTGGCTCTCTTTTACTGATTTTTCTTAATATCTGCATATCATTAACTTATTAGTAGCAAACTAAGTCCTAGGATCACTACATTAAGGGTAATAAATTGGTATATTATGTGACTGATCAACTATACACAGAATCAGGACCCATTAGTTAACGGTCCAAGAATTAGAACCCATTAGTTAACAGCCCAAGAATCAGGACCCATTAGTTGAGGCCTTAAGATAGACTAGTACACCAAGTTGTGTGTGCCAATCGCACACTAGATTAGATGCCCCATGTTCTAAAGCCCAACTCCCACGCATAAGCTACATGGGATTCGAAATTTAGAGTTAGAGTTGAGAGTTGATCCTTCTTTCCTCTTGTCTTCCATCTTGGAGAGCCCGAACCATCCGGATTCGTGCAACCTCATTCAAAGAAACCCCTACCCAAATATTTCAACAGAGAAGAGTCTCCGTGGTATCGCTCATCGCAACGCCATTGGGTCTTCGAAAGTCCTACAATCGAGTAATCGAATGACCGCGACCACATAAACAACAAGACACCTCACAAGGATCGAAAACTTTGCATGCAAAGAATCTGCAAGGTAAATGATCAGTTACATAATTTATCATCTTATCACCCTTAACTTAGTGATACTAGGCCATAGTTTGCTACTAACAAGTTGATGATATGCAGATATTAGAGATAACTACTAAAATAGAGTAAAAGTATTAATATTTATCAAAATGAACTCAAAAAGCAATAAGAAAGATGATTGAGCGAAAAAGACGAATTCCTGCCTACTGAAAGCCAGAAAATCATAATTTACGATTATGCAAAAGAAACAAAAGAAGAAAAGCGAAAAATAGTAATCAAGAGAATCGTCAACTATGAGGAAGCTATGAAAGATAGAAAATTGTGATTTACGATTTTCTAAGAAAGAGAAGAAAAGGAGAAATTGTGATTTGCGATTTCCCAAAAAAGAAGCTTTTCTACTATTATTGCTGTTACTGATCGCGTGCATATTATATCACCACGAACAGGATTAGAAGATATATGAAATTAGAAGTCTGGTGAATCACGAATCTGAGAAGATTGATGAAGATAAACTTTAAGAAATCTTAGTTGCTGAAATAAAGGAGAACAATCCAGAAGCACATCTACCTTCTAAGAAAGGAAAAGATAAAATTAGGAATTAGAGTTATATTAGGGATCTTTTGTTTTTATTAGTTTCTTTTATTAGAATTAGAAGTCTTTGTAAACTGACTCCTTATGATCTATAAATAAGAGAGCTTGGTATAGGAATAATGATCGAAGAATTTCAGCATCAATTGACAACTGACGTTAGATATTCTTCCAATCAGTAGTGTAAAATAGTTAGAGTAGATTAGATATTAGAAGTTTCTCAAGAGTAATTGACGACTGCAATTGAGTGTTAAAGATTAGTGTAGATATCCTACTTTCTCAGAAGCAATTGACGACTGCGGCTGAGGGGTGAAAGATATATTTATTTGCTTTCTAGTTTAAATTTTATTTTGCTTTATTTTCATGCTTTGTAAACATCTCCATGCTTTAATTGAATTGACGACTCAGGTTAAAATTTACAGATTAGTGTAACGATTTTTACTTGTCTATCTTCAATTTTCTAAGGTTTGATTGACGCCCAGATTTTAGGAAGTTGTTAATTAGATTAAATATGTATTGATAGGATCTTAGACTTGATTGACGACCAATGCTAAGAAACTAGGGATATGGTGTAACGGTAATGTTTAAATTCATAAATATCTGATAGCTGAAGATTGGGATTGACGACCTTAATCAGAAGAAGGATTTAGATTTATTTTATGCACTTTAGATTAAAAATTATTCTTTTATTCATATTTCTCCAGTAGATTAGATCTTAAAGATAAATAAAAAATTTTAAGATAAGAATTTAAATAGAAGATATAAATAAGAAGTAATTAGATAAATAAACTTCCTTGTGGGAACGATCCTATGTTAGAGCTATAATTTTCATTGTGCACTTGCAATAGGTTAAGACTTGAGTTTAAACATAATTTTAATATACAGAACAAGATTGACCAGTAAATGTCTAAACTCTGTCTCGTAACTCTGAATTTAATAAGTTTTAGGTTGATATAATTGATTATGGAATTCCATGCAAAGGAATTTTTGATGATTAGATGTGTGAAAGGCTTAATGACTGAATTATTAAATCCCGATGCCTCGAAATGTTGCATGCATGATCAAATTAAGATAGAGGTTTAATTTTAACGTGATAGTGTAAAGATTAGGTCAATTGAATAGGTAAGATAAGTATTTTACTAGAAATTGGGGTTTTCGAAGTTAGAAGATGAAGCTAAAGAGATTGTGAGCTTCCTAGGCTCGCCGCGGCGACCATGGACCTTGCCGCGGCAAGGGGACCCCCTGAAGTGCTCGCCACGGTGAATGCGGCTTGTTTTTACAGGCTAATTTAGCACTGTGAAAACTTGTCGCGGCGAGGCCTTAGGTGCCACATGACTAACCGTACATCTCGCCGCGACGACCTTGTAGCTCACCTCAGCGAGGTACTCTACTTTGTGAACTTGGGTTTGTGGCCTTTTTATGCCAAATGAAACCCTAATTTATATAAAGTATGATTTGTTAACACCTAGGACATGTGCGATATATGATATAGGCTAAATACGAGGAACCTTAGAAGGGAGTTTAGCTTTGATTCGTGCCATTTTGTGCGCAAGTGTCCGACTCTAAGGTAGGGAAGAATGCCTTGCCCGATTACTTATTTTCTCGAATTAGTGCCACTGATGCAAGTATTTATATAATGATATTCTCTAGAATTGTTAAACATTAAAACTTGACATGCTTTGTATATTTTAATTTGATTTTCTGTATATGAATTGCATGACATTTTTACTCCGGATCTTGCGATACCATTGTATTTGATCCATTAAATCCTGAATTCCTCAATTTGATTTGCATAATTGCTTCCGGTTCTATGTACGTGTTCAAATCCTGTACCTCCATTATGTCTCAGTTCAAGTGACCCTATTAACGTAGCTCAGGGGCTTGATGTCTCAGTTCAAGTGACCCTGTTAACGTAGCTCAGGGGCTTGATGTCTCAGTTCAAGTGACCCTGTTAACTTAGCTCAGGGGCTTGACATTTCGGATCAAGTGACCCTATTAATGTAGCTCAGTGGCTTGACTTCTCGGTTCAAGTGACCCGACTAATGTAGCTCAGGAGCTTGACTTCTCGGTTCAAGTGACCCTGTTAACATAGCTCAGGGGCTTGACTTCTTGGTTTAAGTGACCCTGTTAACGTAGCTCACGGGCTTGGCATTTTGACACTGCTTTGATTTCTTGTATGTGTATCCATGATTTTCTCCCTTGATTTGTTCTAAGTGCTATTCACGATTGCTTGACTCTGTTTGCATTATGTGAGCATGTTACTCTACATTGATGATATGATATATTTTAATGCTATAGTTAAACTCTTGATTTTGAAATCCATTCCATCTTTACAAGTTATGAATTGGAACTACTTTACGTATGCATCAAGATCATGAAAAAGTATGATAAAAAGGTAATTTAGCATTGTTTTCCTCCCTATTGAGCTTGGACTGTAACTCATTCCTCAACTATACGTCACAGTTGCAGGTGTTGATTTAGAGAGGGATCCTGAACAAGAAGAAGACCCTGATTACAACCCTGAGGAAGAGGAAGAGCCACCTGAGGAGTTCTTTCCTTAGTTAGTGGATCCCCGCTTAGTGCGGAGCTTTTGTCTTTGGATATTTGGTATAGTACTTTGTTTAGACCAGTGTATAGTTTTGTATAATTTTGTCCACTGTTTAGGTGAGGGTTGGCCTTCACCGGTGGATTGTATAGTTTTGTAATGTGGAATGATGTGAAATCTTTTATTTCTATGTTGCTATTTTCTTGTAGTTATAGCTATGCTTCCATATTTGTGCGCACTTTGTTTATGAAATTAATAACTTACCAATGTCTGATGGCTTGGTCCTTCCAATAATTTGAGTCGGGAAGATTGAGCTGTTATGAAGTGAAGTAAGCACTTTGATACCAAACTAGAACTGTAATTCAGATTGTGTGTATGATCTGATGGCACAGGTTTTGTGGTAAGGAAATCCAGGCTGTCACAGGTGGTATCAAAGCCCTAAGCGGTACATCTCATGGGAGACTGAAGCTATGGCTTAGGATTAAGGCAATGGCATAGATTTCCGTCATACCTTAGGTTAGACTTTCACGATTGCCTGGATTAAGCCTTTGCTTGATCATGACAGGTTGACATGCCACCAAGAAGAGGAAGGCCAAGGACCGTGAACACTAGAGACACCACTAATGGTGGAGGGTTGGCCTCCGGATCTAACGTGATCCCTATAAACTACGACAACCATGCATTCGGAGTACGGAACAACATTGGGAATGTCTCAAGAGGCGAGAATAACCAACAACTCTTAGAGACAATGGTGAGCACCATGGCTATTCTTATAAAAAGACGACAATCGACCGGCTTCAAAGAGTTTAGAGGAATGAGACCCCCTACCTTTTATGGGTCGACCGACCTTATGGAAGTCGAGAAGTGGTTAAATCAGATAGAGAAGGTGCTTCAACAAGTCCGTTGTACTAAGGAAGAAAAAGGGAGTTAGGCCTCGTTCCAACTCGAAGGAGAAGCAAAACCTTAGTGGAAGTTCATTGAGAGAACCCGAGCGCCAAGGACACCTTGGACTTGGGCCAAATTCACCGAAGTATTTAATGAGAAGTACTTCCCGGCACCGGAGAGACGTCAAATGGAGATCTAGTTTGTGAATCTGGTGCAAGGGAAAATAAGCGTACGTGAATATGAGTTTGAGTTCACTCGGCTATCGAGGTTCGCACTGATGCTAGTAGCAACTGAACTCACGAAAGCCCAGAAATTTGAAGATGGTTTGAAGCCAGTCATCAGAGAGCGAATCTCACTATTCAAAGCAACCACATATGTTCAGGTGATGCGATTTGCCCTCATCGCAGAGAGAGATGTTGATAACATGTTTAAAAGAAGGGACGAACAAGCAAGAAGTAGGAAGAGTCAGATGTAGGTGCATAGCTCAGAGCAGGCCAGTAAGAGGCCAAGATACTTGATGCTGCCACCGTCATAGCGTACTCCAATGACATCTTTAGGGCCACTTTACTATGTAGCTTTACCTCCAAGACCCCTAAGGTCTTTCAACGCATCAAACCCGACAAGCACGGGTGTATCAAGAGTACAATCGATAGCTCCTCGTACTGCCTCCTCCACACCAGTATATGTATGTTCAAAGTGTAGAAAGTCACATAAAACAAAGGAGTGCTAAAAGACTACGGGAGCATGTTTTAAGTGTGGAAAGATGGGGCATCAGATTCGGGAATGGCCTGAAATGAAAATAGCTACAGCAATGACACATAATTTGAGATCCCCACGGCCTATAGTACAAGGCCGAGCATATGCCGTATTGGCATAGGGTGCCCAGACTAGCAACGATGTGATCCAAGGTATGATTCTTATGGATCATCAATCTAATTTATGTGTTTTAGATAAAGAAGGTGAATAGATAAAATAATTTGTGAAACTACTAGTTTGAGTTTCATATCATTGTTGTATATGCGACTAATTAAATCAATGCATGAAACTTAGGTACTCTACACATGTACATGAAGAGTGATACCGCTATTGACATCTGTTCTCACGAGGCACAAGTGTTGATAAACCCAGGGTCTACCAACTCTTTTGTAACCTCAAAATTTTTGGTAGAGCTATGCATCGAGCTCGAACCTTTGTAATTCATTCTATCAGTTTCGGTTCCAACTGGGAATTTTATGAGAGCGGATACGGTGTGTCGATCAGTGGTCGTCGTCATCGAAGAAGATGAGAGTAAGGCCAATCTAATCTTATTAGATATGTAAGGATTCGATATAATCCTTGGCATGGATTGGTTATCCACACACCACGCAAATGTTGACTGGCTTAAAAAAATAGTCACTCTTCGCCCCAAGAGAGGGAAACCATTAAAATTCTATGGTACCCAACCGAATGTCGTACCCTTGATATCCGCCATTCAAGATGAGCGACTACTAAACAAGGGATGCCATGAGTACCTGGCTTTCTTACAAGATGGGAAGGAGGAACAAGTCAATCTCATTGATATTCCTATCGTGTGTGACTTCCCAGTTGTATTCCCTAAAGAACTATCGGGTTTGTCTCCTGACAGAGAGGATGAATTCACAGTAGACTTAGCTCCCGACACAGAACTAGTATCGAAAACTCCCTACTATATGGCTCTAGCTGAATTGAAGGAGCTCAAAGAATAGTTGCAAGAACTTCTATATAAGGGGTTTATTAGGCCGAGTGTGTCTCCTTGGGGAGAACCCATACTGTTTGTCAGGAAGAAGGATGGTTCTATACGTCTTTGCATTTATTACAGATAGTTGAATAAGGTGACGATAAAGAACTGATACCCGCTCCCAAGAATCAATGATCTTTTCGATCAATTATAAGGAGTGAGATTCTTCTCCAAGATCGACTTAAGGTCGGGTTACCATCAATGAGGGTAAAAACTGAAGACATTCCAAAAATAGCCTTCCACACAAGATATGGCCATTATCAGTTTCTCGTGATGCCATTTGGGTTAACCAATGCACCCGCATCTTTCATGGACCTCATGAACCAGGTGTTCATGCCTTATTTGGCCAAATGTGTGGTGGTCTTTATTGATGATATCCTCATCTATTCAAAGATGAAGGAAGATCATGAGGAACATTTACGTCTATCACTTCAGATGCTTTGAGACCGCCAGTTGTATGCAAAGCTTAGCAAGTGCGAATTTTGGTTGAATCAAGTGAGCTTTCTGGGGTATATCATCTCAAAAGCTGGTATCACAGTGGATCCAACTAAGATAGAAGTCATGTTTAAGTGGGAACAACCAAAGACAGTAACCGAGATAAGAAGTTTCCTAGGACTAGTCGGATATTATAGGTGGTTTGTCGAAGGATTTTTGAAGATTGCTAGGCCACTCACACAACTCACTCGAAATAACGCCAAATTTTAGTGGACCGAGTCGTGTGAACACATTTTTCAAGAACTCAAAAGAAGATTGATCTCCGCACCAGTACTCACCATTCCATCAGGCAGTAGAGGATTCGTAGTGTTTAGTGACGCATCCCATAGTGGGCTAGGTTGCGTGTTAAACCAACATGAGAAAGTAATTGCATATGGTTCAAGACAACTGAAAGACCATGAGAAGAACTATCCTACACATGACCTTGAGCTAGCTGCGATAGTCTTTGCACTAAAAATATGGAGGCACTATCTCTACGGTGAAACTTTTGAAATCTTCACTGACCACAAAAGCCTTAAGTATCTCTTCACCCAAAATTAAATATGAGGTAGAGGAGGTGGATGAAATTCCTGAAGGATTACAATTGCTCTATCCAATATCATCTCAAAAAGGAAAACGTGGTAGCGGATGCTTTGAGTCAAAAATCATCTGCTCAGCTGCCACATCTCATTGCAAGGATACACAGGTGGTGTTTACTTGAAGACAGCCTCATGTGATACTACGTTCGAGGTGAAAGGCTCTTGAGCTTTGATTGCTAATATTAAGATGCGATTCATAATCTTTGATAGGATCAGAGAACTCCAAATAACATATGTGAGGCTTATGACTATCAGGCATGGAGTAATCAGTGGAAACTAGCACAACTTCTCTATCAAGGACGACGAGTCCTTGTTGTTCAAAGGTAGATTATGCGTACCGACTGACGTCAATTTAAGACATGCAATACTTGATGAAGCCCACAAGTCGACATACACTATTCATCCGAGTAGCACAAAAATGTATCATGATCTCAAGAAAAATTTATGGTGGAAAGGGTTAAAGAGAGATGTTGCAAAATATGTAGCAAAATGCTTGGTTTTACCAGCAAGTGAAGGTCGACCATAGACACCCTTTAGATCTTTTACAGCCATTACCAATCCTTGAATGAAAATGGGAGAATATTTCCATGGACTTTATACTTGGACTGCCAAGGACACCGAAAGGACACAACGTTATTTGGGTAATCGTGGACCGACTAACCAAGTCTGCTCGCTTCTTACCCTAGAATACGCAGTATACAACCAGCAAACTTGCAGAGTTATACTTGAGGGAGATTGTCAGATTACATGCTATACCTGCCAATATTGTATCTGATAGAGACCCGCTGTATACATCTTAGTTTTGGTAGCGTTTCCAAGAAGGGATGGGTTTGAAGTTAGAGTTCAGTTTTGCATTTCACCCCCAGACCGATGGGTAAACTGAAAGAGTGAACTAAGTGATTGAAGATATGCTCAGGGCATATATGCTCAGGGAGGACCATGGGATAAGCACTTACCCTTGATCAAAATTTCATACAACAACAGCTACCAAACAAGCATCAGAATGGCTACATTCGAAGAACTATATGGCCGCCAATGTAAATCCTCTGTTAATTGGGAGGAAGTTGGAGATCGGGTACTATTGGGCCAAGAATTGATTGAAAGCACGAATGAGACCGTCCGAGTCATTTGTGAAAGGCTGAAAGTTGCTCAGAGCCGACAGAGAAGCTATGCCGATCTCAAAAGACTCATCTTCGAGTTTCAGATAAACTTAAATCAATTGTTGTTTGGGGTTTCAAAATAACCGTGCATCATTCTAATACTTGAATGCTTTTAAGGCTAAAGATAATGTATTCATCAAGATCTTGCCAACTAAGGGGGTGATGAGATTCAGGAAGCGTGGAAAGCTAAGTCCACGTTACATTGGACCCTTTGATATTTTGGGTCGAGTCGGAGTGGTAGCATTCCTAATTGCCTTACCTTAGCAATTGTCTAGTGTGCATGGTGTCTTTCATGTGTCAATGCTGAGGAATTACGTAAGAGACCCCACACACGTATTGGATTATCAACCGGTAGAAGTTCTAGAGGACTTAACTCTGATAGAAGAATGAATGAAGATATTAGACCATTGTTGCTGTTCTAAGTGTGCATGATTTATTTGTATTTTGAAAACAGATTTGCAAATGATAAATTATACTGAATCTGGAAAATAAAAAAGAATAAAAAATATCAGCACAGAGAGAAATTAATTAACCTGCAAGATCAAGGCCAATTGTAGCAAGTTTTAAATGTAAGTGAGTAAAAGATCGTCCACAGGGAATTGATTTAAAATGAATGGTAAACCTCCAGATCTGAGATACCAGATCTGGCCTCTAATCCTATCTACAAAGCGAATAAGATGAGAGGTTGAATTTGTCACATTAACTAAATTATCAAAAAGTAGAATTTAAACTAAGTGATCCAGATCCGAGTTGGGGGAATTGGATGTAAAATTAATAAGAATGGAGAAATAATAGTTGACTTAAGCTTAGTAACTAATTACAGAATGAGAACTAGTGTAGCACAGTCGAGAAAGTCTCAAATCTTCATCTGGCTGCCAACTCAGATGTAAGAGAAAATAATCCAACTCAAGGATTAGGATCGAGTTGAACTTATGGCTATGATCTGTCCACTGTCATGGACACAGATCATCCAATAGTCTTCAATCCAGATTCTTGATTCAGAACATGAGGACCACTACAAATGCTGTAAGAAATTAGGTTACAAACGCAGATTCTCACAAGGATAATGAATTAAGGGAAATTGCTTTAAAAATAGTAAATCTAAAGGAGTATAATGAGTAAGGAGATCACAAGGAACCCTCAACATGAATCCGATTGAGAACGTACTGTTGAAAGCAACCTTTTCAAATCCACCATTACAATTACAGAGCACAGCCTAAACAGCTCTCGGATTTGTAGTCTTGAATATAATTCTCACTTGAATTACATAAGTATCTCACAGTTCTCAGTTACAAACAAAAGCTAGGCTATTACAGAGGTTTTAGACAAGCTATCTGAATTGGAAATGGGGCAGCAGAAATGAAACTCAAACTCTGGATACCCAAATTGGGCAAATAGTTCGTCTATTTATAGTTTTTCCCCAAGTCCATTTCAGATGTGCATTAACCAATCAGAATTGGTTAGATCCATATCAGCTAATAGGAGTCGAGCACAAGGATCGGATCTCGTTTCGCCAATCGTAATTGCTTGATCCGTTCACCAATCAGTGTGAAGCATCAATTCTGTTATGTAATTCAAAAATCTGTTTGAGCTTCTAGAAGTTCCCGCCAAGTAATTTCATCTTTGGGTGTTCACATGGAGTGAAATATGCCTCTGGTTCATGCTCAGAATCTTCCGGAATGTCCCTGGGTTATCTAATGCATTGGGGCGCGTGCAGAGATTACTGAAGTTCCCTTGCGGATGCTGGGAATCTTCAGAATACCATTTCACATAGTTTGGAGACCTTTTCGAAAGGCATTGTAACTTCTGAAGCTCAATTCGCACAGATCTGGTGCTGTTCGCAAGGAATTTTCTTCTTTTCGAATAGGTCAGGAATCTTTTTGAATAGATCAGGTGCTCTTCGAACACTAAGCCTGAAGCTTTTAGTTCTTTTCGCAGAGTTTAGGTTCTTTTCGAATAGTTCCGGCATCCTATCGAAAAGCATTCTGTAATGCATTCTTCTTTTCGAGTAGCTCTAAACCTCTTTCTAGGTTGAAACCAGGCCTTTGTCCTCTTTAGTTTAGGCATATGTCCCTTCTCTTCTTCCTCTAGATCAAAATGGATCATCATCTTTTGGCACTTTTAAGTTTGCTTCAGCTACGCCTTTATTATTGTTAGCTGTAAAACAAACACTTAAAACACTTATTTAGTTCTCTCAAGGGTCTATCAAGGCCCAGATTAAGGGGTGGAAAATAGTATTTTCCAGTTCTCAACACACCCCCAAACCTAAGCTTTGCTAGTCCCTGAGCAAAGACAAAATTAAAAACAAAGTAAAAAGCCACTTTTGTAGGGAGCACAGTTGCATTTAGCATATGCAACAAGCCTTTTAAACCCCTAGGTGATCCCTAGTGGAGGAGTGAAGTCTCCTGAGGGTTTTCAGTGAAGGTACCCACAAACTTCTCCAATAAATCAGTAAGAATAATGCAGTTCTATTATAACAGACTTTCATCCAATTACATTATTCACACCTGCATCAGTCAAGCTATAAGAGGATCCTCAAGAAAACATCAGTTCAAAACTAAAATTCTGCTGTAATTCCCTTTTACCATTCACTCAGTTTGTGTCAAAAAGTTTTTGCAAGACAAATTAATGAAAAGCTTGCCTTCTATTTGAGAATTCATTTTTGATGTTACCCCAATAAGTTGATTTCAAACCCAACTCTTACCAGGATTTTCACTCAACATGCAAGTAAGAGGGTTGTACTATTTCACACAGCTCAAGAGCAGTTACAACCCTCAAATAGGACTGTAAGCAGGAGCATAGGCATTACTTTTTAGTTATGAATTCACTGCTCTGTTCACCATAGATTACATAAATCCTTATCTCCATGTGACAACTCAATCCATCATTGATCAGTAAGGACTTTAACTTGGATTGTAATGTGGCTTATGGGTGAAATTTATCAAAAATAAAAGGGTTGGAATGGATTTCACAATCTAGAAGTCAGTCAAGGTAAGGAAGTGATAGACACACCTTTTTTTTTAATTCATCACAATTTCATTTTCTCCTTTGAATTCTCTTTCTTTTTCAAACTTCAAATGAAATGACTTTTCTTCCCCCTTTTTTATTTATTTATTTTTATTTTTTTATTTTTACAAATTGTTACCCAACTCTCCTTTCTTCAGCTTCATTTCCTTTACCTTCTGAATTTTCAGAGTGAGGATTAGGCTAAATGAGGTTGATGAGGTTTCAAATAAATCTTGCATTTATAAAGCTCAAATGGTGTGTATCAAGGGCAGTTTTAAAAGGTGGGGCTTTTTGAAGCTAAAACTGTCAAAGAGGAGGCCTTACATCATGTCTATAATATCATAATTACTGTCAAATTATTTCAATTTGGATATGTGTAACTTCTAGTGAAAGTAAGCAGGTTCAAATAGTCCCTAGAGTAGAAAAAAATGTCAATTCATACCTCCAAAGAATATATTTCAGGCCCAAATCTCACTGGGTGTAGTTTTCTATCAAATTTCTGAGATATATCATCACTGTTTTCTCTCTTTTTAGGTTTACTAAAACATCAATTTTCTTTTGAAAATTTTCTGACATTCACTTCATGAAAGTATTAGAATTACACTAGAAATCAATTTAAAAAAGTTTTAACTTCCTCATTTTTCAAAACAACAGGTGTGAAATTACTTTATTTTCAAAAATTCTGCTGATCATAAGCTGCACTGATGTTAACTAAACTATTGGCAGTTCTGCCACACCCCCAAACCTATGATGAGCAATGACCTCACTGGTCCAGAAGTGAATAAGCAAAAAGAAAAGAACAAAAAACAAAAAGCATATTGACAGAGAAGAAAGAAAAGAAATGCACAGTAATTGCAAATTAACAAAAGTCAGCAGTAAACATTAATTACACAGTATAGAACCAACAAAACAAACATGTACAAGGTATTTTAATAACTAGGGTCAAAATCTGTATCATAAGTTGGTTCAATGGGGTCAGAGCTGGAATCACTGTTAAAGTCAGAACTTGAGTCAGTATTGGAGTTTGAGCTCGATTTAGCTTTCTCTTGGATTGTGGCTTGAAGTTCGGTGTACTCCTCAGATTTGATCTTTTTGGTGAGGCCAATATATTTTGCAAGTCGATCAATCCTCAGTTTTTCTTGTGCCAGACTCTCTTGTAACATGGTAACTTTGTGCTGCTCACTCCTAACAATCTGAAATGTTTGGCTCAACAGGTCTCGCATCTTATTCCTCTCAAATTCCATAAACAGCTCCAACTTCTGAATCTGTTCTTCATAAGGGGTTTTGATATAAGTGTGGAAATCCGCAATCCCCTTAAGGACGTCACGAAAGATGTAGGGGTTCTCTTTCATAGCCCTTTGAAGAGTGGCAAAACGTGGGATGGGAATGGAGTGGTAGGGGACCATATGTATTCCAGCAGTGGGGGAAGGGGAAGATAAATTCACAAGCACTACCTCAGGGTCAGTTTGGGTGGCTTGATCAGAGACATTAAGGATGGGTGGATCTAAAACTATTACCTCCGGATCTGTTTGGGTAGCTTGGTAAGAAATAGAAGGTACTATGGCTACGGTGGTTGTTTGGGATGTGGAGGCCAAGGTTTGGAGAATAGAATTTGTCACAGACTGGTTGTCTGTGTTGATCTGTAGTTGGGCTTGGATGGATTGGAGAAAGGTGAAGATTTGGCTAATTGTGTCAGGTGTGGGTGTGGTATGCGAAGTAGGGGCTGGTAAAATTGATGTAGATGGTTGAGGGGCAATGGGTGAAATGGCTGTAAAGGGGGAAGTAGCCAAATGGGTGAAATGAGGAGGGTTAGGTATGGGAACAGATTCAAGCCCAATATTCTCCAAGATAGATCCCATCAAAGATGAATAGGCCTCTGTTGTGAATATCTCAGGTTCAGGGGTATGGGTGATTTCAGGTGTATGAGTTGAATGAGCAGGTGAACCTGAGAAGCTATGGAGGAGGGGAGTGCTAGGAGAGTGTTCAACAAAATCTGTCGCAATATCTTGGACATTGTTAGGTGAAATTGGTTGTGTAAGTATGGCTGGAGTGGTTGGTGTAGAGGGAGAGTCTGCAATTGGGATTATGGTGGTGATGAGCGATGGGACTGCTGGAATGGGTGAAGGAATAGGAGCTGTGCTAGGTGAAGTGGGTAAGATGATGACCTCTTCAACAATGGGTATAGCTAAAGAGCTGGGCATCTCCTGAATAGTAGTATGTTCAATGTCACCGCAGTAATAGGAATTAAAGAGCTGGTCACTGCTTCCTAGATGGCAGTTCACTGGCAATTGTAGGGCAATGGGAAATTTAAAGAGCCGGTCACCTCAAAGTGTGTATATCAGGTTCTTGAGCTGGCTCAGCTTCCTCCATTATTCTATTGAACATGGTTTGGCTTGTAGTCCAAGCCCTCTTCCCAAAAGCATGAGGGGATAGAATTTCAAATGGCTCTTATTCATCAATGTCAAATTTGGCCCTAAGTAGGGCTGTGATCAGCCTTCCAAATGGTATTCCAGCTATTTTCTGTTCCTTCTTCATCTTGGCACTAATGTCAGCCATGGCTTCAAAAATCAGCATAGGGGCATTGAAGAATTGCCCTTTTGAAAAATGAAAGAGGGCCTCCAAAATGGGTGTCCTTCTTTCCTGACTGTGCCCAGTGATATAAAAACATCCTCTCAAAATGGAATCCATCAGCAAAAATTGAGGTGCTAAGTCTCTCCTCATGATGGATTGTCCAGTTCCAACTATGCCTTGGGTTAGATGTGCTGCCATTTCTCTAAAAGAAGCTGTCTCTAGTGCAGCCAAAGGACCAGCCGGATCATGCTGAAATGGTATTCCCAAGGCATTTCCAATGTCTTCATAAGTGACTGTTAAATCATAATCATCAATGAAAATTACAAGAGTTGGGACATCAACATCCTTCTCCGTCACTTTCACCATGTTTTGGTACCATAATCTCACCATTCTTGGATAGATTTTCTCTGGAAGAGGGGTTAGGATATTGCTTAGTGAAGCATCCCTGATGTAATTCAAAGATAGCTTACATTCCGATTTGTTTAAGAAAAAAGTTTCATCAACAATAAGCTCTGGGATCAACTTCTGGTCTTCAATGAAAGGGTTTGGCAGTACCAAATGCATAGGAAGAGGAGGAAGCTCAGGCTCAAGACTAGGGTCAGCTACTGGGATGGGTTCCTCATGTCTAACCTTCTTCCCTTTCTCAATCTTATCAGCTTTATCCATCGACAGTTTCCTCTTAGCTGAGGTTTTAGCTTTTTCTTTTATGGAGGGTTTGCTAATTTTCTTAGCAGAAGATCTAGGGAACATTTTAGCCAGCGATTTTTCAGTTCTCCCCATTCAAAAACTTTGTTGAATCTCACACAATGTATGCTGACACAGAAATCAACTTTGTAAAACACAAATAGAGGATATGCAAAGAAAAAATACCGAAATCTAGGGTTTTGCTTGAAATCTTTGATCGCTTGATTGAATCCACCAGGATCAGAAGCAATGGGTCCTTCTCTTCAAGCTTACTCAGAGGAACAGAAATGAAGGAAATTTGATCTGAGCTCCAAAAGCACGCAGGGATAGAAGGAAAATGGGTTTTCAGAAAGGACACTGAATGTTGAATATGAAACCCTTGCTTCGAAAGGGTTTAAATATGCTTAAATCAATTTTTGCAAAGCATCTTTGAAGTTTTCGAAAAGTTCAAAACAGTCCTTTTCAACAAGGAGAATGGCATCACTACCATTCGAAAAGCAAATGACTTAAGAGACAACTTTTCGAAAAGCAAAAGGCTTCAGAACAAACTATTTGAAACGTTTATCATTCTTTTCGAGCAGTTGGTCACAGGTCCAGATCCTTTTCGAAAAGAAAATTATTCTTTTCGAAATGAATATTTTCTTTGTGAATTGATTTTTCACATACTGTAAACTTCTCGAATTGAGTGTAAAACATGACTAAAACAGAGAGAAATAAAACTATGCAAAAATTACAAAACAAACACAATTAAAATACATATGATATAGTGGTTTATCATCAGATTCGTGGAGGCTCTTGATGATATATGGTCAGCACAGGCTCCAGGGTATTCTCTGTAATATCTCAAAAAATCCCGTTAAACAGTGACCCCGAGATCCGTGCCTGATTAGTTACTGGTTTGACCAATTAGGAGTTCAATAGCTAGCATAGAGTGTGATGAACGGATGAGATGTGATAAATTGATTGACTGTGTGGCGTGTGATGTAAATGTGAAGTCACATACACCTATCGCGGTGCATGTGCTCAACACACAAGTGAGAGGAGAGATAAAAAGGTTTAATAACCCTAAATTTGTGTTTTAGGTTGTTGAGAGAGAAGTAAAGAAGAGAGAGAGAGGAGTAAAGAAGGGTTGAGCAAGGATTTATTGTGGGTGATTGGAAGGGGGATTCAAGCATTAAAGAGACCGATTCAATGCGAAGGATCCGTTCAAGCCAAAGCTGGAACCCTAGCCTTCTAACCACTTGATTTAAATCAATTTGAGATTGATTGAAGGTAAAATTATTGTAGATTAAATGCATAGATTGAAGGGTTAGATTGCAGTTAGAAATGGGTGAAAATATAGGATAAAGACATAGAAAAATGAAGGAAAGAGAAAGGGAAAGGATAGGGAAGGACAACCAAAAGGGGGCTGAATCTGGCCATTTCGATTAATCGAAAATGAGTTTTGATTAATCGATTTTGGCCAAGAAGTTGAAAAGTCAGAGGACCTCGATCTCGATTAATCAAATTGAGTTTCGATTAATCGACTTTGAATTTTGATTAATCGATTTGGTTATCGATTAATCGACTGGGAACCTACAGTGAACTCCAGTGGAGAAAAGAAAAGAGCTTGGAGAAATCGACTAATCGAAATGAGAGTTCAATTAATCGATTTAGAATTTCGATTAATCGATTTGGGATCGATTAAACAATTTTGGAAACTCGATTACTCGAATTGAGAATCGACTGGATAGAATGGAGAATTCGATTAATTGAATGGGAATCTCGATTAATCGATTTGAGAATCGATTAATCGATATTGAATTTCGATTAATCATTTTTGGAAATTGATTAATCAAATCAGATTCGATTAATCGATTTTGAAGTTCAATTAATTGACTGTGCCAATTTTTATTGACTTTTGAGTTTGACTTTAAGATTCTTGGAGGGTCTTGGACCTTCTTTATTACATCTTTAGTGATGTATTTCACATGTTATGTGGTACCATAGGTGGTACGTGTGGGCTTGGGCACAAGGAGCCATGTGGGACCTTGATGCATGATCAAATAGAGACTTGAGGTAGGGAACACCTTGAACATGTACCTTATTTTGTAAGAGCATGTATGTAGTGATATAGAATTCAATTCAAACTTTTTTTACTGCTTAAGAGTTTGTTAAAAGTGTGTGTGTGTGTGACATCAATAAGAGAAATTGTAATGAGCCATCCCCAGGGGATGAGGAAGTAAAGAGATAAGAGCATCAGGTGTGATGCAAGTGAATGGATACATCCCAGGGATGTATCCAAGATTGAATCATGTTTGATAGGGTCTAACTGATATAAGATAGCACACTTACATGGTGAATAACTATATGTAAAGCACCTGATATTGTTGTTATTTGAGGTTTGATAGGGTACCCCTCCGACGTGGTGGGATATCCACGACTGACGCGGCAGGATATCCGTGACCGATACGTGGCCAAACCGTACAAAGTGAGGCTTATCCAGTACAGTAAGCACACCCCGGGGTGTTGAGTTGAGACAAGTGAAACCCGCCACCAATTCCCATAAAAGGGCGGTACTATTTGTATTCGGGGATTACTTATGTTGAAAGTTTAATTTTGCTTTAGGCCTTTTCAGCATCATTCATGAATAAGTAAAAGACATGAGTAAACTACCAGTAAAATGTGATTCTTTTCAACTGTTTTTCATCAGTAATTGCATAGCCACATCATGCATGGCATATCATGGAATATATGTGATTGGTAATTTATATGTTCAACCGTGCTCTGTTCCCTATTGAGCTAGGATGTAGCTCACCCTTTAGACTATAAGTCGCAGGCCCACTACTAGCAGCTGCCGAGGCTTCAGGAGACGTTGACCCCGGTGAGTCAGACCTTGCACCTGGAGACGAGTTGGAGCCACCTCCTGAGGACTTCTTCTAGAGGACTCCGTTGTGCAGCTTTGAGAGTTTTGAGAGATTTTTGTACGGCTTGGTATGTCAAGCCTTGTTTTGATTAAACAACGTATATATATAGATTTGGGATAATTCTTTTGGGCGAACCATCTGTGATGATTAGCTATCATCGATGGTTCGGATCGGTTCTCCGTTCATGTAGAGGCATGAGGGTAGAACTGTATTTTGAGAAATGCTTATATAGTAATTTAATTCCGCAGCTTCATTTACTATTTAAATTTAATTCATTGCTTGATATACCAATGTTCCATGCATAGCTAAGGGGCACGGTCAAGATGATCGTGCTGATGGCATGGGTTTTGGGGTGCCGAAATCCGGGCTGTCCTAGTTGGTATCAGAGCGATTTCTTTTAGCAATTCTGACAATCATTCTTTTGTCAGAACATAGGGACTTCTGCGAACGAAACTTTAGTTTCAAATGCAGCCGCAAATGTCATCTAGAGGAAGAGGCCGACCAAGGGGAGGCCAACAGAGGAGTCTGCGCAGTGGAGATAATTACATCTCTCCTACCAATAGAGTGCCTTTAGGAGGTACTGAGGCCCCAGGGGGCAGCAGTAGTAGACATCATGATGATGAGGATCGAGATCAAAGAGAACAGGAGAGAGTTAGAGAAAGACAAGAGGGTAGAGAGGAGCGACAAAGGATGAAGCATACCATGGAGACCATGGCAGCTGCCATGGCACAAAAAGCCGCATCCTTTGCAGCTCATGCAGCAAGAGAACAACAGCCACCTACACCACTTGTAGGACCCGCACTGCTTGTGCTCTCATCCTTTACAGAGTTTAGGAGGATGAGACCTCTTTCATTTTCAGGGCAGGCAGACACGATGGCAGCTAAAAATTGGCTGATGGAAATGGAGAAGGTCTTTAGCGTGCTGACATGCATGGAAGATGAGAGTGTGAGATGGGCAGCCTTCATGCTGGATGGGGAGGCTGGGCCTTGGTGGAAGTCCGTGATACGGACTAGGGCTCAGGAAACCCCGAAGTTGCCTTGGACTTGGGAGGATTTTGTTGAGGAGTTCAACAAACAATATTTTCCAGAAGTGGTGAGGAATCAGCTTGAAATGCAATTTCTACAATTAGTGCAAGGGAGAATGACAGTGAGAGAATATGGGGTGGAGTTTCTACGACTTGCCCGTTTTGCTCTGGATTATGTCGCTACCGACGTGATGAAGTCCAAGAGGTTTCAGCAAGGTTTGAAGCCTGAGGTTAGGGGAGGAGTAGCTCCATTTCAGTTGAGGACCTATGAAGAGGTCATGAGCAAGGCACCGGTTGTGGAAGAAGAAAATACAAATAGATATAGACAGAGAGAGCAACAAAGAGGAGGCAATGATCAAGGAAGATCGGGGAACTACGAACCGGTGAATAAAAAAGCCGAGGTTGGTGGCCCAAAATCAGAGACCACAGTTCCAAGGGGGTTTTGGAAGACCGGCGCAACAGCAACAGCAACAAAGATTTCCGCTACTTGCGTCGGGGAGACTTTTACGCTATGAGAGCCCTGCCATGTCTATTGGCGCACTATCACACAGGGTTCTCGTACAGTTTCTTTCGCGCCTCGAGAGACTTGTGCCAAGTGTGGCAAGCCTCATAGAACGGTGGATTGCAGAGCAGGGACTAGGGGTTGTTTTCGATGTGGCAAGGTGGGCCACTTGATAAAGGATTGCCCTGAGACTGATAAAGGAAAGACGGCTTCGGTTGCAGCACCACGACCCATTCAAGCACGGAAGCCGGTCGTTCATGGAAGAGCCTATGCAATCACTGCTCAGGAAGCAGGGAACGTGCATGATGTCATCCAAAGTGAGACTCTTTTAAATTAAAGAAATTTCCATTTCATTAAAATTTTAGATAGAGAAGGTGCATTCACTAGGAATAGTGTAGTTTCTTTTGCTAAATACTAAATTTATATGTGAATTAGGGGTGTAAATTGATGTGTAAATTATTGTATGTATGAATGTATGCTATAGGCACTTTAAATATATATGAGAGGGGATGCTTTGTTGGATATGACGCTAGAGTGTTGATAGACCCAGGGTCTACCCACTCATTCGTCACTCCACATTTTGCCAAGAGGATGAAGATTGTTCCAGAGGTGTTGGACTTCGTCCTATTTGTGTCTATTCCGACTGGAGAGTTAGTGGACATGGAATTAGCTTGCAAATCCTTCATTATAGCAGTTCGAGACCTAGAGGTGCATGAGTTGGAGGCAAAGTTGATACTGCTAGACATGCAAGGGTTTGATGTGATCCTTGGCATGGAGTGGTTGGCACAGCACTGTGCAACAGTCGATTGCAAAAAAAAGGCCGTCATTTTCAGACCCAACACAAGAAGAACATTTCGGTTTCAAGGAGTGAGGTCGTCGTCTATGCTACTGATCTCAGCAGTAAGGGCTGAGAAAATGATCAGAAAGGGTTGTAATGGATACTTGGCTTTCTTAAAAGAGGACAAGGAAGAAAAGAACATCATCTCTGAGATAACAGTTGTGCGAGACTTCACCGACGTGTTTCCAGAAGAATTGCCTGGATTACCTCCAGAGAGAGAAGTAGAATTCACCATTGACTTAGCACCGGGAACGGAGCCTATTTCGAAAGCGCCATATAGAATGGCTCCGACTGAATTGAATGAGTTGAAAGAACAACTACAGGAGCTCATGGACAAGGGGTTTGTCAGACCGAGTGTGTCTCCATGGGGAGCACCGGTCTTGTTTGTCAAGAAGAAAGATGGGTCAATGCGGCTATGCATTGACTATCGACAATTGAACAAACTCACTGTGAAGAACCGCTACCCTTTGCCTAGAATTGACGATTTGTTCGATTAACTGCAAGGAGCAAAGTATTTTTCCAAGATCGATCTGAGATCTGGATACCATCAGTTGCGAGTCAAGGCAGAGGACATTCAGAAGACAGCTTTCAGGACATAGTATGGACACTATGAATTCCTTGTGATGCCGTTTGGGTTGACGAATGCTCTGGCGTCGTTTATGGATCTGATGAATCGAGTGTTTAAACCACACTTGGACTCTTGCGTCGTAGTGTTCGTTGATGATATCTTGATATACTCCAAATCCAAGGCGGAACACGAAGAACATTTGAGGATTGCTCTACAGACGCTACGTTAACACCAATTATACGCCAAACTCAGCAAATGTGAGTTTTGGTTAGAAGAGGTTAGCTTTTTAGGACATGTTGTCTCAAAGCACGGTGTCACTGTAGATCCAGCAAAGATAGAAGCAGTGGTTAAATGGGAGCAGCCAAAGACTGTGACCGATGTCCGAAGTTTTCTTGGGTTAGCAGGCTATTATCGACGTTTCGTCGAGGGGTTTTCAAAGATATCGGGACCTCTCACGAAGTTGACACGAAAGGATTCAAGATTTGAGTGGAGTGAGGCATGAGAGAAGAGTTTTCAAGAACTCAAGACGAGACTCACTTCAGCCCCAGTACTAGTAATTCCTTCAGGCAGTGGAGGATACGCAGTGTACACCGATACATTATACAATGGTTTGGGTTGTGTGCTCAACCAACACAAGAAGGTGATAGCTTACGGATCAAGACAACTGAAAGAACACGAGAAAAATTACCCGACTCATGACTTGGAGCTAGTAGCAGTCATTTTTGCGCTGAAGATTTGGAGACATTACTTGTATGATGAGACGTTTGAAATTTCCACCGATCATAAGAGCCTCAGATACCTATTTACACAAAAAGAGCTCAACATGAGACAGCGCAGATGGATGGAGTTCCTCAAGGATTATGGTTGTTCTATACAGTACCATCCAGGCAAGGCGAACGTAGTAGCCGATTCCTTGAGTCGGAAGGGTTCAGCTCAGTCAGCTTGTTTGATTTTGGGTATGCATCGGTGGAAATTATTGGAAGACCTGGCACTTTACGATGCGAACATTGAGTCGAAAGCTACAGGATCCTTTTTGGCTAACATATCAGTGAAGCCAGTAATATTTGAGCATATCCACAATCTACAGATAAAAGATCCGACATTAACAAAGATTCATCAAGACGTGATTGAGGGCATCAGGCCGGACTTCTCAATAAAAGAAGATGGTTCTTTATTGTTTGAGGGTCGTCTCTGCATTCCGGACAATGCCGATCTAAGACGAACGATTCTTGATGAAGCTCATAAGTCAAATTATGCTATCCACCCTGGTAGCACCAAAATGTACCAAGACTTGAAAAAGAACTACTGGTGGAGAGGTTTGAAGCAAGACGTGGCCGAATACGTGTCACGGTGTTTGACTTGTCAGCAGGTGAAGATTGATCATAGACATCCTGCTGGACTATCACAGCCTTTACCAATACCAGAATGGAAGTGGGAATCGATCTCGATGGATTTCATTGTTGGATTGCCGCGTACTGAAAAGAGACACAATGCCATTTGGGTAATCATAGACCGATTGACCAAATCAGCGCACTTTTTGCCGTACAATACGATGTATACGGCAGGAAGATTGGTAGACTTATACATGAAGGAGATCGTAAGGTTACACGGGATTCTGAGCAGCATAGTTTCAGATCGTGATCCACTATATACGTCCAAGTTTTGGAAGAAATTTCAAGAAGGAATGGGAACACGGCTAGATTTTAGTTCAGCTTTCCATCCTCAAACTGATGGGCAGACAGAGCGAGTGAACCAAGTGATAGAAGATATGCTCAGAGCGTGCATGCTGGATATGCAAGGATATTGGGATGAGTATCTACCGTTTATCGAATTTTCATATAACAACAGTTTCCAAACGAGCATTGGCATGGCACCGTATGAAGCTCTGTATGGATGACGATGCAAATCACCCCTCAATTGGGAAGAAACAGGTGAGAAATTTATTTTAGGGCCAGAACTACTTGAAGACAACGCCACAGTCGTGCGAATAATCAGAGAAAGGCTGAAGTCAGCACAGAGCAGACAGAAAAGTTACGCCGACATCAAGTGGACTAGTGTCGACTATAAAGTGGGTGAACACGTGTTTGTGAAAGTGTCGCCTATGAAAGGCGTAATGAGGTTTGACAAGAGAGGGAAGTTAAGTCCCTGTTATGTTGGACCATTTGAAATTTTGGGACGCATAGGTGAAGTTGCGTATCACATTGGCTTACCACCGCTATTTGATCGGGTACATAATGTTTTCCATATATCGATGCTCAGAAAGTATGTGAACGATCCATCTCATGTGTTAGGAAGTCAACCTTTGGAGATGTGTGAGGACATGAGCATGATAGAGGAACCAGTGGAAATCTTGGATTGAAAGGAACAAGTATTGAGCACTAAAGTGATTCCCTTAGTGCTTGTTCGATGGAAAAATCATCCGAACGAAGAAGCTACATGGGAACGAGAGACCGATGTGAAAGAACAATATCCAGCCTTGTTTCCAACGACTTGAGAGTCAAATGTAAACCACAAACATGTTTGTGGAATCTCAACATTTCTTGTAATTCAATGGAAGTTTTGATCAAAGTGTGACAAAGAAATAAATTTTCATATACACATGACCTTGAGGATGTGTTTTGTGGAACTAAGGATCACTTGATATCATAAACTACCAAGAGAAATCAAATAAACAAAGAACTTGAAAATCTACAGAAATTGGACAAAACCGATTAATCGAATTTCAAATTGATTAATCAATTTGGAATTTCGATTAATCGATTTTGTTCGATTAGTCGACTGGCATGTGCCAGTGACTGGAAACTTGAGTAAGAGTTAGAAAATATACAGAATGAAATTTCGATTAATCGATTTCGGTTTTGATTAATCGATTTGGGTTTTCGATTAATCGAACTGCATGTTCGATTAATTGAACTGATTAGGAATGTTAGAAGAACTTAGAGGGATTTACTGAAAATTTCGATTAATCGATTTACGATTTCGATTAATCGAACTGGAAGTTAGATTAATCGAATAACTTAAGAGACTTATGAAAATTTGAAGTCAGAAAAATGATTTCGATTAATTGATGTGAAATTCGATTAATCGATTTGAGATTTTGATTAATCGATTTGAGATTTCGATTAATCGAACCATAGTTCGACTAATCGAATAACTTAAGGAATCCTGAAAATTTTGGAAAGGACTGCACGATTTCGATTAATCGAAGTGAATTTTGATTAATCAATTTTGAAATTTCGATTAATCAAAATGGATTTTGATTAATCGACTAGCTCGCGCCAGTGAACTCAAAAACTTGAAATTTTAAACGGATACGATTTCGATTAATCGAAATGGTTTCGATTAATCGATTTTGACTTTCGACTAATCGATTTTGGAAATCGATTAATCGATTTTGCTCGGCTTAACCTAGTTTTGAATCTCGATTAATTGACTTTGGATTTCGATTAATCGAGTCGGGGCTTATATATATAAAATTAAGGATTTCACTCCCCATTCGAAATCATTTGAATTTTTCGTTGGGCGCTTTTTTTCTTCTTCATCTTCTCCAACCATCCGACAGCCTAGGGTTTGCATTTCCGTTGGTTTTCAGCTCGGATTCAAGTCGTATCGCATCCAAAACCCACGGTAAACCTTAAATTCGTATTTTTCTTTCAATTTGAGTCAGAAAAAAAAAAAAAAACCCTAGATTTTGATATTTCACCAAAAATGCCGCCCAAAACCCGGTTGTCTTCGAAGAAGGCGACCTCTAAGCTCCCGGTTCGGCGTAAGAACGCCGCACCACCACCACCTCCCCATCGCCGGTGAGGACTCAATCACCGTCGGCATCGGAGACCACCTCCGGTTTGACGAGCGCACCTTCGCACGAGTCTTCCCGCGAATCTACCCCTATGCCGCCACCACTCACTAACGTGGTACAACCCAATGAGTGGTGGGCTGCAAAAACCTTTGAGGTCGAGTACCTCATTGACCCTACCCTTTTCACAAATCCCAATGTACCGGGCGAGACCCAATGGGCTCGCAACTATCTTAGGAATGCCGGTCTCGGCAACCTTCTCAAACCAATCCGGGGTTCTTACTACCCTAGATTGGTGAGGTTGTTTTACCAGGGCCTTGCCGATGGCCCTACCGATGACGTGATCTTGACCAACATAGAGGGTCGAGAGTACACGATCACCCGTTGCCAAATACACGAGGTACTCGAGTGCTACCTCGATTTCACCCCAGAGCCCACCCTCTTCCCACCCTTTGAGGAGGACCCTAGGTTTGAAGAGATCATGACCCGCATGACCAACGGGAAGAAGGGGTCAGGATCCTCCATCAAGAGGGTCGACCTTCCCCACTACATGTGGATGCTTGATTCCATAATCAAGTGTAACCTCTACCCATTGCGGCACGACTCCGAGCGGATAGATGTGGTGCAGCAGGCACTGTATGTGGCCTTTTGTGGCCGTTGGTTCGACGCGACCATGCTCATCCTAGAAGGGATGAGGTATATTAAGGGCAAGTTAATGAAGGGCAACTTGAGGCCCAAGGAGAAAATGTCGTATGCTCGGTTGATCTCGAGCATGTTGGAGTGTTACTCCAACGCTCCCGAGTATGCGGTATCGCCCCACGAGGTGCGGGAAACGGACCGAGTGAAGACGTTTTCGAAGTCTTCATGGAGCCGCAGTTACAATTTATTGAAGCGGACCCTACCGGCTCCGGGTCACGCACCAACAGCAGCAGTAGCACACCACCATCCCCACCACCACTTCCGGACGCACCCGTGGGTGGGGCACACCCGGTCGAGCCATCAGTGGAGAGGGCTACCTCTCATACCATAGCCTCACCGACACCGCCAGCTCACTCCGCGCCCGCTACACCCACATCATCCTACCGCCGGCGCGCAGCTCCATCCGGTCCTACCGTCGAGGAGGTGTTGGCACGCATGGAGGCCAACAGCGAGCGGATGAACCGGAGGATGGACTTCCTTATGTTCCATACCCTCCGCTACATCTACCCGTTGACTACCAGCGATACCTAGCTCAGGAGGAGGAGTGGACTGCGGGACGGACCGCCTTCCACAGAGGTCCCGTCTTTCATTCGACCACCGCGACTATCGGCGCTGGTCCTTCCACTTCTACATCAGCTCCGCCGACCGAGACGTCGTAGTCATAGCAGCTGCCGTAACCTCCGATCACCCAGCCAACACAGACTTCACCATCGCAGACCAGCCAGCCAGTTCCAGCAGACCCGCTAGCCCCCATAGCTTCGTCAGCTCAGATGGAGCAGCCTGAGCCTTGGGGCTGCTTTACTTTATTTTGTATTTTGGTGGTATAGGAACAAATTTTGTTGTACTTTCAGTTCCATTAATGTAAACACTTGTACAAATTTTACTCAATATAAATAGTTGTTCATTTTATATGACTGTCATTTATATGCCGTGTATGTGTTTATTTATATTCCGTGTAAATTTACTGGGCCACCTCACCTACGAGTGTGGGGGGGGGAACCCAAACCTACGCACCTTTGGGTTATTTTCGAGGACAAAAATTCCCAAGGTGGGGAGGATGTAATATCCTAAAAAATCATGTTAAACAGTGACCCCGGGATCCGTGCCTGATTGGTCATAGGTTTGACCAATTAGGAGTTCAATAGCTAGCATAGAGTGTGATGAACAGATGAGATGTGATAAATTGATTGACTGTGTGGCGTGCGATGTAAATGTGAAGTCACATACACCTATCGCGGTGCATGTGCTCAACACACAAGTGAGAGGAGAGATAAAAAGGTTTAATAACCCTAAATTTGTGTTTTGGGTTGTTGAGAGAGAAGTAAAGAAGAGAGAGAGAGGAGTAAAGAAGGGTTGAGCAAGGAGTTATTGTGGGTGATTGGAAGGGAGATTCAAGCATTAAAGAGACCGATTCAACGCGAAGGATCCGTTCAAGTCAAAGCTGGAACCCTAGCCTTCCAACCACTTGATTTAAATCAATTTGAGATTGATTGAAGGTAAAATTATTGTAGATTAAATGCATAGATTGAAGAGTTAGATTGTAGTTAGAAATGGGTGAAAATATAGGATAAAGACTTAGAAAAATGAAGGAAAGAGAAAGGGAAAGGATTGGGAAGGACAGCCAAAAGGGGGCTGAATCTGGCCATTTCGATTAATCAAAAATGAGTTTCGATTAATCGATTTTGGCCAAGAAGTTGAAAAGTTAGAGGACCCCAATCTCGATTAATCGAATTGAGTTTCGATTAATCGACTTTGAATTTCGATTAATCGATTTGGTTATCGATTAATCGACTGGGAACCTACAGTGAACTCCAGTGGAGAAAAGAAAAGAGCTTGGAGAAATCGACTAATCGAAATGAGAATTCGATTAATCGATTTAGAATTTCAATTAATCGATTTGGGATCGATTAATCGATTTTGGAAACTCGATTACTCGAATTGAGAATCGACTGGATAGAATGGAGAATTCGATTAATCAAATGGGGATTCGATTAATCGAATGGGAATCTCGATTAATCGATTTGAGAATTGATTAATCGATATTGAATTTCGATTAATCGATTTTGGAAATCGATTAATCGAATCAGATTTGATTAATCGATTTTGAAGTTTGATTAATCGACTGTGCCAGTTTTTATTGACTTTTGAGTTTGACTTTAAGATTCTTGGAGGGTCTTGGACCTTCTTTATTACATCTTTAGTGATGTATTTCACATGTTATGTGGAACCATAGGTGGTACGTGTGGGCTTGGGCACAAGGAGCCATGTGGGACCTCGATGCATGATCAAACAAAGACTTGAGGTAGGGAACACCTTGAACATGTACCTTATTTTGTAAGAGCATATATGTAGTGATATAGAATTCAATTCAAACTATTTTTACTGCTTAAGAGTTTGTGAAAAGTGTGTGTGTGTGACATCAATAAGAGAAATTGTAATGAGCCATCCCCAGGGGATGAGGAAGTAAAGAGATAAGAGCATCAGGTGTGATGCAAGTGAATGGATACATCCCAGGGATGTATCCAAGATTGAATCATGTTTGATAGGGCCTAACTGATATAAGATAGCACACTTACACGGTGAATAATTATATGTAAAGCACCTGATATTGTTGTTATTTGAGGTTTGATAGGGTACCCCACCGACGTGGCAGGATATCCAATGACGGATGCAGATATCCGTGACCGTCTGGCGGTGAAACCATAGGCCTGGAGGCTTATCCGTACGCCCAGTGGTGTTGAGTTGAGACAAGTGAAACCCCGCCACCAATCCCCAGGGGAAAGGGGCTTGGGTACTATTTGTATTCCCAGGGAATACTTTTAAAATTGTTTATATAGATGACGATGATGGGTATCTCATCGGGGCTCGATGCTATATTGCTCGGGGATTACTTAAGTTGAAAGTTTAAGTTTGCTTTAGGCCTTTTCAGCATCATTCATGAATAAGTAAAAGACATGAGTAAACTACCAGTAAAATGTGATTCTTTTCAACTGTTTTTCATCAGTAACTGCATAGCCACATCATGCATGGCATATCATGGAATATATGTGATTGGTAATTTATATGTTCAACCGTGCTCTGTTCCCTATTGAGCTAGGATGTAGCTCACCCTTTAGACTATACTCGCAGGTCCACTACTAGCAGCTGCCGAAGCTTCAGGAGACGTTGACCCCGGTGAGTCGGACCTTGCACCTAGAGACGAGTTGGAGCCACCTCCTGAGGACTTCTTCTAGAGGACTCCGTTGTGCAGCTTTGAGAGTTTTGAGAGATTTTTGTACGGCTTGGTATGTCAAGCCTTGTTTTGATTAAACAACGTATATATATATATATATTTGGGATAATTCTTTTGAGTGAACCATCTGTGATGATTAGCTATCATCGATGGTTCGGATCGGTTCTTCGTTCATGTAGAGGCATGAGGGTAGAACTGTATTTTGAGAAATGCTTATATAGTAATTTAATTCCGCAGCTTCATTTACTATTTAAATTCAATTCATTGCTTGATATACCAATGTTCCATGCATAGCTAAGGGGCACGGTCAAGATGATCGTGCTGATGGCACGGGTTTTGGGGTGCCGAAATCGGGGCTGTCACATTTTCAATGCATGGTTTGAGCCTCTGACCATTTACTTTCAAGGTTCTCCCATCACTTGGGTTCATAATTTCAACAGCCCCATAAGGAGATGCTTGAATGACAGTATATGGCCCTTCCCATCTGCATCTCAGCTTTCCAGGAAAAAACTTAAGTTTTGAGTTGAATAGCCATACCTTAGAGCCAGCTATGAACTCTTTTCTCAGCAGATTTTTGTCATAGAAAGCCTTAACTTTTTCTTTGTAAGATCTTGCATTGGTGTATGCATCCATTCTCAGCTCCTCTAACTCAGCAAGATGCAGTTTCCTGTGATTACCAGTAGTAGTAAGATCCATGTTCAAAGTTTTAATAGCCCAAAAGGCCTTATATTCTAACTCCACTGGTAAATGGCATGCTTTACCATAGACCAATCTGAATGGGGACCTGCCAATTGGGGTTATATAGGCTATCCTATATGCCCACAATGCATCATTCAGCTTAAAGGACCAATCCTTTCTATCCTTCTTCATAGTGTTTTCCCATATATGTTTGATTTCTCTATTGGAAATCTCTACTTGTCCACTGTTCTGTGGATGATATGGAGTAGCTACCCTATGAGTCACAGAGTACTTTTTCAATAGAACTTCAAAATGCTTATTACAAAAATGGCTTCCTCCATCATTGATAATGGCTCTGGGGGAACCAAACCTGGAAAAAATGTAGTCCTTTAAAAATTTCAGGACAACTCTGTGGTCATTGGTTTTAGTAGCTGTGGCATCAACTCATTTGGATACATAATCCACAGCTACTAAGATGAAATTAAAACCATTTGATGGAGGAAAAGGTTCCATGAAATCTATCCCCCAAATATCAAACAATTCCACTACCAAAATAGGCTGTAAAGGCATTGAATTTCTTTTGGACATGCTGCCCAATCTCTGGCAATTCTGACAAGACTTACAGTGTTGCAGTGCATCTTTGAAGAGTGTGGGCCAGTAAAATCCACACTGCAAAACCTTTGCAGCAGTTTGGTTTCCACTAAAATGACCTCCACAGGCCTGTTCATGACACATGAAAAGTATGCTATGAAAATCTTCTTCATGGACACATCTTCTAATTATTTGGTCTGCACAAATCTTGAACAGATAAGGATCCTCCCAAATAAAATGTTTAACCTTTGAGAAGAAAAATCTTTATCCATTTTATTCCAGTGTTGAGGGGTCCTTCCAGTAGCCAAAAAGTTGACTATATTTGCAAACCAAGGGGTGTGTACATTGATAGCAAAAAGTTGCTCATCAGGGAAAGATTCATTGATAGGCAACCTATTAATCTCAGCAGTTAAAATTCTAGACAGGTGATCCGCCACCACATTTTCCACACCCTTTTTATCTTTAATCTGCAAATCAAACTCCTGTAATAGGAGGATCCACCTGATTAATCTTGGTTTGGTATCCTTCTTAGACAGAAGGTATTTCAGGGCTAAGTGGTCAGTGAACACCACAATTTGTGAACCCAAAACATATGACCTGAATTTCTTCAAAGTAAAAACAACTGCCAGCAGCTCTTTCTCAGTTGTTGTGTAATTGAGCTATGCATCAGTCATTGATTTACTGGCATAAGCTATGACATGAGGCAGCTTATCCTTTCTCTGCCTAAGAACAGCTCCCAAAGCATAATCTGATGCATCACACATCAGCTCAAAAGGCAGTGAATAATCTGGAGATTGTAGTATTGGAGCTGAAATCGAACAATATTTTAAGAATTCAAATGCCTTAAGGCATTCATTATTGAAAACAAACGGAGCATCTTGGCACAATAAATGGCAAAGAGGCTTGGATATTTTACTGAAGTCCTTAATGAACCTCCTGTAAAATCCGGCATGCCCCAGAAAACTTCTGATTTGCTTAACAGTTTTAGGAGGAGGCAAATGTGCAATTAAATCAATTTTTGCTCTGTCCACCTCAATGCCCTTGTGGGAGACAACATGGCCAAGGACAATGCCTTGGGTGACCATGAAATGGTTCTTCTCCCAGCTCAAAACTAAATTGGTTTCCTCACATCTCTGTAACACCAAGCTGAGATGATGTAAACACTGGGCAAAACTGTCTCCATATATTGAAAAGTCATCCATAAAAATCTCCATAAATTGGTCAATCATATCAGAGAAAATGGAGTACATACATCTTTGAAAAGTAGCAGGAGCATTACAAAGACCAAAAGGCATCCTCCTATAGGCAAAAGTGCCAAAGGGGCAAGTAAATGTGGTCTTTTCCTGATCTTGTGGATACACAGGAATCTGGTTGTGACCAGAGTAACCATCAAGAAAATAGTAATAAGTTTTTCCTACTAACTTATCTAAAATCTGATCAATGAATGGAAGAGGGAAAAGGTCCTTTCTGGTCATTGTGTTTAGCTTTCTGTAATCAATACAGACAGACCCTCCAACCAGTTGTTTGTCTGGTTGAAATGAGCTCACCAAAATCTGAGGTTACAACAGTAATCCCATATTTCTTAGGTACCACCTGTGTAGGTGCCACCCAAGCTGAATCTGAGATGGGGTAAATGACCCCTACATCCAACAACTTAACAACCTCTTTCATGACCACTTCTTGCATATGAGGCTTCAGCCTCCTTTGCATTTCTCTAGAAGGTTTTGCATCTTCTTCCAAGTGAATTTTATGCATGCAAACAGCTGGATTGATTCCTCCCAAATCAGCAATAGTCCAGCCAATTGCTCTCTTATACTGTTTCAATACAATCAGCAACTCTTCCTCCTGCTCCTCAGTGAGGGAAGAATAAATAATCACAAGCAATATTTTATGGTCTCCTAAAAACACATATTTCAAATTTTCTGGCAACTGTTTCAGCTCTACATCAAGTGGGCTGAGAAAAGAAGGTAACAAAGGTAACTTGGCTATTTTTGGAAGGGGAAGAACAGCAGGTTTCCATGAAGAAGACCTTGCTGATTGATCATGAGTTCCTTGCACAGCATTAACCTCCTCAGACTTTGAGGCACAAATTGTTTCTTCCACAGCATTTCTTTAAGCATCTTTAAAATCTGTGGTTAAGTCTTTACACTGTAAAAACTGTGGTAAAGTTTCTTCTACCAGTTCATCCAACAAATCAACAAGAAAACATTCCTTAGAACTGAATTGAGGCTGCGTAACTGCATTGTAGACATTTAACTTTACCTTCATATTTTCAAAAGACACTTCCATAATACCAGACCTACATTGGATGCAGGCATTGGCTGTAGCCAGGAATGGTCTCCCCAAAATGACAGGGATGGAAGTTCTGCTTTTTGTAAGTTCCATGTCTAATACCAAAAAATCAGCAGGGTAGAAAAACTTATCTACCCCTACCAATACATCCTCAATCATCCCAACTAGCTTTCTTTCAGATCTGTCTACTAGTTGTAACACCACATGAGTGGGTTTTAACCCTCCAAAACCTAGTTTCTCATATACAAAATATGGAAGCAGGTTGACACTAGCACCCAAATCTAATAAAGCTTTATACTCTGACTGTAAAAGTTTACAGTCTGAGTTAAAGACCCTAAATTCTGGAGTGAAGTTAGAACTTGGTCTTCAAAAGAAGGGGATCTGGAAGGGGTTTGAACTGGAGCAGATTGCTGCACAAGTTGTGCCATCTGTTGTGGAATAGGCTGCTGAAAATTTTGCTTGGTATAAAAATTCTGCTGGTAAGGCTGAGCAGTTTTGAAAGGTATTTGGTTCTTTGGTTGCTGCTGCTGTTGTGATTGAAAATTGAAATTGGGGTGCCCTCTCCATGCATATTCATTAGATTGCATCTGTCCAAATGATTGGGCAGCATGAGCTTGCTCCACCACTAGATCTGAGAACTGTGGTGCAGCTGGACATTGATCATGGGAATGAGTAGGGGACTGGCATATCAGACATGCCTCCTCCACTCTTGCAACCATTGGATTTTTAAGTGAGTCCATCAATTTGTCAAACTTGGTGGTTAAATTACCCATCTTTCTTTCCAACTCATTCACCTCATAAATCTTTCCCTTGGTGGTCTGCTAATTGTTCGACCGAGCAGGATTCACAATGTCTCTTGACAAAGATTCTTGTTGAGTTGAATTTTCACCAATAACTTCAAATAGGTCCCAGACCTCCTCAACTATTTTTTTGCAAATAGGTGCCTCCACATGAAGCATCTACCATATTCTTGCCCTTTTGATCAATTCCCTGATAGAAGCTTTGAACAAGCTGCCATTGGGGAATTTGATGATAAGGACATTGCCTTAAAAGTTCTTTAAACCTTTCCCAAACTTCATGAAAAGTTTCAGTTGAGTGTTGGGAGAAGGAAACAATATTTTGTCTCAACTGGCTGGTCTTAGACATAGGGAAGTATTTGGCTAAAAATTGACATTGCAAATCGTTCCAAGAAGTAATATTGTTTGGTGACAACATGGACAGCCATGCTCTAGCTTTATCCTTTAATGAAAAAGGAAAGAGCCTAAGCTTGGTTGCCTCTGGACCAAGTCCAGCTATGTTGAATGTTGTACAAAGAGACAAGAATTCATCCACATGCTTGTATGGATCTTCCTTACTCAGACCATGGAAGGAAGGAAGCATCTGGATAGTTGATGATTTGATCTCATAATTTTCTTCAACAGTAGGAAATTGAATACAAAATGGGGAATTATATGCACCACGTGCAAAGTAATCTCTCAAAAGTCTAGGTTGCTCACCCATAGTATCAGTCTCAGCAAAATTCTATGATGTTTGTTTGGTTCTTAGTAGCCTTTCAACTTCTAAATTCAGAGGGAGAATCTCAGGATTGAGAGTCCTCCTACCAAACATACAACACAGAAATAGAGAAAAAAAATTATGCAAAGAAAACCTTCAAAACTGAATAGATTCCAAGCTCAAATGTAACTGCACAGATTTAAACAACAGAACAGTTAGCACTGATGTAAAAAAAAAAAAAAAAAAAAAAAAATTTAGGTCTACCAATTTTAAAATCTATTCCCCGGTAACGGCGCCAAAAACTTGTTGCTGTTCTAAGTGTGCATGATTTATTTGTATTTTGAAAACAGATTTGCAAATGATAAATTATACTGAAGCTGGAAAATTAAAAAGAATAAGAAATATCAGCACAGAGAGAAATTAATTAACCTGCAAGATCAGGACCAATTGTAGCAAGTTTTAATTGTAAGTGAGTAAAAGATCGTCCACAGGGAATTGATTTAAAATGAATGGTAAACCTCCAGATCTGAGCTACCAGATCTGGCCTCTAATCCTATCTACAAAGCGAATAAGATGAGAGGTTGAATTTGTCACATTAACTAAATTATCTAAATGTAGAATTTAAACTAAGTGATCCAGATCCGAGTTGGGGGAATTGGATGTAAAATTAATAAGATTGGAGAAATAATAGTTGACTTAAGCTTAGTAACTGATTACAGAATGAGAACTAGTGTAGCACAGTCGAGAACGTCTCAAATCTTCATCTGGCTACCAGCTCAGATGTAAGAGAAAATAATCCAACTCAAGGATTAGGATCGAGTTGAACTTATGGCTATGATCTGTCCATTGTCATGGACACAGATCATCCAATAGTCTTCAATCCGGATTCTTGATTCAGAACATGAGCACCACTACAAATGTTGTAAGAAATTAGGTTACAAACGCAGATTCTCACAGGGATAATGAATTAAGGGAAATTGCTTTAAAAATAGTAAATCTAAAGGAGTCTAATGAGTAAGGAGATCACAAGGAACCCTCAACATGAATCCAATTGAGAATGTATTGTTGAAAGCAACCTTTTCAAATCCACCATTACAATTACAGAGCACAGCTTAAACAGCTCTCGGATTTGTAGTCTTGATACAATTCTCACTTGAATTACATAAGTATCTCACAGTTCTCAGTTACAAACAAAAGCTAGGCTATTACAGAGGTTTCAGACAAGCTATTTGAATTGGAAATGGGGCAGCAGAAATGAAACTCAAACTCTGGATACCCAAATTGGGCAAATAGTTCGCTTAGTATTTATAGTTTTCCCCAAGTCCATTTCGGATGTGCATTAACCAATCAGAATTGGTTAGATCCATATCAGCCAATAGGAGTCGAGCACAAGGATCCAGATGTTTCGCCAATCGTAATTGCTTGATCCGTTCACCAATCCATCAATTCTATTATGTAATTCAAAAATCTGTTTGAGCTTTTAGAAGTTCCCACCAAGTAATTTCATCTTTGGGTGTTCACATGGAGTGAAATATGCCTCTGGTTCGTGCTCAGAATCTTTCGAAATGTCACTGGGTTTACTAATGCATTGGAGCGCGTGTAAAAATTACTGAATTGCCCTTGCGGATGCTTGGAATCTTCAGAATACCATTTCGCATAGTTTGGAGACCTTTTCGAAAGGCATTGTAACTTCTGAAGCTCTATTCGCACAGATCTGGTGCTGTTCGCAAGGAATTTTCTTCTTTTCGAATAGGTCAGGAATCTTTTCAAATAGATCAGGTGCTCTTCGAACACTAAGCCTGGAGCTTTTAGTTCTTTTCGCAGAGTTCAGGTTCTTTTCTAGTAGTTCAGGCATCCTATCGAAAAGCATTCTGTAATGCATTCTTCTTTTCGAGTAGCTCTAAACCTCTTTCAAGGTTGAAACTAGGCCTTTGTCCTCTTTAGTTTAGGCATTTGGATAACCAGTGGGGCTGTCCCTTCTCTTTCTTCCTCTAGATCAAAATGGATCATCATCTTTTTGGCACTTTTAAGCTGCTTTCAGGGCTAAGCCTGCCTTTATTGTTAGCTGTAAAACAAACACTTAAAATACTTATTTAGTTCTCTTAAGGGTCTATCAAGGCCCAGATTAAGGGGTGGAAAATGGTATTTTCCAGCTCTCAACAACCATAAGGAACAGATTTTGTGGACAAAGCGTATCCCACTTGTCCTAATTTAGTGGCATAACCATTCTACAGCGGAAGCAACATGGGAACAGGAGGCCAAAATCCGAGATCAATACTCGTGACTGTTCGAATGATGTTAGCCACTTCATGGTATACTATTATATTGATGATTGAACGCGTTTCGGGTTTGTGCATGTAATGATCACCTTGTAGCAAGTGTAACATGCAAATGTCACTAATGCAATGTATTGTCGATGTGCATAGGTTATAATGGTAGAAGTTATCAATGTTAGAAGACCCCATGCAATAATACATAAGGGTAGAAGTCTAGGATTAAGTGCCACAATCCAAAATGCAACAAAACAAACAAGTTCTGTTTCCTATACACCTCATTGTAGCGAGATTAAAGCTCGCCGTGGCGAGATCTTCAGATTATGCCTTGCCGTGGTGAGAACTTAAGGTTGCCGCAGCGACTGATAAAGGTTAAGATGGGCCCGAAAACCTCCAAATCCGTCATTTTCGAACTTTTGAAAGGTAGGTCCCTCTCTCTCCTCTCTCATGTGGAACAGGTCCTTTTCCCTATTAAAAGGTTGATTTCCCGCGTTAAACCCATCAAAGCTTCGAGAATTGACGTGCATGTATCTTCACCAACTTGATTTCCTCCGATTCGAACTTCCCATTGAGGTAAAACCCTAGCTTTTACCCATTTCCTTTCGATTTCTTTTTCTATGTCTTCGAAGAAGTGAGCTGCAACTAAACTTCCGGTTTCCAAACCGAAACCGTTCACGAGTTCTAAAGGCAAAGCCCCTTCTAGTTCCGCCCCACCACCGACCCGTGAGTAACCTATAAATTGGTGGGCTGTTAAAGCTTTTCAACCAGAATGGTCATCTGAGACAAGCCAAGCTGGAGACATTGCTTCAGCCTGTGCACCTGCATTTTAACCCTGAGCTTGTGAAACTTTTTTATCAAAACCTCAAACGGGGAGAAACTGATGGAAACTTGACCACGATAATCGATGGACGAACTTTCCATATACACCTCTACGACATCACCGACGCCATAGATTGTCGTGCGAAGTATGATAATAGTCAAGGCCTACATGCACCTCATCCCAAGGAGATAAAATTCCATTAAATTATTGCTAGAATGATGGGAGGTCATCAATCTTCCGATTAGTCTGTGACGAGGACTCAATTACCCTCAGATATGTGGTTCTTGGATGTGGTTTTTCGAAGCAATTTATATCCCCTCCAGCATGAATGGGAGCATTGAGATGCTCTTTTGCAAACCTAATTTGTGATACATGAAGACCGTTGGCTTAATGTAGCACGGGTAGTTTGGGAAGGCATCATATATGCGAGCGAGCAGATGTTGAATACCAACCCCAAACCTTGTTGTCCATCCCATATGCCCGCATCATATCTCGACTTCTCGAGGGGCAAGAAGACGATGAAAATGAGGATCTGTACGCAGTGCCATTGGATGAGGAGATGAGAACCGAAAATGTTTGGAAATACACCAAGAACAAATGGAGTTTCACTTATAAATGATGCCATCTTAGCCTAAAAAATCAACAACTTTAGCAGGAGGCGGGTGGTGCCCAACAAGAGAACCCCGAACAAGTTGCACCCAGAGCCGCATCCTAGATGTCAGCTCACCCCCAGCAACCACCTGCCCAACATGGAGACGCCCTCATGTTGTCCGAGTTCACCCGACAGATGGAAGTTTTGCAACAGTAGAATTTTACGTAGCTGGCAGCGCCACATCAGGATAATCTCTTGATGCATCAACGAATGGATTTCCAAGATGAAATCCTGACATGATTGATAGAGAAGGCTTATCTGACCAGCTACAGTCCATTTATGGTTCATGCACGGGAGTATACCTCAGAGTATACGAGGAATGCAACCGGTCCGAGGGGTGGTCCATCTACTTCCGGGGTCAGATGTCGCGAGGAGCAACCAGTGGAGTAGCCTGGTGAGAGTTCGGATCATTGATAGAACAGGTTGTTGGTAATTAATTTTCTTAGTAATTAAACATTAATTTGATATGCTGCTTGCTGGTAGGTAATTTATGCATGACCCTAAGGTTTTCCATATAAATTTCTACTCTACATTATAGACATAAGTAACACAGATGAATCATATTAGTTGTGTTACTGGTTTTGAATCAATAAGGGGAATTTCCTGTCATGGGTAAGGTCACATTAGGAAATAACTCCAAATTTTAGCATAGCTTCAACTGATTAAAAACCTAGTGTGAAATTTCCCATAAGTACATCACGATCCACCTTTGTCGATGTCTTTTAACGACATGATGTACATCGCTACTAAAGACACAGTCTAGAAGCATCTTCCTTTTCCCAAAATACCGTCGTCAATTTTTGAGGACGAAAATTTAATTAAGGGGGGGAGGATGTAATGCCCTGCACATTTCCTAAATCTGAGTACATAGGGTATGTACTTGTACTAAAGACTTGAATCGTTGTACGCCCGATAACCAAGATAAACCAAGTCATTAAAAGAACTTGGTACCTTTGGAATAAGACCCAATTATTAAGTCGTGTAATGGGTATACATTCACCTTGAGAGCACCCCTGGTGTCCTCTAGTTTTAGATTTTGTTTTAAGGACCAACACACTGAAAATGGTGTATTGACTATACACAGAATCAGGATCCATTAGTTAATGGTTCAAGAATCAGGACCCATTAGTTGAGGCCTTAAGATAGACTAGTACACCAAGCTGTGTGTGTTGATCACACACTAGAATAGACACCCCAAGTTATAAAGCCCAACTCTCAGGCATAAGCTGCATGGGATTCGAAATTTAGAGTTAGAGTTGAGAGTTGAGTCTTCTTTCCTCTTGTATTCCATCTTGGAGAGCCCGAACCATCCGGATTTGCGCAACCTCGTTCAAAGAACCCTCTCCCAAATCTTTCAACGAAGAAGAGTCTCCGTGGTTGATCAGTCACATAATTTACCAATTTATCATCCTTAAACATAGTTCTGCTAAACCCCAATTTGCTACTAACAAGCTAATGATGTGTAGATATTAAGAAAAATTAGTAAAAGAGAGTCAAAGTATTAATCTTCCTCAAAATGAACTCATAAAGTAGTAAGAAAGACGAATGAGTGTACAAGACGATTCGACGCTGCTGAAAGCCAAGAAATCGTGCTTTACGATTAAATGAAACCAAAGAAATAAGAAATCATAATTCACGATTCTTCAGAAGACGTTCAAAGTGAAGTGAGATTCAAAAGAGAATGATCCATCATAATGCAAAATTGTTCAGAGAAAAGCTGTAAAGAGAAAATAAATCATAATTTACAATTATATAGAATGAAGCTCTTATGCTGCTAATCACGTGAAGCAATCTACACCACCATGCACCAAAATAGAAGAACTCTTGAATTAAAAGTTTGGTAAATCACAGATCTGAGAAGATTATTGAAGAAAGACTCCTAAAGATCTCAGTTACTGAAATTAAAGAGAAAAGTCTAGAAGTGCATCAACCAGTGAAAGCAAGGAAGATAAAATTAGGAATTAGAGTTATATTAGGAACCCTTTATTTCTTTTATTAGAATTAGATCCATGTAAACCGACCTCTTATGATCTATAAATAAGAGGGCTCGACATAAGAATAATTTCATCGAAGGAATTCTCAAAATCAATTGACAACTGAGGTTGGGTTTTCTTTTGATCAAAAATAGTTTAGAGTAGTTTAGATGTCCAAGGTTCCTTGATCACAATTGATGACTGGGATTGAGAGCTAGAAGATTAGTATAGATATCCATAGTTTCTCAGAAGCTATTGACGCCTACGACTAAGGGGTGAAAGATATATTTTTACTTTGTTTTTAGTTTAGATTTATTTTTATTGTAATTTACTGCTTTGTAAACATCTCCAAGTTTTGATTTGAATTGACGACTTAGGTTGAGACTTGCAGATTAGTATAACAGTTTTTAGTTTCCATCTTCAATTTTCTAGAGTTTGATTGATGGCCAAATTCAAGTTGGTTGTTGATTAGATTAAATCTGTATTGATAGGATTTTAGGTTTGATTCAGTCCCAACACTAGGAGACTTAATATATAGTATAACGGTACTCGTAATTTCATAAATATTTGAAAACAGAAGGAGACTAATTGACGACCAGGATCTAGAAGTTTGAAGATTAGGATTTATTTTCTTGCACTTTAGTTTAAACAAAAACCATTCTTTTCTTCATATTTCTCAAGTAGTTTATAATCTTAAAGATAAATATAAGTTTTTTTTTTAAAGAAATACAAAGATAAATCACTTCCTCGTGGGAACAATCCTATACTAGCATTTCAATTTCCATTGTGCGCTTGCAATAGGTTAAGACTTAATTAGAACAACATAAAGAGCACATCAAGTATTTGGCGCCATACCGGGGAAGCAGATTTTATTTTATATTAGTTTTAGAAAATGAATATTTATCTCTCTTTTTATTTTTTTATTTTTATTTTTATTTTCTTGATCACTTCTTAAACTTTTGCAGGTTTATTCGGAACAGCGAATCAAGGCTTCAACACTTCCCCTGATCAGAGAAGCTCGAGGCCCAGATTTGTTTCTCTCCCTACTTACTAAAATAAAAATCATATAAAATCAAAATAAAACTAGACATATTTCATTCTAGCCAACCTACCTCATATTAAATTAAATCAAAGGATGGCAGGGAAGGACCAACTTGTGGCTAAAACGATTGGGGATTACTATGCATTCACACCTCTTACACTTCCCCCATGTATTCAATTACCCCTATAGCCGGTAATAGGACTTTTGAAATCACGCCCAATGTGCTTCAAGTACTTCCTATTTTTCACAGGTAGATGGATGAAGACCCCTATTCGCATTTAAATAAGTTAATAGAAGTTTGCAACATTATCCGAATCAAGAATTTACCAATAGCATCCATTCGGTTGAGGCTGATTTCATATTCTCTTAGAGATGAGGCAAAGCAGTGGATACACTCTTTACCCCAAAATTCAATTGCTAATTGGGAGGAGCTGGAATAAGAATTTCTTATGAAATACTTCCCAATATGCAGAACGAATCAAATCCGGCATCTTATTATAACGTTCCATCAATTTTCGGATGAATCTCTTCAAGAGGGTTGGAATCGCCTTAACAACCTTTTGTACAAGTGTCCTCACCACAGGGTCACGCATTGACAAACAGTGCTCACTTTCTATGAAGGTTTGAATGAACAAACCTGACATATGGTTGATGTTGCCTGTGGGGGAATGTATCGTACATTGACAGCAGAGGAAGCTTGGGAACTTTTTGAGACCCTTAGTAAGGAACCGATGCAAAACCATGCATCGTGTGGGATTGATTTGGAGACTTTAATGAATATACTTCCTAAGCAAGGAGGATTATATAAATTAAAATCAGTGATGAATTATCTTTCAAGACCGAAACTCTAGAAAATAAATATTCATTCTCTGGTGGGTATAAAATCATGCACCCAACATCTCAACAAGGTGAAGCTTGTGGTCCTAACCATGACCCAACTCAAGCAGCTCCATAGTATCCTACTATTTCTTTTTGCCCCACAGAGGCCCAAGACCACACTACTGCAGAAGAATCCTTGTCGCAGATAGCTAAAAGTTGGTTGCCGCATTGCAGAATACAAACGCAGTTACTTCATGCTCTTAGGCACTCCATTACACGGTTAGAAGCTCATGTTGAGCAATTATCTATCTTAGTTAACAAGAGAGAAAGTAACTATATTTCCTCATGGCTAGTTGGTTCCCCAAGAGGACATAATTTCACGGGAGACACATCAACTCCCCTGGACCTTTATTGAGTTCCTCATGGACCCGTCGCTCTACCGACTCACCCGTAGCAAAATCATGTATTATATGTATTCTATTACTTTTAAAAGGGTACCCTATGATCCGCAATGCACAAAAATGTGTTCAATCATATAGAGCTCTCTAGTGCAATTTATTCAACTTTGAACGTATGGATTTACAATTAGTTGTGATTAAGGAAGTTGATTCATAGTGATTATGATTCAGCAGGTGAAGAGCCTTTTAAAACGGAGCACTACTAGCTAGGATTGTGAGTGTTGTGCTACTCACCTTACAACTATTAAATGGTTAAAACAACAGATTAACTACACAAATTACAGCAATGAGGGATCAAGGTAAGCAGCCAGTCCTGCAAGAACCAGGGCTGTTGCAGCTAGTCTTAATAGGTAAGTAAGGGTTTGTCCAAAGGAAAATGTGATTTAAACTATGGTAAATCTCCAGATCTATGGCGGATCTAGCACTTTATCCTAATTTAAACTAAATCAAAACAGAAAAGAGGAGAGGTTTCTAAAATTTATCACTTTACTAAAAATTATAAAAAATCAAATGCAAGTGATCCAGATTTGATTAAACACAGAGTTAAAGGAATATGGAAAAAAGATTAAAATCAAGAGTTGGAGAATAGCAGCTAGGGATTTTGGTCTTTATTAAAAATTATTTGGTTTAAAAGCAGTGCAGGGAATTGGTTTGTAGCAATTCTCCACCTGGATATAAGCTCAAATGTAAGGTATAGGAATCCATTCTCAACCAGAGAATTGAAGAATTCCTAAGGCTATGATTTGAATGCTCGAATGGTCTCAGATCATCCCAAAGATTGTTCTAATTTAGGGATCTTAATTGGAACATCTAAACCATTGCAGATGATGTGGATGCAAGGCTATAAGCTCAGGCATCCACAGGGATATTAGATCTAAGGAAATCAAATGGTAATCAAAAGATCTATGGATCTAAATTAACTATTCATTCAACTATGACTGAATCGATACAACTTACAATCGATTATTCTCAAATCTATAATCTGTGCAACACCTAATCCCCCTACAAAGATTTGAACCTCTTAATTTACAACTCTCAACCTCACCCTAGCTACTCAAGAGGTTTAGCCAACCATAATTGGCTAAGAAGAGAAAGGGGGAAGAAGGAAGAGAGACGGAATTTTTTGGAGGGAAATCAAGTTTGGCTCTGGTTCTCCCAATTTCTGGATGTTCGCTCTCTAATTTCTTCAAGCTTTTATTCTCTTCTCCTCTCCTCTCAGATCTATTTTAGCCAATCAGAGCTCCAGAGAATAATTCTGTTATTCTGAGCTACCGATATGGCTGATTTCTCTTCTAGAAGCTCTTTCCCCATTGGTCCAAAAATTGGTAAATACATGTGAGGTAGCTAGGATTCCCATTCATGCCCAGTTGCATACCAGAAATACCCCCAGGGGTCGCTGACGTGCTTTAGAATGTGTGCATAGAGCATTAGCATGTGGTAACTGCTGTGAAAGGAATTGAGAAGTTCCTAATTCGACTGTCATGAGGTTCTGAGTCTGCTTGGTGTTCTCATCGACAAGTTGAAATGGCTTTCGATAGGTTTGGTTGACTAGTCGACATGATTGAAGACTTCTTGACAGGTTCATGAGTCTTCCCAGCATTCACTTCAAAATGATGGAGTAGTTCTTAATAGGTTTGGAGCTTTCTTGATAGGTTCATGTGAACTGGTCGACAGGATTGGAGTACATCTTCACATTCTGTCTAGTTCTTCATTCATCCTCTCGACAGGTTATAGTCAACCCGTTGACTTGTTATACAGTCTTTAGTTGAGTGCTCGACAGGTTGGCTCAATCCTCGCGAGAATGAGCATAACTTCAGGTAAGTTGTCGACAAGTTTCCTTGCACTGTTTGACAGGTTTAGCTGAACCTCGCATAGGTATCTGTAGCCTCTCGACTTCTTATGCACCTCTAGGTATCCTCTCGACAGGATCCACAATTGTACCTCCAACCTCTCGATAGGTACTGGAACCTCTCGAGATCTTCATATTTTCAACTCCGTTCCTCTCGATAGGTTAGCTTTTGTTTCTAGAACCTCTCGACAGATACTGGGAAGCTCTCGATGGGATCTTCTGCTCTGCCTCTAACCTCTCGACAACTTTATTCTAAGCATCCAAACCTGTTGACAGGTTAACTTATCCTCTCGACAGGTTGTGTCCTTTGTTTCCACAGCTGGCATATAATCTTATATTACTGTTCTTCATTTGTTCAACACTCAGCAGCCTCTTGGTAGGTTTAATCTCCATTCCTTGCAATTGCTCTTGGTTCCAAGCATACCTAGTTAGGCTCAAGACATTCTCATGAACTTCTAAGGCTCTGTGGGTTCCTTGGCTGGCTTTGGGTTCTCTGAGTACATGTTGAGATGTATGAGCAACTTTTTTGGCCATTTTAGGTGGATGTCTGCATTAAGATTGCAATTTATTGCTAATCTATAAAATACACTCAAAACACATTATTAGTCAGCTCAAAGGTCCATCAAAGGTCAAGTTACGAGGTGAAAAATTGTATTTTTCACTACTTAACATACCCCCAAACCTAAGCTTTGCTAGTCCCTGAGCAAAGGAGAAAGTAAAAACAATTATTGAAAATGAAAAATTACACTTTTGTAGGGAGCACAAATGCATTTAGCATATGCATCAAGCTTTTTAAACCCCTAGGTGATCTCTAGTGAAGGAGCGAAGTCTCCTGAGGGTTTTCAGTGAAGTTACGCACAAACTTCTCCAATGAATCAGTTAATATAAATGCAACATGTTAAAATAAAATTCACGCAAAATAATGTGTTTTGAGGATTCTTGGCAGAAACACAACAGTTTAAAACTGAAATTTTGCTGTAATTCCTTCACAATCACTCAGCTCATGTCAGGGCATTTTGTATGAAAATGAATGCAGACCTTACCATCAAATTGAGAATTATGTTTTGATAATGCCCCCAACAATCCTAATTTTAGACCCAAAGCTCACCTGGGATGCTACTCAAAATAGAAGGGTGTCTCATTTCACACAGTTCAAGAGCAGTTACAACCCTCAAATAGGACTCCAAGCATGAGCATAGGCATTGCTCTAGTTTTCGAAATCCTCTAACTCTTTTCACCGTAAATTATGCAAATCCTCATCTGCACATGACAGCTCAATCCATTTCAGATCAGTAGGGACTTTTATTTGGTCGTAATGTGGCTCATGGGTTAGTTTTATAAGGAATAAAAAGGGTAAAATGGGATTCAAATTTGAGAAATCAATAAGGTAAGGAGGTGATTTGCAATTTCACAACCTTCATTTCAGCACAATTCCATCTTCCTTTTTGAATTTTTAGAGCCAAAGTGGCCAGCTTCTTCTCTTCTTTTTCAAAATCTCCAATGAAATGACTTCTCTTTCTCATTCTTTTGTTTTACTTTTATATATATTTTTTCTTTTTGTATGCTTTTTCTTTGTATTTTTCAAATATTTTTGTATTTTTATGGGCTGGACTGCCACACTCCACCACTGAACATTGTTTTCCTTCAATTTTTTCTCTTTTCTTTCCACTAAATATGAAACCTTGCTCCTCTAGCCTCACTCCCCCCTCCACTTATTGAATTCTCAGATTGAGGGTGAACTACAACAGGTCAAGAGGTTTAGGAAAAAAAATATGTTGGTTTTTGTCAAAGAAGAATGACATGCTTCAGGCTCAATTGGTGTATGCAAAGGTAGTTTAAAGGGTAGGGAATTTTTTATGGCTCAAACTATCCGAAGGATGGCCCTACTTCATGTCTTCAATGTCATGAATGCTGTCAAGCTGTTTTAATTTGGATTTGCCTAACTTCTAATGAGCAAAGGTGAATTCAGTCAGTCCTTAGAGCAGAAAAATTGCCTGGACACTCTTCAAAAAAAAAATTCCAGGCCCAAATCTCACTAGGTATGCCTTCCATCAAATTCCTGGGGTATATCTTCATAATTTTCTCTCATTTTAGGTTCACTAAACATTAATTTTTGAAAATTCTTGACATTCACCTCATGAAAAATGTTAGAACTACAACACACTTCAGTTTTAAAAAGTTTTTTAATTTCCTCTTTTTCAAAAATCAAGTGGGAATTCACTTTATTTTCTCAATTTCTATTAAACCCTGCTACACTCCCATTAACTATTTCATTTGGCATAACATGCCACTCCCCCAAACCTATGAGGTGCAGTGTCCTCACTGCTTCAAAAATAAAGGGTAAGGGCAGCAAGTTAATATCAGACATCAAACAAAGTAAGTAACAAGAAACAAAGCACACACAAACCATTAAAACACACAAACAAATATAAAGACAGAAAGTAAATGACACAAATTATACTAAAGAGAGGAGGTGGGAATTACGTCATCCACATATATGATAGCATTGGGAAAGGTAGGAGGAGGGATATCTGAGATAGGTACAATGGGTGCAGTAACAGGGGAGGGTACAACTAAGGAAATGGGTTGGGGAGAAGGGGGTGGAGTAGGTAAATGGGTGGGTGTAGGGATAGTTGGCTGTTGTGATGGTTGGGTTAAAAGGGACAAGGTGGATTGGATGGCTCTGAGGCTAGTTTGCATGGAGGCCCGGTTTTGGAGGGTGGAATTCATGGATAGGAGGGTGGCCTCAATGGACGATTGGGTATGGGTATTGGCCATTAATTGGGATTGAAGGGAAAGGAGAAGGTTGAGTATTTGGGGTAGGGGGTTAGGTATTATAGGGGTTGTGGGTTGGATGGGTGGGATAGATTGAAATGGGGAAGTGTGGGCATGGTGAAAAGGTGGGGTGGGTGTGGTCTGTAAATGGGTAGGTGTGGAGAGTCAGGTAGGGGGGTATATTCATACCCAATGTCCTCCATAATGGAGTCAATTAGGGATGAATATCCCTCAATAGTTATCTGGTCTTGGATGTGAGCAGGTGATAAGGTGAAGGTGAGGCTAGTGTCAAAGGGTATGGATGGAGGGGAGGAAGTGGCTAGGTCAGTTGATGAAGATGGTGTAGGGCTCAAGTGTTCAACAGCTGGGATGGATGAGCTGGGTGACGAAGATGAGGTAAGGATGAGGTCTGTGGTAAGAGGAACTGACAGAGGAGTGGAGGTGGTGATGGTAGAAAGGGTAGCTGAGGTGTTGGGAGGTATGGATCTGCAATGGAGGGCAAGGGAAATGAGATGGATGGTAGAGAGGTTAATGGGATGGAAAAGCTGGTCATATCAGGGCTGACTACAGGCAAGGGCATAGAAGTGGAAGGGATGAGTGGGGGTGCAGAAGGTACAAATGGAAGCTCTGAGCTAGGACCAACATATGAAGAGGTCTCAACCAGTAGTCTGGAAGAAGGGCCGGACCAATGATATGGTCGGTGCAAATAATGATGTGGTCACGAGGGTCTCTTCAGACTCTCTATAGATTTGTTCTTGCTCTTCCCAATTAAAGTCCTACTGGCAGACCAAGCCCTTTTTCTAAACACTTTTAGCTTCACTATCTTGACTTCCTCTTCCTCCTTGAAAGCAAAATTTCCTCTCTTAAGGAAGGCAATGATGAGCCTGCTGTAAGGTAGCCCTGACAAGGCCTGTGCCTTTCTAATTTTTTCATTCACCTCCACCATTGCTTCAAACACCAGTTGAGCAACATTTATAAACTGGCCCTTAGAGAAAAAATACAGGGCATCCACTATGGGGTTTCTCCTTTCTTGCTGATGTCCACTGACATATATATTCTTCCTCAAAATTGAATCAATGAAGAGAATGTCGGAGTGTAAATCTCTTCTCATTAAGGACTCCCTAGACCCCATAATGCCCTAAGTCAGCTGCCTGGCCATTGCTCTAAAAGATACACTCTCAGGTTCTGCTAGGCCGTAGGTTGTATGAAAAACTGATGGGACCCTAAAGCCAACCTTATATCACTGTAATTCACAACAATCTCTTAGTTATCAATTAAAATCTCTAGACAAGGATCAGTTGACCCAGGCTTGGTTTTCTTCCTAATGTTCTGGTACCACAATTTGGCCAGCCTTTGGTAAGATTTCTCTTGCAAAGGGGTCAACAATGGTGTCAGGCCTGCCTTCACCATGTAATCCAAGGTATCCTGGCACTCCTCTTCTTTAGAAAATTAGGGGAGGTCAAAAATTGTCTCTGGGATTAGGCCTAGAGCATCCACAAATTCATTGGGGGAGGATAAGTGCACAGGGACTTCAGAGTCCTCCTCAGGATTAGGCTTAGGCACAATGTTAGGCTCAGGCATGGGTTCTATCTCAGGGGCCTCCTCAACAATTTCTTCACTAATTTGGGCCTTCTTGGATTTCTGCACTTTCTTGGGATTGATAGATTTCTCAGCTTGATCCATGGCCAACTTCCTTTTTGCAGGTGGGGTTTCCATGGGCTATGTGGTGAGCCTACTGGAGATCCTAGTGGATTTTGTGGCGGATTTGGAGGTGGCTTTGAAATGGGTAGTTAGGGTATCCTCTTGATCAACCATTGGATAAGCAATTCACTTAAGATTAGCTCTCAACAACCACAATAGACTTCTTTTCTTAATGAAAGTGACCACTAAAACTTAGAATTAAAATGCTGGAAAATCACTGAGTGGAGCTGGAAGAAAACTTACCCACAGAAACATAAGGTTTTCAGATCTTGATGTCCACGGCACCAAATTGGTAGAGACTAGGTGCAAAAAGTAGCCCTTGAGGAATGACAACAATTCGAATAATGGCCGAGAGATTGGAGTAGACACTAGGGACATAGAGGCAAAAGAAAGAAAGTGGAAATCGGTAGAGAGAAGATAAAGGTCAAAGACAAGCTGTCGAATGGCTGAATTGAGTGGTCGATAGGTTTAAAAGGAATAAAATTGAGTTTTGACAGGATTGGGGTAAAGGTGTCGACAGGTTGCATCAACCTGTCGAAGAGTGAAAAGTAGCTGAACCTCTCGAGAGGTTCACTCAATCCTTTCAATGGGTTCAAGGTTTCAAAAACAATCAATTCGAGAAGTTCACAGAACCTCTCGACAAGTACTCTGAACTCAACATTTAATCCTCTCGACAGGTTCCAAAACCTATCGAAACAAAGCCTACACCTTCAGAACCTCTCGATAGGTTTTTGTTGGTGTTCTGAGTGTGCATGATTTATTTGTGTTTTGAAAACAGGTTTGCAACTGCTAAGTTATAATGAATCTAGAATATTAAAAAGAGTAAAGAAATATCATCACAGATAGAAGTGAATTAGCCTGCAAGATCAGGGCCAATTGTAGCAAGTTTTAAATGTAAGTGAGTAAAAGATCGTCCACAGAGAATTTGTCTAAAATGCAAGATAAACCTCCAGATCTGAGCTACCAGATATGGCCTCTTATCCTATCTAGAAAGCACATAAGATGGGAGGTTGAATTTGTCACATTAACTAAATGATAAAAGTAAAAGTTAAACTAAATGATCCAGATCCGAGTTGGGGGAGCGTTTGAGGTAAACTTATAAAAATGGAGAAGTAATATCTAACTTCGATTTGGTCCTTGAAATCTAATGAGAAAGATTGCAGCTCAACTGAGAGATGATCCAATCTTCATCTGGCTACAAGCGCAGATGTAAGAGAAATAAATCTAATTCAAGGATTAGATTTAAGCTTATGGCTATGGTCTGTCCACTTTAATAGCCGCAAACCATCCAATAGTTTTTAATCCAAATCCTTAATTTAGAACAAGAAATATCACTACAAATGCCGTGAGAGACTAGGTTACAAACACTAACTCTCACAGGATTAATGAATCAAGGGAAATTGCATGAAAAACAGTAAATCTAAAGGAGTCTAATGCAATAAGGAGATCAGAGGGAACCCTTAACATGAGTCCAATGGAGAATGCACGGTTTACAACAACCTTTTCAAATTTACCATTACAATTATAGAGCACAGCTTAAACAGCTCTCAGATTTGTAGTCTTGAATACAACTCTCCTTTGAATTACAGAAGTATCTCACAGCTCTCAATTGCGAGTAAAAGTGAGGCTATTACAGGAATTTTAGACAAACTATCTGATTTGGAAATGGGGGAATAGGAATGAAACTCAAAATCTGGATGCCCAAATTGGGCAAATGGTTCATCTATTTATAGTTTTCCCTAAGTCCAGCTCAGATGTGTATCAACCAATCAGAAGTGCTCAGATCTATATCGACCAATGGTAATCGAGCACAAGGATCCAGATCTGTTATGGCCAATCAGAATTTCTCGATCTGGTTCAGCCAATCAGGTGACAAAAGCATCAATTCTGTTATGCATTTTGAAAGTCTGTTAGAGTTTCTAGAAGTTCTCGCCAAGTTATTTCATCTCTGGGTGCTCACGTGGGGTGGAATATGCCTTCGCTTCATGCTTAGAATCCTCTGGAATGTCCCTAGGTTTTTAAATGCATTGGGACGAGTGAAACAGATTACTGAATTGCCCTTGCAAAAGCTGGGAATCTCCAGAATACCTTTTCGCATAGCTTAGGGGACTTTTCGCAAGGTGTTGTAACTCCTGAAGCTCTTTTCGCAATGTTCTGGTTACATTGAATTGAGTTTTCTTCTTTTTGAAAAGGTCAATCATCTCTTCGAAGAGTTCAGGTGCTCTTCGAAAGCTAAGCCTGGAGTTTTAGTTCTTTTCGCAGAGTTCAGGTTCTTTGCGAACAGTTCAGGTTCTTTGCGAAAAGTACTATGTAGTGCATTTTTCTGTTCGAATTGCTCCATACTTCTTTTCTGGGTTGAGACCAGGTCTTTGCCTCTTCAGTTCAGACCTTTTAACAGCTAGTGACATTGTCTCTTCTCTTTCTTCCTTTGGATTGACATGGATTGTCATCTTTTTGGCACTTTTAAGCTACTTTTATGGTTAAGCCTGTCTTTATTGTTAGCTGAAACACAAGCACTTAAAACACTTATTTAGTTCTCTCAAAGGTCTATTAAGACTCAGATTAAGGGGTGAAAAATAGTATTTTTCAGTTCTCAACACACCCCTAAACCTAAGCTTTGCTAGTCCCTGAGCAAAGACAAAACAAAAACAAAGTATACAGCCACTTTTGTAGGGAGCACAGTTGCATTTAGCATATGCAACAAGCCTTTTAAACCCCTAGGTGATCCCTAGTGGAGGAGTGAAGTCTCCTGAGGTTTTCAGTGAAGGTACCCACAAACTTCTCCAATGAATCAGTTAAGATTACAACATTTCTGTTACAGCGAACTTTCATCCAATCTGTTTATTCACACCTGCATCAGTCATGTTGTAAGAAGATTTTTCAAGAAAAACATCAGTTCAAAACTAAAATTCTGCTGTAATTCATGTTACTACTCAATCAATTTATGTCAAAGGTTATTTACAAGAAAAATTAATGAATAGCTTGCCTTCTATTTAGGAATCCAGCTTCGATGTTACCCCAATGAGTTGATTTCAAACCCAACTCTCACCAGGATTTTCACTCAACATGCAAGTAAGAGGGTTGTACTATTTCACACGGCTCAAGAGCAGTTACAACCCTCAAATAAGACTGTAAGCATGAGCATAGGCATTGCTTTTAGTTCGAAATTTACTGCTCTTTTCACCATAGATTACACAAATTCTTAGCTCCATGTGATAGCTCAATCCATCATTGATCAGTAAGGACTTTACTGGGGTTGTAATGTGGCTTATGGGTGAAATTTCTCAAGAATAAAGGGGTGGAATGGTGTTCAAATTTGAGAAGTCAGTCAAGGTAAGGAGGTGATACACAAACCTTCTTTACTTCAGCATATTTTCATTTTCTTCTTTGAATTTCCAGAGCCAAAGTGGCCATCTTTTTCTCGTTCTTTTTCAAACTTCCAATGAAATGCTTTCTCTCTTTTTGTTTTGCTCAAATATTTTTTTTTTAATTTAATTTAATTTAATTTAATTTTTTTTATTTTTTTCAAATTAGCATTGACTGGAATGCCACATTTCCTCTGCTGTTACATCATTGCCTTCAACTTGTACTCTTCTTTTGTTATCACATTGTTACTCAATTCTCCTTTCTTCAGCTTCCTTCCCTTTATCTTCTGACTTCTCGGAGTGAGGGTTAGGCTAAATGAAGTTGATGAGGTTATTAGATGGGGGTTCAAAAGGAATCTTAGATTTGTACAGCTCAAATGGTGTGTATCAAGGGCAGTTTCAAAAGGTGGGGCTTTGTAAGGTTCAAACTGTCCAAAAGGAGGCCTTACATCATGTCTTTAATATCACGAGTGCTATCAAATTATTTCAATTTGGATATGTGTAACTTCTAGTGCAAGTAAGCAGATTCAATCAGTCCCAAAAGCAGAAAAAAAATTGCCAATTCATACCTCCAAAGAATACATTTCAGGCCCAAACCTCACTGGGTGTGGTTTTTTTATCAAATTCCTGAGGTGTATCCTCACTGTTTTCCTTCTTTTTAGGTTTACTAAAACATCAATTTTCTTTTGGAAATTTCCTGACATTCACTTCATGAAAGTATTAGAATTACACTAGAAATTAATTTCAAAAAGTTTTTAACTTCTTCATATTTTTCTTTTTTCAAAACAGCAGGTGTGAAATTACTTTATTTTCAAAAATTCCACTGATCATAAGCTGTACTGATGTTAACTCAATTATTGATTATTGACATTTCTGTCACACCCCCAAACCAAAGGGGAGCAGGGTCCACACTGGTCCAAAGCAGAGAAGAGACATAAGCAAGAAAAAAATCATGATGACAAGAGGACAGACAGAAATGCACAGTAATTTCACAAGAAAAACCAGAATTTATATTACAAACTTATACCACAGATAAGTACAAAGTGCTTTAATAACTGGGGTCAAAATCTGTATCATAAGTTGGTTCAATTGGCTCAGAACTGGAGTCACTGTCAGAATCAGAACTAGAATCAGTATTGGAGTCTGAACTTGATTGAGCTTTCTCTTGGATTGTGTTTTGCATTTCGTGTATTCCTTTTGGTGAGGCCAATGTACTTGCCAAGTCTAGTGGTCTTCAATTTTCTCTCAAGTCGTGCTTGCAACATGGTCACCTTGTCTTTACTCCGAACCATCTGAAAGGCTTGACCCAGCAAGTCCTTCATTTTCTCTCTCTCAAATTTCATAAATAACTCCAATTTCCGAATCTAGTTTTCATAAGGGGTTCTAATGTAGGCTTGTAAATCAGCTAACCCCTTTAGAACATCTCTACAGATATAAGGATTCTCTTCCATGGCTCTTCTTAGGGTGGCAAATCTGGGAAGGGGAATGGAATGGTAGGGGACCAAAGGTGTCCCAGCTGTGGGAGGGGGAGAAGAAGTGTCCAGAAGGAGGACTTCAGGGTCGGTCTGAGTGGCTTGCTCAGAGAAAGTGAGGAGTGGTGAAGGGGACGCAACCAGAGGGACTTCAGGTTCAGTTTGGGTAGCATGGGCAGTTGTGGTGGGGGTGGGCAGATCAACCAATACTACCTCTGGTTCAGTTTGGGTAGCATGGGCAGTTGTGGTGGGGGTAATGGTGATTGTGTGGGATGTGGAGGCTAAGGTTTGGAGAAGGTCATTGGTCATAGACTGGCTTTCTGTGTTGAGTTGTAGTTGGGCTTGGATGGATTGGAGGTAGGCAAGTATTTGGTTAATAGATGCAGGTGGGGGAGAGGTGTGCATGGCAGGGACTGGTACAACTGAAGTGGAGGGTGGAGGTGCAATGGCTGTAAAGGGAGAAGTAGGTAAGTGAGTGAAATGATGAGGGTTAGGTATAGGGATAGGTTCAAGCCCCACGGTTTCAAAAATAGATCCCATTAAGGAGGAATAAGCCTCTGTAGTGAAAGGCTCAGGTTCAGGTGTATGGGATACTTCAGGCATGTGGGCTGAATGAGCAGGTGAATTTGAGGGGCTTTGGAGCAGAGGAGTGCAGGGAGATTGGGCAATAAAGTCTGCAGCCAAAACATGGGCATTGGTGGGAGAAATTGGTGGTGTGAGTATGGTTGGAGTGGTTGGTGTAGAGGGGGAATCTATAATTGGAATAATGGAGGGTATGGAAGATGGGACAGCTGGGATAGGTGAAGTGGCAGGGGCTGGACTAGGGGAGGAGGGTAAAAGGCCTACTTCCTCAAGAATTGGTGCAGCTAAAGAGCTGGTCACCATGGGAGGGATAGTTTCTTCAAAAATGGGTGCAGCTAAAGAGCTGGTCACCACAGGGTCTGGCAGAGCTGCTTCAAGAAGTGGTGCAGCTAAAGAGCTGGTCACCTTAGGATCTGGTAAAACCGGTTCTAAGGGAGCTGCAGGGGCAGGTTCATTAACAGCTGTAGGTGTAGGTGCAGGTGCAGGTTCATTAACAGCTGCAGGTGCAGGTGCAGGTTCACCTTCCTCTCTCATTCTTCTTAGCATGGCTTGGCTTGTAGTCCAAGCCTTTTTTCCAACATTGTGAGGAGCAATGACTTCAAATGGCTCCTGGTTATCAATGTCAAACTTGGCTCTGAGGAGGGCTGTGATCAATCTACCAAATGGGAGGCCAACACTTGCTCCTTTTTCAACTTGGTACTAATATCGCCCATGGCTTCAAAAATTAACATAGGGGCATTGAAAAACCGCCTTAGAAAAATGAAAGAGAGCCTCGAATTGGTGTTCTCCTCTCTTGGTCGTGTGCATGACATAAAAACTTCCCCTCAAAATGGAATCCATCAATAGAAATTGGGGGGCTAGGTCTCTCCTCATGATGGACTGTCCAGTGCCAACAATTCCTTGGGTTAAATGGGCAGCCATTTCTCTAAAGGAGGCTGTTTCTGGAGCAACCAATGGACCAGAAGGATCAAATTGGAAGGGTATCCCCAAAGCATTCCCTATGTCTTCAAATGTGACAGTAAGATCGCAATCATCAATAAAGATAACCAGGGTAGGGACATCAGCATCTCTTTCAGTGACCTTCACTAGGTTTTGGTACCATAACTTCACCATTCGTGGGTAAATTTTCTCTGGCAAGGGGGTAAGGATATTGCTTAGTGAGGCATCTCTCATGTATCTTAAAGATAACAGGCAATCCGGTTTATTGACGAAAAAAGTTTCGTCCACAATCAGCTCAGGAATTAGCTTCTGAGCTTCAATGAATGGATTTGGCAGTACCAAATGTATAGGCAGAGGAGGAAGCTCGGGCTCAGGACTAGCAGCTGCAGGGATGGATTCCTCATGTCTCACTTTCTTCCCTTTTTCCACCCTATCCGCTTTATCCATTGATAGTTTTCTTTTGGCTGAAGTTTTAGTTTTTCCTTTTGGGGTAGGTTTGCTAACTTTCTTAGCAGAGGATTTTGGGAACATGGCAGCCAACGATTTCTCCGCTTTTCCCATTCTAAATTGATGTATGAAAATGCCCACAACAGATGCTGACACAATCAAAATTTTCAAATGATAAACAGAGAGAATGTGCAGAGAAATACCGAGATCTAGGGTTTTTGATTGAACGTGTTGTTTGCTTGCTGAAATCCCCCAGACTAGAAGCTAAAATCCTTCTCCAAAACTCAAATGATCGAACAAAGGTGAAGAAAGTAAGTCAAGATTCTCAAATCGCAAGGAAAGAAAGAAATAGGGTTTACGTGGAAAGTCGCTTGAGTTTGAATATGAAACCCTTACTTCGAAAGGGTTTAAATATGCTCAGAGTTAATTTCGCAAAGTCCTTTTTATGTTTTCGAAAAGTTCCAAAATAGACCTTTTGACAACTGCGAATGGCATCAGTACCATTCGAAAAGTTAATAGCTTCAGAAACATCTTTTCAAAAGAAACTAGCTTCGTAAATATCTTTTCGAAAAGAAAATAGCTTCAGAACCAACTATTCGAAAAGCAAATCCTTGCTTTCGAGCAGTTCGTTACAAATCCAGAGTCTTTTCGAAAAGTAAATTGAACTTTGCGAAACGATAATTATTACTTTGCGACGTAACTTTTCACATATTTAAACCATGTGAAAAGAGACAAATCATGAATAAAAACAGAAACAAAGAAACTAAGCAAAAACTATGAAATAAAACATAATGTACGCTTATCTACCATCGATTTTGGGGTTCGTGATGATAGATGGGCGACACAGCTCCGGGTATTTTCAATGCATGGTTTGAGCCTCGACCATTTACTTTCAAGATTCTTCCATTACTTGGATCAAGGATGTCAATGACTCCAGGAAGCTGCTGAATAACGATGTATGACCCTTCCATCTGGATCTCAGCTTTCTTGGAAAAAACTTGAGTTTTGAGTTAAATAACCATACCTTAGAGCCAGCTGTGAACTCTTTTCTCAATAAATTTTTATCATGGAAAGTTTTGACTTTCTCTTTGTAAAATCTTGAATTTGTGTATGCATCCATTCTCAGCTCCTCCAACTCAGCAAGTTGCAGTTTCTGTGATTACCACAGTTAGATCCATGTTCAATGTTTTAATGGCCCAAAAGGCTTTATATTCTAACTCTCGGTAAATGGCATGCTTTTCCATAGACCAACCTGAATGGGGACATGCCAATTGGGGTTTTATAGGCTGTCCTGTATGCCCACAATGCATCATTCAGCTTAAAGGACCAATCCTTTCTGTCCTTCTTCACAGTCTTTTCCAGAATATGTTTGATTTCTCTATTGGAAATCTCCACTTGTTCACTGGTTTGAGGATGATATGGAGTGGCTACTCTATGAGTCACAGAGTATTTTTTCAATAAAGTTTCAAAATGTTTATTACAAAAATGGCTTCCCCCATCACTGATAATGGCTCTGGGAAAACCAAACCTGGAAAAAATGTGATCCTTAAGAAATTTAATAACCACTTTGTGATCATTTGTTTTAGTGGCTATGGCTTCCATCCATTTGGATACATAATCCACAGCTACTAAAATAAAATTATACCCATTGGAAAGGGGAAAGGGACCCATGAAGTCTATCCCCCAAACATCAAACAACTCAACTACCAAAATAGGCTGTAAAGGCATTGAGTTTCTCTTGGAAATGCTGCCCAATTTCTCGATTCTGCAAGACTTACAATCTTTGAGCATCTTTGAAAAGTGTAGGCCAATAAAATCCACACTGTAAAACCTTTGCAGCAGTTTTGTTTCCACTAAAATGACCTCCACAGGCCTGTTCATAACACATAGAAAGTATTCTATGAAATTCTTGGTCAGGGATACATTTTCTTATTATTTGGTCTGCACAACTCTTAAACAGATAAAGATCTTCCCAGATGAAATGTTTAACCTTTGAGAAGAAAAGATCTTTATCCATTTTATTCCAATGTTGAGGAATTCTTCCAGTAGCCAAAAAGTTGACTATGTTTGCAAACCAAGGAGTGTGTACACTAATGGCAAAAAGTTGCTCATCAGGGAAAGATTCATTAATAGGCAGCCTATCAATCTCGTGATTAAAATTCTAGGCAATTGATCACCACCACATTCTCCACCCCTTTTTATCTTTGATCGTAAATCAAATTCTGTAATAGGAGAATCCACGATTAATCTTGGTTTGGTGTCCTTCTTAGATGTAGAAGGTATTTCAAGGCGAGTGGTCATGAACACCACTATTTGTGAACCCAAGACATATGACACGAATTTCTCTAAAGCAAAAACAATTGCCAAGCTCCTTCTCAGTTGTTGTGTAATTGAGCTGTGCATCAATCATTGATCTACTGGCATAAGCTATGACATGAGGCAGCTTTTCCTTTCTCTGTCCAAGGACAGCTCCCAAAGCATAATCTGATGCATCACACATCAGTTCAAAAGGTAGTGAATAATCTCGAGACTGCAATATTGGAGCTGAAATCAAACAGTTTTTTAAGAATTCAAAAGCCTTCATGCATTCATTATTGAAAACAAAAGGGACATTTTGGCACAACAAATGACAAAGAGGCTTGGTTATTTTACTGAAGTCCTTAATGAACCTTCTGTAAAATCCAGCATGTCCCAGAAAACTTCTGATTTGTTTAACAGTTTTGGGAGGTGGTAAATGTGCAATGAAATCAATTTTTGCTCTGTCCACCTCAATGCCCTTGTGGGAAACAACATGGCCAAGGACAATGCCTTTGGTGACCATGAAATGGCTCTTTTCCCAGCTCAAAACTAGATTGGTTTCTTCACATCTCTGTAATACCAATTTGAGATGATATAAACACTGGGAAAAACTGTCTCCGTAGATTGAAAAATCATCCATAAAAATCTCCATAAATTGGTCAATCATATCAAAGAAAATGGAATACATGCATCTTTGAAAGGTAGCAGGAGCATTACAAAGACCAAAAGGCATTCTCCTATAGGCAAAAGTGCCAAAAGGGCAAGTGAATGTGGTCTTTTCCTGATCTTGTGGGTACATAGAAATCTGGTTGTAACCAGAGTAACCATCAAGAAAACAGTAATAAGCTTTTCCTGCTAGCTTATCTAAAATCTGATCAATGAATGGGAGGGGGAAATGGTCTTTTCTGGTCATTGCATTTAATTTTCTGTAATCAATACAGACCCTCCACCCAGTTGTTTGTCTGATTGACATAAGCTCACCAGAATCTGAGGTTACAACAGTGATCCCAGATTTCTTAGGTACCACCTGTGTAGGTGCCACCCAAGTTGAATCTGAAATAGGGTAAATGACCCCTGCATCCAACAACTTAACAACCTCCTTCATGACCACTTCTTGCATATGAGGGTTCAGCCTCCTTTGCATTTCCCTAGAAGGCTTTGCATCTTCTTCCAAATGGATTTTATGCATGCAAACAGTTGGACTGATTCCTCCCAAATCAGCAATAGTCCAGCCAATTGCCCTTCTATGTTCTTTCAAAATAATCAACAGTTCTTCCTCTTGCTCCTTTGTGAGGGAGGAAGAAATAATTGCAGGCAATGATTTATGATCTCCTAAAAACACATATTTCAAATTTTCTGCCTTAGTTCTAAATCGGGTGAAATTTGAAAAGAAGGTAACAAAGGTTCCTTAACTGTTTGTGGAAGGGGAAGAGTAGCAGGTTTCCAAGAAGAGAAACTTGCTGATTGATTATGAGTTCCTTGCACAACATTTATTTCCTCAGAATTTGAGATACAAACTGTTTCTTCCTCAGAATTTCCCAAAGCATTTTTAACATCTGTGGTGAAATCTTCACACTGCAGAAACTGTTGTAAAGTCCCTTCTACCAGTTCATCCAATAGATCAACATGAAAACATTCTTCAGAGCTGAATTGAAATGTGTTGCATTATAAACATTTAATTTTACCTTCATGTTTCCAAAAGAGACTTCCATAATAACAGACCTGCATTGAATGCAAGAATTTGCTGTAGCCAGGAATGGTCTTCCCAAAATGATAGGAATGGAAGTTTTGCTTTTGGTAGGTTCTCTGTCCAAAACTAGAAAATCAGCAGGATAGAAAAATTTATCTACTCCCACCAATACATCTTCAATCATCCCAACTGGCTTCCTTTCAGATCTGTCTGCTAGTTGTAACACCACATGAGTGGGTTTTAATTCTCCCAAACCTAGTTTCTCATATACAGAATATGAAAGTTGGTTGACACTAGCACCCAGATCTAATAAAGCCTTTTCAATGGTATGTTCCCCAATAATGCAAGGGATTGTGGGGATTCCAGGATCTTGAAGTTTAGGAGCTGTGGCAATGGATAACACCTGATTAACTCTTTCCATAGCAAAGACCTTCTTGGATAACTGTATCCTAGACTGTCTTTTGTGAGTGCAAACATCTTTCAAAAATTTTGCATATGCTTGAATTTGTTTGATTGCCTCAAGCAAAGGTAGATTTATCTTGACTTGCTTGAAAGTTTCTATCATTTCATCTATTTTTGTGTTCCCTTTATCAAAAGGGGATACAGATTTCATTGCATGAGGAAATGGTAAATGAGGAACTAGTCCTTCATCTACAGCTTTGGAAGCATTTTCAGAATTTTTTTGAATTTTTTGTTTTTCATTTGTTTGATTTTTCTGAGGTCCATCAGCACCCCCACTGCTATCATTATGCTGCTCTTACTGCATATCTTTATCATTTTCCTCATTTTTTTCTTCTTCAGTACCCACTTTGTTATTTATAATTCTTCCACTTCTCAAAGTTGTGACAGTTTTTACTTTTTCATGTGAATTAGAAGCTTCTCCAACCATGAACTGTCCTTTGGGATTGTTCAAAGGTTGGCTGGGTAACTTTCCTTCCTCTCTTTTGGCCAAAGTATTTGAAAGCTGTCCCAATGTTTCTTCAATCTTCTTTATGCTCTGGCTGTGAAAATTCACAGTCTGAGTTAAAGATCCTAAATTCTGGAGTGAATTTAGGACTTGATCTTCAAAAGAAGGGGACCTGGAAGGGGTTTGAACTGGGGCAGATTGTTGCACAAGTTGTTGTGGAATGGGCTGCTGAAAATTTGGTTTGGCATAAAAATTTTGCTGATAAGGCTGTGCAGTTTTGAAAGGCATTTGGTTCTTTGGTTGTTGCTGCTGTTGTGATTGATAATTCCCTTGGTTCCACCTCAAATTGGGGTGCCCTCTCCATGGATATTCATTTGACTGCATCTGTCCAAATGATTGAGCAGCATGAGCTTGTTCCACCATTAAATCTGGGAACTATGGTGCAGCAAGACATTGGTCAATTGAATGAGTAGGGGATTGGCATATCAGACATGCCTCCTCTACCCTTGCAACATTTGGATTTTTAAGTGAGTCCATCAATCTATCAAACTTTGTGATTAAATTGTCCATCTTTCTTTCCAACTCATTCACCTCATAAATCTTCCCTTTGGTGGGTTGCTGATTGTTCAACCTAGCAGGATTTTCAATATCTCTTGACAGAGATTCCTGTTGAGTTGAGTTTTCACCAATTACTTCAAATAAGTCCCAAACCTCCTCAACTGTTTTTTGCAAGTAAGTGCCTCCACAGGAGGCATCCACCATATTTTTGCCTTTTTGATCAATTCCTTGATAGAAGCTTTGAACTAGCTGCCATCTGGGAATTTGATGATGAGGACATTGCCTTAAAAGTTCCTTAAATCGTTCCCATGCTTCATGGAAAGTTTTAGTTGAGTTTTGTGAGAAAGAAATGATACTTTGTCTCAATTGGCTTGTTTTAGACATTGGGAAATATTTGGCTAAAAATTGACACTGCAAATCATTCCAAGAAGTGATACTATTTAGTGCTAACATAGATAACCATGCTCTAGCTTTATCCTTTAATGAAAAAGGAAAGAGCCTAAGCTTGGTTGCTTCTGGACCAAGTCCAGCTATGTTGAATGTGGTGCAAAGAGCCAAGAATTCATCCACATGTTTGTATGGATCTTCCTTACTCAACCCATGGAAGGAAGGAAGCATTTGGATGATTGATGATTTGATCTCATAATTTCCTTCAACAGTAGGAAATTGAATGCAAAAGGGAGAATTATAAGCACCAGGTGCAAAGTGATCCCTCAAAAGTCGAGGTTCTTCACCCATAGTAGCAGAATTCTGTGTTGTTTGTTTGGTTCGTAGTAGCCTTTCAACTTCTAAATTCAGTGGGACAATCTCAGGGCTGAGAGTCCTCCTACCAAACATACAACTCAGAATAAAAAATATGATTAGTCACAGCAAACCTTCAGAATTCCTTTTTAAGTAGTTTCCCTTCTTCAAAAATTGGATATGAATAACTGCACAGGTATAAAGAATAGAATAGTTTAGTACTGATATAAAAATAAAAGTGAAAACTTAGGTCTACCTATTTTAGAACAAATTCCCCGGCAACGGTGCCAAAAACTTGTTGGTGTTCTGAGTGTGCATGATTTATTTGTGTTTTGAAAACAGGTTTGCAACTGCTAAGTTATAATGAATCTAGATTATTAAAAAGAGTAAAGAAATATCAGCACAGATAGAAGTGAATTAGCCTGCAAGATCAGGGCCAATTGTAGCAAGTTTTAAATGTAAGTGAGTAAAAGAACGTCCACAGAGAATTTGTCTAAAATGCAAGATAAACCTCCAGATCTGAGCTACCAGATCTGGCCTCTTATCCTATCTAGAAAGCACATAAGATGGGAGGTTGAATTTGTCACATTAACTAAATGATAAAAGTAAAAGTTAAACTAAATGATCCAGATCCGAGTTGGGAGAGCGTTTGAGGTAAACTTATAAAAATGGAGAAGTAATATCTAACTTCGATTTGGTCCTTGAAATCTAATGAGAAAGACTGCAGCTCAATTGAGAGATGATCCAATCTTCATCTGGCTACAAGCGCAGATGTAAGAGAAATAAATCTAATTCAAGGATTAGATTTAAGCTTATGGCTATGGTCTGTCCACTTTAATGGCCACAAACCATCCAATAGTCTTTAATCCAAATCCTTAATTTAGAACAAGAAATATCACTACAAATGCCGTGAGAGACTAGGTTACAAACACTAACTCTCACAGGATTAATGAATCAAGGGAAATTGCATGGAAAACAGTAAATCTAAAGGAGTCTAATGCAATAAGGAGATCAGAGGGAATCCTTAACATGAGTCCAATGGAGAATGCACGGTTTACAGCAACCTTTTCAAATTCACCATTACAATTAAATGTACAGCTCTCAGATTTGTAGTCTTGAATACAACTCTCCTTTGAATTACAGAAGTATCTCACAGCTCTCAATTGCGGGTAAAAGTGAGGCTATTACAGGAATTTCAGACAAACTATCTGATTTGGAAATGGGGGAATAGGAATGAAACTCAAAATCTGGATGCCCAAATTGGGCAAATGGTTCATCTATTTATAGTTTTCCCTAAGTCCAGCTCAGATGTGTATCAACCAATCAGAAGTGCTCAGATTTGTATCGACCAATGGTAGTCGAGCACAAGGATCCAGATCTGTTCTGGCCAATCAGAATTTCTCGATCTGGTTCAGCCAATCAGGTGACAAAAGCATCAATTCTGTTATGCATTTTGAAAGTCTGTTAGAGTTTCTAGAAGTTCCCGCCAAGTTATTTCATCTCTGGGTGCTCACGTGGGGTGGAATATGCCTTCGTTTCATGCTTAGAATCCTCTAAAATGTCCCTAGGTTTTTAAATGCGTTGGGACGCGTGAAACAGATTACTGAATTGCCCTTGTAAAAGCTGGGAATCTCCAAAATACCTTTTCGCATAGCTTAGGGGACTTTTCGCAAGGTGTTGTAACTCCTGAAGCTCTTTTCACAATGTTCTGGTTCTGTTCGAATTGAGTTTTCTTCTTTTCGAAAAGGTCAATCATATCTTCGAAGAGTTCAGGTGCTCTTCGAAAGCTAAGCTTGGAGTTTTAGTTCTTTTCGCAGAGTTCAGGTTCTTTGCGAACAGTTCAAGTTCTTTGCGAAAAGTACTCTGTAGTGCATTTTTCTGTTCGAATTGCTCCATACTTCTTTTCTGGGTTGAGACCAGGTCTTTGCCTCTTCAGTTCAGACCTTTTAACAGCTAGTGAGGTTGTCGCTTCTCTTTCTTCCTTTGGATTGACATGGATTATCATCTTTTTGGCACTTTTAAGCTGCTTTTATGGTTAAGCCTGTCTTTATTGTTAGCTGAAACACAAGCACTTAAAACACTTATTTAGTTCTCTCAAAGGTCTATTAAGACTCAGGTTAAGGGGTGAAAAATGGTATTTTTCAGTTCTCAACAATTTTTCCAACATCTCGACATGTTCAAAAATCCTGTCGAAAACCATTTTTGCACCTTCAGAACCTATCGACAAGTTCACAGATCCTATTGATAGTCACATTTACAGCTTCAGAACCTGTCAAGAATTTACTCAAACCTCTCGACAGGTTCTAGATCTTGTCAAAATGCATGCAGGGAACCTTTAGAACCTGTCGAAATGTTCTCCACTCCTCTCGACAGGTTGTATCTCAATTCAAACAGAGTTTTATCAGTTCCGAATCCATTCTACCCACAGATTTGTCAATTCCCAACTTAATTTAAATAGTTCATGCTTCTAGCCAACTTATGACAAATTCATGATTTGTACATGCACACATTAAGCAAGATTGACAACCATATTTACAATGCCAAACAGTAATAAACAAAAACAAAAATAGCAGCAAAAATAGCCAAAACAATAGTTACGATACATAGTCTACATTATTGACAATCAATCACACTTGGGAGGTTCTTAAAGGTGAATGGTCACCACAGGCTCCACGACATTTTTAACAAAGAGCTTGAGCCTTTGACCATTAACTTTCACGATCCTACCATCTTTTAGATCCATGATTTTAACAGCTCCAAATGGGAATACATTCACTACATTGTAAGGTCCCTCCCATCTAGATCTCAGTTTACCTGGGAAAAATTTCAACTTAGAGTTGAATAGCCATACCTTGGTGCCAGCAATGAACTCTTTTCTTAGCAAATGCTTGTCATAGAAAGCCTTAGTTTTCTCCTTATAGATCCTTACATTGGAGTAGGCCTCCAATCTCAGCTCTTCCAACTCTGACAGCTGGAGTTTCCTGTGCATGCCAGCAGAAGTTAGATCAATATTCAATGCTTTAACGACCAAATAAGCCTTGTGCTCAAGCTCTACTGGTAAATGGCATGCCTTGCCATACACCACCCTGAAGGGAGACATCCCTATTGGGGTCTTATAAGTAGTCTTATAAGCCCAAAGAGCATCAGGTAACTTGAGGAACCAGTCATTCCTATCAACTCTCATAGTTTTCTCCAAAATGTGTTTGATCTCTCTATTATAAATTTCTACTTGCCCACTGGTTTGTGGGTGGTATGGGGTGAAAACTCTGTGTGTCACAGAGTTCTTTCTAAGTAGGTTCTCAAACTGTCTATTACAGAAGTGGCTCCCTCCATCACTAGTGATAGCTCTGGGGGTGTCAAACCTAAAGAATATGTTATCCTTCAAGAAGTTGAGGACAACCTTGTGATCATTGGTTCTTGTGGCTATGGCCTCAACCCATTTGGACACATAGTCCACAGCCACAAGAATATAATTATATCCATAGGAAGGAGGAAAAGGACCCATGAAGTCAATCCCCCAAATGTCAAAGAGTTCAATCACAAGTATAGGCTGCAAAGGCATGGAGTTTTTTTTGGAGATACTTCCCAACTTTTGGCATCTATCACAAGCTTTACAATGATGCCATACATCCTTGAAGAGAGTGGGCCAATAAAATCCACTTTGGAGCACCTTGGCAGTAATTTTGTTTCCACTGAAATGACCTCCACAAGCCTGTTCATGACACATAGTTAGTATGTTGTGGAATTTCTTATCAGGGACACATTTCCTCACCGCTTGGTCTGCACAATGCTTAAATAGGTAAGGATCCTCTCATATGTAATGTCTGATCTGTGAAAAGGATAGCTCCTTGTCAATTTTATTCCAATGTGGGGGAATCCTACCTACAGCCAAGTAGTTCATAATGTTTGCAAACCAAGGTGTAGAGGTGCTGATAGTAAACAACTGTTCATTAAGGAAAGAATCATTGATAGGCAGCCTATCAAACTCCTCAGCTAGGATCTTGGATAAGTAGTTTGCATCCATATTTTCAATCCCTTTTTTGTCCTTAATCTCGAGATCAAACTCCTGTAATAGGAGGATCCATCTGATTAATCTTGGCTTTGCATCCTTTTTTGACAAAAGATACTTTAGGGCTGAGTGGTCTGTGAACACCACTATCCTAGATCCAAAAATATAAGACCTGAATTTTTTCAAGGCATAGACAATTGCCAGCAATTCCTTCTCAGTTGTGGTGTAATTTAACTGAGCATCAATCATAGTTTTGCTTGCATAAGCAATCATAAAAGGGGCCTTATCCTTCCTTTGTTCCAAGACTGCACCAATAGCAAAATCTGATGCATCACACATTAGCTCGAATGGCAAAGAAAAATCAGGTGCTTGAAGGATAGGTGAAGAGGTTAAACAACTTTTTAAAAGCTTAAAAGCCATAAGACATTCATTATTAAATTCAAAGGGAACCTCTTGGCACAGCAGGTGACTAAGAGGTTTTGAGATCTTACTAAAATCCTTGATGAATCTCCTATAGAACCCAGCATGCCCCAAGAAAGATCTAACTTATTTCATAGTTTTTGGTGGGGTTAAGTGTGCAATCAGATCAATTTTAGCCTTGTCTACCTCAATGCCTCTATAGGAAACCACATGGCCAAGGACAATGCCTTGATTGACCATAACATGGCTCTTTTCCCAACTCAAAACCAAGTTTGTTTCCTCACATCTCTGCAACACAAGGCTGAGATGGTGTAGACATTGGCTAAAATTGTCCCCAAAGATAGAGAAATTATCCATGAATATCTCTAAAAACTGATCAATCATGTTAGAAAATATAGCATGCATGCATCTTTGGAAAGTTACAGGGGCATTGCACAATTCAAATGGTATCCTTCTATAGGTAAAGGTGCCAAATGGGCATATGAAAGTTGTCTTTTCTTAGTCTTGTGGGTAAACAAGGATTTTGTTATACCCCGAATATCCATCAAGAAAATAATAGAAAGCCTTGCCTGCCAACTTATCCGAAATTTGGTCATGAAGGGCAAAGGGAAGTGATTTTTTCTTGTTTTCAAATTGAGCTTCCGATAGTCTATACACACCCTCCAACTTGTGGTTTTCCTAGTTAGAACAAGCTAATCAGAATCAGTTTTAATCACAGTAATTTCAGATTTTTTAAGAACCACCTGAGTAGGTGCCACCCATTCGGAATCTGAAATTGGATAGAAGACTCCAGCATCTAGTAGTTTGACCACTTCTTGTATGTGGGGGTTCAATTTTTTCTACATTTCTCTAGAGGGTTTGGAACCCTCTTCCAAGTAGATTTTATGTATGCATACAGCAGGGCTGATGCCCCCTAGATCAGCAATGGTCCAGCCTATTGCTCTCTTATGCTTCTTTAAAACACACATTAATTCTTCCTCTTGCTCATCAGTGAGAGAGGAAGAAATGATCACTGGAAACTTCTTATTCGCCCCTAAAAAAGCATACTTCAAGGTTTTAGGCAGCTGTTTCAACTCCACATCAGGTGGACATATGAGAGAAGGCAACAGAGGTGCCTTTGATGGTGGTGGAAGAGGTGGAGACCTTGTTACTGGTCCCATATCAAAATTTAAGGCTTGCACCTCTTGAACCATGGGTGTGGGGGCCTTCTCTTCCACAATCTCACTCCACACATTCTAAAAAACATCACACAAATCTTCACCATGCAGCAGCTTGGGCAAAGTCTCTTCCACAAGCCCATCAAAAATATCAATTAAAAAGCAATCCTCACTATCCAAGTGAGGCTGATTGGCTGCATCATATACATTCAATTTCATTTTCATGTTACCAAAAGATAGCTCCCTTACTCCTGATCTACATAGAATATAAACATTGGCAGTGGCCAAGAAGGGTCTGTCCAAAATCACAGGAATAGAGGTGGTGCACTTGCTTGGCTCCATGTCAAGCACCAAAAAATCAGCTGGTTAGAAAAACTTGTCAATCCTAACTAACACATCCTCTATCATTCCCACAGGCTTCCTTTCAGATCTGTCAGCTAGTTGTAGCACCACATGTGTGGGCTTCAATTCTCCCAAGCCTAACTTCTCATAAATTGAATATGGAAGTAGGTTTACACTAGCTCTCAGATCTAATAAAGCCTTCTCAATGGTATGATCCCCAATGATGCAAGGGGTTGTGAGAACTCCAGGGTCTTGAAGCTTGGTTGAGGTTTTAATGGCCAATACTTGGTTCTTTTTTTCAGCACAAAAAACCTTCTTAGATGGATGTATCCTAGATTGTCTTTTGTGGGTGCACAAATCTTTTTAAAATTTTGCATAGGCTGGAACTTGCTTGATAGCATCAAGTAAAGGCAAGTTGATCTTTACTTGTTTGAATATTTCCATCATCTCCTCCACTTTAGCGTTCCCCTTATCAAAAGGAGATGCTTTCAATGTATTGGGAAATGGCAAATGGGGGATTGATCTCCCATTTACTGCCTTAGCAAACTCATCAGATTTTTCTTTATTTTTGTTTTTAGTTTTCTGTTGGGGTACATCAACACCCCCCTTATTTTTTATATGTTGCTCCTGCTTCATATCATCATGGGTTGGTCCTTCAGTTCCTGCACTTTCCTCATCATACTTAACACCAACTTGGTTATCAATTAGCCTTCCACTCCTCAAGGTGGTGACAAATTTTGCTTCTTCATGGGAAGAAGTCTCACCCATCATGTACTACCCCTTTGGATTGTTCTTGGGCTGACTAGACAGTCTTTCCTCCTCTCTCTTAGTCAAAGTATTAGATAGATGACCAAGGTGGTCCTCTATCTTCTTAATATTTTGGCTATGGGAGTTGACAGTTTGAGATAAAGAGCCCAAATTCTGCAGTAAAGTTAGAACTTGCTCTTCAAATGTGAGGGATCTAGAGGATGCTAGGGCTGGTGTACTTTGATGCATAGGTTGAGCCATTGGCTGAGCCATAGGCTGCTGGTATTGGGGCCTTAGAAAGTAATTCTGCTAGTATGGTTGGGCATTCCTATGAGGCATGGATTGCTGTTGTGGCTGCTGTTGCTGCTAATTTTGGAAGGTATCTTGTCTCTACCTCAAGTTGAGGTGGTTTCTCCAATGATAACCAACTGTAGGCTATTGTCCATAGGATTGAGCAGCATTCACATGTTCCATCACAAAGTTTGGAAATTAGGCAGCTGAGGGACATTCCTCAAGTGAGTGAGTGGGGGACTGGCATATCACACATTCCTCCTCCACTTTGGCAGCCATTAGAGGCTGCATTGCTCCCATGAGCTTATCAAACTTTTGAGTCAAGCTGTCCACTTTCCTTTCTAAATCATTGTATCCACTCACCTCATACATTTTCCCTCTGGTAGTATTTTCTCTCATCAATCTAGGGGTCTCAAAATCTCTTGACCAAGTCTTCCTCTGCATGGAGTTTTCACTAATGATATCGAACAACTCCCAAGCCTCATTAGCTGTCTTGTGGAGGTATGTAGCACCACATGAGGCATCAATCATATCCCTGCTCTTGGGATCAATTCCTTCATAGAAACTTTGAACAAGTTGCCAGTTAGGAATTTGGTGATGGGGATATTGCTTCAAAAGTTTCTTAAACCTCTCTCATGCTTGGTGAAAGTCTTCAGTTGGGGCTTGAGCAAAAGAGATTATACTCTTCCTCAACTGACTTGTTTTGGACATGAGAAAAAACTTGGCCAAAAATTGATATTGAAGGTCATTCCAGGACTGAATACTATTGGTTGGGAGCATTGATAGCCAAGTCTTGGCTCTATCCTTTAGTGAAAAAGAAAAGAGTCTCAACCTGATTGCTTCCTCCCCCAAACCTGCAATGTCGAAAGTAGTGCATAGTCCTAGAAATTCATCAATGTGCTTGTAGGGGTCTTCTTTGCTCAGGCAATGGCATGAGGGTGGCATATGGATGATGGAAGATTTAATCTCATAGTTTTCATGGACAACAGAGAATTGAATGCAGAAGGGGGAATTGTACACCCCTGGTGCATTTAATTCTTTCAATGTCCTAGGCTGCTCACCCATTGCAGAACTACCACAATCAACTGCAGGTATGTGTACGGGATGCTTAAGTCTAAGAAGTGTCTCAACTTCAAGATCTGAAGGAGCAATCTCAGGATTAAGAGATCTCCTACCAAGCCCACACACAACAGAAACACAATACAACACAAATAAAATACAACACAGATTCAATAAAACAAATTCAAAAACACACAATTGTTGTTTGCCTAAGTGTGCATGATTTATTTGTATTTTGAAAATTGATATATCAAAGTATGAATTATACTAAAATTGGAAAGCTAAAAAGAATAAAGATATATCAGCACAGAGAGAAATCAATTAGCCTGCAAGATCAGGGCCAATTGTAGCAAGTTGTAAATGTAAGTGAGTAAAAGATCATCCACAGAGAATTGATTTAAAATATGTGGTAAACCTCCAGATCTGAGCTACCAGATCTGGCCTCTAATCCTATCTACAAAGCAAGTAAGATGGGAGGTTGAATTTGTCACATTAACTAAATTATCTAAAAGTAGAATTTCAACTAAGTGATCCAGATCCGAGTTGGGAGAATTGGATGCAAAATTAATAAGAATGGAGAAATAACAGCTAACTTAAGCTTAGTAATTGATTGGAGAGTGAGAAATAGCATTACACGGTTGAGAAAGTATCAAATCTTCATCTGGCTACCAGCTCAGATGTAAGAGAAAATAATCCAATTCAAGGATTGGAATTGAGTTTAACTTATGGCTATGATCTGTCCACTGTCATGGACACAGATCATCCAATAGTTTTCTACTTCAATCCAAAGTCTTGATTCAGAACATAAGCACCACTACAAATGCTGTAGGAACCAGGTTATAAACACAGATTGTCACTGGGATAGTGAATTACGGGAAATTGCTTACAAACAGCAAATCTAAAGGAATCTAATGAGTGAGGAGATCACAATGAACCACCAACATGAATCCGATTGAGTGCTTATGGATGAAAGCAACCTTTTCAAATCTACCATTACAATTACTAAACACAGCTTACAACATCTCTCGGATTTGTAGTCTTGAATACAATTCTCACTTGAATTACACAAGTATCTCACAGTTCTGAATTATAGACAAAAGCTAGGCTATTACAGAGGTTTTAGACAAGGTATCTTGATTTGAATTGAAAAATGGGGCAGCAGGAATGAAACTCAAATTCAGGATACCCAAATTGGGCAAATAGTTCGTCTATTTATAGTTTTCCCCAAGTCCAGCTCAGATGTGCCTCAACCAATCAGAATTGGTTAGATCCATATCAACTAATAGGAGTCGAGCACAGGGATCCAGATCTGTTCTGGCTAATCAGAACTGCTTGATCTGGTTCAGCCAATCGGGAGACAGAGGCATTAATTCTGTTAGGTAATTCAAAAAATCTGTTTGAGTTTCTAGAAGTTCCCGCCAAGTAATTTCATCTTTAGGTGTTCACATGGAATGGAATATGCCTTTGGTTCATGCTCAGAATCTTCTAGAATGCCCTTGAGTTTTTAAATGCATTGGGGCATGTGTAGAGATTACTAAAATGCCCTTGCAGATGCTGGGAATCTTCAGAATATGATTTCACACAGATTGGGGACCTTTTCGAAAGGAAATGTGACTTCTAGAGCTCTATTCGCATAAAACTGGTGTTGTTCGTAAGGAGTTTTCTTCTTTTTGAAATGATCATCAGTAAGTTTGGTTCCTTTCGAATAGATCAGGTGCTCTTCGAAAACCAAGCCTGGAGCTTTAGTTCTTTTCGCAGTGTTCAGGTTCTTTTCGAATAGATCAGGAATCCTTTCGAAAAGCATTCTGTAGTGCATTCTTCTTTTCGAATAGCTCCAAACCTTCCAGGCTGAAACCAGGCCTTTATCTTCTTTAGTTTAGGCATTTTGACAGCCAGTGAGGTTGTCCCTTCTCCTTCTTCCTCCAGATCAAGATGGGTCATCATCGTTTTGGTACTTTTAAGCTACTTTCAGAGTTAAGCCTGCCTTTGTTGTTAGCTGTAAAACAAACATTTAAAGCACGTATTTAGTTATCTCAAGGGTCTATCAAGGCCCAGATTAAGGGGTGTATTTAGTTATCTCAACACACCTCCAAACCTAAGCTTTGCTAGTCCCTGAGCAAAGATAAAATTAAAAACAAAGTAAAAAGCCACTTTTGTAGGAAGCACAGTTGCATTTAGCATATGCAACAAGCCTTTTAAACCCCTAGGTGATCCCTAGTGGATGAGTGAAGTCACCTGAGGGTTTTCAGAGAAGGTACCCACAAACTTCTCCAATAAATCTGTTAATATTAATGCAGCTTTGTTAAAACAGACTTTCATCAAATCAGTTATTCACACCTGCATCAGTCAAGCTGTAAGAGGATTCTCAAGAAAACATTAGTTTAAAACTGAAATTTTGCTGTAATTCTTTTACCATTCACTCAGTTTGTGTCAAAAAGTTTTAAAAGAAAAATTAATGAAAAGCTTGCCTTCTATTTGAGAATCCTGCTATGATGTTACCCCAAATAAGTTGATTTCAAACCCAACTCTCACCAAGGTTGTCACTCAACATACAAGAGGGTTTTACTATTTCACACAACTCAAGAGCAGTTACAGCCCTCAAATAGGACTGTAAGTAGGAGCCTAGGCATTGCTTTTCAGTTCTGAATTTACTGCTCTTTTCACCATAGATTACACAAATCCTTATCTCCATGTGACAGCTTAATCCATCTTTGATTAGTAAGAACTTTAACTTGGGTTGTAATGTGGCTTATTGGTGAAATTTATCAAGAATAAAGGGGTGGAATGGAGTTCAAAATTGAGAAGTCAGTCAAGGTAAGGAGGTGATAGACACACCTTCTTCAATTCAACACAATTTCATCTTCTTTGAATTTTCAGAGCCAAAGTGGCCATCTTTTTCTCTTTCTTTTTCAAACTTCCAATGAAATAACTTTTCCTTTTCCTTTTTTTGCTTTTTTTTTTTTCAAAGCAACATTGACTGGAATGCCACATTTCTTCTGCTGATACATCATTGTCTTCAATTCTTTTTCTTTTTCTTTTACCAAACTATTACCCAACTCATCTTTCTTTAGCTTTCTTTCCTATACCTTCTGAATTCTCAGAGTGAGGGTTAGGCTAAATGAGGTTGAGGAGGTTTCAAAGAAATCTTCGATTTATAAAGCTCAAATGGTGTGTATCAAGGGCAGTTTTAAAAGGTGGGGCTTTTTGAAGTTCAAACTGTCCAAAAGGAGGCCTTACATCATGTCTTTAATATCATGATTGCTGTCAAGCTATTTTAACTTGGATATGTGTAACTTCTAGTGATAACAAGCAGGTTCAAACAGTCCCTAGAGCAGAAAAATTGCCAATTCATACATCCAAAGAATACATTTCAGGCCCAAATCTCACTGGGTGTGGTTTTCTATCAAATTTCTGAGGTACATCAGCACTGATTTCTCTCTTTTTAGGTTTACTAAAACATTAACTTTCTTTTGGAAATTTTTTGACATTCACTTCATGAAAGTATTAGAATTAGACTAGAAATCAATTTTAAAAAGTTTTAACTTCCTCATTTTTCAAAGACAGGTTGGAAATCACTTCATTTTCAAAAATTCTGCTGATCATAAGCTACATTAATGTTAACTAAATTATTGGCATCTCTGCCACACCCCCAAACCTATGAGGAGCAGTGTCCTCACTGGTTCAGAAGTGGATAAGCAAAAAAATAAAAAAATAAAAAAAATAAAATAAAATAAACACAATGATAGAGAGGAAAAAAAATGCACAGTAATGGACAAATCAACAAAAGTAAATAGTAAACATTAATTAAACACTAAACAAACAACAAAAAACAAAAAATTTACATGGTAGTCTAATAACTAGGGTCAAAATCTGAATCATAAGTTGGTTCAATGGGGTCAGAACTGGAGTCAGTATTGGAGTCTGAACTTGATTTAGCTTTCTCTTGAATTGTGGCTTGGAGTTCGGCATACTCTTCAGACTTGATCTTTCTGGTGAGGCCAATAAATTTCTCAAGTCTATCAGCCCTCTCTTTTTCTCTAACTGTCCTTAACTTTTCATTGACAAGCTCTTCTTGTAACATGGCAACTGTGTGCTTCTCACCCCTAATCATCTGATAGGTTTGGTGCAGCAGGTCCTGCATCTTATCTCTCTCAAATCGCATAAACAGCTCCAACTTCCTAATCTTGTCCTCATAAGGAATCTTTATGTAAGCTTGAAGATCTGCAATCCCCTTAAGGAAATCGCTAGAGATGTAAGGGTTCTCTTCCATAGCCCTTTGAAGAGTGGCAAAACGTGGAATAGGAAGAATGGAGTGGTAGGGGACCATATGTATCTCAGCAGTGGGGGTGGGGGAAGATGAATCTAAAAGCACTACCTCAGGTTCAGTTTGGGTAGCATGGTCAGAAGTGGTACTGTGGCTGAGGTAGTTGGTTGTGATGTGGAGGCCAATGTTTGGAGAATGGAATTTGTCACAGACTGGTTGTCTGTGTTGGTCTGCAGCTGGGCTTGGATAGATTGGAGGAAGGTGAAGATTTGGCTAATTGGGTCAGGTGTGTGTGTGGTAGGCAGAGTGGTGACTGGTATGATTGGTGTAGGTGGTTGAAGAGTAATAGGTGGGATGAATGTAAAGGGGGAAGTAACCAAGTGAGTAAATTGGGAGGGTTCAGGTACTGAGGCATATTCATGCCCAATATTCTCCAAGATGGACCCCATCAAGGATGAATATGCCTCAGTGGTTAATATCTCAGGTTCAGAGGTATGGGTGATCTCGAGTGTATGAGCTGAATGGGCTGGTGAACCTGAGAAGCTTTGTAGGTGAGGAGTGCTAGGTGAGTTTACAACAAAATCTATGGGTATATCTGGGAAATTGTTAGGTGAAATTGGTGGTGTAAGTATGGCTGGAATGGTTGGTGTTGGGGGAGAATCTACAATGGGAATTGTGGTGGTGATGAGTGATGGAACCGCTGGGATAGGTGCTGTGATAGGTGAGGTGGACATGATGATGGCCTCCTCAACATTAGCAGTAGGTTCAATGGCAGCTAAAGAGCTGCCATTTCCTCATTCTTTTCAACATAGTTTGGCTTGTAGTCCAAGCCCTCTTCCCAAAAGCATGAGGTGTTACAATCTCAAAAGGCTCTTGCTCATCAATGTTAAATTTAGCCCTTAGTAGGGCTGTGATCAACCTTCCAAATGGTATTCCAGCCACTTTCTGTTCCTTCTTCATCTTGGCACTGATGTCAGCCATTGCTTCAAATATCAGCATGGGGGCATTGAAGAATTACCCTTTAGAAAAGTGAAAGAGGGCCTTCAGAATGGGTGTCCTTCTTTCCTGACTGTGCCCAGTGACATAGAAACTCCCTCTCAAAATGGAATGCATAAGCAAAATTTGGGGTGCTAAGTCTCTCCTCATGATGGACTGCCCAGTTCCAACTATGTCTTGGGCTAGATGGGCAGCCATATGTCTAAAAGAAGCTATCTCTGGTGCAGCCAAAGGGCTAGCAGGATCATACTGAAATGGTATCCCCAGGGCATTTCCAATATCTTCATAAGTGATGGTTAAATCACAATCATCAATAAAAATTACCAGAGTTGGGTCATCAGCATCCTTCTCACTCACTTTCACCATATTTTGGTACCATAATCGCACCATTCTTGGATAAATCTTCTCTAGAAGAGGGGCCAGGATATTACTCAGTGACGCATCCCTGATGTAGTTCAGGGATAGCTTACATTCTGGTTTGTACAACAAAAAATTCTCAACCACATTAAGCTCTGGAATCAGCTTCTGAGCTTCAATGAAAGGGTTTGGAAGTACCAAATGCTTAGGAAGAGGAGGAAGCTCAGTCATAGGAATAGGGTTAGCTTCCGGGATGGGTTCCTCAATTCTAACCTTCTTTCCCTTCTCAATCCTATCAACCTTATCCATAAAAAATTTCCTCTTGGCTGAGGTTTTAGCTTTTCCTTTGGTGGACGATTTGCTAGCTTTCTTAGCAGAAGACCTAGGGAACATCTTAGCCAACGATTTTTCAGCTTTCCCCATTTTAAAAATTTCTAAGAACTCATTCAAATAATTCCTCCTTCTAACAACAATTAACAAACAACTCTCTTGAATCCCAGACAATGTATGCTTAAACAGAAATCAAAATTTTAAAGCACAGACAGAGGATATGGAGAGGAAAATACCAAAACCTAGGGTTTGCTCGAAATCTCTGACCGCTTGATCAAATCCACAAGAGTCAGAGGCAAAAGATCCTTCTCTTCAAGCTTAATCAGCAGAAAAAAAATGAAAGAAATTGGATCTGGATTCCAAAAGAACGCAGGGATGGAAAAAGAAAGGTTTTCTGCGAAACAGGACAAGCTGGAAATACTTTCGAATATGAAAACCTCTATTCGAATGGTTTTAAATATGTTTAAATCGATTTCGCAAAGCATCATTGTTTCTCTCGAAAAGTTCAAAAAAGTCCTTTTTGAAAAGGAGAAAGGCATCAGTACCTTTCGCAAAGCAAATGGCTTCAGAAACATCTATTCAAAAAGATTTGCATCTATTCATAAAGTTTACCATTCTTTTCGAGCAGTTGTGGTTACAGGTTCAGATCCTTTTCGAAAAGGAGTTTAAACTTTTCAAACTGAATTTTCCTTTGCGAATTGATTTTTCGCATTGACTGTAAAACTTTTCGAATTGACTGTAAAACTTTTGAACAAATGCTCTGAAGTACAGAACTTTATTTTTAACAAAATCTCCACATTTAAATCATTATAATTTATTATCTCAATCAATTAAAACCACAAAGTTTTCAGAACTTATGATTCCTCAAAGAAAATTTAACTAAAACATTACTAAAACAGAGAGAAAAAAAAAACATTACACAAAACTATGCAAATAATACAGAACAGACACAGTTAAAATACATATGATACATTTGTGTGACATCAGATTTGTGGAGGCTCTTGATGATAGATGGTCATCACAGGCTCCAAGATATTTTCAATACATGGTTTGAGCCTCTGACCATTTACTTTCAAGGTTCTTCCATCACTCGGGTGTTGGCGGATTTCTGAGTGTGTGCTTGCTTTATTGGTTGGTGGTAAAAGTAATTTAAAAATCAAAGAAAGAGTAAAACAGGGGACGGAATCAGCACAACTATGAAATCCTAGACCTGCAAGATACAGGGTCCAATGTGGCAAGTTTTGATAAGTAAGAGTTTGTCCCACAGGGAAAGGTGATCTACAGCTCCGAAGGAGCCGTCTCTAGTAGTCCCTCCAGATCTGACTACAGATCTAACAACCCTAAAAAGGGGGGGAGTTTAAGGTCACTTATTCTAGGTATTCTAAGGTAACCTAATGTCTAAACTACAGAAAGGGTTGAGAGGATGGATGGAGTGTGGAAAATAAATATAAAAGGGTGAGAAGTAAGTTATTGAGCCTAGATCAGAGGAGCTTTGTAACTCAGATTCAGATATGATATTATAGAAATCCTGTCCAATGGCTACATTATCACCACTGAGGAGAAAGGATCCAACCCATCTCTCTGCCATGATTCAATCCCTTAAGGTTATAACCTGTCCACTCAAATGGTCACAGACTATCCCATAGGGGAGCCACAATCTAGGGATGGGTCAAAACAAGTTACTCATTGTAGGTGCTATTTCATCCAGGCTACCAGCTCAAGAATCCATAGGGAACCTCAACCTCTAAAGCTCTATGTGTGGGGCTAAGGCTGTATAGGACCATGATAGCCCAGACACATAGAACCAACAAGAGATTGAGTACAACCTTCGATCTAGCTATCCATTGCTTGAGTGAGGTTACAATGGTCTAGTCATAAACCTAGAATCTCTATAATCAGATCAGATCCAACATCTGATAACAGATCTATACAAATATAGGGGAGTCTGCCTCTGTACAATCTCCCACTAGGCTTCTACAAGCTCAAGTGTAAAGAAGAAAGATCCATCTTGGATCGGTGGATTAGAATCACCCTAAGGCTATAACTTGTCCACTTGAATGGTCACAGACTATCCCAGAGGCTATCCTCCTCACGGAGCCTAAGACAAAATAAGAATATCACTGCCACCACCATGGTCACCAGGCTACCAGCGCAAGCTCCCATGGGGATTTCAGATCTAGTGGGTCCTGTGGTGGGGCTAAGGCTGTATAGGACCATGATAGCCCAGACACACAGGCCACTTGGATCTGAGTGGCCCTTAGAATCGGTCCTCCATTGCTTTGAAACACAGCCAAAGCAATGGCGGAACACAAGACAGCAGCCTTGCACAGAGCATCTCACATTCAAACACAAATCCTATAGAGTACAAATCCTATTACAAAACTTCGATTGATCTAGTTTAAAAAGCATACAAAGACATAGCCAGAAAGTGTTGGACTATAGAGAGAAGGAAAAAGAAAAAGAAAACTACTTACAACTACAAAAAGAAAAGAGAAACGATCTCAGATCAAGTCTCTAAGAAAAGAGATGTGTTCCCGGCTAATCCAAGATCTCCGAAAAGATAGAAAAAAGGCTCTCCTAAACCTAAGCTAAGTATGGGTTTTTATAGCAGTGGTGTGGCGGCGCATTAGGGTTAGGAAACCCTAATTTTAACGATGTCATGTGGTCGAATAGTGATCCTTGGATGCCTTGGGGCACGTGCACAGAGATTTGAGCGTGGGAGTGCATGCCCTAATCATTGGAAATTCCCAGAAGGTCCTCTGCTGAAAAGATGGAAGTTGAGGTTCAGAGCTTCACTAGGTAGCCATTGTTTCCCAGACTTGTGGCATGGTAGCTTTTGCTCTTCGCTAGGATGATTTGATATTGAAACTTCAACCGTCGCGAGGTTGGCTTGGTTTGCTCTTCAGGCAGTTGCGAGGTTGAGTAGACATCAAAGCCTTAGGTGTCGCGGGGTTGGAGTTCAAGCAGTCATGAGGTAGCTGCGCGATAGCTGGGTTGATCTTCGCGAGGACAGATTTAAATAGCGCGAGAAATTCGCGAGCACTTCTCTTCACTGGACTTCGCGAGGCTTTAATGAGTTCTGAACTGCATGAGGTTCCATGTCTTAATTGATCTTCACGAGGATGGCTTTGCCTTCCCAAGGATGCTTTCTTCTTGAATGGCGTGAGAACTACGCGAGGAGTTCTTGCTGCGTACCAAGCGCGAGGAGTCTTCTGAAGCTCTCTCTTCTCAGTCGTTCTGATCGAACTGCGTGAGGTTAAGAGAGGTCTGCTTTGAACTGCGCGAGACTGTGCGATGTGTTCTACTCTTGAGCTTCGCGAGAGCTGCGCGAGTTTGTGCTTCTGAAGCTCTTCAGTCACTCATCTGTGCGAGAAGTTGTTGTAGAGTCTTGGGAAGCTCAGTTGGACTGCGCGAGGCTCATTTCAGGTCTAGATTTAGAGTTCATCCTTTTGAGGGACTTCTGGTGCTAAAACAAGCTCCTTAGCAGGATTCCTGGCCTTATTTCACTGCTGGTTATTACCTACATAAACACTTTAACAAGAACTTATTAGGTGGCTACGGGTCTAATCAAAGGTTAAGTTAAGGGGTGAAAAGTGGTACTTTTCATGTCTTAACATCGGGTTCATAATTTCAACAGCTCCGGATGGAGATGCTTGAATGACAGTATATGGCCCTTCCCATCTGAATCTCAGCTTTCCAGGAAAAAATTTGAGTTTTGAGTTGAATAACCATACCTTAGAGCCAGCCGTGAACTCTTTTCTCAGCAGATTTTTATCATAGAAAGCCTTAACTTTTTCTTTATAAGATTTTGCATTGGTGTATGCATCCATCCTCAGCTCTTCCAACTCAGAGAGCTGCAGTTTCCTGTGCTTACCAGCAGTAGTAAGATCCATGTTTAAAGCTTTAATGGCCCAAAAGGCCTTATATTCTAACTCCACTGGTAAATGGCATGCTTTACTATAAACCAATTTGAATGGGGACATGCCAATTGGGGTCTTATAGGCTGTCCTGTATGCCCACAATGCATCATTCAGCTTGAAGGACCAATCCTTTCTGTCCTTCCTCATAGTCTTTTCCAATATATGTTTGATTTCTCTGTTGGAAATCTCTACTTGTCCACTGGTCTGTGAATGATATGGAGTAGCCACTCTGTGAGTCACAGAGTACTTTTTCAATAGAGCTATAAAATGCTTGTTACAAAAATGGCTTCCCCCATCACTGATAATGGCTCTGGGGGAACCAAACCTGGAAAAGATGTTATCCTTTAAGAATTTAAGGACAACTTTGTGGTCATTGGTTTTAGTGGCTGTGGCTTCAACCCATTTGGATACATAATCCACATCTACTAAGATGAAATTAAAACCATTTGAAGGAGGAAAATGTCCCATAAAATCTATCCCCCAAATGTCAAATAATTCAACTACGAAAATGGGCTGTAAAGGCATTGAATTTTTCTTGGAAATGCTGCCCAATCTCTGGCAGTTCTGACAAGACTTATAGTATTGCAATGCATCCTTGAAGAGTGTGGGCCAATAAAATCCACACTGCAAAACCTTTGCAGCAGTTTTGTTTCTACTAAAATGACCTCCACAGGCCTGCTCATGACACATGGAAAGTATGCTGTGGAAGTCTTCTTCATGGACACATTTGCTAATGATTTGATCTGCACAAATCTTGAACAGGTGAGGATCCTCCCAAATAAAATTGTTTAACCTTTGAAAAGAAGATATCTTTGTCCATTTTATTCTAGTGTTGGGGGGTCCTTCCGGTAGCCAAAAAGTTGACTATATTTGCAAACCAAGGGGTATGCACACTGATAGTAAAAAGTTGCTCATCAGGAAAAGAGTCATTGATAGGCAACCTATCAATCTCAGCAGTCAGAATTCTAGACAGGTGATCAGCCACCACATTTTCCACACCCTTTTTATCTTTAATCTGCAAATCAAACTCCTGCAATAGGAGGATCCACCTGATTAATCTTGGTTTGGTATCCTTCTTAGACAGAAGGTATTTCAGGGCTGAGTGGTCAGTGAACACCACAATTTGTGAACCCAAAACATATGACCTGAATTTATCCAAGGCATAAACAACTGCCAGTAACTCTTTCTCAGTTGTTGTGTAATTGAGTTGTGCATCAATCATTGATCTATTGGCCTAAGCTAAGACATGAGGCAGCTTATCCTTTCTCTGCCCAAGAACAGCTCCCAAAGCATAGTCTGATGCATCACACATCAGCTCAAAGGGCAGGGAGTAGTCTGGAGACTAAAGTATTGGAGCTGAAATCAAACAATTTTTTAAGAATTCAAATGCCCTAAGGCATTCATCATTGAAAATAAAAGGGACATCTTGGCACAATAAATGGCAAAGAGGCTTGGATATTTTACTGAAGTCCTTAATGAACCTCCTGTAAAATCCAGCATGCCCCAAGAAACTTCTAATTTGCTTAACAGTTTTGGGAGGAGGCAAATGTGCAATTAAATCTATTTTTGCTCTGTCCACTTCAATGCCCTTATGGGAGACAACATGGCCAAGGACAATGCCTTGGGTGACCATGAAATGGCTCTTCTCCCAGCTCAAAACTAAATTAGTTTCTTCACATCTCTGTAACACCAGGCTGAGATGATGTAAACATTGGGCGAAACTGTCTCCATATATTGAAAAGTCATCCATAAAAATCTCCATAAATTGGTCAATCATATCAGAGAAAATGGAGTACATACATTTTTGAAAGGTAGCAGGGGCATTACAAAGACCAAAAGGCATCCTCCTATAAGCAAAAGTGCTAAAGGGGCAAGTGAATGTGGTCTTTTCCTGATCTTGTGGATACACAGGAATCTGGTTGTAACCAGAGTAACCATCAAGAAAACAATAATAAGCTTTTCCTGCTAGCTTATCTAAAATCTGATCAATGAATGGGAGAGGGAAATAGTCTTTTCTGGTCATTGTGTTGAGCTTTCGGTAATCAATACATACCCTCCAACCAGTTGTTTGTCTGGTTGAAATGAGCTCACCAAAATCTGAGGTTACAACAGTAATCCCATATTTCTTAGGTACCATCTGTGTAGGTGCCACCCAAGCTGAATCTGAGATGGGGTAAATGACCCCTGCATCCAACAACTTAACAACCTCCTTCATGACCACTTCTTGCATATGAGGATTCAGCCTCCTCTGTATTTCTCTAGAAGGCTTTACACCTTCTTCCAAGTGAATTTTATGCATGCAAACAGCTGGACTGATTCCTCCCAAATCAGCAATAGTTCAGCCAATTGTCCTCTTATGCTGCTTCAATACAATCAACAACTTTTCCTCCTGCTCCTCAGTGAGGGAGGAAGAGATAATCATAGGCAATATTTTATGGTCTCCTAAAAACACATATTTCAAAATTTCTAGCAACAGTTTCAGCTCTACATCAGGTGGGCTGAGAAGAGAAGGTAACAAAAGTACCTTGGCTGGTTGTGGAAGGGGAAAAATAGCAAGTTTCCATGAAGAAAACCTTGCTGTTTGGACAGGAGTTTCTTGCACAGTGTTAACCTCTTCAGTCTTTGAGGCACAGGCTGTCTCTTCCACAACATTTCTCCAAACATCTTCAAAATCTGTGATTAAATCCTTACACTGTAGGAACTAAGGTAGAGTTTCCTCTACCAGTTCATCCAACAAATCAACAAGAAAGCACTCCTCAGAACTGAACTGAGGCTGGGTAACTGAATTGTAAACATTTAACTACACCTTCATATTTCCCAAGGACACTTCCATAATACTAGACCTGCATTGAATACAAGCATTGGCTCTAGCCAGGAATGGTCTCCCCAAAATGACAGGAATGGAAGTTCTGCTTTTTGTATGTTCCATGTCTAGTACCAGAAAATCAGCAGGGTAGAAAAACTTATCTACTCCTTCCAACACATCCTCAATCACCCCAACTGGCTTTCTTTCATATCTGTCTGCTAATTGTAACACCACATGAGTGGGTTTTAACTCCCCCAAACCTAGTTTCTCATATACAGAATATGGAAGCAGGTTAACGCTAGCACCCAAATCTAATAAAGCTTTTTCAATGGTATGTTCCCCAATAATGTAAGGGATTGTGGGGATGCCAGGATCTTGGACTTTAGGAGGTGTGGCAATGGACAAAACCTGTTTGAATTTCTCCACAACAAAGACTTTCTTAGATAACTGGATCCTAGATTGTCTTTTGTGTGTGCAAATGTCCTTCAAGAACTTTGCATAGGCTGGGACTTGCTTTATTGCATCAAGCAAAGGAAGATTTATCTTGACTTGCTTAAAAGTCTCCATCATTTCATCTATTTTTGTATTCCCTTTATCAAAAGGGGATGCAGATTTCATGGCATGGGGAAATGGTAAATGAGGAACTAGTCCTTCATTTACAGCCTTAGCATCGTCACCAGATTTTTTTTGACTTTTCTGTTTTTCATTTTTTGGATTTTTCTGAGGTACATCAGCACCCCCAATGCTAAACTCATGCTGCTCCTACTGCATGTTCCTAGCAGTTTTCTCATTTTTTTCTTCTTCTTTTTCTGTATCCACATTGTTATTTACAACTCTTCCACTTCTCAAAGTAGTGATAGCTTTTACTTCTTCATGTGAAAAAGAGGCATCTCCAACCATGAACTGTCCTTTGGGATTGTTCAAGGGCTGGCTGGGTAACTTGCCTTCCTCTCTTCTGGCAAATGTATTTGAAATTTAACCCAATGTATCTTCAATCTTCTTAATACTCTGACTATGAAAGTTTATAGTCTGAGTTAAAGACCCTAAATTCTGGAGTGAAGTTAGAACTTGGTCTTCAAAAGAAGGGAATCTGGAAGGAGGCTGAGCTGGGGCAGCTTGATGCACAGGTTGTGCCATCTGTTGGGGAATGGGATGCTAAAAATTAGGCTTGGTATAGAAATTATGCTGGTATGGCTGAACAGTTTTGAAAGGTACTTGGTGCTTTGGTTTCTGCTGCTGTTGTGATTGATAATTGCCCTGGCTCCACCTTAAATTGGGGTGCCCTCTCCATGCATATTCATTAGATTGAAACTATCCAAACGATTGAGCAGCATGAGCTTGCTGCACCATTAGATCTGGAAACTGTGGTGCAACTGGACATTGATCATGGGAATGAGTAGGGGCCTGGCATATCAGACATGCCTCCTCTACTCTAGCAACCATTGGATTTTGAAATGAGTCCATCAATCTATCAAACTTGGTGGTTAAATTTTCCACCTTCCTTTCCAACTCATTCACCTCATAAATCTTTCCCTTGGTAGTCTGCTCTTTATTCCACCGAGCAGGATTCTCAATGTCTCTTGACAGAGATTCTTATTGGGTTAAATTTTCACCAATAACTTCAAATAGGTCCCAGACCTCCTCAACTGTTCTTTGCAAATAGGTGCCTCCACAGGAGGCATCTACCATATTCTTACCCTCTTGATCAATTCCCTGATAGAAGCTTTGAACAAGCTGCCATTGGGGAACTTGATGATGAGGGCATTGCCTTAAAAGTTCCTTAAACCTTTCCCATGCTTCATGGAAAGTTTCAGTTGAGTGTTGAGAGAAAGTAACAATGCTTTGTCTCAACTGGCTGGTCTTAGACATAGGAAAGTATTTGGCTAAAAATTGACACTGCAAATTATTTCAAGAAGTAATACTATTTGGTGGCAACATGGACAGTCATGCTCTAGCTTTGTCCTTTAATAAAAAAGGAAAGAGCCTAAGCTTGGTTGCCTCTGCACCCAGTCCAACTATGTTGAATGTGGTACAAAGAGACAAGAATTCATCCACATGCTTGTATGGATCCTCCTTACTCAAACCATGGAAGGAAGGAAGCATCTGGATAGTTGATAATTTGATTTCATAATCTCCTTCAACAGTAGGAAATTGAATGCAAAATGGGGAATTATATGCACTAGGTGCAAAGTAATCCCTCAAGAGTGTAGGTTGCTCACCCATAGTAGTAGTCTCAGCAAAATTCTATGATGTTTGTCTGGTTCTTAGTAGCCTTTCAACTTCTAAATTCAGAGGGAAAATCTTAGGATTGAGAGTCCTCTTACCAAACATACAACAAAGATACAGAGAGAAAAATTATGCAAAGCAAACCTGCAATAATCCTTACTGAGTAGATTCCAAGCTTAATTGTATAGAGATAACTGCACAGATTCAAGCAATAGAAACAGTTAGCACTGATGTAGAAAAAAAAACTTTGGTCTACCTATTTTAAAATCTATTCTCCGGCAACGGCGCCAAAAACTTGTTGTTTGCTTAAGTGTGTATGATTTATTTGTCTTTTGAAAACAGATATTTCAAAGTATGGATTATACTGAAATTGGAAAACTAAAAAGAATAAAGAAATATCAGTACAGAGAGAAATCAATTAGCCTGCAAGATCATGGAAATTGTAGCAAGTTTTAAATGTAAGTGAGTTAAAGATCGTCCACAGAGAATTGATTTAAAATGTATGGTAAACCTCCAGATCTGAGCTACCAGATCTAGCCTCTAATCCTATCTACAAAGAAAGTAAGATGGGAGGTTGAATTTGTCACATTAACTAAATTCTCTAAAAGTAGAATTTAAACTAAGTGATCCAGATCCGAGTTGGGGGAATTGGATGCAAAATTAATCAGAATAGAGAAATAACAGCTAACTTAAGCTTAGTAATTGATTGCAGAGTGAGAACTAGCGTTACACAGTTGAGAAAGTATCAAATCTTCATTTGGCTACTAGCTCAGATGTAAGAGAAAATAATCCAATTCAAGGATTGGAATTGAGTTGAACTTATGGCTATGATCTGTCCACTGTCATGGACACAGATCATCCAATAGTTTTCTACTTCAATCCAAAGTCTTGATTCAGAACATAAGCACCACTACAAATGCTGTAGAAACCAGGTCACAAACACAAATTCTCACAGGGATAGTGAATTAAGGGAAATTGCTTACAAACAGCAAATCTAAAGGAATCTAATGAGTGAGGAGATCACAATGAACCCTCAACATGAATCCAATTGAGAACGTACGGATGAAAGCAACCTTTTCAAATCCACCATTACAATTATTGAACACAGCTTACAACAACTCTCGGATTTGTAGTCTTGAATACAATTCTCACTTGAATTACACAAGTATCTCACAGTTCTCAATTACAGACAAAAGCTAGGCTATTACAGAGGTTTCAGACAAGCTATCTAGATCTGAATTGGAAAATGGGGTAGCAGGAATGAAACTCAATTTCTGGATACCCAAATTGGGCAAATAGTTCGTCTATTTATAGTTTTCCCCAAGTCCAGCTCAGATGTGCCTCAACTAATCAGAATTGGTTAGATCCATATCAACTAATAGGAGTCGAGCACAGGGATCCAGATCTGTTCTGGCCAATCAGAATTGCTTGATCTGGTTCAGCCAATCAGGAGACAGAGGCATCAATTTTGTTAGGTAATTCAAAAAATTTGTTTGAGCTTCTAGAAGTTCCCGCCAAGTAATTTCATCTTTGGGTCTTCACATGGAATGGAATATGCTTCTGGTTCATGCTCAAAATATTCCAGAATGCCCCTCAATTTTTAAATACATTGGGGCGCGTGTAGAGATTACTAAAATGCCCTTGCAGATACTGGGAATCTTCAGAATATGATTTCGCACAGATTGGGGACCTTTTCGAAAGGAAATGTTACTTCTGGAGCTCTATTCGCACATAACTGGTGCTGTTCGCTAGGAGTTTTCTTCTTTTCGAAAGGATCATCAGCAAGTTTGGTTCCTTTCGAGTAGATCCGGTGCTCTTCGAAAACCAAGACTGGAGCTTTAGTTCTTTTCGCAGTGTTCAGGTTCTTTTCGAATAGATCAGGAATCCTTTCGAAAAGCATTCTGTAGTGCATTCTTCTTTTCGAATAGCTCCAAACCTATTTCCAGACTGAAACCAAGCCTGTCTTCTTTAGTTTAGGCATTTTGACAGCCAGTGAGGTTGTCCCTTCTCCTTCTTCCTCCAGATCAAGATGGGTCATCATCTTTTTGGTACTTTTAAGCTACTTTCAGAGTTAAGCCTGCCTTTGTTGTTAGCTGTAAAACAAACACTTAAAGCACTTATTTAGTTCTCTCAAGGGTCTATCAAGGCCCAGATTAAGGGATGAAAAATGGTATTTTTCAGTTCTCAACAATAACAACAACTACTACAGATCTAAAAAACTACAAGTCTAGAAATATAAACAAAGTTAGGAAATGCAAACTTAAGCAAAGCTTGCTCCACCAATTAGCACAAAGCTCCTCTCAAGACAACAAATACAGATCTGCAATCACAAAGGTAAACTACAACAAAAACTACAACATCAATTAGTCAAACACAAAATAGGCAAATAAAAATCTAAATCTAAAATGAGAAGAAACTTATATCTACCAATTTAAAACACAGATCCTCGGCAGTTGAGCTAAAAACTTATTATGCTGCTCACCTTGTAATTATTAAATGGTTAAAACAGCAGATTAACTGCATAAATTACAACAATGAAGGATCAAGGTAAGCAGCTAGTCCTGCAAGAACCAGGGCTATTGTAGCTAGTCTTTATAAGTAAGGTTTTGTCCATATGAAAATGTGATTTAAACTATGGTAAATCACGAGATTTATAGAAGATCTGCCTCTCTATCGTAATTTAAACTAAATCAAAATAGGAAAGAGGAGAGGTTTCTAGAATTTGTCACTTTACTAAAAATTACAAAAAATCAAATGCAAGTGATCCAGATTTGATTAAACATAGAGTTAAAGGAATATGTAGAAAAGATTAAAATCAAGAGGTGGAGAATACAGCTAGGGATTTTGGTCTTTACTAAGAAATGTTTAGTTCAAAAGTAGTGCAGGGAACTGGTTTGCAGCAATCCTTCACCTGGCTACAAGCTCAGATGCAAGGTATAAGAATCCATTCTCAACCAGAGAATTGAAGCAATCTTAAGACTATGATCTGTCCACTCGAATAGTCATAGATCATCTTAGAGATTGTTCCAATTCAGGGATCTTAATTGGAACATCTAAACCATTGTAGATGCTGTGGATGCAAGGCTACAAGCTCCGACATCCATAGGGATATTAGATCTGGGGAAATCAAATGGCAATAAAAAGATCTATGATTTAAATTAACTTTTCATTCAACAATGACTGAATCAATACAACTTACAATCGATTGTTCTTAGATCTGCAATCTGTGTAACACCTAATCCCCCTACAAAGCTTTGAACCTCTCAACTTATAGCTCTCAACCTTACCCTAGCTACTCAAGAGGTTTAGCCAACCATAATTGGCTAAGAAGAGAATTGGGGAAGAAGGAAGAGAGGGAAATTTATGGAGGGAAATCGAGTCTGGCTCTGGTTCTCTCAATTTCTTGATGCTCGCTCTCTAATTTCTTCAAGCTTTTATACTCTTCTCCTCTCCTGTCAGATCTGTTTCAGTCAATCAGAGCTCCAGAGAATAATTCTATTATTCTAAGCTGCTAATGTGGCTGATTTTTCTTCTAGAAGCTCTTTCCCCACTAGTCCAAAAACTGGTAAATAGACATGAGGTAGTTAGGGTTCCCATTCGTGCCCAGTTGCATACCAAATATACCCCCAAGGGTCGCTGACATGCTTTGGAATGTATGCACAAAGCATTGGCATATGGCAGCTATTGTGAAAGGAAATGAGAAGTTCCTAATTCGAATGTCGAGAGGTTTTGAGTTTGCTTGGTGTTCTCATTGACAAGTTGAAATGGCTTTCGCCAGGTTTGGTTGACTAGTTGACAAGATTTAAGACTTCTCGACAGGTTGACGAGTCTTCCCAGCATTCACTTCGATAGGATGGAGTAGCTCTTGATAGGTTTGGAGCTTTCTCAACAGGTTCATATGAACTGGTCGGTAGGATTAGAGTACATCTTCACCTTCTGTCCAGTTCTTCATTCATCCTCTCGATAGGTTATAGTCAACTTGTAGACCTATTATACGGTCTTTAGTTGAGTGCTCGACAGGTTGGCTCAATCCTTGCGAGAATGAGCATTGCTTCAGGTAAGTTGTCGACAAGTTGCCTTGCACTATTCGACAGGTTCAGTTGAACCTCACGATAAGTATCTGGAACCTCTCGACTTCTTTTGCACCTCAAGGTATCCTCTCGACAGGATCCACAATTGTACCTCCAACCTCTCGATAGGTACTGGAACCTCGCGAGATCTTCATATTTCCAACTCCGTTCCTCTCGACAGGTTGGCTTTTATTTCCAAAACCTCTTGACAGGTACTGGAAAGCTCTTGACAAGATCTTCTATTGTGCTTCCAACCTCTCAACAGCTTTATTCTAAGCATCCAAACATGTCGACAGGTTAGCTTATCGTCTCGACAGGTTGTGTTCTTTGTTTCCACAGCTGGCATACAATCCTGTGTTGTTATTCTTCATTTGTTCAACACTCGTCAACCTCTTGGTGGGTTTAATCTTTATTCCTTGCAACTGCCCTTGGTTCCAAACATACCCAGTTGGACTTAAGACATTCTCATGAACTTCTAAGGCTCTGTGGGTTGCTAGGCTGGCTTTGGATTGTCTGAGCACATGTTGAGATGTATGACCAGCTTCTTAGGCCATTTTTGGTGGATGTCTGCACTAAAACTATAATTTATTGCTTATCTATAAAATACACTCAAAACACATTATTAGTCAGCTCAAGGGTCCATCAAAGGTCAGGTTAGGAGGTGAAAAATGGTAATTTTCATTGCTTAATAGTGAGTTAACAATTCTAGGGAACATACGATTCAAGTGGCCTGTCTTATCAGTTACATTGGGTTACATTCGGACCCATTAAATTCGTAGAGGAAGTGGACAAACATCGCATTCAATACTGCCACTCGCCAACTACCCAAGCCTTAACACCTACACCTCGATATTTAATCTGAAGTGACGGTTCAAAACCTACTCCCTTCCTTACAAAACCAAACCTTCACCATTTAAACACCCATCTCTTTCATCTTCATAAACTCGTAACCCCAACCCTTATGGCGAAAGAGCCTGACCAAAATGAATTCAGTAAGAGACTTGACCGAATTTTTGAAATAAATAGGGCTGAACTCTTAGCTGCAATATAGAAAGGAGAAAATCTGAAATGCCAGCAACCTATACCTGTTGCTAAATCATCCACTGACAGTAACCTTTATCCTAAACCTAACCCAAACATGAAACCCCATTCGAAGAACCCATCTTCCCCCACTTCCTATCCATTCACCCATCACAACCCACCTCGACTGTGAGTTCCTATACGATGATGGTGGGTTGAGTCGTCCCTCGCCACGCTTCTCCATTGCTCATACTCTTCACTTGCATTCTCTTAATTCTCTTTGTAGAATCCTCGCAGGGGAATAGTATTGAGTGAAGAGTGATTCGGAGATGTGTTCACTTCCCCACTCTTCAAAGCACTCCCACAGTGGCATTGCATCTCTCCAAAAGAAGACCTGTGATGTGCTTTGTTTTTGGAGAGATATTTGGAAGGCACTGGAGAGTGTTCTGACAGCTCTTGGAGTAGCGACCCTGCCAAGGTGTGGATACTCCTTTGGTCAGAAGGAATGAGAGACTCTGATTAAAGGTGGTTACAAGCCGATGACCAATCTTTATCGAAGAATATTCCCCTCGGATGTTGCTGCCAGTGTCGTAGATAGTATATGTCTAGATTTTCCTAGGTTTATACCCTTCATGTAATTAATTTTGAAAGTACTTTCTATTTGTAGTTTTCTTTCCATGTCATTGTAAATATTCCATGATTATATGAAATTTTCCTTTGACTAACTTTCTAATGTAGTTACTGTTTCTAATTTTTCATTCCCATTTTTGTTACTTATGATCTGAGATTAAGCCAGATGTGTTTTTCATCAAGTTTGGGGGAAATTCTTAAGACAAGATTTTTCCACCCGGAGCAATATCATTAATTTTAAGTCATTTATGATAAAATTCTGATAGTATCCCCATTTTTTTGGGCCAATGAGGTCATTGTCCAATTTAAGTTTAGGGGGAGGGATATACAACTTATGTATATATTAGTTTAATTTTGTAAATAACACTTTATTTTTGCATTTTATTTTTTTTAGTTTTGCATTACTTTTAACATTTTCTGCAGAAGAAAATTTTCTTTCTGTTTCAATATTCTGTAGTTCTTAGTTTAGAATTATTTAGTTTAATTATCACATGTGAGTAAGACAAAAATATGATTTCAAACAACCTAACGATCCATCGTAGAAGTTTAACAATCAGAAAATAAAATAATTGCAATTCATGTTTTAGCTCTTAGAACATTGTATCAGAATGAATGTTTGAAATAATAGGTTGATTTAAACTGCAATATTTAGACTATAGTTTCAAAATTATATTACCAGTGAGCTTTAGAAACTAACTTTTCCTTTCTTTGGAGAAAGACTATTATCCATTCAATCAAAAATTCCTTTGAACTTCTCTACTATTTTTATGAAAAATCTTATATTACTAAACTTAGAATCAAAATAGTTTATGATTATGCTAACCTATTTTTTTGTTTAGAACTATCTATTAGAAGCATCAAAATAATAAGACATTTATGCTAGTAAATCGTGAACATGATTTAAGGTCATCTTTGATTTAACCAGGGCCAAAAAGCCAAAATCCCAGAAAATTTTATCCTTTGAACCTATATTAGAAGCCTAAATCGAATTTCTTTGTACCTAAATCTGATAAACCCTTAAACATATGTACTACCCAAAACTTTCAACCTTTAACCCTTACAATTTCTGAGAATTTAGAACAAAAAGAAGGGAAAAAGTGGGAGTGGAAGGAGTACGAGAAAAACAGATAAGGGGAATGCTGACAAAAGGTACAACTGAAGAAATTATTTTGCAGAATATGGGAAAAGAGATGAAAAATCGTGAAAAGATGATTTTTGAAAGAAAAGAACGGTTCTAAAGCAAAAAGCTTTCAAAAATAATGGAAATCATAAAAGGACAATTCTAAATCAAGGGACTTAAAATGAGATTTTATAAAAACAAGAATTAGAAAATGGGAAGAAGTTATCCAATTTTTTGGATATTTATTGAAGAAAAGAAGAAGATAGAGAAGGAAGAACTAAATTCTCAGAGGCCTTTGAATCCTATCTACCCTTCTTTGGAACCTTTTAAACCCAAAGCCTCATTACAAGCCGAAGGAAAGATCTTTTTGAATTACGGTTTGTAAAAGTAGAAGCCTAGTAGAGACGTGAATAATAGATACTATGGATTGCATAGAGAATCATATGAATAGAATTGATTATCCCTTCCATGAGATTCATGTTATTTTTTCAATTATCCTTTGAATAAATTCTTCAAGAGATATCATACTGTGAGAACCTAAAATTTCGATATCTTTTTGAGAGTATACCAAATAGTGAGAGTTTTTGGATGAAAATGTTTTCTAAATCTGCAGTTTAGAAAAATTTATGATGAATATACTGCTCACTGGTACGCACACACTCCATGCTTTACAGAATTGAAATTGTTGAGTTCTGATGAAAGATGATTGTTAGGATGGAAAGTGGTGGTTAACAGAATCATACTTTTAAAAATTATAACAACCATGTGATGATTAGATAGCTAATATACAGAATTAGTTTAGATTTTTAACCTTTTGTTTTCTTTTAATTTTGAAAAATCTAAAAATATTTTGAAGTTTGTAGGTAACTTCATTGAAAACCTTCAGGAGACTAAAACTCCTCCACTAGGGATCGATCACCTAGGGGTTTAAAGGCTTGTCGCATCTGCTAAATGCAATCGTGCTCCCTACGAAAGTGGCATTTAAATTTATAGTTTTAAAGTATTTCTTTCCTTGTTTGCGAGGGACTAAATGTAAGTTTGGGGGTGTGATCAGTCACATAATTTATCAATTTATCACCCTTAACATAGTACTGTTAAACCCCAGTTTGCTACTAACAAGCTAATGATGTGAAGATATTAAGAAAAATAGTAAAAAAGAGTCAAAGTATTTATCTTCGTCAAAATGAACTCATAAAATAGTAAGAAAGATGATTGAGCATAAAAGACGATTCGACGCTACTGAAAGCCAAGAATTCGTGCTTTATGATTGAAAAAAATCAAAGAAATAAGAAATCGTAATTTACGATTCTTCAGTAGACGTTCAAAGTGAATTGAGATACAAAAGAGAAAATGATCAATCGTAATGTAGAATCGTTCAGAGAAAAGCTGTAAAGAGAAAAGAAATCGTAATTTATGATTATATAGAATGAAGCTCTGATGCTGCTGATAACATGAAGCAATCTACACCGCCATGCACCAAAATAGAAGAACTCTTGAATTAGAAGTTTGGTAAATCATGGATCTGAGAAGATTGATGAAGAAAGAATCCTAATGATCTCGATTGTTGAAATTAAGGAGAAAAGTCCAGAAGTGCATCAACCAGTGAAAGTAAGGAAGATAAAATTAAGAATTAGAGTTATATTAGGAATCTTTTGTTTCTTTTATTAGAATTAGATCCATGTAAACCGACCCCTTATGATCTATAAATAAGAGGGCTCGGCATACGAATAATTTCATCGAAGGAATTCACAAAATCAATTAACAACTGAGGTTGGGTTTTCTTCTGATAAAAAATACTTTAGAGTAGTTTAGATATCCAAGTTTCCTCGATCACAATTGATGACTGAGATTAAGAACTGGAAGAATAATGTAGATATCCCATAGTTTCTCAGAAGCAATTGACGCTTGCGGTTGAGGGGAGAAAGATATATTTTTACTTTGCTTTTTATTTTATATTTATTTTTATTATAATTTACTGCTTTGTAAACATCTCCAAGTTTTGATTTGAATTGATGACTCAGGTTGAGATTTGCAGATTAGTATAACAATTTTTATTTTCCATCTTCAATTTTCTTTAGTTTGATTAACGCCCAACTTCTGGCTGGTTATTGATTAGAGTAAATCTGTATTGATAGGATTCTAGTTTTGATTGATGCCCAACGCTAGGAGACTTGATCTATAGTGTAACAATACTTTTAATTTCATAAATATCTGAAAACAGAAGGAGACTGATTGGCGATCAAGATCCAAAAGTTTGAAGAATAGGATTTATTTTCTTGCACTTTAGTTTAAGCAAAAACCTTTCTTTTATTCATATTTCTCAAGTAGTTTAGAATCATAAAGATAAATATAAGTTTTTTTTAAAAGAAATACAAAGATAAATAACTTTCTCATGGGAACGTTCCTATACTAGCATTACAATTTCCATTGTACACTTGTAATAGGTTAAGACTTAATTAGAACAACATAAAGAGCACATCAGTGGTTCGCTCATCGCAATGTCGTTGGGTATTTGAAAGTCCTACGATTGAGTAATCAAATGACCGCGATCATGTTAACAACAAGACATCTCCTCACAAGGATCGAAAACTTCTCATGCGAAGAATCCGTAAGGTAAACATCTAAAATCTGTCTCGTAAATCCTGATTTAATAAGTTTTAGACCAATATAATTGATTCTGGAATTCCATGCAAGGAATTTATGATGATCGGACGTGTGAAAGGCTTAATGGCTGAATTCTTAAATCCTGATGCCTCTAAACGTTACATGCATGATCAAATTAAGATAGAGGTTTAATTTTAATGTGATAGTGTAAAGATTAGGTCAATTGAATAGGTAAGATAAGTATTTTATGCGAAATTATGGTTTTCGAAGCTAGAAGATGAAGCTAAAGAGATTGCGAGCTTCCCATGCTCGCCGCGACGACCATGGACCTCGCCGCGGCAGGGGGACCCCCTAAAGAGCTCGCCGTGGTGAGTGCGACTTGTTTTTACAGGCTAATGTAGCATTGTGAAAACTAGCTGTGGCGAGGCCTTAGGTGCCACATGACTAACTGCACACCTCATCGCGGCGGCCCTGAAGCTCGCCATAGCGAGGTACTCTGCTTTGTGAATTTGGGTTTGTGGCCCTTTTACCCCAAATGAAACCCTATTTTATAACAAGTATGATTTGTTAACACCTAGGAAATGTGCAATATATGATATAGGCTAAATACGAGGAACCTTTGAAGGGAGTTTAGCTTTGACTCGTGCCATTTTGTGCACAAGTTTTTGACTCTAAGGTAGGGAAGAATGCCTTGCCCTATTACTTGTTTTTCTCAAATTCATGCCACTGATGCAAGTATTAATATTATGATATTCTCTAGAATTGTTAAACATGAAATAATGACATGCTTTGAATATTTTAATTTGATTTTTCGTACATGAATTGCATGACTTTTATACTCTGCATCTTGCGATAACATTGTATTTGATTTGCGTAATTGCTTTCGGTTCTGTTGACGCGTTCAGATCCTGCACCTCCGTTATGTCTCAGTTCAAGTGACCCTGTTAACGTAGCTCAAGGGCTTGATGTCTCAGTTCAAGTTCCTCTATTAACTTAGCTTAGGGGTTTGACGTTTCGGTTTAAGTGACCCTATTAATGTAGCTCAAGGACTTGACTTCTCGGTTCAAGTGACCTTGTTAACATAGCTCAGGGGCTTGACTTCTCGGTTCAAGTGACCCTGTTAACATAGCTCAGGGGTTTGACTTCTTGGTTCAAGTGACCCTGTTAACCTAGCTCAGGGGCTTGGCATTTTGACACTGCCTTGATTTCTTGTATGCATATCCATGATTTGCTGCCTTGTTTTGTTCTAAGTGCTATTCATGATTGATTGACTCTGTTTGCATTATGTGAGCATGTTACTCTACATTCATGGTAAGATATGTTTTAATGCTATAGTCAAACTCTTGATTTTGAAATCTATTGCATCTTTACATGTTATGAATTGGAACTGCTTTACGTATGCATCAAGACTGTGAAAAAGTATGATAAAAAGATAATTTAGCATTGTTTTCCTCCCTATTGAGCTTGGACTGTAGCTCATTCCTCGACTATATGTCACAACTGCAGGTGTTGATTTAGAGAGGGATCCTTAGTAAGAAAAGGATCCTGATTGCAACCCTGAGGAAGAGGAAGAGCCACATGAGGAGTTCTTTCCTTAGTTCATTGGTGGATCCCCGCTTAGTGCAGAGTTTTTGTCTTTGAATATTTGGTACAATACTCTATTTAGACCAATGTATAGTTTTGTATAATTTTGTCCACTATTTAGGTAAAGGTCGGCCTTCACCGGTGAATTGTATAGTATTGTAATGTGGAATGATGTAAAATCTTTTGCTTCTATGTTGCCATTTGCTTATAGTTATAGGTCTGCTTCCGTATTTGTGCACACTTTGTTTCCGAAATTAGTAACTTACCAATGTCTGATGGCTCGGTCCTTCCAATCATTTGAGTGTGGAAAGATCAAGCTATTATGAAGCAAAGTAAGCACTTTGATACCAAACTAGAACTGTAATTCAGATCGTGTGTATGATCTGACGGCACGGGTTTTGTGGTAAGGAAATTTGGGCTGTCACAGGGTGTCGTTAGTTTAGGCACACCAATTTAATAATCAGGGGCACTAAGTCCCAATGGTTCATTACTTATGCCTGGCCCCTTGTTAGAGACATTAGTTGGGTCAATTTTGATCTCAAGTCCAACTTAAATACTAAGATTTCGAGAAAGTATAATGTAGAACTCTCCTACATTATCATAGGTGTCCAAAACAAATGAACCACTTGATTAACGAGGATATCGTATCCTTATTTGATTCATCATCCTTTTGGGCCTCATAAGTTTGGCCAAATATGATCTTAACCAGTTTGAGTCTTTAAGATGTTTCCACATAATCGATGTGGGTGTAACACCTGCCCCTAGATCCCTATCTTGGTCAAACTATTGACTGAACACTGGCGAGACCTGACTGTGCCAAGTGACTGCTTGAGGCCAAGTCTACAAAGTACCTTGAGGCACCCACCTTAAAATGGTAGAAAAGTTGTTATTAGTAGTGGCACCCATCATAGATCAATAATAATTTGACTATTGGTAGTGACACCCACCTTACACCAATAAAAATTTGATTATTTATAGTGGCACCCATAGGGCACCCAATTTAATTGGGTGGGTGTGCTAGAAATAGTAATGAGACACACACCATATCTCATACCTCAAATTTAGCCTGGATTATTGCAATGATAAGTTTTGACCCGCGATTTGACTCGAATTGGGCCTGACCCTTGGGGGTGATGAGAGGATCATCGCCAACGGAATGGATTTTAGAAATTTTCCTAAGATTTTTTGATGTATTGAGTCAAAGATTGACCCATAACACAAATGTTTGGAGATGCGCTAACACATAGAGTTATGTGTTAGTGTTTTCCACACAAGGGATGCATTTCTTGTAAATAAAACCAAAGCCCAGGGGCAATAGAAATAAAAAATCCTGATTTTTATAATTAGAAAATATAAATTTTCAAATCTCTAGTTGTGCAACCGTGGGCACTCGTGGGTCCATCGCGACGATGCGCTCTCTTAAAGAAAAAGATGGAGTCGCCATCCGGAGCCTTTAGTGTTTCGGGATACCAAAATCAATATTATAAACACCAAAGTGCAAAATATGACTCCGATTTACCGGTCTACACCAAAGGCTCTTGGGTAGGAGCTTTAATGGGTGGTCTCTACTATAGTCAAATATAAAAAAATAAAAAATAAAATGAGCGGTACTTCCCTTTGCCCGAAGGCACACCAAGCCTATTGAGCCCTTCTCACCCGCTGAAGTTTTGGTGGCGTAATGGTTCAATTCTAGGGTAGAGGCAAAGCAAAGAAGGTAGAGGAATAGAGAGGGGAGCCGGAGCTCTTGGGCCCTTGTAGCAACGCTGTGGACCTTCGCGTGGATACATTTTCAGTGAGCTTCCAATGGAAAGCAAGTGCAGGAATGGGTCTTGATTTCTAAGGCTTGGGAGATAGAAGGTAGGAGAGATGGGCTAAAGCCTTGTTCTTCCTAAAGTAAAGGGATTGGTGATGGAAGATGGGGTCTAAAAGGGGAACTGTTGCTTAATTCTAAGTGTGCATGATTTATTTGTGTTTTGAAAACAGACTTACAAATAATGAGTTGTACTGAATTTGGAAAACTAAAAAGAATAAAGAAATATCAGCACAGAGAGAAGTAAATTAGCCTGCAAGATCAGGGCCAATTGTAGTAAGTTTTAAATGTAAGTGAGTAAAAGATCGCCCACAGAGAATTTGTTTAAAATGTAAGATAAACCTCCAGATCTGAGCTATCAGATTTGGCCTCTGATCCTATCTATAAAGCACATAAGATGGGAGGTTGAATTTGTCACATTAACTAAATGATAACAGTAAAATTAAACTAAATGATCCAGATCTGAGTTGGGGAGATTTTGATGTAAATTAATAAGAATGGAGAAATAATATCTAACTTTGATTTGGTTCTTGAAACAAAATGAGAATAAATGTAGATCAAATGAGAGATGATCGAATCTTCATTTGGCTACAAGCACAGATGTAAGAGAAAGTAATCTAACCCAAGGATTAGAGTTAAACTTATGGCTATGGTATGTCCACTTCAATGGCCACAGACCATCCAATAGTCTTTAATCTGAACCCTTAATTCATAACAAGAAACACCACTACAGATGCTGTGAAAGATTAGGTTACAAACACTAATTCCCACAGGGATAATGAATCAAGGGAAATTGCTTGAAAAACAGTAAATCTAAAGGAGTCTAGTGCAATAAGGAGATCATAGGAAACCCTCAACACGAATCCAATTGAGAACGTACGGTTCACAGCAACCTTTTCAAATTCACCATTATAATTACAGAGCACAGCTTAAACAGCTCTCGGATTTGTAGTCTTGAATACAATTCTCTTTTGAATTACAAAAGTATCTCATAGCTCTCAATTGCAAGTAAAAGTTAGGCTATTACAAGAGTTTCAGACAAGCTATCTGAGTTGGAAATGGAGCAACAGAAATGAAACTCAAAATCTGGATACCCAAATTGGGCAAATGGTTCATCTATTTATAGTTTCCCCTAGGTCTAGCTCGGATGTGTATCGACCAATCCGAATTGGTCAGATCTATATCAACCAATGGTAGTCGAGCACGAGGATTCAGATCTATTTTGGCCAATCAGAATTGCTTGATTTGGTTCAGCCAATCAGATGACAGAAGCATCAATTCTGTTATGTAATTTGAAAATCTGTTAGAACTTCTAGAAGTTCCCGCCAATTGATTTCATCTTCGAGTGCTCACATGGGGTGGAATATGCCTTTGGTTCGTGCTCAGAATCTTCCGAAATGTCCCTGGGTTTTTAAATGCATTGGGGCGCGTGCAAAAGATTACTGAATTACCCTTACAGATGCTAGGAATCTCCAGAATACCATTTCGCATAGTTTGGGGAACTTTTCGCAAGGTACTGTGACTTCTGAAGCTCTTTTGGCAAAGTTCAGGTGCTGTTCGCAAGGAGTTCTCTTCTTTTTGAATAAGTCAGAAATCATTTCGAAGAGTTCAAGTGCTTTTCGAAGACTAAGCCTGGAGCTTTTAGTTCTTTTCGCAAAGTTGAGGTTCTTTTCGAAATGTTCAGATTATTTTCGAAAAGCACTCTGTAATGCATTCTTCTGTTCGAATAGCTCCGCACTTTCCAGGTTACAACTAGGCCTTTGTCCTCTTTAGTTTAGGCATTTTGACAGCTCGTGAGGTTGTCCCCGCACTTTCTTCCTTTGGATCAACATGGATCATCATCTTTTTGGCACTTTTAGGTTGCTTTCATGGTTAAGCCTGTCTTTATTGTTAGCTGTAACACGAGCACTTAAAACACTTATTTAGTTCTCTCAAGGGTCTATCAAGGCCCAATTTAAAGGGTGGAAAATGGGATTTTCTAGTTCTCAACACACCCCCAAACCTAAGCTTTGCTAGTCCCTGAACAAAGACAAAATTAAAAACAGAATAAAAAGCCACTTTTGTAGGGAACACACTTGCATTTAGCATATGCAACAAGCCTTTTAAACCCCTAGGTGATCCCCAGTGGAGGAGTGAAGTCTCCTGAGGGTTTTCAGTGAAGGTACCCACAAACTTCTCCAATAAATTAGTTAATATCAATGCGCTTCAAGCGCGACTTTTATCCAAATCGTTATTCACAATCGATCACCAAGTCTAAAAAGATCTTCAAGAAAACATTAGTTTAAAACTAAAATTCAGCTGTAATTCCTTTTACCATTCACTCAGTTGGTGTCAAAAACTTTTTATACAAAAAAAATTTAATGAAAAGCTTGCCTTCTATTTGAAAATTCAGTTTATGATGTTACCCCAAATAATTTGATTTCAAACTCAATTCTCACCAGGGTTTTCACTCACCATGCAAATATGAGGGTTGCACTATTTCACACAACTCAAGAGCAATTACAGTCCTCAAATAGGATTGTAAGCAGGAGCATAGGCTTTGTTTTTTAGTTCTTAATTCACTGCTCATTTCACCATAGATTACACAAATCCTTATCTCCATGTGACAGCTCAATCCATCTTTGATCAGTAAGGATTTTAACTTGGGTTGTAATGTGGCTTATGTGTGAAATTTATCAAGAATAAAGGGGTGGAATGGAGTTCAAAATTGAGAAGTCAGTCAAGGTAAGGAGGTGATAGACACACCTTCTTCAATTCAGCACAATTTCATCTTCTTCTTTGAATTTTCAGAGCCAAAGTGGCCGTCTTTTTCTCTTTCTTTTTCAAACTTCCAATGAAATGACTTTTCCTTTTCTTTTTCTTTCGTTTTTTTTTTTCTTTTTTTTCTTTTTTATTTTTTAGTTTTTTCAAAGCAACATTGACTGGAATGCCACATTTCTTCTGCTGATACATCATTGCCTTCAATTATTTTTCTTTTCCTTTACCAATCTGTTACCCAACTCACCTTTCTTCAGCTTTCTTTCCTTTACCTTCTGAATTCTCAGAGTGAGGGTTAGGCTAAATGAGGTTGATGAGGTTTCAAAGAAATCTTGGATTTATAAAGCTCAAATGGTGTGTATCAAGGGCAGTTTCAAAAGGTGGAGCTTTTTGAGGCTCAAACTGTCCGAAAGGAAGCCCTACATCATGTCTTTAATATCATGATTGCTGTCAAGTTATTTCAATTTGAATATGTGTAACTACTAGTAAAAATAAGCAGGTTCAAACAGTCCCTAGAGCAGAAAAAATTGCTAATTCATATCTCCCAAGTCTCACTGGATGTAGTTATCTATCCACTTCCTGAGGTATATCATCATTGTTTTTCTCTCCTTTTAGGTTTACTAAAACATCAATTTTTATTTTGAAAATTTTCTGACATTCCCTTCATGAAAGTATTGGAATTACACTAAAAATCAGTTTAAAAAGTTTTAACTTCCTCATTTTTCAGGTGTGAAATCACTTTATTTTCAAAAATTCTACTGATGATCAGCTGCATTAATGTTAACTCAATTATTGGCATTTCTGCCACACCCCCAAACCTGTGGTGAGCAGGGTCCGCACTGGTCCGAAGTGTATTAACAAAGAAAAGAAACAAGCAAACAGAAATCATAATGACAAGAAGAAAGAAAAGAAATGCACAATGTATGTACAATGTATTAACATAAAACCAAAATTTTATATTATAGACCCATAAAACAGATATGTACAATGTATTCTAATAACTGGGGTCAAAATCTGTATCATAAGTTGGTTCAATGGGATCAGAACTGGAGTCATTGTCAGAGTCAGAACTAGAATCAGTATTGGAGTCTGAACTTGATTTAGCCTTCTCCTGGATTGTGTTTTTCAGCTCGGTGTATTCCTCAGTTTTGATCTTTTTGGTGAAGCCAATATATTTTTCAAGTCTAGTAGTCCTCAATTTTTCCTGTTCAAGCTGTGCTTGCAACATGGTCACCTTGTGCTGTTCACTCCTAACCATCTGAAAAGTTTGACCCAGCAGGTCCTGCATCTTCTCTCTCTCAAATTTCATGAATAACTCCAATTTTCGAATCTGGTTTTCACAAGGGGTTCTAATGTAAGCTTGCAAATTTGCTAACCCCTTGAGGACATCTCGACAGATATATGGATTCTCTTCCATTGCCTTTATGAGAGTGGAAAATCTGGGAATGGGAATGGAGTGGTAGGGGACCAAAGGTATCCCAGCAGTGGGAGTGGGAGAAGAGGAGTCCAAAATAATGATCTCAGGGTCTGTCTGAGTTGATTGATCAGATAAAGTAAGGAGAGGTGAAGGGGACTCAATAAGAACTACCTTAGGTTCTGTTTGGGTAGCATGGGCAGTAGTGGTGAGGGTGGGTGGATTAACAAATACTACCTCAGGGTCGGTTTCGGTAGCATGGTCATCAACAACAGGTACAGTGGCTAAGGTATTTGTGTGGGATGTGGAGGCTAAGGTTTGGAGAAGGGCATTTGCCACAGACTGATTGTCTGTGTTGATCTGTAGTTGGGCTTGGATGGATTGGAGAAAGGTAAATATTTGGCTAATTGATTCAAGTGTGGGTGTGGTATGCATAGTAGGGGCTGGTAAAACTGAAGTAGATGGTTGAGGTGCAATGGGTGAAATGGTTGTAAAGGGTGAAGTAGCCAAATGAGTGAAATGTGGAGGGCTAGGTATAGGTATAGATTCAAGCCCAATATTCTCTAAAATAGATCCTATCAGTGATGAATAGGCCTCTGTAGTGAATATCTCAGGTTCAGTTTGGGTATGAGTTACTTCAGGTGTAATAGTTGAATTAGCAGGTGAACCTGAGAAGCTTTGGAGCAGAGGCGTACTAGGAGCTTGTTCAACAAAATCAGGGGCTAAATCTAGGATATTGTTGAGAGAGATTGGTGGTGTGAGTATGGCTAGAGTGGTTGGTGTAGAGGAGGAGTCTGCAACTGGGATTATGTTGGTTATGGGAGATGGGATTACTTGAAAGGGTGGAAGAATAGGAGTTGGGCTAGGTGAGGTCGGTAAGATGACAACTTTTTCAAGAATGGGTGCAGCTGAAGAGCTGGTCACCACAGGAAGGACAGCTTGTTCAATGTCAGCTGCAATTGAAATAGGTGCAGCTAAAGAGCTGGTCACCTCAGGGTCTGGCAAAGCAGGTTCAATAGTAGTTGCAGGGGCAGGTTCAGGTATGGCAGGTTCAATAGCAGCTGCAGGGGCAGGCTCCACTTCCTCCCTCATTCTTTTCAACACTGCTTGACTTGTAGTCCAAGCCTTTTTCCCAAACGCATGAGGAGATATAACTTCAAATGGCTCTTGCTCATCAATGTCAAACTTGGCTCTTAGTAGGGCTGTGATCAGCCTACCAAATGGTATTCCAGCTAATTTTTGCTCCTTTTTCAGCTTGGTACTAATATCAGCCATGGCTTCAAAAATCAACATAGGGGCATTGAAAAATTCTCCCTAAGAAAAATGGAAGAGAGCCTCTAAAATTGGTGTCCTTCTTTCCTGGCTGTGCCCAGTGACATAAAAGCATCCCCTTAAAATGGAATCCATCAGTAAAAATTGAGGTGATAGGTCTCTCCTCATTATGGATTGTCCAGTTCCAACGATACCTTGGGTTAAATGTGCAGCCATTTCTCTGAAAGAGGCAGTTTCTGGTGTAGCGAGTGGACTAGCAGGATCATGTTGAAAAGGTATCCCCAAAGCATTCCCAATGTCTTCATACGTGACAGTTAAATCGCAATCATCAATGAAAATAACAAGAGTAGGGACATCAGCATCCTTCTCTGTCACTTTTACCAAGTTTTGGTACCATAATTTCACCATTCGTGGTTAAATTTTCTCTGGAAGAGGGGTTAGGATATTGCTCAGTGAGGCATCCCTAATGTATTTCAAAGATAACTAACATTCAGGTTTGTTGTAGAAAAAGGTCTCATCAACAATAAATTCTGGAATTAGCTTCTGAGCTTCAATAAATGGGTTCGGCAGTACCAAATGAATAGGCAAAGGAGGAAGCTCAGACTCAGGGCTAGTGTCAGCTGTTGGGGTGGGTTCCTCATATCTAACCTTTTTCCCCTTCTCAATCATATCAGCTTTATCCATTGAAAGTTTCCTTTTAGCTGAAGCTTTGGTTTTTCCTTTTTTGGACGGTTTGCTAATTTTCTTAGCAGAAGATTTTTGGAACATTTCAGCCAATGATTTTTTAGCTTTCCTCATTCTAAAGCTTTGTCTAAAAACTCCCACAATAAATGTTGATACCAAATCAAACTTTGCAAATGATAAACAGAAGAAATGCATAGAAAAATACCGAAATCTAGGGTTTTGGTTGAACTTGTTGCTTGCTCATAAAATCCACCGTAACGAAGCAAAAAATCCCTCTCTTCAAGCTTAAACCATCGAACAAATATGAAGAAAAGTGTGGCTGAATTCTAAAATCATGCAAGGAAGGAAAGAAAAAGGGTTTTCTGTGAAACAGGACGTTCTCAGAAGGCTTTCGAATATGAAACCCTTACTTCGAAAGGGTTTAAATATGCTCAAAATGATTTTCGCAAAATATCTTTGAAGTTTTCGAAAAGTTCAAAATAGTCCTTTTTTACAAGTGAGAATGGCATCAGTACAATTCGAAAAGCATATGGCTTCAGAAATAACTATTCGAACAGCAAATAGCTTGAGAACTAACTTTTCGAAAAGCAAATCATTCTGAACTAACTATTCGAAAAGCAAATCATTCTTTTCAAACAGTTAGTTACAGGTTCAGCTCCTTTTCGAAAAGTTAATTAAACTTTTCGAGAAGGATTTTTTTTCTTTGTGAGTTAAATTTCTTACATATTTAAACTTCTCGAATTGAAAGTAAAAATGACTAAAAACAGAGAGCAACCAACTATGCAAAAATTATAAAACAAGCACTGGTAAAATACATATTATACAGTTGTTTATCCTCAGATATGGGACGGATCTTGATGATAGATGGTTAGCACAGGCTCCAGGGTATTTTCAATGAATGGTTTGAGCCTCTGACCATTTACTTTCAAGATTCTTCCATCACTTGGGTCCAAAATTTCAACAATTTCAAGGAGATGCATGAATGACTGTATATGGCCCTTCCCATCTGGATCTCAGCTTTCCAGGAAAAAACTTAAGTTTTGAGCTAAATAGCCATACCTTAGAGCCAGCTATGAACTCTTTTCTCAACAAATTTTTATCATGGAAGGCTTTGATTTTCTCTTTGTAAGATCTTGCATTGGTGTATGCATCCATCCTTAGCTCTTCTAACTCCTCAAACTGCAGTTTCCTATGATTACCAGTAGTAGTAAGATCCATGTTCAAGGTTTTAATAGCCCAAAAGGCCTTATATTCTAACTCCACTGGTAAATGGCATGCTTTGCCATAGACCAATCTGAATGGGGACATGCCAATTGGGGTTTTATAGGCTGTCCTATATGCCCACAATGCATCATTCAGCTTAAAGGACCAATCCTTTCTATCCTTCTTCACAGTCTTTTCCAGTATATGTTTGATTTCTCTATTGGAAATCTCTACTTGTCCACTGGTTTGTGGATGATATGGAGTAGCTCCTCTATGAGCCACAAAGTACTTTTTCAATAAAGCTTCAAAATATTTATTACAAAAATGGCTTCCCCCATCACTGATAATAGCTCTGGGAGAACCAAACCTGGAAAAGATGTTATCCTTTAAAAATTTCAGAACCACTCTGTGATCATTGGTTTTAGTGGCTGTGGCTTCAACCCATTTAGATACATAATCCACAGCTACTAAGATGAAATTACAGCCATTGAAAGGAGGAAAGGGACCCATGAAGTCTATCCCCCAAATATCAAACAATTCAACTACCAAAATAGGCTGTAATGGCATTGAGTTTTTCTTAGAAATGCTGCCCAATTTCTGGCAGTTCTGGCAAGACTTACAGTGCTACAAAGCATCTTTGAAAAGTGTAGGCCAATAAAATCCACACTGCAAAACCTTTGCAGCAGTTTTGTTTCCACTAAAATGACCTCCACAGGCCTATTCATGACACATAGAAAGTATGCTATGACAGTCTTCTTCAGGAACACATCTTCTTATTATTTGGTTTGCACAAATCTTGAACAGATAAGGATCCTCCCAAATCAAATGTTTAACCTTTGAGAAGAAAAGATCTTTATCCATTTTATTCCAATGTTGAGGAGTTCTTCCAGTAGCCAAAAAGTTGACTATGTTTGCAAACCAAGGGGTGTGTATACTGATAGCAAAAAGTTGCTCATCAGGGAAAGATTCATTGATAGGCAGTTTATCAATCTCAGCAGTTAAAATTCTAGACAAGTGATCAGCCACCACATTCTCCACACCCTTTTTATCTTTGATCTGTAAATCAAACTCCTGTAATAGGAGGATCCACCTGATTAATCTTGGTTTGGTATCCTTCTTAGACAAAAGGTATTTTAGGGCTGAGTGGTCAGTGAACACCACTATTTGTGAACCCAAAACATATGATCTGAATTTCTCTAAAGCAAAAACAAATGCCAGCAGCTCCTTCTCAGTTGTTGTGTAATTGAGTTGTGCATCAATCAATGATCTACTAGCATAAGCTATGACATGAGGCAGCTTATCCTTTTTCTGCCCAAGAATAGCTCCTAAAGCATAATCTGATGGATCACACATTAGTTCAAAAGGCAGTGAATAATCTGGAGACTGTAATATTGGAGCTGAAATCAAACAGTTTTTTAAGAATTCAAATGCGTTCAAGCATTCATTGTTGAAAACAAAAGGGACATCTTGGCATAATAAATGACAAAGAGGCTTGGATATTTTACAGAAGTCCTTAATGAACCTTCTGTAGAATCTAGCATGTCCCATAAAACTTTTGATTTATTTAACAGTTTTGGGAGGTGGCAAATGTGCAATTAAATCAATTTTTGCTCTATCCACCTCAATGCCCTTGTGGGAGACAACATGGCCAAGGACAATGCCTTGGGTGACCATGAAATGGCTCTTCTCCCAGCTCAAAACTAGATTGGTTTCTTCACATCTCTGTAACACCAATTTGAGATGATGTAAACACTAATCAAAACTGTCTCCATAGATGGAAAAATCATCCATAAAAATCTCCATAAATTGGTCAATCATATCAGAGAAAATGGAGTACATGCATCTTTGAAAGGTAGCAGGAGCATTACAAAGACCAAAAGGCATTCTCCTATAGGCAAAAGTGCCAAAAGGGCAAGTGAATGTGGTCTTTTTCTGATCTTGTTGATATACAGGAATCCGGTTGTAACCAGAGTAACCATCAAGAAAACAGTAATAAGCTTTTCCTGCTAGCTTATCTAAAATTTGATCAATGAATGGAAAAGGGAAATGGTCTTTTCTGGTCATTGTATTTAATTTTCTGTAATCAATACAGACCCTCCAACCAGTTGTTTGTCTGATTGACATAAGCTCACCAGAATCTGAGGGTACAACAGTGATCCCAGATTTCTTAGGTACCACCTGTGTAGGTGCTACCCAAGCTGAATCTGAAATGGGGTAAATGACCCTTGCATCCAACAGTTTAACAACCTCTTTCATGACCACTTCTTGCATATGAGGATTCAGCCTCCTTTGCATTTCCCTAGAAGGCTTTGCATCTTCTTCCAAATAAATTTTATGCATGTAAACAGCTAGACTGATTCCTCCCAAATCAGCAATAGTCCAGCCAATTGCTTTCTTATGCTATTTCAATACAATCAATAGCTCTTCCTCCGGCTCCTGAGTGAGGGAGGAAGAAATAATCGCAGGCAATGTTTTATGGTCTCTTAAAAACACATATTTCAAATTTTCTGGCAACTGCTTTAGCTCTACATCAGGTGGGCTGAGAAAAGAAGGTAACAAAGGTACCTTGGTTGTTTGTGGAAGGGGAAGAATAGCAGGTTTCCATGAAGTGAACCTTACTGATTGATCATGAGTTCCTTGCACAACATTTACTTCCTCAGACTTTGAGGTACAAACCATTTCTTCCATGGCATTTCTCCAAGCATTTTTCAAGTTTGTGGTTAAATCTTCACACTACAAAAACTTTGGTAGAGTCTCTTCCACCAGTTCATCCAATAGATCAATAATAAAACATTCATCAGAACTGAATTGAGGCTGTGTGACTGCATTATAAACATTTAATTTCACCTTCATATTTACAAAAGAGACTTCCATAATACCAGACCTGCATTGAATGCAAGCATTGGCTGTAGCCAGGAATGGTCTCCCCAAAATGACAGGGATGAGAGTTTTGCTTTTTGTAGGTTCCATGTCCAATACCAGAAAATCAGCAGGGTAGAAAAACATATCTACTCCTACCAATACATCCTCAATCATCCCAACTGGCTTTCTTTCAGATCTGTCTGCTAGTTGTAACACCACATGAGTGGGTTTTAATTCTTCCAAACCTAATTTCTCATATACAGAATATGGAAGCAGGTTGACACTAGCACCCAAATCTAATAAAGCCTTTTCAATGGTATGTTCCCCAATATTGCAAGGGATTGTGGGGATTCCAGGATCTTGAAGTTTAGGAGGTGTAGTAATGGACAACACCTGATTAACTCTTTCCACAGTAAAGACCTTCTTGGATAACTGTAACCTAGATTGCCTTTTGTGAGTGCAAATATCTTTCAAAAATTTTACATATGCTGGAATTTGTTTGATTGCATCAAGCAAAGGTAGATTTATCTTGACTTGCTTGAAAGTCTCCATCATTTCATCTATTTTTGTGTTCCCTTTATCAAAAGGGGATACAGATTTCATGGCATGAGGAAATGGTAAATGAGGAACTAGTCCTTCATCTACAGCTTTAGAAGCATTATCAGAATCTTTTTGATTTTTTTTGCTTTTGATTTTTTTGATTTTTCTGAGGTACATCAGCACCCCCAATGCTAACATCATGCTGCTCCTACTACATATCTCTATCATTTTCCTCAATTTTTTCTTCCTTGTCAGTACCCACTTTATTATTTACAATTCTTCCACTTCTCAAAGTAGTGACAGTTTTTACTTCTTCATGTGAAACAGAAGCCTCTCCAACAATGAACTGTCCTTTGGGATTATTCAAAGGTTGGCTGGGTAACCTTCCTTCCTCTCTTTTGGCTAAAGTATTTGAAAGTTGACCCAATGTTTCTTCAATCTTCTTTATGCTCTGACTGTGAAAGTTCACAGTCTGAGTTAAAGACCCTAAATTCTGGAGTGAATTTAGAACTTGATCTCCAAAAGAAGGGGATCTGGAAGGGGCTTGAACTGGAGCAGATTGCTGTACAGGTTGTTGTGGAATGGGCTGCTGAAAAGTTGGCTTGGTATAAGAGCAATTTTGAAAGGTACTTGTTCTTTGCGATTGATAATTGCCCTGGCTCCACCTTAAATTAGGATGCCCTCTCCATGCATATTCATTTGACTACATCTGTCCAAATGATTGGGCAGCATGAGCTTGTTCCACCACTAGATCTGGGAACTGTGGTGCAGCAGGACATTAATCATGTGAATGAGTAGGGGACTGGCATATCAGACATGCCTCCTCTACTCTTGCAACCATTGGATTTTTAAGTGAGTCCATCAATCTATCAAACTTTGTGGTTAAATTATCCATCTTCCTTTCCAACTCATTTACCTCATAAATCTTTCCTTTGGTGGCTTGTTGATTGTTCAACCTAGCAGGATTTTCAATGTCTTTGGACAAAGATTCCTGTTGAGTTGAATTTTCACCAATTACTTCAAATAAATCCAAGACCTCCTCAGCTATTTTTTGCAAGTAGGTGCCTCCACAGGAAGCATCTACCATATTCTTGCCCTTTTGATCAATTCCTTGATAGAAGCTTTGAACAAGCTGCCATCGGGGGATTTGATGATGAGGACATTGCCTTAAAAGTTCTTTAAATCTTTCCCATGCTTCATGGAAAGTTTCAGTTGAATGTTGTGAGAAGGAAATAATACTTTGTCTCAACTGGCTTGTTTTAGACATAGGGAAATATTTGGCTAAAAATTGACACTGCAAATCATTCCAAGAAGTGATACTATTTGGTGCTAACATAGACAACCATGCTCTAGCTTTGTCCTTTAATGAAAAAGGAAAGAGCTTAAGCTTGGTTGCTTCTGGACCAAGTCCAGCTATGTTGAATGTGGTGCAAAGAGACAAGAATTAATCCACATGTTTGTATGGATCTTCCTTACTCAACCCATGGAAGGAAGGAAGCATTTGAATAGTTGATGATTTGATCTCATAATTTCCTTCAACAGTAGGAAATTGAATGCAAAATGGAGAATTATAAGCACTGTGCAAAGTAATCCTCAAAAGTCGAGGTTCTTCACCCATAGTAGTCAAGCTAAAAATTCTCGTGATGTTTGTCCTGTTCTGTAGTAGCCTTTCAACTTCTAAATTTAGAGGGACAATCTCGTAATGAGAGTCCTCCTACCAAACATACAACACGTAAGTAGAATCAAATTATGCACAAGAAACCTTCGTAATTCCTTTTAAAGTAGATTCCACGCTCAAAATGTATATGAATAATCGCATATTTAAACAATAGAATAGTTTAGAATCGATGTAAAGATAAAATAAAATGAAAACTTAGGTCTACCTATTTTAAAACAATTCCCAAGAACGCTGCCAAAACTTGTTGTTTAATTCTATGTGTATGATTTATTTGTGTTTTGAAATGATTTAAAATGATGAATTAAATCAATTTGGAAAACTAAAAAGAATAAAGAAATATCAAATGAGAGAAGTAAATCTCAAGATCGTACAATTGCAGCAAGTTTTAAATGGAGTAAAAGATGCCCACAGAATGTTAAAATGTAAGATAAACCTCCGCATCATCCAATAGTCTTTAATCTGAACCCTTAATTCAAAATAAGAAACACCACTATAGATGCTGTGAAAGATTAGGTTATAAACACTAATTCCCAGAGGGATAATGAATAAAGGGAAATTGCTTGAAAAACAGTAAATCTAAAGGAGTCTAGTGCAATAAGGAGATCATAGGGAACCCTCAACACGAATCCAATTGAGAACGTACGGTTCACAGCAACCTTTTCAAATTCACCATTACAATTACAGAGCACAGCTTAAACAGCTCTCGGATTTGTAGTCTTGAATAAAATTCTCTTTTGAATTACAAAATTATCTCATAGCTCTCTCAATTGCAAGTAAAAGTTAGGCTATTACAAGAGTTTCAGATAAGCAATCTGAGTTGGAAATAGAGCAACAGAAATGAAACTCAAAATCTGGATACCCAAATTGGGCAAATGGTTCATCTATTTATAGTTTTCCCCAGGTATAGCTCGAATGTGTATCGACCAATCAGAATTGGTCAGATCTGTATCAACCAATGGTAGTCGAGCACGAGGATTCAAATCTGTTTTGGCCAATCAGAATTGCTTGATTTGGTTCAGCCAATTAGATGACAGAAGCATCAATTCTGTTATGTAATTCAAAAATCTGTTAGAACTTCTAGAAGTTCCCGCCAATTGATTTCATCTTCGGGTGCTCACATGGGGTGGAATATGCCTTTGGTTCGTGCTCAGAATCTTCCAGAATATCCCTGGGTTTTTAAATGCATTGGGGAGCGTGTAAAAGATTACTGAATTACCCTTGCAGATGCTAGGAATCTCCAGAATACCATTTCGCATAGTTTGGAGAACTTTTCGCAAGGTACTGTGAATTCTGAAGCTCTTTTCGCAAAGTTCAGGTGCTGTTCGCAAGGAGTTCTCTTCTTTTCGAGTAAGTCAGAAATCCTTTCAAAGAGTTTAGGTGCTTTTCGAAGACTAAGCCTGGAGCTTTTAGTTCTTTTCGCAAAGTTCATGTTCTTTTCGAAATGTTCAGATTCTTTTCGAAAAGCACTCTATAATGCATTCTTCTGTTCGAATAGCTCCACACTTTCCAGGTTACAACCCGGCCTTTGTCCTCTTTAGTTTAGGCATTTTGACAGCTCGTGAGGTTGTCCCCTCACTTTCTTCCTTTGGATCAACATGGATCATCATCTTTTTGGCACTTTTGGGTTGCTTTCATGCTTAAGCCTGCCTTTATTGTTAGCTGCAACACGAGCACTTAAAACACTTATTTAGTTCTCTCAAGGGTCTATCAAGGCCCAGTTTAAAGGGTGGAAAATGGTATTTTCTAGTTCTCAACAGGAACCTTAGTTCTGGAATTTTGTGGATTTAAAGCTTGAAGGAGGGGAAAAATCTAAAGGATTCTCTCTTTTGGAAAATTTTCAAGCCCTTAAGCAAGGGGGGTGTCTCTCTATATATAGGAGAGGGGATTAGTGAGTATTTAAGGTGCTAATTGGATTAGTAATTAGGTAATGGGGATCTAAGGTTTTCTAGAGCTTAGATAGGTGGGAACTTGGATTTAATGGTAGATGATAGGGTGGGATTCTAAATGGAAAAAGGGTAGAACTTAAGTCTAGGGAGGGTGCAACATTCCTAAAGAAACCAACCCCAAACTTTGGGGTGGTCAAAAAATCAAACCCCAAAAGTGAAATTCAGCCATTTTTCCAAAAAACAATATTCCTAAGCCTTGCATATATAATATACATGCTAGGCTTAGGAACAGTGTTCCATGAGAAAATATAGAAGTCCAAAGCCTGTTCTAGAGCTCTAATCTAAAGAAAAAGCTAAATTTTCCTTGCGTATATAATATACACGCAAGGCCAATTTCTGTCCAAAATTGGCCTTGCGTACATAATATACGCAAGTGTAAATTCCTATCATTTTCAAATCGTCATAACTTTTGATATACAACTCAGATTCAGACGATTCTTAGCTCATTGGAAAGCTGAGAACATCCTCTTTCTAATGTCCATTCTCAAGGTTATGAGTTCTAAAGTGCTTAGCAATATTACTAGGCATAACCATGGTGGTATAATTGAAGACACATGATGTTTGAGATTCGTTTCGAACAAGACTGCCCCGTGAGTGGGAGGGTGATCGACCCATACTTAAAGATTTATGTAAAGCAATGACGCGAAGATCTAATAGTTTGTACCCAATCTCATGAGGCATTGATTGCCCCATTTGATCAGCCACGGGTGCCCCTACGTGAGGTAAGGTTCAAGATTTTTAGGCATCGATCCCGAGGTTAATTTAGTACAACTACCTGAACGGAGCGAATATTGATGTCGTAAAGTTTTTTGGGAGTGTGTGCCGCTTTTGACGATGATCTTATAAATAGATCAACGATGCAAAAAGATGGAATCATTAGGAACAATAAAAGCAAGGTGATGAAAGTCTCGACCCAGGTCCCGCCAGGGTACAATTTATAGGAACAAACGACCATCCTACAGATACCCAGACGCATGTCGTATACTTTATAGGGATACCATATAGGTTTTTTAAGCCTGCGACTGATAATAAACACGGGAAAAGATTCCTTCTGCATCCATGCTTGAACATAGTTGTTTGATATGTAATCTCATTTAGCGGTGGAATGAAACTGATCAAAATATTGACTGTTTGACCGAGATTGACACTGACACTCCTACTTTGAAGTAGGATTCAAAGATCTAAGGCGAACCTTAGATTTAGGATATCAATTTTAGTATAGTTGCGTTGCTGAAAAAATATTGACATTCTATTGTATTGAAGCACACATGTGCGTAGAGAGTGAAAACTCAAATATCTTCTTTCTTTTTTTTTCTCTTTCTTTTTTTTCAAATGGACTGAATGTGAGTGGTAAGATGCTTCCTCTGATTCGTCCATAGCCGTTGCTGACATGGAATGTTTTGGCAACTCGAGAGGTTGCTTGATTCAAAGCTTTGGGCCCTTTGATGTTCCTGCGCAATCTTAAGAAAGGGTCACTCCCTTTTTGTTTATACAAATAACAAATGCGCATCCTAGTGAATAGAAGAAGCCAACTTTTACTTATATTTTTTTTTATTTTTTCTTTCTTCAAAACTTATATTTTTGGATTTTTTTTATTTTTTTTCTTTTCCTCTTTCTTCTTTGAGATGAAAGTTTGATGCTGTAAATATGTACATGGACATAAAAAGGGGTGTACATTTTTATATTTTTTTTAGATATTTATTCATTTATTTATTTTTCTTTCTTCTTCTTTTATTTTTATTTTTGTTTGATACCTTAACAATGAGACGAAGTAACGGGTCCCATTTTGAGTATAGTCGAATCCGTTCATGCGGTTAGGCCTAAGCGAGGTCGAGAAGTTTACCAAGGTCCGAACGTCCATCCCTTTGAATTGAGTTAACCTTTTATCCTTATCTTTGGTCATGTGTTTGATGGTGGAGTCCAAAGATATACCCAGTTCGGATCCAATTTGAGCAAACATGAGCAGCCCAGTTGACGACTAGATAATTTGCATGTAACCAAAGGAGAAACTGATGTTTTTATTTTTTTCTCTTTCTTTCTCTTTTCCTTTTCTTTTAAAACATTTTTACATATAGCGCCCAAGATGGATTTTTGCCATACCCGTTATTGCCCTTTTTTTTACCCGTAGCGCCCTTTCAGGTTTTCACTACGTTCATGGGTTTTTGTATTTTTACCCCAGGCGCCTTTTCAAGTTTTCACCTGGTCTACACAAGTTCGATCTTTTTACCCGTGGTGCCCTTACGGGTTTTCACCACGTCCAATTTTGCTTTGAGCTTGTATATATATATATATATATATATATATATATATATTCAAAGGCCACGACGTGGACGTTGATTCTGTCAGAGCCGACTGCATGTAATTCTTTGCTGTCTCTCAGTTTTGCTCATGCTGACTCAATGGATACCATGACTGCTCATAGACCTTAAAGAGGGCTTTCTTTAGGGATATAACGTGGCCATGGCTTAGAACGGATAGGTTGAAAATTTTAAAGGTATTCTTGGGTTTTAAGGTTTTTCTTGATTGGGTTCCAACTGCCGTAATACACTTCTTCCTTAGGGTTTTTTTTACTGTACATGCTCTATTATTTTTCAAGCTCTTTTCTTTTCTATTTTTTTTTCTTTTTGCTTCTTTTTTTCCAATATCCTCTTTTTGGGATTTTGCTTTTCTAATTTTTTTTAAGATTTTGATGGTAACTCTTTTTCTTCTTTTTTTATTTGGTATATACACTTTTTCTTTCCTCTTTTTCTGACGTGGGATTTATGAAAGACAGGCTAATGGCTCAATGAGTGTGGCAAAGAATATGAGCATTCAGGGACACTTTTTGGCTACTTGGCTTTGAAATGATGGCCTCTTTTATGGGGTCCTTAAGCAGTCACGTATCCATCTTATCAATACTTACCTTGCCGCGGGAAACAAGGAATAGAATTGTCACACGTATCCAACATTGATGGGCTCAGGAAAATGATCCCCATTCATGGTGGTGAGGTAGAGCGCGTATCCAGGCAGTACTTCTTAGATGACGTTAAGTCCTTCCCAGTTGGGCTTGAATTTTCCTTGAGGATCCGTGTGGAGAGAGGGGAAGATCCTCTTGAGTACTATGTCACCCATTTTAAAATCTTGAATACGAACGCGTTTATTGTAAGCACGTGTGATCCTCCTCTGATAGGCCTGGGTGTGACACAAGCCTAGGAGCCTCTTTTCATCAATCAGACTCAACTGTTTGAAACGAGCTCTCTCTCTTTCGACTTTCGATATATTAGACTCAATGAGGATACTTAGTGAAGGCACTTCAACCACAACTAGAATCACAACCTCGATTTCGTATACAAGGGAGAATAGTATTGCCCCTGTAGCGGTACAGATTGACGTTCGATAGGCCCATAGTGCAAAAGGTAGCATTTCACTCCAATCTTGATATGTGATGACCATCTTCTTGAGGATGCATACAAGTGCCTTGTTAGCAACTTCGACAGCTCCGTTGGTTTGTGGTCGATATGGTGATGAGCGATGATGCTTGATTTTGTACTACTCGTCTAAGGCTCTGATGCGCTTGTTCACAAAGTTGGTGCCATTATCCGTGATGATATCCTTGGGAATGCTGAATTAACAAACAATGTTGTTCTTGATGAACTTCTCAACAAGACTGGCCGTGATGCTCGCATAGGATGCTGCTTCTACCCATTTGGTGAAGTACTTGATGGCGACCAGGATGAAGTGATGCCCATTAGATGCTTTTCAATTAATTTTTCTAACGACGTCGAGACCCCATGTGGCAAATGGCCATGGAGTGGTCATGCATTGTAGATCTATGGATGAACCATGCATCAGACTAGAGTGTTCTTAGTATTTGTAGCACTTTTGAACCTGCTTGCAATATCCAGTTTCTACGGTGGTCCAAAAGTATCCTTGCCATAGGATATTTTTAGCGAGCATGTGCCCATTGATGTGGGCCTTGCATACTCCTTCGTGGATCTCCTTCACGACATTCACCGCCTTGCTTTCAGTTAATCATCTGAGGAGGATATTGTTATATGATCGTTTATAGACACACTCACCACATATGACATAATTTGCTGGTAGGAGTTGGATGGTCTGCCTGCCTACTTTGGATGTCCCTTTAGGGAAGGTTCGTATTTTGAGGAAATTCTTGATGTCTGAGAACCATGAAGGCTCATCATCTAACTTTGTGGATCCTTCGATCTGGAGGCAAAAGGCTGACTCATTCATTTGTTCAATCATGATCGGATTCATCTTGACGGCAAAAGGGATTTCGACCATTGATGCCAATATTCCTAGTGTATCGGTAAAGTAATTTCTTACTCGTGGGATATAGGAGAAGGTAACATCATCAAAGCACGCGATTAGATCATCAAGGTGCTCATGGTACGAAATGAACTTCTCATCCTTTGTTTCCAGTCTCCACTTGCTTGGCAGATGATTAGTTGTGAGTCACCAAATACCCTGAGATGAGTTACATTCAGGTCGATGGTTGCCTGTAGGCCGATTACATAGGCTTCGTATTTAACCATGTTGTTGGTGCAAGGGAAATTGAGCTTGATGGAATTAGTACATGGGATCCCCTTGGTGAGATTAAAACAATGCCAACTCCTTGACCTTCAGCATTCGATGCCCCATCAAAGTGCATTACCCAGGACTCCTCTATGTCATCCTCTATGATAAACAAGATGTCTTCATCAAGAAATTCTATTCTCAAAGGCTCGTAATCAGGTAAGGGGTTCTCGACAAGATTATCAGCGAGTTCTTGCCCCTTGATTGACTTCTGTGTGACATAAGTGATGTCAAATTCAGATAAGAGGAGCTACCAGCATGCAGTCCGTCCAGTGAGAGCTGACTTTTCAAACAGATACTTCAGAGGATCCATTCATGCATGGAGGAGAACGATATGAGATAGCAAGTAGTGACGAAGCCTCTGTGTGACCCCTACGAGAGCCAACCATGCTTTCTCTAGATAAGAATAGTGTATCTCGTAGTTGGTGAACTTCTTGCTTAGATAGTAAATTGTCTGCTCTTTTCTTCCTGTTTCGACGTGCTACCCTAAGACACATCCCATTGAGAATTTTGTCATTGAGAGATACATTAAGAGTGGCTTCCCTGGGATCGAGGGTACCAAAACTGGCGGGTTGAGAAGATAACTTTTGATCTTATCGAATGCTATTTGACAATCATCGTTCCATTCAACAGGGGAATCTTTTCTCAATAATTTGAAGATCGACGTGTAGATAGGAGTTAACTGTGTAATGATCCGACTAATGTACTGTATTCTGCCCAAGAAGCCTCTGACCTCTTTCTTGATAGATGGTGGTGGCATTTCAACGATAGTTTTTACTTTGATTGGGTCAACCTCGATGCCTCTCCTACTGATGATGAAGCCCAGTAACTTTCCTAACATGGCGCCGAATGCACATTTTTGTGAGTTTAGACATAGCCTGTATTTTCTCAATCTTTCAAACAACGTTTGGAAGTTCACCAGATGATCACCTCTCTCTTGAGACTTGTCTATCATGTCGTCAACGTACACCTCAATTTCTCTATGCCCCATGTCGTGGAATAATGCTGTCATCACCCTTTAATACGTTGCCCCAACATTCTTTATTCTGAATGGCATGAGCCGATGGCAAAAAGTTCCCCAAGGAGTGATGAACGCTGCCTTTTCTCGGCCTACCTTTGCCATTTTGATCTGATTGTAACCGGAGAAACCATCCATGAATGAGAGCATCCCGTGTCTGGCAGTATTATCAACCAAGATGTTGATGTGTTGCAAAGGGAAGTCGTCCTTCAGGCTCTGTTTGTTAAGATTTTTGAAATCGATGTACATGTGAACCGTTCCATCTTTCTTCGGTATCGGGACGATGTTTGATAGCCATTGTGGGTATTTGGAGACCATGGGAAACCCCGCGTTGTATTGCTTGATGACTTTGTCTTTCACTTTTAACATACATTCGGGTCAGAGACGCCTTAATTTCTGCTTGACAAGCTTAACATCTAGATATAGTGGCAACTCATGCTCGACCAAATCGGTATTCAAACTAGACATATCCTTGTATGACCATGGAAAGACGTCTTGGTATGACTCAAGGAAATCAATCATGCTTTTTCTTTCCTCGGGAGACAAAGATGTTCCGATCTTAGTGATTCTAGGATCCTCATCGTTGCCCAGATTGACATCTTTAGTCTCTTCAATGATCGGGGTAGGGCCATGCTCAAAGTCGGCATATTGTTCAAGGAGCTCATTAGAAAGCTCCTCGACTAAGTCCTCACCATCCAGATCCGTGACTCCTACTTCTCCATGTATTTTTATAGGAAATATGTTGATTTCACGTCGGACGGGTTCTTCTCTTAAGGCATCATTTTTCTTTTTCTCGGGAATCTTAAATGACAACAATTTTTTTAGATTTTGTATTTTTCTATTTTTTAGAATTTTTATTTTCTTGGGAGATGGGCCCTTGACAAGGCGGGTTTTTATACATGCATGGGGTTGTTTGCCAAGGGTTCACCTCACGTTTTATAGTTGGTTTTTTTTTTTAAAGCTGGTGCCGTATTTACGGCCATTTGATGCTTCCAAAGTTAGGGGCATTGAAGCCCAATTCCTTACCTGTGGTGTCGCACCCTTACCTAGTCTCGTGGAAGGAACTGATTGAGACAACTTTTAGGGGTAAGCCTCCAACATGTTTAGTATTGGTTCGTTTGGGACCTGGTCCTCCAACCTTAACATAGGCTAGGGGTGGGTTATGGCAGGTGGCTATACTAGGAAGGGTACCTCTTCCTCAAAAAGTGACAAGGAAGTGAGGTCTATTTCAATTTCTGGGAGGATGATTTGGGGGTTGGTTTGGTGGATGGCCACCTGTTTATGTGGGGTCAGTTGTGTTACCTTATTTTGATCAATTTTTATAACCCCCACAATCACAAAGGTGCTTCGGATGTGAGGTCTCGGGCGGGGTTCACCCTCTAGGTCTATCCCCTTGGCTTTGGTTGTGGCAATGTTTCGGGCCTTCTCCTTGGCCTCTTAGACTTCCTCATCAGTAGGCTTGTAGCCTAAGCCAAATTTGATTCGTTGTCTGCCTCTTGCTTTGACGGGGTCTCTTCTTCCTTTTAAGTAGGGACCTAACCCTTTTCCTAGTTTGTAGCCCCACTTTTGGAACATGGCCACTGCCACAATCATTCCTCCTCCAGTTATTTTGATAACCTTTTCGAGGGATTCAGGTGCCACTGCCGCTGACACATCATATTGAAAACTATGAAGCTCTGTATCCCTAGTTGTGTGTGGTACATCCAAAACCTGCAGGTTTTTTATATTTTGGGCCATTTTCTCTCTTTCTTGTCACGCTTCTCCCAAAATGGATATAACTTTCTTTTTTGAGATGAACTTGAGCTGTTGATGTAGGGTGGAAGGCACTGCCCCAATTTCATACAGCCACGGGCGCCCCAATAGTAGATTAAATGTGGACTTAATATCCATGAAATGGAAAGTACTAGAGAAGGTCATTGGCCTGATGGTAAGCTCAAGATTGACTTCTCCTATTACATCCCTTCTTGTGTTATCGAATCCTCTCGTGCTTGTTATGGCTGGCCTAAATGTGGAGGGATCAACCCCTATCTTGGTTGCAGTTCTTGGAGGGCATACATTCAGTGTTCATCCATTATCTATCAATATTAATGGGAACACCAAGTTCCCTGCTTCTGCTGTGATGTTGATGGGTTTAGAATGATTGTTTCCTTCATTTGGAAGATCGATGTCTGAAAATGAGATGGCATTAGGAGCCAACACTTGCCCGATCATCTGTCCCACTTCATCTGGGGATACTTTATTGGATACATGAGCGAGTCTTTCAGTGCTCCCATTAGAGCATGGAAGTGGAGTGGAGACATCATTAGTAGGTCCCAGATGGTGATGTGAGCCAACATTCTTTTAAGCTGTGTTTCTAATGCGTGCTCTCTACTCATTTTTTCCATGGGGTGTACTACCGCAGATTCCCTTCTTTCTTCTGATTGGATTGGTACCGGTATCTCAGGCTATTTGGAGATTCTGCCTGATCGGGTTATAAACTCAACTACCCCCTCTCTACTGCCGCCTACATTAGCATTCATTTGGTTGTAGTTGAGTGGGACCCAATGAAGATCATATGTTGGTTCGGGGATTTTGAATGTAGGTGCTGAGTATGACTGAGTTGGTGGGGGTGTGGCAAAATTGGGCCAGATATGGTTGACTGGTACTGGGGGTGGATGCACTGGTGGTAATGCGGCAGAATTGGGCCAGCTATAGTTAGTTGGTGCATGAGATGGATAGACTGGTGATGGTGTGGCAAAATTGGGCCAACTGTGGTTGGTGGGAGCTGATTCCAAAGGTGGGATAAAATTGGGCACCATATAATTCACAAGGGTTAGTGTCGAAAATGAATGGTACAATGGGGGTGAGGCTCAACTAGGTTGGACTTGATTAATGGGAGCTGGTGTAGGAAAATACAACCTTAGATCTAGTGGTGCTGCTTGGGGTATTAGGCTTGGAAAATAGTCAGCTAAGTTCAAAGGTTCGACTACCCTGACGGTTTCACTTTCTTGATTCCACTGCCCTGGGTGTAGCTTTCCCTTATGTCGATATATTCTGAGGGGTCAATTGCTTCCATTTCTTCCTCCAGCATGTTGATGGTGGCTGTTGGGCCAATTCCCCCTGCGGGTGTGGTGGCAATGACGCTTGATGAATGCTGCTGTGCAGATTGGCCTGGGGAGGTGCTGGGGGAATGAGATTCCCTACCTTAATCAGGTCTTGGATTGCATGTTTTAGTGGAAAGCATTAATCAGTTGGGTGACCTGACCCCTGATGGAAATTGCAATGTATGTTAGGGTCATAATTTCTAGGGAGAGGGTTTGGTGGAGGGCCTGGTTAGAATGGAGTAACCAACCCCTTCTCAATCAGCAAAGGCAATAAGACATTGAGGGATTGCCCTAAGGGAGTGAACTCATGGTTATAACGGGCCCTTCTCTACTCGGGGGTCATTTATGCCATTGGGCCATTGCCCTGTCTCTGAGCTAGATTTGCCTGAGCCGAGGCTTGCTGTGCTGCCCCATACTGAAAAGGTACCATGTTGGTGTTGGGTTGCGTGGTTATTATGGCATGGACCTCTAGTCCTGCTCTTCTCTCAATCCTCTGTTCAAAAAATTTACAGACCCCACTGGTTGCATTTTTGTTTAACCCCCCCCCCTCTTACCACGTCTTCATAGCGGTTGGCATTTCTTGCCAAATCGGTGAAACTGGCTTGCTGTTGGTACACTAGAAAATTAGAGATAATGGGTAGGGCAGTTTTCGAGATCATCTCGATTTGCTCCTCGTCCGGGATGCAGTTCTTTACTTTGGCTGCTAGGGCTTTCCACCTTCCAAGGTATTCATTAAATATCTCGTCGGTCTTTTGTTTCAATCGGGCCAAATCAGATTTGTGTGGCTCGATGCCAATATTGTAGATGTATTGTTCTTGGAACAGGTGAGTGAGGTCTCTCCATGTTTTCAGCATAGATGGTTCAATAGACGTGAACCATCTCAAGGCCGGACCAGTAAGGCTCTTTAGAAAAACTTTTATGAGCAAGCACTCATCCCCTCCATACTGGCACATGTCCTCACAATATGACTTGAGGTGTGCAATGGAGTTGCTGGTGCCGTTGTATTTATCGAACGATGACACTTTAAACTTAGGTGGCAAAGGCACCTTGGATAATAGGCACAGATCTAAAAAATCTGTGGCATGGATCTCGGTCCTGCCCAGCTTCATTAACTACTTTTGGATCTTGTCCATTTGTTATTTCAGCAGCTCTGATTCCCTAGATAGCAATGTTGGGGCTGGTCCCCTACTAGGCTGCCTCCATTCCTTTTGGATGGCCTGCTGGATGGTGAGTGTGGGTGGTGGGAGATTAAAGCTAGTAAAAGTCTCCATGTAGGCCCCACTTTTTTGAACCTCATCCTCCTCATACTGATGACTTGCATTGGAAAATGGTGGCGAAAGGGTGAGGTTATCTTTTTAATTTTGAGTGGACTGTATGGGGGCCTGATGAGACCATTGTATGTGGGGGAAGCTTTGATGATGGGCTTGTGGGGTAAGGGGATGAGTGAATGGTGGATTTTGGAGGGGTTGAGCGGGTGCTTGGTGAGACCATTGGGGTTGGTGAGGATTGGGATGATTTGGTTGGGCAGTAAGAGGATGCGCAAATTGAGGATTTTGGATGGTTTGAGATGGATTCCCATATTGTGAAGGGTGTGTGGGTGAATAGAATTTGGATGAGAGGTGAATTGGGGATGGTCGATGGTTTGGGAGGGATTCCCATATTGGGTTGGGTGTGATGAGTGTGGGGTGATAAGGTTCATGCCGGTTTGTGGAATTGGATGAGAGGGGTTTGCCATTTGAGAGAGAATGGGAGCTTGTTGGGTGTAGGTGAATGTGGGAAATTGGGGGAATGATGAAGGGTTTAAAAATTTCACCCTCAGGTTTGGGCCTAAATGGGCTTGGGCATGGGTATTGGGACTTTGAGGTCTGCTCGGATGGCTCCAAGATTGATGGGAAGGGCTTTCGGTGGTATGGATTATGGGTGGTTGATTAGGATTTTGGGGGAATGGGGTGTGAAGGCTTTGGATGGTTTTTTGTGGATTGGGTATTTGGGGTGGATGTGGAAGGCTTTGGGAGGCCTTTCAAGCAGTGTATGCCCTCACCATGACATCCATCATGGTCATGGGATTGGCTATGGGAGTGGATGTGGGAGGCCCTCCCGATGAGGGGGTGTATGGGGAAAATTGGGCTTGACTTGGGTGGATGGGGGAAAATTGGGCATTGGATTGGATGTGTGGGAGTGACTTGTGTGGGCATTGGATTGAATGTGTGGGGAATGACTTGTGTGGATGGGGAAAAATGTGGTGTATTTTGGGTGAATGAGGGAAAATTGTGTGCATTTGGAGGGGATTGAGGAAAATTCGGCATGGCTTGGGGGGATTGGGGAAAATTGGGCGTGGATTGGGTGGATGGGGGAAAATGTGGGGTATTTTGGGTAAATGTGGAGGGGAAGATGGGTGCACCATATGGTCCGGTGACATTGAATCGGGATTGGGTGGGGGAATCGGAGATGGGTATTTCCTCTATGTGGGAATATGGTGGGAAAGAGTCTAGATCGGCATAAGCCCGGACGACCGCCAAATACATGGATTGGCGGCGGGAAGGGTATGGATTTCTTGGGTAAGGCCCAAAGTCCTTTCTCCTTCTTCCACTACGAGATGGTGGTGGTGGTCATTGTGATGCCGTTGTTACGACACCCTGAGCACTCTTTTTTTATTTTTGTATATATGATAACAACAAATTTTTTGAATTTTTGTTGATTTTGAAGATATTTTTTTTGTTTTTGGAAATGAATCTTTGGATCTCTTTTTCTTACAGTGTTCTTTGGGGCCTCAGAATTCCCTTTTCGGGCGGTGACACCTCTAATGTCTCCTACGGCGGGATCTCAATGCACTTTGGAAGAATCAAAGGGAACCCTTTGATCTCTGCAAAGGCATGAAAATCCACACGACGACCCGATCCCTCGGATGAGTCAATAAGAGGACAACCTCTCCTAACCGGCAAGGGAATTTTGGGTGTCAATGGTGTGGGATTTATTAGGGGTAATACAACCACTAAGCAGGGGATTCGGGAAATTGTGGAAAAAGGCCCCAAATTCAGGCTGCTCAGTCAGAATAAGCTAAGCGTGTATATTATATGCGCAAGACTAAAAAGTGCTGAAATTTGGCTTTGCGTATATATTATATACGCAAGGCACAATTTTGAATTTTTTGGCTTACTGTGTGTAATATATACGCACGGCTAATTCTAGGGATTTTTGGCTTAACGTGTATTTTATACACGCAAGGCCAAAATCTATATATGTATATATTTTTGCAGCAACAGCAGACCCGAATTGGGTTATTTTTCAGGTTTTTGGAAGCAATGCTTCCGGGGACACTTATCCAATTTTTTATCGGGTCTCTCCTCACAGCGCCTATAGGATACAAGGCCGATTCGGTGTAGCTAATGTGCTCCCCAAGGGTTTTAGGCTAAGTAACAAGCTCGGTCACCCACCCGATATACCTTCGGCCCAAGAACCTTCTCAGATACTGGATGGGGTGGTTCCTTTCGAGATCATCACCACTAGGGATGCTACTCTACTTGGAACCGGGACAGGTATATCGCTGCCTAAAAATTCTCCCCTTTTGTAAAAGCTATCCGCAAGAATGATTTAATTAAGTACCCTGGCTCCCTTTTAAGGTTCAATTTTAAGGGGAGTTTTCTTTAAGTCCAAAAATGGGTGGTGAGAATCTCGTGTTGCCTCTACGGGCCGACATCCACTGTTGGTATATGACAAGGAATAAGAAAATTGCGGGACCTGTCAAGCGACTAGGAGAGAAATGTAAAATGCATCAAGTAGGCCCGCCAATCAGCTAAGGCGGTAAATCATAAGAAATTAAAGCTAAGCTATCAAGTAACCCACCAAACGACTAAGGTGAGTAAAGACGAAATCGCAAATGCTCAAGTAGGCCTGCTAAATTCCTAAGGCGTGTATAGGACAAAAATGTAGGGGTAAGTAAAAAAAATGACAGAATCGTAGGAGTAAGTACAAAGAGGAGAAAAAAAGTTTAGTCAAAAAACATGTAAGAAGAGGTCAAAACTTCAAGGAGAAACTCTACAAGCTATCCCCAGTGGAGTCGCCATTTGTGCAACTATGGGCTCTCACGAGTCCATTGCAAAGATGCACTTTGTTAAAGAAAAAAATGGAGTCGCCACCTAGAGATTTTGGTGTTCCACGATACCAAAATCAATATTATGAGCACCGAAGTACCAAATATGACTCCGATTTATCGGTCAACGCCAAAGGCTCTTGGGTAGGGGCTTTGGTTATCAATCGGAAAGGTATTAGGCACCCGATTGACCCACTCATGAGCAGTCTCTACTATGGCCAAATATAACAAAAAATAAAATGAAATGAGCAGCACTTCCCCTTGCCTGAAGGCACATCGATCCTATTGATCCCTTCACACCTGCTGAAATTTTGGCAGCGTAACGATTCAATTCTAAGATAGAGGGAAAGCAAAGAAGGTGGAGGAATAGAGGGGAGAGCCGAAGCTCTCGAGCCCTTGTAGCAATGCTGTTGATCTTCGCGTGTATGCATTTCCAGTGAGGTTTCGATGGCAAATAGGTGAAGGAATGGGTCTTGACCTCTAAGGCTTGGGAGCTAGAAGGTAGGAGAGATGGGCTAAAGCCTTGTTCTTCCTAAAGCTAAGGGATTGGTGATGGAAGATGGGGACTAAAATGGATTTAAAGCTTGAAGGAGGGAAAAACTCTACAGGATTCTCTCTTTTGGAAAATTTTCAAGCCCTTAAGCAAGGGGGGTGTTTCTCTATATATAGAAGGAGAGGGGATTAGTGAGTATTTAAGGTGCTCATTGGGTTAGCAATTAGGTAATGGGGATCCAAGGTTTTCTAGGGCTTCGATAGCCGGGAACTTGGGTTTAATGATGGATGATTGGTGGCATTCTAAATGAAAAAAGTGTAGAACTTAAGTCTAGGAGGGGTGCAACAGTCCTAAAGAAACCAACCCCAAACCTTGGGGTGGTCAAAAAGTCAAACCCCAAAAGTGAAATTCAGCCATTTTTCCAAAAAACAATATTCCTAAGCCTTGTGTGTATAATATACATGCTAGGCTTAGGAACAGTGTTCCCAGAGAAAATAGGAAAGTCTAGAGCTTGTTCTAGAGTTCAAATCTGAAGAGAAAAGCCAAATTTGCCTTGCGTATGTAATATACACGCAAGGTCAATTTTTGTCCAAAATTGGCCTGCGTACATAATATATACGCAAGTGTAAATTCTTGTATTTTTTCACATTTTTCAAATCGCCATAACTTTTGATATACAATTCGGATTTAGGCGATTCTTAGGTCGCTGGAAACCTGGGAACATCTTATTTCCAATGGTATAGGTATCAGTTCCAGGAGAGGTATGTGTAAAGTTTGACACCCCTCCTTCCATCCACTAGATGGAAGGGTTTTAAGGGTTAAAGTTGATTCCTAAGGGTTTGGGATGATTTCTAAGGGTTTTGGGATGAATCCTAAGGGTTTGAGAAATATTTTCGGAAGCTCGAGGGTTTGCCTTTCTTGAAGTATGGGTCAATCGAACCTTGGGGCAATTTTGGGTGTCTACGCTAGTGAATCTCCACCTTTCATCTTGTTGACTTGAAATTGACCCATCTTACACCACCCAAATTGCATTGGGAAAATCTAGGGTGTAAGATGCAACAAGTTACATGCACCACATGATCTTGTAGAAAAGGGCATTCACATGGATTAGGGACATAGAGAACCATAAAAGACAAGTTAAAAGTAGACGTGTGGGGGAAAAATGGGGTCAAAGTTGTCAAGGTCAAAGGGCGTGTGGGACAACCACTCCACTCCACTAAACCTTAGATCTAATACCACCACTCCACTCCCCACACATCCCACATTCACATATATATTTCTGGGCACCATCTCAGCCCATTCAACCACAAGAATCAAAGCAAACCAGAAGGAGAACTAGCTTAGCCAAGGTAAAGTCTTAGTCTAGTTTTTTGTTGTATTGCTTACCTTATAATTATTAAAGGGTTAAAACAACAAATAAAAAGGGCAAAGTATAGCCAAATGGGATGAAGGTAAGCAACCAGGGCTATTGTAGCAAGCTTTAAGGGGTAAGTGAGGGTAGGTCCACAGGGAAATGTGCTTTAAAATGGGGTAAATCTCTAGATCTCTAATAGATCTGACACTCTAGCCTATCCTAGTTTAAAATAAATCCAAAACAGGAAAGAGGAGAGGTTTTAAGAGTTATCACTTTATAAAACTATAGAAAATTGAAGATAATAGCAAATGAACCAGAATTGATTAAAACTCAGATTTAAGAAAAAGGATTAAAATCAAAAGGTGGAGAGTAGTAGCTAGGGATTTTGGTTTTCACTGAAAATCAATTGGTTCAAAGGCAATGCATATAATTAATTTGTAACAATCCTTCATCTGGCTACAAGCTCTGATGCAAGGTATAAGAATCTAACCTAGACCCGAGAATTGAATAATCCTAAGGCTATGATCTGTCCACATGAATGGTCATAGATCATCCCAGAGATTCCTCTAATTCAAGGATCTTAATTAGAACAAGTAAGTTGTTGAAGATGTTGTGGAAGCAAGGCTACAAGCTCAAGCATCCACAGGGGGATTTAATCTAGGGAAATCAAATGCAAACAAGAGATCTATAGATCCAAATTAACTTTAAAATCCACAAGATACTGAATCAATACAAACTTATAGTAAACTGTGCTCAGATCTACAATCTGTGCAACATCCAATCCATATACAAAGTTTTGAACCTCTCAATTTACAGCTCTCAACCTCACCCTAGCTACTAAAGGGATTTAGCCAGCCATGATTGGTCTAGAGAATGAATGGGAGAGAAGAAAGAGGGAAGGAATTTTAGGAATTCAAATTTGGCTCTGGTTCTCTCAATTTCTGGATGCTAGCTTTGTAAATTCTTCAAGCTTTTATACTCTTCTCCTCTATCCTCATATCTGTTTCGGCCAATCATAGCTCAAGGGAATATTTCAGTTATTCTTAGTTGCTGATATGACTGATTTCTCCTCTAGAAGCTCTCCCCCAATTGGTCCAAACTGTTAAGTATATGGGATGAGGTTAGAGGGTTCCCATTTGTGCCCATTGTGCTCCAAAAATACCCCCAAGGGTTGTTGACGTGCCTTGGAATGTGTGCACAAAGCACTGAAGCAGGCAGCAACTATGAATGAAACTGAGAAGTTCCAAATTCGAGTGTTGAGAGGCTCAAGGAACCTCTCGATAGGTTATGAGTCCTCTTTGTGTTCACATCGACAGGTTGAGGTAGGCTTTCGCTAGGATCTGTGACTTCTCGATAGGTTTACTTGTAGCTTTCGACAGGATCGAGGACTTCTTGACAGGATTGGTAATAATTATCGACAGGTTGACAGGAATTCTCAACTTCTGTCCGAGCTGCTTATGTCCTCTTGAAAGGTTATACAAAATCCTATTGACTTCTTTATAAAGCTCAAGTTGAGATTTTGACAGGTTGCTCTGCTTCTCGACAGGTTGGCTCAACCTTGTGCAATTGAATGTAGCTTCGGGTAATTCATCGATAGGTTGCCTTGCACTGCTCGATAGGTTCAGGGGAACCTCTCGACATGTAGCTGGATCCTCGCGACCTCCCATGCATCTCCAGGTGAGTCTTCGACAAGTTCTTCTGCTACAACTCTAACCTCTCGACAAGTTAGTTTCTTCACCTTTTACTCATCGACAGGATGTAGGGACCTCTCGACAGCTTGACATTTGAACATCCCAACCTCTCGACAGGTAGCTTTCTCTCATTAGCACCTCTCGACAGGTTGAATTAACCTCTCGAGCTCTTCTTTTCCATGCTTCCACAACTGGCACACTTCCTTGGGGTGATGTCCTTCATCTGTCAGCACTCAGTAGCCTCTTGGTGGGTTCAATCCTCATCAGATGCAGCTAGTCTGCTCCGATGCGTGCCCATGTGGACACATGTCATTGCCATGGAGCTCTGAGACTGTGGACTGTTTAATTGGCTGGCCTTTTTGGTTACATGAGCATATGTTGAGCAGCAGATTGCTTCTTTGGCATTTTTAGAGGGGTGTCTGCACTAAGAATTTAATTTATTGCTTATCTATAAAACACACTCAAAATACTTTTTTAGTCAACTCAAAGGTCCATCAAAGGTCAATTTAAGAGGTAAAAAATGATATTTTTCACTGCTCATGACACCTCAAACTGAAGCTTTGCTAGTCCCTGAGCAAAGGATAAATTAAAAACAAGTATTGAAAATGAAAGATGCCACTTCTCTAGGGAGCACAGATGCATTTAGCATATGCATCAAGCCTTTTAAACCCCTAGGTGATCCCTAGTTGAGGAGTGAAGTCTCCTGAGGGTTTTTAGTGAAGTTACCCACAAACTTCCATATGAACATGATTAAACCAAGTGCAAGCAATTACAAATTAGATCCCAACAAATTCAACATTATTCCATACCTTACCCTTTTGAATTTAGAAGTTCTAAAATAGTAAATATAAACTGGTTCAATACCTAAATCCCTTTTCAAAATCATCATACGGATCTGAAATCATCAAGGGAATGCTATGTTCATAATAGTATATACTTCACCATTAATTTAAGAATCAAGTTAAGACAATGTCTAAATAAAACCAATCTCAGACCCAATTATCTCACTGGCATACTCTCACAAATGATTTCAAGCGTGTATCATTTCACACAACTCAAGAGTAGTTACAACCCTCAAATAGGACTGTAAGCATGAGCATAGGTAGTGCTTCTAGTTCTTGAAGTCCTCTACTTTCTTCATCATAGATTACATAGCTCCTTATTTTCACATGATAGCTCAATCCATTTCAGATCAGTAGGGTCTTTTTATTGGGCTGTAATGTGGCTTATGGGTTAGGTTTCTAAAGAATAAAGGGAAATAAAGGGATTCAAAAATTTGAGAAGTCAGCAAGGGTAAGGAGGTGGTCATGACAACACCTTCTTCATCTCAGCACATTTTCCTCTTCTTTAAATTTTCAGATTTGAAGTGACTTCTCATCATTTTTTTTGTTTTGCTTTTCTATTTTTCTCTTTCTTTTTGTATTATTTTCTTTTGCACTTGTGTCTTTCATTTCCTTTTTTATATGGGCTGGAATGCCACAAAATTTTTTTTACAACTTGTACACAGCTGCCATAATGTCCTTTCTTGAATTCTCTCTTTTCCTCCCACCAAATATGAAACCTTGCTCCTCTACTCTCACTTCTCTCTTTAGTTCCAGAATTCTCAGATTGAGGGTGAACTAAAACAGGTCAAAAGATACAGGGAAAAAAAAGATTTTGGTATTTGTCAAAGAAGGATGGAATTCTCAATCTCAAATTGTGTGTATCAAGGGCAGTTGAAAGGTAGGAAATTTTGAGCTCAAACTGTCCAAAGGATGGCCTTACATCATGTCTTCAATGTCATGAATGCTGTCAAGCTATTTTAACTTGGAGTGCATAACTTCTAGTGAAAAAAAAAATAGGTTCAATCAGTCCTTAGAGCAGAAGAATTGCCAAAACACTCTTCAAAGAAAGTTTTTCTGGCCCAAATCCCACTGGGTATGGTCTTCCTTAGGACTTTCAAGATATGTTCTCACTTTTTCTTTCCTTAATGGTTCATTACATACTACTTATGACAAAAATTTCTTGATGATGTCTTTCATGGAAATGATGAATTTTCAAAAAGGTCTAGAGATAAGCAGTCTACCATACATTTTTAACTCTTCCTCTTTCAAAATTGCTCAGCTTGAAATTCTGCTAAATTATGTTTTGATCTCACTCATACCATTGCACTTGACTTAATTATCTCATAAACAATTACTTTGTTTATATATATATATATATTTTCAAAATTACCCTGCTATGCTATACCCCCAAACCTATGAGGAGCAGTGTCCCTACTGTTTTGGAAGTATAACCAAAGGAAATAGCAAGGAACAGTCAAATGAAACTACACACATGAGGACAAAGGTATGAACAATATGCAGAGAAAAGAGATATTTCATTATAATGAACTACATTGTATATAAAAAGATTACAGAGATAGAAGATTGAAAAGTAAAACTATAAACAAACAAGCTTCCTAAGACACAGAACTACAGAATCTACAGAAGCTAAAAACTCTACACCTAATCAGAATCTGAGTCAGAACTGGATATGGTCATTGGCTCCCATCCTTTTTGTGCAGCAAGTTTTTCATACTCCTCCTTGAGCCTCTCCTTCTTCTTCAGTTTTTCAGTGCTGGCAGCACCTTCCTTAGTTCTCTTTGCAGATGGTTTCTGAGGTTTGGAGCTGCCCTAGTTCATGGAGGGCTCCCTGATGGAAAGGGCTTTGGATTCTGAGGGACCAAGGGCAGAGTATAGGGAGAGGGTCTCTATCAGTCTGGCAAGCATATCATATTTGGTCTTATAGATCTTGTACAGGTCGAGGGAGTTGAGGACCCTCTTCCATAACTTCCATTCCTCTTTCCTATGGGCCTCTAAAACATGGTCAATTTCTTCTTGATGTGCTTGCTGCAGTAAAATCATGACTGCATCCATTAGAAATTTTACATCCTCCATGACATAAGGGTTGGTCTCGATAGCTTTGGTCAGGGATGGTAGAGGTGACAAGGTGTTAGTGCCATATGGGACAATGGCCCAATGGTGAGGGTCACACATGGAGGAGGTGGTGATGGTCAGCTCAGGAAGTGGTGGTGATGGAACCATGAGGGTCAATGGCAGCTCCTCCTCCATAGCAATAGACTCAGGTGGGGAGGAAGGATAGGTAAAACATAAAGAAGGCAGAGCTACTTCCTCAAAGTCAGTTTGAGTGGAGCAGTCTTTGGTAGAAGGCACTACTATAGGGACTGGGATTGGTTCTTCCACCTCAGCAATGGAAACCACTGTTAAAGGAGATGGAGGTGGAGTGGGAATTGGAAGGGGTTGGGAGGTTGAGGTAGATGGGAAGAGAGTGGACTTAACGGCTTGAAGGCAGGTGGCCATAGCAGCTTGGTTTGCTGTATTGGTTTGAAGCTAGGTTAGGATGGTGCTGAGAAGGGAAAGAATTTGGCAAGAGGCCTCAGGTAGGATATGGGCTTGGGTAGTAGGTGGAATGGGGATAATGGGCTGGAAAGGGGATGTGGAGGCATGTTGAAAAGGTGGGGTGGGAGCAGGCTAGAATTGGGTAGGTTGTGGGGAGTCAGGTAGGGGGGTGTATTCATACCCAATGTCCTCCACAATGGAGTCAATTAGGGATGAATATCCCTCAATGGTCAAGTGGTCCAACTCCTGGGTATGTGGAGGGGATATGGAGATAGTATGGTCAAAGTCAGAGGGTATGGATGGTGGAGAGGTGGTGACTGGTTCAGCTGATGGAGATGGTGTAGGGCTCGAAGGTTCAACAACTGAGATGGATGTAATGGGGAGTGAAGGTAAGGTAGGGGTGGGGTCTGTGGTAGGAGGAGCTGAAAAAGGTGTGAATGTCGTGATGGTGGAAAGGATTGTTGAGCTACTGAGAGGTATGGAGACTGCAATGGAGGGTATAGGAGGTGGGGGAATGGTGATGTTGGCAATCTTAGGGCTGATAATAGGCAAAGACACAACAGTAGAGGGGGTGAGTATGGGTGCAAAGGTCACAGGTGGAGGCTCTGAGCTAGGACCAGTAGAGGTGAGCGGAAGCTCTGGGCTAACTGATGTAGAGGTCCCAGCTGCAGCTGCTGAGTTAGATGATGGGGCTGGAAGGATCACAGGTGCAGCTGTTGAGCTGGCCACCTGAGGTGCTTCTCTTTCAGGGCTCTCCACTAATTTCTTCTTGCTCTTTCCAATCAGGGTCCTACTAGCAGACCAGGTCCTCTTCTGGAACACCTTAGGGTTCAATTTCTCCACAGGCTCATCTTTTTGAAGCACAAATTTTCCTTTTCTTAGCAAAACAGTGATGAGTCTGCTATAGGGTAGCCCTGGCAAGGCCTGCACTTTTCTGATCTTCTCATTTACATCTACCATTGCCTCAAATACCAACTGAGAGGCATTCAAGAGCTGGCCCTTGGAGAAAAAATAAAGGGCATCCACTATAGGAGTCCTCCTCTCCTGCTGGTGTCGACTAACATATATATTTTTTCTCAAAATTGAGTCTATGAACAACAGACTAGGGTGTAGATCTCTTCTCATCAGTGACTCCCCAGACCCCACAATGCCTTGAGTCAGGTGTCTAGCCATTGCTCTAAAGGAGACACTTTCAGGTCCTGCTAGACCATAGGCTGTATAAAAAACTGATGGGACCCCCAATGCTAACCCAATGTCATTGTAATCTACCACCAACTCCCAATTATCAATCAACACTACAAGTGTAGGCTTAGTTGACCCTTGACTTCTTCTTCTTCCTAATATTTTGATACCACAACTTGACCAGCCTAGGGTAGGATTTTTCTTGCAATGGGGTCAACATGGGTGTTAGGCCAACCTTCACCAAATAATCCAATGTGTCCTTACACTTCCCTTCCTTAGAAAAATAGTGGAGGTCAAAAGTTGTCTCTGGAATCAGGCCTAAGGCATCCACAAACTCATTGGGAGTAGATAGGTTCACTGGGACTTCAGGTTCAGCCTCCGGGTTAGGTTCAGGCACAAGGTTAGGCTCAGGCATAGGGTCAGGTTCAGGGATATCCTCAATAACTCCTTCACTAATTTTTACTTTCTTAGATTTCTTGGCTTTCTTAGCCTTTTCAAGTTTCTCAGCTTTATCCATGACAATCTTTCTCTTAGCAGGTGGGTTCTCCTTGGGCTGTGTGGCTAGCCTACTGGATTTCCTAGTGGACTTTTGGGCAGATATGGAAGGGGCCTTGAACAGATCAGCTAAGGTATCCTCACGGTTAGCCATTGGACAAGCAATCCACACAATTAACTCTCAAGACTTCACAGTAATTTCCTTTTGCCCAAATGAATTAATACACGAACTAAAAATGGAAATACAAAGCTCGGAATTCAGAGAGTGGAGGTTGAAGAACTTACCCACAGAAACCTAGGGTTTCTCAGAGCTTGCTGTATATGGCTCCAAACCCACTCAAACCAGGTGTGAAATGTAACCTTTGTGAAATTAAAGTACTTGGAAAAATGGCGAGGTGCTTGGAGTAAAAACCAGTGAGGTGGAAGAGGAAGGAAAAAATTGGAAATCGGCAAAGGAGAGAGCAGAGTATGCACACAGAAGGTGTCGAATGAATGGACTGACCTCTCGATAGGTTTAAAACAATTGAAATCATGTTTCGACAGGATTAGAGAGAAGGTTTCGATAGGTTGCATCAACCTGTTGACGAGTTAAAAACCTTGTGGACTTGTAGACTTCCAGGCTGAAGGTGTCGAAAGGTTCTCTCAAACCTCTTGAAAGGTACATGGGCTTCAGATTTTACAAGTCGAGAGGTACATACATCCTCTCGATAGGTTTCAAAACTCAGCATTTAACTTCTCGACAGGTATCAAAACCTGTCGAAAAACATACCCTACAACTTCAGAACATCTCGAGTTTCTCTCTGAACATCTCGACAAGTTCAAAGATCCTGTCGAATATTGCATTTACACCTTCAGAACCTGTCGAAATGCATAGTAGGAACCTTCAGAACCCGTCGAACATCAATTCAAACCTCTCGACAAGTCTGTTTTGCATTCTTGACCTGTTTCTCAGCAGTTCCCTTGTCTCCAGTCACACAGATTTTTCAATTCTGCTATGCTCCCATTGGATTTATCATGGATTGAGGGCATTTCTTATCTTAAACAAGCTTAACTCAGTAAACTACATGATATGCTTTAAACAAAATTGCAACCTATGTACAATGCCAAACAAAGTTGAAAACAGAAACAACAACAAAACTAACAAAAACAACAGTTATGGTACATAGTCTACATTGTTGAAAATCAATCATGTTTTGGAGGTTCTTGAAGGTGAATGGTCAGCATAGGCTCTACTACATTTTCAACAAAGAGTTTGAGCCTTTGACCATTAACTTTCTTGATCCTACCATCTTTTGGATCCTTGATTTCAACAGCTCCAGATGGGGATGCATGCTCTACCATGTAAGGTCCCTCCCATCTGGATCTCAACTTGCCTGGGAAAATTTTCAATTTAGAGTTGAAAAGCCATACCTTGTTGCCAGTAGTGAACTCTTTCCTCAGAAAATGCTTGTCATAGAAGGCTTTGGCTTTCTCTTTGTAGATCCTTACATTGGAGTATGCTTCTAATCACATCTGTTCCAGCTCTGACAGCTGGAGTCTCCTGTGCATGCCAGGAGAAGTTAGATCAACATTCAATGATTTAATAGCCCAATAGGCTTTGTGTTCTAACTCTACTGGCAAATGGCATGCCTTGCCATAAACTAGCCTAAACGGAGACATTCCTATTGGGGTCTTATAGGCAGTTCTATAAGTCCAAAGAGCATTATTTAACCTTAGGGACCAATCCTTCCTATCTACTTTCACAATTTTCTCTAAAATGTGTTTGATTTCTCTATTAAAAATTTCCACTTGCCCACTGGTCTGTGGGTGGTATGGGTGGCAACTCTATGTGTCACAGAGTTCTTTCTAAGTAAGTTCTCAAACCGTCTATTACAGAAATGGCTTCCCCCATCACTAATGATAGCTCTGGGGGTACCAAATCTAGAGAAAATGTTGTCTTTCAAGTAGTTGAGGACAACTTTGTGATCATTGATTCTTGTCGCTATGTCCTTAACCCATTTGGACATTGTCCACAGCCATAAGAATGAAATTATATCCATAGGAAGGAGGGAAAGGACCCATGAAGTCAATCCCCCAAATGTTAAAGAGTTCAACAACCAATATAGGCTGTAAAGGCATGGAGTTTCTATTGGAGATAATTCCCATCTTTTGGCATCTTTCACAAGCTTTACAATCCTGCCATGCATCCTTGAAGAGAGTGGTCCAATAAAATCCACTTTGGAGCACCTTGGCAGCAGTCTTGTTGCCACTGAAATGGCCTCCACAAGCCTGTTCATGATATATGGTTAGTATATTGTGGAATTCATCATCGGGGACACATCTCCTCACAACTTGGTCTACACAATGCTTGAATAGGTATGGATCCTCCCACATGTAATGTTTGATCTGGGAGATGAACAGCTCCCTATCCATTTTATTCCAATGTGGGGGAATTCTACCCACTGCCAAGTAGTTCACTATGTTTGCCAACTAAGGTGCAGAAGTGCTGACAGTAAATTGCTGCTCATCAGGAAATGAGTCATTGATAGGCAACCTATCAAACTCAGTAGCTAGGATCCTGGATAGGTGGCCTGTAACCACATTTTCAACCCCTTTCTTATCCTTAATCTCAAGATCAAACTCCTGTAATAGGAGGATCCATCTGATTAATCTTGGCGTTACATCCTTTTTTGACATAAGGTATTTTAGGGCTGAGTGGTCAGTGAACACCACAATCCTAGATCCCAACACATAAGACCTAAATTTTTCCAAACCATAGGCAATTGCCAACAATTCCTTCTCAGTTGTGATATAATTTAACTGAGCATCAATCATGGTTTTTCTTGCATAAGCAACCACACAAGGTGCTTTGTCTTTTCTTTGCCCCAAAATTGCACCAATAGCAAAATCTGATGCATCACATATCAACTCAAATGACAAAGAAAAATCAGGTGCTTGGAGGATAAGTGCAGAGGTTAAACAACCTTTCAAAAGCTCAAATACAATAAGACATTCATCATTAAATTCAAAAGGAACCTCTTGGCACAACAGGTGAGAAAGGGATTTTGAGATTTTGCTAAAATCTTTGATGAATCTCTTATAAAAATCAAAATGCCCCAAGAAGGATCTGACTTGTTTCACAGTTTTAGGTGGGGGAAAATGTGCAATCAAACCAATTTTACCTTGGTCTACCTCAATGCCTCTGCTGGAAACAACATGGCCAAGGACAATGCCTTGATTAACCATAAAATGACTCTTTTCCCAGCTCAAAACCAAGTTAGATTCCTGACATCTCTGCAACACAAGGATGAGATGGTGTAGACATTGGCTAAAGCTATCCCCAAAAATAGAAAAATCATCAATGAATATTCTTAAAAACTTATCAATCATGTTAGAATAGATGACATACATACACTTTTGGAAAGTTGGAGGGGCATTGCACAATCCATTCGACATCCTTTTATAGGCAAAGGTGCCAAATGGACATGTGAAGGTTGTCTTTTCTTGATCTTGTGAATAAAAAGGGATTTGGTTATACCTAGAATATCCATCAAGAAAGAAATAGAAAGCCTTGCCTGCCAACTTATCCAAAATCTGATTTATGAAGGGCAAAGGAAAGTGGTCTTTTCTAGTTTTCAAATTGAGCTTTCGATAATCAATGCACACCCTCTAACCTGTGGTTTACCTAGTTGGAATTAGCTCACAAAAATCAGTTTTCACAGTAGTGATTTAAGATTTCTTAGTTACCACCTGAGTAGTTGCCACCCATTCAGAATCTGAAATAGGATAGATGACTCCAGCATCTAGCAATTTGACTACTTCCTTCATCACCACTTCTTGCATGGGGGTGTTTAACTTTCTCTGTATCTCTCTAGAGGGTTTGGAACCCTCTTCAAAGTTAACCTTATGCATGCACACAGCAGGGCGATGCCTCCTAAATCAGTAATAGTCCAACCTATTGCTCTCTTATGCTTTTTTAAAACACACAACAACTCTTCCTCTTGCTCATCAGTGAGGGAGGAAGAAATGATCACTGGAAACTTTTGATTTGCCCCGAAAAAAATATATTTCAAGGTCTTAGGCAGCTGTTTCAACTCCACATCAGGTGGACGTATGAGTGAAGGCAACACAACTAGTTTCCAAGGAGGATACCTTATTGCTGACCCCACTTCAAAAATTAAGGCTTTCACCTCTTGAACCATAGGTGTGGGGGCCTTCTCTTCTATAATTTCACTCCAGACATTTTCAAAATTACCACTCAAATCGTCACAATGCAGCAACTTGGGAAAAGTCTCTTCCAGAAGCTCATCCAACACATCAATCAAAATGCAATCCTCACTATCCAAGTGAGGCTGACTTGCTGCATCATACAAATTCAATTTTACTTTTATGTTGCCAAAAGACACCTGCATTACACCTGATCTATATTATTTACAAGCATTGGCAGTGTCCAAGAAAGGCTTGCCCAAAATTACAGGAATGGAGGTAGTGCACTTGCTTGGTTCCATGTCAAGAATCAGAAAATCTACTAGATAGAAAAACTTGTCAACCCCAACTAACACATCTTCTATCATTCCCACAGGCCTCCTTTCAGATCTGTCAGCCAGCTATAGCACCACATGTGTGGGTTTCAACTCTCCCAAACCTAACTTCTTATAAACTGAATATGGAAGTAGGTTAACACTAGCTCCCAGATCTAATAAGGCTTTCTCAATGGTGTGATCCCAATGATGCAAGGGATTGTAGGAACTCGAGGGTCTTGAAGCATTGTTGGTGTTGCAATGGACAACACTTGGTTCACTTTCTCAGTACAAAAGACCTTGGATAGGTGTATTCTAGATTATCTTTTGTGGGTGCATAAATTTTTCAAAAATTTTACATAGGCTGGGACTTGCTTGATTGCATCAAGTAAAGGCAAGTTGATCTTTACTTTTTCAAATGTCTCTATCATTTCCTCAACTTTAGCATTCCCCCTGTCAAAAGGAGAAGGTGCTTGAAGTGCATTAGGAAATGGCAAATGGGGAACTGATCTCTCATTTGCTGCCTTAGAAAGCTCATCAGATTTTTCTTTATTTTTGTTTTCAGTTTTCTGTTGGGGCACATCAACACCCCCTTATTTCTCATATGCTGCTCCTGCTTCATATCAATATGGGCTATACTTTTCTCATCAGGCTCAGCACTAACCTTGTTATCGACCAGCCTTCCACTCCTCAAAGTGGTGACAAATTTGGCTTCTTCATGGGAAAAAATCTCACCCACCATATATTGCCCTTTTGGGTTGTTCATGGGCTGACTAGGCAGTCTTCCCTCCTCTCCTAGTCAAAGTATTGGATAGCTGACCAAGGTGGCCTTCTATCTTCTTAATACTTTGGCTATGAGAGTTAACAGTTTGAGTTAAAGAGCCTAAATTTTGCAGTGAAGCCAGAACTTGCTCTTCAAATGTGAGGGATCTAGAGGGTGCTGGGGCTAGTGCATTTTGATGCACAGGTTGTGCCATAGGCGGAGCCATAAGCTGCGGGTATTAGGGCCTTGGAAAGTAGTTTTGCTGGTATGGTTGGGCATTCCTAAAAGGCATGGACTGCTGTTGTGGCTGCTGCTGCCGGTGGTTTTGGAAGGTATCTTGTCTCCACCTCAAATTGGGGTGGCTTCTCTAATGATAACCAGCTACTAGCTGTTGTCCAAAGGACTGAGCAGAATTCACATGTTCCATAACAATGTTTGGAAATTGGCTAGTAGAGGGACATTCCTCAAGGGAGTGAGTGGGGGACTGGCATATCACATATGGCTCCTCCACTTTTGCAGCCATTGGTGACTGCATTACTCTCATGAGCTTATCAAATTTTGAGTCAAGCCATCCACCTTCCTTTCTAAATCATTGTAGCCACTAACCTCATACATTTTCCCTCTTGTAGTGCTCTCTCTCACCAATCTAACAGGGGTCTCAATGTCCCTTGACAAAGTCTCCCATTCTATGAAGTTTTCATTAATGATATCAAATAACTCCCAAGCCTCATCAGCTGTTTTGTGGAGGTAAGTACCACCACATGAGGCATCAACCATGTCCTTACTCTTGGGATCAATTTATTGATAGAAACTTTGAACAAGTTGCCATTCAGGAATTTCATGATGAGGACATTGCATCAAGAGCTCCTTAAATCTCTCCCATGCTTGGTGAAAGTCTTCAGTTGGGGCTTGAGCAAAGGAAATTATGCTCTTCCTCAGCTGACATGTTTTGGACATGGGAAAAACTTGGCCAAAAATTGACATTGAAGGTCATTCTAACACTGAATACTATTGGTTGGGAGCATTGACAACCAAGTTCTAGCCCTATCCTTTAATAAAAAAAGAAAGAGTTTCAACCTGGTTGCTTCCTCTCCCAAACCTGTAATGTTGAAAGTAGTGCATAGTCCCAGAAATTCATTAATGTGCTTGTATGGATCTTCCTTACTCAGGCCATGATATGAGGAAAGCATCTGTATGATGAAAGATATAATCTCATAGTTCCCTTGGACAACAGGGAATTGAATGCAGAAGGGAGAGTTGTACATCTGGTGTATTGAATTCTTTTAATGTCCTAGGTTGCTCACCTATTGCAGAAATTTCAAAATTAACCACAAGTGTGTGTAAGGACTGCTTAGGTCTGAGAAGCCTCTCAACTTCAAGATCTAAAGGGAGAATTTTAGGATTGAGAGATCTCCTACCAAGCATACACACAACAGGAACCAAATACAACACACAAAAATTACAGCACAGATTTTAGCAAAACAATTTCAAAAACACACAACGAATGCTGCAGATCTAAAAATTATAGATCTATAAATGTAAAGAGAGTTAGGAAATGCAAACTTTAGCATAACTTGGTCCTGCAGAAAGCACAATGCTCATCTTAAAACCACAGATCCAGATCTAAAACACAAAATTAGATTACAACAAACTATAATAGCAATTAGTCAAGCACAAAATAGGTAATTATAAATCTAAATCTAAAATAAGAAAAACTTAGATCTACCAATTCTAAAAACACAGATCCCCAGCAGCGGCGTCAAAAACTTGTTGTATTGCTCACCTTCAATTATTAAAGGGTTAAAATAGTAAATAAAAAGCGCAAAGTATAGAAAATGAGATTAAGGTAAGCAACCAGTCCTGCAAGAACTAAGACTATTCTTAGCAAGCTTTAAGGGGTAAGTGAGGGTAGGTCCATAAGAAAATGTGCTTTAAAATATAGTAAATCTCTAGATCTCTAATAGATCTAGCACTCTAGCCTATCTTAGTTTCAAACACAGTCAAAACAGGAAAGAGGAAAGGTTTTTTAAGAGTTGTCACTTTCTAAAACAATAGAAAATTAAAGATAACAGCAAATGATCCAGAATTGATTAAAACTCAGATTTAAGAAAAAGGATTAAAATCAAAAGGTGGAGAGTTGTAGCTAGGGATTTTGGTCTTCACTGAAAATCAATTGGTTCAAAGGCAATGCATAGAAATGATTTATAACAATCCTTCATCTGGCTAGAAGCTCAGATGCAAGGTATAAGAATCTTACCTAGACCTGAGAATTGGAGTAATCCTAAGGCTATGATCTGTCCACTTGAATGGTCACAGATCATCCCAGAGATTCCTCTAATTCAAGGATCTTAATTAGAACAAGTTATTGCAGATGCTGTGGATGCAAGGCTACAAGCTCAAGCATCCATAGGTGGTCGCCCGAGACTACTTATTTATAGACATTATCCACTATATAACTATATATATAGTTAAGTAAAGTGTAGTAAACCAAACTTGCTTTTGAATTGACTAGCTCCAGTTAGCATTATCAAACTGCGGTCATCGCTCATTAGTTGAATCTAGTGAGGGAAAACCAACTTCGAAAAGGCTAAGAATTGAATTCCACAAGTTCAATAGCACTTTAGTCTGAGGTCGGATCACTTCTTCCTCTTTCTTCTTCTTAGCATCAAACTCTTCTTTTGAGTATGATTGGGCCCTGCAGTGGTAGAACCTGGTGAACCGGGCGTAGAACATTTCTTCTCTTCTTCTTTTTGCTACTTTGTTTAGTTTAGTGATTGATATCAAAGAGAGTCTAAGTCTAGTCACTCAACTAATCCACTTGCGGAGTTCTAGTGGTATAGTAGTTGTGTGGTAGTTGAGACTCCGCCCCTTCTTCTTCAGTAAAGCCGAGGCCAACTATTGATAGGGTGGCAGAATAGAAGTCTCACTACTAGCTTTTAGTCTTAAGTAGGCAGCAGCGGTAAGGAATGAATGTTCTACTATACTATACTATCAGCCATTTCATTAGGACAACACTTGCTTAGTCTTTTGCTAGCTTGATTCTGAAGCATGGCTTGGAAAGGTCAGCTGAAAGACGGAAGGCATCGTTTGCAAACTAACTGAGCAACATCTTGACCTGGAGACTGAACTGAAGGGGTTGAATGAGATCTTGATGGTGGGCGGGTCAGAGGCTGAGAATTCTCTCTATCCAAGTGCTGCTACTATTTTTGGGCTCTTTATCCCGATGCAAGCTTGTGTGGATCTCCAGAAGGGTCTTGATATCCAATTCTTCATTGGATATCAGTTCGATTACCCGGTCCCACTTTTTTTGAGATGGTCATGGAGTGGAAAACGATGCAATAGATTCGGTTAAAGCAAATCCCAAAATGGCATAACCAAATAATTGTTTAGCCAATGATGGATTTCACGCCACGGAATGGATCGAGGAACTAGGGACGTTTCCAATACCGACAGTTGCTCCCGCTGAAGCAATTGTAGCTGCTCCGGCACCTATTAATTTTGCACCTTCTAACATCTCAAGTCGAGAATTCTCGTCACGCTACTTTTGCCTCACTTTGTTTTTTGGTAAAGCTAGAGAACGACATTGGTTTGACTCTAAAGGGTGTCATTTATGGGGGAGTACTTTCTTTTTTTATCTAATAATTTCATGGAGAAACTCTGCATCTCTGGGGGAATTACCGATGGTCTCCTATAATAACGTGTCTACTCCTTCTTCATTTAATCAGAGACCCCCTATTTGAATAAGGCTGGAAAAAAGCCCTATACCATATTTATTTTTAGCATATAAATGATGATCTATTTTGGATTGAATTGCTCATTCAATAGGCCAAGATGTTGCACGTCTGTTGAAAAGCTCCGAACCTCTGATGGGAAAGCACCATATCTCACCACACACAAACAGGTTATTGAAAAGGAGGGCGTCCGAACAGGAGCCAGCGAGGGAAAAGATTTGTTAATTCCTTCAAAAGACGAGGTTTCCTAGCTCATATAGTGGAAAGTCCCCTTCTTTTGAATGAAGGGAATAATTCTGAAACCTGCCAAGTAATATAGTAGTAATGCCTTTCACTCGGGAGGTAGATTGATTTCTAGACACTTGTTGACAGAGACTGATGCTTTACCATCAGGTCCCTTGTATCCCAGACGTTCTGTCTTGGTGACTGTATAGGAATCAAATCTATTCCTTTATGCCGGGTGGTGGAACTGAAAATTTTGTGAAAGATTTCTATGCAAAGTTTCATTAATGCCTAATCCATGTCGAGTAGACCTTATCGGTGTAAGAATTCTTAATTCATGAGTTGTAGACTTATGTCGTCGTGATGTGATCCTACTCATCATTAAAAGAGGGGCCCTCTCAATCATATCGCAATTCGACATCACTTTTATAGATTCCACCAAGGTGATACGCGGGTTCGGGTCCTTCTATAAGTTGGATCCCCATGACTAAGTAATACTCAGTCTTGTATGGGCTTATGCTTGTTGTATAGCATTTTCTTGCTCCTTGCTTCTTCGTTTTCTTGCTCGTTTTTCAGCTCCCTCGGAAGCGAAGACCTATTGAATCAAGGCAAAGAAGTCAAGGGGATTTAATATAGGGAATCAAATACAAACAAGGGATCTATAAATAAAAATCAACTTTAAAATCCACAAGATACTAATTCAATACAAACTTACAGTAAACTGTGCTCAGATCTATAATCTGTGCAACATCCAATCCATATACAAAGCCATGAACCTCTCAATTTACAGCTCTCAACCTCACCCTAGCTACTAAAGGGGTTTATCTAACCATGGTTGGTCTAGAGAATGAATAGGAAAGAAGAAAGAGGGAAGGAATTTTGGAAATTCGAATTTGGCTCTGGTTCTCTAAATTTCTGGATGCTAGCTTTGTAAATTCTTCAAGCTTTTATACTCTGCCCCTCTATCCTCAGATCTGTTTCAGCCAATCAGAGCTCAAGGGAATATTTTAGTTATTCCCAGTTGCTGATGTGGTTGATTTCTCTTCTAGAAGCTCTCTCCCAATTGGTCCAAACTGGTAAGTACATGTGATGAGGCTAGAGGGTTCGCATTCGTGCTCATTACATTTCAAAAATACCCCTAAGGGTTGTTAACATGCCTTGGAATGTGTGCACAGAACACTGAAGAAGGCAGCAGCTGTGAATGGAAGTGAGAAGTTCCAAATTCGAGTATCGAGAGGTTCAGGGAGCCTCTCGACAGGTTTTGCTTCCTCTTTGTGTTCACATCGACAGGTTGAGGTAGGCTCTCGCTAGGATCTGTGACTTCAGAATAGGTCTGCGTGTGGCTTTCGACAGGATCGGGGACTTCTCGACAGGATTGGTAACAATTCTTGATAGGCTGACAGGAATTCTCAACTTTTGTCTGTGCTACTTATATCCTCTCAAAAGGTTATACAAAATCCTGTCGACTTCTTTATAAAGCTCTAGTTGAGCTTTTGACAGGTTGCTTTGGTTCTCGATAGGTTGGCTCAACCTTGCGCAATTGAATGCAGCTTCAGGTAATTCATCGATAGGTTGCCTTACACTTCTGATAGGTTCAGGGGAACCTCTTGACATGTAGCTGGAACCTCACGACCTCCCCTACATCTCCAGGTAAGTCTTTGACAGGTTCTACTACTGTAACTCCAACCTCTAGACAGGTTAGTTTCTTCACCTTTTACTCCTCGACAGGATGTAGGGACCTCTCGACAGCTTGACATTTGAGCATCCCAACCTCTCAATAGGTAGCTTTCTCTCATCAGCACCTCTCGACAAGTTGAATTAACCACTCAAGGTCTTCTTTTCCTTGCTTCCACTGCTGGCACACTTCCTTGGGTGCTGTCCTTCATTTGTCAGCACATAGTAGCCTCTTGGTGGGTTCAATCCTCATCAGATGCAGCTGGTCTTACTCCCATGTGTGCCCATGTAGACACATGTCATTGTCATGCCATAGAGCTCTGAGGCTCTGAGGCTCTGTGGACTGCTTGATTGCCTGGCCTTTTGGGCTACATGAGCATATGTTGAGCAGCAGGTTGCTTCTTTGGTATTTTTAGAGGGTTGTCTGCACTAAGAGAGAAATTTATTACTTATCTACAAAGCACACTCAAACACTTTATTAGTCAACTCAAAGTTCCATCAAAGGTTAGGTTAGGAGGTGAAAAAATGATATTTTTCACTGCTCAACACAGTCTGGACTCCTAGCCTTGTGGTATTTAAATATTTCATAGTTCTAAAGTCATTTCTTGCTTTTGGATGGCTAAAATTCTGGAATGACCATGTTCTTACATGAGACTAGCACATTAGAACCCTTGTTTGGGATCAATAGGATCACTTTAAATCCATCCAATGGTCCATGATGGCCATATAGGCCTAGACCACTAGATTCTTGAATTTTTATGGATTTTCTTATAGATTTTCATGTTAGATTTAATTTTTCTTAAGTGTCATGGATAAATTCTGGAATGAGGATGAACCTGAGATAAAGATGACTATCCATGTGATCTTTACACACATGCAAGGCCATTCAATGGTCTCAAATGACCAAGGAAGTCAAACTAGGTCATTCTTGTAACATAGCTTGAGTATTTTATATTTTTGGTAGTATAAAATAAAATTTTGATATGAAGTTTTTATATGTTCTGTATTGAGACATGGACCTAAGCCAAATGATGTCATGCATGTGATCTTGGTACACATTCAAGGCCATCTAATGGCTTAGATTGATCAAGGTCAAATTTTGAAAAATTAGTATATTCTTGAATTTTTTATAATGCCATGAATTTTAGAACATATGATCCTTATCAATGAATGATATAGGTACAATGGTTTAGGTTTATGAGTTTTTAATCTTTGTGGTTTATCATTTTCTCATAGATTTCTAGGTCAAATGTTAGTAAAAAATGCATCTGTACTCTATGAATAGAATATCATATATATATATATATATATATCTATTGTTTTTCCTGCATAGATTAATCATTGAAATTATGAATGTTATACTTGATGCATTTTGATGAGATATTTATATGTGATCTCAGTTTTGATTTATTATATGTTGATTTGATCATGCTCAAAATGTGTGGTTCTAGATCGCTTAGATTTTAGAATAAGCTATATGTGATCTATATTGGAGTGTACCTTATTTCTATGAAATTAGCATAGAATTTTGACATAAGTAAGTGGCTGGAACATAAACACATTTAAATGGTCATATCTTAGAAATATAATTCATTTATTAATCATGATGATTATCTAATCGGATGGTCCTGATTGATCATCTCAAAACTTGCTTATTTTTGCTAGGATTTTCTTAATAAAAATCCTTAAAACTTGCTTGTTTTCAACCATAGAATCTTGATCTCTTGAAAAGATTAGACAAGATTAAATTTTTTGAAACTTATGTGTTTGACTCTTGGCTTTGATCATGGGCATTTCAATAGCATTAGATGCATGGATAGGACTAGATATGTGGTTAGGATATACATGTGATATCGGATATAAAATTTACTGAATTGTCAAATGAGGATTTTAAAAATGGTTTTTTGTATAAATAGTTTTCAAAAATAAAATGAGTTTTTTAAATACAAATATGCTCAATGTGTTAGGTCCGATCGGATGGTTCTTAATGCCCGACCCGATAATTTTAAGAAAAACCGATATCGGTGACTAGGAATGTGCAGGTAACCGATTAACGCTATTTAAATAGATAAGATTATCCATAACTTGATCCCGATGTACCCAGAACACAAAGCTGCAAATCTGCCCTATTGCACCAGAAAATAGAGCTGTAATAAGCTTTGATTCCCGAGCCTTAAAAATTATCGGGAAAATATAGGATAAATTAAAGAAAGACTTTAACATACCCTTAAGGCCTGGGAAAAATTTTAAGCATCAATTTGATCAGAATTGATAGCGAGAAAATTGGTAAATTACATCTCGAAACTTTGGCAATTGGCACTCAACCAGAAAACAGACCCGACCTTTGATCGAATGGACCAAATTATATCTTGATCCATCTACGTTTGATCAGAAAAGTATAAATGAAAAAGTTGGGTAACTCACGGATCTTTCGAAAGAGCAGCTAAGTGCTTATTTCTCTCATAGGAACTAAGAATTATGAACCCGAAACTGAGGCCCACTAATTCTAGCCTAAAAATCCTGATAAAACAAAATAGATCTCGATGATCTATCTATCATGATCAGCCTTGATCATATTTTTGACTGCTATTACTTGGGAAAGATTCTCCCATCAGTGCTCCTGCCCCCAGTTTTGGAAGCACTTAAAAATTCAATTGGAATTGAACATGGCGGATGATTTACCGTAAGCTGTCAGCCCATCCTTGAGAAAAGTCTGAATATATATAAGAAATAAAGGGCCTAGTACACTGACCTCGACCCAAGACCCGTGACTAATTGGGAAGGTCCAATCACATGGTTATCATGTATCCAACCTGTGGTAGGACCCATGAGAAAATTTGTCAACCAAGTCAAAGGCCCGACTTTGACGACCTGATAAGGCCCCAAATCCTAATCCTTAGTGAATAGGATAGGTAAAGAGAACAAGAGTTTTGTAAAAAGACCCGGCCCATGGCCCGACCAATTTAAATTAGCTCCTATGATAAGTGCCCTACCTAAAACATATTGATTAAGGCTCATGAAAATTAAACACATGGTCCGAACCTTGACATGGCCCACACCTCTAGTTTTTGATCTAGTAATGGCCAGAATCATCTAGGGAATGGACCTTTAGACCTATAATCCATTGAACCCATAACCTATTGGACCTTTTGGACCTATACTCCATTGGGCCCAGAACCTATTGGACCCATTGGACCCTTTGAACCTATACTCCATTGGACCCATAACCAATTGAACCTATTGAATCCTTTCGACCTATACTCCATTGGACTCATAACCTATTGGACCGATTGGACCCTTTGGACCTATACTCCATCGGACCCATAACCTATTAGACCCTTTGGGCCTATAATCCATTGGACCCATAACCTATTGAACCCGTTGGACTCTTTGGACCTAAAATCCATTGGACCCGATGAACCCTTTGGGACCTTTAACCCATTAGATTGATTTGAACCCTTAATTCATTTGACTTTTTAGGCCCATAAAACTATCGAACCTTTGGAATCTTTTTTATCCATGACCTTACTTGAATTAACTAGAATCTATAGAAACAGGCACCTTGATGCCTCAATTATTGATAGAAGAAACTGAGTTTTAATCATTGACAATGATAACCATAAGTCCTCCAGTGGACTTTAACTAAGATAACACTTGATATAAGTGTCAGCCATGAGATCCTCCCTTAGGATCGAGTCATGAATTTGAAACTCGGTAGTGACACGCTTGTACTAGAAATAGATTGAGACACACTTGTACTTGGAATAGCTAGAATAGTGACATGCTTGTACTTGGAATAGCTAGAATAGTGAAATGCTTGTATTTGAAGTAAAGTGGAATAGCTAGAATAGTGACATGCTTGTGCTTGGAATAGCTAGAATAGTGACGTGCTTGAACTAGAACTTGATTTAGAACTGGAACTTGATTTAGAACTCGGATTTGAACTTGTATTTAAACTTGAACTTGATTTAGAACTCGGATTTGAACTTGATTTTTGGACTTGTATTTGAAACCAGATTTGAACTTGATTATGAAATAGTATTTGTACTGAAACATGAACTCGATCTTGATCTTGTATTTGAACTTTTAATTGAACCCGAATTTGAATCGAAACTTGAACCTAATCTTGAACTTATACATGAACTAGTACCTGAACTTGAACTCATGCCTGAACTCGAATTAGAACTTAAATTTGTACATGAGCTTGAATTTGTGCTCGAATCTTGAATGTGAACTGGTATTTGAGCTTGAATTGGAACTTGTACTAGAACTTGAATGTATGCTAGAAATAGAACTGGAACTTGAATGTATGCTTGAAACCAGAACTTGTACCTGAATGTGAACTCATGTTCGATCTAGAACTTGTACTTGTACTTGAATTCATGCTTATACTAGAACTTGAATTCATGCTTGTCCTAGAACTTGAATTTGAACTTAAACTCATGCTTAAATTAGAATGTATACGTGAACTTGATCTTGAACTTGAAAGCGAACTTGAGCACTTGAATATTTGAATCTTGAACCCGAAATGGGTACTTGAATACTTGAACCTTGAACCTGGAATGGGAACTTGAGCTTGAACTTGAACTCGAACTTGTAAAAAGAAGTATACTCGAACCCTAATATTTGAAATCTTAAATTTAATGAAGCTTGAACTTTAAATACTTGATAACTAACCTTGAAAACTTGAAAGTGAAAAGAGAAATTATCTTGAACTTGAAAGCCTCACATAGCTGATCACTGTTCTCACGAACAGGCTGGTATGAATTCTCTGTACTTGAAAAGGATCTTGAAATGTCAGCTGAGGATCAAGTCTAGTTATACCAACAGGGTCATTGATCCTTTCCTTGATTGGCTAAACGGCGAAGAGTGTCGGCCTTTGTTCGCGCAAACATTGGCATCTTGAATCTTGAATTTTAGACCATGGTTGGTGTTTTGGTATCGACACCGCTTAATTCAAAGATACTAATAATCAAAGGATAATTGTAATAAGGATAATCCACACATAATCATAATAAGGACACCTGATTTGGTTAGCATGTGTGCTATATCATTCGGTATTGATCCCCAAGAGGTGTTGGAAGAGTTGAATCGCAAGGGGTGTAAGGGGAAGGCTTTCCACTTGGAATGGTTGCATGCTCGATTGAGCAAAATTTCTGATGATGCATCTGATGACCACTTAGAATGTGTTGTAAGGGGATACATTCTATATTTACTAGCCTGCACAATACTTGTTGATGAATCTGGTAGTATGGTGCCAACTTGATACATAAAATTGTTGATGGATTTAAAGATGGTTGGGACATATGCATGGGGAGCAGCTACCCTTGCTTATCTTTATAGGCAGTTGGCCATCGCATTAAGAAAACAATCACAACAAATTTCTGGGCTGCTGACATTGGTTGAGGTATATAGCGATGTCTTACTAAAATGTGTATAATTTTTTTAGAAAATCATAAATACTTCGCATGTTAATGTTATATTTGTAAGTCTTTCTGAACAATGATATAGTAGTAATTTGTAAATCAATATCTCCATGCTTTAGAAGTAATTTCATTAATTCATGCTTATTTGTAAATTTCTATTCTTTAATGGATGATAACTTCATGTTGACTAGAGTATGCTTATGATAGTTGTGTTTAGAATTTATGTTAAATGTTAGTTTGATTTTCTTAGTTATACTTGGTTATATTGTCACTACTAGAAAGCCCACTTGCACTTACACCTATGGAATGTTTTTATAACACTTGCTCTAGAAATTTAAGACAATGCTAACTAAGACTTTATTGAGTTCATCGCTTACGATCATTTCATGACCCAAAAATTTTAGAGGCCAATCAGCAGCCACCTAGCCAGGGTTAGAGGAACTGGACAAGGAAGGATCTAGGAGCGACAATCGAGCTGAAAGTTTAGAGCTCATTTTATCTATAGAGCTACCAGCACCTGCACTTAGATTTTGATTGAATCTTTCCTTCATTTTGGTTTTTTTTGCATGGTTTTCGTTTAAGTCCATTACTTTTAATTGGGCTTGTATGAACACTGACTCTTTGAAGGGTTTACTTTGTGAGAAAAGTCTTTTACAACTATTTAAAATTTTATTTCTTTCTTGTTAAAACCCGCTACGATTAAATCATAAACTTGAACATGCCTGATCAGGTTATCAAAAATGGGAGGTTAAACTGATAGTATTTAGCTGATGTTTCCGCAAAACCACTTTGATAAATGAAATTAATCGTTTCCGCAAGTAAAGTATTTCCCGTGATATTTTAGAAAAAAAAAATGTAAGTGGCAATTTACATCAAAAGGGAAAGGACTTAAGAACTTGAAATGTCTGAACCCAAATATGAATATGAAAGTACGTGTGCCCATCGCTCCGCCAAAGAACCACGAGTCCCGGGTGAGGTTGGCGTGGGGGCGTGACACACGTGAGATTGGTATCAAAGCATAAAGATTATAAAACTTCTTTGATTTCAGAAACCATTTTTCAAAGATTTAAATTTTTGAATGTTTTTACCGATTTATTGGAGTTGAATAGTGTCCAAGGAATTTGGAAGAAATGCACATGGCACAGTAGGGACATTTTGTTATTCCTTAGAAGTTCTTGACCCTAGTCCGGCTGATACTTCAGATTAGAACCCGTTATGGATGGATTTGGCTGATGGACATTCCTCTGGAAGGTTTGGTGAAGCATTACAACTTGAACTGAATTAATATACGTAATAGTATAGTGATTGATTGTTGTGTATAACTTACATAAGAAGAAAAGACTAAGACACTTATCATAGATACAATTCTTATTTTAGATAAGACTCTTATGTGTTCTACTTATCCCTTAGGATGGTGAGCACTAGAAGAATCTGACAACACCTTCTCTTGAACCATCAACTTAGGAGAGTAATCACGATAAGGATGCTCCTAAACCTTGGGCTGGTTTGTATCGGCACATGGAGCGAATTACTGTTGTGATGCCCGCAAATCAAGATCGAGGATGCTCAATGGTGGAATGATTTCAACAGATGAAGCCATCGACATTCATGGGGACTTGAGAACCGATGGTAGCCGACAGTTGGTTGAAGATAGTTGAATGATTGCTGGTGGTTCTACACTGTACTAAATCTGAGTGGATCGAACTAGCAACTTTCCTTTTCGAAGGGGAAGCTAGAATCTGGTGGGTGACGACTGTGGAGGGAATCCCGGTAGATAAGGTTCCTATCCTCTGGCCGTGATTCATGAGCTTGTTCCATCAACCTTACTTCACCAATGCACAACACCAGAAGGAAAATGAATTCCTTGAACTAGAACAAGGAGCTTTGGAGATTAGGCAGTATAGCATCGTCCACTTTAACTCACTTGCTCGTTATGCAACCTGACTAGTCTAAGACGAGGAATGGAAGGCGAGGAAAATCGAAAGAGGATTGAAACCTATCATCTGACATTTTGGGTCTCCTTACTAGTTGGAGACTTATGCAGCAGTGCTTGAGAAAGCTCTTCTGATTGAGGCCGAGAACGTTGACTTCCTCGCGAGCAGTGAAATGAGGAATTAGAACAACCGAAAGGTTCAAACTGAAAAACCTGACCTTACCCCCAGGCTAGAATGGAAGAGATACCCAAAGAGAAAAGATCGAAGGTTAAGGTAATAACCCTGCGAAAAATCTGAAACTCGTGGTAGGACCTTGCTAGCATTGTGGGAAAGCCGTCCATACCGCGAAGACTTGTATGTCATTAGGCGCTTGCTTCAGTTGTGGGTAGAAGGGACACATGATGAGAGACTGCCTGACTAATCAAGTGAAGCAGGATATAGCTGAAAGGAAGAAACTGGTGACTCAAGGACGAGTCTATGCCCTGAACAAATAATAGGCGAAAGCATCCCCTGTCGTCATCGCAGGTATGATGTTTGTTTCCCAGCAGTTAGCTCAAGTTTTGATAGACCCTGGATTGTCTCATTTATTTATCTATCCATCTTTTGCTAGTAAAATAAAGATAGAACTTGTGAAATTTGCTGAAAAATTGTATATAATTACTCGTACTGGTGAACAAGTTAAGATTCGAACTATGTACCTGTCGTGTACCCTAGATATTAAGGATCACTCCCTTAAAGTCGATCTCTGTTGGTTGAACATGAGAGACTTTGACGTCATCCTTGGAATGGATTGGCTTTCACTCCATCACGCCTATCAAAATTGTCATGATAAGACTTTGACCTTGAGAATCCCTGGTCGACCTGAAACGTTCCTGCCATTGATTCAAGAACCATCGTCCTTAGCACATGTATTTATCTTTACTTCTAATCTCGTACAGAAGGAATCCAAAGTCACCCTCACTAGAGTCCCCGTAATTAGAGAATTCCCAGACATGTTCCCATAAGAGTTGTCTGGCTTACTGTCATCCTGGGAAATTAAGTTTTGAATTGACCTAATACTCAAAACGAATCCGGTATCTCAACCACCTTATCAAATGGCACTGAAGGAGATGGATGAGTTGAAAAAGCAGCTAGAAGAACTGGATGATAAAGGGTATATTAGACAAAGTTCCTCACCCTAGGGAGATCAGTCTTGTTCATCAAGAAGAAAGAGAGTACCCTACGATTATGCATAGATTATCATAAACTGAACCAAGTAATGATAAAGAACAAGTACCCTTTACTTAGGATCGACGACTTGCTCGATCAACTACGAGCCACTCAAGTCTTTTCCAAGATCAATTTGAGTACCGACTATCATCAGCTGCGAGTTTGTGAAGAAGATATTTTGAAGACTGCCTTCAGAACCCAATACGGTAACTACGAGTTTACTGTTATGCCTTTTGGTCTGACAAATGCCCTGGCAACATTTATGGACCTGCTGAATTGAATTTTCAAACCTTACCTTGATAAGTTCGTTGTAGTCTTTATCGATGACATTCTAATATACTCACCGAACTCGAAAAAACATGAGACACATAAGGATTACGACTCTTTGAGACCATCAGTTATATGCAAAGTTCTCGAAATGCAAAATCTGGTTGAGGAAAATTGCCTTCTTATGACATGTAGTGTCTGGAGACAGAGTTTTTGTTGATCCCGCTAAGATTGAAGCCGTGATGAGCGGGAAGAGACCGACTAGTGTGACTGAGGTATGTACCTTCCTCAGACTGGCTGGATATTATTGTTGGTTCATGGAAGGGTTCTCTAAGGTGGCGAAACCACTCACAGAACTGACTAAGAAGAAGACCAAGTTTGATCTGCTCGCGAACATAGTTTTCAAGAACTGAAGAAGCGATTGACTGCACTGATCTTGACCCTTCCTTCTGGAAGTGATGGTTATGAAGTCTACTACGATGCTTCCCATTTGGGCCTGGGTTACGTGTTAATGCAGAAGGGTAAGGTTATTTCTTATGCGTCATGAAAACTGAAGGACTATCAGAGGAACTATCTGACACACGATTTAGAATTAGCTACGATCGTGTTTACCCTAAATATATGGTGACACTACCTATATGGTGTGAAATTGGTTATCTATACCGACCATAAGAGTTTAAAGTACCTCTTCACTCAAAAGGAGTTGAAATTACGGCAAAGATGTTGGATGGAAACCCTAAGGGATTTCGATTGTGTGATACGGTATCACGAGGGGAAAGTGAATGTAGTTACTGATGCCCTGAGCAGGAAAGCTGAGCATGTCTCCACACTTGCTCATTTGACTTCTACTACAACACCCCAGAATGGTACTATTCCGGAGCTGGAAATAGCCAGTTTGAAGTTGAAGCCTTTGATCAGAAACAAGTTGATCAAAGCACAACATGTAAATTCTCAATTGGAGACTTACTGAAAGAAGGTGAATGATGGTGCACTACTAGACTTTTATATTTCTTTCTACGGAGCCCTATATTTTCCAAGGAGATTGCGTATTCCAAATGATGTGGAGTTGAAGAAGGAAATCTTGACGATAAAGCACCATTCGAAGTATGCCATTCACCTGGGAGGTACGAAGATGTATCACAACTTGAGATGAAACTACTGGTGGTCCGGAATGAAGAAGGACGTTGTTGAATTAATTAGTCGAAGCTTGGTGTGTCAGTGAGTGAAGGCAGAACATCAGAGACCTACTGTTAATCAATGAAAAATACCATTTTTCAGCTTCTAACCTAGCCTTTACTACACCTTAGAGCCATCTAATAATTACCTTTTGAGCATATTTTGTAGTTAAGAATAAACTTGCAGCTTAGTGCAACAGTCCACACTTTGTAGCCCAAGAAGAGAGGATTAAAAGCTAAATCTTGGAGCTGATTGAAGACCATAGAGTACACCATGGTGGTACACACATTAATGATCATTTAGATTGCCTAGGTGGGCCCTAGAAGTCTAGCAGATGAAAGGAAGCTTGCCCCAAGCAGAGGAGACTACTACAACAGGCTCTACACAGCAATAGACAAGCATAGAGGAACCGTCGCGCAGTTAAATATACCTGAATAATCCGTTCGTGCAGATCTCGTGAAGTTCAAACCTACAGCACATAAAGAGCTCGCGCAGATCTCGCTCAGTACACTATAGGAAAAGCTTCAGAAAGGCACCTCGTGTAGTCCTCGCGAGGATCAGAACTTCAGCAAATTGCATCGCACAGATCTCGCATAGATCTTGCGCACTTCACAGATAGAGCCATCCACACGAGAAGCTTAGTTCATCTTGGTGAGGATCCATGCGAGCTGTAAAACCATCCTAGCGTGATCCACGCGACCTGAACCACCTAGAGCCTCATCTGCACGAGCTATACTATTCAAAGCAAGAGAACCTTGCGAGTCTCATCCTGTAGTAAAATAATCACGAGAGCCACGTGAGAGGTAAAATAGGCAACTTTAACCTCGCGAGGCACAGGCTTCCAACTTCTAAGTCAGTACATAGGGGTATTCTTAGGATTCCACAGCAGATAGGGCACACATCCCAAGGTGCCAAGCTATTTCCCACTTCCTGAGGCAACACTTGGCAACAAATGGGCACGACAGCAACTAAAATGAGGGCATTTCTCTTCTATTTTCTGATTGGCCAAGGCACAAGATATTTTTGGTGGAGTTGTATATAAGTTGTGGTGTTTAGCAGAAAAACATCTAACTTTTACCCTAATTTGGTGCGTGCTTAGGTCATTTTGAGTGTGAGGGTTAGGTCATCTTTTGCTTTTTCTCTTCTCTCCTTAGTTCAACATTTGCTGGCTAAGTCCTCTTGTAGTAGATAAGACTAATTTCTATGTTTAAAGTCTATGATAGTCATGTAAAAAGTCTACATGTAAAAGATTAAGATTTGAACATTGTAAGTATTCTTCATATGCAATGAAGACTATTTTTATTAAATAGTTTGATCTGTAATGCTCTTTGGTATTCCATTTAGGTTTTATAGATTGAATGCTCCTATGGATGTATGAGCTTATAGCCAGGCAACCATAGCAGCTGCAGTAATTTTAATGTTGCCAAATGAAGTATATCTTTTGGGGATGATTTGTGGCCATTTAGTGGATATATCATAGCTTAAGACTAGTCCATATCCCTGGGTTGGATTGGATTCTTCTTCCTTGCATTTGAGCTTGTTGCCAAATGAAGGACTGATGTAGATCCATCCTTTACTAAACTTAATCAGCCCCTATTTCAGCCAAAAAGATCAGTCCCTATTTTACTACTTCTCACCCCTTTTATATTTTATTTTCCAAATATATTTTCACCCTTCTCTTAAGCCCCTTTCTTTAACTTTAGTTTTATTTTCTGTTTTAAAAGTAGTGTAGATAGTGACAACCCTGAACTCCCTTCCTTTACCTTTTCTTTCTAGATTAGCTTAGTGATGCCAGATTTGTAGCCAGATCTGGAGGTCTACTATAAATCCCTTGTAGTTCTAGATCAGATTTCCCTATGGGACAACCCTTTATTATCAAAACTTACTACAACAACCCTGTATCTTGCAGGCTGTGTTTTTGTGCTGAAATCCATTCCATTTCATTTTATTTTCTGTTGCATTTTTCCAAGCATTTTTACAGTAAAAATCTGCAAGCACAAATAAACCAACAAGTTTTTGGCACCGCTGCTGGGGATCTTTGATCTAAATAGTAGATTTGAGTTTTTATTTGTTTGTATATAAAATTCATTTACTGTAATTTTCATTTTTGAATAAAAGTACTACCAAAGTATTTTGGATTATTAGAGATCTAGGACAGTAGTAAAAAGGAGGAGCTGGAGGTTGCAGCTAGAGCTTGTTTGCCTTAGTTTGCACCCCCTCTACTTTGCTTTATATTTTGTTAGGGTATTTCATGTGCTTGCTGTTAACTTATTTGAAAACAATGCTAAGAATGTCTAAGTAAAAATAAATCAAAGGTGGATTGAAAGACACAAAACAAGTCTAAAATACACACATACTTGCAAGATACAGAGCCTGTTGTAGTAAGTTTTGATAAGTAAGAGTTTGTCTCACAGGGAGTATTGATCTGAAACCACAAGGGTTGTATAATAAACTCCAGATCTGACTACAGATTTGGCAACTCTACACCTAGGCTAGAAAGCAAGGTAAAGAGATGTTGTTTAGGTGTCACTAGCTAACCTCAAATAAAACAAAGGATATAAATAATCTAAAATTAAAGAAAGGGGGAAGAGAAAGATGATGGGTGTGTGTGGTAAAATAAAAATAAAAGATGGAGAAGTAGGTAGCAAAGATTAAATCAGTTATGCAACTTAGTGCTAGAACAGAATTTACAAAAGTCCTTCAGATGGCTACAAGCGCATCTACAAGGTAGAAGAATCTAAATCAACCCATGCCATTTAGATCCCTCTTAAGGCTATAATCTGTCCACTTAAATGGTCACAGACTATCCAAGGGAGATGATCAAATCCCATTGATTAAATCAGAAATCTAACCTAATCCAAGGGAATGGATTGATCTTAATGCTATAGCCTGTCCACTTAAATAGTCACAGACTATCCAACGGATTTGCTCCCTTCGATGAATTAAATCAGAACATGAATACCATTGCAGATACTATGTTTGCAAGACTACAAGCTCATGCATCCATAGGAGCAAACATCCCTTGAAAATCATGTGTAAAACATAGGAAATCTCAGGCTAAATGGGGATGTAGACTCAGTGGGTCATTGCTACAAAAGGTCTGCAATGACTCAGCTTGCAAGTCTGCAATCTCTACAAAAGATCAGATCTGAACACTGATAATAGCATTGCAAAATAGAGGAGAGTTTGGCTTTGCACAATCTCTCACAAGGCTTACCAGCTCATGTGCAGAGAAGAAGAATCCATCCCAGCTCTGAGCCTTAGACCTGCCTTAGGACTATAGTCTATCCACTTGAATGGTCATAGGCTATCCACAGAGGCTATCTACTCATAGAGGATGAGAATGTAATAAGAAAGCTGTTGTTCCCACCATTGTTGCAAGGCAAATCAACTTAGACAACAATGGGAGTATCAAATCTTAAAATCCGATGTGGGAGGAATAGGACAAAGAACACTACGAGTGCCACACAAGAAAAAAAATAGATTTAATTAAAGCTTTAAACATGGCAAATCGTAAATGAATCTTACAATGGTGCCCTCGATGGCAACAACCTGTGCACAAGCTCAAATCAACTCCCAAGGTTCAACACAATGCCCATTACAAAACTAAAATGAAACTAACTGATTACAAAGAACATAGCCCAACATTGCTGCTGTGTTAAGGCAAGAAGAAAAAGGAAAAAGAAAAAGGGAACTAAACCCTAACCTTAACCATAAAAAGCTAAAACCCCGAAAAGGGGGATCTTAGGCTGACCCTGGATAAAAATTATAAAATAGGAATAAAGTTCTATTTATACAATCCATAGACCTTGGTGTGCCCTAGAAGCAAGGGTGAGGATGTGTGGAGTTGATTTCGTGGCCCATCTGTGGCCCTTGGATGCTTTGGGAAGTGTGAGAGATTGGGATGTGTGCCCTAGAAGGTGTGAAATACCGAAAATATCCTTGGGTGCTAAAATAGGCTACTGGAATTCGTGCCTCGCATAGATGACAGCTTTAGGTATGCACCTCGCTGAGATCTCGCTAGGATCTCGCTGGGCTACAACTTCAAAAGTTTAATCTCCCTAGGATCTCGCTGGGCTGAAATGCTTCAAGCATGCACCTCGCTAGGTTCTCGCCAGGTTCAACACTTCAGCCAACGCAGCGCAACAACCAACACAGCACAACAGCCAATGCAACACTTCAGCCAGTATAGCGCAGCAATTTCGCCAGCGCAGTGCAGCACTTTAACCAGTGCAGCGCAATAGCCAGCATAGTGCAGCAGCCGGCGCAGTGTAGCAGCCAATGCAGTGCAGTGCAGCAGCCAGCACAATGCAGTAGCCAACGCTGTACAACAACCAATGCAACACTTAAGCCAGTGCAGTGCAGCACTTCAGCTAGTGCAACAAATAACCAATGCCAACACAACACTTTAGCCGTGAGGCTGCTACATAGCTACAAGAGTGTCGGTTTGTTGCACACATGATGTATTTGAGTGTGGACTTGCTGCAAGAGAGTGTGAGCTGCTCGAGAGGTTGCTATTTGAAGGGACAGAGCTGCTCAACAATGGATTTCAGATTTTATAGTTTGTATAATTCATAACATTAGCACTTCACTATGCTTAGGCTCCACTTCTATCCCCCAAAAAGCCTTCTAGGACCCCAAAGCATGCTAAAATTGCCCCAATGGTGTGAGCCACTATAGTACATTCAATTTAACTCCATCAACTCCACAGCTTAGCATAAAATTCATTCTTCTTGGTTTGAAAATTAAGGATTGCAACACTAAAGCTATATTTACCTGTTATCTACAAAACACACTTAAAACACATTATTAATCAGCTCAAGGGTACATCAAAGGTCAAGTTAAGGGATGAAAAGTGGTACTTTTCAGAGATTAATACACCCCCAAACCTAATCTTTGCTAGTCCTTGAGCAGAGGAAAAATTAAAACAACTACTCTAAAAATTTAAATGCCACTTTCGTAGGGAACACAGATGCATTTAGCTTATGCATCAAGCCTTTTAAATCCCTAGGTGATCCCTAGTGGAGGAGTGAAGTCTCCTGAGGGTTTTTAGTGAAGGTACCCACAAAGTTCACCATTAAAACATTTAACTATAGTGCAGTCAATGACAAAATAGATTTCAATAAATAAAGCTTCATTCCATACCTATTTTTTAAAAAATCAAAGGAAATTACAACAATAATGCAAACAATTTAACATTGAAATTAGCATGTATGTGCATCACCACCATTCAATTCACATAAGAAATACAATGTGCACAAATCAACACTAAGCTTGCCTTTGATTCAAAAATCAGGTGCGCATACAACCCCAATGAATTAAAATTTCAGACCCAATCCTCACCAGGGCTATCTCTCAACATTGAAAATCTAAGGGTGTTCACATTCAAAGTAGCTCAAGAGCAGTTACAGACCCCAAATGGGCCTGCAAGCATGAGCATAGGAAAATTTTCTAATTTTTGACATCCTTATGACTTTTCACCCTAGATTGGACACTCCCTCATCTCCACATGATAGCTCATTTCACTTAGGATCAACAAGGTCTTTACAAGGGGTTGTAATGAGGCCTATGGGTGAGGTTTATAAATAATGAAGGGGGTAGAAATGGATTCAAAATTTGAGAAATCAGGTAGGTAAGGAGGGGATTCATGATTTCATATCTTTTAATTCAACACAACTTCATCTTCCTTGATATTTTTTAGATTCAAAGTGGCTAGCTTCTTCTCTTCTTTTCAATTTTTGAGATGAAGGACTTCTTTTGACTTCTCTTTCTTTTTCTCTTTATATTATTTTTAAAATTTTTTTTTTTATGATGAATTGCCACATATATACCACTGCTACACTGTTGTTTACAAGTTGGTCTTCCTCTCCTTCAACCAAATGTTGAACCCCTCTCACTACCTTCAACTGCATCTCCTTTACCTTCCGAATTCTCAGAGTGAGGGTCAGGTTGAATCAGGTCATGAGGTTAAGGTGCAAGTACTCCGGTGTTTGTTGAAGAAAAATAGGATTTTGAAGGCTTAAAGAGTGTAAGCAAAAGGACAGTTTTAATGGGTAGGAAATTTTAAGCTCAAACTGTCCAAATGAAGGCCTTACATCATCTCCTTAGTGTTATGAGTGCTATCGATCAGTTTTGATTTGAAGGTGCCTAACTTCTAGTGACAAAGTGCTGAGTCAATCAATCCTTAGAACATAAAAAATGCCAAAAGCAATCTTCAAAAGAAATTTGATAGGCCCAAATCTCACTGTGTATGGTCCTCAAATTAACTCATGGGATATATTTTCACCTTTTTTCTCGCCTCTCTAGTTCACTAAGTACCAATTGAAAATTTTCATGATGTTAGCTTCATGGTGGTGCTAATTTTTCAAAGATTTTCAATTTTAAGGAAGTCCGCAAAATTTTTAAATTTCCTCTCTCTATCATGGTTAGGTGAGAATTGACTTTATTCATTGCAATTAAACCAATATTTTATGCACTAAAATTAACTATTTTCCTGGTCCACCTACCCTGCCATACCCCCAAACCTAAATTAAACAGTGTCCTCACTGTTTCATGCAACATGTATAGGGACAACAGGGTTGGTAGAAGAAAAACCACTAAACTACAACAAAAAATTACTGAGAAAGCTAACTAAAAAGATGTAGAAAATTAAAGTAAGAAGGAGAAAAAGAAAATATGCACAAGATTACTACTAGGAAAATATAGCAACTACACTAAATCATAAAAATAGCAACTATATATTGCAGAAATGACATTAAAAACAATAGAAATATACAAAGCATTAATTATCCTAGAACACCTAAAAATGAAAAAAAAGTTCTAAACAAACTACCGAAAGAGGATGTGAGTATGAATCTATAATGATGGCCAAGAAATATCAGCATGAATGACACACATATTAAAAAAGGATTCATACAAAATCAGATCACAATAGTCCGGATGGGGGTTCATGAATGACAGAAAATGGGCACCCCATCTGTTACTTAGCTGAATTGGCAAGAATTATAAAATGAAAAATGAAAGGACATACCTTTGCATTTGCATCAAACCTGATGTCTCCCATTCAGCAATTGACAGTTCCATGTGAGTTGCAGGGAGCAACTGTAGGTCCACAGCAGGTGGGTGTTGACAAGTGAAAAATACCATTTTTCACCCCTAAACTTAAGTCTTGATAGACCTTTGAGAGAACTAAATAAGTGTTTTAAGTGCCTATGTTGCAGCTAACAATAAAGACAGGCTTAACCATAAAAGCAGCTTAAAAGTGCCAAAAAGATGACAATCCATGTCAGTCCAAAGAAAGGAAGTGAAGAAACAACCTCATCAGCTGTTGAAAGGTCTAAAGTAAAGAGGCAAATACCTGTAAGCGAAGCAGGGAACAATTCGAACAGAGAAATGCACTACAAAGTTCTTTTCGCAAAGAACCTGCACTTTTCGTAAAGAACCTTGAACTCTGCGAAAAGGACTAAAACTCCAGGCGTAGCTTTCGAAGAGCATCTGAACTCCTCGAAGAGAAGATTGAACTTTGCGAAAAGGAGAAAATACACTTCGAAGAGAAGATTGAACATTGCGAAAAGAGCTTCAGAAGTCATTGAACTTTGCGAAAAGGCCGCTAAGCTCTGCGAAAAGGTATTCTGGAGATTCGCAGCTTTAACAAGGGCAATTCAGTAATTTATTGCACGCATCCCAATGTGTTTTAAAACCTAGGGATATTCCAGAGGGTTCTAAGCATAAAGCCAAGGAATATTCCACCCCACGTGAGCACCTAGAGAGGGAATAACTTGGCGGGAACTTCTAGAAACTCTAACAAACTTTCAAAATGCATAACAGAATTGATGCCTTTTTTACCTGATTGGCTGAAACAGATCGAGGAATTCGCGAGTAATGATCTCGATCCCCGTGCTCGACTACCATTGGTCAATACAGATCTGAGAACCTCTGATTGGTTGATACACATCTGAGCTGGACCTGGGGAAAGCTATAAATTGACGAAGCATTTGCCCAATTGAGGCATCCAGATTTTGAGTTTCATTTCTAATCCCCCATTTCCCAGCCAGACAGCTCGTCTGCAATCCTTGTAATAACCTACTTTGTACTTGCATTTGAGAGCTATGAGATACTACTATAACTCAAAGGAGAGTTTGCATCCACGACATCAAATCCGGTGAGTACATTGTAAGGATGAATTTTAAAAGGTTGCTGTAAACTATGCATTCTCCATTGGACTCATGTCAAGGGTTCCCTCTGATCTCCTCAGTACATTAGAATCCTTTAGATTCAGTATTGTGCATGCAATTTCCCTTGATTCATTAATCCTGTAAGAATTGGTGTTGGTAACCTAGTCTCTTACAACATTTGTAGTGATGTTTATTGTTCTGAATTGAGGATTTGGATTAAAGACTATTGGATGGTTTGTGGCCATTAAAGTGGACAGACCATAGCCATAAGCGTAAGCCTAATCCTTGAATTAGATTTATCTCTCTTACATCTGTGCTTGTAGCCAGATGAAGATTGGATCACCTCTGTTGAGCTGCAGTTATTCTCATTAGATTTCAAAGACCAAATCAGATTTAGATATTACTTCTCCATCTTTGTTTCAATCACTCCCCCAACTCGGATCTGGATCATTTAGTTTAAATTTTTCTTTATTTTTAGTTTGTTAAACGTGAGAAATTCAAACCTCTCATCTTATCAGTTTTCTAGATAGGATAAGAAGCCAGATCTGGAGGTTTATCTTACATTTTAGACAAATTCTCTGTGGACGATCTTTCACTCACTTACTTTTAAAACTTGCTACAATTGGCCCTGATCTTGCAGGCTAATTCTCTTCTAACTGTGCTGATATTTCTTTATTTGTTAATATAGTCTAGAGCCACTGTAATTAAGCAGCTACAAATCTGTTTTCAAAACTCACATAAATCAAGCACACTAAGAAACAAACAACAAGTTTTTGGCACCGTTGCCAGGGAATTTGTTCTAAAATAGATAGACCTAAGTTTTCATTTTAATTTTTATCAGTACTAAACAATTCTATTGTTTATACTTGTGCAGTTATTCATATTCAGGTTTTTAAAGAAGGGAAATTACTGAAAGGAATTCTGAAGGTTTGCTGTGCATAATCAGATTTTTCTTTTGAGTTGTATGTTTGGTAGGAGGACTCTCATCCCTGAGATTCTCCCATTGAATTTAGAAGTTGAAAGGCTTCTACGAACCAAACAAACAACACAGAATTCTGCTACTATGGGTGAAGAGCCTCGACTTTTGAGGGATTACTTTGCACCCGGTGCTTATAATTCCCCCTTTTGCATTCAATTTCCTACTGTTGAAGGAAATTATGAGATCAAGTCATCAACTATCCAAATGCTTCCTTCTTTCCATGGGTTGAGTAAGGAAGACCCATACAAACATGTGGATGAATTCTTGGCTCTTTGCACCACATTCAACATAGTCGATCGGTCCAAGCAACCAAGCTTAGGCTCTTTCCTTTTCATTAAAGGATAAAGCTAGAGCATGGTTATCCATGTTAGCACCAAACAAGATCACTTCTTGGAATGATTTGCTGTCAATTCTTAGCCAAATATTTCCCAATGTCTAAAACAAGCCAATTGAGACAAAGTATCATTTCATTCTCCCAAAACTCAATGAAACTTTCCATGAAGCATGGGAAAGATTCAAGGAAGAGCTGATAATGTCCTCATCATCAAATTCCTAGGTGGCAGCTGGTTCAAAGCTTCTATCAAGGAATTGATCAAAAAGGCAAAAATATGGTGGATGCCTCCTGTGGAGGCACTTACTTGTAAAAAATAGTTGAAGAGGTTTGGGATTTATTTGAAGTGATTGGTGAAAACTCAACTCAGCAAGAATCTCTGTCAAGAGAAATTGAAAATCCTGCTAGGTTGAACAACCACCAACCCACCAAAGGGAAGATCTATGAGGTGAATGAGTTGGAAAGAAAGATGGACAATCTAACCACAAAGTTTGATAGATTGATGGACTCACTTAAAACTCCAAATATTTCAAGAGTAGAGGAGGCATGTCTGATATGCCAGTCCCCTACTCATTCACTTGACCAATGTCCCAGCATCACGGTTCCCGATTTAATGGTGGAACAAGCTCATGTCTTTGCTCAATCATTTGGATAGATGCATCAAATGAATATCCATGGAGGGCACACCCCAATTTGAGGTGGAACCAAGGGAATTACCAATCCCAACAACAACAACAACCAAAGAATCAAATGCCTTTCAAAAGCACACCAGTATCGTGAATATTTATGTCAAACCAAACTTTCAAAGAACCCATTCCACAACAACACTGCGTGATGCCCCAATTCAAAACCCTTCCGTGTCCTTTCTTTTGAAGATCAAGTCCTAAATTCACTTGAATTTAGGATCTTTAACTCAAGCGTGAATTTTCACGGCCGAGCATAAAGAAGATTGAAGAAACATTGGGAGCTTTCAAATACCTTGGCAAAAAGAGAGGAAGGAAAGTTACCCAACCTTTGAACAATCCCAAAGGACTTCATGGTTGGAGAAGCTTCTAATTCACATGAAGAAGTAAAAGCTCACCACTTTGAGAAGTGGAAAATGATAGATAACAAAGTGGGTCAAGAAGAAAGAAATGAGGAAGAGGATAAAGATATGCAAAGAAGAGCATAGTGATAGTGATAGGGGTTTCTTGATGTACCTCAGAAAAACCAAAAAAATTAAAAATAGAAAAGTAAAAAAATTTCTGAAAACACTTCTAAAGCTGTAGATAAAAGATTAGTTCCTCATTTACCATTTCCTCATGCAATGAAATCTGTATCCCCTTGTGATAAAGGGAACACAAAAATAGATGAGATGATGGAGACTTTCAAGCAAGTCAAGATAAGTTTACCTTTGCTTGAGGCAATCAAACAAATTTCAGCATATGCAAAATTTTTGAAAGATGTTTGCACTCACAAAAGACAATCTAGGATACAGTTGTCCAAAAAGGTCTTTGTTGTGGAAAGAATTAACCAGGTGTTATCCATTGCTACACCTCCTAAACTTCAAGATCCTGGAATCCCCACAATCCCTTGCATTATTGGGGAACACACCATTGAAAAGACTTTATTAGATCTGGGTGCTAGTGTCAACCTACTTCCATATTCTATATATGAGAAACTAGGTTTGGGAGAATTAAAACCCACTCATGTGGTATTACAACTAGCAGACAGATCTGAAAGAAAGCCAGTAGGGATGATTGAAGATGTATTGGTGGGAGTAGATAAATTCTTCTATCCTGCTGATTTTCTAGTTTTGGATATGGAACCAACTAAAAGCAAAACTTCCATCCCTGTCATTTTGGGAAGACCATTCCTGGCTACAGCAAATGCTTGCATTCAATGTAGGTCTGGTATTATGGAAGTCTCATTTGGAAACATGAAGGTAAAATTAAATGTTTATAATGCAGTCACACAGCCTCAATTCAGCTCTGAAGAATGTTTTCATGTTGATCTATTGGATGAACTTGTGGAAGGGACTTTACAACAATTTCTGCAGGGTGAAGACTTCACCACAGATGTTAAAGATGCTTGGGGATATGCTGAAAATAAAGCAAGTTGTATCTCAAATTCTGAGGAAATAAATGTTGTGCAAGGAACTCTTAATCAATCAACAAGTTTCTGTTCTTGGAAACCAGCTACTCTCCCCCTTCCACAAACATCTAAGGTACCTTTGTTACCTTCTTTTCTCAGCCCACCTGATTTAGAACTAAAGCAGCTGCCAGAAAATTTGAAGTATGTGTTCTTAGGTAATCATAAATCATTGCCTGCCATTATTTCTTCCTCTCTTACAAAGGAGTAAGAGGAAGAGCTGTTGATAGTCTTGAAAGAATATAAAAGGGCAATTGGCTGGACTATTGCTGATTTAGGAGGAATCAGTCCAGCTGTTTGCATGCACAAAATCCACTTGGAAGAAGATGCAAAGCCTTCTAGAGAAATGCAAAGAAGGTTGAACCCTCATATGCAAGAAGTGGTCATGAAAGAGGTTGTTAAGTTGTTAGATGCAGGGTCATTTACCCCATTTTGATTCACTTGGGTAGCACCTACAGAAATCTGGAATCACCTTGTAACCTCGTATTCGGTGAGCTTATGTCAACCAGCAAACAACAACCTGGATGGAGAGTCTATTGATTACAAAAATTAAATGCAATGACCGAGAAAAGACCATTTCCCCTCCCATTCATTGATCGGATCTTAGATAAGCTAGCGGAAAAACTTATTACTATTTTCTTGATGGTTACTCGTTACAACTGATTCACCTGTGTACCCACAAGATCGTGAAAAGACCACATTCACGTGCCCTTTTGGCACTTTTGCCTATAGGAGAATGCCTTTTGGTCTTTGTAATGCTCTGCTACCTTCCAAAGATGCATGTATGTAATTTTTCCGATATGATTGACCAATTTATGGAGATTTTATGGATGATTTCTCAATCTATGGCAATGATTTTTCCCGATTTACACCATCTCAAATTGGTACTACAAAGATGCGAAGAAACCAATCTGGTTTTGAGTGGGAGAAGAGCCATTTCATGGTCACCTGTGGCATTGTCCTTGGCCATGTTGTTTCCAAGGGCATTAAGGTGGACAAAGCAAAATTGAGTTAATTGCACATTTACCACCTCCCAAAACCTAAACAAATCGAAGTTTTTTTTACGACATCTTTGGATAGGTTCATCAAGGACTTCAAGAAATAACTAAACCTCTTTGTCATTTTGTGCCAAGATGTCCCTTTTGTTTTCAATAATGAATGCATGAAGGCTTTTGAATTCCTAAAAAGCTCGATTTCAGCTCCAATATTGCAGTCTCTAGATTATTCATTACCTTTTGAATGATGTGTGATGCATCAGTTATGCTTTGGGAGCGTCCTTGGATGAGAAAAGATAAGCGCCTCATGTTATAGCTTATGCCGAGATCAATGATTGATGCACAACTCAATTACACAACAAGCGAGAAGGAGCTGCGGCAATTGTTTTGCTTTAGAAAAATTCAGTCATATGTCTTGGGTTCACAAATAGTGGTGTTCATGACCACTCGCCTTGAAATACCTTACATCTAAGAAGGACACCAAACCAAGATTAATCGGTGGATTCTCCTATTACAGGAATTTGATCTACAGATTAAAGATAAAAAGGGGTGGAGAATGTGGTGGCTGATCACCTCTCCAGAATTTTAACTGCTGAGATTGATAGGTTGCCTATCAATGAATCTTTCCCTGATGAGCAACTTTTTGCCATTAGTGAACACACTCCTTGGTTTGCCAACATAGTCAACTTTTTGGCTACTGGAAGAATTCCTCAACATTGGAATAGAATGGATAAAGATCTTTTCTTCTCAAAGGTTAAACACTTCATCTGGGAGGATCCTTATCTGTTTAAGAGTTGTGCAGATCAAATAATAAGGAAATGTGTCCCTGACCAAGAATTTCATAGAATACTTTCTATGTGTCATGAACAGGCCTGTGGAGGTCATTTTAGTGGGAACAAAACTGCTGCAAAAGTTTTGCAGTGTGGATTTTATTGGCCTACACTTTTCAAGGATGCCCTGCAGCATTGTAAGTCCTGCCAGAACTGTCAGAAATTAGGCAGCATTTCTAAGAGAAACTCAATGCCTTTACAGCTTATTTTGGTAGTTGAGTTGTTTGATGTTTGGGGGATAGACTTCATGGGTCCCTTTCCTCCTTCCAATGGGAATAACTTCATTTTAGTAGTCGTGATTATGTATCCAAATGGATTGAAGCCACAGACTACTAAAATAAATGATCACAAAGTGGTTTTGAAATTTCTTAAGGATCACATTTTTCCGTGTTTGGTTCCCAGCCATTATCGTGATGGGGAAGCCATTTTTGTAATAGACATTTTAAAACATTGTTGAAGAAATACTCTGTGACTCATAGAGTAGCCACTCCATATCATCCACAAACCAGTGGACAAGTGGAGATTTCCAATAGAGAAATCAAACATATTTTGGAAAAGACTGTGAAGAAGGACAGAAAGGATTGATCCTTTAAGCTGAATGATGCATTGTGGGCATATAGGACAGCCTATAAAACCCCAATTGGTATGTACCCATTTAGGTTGGTCTATGGCAAAGCATGCCATTTACCAGTAGAGTTAGAATATAAAGCTTTTTGGGCCATTAAAACATTGAACATGGATCTAACTACTGCTGGTAATCACAGGAAATTGCAACTTGCTGAGTTAGAAGAGCTGCGAATGGATGCATACACCAATTCAAGATTGTATAAAGAGAAAGTCAAAACTTTTCATGATAAAAATTTATTGAGAAAAGAGTTCACAACTGGTTCTAAGGTATGGTTATTTAACTCAAAGCTCAAGTTTTTCCCAGGAAATCTGAGATCTAGATGGGAAGGGCCATACACTGTCATTCAAGCAGCCCCTTCGGGAGCTGTTGACATCCTTGATCCAAGTAATGGAAGAATCATAAAGGTCAATGGTCAAAGGCTCAAACAATGCATTGAAAATACCCAAGATCCTGTGCTGCCCATCTATCATCACGAATCTCCAAAAATTTGATGGTAGAAAACTGTACATTATGTTTGTATATCATAGTTTTTGCTTATTTTCTCTGTTTATGCTTTTATCTCTATTCGCATAGTTTAAACATGCTTAAAGTTCAGTCGCAAAGTCATAATTCGCTTTTCGCAAAGTCCAAATTGCTTTTCGAATAGACTCTAGAGTCAGTAATGAATCGCTTCGAAGCAAAGATGTGCTTTTTGAATAGTTGGTGCTGAAGCCATTTTCTTTTCGAAAAGATAGTTCTGAAGCTAATTCCTTTGCGAAATGATGTTTCTAAAGCTGTTAACTTGTCGAATGGCACTAATGCCATTCGCAATTGTAAAAATGTCTCTTTTGGAACTTTTCAAAAACTTAAAGGCGCTTTGCGATATTAACTTTGAGTATATTTAAACCCCTTTCGAAGTCGGGGTTTCATTTCAAACTCTTTCTGCAGAGCTACCCTACTTCGCTCTCTCCTTGCACGAGTTAACAAGTTTACTAACCTTTTGTAACTGATTGTGTAGATCATTTGCATTTTTAGAGAAGGATTTCAGCTTGTAATCTAGGGGATTTCTGCAAAGCAAACAACTCGTTCAAACATAAACCCTAGATCTCGGTATTTCTCTACCCATTCTCTCTGGTTATTATTTAGTAAGTTGATTCTGTGTCAGCATCTATTTTGGGCAATTTTTTTACATCAATCTAGAATGGGAAAAGCAGAGAAATCATTGGCCGCAATGTTCTCCAAATCCTCTGCTAAGAAAGTGAGCAAACCGACCCCAAAAGCAAAAGGAAAAGCCAAAACTTCAACTAAACGAAAACTTTCAATGGATAAGGTAGACAGGGTGGAGAAAGGTAAGAAAATTAGACATGAGGAACCCACCCCCGTCATTGCTAGCTAGCTGAGCTTACTCCTCTCGCCCATTCATTTGGTCCTACCAAATCCTTTCATTGGCCGAAGCTAATACCGAGTGATGGTAGACGAAACTTTTTTCACACCAAACCGAAGTGCTTGCCATCCTTAAGATACCTTAGAGAGGCTTCTAAGCAATATCCTTACCCCTTGAGAAAATTTACCCAAGGATGGTGAAGTTATGGTACCAAAACCTAGTCAAGGTCACTGAAAAAGATGCTGATGTCCCTACCCTTGTAATTTTCATTGATGATTGCGATCTTACTGTGACATTTGAAGACATAGGGAACGCTTTAGGGATACCATTCCAATTTGATCCCTCTAGTCCTTTGGTGCTCCGACCTCTTTTAGAGAGATAGCTGCCCATTTAACCCAAGGTATTATGGGCATTGGGCAGTCCATCATGAGAAGAGACCTTGCCCCCCAATTTCTATTAATGGATTCCATTTTAAGGGGCAGCTTTTATGTCACTGGGCACAACCAAGAGAGGAGAACACTAATTTTAAAGGCCCTCTTTCATTTCTCCAAGGGGCAGTTTTTCAATGCCCCTATGTTAATTTTTGAAGCTATGGCTGATGTCGATGTCGCGTCAAGAAAGAGCAGAAGATAGCTAGCCTACCATTTGGCAGATTGATCACAGCCCTCCTCAGAGCCAAATTCGACATTGATAGTGAGGAGCCATTTGAAGTCATTACCCCTCACAATTTTGGGAAAAAAAGGCTTGGACTACAAGCCAGGCTATGCTGAGAAGGATGAGAGAGGCAGGTGAACCTACACATGCCCTCACGCTGAACTCCTGTGAGGAGTGAGCCAGAACCCACATCTATAGATGAGCCTCCACCTGAAGCCACCCCTGCAGCTGCATTTGAGCTTACAATTGAGTCTGCCCCTGCCATGTTGCCAGATCCAAATTTGTCAGCATCAACTTTGCCCGATCCAGTTCTGCCAACTCCTGTGGTAACCAGCTCTTTAGCTGCCCCACTTCTTGAAACATCTCTGCCAGTACCTTTGGTGACCAGCTTTTCAGCTATACCTACTTTGGAGGAAGTTGCCCTTGCACCCTACTCCCCTACTCAAGCCCCTGCACTTTCACCTATCCCAGCTGTCCCATCTCCCACACATTCCATCATTCCAATTGTGGACTCCCCCTCTACACCAACCACTCCAACCATTCTCACACCACCAATTTCACCCTCCAATGCCCAGGCTTTAGAGGAATTAGCTACAGATTTTATTACCCCATCCCCCTACACTCCTCCAAAGCCTCAAATTCAAATTCCCTGCTCCATCACCCCACACACAGACCTCCCACACGAACTCGAGCCCTTCACTCAGAGGCCTACTCTTCTCTAATGGGTTCTACTTTTGAAACCATGGAACTAGACCCCACCCCTATACTGCCTCCTCCCTTCACTTTCCAACCTCTCCCTTTCGCCCATTGCACCTCCTCCCTCCACCTCGGTTGTCCCAATCTCTACTATGCCCACCTCTCCCACACTGCATCCATTACCCAAATCCTTACCTACCTCCAATCCATCCAAGCCCAACTTCAAATCAACACAGACAATCATGCAGAACCATGGAACTCCATACCTTAGCTTCCACATCCCAAACAACCACCATTACCCCTGACTATTTTTCTTCCCAGGGCCACCCAAACGGATCTAGAGGTAATATTGGTTGATCACCACCCCACCACTACTACCCAGCCATACTCAAACTGGCTCCTTTGATTCCATCCCTCCACCACTCCCCATTTTCTGCAAAGCCATGGAAAATAACCCTTATATCCACGAGAGATGTTCAAAAGGGGCTAGTTGATTTGCAAGCTTACATCGCACCCCCTATGAAAACCAAATCGGGAAGTTAGAGATTTTATGAAATTTGAGCGAGATAAAATCACGGGACTTCTGGGTCAAACATTTTAATTTGGTGAGGTGAGAAACACAAAGGTGTCCATGTTGCAAGCCCAATTGGATCAAGAAAAATTGAAGACCACCAGCCTCACCAAACACCTTGGCCTCACCAAAAAGATCAAATCTGAGGAGTATACTGAGCTGAAAAACACTAATCCAGAGAAAGCTCAATCAAGTTCGGACTCCAACACTGACTCTAGCTCGATTCTCGACGGTGACTCAGTTGGAGCCCCTGAACCAACCTATGATCTGATTTTGACCCAGTTATTAGCTCTCCTTGTACTTTTTATGTTATAAAGTTGTAATAGAATATTCATTTTGTGTATACTCTTGTGCATTTCATGCATCTTCTTGCCATCATTACTTTTGTTTTTTTCTTTCTTATATTTTTCCTCTGTTTTGGACCGTGGACCTCGCCCCTTTGGTTTGGGGGTATGGCAGGTATGCCAATAGAATAAGTAAGTTAATGCTTGCTGCAGCCTATGATCAGTAAAACTTTTGAAAATGAAGTCATTTCACACCTGTTGTTTTGAAAAATGAGGAAGTTAAAACTTTTTAAAATAAATTTCTACTGTAATTCTAAAGACTTTCATGAAGTAAATGTCAGGAAATTTCCAAAAGAAAATTGATGTTTTAGTAAACCTAAAATGAAGGAAAACAGTGAAGATATACCTCAAGAAGTTGATATAAAACCACACCCAGTGAGGTTTGGGCCTGAAATGTATTCTTTGGAGGTATGCTTTGGCAATCTTTTCTGCTTTTAGGGACTATGTGAATCTGCTTACTTACACTAGAAGTTACACATATCCAAATTGAAATATTTTGATAGGACTCATGATATTAAAGACATGATGTAAGGCCTCCTTTTGAACATTTTGAACCTTACAAAGCCCCACCTTTTAAAACTACCCTTGATACACACCAGTTGAGCTGTATAAATCGATGAATCCTTTGAAAGCTCATCCAATAAACCTCATCAGTTTCATTTAGCCTAACCCTACCCTGAGAAGTCAGAAGAGAAAGGGAAGAAAGCTGACGGAAGGCGAATTGAGTAACAATTTAATAGCAAAAGTAGGGTGAAAGTTGAAGGCAATGATGAAACAATAGAGGGAATGTGGCATGCAGTCAGTGCTAATTCAAAAAAAAAAAAAAAAAAATATTTGAGCAAAACAAAAGAAAGAAGGCATTTTCATTGGAAGTTTGAAAAAGAAAGAGAAAAAGATGACCACTTTGGCTCTGGAAATTCAAAAGAAGAAGATGAAACTATGCTGAAGAAAAGTGGGTTTGCATATAACCTCCTGACCTTGACTGACTTCTCAAATATGAACACCTTTCCAACCCTTTTTAGAGATTCCACCTATCAGCCACAATCAAACCCAAGTAAAAGTCCTTACTAATCATTGATGGATTGAGCTATCACATGGAGATAAGAATTTGTGTAATCTATGGTGAAAGGAGCAGTGAATTTATAACTAAAAGCAATGCCTATGCTCCTGCTTACAGTCCTATTTGAGGATCAGAATCGCTCTTGAGCTGTGTGAAAAAGTACAACCCTCTCATTTGCTTATTGAGTGAAAATCCTGGTGAGAATTGGGTTTGAAATTAACTGATTAGGGCAACATCGAAGCTGGATTCCTAAATCAAAGGCTAGCTGTTCGTAAATTTTCCCTGTAAATGGCCTTTGACATAAATCAACTGAGTAGTAACAAGAATTACTGCAGAATTATAGTTTTAAACTGATAGGTTTCTTGAAAAACCTTCTTACAAAATAACTGATGCAAGTGGGAATAATCAATTGAGGAAAGTGGCTGTAACAGAACTGCAGTGATCTTAACTAACTTATTGAAGAAGTTTGTGGGTACCTTCACTGAAAACCCTCAGGAGACTTCACTCCTCCACTAGGGATCACCTAGGGGTTTTAAAAGGCTTGTTGCATAGGCTAAATGCAACTGTGCTCCCTACAAAAGTGGCTCTTTACTTTGTTTTTTTAATTCTTTTCTTTGCTCAGGGACTAGCAAAGCTTAGGTTTGGGGGTGTGTTGACAAGTAAAAAATACCATTTTTCACCCCTAAACTTAAGTCTTGATAGACCTTTGAGAGAACTAAATAAGTGTTTTAAGTGCCTATGTTGCAGCTAACAATAAAGACAAGCTTAACCATAAAAGTAGCTTAAAAGTGCCAAAAAGATGACAATCCATGTCAGTCCAAAGACAGGAAGTGAAGAAACAACCTCATCAGCTGTTGAAAGGTCTAAAGTAAAGAGGCAAAGACCTGTAAGCGAAGCAGGGAACAATTCGAACAGAGAAATGCACTACAGAGTTCTTTTCGCAAAGAACCTGCACTTTTCGTAAAGAACCTTGAACTCTGCGAAAAGGACTAAAACTCCAGGCGTAGCTTTCGAAGAGCATCTGAACTCCTCGAAGAAAAGATTGAACTTTGCAAAAAGGAGAAAATACACTTCGAAGAGAAGATTGAACATTGCGAAAAGAGCTTCAGCAGTCATTGAACTTTGCAAAAAGGCCCCTAAGCTCTGCGAAAAGGTATTCTGGAGATTCACAACTTTAACAAGGGCAATTCAGTAATCTGTTGCACGCGTCCTAATGCGTTTTAAAACCTAGGGACATTCCAGAGGGTTCTAAGCATAAAGCAAAGGAATATTCCACCCCACGTGAGCACCTAGAGAGGGAATAACTTGGCAGGAACTTCTAGAAACTCTAACAAACTTTCAAAATGCATAACAGAATTGATGCCTTTTTACGATTGGTAAAAGATCGAGGAATTATGATTGGCGGACGGATCTCGATCCCCATGCTCGACTACCATTGGTCAATACAGATCTGAGAACCTCTGATTGGTTGATACACATCTGAGCTGGACCTGGGGAAAGCTATAAATTGACGAAGCATTTGCCCAATTGAGGCATCCAAATTTTGAGTTTCATTTCTAATCCCCCATTTCCTAGCCGCTAAATCCTGCAATCCTTTAATAGCCTACTTTGTACTTGCATTTGAGAGTCGTGAGATACTCATCGTAACTCAAAGGAGAGTTTGCATCCACATCGCAAATCCGAGTCATAAGCGCACTATAAATTGTAAGGATGAATTTTAAAGGTTGTCAGTAAACTATGCATTCTCCATTGGACTCATGTCAAGGGTTCCCTCTGATCTCCTCAGTACATTAGACTCCTTTAGATTCATTGTTGTGCATGCAATTTCCCTTGATTCATTAATCCTGTAAGAATTAGTGTTGGTAACCTAGTCTCTTACAACATTTGTAGTGATGTTTATTGTTTTGAATTGAGGATTTGGATTAAAGACTATTGGATGGTTTATGGCCATTAAAGTGGACAGACCATAGCCATAAGCGTAAGCCTAATCCTTGAATTAGATTTATCTCTCTTACATCTGTGCTGGTAGCCAGATGAAGATTGGATCACCTCTGTTGGGCTGCAGTTATTCTCATTAGATTTCAAAGACCAAATCAGATTTAGATATTACTTCTCCATCTTTGTTTCAATCACTCCCCCAACTCGGATCTGGATCATTTAGTTTAAATTTTTCTTTGTTTTTAGTTTGTTAAACGTGACAAATTCAAACTCATCTTATCAGTTTTCTAGATAGGATAAGAAGCCAGATCTGGTAGCTTAGATCTGGAGGTTTATCTTACATTTTAGACAAATTCTCTGTGGACGATCTTTCACTCACTTTTAAAACTTGCTACAATTGGCCCTGATCATGCAGGCTAATTCTCTTCTAACTGTGCTGATATTTCTTTATTTGTTTATATAGTCTAGAGCCACTGTAATTAAGCAGCTATAAATCTGTTTTCAAAACTCACATAAATCAAGCACACTAAGAAACAAACAACAGTGGGCTTCAATAGAAGGGCTGGGGGAGCACATGGGTAGGTGCCTCCTCAGTCCAAACTTCACAAATTCAAACACCTCAACCCAAATCAAGTAGATTGGGCAAGGTAACATCCACCAATTCCTCAATGGCAGCAACTATACATCAGTCCTCATTTCCTCTTTCAAAGCCTTCTCCTTGCAAGGAGGGAAAGGCTCTATAAAAGTATGAGGAAATGGGGCTCAACATGGTATATATTTTTTTTCGTTTTAAAACTTTTTATTCTCTTTTTTTTTTTATGCAATGGGGCTCAAGAACAGCCCATTATTCAGAACCTGCTAAGCTACAGCAGGGGCTTAGTTCTCTCTCTCTTTTGCACATCTTTTTCCATTGAAAATCTCTTAGTGCTCCACCACTTTACCAGTCCTCTAGGCATGAATGGCCCTAGCATCTTCATTGGTTGAAGAAGCTTCACCAATCATGTAGTGCCCTTTGGGACTGTGCACTGTTGGGCTTGGGAGCCTGCCCTCATCGCTTCTAAATAGAGCATTTGAAATGTGACCAATCTAGTCCTCTATCTTTTTGATGCTTTGACTATGGGAATCCACAATCTGGGATAGTGAGTTCAGGTTTTTCAATGAAGTCAAAACCTGACCTTAAATGAGGGGCTCTAGGTTGGGGTGAGGGCAATACTAAAGTACTTGGTTGGAGGGGACTGATTAGGGACTTGTGCTCTTGGTGTATAACCTAGAAGGGACTGTTGGTTAGACATGTAGGGCAAAGCCTGGTGCTCTCCAAGTGTTTGGACAACTTTGGCTTGGTCATTTAAAATTTTAGGGACTAGACCAGCAGAGGGACAATGCAACTGGGAGTGTGTGGGTGAGTAGCATGTGAGACATGCCTCCCCAACCCTTGCAACCATGTGTGGCTGTAACACACTCAACACTTTAGCAAATTGTTTTGCCAAATTGTCCACTTTCCTCTCTAAGTTACTAAATGCAGTTTGCACATACACTTTTCCCTTAGAAGAGGGCTCAATTGTACTCCTAGCAGCCGGCACAATGTCATTGATTGACAAAGACTCCTGCTGCATGGAGTTTTCACTAATCAACTCAAATAGGTCCCATGCTTCCACCTCAGTCTTGCTGAGGTATGTGCCACCACTAGATGCATTAATCATAACTCTACATCTGACATCTAATCCCTAGTAGAAGCTTTGAACAAGCTGCCACTTAGGGATTTAGTGGTGTGGGCATTGCCTTAGCAACCCTTGAAATCTCTCCCAAGCTTCATGAAATGTTTCAGTTGGAGATTAAGCAAAGGAGATTATGCTCTTCCTCAACTAATTAGTTTTACCAATTGGGAAAAATTTAGCCAAAAATTTGACTTGAAGGTCATTCCAAGACTGTATGTTGTTGGCTGGGAGCATGGAGAGCCAAGTGCTTGCTTTATCCCTTAATGAAAAAGGAAAAAGCCTAAGTTTAGTGGCTTCCTCTCCCAGACCAGCAATATTAAAAGTAGTGCAAAGAGCAAGAAATAACTCTATATGCTGGTATGGGTCCTCTCTGCTCAGCCCATGAAAGCTTGGCAAGATTTGGATAGTGGAAGCCTTGATTGCATAGCTACCCACAATATTAGGGAGTTGAATACTAGAGGAGGATGAGTATGCCCCCAGTACAGTGTACTCTCTAAGGGTGTTCTTGGTTGCTCACCCATCTTAGTTGTTACTAAGTTTTTAATAGGAGTGTGTGTTGCTGGCCTATAGCTCAAGACTCTCTCCATCTCAGGAATTAAAGGTTCAAGCTTAAGAGTGAGAGATCTTCTTCCCAGCATACAACACACACACACACAACAAAAACAAGGACCTCACAGCAGGTAGAATAAAAATTACTAAAAATAAAACTACACTACTGCTGAAATGTAAAACTGTAGAAATGAAAAGACAGCAAGGGAGAGAGATGCAAACTGATGCAAAATTGCTCCAGCTGCAGCCAAGCATCCCTATTTGCTATTGCTCCAAGCCTGCAAGAAGAAAAACAACTCCAGTAGGAATTTATTCAAACACTACATATGCAAACCAGGACACATAAAGGTAAACAAAAATGATCACAACTGTATTGTATTCACACATTCCTATGACAACAAAAAGTTTAAAAATTGAAAAGAAATAAGAGAAATTCAAAAAAAACATAAGAACACTACAACTGTAATTTATTCAAACACTAAATCTACAATGAATAAAGCTAACAAAAACTCATATTTACAACATTAGATCAAAACTCCCCGACAGCAACGCCAAAAACTTGTTGGGGTATTTCATGTGCTTGTTGTAAACTTTATTTGAAAATAGTGGTAAGAATGTGTTAGTAAAAATAAATCAAAGGTGGATTGAAAAATACAAAATAGTAAGTCTAAAATAAACACAGACCTACAAGATAGAGGGCTTGTTGTAGCAAGTTTTGATAAGTAAGAGTTTGTCCCACATGGAGTATTGATCTAAAATCACAAGGGTTGTATAATAAACTCCAAATCTGACTACATATTTGGCCACTCCACACCTAGGCTAGAAAGAAAGGTAAAGAGAGGGTGTGTAAGTGTCACTAGCTAACCTAAAACTAAATACAGGACAGAAATAATTTAAAACTAAAGAAAGGGGGAAAAGAAAGATGATGGGTGTGTGGTAAAATAAAGATAAAAGATGGAAAAGTTGGCAGCTAAGATTAAATCAGTTATGCAACTCAGTGTTAGAATAGGATTTGCAAGAGTCCTTCAGATGGCTACAAGCTCATCTGCAAGGTAGAAGAATCCAAATCAACCAATACCATTTAGATCCCTCTTAAGGCTATAATCTGTCCACTTAAATGGTCACAGACTATCCAAGGGAGATGATCAAATCCCATTGATTAAATCAGAAATCTAACCTAATCCAAGGGAATGGATTGATCTTAAGGCTATAGCCTGTTCACTTAAATGGTCACAGATTATCCAAGGGATTTCCTCCATTTGATGAATTAAATCAGAACATTAATACCATTGTAGACACTATGTTTGCAACGCTACAAGCTCATGCATCCATAGAGCAAACAATTCTTGAAAATCATGTGTAAAATATAGGAAATCATAGGCTGAATGAGAACTTAGATTCAGCTGGTCATAGCTACAAAAGGCCTGTAATGACTCAGCTCACAACTCTATAATCTCTACAAAAGCTCAGATCTGAACATTGATAATGGCATTGAAAAATAGAGGAGAGTTTGGCTCTGCACAATCTCTCATAAGGCTTACCAGCTCATGCGTAGAGAAGAAGAATCCATCCCAGCTCTGAGCCTTTGACTTGCCTTAGGGCTATAGTCTGTCCACTTGAATGGTCACAGGCTATCCACAGAGGCTATCTACTCACAGAGCATGAGAATGGAATAACAACAATGGGAGTATCAAATCTTAAAATCCGATGTGGGAGGAATAGGTCAAAGAACACTACGAGTGCCACACAAGAAAAAATATAGATTTAATTAAAGTTTTAAACATGGCAAATCCTAAAAGAATCTTACAATGGTGCCCTCGAAGGTAACAGCCTGTGCACAAGCTCAAATAAACTCCCAAGGTTAAACACAATGCCCATTACAAAACTGAAATAAAACTAACCGATTAAAAAGAACTTAGCCCAGTATTACTGCTATGTTAAGGCAAGAAGAAAAAGGAAAAAGAAAAAGGGAACTAAACCCTAACTCTAACCCTAAAAAGCTAAAAGCCCAAAAAGGGGGATCTCTGGCTAACCCTAGATAAAAATTATAAAACAGGAATAAAGTTCTATTTATGTAATCCATAGACCTTGGTGTGCCCTAGAAGCAAGGGTGAGGATGTGTGGAGTTGATTTCGTGGCCCAGTTGTGGCCCTTGGATGCTTTGGAAAGTGTGGGACATTAGGATGCATGCCCTAGAAGGTGTGAAATACACAAAATATCCTTGGGTGCTAAAATAGGCTGCTGCAATTCATGCCTCACATAGATGATAGCTTCAGGTATGCACCTCGCTGAGATCTTGCTAGGCTGCGGCTTGAGAAGTTTAATCTCGCTAGGATCTCGCTGGGCTGAAATGCTTCAGGCATGCACCTCGCTAGGTTCTCACCATGTTCAAAACACCCTCGCCAAGTTCATTTCTAGCCTCGCTAGGTTCAAAATATAGCATTTTTTCACCTTGCCAGGTTCAAAATAGCCTCACCAGGTTCATTTCCAGCCTCGCCAGGTTGCCTGAGACAGTGCAGTGCAGCAGCCAGCGCAGCACAACACTTCAGCCAGTGCAGCACAACAGCCAATGCAACACTTCAGTCAATGTAGCACAACACTTTAGCCAGTGTAGGGCAGCGCAGCAGCTAGCTAAAGGCAATGACCAAAGATAATGCAAGAGCTAACGCGATACTTTCACCTAGCAGAGCGAGCTAATGCGACGGATCAGCCAACGCAACACTTTAGCCCGCGTAGCACAACACTTTAGCGAGTGCAGCGCATCACTTTAGCTAGTGCAGTGCAGCAGCCAACACAGCAACCAACTCTATGGACTGCTCGAGTGTACGTTTGAGGCTGCTATACAGCTGCAAGAGTGCTGGCTTGCTGCACACATGATGTATTTGAGTGTGGATTTGCTGCAAGAGAGTGTGAGCTGCTTGAGTGGTTGCTATTTGAAGGCATAGGGCTACTCAATAGTAGATTTCAGATTTTGCAGTTTGCATACTTCATAGAGTAGCACTTCACCATGCTTAGGCTCCACTTCTCTCCCCCAACAAGCCTTCTAGGACCCCGAAGCATGCTAAAATTGCCCCAATGGTGTGAGCCACCATAGTACGTTCAATGTAACTCCATCAACTCCACAGCTTAGCATGAAATTCATTCTTCTTGGCATGAAAATGAAGGATTGCGACCATAGAGCTATATTTACGTGTTATCTATAAAACACACTTAAAACATATTATTAATCAGCTTAAGGGTTCATCAAAGGTCAGGTGAAGGGATGAAAAGTGGTACTTTTGTTAGCTTTCTTTATTTGTGCTATAAGTGCTTGCCTTCCTTTGTTGTTTTGTGTGTGTACGCTGGGTAGAAGATCTCTTAAACCTGACTTAGAACCTCTAAATCTTGAGATAGAGAGAACCCTTAGAGTAAGGTAGACCACACAAACCCTTGTGGTTACACACCATCTCAACTGTGCCAGTTGAGATGGTGTGTAACCGCAGATTTTTTACGATCCCGTCACGACGATGTGCTCATTGTAAATATTTCGAGTCGCCACCTAGAGCTTTTGGTGTCCCGAGAAACCTAGATCAATTTTATAAGCACCAAAGTGCCACAAATATGACTCTGAATCTGGTCTACGCCAAAGGCTCTTCGGTAGGGGTTTCGGTTATCGATTGGGAAGGTGTTAGGCACCCAATCAACCCGCTTAATGCGGTCTCTACTTATGGCCAAAATAAAAATAATATAAAAGAAATAAAAATGCCTTCCTCTTACCCAATGGGCATTAAAATCTTATTTGTGCCCCTCCGTTCCTACCAAAAATTCGGCCACGTAACGACACAAATGAGCTGATGGAGGAAGAACCGAGAAGGTAGAGGAATAGAGGGAAGAGCTGGAGCCCTCGGGCCCTTGTTACACCATTGTGGAGCCTTGCATTGGCTTACTTCAGTGAGCTTTTGAAGGCTTGTATGGTGAGAAATGAGTTTCTAACTCCTAGGGCTTGATGGCTAAGAGGTAGAGAGTGAAGGCTAGGTGGAGCACACACCTAACCTAGAGATTTTGGATGAAAGGCTAAGATTTTTAGTAGGTTTTAAGGTTCTAGAATATGTATGAGAATGGTGCACTAGAGTTGAGAGAGAAGGGATTCCTTAGTCTTTTAATTGCAAATTTTTTCACGCCTTTGTAAAGGGAGGGGTGCTCTCTATTTATAGGAAAAAGAGAGGTTAGGAGGGTGTTTAGAGGCTAACTTGGATTAGCAATTAGGTAATCTAGCCATCTAAGGTTTCCTAGAGATTTTGGAGCCTTGAAATGTGTGAAGAGATGCTCCTATGGTGGATGCTAGGGTGGGGCTTTAAACCACTTAAGGGATTGCACATAGATAGTAAATGGGTGCAACAGAACTAGCAAAACACACCCCAAAAGTCAAGATGGTCAATAATTAAAACCCCAATCTCGAATTTTGAGGTAAAAACTTACAGGTACTGTTCATATGCCTGGCGCAACTAATAGTTGTGCCATGCATATGTACAGTAAAATAGTGATGCACAGTGGTTTTGGGAAGTTGACTGCCCACGAGGGGACCCACTCATATGTGGTGCAACTATTAGTTGTGTCAAGCCATTTCTAGAGAGAAATGGCTTGGCGCAAGTATTACTTGCACCAAATCGCAAAGGGGGGTCACGGCATATTTACTATTTTGCCCTTATGCTTCGAAATGTGATATCTTCTCGTACACAGCTCCGATTGGGGTGATTCTTGGCTTGTTGGAGAGCTATGGACTTCTACTTTTCAATGGTATGAGATTTGATCACATTAAAGGGTCATAATTAGTTCCAATGCACCACTCTTCATCAATTGCTCAGGAAAGCTAGGTTTAGGTCCGGGATGGTTTCTAAGGGTCGGGATGGGTTTCGAAGGGTTCGAGAAGGTTCCTAAGGGATCTAGGGTAATTCATAAGGGTTTGGAATGGCTCTTAAGATTTTAAAAAGTTTTCTAAGGGTTCCATACATGTCATCAAAAACTCGGAGATGCGCCTCTCTCGAAATGTGTCTCGATAGAGCCGTAGGCCAAATTTGAATGTCTATAGATCCCCCTCTTTGGTATCCGATCACTAATGATCGAATGTCAAAGAAAAGAGACATCCGAAGAGGCCCAAGGCATTACTGATAGGTCTGCTTCATTCAATACGAACATCAAACATCAGAAGGGTAACATGGTGAGGAAATGAAAGCCCTATATGTCAAGAAAAAGGATCATTTCTTAAGATAATTGGTCCCCAAGTGCTTAGCGACATTACTGGGCATAACTGAGGTGGAATGAGTTACGAAAGCCCAATGGCTAGGAAAAATGGTCGCTTCTCGAGATGATTTGAAGGAGTTTGATGCTCCAGATTTATTTTGAATACAACAACTTCGTAAGTAAGGAGCCCACATTTACAAATAGGCGCAAAGCAAGTACGCAAAGTTCGACAGTTTGGTCACGGGCCCCTGCTTGAAGTAGGGTTCAAGGTCTTTGGGTGAGCTCATCGAGCCTAATGTTTATTTAGCATGACTACTCGAGCAGAGTGAATAGATGTCGCAACGCTTTTTGGGAGTACGTGCTGCTTTTCCAACGTGCCTCATATCAACATGACCTTGAGCATCCAACCTTAAATAACACAGAATAGATCTGGCCAAAATCAGGTCCCTACCGAAGGGGACACCTAATCCTGGTCTCTACCGATAATGATTTTATGAATTATTTAACTTTGCATAAACATGCACCCATTAGGGGCGATAAGCAACAAAGGCGATGGAAGTCTCGACCTAGATCCCGTCCGGATACAATTTACAAGAACAAACGACCATCCTGCGGATACCCAGACGCATGGTATACACTTTATAGGGATATCATGCCAACACAGGTTTTGAGCTTGTGGAAATAAGGGAAATGAACCCTTCTACATGCATGTTTTTACATAGTTGATTGATATGTAGTTTCATTTTCAATAGGTGGTCTCAACCAATGATTGACCTTTTTCATAATGGAGTTACCCGAACCTCAAACCTTGTAGGGCGCACGCCCGAAAAGAGCAGGCCAAGAGTCCACACCTCTGAAATTACTCGTGATGAATATGAAGTTAGACACTCACGTTCCTATGAATTCATAAATAGAGCGCTCATCGCAAAGATTTAGTAGTGGAGTCGACCTGATCGAAATATTGACCGTTTGATCAAGATTGACATCGTTGCTCCTACTTTAAAGTAGGATCCAAAGATCCAAGGCAAACCTTAGATTTAGGACATTAATTTAGCACAGCTACATTGCAGGTAAAATATTTAATTTTATCGCATATGAAGCACATATGAGCGTAGCTGTGTGTCTAATCATATGAGGCATAGACTGCCTCATTTAACTAGTCACGGGTGCCCCTGCTTGAAGCAAGGTTCAAGGTCTCTGGGTGAATCTATTAATCCCGGAGTTTATTTAGCACAACTACCCGAGCGGAGCGAACAGATGTCGCAACGCTTTTTGGGAGTACATGTCGTCTTTTAAAAACACATATTTTTTGTTATTTTATGTGGAACATATTTTTTTTATGTTTATCAATTTATGTGATTTTTTAGGTTTTGAATTATTATTTTATGTGATTTTTTTGGATTTGAAGTTATCATTTCATGTGATTTTTATTTTAATCTTAAGTTATCATTTTATGGGATTTTTTTTTTGGATCTTAAGTTATCATTTTATGTGATTTTCTTGGATTTTATTCTTTACATTGCCTATACGTGTGCCTCATTACTGGCATTCGCTCGCGCCGATTGATCCTCCACACCGCACAAGATCAAAGACCCCCCTTTTCTTCAAAGGTAACCATTTAAAACCCATTTTCTTTGATTTTTCTTACTTTTTCTTGCAAATATGATCATGATCTTGCATTCTTAGATGAATAATGGTTTATTTTCATTGCAAGCATGTTTATTGATGATGTGTTGATGATTTTTAATGAATGATTCCCTATTTTTGTTGTTTTATGGGTTTTACAAATGCATAATATATGTATATATATATATATATATATATATATATAAAATTCTTTTTTCTTTTTTTTTTTGTGCATATAGAAGGGGTTTTATTTTTGTTTTTTTGGTTTTGTTTTCATTTTAAACATAAAGCAAGAATTTTTGGTCTTTATTTTATGAAAATTAATTACGAAAATGGGATTTTTTGTTTCTTCTCCTTTTTTGAAAATTAATTAAGGAAAATGATTTTTGGTTTTTATATATTTTTTGAAAATTAACTAAGGAAAAGGAGTTCATTTTTAGTTTTTGTTGTTTTTGTTCTTTCTCTCTCATTTTTTTTATATATGGGAAACTACCTAAGGAATCGATTTATTATTATTATTATTATATTAGTTTTTTTTGTTGGTTTTTTATTTTATGGGCATAAAAGAAAGGGGGTTTGTTTGTTTTAATTTTTTTTTTTTTTTTATAAACATAAAAGAAGGATTTTGATTTTAGAAGTATAAAGAAAGGATTTTTTTTGTTTTAGTTTTTTGTTTTTTATAAACATAAAAGAATGACTTTTTGGTTTTTGATTTTAGAAGCATAAAGAAAGGATTTTTTTGGTTTTGCTTTATTTTTTAAAGATAGAAAAGGGGAAAATTTGCTTTACTTTTATAGATAAAAAAAGGGAAGGGATATTTTTTTTCTTATATGTATATTTTTTATTTTTGAAAATAAAAGAAAGGGATGAGCATACTTACCCTTCTTTGGCCTGTAAAAAAAAATGGTTCTTTATCACTGATCTGCTCTGATGTGATTGTTTGCTTTTGCCTCAGAATGTCTGTCGACGAAGAGTACGTGCCTGAGGAAGGGCATTAGGAGGGGCCCGATGTGGTTTATGGTTTGTGTGGGGAGCAAGTCTTCATGGTAGAACGCAAGGTAGGTCCCTGGCTTGAGATGCCGGGCAAGGCTGCCCGAGTCAGCCTTCTCCACTAGCAATATATCCACATCTCCAACTTTGGCATAGCGGGCAAGGTAAGAGATGAGTTCAGTTTTCCTTTTTTGTGCTGCTTTACTTTATTTCCATGATATGATGCATTTTTCTCTCTTGACACAGGACTTACCCCACATCGCATTCCGAGGAGGCTGGCTAGACTTCCATGACTTTTACCGCTACATCCCCCCTGTGGTGAAGTATTTGCTTGAGCAGGCGGGTTTTGGGGAGTTCTTGTCCTGCCCCCCATGAGGGCCGGCACTGCATACCTGAGAGCCTTGATAGAGAGGTTTCATGCCCGGAGACCATGTCTTTCTACATGGCCTTTGCTGAGATGACCCTGACGCCCATGGATTGGGCGATAGGGGATTACCCCCCTTGTGGAAGTTTGCAAGATGACATGGCTATCTGAGCTCTATGGGGTCAGTGAGTTGGTAGATTTTGGCCAACCAGATTTGGAGCTTTATATTGAGCCCAAGCGGGCGATCGTCTAGTCCCGTATCACGCTTCTGCTCCTATTGGGCAAAACCGTCTTTACTAATGCGAGTGACAGATGAGTTAATTTGGCACTTCTGAGCATCATGGATAATTGGCTCGACATCCACCGATACGACTGAGGCGGGGCCGGATATGCGATGCTGATGTATTGCATCGCCGCATATCCATTGGAGATGCCAAGTCCGTTGTTGGTTTCTGGCCGGCCCTGCAAGTAATCTCTAACTCTTTTGCTTTTGTCAATTTATTTGGATGGTTATTACATGATACTTATCTTTTGTGCGCTGCTCTCCTTAGGCATGGGGGTACCTGCATTTCCAACCCGGATGCTCCCTTCTCCACTCTCCTTAGCAATTGGAACAAATTCTGGCACCGCGACGTGGGCCTGAAGCATCTGGAGATGGGCCTGAGGTCCCAACTTGATCTGATGATCCCCGAGCAGGTGAGGCCTTTTCTCCTCTACTTATTTCAGTTCAAAAATTCTTTTTTGTTATTATGTTGCATGTTTTGACTGATTGGTCAGCTCTTGACTTGGACAGATCATTTATGATCCATACCTTGGCTCTGAATTCTGGGACTGGCCTGCCGTAGGTCTGTTGTGCCTTTTCAACAATCGCTGCATCGTCTTCTTCTATGGGGCGTGGGCCAGGGCCTACTATCTGGGGGAGCGGGTAGTTCACTAGTATCAGGGCTACCCCGCTATACCCATGGATCCTCCTACTGATGTTTTAGACCATGTGGGTAGTATTGAGGAGCTCACTGCGGCCTTCCTCCATAATGGGATCCCCATTAATGCCCTTCTCGTGCTCGGGGACTATCGGCTATGGTATTAGTCTCTGTCGTATCGGTTCATTGTCTCGCGCTTTGTCCCTAGCGTCAACTTCCTTTCTTTTGGCGGCCTCACCCAGGTAATTCTCCTTTCTCTTTAAGATTAGTCCCCTTTTTGGTTTCAATTCAGCTTTGGTCCTACTAAACGAGTCACTATTTTGTTCACAATCTGTCCAAGGGGATGACTCAGATGATGGTGGAGTGGCGGCAGGTACTGTGGGTGCTTCAAAGGCGGGTCCCTGGGATGCTGGCCCTTCAGGTGTGGGTCCCTCAGGTGAGGGTTCTTCAGGGTGTTGGTTCATCGGGTACTTCTCATGTGGGTGCCCTTCGTGGTGCTCCTGCCGTGATCCACAGGACCTTTAGACGCCTTGACGATAACTTTCTCTCGGGTCTATGTGCTGACATGGATAAGCAGGCATGCATCTCAGCTGAAGTGGTTTGAGCCCCTCCTCCTGAGGTGGTTCCGGGGGTAAGACTCTTTTGATCATTCATTCTTGGTTTCGGCTCTTTTGATAAATGCATGTGCTTATTACTAATCCCTGTAATTGACACTTTTCTCTCTCTGAATGTAGAACTTCGAGTCAGCCATGGACCACGCCGCGTATTACCATAACATTGCAGAGATTCGAGATGTGGAGGTGGTGAGTATCTTGCTGCTCAATCTTTCGCACTATTTTTGCATCCTTATCTTTCAATCTGTTCCTGGTTTGTGACCTTGGCTATGATTTGCAGTGCGCACGTGAAAAAGAATCGCGCTCTCTACTCAGTCGGCTTTCACAGGCGTGGTCCCGAGCAGCAGATCTGGGGACCTTCCGAAGCTCCTCGCGCCGGTGAAAGAAATCAAAGGGCACCAACAAGGACTAGGCCTAGCTTCTGCATTTTAAACATTTTAAACACTTTGGGATAATTTTTATTGGGATTTGAAAAGTTTGTAATGGATAATTGTGGCACTCTTTGGATAATTTCTGGTTGGACATGTTTAGTGCTTTTTCTTTAATCGCATGCTATGTTTCCCTTGCATTATCTGATTGGTTGCAGGATGGTTTTGATGATCGCTCGTAAAAATGGCCCTCGAGGTCGCATGCCTTGGTGCGAGTTTCTGCTGCACAAAAAGTCAAATGATTTTAATATTAGGTGGCCTTTGATTTCTATATTTGTGAATGTTCTTTAAGGCATAAAATAGGTGAACATGCTAACTAGCTAAGGGGGCGAATAATGGGTCACAAAAATCCCCTCAAAAGCTCAAAAAGGCATAAAAGGGGGCTAGATTGGCCTGGCGCACTAGACTAATCCTAGGGTGAATTTACAGTAGCGCAACTATTAGTTGCGCCAGGTATAGCCTGGGAGCAGTGGGCCCTTATATGCCTGAGGCAGTTCATTTTTTCTTTCTTTTCTCTTTGACTTGGCTTTTTCAGCTGATTTTTTCTCTCCTTGCTTTCCCAAGGGGGGGTCCATCAACATACATTGAATTTTATACTCTTGAAAGATCTTCATACGTCTATGGACCCGCTTTCCAACCCTCCCTTACATGGAGGACCCGGAACCAATTTACCCCTTTCTTTGGGCTTGGGGCCCAATTTTCTAAAAAGTTAGCTTGGGAGCTTGAATGACAGTGAGCTCGTCGATCTAGAACGGGTTGGACTGCCCCGCCTTCACTTCTTTCTTGAGGTTCCTCCATGGTGGGACCTACTTTATGCGGCATCCTCATTTTGGTATACAAATGCCCATGTGTTATGTATTGGGAAGCGGGAGCTAACTCCCAATCTTGAAGAGTTATCCAATTTGTCTGGCTAGAAGCTCCACAAAGGCCTCGCAAGAGTTATGCTGAAGTCAAGTTATTCTAAATCCGTTCACCTTACCCCAGGTTTGAAGAAATTTGAGTATGAGAAAAGTCTCATTGGGGGGCCCACAAGGTGTTCGATCAAATTCCTCAAAGAACTTTTCGGTGAAGAAAGTCTTCGAAAATTGCCGATTAGGAATATCTTCAATGTGAAAGCCTTTGTTCTCAGTCTCATTTAGGAAGTCCTTTTCTTTACTGGGGGAGAGAGCTTCTCTCTGGCTCTCTGCGTTGGTATAGGGCCGAACAGTGATGCACTTGGTCCTTGCCGAACTATACCGATGCCATGATGCATTTGCTATGGGCAAGGTGGAGAGCCTTAGGGGATGTCCTTTACTATTCCAGGTCTGGTTAGGTGAGCATCTCACTATCTTGGGGCCCATGCCATGGTTTTACATCCCTCGAGGTGAGGCAGCTCGATGCTTTCTGGGTAGGTGCCACTTACTTTCGTAGGGCAATTTGTCAGCTTTTAAGCTTTGGCTGACCGATGTAGAGCTGGTATGGAGACTCCCCTGGTTGGATTGGACCTTCCAAGTAGTTCATTCCAGAGACCATGAGGGTATCACCCTCCTAGGATTGACTAGTAGCACCTTCTACTTCCCATTTCAGGTGTTGCGCCAGTTCGGCTGCTCTCAGCAGATGCCTTGCGAGGTGAGACCCCCTCTATGTGACTTGATCTTTTCTAGGGGTCCTCTAGGGATGTGGATCAGATTGCTACTCTTTGGGAGATGCGTCAGCCAACGCTGATGTGTGATATGGAGCAGGGAGATTCAGTTTAGTCTTCCCCTAAGTACCAGGCTTGGCTATTGGCTAAGCAGCCTATTGCTGATCATCTAGATCATACAGAGAGTATTGATATGGGAGGCCCTTGGCTGAAGAAGGAGATAGTGCTTCGAGCTCGTATTGAGCTGCTAATTGATGAGAAGAGGGTCCTGCAAGAGCTTTTGGCATAAGAGAAAGTTAGAGTAGTGGTAGTAGAGACTAGAGCTGGCATAGCTGTGAGTGACGTCCTTTGTCTGGAAGGATCTTTGAAGGTTGCTCATGGGACTACTGATGCCTCTCGGAAGAGGTACAAGAGCTTGCATGATCGTTGGTTGACTGAGCGGGATGTCCAGGAGGATGGTTTTCGCGCTGAAATTAGTGTCTTCAAGCGCGAGCTGGGCCGTTGATTCCCTCCTGCACATATATCGTTTTGCACAGATCAGATTCACAAGAAAGGGGTGTAAGAAACCCCATTACAGATATACACATTTTTTTGTATACATATTTTCTTTATGTTTTTTATTTTTTATCTACTTTTGTAAAAAAGGAAAGAAAGAAAAAAAGCTAGACATCACACCGATTATTTTTTGGGATGTGGTGTAAGCGATGTAGTTGTAAGTGGAAAAGGAAAATCTATTATATTTACAAAGACTTTTCTTCTCTTTTTTGTTGTTGTTCTTTTTACTTGATGGGTCCCTTTTTAGAATGTGCACAGTCTGGGTGTTAGGGATATTTCAGGTGTTGATTATTGTGTTGGTGGTAAAAGTAATTTAAAATCAAAGTAAAATAGAGATGGTTTCAGCACACCAAAACTATCTTAGACCTGCAAGATACAGGGTCCATTTGTAGTAAGTTTTAATAAGTAAGAATTTGTCCCACAGGGAGTAGTGATCTAAAACCTAGATGGTGTATAGTAGAACTCTAGATCTGGCTACAGATCTGAAAATTCTAACTTAATTCTAAGAAAGAGTGTTTTTCGGGTGTCACTAGATCTAATTTACAAAACTGAAATATAAAACTAAATCTAAAAGATTGAAGAAGATGGATGGTAAAAAAAAGTCTAAAAAGGTGAGAAATAGGTAGCTAGGGACCGGTTCTCATTGCAAATCCTTATTGAAAATCAATTGATTCAAAGGCAAAGCATAGAACTGATTTGCAACAATCCTTCATCTGGCTACAAGCTCAGATGCAAGGCATAAGAATCTAATCTTGACAAAAAAATTGGAGCAATCCTAAGGCTATGATCTGTCCACTTGAATGGTCACAGATCATCCCAGAGATTGTTCTAATTCAAGAATCTTGATTTGGATAGGTAAGTTACTGCAGATGCTGTGGGTTCCAGGCTACAAGCTCAAGCATCCACAGGGATATCTGATCCAGGGAAATCAAATACAAAAAAGTGATCTTTAGATCAGAATCAACTTTAAAAACTACAATTATACTGTAATAATACAACTTACAGTCCTATTGTGCTCAGATCTGCAATCTACGCAACATCCAATCCATTTACAAAACCTTTGAAACTCTCAATTTATAGATTTATTTACAATTAGAAATCAGATCTCAGCTGCTATCTAGATCTAATTCAACAGGCTAGATTAGGGAGAGAAGGGGGAAGAGATAAAGGAAAAATAAAGGTAAACTAAACCTAAATGAGTCAAGGAACTACAACTATTCTATGGTTTCCTTGCTCAGAAATTACAGCAGCAAGGGTTTCTATTTATACAAATATAGTGATCCAAGTGCTTTGGATTGCAGCCAATTGGAGGAGAGGATTTGATTTCAGTTTGTGCTTGATCCCTGTTTTAGCATTTTGCCCAATCAGAGAGAAGAGAGCTCAATTCAGTTTCTACCCAACTGAAGTAGTTTTTTCCTTCCAAGAAAAATCAGTTTCGCCCATGTGCAGACCTTTCTTATGATTTGTAGTTTCCAAAGCTGCCCTTGTTAACCAAAAATACCCCAGCTGCACCCTTTATAATTGCTGTCACAAATGAACCCAAACTGTTGTGAATACCCACATTAATCTCTTAATCCTGTCTTGGAAACCTAAATAATCATGTTGCAGCTATTACAAAAATAGTCCCCTTCACTTTAGATTTGATGAACTGCAAGGTCTTGAAGATGTTCAATCTAATAGATGCAAATGTAGTATTTTCTATAAATGGATAGCTGGAATTCATTGGAGTTTGGTGGGGCCCGAGCTGGATCAGCTTGAAGGAGTTTTGTGCATCCTCAAGTGAAAGGTGGCTGAAGTGGAGCTGCTGTCATTTGAGAAGATGATAGCCCAGCTTGAGAGGTGCTGATGGTGTAAGCGTGCCTTTCATGAGGATGGCGGTTGGGTTTCAAGAGGATAGATGGTTGGGGTAGCTGCTGGTCGAGAGGTTCTTGGAAACCCAATAGCTTCAAGTAAGTGTTCATGAGGATGGGACTAAAACTCGACAGGTTCTGATGGTGTGGAGTTGTTGTTCGACAGGTTTGAGAATATTGTCGAGAGGTTTGCTAAGTGGAAGGCTGAGGAACTCGAGAGGATGAATATGGGAGCTAAACCAGTCAATAGGTTTGGGAGCTTGCTAGTTTAGATGTACAAGTCAACAGGTTCAAGGGGAATACAAGTCAACAGGTTGTGTGCACATCTGTTCGGGAAGTTGGGAGCTTGGTAAGCCTTGCATGTTGACAGGATGTTGTATTGAAGGCTGGAGCTTAAAAGGGTCGACAAGTTCAAGGCTTAGAGGGCTTTGAATCTTTCCTGGTCGACAGGTACAATAGGGGAGTTCTGAAGCTGATGAGTACCCATTCGAGAGGATAAAATCTGCAGAAGAGATAGTTGTCGACAGGTTAAAAACTTCTTTTGCTCAAGAGGTTGAAGAGCTGGGAAGTCTACATCTGCTCGATAGGATTGTTGGGGACAGGAATGCACATCAACAGGTTCTGAAGGTGGGGGAGTTGTACTTCGACTGGTTGCTGCTGCATGGACTGCAGCTCGACAGGTTGAAGGCCATTTCGATATATTGCTGTTGAAACCATTGAGCATCCTGTCGACAAGTTGCTAAAGAGCATCTCTTTCCCTTCGATAGGTTGGACTTTTGGGGGCTGCACTCTTCGAGAAGATGGCTGGAGTGTGCACTTCCATTTAATAGGTGCTGAACCCAGCTTCTAAACAAGTTAAGTGTGCTGCTCCATTCGATAGGATGCTAAATGCATTGACGCTCCACTATTCGACAGGTATGCTGGAGCCACTTTCTCAACCCTTCGGTAGATTAGTTCAGCACCTGGTTCATCTCGACTAAATGGAGTTATTTGCAAACCACCATTCTATAGGTTCAATGTCTGCTTCTGTTTCAGCACCAATCCTCAAGGTGCAGTTGTTGTACACCATTCAAGAGCATTAAATTCCAGCTTCATCTGCTCAAGAAAATGGCTTTAGATGAGAGGTACTGAATGTGCTGCTGTAATTGCATGGCTTGCTTGACAGGTGCTCTTCCTCAGCATTGCACCATTTGATAGGTGTTCACTCATGGTAGCATCTATTGTGCAGTTTTGTGCACAAAGCTGAAGGTGTAGCTGCTATTCAAGGGTGTCCACCTGGCTACATTCATGTGTGCTTTATACTAAGCTTCCCAAGTGATCATTGATAGTTGTCCTTGCTGAAACTTGAGCTGAGCCAAGCCTTTTTTGAATAGTCCTCTGCTGAGCTTCAAATGTTTTGCACATCAGCTCATATGCTTGCAACAGACTTCAATGTGTAGCACTTGATAGGATGTATTTCAGCAGCTTGGACTTCACATAGAGTTCATTCCAGTAGTTAGTTCTTGACAAGTTGCTACTCCTAACCTCCTCTTCTTAGCCCATGAACATGGATAGCTGCAGATTGATTCCTAAACTGCAAAACAAGCAAAAAAAAAATTATACACAGCTCAAGGTCTTAGCAAAAGCCAGGTTTTAATGGGTAGAAAATGGCAAAAAATAGTGACTAACACTAGGCATGGAAATGGGAAAGGGAAATCGTTATTTTTAACAAAAGGGGCCTTCCGTACTCTCCTTTATTCTTTTTTTGTTTGGTTTGATGTCTCAATCAGAAGGTGAGATCTTGGGTTCCCTTTTGAGCATGGTTGAACCCCTTTCAAGTGGTCGAGATTGGGCGAGTTTCAACAGCTTTACCAAGACTGGATCGTCAATCCCCTTAGATTGATCCAAGCATTTCTCCTCACCTTGGGTTATGCGTTTGACGAAGTAGTTTCTCAAAGACAATTCTAGTCGAGGCCCGATTCAAACTAACATGAGTGGCCTAGTATCAAGGAGAGTAACCAAAAGGGCTCCTCAAACATTAATTTTATCAATCAATTCAAACCTTTCCTTTTTAATCTTTTTTTACTCACAACGCCCAAGGTGGGTTCATCGTGCCCATTTTCGCCCTCTTTTACCGTGGAGCCCTTTCGGATTTTCACCACATCCATGGGTTTAGCTCTCTTACCCCAAGCACCCCGTAGGGTTTTCACCTGGTCCGCACAAGCTCGCTATTTTTTTCCGTAGCACCCTTTCGGGTTTTCACCACATCCATCTTGCTTTGAGCTTGTATCTTTATTTTATTTTTATTTTTTCTTCTTTCATTTTCAAGAGCCACGACATAGACGTCGATTCTATCATAGTTGGCTAGATGGGGCTCTGGTGTCGTGTCACAACTCGGCTTGTGTTGACTTAACAGATATTATGACTGCTTGTAAACCTAAAAAGAGGGCATTCTTCAGGGTGTAGCTTGGCCATGGGTTAGGTTATGATTTGAAGGTATGTTGGGCTAAGAAGGTTTCCTTGATACTGTTTCAGTTTTTCACAACATACTTTCTTCCTTGGGGGATTTTACTGTACATGCCCCATATATTTTTTCTTTTTTTCTTTATTTTATTTCAGGCAATCTCTTTTTGAGGTTTTACTTTTCCTATTTTTTTAAATTTTTGAGAGCGCTTCTACTTCATCTCTTTTTTTGTATATGTAGGCACTTTTTCTTTTTTTTCAGGGAAGGAGTTTATTAAAAGAAAGGCCCAGGCTCAAATGGGGTAGCAGAGGATATCATAATTTTTAGTGATGCTTTTTGGCTACTGTGCTTGGAATGATGGCCTCTTTTTCGTAGTTCTTAAGAAGTCACGTATCTGCTTCACCGATACTTACCTTATCGCGATAGAATAAGAGTAGAACTGTCAGACGTATCCAACATTGATGAGCTCAGGAAAATGATCTCCGTCCATGGTGGAGAGGCGGATGGCGTATCCCGACAGCACTTCTCAGACGACGTAAGGTCCCTCCTAGTTCGGCTTAAGTTTTCCTCTCGGATCGACGTGGAGGGATGGGAAGATCTTCTTTAGTACAATGTCTCCTACCTTTAGATCTCGACCACAGACACGTTTATTGTAAGTGCGTGTGATTCACCCCTGGTAAACTTGAGTATAACACAAGACTAGGAGTCTTTTCTTGTCTAATAAGTTTAATTGTTGCAAGCGGGATCTCTCTCTCTAGTTCGGGTAAGCCTGATTTCATGAGGATTCGAAGAGAGGGTACTTCAACCTCTACCAGTAGCACAGCCTTAGTTCCATACACAAGGGAGAATGGTGTTGCCCTTGTAGCGGTGCGGATTGACGTTCTATAGGCCTATAAAGCAAATGGTAGCATTTTGCTCTAATCTCGATAAGTGACGACCTTTTCTAGGATGCGGATGATGGTCTTGTTTGCAGCTTTCACGGCTCCATTAGTTTGAGACTGATAAGGTGACGAGCGATGGTGCTTGATCTTGTATTGCTCGCAGAAGGTTCGGATGCGCTTATTCGCAAAGTTTGTGCCATTATCCATGATGATATCTTTGGGTACTCCAAACCGGCACACAATATTATTCTTGAAAAACTTCTCAAAGTGACTGGCTATGATGTTGGCATATGATGCCGCTTCTACCCACTTAGTGAAGTACTCAATGGCGACGAGGATGAACCGATATTCGTTTGACGCTTTTGGATTAATTATTCCAATGATGTCCAGGCCCCAGGTAGCAAATGGCCAAGGAGTGGTCATGCAGTGTAGATCAATGGCAGGAGCATGTATCAAATTGGAGTGTTCCTGAAACTTGTAGTATTTCTGAATATGTTTGCAGCAATTCGATTCCATAGTGGTCTAAAAGTATCCTTGCCGTAGAATTTTCTTAGCGAGCATGTGACCGCTGACATAGGCACCACATACTCCCTCGTGGATCTCCTTCATGATGTTGATTGCTTCACTCTCAGTAAGGCACCTAAGAAAAATGTTATTGTATGATTGCTTGTAAAGGCATTCCCTGCAAATGACGTAGCCTCTCGCTAAACGTTGAATGGCTCGCCGGTCCATTTTGGACGTACCCTCAGGGAAAGTTAGAGTCTTAAGGAAATTCTTGATATCTGAGAACCAAGGTGGCTCATCATCAGGCTTTGTAGGTTCCTCAATCTGGAGGTAGAAGGCCATCTCATTCCTCTATTCCATCATGATCGGCTTCATCTCAGCACCATACAAGATTTCTATCATTGATGCCAAAGTGGCTAATGCATTGATAAAGTGATTCCTTATCCGGGGGACATATGAGAATATCATGTCTTTGAAGCAAGGTATTAGATCCTCGAGGTGCTCATGGTAAGTGATCAGTTTCTCATCTTTTGTGTTCCAATCTCCATTCGTCTGACATATGATCAACTATGAATTGCCGAACACTCGGATGTGAGTTATATTTAGATTGAGAGCTGCCTATAAGCCTGTTGCACAAACTTCATACTCGGCCATGTTGTTAGTGCAAGGGAAGTTGAGCTTGATGGAAACTGGTACATGGGATCCTTTCAGCAAAATCAGAATGGCGCCAACTCCCTGACGTTTGGCATTGGCTACCCTGTCAAAGTGCATTACCCATGATTCTTCTGCTTCCTCAATATCGTCTTCCGTCATGAACAGGATGTCCTCATCGGGGAACTCAGTTCTCAAGGGTTCATAATCTGGCAAAGGATTGTTGGCAAGATGATCGGTGAGTGCCTGCCCCTTAATCGACTTCTGAGTGACGTATGCGATGTCAAACTTAGACAACAAAAGCTTCCATCGTATAGTCCACCCGATGAGGGCTGGCTTCTCAAACAAATATTTCAATTGGTCCATTCGGGCTAGGAGTAGAATGTCTTCGGATAGCAAGTAATGGCAGAGCCTCTGAGTAGCCCATACAAGAGCTAGGCATGCTTTCTCCATATGAGAATAACGTATCTCATAATCAGTAAACTTTTTGCTCTGATAGTAGATGGCATGCTCTCTTCTTCCCGTCTCATCATGCTGTCCTAAGACACATCCCATCGAGACTTCCATCGTGGAGAGATACATTAGGAGTGATCTCCTTGGCTCAGGTGGTATCAAAATAGGTGGGTTAAGGACATAGCTTTTGATTTTATCGACTGTTGCCTGGCAGTCGTCATTCCATTCAACAGGTGAATTCTTCCGAAGTAGCTTAAAGATCGACGTGCATATTAGAGTTAGTTGTGCAATGAACTGACTAATATACTGTATCCTGCCCAAGAACCCTCTAACTTCTTTCTCAGTAGATGGAAGCAGCAACTTTGTGATAGCTTTAACTTTGACTTGGTCGACCTCGATCCCTCTCCTACTAACGATGAATCCCAACAGTTTTTAAGACCTAGCACCAAATGTGCACTTCTGTGGGTTCAGACGTAGCTTGTACTTTCTCAACCTCTCGAATAACTTCTGAAGGTTTACCAAGTGATCACCTTGCTCTCTCTTCTAACCCTAGTAGTCCGACCCTCCTCAAAACCATGGCGAATGACAAACCCAATGAGTTCCCTAACAAATTTTACCCTATGTGGTTAGACCCCCCACCGCCTAAGGAGTCGGACCCGTTACAATTTCTGTGGGATGAGTATCGAACCACCTGCATCTCCCCCACCATCTTCCTCAAACCCTCCACCACCGACTCCCCCTTGATCCCAGTTCTCTCCCTCCCCCCTATTTTGTCTTTTCTTTTTAAATCTTTTTGTAATATTTTCCTTCTATTATAATGAATGTTTCTTTTGGTTCTATACTGTTCAGTTTGGCATTTTTGATTATTTCTGTTTCTCTGTCTTCTTCTATGTTTCTTTGTTCTGTATTCAATCTATTGCACATCCAGTCTAGCCTTTGAACTAGTGAGGACACTGCTCCTCATGGTTTGGGGGTGTGGCAGGATAGGTCTGCCAATAGAATAGTTAATTTTAGTGCAATAATGGTGGTATAACTGGGATGAATAAAGTCAATTTTCACCTAACTTACGGCAAAGAGGAAACTTGTAAAAAAAAATTAAAATATTTTTTGCAGACTTTTCAAAACTGAAAAAGTTAAAATCTTGACACCACCATGAAGCTAATATCAGAAAATTTGTCAGTTAATACTCAGTGAACCTAAGAGGAGAGAAATAGATGAAAATACACCCCATGGGTTAATTTGAGGACCATACATAGTGAGATTTGGTCCATCATTTCCTTTGGAAGAGTGCTTTTGGCATTATTTCTGCTCTGAGGACTGATTGAATCAAGACTTTTTCACTAGAAGTTGTGCACCTCCAAATCAAAACTAATTGACAGCACTCATGATACTAAGGAAATGATCCAAGGCCTTCATTTGGACAGTTTGAGCCTGAAAATCCAACCTTTGTAAATCTCCCCTTTTGCATACACTAGTTAAGCCTTAAAAATCATACTTTTCTTTGACAAACACAAGAATACTTGCACCTTAACCTCATGACCTGATTCAACCTCACCCTCACTCTGAGAATTCAGAAGGTAAAGGAGGACTTAAAGATAGTGAGAATGGTCCAACATTCTCTGGAAGGTGAAGAAAAGCAACTTGTGAACAACAGTGTATCAATGGTATTTGTGTGGCAGTTCATCATAAAAAAATCATAAAAATGATTGAATAAAAATAAAAAGAGAAAAAGAAAGAGAAGTCTAGAGAAGAACATCATCTGAAAATTGAAAAGAAGAGGAGAAGCTGGCCAATTTGATTCTAGAATATAAAAAGAAAGATGAAGTTTTGCTGAAATGAAGGTTGTGAAGTCATGAATCACTCCCTACCTTGCTGGTTTCTTAATTTTGATTCCCTTTTTACCCCTTGATTCTTTACATCCCTCACCGATAAGCCACATTACAACCCATTCAAAAAGACCTTATGGATCCAAAGTAAAATGAGCTGTCATGTGGAGATGAGGAGTTGTCCAGTCTATGGTGAAAAGTCATGAGGATGTCAGAAATTAGAGGCTTTGCCTATGCTCATGCTTGCAGGCCCATTTGGGGTCTGTAACTGCTCTTGAGTTGTTTTGAATGTGAATACCCTCAGATTGTTAATGTTGAGAGATAGTCCTAGTGAGAATTGGGTCTAAATTTTGACTTCATTGAGCTTGCATCCAACCTGAATCTTGAATTTAAGGCAAGCTGGGTACTAATTTTTACACATTGAAATTCTAATGTTAAATGAATGGTGGTGATGCAAACACATGCGAACTTTTGAGTTTTAAATGGCCAGCATCACTGCTGTAGTTTCCTCTAAGTGTTAAAGAATGGGTGTGGAATGAAGGTTTGTACATTGAAATCTGTGTTGTCATTAACTACACTATACTTAACTATTCTAATGGTGAAGTTTGTGGGTGTCTTCACTGAAAACCCTCAGGAGACTTCACTCCTCCACTAGGGATCACCTAGGGGTTTAAAAGGCTTGGTACATATGCTAAATGTACCCGTGATACCTACGAAAGTGGCATTTAATTAGTTACAGCTTTGCTAAGAGACTAGCAAAGATTAGGTTTGGGGGTGTGTTAAGACCTGAGAAGTACCACTTTTCACCCCTTAACTTAATCTCTGTTAGACCCTGAATCATTTAATAAATGTCTTTTAAGTCTATCCTATAGGTAATAAGCAGAAGCTGTAAATAAGCCCTTAACCATGCCAAGAAGTCTACTGTTGCCCCAGAAGTTTCTCAGAAGAAAGAAGGTTGAACCCAGATAGAGAATTGGTAGCAGCATAGGCACAGCAAAGTAGAAACAAATCAAGAAGAATGCCTCGTGCAGATGTCGCAGGGCTCAATTGAACCAGAAAGAATGCGTCGTGCAGTTGTCGAGGGCATCTGAAGGGAGCACACCAACTGGTCGCATAGTCCTCGCTCCGTTCGCGTGTAGATGGATGTCAGCAGGGAGTAAAAAGCATACTTTGCACGGTTCTCGTGAGGTTCAGTCTTAAGCACTCGCGAAGCACTCACGTAATCTCGCGCAGCTCAAAAGAGGAGCCATTAATCTTCACGCGATTCTCTAAGGAGAGAGAGCTCTAGGTATTCCTGCGCGCAGCAGTCGTGCAGTGGTCATGGCATACAAACTTTCAAGGAACTTCTCACACGATCCAGAAGCCCATGTACATTATTTTCTTCGTGAGGATCACCGCGGGATTCACCAAGTAACGAACTGCGTGCGCAATTCCCACGCCATTCAAATGGAAAGAGCAATCCCGCGATGACTAGAACATCCCCGCGATGACCAAAGTACCAATCTCGCGATCGTAAGAGCTTCAAGTCAAAGCTACCCTACGACGCCAATTCTATCATGCGATAAGACCTGGAGAGCCTTTCTACCTAGCGAGGCTCGGGTTCTTAACTTCTTCCCACTTCTGTAGAGGTAATCTGGGAACTTCCAGCAATTAGGGCATGCACTCTAATGCTCTAATCCCTGTGCACGTGCCTCGAGGCATCCAAGGAACATAAATGGGCCATGATAGCATTGATAAATTAAGGTTTTCCTAACCCTAATTCACAGAGAGCCAACTGCTATATAAACCTAAGCCTAGCTTAGGTTTGAGGGGCTTGACTTCTATACTCCTTCTTAAAACCGACTATAGAATTACAGTAGGCTAAGGTGAGGGTTTAGGAGTTTTCTTTTTCCTTTTTCCTTCTCTCCATAGTCCAGCACTTGCTGGCTATGCCTTTGTATAATTATTTGGTATAGTTTTAATGGAGTTTTATAATAGGATCTATTGCATGTATGGAATTGGTGTTTTGTGAGTTGTTCTGTATAAGGTTGTTGCCTTGAGATCCTCCATTGCTAAGTTATATTGTAAGCAATGGAGGATTGCCTTTAAGGTTTTACTTAGATTCAAGTGACCTGTGTGTCCAGGTTAGGCACATTGCAGGCCTAGCCCCACAATAGGACCCACTAAATCTGAATCCCCATGGGAGCTTGAGCTGATAGCCTTGTGAACATGGTGGCGGCAGCAATGTTCTTGTTCTGTCTTAGGCCTCTGTGAGGAGGATAGCCTCTGTGGATAGTCTGTGACTATTCAAGTGGACAGATTATAGCCCTAGGGTGAGGCCAATCCACAGATCTAAGATAGATTCTTCTTCTCTGCACTTGTGCTTGTAGCCTTGTGAGAGATTGTGCAGAGACAGACTCCCCTATATTTGTATAGACTCACCATCAGATGGTAGATTTGATCTGGCTGTAGAGATTGAAGACTTGTGATTGGATCACTGCTGTCTTTCTAAAGTAGTGAACAACTATGCTTAAAAGCTAGTACTCAAACTCTTGCTGGTTCTTTGAGTCCAGGCTAGTGCACGTTGTAGGCCTAGCCCCACACACAGAACTTTAGAGGTTGAGGTTCTATGGATTCTTGAACTGGTAGCCTGGATGAAGTAGTGCCTACAATGATAAACTTGTTCTGACCCATCTCTGGATTGTGGTTCCCCTATTTGATAGTCTGTGACCATTTAAGTGGATAGGTTATAGCCATAAGGGATTGGATCATGGCACAGGGGTGAGTTGGATCCTTTCTCCTCTTTGGTGATAATGTAGCCATTGGACAGGATTTCTATAGCAGCAGATATGAGTCTGAGTTATAAGACCCATCAGACCTGTATCTAATAGCATACTTCTCACCCTTTTATATTTATTTTCTCACATTCCATCATTCTTCTCAACCCTTTCTATAGTTTAGGCATTAGGTTACCTTAGGATTTAGATAATAGTGACCTTAAATCCCCTTCCATTTGGGATTGGCAGATCTATAGCCAGATCTGGAGGGCCTACTAAAGATAGCTCCCTTGGAGCTTTAGATCAACCTTCCCTGTGGGACAAACTCTTACTTATTAAAATTTCCTACAGCAGGCCCTGTATCTTGCAGGACTGTACATTTTTAGGCTTGCTGCTCTTCAATCCACCTTTGATTTTCACTAACCCAATTCTTATCACCATTTCCAATGAAGTCAGTAGCAAGCACTTAAAATACCTCAACAAATTCCTCGTCAGGGACACATCTCCTCACCACCTGGTCTGCACAATGTTTGAATAGGAATGGATCCTCCCACATATAATATCTGATCTGTGAAAGGAACAGATCCTTGTCCATTTTGTTCCAATGTGGGGGGATTTTACCAACTACCAAGTAGTTCACAATATTTGCAAACCAAGGTGTAGAGGTGCTGATAAAAAATAGTTGTTCATTCGGAAATGAATCATTAATTGGCAGTCTATCAAATTCCTCTTCTAGGATCCTAGACAAGTGGTCTGCAACCACATTTTCGACCCCTTTCTTGTCCTTGATCTCAAGATCAAACTCCTGTGATAGGAGGATCCATCTGATCAGTCTAAGTTTTGCATCCTTTTTTAACAAAAGGTATTTTAGGGCTAAGTGGTCTGTGAAAACCACTATCTTGGATCCAAGCACAGAAGACCTGAACTTATCTAAAGGAAAGACAATTGCCAACAGTTCCTTCTCAGTTGTAGTGTAATTTAACTGAGCATCAATCATGATTTTGCTAGCATATGCAATCACACAAGGGGTCATATCCTTCCTTTTTTCTAAGACTGCACCAATAGCAAAGTCTGGTGCATCACACATCAGTTCAAAGGGTATGGAAAAATCTAGTGCTTGGAGGATAGGTGTAGAGGTTAGGCACTTTTCCAACAGCTCGAAGGCCTTAAGGCATTGATCATTGAAATCAAAGGGAACCTCTTGGCACAACAGGTGGCATAGAGGTTTAGAGATCTTGCTGAAATCTTTGAGGAATCTCCTGTAGAAGCCAGCATGCCACAAGAATGATCTGACTTGTTTCACAGTTTTTGGTCGGGGTAAATGTGCAATCAGATCTATTTTAGCGCTATCTATCTCAATGCCTCTATGGGAACTGCATGACCAAAGACAATGCCTTGAGTGACCATGAAATGACTCTTTTCCCAACTCAACACTAAGTTGGTTTCCTCACATCTTTGCAACACAAGGCTGAGATGATGTAGACATTGGCTAACACTATCCCCGAAAATAGAGAAATCATCTAAGAAAATCTCTAGAAACTGCTCAATCTTGTCAGAAAATATAGCATATATGCACCTTCGAAAAGTTACAGGTGCATTACACAGTTCAAATGGAACCCTTCTGTATGCAAAGGTGCCAAATAGGCATGTAAAAGTAGTTTTTTCTTGATCTTGTGGGTAAACAGGGATTTGATTATACCCTCAATAACCATCGAGAAAACAATAAAAAGCCTTTCCTGCTAACTTATCCAAGATTTGGTCAATGAAGGGCAAAGGGAAGTGGTATTTCCTAGTTTTCAGATTGAGCTTCTATTAGTCTATACACACCCTCCAACCTGTGGTTTTCCTGGTTGGAACAGGCTTACTAGAATCATTTTTTATCACAGTAATTTCAGATTTCTTGGGTACCACCTGAGGAGGTGCCACCCATTCAAAATCTGAAATTGGGTAGATGACTCTAACATCTAGCAATTTGACCTCTTCTTTCATCACCACTTCTTGCATGTGGGGATTCAATTTTTTCAGCATTTCTCTAGAGGGTTTGGAACCCTCTTTCAGATAAATTTTATGCATCCACACAGCAGGGCTGATGCCCCCAAGGTCAGCAATGGTCCAGCCAATTACTCTCTTATGCTTCTTTAAAATACACAACAACTCTTCCTCTTACTCATCAGTGAGAGAGGAAGAAATAATCACTGGCAAGTTCTGGTTTGCCACCAAAGAAGCATACTTCAAGATCTTAGGCTGTTGTTTCAACTCTACCTTCGGTGGACATATGAGAGAAGGCAACAAAGGTGCCTTTGATGGTGGCGGAAGAGGTAACACATTAGGTTTCCAAGGAGGATACCTTGTTGCTGGCTCCTCATAAGAAATTAAGGCTTTCACCTCATGAACCATGGGTGTGGGGGCCTTCTCTTCCACAGTCTCATTCCACTCATTCTCAAAAACATCATCAAAATCACAAAAATCATCACCATGCAGCAGCTTGGGAAAAGTCTCTTCCACAAGCTTATCAAAAATATCAATTAAAAAACAATCCTCACCATCCAAGTGAGGCTGATTGGCTACACTGTAAACATTCAATTTCACCTTCATGTTCTCAAAAGACACCTCCATTACTCCTGATCTACACTGAATACAAGCATTAGTAGTGGCCAAGAAAGGCATGCCTCAAATCACAGGAATAAAGGTGGTGCACTCGCTTGGCTCCATGTCAAGAACCAGAAAATCTGCTGGATAGAAAAATTTATCAACTCCAACTAAAACATCCTCTACCATTCCCACAAGCTTCCTTTTAGATATGTCTGCTAGTTGTAGCACCACATGTGTGGGCTTTAATTCTCCTAGGCCTAACTTCTCATAAACAGAATATGTAAGTAGGTTTACACTAGCTAACAGATCTAATAAGGCCTTCTCAATAGTATGATCCCCAATGATGCAGGGGATTGTGGGAACTCCAGGGTCTTGAAGCTTGGTTGGAGTTACAATAGACAGCACTTGGTTCACTTTCTCAGCACAAAAGTCCTTGGGTAGGTGTATCCTAAACTATCTTTTATGGGTGCACAAGTCTTTCAAAAATTTTGCGTAGGCTGAAACTTGCTTGATGGTATCAAGTAAAGGCAAGTTGATCTTTACTTGTTTGAAAGTTTTAATCATTTCCTCAACCTTAGCATTCCCCTTGTGAAAAGGAGAAGCTGCTCTCAATGCATTAGGAAATGGCAAATGGGGAGCTGTCCTCCCATTTGTAGCCTTAGCAAGTTCATCAGATTTTCTTTATTTTTATTTTCAATTTTCTGTTGGGGCACATCACCTTCCATATTTTTTATATGTTGCTCCTACTACATATTTTCATGAGTTGTTTCACTTGACTCATCAGGCTCATTACCAACTTCGTTATCCACCAGCTTTCCACTCCTCAAGGTGGTGACAGATTTATACTTCTTCCTGAGAAGAACTCTCACCAATCATGTACTGCCCTTTTGGATTGTTCATGGGCTAACTGGGCTGTCTCCCCTCTTCTCTCCTAGGCAAAGAATTAGATAGCTGACCAAGGTAGTCCTCTATCTTTTTGATGCTTTGACTGTGGGAGTTAACGGTTTGAGATAAAGGGCCAAAATTCTACAGTCAAGCCAGAACTTGCTCTTCAAATGTGAGGGACCTAAAGGTTGCTGGGGCTGGTGCAATTTGATGCACAGGTTGAACCATTGGTTGGGCCATAAGTTGTTGGTATTGGGGCCGTGCAAAATAATTCTATTGGTATGGCTAGGCATTCCTATAGGGCATGGACTGTAGTGGCTACTGCTACTGTTGGTTTTGAAAATTATCTTACCTCCACCTCAAGTTGGGGTGACTTCTCCAATAATAGCCAGCAGTAGGCTGTTGTCCATAGGACTTAGCAGCATTCACATGTTCCATCACAAAATCTAGAAATTGGGCAGTAGAGGAACATTCGTCAAGGGAGTGAGTGGGGAACTGGCATATGACACAGGCCTCCTCCACTTTAGCAGCTATTAGAGACTGCATTGCTCCTATGAGCTTTTCAAACTTTTGGGTTAGGCTGTCCACTTTCCTCTCCAAATCATTATGTCCACTCACCTCATATATTTTCCCTCTGGTAGTATTTTCTCTCACCAATCTAGGGGTCTCAAAGTCTCTTGCCCAGGTTTCCCTTTGTATAGAGTTTTCACTGATGATATCAAATAACTCCCAAGCCTCATCAGCAGTCTTGTGGAGGTATGTACCACCACAAGACGCATCAACCATATCCCTGCGTTTTGGATCAATTCTTTGATAGAAACTTTGGACAAGTTGCCATTCAGGAATCTGATGATGGGGACATTGCCTCAAGAGTTCTATAAATCTCTCCCAGGCTTGGTGAAAATCTTCAGTTGGGGCTTGGGCAAATGAGATAATGCTCTTCGTCAACTGACTTGTTTTAGACATGGGGAAAAACTTGGCTAAAAACTGACATTGAAGATTATTCCAGGAGTGAATATTGTTGGGTGGGTGCATTGACATCCAAGTTCTGGCTCTATCCTTTAGTGAAAAAGGAAAGATTCTCAACTTGGTTGCTTCCTCCCCTAAACCTACAATATTGAATGTAGTTCACAGTCCTAAAAATTCATCAATATACTTGTATGGGTCTTCTTTACTCAAGCTATCGTATGAGGGTAATATTTGTATGATAGAAGACTTGATCTCATAGTTCCCTTGAATAACAGGGAATTGAATGCAGAAGGGGGAATTGTACACCCCTGGTGCATTGAATTCTTTCAGTGTTCTAGGTAGTTCACCCATTGCAGGATTATTAGCCACTGAAGTGTGTACAAGATGCTTAGGTCTGAGAAGTCTTTTGACTTTAAGATTCACAAGATCAATCTCAGGATTAAGAGATCTCCTCCCAAGCATACACACTATAGAAATCAAGTACAACACCAAAAATCAGAGTACAAAAATCAACAAAATAATCACAAGACAGACAACTACAAAACTGCAGATCTACTCAACTATAGATCTAGGAATATAAGCATCCTGTACACACTTAAGCAATGCTTGTTCTTCCAAGTGATACAGAGCTCCTCTTACCTCCACAGATCCAGATCTAAATTTGAGCGAAACTACAATAAAAACTAAAGCAACAATTAATCAAATACTTAACAGTCAATGAAAAATCTAAATCTAAAAATGAGAAAACTTAGATCTACCACTTTTAAAAACACAGATCCCCGGTAGCGGCACCAAAAACATGTTGTGCTGCCCACCTTACTATTTTATATGATTAAAAATAGCCAATTAAAAGGCACAAATTATAAATGTATGGAATCATGGTGAGCAGGTAGTCCTGCAAGATCCAAGGCTATTGCAGCAAGTTTTGATAGGTATGTAAGGGTATGTCCATAGGAAAATGTGTTCTAAAGGATGGTAAATCTCTAGATCTATGGTAGATCTGGCACTCTATCCTAATTTAAACTAAACTAAAGCAGGAAAGAGGAGAGGTTTTATGATTTTGTCACTTTAGTTGCAAACTACAAAAGATAAATGCTATTGATCCAGACTTGATTAAACACAGATGGGAAAACAAAAATAAACTGAAACTCAAAAGACGGAGAATAGCAGCTAGGGGATTTGGTCTTTTACTGAAAATCAAAGGAATCAAAGACAGTGCATAGGATAGATTTGCTACAATCCTCCATCTGGCTACAAGCTGCCCATTTATGGCAAGTGCAAAGTATAAGAATCCAATCTCAACAACAGAATTGAAGTAATCCAAAGGCTATGATCTGTCCACTTTAATGGTCACAGACCATCCCAGAGATTGTTCCACTCCAAGGATATTGATTAGAACAGGAAAGCTATTGCAGATGCTGTGAATGCCAGGCTACCAGCTCCCCATTTCTGGCTGGCATCCACAGGAATATCTGATCAAGGGAAATCAAATACGAAAAAGTGAAATGTAGATAAGAATTACCTTTAAAATCCATAATTACATTATAATCATAAAACTTAAAATCCTATTGTGCTTAGATTTGTAATCTATGCAATATACAGTTCTTTATGAGCCTCTGAAACTCTCAATTTATAGCTCTAGACCTCACCCTAACTACTGAAAAGAGTTTAGCCAACCATGATTGGCTAAAGAGAGAATGGGAGAAGAAGGAAGAGAGGGAGTTTGGAGAAGATGGATCTGAAATTAGGCTATGGTTCTCTCGAATTCTGGATGTGTTCAATGTAATTTCTTCAAGCTTTTATACTCTCCTCCTCTGTCCTCATATCTATTTCAGCCAATCAGGGCGCAAGAGAATAATTCTATTATGCTGATGTGGCTGATTTCTCTTCTAGAAGTTCTCTTCCCATTGGCTCTCAATTGAAAAATACACGTGAAGTAGTTAGGGTTTCCATTCGTGACGAACTATGTGCCAAAAATACCCCCTTGGAGTCACTGACGTGCTTTGGTACTCATGCACAAAACTCTGAAATTGGCAATTACTTAGGAAAGGAAGCTGAGAAGTTGCCAGTTCGATTGTCGAGAGGTCAGGAAACCTCTCGACAGGTTCTCTGTCTGCTTTATATTCACATCGATAGGTTGTATTAGCTTTCGACAGCTTCGCAGACTTCTCGATGGGATTGAAGTATCTAGTTGACAGGTTTGGCAGCATCTCGACAGGACTGGGAGTAGCTCTCCATAGGATTGGAAACTAAATTAATCCTGTTGTCCATTTCTGCATTCATCCTATCGACAGGTAATAATCAACCTGTTGACTTGTTATACAATTCACCACTAAGTTCTCGATAGGTTGTCTTGGAATGCTCGACAGGTTCTATCATCCTCTCGATCTCTTCATTATTCCACCTCAGAACCTCTCGACAGGTGTGGGGGAGCTCTCGACAACTACTTTATCTCAAGGTTCCTCTCGAAAGGATCCATATATGTACTTCCAACCTCTCGATAGCCACTAGAATCCTCTCGGTAGCTAAAGTTAACCACTCGACTGCTTCATTCCTTGCTCTCCAAACTTCTTGACAGCACTGCTTCGTGCTTCCACAGCTAGCACACATCTCTAGTGTGTTATTATTCCTTTGCTCAACACATAACAATCCCTTAGTGGGTTTAATCTTTATTTCTTTTAGTTTGACTTGGTCTCAGGTCTTTCCAATTGGGTAGCACATTGCTTCTTGGGCTCTTTTAAATGAATATCTGAACTAAGCTGCAATTTATTGCTTATCTACAAAACACACTTAAAACACCTTATTAGTCATCTTAAGGGTCCACCAAAGGTCAGGTTAGGAGGTGGAAAAATTGTATTTTTCACAGCTTAATACACCCCCAAACCTAACCTTTGCTTGTCCCTGAGCAAAGGAGAAAGTAAAAAAAATTGTTGAAAATGAAAAATGCCACTTTTGTAGGGAACACAAATGCATTTAGCATATGCATCAAGGCTTTTAAACCCCTAGGTGATCCCTAGTGGAGGGGTGAAGTCTCCGGAGAGTTTTCGGTAAAGTTACCCACAAACTTCTCCAATGATTCAGTTAATATTAGTGCAGCATGTTAAAACAAAATTTAAGCAATATAAAAATTCATTCCACACTTTGTCCATTCAGTTTTAGAGGGTTCTCAGCAAAACATGACATATTAAAACTAAAATCCTGCTGTAATTCCTTCACAATCAATCAATTCATGTCAAGGTATTTTGTATGAAAATTAATGCAAAGCTTACGCTCAGATTGAGAATCATATTCTTATAATGCCCCCATCAACCCTAATTTCAGACCCAAAGCTTACTAGGGCTGTCACTCTCAATAAAAATAGAAGGGTGTATCAATTCACACAGCTCAAGAGCAGTTACAGCCCTCAAATAGGACTGCAAGCATGAGCATAGCCATTGCTCCAATTTCTAAAATTTTCTAACTCTTTTTCACCATAGATTAAATAGATTCTCATCTCCAAATGGCAGCTCAATCAATTTTAGATCAATAAGGACTTTTTATTGGGTTGTAATGAGGCTTATGGGTGAAGTTTTCAAAGAATAAAAGGATGGAATAGGATTCAAATTGAGAAATCAATAGAGTAAGGACGTGATTTGCAACTTCACAACCTTCTTTTCAGCATAGTTCCATCTACTTCTTGAATGTTTAGATTTGAAGTGGCCAGTTTCTAATCTTCTCTTCAATTTTTCAATGAAATGACTTCTCATTCTCACTCTTTTGTTTTGCTTTTCTATTTTTCTTTTCTTTTTTAGTAGGCTTTTTGTATTTTTCTACATTTTTCTTTTTTCTAGGCTGGCATGCCACAATTACACATCACACTTGCCTTCAAATGTATGTTCTTCTTCTTTTACCAAATTATCAAATCTTGCTCCTCTAAATTATCTTCTTCTATTTTCTGATTTCTCAGATTGACGGTGAACTGAAACAGGTCAAGAGAATTTGGGTTCAAATTTTCTGGTTTTTATCCAAGAAAAATTGGGATTTTCAAGGCTCAAATGGTGTGTATCAAGGGCAGTTCAAAGGTGGGAAATTTTAAGCTCAAACGGTCCAAGAGATGGCCTTACTTCATATTCTCAATGTCATGAGTACTGTCAAGCTGTTTCAACTTGGATTTTCCTAACTTCTAGTGAGCAAAGGTAGATCCAGTCAGTCCTTAGAGCAAAAGAAATTGCCAAACACTCTTCAAAGAAGAATTTTTCAGGCCCAAATCTCAGTGGGTATTATCTTCCATTAAACTTCTGGGGTGTATCCTCACAATTTCCTTTGTTCTGAAGTTCACTAAGCACTCCTTTTATAAAAAATTCCTGATATTTATTTCAAGAAACTGTTAGAGCTATATGTTGGGGAATTTCAATGTGCTTATTTATTGTGTAATGGTAAAAGTAAAATAAAATCAAAATAAAACAAAGAATGAATTCAGCACATCTAAAATATCCTAGACCTGCAAGATACATGAACCTTTGTAGCAAGATTTAATAAGCAAGAGTTTGTCCCACAGGGAGTAGTGATCTAAACCTAGGAGTATAGTAGACCTCCAGATCTGGCTACAGATCTGGCAATTCTATGAAAACAGGAAAAAGAAAGAGAGTTTTTCTGTGTCACTAGATCTAATTCTACAAATTTGAAATGAAACTAAACTAAAAGATGGAGGAAGATAGATGGAGAAATAAAGATCAAATGGTGAGAAATAGGCAGCCAGGACCTGGTTCTTATTGCAAAACAGATCAAGATCTGAGGATATGCAACAATCCCTCAACTTACTATAAGCACAGCTGCAGGGTATAAATTCCTCTCCAAATCACAGGATCCACCTGGTCTTAAGGCTATGATCTGTCTACCTTAATCGTTACAGACCATCCTATAGACTTTATCGAATCCATGGATTGCAGCAGATGAATCCAATTGGAGCCTGAGCTTAGATTCATCATAAGGTTATGATTTGTCCACTTTAATGGTCACCGACCATCCAAGGGATCTCCTTCAAAGCCAGAGCATCAATTAGAACAATTAAAATCACTATAGATGTTGTAATTCCAAGGTCACAGACTCAGGGAATTACAGGCATGTCAAACCCCGGGAAATCGGATGGTCATCAAGAGATCTACCAATTAAGTGGGTGAGCTTATTAACAAACTCTTTTACACAAATCCGATCGAGAATCTAATGGGACCACAAGATCTTTAGATCTAACTAAGCTTTAAAATCGACAATTTATTGCTTCAAATAAAACCACTTATAATAAACTTGTTCTCAGATCTGTAGTCTGTGCATCGATCCACATTCCTTCATGCCGAAATTACAATTACAAAACCGATCTGAGCTGCTATCTAGATCTAATCCAACTGGCTGGATCAGAGAGAGAAGGGAGAAGAGAAAAAGGAAAATAAAAACCTAAGCTAAACCTAAATGAGCTAAGGAGAACTCAGGCTATTCCTTTGTTCCTACTTTTCTAGATGGGTATTTATACATATGCATCGATCCCTGTGCCTTGAGTTGTAGCCAATCAGAGAGCAGAGGACTCAATTCTGCTATGCACGGCTGAGGTGTCTTCATTTTGGCCAAAGAAAATCACATGTGGACTATTGTCCCATATGCAAAAATTTATGCCCAGCTGATGTGTTTTTGCAGCTCTTAAAAATGCCCCTGCCGGCCACTGATATTTGCTAATGGAACCTGAGATAAATCCTTGAGATGTGTGTGACATTGGGATGTGTGCCTTAGAAGCATTGGAATCCCCAAAATGTCCCTAAAGTGTGAAATAAATGGCTGGAACCCGTGCCTCGATAGGTTGGAGCTTCAGAAGTTCGATCTCGACAGGTTCAGGCATCTGTTCGATAGGTTGGAGCTTCAGAACTTCAATCTCAATAGGTTCAGGCCTCTGTTCGATAGGTTGGAGCTTTAGAACTTCAATCTCGCTAGGTTCAGGCCTCTGTTCGATAGGTTGGATGGGTTTCAGGTGTGCATTCGACAGGATCTCAACAGGTTCATTCAACCATTCAACAGGATGCTCGATAGGTTCATTTTCAGCATCAGAACCTCTCGACAGGTTCTCGACAAGTTCAAACAACCATTCGATAGGTTGTGACAGGTTCAAACATCCATTCGATAGGTTGCGACAGGTTCAATTTTAGCCTTTTTTTTCATCATTGTAGCTTTATTTCAGCACATACCAGCCCTAAAATCCATATTCCAGCTTTGACATCTTCTCCAGTCCTTCAAATACAGCAATTATGCTATTAATGTGGCTCATTTTCCAGTAATAAAACTGCTTGAAGGTCATGGTTTGCAGCACAAAAATTGCTGAGTGCAGCAGTGATACTTCAGCCAACTGTTCGAGTTCTTCAAGGCAGCTATGCATGCTGGCTTTGCAGTTTAATGGCTTGGTGCATCAGCACTAAAGTGCTCACATCTTTAATGGTATCAGCTGTTCTTATGCTTCAAAGATTGCTTTAACGAAAGCTGCACAAGTGCCACTTGAACTGTTGCACTGCTGAATATATAAATTGCTGAATTGCCGATTTGCTCCATTCGTTGCATCAGCAGTCCATAAAACTTGGGCTTCACCACTCTCTCAGTAGGTCTTCAAGGGTCCTGAAAGCATGCTTAAAAGTCCCAATAGTGTGAACCACCATGGTGCCTTTTCAATAAATTCATCAGCTCCACTGCTAAACACAAAATTCCTTCTTCTTTGCTTCAAAAGCATGGATTGTAATATTAAGCTCTTATTTTGCTGTTATCTATAAAAACACACTTAAAAGACATTATTAACATGCTCAAAGGTCCATCATAGGTCAGGTTAAGGGGTAGAAAGTGGTATATTTTAGTGCTAAACACACCCCCAAACCTAACCTTTGGTAGTCCTTGAGTAAAGTGAATTTTAAAACAACTAACCTATGAAATGAATTGCCACTTTCATAGGAAACACGGATACATTTAGCGCATGCACCAAGCCTTTTAAACCCCTAGGTGATCCCTAGTGGAGGAGTGAAGTCTCCTGAGGGTTTTCAGTGAAAGTAGCCCAAACTTCTCCAATAAAATTAGTTAGTACTAATGCAACATGCTAAAATAGAGTTTAAGAAAAAAAAAATAAATTCCACACCATGTTCATTCAGTTCTAGAGGGTTTTCAGTAGAAAAATCACTAACTTAAAATATGAAATTTTGCTGTAATTCCTCCATCATCAATCAGTTCATGTCAAGGCATTGTGTCGGAAGATTGATGCATGGCTCACCTTTCACATGAGATTTCGGTTTTGATACTACCCCCATCAAATTGGATTTCACGCCCAAGTCTCACCAAGGCTGTTAACTCACAACAAAAAAGAAGGGTGTAGAATTTCACACAGCTCAAGAGCAATTACAGTTCTCAAATATGGTTGTAAGCATGAGCATAGGCATTGCTCTAATTTCTGAAATTTTCTAAGTCTTTTCACCATAGATTAGACAGATCCTTATCTCCACATGATAGCTCAATCCATTTCAGATCAGTAAGGTCTTTTCATTGGGTTGTAATGTGGCTTATGGATGAAGTTTGTAAAAGAAAGGGTAAAAGGGATTCAAATTGAGATATCAATAAAGGTAAGGAGGTGGTCTAGACAACTCCTTCATTTCAGTACGTTTTCACTTTCTTTTTGAATTTTCGGATTTGAAGTGGCCAGTTTCTAATCCTTGTTTCCGATCTTTCAATGAAATGACTTCTCTTTCTCATCCTTTTGCTTTGCTTTTTTTTTTTTTTTAAATTATTATTTAATTATATTTTTTTATGGAAAGGAATGCCACAATGCCACCAACTGTGTTTTTCTCCTCTTGCACCCACTTCTCAAACCAGCTCTACCTTCTTCTATTCCTTTACATTTACCTTCTGAAATCTCAGAGTGAGGTCAGGCTGCATCAGGTTAAAGAGTTTTGGGTTTGAATTTCTGGTTTCTATCAAAGAAAAACTGTGATTTCAAGGCTCAAATGGTGTGTATAAAGGGCAGTTCAAAGGTGGAAGATTTTAGGCTGAAACTGCCTAAGGGATGGCCTTACTTTATATCCTCAATGTCATGAGTGCTGTCAAGCTATTTCAACTTGGATTTGCCTAACTTCTAGTGAGCAGATTTAGGTCCAATCAGTCCATAGAGAAGAAAAATGGCCAAGACACTCTTCAAAGAAAAAAAAAAATTTCAGAAAATTTTTTCTAGGCCCAATTCTCACTGAGTATGGCCTCCATCAAATTTTCTGGGGGGTATCCTCACAATTTTCCCTCATTTCAGGTTCACTAAACATCAATTTTTGAAAATTCTTGACAATTGGTTCATGAAAAATGTTAAAACTACAGCTCTTTTCAGTTTTAAAAAGTTTTTAATTTCCTCTTTTCCAAAAAAAATCAGGTGGGAAATAACTTTATTTTCAACAACTTTTTCAACATAGCTGCACAAAGTATTAACTTATTTCATTGGCACACCTGCCATACCCCCAAACCTAAGATGAACATTGTCCTCAATGTTCTAGACAATGAGAGACTAGGGGCAGTAGGGTAAAAGAAGAAAGAAGTACTAAGCAGAAAAAATTTACAGCTATGTGCAGCAAAAAATAACACTTAATATATGAGCAAGAAAATAGAAAATTGATATACAAATGTAGGAAATTACTGCTAAAATAGAAAAAATAGCAAAATAAGGCTAGAAATGTGAAACAAATGAAAAGAAACTAATGCTAGTAACAGAAAAAATAGCAAAACCAAAGTAAGGAACTTAATATAAAACTAAAAAAACAGAAAATGCAGATATAAAAACAGAATTGCATATACAAAAACAGGGAGAAAAAAAAAAAAGTTAGAAACTGAATACCAAACTACCAAAATGCAAAAAATTAGAAAAGTTCCGACCTAAGAATGAAAAATTAGCAATCTAAATACAGAAATGAAACTAAAATTCCTAAAACAGAAAATCCTAAGACCAAATCATAAATCCCCTAAGCCCAAAGAAAACCCCAAAAGCCTGAGCTACTTATGAATCTAAGTGATTATAAAAATGATCAGCAGGAATAACATACAGTGAAAAGCAAGATTCATAAGACTGACCCCTATATTGATTGTGTATGAATCAAAAAGAATTTTGAAATAATTAAGCATGGGAGCACACATTAAAAACAAGATTCATACAGTTGAGATCCATTTAGTGGTGAAGAAATCTCGCAGGAAAATAAAATCAGTGGCTCCATTGAATATTCCAAACAGCATATGATCCACTGCTCTGCTCATTATCCTACATGATTCCTCAAAATGAAAAACCATGATCTCAACAGGTCCAGATGGGAAAATTGAATAAAAAAAATAAAAAGAACAGCCCATCTGGAAGATATTTTTATGTTTTTTCTTGATTTTCTTTTTTTTTTATTTTTTTTATTTGTTTTGGATCAGCCCGGACTCAACAAGAGCCCTTATGTACTATTGCTGAAAAATAATAAGCAACAAATAAGAAATTTTCTATTTGTTTTCATATTTTCGTTTATTTTTGTATTTGGTTTTGTAATAAACAGAAAAATCAGTATGCCTAAAAGACAGTCAAAAGAAACATTAAACACAGCAGAATTGCTGGTTTTAAAGAATTCAAAAGTAGAAAATGAGTGCAAAGGAAAAAGAGGATGCAAACTCAAGCAGATCTGCTCCTGCTGCAATCCAAATGCTCCTTATTTGGCAGCTGCTCCAGATCTGCAAAAAATCCAAAACTGCAGCAGTACCTTATTCATGTACATTGACAAAAATAAAAAGAAAAACTCAGGCTACTGCCCCAATTTGACAAAAAGACAAAAGAGTGACCGCAGCATTTATTTAAATAACTAGAAGGCAAAGAATAAAAACTCTGAAAATTCAGAATTGTTGCAGTTTAAAACTGGTTTTCTATATAAAAACTACAGCAAACCGTAAATCAAATAATTGGAATGCAATATAAAAATCTTAAACAGAATAGCAATAAAAACTAAAAAAAAAAATTAGATCTATAAAAAATAAAAAAAAACTCAGATCTACTATCTAGATCAAAACTCCCCGGCAGCGGCGCCAATAACTTGTTGGGAAATTTCAGTGTGCTTATGTATTGTGTAATGGTAAAAGCAAAATAAAATCAAAATAAAACAGAGAATGAATTCAGCACATCTAAAATATCCTAAACCTGCAAGATATAGGATCCTTTGTAGCAAGTTTTAATAAGTAAGAGTTTGTCCCACAGGGAGTAGTGATCTAAACCTAGAAGGAGTATAGTAGACCTCCAGATTTGGCTACAGATCTGGCAATTCTACGAAAATAGGAAAAAGAAAGTTTTTCTGTGTCACTAGATCTAATTCTACAAAACTGAAATTAAACTAAACTAAAAGATGAGGAAGATGGATGGAGAAATAAAGATCAAATGGTGAAAAATAGGCAACCAGGACCTGGTTCTTATTACAAAACAGATCAAGATCTGAGGATATGCAACCATCCCTCAACTGACTATAAGCATAGCTGCAGGGTATAAATTCCACTCCAAATCACAAGATCCACCTGGTCTTAAGGCTATGATCTATCCAATTTAATGGTCACAGACCATCCTATAGACTTTATCGAATCCATGGATTGCAGCAGACGAATCCAATTGGAGCCTGAGCTTAGATTCATCTTAAGGTTATGATCGGTCCACTTTAATGGTCACAGGCCATCCTAGGGATCTCCTTCAAAGCCAAAGCATCAATTAGAACAATTAAAATCACTACAGATACTGTAATTCCAAGGTCATAGACTCAGGGAATTACAGGCATGTCAAACCCAGGGAAATCAGATGGCCATCAGGAGATCTACCAGTTAAGTGGGTGAGCTGATTAACAAACTCCTCTACACAAATTCGATCGAGAATCTAATGGGATCACAAGATCTTTAGATCTAACTAAGCTTTAAAATCGATAATTTATTGCTTCAAATAAAACCACTTACAATAAACTTGTTCCCAGATCTGTAGTCTATGCATCGATCCACATTTCTTCATGCCGAAATTATAATTACAAAATAGATCTGAGCTGCTATCTAGATTTAATCCAACAGGCTAGATTAGAGAGAGAAGGGGGAAGAGAAAAAGGAAAATAAAAACCTAAGCTAAACCTAAATGAGCTAAGGAGAACCCAGGCTATTCCTTTGTTCCTACTTTTCTTGCTCAAGAAAAATAGCAGAATAGATGGGTATTTATACATATGCATCGATCCATGTGCCTTGAGTTGCAGCCAATCAGAGAGCAGAGGACTCAGTTCTCGTATGCACAGTTGAGGTGTCTTCATTTTTGCCAAAGAAAATCACATGTGGACTGTTGTCCCATGTGCAGAAATTTGTGCCCAGCTGATGTGCTTTTGCAGCTCTCAAAAGTGCCCCTGTCGGCCACTAATATTTGCTAATGGAACCCGAGATAAATCTCTTAGATGTGTGGGACATTGGGACGTGTGCCCTAGAAGCATTGGAATCCCCAAAATATCCCTAAAGTGTGAAATAGATGGCTGGACCCCTTGCCTCGATAGGTTGGAGCTTTAGAACTTCGATCTCAATAGGTTCAGGCATCTGTTTGATAGGTTGAAGTTTCAGAACTTCAATCTCGATAGGTTCAGGCCTCTGATCGATTGGTTGGAGCTTCAGAACTTCAATCTCGATAGGTTCAGGCCTCTGTTCGATAGGTTGGATGGGCTTTAGGTGTGCATTCGACAGGATCTCGACAGGTTCATTCAACCATTCGACAGGATGCTCGATAGGTTCATTTTCAGCATCAAAACCCCTCGACAGGCTCTCGACAAGTTTAAACAACCACTCGATAGGTTGCGACAGGTTCAAACATCCATTCGATAGGTTGCGACAGGTTCAATTTTAGCCTTTTTTTTCAGCATTGTTGCTTTATTTCAGCACATACCAACTCGCGGGGTTCAAAACAACCCCTTGTGGTGTCTAGTTCAGCACATAACAACTCTACAATCCATATTCCAGCTTTGACATCTTCTCCAGTCCTTCAAATACAGTAGTTGTGCTATTAATGTGGCTCATTTCCAGCAATAAAACTGCTTGAAGGTCATGGTTTGCAGCACAAAAACTACTGAGTGCAGCAGTGACACTTCAGCCAACTGTTCGAGTTCTTCGAGGAAGCTATGCATGCTGGCTTTGCAGTTTAATGGCTTGGTGTATCATCACTAAAGTGCTCACATCTTTAATGGTATCAGCTGCTCTTATGCTTCAAAGACTGCTTTAACCAATGCTGCACAAGTGCCACTTGAACTGCTACACTGTTGAATATATAAATTGCTAAATTGCCAGTTTGCTCAATTCGTTGCAGCAGCAGTCCATAAAACATGCTAAAAAGCAGGTCTTCAAAGGCCCTCAAAGGATGCTAAAAAGCCCCAATAGTGTGAACCACCATGGTGCCTTTTCAATAAATTCATCAGGTCCACTACTAAACACAAAATTCCTTCTTCTTGGCTTCAAAAGCATGGATTGCAACATTAAGCTCTTATTTTACTATTATCTGTAAAAACAAACTTAAAATATATTATTAGCATGCTCAAAGGTCCATCATAGGTCAGGTTAAGGAGTAGAAAGTGGTATATTTCAGTGCTCAACACTATAGCATGTTTTAGTTTTAAAAAGTTTTTAATTTCCTCTATATATAAAATATTAGGTGTGAAATTATTTTATTTTCTTAATTTCTGTTAAAACCTTGCTACACTACCATTAACTATCCATTCGCAAGCCTTGCCACGCCCCCAAACCTATGAGGAGCAGTGTCCTCACTGATTCAAAGATAAATGTGGATGTGCAGCAGGGGCAAAAACTGAAGTATACAAAGTAAAGAAAACATTAAACAACCATGAGAACAATTGCAACACACCAACAATCAACCAAACAGCTATAAAGATAGAAAGTAAACTATACAAAATATAACAAAGAGAGATTTCATTTAAGCACAGAAAGTAGTACAATGGAACAATGACATAAAAGGGGTGACAAAAGGAAAAATCCTAACTAAATACAGGAAAGAGTATAAACCTAAGAAAAATCTAGACACATATTAACAAAATATCCCATCAAAAGAAAAATGGTTTGCCTTCCTGGTTCTAGGATATCCTCAACTTGCTGCTTTTGGAAGAGGAACTTCAAGCCAGGGGGGAGAACAGGGATTTAAGGAGAAGCCTGCTGAGCAGGTGGTGAATGGAGTGGAGAGGATGGGGGAGAAGATGCGGTTGGGTCTATCTTCTGTTTCTTCTTCTTTCTCTTATTCTTTTTCTTTTCCTCCTTGGCCAAAATCCTTTGCACTTCCTCATACTCGTCCCACAGGAATTGTAATGGGTCGGGATCTTTTGGTGGTGTCGGGTCTTTCCAAACTGGGCAGAATTTCGTTGGCAGGTCAATGGGCTTGTCATCCGCCATAGTTGGGGGTAGGGATGGACTAATGAGGTCAAAAGGGAGCGAATGTGATGGAGGTGAACTAGCCTGATATTTAAAATATTTGGGTGGTGGAATATGAGATGTTGTAATAAATTTTCTCATCCTTCCAAGCTTAGCTACTAAAATGATATGTTGGTTTCGATAAGTATGGAACGTCGTGCGATTTAATTTTGGGAATGATACCGCGAAGTGCATGTTGGTCTTTTTTTAGCAATCAGAGTTAAGGCAAGGAGATGTGAGCTATTAAGGCTCAGACAAATGATTGGGGGCAAGGCGTCGACAGGTTGGGACAACTTGTCGAGGAGTTAAAAACTGCTGAACCTCTCGAGAGGTCCATGCAATCCTGTTGATGGGTTGAAGATTTTAAACGAATACATTTCGAGAGGTTCACAGAACCTCTCGACAGGTACTTTTGGGCTCATCAGTCAATCCTCTCGATAGGTTCCTTCTTCCAGAAAATCACTTCAAGAGGTTCATAGAACCTCTCGATAGGTACTCTGAACCTGTCGAGAAATCTACCAAAGCCTGCAGAACCTGTCGAAATTTGTATGGATCCTATCGACAATCAATTTTACACCTTCAACACCTGTGAAGAATTATTCACACTGCTCGACAGCCTCAAGATCCTATCGAAAAGCAAATTGGGCACTCTTAGAACTTGTCAATATGTTCATAGAACCTATCGACTTTCAGTTAAATAGACTTGCACTCAGCCCCCAGTTCCTTTCTCAACAGCTTTGACAGTCCAACTCAGTCTTTTTTACACTTTTGACAAATTATCCTACATGAGGCACTAACCAAACATGGCGAAATTCATGTACAATGCCAAACAGAAATGAATCAAAGACAGAAACAGTTGTAAAAATAACCAAAATCAGTAACTAGTATACATAGTGTACATTGTTGAAACTCAGCTATGCTATGGAGGTTCATGATAGTGGGTGATCATCATAGGCTCCACCACATTTTCAACAGCAAGTTTGAGCCTTTGACCATTTACTTTCATGGTCCTTCCATTTGTTGGGTCCTTGATTTCAACAGCTCTAGATGGGGATACATACTCAACTATGTAAGGTTTCTCCCTTCTGGATATCAGTTTTCCTGAAAAAAAATTCAACTTGGAGTTGAACAACCATACCTTGTTGCCAGCTATGAACTCCTTCCTCAGCAAATGCTTGTCATAGAAAGCCTTGGTCTTCTCCTTGAAGATCCTAGCATTTGAATATGCCTCAAATCTCAGTTCTTTCAGCTCTAACAACTGGAGTTTCTTATGTATACCAGCAGAAGTTAAGTCAGTATTCAATGCTTTAATAGCCTAATATGTCATGTGTTCAAGCTCTACTGGTAAATGACATGGCTTGCCATATACCAACCTAAAAGGGGACATCCCTATGGGGATCTGATAGGCAGTCCTATAAGCCCACAGAGCTTCAGGTAATTTAAAAAATCAGTCCTTCCTATCCATCCTCACTGTTTTCTCCAAAATGTGTTTGATTTCTCTATTAGAAATCTCCACTTGCCCACTAGTTTGTGGGTGATATGGGGTGGCAACTCTGTGTCACAGAGTTCTTTCTATGTAGATTCTCAAACTATCTATTACAAAAGTGACTCCCCCCATCATTGATGATGGCTTTGGGGGTGCCAAACATGGAGAAAATGTTATCCTTCAAGAAGTTGAGGACAACCTTGTGATCATTAGTTCTTATAGTTATGGCCTCAACCCATTTGGACACATAGTCCACAGCCACAAGAATATAATAGTATCCATAGGAAGGAGAGAAATGGCGCATGAAATCAATCCCCCATATGTCAAAAAGTTCAATCACAAGTATGGGCTGTAAAGGCATAGAGTTTATTTTGGAGATACTTCCCATCTTTTGACATTTTTTACAAGTTTTACAATGAAGCCAAGAATCCTTAAAGAAAGTGGGCTAATAAAATCCACATTTGAGCCCCTTGGCAGTAGTCTTGTTCCCACTGATGTGGCCTCCACAAGCCTATTCATGACACATAGTTTGTATATTGTGGAATTCCTCATCAGTGACACATCTCCTCACCACCTGTCTGCACAATGTTTGAATAGGTATGGATCCTCCAACATATAATGTCTGATCTGTGAAAAGAACAAATCCTTGTCCATTTTGTTCCAATGTGGGGGGATTTTACCAACTGCCAAGTAGTTCACAATATTTGCAAACCAAGGTGTAGAGGTGCTGATAATAAACAGTTGTTCATCCGAAAACGAATCATTAACAGGTAGTCTATCAAATTCCTCCTAGACAGGTGTTCTGCAACCACATTTTCAACCACTTTCTTGTCCTTCATCTCAAGATCAAACTCCTGTAATAGCAGGATCCATCGCATCAGTCTGGGTTTTGCATCCTTTTTTTACAAAGGTATTTTAGGGCTGAGTGGTTTGTGAAAACCACTATCTTGGATCCAAGCACATAAGACCTGAACTTATCTAGTGCAAAGACAATTGCCAACAGTTCCTTCTCAGTTGTAGTGTAATTTAACTAAGCATCAATCATGATTTTGCTGGCATATGCAATCACATAAGGTGCCTTATCCTTCCTTTGTCCAAAGACTACACTAATTAAAGTCTGATGCATCACACATTAGTTCAAAGGGTATAGAAAAATCAGCTGCTTGGAGGATAGGTGCAGAAGTTAGGCACTTTTTCAACAGCTCAAGGCCTTAAGGCATTCATCATTGAAATCAAAGGGAACCTCCTAGCACAACAGGTGGCAGAGAGGTTTCGAGATCTTGCTGAAATCTTTGATGAATCTCCTGTAGAAGCCAGCATGCCCCTAGAATGATCTGACTTGTTTCAAAATTTTTTGTGGGGGTAAATGTGTGATCAGATCTATTTTGGCCTTGTCTACCTTAATGCCTCTGTGGGAAACCACATGACCAAGGACAATGCCTTGAGTGACCATGAAATGGCTCTTTTCCCATCTCAACATCAAGTTGGTTTCATCAAATCTCTGTAACACAAGGCTGAGAAGATGTAGACATTGGCAAAAACTGTCCCTGAAAATAGAGAAATCATAGATGAAAATCTCTAAAAACTACTCAATCATGTCAGAAAATATAGCATATATGCACCTTTGGAAAGTTGTAGGTGCATTACGCAATCCAAATGGCATCCTTCTGTATGAAAAGGTGTCAAATGGGCATGTAAAAGTAATATTTTCTTGATCTTGTGGGTAAACAGGGATTTTATTATACCCTGAATAACCATTAAGAAAATAATAAATAGCCTTTCCTGCTAACTTATCCAAGATTTGGTCAATGAAGGGGAAAGGGAAGTGGTCTTTCCTAGTTTTCAGATTGAGCCTCCGATAGTCTATACACACCTTTAAACCTGTGGTTTCCTTGGTTGGAACAAGCTCATCAAAATCATTTTTTATCACAGTACTTCCAGATTTCTTGGGTACCACCTGAGTAGGTGCCACCCATTCAGAATCTAAAATTTGGTAGATGACTCCAGCATTTAGCAATTTGACCACTTCTTGCATGTGGGGATTCAATTTTCTCTGCATTTCTCTAGAGGGTTTGGAATACTCTTCCAGATGAATTTTATGCATACACACAGCAGGACTGATGGCCCCAAGGTTAGCAATGGTCCAGCCAATTGCTCTCTTATGCTTCTTTAAAACACACAACAACTCTTCCTCTTGCTCATCAGTGAGAGAGGAAGAAATAATCACTGGCAATTTCTAGTTTGCCCCCAAAAAAGCATACTTCAAGGTCTTAGGTAGCTATTTCAACTCTACCTCCGGTGGACATGTGAGAGAAGGAAACAAAGGTGCCTTTGATAGTGGCGGAAGAGGCAACACATTAGGTTTCCAAGGAGGATACCTTGTTGCTGTCCCCTCATCAAAAATTAAGGCTTTCACCTCATGAACCATGGGTGTGGGAGCCTTCTCTTCCACAGTCTCACTCCACTCATTCTCAAAAACATCATCAAAATCATCACAAAAATTATCACCATGCAGCAGCTTGGGAAAAGTCTTTTCCACAAGCTTATCAAAAATATCAATTGAAAAACAATCCTCACCATCCAAGTGAGGCTGATTGGCTGCACTGTAAACATTCAATTTCAGCTTTATATTGCCAAAAGACACCTCCATTACTCCTAATCTACACTAAATACAGGTATTGGCACTGGCCAAGAAAGGCCTGCCTAAAATCATAGGAATAAAGGTGGTGCACTTGCTTGGCTCCATGTCAAGAACCAGAAAATCTGCTCGATAGAAAAATTTATCAACTCCAACTAAAGTATTCTCTATCATTCCCATAGGCTTCCTTTCAGATCGGTCTGCTGGTTGTAGCACCACATGTGTGGACTTCAATTCTCTCAAGCCTAACCAACCTCTCATAAACAGAATATGGAAGTAGGTTTACACTAGCTCCCAGATCTAATAAGGCCTTCTCAATAGTATGATCCCCAATGATGCAGGGGATTGTGGGAACTCTAGGGTCTTGAAGCTTGGTTTGAGTTGCAATAGATAAAACTTGGTTCGCTTTCTCAACACAAAAGACCTTCTTGGATAAGTGTATCATAGACTATCTTTTATGGGTGCGCAAGTCTTTCAAAAATTTGCATAGGTTGGAACTTGCTTGATGTCATCAAGTAAAGGCAAGTTGATCTTTACTTGTTTGAATGGTTTCATCATTTCCTCAGCCTTAGCATTTCCCTTGTCAAAGGAGAATCTGCTTTCAATGCATTAGGAAATGGCAAATGGGGAACTGGCCTCCCATTTGCAGCCTTAGCGAGCTCATCAAATTTTTCTTTATTTTTATTTTTAATTTTCTGTTGGGGCACATCACCCCCCCCATTTTTTATATGTTGCTACTGCTGCATATTTTCATGGGTTGTTTCACTTGATTCATCAGGCTCCTTACCAACTTGGTTATCCACCAGCTTCCCACTCCTCAAAGTGGTAGCAGATTTTACTTCTTCCAGAGAAGAAGTCTCACATATCATGTACTGCCCCTTTGGATTGTTCATGGGCTGACTAGGCAGTCTCCCCTCTTCTCTCCTAGCCAAAAAATTAGATAGCTGACCAAGGTGGTCCTCTAACTTCTTGATGCTTTGACTGTGGGAGTTAACAGTTTGAGATAAATGGCCCAAAATCTTAAGTGAAGCCAGAACTTTCTCTTCAAATGTGAGGGACCTAGAGGGTGCTGGGGTTGGTGCACTTTGTTGCACAGGTTGGACCATTAGCTGGGCCATAGGTTGTTGGTATTGGGGCCATGGAAATTAATTCTGCTGGTATGCCTCGACATTCCTATAGGGCATGGACTGTAGTGGCTGCTGCTGCTGTTGGTTTTTAAAATTATCTTGCCTCCACCTCAAGTTAGGGTGGTTTCACCAATGATAGCTAGCAGTAGGCTGTTATCCATAGGACTAAGCACCATTCACATGTTCCATCACAAAATCTGGAAATTGGGCAGCTGAGGGACATTCCTTAAGGGAGTGAGTAGGGGACAGGCATATGACACATGCCTCCTCTACTTTAGTAGCCATTGGAGACTACATTACTCCCATGAGCTTTTCAAACTTTTGGGTCAAGTTGTCCACTTTTCTCTCTACATCATTATGTCCACTCACCTCATACATTTTCACTCTGGTAGTATTTTCTCTCACCAATCTAGGGGTCTCAAAGTCTCTTGCCCAGGTTTCCCTTTGTATAGAGTTTTCACTGATGATATCAAATAACTCCCAAGCCTCATCAGCAGTCTTGTGGAGGTATGTACCACCACAAGACGCATCAACCATATCCCTGCGTTTTGGATCAATTCTTTGATAGAAACTTTGGACAAGTTGCCATTCAGGAATCTGATGATGGGGACATTGCCTCAAGAGTTCTATAAATCTCTCCCAGGCTTGGTGAAAATCTTCAGTTGGGGCTTGGGCAAATGAGATAATGCTCTTCGTCAACTGACTTGTTTTAGACATGGGGAAAAACTTGGCTAAAAACTGACATTGAAGATTATTCCAGGAGTGAATATTGTTGGGTGGGTGCATTGACATCCAAGTTCTGGCTCTATCCTTTAGTGAAAAAGGAAAGAGTCTCAACTTGGTTGCTTCCTCCCCTAAACCTACAATATTGAATGTAGTTCACAGTCCTAAAAATTCATCAATATACTTGTTTGGGTCTTCTTTACTCAAGCTATCGTATGAGGGTAATATTTGTATGATAGAAGACTTGATCTCATAGTTCCCTTGAACAGCAGAGAATTGAATGCAGAAAGAGGAATTGTACACCCCTGGTGCATTGAATTCTTTCAGTGTTCTAGGTAGTTCACCCATTACAGGATTACCAGCCACAGAAGTGTGTATAGGATGCTTAGGTTTGAGAAGTCTTTCGACTTCAAGATTCACAGGAGCAATCTTAGGATTAAAAGATCTCCTCCCAAGCATACACACTACAGAAATCAAGTATAACACCAAAAATCACAGTACAAAGATTAGCAAAATAATCACAAGATTGACAACTACAATACTGCAGATCTACTCAATTACAGATCTAGGAATGTAAACAAAGTTAAGAGATGCAAACTTAAGCAATGCTTGTTCTTCCAAGTGATACAAAGCTCCTCGTAGCTCCACAGATCCATATCTAAAACAGAGTGAAATTACTATAAAAACTAGAGCAACAATTAATCAAATACTTAATAGTCAATGAAAAATCTAAATCTAAAAATGAGAAAGCTTAGATCTACCACTTTTTAAAATACAGATCTCTGGCAGCGGCGCCAAAAACTTGTTGTGCTGCCCACCTTGCAATTATTATATAATTAAAAACAACCAATTAAAAGACACAAATTATAAATGTATGGAATCAAGGTGAGTAGGTAGTCCTACAAGATCTAGGGCTATTACAGCAGGTTTTGATAGGTAGATAAGGCTATGTCCACAGGAAAATGTGTTCTAAAGGATGGTAAATCTCCATATCTATGGTAGATCTGGCACTCTATCCTAATTTAAACTAAACTAAAGCTGGAAAGAGGAGAGGCTTTATGATTTTGTCACTTTAACTACAAACTACAAAGTATAAATGCTATTGATCTAGAGTTGATTAAACACAGAGATGAGAAAACAAAAATAAAGTGAAGCTCAAAAGATGGAGAAGAGCAACTAGGGGTTTTGGTCTTTTATTGAAAACCAAAGGAATCAATGGTAGTGCATAGGATAGATTTGCTACAATCCACTATTTGACTATAAGCTCCCCATTTTTGGCAAATCCAAGGTATAAGAATCCAATCTCAACAAGAGAATTGAAGCAATCCTTAGGCTATGATCTGTCCACTTTAATGGTCACAGACCATTGTTAAGTAGTGAAAAATATCAGTTTTCACCCCTTAACCTGACCTTTTATGGACCTGTGAGCACATTAATAAACCTCTGTTGAGTCTGTTTTATAAATAGCAATAAAAGATAGGAAAAATGCAGAAAACTACTCAAGAATGCCACAGAAAGAAGTCCATCTCTCAGCACAGTGCAGACCCAGCAATGGCACATAAGAGGGTTGCACACCATTGGGCCCTTGGAGCGCATAGCTACAACAGGGTAAGGCGAAGGAAGTGAAAATAGGCGGAAAACATCCTATCGAGAGGTCATCTGAAGATTTCGATAGGAGTTGAAAGCAAAGAAAGAAGGAATTCGTACAGTTGGAAATATTTCGATAGGATCTGAAGGCAGAAGAAGAATGGATTCGTGTGAAATAAGGAGTTCGATAGGATCCAAGAACTTATCGAGTAGCTGAAAGACAGGAAGAAACCATCCTATCGAAAGCCTGCCTAAGGTGTAAGAGGAACCTATCGAATGGTTTCTTGAACCTATTGAGATGGAGACGCGAGAGCGGAACCTATCGAAATGGTCCTCCAACCTATTGAAAAGCTTCCCTAACCTGTTGAATGCTCCAGGCAGAGGGCTGAGAATGCTGAAGTTTTAAGAGAAGGCTCATCCTATCGAAACCTATTGAAGAGATCTGAGAACCTAGCGAAAGGACCAAAAAGCTCTATTTGAACCTGTCGAAACCTTCCTAAACCTGTCGAAATCGTGTGAAGAACTTATCAAAAAATTGACGATGCACACACTGCAACTTGGTGACCTACTGCACACAAATTGAGGCACATTGGTGACCGGCATAACGATTCAAAAGATGCCCTAGAAAACTCTAACCAACCCACATGCTCTAATATAACTCTAACAAACTCTGAGGACCTTCTAGAAGGGAAGATTGGTAGGAAAAATAGGAGAGAAAGCTATATATGGAGATCCCCAATTGCAATTGAGGGTGATCGAGATTTGGATCAATTTCTAGAGATCAGAGCTTGCAGCGAAAGTTCATTTTTCCTCTTTTAGCTCAACCATGGTTGGCTAATTCCCTTGGAGCAGTGCAGAGAGAGGTTAGATTTGTAATTGGGTAAGGTTGACAGTGTTATTGTGGGTTAATTGCTGCACAGACTATAGATCTGAGAGCATTTCATTGTAGAGCGAGTTTTATTGCAATGTAAATGTTGTTTCTATTGATTTAATTAGATTTATAGTTTCTTTGGTTTCATTTGGTGCTCGATCGAATTTGTGTAGAGGAGTTTGTTGATCAGCTCACCCACTTAACTGGTAGACCTCTTGGATACCATCTAATCTCCCTAGATCTGATATCCCTGTAGTTTCTTGTGTCTGTGACTTGGAAATTACAACATTTGGTTTGGAGGAATTCCAAAGGATAATCTGTGACCATTAAAATGGACAGATCATAGCCTTAAGAGCAGTCCAATCTCTTGGTTCAATTGGATTCTCCAACCATAGACCTTTGGATCGGATGAAGTCTATAGGATAGTTTGTGACCATTAAAGTGGCAGACCATTAAAGTGGACAGACCATAGCCTTAAGATCAGTTAGATCCTTTGGTTTAGAGTGGAACCTTCTACCCTGCAGCTGTGCTTGTAGCCAGTTGAGGGATTTGTGTGCTTTGAAACCCCTGTAACATGATCAGCTCAACCTGTTCATAGTGAGACCAATCTCCAAGTTGTTCTTCTCCATTTTCTTTTTTTAAACTCTTCCATTTACAAGATCTAGATTTTTGGACTCGATCTCAGTAGTTTACATTTCAAGTATAGTTTAGTTCAAGTGACAACCCTGTTGAACCTCTTCCCCTTTTTCTTAGCTTACTGAGCATTAGTTAGGGTGCTAGATCTCTTACAGATTTGGAGATTTACCATATTTTAAACTCACCTCCCTGTGGACATTCCCTTACTTATTAAAACTTGCTACAAAGGACCCTGTATCTTGCAGGTCTAAGATATTTTTGTTGTGCTGAATCCATCCCCTGTTTTACTATCATTACACAATAAATTAGCACATTCAAATACCCTAACTTTTTGGCGCTGCTGCCGGGGAGATGTTTTTGAAATTGGTAGATCTAAGTTTGATATAGTTTAGACCATAGATCTGCAATAGTTTGTTTGATTTTTTTTACTAACTCTATTTGTAAGTTTTGTTATTTTCCAGTATTCTCTTCGTATTTCACCAGATCTAAAGCTACTATGAAAGAGGAGCATTGTGCTGGAGGTTGTTCTTGAGTTTTCATCCCCCTACTCCCCTTCATTTGTTAGATCTATTAATTTTTAGATTCAGTAGTCATTTGTTTTTGTTCCTTTTTGTTGTGTTTGAAGAATTACTCTGCATTAGATCTTGAGTGGTGTATGTTTGGGAGAAGAACTCTCCAACCTTATATTGTCCCTTTAAATCCAGAGGTTGAAAGGCTTCTCCGATCTAGACAAACTCCACTCACATCTGCTGTAGCTGAATTTTCAGAAATGGGTGAACAATGGCAGCCTAGAACTCTCAAGGAATTTAATGCACCAGGGGTTTACAATTCCCCCTTTTGCATTTAGTTCCTAGCTGCTCAAGGAAATTATGAAATAAAGTCTTCCATAAACCAGATGCTACCCTCATTTCATGGCTTGACCAAAGAGGAACCTTATAAACACATTGATGAATTCTTAGGATCTGCACCACTTTCAACATCACAGGTTTGGGGGAGGAAGTAACCAGGATGAGACTTTTTCCTTTTTCATTAAAGGATAGAGTCAGGACATGGTTGTCAATGCTTTCACCCAACAACATTCAGTCCTGGAGTGATCTCCAATGTCAGTTTTTGGCCAAATTCTTCCCCATATCCAAAACAAGCCAGTTGAGGAAGGGCATCATCTCATTTGCCCAAGATCCAACCGAGGATTTTCACCAAGCTTGGGAGAGAATCAAGGAACTTCTAAAGAAATGCCCTCACCATCAAATCCCTGAATGGCAATTGGTTCAAAATTTTTACCAAGGGATTGATTCGAAAAGCAGAGACATGGTAGATGCTTCTTGTGGTGGCACCTACCTCCATAAAACTGTTGAGGAGGCCTGGGAGTTGTTTGATATCATTAGTGAGAACTCCATGCAAAGGGAGACCTTGTCTAGGGACCTAGATCCTCTTAGATTGGTGAAAGAAAATACCACCAGAGGGAAGATATTTGAGATAAATGTGTAAAGTGATTTGGAGAGGAAAGTGGACAGTCTGACACTGAAATTTGATAAGCTCATGGGAGAAATGCAGTCACCCATGGCTGCTAGGGTGGAGGAGCCATGTGCTATCTGCCAATCCCCTACCCACCCCATTGAAGAATGCTTATCAGCTGTCCAGTTTCTAGATTTTATTACAGAGCATGTGGCTGCCACTCAGTCCTATGGGCAACAGCCTGCTGCTGGGTATCAATGGAGGAACCACCCCAACTTGAGGTGGAGATAAGATGCATACCCAAACTAGCAGTAATAGCCACAGTAGCCCATGCCCTACAGCAATGCTCAACCCTACCACCAAAGTTATGTTCCCCAGTTTCATTACCAGAAGCTCATGACCCAGTCTGTGGGCCAGCCTATGCAGCAACCTGCACCCCCTCCAACTGTGAGAGCACCTTCTTTCGAGGCATAAGTTCTGGCCTCACTGCAGAATTTGGGTCCCTTAACTCAAACTGTGCACTCTCACAACCAAAGCATCAAATAGATACAAGACCATCTTTGTCAGCTGTCTAATGCATTGACTAAGAGAGAGGAAGGGAGGCTGCCTAGCCAACCACTGGATAACCCAAGGAGACAGTATTTAGTGGGTGAAGTTTCCTCCACCTATGAGGAAGCCAAATCCATTACTACATTAAGAAGTGGAAGGCTGGTTGGTAATCAAGATGGCTGTGAGACTTTGAAAAATTTTGAAAAAGGCACAGAGGTAGTTTTTGAAAGGACACAACAAGGGCCAGCATTCGTGGACATGAAGGAGCAACTAGATGAGAATAAAGAGGATAATGATGATCCTCAAGAAAAGAGAAAAATCAAAAAGAAAGTTGACCAGCTGGCTAGGACTGCAAATGAGGTAGCAATCCCACATTTGCCATTTCCTAAAGCATTGCAAGCACCTTCCCCTTTCGATAAAGGGCAAGGTAAAATAGAGGAAATGATGGAAACTTTTAAGCAAGTAAAGATCAACTTGCCTTTACTTGATGCAATTAAACAAGTTCCAGCCTCTGCCAAGTTTCTGAAGGAATTATGCACCCATAAAAGACAGTCTAGGATACACTTATCCAAGAAGGTCTTTTCAGCAAAAAAGGTAAAGCAAATGATGTCTATTACTACCCCCATAAAACTTTAAGACCCTAGAGTGCCCACTATCCCCTGCATCATTGGGGAACATAAAATTGGGAAAGCCTTATTAGATCTGGGAGACAGTGTGAATTTATTACCATATACAGTATATGAGAAGCTGGGTTTAAGAAAGTTGAAGCCCACACTTGTGGTCTTGCAATTGGCTGACAGATCTGAAAGGAAGCCTATGGGGGTCGTTGAAGATGTCCTTGTGGGAGTTGACAAGTTCTTTTACCCTGCTGACTTTGTGGTTCTAGACATGGAGTCAAGAAAATGTGTTTCTTCCATACCTGTGATTTTAGGAAGGCCCTTTTTGGCCACTGCTAATGCCTGTATACAATTCAAGTCATGAGTCATGGAAGTCTCCTTTGGCAACATGAAAGTAAAGCTGAATGTGTACAACACAGCTCATCAACCTCCTCTAGATGAGACCTATTTTTCCATTGATGTATTAGAGGAGGCTGTGCATAAAAATTCACATCTGCTGATGCAGGGCAATGTGTGGTTCACAAATACAAAACAGCACCCAGGGAATGGACATTTGCTGCAAAATAGATCCACAGAAGGTGCCAAGTTTGATGAGCCTGAGGAAACTATGGACCTTCCAGGCCCTCCAGATTAGCCCCTGAAGTTAGTATGTATCATATGTACCTTACTTTGCTTTTGTTCTCGGTGTTTACTTTGTTGTTAATTGATTTTTTTTTTCTGTAATAAAAAATACTGCCATGCTAAATATTAGGCCATCATTTCAATGTTACCAGCTGTCCTGAGATAATGGGAGCTTGGCCACAAGGAAAACAAACTGTAGAGCAGCACAACAGAGGAGCCTGCTGAGTGCTGAAACTGAGAGTGCTCAGAAATGCAGCCTTATTTGGTTTTTGGGAGCCTTTGATAGGTCAAGTTCACTTTTCGTTAGGTCACATGGTGATTTTGACAGGATATTTGATGGTTTCGATAGGCACTGAGGCCTGTCGGATGGATGGTTCCACCTATCGGGATCCTATCGAATCATCCCTTTTGAAAGCTTTGTCAGCTAAGCTTTCGACAGGACGCATGAACCTATCAAAACCATCCAATGCATCCTATCGAAATCGTATTTCACCCCTTATATACCTGTCGATAGGTCATTTGTGCATCACTCCCTACCCTTTGCAAAAGAAAAAAAAACCCTAGCTCTCTTCCTCTCTCTTTCGCCTCCCTCCTTCTCCACTAAATCCTCGCAGAACCTTCAGCTATTCAATCTGCCATTTCGTACGTGCATTGAGCATGCATAGAGGAGTGTTGTGCATCTGATTTTGGAGAAATTGGAGTTGTGTATTGCGATATCTGTTAAACCCTAGGAATTTTGGGGTAAGTTGCCTTTCCACCGCCAATCTGTTGTTGTTCTAAATGTTACCCTCTGAATTCCATTACAAGTTGGTGAGTGAACAATCCCTGAGAGTAAATGGCTGAGCTTGAGGAAACCCTAGTAAACCTACTCCAGAGACCAGCTGCTTCTACCCCCAAATCTTTTAAGAAATCGAAGTCAGTTTCCAAACCACCTGTTAAGAGGAAGCTTTCTGAAGAGACACCCAAGAAGGCCCCTAAAGCCAAGAAAGCCAAAGCTGTAGAAATTCAGGAGCCTGTGGTGGAAACACCCTTAGAGAAAACTGCTCCTACACTAGAGCTTCCAGCTGGGTTAACTACCCCCAATGAGTTTGTAGAGAATTTGAGTCTTGTCCTTGAGACATATTTTGATCTGGCATATTTTGCCAACATTGGGGAGTGCCAGGGGACATTGGAATATTTGAAGAAAGAAGGATTATTGCCCCTGCTTTCACCCTTGAAGGAAAATGTGTACCCTAGGTTGGTGAAATTGTGGTACCAGAACCTGACAAAGAAGGTGGTGCCCGGGGCTAAGGATGTACTAGAAATCTTGGTTGATGACTGGCAGCTGATTGTCGATTGCAGAGACATTGGGATGGCTTTGGGAGTCCCATATCAATTTGACTCCACCAGAGCTGAGGGAGCACCTATAGGGGCTACATTTAGGGAAATGGCTAAACAACTTATGAACGGAATAGTGGGCTCTGGTGAATCCCTGATGAGAAGAGAACTCCATCCTACCCTAAGACTCATTGATACCATTTTGAGGAAAAATGTCTATATCACTGGCCACTTGCAAGAGAGAAGGGCCCCATTAGTAGATGTCCTATATTACTGTTCAAAGGGACAATTTGTGAATGCACCTAAGCTGATTTTTGAAACAATGGTGGACATCAACGACAAGGTGTTGAAGAGACAAGCTTTTGCTAAGGGTGGATGTCTGCCCTTCTGCAGACTCATCACATGTCTCCTCAAGACTGCAAAGTATGTGATCAAGAGAAATGAGCCAATGGAGAAGCTGACCATCAAAGTGTATGGGAAGCAGGAATGGTCCACCAGTCTCACTTTGATTAAGAAGAGTAAGCCAGTTGGAATGGAGGAGGCTGAGAACGCACCCACTACCGTGGTAGCAGATATTCCGGCCGAGATACCCTCATCCATCCCTCCACCTACCATACCTATCCCATTACCGACATTTCCACCCACGTTTCTTTTTTCCTTTTGTATCAATCCCTCTTCCAACTGACCCCTTTCCACCCACCTCTGAACCAGTTTTACCTTCACCCACCACTCAGGTTTTCCAACCTGGAGTCCTTTACCTCTCAACCCTTTCAACCTACCCCTCTAGCTACCGTACCTCCTACTGAGCCTCCCTCCACTCAATCCTGTCCCCCTTCTACAACTCAACGTCCTCCTACCCCACATGTGGATGTGCACCCTCCTCCAGCCCAGGAACCTCCCCCTACTCAACCTGCCCCTCCAAAATCTAAAAGGGCCCCTACCAAAAAGAAAGTTACTGCCAAAAGATTCGCCCCCTCAGCTACTTCTATCAAGAAATGAAAGAAGCCCACTGCCCAGTCTGAGGAGGAAGCAAAGAACCAGCAACAAAAAGCAAAATCTAAAGGAAAGGGTCCTTTATCTAAGGATGAGCTGAAAAACCTGGCTGACCTCTATGGTTGGTCAGATGATGCCTGTAAATAGATGTGGCAGTTTATTGTTTTAGTTTCTTTCTAACCAATCTCATGTATATATTTGCCATATTAATACAATTTTGTCTTCATGTTTTTTTTTTTTTTTAAATTATTTGTTACTGTGTCGATATTTTCTTCCCATGCCTCTCTCCTGATTTCATTGTGTCAAACAGTGAGGACACTGTTTAATTTAGGTTTGGGGGTATGGCAGGTATGCCAATGAAATGAGTTAATGATAGTGCAGTTAGGCTAAAAAGGAGTGTTTGGAATTAATTAGAGTAAATTCTCACATGATTTTTTATTTTATTTTTAGAAAAGAGGAAATTAAAAAACTGTTTGAAACTGAAATAAGCTGTAGTCCAACAGGCTTCATGAGGCAAATGTCAACAATTTTTGAAAAATAATTTTGATTTGTAGTAAACTTGAAACAAGAGAAGATTGTGAAGATACACCCCTGAAACTTTGATGGAAGGCCATATCCAGTGAGATTTGGGCCTAAAAATTTTTCTTTCAAGAGTGTCTTAGCAAATTCTTCTGCTCTAAGGACTGATTGAACTCAATTCTGCTCACTAGAAGTTAGGCAAATCCAAGTTCAAACAGCTGGATAGCACTTATGACATGGAGGACATAAAGTAAGGCCATCCCCTGGACAGTTTGAGCTTAAAGATCCTACCCTTTGAACTACCCTTGATACACCCACTTTGAGCCTTAAAGTTCCCAGTTTCTTTGATGGAAAATAGAAAATTCAAACCCACAAAACCCTTTTTACCTGATACAGCCTGTCCCTCACTCAGAGGTTTTAGAAGGAAAAAGCTGGTGTGATTTTTGTTTCAGAAAGAGAAAAACTCATTTGGTGGTGTTGTGGATTTAAAAAAAAAAAAAAATGGATGAGAAAGAGAAGTCACTTCATTTGAAAATCTACAAGAAGATAAGAAGCTGATCACTTCAAGCCTGAAATTCCAAAAAGAAAGTGAAGAGGTGCTAAAATGAATAAGGTTGAGTTGTAGACCACCTCCTTACCATTACTGACTTCTCAATTTGAACCCCTTTTACCCTTTCATTCTTTTACAAACTTAAGCCACATTACAACCCAATAAAAAGGCCTTACTGATCTGAAATAAATTGAGTTGGCATGTGGAGATAAGGATTTGTTTTAATCTATGGTGAAAAGAATTAGAAAATTTCAGGAATTAGAGCAATGCCTATGCTCATGCTTGCAGTCCTATTTGAGGGCTGTAACTGCTCGTGGGTTGCGTGAATTTCTACACCCTTCATTTTCGTTGTTGTGAGTGAACAGCCCATGATGGGGGTAGTATCAAAACGAAATTCTCAAGTGAAAGGTGAGCCATGCATTAATTTTTAGGAGAAATGCCTTGACATGAGCTGAGTGATGGTAAAGGATCGCAGCAGACTTTCAAGTTTTGAAGTGATTTTTTTTTCTGTTGAAATTCCTCTAATGAATTGAAAAGACATGGTGTGAATTTATTCTATTTATTGAAACTCTGTTTTAGGAGGATGCACTACTATTAACAAACTTTATGGGCGAAGTTTGTGGGTACCTTCACTGAAAACCCTCAGGAGCCTTCACTCCTTCACTAGGGATCACATAGGGGTTTAAAAGGCTTGGTGCACATGCTAAATGCATCCGTGATCCCTACAAAAGTGGCATTTTTATTTTTCTTTAATTTTCCTTTGCTCAGGGATTAGCAAAGCTTAGGTTTGGGGGAGTGTTAAGTAGTGGTGAGTATTCCCGCCTGTCACGCGGGTGACCCGGGTTCGATCCCCGGCAGCAGCGCCAAACACTTGTTGAGGTATTTCAATGTGCTGATTTATTTTATAGTGATAGTAAAACAAGGGATGGATTCAGCACAACAAAAATATCCTAGACCTGCAAGATACAGGGTCCTTTGTAGTAAGTTTTAATAAGGGAATGTCCACAGGGAGGTGAGTTTGAAATATGGTAAATCTCCAGATCTGTAAGAGATCTGGCACCCTAACTAATGCTAAGTAAGCTAAGAAAAAGGTGAAGAGGTTAAACAGGGTTGTCACTTGAACTAAAATATACTTGAAATGTAAACTACTGAGATCGGGTCCAGAGGTCTAGATCTTGCAAATGGATGGGTTTAAAAATAGAAAATGGAGAAGAGCAGCTTGGAGATTGGTCTCAATGCGATCAGGTTGAACTGATCATGTTATAAGGGCAACACAAATCCCTCAGCTGGCTACAAGCACAACTGCAGGGTAGAAGGTTCCACTCTAAACCAAAGGATTTAACTGATCTTAAGGCTATGGTCTGTCCACTTTAATGGTCACAGACCATCCTATCAACTTCATCTGATCCAAAGGTCTATGGTAGAAGAATCCAATTGAACTCAGAGATTGGACTGCTCTTAAGGCTATGATCTGTCCACTTTAATGGTCACAGATCATCTTATGGAATTCCTCCAAACTAAAGGTTTCAACTAGAGCATTAAAACCACTACAGATGCTGCAATTTCTAGGTCACAGACACAAGAAACTATAGGGAAATCAGATCTAGGGACACTACAAAAAATGTGTTTATTGGAGATGGCTTTTGGCCGTCTCCAAAGGTGTCTATGTCGTCTACAATACTATTGGAGACGGCTTCCATGTAGTCTCAAATAGGCTCGTCTCCATTGTCTTTGGAGACCAAATGGAAGCCGTCCCTAATTGTCAAGGTTATTGGAGACGGCATATGGCCGTCTCCAAAGATATGTTAGAGACGTCTCTAATAAGTCATCTAGCCATTTCAAATACTTATTGGAGACGGCTTTAAGCCGTCTCCAATAAGTGACCTCTTATTATTGGAGACGGCTTTTAGCCGTCTCCAACATTTTTTTTTTTCTTTAAATATATTTTAAAATATATATATATTTGGCAGTGATTTTTTTATGCAAATTTTTTGGCAGTGGTTTTTTTATGAAATTTAAAAAAAATAAAAATTTACGTCGACAATTTTTATTCAAATTTTCTTTTTTAAATACTATTTTTTTTAATGCAATTGCTTTAATGCAATTTTTTTTAATGCGTTTTTTTAATACTTTTTTTAAGGCAATTTTTCTATTGCTTTTTTTTTGTGCAATTTTTTTATTACTTTTTTTAAAGCAATTTTCTTGATGACCTCAAGAGGGGTGCCTTTGCCATTAGGAAGCAGAATTGCACCAACTCCATTGCCCCTTGGAAACCTGAAGCAGCTCGATCTGTCATCAATGGTTGCTCGATTTGAAATTGCTTTTGGTATCTCAAGCATACATATCGGAAAACCAAGATTTTAACCATGGTCATAACCACTACCCCTTAAAAGGCAAAACACTTTCAAGTTTCAAGGAATTTATAAAGTCTTCTGTCACAAAAGAGAGCACTCTTAAGAATTACAATGTGAAAACTATAAAGCATACAGCTAAAACACATAATATATACAATATATCTAAGAGACCATCCAATGCTAAGAAATGAGATACATGAGACCCACATTCTCCAATTGAACCTTCCTCTACTGTAATTAGGATCTCATCGATGCCGTTGGATTTAAGATTGTTTGCAGCTTCGATACATGTCTAGGTACCCAAATCCGAGAATAGCAACTCTATTGCCTTCCATCAGAATTCTTCCCTTTCCAATCTGTTAAAACAACAAACCATTTGACAAATCAGTTGTTGAGTAAAACTAGAACTACGAAGACTTTCAATAGAACCCATAGTATGCCCTACTTTTTCCCCTTTAATGCCCTTAATAATACCACCAAGAATCCCAGGGGCAGCACTCTGTAGCGACAATGGATGACCACAAGGGTAAAGTTTTAAAAAGTTTGTAAAATACAACAGTAAAGAAACATGAAATATGCAAGTTGTACCTATTTTTTCTTTTGATTTGAAGAAACACCAATGGCAGCTTCAGCAGCAGCTGCAAGAACTTTATCATGAAGGGAGGGTAACGAATCTGGAATCCTATAAAAATCGATGTATCTTTTTTAATAATCTACAAGTTACACTTGAATATACAAATAAATATGGAATTTTTGGCTCAATGTCATCTAAAATGATACCTCAGGTCATTTTCACAAGCCAAAAGAGAGATGAAAGCAAATTCACACCCGTTTACCTGTAAGTTCATCAAGATAAACCAGAAAACTGTTAAAAACTCTCAAATGTTTGACAAGAGAATTGCCATCGAAAAGCTACTAAATATTTTTGGCATTGAGCTAACTATTCCTCATAAATATCCAAACTCATTGGTTTACCCATCTATTTGAATAATTGGCCTAAACTTGGGAGAAAGAACTAGTAATAGGCGCAAAAGCATATATATATTTGCTTCTTATATATATATATATAGGTGTTTACAGGGCTAAATTTTTTATATAATCCTGATGGATCAGTGAATTACTGTGCCAACCTAGATTTGAACCAGAGTAGACATGTCGCCAACGAATTTATAGTCCGTCCTGATTAATCGCTCGAGCATCGACCAAGAAGGAATCAAAACTAAGCTATATATGTATGAAGGAAAATAGAAGAAGTGCACTCACCTATGATAAAAGGCATGGTCCTGAAACCACCCTTTTGCTTTGAAGGTTTCTGGGTTCTGCTCTTTGGATCTGAAGAAACATCCATCTTCTTCTCTCCAATTTGAATTTTAGTGTTTCAGAGAGAGGGAGACAGAGAGAGAAAGATGTAGGAAGAGAAGTAATTAATCATACTATCACAGAATTATGCAATCCCTATAGATTATGGAACAATAAAACCAATGACCTGTCACAACAACTCATATTAAATGTGAAAAAAAATTACACAATATATAAAATGTGACAACTCATATTATATAAAATGTGACAACTAAATCAGAATTCAAGACACGAGAAATAGCATAAGCAGTGTACCAGATCAGACGCATCAGGAAGGATTCTCTTGAGCTACAGAAAGGCGAAATTAGCCGCACCTTCATCAGACATTTTCTCAATGTCATTAGCAGCTGCATCTCCTATGAACGTTTTCCCATTATCAACTGTGGCTTTGACTCCGTTATGGCGTCTAGCTATTCTCGTCACCATGAAGGACAGACTGCAGATAATAGAATATCAGTTGCGCGAAGCATACAAAACAAAAACCTACACCATGAACCCATTTAATTGATTACTTGATTCATACCTGTGATTTAGGCGAATGTCAAGCCCTTTCCCAAGAGTATTTAATTATAACGGGGAGATAACCACAGACCGTAAGCCCATGTCCACCGGAGCGATTCTTCCTGCATTTTACTAAGACAAGAAGGGCTAGAGACTAAATACACCATCACACTAAATGCATTAGTTATATAATGCCTCAAGAGATTATTTTATAGATATCGGTTTATCTAGGCTCTAAATGGATAGAAATAAATTTAATATACACCTAAAGGTAAAATATGAAAGAAAAATAATACTTATATAGATTTTTGTTTTCTAGAAACCATGTTAACAAGTAGTTTCAAATCATTTGACGAAGTGATAATCGGATTTTACTCTACCTAATCTTGGTTCTCAGAAGACAGTCAAGTCGCAAGGTCGCTATGAGCGACATCAACTTGGCTTAGGTGTATGGTTCTTCCTAGTAGCTCACAAAGGTCAAAGCTATAGTGAAATAATAAAAATAATATAATAATTCCTACATAAAGAAATTCATGAATACATAAGTAGGAGATTAGAGAATAGGCTGCTAGGGTTGAAATCCCTAAAAAAAAGGGGTATATAGGCCATGGAACCAATAAATGAATCTCAAATATTCAACAGTACACGCATCTCAAGTGTTTTAGCATAATTTGACAAAATTTCAATCTTTTCCTTCATAACTACTAGTTATTATTATTAAGGGGCATTAAATTTCTCCTCTAAAATAGCTCAAAGAGGTATGCACTTTGAGATGCCTATGGCCTTAAACGAACTTCTGCATTAGAGTATTTCTCAACTTGAGATGCCATATAGAAGCACTTTCGAAGACCACAAATGTACATAAATTACACACAGAATTCACTTTGAGATAACTTCTATCATCTACCTTCTCCCAGACAATTTTCACTGCTTATCATTGCGACTGATATGAAGAGAAACTGAAACCCGATCATCCCTCATTAGTTGACTTTAGCTCAAGCTTCTGGAATGGGCTGCAGCGGTAATATGTATGGTAATGTTACATGAATGTATGAGTTATAAGCATTTAGTATGAGTTGTTGTGACAAGTCATTTCTTTTCATATTAAATGTGACAACTCATATTAAATGTGAAAAAAAATTACATCTAAGATCAAAATCCATAAGAAAACATGATATATAAAATGTGACAACTCATATTATATAAAATGTGACAACTAAATCAGAATTCAAGACACGAGAAATAGCATAAGCAGTGTACCAGATCAGACGCATCAGGAAGGATTCTCTTGAGCTACAGAAAGGCGAAATTAGCCGCACCTTCATCAGACATTTTCTCAATGTCATTAGCAGCTGCATCTCCTATGAACGTTTTCCCATTATCAACTGTGGCTTTGACTCCGTTATGGCGTCTAGCTATTCTCGTCACCATGAAGGACAGACTGCAGATAATAGAATATCAGTTGCGCGAAGCATACAAAACAAAAACCTACACCATGAACCCATTTAATTGATTACTTGATTCATACCTGTGATTTAGGCGAATGTCAAGCCCTTTCCCAAGAGTATTTAATTATAACGGGGAGATAACCACAGACCGTAAGCCCATGTCCACCGGAGAGCAGTTCTTCCTGCATTTTACTAAGACAAGAAGGGCTAGAGACTAAATACACCATCACACTAGTACAGTTAGTTATATAATGCCTCAAGAGATTATTTTATAGATATCAGTTTATCTAGGCTCTAAATGGATAGAAATAAATTTAATATACACCTAAAGGTAAAATATGAAAGAAAAATAATACTTATATAGATTTTTGTTTTTCTAGAAACCATGTTAACAAGTAGTTTCAGTCATTTGGACGAAGTGATAACTGGATTTTACTCTACCTAATCTTGGTTCTGAAGACAGTCGAAGTCATAAGGTCGCTATATGAGCGCTTAGGTGTATGGTTCTTCCTACCTGTAGCTCACAAAGGTCAAAGCTATAGTGAAATAATAAAAAATAATATAATAATTCCTACATAAAGAAATTCATGAATACATAAGTAGGAGATTAGAGAATAGGCTGCTAGGGTTGAAATCCCTAAAAAAAAGGGGTATATAGGCCATGGAACCAATAAATGAATCTCAAATATTCAACAGTACACGCATCTCAAGTGTTTTAGCATAATTTGACAAAATTTCAATCTTTTCCTTCATAACTACTAGTTATTATTATTAAGGGGCATTAAATTTCTCCTCTAAAATAGCTCAAAGAGGTATGCACTTTGAGATGCCTATGGCCTTAAACGAACTTCTGCATTAGAGTATTTCTCAACTTGAGATGCCATATAGAAGCACTTTCGAAGACCACAAATGTACATAAATTACACACAGAATTCACTTTGAGATAACTTCTATCATCTACCTTCTCCCAGACAATTTTCACTGCTTATCATTGCGACTGATATGAAGAAAGCTGAAACCGATCATCCCTCATTAGTTGACTTTAGCTCAAGCTTCTGGAATGGGCTGCAGCGGTAATATGTATGGTAATGTTACATGAATGTATGAGTTATAAGCATTTAGTATGAGTTGTTGTGACAAGTCATTTCTTTTCATATTAAATGTGACAACTCATATTAAATGTGAAAAAAAATTACATCTAAGATCAAAATCCATAAGAAAACATGATATATAAAATGTGACAACTCATATTATATAAAATGTGACAACTAAATCAGAATTCAAGACACGAGAAATAGCATAAGCAGTGTACCAGATCAGACGCATCAGGAAGGATTCTCTTGAGCTACAGAAAGGCGAAATTAGCCGCACCTTCATCAGACATTTTCTCAATGTCATTAGCAGCTGCATCTCCTATGAACGTTTTCCCATTATCAACTGTGGCTTTGACTCCGTTATGGCGTCTAGCTATTCTCGTCACCATGAAGGACAGACTGCAGATAATAGAATATCAGTTGCGCGAAGCATACAAAACAAAAACCTACACCATGAACCCATTTAATTGATTACTTGATTCATACCTGTGATTTAGGCGAATGTCAAGCCCTTTCCCAAGAGTATTTAATTATAACGGGGAGATAACCACAGACCGTAAGCCCATGTCCACCGGAGAGCAGTTCTTCCTGCATTTTACTAAGACAAGAAGGGCTAGAGACTAAATACACCATCACACTAGTACAGTTAGTTATATAATGCCTCAAGAGATTATTTTATAGATATCAGTTTATCTAGGCTCTAAATGGATAGAAATAAATTTAATATACACCTAAAGGTAAAATATGAAAGAAAAATAATACTTATATAGATTTTTGTTTTTCTAGAAACCATGTTAACAAGTAGTTTCAGTCATTTGGACGAAGTGATAACTGGATTTTACTCTACCTAATCTTGGTTCTGCAGCACAGGCTGAAGCTGCAAGGTCGTTGCTATGAGCAGCATCAACTTGGCTTAGGTGTATGGTTCTTCCTACCTGTAGCTCACAAAGGTCAAAGCTATAGTGAAATAATAAAAAATAATATAATAATTCCTACATAAAGAAATTCATGAATACATAAGTAGGAGATTAGAGAATAGGCTGCTAGGGTTGAAATCCCTAAAAAAAAGGGGTATATAGGCCATGGAACCAATAAATGAATCTCAAATATTCAACAGTACACGCATCTCAAGTGTTTTAGCATAATTTGACAAAATTTCAATCTTTTCCTTCATAACTACTAGTTATTATTATTAAGGGGCATTAAATTTCTCCTCTAAAATAGCTCAAAGAGGTATGCACTTTGAGATGCCTATGGCCTTAAACGAACTTCTGCATTAGAGTATTTCTCAACTTGAGATGCCATATAGAAGCACTTTCGACGACCACAAATGTACATAAATTACACACAGAATTCACTTTGAGATAACTTCTATCATCTACCTTCTCCCAGACAATTTTCACTGCTTATCATTGCGACTGATATGAAGAGAAACTGAAACCCGATCATCCCTCATTAGTTGACTTTAGCTCAAGCTTCTGGAATGAAATGCAGGTAATATGTATGGTAATGTTACATGAATGTATGAGTTATAAGCATTTAGTATGAGTTGTTGTGACAAGTCATTTCTTTTCATATTAAATGTGACAACTCATATTAAATGTGAAAAAAAATTACATCTAAGATCAAAATCCATAAGAAAACATGATATATAAAATGTGACAACTCATATTATATAAAATGTGACAACTAAATCAGAATCAAGACACGAAAGAGCAAAAAGGTACTAGCATCGCACGCATCGTAGAAGGATTCTCTTGAGCTGCGTAAAGGTGAAATTAGCAAGACTCTTCATCGACATTTTCTCAATGTCATTAGCAGTGCATCTCCTATGAACGCTTTTCCCATTATCAAGCGTGGCTTTGACTCCGTTATGGCGTCTAGCTATTCTCGTCACCATGAAGGGACAATTGCAGAGATAATAGAATATCGATTCTTGTAAGCATACAAAACAAAAACCTACACCATGAACCCATTTAATTGATTACTTGATTCATACCTGTGATTTAGGCGAATGTCAAGCCCTTTCCCAAGAGTATTTAATTATAACGGGGAGATAACCACAGACCGTAAGCCCATGTCCACCGGAGAGCAGTTCTTCCTGCATTTTACTAAGACAAGAAGGGCTAGAGACTAAATACACCATCACACTAGTACAGTTAGTTATATAATGCCTCAAGAGATTATTTTATAGATATCAGTTTATCTAGGCTCTAAATGGATAGAAATAAATTTAATATACACCTAAAGGTAAAATATGAAAGAAAAATAATACTTATATAGATTTTTGTTTTTCTAGAAACCATGTTAACAAGTAGTTTCAGTCATTTGGACGAAGTGATAACTGGATTTTACTCTACCTAATAAAGTCAAGTCGTTGCTATGAGCAGCATCAACTTGGCTTAGGTGTATGGTTCTTCCTACCTGTAGCTCACAAAGGTCAAAGCTATAGTGAAATAATAAAAAATAATATAATAATTCCTACATAAAGAAATTCATGAATACATAAGTAGGAGATTAGAGAATAGGCTGCTAGGGTTGAAATCCCTAAAAAAAAGGGGTATATAGGCCATGGAACCAATAAATGAATCTCAAATATTCAACAGTACACGCATCTCAAGTGTTTTAGCATAATTTGACAAAATTTCAATCTTTTCCTTCATAACTACTAGTTATTATTATTAAGGGGCATTAAATTTCTCCTCTAAAATAGCTCAAAGAGGTATGCACTTTGAGATGCCTATGGCCTTAAACGAACTTCTGCATTAGAGTATTTCTCAACTTGAGATGCCATATAGAAGCACTTTCGAAGACCACAAATGTACATAAATTACACACAGAATTCACTTTGAGATAACTTCTATCATCTACCTTCTCCCGGACAATTTTCACCGCTTATCATTATCGATATGAAGAGAAACTGAAACCCGATCATCCCTCATTAGTTGACTTTAGCTCAAGCTTCTGGAATGGGCTGCAGCGGTAATATGTATGGTAATGTTACATGAATGTATGAGTTATAAGCATTTAGTATGAGTTGTTGTGACAAGTCATTTCTTTTCATATTAAATGTGACAACTCATATTAAATGTGAAAAAAAATTACATCTAAGATCAAAATCCATAAGAAAACATGAATCACAATATATAAACATGTAAAAACATACATAACCAAAGAACTTGACTAGCATTATACCTCAACGAACCCACAAAAACTTTGGATGAGTCTACATATAATTGGATAGCAGACAAATATGGCACATAATACTGAACCACAGAATCAGACTCATCCAACACCAAGGGCACTCCAGCTCCATAGGCGCTCCACTCTTTGAACGACTCCCACAGATCTTCAAGACTGAAATATGGGTGGAAATTGTCATTCAAATTTCTCCACCCCTTCATGCTCGTCTGCCATAGTGCCACATTCTAGTGATCATAAAAATACATATAGCAAAAAGCCCTAGAAAATTACTTCAAACACAAAAAACTTTATTTTTTGTAGTCAATACAATGGGGACTAACTATCAATTAGGACTTAGGAGCTGGATCCCATAGCAGCCATCTTAATGGAGGTGTTAAAGCATAAAATGGTTCACACTGATATTTCAGGAATATTTAACTCTGACTTAGTACAGTGGAATCGAGCCTAAAAAAGCTGAACCAGGAACTTGAATCGGAGGGATATGTGAACAAACATTTTGTGCGGGAATTCTACATCACAAAAATTATTATGGGTTACGGGCCTATTGATTATAGTGAAAAATATCATTTTTTATAAGTGGAGTACTTTTATTCACAATCACCAAGTTGGGGTTCGGCAATGCTAAAAGTTGATACTAATCGGTTCAAAATACCGTTTCCGTATCGGCCGATACTAATCGGTTCAATACTGACTGAAACCTGATACCGATATTGACACCTTGCAATCTGACACAAAAAATTATATTTATTTCTAATAATAACTTTTTAGGAAGAAATTACGTTGTAAGCCCGGCTAGCTTCTTGTGAAAATCGTTAAAAACTTTGGATGGTTCTTCAGCCTCGAGGTAAATCTGGAGCCCCTTCTCCGCACATTGATGAAGCCGTTCTAAGCCAGATTCAGCCTCACCTAAAATAACAAGAAAAGATGTCACCTCTAAATAAAAGAATGTGGAATTTATACCAAAATTCTCTATCAGAAAAAATACCACCTTGCAAGTACTCAAAGAACTGTCGCTTGGCTTGTTCGTCTTCAAGTAGGTAATAACCATATGCATAGGTCCATTTCAGCACTCGCCTACACTCCACTATCTGCAAATCAGAATGACAGATGTTGTAAGAAGAAAATAATAAAAAAATAATATTAGAAGCTAGACAAGAGGCTTCAAGCCTTAAATTTACCTGCAACCACGCTTCGGTTATGAACTTGAGTTGAGACTCAGGTTGGCTTTGTTTTTCACTCAACTTCTCAATCTGCACAATTACAAGTTCTTATCCACATTTACAGTTTCATTCTGAACTCAGTAAAGGGTATCATTATTTACAAGCCAAGATTCTTTCTTTTCAACTCAGGTTTCACATGCTAAAACAGTTGAGTGCTTTAGGTATCATTTTTTATCTCAATCATTCACAAAATAGATCTTGAGATCATAGGCCTATCATCAGATGTTGATAGTATGATTAATTATAGGCCAATAATCTCAAGATCTATTATATGAAAGTTTGGAACGAAAAATAATCTTTCGCCAACAATTTTAGCAGTGAAACCAAGTTTGAATAGAAAGAATCTCAGATTATAAATAAATAAAATAAACTTATGTTAATAAATTTTACATATTAACAATCATTTGATTTAGATGGTATAAACACGCATTTCTTACTCTCTTTGTTGTTGTTTTCTGATTCTTTGAAGTATTTGTTGCTTCCTCAACGCAGGCGGATTGTAGAACCGATCTCCACCACAGCATACCCGAGATGTATCTAGTGCCTAAATCATGCCTTATGGTAAAAAAAATAACTTGTTGATCCAGAGCAACAAGTTTCCATAGCATATTTAAGAATTGGCTAAGATTTTAGTCCACCCAAAAAAAGGAAAAACTTTGCGGTAGACTGAAATTTTGTACTATAATAGAGTTTATCACGGCCTTTTATATCTGTACATATATAATTCACAAACATACTAGGCTGCAATACTGACATGAATCAGCAAATATGTCTAAGAATCGGCTAAGATTTCAGTCCATCCATAATTCAAGTAGCATCACATAATTCAAGTAACCAAATTTTAATATCATGGCAAAAAAGTAAGGTTAATATTTAATAATTTTAGCAAGCATTAATTCAGAAAATATCTAAATGTTCGATAGTGACTAGAGGGAGTTATATTTGAAACAAGACAAAGTCATCTCATGCACAATTTTCCAGTTGGAGGTCCGCAAGGTGCATGGAACAATTTGTATACATAGGAAAAACCAACTACAAGATGGATTAAGCAGAAAAAAAATGGGTTCTTCAATGGTGTTACATCTTTGTTTTTTTATTTTATGGGAGAGCTGTGATTGAGCCTGTGACCTCAAGTTGCGATATTGTCAACCTTCCGGTTGATCGACAGGCACGACCCTACCATGTTGTGTTACGTCCCGATGAGGCCTAAAATGATCTTATCTCTCCTATTGAGTAACACTTATTAAGATTGTAAAAACTTGTGTTCGAATGAATCCGTTAGGTGTCCTACCTAAACCCAGCTTGCCCACAAAAGGAAAACAGCAAAAAATAAAAAAGAAATGGCTCGTCTGTTGGTACTTGAAGACTCTACGATTCACTTCGACATGAAATTCCTCAAGAAGTTGAGCTAGAATAAGGAATATTTCAAAGAAACCTTTTTAGATGAGAGTAGCTGTTAGGAAATGTGCTGCGTGGAAATGGAGGGGACTTAGATCTCCGTAAAATTAGTTACCAATTAATTAATTCAAGGGCTACAAGTTTGTATAATTTTAGTTAGGATTAATTGAGTGTCACAGCTATCAATAGATATGGGCACTTAGAATTCCCATTTGGTGTTGAATCAGCGAGCTTGACATTCACAGATATCAGGCCACCTCTGAAAATATTTGAAGGTCAACCTTTAATAGGATAGTCAACAAAAGTTGTTTCTAAACTCCATTATATATTGGTATATCAAAATTTTAAATAAACTCTATTAACGGAACCTATAGTGAGGTTTTTCTCCAAAGAAGATGGCAGTTGATAACAGGCTCCTCACTTCACATATAAAAAAAGAGGATCAGTGAGGCATCGACGGGATCTGCAGATTATCAAGCTTGTGAAGGGACCTAACCCATCAATCCTATCAAAAGTTGTCTTCTACAAATGTTAGGGCCTTGAAAATCAGTAAAATTGTTTGTTTTTTTACAGGAACGGTTCACGAAACTATCATCATCAGTCTCATCATATAATTTGGAATAGGCTTTGAGAATCTTATTTCTCCATCCATTTCTATTTCCAGCCTCCTATGGACATGTCCAAATCATCTCATAAAACATTCCGTAATATCAGTTAGGTTCATAAAAGGCTATTCAAAAGCTCGAAAATCTTATGATGTTGGTGAGGAGAGGTATTAAAGTCAGTAAGGTACATGTACATGTAAAATTATCTTAAGCTGATAATAGTGTGTAGATATCAGTAGCAGTCGATGAATTTAGCAACATTTAGGTTCTCCCTTGATGGTTGTGTCCATTCATGTAACATTTATAAAAAAAGGTGTCGTTGTTACATGGGAGTTCTACCCAATTTAGTCAAGAAATTAGGCATGCATGAATCCCCTGCTTTTCACACTGGCCATTCGAAGAACTTGCAACTTCTTTAAAGCTCAGTTCATTCTATCTTTCCTCTGTTTGTTATAAGAACTAAACATTAACTTTTTATTGTTATATTAAATTTCTAGAACAAACTTAATTCTAGGACATGATACCCTTTCTGCGGTTGGTATTTTCTCCTTTATAAAGTGCCAAAAGGCTAAAACTATTTTGAAGTGCAGGTAGTAGCCATGTCACAGAAGAAAAGTCATCATCTCAAGATAGTGAATAAGGTGGGGGGCCTCCAACCAATTGCAAGAAATCATGAAGCATAAAATTAGTTAGCAAAAAGGGTTGCTTGAGCAGGTATTTGCCTGCACACTCTGAAGGATTCTATAGCTCTAAAGGTAGCTTGAATTGCAGTACAATAGGTACATGGAAGGCCTATTCTTGTCCAACACAAACCCGGTCCACTTTCCTCTCCTTTTCCCCTTACTCTTTCCGTCCATCCTAGTTTCTCTAATTTTATATCGCACTTCTAAATTTCCATGACAAATTAAATTCATCCCCAAAATTTTAGCTTTCGTTATTTCTTTGGGTGTTGTTGCTCCATTAATGGTAGATATATTAAGCTATGATACAGATTATTAAATTAAAAAATAAATTCCCTCTGGTAAACATTCCACAAATTTAAATCCTCATTCTTATGCATATATAATTCTTTTTTAGAAGTACGTATTATACGTTATCTGCCAACGAATGAAGATAACCAATCCTACTCAATCTGAATATTATAGGAGATTATTTATTATATTATATTATATTATATTATATTATATTATATTATGTTATGTTATTATATTATATAATACAAAAACAAAAACGGTATCAAATTCATAATGAAAAGGCAAAGATGCTCGATTTTCATAAATTAAAAACACCATATATGTTCAAATTCCACAAATCAACAATAAAAGTTTTCAGTAAAACTATCAACTTTACACAATTAATCATAAATTTCCACATAATTCTCAAAAACTCGAAAAAAAAAAGAACAAGTTTCCAGAGCCATAACTTGGTGATCCAGGATCACCTTCTCTGCCTGCTCTACCACGAAGCTATTAAATGAGCAGCAAAAATAAATATGATTCAACGAATTAAGAACCACACCTTAGATCCGAACTTTGTCTAACTCACACCTTAGATCTGAACTTTGTCTACTCAGATTTAAGCAATTAGACGAACGATCCCTATCAAATCCGATACAAACTGTTGGCCTGAGATCCCTACCAAATCAGACGAACGATCTAATTAGATTGACCAAAACTTAAGCCAAAGTAAAAGGGAAATTACCTAGAAAGTAAAAAAATCTCGAATTCGACCTTCCACGCTGTGGATTTTTGGCTCCAAATCTCGATTTCGATCTGCCAACCCTATCCAAATGCCAAACTTGGATCTCCAAACCTCTGATTCCTCTCAAACCCTAGTTCTCTGTGTCAAACCATTGAAGGTTAGATAAAAATCAAACAGATTTCAGAGAGCTTGTTTGGATTATATAGACAATTTGGAAGAGCTTGATTCAAATTTAGATCTACAGACCTGGATTCGTCTCAAACCCTAGCTCTCTGCTTCAAACTATTAAGAGATCTCTACGTCGGAGCTCAAACGAAGGCTCCAAGGTATCGACAGATCGAAAATGAAGTTGGGCTGAGATGATGAATCTGATTGCAGATTTAAGAGAGCGGGAGATTGGAGAAAGAGATTAGACAGAAAAATTGGGAGATCGATTAGAGATTCACCATTTCAAAGTCAGGAGAGAACGAAGGAGAAAGGGTTTCGCTGGGGTTTTCCTCTCGGAGATCAGAATGAAGGAGAAAGGGATTTAAGAGAGCTGGCCTCGTGACGAGTTGCAGAAATAAAATTGTTAGCGCTGTTGCCTATTTATAAGAGAGGCTGAGTTAAGTTATTTGCAGCTGCAAAAAATATAACGACTTAAATAAAGACTAAAATATATCTTTTAGAGCCAGCTCTAAGAATTTTTTAGACCGCTTTTCAAGTAGTCTCTTAAGGTTCCACCTGCCTATTGATGAAGTAAACCTTAAGAAGAACAACTCTATATGTTATTTTATCTAAGGAGACGACTAGAGCCGTCCCTAATAAAAGGATTCGAGACGGCTTTTGAAATGATCGTCTCTAATAAATGGTTATTGGAGACGGCTTCGAAAAGCCGTCTCCAATGTTGGTCTCCAAAAGTCTTTTTTTTTGTAGTGGGAGATCAGATGGTATCCAAGAGGTCTACCAGTCAAGTGGGTGAGTTGATCAACAAACTCCTCTACACAAATCCGATCGAGCACGAAATGAAACCAAAGGAAATATAAATCTAATTAAATCAATAGAAACAATATATACATTGCAATAAAACTCGCTCTACAATCAAATGCTCTCAGATCTATAGTTTGTGCAGCAATTAACCCACAATAACACTCTCAACCTTATCCAATTATAGATCTAACCTCTCTCTTCACTACTCCAAGGGAATTAGCCAACCATGGTTGAGCTAAAAGAGGGAAAATGGACTTTTGCTGCAAGCTCTGATCTCCAGAAATTGATCCAAATCTCAATCCCCCTCATTGCAATTGGGGATCTCCATATATAGCTTTCTCTCCTATTTTTCCTGCCAATCTTCCCTTTTAAAAGGTCCTCAGAGTTTGTTAGAGTTCTATTAGAGCACGTGGGTTGGTTAGGATTTCCTAGGGCATCTTCTGAATCGTCATGTCGGTCACCAATGTGCCTCGGTTTGTGTGTAGCAGGTCACCAATTTGCAGCATGTGCATCGTCGATTTTCTTAGAAGTTCTTCACACGATTTCGACAGGTTGAGGAAGCTTTCGACAGGTTCAAATGGAGCTTTTTGGTCCTTTCGCTATGTTCTCAAATCTCTTCGATAGGTTCCGATAGGATGATCCTTCTCTTAAAGCTTCAGCATTCTCAGCCCTCTGCTTGGAGCATTCGACAGGTTCGGGAAGCTTTTTGATAGGTTGGAGGACCATTTCGATAGGTTTCGCTCCCTCGTCTCCATCTCGATAGGTTCAGGAAACCATTTGATAGGTTCCTCTTACACCTTAGGCATGCTTTTGATAGGATGGTTTCTTCCTTTCTTTCAGCTGCTCGATACGTTCTTGGATCCTATCGAACTCCTCAATCTACATGAATCCATTCTTCTTCTGCCTTCAGATCCTATCAAAACCTTTCCAACTGCACGAATTCCTCCTTTCTTTGCTTTCAGCTCCTATCAAAGTCTTCAGATGACCTCTCGATAGGATGTTTTCAGTCTGTTTTCACTTCCTTCGCCTTACCCTACTGTAGCCACGCGCTCCAAGGGCCCAATGGTGTGCAACCCTCTTGTGTTCCATTGCTGGATCTGCACTGTGCTGAGAGATGGACTTCTTTGTGTGGAATTCTTGAGTGGTTTTCTGCATTTTTCCTATCTTTTATTGCTATCTACAAAACAGACTCAACAGAGGTTTATTAATGTGCTGACAAGTCCATTAAAGGTCAGGTTAAGGGGGGAAAATTGGCATTTTTCACTACTTAACAACCATTCGAGAGATTGTTCCACTTCAAGGATCTTGATTAGAATAGGCAAAATATTGCAAATGCTACGAATGTCAGGCTACCAGCTCCCCATTTCTGACTGGCATGCACAAGAATATCTAACCAAGGGAAATCAAATACGAAAAAGTGAAATGTAGATCAGACTCACCTTTAAAATCCACAATTACGTTGTAATCATAAAACTTATAATCCTATTATGCTCTGATTTACAATCTGTGCAACATACAATCCTTTAGAAGCCTCTAAAACTCTCAATTTACAGCTCTAGACCTCACCCTAACTACTAAAAAGAGTTTCGCCAACCATGATTGGCTAAAGAGAGAATGGGAGAAGAAGGAAGAGAGAGAGAGTTTGGAGAAGATGGATCTGGAATTAGGCTCTGGTTCTCTCGAATTCTGGATGCGTTTAATGTAATTTCTTCAACCTTTTATACTCTCCTCCTCTGTCCTCAGATCCATTTCAGCCAATCAGGGCCTAGGAGAATAATTCTGTTATGCTGATGTGGCTGATTTCTTTTCTAGAAGCTCTCTACCCATTGGCTCTCAACTGGAAAATACACATGAAGTAGTTAGGGTTTCCATTCATGCCCAACTATGTGCCAAAAATACCCCCCAGGGGTCGCTAACATGCTTTGAAACTCATGCACAAAACTCTGGAATTGGCAATTACTAAGGAAAGAAAGCTGAAAAGTTACTAGTTCGATTATCGAGAGGTTCAGGAAACCTCTTGATAGGTTCTCTGTCTGCTTTATATTCACATCAGCAGGTTGCATTAGCTTTCGATAGCTTCGCAGAATTCTTGATAGGATTGAAGTAGCTAGTCGACAGGTTTGGCAACATCTCAACATGACTAGGTGTAGCTCTCAATAGGATTGGAAACTAAATTCATCCTGTTGCCCAATTCTACATTCATCCTGACAAGTTGTAATCAACCTGTCGACTTGTTATACAATTCACCACTGAGTTCTCGACAGGTTCTATCATCCTCTCGATCTCTTCATTATTTCACTCTCAGAACCTCTCGACAGGTGTGGGGGAGCTCTCGATAGCTTCTTTATCTCAAGGTTCCTCCTGACAAGATCCATATCTGTACTTCTAACCTCTCGATAGCCACTAGAATCCTCTCAACAACTAAAGTTAACCTCTCGACTGCTTCATTCCTTGCTCTCAGAACTTCTCGACAGCTCTGCTTTGTGCTTCCGTAGCTGGCACACATCTCTAGTGTGTTGTTCTTCCTTTGCTCAACACCCAACAACCCTTAGTTGGTTCAATCTTTATTCCTTGTAGCTGGACTTGGTCTCAGGCCTTTCCAATTGGATAGCACATTGCTTCTTGGGCTCTTTTAAATGAATATCTACACTAAACTATAATTTATTGCTTATCTATAAAACATACTTAAAACACCTTATTTGTCAGCTCAAGGGTCCACCAAAGGTCAGGTTAGCAGATGAAAAATGGTATTTTTCACTACTTAACACTCATTCGTATTACCTTGATTTTGATTAGAGATTGTGTTAACTTGCTCGGAGTCTGAGCCTTTCTTGTTATTTCGGGGCTTTGAATCACCGAAAGTTGGTGCCTTCGGTGTTGTGATGGAGAAAGCGAGGTCTCCTCCCTTTATGTGTTGTTGAATGCGACTGGCGCACAAATAAAGAGTAGTGAAGTTTGGGCAATCATTTATGATTAGGGCGCTTTGAAGGGGCACTCTGATGTTATCTATAATGATGTCAATTGCATCTTTCTCTCTCATTTGACTTCTCATGCGAGCAGTGAGTTTCCTCTAACGTGATACGAAATTAGTGAAGTCTTCTTCGATTTCTTACTTTATTGCCATCAAGTCACTAAGACTGATGGCCTCTTGTATTAGATACTTGTATTGATCTAAGAATTGTCTGACTAATTCTTTGAATGTGTCGATTTTATGTAGTGCGAGCTCAGCGAACCAGTTGAGGGTTTCCCCTCCGAGCAACCTCTGAAAGTAATGTATCAAAAGTCTGTGATTGTCATGAATAGGTTGATAGTCATTACAGAAACACACCAGATGATGGTCTGGATTCTCGATGCTGTTGTATTTGCTAAATTTTAGGGGTTTGAACCCTGCAGGTAGATTGAATTCAAGGTCTCGACAGAAATTATCGAATAAGAATGACAAAGCAGGGCGATATTTCTTAGTCATGTATTCACTGATCATCTTGGGGAAATCCTCTACCCTTACGACAACGCCTTGCCTAGTGGTCTTGGAATGAATTCTCACTTGTCATCCACTGCTAAAGAGTGTGGGGAGTGTACCTAGTTAGCGATACATGCGGTGATATCGTCGTCAGAGTAAGGGGTGGCCTCTATTGTCTTTGTCTTCTCGTTCTTCCACCTCCCACCATTCTTTGATGGTCTCGCATGTTGCGGCTAAGCCATGGAGTAGTTCATCGGCTTCATCTCCTCCATTTTGTAATTTCTGGACATTAAGGTCCACAAGTTGTCAGGCCTTGAAGTTCTGCCCGAAGCTGCTATCTCTGTGTCCGTCATTGTGGCTGGTGCTCAGGGGTGTGAACGAAGTTTCTTCACCGCCGACCATGTTGACTTCCGAGTTGTATTGTGCTGAGTCCTCGAGGGGTTGCTCATGGTATAACGGGTTATTATGCTACCCCCATAACGGTGGGTCACTGATTCTAATCTATCGTATTCCTGACATCTCGAGCTTCTGGTGTTGCTCATGTGCTCTCGATAGCAGACTTAAATATGAAAAGTAATAAAACTAAAATTAAAAAAAGGAAAAAAACTAACTAGAAGAAAATGAAAGTTAACTAAACATGGGCGACTTTGGCGACAAGAAGTCCCATCGCGATTGCCAGTCTGTTGGTACGCATTTTTTTTGGGTTCCTTTCAATCCCGAGTGGTACAATTTTCTCCAAGTGGACTCTGACAAAGACAGTGTTTTTGGAGGTAATTAAATATTGAAAAGAAAATGGTAAATCTCAGAGAAATACCTGGTTCGTTGTAATTGCTAGCTGCAGATGTTTATCGACGCTACAACACGTCACTGATCACGCCTTTCGGGGTGGAGATATGGGTTGTTCTCTTTACTGAATCATTAGCTAGCCGATGTCAGCAGCACTGGGTTGCCTGTAAGTTTGGTTAAGCTAGTTTTCCTAATTCTCTTCTAATTACTTTATCTTTCGTACACTTGCTATGACTATCAATGATGTAATTAATTTTAATCCTATTAAAAGTCTAATTAATCGGGGAATCCTAATTCAACTAGGTCTCCTAATCTAACTAGAAGTTTGATTAATTTAAATATTTTAATCTAATTAATTAAGTTTCCTAATCCTACTAGGAATGTGAATTCTAGGGAAATTAATTAGGAATATACTAATTTTATTGAAACTCTAATTAATTAAAGTATATTAATTCTATTAGAATTCTAATTGAAGTAAATATACTAATTTTACTAAAAATCTAAAAAGAAGGGGGTTTGGGTCCACTATGCTAAGGAGGATTGACCCCATTCCCAAGTACCCTCTGCAAGCTCCCTTGGGCAAATCGAGTGGCTAGGGATTATTTTAATAATAATATGGGTTGAAAAACTGATTTTGAATTTGTGAATTATGGATTTACAAATCAAAAATTGATTTATGAATTAGAACTAAAATTAAAAATTCTACGACTGAATTTAAGACCGAAATTAAGGACTAATTCTAGAAGCTAGGACTAAAATAAGAAAACTAGAAATTTAGATTAAAATCTAAGATCTAAGATCTAAAATTTAAGAACTAGAGGGCTAGCACCTAAGTCTAGAACTAAAATTAAAAAGAAGAGGAGCTGGTTCTAGAACCGGAGAACTAGAACCAGGGAAAGGAAAAGATAAGAATTAGGGATTAAAGAGATTTAAAATCTAAGATCTAAAACTAAAAGCTTAAGAACTTAAATTCTAGAACCAATGATCTAGAACTAAGAAATAGAACTAGAAGAATTAAAAACTAGAAGGAAAGTACACCTGAAGCTAGGGCCACAGAGAGAAATCTCAAAATCCTAAGCTTGGGAGCAGGAACTCAAAAATTCAATTGCTAACTGCGTTGTGATGTTTTTTTGGGACGTGGTGGTAGGTCCTATTTATAAGTATTTGGCCAATTGTGCGCCCTTTGGGATGCATATAATTGGTCGGTGAATTTAAATTATGCGCCCAATTTGGGGTGCTAAACTGAATTATGTGCCCAGTATCAGGCGCACAATCACTTTAAGTCGGTGTGTGACTCAGTGAGTGACCGGCTGACTAACTCGGCCGGGTAGCATAGTCCTAGTCTAATTAGACCAATTGTGCGCTCGAAGTAGTGTGCTCAATCAATTATACATTGGATTAAGAGCACATAATAGGGAGTTTTCAGGCGGTCTAGGAAATTAGAGATCAGGTTGGCTTAGGAACCAATTATGCACCTGTGCTAATGCGCATAATTCGATTACACGCTCCAGGTAGGGCGTACAATCACGTCTCCGGTGGTTTCTAGAAGGTTAAAAGGCCAGTCTAAAATGGACTAATTGCGCATTTGTGGTGAAGCGTGCAATATGATTGTGCGCGCCTGGTAGGGCGCATAATCAGGGTCTAGGCGGTCCTCAGGAAGTAAAATCCTGATCAAAGAGGGACCAATTACTCACCAGCCATAGGGCATGCAATCGAGTGATGCGTGTTGTACGGGGTGCATAATTTAGGACTTTCTTGGGTTTGAGCCGAGTTCGAGCCACAGAGCTATTGTTTCAACCTGGGTCTCGACCATGTACTGTTGTTTCAATGCATGGTCCCCGTGTCAGAGGTTTAAAGTCTTAAGAGAAGGTTAGTCCTTTTCCGGAGATTGTGGGCAAGGTCAAAGGTTGATCGAACAAATTTATATATTCTGAGAGGGCAAAATGGGGGAGTCTACACCAACGACCTATACTAGATGCTGAATCGTCCTCTGAAACTACCCTTGACCCTAAACCTAATCCAAATCTGATATCACATTTCAAAAGCCAATTTTCCCCCACTTCCTAACATTTACACCATCACAACCCACCCCGAATGCGAGCTATATGATGATGGTGGGTTGAGCCATCCCTCTCCACCCTTCTCCATTGCTTATACTTTCCCTGCCAACTGTGTACATTCTCTTTACATAGTCTTCGGAGGGGAGCAGTATAGGTGAAGGGTTATCTAGAAATGTGTTCACTTCCCCATGCTTCACAAAACCACCGTTGTGGCATAGCAGTTCTTTTTACGAAGGCCTGTGATGTGCTCAGTTTGGGGGAGTGCAATTTGGAAGAGAGAGGGACGTGTTTCTACATCTCTTAGAGTAGCGACTCTATCAAGGAGTAGATACTCCTTTTGTAGGAAGGAATGAGAGACACTATTCATGCAATTAGATGTCGAGGATCGATCTTTATCGAAGACACATCCTCTCGGAAGTTGCTGCCGATATCTAAAATAGTGTGTGTCTAGCTTTTCCTACGTCTATATTTTTATGTAATCAGTTTTTATTATAGTTTTTCCTTTTATATTTTATCTTTTCATAATCATTGTAAATATTTAGTTAATATATAATATTTTCTTTTTGACTAACTTTTATTTTTTTTACTAATAGTGTAATTGTTACTAACATTTCTTTTATTTTTGTTTCTGAGAAGTAAAACCACTGTATTTTCCTCAAGTTTTTGGGAAAATTTCTTACATAATTTTTTTCACATTCGGTAAGCAATCAGAGATATCAATAATTTTTAGGTATCAATAAGTATCCCCTATTTTTGTGCAAATGAGGGCATTGTCCAAATTAAGTTTGGGGGGGATACACAATTTCAATGTATAATAGTAGTATAATTAGTATAGTAGTAAATCAATTAGTTCTTTTCAGTTTGTCTTCGTAAAATTTATTTGAAAATTTTTAGTTGATCATTACATAAGAATTATAATAGCCAAATTACAAATCTTGAAAACTTACAATCCATTACAGTAGGAGTTTAATAATCAGAATAAAGAACAGTACAATTCATGCTTAGCTCGGTGAACACTGTTGTAGACACCCAAATTTGGCTCAAGGCCCAATCGAGACATACTTCGAGAGAGGTGCACCCCCAAACTTCCGATTGCATTCCCAAAACCCTTAGGAATCAACCTCAACCTTCCTAGACCCCTTTGAACCCGTCCCGGATCAGTTTCGGAACCCTCTAGAATAGTGATTGGAAAGAGGAGTGCCAAAGTTTATATAGACCTCTGTTGGAGCTGAATTATATACCATTGGAAAGGCGACTTCTCTAACTTTCCAACGAGGTAAGAATCTCCTCAATTAGAGTTATATATCAAAAGTTACGAAAATTTAAAAATTTGACAGTTTGAGAGGATGTTGCCTGGCGTGGCTAATACACACGCCAGGCCACTTCTTCTTAGAAATGGCTTGGTGTGTATATTGCACACTCCAAGTATAGGTGGGCCCCCTTTGCGGGCTCTGGACTTCCAAGACACTGTAGCTATGCTTGGCGTTGATAATACATACATTAAGCTTAGCTACAATAACTATTGGTTTTTGCTCGAATTTCACTTTTGGGGTTTGACTTGTTGACCATCCCAATGCTTAGGATGAGTTTCATTAGGACTGTTGCACCCCTGTTTACCCTATTTGTAACCCTCTTATAATTTGAAACCTTATCCTATCATCTACCATTGAAGACCATTGCCCACTTTTCCAAGAGCTTATGATCCTAGGAAACCTTAGATTAGAAGATTACCTAATTGCTAACCCTAATTAGCTCTTAAGTACCCCCCTAATCTCCCTTTTTCCTATAAATAGAGAGGCACCCCTCTTTACTAAGGCTTGAAAAAAATCCAAAAGAGAGAAAAGATTAAGAGAGACCTTTTTCCCCCTTTGGTGTCCCAATCCGATACAATTCCAGAATCAATCTTTGGGATTTAGCTAGAACTATACCCTAGCCTTCTTCCTCTACCTCTTAGTTACCAAGCCTTAGAGATTAGAACCCATCTCCTAATTCGTTTGCTATTGGAAGCTCACCGGCGATGCTCTAGTGCGAAGGACCACATCGGTTCTACAAGGGCCTGAGTTCTCTGACTCTCCCCTCTATTCCTCTACCTTCTTTGGCTTTTCCTTTATCCTAGAATCGAGCCGTTACGCTGCCCAGATTTCGGCAAGTGAGAAGGGCTCAATAGGATCAGTGTGCCTTCAGGCAAGGGGAAGTGCCGCTCATTTTGCTTCTTATATATATATATATATATATATATATATATATATATATATATATATATATATATATTATAGAAACCAGCCCCATATAGACCCGACCATAGTAGAGACCGCTTACTAGCAGGTTGATCGGGTGCCTAACACCTTCCCGATCAATAATTGAACCCCCTACCCAAGCATTGTCGCAACGGATTTGATAAAAATCTGCGGTTGCACAGATGGCGACTTTGGTGGGAAGAGCTTCTAGAGCTTCCCCTTGAAGTTTTGGCCCTTTTTTCATTACATGTGTTTTTTATTTGCACAAACTTTTTGCTCATTTCTTACTTACTTACCCCTACGATTCTGTCAAGTTTATACTTACCCTTACATTACCGTCATTTACATGCCTTAGCCGATTGGCGGGCCTACTTGAGCTTTTTATCACCTTAGCCGATTGGTGGGTTACATGATAATTTAGTTTATTTTTTTTTGTCATTTACACGCCTTAACCGATTGGCAAGCTTGCTTGTGCATTTTACCGGCTTAGCCATTTGGTGGGCCTGTGCGAGCATTTAATCTTTTTATCAATCATATCCTATCAGTGGACGTCGGCCAGTAGAGGCGGCACAGGATCATCACAACCCGTTTTTGAACCTAAGCAAAACTCCCCTTTTAAAAATTAAATTTAAAATCAAACTTTAAAAGTGAACTAAGGAACTTAATTCATTTTTTGCGGGGGTAGATTTTAAAGTTGGGAATTTAGGCAAAGATACAAACATCCCGGTTCTTATTTCGACGGCAGCCCCTAGTGGTAATGATCCCGAAAAGAACCACCACATCCAGTATCTGAGAAGGGGCTTGCACTGGAGGAATATCGGGTGGGTGACCGAGCCGATTACAAAGCTTAAAACCTTGGGGGAGTGTGTTTAGTTACCCCAAATCAACCTTGTTATCCCTAGGATCGGAGAGGAGGGACTCGTTATAACAAGAAAGTCAGTCTCCGGAAGCATCGCTTCCAGAAAACCACAAAAAAGGACCAATTTTGGGCTTGCTGTTCTGCTGTCACCATAGTTAGATACTCTGTTTTTACCTGGCATGTGTAATATCCACACCAAGCTTTTTTCACCCAGAATTACTCTGGCGTGTATATTACACACGCCAAGCCACAACTGAACGGAGTAAGCCTGGCGTGTATAATACACACGCCAAGCCTATTCTGGGCTAGGCAGCCCGAATCTGAGGCCTTTCTCACTTCCCTGAGTCCCCCGCTTAACGGTTTAGCATCTCCAATAAATCTCGCACTTTTTGACACCCAATAGGCCTTCGCCAGTCAAAAGACGTCACCCTCTTATTGACTTTTTTCGAGGGATCGGGTTGTTGCATGAATTTTCGTGCCTTCACATAGATCAAGAGATTTTCTCTTTGATTCTTCCGAAGTGTATTGGGATCCAACCATGGGAAATATTTGGGGTACGAATGCCGCCTGAAATGGGAATTCCAAAGGCCCCGACACTCATCCTATAAAGGTTCATTTGCTTTATCCAAAAACCAAAAAAATGAAAAAAAAAATTAAAAAAAAAAAAAATAATCAAAATCTTAAAAAACATGTGGTGTCAGCACAATGGCATCGCCTTACCCTCCATCGTCCAGTAGGGGTAGGAGAAAAATTTTCGGGCCCCACCCAAGGCATCCATACCCAACCCACCTCCAAGCCATGTCATGAGCGGTTGATCTGGCTTATGTTGATCCCGATTCATTCCCGCCATGTTCCCCAACTCATTCCCACATGGAAGAAATCCCCATTTTCGATTCCCCCACCCCATTCCATTTCGATGTCATCGGACCCACCCTACGGTGCACCCATATTACCATCCACATCCGCCTTATTCCCTCAAAATTCACCCCATTGTCCTCCCACATTCATCCAAAATCTAAACTCCTTCCCCTCATTCACCAGACACACACCCATTTTTTCTCATCTACACAAGCCATGCCCTCTTTCCCTTCCACATCCACTCAAATCTCCCCCGTCTTACCTCCACATGCATCCATACTATTCCCAATTCTCCGACATCAACCAAACCAACCCCTAATTTTCCCGCATCCATCCAACAAACACCCCATACACCCAACTTCCCTCCACATCCAATCCAAATGTCTCCTCCACAACCAATCCCAACGACACCCATTTTCCCACATACACCTAGGCAATGCCTAATTTATCCCAATCCCCTCCAAATACACCCAATTTCTCCTCATTCACCCAAAATCCACCACATTTCCCTCCATCTACCCGAGTCATGCCCAATTTTCCCTCCACCCAAGCTATGCCCATTTTTTTTTCCACTCCAAATGCACCATAATCTTCCCCCACAAATCCCAATACACCCCATCTTCCTGCTACATCCGACATACCTCCATCATCTTGATCTAATCCAAACATACCACATTCTTTCACATACACCCAAGCCATGAACAATCCTCCCATGACTACTCCGCATCGTTCCCCCGATCCCAATCCATCATACATCCCCCCCATCAACCCAGGTCATGCCCAATTTTTCCCCTATACCCACCCCATCCATACCACATGCTCCCACTCCATCGGATGTGCCCTTTGCATCCATCCCACAACCGAATTCGATGGCCATGATGGATGAGAAGTGGAAGGCCTACACTATATGGAAGGCCTCAGAAGATAGCCTCCCCCATCCACCCCTCATAAACCCATCCCATACATTTTCAAGTCTCCATGCCTCCTTCCCCCATCAACCCCCCATCATCCATACCCTTCAAGCCCCCCATATACCGGGAGAACCGCGGAATGGGCCCCAAGGCCCAATGGCGCAAGCCCACCAAGGCCCAATGGCCCAAACCCACCAAGGCTCAATGGCCCAAGCCCACCAAGGCCTAATGGCCCAAACCCACCAAGGCCCAATGGCCCAAGCCCATCAAGGCTCATTACCCCAAGCCCATCAAGGCCCAATACCCTAAGCCCATCAAGGTCCAATACTCCAAACCCATCTAGGCCCAATGCCCCAAGCCCATCAAGGCCTATTGCCATATACCCAATCCTATCAAGGCCCAACATCCCAAGTCCATCATGGCCCAAACTCAGGAACCCCATTTATAAACCCTTCATCATTCCCTGTTAAGACTTGAAAAGTATCACTTTTCACCCCTTAACTTAATCTCTGTTAGACCTTCAATCATTAATAAATGTGTTTTGAGTCTGTTCTATAGGTAATAAGCAGCAGCTACAAATAACCCCTAACCATGCCAAGGAGCTCACTGTTGACCCGAGACCCCTCAGAAATGTGAAGATAGAACCCAGACAGAGAGTTGGCTATAGCAAAGGCACAGCAAATCAGAAATAGACCCAGAAGAATGCCTCGCACAGATGTCGCAGGGTTCAATTGAACAAAAAAGAATGCATTCGCACAGTTGTCGCGAGCCCTTGGAGGAAGCACAATAACTGGCCGCACAGTTCTCACAGTGCTCTCGCGTGGTTTGATGCTAGAAAGAATTGAAAAGCAGACTTCGTGAGGTCCTCACGAGGCTCAGTCTAAAGCATTCGTGCAGTCTCGCGCAGCTCAAAAAAGGAACCGTTAAGCTTCGCACGACTCATTAAGAAGAGAGAGCTTCAGGTATTCCTGCACGCAACTGTCGCGCAGTGGCCGCGAGATACAAACCCTCCGATAAATGCTCACGCGACCCAGAAGGTCATGAACACTGCTTCTTCGCGAGGATCTATCGTGAGATTCACCAAGGGACGAACCGCGTGAGCAAACTCGCGCCATTCAAAGCTGAAAGAGCAATCTCGCGGCAGCTATTTATATTCCGCGATGACTAAAATGCCAATCCCGCGACTGCATGAACTTCAAGTAAATTCAACCCCGTGATGCCAATTCTACCACGTGGCAGGATCTAGAAATCCTTTCTATCCAGCAAGGATCGGGTTCTAAACTTCTCCCCACTTCTGGAAGGGCAATCTGGGAATCTTCAGCAATTAGGGTGCGCACTCCAATGCTCCAATCTCCGTGCATGCACCCAGAGGCATCCAAGGGACAGGAGTGGGCCGCAATTACATTGAGAAATTAGGGTTTTCCTAACCCTAATTGAGAGAGAATCGACTGCTATATATGCCTAAGCCTAGCTTAGATCAATCATCTGGAAAAGGACTCTCTTTTTCTCAACTTCTGTGCTTCTTCCTAAAACCAACTATAGAAGTACAGTAGGTTAAGGTTAGGGTTTAGGAGTTTTCTTTGTTTTCCTTTTCTTTCTCTCCATAGTCTAGCATTTGCTGGCTATGCCTTTTGTATGACTATTTGGTATAGATTGTAATGGGGTTTTGCAATAGGAATTATAGCATGTATGGGATGATGTTCTTGTTTTGAGTTGTTCTGTAAAAGGTTGCTGCCTTGAGATCCTCCATTTCTAAGTTGTATCATAAGCAATGGAGGATTGTTTTTTATTGTTTTATTTAGATCTAAGTGACCTGTGTGTCCAGGTTAGGCACATTACAGGCCTTCCCTCACCACAGGATCCACTAAATCTGAATCCCCATTGGAGCTTGAGCTGGTAGCCTTGTGAAGATGGTGGCGGCAACAATGCTTCTGTTCTGTATTCGACCTTTGTGAGGAGGATAGCCTCTGTGGATAGTCTGTGACCATTCAAGTGGACAGGTTATAGCCCTAGGGTGAAGCCAATCCATAGACCTAAGGCAGATTCTTCTTCTCTGCACTTGTGCTTGTAGCCCTGTGAGAGATTGTGCAGAGACAGACTCCCCTATATTTGTATAGATCCACCATCAGATTGCAGATCTGATTTGGCTGTAGAGATTGTAGGCTTGTGATTGGATCATTGCAGACTTTCTAAAGCAGTGAAAGGCCATGCTTAAAAGCTAGTACTCAAACTCTTACTGTCCTGTGTGTCCAGGCTCGTGCACTTTGTAGGCCTAGCCTCACACACAGGACTTTAAAGGCTGAGGTTCCTATGGATTCTTGAGCTTGTAGCCTGGATGAAGTAGTGCCTACAACGACAAGCTTGTTCTGACCCACCTCTGGATTGTGGTTCCCCTATTGGATAGTCTGTGACCATTAAAGTGGACAGGTTATAGGCTTAAGGGATTGGATCATGGCATAGGGGTGAGTTGGATTCTTTCTCCTCTTTGGTGATAATGTAGCCATTGGACAGGATTTCTATAGCCACAGATCTGAGTCTGAGTTGCAAGACCCATTAGATCTGTACCTAATATCATACTTCTCACCCTTTTATATTTATTTTCTCACTCCATCTTCTTTCTTAATCCTTTCTGTAGTTTAGAGATTTACCTTAAGATTTAGATTATAGTGACCCTAAATCCCCTTCCATTTAGGATTGCCAGATCAATAGTCAAATCTGGAGAGCCTACTAAAGATGGCTCCCTTGGAGCTTAAGATCAACTTCCCTGTGGGAGAAACTCTTACTTATTAAAACTTGCTACAACAGGCCCTGTATCTTGCAGGACTGTATATATTTTAGGCTTGCTGCTCCGTAATTCTCACTCTACCTTTCATTCATTTTTTATTCATCCCATTCTTATCACTATCTTTAATAAAGCCAGTAGCAAGCACTAAAAAAGAAATACTTCAACAAGTTTTTGGCGCCATTGCCGGGTATATTGTTCTTTTAGTAGACTCTTGATTTTTGATTCTTTATTCTTTCGTAGCTGTACTTGGGAATAATTGATACTGCTGAATTACATTTGGAATTTTTCATGCAGATCTAGACCGTAGCAGAGAAGGAGAGTAGAATTGCACTGGGAGTTTAGCTACCTCTATTTGCACTTCTCTAACCCTCAAAACTCAATCTATTTCTCCTTTGAAGGTTCCATAGCAGTTGATTAGGATAATTGTAATTGTTGTTAAGTACAATGTGCCTAGGAATAGTCTTCCCTGCTGTTGGTGTGTGTGCATGTTAGGAAGGAGATCCCTCAGTTCTACATTAGATCCTGCTAACCTTGAGATAGAAAGGGGTAGAAGACTGAGAAGGCATAGACACACCACAGTTGAGCCCCCTATTGAAATTGAGATAGCAGTTATGGGTGAAGACAACCTAGAACATTGAAGGAATTGAATGCTCCGAATGATTATAATTCTCCATTCTGCATCCAATTCCCTGATGTTCAAGGAAACTACAAAATCAAAACTTCCATCATCCAAATGCTTCCCTCTTTCCATGGGCTTAGCAAGGAAGACCCTTACAAGCACATTGACCAGTTCTTGGCCCTGTGCATGTCTTTCTCCATTGCTGGTTTGGGACCAGAAGCCACTAGGTTAAGGCTCTTTCCTTTCTCCCTAAAGGACAGGACCATGACCTGGTTATCTACTCTCCCAAACAACAGCATCACTTTTTGGAAAGACCTCCAGAAAAGATTTCTGTCTAAATTTTTCCCAGAGATCAAGACCAGCCAGTTGAGGAAAGGCATATTTTTTTTTGCCCAGTCCCCAACTGAAGATTTTAACCAATGCTGGGATAGATTTAAAGAGATGGTCAAACAATGTCCCCACCACAATGGGATTGATGAGAAGTGCAGAGATATGGTAGATGCCTCTTGTGGTGGAACGTACATGCATAAAATAGCTGATGAGACATGGGACTTGTTCGAGGTAATAAGTGAAAATGCTTTCCAAAAGATGTCCTCATCTAGAACTGTTCAAGAGCCTTTTCTTAAGCTGGGACTTGCTGAGACTTCTAAAGGAAAAATATATGAAGTTAAGGGAAATGATGATCTGAGGATGCAAATGGCCAATCTGACTGAAAGATTTGATAAACTTCTGACTGTGGTGCAGCCCAGAATGGTTGCACAAGTGATGGAGGCATGTCTAATATGCCAATCCCCACAACATACAGTAGAAGAGTGTCCATCTGCGGGGCAATACCCTGCATTTGTAATGGAACAGGTTGCTGCTGCCCAATATTTTGGGCAGCAACATCTGGTGGCTATAATAAACAACCATATGGATACCAGAACCAAAATGCTGGTTACCAATGGAGAGACTACCCAAATTTGAGGTGGAGGCAAGATAATTATATGCAGCCACAATAGATGTTGGCCTTACCTCAAAGGCCATAGCAGCAGTTCAACCAGGGCTATGCCCCAAGATCGAATTTCCAACAGCAGTAGCCCCAGCAATAAAATCAATTGGTAGTCCCACCACCTCAGCTCTGAGGTACTTCTTTTGAGGACCAGGTTTTGGCCCAATTGCAAAGCCTTGGACCCATGAATCAGACTGTGACTTCTCACAGTCAAAGCATTAAGAAAATAGAAGAGCAGCTTAGCAAAATAGCCAACGCTCTGGCTAAAAGAGAAGAGGGCAGGTTGTCAAGTCAACCAGTAGCCAACCCTAAGGGCCAGTATTCCATTGGAGAAAGCTCCTCAAATTTTGAGGGGGCCAATGCCATCAATGCCATATGGTCTGGCAAGCTGGTAGACAACCAGGTGGGAAAGGAACAAGGAGAGGTCTTTCCTGAGGAAATGTCATGTGAAAGTGAAAAATAAAGAACTGCCTGCTACCCTTCAACAAGGGAAAAATAAATAGGTTGTAGTTGAGCCTCAGTAGGAGATAAAAATAGATACAAGAAAAAAACAGAAGTTCATTCATGGGCTTGCAGCTGAGGAACCAGCAGTACCTCAGCTACCATTTCCTCAAGCTTTGTGTGGCCCTGCCCCTTCTGATAAAGGTCAGGCACAGATCGAAGAAATGATGGAGACCTTTAAGCAGGTCAAGATAAATTTACCCCTGCTTGATGCAATCCAACAGGTCTCAGCCTATGCAAAGTTTCTGAAAGACCTTTGTACTCAGAAAAGGAATGCCAGAGGCCATTTGTCCAAAAAGGTCTTTGCGACTGATACAGTGAATTCTGTATTAACCATGACAATGCCTGAGAAGTTGTAAGACCCAGGGATACGCACTATTCCCTGTATGATTGGAGACCACACAATTGGGAGGGCCCTTTTGGACCTCGGAGCCAGTGTTAACCTGCTGCCATAGAGTGTGTATCAGCAGCTAGGTTTGGGGGAGCTAAAGCCCACCCCCATTGTTCTATTGATGGCTGATAGGTCTGAGAGGAAACCCATGGGAGTGGTTGAGGATGTCCTAGTAGGGGTAGATAAGTTCTTCTACCCTGCAGACTTCCCTGTCTTGGACATGGGCTACAATAAAAGTACATCTCCGATACCTGTTATTCTGGGTAGACCATTCTTTGCCACTGCCAATGCATGCATTCAATGTAGGTCTGGAATCATGGAGGTCACTTTCGAACATATAAAAGTGGAGCTTAATGTATACAACAGTGTAAAGCACCCTCAGCTGGACAATGAGGAATGCTTTGCAGTGGATGTACTAGAAGAAATTGTTGAAGAAGAACTGCCCACTCTGCTGGAATGGAGCAACATTGTCACTGATTTAACTTAAGTTTGGAACTTGGTGGAGAAAGGAAGCCTAGCCGTGCAACCGTGGGATTTTTGACGATCCCGTCGCGACGATGCGCTCCCTAACGAAAAAAATAGAGTCGCCACCCGGAGCTTTCGATGTCCCGGGATACCTAGTTCATTTTTATGAGCACCGAAGTGCTAAAAATATGACTCTGAATCCGTTCCACACCAAAGGCTCTTGGGTAGGGGCTTCGGTTATCGATCAGGAAGGTGTTATGCACCCGATTAACCCGCTTAACGCGGTCTCTACTAATGGCCAAAAATAAAATAGATTAAGAGAAAAGGAAATAGTTCCCTCTTGCCCAAATGGGCCTCCAATGCTATTTGTGCCCCTCCGTTCCTATCGAAAATTCGGTTGCATAACGGCAAAAATGCGAGGGTAGGGAAATGCAAAAAAGAGATAGGAGAGGAAAGGGGAGAGCCGAAGCTCTCGGGCCCTTGTAGCACCGTAGGAGAGCCTTGCGTGGCTTGCTTGGAGGAGCTTTTGAAGGCTTGGATGGTAGAAAAACGGATTCTAACTACTAAGGCTTACTAGCTAAGGGAGGGAGAAGGGAGGCTAGGGGATCACACACACCTAGGCTATGTGTTTTTGAAGTAAGAACAAGCTTCGAAGAGGTTTTGGAATTTTGAGGGAAAATAGTGCACCAAAGGGAGGAAGAACTTCTCACTTGGAGCTCTTTCTCTCTTAAGCAAAATTCTCTACCCTTAAACCAAGGGGAGGGGGGGTCTATTTATTAGAAAAGGGTAGGTTAGGAGGCTCCTTAGAGGCTAAACAAGTTTAAGAATTAGGTAATGGGCCATCTAATGTTTCCTAGGATTTTAAGGGTTTGGAAAGGTGTGAAGGTGGTTCTAATGGTGGATGATGGGGTGAGGCTTTAAGTCACTTGGAGGGTTGCAAATAGGTAAGGAATGGGTGCAACAGAGCTAACAAAACACACCCCAAAGGTTGAGGTGGTCAACAAGTCAAACTCTAAACACGAATTTTGGGGCAAAAATCAAATATTACTGTTCATATGCCTAGCGCAACTATTAGTTGCGCCAGACAAATGCACAGTAAAACACAGAGGAACAGTAGCCTGGATGTTGGCCTCGTGAGGGGTTGGGGGACCCATTTATGTCTAGCGCAACTAATAGTTATGCAGGCCATTTCTGGGGAAAAAAGACCTGGCGCAACTATTAGTTGCGCCAGGCAAATCAGGCATAAATCCCTCCAAAAAAAGCCCAATTTTCAAATGGTCATAACTTTTGATATACAACTCCGATTGAGGCGATTCTTGGCTCGTTGGAAAGCTGGAGAAGTCCTCTTTCTTATGGTATATGACTTGGTATTAGTAAAAGACCTCACATATTCCTAGTGCACCACTCTGCATCCATTGCCCGGGAAGGTTAGGTTTAGGGTTCGGAATGGGTTCTAAGGGTCCAGATTGATTTCTAAAGGTTTGGGGTAGGATTCGAAGGGATCTAGGGTGATTCTTAAGGGTTTGGGGTGATTCCTAAGGGTTCCATACATGCCATCAAAAGCTCAAAATTGCACCTCTCTCGAAAGGTGTTTCGATCAGGCCTTGGGCCAAATTTGGGTGTCTACAGATGCCCCTCTTTGGTATCCGATCACTAATGATCGTATGCCAAAGAAAAGAGACATTCGAAGAGGCCCAAGGCAATACTGACGGGTCTGCTGTATTCAGAATGAACTTCAAACATCAAGTGAGTAACACGGTGAGAAAACGAAAGCCCAGGAGTGCCAGGCTAATCATTCGTTTCTCGAGGTCATCGGTTCCCAAGCGCTTAGCGACATTATTGGGCATAACCGAGGCGGCATGAGTTGCGAACTCCCTATAGTCGGGAAAGACATTCACTTCTTGGGATGATTTGAAGGTATTTGATGTTTAAGATTTATTCTGAATTCAACAGTATCGTAAGTAGGAGGGATGATCGACCCACATTCAAAGATAGGCGCGAAGTAAACATAAGCAAGGCTCCACAGTTTGTGTCCAATCCTACATGGAATTTGATGACCTCATTGGATTATTCGTGGGTGCCCCTGCAGAAAGCAAGGTTTGAGATCTTTGGGCGAACCCATCGATCCCAAAGTTTATTTAGCATGACCATCTGAGCGAAGTGAATAGATGTCACAATGCTTTTTAATAGTGTGTGCCATTTTTCAAAACGTGCCCAAGATCCTCATGACCCAGAGTATCAAGTTTCGACTTCCTTGAATAGATCCAGCCAAACATTAGGTACCTCCCAAAAGGGGGCATCAAATCCTGGCCTCTGTTGACAATGATCATAATTATTAATTAACTATGCATAATCATGCACCCATCAGGGGCAATAAGCAACAACAAAGGCGATGGAAGCCTCGACCAGGACCCGCCCGGTTATAATTTACGAGGACAAACGACCATCATACGGATACCCAGACGCATGGCGTACACTTTATAGGGATACCGCTACCCATACAGGTTTTAAGCCTGCAAAAAATAAAAGGGAAATGAACCCTTCTTAATGCATGGTTGCACATAGTTTGATTGACACATAATCTCATTCTCAACAGGTTTGTCTCAACCAACGATTGACCTTTTTCAACGGAGAATCTGAAGCTTAAGACAACTCAAGTTCACACGAATCCAAAACAGAGCGCTCATCGCTCAAAAGATTTAGCAGTGGAGTTGACCCAATCGAAACATTGACTGTTTGACCAGGACTGACACCGTTGCTCCTACTTTGAAGTAGGATCCATGGATCCAAGGCGAACCTTTGACCTAGGACATTAATTTTACACATCTGCGTTATCAATAGAATATTGACATTTTACCGCATCGAAACACGCATGTGCGTCCTGTGGGTAATCCATTTTTTTTTTTGGTTTTTTATCATTTATGTGATTTTTCTTTGAATTTTCTGATTGCTATTTTGTAAAAAATTTTGAAGTTTATCATGTGAAATTTTTTTTTTTTTTTTGGATTAAAAAGCTATTATTCTATGTGAATTTTGGTATTTAAAAAGCTATTATTTTATGTGAAGTTTTTGAATTTTTAAGAGCTATCATTTATGTGAATTTTTTGAAATTTTGAAGTTTATTATTTTTAGCATTTTCTGGCATTTTGAAGATTATTGTGTTACCCCCACTTTTTGTGAAGTCCTCTGTGAATGCTTCTGGCTTCTTTGCTGGGGATTTTTTGTAGGACCGAGGTACTTGCTGACCCTGGTCCATTTTTATTTTAGCACAGCTTCCATGGCAAGTCGAAGGATAATCGAAATGCTGTCTTGGGGGCGCATGCATCGGACGGGAGCAGCGGAATGAATCATCCACGGGCAACAGGGGACCCGTTCTTCTCATCAGACCCTGACTCGGTCCAAGAGCTGGCCTAAGTGTTTGGCGCAACTAATAGTTACGCCAGGCCACTAGAGGCCTCAAAATAGCCTGGCGCAACTAATAGTTGTGCCAAGCAAATGGGGGGAAAAAGTTTGCCTGGCGCAACTATTAGTTGCGCCAGGTTTAACTGGGGGTTTTAAAAACAGCCCGAACACGGGCTGTGGGGCCTGTAATTCGAAAATGTCTCCCTCCCCTCCTCTTTTTGAAATCGAAACTGCCCAACGCCTAGGGTTCCTTTATATTGCCTCTTCGCGTGCCCATTTCCATTGTTTTATTCATGGATTGATCGCGAGCCCACGCTACATCAAAGACCCATCCTCTTCACAAGGTAACCATTTAAAGTCATTTTTCTTGATTTTTCTTGCTTCTTTATGCAAATATGATCATGATCTTGCATTTCCTAGATGATAGATGGTTTATTTCCATTATAGGCATGTTTATTGTTTGATGAGTTGAGGATATTTCATGAATAATGCCCCATTTTGGTTTGTTTTTTTTTTATTTATATCTTTTTTTTGTTTTAGTTGTTTATTTTTGAAAGGGATTTTTTGTTTAGATTTTTTTTGTTTACAAAATGAAGGAATTTTTGCTTTTGTTTTTATTTAGATGGAGCGAAGGATTTTTATTTTTTTTAAAGTAAAGGTTTTTTTTTCTTGTTATGTTGTGTTTCTTGTTTTTATAAGCAAGGGATTTCTTCTTTTTTTTCTTTTTTCATTTTTGTTTAAAGTAAAGGATTTTTTTGTTTTTGTTTTTCTATTCTTGAAAATTAAGAAGAATGGTTTTGGGTCTCTTTTTTTTTTTTTTTAATATTTAATTAAGGAAGAGGGTTTATTTTTTATTTTTTGTTGTTTTTCTTTTGGAGACTAACTAAGGAACTGATTTATTTTATTTTTGGTTTTTGATTTTATGGAAAAATAAGAGAGATTTTTTTCTTGATTGATTTTTTTTGCAAACATGAAGGAATGACCCCCCCCTTTTTTTCTAGTGATTTGCTTTATTGTTTTCGTCTCTTTTTCTTTTTTCTTTTTTTTGGTTTTTTTTTTTTACAAACATAAAGAGACTAATAAAATTTTTTGTTTAATTCTATGAAAAGGATATTGGTTGTTTTTTTTATTTTGCTTTATTTTTGGGAACTCATAAGGGAAAACTTTATTTTTGGGAACTCAAAAGGGAAAACTTTATTTTTGAAGAGAAAAGGGACTTTTTTTTTGAAGAAAGAGAAAGGAAAGAAAGGGAAAGGGATTATTATATTATTATATTTGGGTTTATGTGTGTGTGCACCTTTGTATCTGAATATGGTAGAAGAAGGATGAGCATACTTACCTTCCCGTAATTTGTAGCAAAAAGGCAGTTCTTTATCACTGACCTGCTTTGATGTGATTGTATATATATTTTTTGTTTGTTGCCCCAACATGTTGGGCGGCGAAGAGCATATCCCTGAGGAGGGTCAGGAGCAGGGGCCTGAGATAGTGTATGGCCCACGGGGAGAGCAGTTTCTCTGGGTGGAATGGAGAGCAGGTCCCTGGCTTGAGATGCAGGGCGAGGTCGCCTGGGTCGGACTCTTACATCAGCAGTACACTCACATCTCAAACTTCGGAATAGCAGGCAAGGTAAAAGATAGGTTCAATTTCTTTCCTTTGCGCAGTTCTATTTTACTTCCGCAATCTGATGTGCATTTTTTTTTGGGTGCAGGAGTTGCCTACCATTGTATTCCGCGGGGGGTGGCTCGACTTCCATGAGTTTTACCTCTATGTCCCTCCAGTGGTGAAAGTCCTGATGGAGCAAGTGGGCTTTGGGGAGTTCCTATCCTGCCCCGCCATGAGGGGTGACGCGGCCTACTTGAAGGCCTTGATAAAGAGATTCCGTCCCGAGACCATGACGTTCCACATGCCCTATGCCGAGATGACGCTGACGCCCGTTGATTGGGCCATGATTACTGGCATCAGGATTGGGGGTGTGCCGATCTCCACCTTAGTAGTACCGAGCCGTGAGGACATTATTCGGTTGATTGGAGCCTATCCTCCTCGTGGGCAGACTCATGGCACAGAGGTCAAGATGTCATGGCTGACCTCCCTCTTTGTTGCTGATGAGATGGTGGACCGGGGTCAGCTGGACCGGGAGCTCTACATCACGCCGGAGCGTGCGATTGTTTTGGCTCGCATCACCCTCCTACTCCTGCTAGGCAAGACCCTCTTTATAAATGCCAGCGGGGAACGAGTCAGCTTGGCCCTATTAAGCGTGATGGATAATTGGGGCGATGTCCCTAGATATGACTGGGGAGGGGCTGGATATGCCTGGTTGATGTACAACCTATCCTTGGTTACGACTGGGGATTTGAAGTCTGTTGTAGGGTTTTGGGCCGCCCTATAGGTAACTCCTCATTCTTGTTGTCCTTGTCATTTTTGAATGAATGATCTATATGTGCTACTGATGTGCTTTTTGTGCCATACTCCCTTCTCAGGTGTGGGGATATCATCACTTCCACCCTGGTCGTCCGCTTCTATTCTCGGAGGTGCTCACCTATCCCCTCCTCAGCAATTGGAACCAGTCTCGACGCCGTGATGTGGGCCTAAAGCATCTGGAAATGGGCCTAAGGTCCCAGGTTGTTTTGATGGTACTCGAGCAGGTGACGACTTTTCAACCTTTGTTCACTTTCAGCTTGGACATTTTTTTTTACTGAAGTGTTGCCTACTTGGTTTCTCTTCTTTGGTTGTAGATCCTCCCTAACCCATACCTAACATCTCCCTTCTGGGACCGAGCAGCTGTGGGCGCCTCCCGCCTATTTAACAATCGCTGCGTCATCTTCTTTTATGGAGCATGGGCCAGGTGCTACTATTTGGGGGAGAGGGTGGTACACCAGTTCCAAGGCTATTACGCCATACCTGTAGACCCTCCGGTAGATGTTTGGAGTCCTGCTAGTAGTACTGAGGAGCTGACGGCAGCCTTCTTCAATAATGGGTTCCCGATCCATGCCCTTCATGTGCCTGGCGACTATCATTCCTGGTATGAGTGCCTGCCTCATCAATTCATCCTACCGCGCTTTGTTCCTAGCACTAATTTTCTGGCATTTGGCGACCCGGTCGGTCACGTAACCTCTTTTCAGTTTTGATTAGTTTCCTTCTCATTTTGACTCGGTCTTTGCCTAAGTGAATCTTTTCCTCTGTTCACAGTTTGCTCCGGGAGATGATTCAGATGGTGAAGGGGGGCCTAGTACTGCTGACATGTCCGGAGTAGATCCCTCTGGTGCTGGTCCTTCCAGTGCAGGTCCGTCGGGTGAGGGTTCCTCGGGTGCTGGTCCATCGGGCACCTCTCAGGCGGGTATCCCTGGTGGTGGATCATCTATAGTTTATGGGACCTTCCGGTGCCTTGATGATAGCTTCCTCTCGGGCCTCTGTGCCGATGTAGATCGACAGGCATGACTTTCTGCTGAGATGGCCAACGTTCCCCCTCCTGAGGTGGTTCCAGGGGTAAGTCTTCTACTGAGCCAATCGTCCTCTACTTTGGTTTCCATCTGTACGTGCTTCCCGAGTTGTCCTGATAATTGAATGTTTGTATTGCAGGACTTCAACTCGGCCATGGAATATGCGAATTACCATCGTCATCTGGCAGAGCTTAGGGAGGTGCAGATGGTGCGTACCTGGCCGCTTAACTCCACTCCTTCATTCCTTGGTTATTGGCCCCTTAACTGATCTTGACCTTGATTCTGCTTTGCAGCGTGCCCGGGCTAAGGAGTCGCGCTCCCTGCTGAGTAGGATTTCGCAGGCGTGGTCCAGAGTGGGGGATATGAGGACCTACCAGAGCTCTTCTCGCCGTCGCAAGAAGTCCAAGGGGGCGAGCCACGAATAGGCTTCTAGTTTTTGCTCTTTTAAAACTCAGTACACTTTGCGATTGGATTTGGGTTTGTAGAACATTTTATGGGATGGATGATGTGATGATTGATGATTTTTTTTTGGACATATATATTTTGAATAATGCTCTTAGTGCCTTTGTTTTAAATCTGTGCCATGGTTTCCTTGCTCTCTAAGTTCATTTCACTGCAGGATGTGTTTGCCCAACGCTTCTTAGAAAGCGATTTTTAATGCCCCAACGTAGGATTGATCCTGCAAATAACAAAGTGAAATCTGTTAATGATCATGAAGGCAGGTGTACAAAATAAAGAACAACAACAAAGAGGGTGAAAGTTCCCCCTCGAATAGGTCTGAAAATGGCTGTCGAGGGGGGAACGGAGTGTGGCTCAACTAATAGTTGCGCCAAAATAAAATCCCTAGAAAAGTGTGCTGGCGCAACCATTAGTTGCGCTAGGCAAAGTTAGGAGCCAGAATGTGCTGGCGCAACTAATAGTTGCACCAAGAAAAAATAGGGGCAAAAATGCATTGGCGCAACTAATAGTTGCTCCAGGTTCAGCCTACGGGCAGTGGGACCTTATATGTCCGAGTTGGCCCAGAAATTATTCCTTTTTGTTTTGACTTGACACCCCTTGACCGACCCCCCTTTTTTTTTTGCTCTCTTTTTTCTCAAGGCAGGTCCATCATCATACACCGATTTTTATCCTCTCAAAACATCCTTGTACGTTCATGGACCCGCTTTCTACCACCCCCTTATGTGGAGGGCCCGGAGCCAATTTATCTCCTTTATTGGGCCTGGGGCCCAAATTTTTAACAGCTTGGTTTGGGAGTCTGAATGAGAGTGAGCTCGCAGATTTGGAACTCCTTGGGCTATTTCACCTTCCTTCCTTCTTAAAGGTTCCTCTTCGATGGGAATTTCTTCATGCTGCTGCTTCATTTTGGGATGTGAACTCCCATGTATTCCATTTTGGGAAGCGGGAGCTGACTCCAACCCTTGAAGAGCTATCCAGTCTGTCTGGCCTGAAGCTTCACAGGGGCCTTGCAAGAGTTACGCCTCGGCTGGGATATTCCAGATCCGTTCACCTGACCCTCAGTTTGAAGAAATCCGAGTATGAGAAAAGTCTCATTGGGGGGCCCACAAGGTGTTCTCTAAAATTCCTCAAAGAACTTTTCGGTGATGAAAGTCTTCGAAAATTGCCGGTTAGGAATGCCTTCAACGTGAAAGCTCTAGTACTCGGCCTTATCTCGGAGATCCTTTTCTATACTGGGGGAGAGAGCTTCTCATTGGTCATCTGTGATATTTTGATGGAGCTGGAGGCGGGCTGATCTATGATGCATTTGGTGCTGGCCGAGCTGTACCGATGCCTTGATTCCTTTGCCCTGAGTAAGGTGGAGGGCCTTCGGGGATGCCCCTTATTGCTCTAGGTCTAGTTGGGTGAGCATCTTACTATTTTGGGACCCGTGCCCCGCTTTTATATCGCCTGAGGTGAGGTGGCTCAATGTTTTCTGGGTAAATGCCACCTGCTTCCACAGGGCGATGTCTCCGTTCTGAAGTTTTGGTTGGTTGACACTGAGCTGACATGGAGGCTTCCTTTGTTGGACCGGACCTTCCTAGTGATTCGTTCTAGAGATCATGAGGGCATCACTCTCCTAGGTCTGACTGGTAGCAGCTTTTACTTCCCATTTCGGGTCTTACGCCAGTTTGGCTGCCCTCAGCAGGTGCCTTGTGAGGCCAGGCCTCCTTTATGCGACATGATCTTTTCTAGGGGATCCTCTGGGGACATAGATCGAATTGCTTCCCTTTGGGAGACGCGTCAGTCGACCCTGATGTGTGATATTGAGCAGGGAGACTTGGTTAGGACTTCTCTTGAGTATGAGGCACGCTCTTGTTAGCGGCTCACGATGGCCCAGACTTGTCGAGATCACGTCTGGGCCCCCTAGCCAAAGAAAGAGGCGGCACTCCGAGCTCGGATAGAGTTGCTGGTGGACGAGAAGAGAGCCCTGCAAGAGCTTTTGGTATGTGAACGGTTTAGAGCAGATTCAACAGAGAACGAGGTTCTTCGTTTGAAAGAATCCTTGAACGTTGCTTTTGGGGCCGCGAACTCTTCTCGGAAGAGGTTCAAGAGCTTGCACGGACGTTGGCTAATGGAGAGGAACGTTCGATAGGATGACCTTAATGCTAAGATTAGCGCCTTAAAGTGTGAGCTGGGCCGCTGACTCCTTCCTGCATGGAACTTTTCACACAAATCAAATACACAGGAAAGGGGCATAAGAAACCCCTTTACAGATACACACACATTTTTTGGTATACATATTTTCTCTATGTTTTTGTTGTTTTTATTTATACTTGTAAAAGGGAAAGCACGCTAGTCACCACACCGACTATTTTTTGGGATGTGGTGTAAGTGGTGCACAAGGTGGTTTAGTATATACATCTACACAGGCCTTTTGGTTTTTTGATTTATCGTTTTCTCCCCTCTCCTTTTTGGGTTTTGTTTTGTGCATTTTTTTTTGGTGCCTTAATCAGTGAGGTGAAGCCACGGGTTCTATTTTGAGCATGGACGGACTCTTTCATGTGATCGAACCGGAGTGAGTTTCCAGATTTTACCAAGGCCAGAACATTGATCCCTTTGGATTGAGTAAAACCTTTCTCCTTACCTCGGGTCATACATTTGATGGTGTGGGTTTCACAAAGAAAATTATGGTCGGGACCCGATTTGAACTAGCATGAGTGGCCCAGTCGGACAAGAGGGTAGAGGAAGAGTAACAAAGGGGTTCCTCAAACATCGATCTTCTCAATCAGTCCAAAAAAATTTTCCTTCTTTTTTTTTTTTTTTTTTTTTTCTCCCTTTTTTTACCTGTGGTGCCCTTTCGGGTTTTCACCACGTCCATGGTTTTAGCCCTCTTACCCCAAGCGTCCTTTCGGGTTTTCACCTGGTCCGCACAAGCCCGCTGTTTTTACCCGTAATCCCTTTCGGGTTTTCACCACATCCATCTTGCTTTGAGCTTGTATTTTTTTTTTTTTTTTTTTTTTTATTCTTTTTTTTTTTTTTATTCTTTTTATTTTCTTTTCTTATTTTCAACAGCCACGACATAGACCATGATTCCGTCATAGCCGGCTAGATGGGGTTCTGGTGTCGTCTCACGACTCGGCTCATGTCGACTTAACAGATATTATGACTGCTTGCGAACCTACAAAGAGGGCTTCCTTCGGGGTGTAGCTTGGCCATGGGTTAGGTTAGGATATGAAGGTATGTTGGGTTAAAAGGGTTTCCTTGATACGGCTTTAGTTTTCTCGACATACTTTCTTCCTTGGGGGTTTTACTGTACATGCCCGGTGATTCTTCTACACATTTTTTGCTCTTTTTGCTTCATTTCAGGCAATCTCTTTTTGAGGTTTTGCCTTTTCGATTTCTTTGGATTTTGGTAGTAACTTTATACACATGCATCTTCTCTCTCTCTTTTTTTTGGTATAGGTACACATATTTTTTTTGGGGAGAATGAGTTTATTGAAAGAAAGGCCCAGGCTCAAATGGGGTAGCAAAGGATATGATCATTTTTAGGGATTTTTTCATCTACTGTGCTTGGAATGATGGCCTCTTTTTGGTGGTTCTTAAGTAGTCACGCTTTTATTTCACCAATACTTAGCTTATCGCAATAGACTAAGAGTAGAACCATCAGATGTATCCAGTGTTGATGGGTTCAGGAAGATGATCTCCGTCCATGGTGGCGAGGAAGATGGCGTATCCCGGTAGCACTTCTCGAATGACATATGGTCCTTCCCAGTTCGGCTTAAACTTTCCTCTTTGATCGGCATGGAAAGATGGGAAGATCTTCTTCAGCACAGTGTCTCCTACCTTCAGATCTCTACCGCGGACACATTTATTGTAAGCGCGTGCGATTCACCCTTGGTAAACTTGAGTGTGACACAAGGCTAGGAGTCTCTTCTTGTCTAATAAGTTCAGCTGATCAAAGCATGATCTTTCTCCTTCTGCTTTGAGTAATCCTGACTCCATAAGGATTCGGTGTGAGGGTACTTCAACCTCCACCGGGAGGACGGCCTCAGTTCCATACACAAGGGAGAATGGTGTTGCCCCTATAGCGATACGGATCGACGTTCGGTAGGCTGTTGAGAACTAGAAAATACCACTTTTCACCCCTTAATCTGGGCCTTGATAGACCCTTCAGAGAACTAAATAAGTGTTTTAAGTGTTTGTTTTACAGCTAACAATAAAGGCAGGCTTAACCTTGAAAATAGCTCAAAAGTGCCAAAAAGATGACAATCCATGTCAATCCAAAGGAAGAAAGAGAAGAAACAACCTCACTAGCTGTTGAAAGGTCTGAATTGAAGAGGCAAAGACCTGGTCTCAACCCAGAAAAGAAGTATGGAGCAATTCGAACAGAAAAATGCACTACAGAGTACTTTTCGTAAATAACCTGAATATAAAAGAACGAAACTCTGAAAAGAACAAAACTCAGCTTAGCTTTCGAAGAGCATCTGAACTCTTCGAAGAGATGATTTACCTTTTTGAAAAGAAGAAAACTCAATTCGAACAGAACCAGAACCTTGCGAAAAGAGTTTCAGGAGTTACAACACCTTGCGAAAAGCCCCCTAAGCTTTGCGAAAAGGTATTCTGGAGGTTCCCAGCTTTTGCAAAGGCAATTTAGTAATCTATTTCACGTGGCCCAATGCATCTAAAAACCTAGGGACATTCCAGAAGATTCTAAGCATGAAGCGAAGGCATATTCCACCCCACGTGAGCGCCCAGAAATGAAATAACTTGGCGGCAACTTCTAGAAACTCTAACAGATTTTCTAAATGCATAACAGAATTGATGCCTTTTTCACCTGATTGGCTGAACCAGATCGAGGAATTCTGATTGGCTAGAATAGATCTGGATCCTCGTGCTCGACCACCATTGGTCAATACAGATCTGAGCATTTTTGATTGGTTGATACACATCTGAGCTGGACTTAGGGAAAACTATAAATAGACGAACCATTTGCCCAATTTGGGTATCCAAATTTTGAGTTTCATTCCTATTCCCCCATTTCCAAACCAGATACTTTGTCTGAAATCCCTGTAATAGCTTCACTTTTACTTGCAATTGAGAGCTGTGAGATATTTCTGTAATTCAAAAGAGAGTTGTATTCAAGACTACAAATCTGAGAGTTGTTTAAGCTGTGCTCTGTAATTGTAATGGTGGATTTGAAAAGGTTGCTGTAAACCGTACATTCTCAATTAGACTCGTGTTAAGGGTTCCCTCTGATCTCCTTGTTGCATTAGACTCCTTTAGATTTACTATTTTTCATGCAATTTCCCTGGATTCATTAATCCTGTGAGAATTAGTGTTGGTAACCTAATCTCTCACGACATTTGTAGTGATGCTTCTTGTTCTAAACTAAGGCTTTGGATTAAAGGCTATTGGATGGTTTGTGGCCATTAAAGTGGACAGACCATAGCCATAAGCTTAAACCTAATCCTTAAATTAGATTATATTTCTCTTACATCTGCGCTTGTAGCCAGATGAAGATTGGATCATCTCTCTGTTGAGCTGCAGTCATTCTCATTAGATTTCAAGGACCAAATCAAAGTTAGATATTACTTCTCCATTTTTTATAAGTTTACCTCAAACGTTCCCCCAACTCGGATCTGGATCATTTAGTTTAACTTTTACTTTTATCATTTAGTTAATGTGACAAATTCAACCTCCCATCTTATGTGCTTTCTAGATAGGATAAGAGGCCAGATCTGGTAGCTCAGATCTGGAGGTTTATCTTGCATTTTAGACAAATTCTCTGTGGACGATCTTTCACTCACTTACATTTAAAACTTGCTACAATTGGCCCCGATCTTGCAGGCTAATTCACTTCTACCTGTGCTAATATTTCATTACTCTTTTTAATATTCTAGATTCAGTATAATTTAGCAGTTGCAAACCTGTTTTCAAAACACACATAAATCAAGCACACTAAGAAGCAACAACAAGTTTTTGGCGCCGTTGCCGGGGAATTTGTTCTAAAATAGGTAGACCTAAGTTTTCATTTTTTTTGTTTTATTATCAGTACTAAACTATTCTATTGTTTATACCTGTGCAGTTATTCATGTCCAATTTTTGAAGAAGGGAAACTACATAAAAAGAAATTCTGAAGGTTTGCTGTGAATAATCAGATTTTTTGTTCTGAGTTGTATGTTTGGTAGGAGGACTCTCAGCCCTGAGATTGTCCCACTGAATTTAGAAGTTGAAAGGCTACTACGAACCAAACGAACAACACAGAATTTTGCTACTATGGGTGAAGAACCTCGACTTTTGAGGGATTACTTTGCACCTGGTGCTTATAATTCTCACTTTTGCATTCAATTTCCTACTGTTGAAGGAAATTATGAGATCAAATCATCGACTATCCAAATGCTTCCTTCTTTCCATGGGTTGAGTAAGGAAGATCCATACAAGCATGTGAATGAATTCTTGGCTCTTTGCACCACATTCAACATAGCTAGACTTGGTCCTTAAGCAACCAAGCTTAGGCTCTTTCCTTTTTCATTAAAGGATAAAGCTAGAGCATGGTTATCTATGTTAACACCAAATAGTATCACTTCTTGGAATGATTTGCAGTGTCAATTTTTAGCCAAATATTTCCCAATGTCTAAAACAAGTCAATTGAGACAAAGTATCATTTCTTTCTCACAAAACTCAACTGAAACTTTCCATGAAGCATGGGAACGATTTAAGGAACTTTTAAGGCAGTGTCCTCATCATCAAATTCCCAGATGGCAGCTGGTTCAAAGCTTCTATCAAGGAATTGATCAAAAAGGCAAAAATATGGTGGATGCCTCCTGTGGAGGCACTTACTTGCAAAAAATAGTTGAGGAGGTTTGGGACTTATTTGAAGTAATTGGTGAAAACTCAACTCAACAGGAATCTCTGTCAAGAGATATTGAAAATCCTGCTAGGTTGAGCAATCAGCAACCCACCAAAGTGAAGATTTATGAGGTGAATGAGTTGGAAAGAAAGATGGACAATTTAACCACAAAGTTTGATAGATTGATGAACTCACTTAAAAATCCAAATGTTGCAAGAGTAGAGGAGGCATGTCTGATATGCCAGTCCCCTACTCATTCAATTGACCAATGTCCTGCTGCACCACAGTTCCCAGATTTAATGGTGGAACAAGCTCATGCTGCTCAATCATTTGGACAGATGCAGTCAAATGAATATCCATGGAGAGGACACCCCAATTTGAGGTGGAACCAAGGGAATTATCAATCACAAAGAGAACAACCAAAGAACCAAATACCTTTCAAAACTCGCATGCCTTATCGTGAAATTTTTATGCCAAACAAAATTTTCAAGAGCCCATTCCACAACAACTGCGATGCACTTGATTCAAACCCCTTCCAGGTCCCCTTCTTTTGAAGATCAAGTCCTAAATTCACTCCAGAATTTAGGATCTTTAACTCAAACTGTGAATTTTTACAGCCAGAGCATAAAAAAGATTGAAGAAACATTGGGACAGCTTTCAAATACTTTGGCAAAAAGAGAGGAAGATAAAGTTACCCAGCCAACCTTTGAACAATCCCAAAGGACAGTTTATGGATGGAGAAGCTTCTAATTCACATGAAGAAGTAAAAACTGTTACCACTTTGAGAAGTGGAAGAATCATAAATAACAAAGTGGGTACTGAAGAAGAAAAAAATGAGGAAAATGATAAAGATATGCAGCAAGAGCAGCATAATGATAGCAGTGGGGGTGTTGATGGACCTCAGAAAAATCAAACAAATGAAAAACAAAAAAACTAAAAAATTTCTGAAAATGTTTCCAAAGCTGTAGATGAAGGACTAGTTCCTCATTTACCTTTTCCTCATGCAATGAAATCTGTATCCCCTTTTGATAAAGGGAACACAAAAATAGATGAAATGATGGAGACTTTCAAGCAAGTCAAGATAAATCAACCTTTACTTGAGGCAATCAAACAAATTCCAGCATATGCAAAATTTTTGAAAGATGTTTGCACTCACAAAAGACAGTCTAGGATACAGTTGTCCAAGAAGGTCTTTGCTGTGGAAAGAATTAATCAGGTGTTATCCATTGCCACACCTCCTAAACTTCAAGATCCTAGAATCCCCACAATCCCTTACATTATTGGGGAACATACCATTGAAAAGGCTTTATTAGATCTGGGTGCTAGTGTTAACCTACTTCCATATTCTGTATATGAGAAACTAGGTTTGGGAGAATTAAAACCCACTCATGTGGTGTTACAACTAGCAGACAGATCTGAAAGGAAGCCAGTTGGGATGATTGAGGATGTATTGGTGGGAGTAGATAAATTTTTCTATCCTGCTGATTTTCTAGTTTTGGACATGGAACCGACCAAAAGCAAAACTTCCATCCCTGTCATTTTGGGAAGACCATTCACAGCTCTGACAAATGCTTGCATTCAATGCGTGTCCGTATTATGGAAGTCTCTTTTGGAAACATGAAGGTAAAATTAAATGTTTATAATGCAGTCACACAGCCTCAATTCAGCTCTGAAGAATGTTTTCATGTTGATCTATTGGATGAACTTGTAGAAGGGACTTTACAACAGTTTCTGCAGTGTGAAGATTTCACCACAAATGTTAAAGATGCTTGGGGAAATTCTGAAGAAGAAACAGTTTGTATCTCAAATTCTGAGGAAATAAATGTTGTGCAAGGAACTCATAATCAATCAGCAAGTTTCTCTTCTTGGAAACCTGCTACTCTCCCCCTTCCACAAACAGCTAAGGTACCTTTGTTACCTTCTTTTCTCAGCCCACCTGATTTAGAACTAAAGCAGCTGCCAGAAAATTTGAAATATGTGTTTTTAGGAAATCATAAATCATTGCCTGCAATTATTTCTTCCTCCCTCACAAAGGAGCAAGAGGAATAGCTGTTGGTTGTTTTGAAAGAACATAGAAGGGCAATTGGCTAGACTATTGCTGATTTGGGAGGAATCAGTCCAGCTGTTTGCATGCACAAAATCCATTTGGAAGAAGATGCAAAGCTTTCTAGGGAAATGCAAAGGAGGCTGAACCCTCATATGCAAGAAGTGGTCATGAAAGAGGTTGTTAAGTTGTTGGATGCAGGGGTCATTTACCCCATTTCAGATTCAGCTTGGGTGGGACCTACACAGGTGGTACCTAAGAAATCTGGGATCACTGTTGTAACCTCAGATTCTAGTGAGCTTATATCAACCAGACAAACAACTGGGTGGAGAATCTGTATTGATTACAGAAAATTAAATGCAATGACCAGAAAAGACCATTTCCCCCTCCCATTCATTGATTAGATTTTAGATAAGCTAGCAGGAAAAGCTTATTACTGTTTTCTTGATGGTTACTCTGGTTACAACCAGATTCCTGTGTACCCACAAGATCAGGAAAAGACCACATTCACTTGCCCTTTCGGCACTTTTGCCTATAGGAGAATACCTTTTGGTCTTTGTAATGCTCCTGCTACCTTTCAAAGATGCATGTATTCTATTTTCTCTGATATGATTGACCAATTTATGGAGATTTTTATGGATGATTTTTCAATCTATGGAGACAGTTTTTCCCAGTGTTTACATCATCTCAAATTGGTATTACAGAGATGTGAAGAAACCAATCTAGTTCTGAGCTGGGAAAAGAGCCATTTCATGGTCACCCAAGGCATTGTCCTTGGCCATGTTGTTTCTCACAAGGGCATTGAGGTGGACAGAGCAAAAATTGATTTAATTGCACATTTACCACCTCCCAAAACTGTTAAACAAATCAGAAGTTTTCTGGGACATGCTGGATTTTACAGAAGGTTCATCAAGGACTTCAGTAAAATAACCAAACCTCTTTGTCATTTGCTGTGTCAAGATGTCCCTTTTGTTTTCAATAATGAATGCATGAAGGCTTTTGAATTCCTAAAAAACTGTTTGATTTCAGCTCCAATATTGCAGTCTCCAGATTATTCATTACCTTTTGAACTGATGTGTGATGCATCAGATTATGCTTTGGGAGCTGCCCTTGGACAGAGAAAAGAAAAGCTGCCTCGTGTCATAGCTTATGCCAGTAGATCAATGATTGATGCACAACTCAATTACACAACAACTGAGAAGGAGCTGCTAGCAATTGTCTTTGCTTTAGAAAAATTCAGGTCATATGTCTTGGGTTCACAAATAGTGGTGTTCACTGACCACTCTGCTTTAAAATACCTTCTGTCTAAGAAGGACACCAAACCAAGATTAATCAGGTGGATTCTCCTATTACAGGAATTTGATTTACAGATCAAAGATAAAAAGGGGGTGGAGAATGTGGTGGCTGATCACCTGTCTAGAATTTTAACTGCTGAGATTGATAGGCTGCCTATCAATGAATCTTTCCCTGATGAGCAACTTTTTACCATTAGTGTACACACTCCTTGGTTTGCAAACATAGTCAATTTTTTGGCTACTGGAAGAATTCCTCAACATTGGAATAGAATGGATAAAGATCTTTTCTTCTCAAAGGTTAAACATTTCATCTGGGAAGATCCTTATCTGTTTAAGAGTTGTGCAGACCAAATAATAAGAAAATGTGTCCCTGACCAAGAATTTTATAGAATATTTTCTATGTGTCATGAACAGGCTTGTGGAGGTCATTTTAGTGGAAATAAAACTGCTGCAAAGGTTTTGCAGTGTGGATTTTATTGGCCTACACTTTTCAAAGATGCTCTGCAGCATTGTAAGTCTTGCCAAAACTGTTAGAAATTGGGCAGCATTTCCAAGAGAAACTCAATGCCTTTACAGCCTATTTTGGTAGTTGAGTTGTTTGATGTTTGGGGGATAGACTTCATGGGTCCCTTTCCTCCTTCCAATGGGTATAATTTCATTTTAGTAGCTGTGGATTATGTATCTAAATGGATTGAAGCCACAGCCACTAAAACAAACGATCACAAAGTGGTTCTTAAATTTCTTAAGGATCACATTTTTTCCAGGTTTGGTTTTCCCAGAGCCATTATCAGTGATGGGGGAAGCCATTTTTGTAATAAACATTTTGAAACTTTATTGAAAAAATACTCTGTGACTCATAGAGTAGCCACTCCATATCATCCACAAACCAGTGGACATGTGGAGATTTCCAATAGAGAAATCAAACATATTTTGGAAAAGACTGTGAAGAAAGACAGAAAGGATTGGTCCTTTAAGCTGAATGATGCATTATGGGCATACAGGACAGCCTATAAAACCCCAATTGGCATGTCCCCATTCAGGTTGGTCTATGACAAAGCATGCCATTTACCAGTAGAGTTAGAATATAAAGCCTATTGGGCCATTAAAACATTGAACATGGATCTAACTACTGCTGGTAATCACAGGAAACTGCAACTTGCTGAGTTGGAGGAGCTGAGAATGGATGCATACACAAATTCAAGATTTTGTAAAGAGAAAGTCAAAACTTTCCATGATAAAAATTTCTTGAGAAAAGAATTCACAGCTGGCTCTAAGGTATGGTTATTTAACTCAAAACTCATGTTTTTCCCAAGAAAGCTGAGATCCAGATGGGAAGGGCCATACACTGTCATTCAGACAGCCCCTTCGAGAGCTGTTGACATCCTTGATCCATGTAATGGAAGCATCCTGAAAGTAAATGGTCAGAGGCTCAAACCATGCATTGAAAATACCCAAGAGCTTGTGCTGCCCATCTGTCATCACGATCCTCCAAAAATCTGATGGTGGATAACTGTACATTATGTTTTATTTCATAGTTTTTGCTTAGTTTCTTTGTTTCTGTTTTTATTCATGCTTTGTCTCTTTTCGCATGGTTTAAATATGCTCCAAGTTAAGTCGCAAAGTAATAATTATCTTTTCGCAAAGTTCAAATTACTTTTCGAAAAGACTCTGGATTTTTAACGAACTGCTCGAAAGCAAGGATTTGCTTTTCGAATAGATAGTTCTGAAGTTATTTTCTTTTCGAAAAGATATTTCTGAAGCTATTTGCTTTTCGAATAGTTGGTTCTGAAGCTAATTTCTTTTCGAAAAGATGTTTCTAAAGCTATTAACTTTTCGAATGGTACTGATGCCATTCGCAGTTGTCAAAAGGTCTATTTTAGAACTTTTCGAAAACTTATAAAGAACTTTGCGAAATTAACTCTGAGTATATTTAAACCCTTTCGAAGTAGGGGTTTCATATTCGAAATCTTTCTGCAGAGCGACCTGTTCCACAGAAACCCTATTTCGCTCTTTCCTTGCGCGATTTGAGAAGCTTGCTACATTTTTCTTCACCTTTGTTCGATCATTTGAGTTCTCAGAGAAGGATTGTAGCTTCTAGTCTGGGGGATTTCTGCAAGCAAACAACTCGTTCAATTAAAAACCCTAGATCTCGGTATTTCTCTGCACATTCTCTCTGTTTATCATTTGAAAAATTTCAATTTGTGTTACATCAATTTCGAATGGGAAAAGCAGAGAAATCGTTGGCTGCCATGTTCCCAAAATCCTCTGCTAAGAAAGTTAGCAAACCTACCCCAAAGGGAAAAGCCAAAACTTCAGCCAAAAGAAAACTATCTATGGATAAAGCGGATAGGGTGGAGAAAGGGAAGAAAGTGAGACATGAGGAACCCATCTCTACTGCTGCTAGTCCTGAGCCTAAGCTTCCTCCTCTGCCTATACATTTGGTACTGCCAAATCCATTCATTGAAGCTCAGAAGCTAATTCCTGAGCTGATTATGGACGAAATTTTTTTTGGCAACAAACCGGATTGCCTGCTATCTTTAAAATACATAAGAGATGCCTCACTAAGCAATATCCTTACCCCCTTGCCAGAGAAAATTTACCCACGAATGGTGAATTTATGGTATCAAAACCTAATCAAGGTCACTGAAAGAGATGCTGATGTCCCTACCTTGGTTATCTTTATTGATGATTGCGATCTTACTGTCACATTTGAAGACATAGGGAATGCTTTGGGGATACCCTTCCAATTTGATCCTACTGGTCCATTGGCTGCTCCAGAAACAGCCTCCTTTAGAGAAATGGCTGTGCATTTAACCCAAGGAATTGTGGGCACTAGACAGTCCATCATGAGGAGAGACCTAGCCCCCCAATTTCTATTGATGGACTCCATTTTAAGGGGAAGTTTTTATGTCACCGGGCACAACCAAGAGAGGAGAACACCAATTCTGGAGGCTCTCTTTCATTTTTCTAAGGGGCAGTTTTTCAATGCCCCTATGTTAATTTTTGAAGCCATGGCTGATATTAGTGCCAAGTTGAAAAAGGAGCAGAAATTAGCTGGCCTCCCATTTGGTAGATTGATCACAGCCCTCCTCAGAGCCAAGTTTGACATTGATAATGAGGAACCATTTGAAGTCATTGCTCCTCACACTTTTAGGAAAAAGGCATGGACTACAAGCCAAGCCATGCTGAGAAGGATGAGAGAGGAAGGTGAACCTGCACCTGCATGTGAATGAACTCGCACTGAACTCCGCACTCTGACTATTTCTGAACACCTGCAGTTCCTTAGAACCAGTTTGCAGACCTTGTGGTGACCACTCTTTTTGAAGAAACTTTCCTTCCCATGGTGACCAGCTCTTCAGCTACACCAATTCTTGAGGAAGTTGGCCTTTCACCCGCCTCCCCTCTACCAGCCCCAGCCACTTCACCTATCCCAGCTGTCCCATCTCCAATACCCTCCATTATTCCAATTATAGATTCCCCCTCTACACCAACAACTCCAACCATACTCGCCCCACCAATTTCTCCCACCAATGCCCATGATTTAGCTCCAGACATTATTTCCCCATCTCCCTGCACTCCTCTACTCCAAAGCCCCTCAAATTCCCCTGCTCATTACACACACAAGTAGCCCACACACACGAACGAGCCTTTCACTGAGGCTTATTCTTCCTTAATGGGATATATTTTGAAACCATGGGACTTGAACCTACCCCTATACGACCCTCATCATTTCACCCACTTACCTACTTCTCCCTTTACAACCATTGCACCTCCACCCTCCACTTGAGTTTGTAGGTCCACCTTATGCCCACCTCTCCCCACGCCTCTATTACCCAAATACTTGCCTACAATCCATCCAAGCCCAACTCCAAATCAACACACAACCATCAGGACCAATGACCCCTCCAAACCTTAGCCTCCACATCCCACACAACCACCATTACCCCTTTACCTCACATGATTCCCATGCTACCCAAACTGAACCAGAGGTAGTATTGGTTGATCTGCCCACCCCCACCACTACTGCCCATGCAACCCAAACTGAACCTGAAGTCCCTCTGGTTGCATCCCCTTCACCACTCCCCACTCTCTCTAAGCAAGCCACTCAGACCAACCCTGAAGTCCTCCTTATGGACACTTCTTCTCCCCCTCCCCCAGCTGAGACACCTTTGGTCCCCTACCATTCCATTCCCCTTCCCCGATTTGCCTCCCTCAGAAGAGCCATGGAAGAAAATCCTTATATCTGCAGAGATGTTCTAAAAGGGTTAGCTGATTTACAAGCCTACATTCGCACCCCTTATGAAAACCAGATTCGAAAGTTGGAGTTATTTATGAAATTTGAGAGAGAGAAAATGAAGGACTTGCTGGGTCAAACCTTTCAGATGGTTAGGAGTGAGCAGCACAAGGTGACCATCTTACAAGCACAGCTTGACCAAGAAAAATTGAAGACCTCTCGACTTGGCAAGTACATTGACCTCACCAAAAAGATAAAATCAGAGGAATACACTGAGCTGCAAAACACTATCCAGGAGAAAGCTCAATCAAGTTCAGACTCCAATACTGATTCTAGTTCTGATTCTGACAGTGACTCCAGTTCTGAGCCAATTGAACCAACTTATGATATAGATTTTGACCCCAGTTATTAGATCACATTGTACTTATCTGTCTTATGAGTTTGTAATATAACATTCTATTTTTTCTTGTGTAATTACTGTGTATTTTTGTCTGTCTTCTTGTCATCATGATGTTTTGTTTTCTTGCTTATATCGTTTCTCTGCTTTGGACCAGTGTGGACCCTGCTCCCCTTTGGTTTGGGGGTATGGCAGGTATGCCAATAAAATAAGTAAGTTAATGCTTGGTGCAGCTTATGATCAGTAGAATTTTTGAAAATGAAGTAATTTCACACCTGTGGTTTTGAAAAATGAGGAAGTTAAAACTTTTTAAAATTAATTTCTAGTGTAATTCTAATACTTTCATGAAGTGAATGTCAGAAAATTTCCAAAATAAAATTAATGTTTTAGTAAACCTAAAAAGAGAGAAAACAGTGATGATATACCTCAGGAATTTGATAGAAAACCACACCCAGTGAGATTTGGACCTGAAATGTATTCTTTGGAGGTATGAATTGGCAATTTTTTTCTGCTCTAGGGACTGTTTAAACCTGCTAGTTATCACTAGAAGTTACACATATCCAAGTTAAAATAGTTTGACAGCAATCATGATATTAAAGACATGATGTAGGGCCTTATTTTGGACAGTTTGAACTTCAAAAAGCCCCACCTTTTAAAACTGCCCTTGATACACACCATTTGAGCTTTATAAATCAAAATTTTCTTTGAATCCTCATCAACCTCATTTAGCCTAACCCTCACTCTGAGAATTCAGAAGGTAAAGGAAAGAAAGCTGAAGAAAGGTGAGTGGGGTAATAGTTTGGTAAAAGAAAAAGAAAAATAATTGAAGGCAATGATGTATCAGCAGAAGAAATGTGGCATTCTAGTCAATGTTGATTTGAGAAAAAAAAAAAGAAAAGAAAAAAAAAGGGGAGAAGTCATTTCATTGGAAGTTTGAAAAAGAAAGAAAAAGACGGCCACTTTGGCTCTGAAAATTCAAAGAAGAAGATGAAATTGTGCTGAAATAAAGAAGGTCTCCATACGACCTCCTTACCTTGACTGACTTCTCAATTTTGAACTCCATTCCACCCCTTTATTCTTGATAAATTTCACCCATAAGCCACATTACAACCCAAGTTAAAGTCCTTACTGATCAATGATGGATTGAGCTGTCACATGGAGATAAGGATTTGTGTAATCTATGGTGAAAAAAACTAGTAAATTCAGAACTGAAAAGCAATGCCTATGCTCATGCTTACAGTCCTATTTGAGGGCTGTAACTGCTCTTGAGCTGTGTGAAATAGTACAACCCTCTTACTTGCATATTGAGTGAAAATCCTGGTGAGAATTGGGTTTGAAATCAACTCATTGAGGTAACATCAAAACTGAATTCTCAAATAGAAGGCATCTTTTCATTAATTTTTCTTGTAAAAAGTTTTTTACACTAACTGAGTGAATGGTAAAGGAATTACAGCAGAATTTTAGTTTTGAACTGATGTTTTCTTGAAAATCTTCTTACAACCTGACTGATGCAGGTGTGAATAATCTGAATGGATGAAAGTTTACTTTAACAGAACTGCATTGATCTTAACTAATTTATTGGAGAAGTTTGTGGGTACCTTCACTGAAAACCCTCAGGAGACTTCACTCCTCCACTAGGGATCACCTAGGGGTTTAAAAGGCTTGCTGCATATGCTAAATGCACCTGTGCTCCCTACAAAAATGGCTTTTCATTCTATTTTTAAATTTTGTCTTTGCTCAGGGACTAGCAAAGCTTAGGTTTGGGGGTGTGTTGAGAACTGGAAAATACCATTTTTCACCCCTTAATCTGGGCCTTGATAGACCCTTGAGAGAACTAAATAAGTGTTTTAAGTGTTTGTTTTACAGCTAACAATAAAGGCAGGCTTAACCTTGAAAATAGCTCAAAAGTGCCAAAAAGATGACAATCCATGTCAATCCAAAGGAAGAAAGAGAAGAAACAACCTCACTAGCTGTTGAAAGGTCTGAATTGAAGAGGCAAAGACCTGGTCTCAACCCAGAAAAGAAGTATGGAGCAATTCGAACAGAAAAATGCATTACATAGTACTTTTCGCAAAGAACCTGAACTGTTCGCAAAGAACCTGAAACTCTGCGAAAAGAACAAAAACTCCAGGCTTAGCTTTCGAAGAGCATCTGAACTCGTCGAAGAGATGATTTACCGTTTCGAAAAGAAGAAAACTCAATTCGAACAGAACCAGAACCTTGCGAAAAGAGCTTCAGGAGTTACAACACCTTGCGAAAAGCCCCCTAAGCTTTGCGAAAAGGTATTCTGGAGGTTCCCAGCTTTTATAAGGGCAATTTAGTAATCTGTTTCACGCGGCCCAATGCATCTAAAAACCTAGGGACATTCCAGAAGATTCTAAGCATGAAGCGAAGGCATATTCCACCCCACGTGAGCGCCCAGAAATGAAATAACTTGGCGGGAACTTCAAGAAACTCTAACAGATTTTCTAAATGCATAACAGAATTGATGCCTTTTTCACCTGATTGGCTGAACCAGATCGAGGAATTCTGATTGGCCAGAACAGATCTGGATCCTCGTGCTCGACCACCATTGGTCAATACAGATCTGAGCATTTCTGATTGGTTGATACACATCTGAGCTGGACTTAGGGAAAACTATAAATAGAGGAACCATTTGCCCAATTTGGGTATCTAGATTTTGAGTTTCATTCCTATTCCCCCATTTCCAAACCAGATAGTTTGTCTGAAATCCCTGTAATAGATTCACTTTTACTTGCAATTGAGAGCTATGAGATATTTCTGTAATTCAAAAGAGAGTTGTATTCAAGACTACAAATCTAAGAGTTGTTTAAGCTGTGCTCTGTAATTGTAATGGTGGATTTGAAAAGGTTGCTGTAAACTGTACATTCTCAATTGGACTCATGTTAAGGGTTCCCTCTGATCTCCTTATTGCATTAGACTCCTTTAGATTTACTGTTTTTCATGCAATTTCCCTTGATTCATTAATCCTGTGAGAATTAGTGTTGGTAACCTAATCTCTCATGGCATTTGTAGTGATGCTTCTTGTTCTAAACTAAGGCTTTGGATTAAAGGCTATTGGATGGTTTGTGGCCATTAAAGTGGACAAACCATAGCCATAAGCTTAAACCTAATCCTTAAATTAGATTTATTTCTCTTACATCTGCGCTTGTAGCCAGATGAAGATTGGATCATCTCTCTGTTGAGCTGCAGTCATTCTCATTAGATTTCAAGGACCAAATCAAAGTTAGATATTACTTCTCCATTTTTTATAAGTTTACCTCAAACGTTCCCCCAACTCGGATCTGGATCATTTAGTTTAACTTTTACTTTTATCATTTAGTTAATGTGACAAATTCAACCTCCCATCTTATGTGCTTTCTAGATAGGATAAGAGGCCAGATCTGGTAGCTCAGATCTGAAGGTTTATCTTGCATTTTAGACAAATTCTCTGTGGACGATCTTTCACTCACTTACATTTAAAACTTGCTACAATTGGCCCTGATCTTGTAGGCTAATTCACTTCTACCTGTGCTGATATTTCTTTACTCTTTTTAATATTCTAGATTCAGTATAATTTAGCAGTTGCAAACCTGTTTTCAAAACACACATAAATCAAGCACACTAAGAGGCAACAACATAGGCCCACAAAGCAAATGGCAGCATTTCGCTCCAATCTCAATAAGTGACGACCATTTTCTCAAGGATGCAGATGACTGTCTTGTTCGTGGCTTCCACGGCTCCATTAGTTTGAGGCCGATAAGGGGATGAGCGATGGTGCTTGATCTTGCATTGCTCACAGAAGTCTCGGATGCGCTTATTCGCAAGGTTTGTGCCGTTGTCCGTGATGATATCTTTGGGTACTCTAAATTGGCACACAATATTGTTCTTAAGAAACTTCTCGACATGACTGACAGTGATGTTGGCATATGACGCTGCTTCTACCCACTTGGTGAAGTATTCAATGGCGACGAGGATGAACCGATATCCATTTGATGCTTTTGGATTAATCATTCCAACAACGTCAAGGCCCCAGGTAGCAAATGGCCAAGGAGTGGTCCTGCAGTGAAGATCAATGGCAGGAGCGTGTATCAGACTGGAGTGTTCTTGACACTTATAGCATTTTTGAACATGTTTACAACAATCCGATTCCATGGTAGTCCAAAAGTATCCCTGCCATGAAATTTTCTTGGCAAGCATGTGACCGTTGACGTGGGCTTCGCATACTCCCTCATGGATCTCTTTCATAATATTGACCGCTTCACTTTCAGTAAGGCACCAGAGTAAGATGTTATTGTATGATTGCTTGTAGAGGCATTCCCCACAAATGACATAACCTGCCGCTAAACGTTGAATGGTTCTTCGGTCTGTCTTGGATGTATCCTCTGGGAAAGTTAGGGTCTCGAGGAAATTTTTGATATCTGAGAACCAACATGGCTCATCATCAGGCTTTGTAGGTTCCTTAATTTTGAGGCAGAAGACCGGCTCATTCCTCTGCTCGATCACGATCGACTTCATCTCAACACCATAGGGGATTTCAATCATTGACGGTAAAGTTTCTAATGCGTTGGCAAAGCGATTCCTTATCTGGGGGCCGTATGAGAAAGTCACATCTTGGAAGCAAGCTATCAGATCCTCGAGGTTTTCATGATAGGGGATCAACTTTTCATCTTTTGTCTTCCAGTCACCATTCGTCTGACATATGATTAATTGTGAATCGCCAAATACTCGAAGGTGAGTTACATTCAGATAGAGAGTTGTCTGCAGACCAACGGCGCAAGCTTCATACTCAGCCATGTTGCTATTGCAAGGGAAGTTGAGCTTGATAGAGACGGGTACGTGGGATCCTTTCGGTGAAATCAGAATGGTGCCAACTCCTTGACCCTCGGCATTGGCAGCCCCTTCAAAGTGCATTACCCATGATTCTTCTGCTTCTTCAGTATCGTCCTCCGTCATGAACAAGATCTCTTCATCTGGGAACTCAGTCCTTAATGGCTTATAGTCGGGTAAAGGATTGTCGACGAGATGATCAGCAAGTGCCTGCCCCTTGATCGACTTCTGAGTGACGTATGTGATGTGAAATTCAAATAATAAAAGTTGCCATCGTGCGGTTCGTCCAGTGAGAGCTGGCTTCTCAAACAGGTATTTTAACGGATCCATACGGGCTAAAATTAGAACGGCTTGGGATAGTAAGTAGTGCCGGAGCCTTTGAGTATCCCATACAAGAGCCAGGCATGCTTTCTCCAGATGAGAATAGCACGTCTCGTAATCAGTAAACTTCTTGCTCAGATAGTAAATGGCCTGCTCTCTTCTTCTCGTCTCGTCATGCTGGCCTAAGACACATCCCATCGAAACTTTCGTTGTGGAGAGATACATCAAGAGTGGTCTCCCCGGCTCAGGCGGTACCAAAACAGGTGGATTCAGGAGGTAGCTTTTGATTTTATTGAACGCTGCCTGACAATCATCATTCCATTTGACGGGTGAATTCTTCCTTAGTAACTCTAAGATTGGCGTGCAGACTGGAGTTAGCTATGCAATGAACCGACTGATATAATGTATTCTACCCAAGAACCCTCTAACTTCCTTCTCAGTAGACGGTGGTGGCATTTCAGTGATGGCTTTGACTTTGATTGGGTTGACCTTAATCCCTCTCCTGCTGACGATGAATCCTAACAATTTCCCTGACATGGCGTGAAATGCGCACTTTTGTGGATTCAGTCGTAGTCGATACTTCCTCAGCCTCTCAAACAGCCTCTGAAGGTTTACTAGATGGTTGCTTCGCTGTGATGATTTGGCTATCATGTCGTCGACATATACTTCAATCTCTCGATGCTTCATGTCATGAAATAGTGCAGTCATAGCTCTCTGGTACATTGCACCGGCATTCTTCAGCCCGAATGGCATGACTCGATGGCAAAAGGTTCCCCAAGGGGTAATGAACGTTGTCTTCTCGCGATCAACCTCTGGCATTTTTATCTGATTGTATCCTGAGAATCCATCCATAAAAGAAAGCATCCCGTGCTTAACCGTATTATCAACCAAGATGTCGATGTGTGGCAGTGGGAAATCATCCTTTGGGCTTGCTCTGTTCAAATTACAGAAATCAATGTACATGCGAACCTTTCCATACTTCTTTGGCACAGGCACGATATTGGCTAGCCATTGTGGGTATTTGGATACCATGTGAAACCCCGCATCATACTGCTTGATGACCTCGTCTTTGACTTTCAACATCCATTCGGGTCGGAGACGTCTCAGCTTCTGTTTGACTGGCTTCATATCAGGGTAGAGGGGTAACTCATGCTCGACCAAATCAGTATCCAGACCAAGCATGTCCTCATACGACTAGGAAAAAATGTCTTGGTATGATCGAAGGAAGTCGATCATGCTTTTTCTTTCCTCAGGAGACAGTGACGTTTCGATTTTGGTTATCCGGGGAACCTCCTCAGTTCCTAGATTGACATCCTCGGTCTCTTCGACAATAGGGGTAGGACCGTGCTCAAAGTCGGCAAACCATTCTAGGAGCTCATTGGGGAGCTCCTCCAAAGTGCTATCTTCATCCAGACTCGTAACGCCTACCTCCTCTTATATTTCTACAGGGAAGGGGTCGATTTTTTGTGGGACGGGGATTTTGATTAAGGCATCCTCTTGTGGGACATTTTCTGGAATATTAAATGACAATATTTTTGGACTTTGGATTTTTTTAATGTTTTTGGGATTTTATGTTTTTTTCATGTTTTTAAGATTTTTGTTTTCTTCCATGTTTTTTAGATTTTCGTTTTCTTTGGAGACGGGCCCTTGGCAAGGCGGGTTTGCGTATATACAAGGTATTACCTGCCAAGGGCTTATCTCACTTTTTATAGGTTATTTTTTTTTGGGAAACAGGCACCAAACTTTAGGCCACTTCCTGCTTCCAGAGTTTGGGGCAAAGATGCCCAGTTGCGTACCTGAGGGGCCGCTTCATTACCTGTTGGGATGGAGGGTGCTGGCTGATATGCCTCATTGGAGTCAGCCTCCACCATGTTAATCCCCATTTCATCTTAGATGATATCCTCAAATGTTAACACGGCTTTGTGATGATTCACCACAGGGGGAGCTTGTTCAGGTACCGACCGTCGTTCCTCAAAAAGGGATAACGCGGCCAAGCTGGGAAGGGAGATCTGGGGATTGGTGGGATGAACTGGGGCTTTGGGTTTGTGTGGGGTCAAATGGGTTGCCCCATTTTGATCGATCTTTACGATCCCTGCGCTGACAAAGGAATCCCTGATGTGTGGCTAGGGCGAGGTTTCTCTTCTATGTTGATTCCTCGAGCTTTTGTAGGTGCGGTGACCCTGGCTTTATCTTTGGCCTCTCGGACCTCTTCCTCTGTGGGTTTGTATCCTAACCTGAATCTTACTTTTTGTCCTTTTGCCATGACCGGCTCTCTTCTGCCTTGCAATCTGGGCCCAAGTCCTCGGCCTTTCTGATAACCCCACTTTTGGAGCATTGCCACTGCCACTACCATACCGCCTCCCGTCTTAGGCATGATGCCCTCAATAGGCTCTGGCAGTATTGCGGAATACCCATTGTCAATTAGTACTAAGGGAATGACCATACTTTCAGATTCAACAGTTATATTCAACGACTTGGAGTGGCTACACCCTTCCTCCAGCAAATCAGCATCAGAAAATGAAATGGCATTCACAGCCATTACTTACCCAATTATCTATCCAACTTCATCTGGGCTGACCTGGAGCGATACATGCACATTCTTTAACACCCCCATTAATGCTTGGAAATGGAGTGGGGGCATCATCAATAGGTCCCATACAGTGATATGGGCAGGCATCCTTCTCAGCTGTCTCCAGTATATGTTCTCGACTCATCTTCTCGAAGGGGTTCACAGCGTTGTCCTTCTTTCTTTCGGGTTGGGCTTGTGCTGCTGCTGGTGTTTCTGGTTGCTTCGATATTCTCCTTGACCTGGTAACAAAATATACTGCCCCTTCTCTGCTGTTGCTGCCAGCATTGGCATCTGTTTGTTCATAGCTCAGTGGGACCTGATGAGGATCATAAGCTGGTCCCGAGAGCTGGAAAGGTATAGCTGCTAGTACTTGAGGCACTTGTACTGTCGACATAGGAGGTGGGGGCAATACTTGATTCACATAGGTGGTAGTGGGTTTGGTGGAAAGATTAGGCCAAATGGGGGTTGTGAAGCTTGAGTGTGGTGGCACCAGAGGAAAAGAGGTAAAAGTAGGCCATTGATAGCCGGTGGGTGCTGGCGGTAGATGGGGGGGGTCTGAAGGGCTATCAGGTAATTGACAGGGGCGATGGGGTTTGCAGGCAGAACTTGGGGTGACGGGCCGAGTGCTGGCCATTGACAACTGATGGGTGTGGGTATTGGATTGGGGCTTGGTGGCTTGAAGGGTAATTGATGGGGGTTGTGGTATATGGCGGTAGCTGGAATGGGGTGGGCGTCGGCCATTGATAATTGGTGGGTGTGGGTATAGGAGTGGGGGTTTGTTGGCTCATTGGGTAATTTACGGGGGTTGTGGTGTATGGTTGGTATGCATTAATATTTACATAATTAACGGGTGTAGTGGATGGAAAGTATGCCCTGAGATCCAAAGGTTCCTATTGCGGAGTTGGGTTGGGAAAATAATTTGACAGATTCAAAGGTTTGACAACCCCGACATTCCTTTCTTCAATGTTTCTTATCAGTGGTGCTACATAACTCTCCCGATCACTGATATAATCGGATGGGTCGATTTCAAACTCCTCCTCATCTATCATTCCGACGGTGGGTCTGGGACCTGCTCCTCCGATGGGATGTGGGGGTAGTGGCACTTGATGAATATTGGCATGCTGAGAGGGCGCAGGGGGAATGATTTTCTCGGCATCGATCAAATCCAGGACCGCATGCTTCAAAGGGAAGCAGCGATCAGTAGGGTGACCCTGACCCTGATGAAAATTACAGTGGGTATTCGGGTCATAGTTCTTTTGGATCGGGTGAGGTTGAGGTTGCGGTTGGCGGATAGCCACTAGTCCCTTTTCTACTAACAGGGGCAAAAGTACACTCAAAGACTGCCCTAGAGGTGTAAAGACTCGGTCGTAGCGGGCTCTCCTCTGCTCAGGGGTCATTTACATTCCTTGCTCGTTCCCCATTCTCTGTGTCTGCTCAGGCCTAACTGGTACTAGTGGGGCTGCCTGAAACTGAAATGGAGCAGTATTATTATTAGGCCTGGTGTTGGCTACGTTCTGGGCATCGCCCCCTGTTCTCCTCATGTTCCTCTGCTCAGAAAATCTTCTAACCCCACTGGGCCCGCTTCGTATGTTCTTATTTAGACGCCCCTCCCTGATGGCATCCTCACATCGGTTAGCATTTCTTAACAGATCAGCAAAGCTGGACTGCTGCTGGTATATCAAGAAGTCCGAAATCACTGGCAAAGTGCTCTTCAAAATCATCTCTATCTGTTCTTCGTCAAGTATTCGATTCCTGATCTGAGCTGCCAGCTCTCTCCATTGCCCCAAGTAGTCGCTGAAGGTCTCGTTCTGATTCTATTTTAAACGGGCCAAGTCGGACTTACGCGGCTCAATGTCTATGTTGTAGACATATTGTTCTTTGAAGAGGTGCGTTTAGTCTCTCCATGTTTTCAACATAGATGGTTCTAAGGATGTGAACCATCTCAAAGCCGGCCCAGTCAAACTCTTCTAAAAGACTTTTATTAGTAGTCTTTCATCCTCCCCGTATTGGCACGTGTCCCCACAATAGGACTTGAGGTGAGCAATAGGATTGCCCGTGCCACTATATTTGTCGAAGGCGGACATTTTGAATTTGGGGGGCAAGGGGACCTCAGCGAATAGGCATAGGTTTGTGAAGTCTGTGGCATGGATCTGAGCACCACCCATTTTCATTAGCTGCTTTTGTTTCTTGTCTAACTGCTCTTTCAGCTGTTTTGACTCCCTTTATACAGGGGCTGCCTTCTCGGCCGTAGGTTGGATTTCGCTCTGGGCTATCAGGGGGTGGGTAATTATGGGAGGAGGGTGAAGGCTGGTCAATGCTCCAGTATAGGCTCCTCTATTTCTAATCTCATCCTCTTCATATTGCTGGTCGGCATAATGTGCAGCGAGGGCGGGATTCTCCTATTGTTATTGCATGGGTTGGATGGGAATGCTATGAGTGGGGTTTGGGTGAGCCCATTGGGGGTGAGGAAAGGTCTGTTGGGTGATGGGGATTTGGTTTTGAGGTGGGGCCTGATGGGGCCATTGGGTATGGGGGAAGGTTTGGAAATGGCCTTGGGGTGTGGGGCCATGGGAAAATTGGGTTTGGCCCGAGTGTGGAGGTTGGGTTAAAAGTTGGGGGTATTGTGGAAGGTAGGGGTGTGGGGTTTGGGTTTGGGCCAAGAACCCTTGATCATTTTGGGCCATAGGCCACTGATGGGTTTGGGGCATGGGCCCCTGGTAGGTTTGGGCCATGGACCCTGGATAGGTTTAGGTCAATGGGCGTAGGTAGGTTTGGGCCATGGGCCCTTGGTGGGTCTGACCCAATGGGCCTTAGTGGGTTTGGGCCATGGGCCCTTGATAGGTCTGGTCCATAGGCCCTTGATGGGTCTGGCCCAATGGGCCTTGATGGGTCTGGGCCATGAACCCTTGGTGGGTCTGGCCCGATGGGCCTTGGTGGGTCTGGGCCATTGGTGGGTTTGGATTTGATGGGTTTGGCCCAATGGGCCTTGGGGGATATGGGTAATGGGGATTTGGGCCAATGGGCCTTGGGGATGATGGGTAGTGGGGTGTTGGACCATGGAGCCCTAAAATGTGTGGGAAATGGGGGTTTGGGCCAATGGGCCTTGGGGTATGTGGGGGTTTGGTGGTTGGGCCATTTGGCCTTGGGGTATGTGGGTGATGGGGGTTTGGGTGGTGTGGATTATGGGGGGTTGATGCGAGTCATGGGAGAGTGAGGCATGGAGGTTGGCTAGGGTATGGGATGGGTTCATGGATGTGGGGTGTGGAGGAGAGGTATTCTGGAAAGCCTTTCATGCGGAGTAGGCTTGGAGCATCTCCTCCATCATAGCCATGGAAGGGGGATCGGATGTGGATGGGGGATTTAATAGATGATTAGGTATGGATGGGGTGGATGTGGAAGGAAAATTGGGCATGGCCTGGGTAGATGATAGATTAAAGGAATGGGGTGGAGCATTGGCAAAGGGGGATGGGTTGGGGATGTTTAGAGATGATTGAGGGTGGGGTATGGATGTTTGGAGGAAACCGGGCATGGCCCTGGTAAAAATGGGTATGACCCGAGTAGATGGGGGAATGCGTGGGGGGTTGGATAGGGCGAAAGTGGTGTATGGGAATGTGGGTGGATCGGGTCTATAGGGGGATGATGGGCATTGGGGCATGGATGTGGATTGGGAAAATGGGTTAGGGTTTTACATGGTTTGGGCAAAAGATGGAGAATGAGGGGTTGGGTTTTGGGTAGTGGTTGGGAATATGGGGGAACCGAATGGGCCGGTAACGGTAAAGGGGGGTTGGGTGAGGGGGATGGTGGAGAAAACTTCCCCCGAATGGGAGTGGGTTGGAGAGTGTGGCGGGGATGAGTCGGGATCGGCATAAGTCGGGTCCACTACCCACGACATGTCTCGGTATCGGGTCGGGTATGGGTGCCTTGGATAAGAGCCGAAAATCTTCCTCCTTCTCCCTCTACGGGGCGGCGAAGGGTAGGGTGATGCCGTTGTGCCTGCACCACAAGCTTTTTTTTTTTGGTTATATATATATATATATATATATATTTTTTTTGTATTTTGTTTTTGAAAAAGTTTATGAAAAGCAAAGGTTCCGCGGCCTTGGAATTCCCTTTTCGGGTGGCCTTCATACCTTGATTCAAGACCTGCAGCGACGATCCCGTTGCACTTCGAAAGAATCGAAGGAGAACCTCCGATCTATTGAAGGCATGGAAAATGAGGTAAACAACCCGATCCCCCGGAATGAGCCAAAAAGAAGTTGCCCTCTTTTGACCGGCGGGGGCATATTGGGTGTTGGAGATGGCGGGGCCTAAACCAGGCACTAAGCACACTGATTAGGGAACTCGGGAGGTGGAAAGGCCACAGATTCGGGCTGGAGGGCTGTTAACCAGACTTTGCGCAACTTATACTTGTGCCAAGGTTGCAAGGGACAAGTTTTACACTGGCACAACTAATAGTTGCGCCAAGGTAAAATGTTGGACTCTAAAGCTGGCACAACTATTAGTTGCACCAGTTATAAATTCCAGCTTTTTCTGTTGGTGCAACTAATACATGCGCCAGCCAAAAATTGATGCTCCATCACAGATTACAGCAGCCACCAACACCCAAAATGAGTCTCTTTTTCTGGCTTTTGTGGAAGCTAGGCTTCCGGGAACTGAGCTATTTTTGGTGTTCGATCCGCTCCTTACCGCACCTAAATGGATTGAGTCCGGTGTAACTCGCTAGCGCGCTCCCCAAGGGTTTTAAGCTTCGGAATGGTAACCCACCCGATATACCTTCGGTGCGAGCGCCTTCTCAGATACTAAGTGGGCTGGGACTTTTCTGGATCATCACCACTAAGGACTGCCGCCATACTAAGACCCGGGTGTTTATATGTTTGCCTAATCCGACCCCTTTAAAATCTAACCCGCAAAAACAGATTGATTAAGCTCCCTAACTTGGTTCAATTTTAATTTTTTTTTCAAAGCTTTTCTTTTTTTTTGGAAGTTTTCTTTAATTCAAAGACCGAGGGTGATGATCCCGTGCCGCCACTACGGGCCAGCATCCACTGATGGAATATGAGTGCACAAGTAGGCCCGCCAATCGGCTAAGGCACTTTAAATGATGGAAAAGTAAGAAAAATAAAAGACAATGCTCAAGTAGGCCCGCCAATCGGCTAAAGTAGTAAAATGACGGAAAAGTAAGGAATTTTAAAAGCAAATGCGCATATAGGCCCGCCAATCGGCTAAGGCTCATAAATGTCGAAAAAGTAGGGGTAAGTAAAACGACTTAATCAGAGGGGTGAGTAAAAAAAAACAAAAATACACTAAAAAAATAGCAATAACATGTTAGTAAAAATAAAAAAGAATAAGGCCAAGTTCAAGGGGAAGCTCTACAAGCTACTCTCCAGCAGAGTCGCCATCTGTGCAACCGTGGGATTTTTGACGATCCCGTCGCGATGATGCGCTCCCTAACAAAAAAAATAGAGTCGCCACCCGGAGCTTTCGGTGTCCCGGGATACCTAGTTCATTTTTATGAGCACCGAAGTGCTAAAAATATGACTCTGAATCCGGTCCACACCAAAGGCTCTTGGGTAGGGGCTTCGGTTATCGATCGGGAAGGTGTTAGGCACCCGATCAACCCACTTAACGCGGTCTCTACTAATGGCCAAAAATAAAATAGATTAAGAGAAAAGGAAATGGTTCCCTCTTGCCCAAATGGGTCTCCAATGCTATTTGTGCCCCTCCGTTCCTACCGAAAATTCGGCGGCGTAATGGCACAAATGCGAGGGTAGGGAAATGCCAAAAAGAGATAGGAGAGGAAAGGGGAGAGCCGGAGCCCTCGGGCCCTTATAGCGCCGTAGGGGAGCCTTGCGTGGCTTGCTTGAAGGAGCTTTTGAAGGCTTGGATGGTAGAAAAACGGGTTCTAACTACTAAGGCTTACTAGTTAAGGGAGGGAGAAGGGAGGCTAGGGGATCACACACACCTAGGCTATGTGTTTTTGAAGTAAGAACAAGCTTGGAAGAGGTTTTGGAATTCTAGAATTTCGAGGGAAAATAGTGCACCAAAGGGAGGAAGAACTTCTCACTTGAGCTCTTTCTCTCTTAAGCAAAATTCTCAACCCTTCAACCAAGGGGAAGGGGGCTCTATTTATAGGAAAAAGGTAGGTTAGGAGGCTACTTAGAGGCTAAACAAGTTTAAGAATTAGGTAATGGGCCATCTAAGGTTTCCTAGGATTTTAAGGGTTTGGAAAGATGTGAAGGTGGTTCTAATGGTGGATGATGGGGTGAGGCTTTAAGTCACTTGGCGGGTTGCAAATAGGTAAGGAATGGGTACAACAGAACTAACAAAACACACCCCAAAGGTTGAGGTGGTCAACAAGTCAAACCCTAAACATGAATTTTGGGGCAAAAAGCCAATGTTACTGTTCATATGCCTGGCGCAACTATTAGTTGCGCCAGGCAAATGCACAGTAAAACAGTGAGGAACAGTAGCCTGGAAGTTGGCCTCTCAAAGGGTTGGGGGACCCATTTATGCCTGGCACAACTAATAGGTGCACCAGGCCATTTCTGGAGGGTAAAAGACTTGGCGTAACTATTTGTTGCGCCAGGCAAATCCAGTGGGAAAATGGCCTGGTGCAACTATTAGTTGCGCCAGGCATAAATCCCTCAAAAAAAAGCCTGATTTTCAAATGGTCATAACGTTTGATATACAACTCTGATTGAGGCGATGCTTGGCTCGTTGGAAAGCTGGAGAAGTCCTCTTTCTAATGGTATATGATTTGGTATCAGTAAAAGACCTCAGCTATTCCTGGTGCACCACTCTTCATCCATTGCCCGGGACGGTTAGGTTTAGGGTTCAGAATGGGTTCTAAGGGTTGGGATTGATTTCTAAAGGTTCGGGGTAGGTTCTGAAGGGATCTAGGGTGATTCTTAAGGGTTTGGGGTGATTCCTAAGGGTTCCATACATGCCATCAAAAGCTCAGAAGTGCACCTCTCTCGAAAGGTATTTCGAACGGGCCTTGGGCCAAATTTTGGTGTCTACACTAGCTTTAATGCCAGAGGACATACCCCTAGTGAAGTCTTCTGTGGGCTTAGTGCAGCATTCCAATTGGAAATCTGAATTGCTGCCCCTTTCCCCTACCAACAATACACCAATCTTGCCATCCATCCAAAAAGCCCTTGATCTAGAGCTCAAGAAGCTTCCAGAAACATTGAATTATGCTTTCTTTGAGAATGACCAGAAACTTCCTGTGATTATCTCCTCTTCTCTTACTAGTGAGCAAGCGGAGTTGCTAACAGCTTTGAGGGAGCACAAGAAAGCAATTGGCTGGACCATTGCTGATCTAGGAGGAATTGATGCATCAATCTGTATGCATAGGATTCATCTGGAGGAGGGCTCAACACCCTCTAGGGAAATGCAGAGGAAATTAAAACCTCACATGCAAGAAGTGGTTCTAAAAGAAATCATTAAGTTGCTGGATGCTGGGGTAATTTGCCCCATCTTTGATTCTGAATGGGTGGCACCAATCCAGATGGTACCAAAGAAATCTGGCATAACAGTGATCACAACCGACTCTAGAGAGTTGAGACCAGCCAGGGAGACCACTGGCTGGAGAGTTTGCATCAATTATCAAAAACTCAACTCCAAGACCAGAAAAAACCACTTCCCTCTCTCCTTTATTGACCAAATTTTGGATAAGTTTGCTGGGAAGGATTTTTACTATTTTCTTGATGGGTACTTAGGGTACAATCAGATCCTTGTGCACCCCCTTGATCAAGAGAAAACTAGATTTACTTGTCCTTTTGGAACCTTTGCTTACAGAAGGATGCCTTTTGGACTATGTAATGCCCCAGCCACCTTTCAGAGGTCCATGTATGCCATCTTTTCTGATATGTGTTAAGACCTAAAAAGTACCACTTTTCACCCCTTAACTTAACCTTTAATTAAACCCTTAGCCATCTAATAAGTCCTTGTAAAGTGTTTTATGTAGGTAATAACCAGCAGTGAAATAAGGCCAGGAATCCTGCTAAGGAGCCTATTTTGGCACCAGAAGTCCCTAAGAAGGATGGACTCTGAATCCAAACCTGAAATGAGCCTCGCGCAGTCCAACTGAGCTTCCCAAGACTCTACAACAACTTCTCGCACAGATGATTGACTGAAGAGCTTCAGAAGCATAAACTCGCGCAGCTCTCGCGAAGCTCAAGAGTAGAACACGTCGCACAGTTTCGCGTAGTTCAAAGCAGACCTCTGTCAACCTCGTGCAGTTCACTCTAAACGGCTAAGGAGAGAGAGCTTCAGGAGAGACCCCTCGCGCGGCTATCGCGCAGTGGCCACGGGATGCAATTATCAGAAGAGAACTCCTCACACAGTTCTCGCTCCATTCAAGAAGAAAGCATCCTTGCGGAGGCAAAGCCATCCTCGCGAAGATCAGCTAAGACATGAAACTTCGCACAGTTCAAAACTCATTAAAGCCTCACGAGGTAACTCGCGAAGTCCAGAAAAGAGAAGTGCTCGCGAAGTTCTCGCACTATTCAAATCTGTCCTCGCAAAGATCAACCCAGCGATCGCGTAGCTACCTCGTGACTGCTTGAGCTCCAACCCCGTGACATCTGAGGCTCTGATGTCTACTCAACCTCACGACTACTTGAAGAGCAAAATAGAGCCAACCTCGCGACGACTGAAGCTTCAATGTTAAACCATCCATGCGAAGAGCAAGAGCTACCACGCGACAAGTCTGGGAAACAATGGCTACCTAGCGAAGCTCTGAACCTCAAACTTCCATCTCTTCAGCAGAGGACTTTCTGAGAATTTCCAGCGATTAGGGCACGCACTCCCATGCTTAAATCTCTATGCACGCGCCCCAAGGCATCGAAGGATCACTATTCGATCACGTGGCATCACTAAAATTAGGGTTTCTTAACCCTAATGTGCCGCCACACCACTGCTATAAATACCCATACTTAGCTTAGGTTTGTGGGGGGGACCATCCTTTCTTTCTACATCCTGGAATAGCTGGGAACCCATCTCATTTCTTGGAGACTTGATCTGAGATCGTTTTTTTTTCTTTTTGTAGTTGTAAGTAGTTTTCTTTTTTCTTTTTCCTTCTCTCCATAGTCCAGCACTTGCTGGCTATGTCTTTGTATGTATTTTAAACTAGATTAATGGAAGTTCTGTAATCGGATCTGTACTTTATGGGATTTATGTTTGAATGTGAGATGCTCTGTGCAAGGCTGCTGCCTTGTGGTCCGTCGTTGCTTTGGCTGTGTTTCAAAGCAATGGAGGACTGATTCTAAGGGCCATTCAGATCTAAGTGACCTGTGTGTCTGGGCTATCATGGTCCTATACAGCCTTAGCCCCACCACAGGAGCCACTAGAGCTGAAATTCCCATGGGAGCTTGAGATGGTAGCCTGGTGACCATGGTGGTGGTAGCGATATTCTTGTTTTGTCTTGGGCTCCGTGAGGAGGATAGCCTCTGGGATAGTCTATGACCATTCAAGTGGACAGGTTATAGCCTTAGGGTGATTCTAATCCACCGATCCAAGATGGATCCTTCTACTTTGCACCTGAGCTTGTAGAAGCCTGGTGGGAGATTGTACAGAGGTAGACTCCCCTATATTTGTGTAGATCTGCCATCAAATGTTGGATCTGATCTGGTTATAGAGATTGTAGGTTTGTGACTGGACCATTGTAGCCTCACTCGAGCAATGGACAGCTAGGTCGAAGGTGGTACTCAATCTCTTGCTGGTTCTATGTGTCTGGGCTATCATGGTCCTATACAGCCTTAGCCCCACACTTAGACCTTTAGAGGTTGAGGTTCCCTATGGATTCTTGAGTTGGTAGCCTGGATGAAATAGTGCCTGTAATGATTTACTTGTTATGTTTTGACCCATCCCTGGATTGTGGTTCTCCTATGGGATAGTCTGTGACCATTTGAGTGGACAGGTTATAACCTTAAGGGTTGAATCATGGCAAAGTGATGAGTTGAATCCTTTCTCCTCAGTGGTGATAATGTAGCCATTGGACAGGATTTTTATAACATCAGATCTGAATTTGAGTTATAAAACTACTCTGATCTGGGCTCAATAACATACTTCTCACCCTTTTATATTTATTTTCCACACTCCATCCATCCTCTCAACCCTTTCTATAGTTTAGACATTAGAGTACCTTAGAATACTTAGAATAATTGACCTCAAACTCTCCTCCTCTTAGGACTGCTAGATCTGTAGTCAGATCTGGAGGGACTACTAGAGACTGCTCCTTTGGAGCTGTAGATCACCTTTCCCTGTGGGACAAACTCTTACTTAGCAAAACTTGCTACAATGGACCCTGTATCTTGCAGGTCAAGGATTTCTTAGTTGTGTTGCTTCCACCCCTGTTTTATTCCTTCCTTGATTTTTATATTACTTTTACCACCAACCAATAAAGCAAGCACAAACTCAGAAAATACCGCAACAAGTTTTTGGCGCCGCTGCCGGGGAGGGATGATCTATTAGTAGACCCTTAGTTTTTATTTTCTTAGTATTCTTAGCAAATGTGAATAATTGATACTGCTGACATAATTTTGAACCTTTCTTGCAGATCCAGACAGCAGCAGTAAAGGACAGTTGGACTGCATTTGGAGCTTAGCTACCTTTGTTTGCAAACTCTCTGACTTTTAAAACTCTGTCTATCTTTCTTAAAAGTTTTCTAGCAGTATCTAAGATAGTTTTAAATATATTCTTTGAACAGCTGTAAACTAGCTAGATAAATTTGTTAATTGTACAGATATTCTTTTGCAATGTGCCTGTAAGAAGCTTTCTTTGCTACTAGTGTGCTTGTATGCTAGGGAGGAGATCTCTCAGCCCTTCTTTAGAGCCTCTTAACCCTGAGTTAGAAAGGGGAAGGAGACTTAGAAGAGACAGGCACACCACAGGAGAGCCCCCAAGTGAATCTGTAAAAACAATTATGGGTGAAGAACAACCCAGAACCCTCAAGGAGATGAATGCTCCGGATGACTATAACTCCCCTTTTAGCATTCAATTCCCTGATGTTCAGGGGAACTATGAAATAAAAACTTCAATCATCCAGATGCTGCCCTCTTTCCATGGGCTTAGCAAAGAGGACCCTTACAAGCATATCGACCAGTTCTTGGCCTTGTGCACCACTTTTAATATCACTGGTTTGGGACCTGAGGCTACTAGCCTCAGGCTCTTTCCCTTCTCTCTGAAGGATAGGGCCAGTACCTGGTTGACCACTCTTCCCAATAATAGCATTGCTTCATGGAACGACCTGCAGACCAAGTTCCTAACCAAGTTCTTCCCTGAGACCAAAACTAGCCACTTGAGGAAAGAGATTCTTGCTTTTGCTCAATCCCCAATTGAGGATTTTAACCAGTCCTGGGATAGGTTTAAAGAAATGCTCAAACAATGCCCCCACCACAAGATCCCAGAGTGGCAGCTTGTACAAAGCTTCTACAATGGGATTGATGAGAAAAATAGAGATATGGTCGATGCCACTTGTGGTGGATCCTACATGCATAAGACTGCTGAGGAGGCATGGGAATTGTTTGAGGTGATTGTGAGAATGCTTTTCAAAAGCCATCCCTGGCAAGAACTAGTCAGGAATCTGAGTCAAAGGTGGGGCCTGCTGCTGGATCAAGAGGAAAAATTTATGAGGTGTCTGGGAACAATGACCTGCCGCTGCAGATGGCAAACCTCTCTATGAAGTTTGACAAATTACTGACTGTGATGCAACCCAGAAGGGCTACTCATGTGGCGGAGGCATGTCTGATATGCCAGTCCCCACAGCACACAGTGGAGGAATGTCCATCTGCAGGGCAATTTCCTGAATTAGTTTTGGAACATGCTGCTGCTGCTCAATCTTATGGCCAGCAACAGTCTGGGGGCTACACTAGACAACCATATGGATACCAGCACCAAAATGCTGGTTACTAATGGAGAGACCACCCAAATCTGAGGTGGAGGCAAGACAATTACATGCAGCCCCAGCAGATGTTGGCCTTACCACAAAGACCACAACAGCAGTTCAATCAAGGGAATGCCCCTAGGTCTAACTTCCAGCACCATCAGCAGCCCCATCAACAACAAAATTAGTTGGTCTTTTCCCCATCTCAACCCAGAAATACTTCTTTCGAGGACCAGGTTTTGACCTCACTGCAAAACCTGGGTTCCTTGGCTCAGACTGTGAATTCTCATGGTCAGAGCATCAAGAAGATGGAAGAACAGATTGGCCAACTAGCGAATACCTTAGCTAAAAGAGAAGAGGGAAGGTTTCCCAGTCAACCAGTGGTTAATCCCAAGGGCCAATTTTTGATTGGTGAAGGATCCTCAAACCCTGAAGGGGATCTTTCATTGAATTGATGCTAAGAACTGTGCACTTTGTATGTTATATATTTTATTGTGTTTAGGAATTTTTAGTGATCTTGTTGGAATTTGAGTTTAGTGCTTTAATGCCTACTTTTATTCTTGTTCCCTTTGTTGAAAACTTCAAGTGATTGAAGGGTGATGGTGTTATTTTAATGTCTTTCAAGTTGTGTGAATGTAATGCTTTGAGAATATGGAAATTTTTGAATGTCTTACAATGCTTATGGGTGTCCCTGAAAGAGAGCCTGTGAGAGAAACCACCCATAAAACTTCGGTCAAAAGGCTGCCTAGTGGGTTTCCTCTCGCGAGGTTCTAAAACCATTGGTATGGTTTCCTCTTGCGCGGTTCATAAAGAATGACTTTGCTTTGCCTTCGCGAGTTTCAAATATAATTGTGTGGGGTTCCTTGCGTAGTTTAAATGAACATCCAATCTCGTGACCCATTCATCCTATCTAGCGAGCAGATATTTTTGAAGCGCGCTGAGCCTCGCGATATTTAAAATCTAAACCCGCGCTGCTTTTCTTTTATGTTTTCTCTTTCTTCTCCAGCCAGCGAAACCCTAGCTCTGACTCCCATCCATCTCTCTCCTCCAGCATCCAGTTCACAATCCACCATTCACCTTCTCGTTCTGGGGACTTGTTCTTAAAGCCTCCCCCATCAGTTTCCCCATGTTAAGAACTCTCTCGGTCTCTTACGCATCAGATTCAATAGAACCCTAACTTTTAGGGTAAGCCTCAGCTTTCAACCTTTACTTTTCATTTTGCCAACTACCACTCACAGAGGAGAAGTTCCATGGCCCCTAAGAGCGCACCTGTCAAAAGAGCAAGGGATAAGGCTCCCATTGAGCCCACTCCCAAGAAGGCCAAGCCCTCTGAGGCGCCACAAAAAGGGAAGGAAGCGATTCAGAAGGTGGCTGCGCTACAACCTGATTATTCTACCCTCTCTGAGCTCCTGACTCCCATTCCCTTGGAGCCTGAAGCCGTTTTTGATCTCCCATTCTTTGAAACGGAGCCTCTGTTAGCCCCTGCCATTGAGTTTATCCGTAAAGCCGGTTTGACCCCACTGCTGCAAGCTACCTCTGCACTAGCCTACCCTAGACTAGTACAACTCTTTTACCAGCACATTAGGGTTAGACTAGACCATCGTGGACAGCCAGGCCTCTTAGTGTTGGTTGATAATTTTGAAATGCTACTCAACCCTGAATTGATTGCTGATGTACTGGGTATCCCTGCTATTTTTAACCCCAGCTGTGGTTATGGCCCCCCTCTGTGTGCCCCTATAGAGGGTTGATGGCCACAGGGGATTCCATCAGGAGAAGAGATCTAAACCCCAATCTCCTTTTCATTGACCAAGTTCTCCGAAAGAACATCTACTGTGTCGGCCATCAGCTGGAGAGGAGGACCCCAATTGCTAATGCTCTCTATTCCTTCTCTCGTGGCCACGGCTTCCATGCGGCCGGGTTGATATTTGAGGCCATGAAGGATATTATGGTGAAGATTGGGCATAAGAAGAAGCTCCACACTCTCCCTTACGCAAAACTTATCACCAAATTACTCTTGAGGGGAGGGTACAAGATATCAGTGGGAGAGTTAGCTGTTGACCTCCCCCCTACCACTTTCGCGAAGCGACAATGGAGGATCAACAAAAGTTTGATGGATCCCAGCAAGAAGAAGAAATCTCTGACTGTTTCTGAGATTGGAGAGGGGACTGCTACTGCGAAAATCACCCCTGCTCCCAAAAAGGTGGCTAAGGGTCCTGCCCCCAAGAAGTAGTGCATGCTCCGGTCACTTCTGCTTCTGCAGCAATGCCTCCTTCCACCACACCTACCCCTCCATCCATTTCTTTGCCTCTTCCATCGTCCCCTTTCCCCTTTTTATCTGCCTTTTCCATACCCACTCCCGAATTCCCTGTGATTCGCTCCTGGGAGGATAGTGTTGACATCCCCGACATCCCTTTACCTTCACCCACATTACCACAACACACACCATCCATTCCCCCACCATCTGACCTAAACCCTGACAACCCTCCCTTGATAACATACCTTAAAAAGAAAACAACCCACACAACCCCTGCCTTATCTTTGCCTACTTCCACCTCCCCTGCCATTCCCACAGACACACCACATCTTGACTAACCCTTAGTCTAACCCCTCCCAACTACATCTCAACTCGAAGATCTTGACTTTAACCTAGCCACCACTTCAGGGTATCAGGCCTTCATGACTACCTTGCTGGATACCTTGCCCACCCATGACATCCCTCTCCCAGATTCCCCACTCCCTTCACCACATCACTCACCAGACCTTTCATCTTCCCCCCCTACAACTTTCCATCATGCACCCACTTCCCCTTTCCAACCTGTTCCCTCCTCTTCTCATACTCCACCCCAACAACAATCAGACACTCTTACCCATAACCTTTCCTTAATCCATGACATCCAGACACAGCTATCCACCACCACACAAACCCAAGCCCAGATGCAGACTGACATCACCAACATCCAATCCGCCCATACAAACATTGAAAAACCCACCCATCTCCACACAACCTCCTACCACCCCACCGATCCAGCCCCTTCCACCTCTCACTCCACATTACAACCAGACCTCACCCCAATTGACATCGCTACACCCTCTACCCTCCAAGACACCATACCCCACCACTCCTTCCCCACTCTCCCTATCCTTCCCCCACTCATATTACCACCTCCCTAATTTACCAAAACCTCCACCCAAACAGACCCCATTCCCTTCCCATCCACCTTTCCCATTCAACCCCACCTATTTGCAACCCCACCACTTCAATTTCAACCCTTCACCATTCCCTTCTTTCCTTACCCAGAACCATCCACATCTACTGCCCATCCTCCATTTAATTTTCCACCCATGCCTTCCATCCCACCTCTTATCCTACCCCCTCCTCAATTCACTGACCATTCAACACAGACCACCGCAACCATTTCTACCCCTCCTCTAGACTTCATCACTATAGCCCCCACTTTACCCCCCCATGATCACTCACCTTCTACTTCTTCCACTCCATTTCTACCAATCTTGCCCAGACACTCCTATTACACCCCTCCCTACTTCACCCTCCTCCATGCCATGAGGGACAATGCCTATATCAAGAGGGATGTTCTCAATGGCATGGCCCAACTCTGAGAAGCCATCGAATACCCCTTGCTGCAGAAAATGAGTGACTTGAAGCTTGCTCACCGAGAACAGCTGAGAGATATTTCCAAGGGGTGGGAGGCAATTTTGGAGACCCTCACTGCAGCAAAGGATGCTGCTACTTATTACAAATTAAATACGGAGATGGAGAAGGGAAATGCCAAGCTGGCGCAGAAGAAAGTCCGGATGTTCGAAAAGAAACTGCACAATGCCGAGGAGATCCACCGCCTCACTAAGGGGCTTTCTGATGCCAACCTCCTTTATGCTGAAAAGCAGATAGAAATTTTACAAAAAAGGGTGGCATCGCTGACCGGCCAACCTATTGAAGTCACCCCTCTGGCCACAGCACCCCCTGAGGCACCATCTTCTTCCGCACAACCAGGACCATCTTCTTCCACTCCCCCTACCCTACACCTACACCACCTATTCCCCCACCTCCTACAGCCCCATCTCCGGTACCTCCTCCTGCTCCTCATTAAGTCCCTACTCCAGCTCCTGCTCCTGTCTCAGTGCCTCCCCCTGTTCCCTCTCCTGCCCCCAAAAGGAAACACACCCCTTCCAAGAAACCTCCCACTTCCAAAAGAGCCACTGCAGCCCAAAAAGGAAAAAGGCCAGCCCCTCCATCCCCATCTCCAAAGGTCACCAGAGCTTCTGCTCATGATGATCCCCATGGTCGCCTACTTTCCAAAGTGGAACGCAGACAGGATACTGCTGCCCTTGGCCGATCCCTCTGCTTTTCCTTGACCTGCACTGATTCGCCCCACCTATGAATCCCTGCCCGACCCTCATCGTTGCTGCTCCATCATCAAGCCCTGCTGAACAAACTTATCCTCCGTGAAGGAAGGTTACTGCCAAGAGGACTACTCCCCCATCTGCCTCTTTGAAAATTGGTAAAGACAAATCTGTCCAGTCTGAGGAGGCACCACCAATAAGCCAACCAGTGAAAGGGAAGAGCCCTGCCATTCCTGCAGCCAAAGAATAAGAACAATCTTCTGTGGCTCCCCCTAAGCTTCCTAAAGGGAAAAGTCCTCTCCTGTCTCAGGTGAAAGCAAAAGATAAATCCCCTGTTGTCCCTCCTGAGCCAGCACAAGCCCAATCCCCTCTTATTCCCCCTCCGGCCCAGCAAGGGCAAGCCTCCAAAGGTAAGGGCCCCAAAGGAAAATCTCCCACCAAACCCCCTGCACCGACCACTGATAAATCTTCCGCGATCCCTCCTGAACCAAAGAGGCAAAAAATGAGGGTCAAAACTCCAACCATACCCAAAACTGTCGACCAAAGAAAGGCAGAGAGAGAACGAAAGAAGAAAGAGGAGGAGGCTTACCTTCAAGAACATGCCAAGAAGATGGGTTGGGACAAGTTTTGAGCCAGATTCTGAATAGATTGTACCTATGATTTTATCTGTTTTTGCACTCTTTTGCTTTTGTTTTCTTGTAGTTTGTACACTTCTCATTTTTAATAGACTTTCTTCCCCTGTCATTACTATCTTGCTTTGTCTGTTGTGTGTCTTGTTTCTTGTTCTGGCCTTTTATGCTTTAATAACTCTGCTGCACAGATACATTTGAACCAGTGAGGACACTGCTCCTCCTAGGTTTGGGGGTGTGGCAGGCAGACCCTGCCAATGGAATAGTTAACCTAAGTGCAGCAGACTCATCTGAGTAATATGAAAATGGATCTATGTTCACTTAAGAATCATGAAAATAAGAAATTTAAAATTTCTGCAAACTTTTGACATTATAAACTTTTAATATTCCACATTTTCATGATAATATCACCAAGGAAACTTACTTGTATCAGTACTTAGTGAATCATTAGAGAGAGAAAAAGGTGAGGACATACTAAAAAGTTTAAAGGAAGACCATAAATAGTGAGAATTGGGCCTATAAAATTTTTTTTCCATCTTTTGAGGTGTAACCAAGGCAATCTCTTCTAGTTCTAAGGACTGGCTGAGTCACTGCGCTCACTAGAAGTTAGGTAACTCCAAGTTGAACAACTAACAGTACTCATGAGACTTAGGAAAGGATCAAGGCCTTCTCTTGGACAGTTTGAGCCTAAAAGGACCAACCCTAAAGCAACTGCCCTTGTCCATACCCCCTTTGTGCTCTAAATCCTAAATTTCTTCAAAATACACTTGAGTACTTGAACCTGAACCTATGAACCTGCTTCAGCCTACCCTCACTCTGAGAATTTAGAAGGTAAAGGAGAAAAGGTTAGAAATGGACTAGCTATGGTCAACATTAAGTGAATGGAGAAGAAGCATCTCAAAAATTTCTGGCAGTATGGTAACTGAGAACATGGTGGCATTTCTGAAAAGCAAAAATAAAAATTAAAAGAAGAAAATTCCATAAAAAGGAAACAAAAATAATAATGAAGAGGAGTAAGGGAGGAGTCAAGAGGAACTTTCATTTGAGAATCAAAATCAAGAAGAGAAACTGATCACTTCAAATCTGAAAATCTCAAAGAAGATGAAGGGAGTTGAATTCAAGAAGGTGAAGTCATGAATCACCTCTGTCACCTATTAATTTCTTAATTTTGAACCCCTTCTCAACCCTCCATTCTTTCAACCCCACTCCATAAGCCATATTACAACCCAGTTAAAAGCCCTGGTGATCCAAAGTTGAGTGCGCTGTCATGTGAAGATAAAGAGTTATCCAATCTATGGTGAGGAACTGCCAATGATGTCAGCACTTAAGAACTCTGCCTATGCTCATGCTTACAGACCCATTTGGTGGATGTAACTGCTCTTGAGCTTGTGAGAAAATGAACCCCACAACAAAACCCTTATGAGAGTATGCCCTGCAAAGTTTTGGGTCTGAACTTGAATGCATTATGTATGACCTTAACCTAATTTTTGACCTGAGGATAGGCTCAGTGCTGGCACACACTTGTGTAATTTTCTGTGATTGAAAACTGATTGGAAATGTTGTGCATTCATGAGAAGTTTATGCTGTTTAAATTACTGCGCAACCAATGAATTAAATTTCTTTTATGATTACTGATTCAAGAGTAAACTAAGTCTACCCCTTGACTGCTCATTGGATGATATTGCACTTTTGTTAACTGTTTCATTGAAGAAGTTTGAAGGTGTCTTCACTGAAAACCCTCAAGAGACTTCACTCCTCCACTAGGGATCACCTAGGGGTTTAAAAGGCTTGGTACATATGCTAAATGTACCCGTGCTCCCTACGAAAGTGGCATTTAATTTTTATAGTAGGTTTAATGTAGCTTTGCTAAGGGACTAGCAAAGATTAGGTTTGGGGGTCTATTAAGACTTGAAAAGTACCACTTTTCACCCCTTAACTTAACCTTTGATTAAACCCTTAGCCATCTAATAAGTCCTTGTAAAGTGTTTTATGTAGGTAATAACCAACAGTGAAATAAGGCCAGGAATCCTGCTAAGGAGCCTGTTTTGGCACCAGAAGTCCCTCAGAAGGATGGACTCTGAATCCAGACCTGAAATGAGTCTCATGCAGTCCAGCTGAGCTTCCCAAGACTCTACAACTACTTCTCGCACAAATGATTGACTGAAGAGCTTCAAAAGCATAAACTCGTGCAGCTCTCGTGAAGCTCAAGAGTAGAACACATCGCGCAGTCTCGCACAGGTCAAGGCGGACCTCTCTCAACCTCGCACAGTTTGCTCTGAACGGCTAAGGAGAGAGAGCTTTAGGAGACCCCTCGCGTAGCTGTCGCGCAGTGGCCGCAGGATGCAATTATCAGAAGAGAACTCCTCGCGCCATTCAAGAAGAAAGCATCCTTGCGAAGGGAAAGCCATCCTCGTGAAGATCAGCTAAGACATGGAACCTCACGCAGTTCAAAACTCATTAAAACCTCGCGAGGTAACTCACAAAGTCCAGAAAAGAGAAGTGCTCGCGAAGTTCTCACACTATTCAAATCTGTCCTCGCGAAGATCAACCCAACGATCGCGCAGCTACCTTGCGACTGCTTGAGCTCCAACCCCGCAACATCTAAGGCTCTGATGTCTACTCAACCTCACAACTGCCTGAAGAGCAAAACAGAGCCAACCTCGCGACGGCTGAATCTTCAATGTCAAACCATCCTCGTGAATAGCAAGAGCTACCACGCGACAAGTCTGGAAAACAATGACTACCTAGCGAAGCTCTGAATCTCAAACTTCTATCTCTTTAGCAGAGGACTTTCTGGGAATTTCCAGCTATTAGGGCACACACTCCCACGCTCAAATCTCCATGCACGCGCCCCAAGGCATCGAAGGATCACTATTTGGCCACGTGGCATCGCTAAAATTAGGGTTTCCTAACCCTATTGCGCGGCCACACCACTTCTAGAAATACCCATACTTAGCTTAGGTTTATGGGGGAGACGATCCTTTCTTTTTACATCCTGGAATAGCTGGGAACCCATCTCATTTCTTGGAGACTTGATCTGATATCGTTTTGTTTTTCTTTTTATAGTTGTAAGTAGTTTTCTTTTTTCTTTTTCCTTCTCTTCATAGTCCAGCACTTGCTGGCTATGTCTTTGTATGCATTTTGAACTAGATTAATGGAAGTTCTATAATAGGATCTGTACTTTGTGGGATTTAAGTTTGAATGTGAGATGCTCTGTGCAAGGCTGCTGCCTTATCGTCTGCCATTGCTTTGGCTGTATTTCAAAGTAATGGAGGACTGATTAGAAGGGCCATTCAGATCTAAGTGACCTGTGTGTCTGGGCTATCATGGTCCTATACAGCCTTAGCCCCACCACAGGAGCCACTAGATCTGAAATCCCCATGGAAGCTTGAGCTGGTAGCCTTGTGACCATGGTGGTGGCAGCGATATTCTTGTTTTGTCTTAGGCTCTGTGAGGAGGATAACCTCTGGGATAGTCTGTGACCATTCAAGTGGACAGGTTATAGCCTTAGGGTGATTCTAATCCACCGATCCAAGATGGATCCTTCTACTTTACACCTGAGCTTGTAGAAGCCTGGTGGGAGATTGTACAGAGGCAGACTCCCCTATATTTGTATAGATCCGCCATCAGATGTTGGATCTGATCTAGTTATAGAGATTGTAGGCTTGTGACTGGACCATTGTAGCCTCACTCGAGTAATGGACAGCTAGATCGAAGGTGGTACTCAATCTCCTGCTAGTTCTGTGTCTGGGCTATCATGGTCCTATACAGCCTTAGCCCCACACATAGAGCTTTAGAGGTTGAGGTTCCCTATGGATTCTTGAGCTGGTAGCCTGGATGAAATAGTGCCTGCAATGGTTTACTTGTTATGTTTTGACCCATCACTGGATTGTGGTTCCCCTATGGGATAGTCTGTGACCATTTGAGTGGACAGGTTATAACCTTAATGGTTGAATCATGGCAGAGTGATGAGTCGAATCCTTTCTCCTTAGTGGTGATAATGTAGCCATTGGACAGGATTTCTATAACGTCAGATCTGAATCTGAGTTACAAAACTCCTCTGATCTGGGCTCAATAACATACTTCTCACCCTTTTATATTTATTTTCCACACTCCATCCATCCTCTCAACCCTTTCTGTAGTTTAGACATTAGAGTACCTTAGAATACTTAGAATAAGTGACCTCAAACTCCCCTCCTCTTAGGACTGCCAGATCTGTAGTAAAATCTGGAGGGACTACTAGAGATGGCTCCTTTGGAGCTGTAGATCACCTTTCCCTGTGGGACAAACTCTTACTTATCAAAACTTGCTACAATGGACCCTGTATCTTGCAGGTCTAGGATTTCTTAGTTGTGTTGCTTTCGCCCCTGTTTTACTCCTTCCTTGATTTTTAAATTACTTTTACCACCAACCAATAAAGCAAGCACAAACTCAGAAAACACCGCAACAATATGATTGACAAATTTTTAGAAATTTTTATGGATGACTTTTCGGTTGATGGGAATAGCTTTGACCAATGTCTACAACACCTCCATCAAGTCCTACGAAGATGTGAAGAGACCAATTTGGTCTTAAGTTGGGAAAAGAGCCACTTTATGGTAACACAAGGAATTGTGTTGGGCCATGTAGTCTCTAAAGATGGAATTGAGGTAGACAAGGCCAAAGTTGACCTCATTAAAAATTTGCTCCCTCCGAGAACAGTCAAGCAAATATAATCCTTCCTTGGGCATGCTGGATTCTACAGGAGGTTTATCAAAGACTTCAGTAAAATTGCCAAGCTATTGTGCCACCTGCTCTGCCAGGATGTGCCCTTTGACTTCTCTGCTAAATGTCTGAAGGCTTTTGAAACTCTAAAAATCTGCCTCACCTCTGCCCTTATACTCCAGACGCCTGACTATACCCTGCCCTTTGAGTTGATGTGTGATGCATCTGACTTGGCATTAGGTGCAGTCCTGGGCCAGAGAAAGGATAAGTTATTTGTGGTCATTGCATATCTGAGCAAATCACTTGCTGAAGCTCAACTGAACTACACAACCATTGAGAAAGAGCTTCTGGCAATGATTTTTGCTGTGGATAAATTTAGACCTTACCTACTCGGGTCTAAAACTGTCATCTTCACCGACCACTTAGAATTAAAGTACCTACTGTCGAAGAAGGATGCAAAGCCCAGATTGATTAGATGGATACTCCTGTTGCAGGAGTTTGACATCGAAATCAAAGACAAGAAAGGTGTAGAAAATGTGGTGGCTAACCACTTGTCCAGAATTATGTTGGAGAAAGGTGTTGATGACCTCGCTATAAATGATGTCTTCCCAGATGAGCAACTGTTTGCCATCCAGTATTTAGTTCCCTGGTATGCACATATTATTAATTATCTAGTTATAGGCAAGATCCCTTCCCATTGGACAAAAATGGATAAAGACCTATTTTTTTCACAGGTCAAATTATTTTTCTGGGAGGAACCTTGCTTGTACAAGTATTGTGCAGACCAAATCATTCGAAAATGTGTTCCCGAAAGTGATATCCCAAATCTTCTAGCCATGTGCCATGAAAATGCCTGTGGGGGTCACTTTAGTGAGAGAAAAATAGCTGACAAAGTGTTGTAGTGTGGTTTCTATTGGCCTTCTCTTTTCAGAGATGCCCATACACACTGCAAGGGCTGTGAAAGATGTCAGAAACTAGGAGGGATGTCCAAATGAAATTCAATGCCTTTACAGCCCATCCTTGTTGTAGAACTGTTTGATGTGTGGGGTATTGATTTTATGGGCCCCTTTCCTCCTTCAAATGGTTTTCATTTCATCTTAGTGCCAGTGGACTATGTTTCCAAATGGGTAGAAGCCATTGCTATAAGAACTAATGATAATCAAGTTATCCTCAAGTTCATAAAGCATAATATCTTCTCCAGATTTGGTACCCCTAGAGCCATTATCAGTGATGGGGGGAGCCATTTCTGTAACAGAAATTTCGAGAGGTTGCTCAAGAAATATTATGTCACCCATAGGATTGCTACTCCATACCACCCACAAACCAGTGGGAAAGTTGAAATTTCAAATAGGGAGATCAAGCATATCCTTGAGAAGACTGATAGGAAGGATTGGGCTGACAAGCTTAATGATACACTATGGGCTTATAGGACTGCCTATAAGACTCCCATCGGTACGTCCCCATTGAGACTGGTCTATCGCAAGGCCTGTCATCTCCCAGTGGAGTTAGAACACAAAGCCTATTGGGCCATCAAATATTTAAATCTAGATCTAACTTCTGCTGGTCATCATAGGTTACTGCAGCTGTCAGAATTGGAAGAACTAAGGATGGATGCGTATGCCAATGCCAGGATCTATAAGGAAAGGTCTAAAGCTTTCTTTGGCAAAGGGCTGTTGAGAAAGAGTTTCAATGCTGGTGATAAGGTTTGGTTGTTTAACTCCAAACTTAAATTTTTTCCAGGCAAATTGAAATCCAGATGGGAAGGTCCTTACCTTGTAATGCATGTTTCTCGATTTGGTGCTATGGAAATCAAGGATCCCAAGTCTGGGAGATCCTTGAAGGTGAATGGTCATAGGCTTAAGCCTTGTTTTAAAAACCTGCCAAACTCATGGACACCATTCATTTTCAAGGAGATCCTTCTTCAAATTGATCCACAGGTGTGTCATTACTGTATCATATGTATGTTGTTTCTGGTTGATTTATCTAGCTTTCTTTTATTTCTATTCTTTAGGATTTTTTCATGGTCTTATCTGAGTTTGGACCAATCTGTTTTAAACTTTTGATGCATGGTTTCATTCTTACTGTTTTTCAATTGATAGCTTCTGTTGCATGCCTACTGTGGGAGGTTGTTTTTTATTAGATGATTGAGTTTACATATGTCTAGAGGTAGCCATAGGAGAGTCATGCCCAAGATTCAACCATAAGCAAACAGGCAATGGGGCAGAACAGAGAGCACATGCTCTCTGTTTTATACCTAACTATCGCTGGGTCCAAAATGACAGTCTAGGAGACTATCGTGAGGTTAAGAAGGAAGCCTGAGAGCATGTCGCGCAGTTTTAATAGAAACATTCAATGACTATTGCGAGATTCATGTGTAACTGACAACCTCACGCGCGGTCCACATCGAGCTATTCAGTAGTTATCGCGAGATTATCAGGCTGTCGCGAGGTTCACAAGGTAAACTGGGAGACTCTCGCGCAATTCAACAGACATACTTCATTTGCTGTCGTGAGATTCTAAGTCTGTCGCGAGATTCAAAATGAACCTCAGAGCTTTTCGCGCAATCCAAATAGAGCCTTAGGAGCCGCTCGCGCAATTTACATGAATTAATCTCACTCTATCACACGCTCCAAGGACAACTTGAGAGATTGTCGCGTAATCCAGATTTAATCAACACCTTCACTAGGTTTATTTCCAACCCCGCGACCAGATGTTCCAAAGCGCACCGACCTTCGCGATAAGTATTTCAACCCTGCGCTTTGTCCCTTTTTCATTATCTACTTCCTTCTTCCCTCTGTGAAACCCTAGCTTCTGGTGCTCTCCCCTCTCCCTTCTAGCATCACTCCTACAGCTCATCCTTCACTTCACAAATCTATAAAATTGTTCCTAACATCACCCCCATCCATTGCCCTCTGCTCAGAGATCTTGAGGTGCCCTGTGCGTCAAATCAAACAAAACCCTAGATCTCAGCCTTCGTTCCTCAAACAAGAAGACAGAGTTAGAAATGGCTCCAAAAACTACACAGAAGAGAAAAGGAAAGGGTAAAGACCCTGTAGAGACCACCCCCAAAAAGGCCAAGACTTCAAAGTCCCCCAAAAAAGGAAAGGAAGTGGTTAAGGAGGCGGCGATACCAACCACTAAGTTCTCTACCCCTTCTGAGCTCATGGAGTCAATTCCACTAGAGCCTGAAACAGTCTTTGATGTACCATTTTTTGGGAGAGAACCTCTCCCTGCCCCAGCAATACAATTTATGAGCAAAGCAGGCCTGATGCCATTGATGAGAAGAATTCCAGCACTAGCCTACCCCAGGCTAGTACAGCTATTTTATCAGCACATCAAGGTCAAGAAAGACAATGATGGACAAGGGTGTTTGTTGGTGATGATTGACGACTTTGATATGTTAGTGGGCCCTAAGATGATTGCTGAAGTGTTGGGCATCCCAGCAGCATTCGACCTTAGCTGTGGATATGGCCCCCTCTGCGTGCATCGATTGATACAATTACACGAGCCCTAACTAGAGGATTAAAAGCCACAGGAGAGACTCAATCAGAAGGAGGGAACTAGAACCTGAACTGCTGTTCATTGACCAAGTCCAATGAAATAACATATATTGCTCAGGACATTAGCAAGAGAGGAGGACCCCCATTGCGGATGCTGTCTACTCCTTCCACATGGGCCATGACTTCCACGCAGCCTGGCTAATTTTTGAGGCAATGAAAGATGTAGTGGAGAAGTTAGGGTCCAACAAGAAGCCTCACACTCTGCCATATGCAAGAATCATCACCTTGCTGCTGATCAAAGGGGGATACAAGATTGGAAGGACTGAGCAAACCACCACCCTCTCCCCTATTACCTTTGCCCAAAGACAATGGGGAATCAGCAGGAGCTTGATGGGGGGCCAGAAAAAGAAGAAAGCAGAGGCTAAGGCTCTGCCCAAGCATGCAGAAGAGGCAGCCGGATCAGGGTCTCCCCCTGCTACAAAGGAGGTGCCTCCAGAGCTTACCACCTCCATAGCTGCAAAAGCACCTGTTACCCCTGCATCCACCACCCCTCTTGCATCCATCTCTCATCCCCCTCTGATTCCATTCTCCATGCCCACTCCCCCTTCACCTGTGCTTGGTCCATCGGCAGACTCACCATCCCCTACCTTACCTTAATACTCAGCCCCAATTCCCCCCTCATTTCCACCTAAGCCTGCCAGCCCCCCACTCATCTCCTATAAAAAATGAAAAACAACTCAGACCATCCCAACCATCTCCCAGACACCACCCTCAATACCTTCTATCCCCATTGACCCACCCCACCTTGAAGAAACCATCACCCCAATCATATCTACTACATCCCCTCTCCCAGACATTGACTTAATCCTTAACACATCCTTAGGCTTCCAAGCCTTCATCTCTACCTTGCTTGAAACAATGCCTACCTACTACACCCCTCTACCAAACTCCCCAACTACCTCGCACACCACTCCCTAGAACTCTACTCTTCCTCTCCCTCCACTTTCCATCATGCTCCTTCCTCCCCTTTCCAACCAGTACCCTCTTCTTCCCAAACCCAACCTCCTAGCTTTGACACACTAACCCTCATCCTACCCCTTATCCAAAACATACAAGCCCAGTTATCCACCAATACCTAAAAATAGGACCAGATGCAGGCTGAACTCACCTCCATCCAATCCACCCTACACACCTTCACCACCCCACCCATCCCTCCACCATCCACTTCAACTCCCCTGGTCCTGTCCACTGACAAAGAAACCCAAACAGACTTCCCTCCTGATTTTCACACCCTCCCACCACCAATAGTAACTTCTACCCCCCCATTTCATTTCCTACCTTTCACCATTCCCATTTTTCCCCCACCTCCACCCCCTACTCCTAAGGAGCCTACCCGATTTTTATTTCCTCCTATACCCTCCATTCCACCTCCTATCATCCCATCGCCCCAAAACATCATTTTTACAGTCCTCCTTACCTCACCATCCTACATCACATGCGGGATAATGATTACTTGAGGAAGGGTGTCCTGAGGGGCATAACCAAGCTACGCCAATCAATCGAGACCCCCCTGCTGGAGAAGATTGATGAGATGACAGAGGCCCACAGAGAACAAATACTGGGCATCTCCTTGGGGTGGAAAAATATCATGGAGGAATATCAGAAGATAAAGGCTACAACTACTTATCATGAGCTGAATTAGGAGTTTGAGAAGTCCAATGCTGCTGCAGCGAATGCCCGGGCAAGAATGCTTGAAAAATGGCTTAACAATACACAGGAGATCCAAAAAATTCAAAAGAAATCCATGAGACTGACAACCTCAAGCATCAAATCCAGATAGCCACATTGGAATCTGCATTGACTGCTGCCAGAAATGAACCTTACCAGCCGACCCCAATCTCTGTTCAAATACCCACCACTAAGCCCGAAGCTCCTCCATCTGCTGCTACCCCATTTGAGGAAGCCCAACCAACGACCCATCAAGAGAAAGGCAAGGCCCCAGTTGCCCCTCCTCCCTCACCTCCTACAGAGCAGCCTCCACCTCCCAAGGCCTCTGTTGCACCTCCACAAGAGTAAACTTATCCTCAGCGGAGGAAAGTCACTGCTAAGAGGTATGCTCCTAAAGTTGTCCCTTTAAAAATTGGCAAAGAGCCTGCTGCCCAGTTTGAAGAGGCACAGTCCCCTGTAAAACCTAAGTCCACTGGAAAAGGGAAATCCCCAGTGGTCCCCACTGTAGAAGCAGAAGCTAAAGGCAAAGGCAAAGGAAAATCCCCTGCCACCCCCCCTGCTAAGCGCAAAGGAAAAGCCCCTAAAGAACCCAAGGAACCAAAAGCTCCCAAAGCACCAAAACTAAGGGTGAGGGCACCTAAGGATCCAACTGCCAAGAAAACACCAGCCGAAGCTAAAAAAGCAAGGCAAGAAAAGAAGAAAGTGGATAGAGCTGCCCTTAAGGCACAGGCTAAAAAGATGGGCTGGGATTTCCTTACAAATTCGGATTCAGATTAGATCCCAATTTTTAGATTGTAGATTAGGTTTTGCTTCTTGTAACTAAATTTATAAATGTTTCCTCCCACTTCAATAGAATTTCTAGTTTTTGTCTTTTTCTCTGTTTTGTGTACTTGTTCTGTTTCATAGTTTTCATTGTGTTCTTTTTGTCATTTATGGGAGATGATTTTAGGAAGGTTATGCTTCTTTGCAATAGTAATTCATGTGGAGGATAGATGTAGATACTGGCTGTATAAATCTGTGCAAATACATGCCTCAGTGATTTAAATGGCTTCTTCTTCAAATTAATGAGCCATTTTAGGCTACCTCGGGAAGATCACCAGCTCAGCTGCGCGAGAAATGAACTCTAATCCTCACTGATTGTTCTTCGCGAGGTTCCCCGCGCGATACACTGGGCCCTTTAAATACCATGCCTATCTTAGCCATTCAATTAATTCTCATTCTCTTTTCCAAAAGCCAGTTGTGTGTTTCTTCCTTCCCCACACAACGCTCATTTATTGCCAAGTTTGAAAAGGAGCACAATTTCAATTCTGCCGATTCATGTTCCCTTGTCCCCTTCTTTTAAATCGACCATCAGTCCCTTTTCATCTTATCCCTCCTGTTCTAACCCTAGAAGTCCACCCCTACTCACACAAATGGCGGATGACAACCCTTTCGGGTTCCCAATCAAATTCTATCCCATCTGGGAGGATCCCCCACCACCTAAGGAACCAAACCCATTACAATTTCTCTGGGATGAATATGAAGAGGTTCAGCGAATCCTAGCCAAGGAGGAAAAGAAAAAGAAGAAGGAGAAGAAAGAGAAGAAAAAGCAAAAATTGGATCCACCTGCATCTTCCTCACACCCTCCTCCACCGCCTCTTCCTTGATTCCCCCCCATTTGGTTTTTCTTTTCCCTCTTTTTGTACCATTTTCATTTTTCTTTTTAATGATAGTTGTTTTTTGTTCTATATAGTTGCTAGCATTCCTTTTTCTATTTTATTTTTGTTTGTTTCTTTATCTTTTGTTGTATTTCTTTTTGTCTGTCTGATTGGAATCTACTGCCTCTTCTCACCTTTGAACCAGTGAGGACACTGCTCCGACAGGTTTGGGGGTGTGGCAGTCTACCAATAAAATAGTTAATTTTAGTACAATAATGGCGGTATAACTGAGATGAATAAAGCTAATTTCTACTAAACTTGATACAATGAGGAAACATGAAAATTTTAAATATTTTTGCAGACTTTTTGAAACAGAAAAAGTTTATCTTGACACAACCATGAAGCTAATATTAGAAATTTTTTTACTCAGTGAACCTAAGAGGAGAGAAACAGATGAAAATACACCTCATGGGTTAATTTTGATGACCATACCTAGTGAGATTTGGGCCCAGCATTTTCTGTTGAAGAGTGTTTTTGGCATTATTTCTGCTCTAAAGACCGATTGAATCAAGACTGTTTCACTAGAAGTTGTGCAACTCCTAATCAAAACTAATTAACAGCACTCATGAGACTAAGGAAATGATTCAAGGCCCTCATTTAGACAGTTTGAGCCTAAAAATCAAACCTTTTAAAATCTGCCCTTTTGCATACACTAGTTGAGCCTTAAAATCATATTTTTTCTTTCACAAACACCAAAAAACTTGCACCTTAACCTCACTACCTGAGTCAACCTTACCCTCACTCTGAGAATTTAAAAGGTAAAGGAGAAGGAGGTAACGATACTGTGAATGGTCAAATATTCTGAGGAAGGTGAAGAAAAGCAACTTGTGAACAGCTGTGTATTAATGGCAGTTGTGTGGCATTTCATCAAAAGAATGAATAAAGAAAATAAAAAGAGAAAAAGAAAGAGAAGTCTAGAGAACACCATCATCTGAAAAGTGAAAAGAATAGGAGAAGCTGGCCACTTTGTCTCTGAAATAGAAGAGAAAGATGAAGTTTTTACTGGAATGAAGGTTGTGAAGTCATGAACCACTCCTTACCTTGCTGATTTCTCAATTTGAATTCCCTTTTTACCCCTTTTATTCTGTACACCCCTCAGCCATAAGCCACATTACAGCCCATTCTAAAAGACCTTGTGGGTCCAAAGTCAAATGAGCTGTCATGTGGAGATGAAGAGTTGTCCAATCTATGGTGAAAACCCTTGAAGATATCGGAAATTAGAAGTTTGGCCTATGCTCATGCTTGCAAGCCCATTTGGGGTCTGCAATTGCTCTTGGGCCGTTCAGAATGAGAACACCCTCAGGTTATTAATGTTGAGAGATGGCCTAAGTGAGAATTGGGTCTGAATTTTAACCTCATTAAGGTAATATCCAACCTGAATTTCGAATTAAAGGCAAGCTGGGTACTGATTTTTATACATTGAAATTCTAATGTTAAATGAATGGTGGTCAGACAAAAACATGTTAACTTTTGAGTTTTAAATGGCCTGCAAACATTGTTGTAGTTTTCTCTAAGTGTTAAATGGGTGTGGAATGAAACTTTAAACATCTGAATCTGTATGTCATTATCTGCACTATACTTAACTGATTTAATGGTGAAGTTTGTGGGTGTCTTAACTGAAAACCCTCAGGAGACTTCACTCCTCCACTAGGAATCGCCTAGGGGTTTAAAAGGCTTCGTACATATGCTAAATGTATCTGTGATCCCTACGAAAGTGGCGTTTACAGCTTTGCTAAGGGACTAGCAAAGATTAGGTTTGAGGGTGTGTTAAGACCTGAAAAGTACCACTTTTCACTCCTTAGCTTAATCTCTGTTAGACCTTTAATCATTTAATAAATGTGCTTTGAGTCTGCTCTATAGGTAATAAGCAGCAGTTGCAAATAACCCCCTAACCATACCAAGGATCTCACTGTTGACCCAGAGACCCCTCAAAAATGTGAAGATAGAACCCAGACAGAGAGTCGGCTGCAGCATAGGCACAACAAATTAGAAACAGGCCAAGAAGAATGCCTCGCACAGATGTTGCAAGGTTCAATTGAACAAAAAAGAATGCATTCGCGCAGTTGTCGCGAGCCCCTGGAGGAAGCACAATAACTGGTCGCGCAGTTCTCGCGCTGCTCTGGCGTGGTTTGATGTCAGAAAGAATTGAAAAGCAGACTTCACGAGGTCCTCACAAGGCTCAGTCTAAAGCATTCGCACAGTCTCGCGCAACTCAAAAGTGGAACCGTTATGCTTCGCGCGACTCATTCAGAAGAGAGAGCTTCAGGTATTCTTGCGCGTAGCTGTTGCGTAGTGGCCGTGAGATACAGACCCTCAGAGAAATGCTCGCGCGACCCAGAAACTCATGAACACTGCTTCTTCGTGAGGATCTGTCACGAGATTCACCAAGGGATGAACCGCGCGAGCAAACCCAGCGCCATTCAAAGCTGAAAGAGCAATCTCGCGCCAGCTATTTGTATTCCGCGATGACTAAAATGACAATCCCGTGACTGCATGAACTTCAAGTAGATTCAACCTCGTGATGCCATTTTTACCACGCGATAGGATCTAGAAATCCTTTCTATCCAACAAGGATCGGGTTTTAAACTTCTCCCCACTTCTATAAGGGCAATCTGAGAATCTTCAGTAATTAGGGCACGCACTCCAATGCTCCAGTCTCTGTGCACGCACCCCGAGGCATCCAAAGGATAGGAATGGGCTGCAATTACATTAAGAAATTAGGGTTTTCCTAACCCTAATTGAGAGAGAACTGACTGCTATATAAGCCTAAGCCTAGCTTAGATCAATCATCTGGAAAAGGACTCTCTTTTTCTCACCTTTTGTGCTTCTTCCTAAAACCAATTGTAGAAGTACAGTAGGCTAAGGTTAGGGTTTAGGAGTTTTCTTTTTTTTCCTTTTCTCTCTCCATAGTCTAGCATTTGCTGGCTATGCCTTTTGTATGACTATTTGATATAGATTGTAATGGGGTTTTGCAATAGGATTTATAGCATGTATGGGATGATGTTCTTGTTTTGAGTTGTTCTATACAAGGCTGCTGCCTTGAGATCCTCCATTACTAAGTTTTATCGTAAGTAATGGAGGATTACTTTTAATGTTTTATTTAGATCTAAGTGACCTGTGTGTCCAGGTTAGGCACATTGCAGGCCTTCCCCCACCACAGGATCCACTAAATCTGAATCCCCATGGGAGCTTGAGCTGGTAGCCTTGTGAACATGGTGGCGGCAACAATGCTTCTATTCTGTATTAGACCTTTATGATGAGGATAAACTCTGTGGATAGTCTGTGACCATTTAAGTGGACAGGTTATAGCCCTAGGGTGAAGCCAATCCACAGACCTAAGGCAGATTCTTCTTCTCTGCACTTGTGCTTGTAGCCCTGTGAGAGATTGTGTAGAGACAAACTCCCCTATATTTATATAGATCCACCATCAGATTGCAGATCTGATTTGGTTTAGAGATTGTAGGCTTGTGACTGGATCACTGCAGACTTTCTAAAGCAGTGAACAGCCATGCTTAAAAGCTAGTACTCAAACTCTTACTAGTCCTGTGTGTCCAGGCTCATGCACTTTGTAGGCCTAGCCCCACACACAGGACTTTAGAGGATGAGGTTCCTATGGATTCTTGAGCTTGTAGCCTGGATGAAGTAGTGCCTACAATGACAAGCTTGTTCTGACCCATCTCTGGATTGTGGTTCCCATATTGGATAGTCTGTGACCATTCAAGTGGACAGTTTATAGCCTTAAGGGATTGGATCATGGCACAGGGGTGAGTTGGATGCTTTCTCCTCTTTGGTGATAATGTAGCCATTGGACAGGATTTCTATAGCCACAGATCTGAGTCTGAGTTGCAAGACCCATTAGATCTGTACCTAATATCATACTTCTCACCCTTTTATATTTATTTTTTCACTCCATCTTCTTTCTTAACCCTTTCTGTAGTTTAGACATTAAGTTACCTTAGGATTTAGATTATAGTGACCCTAAATCCCCTTCCATTTAGGATTGTTAGATTTGTTGTCAGATCTTGAGAGCCAACTAAAGATGGCTCCCTTGGAGCTTAAGATTAGCTTCCCTGTGGGACAAACTCTTATATACTAAAACTTGCTACAACAGGCCCTGTATCTTGTAGGACTGCGTATATTTTAGGCTTACTGCTCCGTAATTCTCACTCTACCTTTCATTCATTTTTTATTCATCCCATTCTTATCACTGTCTTCAATAAAGCCAGTAGCAAGCACTAAAAAAGAAATACTTCAACAAATTTTTGGCATGCCCCCATTCCCCCTAAGATAATACACCCCTCTCATCCAATCCCTCATTCCGACTTGGGCCCTATTTATCCACATTCTTCACACCTAACTCAATATGGGAATCCATCCCATACCATCAACCATCCCTAATTTACGCATCCACTCACTCCCCAACTAAATCCCCATAATATCCAAAATGTACAATGGCCACTTCAGGCACCTGCTCAAAATCCACCATTCACTCATCCGATCACCCCCAAGCCACTCATCAAAGTTTCCCCCAACCCCAATGGCCACATCAAGCATCTGCCCAACCCATTCAAAATCAACAGGATAACCTCACCCTTCCTCCATCGTATGTTGATCAACAATACGAGGAAGATGAGGTCAGACATAGTGGGGTCAATACGGTGGCATTCGCCCATTTAATCCCCCACCACCCACACATATCAATCCCCAGGCCATCCAAAATTAAGGGAGGCAACCTGTTGAGGGAACAGCCCCAGCCCCACTATCAAGAGAATTCGAGCAGTTGAACGAACAAATGTATAAAATTCAGAAGTAGCTAATGAAGTTAGGGGGAACCAAGATTCATGCCACGAATTTCTCAGATCTGTGTTTATTCACCAAGGTGCCTTTACCACCTAAATTCAAAGTGCTGTCATTTAAAAAATATAACGCCACCGACAATCCCATCGAACACATCAAGTCCTACTGCGGGGACATTTGTCAATATGGTGGAGATGAACTACTCTTCATCAAAGTGTTCCAAAAAAGTCTTACCAGCCCTGCGCCAAGGTGGTTTACCTCCCTTGAACTATTCATGATTAAAACATGGAAAGATCTAACCCACCTATTCTAAGAACAGTATGTGTACAACTTAGACATTGAACCCCGTAAGTCAGATCTAGCCCGATTGAAGCAGAAGCCCAATGAAGCATTCTGTGACTACCTTGGGCGGTTGAGGGCATTGGTAGCTCAAGTCAAAAACAAAATACCCAATGATGAGCAAATTGAGATGATCTCAAAAAACACTCTGCCGATCGTCTCAAATTTTTTGGTATACTAGCAGCAATCCAGCTTTGCTGATTTGGTAAGAAATGCGAACCGTTGTGAGGACACAATTAGAGAGGGATGCTTGAGAAAGAATGTGTCCAATGGAGCCAGTGGAATCTGAAAATTCCCCGAGCAGAGAAATGAGAGAAGAATAGAGGTTGAGGTATAAGCTATAACGAACACACTGCCCAATACCAGCATGGTACCCTTTCGATTTGCGGTAGCACAGCCGCCACCAGCACCAACAAATCTAGCTCAAAGGCAGAACAATGTCCCCTGGGGGCAAATGACCCCTGAGCAGAGAGGGGCTCGATATAATGGAATATTCACTCCCCTGGGGCAATCCCTGAATGTCCTTTTATCTTTGTTGGTCAAAAAAGGTATGGTCACCATACTCCAACCACGACCTCCGCTGAATTCGCCCCCTTGAGGTTACAATCCTAGCGCACATTGGAATTACCACCAGGAACTTGGGAACCCAACTGATCGATGCTATCTATTAAAGCTAGCAATACAAGACCTCATTGAGGGAGGGAAACTCATTCCCTCGGTACCTCCTAAAGCAAATCAACACACTAATATCATACAGGCACCGTTACCCCCACACCCGTAGGGAGGAATGGGTCCAAGGGCCACAGTTAACTTGTTGCAGGGGAAAACTACGATGACTCATTGTAGTGGAATCAGGAGAGCAGGACCATTGGGATAGTCGAGCCTTTAAACTTAACCAATTATTTTCCAAGCTCGACACCTCAAGCAACACCACTAGATTCGAGGTCCTATTTTCCCTCACCAGCTCTCGTTAATCAAGTCCAAACAATTTGGGCCCCACCACCTCTACAATGCAAAACAAATTTAGCATCAACCCCCGTCAATTACATGGTGCCAAATTTTACCCCGCCTTTAGAATCAGCTCTGACTCCTTACAATTGGTCCAATTTTGTTGCACCCCTGCCAGTTTACCCATCTTCGGCACCAGTCAACGAGCTCTAGCCCAGTTTTTCCATACCATCAATCCAGGCATCGCCGATACTCTCACCCACCCCATTTCATATCCCAGGGCTGACCTATGACCCCCATCAAGTTTCTCTTAGTTATGAACAGATGGACATCAATGCAGGCAGTGGCAGAGAAGGGCCAGTTGATTTTGTTACCCGATCATGAAGAATCTCTAAATAATCAAAAGTATCGATACCAGCCCAGCTAGAAGAGAAGGAACCAGCCGCAATGAACCCCTTCGAAAAAATGTGCAGAGAGCACATACTAGAAACTCAGCTAAAGAGAATGTCAGCCCACATCATAGTTTGGGACTTGTTAATGACATCTCTGCTCCATTTCTAGGCTCTGATGGGAGAATTAAAAGATACACATGTACCCATCCAAGTAACCCTTGATGAGGTGGGACAAATAATTACGTAGGTTTTAGCCCCCAACGCCATCTCGTTTTCAGATGACGACCTACCAAGTGAAAGAAACAACAATTCCAAACCCCTCAACATCAGGGTGGAATCAAAGGACTTAATAATCCCTTTAGTGCTGATGGATAATGGTTCGGCATTGAATATATGCCTCCTCAGAAATGCAACCAAAATAGGGTTGATCCCGCGACATTTAGGCCAACCATAACAAGTGCAAGAGGGTTTGATAATACTAGGAGGGAGGTGATAGGACAAGTCGAGCTTGAGCTCACCATTGGGCCAATGACCTTCTCAATCCCATTCCAAGTCATGGACATCAAGTCCTCCTTCAACCTACTACTAGGACGCCCATGGCTACATTAAATCGGGGCGGTGCCCTCCACTCTACACCAACAACTCAAATTCATATCAGAGCAAAAGGTCATAATAATCATAGGAGAAGGGTGAGAAGAAAGAGAGAAAATTGCCCACAACATAAAAAATCTCAAGGTGTTGGATGCACCTCATACCACTAAAGACACAGATCTTCATAGCTTCCAGTATGATGTGTCAACATTGGGGCCAGAACCTATCAGAGAGGTCACCATAAAAACAGAGGTGGAATGACTGCAGCAATAGCCACACTCCAAAAGTGGGGCTATCAGAAAGGAAAGGGTTTAGGTCCCCATTTGCAAGGCAGGAGAGACCTGTTCAGAGCTAAAGGTGGCCAACATGTCAGATTTGGGTTAGGTCACAAGCCCACTGAGGAGGAGGTTCAGGAAGCCAAGGAGAAGGCCTGAACCATAGTCGCTGCCAAAGCCAGGGGATAGACCTGGAAGACGAACCCCGCCTGAGACCTCACATCTGCAATACATTTTTGGGTGCGGGGGATGTAAAAATTGATCAGAATGGGGCAACACAGCTGACTCCACACAAGTCGGTGGCTGCTATTGTTGTTGTTAGGACTTTACTGTGTGTTTGCTTATTGTGCGGTGAGAACAAATAAAAATCAAAGTAAAATAAAAGATGAAAAAAGCACAACTAAAGTATTCCTAAGCCTGCACGATACAGGGCTATTGTAGCAAGTTTTGATAAGTATAAGTTTGTCCCACAGATAAATTGATCTAGAACCCAAAATGGGCTATAATAGTAGGCCTCCAGATCTGGCTACAGATCTAACAATCCTAAAGAAAGGGAGTTGGGTGTCACTTCTACACTAAATTACCTACTAAAAAAAATAGAAAGAAATAAAGTGCAGTCCTATCATAAGAAAGGGTTATAAAGAAGGGGGTGATGGTGTGTTAAAATAAAGATAAAAAGGGTGAGAAGTAAGCTGTTTAGGTTAAAGGGTCATTTAAGTTATGCAACTCAAATTTAGGGCTCTCTCTGAAGCAAGTGCTTACTAAAGTGCTATCAATAACCTCAATAAGGTAGAAGAATCCAGCTTAACCCATGCCATTTGGGGTGCTCTTAAGGCTATAGTCTATCCACTTAAATGGTCACAGTCTATCTAATAGAGTCTGTCAAATCCCATTGATTAAGCCAGAAAAGCTAACCTAATCCAAAGGCGTGGATTGATCAAACCCAATCAAATGAATCAAATCAGGCAAAGAATACCATTGCAGATACTATGTCTGCCAATGCTCCGAGCTCCCCAGATCTGCGCACAGACTTGGCTGGCATTCATAGGGATATTAAACTTAGGAAGATCAGATGGTAATCAAGAGATCTAAAGTTTAAGCGAATGAGCAATTCCCAAATACACAAATCTGATTGAGAATCTAATGGAACCAAAAGATGTATAGATTTAATTAGACTTTAAATCAACAATTTATTGCTTAAAAATAACTAGCAATCAAATGTCCTCCCAGCTGCAATCACTATAGAGAAGCTAGATCTAGCATCTAATGGCGGTCAAATAAAATAGAGGGGAGCCTGTTCCTGCATAATCTCTCACTAGGCCACATGTCCAAGTGCAGAGAAGGAGAATTAATCTTAGATCTGTGACCAAGTTTGCCCTAGGGCTATAGTCTGTCCACTCAAATGGTGACAGGCTATCCACAAAGGCTCCCTTACCCACAAATACTGAGACAGAGAATGAAAACTACTGTCTACCACCATGGTCCCAGGGCATCACGCTCAAGCTTTCATGGGCCTTTCAATAAGCTCAAATCCTAAATGTAGGCTATATCCTGAACAAAACTACGGACAAATAGGAAAATAATAGATTGAGTAAGCATTTAAATAAGGATTCCATCGATCTGGTGTTATTAATAATGAAATCCCTTAAGGCAGCAGCCTTGTGCACAAGAGCTGAACACCAAATCCCAATGTTTACTGACATATTACAAAACTTAAATAAAACTATACATAAATGCTTACCAAAGGTTTAGCCAGCAAGTGCTGAGCTAAAAGAGAAGAAAAAATGGAAAAAGATGTGATCAAACCCTAACCCTAGCCTGCTAGAGGTCTCAGCCGACAGAGGTTGAAGGAGAAAGTGAATGATAATTTTCTAAGTTACAAGCGCAACTTATATACTTAGTCTCAATGATGTGGCTGAGAGGAGAGTAAACCCTAATTTTTTAAGCAGATGTGGCACTGTTTCAATCCTTGGATGAGTGCATCATAATCTGTGCCTCGAGGTGCATGCCCTAGACTTGGGGAAATCCCAAAAAGGTCCTTAGGTTAAGATTGAGAAGTGGAGAGCCCGAGCTTTGCAAGGCTGGATTCTGCATTTCACTTCTGTCGTGCGGCTACAAAGTGTTCACAGGGTAGAGTTTGGTGTGAAATATTATTGTCTCGCGCATAAGAGCTTTGGGTGATCGCGCGGTTGTCTTAGCTTTGAATGTACTCGCGCAGAAAAACTTTTAGTGCATTGATTGCTCGCACAAAAGAGCTTCAGAAACTTCATTCGCAAGGTACTCGGGTAGATTCCTTCGCATCTCGCTCGGTATAGACTTATGCTTTTAGGCGCACGAGAGCTACGCGAGAGGATTTCTAGGCATCTCTCTCTTTTAGAGCCATGCGAGGTCTTTGCTATTGTTCGTGCCATTTGGTCTCGTGGGGTAGTGCGTATGGCTTCTTAAGGCTTGATACTTGCCCGAGCTTCACGAGCTGTATTTCTAAAGTCTTAGTGCGCGAAAGCTCCGCGAGTATCTTCAGTTGATAATTTCCGCTAAAGTGCGAGACTGTTGCGCGAGAGCTACTTTGCGATAAACTCTTCATTGAGTTGCATGACTTCTTCGTGAGCTCTATTATGTTACATGTCTTAGCTGTGCAAGGGAGCTCTGCCAGTGACTTTCAATAGCGCGAGGCTGCACCTCAGTTGTGCGAGATAGGTCTTTGGCTCCTCTGCTGCTATGCACATGCTTCTGTTGCAGCTTCCTCCACTTTCACCTATACTTCTTTCATTTGTTGGACTTCCTTAGTCCATTATGACATGCCAAATAGTCACCATGGTGTGTACCACCATGGTATTCCATCACTTTCTGGTTCAGCTATCATCTTTTGCTTTCTTTCTCTCTCTTCTTGGCACCAAAAGCACAGACTTCGTGTTAAGCTGCACAATTTATTCCTAACTATAAAACAAGCTAAAAAGGAGTTATTAGTCAGCTTCAAGGTCCAACAAAGGCTAGGTTAAGAGTTGAAAAGTCATACTTTTTAGTGATTAACGCACCCCCAAACCTAATCTTTGCTAGTCTCTGAGCAAAGTAAAATTTAAACAGTTACTCTAAGAAGGTAAATGCTACTTTCGTAGGGAGCACGAATGCATTTAGCTCATGCATCAAGCCTTTTAAACCCCTAGGTGTTCCCTAGTGGAGGAGTGAAGTCTCCTAAGGGTTTTTAGTGAAGGTACCCACAAACTTCTCAATGAAACAGTTAACAAAAGTGCACACAGTGATTAATTAGTTTGAAATAAGTACAGTTCACTTCACCCTTGCTCTGTCAAAGTTAAAGGAGTTCTAAAGTAGTATATGCAAATAATTTAACACCTTAATCATGCATGCATACCCATCTCCTCCAATCAGTTGACATCAAGAAGACAATATGTGTAAAATAGTAGTAAGCTTATCAGTACATAAAAATTCAGGTTCAAACAATACCCCACTGATTTCAATTTCAGACCCAATGTTTACCAGGGCTGTCTCTCATAACTGCATTTAAGGGTGTATCATTTCACAAAAGCTCAAGAGCAGTTACATACCCCAAATGGGTTTTCAAGCATGAGCATAGACAACTCTTCTAATTTCTGACATCATAAAGTACTTCTCATCATAGATTAGACATTCCCTCATCGTCACATGATAGTTCATTTGACTTTGGATCAATAAGGGATTTTCGTGGGTTATAATGTGGCTTATTGGTGAGGGTTGTAAAGAATAAAATGGGTGAAAAGAATTCAAAGAAATCAACATAGGTAGGAGATGATTCATGACTTCCCTTCTTCATTTAAGCACAACTTCATCTTCTATTTTGAAAATTCAGAGCTAAAGTGGCCAACTTCTTCTCCTCTTCTTCACATTTCCAATGATGTTCTTCTTTTGACTTCTCATTCTTTTTCTTCTCTCTTTTTTTTTTGTATTTACTTATTTTTTATTTTTTTCTTTTTTTTAATAATGGTTGCCACATATCCACAACTGCTACACTATTATTTATAGATCTCCACCTCTTTTCTCCTCCTTTCACCAAATGTTGAACTTTGCTCACTTATCTTCAACATCCTCTCCTTTACCTTCTGAATTCTCAGAGTGAGGATAGGGCTGAATCAGGTTAAGAGGTACAGGTTCAAGTACTTTGGGGTTTGTTGCAAAAGAATGGAACTTTAAGACTCAAAAAGTGTATGCACAAGGATAGTTTGACAGGTTAGATCTTTTAGGCTCAAACTGTCCAAATGAAGGCCTTGATCTTTTCCTTAGTGTCATGATTACTGTCAAACAACTTCAAATTGGGGTGTCTAACTTCTAGTGAAAAGGACTTGACTTAGTCAGTCCTTAGAACAAATTTTTTTTTGCCATAGACACTCCTAAAAGAAAACTTTTATAGGCTCAAAGCTCACTAGGTATGGTCTTCAATTGCACTCAAAGGGGTATGCTTTCACATGTTTCTCTCTTTACTGGTTCACTACCTACAGAAAACTTTCTGATGTTCACCTCATAGAAGTATTGATTTCAAATTACTTTAGTATTAAACAAGTCTGCATAATTTAAATTTCCTCACTTTCAATATTGCTTAGGTGAAATTTATTATATTTATTCCTCACATAGTTAAGACTGTTGCACTTAGGTTAACTATATCATTAGCAATACTTGCCACACCTCCAAACCTATGAGGAGCAATGTCCTCACTGATTCAAAGATAAGAGGGTATGTGCAGCAGGGAATAAAAGCAAAAGCAACAGAAAATAATGGAAGTGAAGAAAATAAAAAAAGCACACATAAACAACTAAAGCAAACAAACAACTTATGAACAGAAAGCAAACAAAACTAAACTAAAGATGAATTTCATTACGAAAACAAACATGTGTACAAAGCAAGGAAAAAGAACTACACAATGTATAGGCTAACTAAGTACAGGTGCAAAGTAATCATCCTAATCATCTGCCCATTCAGTTCTGACTTGGGGTCCTTTGCCTTTGTCTTTAGGAGCAGAAAGAGAAGGAGCAGGAGTGGCAGACTCAGCTGCCTATGGAGGAGCAGTGCCAGTTAATGCTGCAAGGTTCCTTTTCAGGATTGTTGCCTTTATCTCAGCAAGCTGAACTCTTGTTTCATAGAGTTCCCTGACGGCCTATGTTACATCATGTGCGGCAGCGAACAATTTCTCTAGGCCATCGGCTCTTAGTTTCTCCATGGCCGCAATATCCTTTTCAGATTCATAAAGAACCAACATCCTACTCCATCTCTTAGATATACCTTTCAGCTAAACGCAGTGATCGAGCTCCATCTGACTGATTTTCTATTCATAGGACTGTTTGATGGAAGTTCTAATGGTAGCCATGCCCTTAATGATATCATTCTTCAGGTATGGGTTGTCTTTCATGGCATGGAGGAGAGTGGAGTAGGGAGGTATTAAAAAGGAAGAGGCTGGAGAGATATGCTGCTGGTCACTTGAAGAAGGGCCAACCACCAAGGGAGAGGGTATAGATGAGGTGAATATGGAGGATAAAGGGTGATGGACGGCAGGTTCAAGCTGAGGGTCTGTTTGGGTTGGAATTGAGATGTTTGGTATTAAGTCTTCCTCATTAGTTGCAACATCAGATGTAGCTACATCAGGTGGGGGATTGGGTATGGAGATAATGGGCAACTGGATAGGGGTAGGTTCAAGTTCGGGTTCAGTCTGAGTGGAGGCATCGGTAAATGTAGTTGGGGGAATAATGGGGGCAGGTTCAAGGTTTGTAATGGTAGGTGTGATGGCATGGATAGGTGGTTGATGGGATGGTTGTTGTGATGTTGGGGTTAAAAGTGACAAGGTGGCTTGGATGGATTCTAAGTTGCTTTGGGTTGAGGTTTGGTATGCGAGATTGGAGTGCATGGCATGCAGGTTGGCATCAATGGATGCTTGTGTTTGAGAATTGACCAACACTTGTGCTTGAAGGGAGAGTAATAGGTTAAAGATGTGGGGTAGGAAATCAGGTGTGGGGGGGTGGAATTGGTTGAAACGCGGAGGTGGGTGCATGGATGAAGGTAGTGACCTGTGGGGACTGTGGAGGAGGGGTGAAATGTGGAGGGGGAGGAGAATTAGGGAGAGGGGTAAGCTCATAATTGATGTCCCCTATGATTGAGGGCATCATTGTTGAGTATCCCTCGTCTGAAAGAGGGATTTGGGCATGGGTAGGTGAAAATGGGATGGGTTGGTCTAAAGGCGCACAGGTAATAGCCTCACAAGGGATAAATGTGTCAGTAAGCTAAGAGGGGATAGTGGAAGAGCTATGAGGGATTTCAAAAATGGTAGGCTCAGACTCAAAGGCTTGGGATGGTGGTAGGTCAATGGGTGGGCCTGGTATGGTTGTGGTTTCAGTGGTGGGGGTGGTATGGGAGATAGAGGTGGGTAGGGGTTCCTTTTGTGCTTTCGTTAATCTTTTTCTCTTTTTATAGGTTGCTAGCATAGGGGAGGGTGGTTGAGGATTTGTTATGGCTTCTTCAGATGTAGTAGGGATGGGTGAGGAATTGGTGTGGCTGATGGGATGGGTGAGGGAATGGTTAAGGTAGCAACAGGTATGGGGGCTGTGGGGATAGGTAAAGGGAGCTGGGCTGAGGGTAAGGGGACTATGGAAGATTGTGAGGCTTGAGTTAAGGGAGTAGTGGCTGGTAAGGTGATGGCTACAGATATGGGTGTGGTGCTGGCTGGCACAAGTAAATGGGCTGCCTGAGAGAGGGCAGCAGAGGGTTGAGCCATAGATGCAACAACAGTAGCAACCTCAGAAGTTGCTGGTACATCAACCTTCTTCTTCCTTTTCTCCATGAGAGTGCCACTGATCCCCCACTACTTCTTTCTATAATTTTTAGGGTTCAGGGCAATTATTTCTTCCTTCATTTGAAATCAATACCCTCCAAGCTTTTGTAAGGCTGTAATAAACCTGCAGTAGGGAAGGGAATGGGGTTTCTTGTTGGTGTTCACCATCTCCACAATATCTTTCATCTCCTCAAAAATTAGCTTGGCAGCATCCAAGTAATGGTTCTTATGAAAGGAGAAGAGTGCATCAATAATAGGAAATCTCCTCTCCTACTCATGTCCAGAGCAATAAATATTTTTCCTCAGCACCCCATCCATAAATCATAGGCGGGGGTGCAAATCTCGCTTCCTTATTGATAACCCTGATACAGTAATTCCTCCAGTCAGCTCCTTGGCTATCTCTGGGATGGTGGCTGTCAAAGGGGGACCCAAGCCACAATCAGGGTTGTACCTAGCTTGTATCCCAAGAATTCTTGCAATGGTAGCTTGATTGAACAACATCTCAAATTTGTCTATGAGCACCAGTAGTGCTAGGTTCCCATCATCCCCAGATTTGACTCTGATATTTTGGTAAAACAATTGCACTAGTGGAGGGAAGACTAGTTGCATTAGGGGCCTCATTAGGGGCAGCAATAAGGTTTTTGTGAGGTACTCCATGGAGGCAATAGTTGCAGATAACTCCTCAAAGAAAGCCTTATCAAATATTATCTCAGATTCTAGCTTAATTGCTGTAATAAAATACCCTGAGGTATTCATTATTTTCTTCCTCTTCATCCTTAGGGATGTCAGTGGCTACTTCCTTGCCCATTTTCTGCTTCCTCTTTGATTTCTCAGGACTCTTAGATGGTGGGTGCTCTCTAGCCCTCTTCTTTGGGGCAGACTTCTTTTTGGCACCTTGGGCATCAGAGGCCACACCTTTGCCTTTCTTCACAGTTTTCTCAACTTGGGGCTCCTCAAAGAGTGCAGTTACCACATGGGTCTCCACATTGGGGGCCTCTGCAATCCTTGCAGATTTTCAAGTAGGCACAGGGCTCCCAGCAGGTGGTGGGGTTACCAAAGCAAACAACATGTCAGAGAATTTTAAACCCGTGGCCATAACTATCACATTTCTCCAAATTAGGGTTTCAAAATCTCAGCAAATGTAATGCACTCTTTTACAAATAAAATAGACTCCAAATTGCTCTCCCCTTACATAGAGTGATGTCTAATTAAATCAACTAAGAGAGTGAGAAATCTTACCAAATGACAGCTAGGGTTTCACTTCACACGCTGCACAAATGTCCAAATCCCCCCAAACCTAGCTTAAAGTGACCAGGAGGTGATGGGGAGCAAAAATGTATCAGGAAACTAGCTGGTATTCAGTGGAAAGGGTAGTATAGAAGAAAGGAGAGAAGGGGAAACTTGAAAGTGCGCAGGGGAAGCTAGGGTAAAAAGATAGAATGAAGAAAATGGAGGGATTCATAGGGTTTATAGGGCTAAACCCGTGCTTTGCGCAGCTGTCGCTAAGTTCTCGCGGAATACATTCCTTGCGCAGTACACAACGAACCTCATGAGAGGTTCAGTCATAGAGAAAAGCAGAGCCTCGCAAGATCAAAATTAAAAGTTTCAAGTGCCTCGCGAGGCTCTTCGCAGAGTTAAATTCAGGTTCAAGTGCACGAAACAGTTCCTCAGATCTCGTGCAGCTTCGTAAGCATTAAAATGTAAGTCTGAAGCATCTCGCGGGGCTCACCATCAGGCTGCGACAGATGTCATTTTTCTCATGAAGCTCTCACGCAGTACAAAATATTCATCAAAACTCTGCGAGAAAGCTTCAGGTGGCTTGCGATCATAAAATTTTGACCATTTAGCCTCGCGAGAGGGCAACACTTGATCTTTTCTCTGAGCTGATGCCCTGGCCTATGCATGTACAATATCATGCACCAATTCAGTGTGCATCAGCTCCACTCCATGACACATACTCCATTTCATCATGACAGTTAAGTTACCCTTTATCAATATTGCAGCATCACAAATTCAGAAATCTAAAGATAATCAATCAGATGAAAAGTCATGACATCACAATTCAGATGACAAATATGCACTTGCACTCAAAACAATAAACAGGCAAAACGCAATCAAACAAACAAGCAAAGTATCAATCTAAAACAGTAAATGAAAAACTTCTAAGCGATCACAAAACAACACATAGTCAATACATATGGTTCACACATATTTTTGGTACTTCACCACTCACCTTCTTTCCTTGTTACTCCAGTGACCTCCTCAATTGCCTTGGCCTGTTACACCATCATCCACATGGGAAGAGGATGCATCTCCAATCATGTAATGTCGCTTTGGATTAGCCAAGGGCTGACTGGATAGTCTACCCTCCTCTCTTTTATTCAAAGCATTACAAATTTGATCAAGCTGGTCTTCAATTTTGTTAATGCTTTGCCCATGAGAGTTCACAGTCTAGACTAGGCTCCCCAAATTCTGCATGGATGCCATCATTTGCTCTTCAAAAGAAGAGGATCTGGGCTGTTGTGGGGGCAAGGTCAACTGGTTGGGCTGTGGAGTAGATAACTAAAAATTTTGTCGAGGTGGGTATCCCTAGTTAAACTGGTGTTGAGGTCTGTATGGAGCTACCAACTGCTGTTGCTGGGGTTGAGGGTAATTATCTTGCCTCCACCTCAAATTTGGGTGGTTCCTCCATGAGTACCCAACAGGTTACTGCCCAAATGCTTAGGCAGCATTGACTTGCTCCATAACAAAATCAGGGAATTGGTTGGCTGATGGACAATCATGTAGTGAATGTGTGGGAGATTGGCATATCAGGCATGCCTCCTCCACTTGTGTAACCATTCTAGGCTCCATCACATTCATCAATTTGTCGAACTTCAAGCTCAAATTGTCCACCTTCTTCTCCAACTCACTCTGCACCTTTACTTCATCTATTCCACCTCTCGGGGTGGACTCTTTCCCCAACCTAGCAGGGGTCTGGCTATCATTGCGAGACAGTGACTCTTGCTGCATGGAATTTTCCCCTATAATGTCAAACAGGTCCCAAGCCTCATCAACTGTCTTGTGGAGGTAGCTACCACCACATGAGGCATCCATCATATCCCTGCTCATGGGATTAATTTCTTGGTAAAATACTTGCACTAGTTGCCACATTAGAATTTGGTGGGGGGGGCATTGTTTTAACATCTCTTGGAATCTCTCCCAAGCTTCATAAAAATTCTCAATTGAGGACTAAGTAAATGACAAAATACTTATCCTCATCTGGCCGGTCTTGTTCATGGGAAAGAATTTAGCCAAGAATTAGATTTGAAGGTCACTCAATGTTTGTATGCTATTGACTGGGAGCTTAAAGAGCCATGTGCTAGCTTTATCCTTTAAGGAAAAAGCCTCAGTTTGGTGGTTTCAGGTCCCAAGCCAGCAATATTGAAGGTGGTGCAAAGTGCCAAAAATTGGTCAATGTGCTTGTAAGGATCTTCCTTACTGAGCCCAAGAAATGATGACAACATATTGATGGTGGAGGACTTGATTTCATAGTTTCCTTCCACTGAAGGGAATTGTATGCAGAAGGGAGAGGTGTACTCCCCTGGTGCATTGTATTCCTTCAAGGTTCTTTGACTCTCAACCATGTTAGCTTACTCAGTTTCAATAGTAGGGCCTTATGTGGTGTTTCTTGGTCTGAGGATCCTTTCAAACTCAGGATTTGGACGTTCCAACTCAGGGTTCAGGGACCTTCTTCCAAGCATACACCCACAAACTCAACAACTAAAGAAAATGCTTACAGCACTCAAAGAATTTCTAAACTAAAATAACAACTAACAAATTTACACTAAATTAATTACAAGGAATTCAACATTAAAGGACTAGGTTTCAAGGTAAAAGAAGTGCAAACAGAGCTAGCTAGACTCCAGCTGTAGCTCTAGCTTTTCCCTTCTGTTGTTGTCCAATTTTGTAAAATTCCAAAAAGAATTAGTAGTACTTTCATTCTACTATGGCACAATTATAAAGAATTTTTTAAAATACAATATATTACAACTCAAGTCTACTAAAAAGATCAATATCCCAGACAGCGGTGCCAAAAACTTGTTGTTAGGACTTTACTGTGTGCTTGCTTATTGTGTGGTGAGAATAAATAAAATCAAAGTAAAATAAAAGATGGAAATAGCACAACTAAATTAATCCTAAGCCAGCAAGATATAGGGCTATTATAGCAAGTTTTGATAAGTAAGAGTTTATCCCACAGAAAAATTGATCTAGAACCCAAAATGGGCTATAATAGTAGGCCTCCAGATCTGGCTATCGATTTGACAATCCTAATGAAAGGGAGTTGGGGTGTCACGTCTACACTAAATTAGCTACTAAAAAAATAGAAAGAAATAAATTGTAGTCCTATCGTAAGAAAGGGTTATAAAGAAGGGGGTGATAGTGTGTTAAAATAAAGATAGAAAGGGTGAGATGTAAGCTATTTAGGTTAAAGGTTTATTTAAGTTATGCAATTAAGATTTAGGACTCTCTCTGCAGCAAGTCCTTACTGAAGTGCTATCGATAACCTCAACAAGGTAGAAGAATCCAACTTAACCCATTCCATTTGGGGCACTCTTAAGGCTATAGTCTATCCACTCAAATGGCCACAATCTTTCCAATAGAGTCTGTCAAATCCCATTGATTAAGCCAGAAATGCTAACCTACTCCAAAGGCGTGGGTTGATCAAACCTAATCCAATGAATCAAATCAGGCCACAAATACCATTGCAGACACTATGTTGGCCAGTGCTCTGAGCCCCCCAGATCTGCGCACAGACTTGGCTGGCATTCATAGCAATATTAAACCTAGGAAGATCAAATGGAAATCAAGAGATCTAAAGGTTAAGCAAATGGGCAATTCACAAATACACAAATCCGATCGAGAATCTAATGGAACCAAAATATCTATAGATTTAATTAGACTTTAAATCAACAATTTATTGCTTAAAAATTGCTAGCAATCAAATATCCTCCCAACTGCAATCACTATAGAGAAGCCAAATCTAACATCTAATGGCAGTCAAATGAAACAGAGGGGAGCCTATTCCAGCACAATCTCTGACTAGGCCATAAGTCCAAGTGTAGAGAAGGAGAATCCATCTCAGATTTGTGACAAGTTTATCCTAGGGCTATAGTCTGTCCATTCAAATGGTCACAGGCTATCCAAAGAGGCTCCCTTACCCATAAATATTGAGACAGAGCATGAAAACTGCTGTCTGTCACCATGGTCCCAGGGCATCATGCTTAAGCTTCCATGGGCCTTTCAATAAGCTCAAATTCTAAATATACGCTATAGCCTGAACTGAACTACAGACAAATAGGAGAATATTATATTGAGAAAGCATTCAAATAAGGATTCCATCAATCTAATGTTATTAGCAATGAAATCCCTCAAGGTAGCAGCCTTGTGCACAACAGCTCAACATCAAATCCTAATATTTACTTACCTAATATAAAACTTAAATAAAACTATACATAAATGCTTACCAAAGGTTTAGCCAGCAAGTGCTGAGCTAAGAGAGAATAAGAAATGGAAAAAGTGGTGATCAAACCCTAACCCTAACAGTTGGATTATTTTAAGTGCTTGCTATTGACTTTATTGAAGACAGTGATAAAAATGGGGTGAATGAAAATGAAAGAAAGGTAGAGTGAGGACTTTGGAGCAGCAAGCCTAAAATATGCACAGTCCTGCAAGATACAGGGCCTGTTGTAGCAAGTTTTAATAAGTAAGAGTTTGTCCCACAGGGAAGTTGATCGTAGTAGGCCCTCCCGATCTGGCTACAGATCTGGCAATCCTAGATGGAAGGGGGTTTAGGGTCACTATAGTCTAAATCCTAAGGTAACTTAATGTCTAAACTACAGAAAGGGTTAAGAAAGAAGATGGAGTGAGAAAATAAATAGAAAAGCGTGAGAAGTATGCTATTAGGTATAGATCTGTTGCTATAGAAATCCTGTCCAACAGCTACATTATCACCAAAGAGGAGAAAGAATCCAACTCACCCCTGTGCCATGATCCAATCCCTTAAGGCTATAACCTGTCCACTTAAATGGTCACAAACTATCCAATAGGGGAACCATAATCCAGAGATGGGTCAGAACAAGCTTATCATTGTAGGCACTACTTCATCTAGGCTATAAGATCAAGAATCCATAGGAACCTCATCCTCTAAAGTTCTGTGTGTGGGGCTAGGCCTACGAAGTGCACGAGCCTAGACACACAGGACCAACAAGAGTTTGAGTACTAGCTTTTAAGCATGGCTATTCACAGCTTTAGAAAGACTGCAGTGATCCAGTCACAAGCCCACAATCTCTACAGCCAAATCAGATTTGCAATCTGATGGTGGATCTATAAAATTATAGGGGAGTTTGTCTCTCCACAATCTCTCACAGGGCTACAAGCACAAGTGCAGAGAAGAAGAATCTGTCTTAGGTATGTGGATTGGCTTCACCCTAGGGCTATAACCTGTCCACTTGAATGGTCACAGACTATCTACAGAGGCTATCCTCCTCATAAAGGTCTAAGACAGAACAAGAGCATTGCTGCCGCCACCATGTTCACAAGGCTACCAGCTCAAGCTCCCATGGGGATTCAAATTTAGTGGATCCTGTGGTGGGGGAAGGCCTGCAATGTGCCTAACCTAGACACACAAGTCACTTAGATCTAAGTAAAACATTAAAAATAATCCTCTATTGCTTACGATACAACTTAGCAATGGAGGATCTCAAGGCAGCAGCCTTCTACAGAATAACTCAAAACAAAAATATCATCCCATACATGCTATAAATCCTATTACAAAATTCCATTACAATCTATACCAAATAATCATACAAAAGGTATAGCCAATAAGTGCTGGACTATGGAGAGAAGGAAAAAGGAAAAAGAAAACTCCTAAATCCTAAGCTTAGCCTACTGTAATTCTACAGTTGGTTTTTTGGAGAAGAAGCCTAGAAGTTAAGTCCCAAAGGAAGCTCCTTAAACCTAAGCTAGGCTTAGGCTTATATAGCAGTCGGTTCTCTCACCATTAGGGTTAGGAAAACCCTAATTTTCATTAATGCAATTATGGCCCATTCTTGTCCCTTGAATGCCTCGGGGTGTGTGCACAGAGATTGGAGCATTGGAGTGTGTACCCTAATTGCTAGAAGTCCCCAGATTGCCCTTGTAGAAGTGGGAAGAAGTTTAGAACCCGACCCTCGCTGGATAGAGAAGATTTCTAGATCTTGCTGCGTGGTAGAATTGGAATCGTGGGGTTGAATTGACTTGAAGTTCATGCAGTCGCGGGGTTCAAGTCTTGCTCATCGCGGGGTATTAATGGCTGTCACAAGATTAATCTTTTAGCTTTGAATGGCGCGAGGATTGCTCTCGCGGTTAGTCCCTTGGTGAATCTCACGACAGATCTTCATGAAGGAGCAGTGTTCCTGAGTCTCTGGGTTGCACGAGCGTTTCCTTGAAGGTCTGTATCTCGCGGCCACTGCGCAACAGCTGCGCACAGGAATATCTGGAGCTCTTACTTCTAAGTTAATCGCGCGAAGCTTAACGACTCCTCTTTTGAGCTGCGTGAGACTGCGCGAATGCTTCACTCACTTATGGCTGAACTTCGCGAGAGTCACGCAAGACTGATTTACATTTATTTCTGTCATCCAATCGCTCGGCCAGTTATTGTGCTTCCTCCAAGGGCTTGCGACAACTGTGCGAAGGCATTATCTCTGGTTCAATTGAACCCTGCGATATCTGCGCGAGGCATCCTTCTTGGTTTATCGTGTTTATGCCTTGATAACATACATGCAGGTTCATCCTTCATTTTGCTGAGGTAGTTCTGGGGCAATAGTGAGCTTCTTGGCATGGCTAGGGGTTTATTAGCAGCTGCTGCTTATTACCTACAAATTAGACTTAAAACACGTTTATTAAATGATTAAGGGTCTAACAGTGATTAAGTTAAGGGGTGAAAAGTGGTACTTTTCATGTCTTAACACACCCCCAAACCTAATCTTTGCTAGTCCCTTAGCAAAGCTATAATTAAAAGCAACTTTCGTAGGGATCACGGGTACATTTAGCATATGTACCAAGCCTTTTAAACCCCTAGGTGATCCCTAGTGGAGGAGTGAAGTCTCCTGAGGGTTTTCAGTGAAGACACCCACAAACTTCACCATTAAAATCAGTTAAGTATAGTGCAGATAATGAGAACACATATTCAAATGTTTAAAGTTTTATTCCACACCCATTTAACACTTAGAGGAAACTGCGGTAATGTTTGCAGGCAATTTAAAACTTAAAAGTTAACATGTGTTTGCCTAACCACCATTCATTTAACATTAGAATTTCAATGTATAAAAATCAGTACCCAACTTGCCTTTAATTCGAAATTTAGGTTGGATATTACCTTAATGAGGTTAAAATTCAGACCCAATTCTCACTTGGGCTATCTCTCAACATTAATAACCTGAGGGTGTTCACATTCTCAATAGCTCAAGAGCAGTTGCAGACCCCAAATGGGCTTGCAAGCATGAGCATAGGTCAAGCTTCTAATTTCTGACATCTTCAAGGATTTTTACCATAGATTGGGCAATTCTTCATCTCCACATGACAGCTCATTTGACTTTGGATCCACAAGGTCTTTTTGAAAGGGTTGTAATGTGGCTCATGGCTAGGGGTGAAAAGAATAAAAGGGGTAAAAAGGAATTTCAAATTGAGAAATCAGCAAGGTAAGGAGTGGTTAATGACTTCACAACCTTTATTTAAGCAAAAACTTCATCTTCCTTTTTATATTTCAAACTCAAAGTGGTTAGCTTCTCCTCTTGTTTTCAATTTTTAGATGATGTTGTCCTCTAGATTTCTCTTTCTTTTTCTCCTTTTAGTTCTTTATTCATTCTTTTGATAAATGCCACACAACTGCCCTTGATACACAGCCGCTCACAAGTTGCTTTTCTTCCCCTTCCACAGAATATTGGACCATTCTCAGTATCTTTACCTCCTTCTCTTTTACCTTCTGAATTCTCAGAGTGAGGGTAAGGTTGATTCAGGTCATGAGGTTAAGGCGCAAGTGTTATGGTGATTGTGAAAGAAAAATATGATTTTAAGGCTCAACTAGTGTATACAAAAGGCAGATCTTAAAAGGTTAGATTTTTGGGCTCAAACTATCCAAATGAGGGCCTTGGATCATTTCCTTAGTTCTCATGAGTGCTGTCAATTAGTTTTGATTTGGAGGTGCACAACTTCTAGTGAAGAAGTCCTGATTCAATCGGTCCTTAGAGCAGAAATAATGCCAAAGACACTCTTCAACAAAAAATGCTGGGACCAAATCTCACTAGGTATGGTCATCAAATTTAACCCATGAGGTGTATTTTCATCTGTTTCTCTCCTCTTAGGTTCATTGAGTACTAACTGGCAAAAATTTCTAATATTAGCTTCATGGTGGTGTTAAAAATTTTTAACTTTCTATCTTTCGAAAAGTCTGCAAAAATGTTGTAAAGTTTTACAATTTTCCTCATTGTCTCATTGTATCAAGGTAAGTGGCACTTAGCTTTATTCATTCCAATTATACCATCATTACTACACTAAAATTAACTGTTATAGTGGTAGACTGCCACACCCCCAAACCATTCGGAGCAATGTCCTCACTAGTTCAAAGGTGAGAAGAGGCAGTAGATTCCAATCAGACAGACGAAAAGAAACACAGTAAAAGATAAAGAAACTGACAAAAAAAAAAGAATGCTAAGAACAATATAGAACGCAAAGAAATTATCATTAAAGGAAAAATGAAAATGGTACAAAAAGAGGGAAAAGAAAAAAAAAACAACTAAATGGGGGGGTGATCAAGGGAGAGGCGGTGAGGGAGATGCAGGGGGATCCATTTTTCGCTTTTTCCTCTCTCTCTTCTCATTCTTCCTCTTTTTCTTTTCCTCCTTGGCTAGGATCCTCTGAACCTTGTCATACTCATCCCAGAGAAATTGTAAGGGGTCCGGCTCCTTAGGTGGTGGGGGATCCTCCCAGATGGGGTAGAATTTGATGGAGAACCCAAAGGGTGTGTCATCCGCCATTGGTGTGAGTAGGTATGGACTTCTAGGGCTGGAATAGTAGGGATGAGATGAAAGGAACTGATGGCCGATTTAAAATAGGGGGCGGTGGAACATGAATCGGAGGAATTTAATTTGTGTCCCTTTTCAAACTTGGCAATAAACGTTGTGTGGGGAAATAAGAAAGACACAACTAGTTCTTGGAAAAGGGCATGAGGAGTAAATGAATATCGACTGAGAAGCATGGTATTTAAGTGGAGCCTATGTATTGCGCGGGGATCCTCGCGAAGAACAATCAGTGATGAGTAGTTTACAGGTCTCGCGCAGCTGAGCTGGGGATCTCCGCAAGGTAGCCTGACATGGCTCATTAATGTTAGATAGAAGCCATTGAAATCCTTGAGGCATGTATGTACCGAGATTTATTCAGCCACCTTCTACATCACACCTTTCACATGGGGTACTATGTCAAAGAAGAATATCCTCCCTAAATTCATCTCCCATGAAAAAAAACAAAAACTAACAAACGGAAGCACACACATAAAATAGAGCAATATACAAAAGTAGAAGGTTTATTTAAGTGGAAGAAAATATTTACAAATGTAGTTATAAGAAGCACAACCTAACCTACAATCTAAAAACTAGGAGCTAATCTGATTCTGAATCTGTAAGGAAATCCCAGCCCATCTTTTTAGCATGTGCCTTAAGGGCAGATCTGTCCTGCTTCTTCTTTTCTTCCCTTACCTTTTTGGCTTTGACTGGTGTTTTCTTGGAAGTTGGAGCTTTGGGGGCCCTCACCCTTACTTTTGGTTGTTTGGGTGCTTTTGGTTCCTTGGGTTCTTGAGGGGCTTTTCCTTTCTTCTTTGCAGGGGGAGTTGCAAGTGATTTACCTTTGGCTTTGCCTTTTTCTTCCTCAGTGGGGACCACTGGGGATTTCCCTTTCTCTGTTGACTTAGGCTGGCCATGGGATTGTGCCTCCTCAGACTGGGCAGTAGGCTCTTTGCCAATTTTTAAAGGAGAAGCTTTGGGAGCAGACCTCTTAGCAGTGACTTTCCTCTGCTTAGGATAAGTTCGCTCTTGTGGAGGTGCAGCAGAGGGCATGGGAGGTGGAGGCTGCTCCGTAGGTGGTGATGGGGGAGGAGCAGCTAGGTCTTTCCCTCTGTCTTGATGGGTCTTGGGTTGTGCCCCCTCAGATGGGGCAGCAGCAGAGGGAGTAGCTTTAGGCTCTGAGATAGGCATTTGGACAGAGAGTGGTGTGGGCTGTAGAGGAACATTTCTGGCAGCAGCCAATGCGGCTTCTAAGGAGGCTATCTGGATTTGGTGTTTGAGGAGGTTTGTCTCATGGATTTCCTTTTGTATTCTGCAGATCTCCTGGGCATTGTTTATCCTCTTTTCCAACAATCTGGCCTACGCCTTCTCAGCAGCAGCATTTGATTTCTCCAGCTCCAGATTCAATGCATTATACTCAGTTGTAGCCTTGGTCTTCTGATAGGCTTCTAAGATGTTTTTCCACCCCAAGGAGATGCCCAGTATTTATTTTCTGTGGGCCTCCGTCATCTCATCAATCTGCTCCAGCAAGGGGGTCTCAATGGATTGGCGTAGCTTGGCCATGCCCCTCAGGACATCCTTCCTCAGGTAAGCATTATCCCGCATGTAATACAGGATGGTGAGTTAAAGAGGGTTGTAAAAATAATGTTTTGGTGCAATGGGTAGATAGGAAGTGGAAGGAGTAAACAGAAATTGGTCCTGAAGGGGAGAAGGGGGGGTAACAGGGGCTAAGTCATGTTGTGGGGGAAGGTGGATGGCTTCTGGGTCAGTCTGGGTTTGTTTGTCTGTGTACGTTGGAGGTGAGAGGATAAGAGGTGGGATGGAGGGTATAGGGGGAAATGAGAATTGGGTAGGGTCAGTAGGAGTAGGGGGTGGTGGTGGGAGAAAAGTGGGAATGGTGAAAGGTATGAAAGGAAATGGGGGGGTAAAAGTCAATGGTGATGGTGGGGGGGTTTGAAAGTCAGGAGGGAAGTTTGTTTGGGTTTCTTTGTCAGTGGACAGGACCAGGGGGGCTGAAGTGGATGGTGGAGTGGTTAAGCTTTGTAGGGTGGATTGGATGGAGGAGATTTCAGCCTGCATCAGGTCCTATTTTTGGGTATTGATGGATAACTGGGCTTGTATGTCTTGGATAAGGGGTAGGATGAGGGTTAGTGTGTCAAGACTGGGAGGTTGGGTTTGTGAAGAAGAGGGTACTGGTTGGAAAGGTGAGGAAGGTGCATGATGGAAAGTGGAGGGAGGGGAAGAGTGGGGTTCTGGGGAGTGGTGTTGTGAGGTAGTTGGGGAGTCTGGTAGAGGGGTGTAGTAGGCATGCATTGTTTCAAGGAAGGTAGAGATAAAGGCTTGGAAGCCTATGGATGTGTTAAGGGTTAAGTCAATGTCTGTGAGGGGAGATGTAGTAGATATGGCAGGGGTGGTGGTTTCTTCAAGGTGGGGTGGGTCAATAGGGATAGAAGGGATTGAGGGTGGTGTCTGGGAGATGGTTGGGATGGTCTCAGTGGTCTTTCATTTTTTCTAGGAGATGAGTTAGGGGCTGGCAGGCTTAGGTGGAAATGAGGGGAGAATTGTGGCTGTGTACTGAGGTAAGGTAGGGGATGGGGAGTCCTCCCATGAACCAAGCACAGGTGAAGGGGGAGTGGGCATGGAGAATGGAAACGGAGGGGGGTGAGAGATGGATGCAAGGGGGGTGGTGGATGCAGGGGTAGCAGGTGCTGCTGCAGCGATGGAAGTGATAAGCGCTGGGGGAACCTCCTTTGATGCAGGGGTAGACCCTGATCCGGCTGCCTCCTCTGCCTGCTTGGGTAGGGTCTGAGCCTCAGCTTTCTTCTTTTTCTGGCCCCCCATCAAGCTCCTGCTGATTCCCCATTGCCTCTTGGCAAAGGTAGTAGGGGTAAGGGTGGTGGTCTCTTCAGTCTTTCCTATTTTGTATCCCCCTTTTTACAGCAACAGGGTAATGATTCTGGCAAAGGGTAGGGTGTGAGGCTTCTTGTTGGTCCCTATCTTCTCCACTGTGTCTTTCATGGCCTCAAAAATTAGCGAGGCTGCACGGAAGCCATGACCTAGGTGGAAGGAGTAGACAGCATCCGCAATGGGGGTTCTCCTCTCCTGCTGATGTCCTGAGCAATATATGTTCTTTTAGAGGACTTGGTCAATGAATAGGAGTTCAGGTTCCAATTCTCTTCTTTTGATCGAGTCCCCTGTGGCTTTTAATCCTCTAGTTAGGGCCTGTGTAATTGTATCAATCGATGCACTCAGAGGGGGGCCATATCCATAGCTAAGGTCGAATGTTGCTGGTATGCCTAACACTTCAGCTATCATCTTGGGGCCCACTATCATGTCAAAGTCGTCAATCAGCACCAGTAAGCAAACTTGGCCATCGCTGTCCTGCTTGACCCTGATGTGATGATAAAACAACTTCACTAGCCTAGGGTAGGCTAATGCTGGAATTCTTCTCATCAATGGCATCAGGCCCACTTTGCTCAAAAACTGTACTGCAAGGGCAGAGAGAGGTTCTTTCTCAAAAAATGGTACATCAAAGGCTGTTTCAGGCTCTAATGGAATTGACTCCATGAGCTCAGAAGGAGTAGAGAACTTAGCGGTTGGTACCGCCGCCTCCTCAACCACTTCCTTTCCTTTTTGGGGGGACTTTGATGTCTTAGCCCTTTTAGGGGTGGTCTCTGAAGGGTCCTTGTCCTTCCCTTTTCTCTTTTGTGCAGTTTTTAGAACCATTGCTAACTTTGTCTTCTTGTTTGAGAAACAGAGGCTGAGATCTAGGGTTTTGTTTTATTTGACACTCAGGGCACCTCAAGATCTTTGAACAGAGGGCAATGGATGGGGGTGATGTTAGGAACAACTTTGTAGATTTTTGAAGTGAATGATGAGCTGTAAGAGTGATACTGGAAGGGAGAAGGGAGAGCGCCAGAAGCTAGGGTTTTGCAGAGGGAAGAAGGAAGAAAATAATGGGAAAGGGACCAAGCGCGGGGTTAAAATACTTATTGCGAGGTTCGGCGTGCTTTAGGACATTTGGTCGCGGGGTTGGAAATAAACCTAGCGAAGGTGTTGGTTCAATCTGGATTGTGCGACAATCTCCCAAGTTGTCCTTAGAGCGCGCGGCAGAGTAAGATTAATTCATGGGAATTGCGAGAGCGGCTCCTAGGACTCTATTTGGATTGGGCGAAAAGCTCTGAGGTTTGTTTTGAATCTCGCGACAAACTTAGAATCTCGTGACAGTAAATGCAGTATTGCTGTTGAATTGCACGAGAGTCTTCCAGTTTACCTTTTGAACCTTACGATAGGTATGGAATCTCGCGATAACTACTAAATAGCTCGATGTGGATCGTGCGAGAGGTTGTTAGGTACACATGAATCTCGCAATAGGTATTGAATGTTTCTTTGCGAACTGCGCGAAAAGCTCTCAGGCCCCCTTTTTAACCACGTGACAGCCTAAGAATCTCGCGACAACAAATGAAATAAACTGTCTGTAGTGCGCAAGAGTCTCTCAGGGTTCAAATTGGACCCAGCGATAGTAAGGTATAAAACAAAGAGCATGTGCTCTCTGTTCTACCCTTTTGCATGTTTGTTGTGGCTGGATCCTAGGCATAACTCTCACCTATGGCTACCTCTAGACACATGTAAGCTCAATCATACAATCAAGGACAACAAAAATTGACCTCCCTCATTAGGCATTCAACAGAAGCTAGCAATTGAAAAGCAGGAAGAATCAAACCAACCATCAAAATTTTAAAACAGATAGGTCCAGGTTCAGATAGGACCACTAGAAATCCTAGAGAATATAAACAAAAGAACGCAAGATAAATCAACCAAAAACTAAGTACATATGATACAATAATGACACACCTGTGGATCAGTTTAAAGAAGGATCCCCTTGCAGGTGAATGGTGTCCATGAGTGTGGCAGGTTTTTCAAAACAAGACTTAAGCCTCTGACCATTCACCTTCAAGGTTCTCCTAGACTTGGGATCCTTGATTTCCACAGCACCAGATGGGGAAACATGCATAACAATGTAGGGACCTTCCCATCTAGATTTCAATTTGCCAGGAAAAAATTTAAGTTTGGAGTTAAACAGCCAAACCTTATCGCTAGCTCTGAAACTCTTTCTCAATAGCCCCTTATCAAAGAAAGCTTTGGACCTTTCCTTGTAGATCCTGGCATTAGCATACGCATCAATTCTTAGTTCTTCCAATTCGGATAGCTGCAGCAACCTATGAAGACCAGCCGAAGTTAGATCTAAATTTAAATGTTTGATGGCCCAATAGGCCTTATGCGCTAACTCCACTGGGAGATGACAGGCCTTGCCATAAACTAATCTGAATGGGGACATACCAATGGGAGTCTTATAGGTAGTCCTATAAGCCCACAGTGCATCATCATTAAGCTTGTCAGCCCAATCCTTTCAATCAGTCCTCACAGTCTTCTCAAGGATATGCTTGATCTCCCTATTTGAAATTTCAACTGGCCCACTGGTTTGTGGGTGGTAAGGAGTAGCAATCATATGGGTGACAGAATATTTCTTGAGCAAGCTCTCAAAATTTTTGTTATAGAAATGGCTCCCCCATCGCTGATAATGGCTCTAGGAGTGCCAAATCTGCAGAAGATATTCTGCTTTATGAACTTGAGGACAACTTGATTATCATTAGTTCTTGTAGCAATGGCTTCTACCCATTTGGAAACATAGTCCACTGCCACTAAGATGAAATGAAAACCATTTGAAGGAGGAAAGGGGCCCATAAAATCAATACCCCACACATCGAATAGTTCTACAATAAGGATGGGTTGTTAAGGCATTGAATTTTGTTTAGACAGCCCTCCTAATTTCTGACATCTTTCACAGGCCTTGCAATGTGTATGGGCATCTCTGAAAAGAGAAGGCCAATAGAAACCACACTGCAACACTTTGTCAGCTATTTTTCTCCCACTAAAGTGACCCCCACAGGCATTTTCATGGCACATGGCCAGAATACTGGGGACATCACTTTCGGGAATATATTTCTGAATGATTTGGTCAGCACAATACTTGTACATGCAAGGTTCTTCCCAGAAAAAGAATTTGACCTGTGAGAAGAACAGGTCTTTGTCCATTTTTGTCCAATGGGCAGGAATCTTGCCTTTAACTAAGTAATTTACAATATGTGCAAACCAAGGGACCAGAGATTGGATGGCAAACAATTACTCATCCGGGAATACATCATTTGTAGCAAGGTCATCAACACCTTTCTCCAACATAATTCTGGACAAGTGGTCTGCCACCATATTTTCTACACCCTTCTTGTCCTTGATTTCGATGTCAAACTCCTGCAACAGGAGAATCCATCTAATCAATCTAGGCTTTGCATCCTTCTTGGACAGTAGGTACTTTGATGCTAAGTGGTCAGTGAAGATGATAGTTTTAGACCCAAGTAGGTAAGGTCTAAATTTGTCGACAGTAAAAACCATTGCCAGAAGCTCTTTCTCAGTGGTTGTGTAGTTCAGTTGAGCTTCAGCCAGTGATTTGCTGAGATATGCAATGACCACAGGCAGCTTATCTTTTCTCTGGCCCAGGACAGTACCTATTGTCAAGTCAGATGCATCACACATCAACTCAAAGGGCAAGGTATAGTCAGGTGTTTGGAGTATAGGGGCAGAGGTGAGGCAGATTTTTAGAGTTTTAAAAGCCTTCAGACATTCAGCAGAGAAGTCAAAGGGCACATCCTGGCTGAGCAGGTGGCACAATGGCTTGGCAATTTTGCTGAAGTCTTTGATAAACCTCCTGTAGAATCCAGCATGGCCAAGGAAGGATCTGATTTGCTTGACTATTTTCGAAGGGGGTAGATTAGCAATGAGGTCAACTTTGGCCTTGTCTACCTCAATTCCATCTTTAGAGACCACATGGCCTAACACAATTCCTTGTGTTACCATGAAGTGGCTCTTCTCCCAACTTAAGACTAAATTGGTCTCTTCACATCTTTGTAGGACTTGATGGAGGTGTTGTAGACATTGGTCAAAGCTATCCCCATAAACCGAAAAGTCATCCATAAAAATTTCCAAAAATTTGTCAATCATATCAGAAAAGATGGCATACATACACCTCTAAAAGGTGGCAAGGGCATTACACAGTCCAAAAGGCATCCTTCTGTAAGCAAAGGTGCCAAAAGGACAAGTAAAAGTAGTTTTTTCTTGATCAAGGGGGTGCACAGGGATCTAATTGTACCCTGAGTACCCATCAAGAAAACAGTAAAAAACTTTCTCAGCCAACTTGTCTAAAATTTGATTAATAAAAGGGAGAGGGAAGTGGTCTTTTCTGGTCTTGGAGTTGAGTTTTCGATAATCGATGCAAACTCTCTAGCCAGTGGTCTCTCTGGCTAGTGTCAACTCTCCAGACTCGGTTGTGGTCACTGTTATGCCAGATTTCTTGGGTACCACCTGCATTGGTACCCCCCAGCATCAAGCAACTTAATGATTTCTTTCAGAACCACTTCTTGCATGTGAGGATTCAGTTTCCTCTGCATTCCCCTGGAGGGTGTTGAGCCCTCCTCTAGATGAATCCTACGTATACAAATTGATGCATCAATCCCTCCTAGATCCGCAATGGTCCAGCTAATTGCTTTCTTGTGCTTCCTCAAAACTGTTAGCAATTCCTCCTCTTGCTCACTGGTAAGAGAAGAGGAGATAATCACAGGAAGTTTCTTGTCATTCTCGAGGAAAGCATATTTCAATGTCTCTAGAAGCTTCTTGAGCTCCAGATCAGGGCCTTTTTGGATGGATGACAGGATTGGAGTATTGTTGGTTGGAGGAAGAGGCAGTAATGTAGGTTTCCAATTTGAATGCTGCAATAAGCCCACAGAAAACCTCACTAGGGATATATCTTCTGACATTAAAGTTAGGCTTCCTTCCTTCACCAAGTTCCAAACTTCAGTTAAGTCAGTGACAATGTTACTCCACTCCAGCAGAGTGGGCAGTTCTTCTTCAACAATTTTTTCTAGTACATCCACTGCAAAGCATTCCTCATTGTCCAGCTGAGGGTTGTTTGCACTGTTGTACACATTAAGCTCAACTTTCATAAGTCCAAAAGTGACCTCCATGATTCCAGACCTGCATATGCATGCATTAGCAATGGCTAAGAATGGTCTGCCCAGAATAACAGGTATCGGGGATGTACTCTTGTTGCAGCCCATGTCTAAAACAAGGAAGTCTGTAGGATAGAAGAACTTGTCTACCCCTACTAGGACATCCTCAACCACTCCCATGGGTTTCCTCTCAGACCTATCAGCCATCAATAGAATAATGGGGGTGGGCTTGGGCTCCCCCAAACCTAGCTGCAGATATACACTGTATGGCAGCAGGTTAACACTGGCTCCAAGGTCCAAAAGGGCCCTCCCAATTGTGTGGTCTCTAATAATACAGGGAATAGTGGGTATTCCTGGGTCTTGCAACTTCTCGGGCATTGTCATGGTTAATACAGAATTCACTGTATCAGTCGCAAAGACCTTTTTAGACAAATGGCCTCTGGCCTTCCTTTTCTGAGTACAGAGGTCTTTCAGAAACTTTGCATAGGCTGGGACTTGTCGAATTGCATCAAGCAGGGGTAAATTTTTCTTGACCTGCTTGAAGGTCTCCATCATTTTCTCGATCTATGCCTGACCTTTATCATACGGGGCAGGGCCACTCAAAGCTTGAGGAAATGGCAGCTGAAGTACTGCTAGTTCCTCAGCTGCAAGCCTATGACTAAACTTTTGTTTTTTTCTTTTATCTATTTTTATCTCCTGCTGAGGCTCAACTACAACCTCTTTATTTTTCCCTTGTTGAAGGGTAGCTGGCAGTTCTTTACTCTGTGTCCTAGCAAAGTCCTTATCACTTTCACTTGACATTTCCTTAGAAAAAACTTCTCCTTGTTCCTTTCCCACATGGTTGTCTACCAGCCTGCCAGACCTTAGGGCCGCAATGGCATTGGCCCCCTCAAAATTTGAGGAGCCATCTCCGATGGAATACTGGCCCTTAGGGTTGGCTACTGGCTGGCTTGGCAACCTGCCCTCCTCTCTTTTAGCCAAGGCATTGGCTATTTGGCCAAGCTGCTCCTCTATTTTCTTAATGCTTTGACTGTGAGAAGTCACAGTCTAATTCAAGGGTCCAAGGCTTTGCAATTGGGCCAAAACCTAATCCTGAAAAGAAGCACTTCGGGGCTGAGGTGGTGGAAGTACTAATTGATTTTGTTGCTGGGGTTGCTGCTGTTGGAAATTCGACCATGGGGCATAGCCCTGGTTAAACTGCTGTTGTGGCCTTTGAGGTAAGGCCAACATCTGTTGTGGTTGCATATAATTATCTTATCTCCACCTCAAATTTGGGTGGTCTCTCCATTAGTAACCAACATTTTGGTGCTAGTATCCATATGGTTGCTTATTGTAGCCACCAGATTATTGCTATCCAAATGATTGGGCCGCAGCAGCCTGTTCCATTACATACTCAAGGTATTGTCCCGCAGATGGGTACTTTTCCACTGTGTGCTGTGGGGATTGGCATATATCAGACATGCCTCCATCACTTGTGCAGCCATTCTACGATGCACCACAGTCAGAAGCTTATCAAATCTCTCAGTAAGATTGGCCATCTGCATTCTCAGGTCATCATTTCCCCTAACTTCATATATTTTTCCTTTAGAAGTCTCAGCAAGCCTCAGCTTAGGAGAAGGCTCTTGAACAGTTCTAGATGAGGACATCTTCTGGAAAACATTTTCACTTATGATCTAGAACAAGTCCCATGTCTCATCAGCTATTTTATGTATGTACGTTCCACCACAAGAGGCATCTACCATGTCTCTGCTCTTCTCATCAATCCCATTGTAGAAGCTCTGGACAAGCTGCCAGTCAGGGATCTTATGGTGGGGTCATTGTTTGAGCATCTCTTTAAATCTATCCCAGCATTGGTTAAAATCTTCAGTTAGGGACTGGGCAAAAGAAAGTATATATTTTCTCAACTGGCTGGTCTTGGTCTCTGGGAAAAATTTAGACAGAAATCTTATCTGGAGGTCTTTCCAAGAAGTGATGTTGTTGTTTGGGAGAGTAGATAACCAGGTCATGGCCCTGTCCTTTAGGGAGAAAGGAAAGAGCCTTAACCTACTGGATTCTGGTCCCAAACCAGCAATGGAGAATGTCGTGCACAGGGCCAAGAACTGGTCAATGTGCTTGTAAGGTTGCTAAGCCCATGGAAAGAGGGAAGCATTTGGATGATGGAAGTTTTGATTTCGTAGTTTCCTTGAACATTTGGGAATTGAATGCTAAATGGAGAGTTGTAGTCATCCGGAGCATTCAATTCCTTCAATGTTCTAGGTTTTTCTTCACCCATAACTGTTGTCTCAATTTCAGTAGGGGGCTCGACTGTGGTGCATATGTGCCTTCTCGGTCTTCTACCCCTTTCTATCTCAGGGTTAGCAGGCTCTAATGTAGGACTGAGGGATCTCCTTCTTAACATGCACACACACTAAGAGCAGGGAAGACTATTCGCAGGCACATTGCACTTAACAAAAATTACAATTATCCTAATCAACTGCAATGGAATCTTCAAAGGAGAAATAGACTGAGTTTTGAGGGTTAGAGAAGTGCAAACAGAGGTAGCTAGACTCCCAGTGCAATTCTACTCTCCTTCTTTGCTACGGTCCAGATCTGCAAGAAAAATTTCAAATGTAATTCAGCAGTATCAATTATTCACAAGTACAGTTACCAAAGAATAAAGAATCAAAAATCTAGAGTCTACTAAAAGATCAATATCCCTGGCAACGGCGCCAAAAACTTGTTGGATTATTTTAAGTGCTTGCTACTGACTTTATTGAAGATAGTGATAAAAATGGGGTGAATGAAAATGAAAGAAAGGTAGCGTGAGGACTTCGGAGCAGCAAGCCTAAAATATGCACAGTCCTGCAAAATACAGGGCCTGTTGTAGCAAGTTTTAATAAGTAAGAGTTTCTCCCATAGGGAAGTTGATCTTAAGCTCCAAGGGAGCCATCTTTAGTAGGCCCTCCCGATCTGGCTACAGATCTGGCAATCTTAGATGGAAGGGGATTTAGGGTCACTATAGTCTAAATCCTAAGGTAACTTAATGTCTAAACTACAGAAAGGGTTAATAAAGAAGATGGAGTGAGAAAATAAATAGAAAAGGGTGAGAAGTATGCTATCAGGTACAGATCTGTTGGGTCTTGTAACTCAGACTCAGATCTGTTGCTATAGAAATCCTGTCCAATGGCTACATTATCACCAAAGAAGAGAAAGAATCCAACTCACCCTTGTGCCATGATCCAATCCCTTAAGGCTATAACCTGTCCACTTAAATGGTCACAGACTATCCAATAGGGGAACCATAATCCAGAGATGGGTCAGAACAATCTTATCATTGTAGGCACTATTTCATCTAGGCTACAAGCTCAAGAATCCATAGGAACCTCACCCTCTAAAGTTCTGTGTGGGGGGCTAGGCCTACAAAGTGCAGGAGCCTGGACACATAGGACCAGCAAGAGTTTGGGTACTAGTTTTTAAGCATGGCTGTTCACTGCTTTAGAAAGACTACAGTGATCCAGTCACAAGCCTACAATCTCTATAGCCAAATTAGATCTGCAATATGATGGTGGATCTATAAAAATATAGGGGAGTCTGTCTCTGCACAATCTCTTACAGGGCTACAAGCACAAGTGCAGAGAAGAAGAATTTGTCTTAGGTATGTGGATTGGCTTCACCCTAGGGCTATAACCTGTCCACTTGAATGGTCACAGACTATCTACAGAGGCTATCCTCCTCACAAAGGTCTAAGATAGAATAAGAGCATTGCTGCCGCCACCATGTTCACAAGGCTACCAGCTCAAGATCCCATGGGGATTCAGATTTAGTGAATCCTGTGGTGGGGAAAGGCCTGCCATGTGCCTAACCTGGACACACAGGTCACTTAGATCTAAATAAAACATTAAAAATAATCCTCCATTGCTTAGATAAAACTTAGCAATGGAGGATCTCAAGGCAGCAGCCTTGTACAGAACAACTCAAAACAAAAACATCATCCCATACATGCTATAAATCCTATTGCAAAACTCCATTATAATCTATACCAAATAATCATACAAAAGGCATAGCCAGCAAGTGCTGGACTATAGAGAGAAAGAAAAAGGAAAAAGAAAACTCCTAAACCCTAACCTTAGCCTACTGTAATTCTACAGTTGGTTTTTTGGAGAAGAAGCCCAGAAGTTAAGTCCCAAAGGAAGCTCTTTAAACCTAAGCTAGGCTTAGGCTTATGTGGTAGTCGGTTCTCTCACCATTAGGGTTTGGAAAACCCTAATTTCATTAATGTAATTGCGGCCCATTCTTGTCCCTTGGATGCCTCGGGGTGTGTGCACAGAGATTAAAGCATTGGAGTGTGTGCCCTAATTGTTGGAAGTCTCCAGATTGCCCCTATAGAAGTGGGGAGAAGTTTAGAACCCGACCCTCACTGGATAGAGAAGATTTCTAGATCTTGTCGCGTGGTAGAATTGGCATCGCGGGGTTGAATTGACTTGACGTTCATGCAGTCGCGGGGTTCAAGTCTTGGTCATCGCTGGGTATTAATGGCTGTCACGAGATTACTCTTTCAGGTTTGAATGGCACGGGGATTGCTCGCGTGATTCGTCCCTTGGTGAATCTCACGACAGATCTTCATGAAGGGGCAATGTTCCTGAGTCTCTGGGTCACGCGAGCATTTCCCTGAAGGTCTGTATCTCGTGGCCCCTGCGCGACAGCTGCGTGCAGGAATATCTGGAGCTCTTACTTCTCAGTGAATCGCGTGAAGCTTAAAGACTCCTCTTTTGAGCTGCACGAGACTACGTGAATGCTTCACTCACTTATGGCTGAACTTTGCAAGAGTTGCGCGAAGACCGATTTGCATTTCTTTCTGTCATGCAATCACTCAGGAGCAGTGCGAGAACTGCACGACCAGTTATTGTGCTTCCTCCAGGGGCTCGCGACAGTTGCGCGAAGGCGTTATCTCTGGTTCAATTGAACCCTGCGACATCTGCGTGAGGCATCCTTCTTGGTTTATTTTTGCTTTGATGTGCCTATGCTTTAACCAACTTTTTGTCTAGGTTCATCCTTCATTTTGTTGAGATAGTTCTGGGGCAACAATGAGCTTCTTGGCATGGCTAGGTGTTTATTAGCAGCTGCTGCTTATTACCTACAGAATAAACTTAAAACACATTTATTAAATGATTAAGGGTCTAACAGAGATTAAGTTAAGGGGTGAAAAGTGGTACTTTTCAGGTCTTAACACAAACCCTAGCCTGCTTGAGCTCTCAATCGATAGAGGTTGAAGGAGAAAGTGAATGATAATGTTCTAAGTTACAAGCGCAGCTTATATACTTAGTCTCAATGTTGTGGCTGAGAGGAGAGTAAACCCTAATTTTTCAAGCAGATGTGGCACTATTTTAACCCTTGGATGTATGCATCATAATCTGTGCCTCGGGGTGCGTGCCCTAGGGAAATCCTAAAAAGGTTTTTAGGTTAAGATTGAGAAGTGGAGAGCCTAAGCTTCGCGAGGCTAGATTCTGCATTTCACTTCTATCGTACGGCTTCAGAATGTTCGTGGGGTAGAATTTGGCGTGGAATATTGATGTCTCACGTAGAAGAGCTTTGGGCGATCGTGCGGTTGCCTCAGCTTTGAATGTACTCGCGCCGAAGAACTTTTAGTGCATTGATTGCTCATGCAGATGAGCTTCACAAAATTTATTCACGAGGTACTCGCACAGATGCCTTCGTATCTCGCTTGGTATAGACTTGAACTTTTAGGCGAGCAAGAGCTGCACGAGAGCTACATGAGAGGATTTCTGGGCGTCTCTCTCTTTCAGAGCCACGCGAGAACTTCGTGAGGTCTTTGCTGTTGTTCTCGCCATTTGGTCTCACGAGGTAGTGCGCACGGCTGCTTAAGGCTTGCTCCTTGCTAGAGTTTCGCGAGCTATATTTCTGAAGGCTTGGTGCGTGAAAGCTCCGCAAGTAACTTCACTTGATAATTTTCGCTGAAGTGCGCAAGAGCTACTTTGCAATAAACTCTTCATTGAGCTGCACGACTTCTTCGCAAGCTTTATTATGTTGCATGTCTTAGCTGCGCAAGGGAACTCTGTCAGTGATTTTCAATAGCGCGAGGCAGCACCTCAGCTGTGCGAGATAGGTCCTTGGCTCCTCTGCTGTTATGCGCATGCTTCTATTGCAGCTTCCTCCACTCTCACCTATACTTCTTTCATCTGTTGGACTTTCTTGGTCCATTATGACATGCCAAATAGTCACCATGGTGTGTACCACCATAGTGTTTAATCACTTTTTGGTTCAACTACCATCTTTTGCTTTCTTTCTCTCTTCTTGGCACCAAAAGCACAGACTTTGTGTTAAGCTGCATAATTTATTCTTAACTCTAAAACAAGCTAAAAAGGAGTAATTAGCCAGCTTCAAGGTCTTGCAAAGGCTAGGTTAAGAGGTTAAAAGTGATACTTTTCAGTGATTAACAGCAATCCACCCAACTAATCCCCAAATCATTCCCCCCGATGTGGATGTAGACTTGGCATCCCTATCACTTTTTGAGGAGGAACCCTTACCAATTTAGCCACCTATCCTGAACCATCCAAAACCCATATTGACTTTTGAGGACCGGGTCCCGGATGCGCTCAGGATAAACATGGTGGAGGCTGACTCCCAAAAACCATCTCAATCAGCCTCCTCAATAAGGCTGGTGGCACCTCAGGTGAGGAATTGGGCGTCAATGCCCCTAACTCTGAAAGCATCAAATGGTCACAAATTCGACACCCGCTTCCCAAAAAGAAATAACCATTAAAAAAGTGAGGTGAGCCCTTGACAGATAATACCATGTATATATAGGGACCCGCCTTGCCAAGGGCCCATTTCTGAAGAAAAAGACAAATCTAATAAAATAAAATAAATACAAAATAATCCAAAATTGTCTTTCAAAATTCTAGAGAAAATCAAAGAAAAAGATGCCTTAATTGAAAAACCTATCCCACGTGAAATCGACCCCTTTCCTATAAAAATACAAGAAGAGATAGGAGTCACGAGTCTGGACGAGAAAATCCCTACTGAGGTGCTTGTCAATGAACTCCTTGAATGGTATGCTGATTTTGAGCATGTCCCTACCCCGATCATTGAAGAAACAGAGGACATCAACTTGGGTACAAAGGAGATTCCTTGAATCACTAAGATCAGAACGTCGCTGTAGGAAAGAAAAAGCATGATTGATTTCCTCCGATCATACCAAGACGTCTTCGCATGGTCATGTAAGGATATGTCTGGTTTGGACACCGACTTGGTCGATCATGAGCTGCCACTATATCCACATATTAAGCCAATCAAGCAGAAGTTGAGACTCCTCAAGACAGAATGGAGGCTGAAAATGAAGGACGAGTTCATCAAATAGTACGACACAGGGTTTCTCATAGTCTCCAAATACCCTCAATGGTTAGCCAACATCATCTCGATACTAAAGAAAGATAGAAAGGTTCACAATGTATTGACTTTAGAAATTTGAACAAGGCGAGCCCAAAGGATGACTTCCCATTGCCCCACATCGACATCTTGGTCGATAACACTGCTGAGCATGGGATGCTGTCATTCATGGATGAATTTTTCAGATATAATCAGATCAAGATGGCTGAAGTAGACTGAGAGTAGACATCGCTCACATTTGGGCTGAAGAATGCTGGGGCTACATACTAAAGGGAGATGATGGCACACTGATTCGAGAGGGAAATTCAAGCCCAACTATGAAGGACCTTACGTCATCCAACGGCCCTGCCACCATGAGCGGAGATCACTTTGCTAAGCCAATCAACACTGGATACGTCTGATGCCTATATTCCTGAGTCTCCTGTGGCAAGGTAAGTACTAATAATACGGATATGCAACTGCTTAAGGACCCCATAAAAGAGGCCATCATTCCAAAGCCAAGTAGCAAAAAAATATCCTTGAACACTTATACCCTTTTCTACCCCATCTTGTGCTAATTGCCTTTTCTTTCATTATCCCCTCCCCAGAAAAAGAGAAAGTATGTATACCCAAAAAAAGGAAAGAGAAAAAGAGTTACCATCAAAATCTAAAAAAATATCAGAAAAGCAAAATCCCAAAAGAGGATAAGCAAAAATAACAAAAAAAAAATAGAAAAGGAAAAGTGGGGCATGTACAGTCAAAATTCCCCAAGGAAGAAATATTTTATGGTAGCTGGAACCCAATTAAGTAAACCTTTTAAAACCCAGAATACCTTCAAAATTTCTAACTTATCCCATGGCCGCGATACATCATTGAATAAATCCCTCTTTAAGGTCTACAAGCAGTCATAGTATCCGTTGAATCAGTACTAGCCAAGCTAGGAGACAACCTAAAGAATTACATCCAGCCAGTTATGACGGAATCGATGTCTATGTCGTGGTCCTTGAAAGAAAAAAAAATGAAAATGAAAATGTACAAGCTCCAAGCAAAATAGACAGTGAAAACTCGAAAGGGCGCTATGGGTAAAAAGAGCGAGCTTATGCAAACCAGGTGAAAACCTAAAAAGGCACCTGGGGTAAAAGTGCATACTCATGGACATAGTGAAAACCTGAAAAGGCACTACGGGTAAAAAAGAGGGCAACAACGGGCATGGCTGTTCGTACACGCTTTTTCTGGGTTCCTCTCGGTCCCCGTTGAATCAGTGGCCCAATTTTGTCCAAGTGGACTCTGGCAATGTAGAGTTTGGAATGTTGGAAATAAATAAAAAAGAGGAGATTTTTAGGAAGATTCCTAATTTGCTGCGATCGCCAGCTGCACATATTTATCGACGCTGCAACACGTCAATGATCACACTTTAGGGTGGGTGTGGGTTACTTCTTTACTGAATCGTCCGCCTGCAAACTTCAGCAGCTATGACATTTCCTTATACTTTTGGTAGTTTAGTTTTCCTTTTCTTTCCTTATGATTGTAGTAATTCTACTTGGCTAAAATTCCCTAATTCTACTATGAGTCTAATTAGTTTAATATTTTTAATCCCATTGCAGGTCTAATTAATTAAGTCTCCTAATCCTACTAGGAGTCTAACTAATTTTAGTGTTTTACTCTTGTTAAAAGTCTAATTAATTTAGTTTCCTAATGCTATTAGAAGTCTAATTAATATTAGTCTCCTAATTATACTAGGAATGCAAATATATCAATTCTAGCAAAACTCTAATTAAATCAAGCATGCTAATTATACTAAAATTCTAAGCAGAGTAAAGGACTAATTTTACTATGATTCTAATTAAAGCAAGTATACTAATTTGACTAAAACTCTAATTAAAGCAAATATACTAGTTCTACTGAAATTCTAATTGGAATAAAAGACTAATTTTACTAAGACTATAATTTAGGCGATGAATTAATTTTATTAAAATTCTAATTAAAGCAAATAAACTAATTTTACTAAAATTCTAATTAAAGCAATGAATTAACTATACTAAAACTCTAATTAAAGAGATGAATTATTTATACTGAAAATCTAATTAATATAAAGGAACTAATTTTACTAGAATTATGATCAAAGTAGTAGATTGATTATACTAAAATTCTGGGAAAATAATAGAACTAACTTTACTAATTCAAATTAAAGCGATGAATTAATTTTACTAAAATTCTAAAAAAGGGTTTTGGGCCCGCTATGCTAAGGAGGATTGGCCTCATTCCCGAGTTCCCTCCGTAAGCTCCCTTGGGTAAATCGGGTGGCTTAGATTAAAGCAAATTGGATTTCAGATTATAAGATAGTATTTTAGATTTTTAAAGTTGTTTTTGGATTATAATTATGACTTAAATTATGAAACTAGAATTTTAGAAGACTAAATTATAAATTAGGATTTTTAACACTATTAAATTAAGGAATTAAACCTAGAATTTTAAATTTAAGGACTGAATTCAGTCCGAAATAAAAAAATCAGGTCGTATGATTAAGGGCTGGTTCTAGAAACAAAGAACTAGAACCATAGATTAATGATAGGACTGGAGATTAAGATTTTAGAAAAAAATTAAAGTCTAAGGTCGGTGAATTAGGCTGTCAGATTAAGGACTAGTTCTAAAAACTAAGGACTAGAACCAGAGATTAAAAATTACGGTCTAAGAAGGGTGCTATTGTCTAAGACTGAAAATTTTATTATTATTAATTGAAACTAAAAAAAAATCCTAAATCTAAGAACTAAAAAAAAACTAAGGTCGGAAACTAAAGACTAAATTTTTACCTAAGGTCGGGGCTGTGGAGTGGAATCTCAAAAATTTGAAGCTTGAATCTCGAAATCATGGCTCTGTTTCTCTGTGTTCGTTCTTGAAATTCTCCAGCCTCGAAATCCCAAACTTCTCCATTCCTATGTCTCTCTCTCTTCTTTTTTTTCTGGGTCGAATTAAAAAAATCATTTGTAGGTTTTTTCCTAATTAAACTCCCTATTTTAGGCATTTAAATGAATTTTACGCCAGTTTCCTCGTGCTTAATCGCTTTGAGTCCGCCACCAATTTAGTGAGCGACCGGCTGACTTGCTCAGCGAGTTTCCTAGTTCTAACAATGTTAGGACTAATTGCGCACATGGTGTGGAGTACGAATATGATTAAATACTTCATTTGAAGCGCTTGATTGAGAAAGCATGGGGGTCAAGGAGTGTAAGACTAGGTCGGGCACAGGCCAATTGCGTGCTAGTGGTCGAGCTCTCAGTCGGATCATGCGTGCAATGTGGCGCGATAATCGAGTCTTGAGGTGGTCTGCGAAAGGAAGTCTGGTCTGAGAGGGGACTGATTGCACGTTTGGGGTTTAGCGTGTGATCAAATTGTGTGCATGCTTTTAGGCGTGTAATTTGGGGTTGTCCAGGTCTTGAAATGCCAGACTATTATTTCAACCTACATTTCGACTATATCATATTATTTCAGTATATAGTCTCCCTACGTTGGGACCTGAATCACAGAGCTATTGTTTCAACCTGTGTTTAGCCATGTACTATTGTTTTGGTGCATCGTTCCCAGTTTAGGGTCAGGGAGTCTGAAATGCTAGACTATTATTTCAGTCTGTATTTCAACTATATATTATTGTTTTAGTATATAGTTTTCCTACATTGGGACTTGTGCCATATAGCTATTATTTTAGCCTGTGTTCAGCCATGTACTATTATTTCAATACATGGTCCTCACATTAGGGTTAGGGGGTATGAGCCACAGAGCTATTATTTCAGCTTGTGTTCAGCCATGTACTATTATTTTAGTGCATGGTCCCCATATTAGGGTTAGGGGTCTGAGCCACAGAGCTATTATTTCAGCCTGCGTTCAGCCATACACTATTATTTTAACATATAGTTCCCATTGGGTTAAAACTTTCAGAGAAGGTAAGTCCTTTCCTAAAAGTCAAGGGAGAGGCCAAAGGTTGATCGAACAAATTTATATATTCCGAGAGGACAAAATGAGAGTGTCTACAGATGCCCCTCTTCGGTGCGCTCTTGCAAAGTAAGAACGCGTCGAAGAAATAAACACTCCTCGTTCGAGGTGTCTTCTCGTTTCTCTTAGAAAATTATAAATGTTAACTAGGGATGTTGACATGACATGCTTGGCTTACTTATCTATCAGCATAAGCTAAAATAGAGCATTCGGGGACCCAATGGTAGCTATCGAAAGGTGTATTCTATGCCGTGGATGTCCAGGGGCGATCCTGTCATGTATCGCAACCCACTATCATAAACAGTGGACGGGGGAAGTCAGCGTATTCTATTTCACGGGTGTAAGGGACATCCCGTCATGTGGCGCGACTTGCTACGAGTGACAGTCAAACAGAAAGGAGAATCACTATTTCCTAATTTGTGGGTGCAAGGGGCATCCCGATGCATGTCGCGGCCTGCTGTAAGGGGCAGTCAAAGAGAGGGATATGACACAGTCGAGGTACCGGGGGGCGTCATACAAATATCCATAAGTAATTTCCAGGGACAAAAAAAAATGTAATATAATGTCGAAGGCTTTTGCAAATCATGTCAGATTGGGCGCGTCATTACTCACACCAATGCGCATCAGCCGTTCCTTTTCTAATAGGTATTTGTAAGTTCTTAGATTAAATATACTCATTGCTCAGTTTCCCAGGCGAATGTCTGGTTTGGACTGGTAATTGAAGTAAAATTTTGGTAGGGTAAAGTCTCTTTGTTTATTTTTATTTGGTTGCTTTTTTGTTGTTTTGTTGTTTCTTTTTTGCTTTGGTTTTGGGAGTAAGAGATTTTTTTTTAGGTTTTAGAAGAAAGAGGTTTTTCTTTTTTGAAATCTTTGAAAGTAAAGGTTTTTTTTTTTTTTTAAATTTTGGGAGTTTAACTTAAGATCAATTCGGTGGTAAAACTTTAGAAAACGTGGCTTCCGAGACATCGCTGAGCAGATCCACCAGTCCATAATTTGTGGACCCAACCATTTATGTGGTTGTCAAGACAACACTTGGCATGTCGGATACTCCGTCTAACCTTCTCGGCGAGTACTAATAATAGTCTCTTATGGGAGGACTATAATGATTTGCGAGTCGAGAGAGATGGGTTTTGAAAAAAATTTGGACTTAATCATAGCTATTTTTTTTTTAGAAGAATATCGAGAAAAGAGAAGGGTGATACTTACCTGGGGGTGATACTTACCTGAATTGTGTGTAGTTTGTGTAGTCCGTGATGGGACTGATGGGTTGTCTGGGTGATATTGCGATGGGACTTTGGAGATTTCTTCTCTTTTCTTCATGTCTGCTGTGGCAGGGACTAGCGGTAACCAATGTGATGCCATGTCTTGGGGGGTTATGTCGCGACGAGACATTGGTGATTTTTCCTTTCTTCAAATGTGGTTGCAAGTACGATGAGGTACGAGAAAGAACTTTCTCTTCCTTCATGTCGTAGCGATTCATAGAGGTGATGGGACATTGGGGGTCTGTGTTAAGAACTGGGGGATTACTGGTTATTGGCCTGATGAGGGCCTTTGGATTGTGGTGTTTTTGTTTTTTTTTTTCTGCGAGGGAACGTGGAGGAATCCCTCTGCTTCGGTGATGGGATATTGGTTGAGCATGGTTAGCGATGGGATTTTTTTAAAAGGTTTGACTTTATGCTTCCATGATGGTGCATGGGTGATAGGCTATAAGATAAGATGAGATTGTTGTATCGCGATGGGACATGTTCTTGATGTATGGGAGTCGTGTCTAGATGTTTTGGGTGGTGATGCTTGCGATGGGATGTTGGTAGGATATTTATGCGATAGGTGTGTCATGTTTCCTTCTTTGGCAGATCTCAAGTTTTACGAGATTAAGTAGTGGTTGTGCCGCGATTGGCCTTGTTTTTGGCTTCTCACGAGAGGATGTGTGATGGGATGGCTGATTTAGGTCAATGAGTTTGGATATTGGGGTGGTATCATATGTGTGTCTCGTTGCGATCAGACATGCATGACGGGGTTATGTGGTGCTGTTCTCCCTTTCTGATGGGATCATGAGGGGATGAGGGAAAGTGATGGTGTCACGATAAGGGAGGTATGTCCTATTGCTATGGGACTAGGGGCATGGTCAATGTCTCCTGTAGGGCTATGTGATGGGATAAGGGTGAGCGGCTCTCCCTCTCTCTCTGAACACCATGTGAGGCTACGCGATGGGACAGGAGAATTTTGGCCAAGATGGGATAAAAAGGTGTGAGGGTGTAGATTTTGTCGGAAGTCTTGATCGCACACTTGCTTTCAGGCATTCAATATGATTGGGTGCCTATTTTCGAGCGTGCGATTGAAGGTTTGAAGGGCTGTTTACGCGTCTAGACGTATGTGTGTGATTGGATCAAGCACTCTAACCATAGCTCGTGATCTAGGCGTCACCAAGTCACTGTGCGGGTGACCTTTCGTATTGTGTGGCGTGAGTGGGTCATTTAATAGGGTTGTGCAATCTGTAACAAGCACATGTTCAAAGCATCGCACGGTCAGCGGGGGTGATGGTTTTGTTGCATGGTTCAGTCAGGGTGCGTGTTTTGGAATGAGTGCAATCTGTAACGAGCACGTGTTCGAAGCATTGTGCGGTCAGCAGGGGTGATGGTTTCGTTGTGCGGTCCAGTCAGGACGCGCGTTTTGGAATGAGTGCGATATGGTTGGCGCATCATTGAGTCCGTACTCTATATAAGTGAGGGAGCCTTTGTTTGCTTCTCAATCCTTCATTTAGTCCCGAGTTTTACTTTTCCTAAGTCCCTTATGTTCTAAAATTCGTGTTTTAGGATATCGAGTGATCTAATCGTCCGATTGAGATATTGTTTCTTCTATGTTCGTAATTTCACACAATCTTCGTCCTGAGAAGATGCTCGGGGATGGCATTCTTCTAGGAATGGGCAGTATTGGGAATGGGGATGCTAGTCTTCACATCGGTCCCTTTTAGGGAGCAGTAAAGGCAGTGTAGAAGAGGCGGTGGTGGAGGAGGTGAAGATGGCGGAAGAGGTGTTACGAGTGGAGGGATTTATTGTTAAGTAGTGCAAAATGCCACTTTCTACACCTTTAAACCTGGCTTTTACTAGTACCTAGAGAGGTTAATAATAGTTTTTAAGTATATTTTGCAGTTAGGGATGAAATATAGAATAATGCAGTTTTCCTATGTAAAAATGCCAAAAAGAGGACTTGAAGCCATCTATTATAGTTGAGACAAGAGGGGCCAGGGTCTGGTGACGAGGAAACAATAACAACAGCTCGAGATGAAGAGAAGCTGCAGCAAGGTGGAGTTGAACCATCTTGAGATTTCAGCAACACATAACAGAAGCAGCTGTGTGGTTCAGGCCAAGCTCAGATGCACACTTCAGCAAGTACACATTAAGGGAAAATCATGGTATGTTTAAGCTGAGGAGTAGCTGCAATTATACAAATGTTTGCACACTAAAGTACACCAGCTGCACACTAGCTGCAGACTTCAGTAGCAATACATGGGAGCTGCAGCATGATAGAGTTGTGGGAACATTGAAGCACATTTAGCAGCTGCACTTGCTAGAAAATGAAGGAGATGATCCTATCAAAGGCTGGTGTAGGACCTATCGAATGATTTATTGGAAGCAGCAGCACCCAATCCTCTCGACCATTGCATGTAAACCTATCGAGACCTTGTGCTCTAACCTCCCAAGCATCCTCGCGACTGCAATGAATATCTCTTCACCTGTCGACAACATACAATCCCCAACCTGTAGACTAGACCAGTAAAGCTCCAACCATTCATCTCCTATCCTCTCGAGCAGACCTGCATTCCAATCCTGTCCGGAAGGGCTTTGGCAGCAATGGAACCTATAGAATGCTTCAATCAACCTGTCGATTGGTTCAATAAGCTGGAGCTCAACTTATCGAATGCTTAAAGAATGTTCCAGTTTTATACCTATCGAGCAGTGCCTCAATTCATCAACTTTGAACTTGTCGAATGGCTCAATCCACCAAACCTATCGAAAGCTTCAAACATGCAGCTTGTACCTATCGAATTCTTGAGCTCCCTATCCATAAGAACCTATCGACAGGTACAACTTCTAATCCTTTCAATAGCATGAGGCTGCAGCTAGCCCATCCATACGAAAGCTCCTCCATGTAGCCATCCAACCTCACGACTTGCATTCTCCACCAACTTGTCAAATGGTTGGTATAGTAGTATATACAAACCTGTCGAAAGGAGCCAAACTGCAGACTCGATGGTTCAGCTCGGGCAGCTTAAACTCCTACAAACTACTGCAGTCTTCAAAGCTACTCCTCCCACGTTAGCATCTGAAACTATTAAGGCTCGAGAACTATTTGTCAACTGCTGCTTGGAGTTATTTTTGGTACCAAGCTCAGCTAATAAATGCGATGAAAGATTTGCTGAGCTGCAGATTTGGATTAAACTGCTAAGGCTATTTTCAGCAGCCCACATTTCTAAATGATAAGGGTCGTGTTGGTGATTGCTGCAGCCTGGTTCCAAAGTAATTTCCAGAAATTATATAAGGGTTGCAGCAGAAAATTTAAATGGCAGGTAGGGGCATTTTCGAGAACTCTGAGACACATCAGCTGGACACAAATTTTTACATATGGAATAAGAGTCCACATGTGATTTTCCTTGGCCAAAATGAAGACACCTCAGCTGTGCATAACAGAATTAAATTGTTGCTCTTTGATTGGCTGAAATACAATTCACTTGGATCAAGTCTCTCTTTTCTGATTGGCTACAATTCAAAGCACAAAGATCACTCCATACTTATAAATATCCCACTATTCTGTTATTTTTCTTCAGCAAGGAAAGTAGGAACAAAGGAATAGCCTGAGTTCTCCTTAGCTCATTTAGGTTTAGTTTTAGGTTTTATTTTTCCCTTTTTTTCTTCCCCCTTCTCTCTCTAATCCAGCCTATTGGATTAGATCTAGGTAGCAGCTCAGATCTGTTTTGTAATTGTAATTTTGGCATGAAGAAATGTGGATCGATGCATAGACTATAGATCCGGGAACAATGTTATTGTAAGTTATTTTTTATCGAACCAATAAATTGTTGATTTTAAAACCTTAATTAAATCTAAAGATCTTGTGGTCCCATTAGATTCTCAATCGGATTTTTGCACTCGACACAAGCTCAGGTCCTTTTCCGGTAGATCTCTTGATAACCATCTGATTTCCCTGGGATTGATATGCCTGTGGCCTTACATCCATAGCATCTGTAGTGATTATCTTGTTCTGATTGAAGCCATCAGAATGGAGAAAATCTATTGGATGATCTGTACCCATTTAAGGGGATAGATCATCGCCTTAAGATCAATCCAAACCACCAGTCTAAATCAAATTCTTATACCTTGTATTTGTGCTTATAGCCAAATGAAGGATTGCTGCAAATCCCTATCTCTTGATCTATTTTGCAATAAAAACTAGGCCCTACCTGTCTATTTCTCCCTATTTTATATTTTATTTTACCATCCATCTTCCTCAAACTTTTAGATTTAGTTTTATATTTAAGTTTTATAAATTAGATCTAGTGACACCTGAAAAGCTCTCTTTCTTCTTAGAATTGCCAGATTTGTAGCCAAATCTGGAGGTCTACTATACACCTTCCAGGTTTAGATCACTACTCCCTGTGGGACAAACTCTTACATATTAAAACTTGCTCCAAAGGACTCTGTATCTTGCAGGTCTAGGATATTTTAGATGTGTTGAATCCATCCTCTATTTTACTTTCATTTTATTTTCTTTCTTTTAATTCATAATAATCAGCACCTAAAATTCCCCAACAAGTTTTTGGCGCCGCTGTCGGGGACTTTTGATCTAGATTGTAGATCTGAGTTTTTCGTTTTTGTAGATCTGATTTTTATTTTGTAGATCTGAGTTTTATTTTATAGTTTTATTGTTGTTTTTGCTTTAAACCTGCACTTTACATTCCAAGTGCTTGATTAAATTTCTGCTGCAGTTTTTATATAGAAAACCTATTTTACTGCAGCAGAATTTCTGATTTCTGAGTTTTATGCCTTCTAGATGTTTGAATAAATGTTGTTGTCACTTCTTACATTTTTGCAGAAATAAGGCAGTAGCCTGAGTTTTTTTTCTTTCTATTTTTGTCAATATGCTTGAATAAGGTACTGCTACAGTTTTTAAATTTTTGCAGATCTGGAGCAGCTACCGCATGAGGAGCAAATGGATTACAGTAAGAGCAGATTTGCTTGAGTTTGCATCCCCTTCTCCTTTGCATTCATTTTTTATTTTTAAATTCTTTAAAATCAGACGTTCTGCTGAGTTTTGAGTTTGTCTTAGTTTAAATTTCTGCTATTGGCATGTTGATTTTTAAATAACAAAACCAAATATAAAAATAAAAGAAAATGTAAAAACAAATAGAAAATTTCTTATGATTTGTTTATTATTATTTTTCAGCAATAGTAAATAAGGGTTCTTGTTGAGCCCGGGCTGATCCAAAACAAATAAAAAAAAATAGAAAATTATAAAAACATAAAAATATCTTCCAGATGGGCTGTTCTTCTTTGTTTTTATTCATTTTTCTCATCTGGACCTACTGAGATCATGGTTTTTCATGTTGAGGAATCATGTAGGGTAATGAGCAGTGGATCATTTGCTATGTTGAATATTCAATGGACCCACTGATTTTATTTTCTTTCGAGAATCCTTCATCATTATTGGGTCTTAGCTGTGTATGAACCCTGTTTTTAATGTGTGCTTCCATGCTTCATTACTTAGACATTCTTTTTTATTCATACACACCATCAACATAGGGGCCAGTCTTATGAATCTTGCTTTCCACTGTATGTTATTCTTACTGATCATTTTACAAATTCACATCGATTCATAAGTAGCTGATGGGCTCAGGCTTTTAGGTTTTCTCTTGGCACAGGGAACTCATGATTTGGTCTTAGGATTTTCTGTTTTAGGAATTTTAGTTTAAAATTCTGTTTTTAGATTGCTGATTTTTCTTTCTTAGGTTTAAAGTGTCCTAGTTTTACTAATTTTCCACATTTTATTTTTTTCTGTGATTATAGTTAGTTTCTAATTTTGTTTTCCTATTTTTTTATCTACAATTCTATTTTTTTTTATATCTGCATCTTTCTGCTTTTGTAGCCCGGTATTCAATTTCCTTAGTGTGGTTTTACTGTTTTTCTATTATTCGAATTAGTTTCCTTTCATTTGCATAACAGTCGTTTTATTTGTTCTATTCATATATTCAGTTTTTAGCTTTTATTTTGAAACAATTCTAGCCTTGTTTTACTATTTTACCAATAATTTCCTGCATTTGTATAACATTTTTTCCATTTTCCTGCTCATATATTAAAGTTTGTTTTTTTTATTTTCTACTGCACATAGCTGTAATTTTTCTACTTAGTTTTCCTTTCTTATTTTACCCTGTTGCCCCTAGTTTCTCGTTGTGTAGAACATTGAGGACAATGTTCATTTTAGGTTTGGAGGTATGGCAGGTGTGCCAATGAAATAAGTTAATGCTTAGTGCAGCTATGTTGAAAAAGTGTTTGAAAGTAAAGTGATTTCCCACTTGATTTTGGGAAAAAGAGGAAATTTAAAAACTTTTTGAAACTGAAATATATTGTAGCTTTAACATTTTTCATGAAGCAAATGTCAAAAATGTTCAAAAAATTGATATTTAGTGAACCTGAAAGGAGAGAAAACTGTGAGGATACACCCCAGAAATTTGATGGAAGGCCATGCCCAGTGAGATTTGGGCTTGAAAAATTTTCTTTGAAGAGTGTCTTGGAAATTTTCTCTGCTCTATGGACTGATTGGATCTAGTTTTGCCCACTAGAAGTTAGGCAAATCCAAATTAAAATAGCTTGACGCATTCATGACATTGAAGACATGAAGTAAGGCCATCACTTGGACAGTTTAAGCTTAAAATTTCCCACCTTTGAACTGCCCTTGATACACACCTTTTGAGCCCTAAAAATCCCAGTTTTCTTTGATGAAAACCAAAAAATTTGAACCCAAAACCTTTTGACCTGTTTCAGTTCACCCTTAATTTGAGAAATCAGGAAATAGAAGGAGAAGTGAGGTTAAAGGAGTAAGGTTTGACAATTTGGTGCAAGAAGAAGAAAACATATTTGAAGGCAAGTGTGATGTATAGTGGTGGTATTCCAACCCATAAAAATAAAAAAAAATAAAAAACAAAAGAAAAGAGAAGTCACTTCATTTGAAAATCTACAAGAAGATAGGAAGATGATGAAGTTGATCACTTCAAGTCTGAAATTCCAAAAAGAAAGTGAAGAGGTGCTGAAATGAAGAAGGTTGAGCGGCAGACCACTTCCTTACCTTTACTGATTTCTCAATTTGAATCCCTTTTTACCCTTTCATTCTTTTACAAACCTCCTCCCTAAGCCACATTACAACTAAATAAAAAGACCTTACTGATCTAAAATGAATTGAGCTGTCATGTGGAGATAAGGATTTGTTTAATCTATGGTGAAAAGAGTTAGAAAATTTTACGAATTAGAGCAATGCCTATGCTCATGCTTGCAGTCCTATTTGAGGGTTGTAACTGCTCTTGAGCTAAGTGAAATGATGCATCCTTCAATTTTTATTGTGAGTGATAGCCCCAGTAAGAGTTGGGTCTAAAATCTGATTTGTTTGCGGCATTATCAAAATAGAATTTTGAAATTAAAGGTGAGCTCTGCATCAATTTTCAGGCACAATGCCTTGACATGATCTGATTGAGAATGAAGGAATTACAGTAGAATTTCAGGTTTCAAGTTGGTGATTTTTCTACTGAAAACCCTCTAGAACTGAATGAACATGGTGTGGAATTTATTTTGTTTTTCTTAAACTCTGTTTTAACATGTTGCATTAGTACTAACTAATTTTATTGGAGAAGTTTGGGGATACCTTCACTGAAAATCCTCAGGAGACTCCACTCCTCCACTAGGGATCGCCTTGGTGCATGTGCTAAATGCATCTGTGTTCCCTATGAAAGTTGCATTTAGTTTTATAGATTAATTGGTTTAAATTTCACTTTGTTCGAGGAATAGCAAAGACTAGGTTTGGGGGTGTGTTAAGTAGTGAAAAATGCCACTTTCTACACCTTTAAACCTAGCTTTTGCTAGTACTGGGAGTGGTTAATAATAGTTTTTAAGTATATTTTGTAGTTAGGGATAAAATATAGAATAATGAAGTTTTCCTATGTAAAAATACCAAAAACAGGACTTGGAGCCATTCATTAGAGTTGAGACAAGAGGGGCGAGGGTCTGGTGACGACGAAGCAAAAACAGCAGCTCGAGATGAAGAGAAGCTACAGCAAGGTAGAGTTGAACTAGCTTGAGATTTAAGCAACATATAACAGAAGCAGCTGTGTGGTTCAGGCCAGGCTCAGATGCACACTTCAGCAAGTACACATTAAGGGCAGATCATGGTATGTTTAAACTGAGGAGTAGCTACAACTATACAAATGTTTGCACACTAAAGCACACCAGCTGCACACTAGCTAAAAACTTTAGCAGCAATAAATGGGAGCTGCGACATGATAGTGCTGTGGGAACATTGAAGCACATTTAGCAGCTGCACTTGCTAGAAAATGAAGGAGTTGATCCTATCACAGGCTGGTGTAGGACCTATCGAATGGTTTATTGGTAGCAGCAGCACCCAATCCTCTCGACCATTGCATGTAAACCTATAGAGACCTTGTGCTCTAACCTCCCAGGCATCCTCACGACTGCAATGAATATCCCTTAACCTGTCGACAACATACAATCCGCAACCTGTCCACTAGACCAACAAAGCTCCAACTATTCATCTCCTATCCTCTTGAGCAGACCTGCACTCCAATCCTATCGGGAATTGCTTTGTGGCAGCAATGGAACCTATCGAATGCTTCAATGAACCTATCGATTGGTTTATGAAGCTGGAGCTCAACTTATCGAATGCTTAAAGAATGCTACAATTTTTTACCTATCGAGCAGTCCCTCAATGCCTCAGCTTTGAACCTATCGAATGGCTCAATCCACGAAACCTATCGAAAGCTTCAAACATGTAGCTTGTACCTATCAAATTCTTAAGCTCCCTATCCATATGAACCTATCGACAGGTACAACTTCTTATCCAGTCGACAGCTTGAGCCTGCAGCTAGCCCATCCTCACGAAAGCTCCTCCATGCAAAAATCCAACCTCACGACTTGCATTCTCCACCAACCTATCGAATGGTTGGTATAACAGTATATACAAACCTGTAGAAAGGAGCCAAACTATAGATTCAATGGTTCAGCTCGGGCTGCTTAAACTCCTGCAAACCGCTGCAGTCTTCAAAGCTACTCCTCCTATGTTTGCATCTGAAACTATCAAGGCTCGGGAACTATCTGTCAACAGTTGCTTGGGGGTTATTTTTGGTACCAAGCTCAGCCAATAAATGTGATGAATGATTTGTTGAGCTGCAGATTTGGATTAAACTGTTGAGGCTATTTTCAGCAGCCCACATTTCCCTTTTTTTCTTCCCCCTTCTCTCTCTAATCCAGTATGCTGGATTAGATCTAGGTAGTAGCACAAATCTGGTTTGTAATTGTAATTTTGGCATGAAGAAATGTGGATTGATGCACAGACTACAGATCCGAGAACAATGTTATTGTAAGTTATTTTTAATTAAAGCAATAAATTGTTGATTTTAAAAGCTTAATTAAATCGAAAGATCTTATGGTCCCATTAGATTCTTGATTGGATTTTTGCACTCGGCACAAGCCCAGACCCTTTTTCGGTAGATCTCTTGATGACCATCTGATTTCCCTGGGTTTGATATGCCTGTGGCCTTACATCCACAATAGCTGTAGTGATTATCTTGTTCTGATTGAAGCCATCAGAATGGAGGAAATCTATTGGATGATCTGTGACCATTTATGTGGATAGATCATAACCTTAAGATCAATCCAAACCACCGGTCTAAATCAGATTCTTATACCTTGCATTTGTTCTTGTAGCCAAATGAAGGATTGTTGTAAATCCCCAGCTCTTGATCTGTTTTGCAATAAAAACTAGGCCCTAGCTGTCTATTTTTCCCCATTTTATATTTTATTTTACCATTCATCTTCCTCAATCTTTTAGATTTAGTTTTATATTTCAGTTTTGTAAATTAGATCTAGTGACACCCGAAAAGCTCTCTTTCTTCTTAGAATTGCTAGATCTGTATCCAGATCTGGAGGTCTACTATACACCTTCTAGGTTTAGATCACTACTCCCTGTGGGACAAACTCTTACTTATTAAAACTTACTACAAAGGACCCTCTATCTTGCAGGTCTAGGATATTTTAGATGTGCTGAATCCAACCTCTATTTTACTTTGATTTTATTTTGTTTCTTTTAATTCATAATAATCAGCACCTAAAATTCCCCAACATGTATTACCTAACCAATCCTTCACCTCTCCTTCTGAAGCCTCCGATTGGATGCTCCACTCCTCACTTAGTGTTGATTTCGGGTCTCCAATTTTTATTTTGGGTTATAAGTTAGGTTCTAAGTTTTCATTTTGGGTTGTAAGTTTATAAGTTCAGGAGGTATGCCTCCGGTGGTACTTATAAAATTTTTAAGTTATAAATAAAGAGATATTTTTGTTTATTGTGCTTATTTATTTGTTTAAACTTGTTAATGAATTAGTTAGACCTGTTTGATTTGTTTGGATTTATTTAGGATTTGACCTAGCTTCGTGTTTTGAATTTATTTTGGGTTTATTCAGGGTTTATACTAGAATTAATTTGTGTTATTGAGTTTTTTTTAGAGGGTTCACTTGATCATATTGTGTTTGTCAGGGAATTTTTTTTTTGGAGGATTATCTTGAGGTGGCCTCGTGGTCCAAATGAGTCAGGGTCTCATTTTAGAGTTTTTTTTTTGTTTTGCATTCTAAGATTTTTTGTTTTGCTCTTAGGTTTGATTTCGGATGGTAGTTGTGTAAATTTAAATTCTCAGATGGGTGTAAAGTATTTAAATCCTATTGGTTTATCTAGGTTTGTCATGGATTATGGTTTTTCAGGGAGTATGTGTTTGGTTTGGATTTAATTAGATTGGGAAGGTTTTCAAAATGTAACACTTGTCATTCTGTGGTTTAGGAGGTATAGTTTTTACAAGTGTGAGCCAAAGGCTTTGGGTTTTTATTGTTTTGAATTTTATTTTAAGTTTAGGATTAAAAGTTTGGGGCATTTTTTTTGTTTGTGATTTAGGGCATTTTTTTGTTCATTAATGTCTTTTCTTCCATTGCGTGGAATTCAATTCCACGCACCAACGGATGCGTGAAATTGGTTCCCAATCGAACTCGGCCTTTAACTCCTTAGACTGCCTAAACTTTCGACCAAGCACAAATGCCACTACACAGAATTGATTTCCCAGGCACACTAGGACAAGGAAGCCTGGTTCGCATGCTGACTCAAAGTGAATTAAGTGCATACGCCACTGCGCATAATTTAATTAAGCTATTCCTCATACACGCGAAATTGGCCAATCCTACACATGCCTAGATGCGCAGAATTAGCCCGACACCTATAAAAAGACCCCCTTACCTTGCCCCAAAAGGAACAAATTTTTTAGCAATCCTCTCTCTCTCGAGCTCAGACCTTTCTTAAGCTCGAGTTTCTTCTCTCTGCAGCACTGGAAGGAGGGAGAAGCGCTTAGCTTCAGGTAGTCTCTTTCTACTTCTTAATTTATAGTTCAAGATCTTAGATTTTAATTCCTAGTTCTTAATTTCCAATTCTTAGGTCTTATTCCTTAGTTCTTAGTTCTTAATCTTTCTAAGTTCTAGATCTTAGTTCTTATTTTTAGGTTTTAGTTCTTAATTTCCAGTTCTAGTTCCTAATTTCTTACCTCTAGTTCATAGCCATCAGTTCTAGTTTTAATTCTTAACCTTTAAACTTGTAATTTCAATCCTTAATATTTTTAAGCCCAAATTCAATTTTCAATCCATAATATTTTAAAAACAACCCTTAGCCAACCGATATGCCTAAGGGAGCTTACGGAGGGTACCCGGGAACGAGGTCGGTCCTCCTTTGCATAGCGGGCAATAACCCCATTTTTTCCTTGTTAGGGTGGCATTAGGAAACAAAGTAAATTAGAATTAGAGTACTATTAAGAGACTAAATCAATTATAATTAGAGTAATATTAGGACACTTGAATAGTTAGAGTTAGAGTAGCAATAGGACACTCAGTCAGTTAGAGTTATAGTACTACTAGGAAACCCGTAATCAGTCAAATCCAGGACAGGGTAAGGAAATAAAGTTAATTAGACTTAAAACATAATTAGAAAGCTAAGCTAGACAAACTACAGCTGTTGGAGTTGGTCGACCGAAGTTTAACAAAGGAGTTAACCCACTCCCCATAAAGCATGATCAGTAATGTATTGCAGTGTTGATCAACATCTGCGGCTGGCGATCGCATAAACCCAGGTATTTCTCCTCTACAATTTACCTTTTCAATTTCAACATTTAATAATTCATAGTTCATTCCTCCATCATCCCTAGCCAGAGTAGACTCAGACCGAATTGGGCCACTTATTCCGAGGACCGAAAGGGACCCAGAAAAAGCGTATACCAATAGACTGGCGATCGTGATGAGATTCTTTCTGCTAAAGTAGTTTTGCCTAATTTAATTTTTTGCTTATTTTTGTCTTATTTCTTGTTCGCTTTAACACTTCGCTACATACGCTCACCCTCTAAAGAGCTTCCCAAGGGATTACGAGTATCTACCGAAGGTTAGAAATGTTAGGGATACACAAAATAAACCTGACCAGCACCAGTAATCCGTCACTATGGGGATACCAAGATAACCCTATATACGATGCTGAACAGTCCTATGACTCACCCCCATGTCACCCCAAGATTAATATGGCCAGCGATTAAGAAAACCCTTTCACTCCTTCGAGCACCAATAACAACCACGGCGGGAAAGATAGTAGTATTGGGTAGAATTTCACCGCCCGACAACTCATAGAGCTCAGTGTTTAGAGATTACAAAAAGGAGGCGACGAAGCCGAAGAATTGCTCTAAGGGATGGCCACTGCGTACGAAACTATCAAAGAGTAGTAAGACAAGGAAGAGCGAGAACGAAAAAAAGGGGAAAGGCCGCCACCTATGCCAAGCATGGCAAAAAGGGCGGGTTGCTCGCACCCTCTTTGACGACGATCGCCCAGACAGGATTCTCCCCCAAACTTCCCAGAAAGATGCCATAGTAAAAGTAGAGGACCTTCCCAAGATGCTTGATGAATACATGGCCAAGAGAAATTGCCTCAGCCTATCATTCGGGTTCGATAGGTTCTGCCGGGATCTCGAGTTTAACCTACCTACGGGATTTAAACCTGTAAAGTTCAGCAAGTACAACGGCACAAGGAACTCGAATCACCATCTGGCATTGTTCTGCAATAAATGTCGACCCGTTCACTATAATCAAGGGCTCTTGATACATTACTTCTAGAGGTCACTCGAAGGGGAAGCTCTCGATTGGTTTGTTGGACTCCCATTTCACAAGATCGACATGTTCGATGATCTGGCTAGACATTTTTTGAACCATTATAAGCACCTCATACAAGAAGCGGTTAGTCTCAGTGACCTGATGACGATGAAACAAGAACCTGAGGAAGACTTTGCAAATTTCATAGCATGTTGGAGGAAGCTTGCGGCCTACACCAAAAGCCAGATGAAGGAAAAAGATGCAATTGACATCATCATAGACAACGTTAAAGAGCCTTTCCGAAGCGCTCTTATTATAAGTGATTTCCTGAACTTCGCTACCCTTGACTTGCACGCTAATTGCATCTAGTGACATATAAAGGGGGCGGCTGCACCTTTTCAATAGTAGCATCGAAAGTCGTTGCTTCCAATGACTCAAAGCTGAAAAACAATAAAAAAGCCTCTGGCTCTGAGCAGGTCAACATGGATGCCAACCAGGGTCAAAGTTGCAGAAATTGAAATTACCAACCAAGAAATTTTGGTGAAAGTCAATACCAGAACCAGAATCAACAGCGATACCCCAATCAGAATCAGAACCAGTACCAAAACCAAAACCAATACTCTAACCAAAATGCCCACAGAACTAAAATACAGCTCAAAACTAACCAGCTAACCCTCAGAACTATAACAACATGCCCTCGCCACAGAACTTCAACCAGTAAACTAGAGCCCTTACCAACCTAAACGCAATCACTATCCCCCTTGCCTAACACCATCCCCAACATATTTTACCTTCTTAGTGATTAAAATCTTATCTGATTCCCACCAAAATGGCTACGGCCTTGGCCCGCCAACCTTGACTATAATAAGTTCTACGCTTTTCATCAATACGTAGGACATAATTTAGAATACTGTTGGGTTTTACAGGATATGATCTACGACATGAATGATCAGAACCAGATTGACTGGGAATCCCTCTAAAATTCTAACTAGAACAATAAGCAACCCCCCAAAACTTAGGGATTATCAATAATCCCATGCCTAATCACAACCAAGGGACAGTCGCTCGCATCACTACGATGGATCTCCCGAGCGGATTCCCTCTTCTTCCTTCTACCCTCATCACCCGTGCCAGTCGTTTAGATACTTCAGCACATCTAGGTGATCCCCCAAAGCCTCCCATCATCCACCAGCATCCTTCATCTCTGATTACCCAAATTGCTCCTCCGAATCCTCCACCTTATCCAACCTTCACTTGAATTCGAGTCCAATCGTTCAGAGATCGAGGACCGAGCCTCCAACCCGCGAAACCCTCTACACCTCCAAATTCTGAGACAACTCCACCACCTCTTCCCCTATGTCACTCCGACCTTGAGAATGAAGGTGATGTCCTTCAAACTGCAGACCAAATCTCGGCATGGGTGGATAGCCTCTCCTAAAACTCTTCAAGTCGAGGGCATGAGACTGTGGTGGAACATCATCTAGATGCAAAGATGAGTAAACAGAAGGAAGAACCTAACAAGGAGGAGGCACCTTCTTAAAAGAGGAAGACAACACTTAGTATCTCTCGCCATGGAATGGCATAGCTCCATTGCGTAACCCTTCTTCAAACTTCACTTCGTTCATGACAAGTGCTGCTGCGAATTCATCAACGTAAGTTACAGTAGGGCTCCAGGGTCAATGACCAACATGCCCGATCCTCAAATCAAGGACAAATTATCCACCGCCACTATTGCCCTGGGAGAAGCAAAGTGTTAGCGCTCAACCATCAGAAAGAATAGCAAGGGAACGAGGAGTGAACCTACCTCCCCCATCTCATGTAATCCCTCCAGCTCCAGAATCGACATCTCAACCACCTCAGCCAAATGTCAACAAAGCCCACCAACCCGATAAGGGGCCAACCCTAAAGACAGGTCAGGAATACCACCTTCCTCGGCACCTTAGATAGGTACCAGTGCAGATATCAATTCTTGAGCTCATCAAGAAATTGCTAGAACACGATTGACTGTTAATAGAGACGCTGGACGAGACACCAGAATGAAGATACCACCCTAGACGAGCTACACAAGATTGCTTCAATTATGGTTCAACCTCTGACACTCACCTTCACTGAAGCTGATATGCCTAAGGAATCATTGTGCGGAAGTGCTACCCTTATATACTTGATGGTTATAATTAGAGGGTTCTCAGTACCCAATGCGTGCTTAACATCTGTTCCATAACGACGCTCAAGATGCTCGAATATTCCGAACAGGACATAAGGCCTACGTCCTTATCTCTTATTACGTATGATGGTTCTCGAGGCTTTGTCAAAGGAACTATCAAGTAACAAGTCTGCCTCGAGCCAGTCACCAAAGACGTCACATTCCACATATTCGACTCCTCAAGTACCTATAACTTAATACTAGGGAGAAGGTGGTTAGAATTTATGAAGGTTGTTACGTCTACATACCACTAGTGCGTCAAGTTCCCTCATGAGGATTCTATCATCTGGCTATACGCTGACACACCTCTCCAAGAAATAGATACCGACTACGCGACAAGCATTCCAACGACACATGACTCTATGCTAAATACTGGCCACATCAAAAGGGTGGAGAATCCCGATGACACATCAGTAGCAGAAATCAGTCATCCCCTGTTTCTCCCAGCCTACCAGCAAACATTAATAAAGAGAGCAATAAGCATTGACCTCACCTGCTTGTACGACATAAACCCAACCCCTACCAAAGGCTAAGACTTGATGTATCAACTAGGATATGTCCCGCATACAGGACATGGCAAGAATAGACAAGGTTCGCCAGCATGCGGGATTAGGCAACCAATCAGGCAACAAAAAAGCCGACATCTACCAACCTCACCTAAGTGGTCACTCTATGACCATTTTATCTATGGAACCACCGAGAAGGCCGATGTGCCAAGGAGAAAGGAAGAGCCCTTCACCAAATCATAGGCAGCGGAGATTGAGCAGATGGCCAAAGCCTTTGTTGACCTGACAAACTTGAATCAAGATGACGATGATACAGATAGACCACTCGAAGGAGTTTGACCCTTGTTCAAGATTGAGGAACCCTCCGCTATTAAAAGAAAAGAATCTTAGGGACCTGAGCCGCACATAGAGGACTGAGAGTCAATGGACGAGGAAGACTTCCATATTGCTGCTATCGAGATTGAAGAAGAACTAGAGTTAGACACCCCTCAATCCCTAGAGGCACCTTATCTGCTGACATTCTGGAAATCGTTAAAAGAAGAATGGCAACCACCACCGAGTGACAACAAAGATTATTGGATAGACCTCCCTGCACTCGAGCTGGCCAAGCAAGGCCTCCAAAGGTTATCAGACAGGGAAGACGAGTTTGACTCTTATAACGGCGACTCCGACCTTGATCCTAAAGGATGGGAATGCCCCTAGGGATATCCCTGCATCTCCCATCCATATCAGCCTCGCTTCCAGGTGTACGTATTCATCCTATCATTCTATGAAGTCCAACGGAGAGAGTTTGCAAGTTCAAAAAATTATTGGTCGAGCCCACCCAAAGAAGATGAGCTTCAGTAAGAAGAACATCTCCAGCCCAGTTCTGAGGATGAGAGCTCACACGACTATAATCTCCAAACTCTCTTTGAAGATGAGGCGACTAATATGATAGAAAAAGTTGAAACATCGACCGGACCACCGCCTTCATCGCTCATCCAAAAGATCATGCTCGACGAGGGCTATAAAAAAAAATGTCATATTCAAAACGAGTCCACGTCATCCGAAGACTCACACGAATGGCTCCAACAGCCGTCACACTTCCCCAGCTAGGAGAAATATCCCCGTCGATTCCTCTCCAGAAAGTCGACCCCGTACCATACTTATTATCAAAAATATAAAAAATAGAAAATCTTAAAGCCCAAAAAATCTATAAATAGAAAACTCAAAAAATTATAAAACCTTGGAAAAGAGAGGGAAGCCTGTTAGTCACTGATCTATACCATTTTATACCCCTTTAAACCTAGCTTTTGTTAATACTTAGAATAACTAATAATTGCTTTTAGTGCTATTTTATAGTTAGGAAGAAAAATACAGCAAATGCAGGTTTTTAGTTAAAAGTGCCAATAAAGGGAATTTTGGAATCAATCAAGAGCTAAGAGAGAGAGAGAGATGAAAGAAGTGGTGCTGTGATCTGTTGCTGAGAAAGCAAAAGAGCAGCTACCAGTGTGCTTGAGATGAAGCTATAAAAAAAAACTGCAGCAGCAATCTACAAGGCTCAGCAATGCATGGAGCAGCTGCCCAATGGAACAGCTACAACTTCACAAACTTCAGCTCAAGTTTTAGCAAGGACAACTATGTGCTCACTTGGGAAACTCAGTATAAATCACACATTAATGCAGCCATGTGGACACCTTTGAATAGCAGCATACTAAGACAACCTTGGGGTCATCACGTTCAACAGTTACAAATCACAACCGCAAGTGCACACTAGTTGCACATTAGCTGCATTTCAAAGCAGATCCAAGAGCAACAGCTGTACAACAGAACGATACCTTGCTAAAGCCTAAGATCTTCTCAACATTTAGGATATAGCAGCTGATCCTCTCAGTACAATACTAAACATGTTGATCAAGGCCAATTAAACCTCTCGATTGATTATGAAGCTAGACCTGAACCTATTGAATGGTCATTGGAGGATTTCAACCAACAGCTCTAGCAAACTAGCTTCCCAAATCAAATGAACTCCAACCTGTCGAGGTGTACATGTGATCTTGTCGAATAGAGCAGCTCCCCAATTCCACCTGTCGAGTGAAGAGAGCAGCATCTTTAGTACCTATCGAGCTGCAGCCATATCCTCCCACATCCTCTCAACTTCATGCACCTACCTTGAGCCAACCCATCGACTTTCTATCCCATCCTCTCGAATGCATGGCTGAACCTACCTCCAACCTCTCGAATAAAGCATTGCTTTAGCCACTACCTTTAGCCCACCTCTCGAAGCCCTCATCCATCCTCTCGAGTTCATCTCTTAACCCCACGAAGAGTCACCTGAAGCTACTATAGCTCTGAAACTGCATCAGCTACCTCTTGAGTTGTAGTAACCATCACACCAATCATTCAAGCAGCCACCATTTGACTTCTTCAAGCTGATCAAAACTTGGGATCTAGCCGTCATCAGCTGCTATTAGTGACCATTTGGGAGCTATTTCGAGTTCCAAATATAGCTAAGGGATGATGAGAATAATTTGGGACACTCTCAGCAGCTTGGGCTCAATAGTTATAGCAATTACATGAGGGCTGCAGCTGGAAATACCAATGGATGGCAGGGGCAAATTTGGGAACTCAAAAGCACAAGAGATCTCTGCACATGGGCAGAACTGTTTTTCAAACTAATTGGAGAAATTCTTTGTGGGAATGCAAACACATCAGTTGAGCATAACTGAATTGAGCTCTCTTCTCTTTGATTGGTTGGAATGCTAAACACATGGATTAGAATAAACTGAAATGGAAATTCTCTCCTCTGATTGGCTGCAATTCAAAGCACTTGGATCATTGCGTATGTATAAATAAGCCTCCTTGCTGCTGTAATTCTTCAGCAAGGAAACCAAGGAATTGCTTTAGTTCTCCTTGACTCATTTAGGTTTAGTTTTAGCTTTGATTTTCCCTTTTCTCTTCCCCCTTCTCTCTCTAATCTAGCCTGTTAGATTAGATCTACGTAACAATTTAGATCTATTTTGTAATTGTAATTTTGGCTTGAAGATGTGTGGATTGATGCACAGACTATAGATCTGAGAAAAAGGTTATTGTAAGTTATTTGAGTCAATAAATTGTTGATTTTAAAGTTTAAGTAAATCTAAAGATCTTTTGGTTCCATTAGATGTCTATAGGATTCATGTATTTGGGAATAGCCCATTCAGTTTACCAGTAGAGCTATTGATTGCCATCTGATTTCCCTTGATTTAATATCCTTGTGGGTGCCTAAGCTTATAGTCGTGTATCCACAACATTTGTAGTGATTTTAATGTTTCAATTTGAACCTTCGGATTGGATGAAGTCTATAGGATGATATGTGACCATGCAAGTGAACAGATCATACCCTTAAGATCAGTTCAAGCTTTTGGTTTGGTTTGAATTCTTCTACCTTGCACTTGTGCTTGTAGCCAAGTGAAGGACAGTTGCAAGTCCAAAATCTCGATCTATTTTACAATAAGAAGCAGTCCCTAGCTGTCTATTTCTTCCCATTTTATATTTTATTTTGCCATTCATCTTCCTCAATCTTTTAGATCTAGCTTTGTATTTCTGTTTTGTAAATTAGATCTAGTGACACCCGAAAAACTCTCTTTCATCTTAGACTAGGCTAGAATTTCCAGATTCTATAGCAGATTTGGAGGTCTACTATACAACCTATTAGGTTTTAGATCACTAATCCCTTTGGGACAAACTCTTACTTTTCAAACTTGCTACAAAAGGACCCTGTATCTTGCAGGTTTGAATATTTTAGATGTGTTGTTTTCATCTTCTGTTTTACTTTGATTTTATTTTTTTTTCATCATCAATAATAATCAGCACCTAAAATATCTCGAACAAACCCTTTATCCCAGACCCATTTAGCGACCAGCAAAGAGACTCTTCTCTTAAGACTACAAGTAGCGGTTATGTCTACGAACTCAAGGAAGAACCAACTGATATACTCGCACAGAGATGCGATGCCACTTCGACATCGCAGAGTCGCACCTCGAGCTCGCTCGACACAACCCTACTACTCTCCCCTCACGAAAGCATAGGGCATCCCGACGTAACAACAAGCCAGTCATCATACCTGAAGAGATACTTTGCGATTTAGAGAGGAGAATGAATAGCCTTGACCTACACCTTAATAAGGACGTCGCAATTATCAATTGCACAGATGAAGGGTTACCTCTCATAAAACTAACCTCCCAGTGTAGTGATTTTGTAGTTTATGAGCTTACAAACGATGAAGAGGGACAAGCCACTAAGGAGATATAGGACTTTCAGTGGGTCATCAAATGCTTCGACGAGCAAACTCAAGCCGCCACGGAGCCTACAAAAGAAATCAACTTTGGCCCCGAGGATAAGCCCAAGAAGCTATTGATTAGTGCAATGCTTAACCCCAAGGAACAATAATAGATTATCCAAGTCCTTCATGACCACCTCAGCTCTTTTGCATGGTCCTATCAGGACATGCCTGCTCTGGACCCGAGCTTAGTAGAACATCGTCTGGTCCTGGAACCCGATGTAAACCTGTCAAGCAAAAACTCAAGAGAATGCACCCGCAAACAGTGCTACAAGTCAAAGAGGAAGTTGATAAGCTACATAAGGCAAAATTCATTTGAACCATCCCCTATCCTAACTGGGTCACAAATATAGTACCTGTTGCCAAGAAAAATAGCAGCGTACAGGTGTGCATTGACTTCTGAAACCTCCACCAGGCATGCCCAAAAGGTGACTTCCCCCTCCCACACATTGACATTCTGGTCGATAACACTGTTAGACATGAGATGCTTCCTTCATAGATGGTTTCTCCGGATACAATCAGAATAGATTAGCAGAATTAGACCAAGAGAAGACTTCCTTCACTATGCCATGGGGAACTTACTGTTACATCGGCATGCCTTTCGGGCTTAAGAACACAAGAGCCACATATCAACGCACCATGATGGCTATCTTTCATGACATGATGTACAAATGTCTAGAAGTCTACATTAATAACATACTGGTGAAGTCTCAAATGCGAGCAGGATAAGCCGAAGCCCTTCGACTCGTACTATAACGATCCGAAAAGTATCAACTGAAGATGAATCTGAAGAAATGCGTGTCCGGAGTAACCTCCGAAAAACTACTAGGATTCATAGTTAGTAACTGTCGAGAACTGGAAAATACCATTTTCCACCCCTTAACTTGGGTCTTGATAGACCTTTGAGAGAACTAAATAAGTGTTTTAAGTGTTTGTTTTACAGCTAACAATAAAGGCAGGCTTAACCCTAAAAGCAGCTTAAAAGTGCCAAAAAGATGATGATCCATTTTGATCTAGAGGAAGAAAGAGAAGGGACAGCCCCATTGGCTGTCCAAATGCCTAAACTAAAGAGGACAAAGGCCTGGTTTCAACCTAGTAAGAGGTTTAGAGCTACTTGAAAAGAAGAATGCATTACAAAATGCTTTTCGATAGGATGCCTGAACTATTCGAAAAGAACCTGAACTCTATAAAAAGAACTAAAAGCTCCAGGTTTGGTTCTCGGAGAGCACCTGATCTATTCGAAAAGAACCAAACTTGCTGAAGATCTATTCGAAAAGAAGGAAACACCTTGCGAACTACACCAGATCTATGCGAATAGAGCTCCAGAAGTCATTTTTTCCCTTCGAAAAGTTCTCCAAACTGTGCAAATAGAACTTCAGAAGTTACAGTACCTCTCGAAAAGGTCCCTAAACTATGCGAAATGGTATTCTGAAGATTCCCATCAGCTGTAAGGGCAATTTAGTAATCTCTACACGTGCCCCAATGCATTTAAAAACCCAGGGGCATTCTGGAAGATTCGAAGCATGAACTAGAGGCATATTCCACCCCATGTGAACACCCAAAGATGAAATTACTTGGCGGGAACTTCTAGAAGCTCAAACAGATTTTTGAATTACATGTAAATTGATGTACAGCTTTGATTGGCTGAACCAGATCAAGCAATTCTGATTGGCCATAACAGATCTGGATCCTTGTGCTCGACTCCTATTAGCTGATATGGATCTAACCAATTCTGATTGGTTAATGCACATCTGAAATGGACTTGGGGAAAACTATAAATAGATAAATTATTTGCCCAATTTGGGTATCCAGAGTTTGAGTTTCATTTCTGCTGCCCCATTTCCAATTCAGATAGCTTGTCTGAAACCTCTATAATAGCCTAGCTTTTGTTTGTAACTAAGAACTGTGAGATACTTATGTAGATCAAGTGAGAATTGTATTTAAGACTACAAATCCGAGAGCTGTTTAAGCTGTGCTCGGTAATTGTAATGGTGGATTTGAAAATGTTACTTTCAACAGTACGTTCTCAATTGGATTCATGCTGAGGGTTCCTTGTGATCTCCTTACTCATTAGACTCCTTTGGATTTACTATTTTTAAAGCAATTTCCCTTAATTCATTATCCCTGTGAGAATCTGCGTTTGTAACCTAATTTCTTACAACATTTGTAGTGGTGCTCATGTTCTGAATCAAGAATTTGGATTGAAGACTATTGGATGATCTGTGTCCATGACAGTGGACAGATCATAGCCATAAGTTCAACTCGATCCTAATCCTTGAGTTGGATTATTTTCTCTTATATCTGAGCTGGTAGCCAGATGAAGATTTGAGACTTTATCGACTGTGCTACACTAGTTCTCATTCTGTAATCAGTTACTAAGCTTAAGTCAACTATTATTTCTCCATTCTTATTAATTTTACATCCAATTCCCCCAACTCGGATCTGGATCACTTAGTTTAAATTCTACTTTTAGATAATTTAGTTAATGTGACAAATTCAACCTCTCATCTTATTCACTTTGTAGATAGGATTAGAGGCCAGATCTGGTAGCTCAGATATGGAGGTTTACCATTCATTTTAAATCAATTCCCTGTGGACGATCTTTTACTCACTTACATTTAAAACTTGCTACAATTGGCCCTGATCTTGCATGTTAATTAATTTCTCTTTGTGCTGATATTTTTTATTCTTTTTAATTTTTCAGATTCAGTATAATTTATCATTTGCAAATCTATTTTCAAAATACAAATAAATCATGCACACTTAGAATCAACAACAGTAATCAAGGAATCGGAGTCGATCCTGTCAAAGTCAAAGACATTCTCAAGATGCCACCTCCCAGTAACATTAAGGAACTATGAATTCTGAAAGGAAGACTATAATTCATTAGGAAGTTTATCTCTCAACACTCAGACCGATGTGACCCTTTCTACAGACTACTTAAAGGAGGAGCTAAGTAGATATGGGATGACCAGTGCCAGCAAGCCTTCGACAACATCAAGAAGTACCTCCTCAACCCTCCAATACTATCACCGCCAGTTTCAGAAAGACCGCTGATCCTCTACGTCTCAGCCAATGAGAAGGCGATGGGAGTAATTATGGGATAACATGATAAAGATGGAAAGAAAGAGAAGGCCATCTACTACCTCAGCAGGATGATAGTCAAGTATGAACAAAAGGACATCGTAATGGAGAAGACTTACCTGACACTAGTGGGCTTCAACGATACTACGACACTACTTCGGAGCACACAAGATAATGGTACTAGCACGCATAGACCCTTTGAAGTACATCTTCGAGAAGCCTGCTACATCCTAAAAAATCGCTCACTGACATATGCTACTACAAGAGTTCAACATCACCTACATCACACAGAAGTCAGTCAAAGGGCAAGCGATCATCGATTACCTCGCAAATCTTTCACTCTCGGGCAGCGACCCAATACATAGACTTTCTTGATGAAGGCATACTCTCGATTCACAATGAAGAGCCTGACAAGATCTCATGGACCTTATACATCGACGGAGCTCTCAATCACAAAGGGAAAGGCATTGTAATAGTCCTACTATACCCCGAAAGAGTTGTTATACCGATAGCCTTTCAACTCAACTTCCCAGTCACCAACAATGTCAAGGAATATGAAGCCTTTATTGTCGAACTACGAGCAACACTCCAACTAGGTGTCAAACAGTTGATGACAATTAGCAACTCCAAGCCGGTGATATCACAAGTCATTAGAGATTGGAAGACCACAGAGAGAAGACTGATGGCATACCAAGAAATAGCTTAATTCCTAATAAAGAAGTTTGAGAGGATCTCCTTTACGCATATCCTGAGATTAGAGAATGAGCTGGCAGACTCCCTCGCCACGCTAGCCTCAATCATAAATACCAATCGGACAAAGTACCAAGTCCTTCATCGAGAAATTGACCATGCCAGCACATGAAGTGGCTTGGAGAAAAAAGTCGGGATTACCCATCCTCCCGAAGACCATAAAGCAAGAAGAATCATCCACCACGAAAAGTCCCAAGAAGGAAGCTGCCACCGTCGCCACCTTCATATTTGAGAAGTCACCCATCGATGATGGACAACCCTGGTACTTCAACATATGGATCTTCCTGAAATACCGACACGTCCCTCCTTACGCTACAAAGATTGAACGCAAGACCATAAGAAATCGATGCATTAGGTTCTGCATCCTGGGTGAGATACTATACAAAGAAGCCTTCACTAGAGGAGTATTGCCACGATGTGTTACGGTGGCCGATGGATAGTACATCATCCAGGAAGCCCATGCCAGTGCCTGTGGCGCCCACATTGGTAGACAGAGACTCATGGACCAAATCATACGACAAGGCTGCTACTAGCCAACAATGACAAGAGATTGCCACATGTACATTCAATGTTGCAAGTAGTGTCAAGAGCACGTCGCACTCATTAAAGTCCCATCAGCCGCATTGAACCCCATAACCGCCCCATGGCCATTTTCAATGTGGGACTTCGACATTATCGAACCCTTCACAGACATAGTAGGGAACACTCAAGCATGCATTCATCCTCACTGCGACTGAATACTACACCAAGTGGGTAGAAGACGAGTCATATGTCAGAATCACCGCTTCAGCGCTCATAAAGTTAATTATTCTTAACTTTATCACAAGGTTTGGAGTCCCCAGAATGTTTGTCACAGACAAATGGACCACAATTTAGCACAGAAAAGATGAAGAAATTGTGAAATAAATATAACATCGATATACACCATTCGCCATCATTCTACCCCCAAGAAAATTGGCAAGCGGAGACCACAAATAAAATGCTGATTTGAATTCTAAAATGAATAGTGGAGACAAGAAATGGAGCCGACTGGTCCGATCGACTACGTGAAGCACTCTGAGTTTACATAACTCACACAGCCACTAGCCAAACTCCTTATCCCCTCACCTATGGGATGGAGGCAATTTTACCATACAATATACAAGTACCATCCCTGCATGTCCAACTTGATGATCAATTATCCATGGACGAGAGGAGGGTTGCTCTACTCACCGAGCTAGAACAACTAGATGACACACGTCTAAGGGCAGCTGATCACGCGTAATTGTACCAAAGGAGAGTGGCCAGAGCCTATTATAAGAAAGTCCTCGAGCGAACCTACAAAATTGGTCTTGAAGAAAATTATGCCTTCTAAGCATGCACATCCCAAAGGAAAACTGAAGCTGAATTGGGAAAGACCCTATGTTATAATAGCTGTATACCTTAGAAATGCATACAAGCTGGTAAACCAAGAGGGGGAGGAACTTCCTAACTTGTGGAATTCCATGTACCTCAAAAAATACTACCCATAGCACCATGATCATCATGTCCCATAGTCAGAGGTAGTGAGTTATAATTACCACCCTCGTAGTCATCGTGACCCATTCACCACTCATATGTCATTATTTCCAAGAATATCCTACGAAACTTTCTGATACATTGCCCCCTTCTTACTTGAGCAATTTGATCAAAAGGACTAGTAGAATACTCGATCCCTTCTAAAAGCATAGGTTACACCTGACTCTCACCCCTTCCCCTGCCATTGGAGGAGACGTTAGTGTTATTCACTAAAAAGTACAACTTTTCACCTCTTAACCTGACCTTTGCTACACCTTGAAGTTGGCTAATAACTCTTATTTAGCATGTTTTGTAGTTAGTAATAACTTGTGCAGCTTAACACAAAGCCCATGCTTTTGGTGCCAAGAAGAGAGAATTCAAGCAAGGGATGACAGCTGAGCCAAAGACTAATAGAACACCATGCTGGTACACACCATGGTGACTATGTTGCTTGTCAAGGTGGACCAAGAAAGTCTACCAGATGAAAGAAGTGTGGATGTGAGTGGAGATATGTGCAACAACAGTAGCTGCATAACAAAGAAGCAGAAGAGATGTAATCTTGCACAGTAGAAATGCTGCCTCGCGCTGTTTAAGTTTGCAGCAGAGCTTCCTCGCGTATATGTTACATGCAGCATAAGGGAACTCATGAGAAATTTGTGCAGCTTAGTGAAAGAATTGCCCTAAAATAGTCTCTATCGCAGCAGTCATGCGTTTCAGTTGCAACAAACACTCAAGGACCTTGCGAAGTCCTTGCGCACTAAGCCTTCAGAAATCTAGCTCGCGAAGCTCTCGCGAGGAACAAGTCTTAATTCTGTCGCACGCACTATCTCGCGAGGCCAATCTGCACAAAGAATAATAACAAACTTGCGAAGTCCTCGCATGCTTAAAGAGGAAAGAGAGCTTCAAAAATGTCCTCGCACAATCCTCGTGCACTTCAAAGCTATACCCTCTACCTGGCGAGCTACGTTTTTCATTTGACAAGAAGCCAAGTGAGATTCAACTTTTACTTCACGAGATCCTCGCGACAGGAGATATCTGAAGCTCTGATGTGCGAGTCAAGCCAATTCAGTGCAACTCATCCTCACTATAGCATTACAGTGCAGAGCAGCTGCGCGAGTATTCATAGTCCACCTGTGCGAGCTAGGAGCTTTCAAAGCTAAATGTTACCTTGTGAGGGCTCCGCAAGCCGTGTAAAAGAATTAATGAGCAGGAGTGAACCCCGTGAAGTTTGGGCTCTCTACTTCTCAGACTTAACTTAAGGACCTTTTGGGGATTTCCCCAAGTCTAGGGCACACATCCCAAGCCCCTGATCTTGAGGCACACATCCCAAGGCATCCAAGGGTTGTAATAATGCCACATTTTCCCTAAAAATTAGGGTGTAATCTTCTATTGGCTAAGGCATTAGGACTGAGTATTTAAGCAGTATATTTAACTTAGAATTTTTATCTCTCCTTCAACCTCTATCAGCTGTGAGCTCGAGCAAACTAGGGTTAGAGTTTGATCACCTCTTTTTCCACTTTTCCTTCTCTCTTAGCCCAGCACTTGCTGGCTAAATTCATTGTAAGTAATTAGGTTTAGTTTTATCAGTTTTGTAATGTGTTTTGTGCACATTGGGATTAGTTGAAGAGTTGTTTTACACAAGGCTGTTGCCTTGAGAAATGTCATTGTAAGTATTGTGTTGAGCAATGAAATTTGTATTTTAATTGTTTATTCAATCTGTGAATCTTCTATTTGCCCATAGTTTTGTTCAATCTATGCTATGCATTTACGATTTAAGCTGACTTGAAATGCCCATGGAAGCTTGAGCTTGTAGCCCTGGGACTATGGTGGCAGCAGCAATATACATGTTCCAGCTCAGTTCTCTGTGGTGTGGATAACCTCTGTGGATAGCCGGTGACCATTGAAGTGGACAGACTATAGCCCTAGGGTGATTCCAAGCCACATCTCTAAGAAGGATTCTTCTACTCTGCACTTGAGCTTGTAGCCTTGTGAGAGGTTGTTGCAAGAACAAGCTCCCCTCTATTTCACTTCACCAATATCAGATATTAGCTTTGATTTCTCTGTAGAGATTGCAAACTTGTGAGCTGAGTCATTGCAAGCCTTTTATAGCAATGACTAGCTACATATAAAGCCTCCAAATAGCCTTGGAACAACTAGGCTTCCACTAGTTTTTCAAGAGTTATTTGCTCCCATGGATGCCTAAGCTTGTAGCCTGGCATGCATGGTGTCTGCAATAGTTTTAATGTTCTAAGTTGATCAATTGGGTGGAGGAGATCTATTGGATAATCCGTGACTATTTAAGTTGACAGGTTATAGCCTTAAGATCAGTCTATTCCATTTTATCTGATTGGTTTTCTAATTTAATTCATGTGGTTTGATCCTCTCTATTGGATAGCATGTGACCATTGAAGTGGACAGGCTATAGCCTTAAGCGACTAGGTCAACCCATAAGGGTTGAGTTAGATACATCTTCCTTGCAGATGAGCTTGTAGCCCTCTGAGGGATTCCTGTAGAGACAAACCTAAGTCTGAGTTACATAGCTGATGTAACCCTAGCTTAACTGCTTACTTCCCAATATTTTATCTTTATTTTAACGCATACCAGCACCACCTTCTTCATAACCATTTCTTTAGGATAGGACTACACTTTATTTCTCTTCTTTTAGTGATAACTTAGTGTAATTGTGACACCCAACTCCCTTTCTTTAGGATTATCAAATCTATAGTCAGATTTGGAGGCCTACTAATATAACCCATTTTGGGTTCTAGATCAATTTCTCTGTAGGACAAACTCTTACTTACTCAAAACTTGCTACAATAGTCTTGTATCTTGCAGGCTGAGTATACTTTTAGGTTGTTGTTTTAATAATTTTTATTCTTTCACTTTTTCATTTATATTTCTTCCACTATTTTCTCACTAATAACAAGACAACACCTTAGAAATAAACCAACAAGTTTTTGGCTCCGCTACCAGGGATATTGATCTTTTTAGTAGACCTAAGTTGTATTATATTTTAGTTCAGAAAATTCTTTGTAGCCGTGCCTTTAATAGAATAAAATGTACTATTGACTTTTTATGGAATTTTTGTAAAATTGGACAACATCAGCATGGAAAAGCGTGAGTTACAGTTGGAGTTTAGCTAGCTCTATTTGCACTTCTTTTACCCTAAAACTCAGTCCCTTTATGTTGAATTTCCTGTGTCTAGTTTAGCTATAAATCTGTTTAGTTGAAAATTTTGTTTACAAATTTTTTATGACTGCTATGAGCATCTTTTTTACCTGCTGATTTTATGTGTGTATGGCTGGTAGAAGGTCCTTAAACCCTGAATTGGAACCTTGAAATCCTGAGGTTGAAAGGGTCCTTAGACTGAGAAACACCACAACAGCTCCTACTGAAACTGAGCCAGCTGTCATGGCTGAGAAGCAAAGAACTCTGAAGGAATACAATGCACCTGGGGATTACACATCTCCCTTTTGCATACAATTTCCTTCAGTTGAGAGAAATTATGAAATCAAGTCCTCCACCATTAATATATTGCCATCTTTTCATGGGCTTAGTAAGGAAGATCCTTACAAGCACATTGATCAATTCTTGACACTCTGCACCACATTCAACATTGTTGGCCTGGGACATGAAGCCAGTAAACTTAGACTTTTTCTTTTTTCCCTAAAGGACAAAGCCAACACCTGGCTCTCTAAGCTCCTAACCAATAGCATCTAGACATGGAGTGACCTCCAAAGCCAATTTTTGGCTAAATTCTTTCCCATGAAAACTAATCAGATGAGGACAAACATATTGTCATTTAATCAGTCCTCAACTGAAGATTTTTATGAGGCATGGGAGAGGTTCCAAGAGATGTTCAAACAATATCCCCACCATCAAATTCTATAGTGGCAACTTGTGCAAGTATTTTACTACAAAATTAATCCCAAACGTAAGGATATGCTGGATGCCTCATGTGGTGGTAGTTACCTCCACAAGACAGCTGATAAGGCATGGGAGTTGTTTGACATCATAGGGGAAAATTCCATGCAGCAGGAGTCACTATCTCGCAATGATAGCCAAGCCCTAGCTAAATTGGTGAAAGAGTCCACCCCTAGAGGTGGAATGTATGAAGTTAAGGTGTAAAGTGATTTAAAAGGAAGGTGGATAATCTGAGTTTAAAGTTTGACAAATTGATGAATGTGATGCAGCCTAAGATGGTTGCACAAGTAGAAGAGGCATATCTGATATGTCAATCTCCCACACATTCACTCGAAGATTGTCCATCAGCCAACCAATTCCCTGATATAGTTATTGAGCATGCCAATGCTAACCAAACATATGGGCAGCAACCTGCTGGGTACACATAGAGAAACCACCCAAATCTAAGGTTGAGACAAGATACATACCCTCAGCCCCAGTAGCAGCAGTTGGCAGCTCCATATAGACCTTAACACCAATTTAACCAAGGTTATCCACCAAGGTAAAATTTTTAGTTGCCTGCCCCATAGCCCAATCAGTTGGTCTTGCCCCCACAACTGCCCAGATCCTCTTCCTTTGAAAAGAAAATGCTGACATCTATGTAGAATTTAGGGAACTTAGTCCAAACTGTGAACTCTCATGGGCCCAGCATAAAATAAATAGAGGTCCAGCTGGATCAAATATGTAATGCTTTAAACAGGAGAGAGGAGGGAAAACTGCCCAGTCAACCCTTGGCCAACCCTAAAGGGAAGTATATGATTGGGGAAGGCTCCTCTACCCATGAGGAGGCTAATGTAATCATTACCCTAAGAAGTGGCAAAGTGGTTGACAACTTAGTGGGCAGAGCAGCTGAGGAGGTCATAGAGAGTGAAAATGAAGAAATGTGAGTGTTGAAGAACCAAGAAATACATCCCATGTTGGGGATCAGTAAGGATAAAATAAAGGGGCTGATGTTGAGCCCCAATAGCAAACAACAAATGAAGAAAAAAGAAATAAATAAATATTTGACTATGATGTGGTTAGGCATGTAGTTGTGGCACCAGCAGTCCCACAGCTGCCATTTCCTCATGCACTTGCTGGCCCATCTCTCTTTGATAAGGGGAATGCTCAGGTGGAGAAAATGATGGAGACCTTCAAGCAGGTCAAGATCAATTTGCCCCTGCTTGATGCTATAAAATAGGTCCCTGCCTATGCTAAGTTCTTGAAGGACCTCTGCACACAGAAAAGAAAGGCAAGGGTGCAGTTGTCCAAAAAGATTTTTTCTGTTGAACATGTTGAGTCAGTTATGTCCATTTCCATACCTGAGAAATTACAGGACCTAGGGGTACCTACTATCCCCTACATAATTGAAAACCATACCATTGGTAGAGCCCTCTTGGACTTAGGAGCTAGTGTGAACCTACTCCCATATTTTGTGTATGAGGAGCTAGGTTTGGGGGAGCTAAAATTCACATCAATTATGCTCCAGCTGGCTAATAGGTCTGAGAGGAGACCTATGGGTGTGGTGGAGGATATTTTGGTGGGGGTGGACAAGTTCTACTATCCTTCTGAATTCCAAGTTTGGGACATGGACCCTTACAAAAGTAAAACCCCAGTTCCTGTCATCCTTGGAAGGTCATTCATGGCCACTACAAATGCTTACATTCAATGCAGGTCAGGGGTGATGGAGGTTACCTTTGGGAACATGAAGGCCCAATTAAATGTGTACAATGTTGTTAGGCAACCTCAGATAGACATTGAAGATTGTTGTACAATAGATGTACTTGATGGCCTTGTGGAAGAAGAATTATCCAATCTACTGGATTGGGAAAATATTGTTAAAAATCTAGAAAGTATTTGAAGTATGGTTGAGGAGGAGGCCCAAGTTCTCATAACAAAAGACAACACCAAAATAGAGTCTTTTGTGGGCCTAGTGTAGCATTCCAGCTGGAAACCTATAGTGCTGCCCCTTCCTCAAACCACCAAGGCACCTTTGCTGCCTTCCATTGAGAGTCCCCCTGAGCTGGAGCTGAAACAGCTCCCAGACACATTAAAGTATGCCTTTTTAAGGTAAAACAATAAGCTTCCAGTAATTATCTCTTCCTCTCTCACTAGTGAGCAGGAGGAGGAATTACTAAGTGTTCTCAAGAAGCATACAAAGACAATGGGGTGGAAAATTACTGATGTAGGGGACATTGATGCCTCAGTTTGCATACACAAAATTCACTTGGAAGAGGATTCAAAACCCTCAAGGGAGATACAGAGGAAGCTTAACCCTCACATGCAAGAGGTGGTCTTGAAAGAGATAGTAAAATAGTTGGATGCAACGTTAATCTACCCCATTTTAGATTCAGAGTGGGTGTCACCTATCCAGGTAGTACCTAAAAAGTCAGGCATAATAGTTATTACTTCTGATTCTGGGGAGTTGATGTTAGCCAAAGAAACCACTGGCTGGAGAGTTTGCATTGATTACAGAAAACTCAACTCCAAAATCAAGAAAGACCACTTCCCTCCCCCCTTCATTGACCAAATTCTAGATAAGCTAGCTGAGAAGGTATTTTACTACTTTCTTGATGGATACTCAGGGTATAACCAAATCCCTGTGTATCCTCAAGATTAAGAAAAAACTACTTTCACATGTCCCTTTGGTACCTTTGCTTACAGGAGGATGTCTTTTAGACTGTGTAATGCCCCAGCCATATTTCAGAGGTGCATGTATGTAATTTTTTATGACATGATTGACACGTTCTTAAAAATCTTCATGGATGATTTTTCAGTATATGGGGACAACTTTAGCCAATTCTTGAGTCACCTTGACCTAGTTTACAAAGATGTGAAGAGACCAATTTAATCTTAAGCTGGGAAAAGAGCCACTTTATGGTAACACAAGGAATTGTGTTAGGCCAAATGGTTTCTCACAGAGGAATAGATGTTGATAAAGCTAAAGTGGACCTGATATCACACCTACCCCCACCCAGGACTGTCTAGCAAATCAGATCCTTCTTAAGGCATGCTTGTTGGTGCACGCTTTTTCTGGGTTCCTCTCGGTCCCCGTGGAATGAGTGGCTCCAATTCTGTCCAAGTGGACGCGAGCGATGTGGTGTTTGGAGTGTTAGAAATAATGGGTTTTCTAGGAAGGTTCCTAGTTTGTTGCGATCGCCAGCTGTAGATATTTAACGACGCTACACATGTCAATGATCACGCTTTAGACACTACGTGAAAATAGACAAATGACAACGGCCTAAAACCGTTGTAAATGTCATAAGCAATGGTTTTGAGCCGTTGCAAGGGTCTATAAATAAAGACCACTGCTCTATAAATAAAGACCCTTGCAACGACGATGGTTATAACATCAAGAGCAGAGATTCTGAAGCTTATGCACAAATCAATGGTTAGGAGGCTCACTTTACAGTTCTCTTGAGCATATAGGAAGTTTTCAAATTGAAATTGGTAATTTGAAGTGTATGATGGGATCTTTGGTGGCTTTGATCTTCAATTCCCTTAAATAGAAGACATCGATTAGTCTCCACTCGAAGGAGAGTGGTGGTTAAATTCTGCTCATTTGATTTTTCAATTTTTTTTTATGCCTTTCTAGAGTGTTGTTATTTGTAGTTATGGATTATGTTTTAAACTTGGTGGTTTCTGTTTCCTTCTTTTTTTTTTCTCGGTTGCCATGATTTATTGACTTCTTTGGGGGGTTTTGGAGAAAATTGAGTTTGTTGTTTGTGCATTGATGCATTTCTTTAGAAGTGGCGATAACTCCTACATCGGACCCTCTTGAGGTGGTGTCTACAAAAAGATTTTGACAATTATTGAGTGGCTCCATAGTCCATAAGAATAGATCAAGGGAGTTTGTAGAAGATGAAGACTTTCGGTGGTGGGTGGTGTGTAATTATAAAGGAAAATGAACTAGTGTGAAAGGATTAAATATATAGATTATTTCTTTTCAAAGTGATGCAGGCAGAACATATGTGGTTGTGGCATTAACATCACCCAATATTTAAGAGAAACATCTGACCATATAAAATATAGAACTATATATTTATCATAGCTAAGAGAGACTCTCTTCTAGAGGCATCAGTCTTATGATGAGCCTTTTAGTCATTGAATGCTGCAACTCAAGTTTCCATGGCCCTAAATTCTATGACAGAATTTTAATTGTTTTAATAAAATAAAATTAATGTCTCCCCTCAATCCACATTTCCCATATATATGTAACATGTAGCTTCCATGGAAAATGGCAATGGGATAATCATCTAACATAGCCTTAAAAATACATGCATAACAGTAGAATTTTGGTGAATTTTAGAACTCTAGTGTTCATTGAGAGGTGGCATTTAAAATATTTAGATGATAACTACTACTGACTTGAATAATATGAAGGAATAATAAGCACAACGGAAAGAGAATTTTTATACCAACATTAAAAAATGAACAGGTATTAGGAGTGTGACCTGGTCACTAACATTTGTGATTTGGTCGATGTGTTCTATGCACAAGACACTGTTTCATGCCTCATGGGGCCATGTAGTGCACTGGGCCATCACCCAACCCCAAGATTGCATCAAAAACTTATCTCCACTATGTGATTAAGAGCCTCTAAGCACCAAAATTTGAACAACTACCTTGTCATTGTCCAAATCTGTTTTAGCCGGTCATTTTTTTATGTCTTTTGTCTCTTCAAAACATAATAGAAATAGTTTTTCAAAGCAATCTTTTGTTGAATCTGATCTAGACAGATAGCCCAGCACATAATATGACACCACAGAATGGTATCGATGACTGAATCACCAGCCTTGGCTCGGTTCAATTACCTAATACCAGCTCTAAAACAAAAGCATCTACCAATAGAATCATTGCTACTTTGTCACAGCCCAATAATATAGAAAATAGTGTTTTAAAAATTATTATCCGAATCAAAATGATATAATATAATAGTTCAATAGAACATTGTCCAAGAGGTTAAAAGGTTGAGAATTATACCCGTCCACTGAAATCAAAACTACAAGAATGCAGTAAAGGAGAAGTCTAGTATGATGTGTTCTAAGCTAATGCAAATGTATGGAACAAGGTGGGGGGTAATGATGATGATGATGATGATATGGTCAACCTGATGATATGTATATAATCCGCAGTTCAAGTAACAAAATTTGCTCACAAATTCATATTCCATGCAATCAAATTTCAGGTTTTTACTTTATAGCTACCTTTGCAGGGTGTCAGTTTCAATCAGCAATCTAAAAATCAACATAGATTGATCACTGGATATATAGTGTCAAAAACTAAAATTTAACACAAGAAATTCAGATTCACAAATCCTACGGGCAAATTAAACATCATAGATAGGATGACCTAACATCCACCGTCACTGCAATATCTGTCCAAGGAAAAAAAGAGGCAGCTCATGGTAGAGACTAGAGACAATGAAACACAATAAAAAGATACAAACCCACCACAAAGATTCAAAATGTACTGCTCATAGCATGCTATCAGTTCTCGCGGGCAACCTCCTAAAGAAGTTGAGTGGCACCGATGGAAGATTATGGCGGAACCTTGGATGCCTCAACACATAAAAACCCGCAAATAGGGTCGTGACTCGAAATGGTGTGGCATAGAGCACAATGGCAGCAATCAAACAAAAGGTTACGAACAGAGTCGTCGCTCTTGGGTCCCTCCAGTCTTATATAAGTTAAGACTAAAGAGAAAATGGTTAAATGTGTTTACTCTTAGAGTTCTAGTAGACTTATTAGATAAAAGGTTGGGTTTAACATTTTTGTAAAGCTTATATAAGTTAAGACTACAGAGAAAATGGTTAAATGTGTTATTTTTAGAGTTTTAGTAGACTTATTAGATAAAAGGTTGGGTTTATATTTTTGTAAAGCTTATATAATGTAACTTTTGTGTAAGCTTTTGTTTTAAAGTAAACCAAAAGTGGGCGCTTTTAGGAAAAATACCCAAATTTTGGCACTTATAAGCAGAAGCGCCAGCTTCGAATTCCAAAGTGGGAGCTTCATATAACCTTTATAAGTGCCCCTACATAGGTAGCAGACCTGCCGAAAGTGCCAACGTGCTGCTTTTGATGACACTGATCTAGAGGTTAATGGCTTCCTTATTAGGCATTGTATTGAGGAGGAATACATAGATCCCCCACCTAGCTTTCCTACTTTAGTGGGAGGCAGGGAAAGTATGTTTTAGGCCAAATACAACAAGAGAAATATGAAAAAAAACAGATGACAAAATTAATTTTAAGGGAAAACATCTTATTATCTCTATAGTAACTAACCCATGTATCCTTCTACTACTATAAATTAAGTAACCTAAGCTGAGGATTTGTGCTTAGATCGACGCAATACTAAAGTGTCCACAACTAATGTATCCTCACAGCTTTCTATCTCCTCCTATAGCAAATTACGAGTCACAACCATAGGTGTTTAACATGGATAGACAAGCATATGTATATTATATAAGAACCAAAAATCATATGAATTAGAATGATGGGTTGTACCTCAGCCGGTGCCTATTGTGGGTTGTGCAAAAGGCAGCAAACCCATAAAGAATGCTATGGATTGCATGGAAAACCTGTAAGAAAGAAATCAATGAAGTAAAAGTAAAAATTATGGGATGAAGAATACCAATCAAAACGGATAAGGGTACAAAAGGAATGTTGTTGTGGAATAATACAACAAAGAAAACTTTTTGAGATCAGATATTTGGGTCAAAAATAAAGGAACAAAACAATACGAACAATGTTTTAAGATTGACTGGCATCCTACCGATCTTCCAAGTAACATAAAGGATGAACCACATTGGGCAGAGTAATATCTGAGCTAGATCCACTAATATGTTACATGCAGATCCACGGGCAATCCCAATGACAAAACTCAAGCTTTCTCCTGCTTGAAGGCACATATTGCAAAAGGGGAGAAGAAAGCCCATGAGCTCCACAAGTGGCTCAGTCATTGGTAAGGTTAAAAACACCTCTCCTGAAAAAAGCTCAAAATTTGTATTAGTTGTGGAAAACAAAGCCATGATTATAAATGGAGTTATAGGAGCCAACCAGAACTTTGCTTATACCAGAGGTACCATCCAGATACTCATGCAAGAGAAAATGCTCATAGTTTGTTCCCTGGAACCATGAAGAAATTCGCCTTGAAGCTTGTTCAATACTGTCAAATTCCCATCAGAGTGGTGCTGATCAGGTGAAAAATCTGCATCCTAATGCAAAGGAACACCAACAATGCCTCAATTACAATAAACTTTTGCACCAGCAATTCAATCCTCAGGTAGGCATGTCTCTACCATTTTCTCCTTTTAAGTGCAATGCTTTCTAAGAGGATTTTCAGGTATTTTTTTAATCTGTTTCATTTCCGGACAGCACTTTCTGATGCTATTTACCATGTGGAGATAGTGTGAATAACTACCTGTGGTGCATCCATTCGGTACATAACAGTTGCCAATGTTTTGAAAATATCTAATTTCATACTTTAATTTCTGAGTTCAAAGTTTAAAAACTAATGTAAATTCTCCTGTTAAACATAGCTAGTGTCTCCATCAACAACTCTATTAGCAACCACATATACGGCAGCTAAAGCGGTTATCTAATGGATCAGAAACATCAACACAGTCGAGTGCACAATAACATGCTACAAAACAAACTAACATAAATCTCTAACACCCACATCAATCTACATTGTTGCACCAAGTAGCAAAATCAGCTATTATGAAGGTAAGCAATACCCAAAGCATACTCTTCCACAAATGTATGACTCCTAATTCAAATAAGACCCTTTAATAGCTAAAAATTCCTCAAGCATACTCTTCCACAAATGTCAATATATGTGCATGCTTAGCTCTAACTTTCACAATCAGGTTAACTAATGCTACTAGCAGCATTATAAACTCTTCTATTGAAAAGAGCAAACATACAATTAATCCATAATTCTACAGATAAAGCAGAAACACCAAAATGTAGAACCATATACCTCTAAGAACCATACAAATAGCCCATAATTCTATAGATGCATTTGAATAAACGACCACATATAAAAAAAGAACCATATACTTCTAAAAACAATCAACTAAAATGAACAAGACTTTTGGGCCACGTAATTATATCACCTGGTGTAATATCTCCCAAGGTTCCACCACGAGCATACAATTCTGCAGTGATATCATATATGTCATCTACTATTATTTTATATGATAAGTTTGATTGACTCGCATTTATATCAACACGTCTCATGGCAACATTCTTATTCTTGAAGTTCTTTAATATGCACTGAGAGGGTAGTTGTTCTATGGGACTGTCAAGATGAACGGATGATTGTCTCCTTTCCTACAGAAATATAGGAAAAATAAATGAAATGATTGATATTCAATAATGATAGGAGGTAAATTATAAATTTTGATTAGATAAATAAATTTTTACCTAATAAGAAGAACACAATTGATCACTCGAATGAGTCATATGTGTTCCATGAGAACTATATTGTCTTGGTAATGCATCAGATTTCTCCTCAAGCACCTTACGTGCCTTAGACTACTCATCAAGTTGTCGCATAATTGCTTCATAGTTCGACTCCACACTTTCACGTGCTCTCTTCTCTCGTGAAGCTATTTCCCTAGATGGAGCTGATGAGGAAAAAGTTGTCTTTGATATACCTCTACCCATACTTCGTACATAGCCTCTTCTATCACCACAAAAAACCTAGGATACAATTTTAATTATAATTACGATATTGATTTAAAAAGCAATAATTCCATCATCTAATTTGAGAGGAAGGCATTTACATGTGCAACAGGGTCATCATCTAAAATTGCTTCTCCTTCAACCGGATTATCTTCAACCATTTTCTTAATTTCATCCTGTAAAAAATAAATAATGATAAAATATTATAATGATAAAGTCTCACTCTCCTTTGTAATTATTGATGTTTATGAAATGAACTATAACATATAGATGCACACCAACTTTTCAATCATAAATTGTGAAGGGCATGTCCTGTCTTTTTTGGTATGTGTAGCTATAAACAGTTTTGTCCTCGTAACTATACCAGTAGGATTCTACATTTTCTGTATAATTCAATGATCATAAGTAAACATTATTTCTTTAGAAAATTATAGTAAAGTAATATTTTAGTGATATTACCAACTCCTCTGCCATCTTAGTTGCTCCTCATTGACCAGTGGTGTGTGGGCTTATCAACTTTTCTCTAGAACTCCTGCCCTTTTCTCGATGTGCGACATATTCTTTGATCGAACATATGCGAATAAACATCTTCCTATCTTCCAACTTCACATATTTTGGTGGATATTTTTCCCGCTCTGCATTTGTCTCATATTCATCATACTTTTTTCACCTTAGCAGATGTAGCTATTCTAAAGCTTATAAACTATGAATGGACATAAATTTCAGTTTTTTTAAAAAAAGTTACTAAAGATTACGAATTAATCTTATTAATTTTTATTGCAAAAGAATGACCAAAACACCCTCTTATTTAAGTAAAAATAAGTTGCTAACATTACTAAAAAATAAAGTTGCAAACCAGTCCTCCACCTTTTCCATTGAAACATCATTTCCGTTAGAACAAGGTTCGATGGCGTTAGTCTCAGAAGCTAGTTAACCTGCAATTTTAGTTGAACATGACTTGAAAAACAAAATTAGCATATGTTTGTTGCCCTAATTCAAGCCCTACCCAAGACCACCAGGTTCAAACCATTTAAGCATAAATGTTTTAGGCATGAGTCAAATTTACAGAGACGAAATAATTAATAAAATAACTATGCAAGTATTTAGTTCAATGTACATATCAACTAATATAAAAAATCATATAGATATCAATAATGAAAGGAACATTCAATGATTAGTTGAACAAGAGGGCCACACAAGGGAGGCATGAGTTGTATTGAAGAGGAGTGTACACAATTGGAAAGCAGCCTCATCTTCAAAGTTATAAGTTATAACAATATGCCAGCTGCAAAAATCTAGCTTCCTCCCCATTGATAAAGATACCAAGGGGTGAGCATTGTGCACTGTTGGCTCATGGGTCTAGTCCCCATTATTTGGGGGAACTAACACCACCCTTTGCAAAATGTAATGGAAGGTTCCACACTTATAATAATTGAAGGTCCAAATATAAGTTAGAGAGAGGGAAAGAAAAAAGAAAGAGGTTGATTTCATTAATTGTGGCTACTAAGGGAGAGCCTCCTATTGAGGGGAATGCACACAACTGGGGAAGACAAAGGCACATAAAATCACATAAATTAAAAGAAATGCATTAATTTATGCGATTCCAAAGAAATTAATAAAATTTCGATGAAAGTTTCGTGCGACCCCTATTTCGGTGAATTTCGGAGAAATATGTCTCTATGATTAAAATTTGAAATAGGAATTGATCATGAAGGCCAATGATACAAACATGAAGAAAAACTACTTTACAAGTAACATTCAAATAACTAATGCTCTTTACAATAAAATGCTTTTTTTAGTATGTCCCCCCTATCTTTAAGAGAATACCTCATAACTCATTCTTTTGGATCAACATCATAGCCTAACTCATGGTGCATCAGGTACACACCATATGGTAACTCATTTATCAAGGAGCTAGTAATATTAGATATGAACTTGACCTAGCCAATTAATCTTTAGACATGTAGTTTGCTATCACAAACAGGGGGCTTTGATCGTCATATTCACTTGTGGGATACTCGTACACGGGAGCATATTTAGGTAAATCCATGTTTATTACTTTACTTACTCTGATGCATTGCATTAACATGCATAAAGCACTATATATATATATATCTATATATATATATATATATATATATATATATATATATATATATATATATGGTACGCACGCACACACTTCTACTAATACTATTACTATTATTAAAAGCATGTTAGGGCTTATTAAAACCATCGAAAGTTGAGCTTAATTTTTCCCTTCTGATAGGTAGAGAATAATACTTGCATGATTTTTGTGCAGTCTCTTAAACCAGAACAATAGGAAATAACAAGCAATATCTATGCCCTTGCAGTCCATTTTTCGTGGCTCTAGTTCCATGCTCTGCAAGTCCAACAGTCAATATCAGTCATGTCGACAACCAAGAGCTGACTAGTGCTCGACCGATGGCGATCCCACACCAATACGTTCGTGATGTGGGAGAGAGGCCTAAACTAGCTAAAACTCCATCTTCCATGCACATACCCGTCATCAACATGTCGAAGCTAGTCGATGGCAGCCAAGAGGAATCACAGATAGAAATGACGAAGAATCATTAAAGAATCAAGTAAAACATCCAATCATTAAAGAACTCAATAGTGATCGGCAATCGGTTATCAGGTTTGTTTCAAGTTTCATTTAAATTAAAATATTAGTTATTTGTCTTTTGTAGCGAAGTTAAATTTAATATGCTTGTACTGAGTTTTCTTGCATCAAGATTTGCTAGTCTTCCACATCTGGCGGCCCATCACTACAATCAGGCATTTGGATTTTTAGGTATGTTATTTGCTACATATCTGTACAACTCATTTTATTAGATCTATTCATAATAAAGCTCAGAGTTTGTTAATGGGGGTAGCATTCATAAACCATAATTTATGTTGGTTTAATAGACATGATCTACTATATGTCGGATAGATGGATACTGATAATGTATTTTTTTTCATAATTCAGACACAAATTCATTAAAAAAGACCAGCAACCTACAAAAGAAAAAGGGGCTCTGAGTTGGACAACCCGACATTTCCCTTTATTGAGTATTAGAAACGTCGCGTTGTTGGAACACCTAACATGATCCTATCATACAAGGGTGCCTTAATTTGTACAAAATATTTCAATTTCGGAAGCAATGTACTCACTTTGACATGCAATAATATGGCAAAACAACTGATATTTACTCATCTAAGTAGGAAACTATAAAACTCTATATACAACGGTAACAGATACTATGTATAGCTTTCCACCGATGACGGCCATCCATCACCTAAACAATGGAATGAAAACCTATACATAAAGTGCAGAATATCTCCCAAAAAGATCATATGTGGTTTATACAAAAACATCTCTCTCTCTCTCTCTCTCTCTCTCTTCTAAACCTATTTCGGAAAGAATTCGTCTGCAAATTCTTCCTCGTCGTCTTCTTCGTCTTCTTCCTCCTCTTCCTCATCTGGTATGTACGTAGGGCCAGCTGCTTATTCTGGGTCGAGATCTGTAACTAAGACATTGAAGTCGTAGGATGAGCTATCATCAAAGCTCAGTAGAGAAATTTACTTTGCTAATAAATATTTTAGATTTCCACATTCACTTCTTGAGGCATATAATAAAATTGAAGCAGTTATCAACATATAATCTACACAAGTCACTAAATGATCATGTTGATATGCTGAATAAAGACCAAACTTCATGGTGCAACAAATACAAGAATTCTTGTAGAACAAGGAATCATGCTGAATTAAAGCAAGGTTATCAGAGAGACAAGACATGTGTAGGAAAACAAAACTTCAAGCTCCCGAGTTAGCGGGATAACTTGTCAAGCTCCTGAGTTAGCGGGATTACTTGGATAAAGAAAAATCAAGCTCCCGAGGTAGTGGGATCACTTGTCAAGCTCCTGAGTTAGCGGGATCACTTGCATGTAATATTTACACTGTCAAGCTCTCGAGTTAGCGGGATCACTTGGCACCAAAAACAAAGTAAAATGGAAACTCAACATCGAGGCTAACCAAGATAACCAGATATGCTTATGCATGGTATTGTGTATGCAAGACCCTTATATCCATTAGTAATACCCATCAGACTACATGTTTCTATTTAACCATATATATATATATATATATATATCAATATAACAACTAGCATTATCAATAAGCAGCATGAATCATCTTAACATATTTAATTCATCATTATACTAGCATTTACACTACAGCATCATACATCATTCATTTATACGAGCATTATCATATCTAACTCATCAGTATGCTCTATTCATAAAACTCAATATAGCGTAGGCATATTCATACTACAACTCAGGTGCCTACAGATCTTATCCTGATCATGAAGTACTTATGCTGGACTGGATGATTATGATATGCCTATAGATTCATTCAACATTATTATAACCTAGGCATATTTATCTGACTACTAACTTGCTATCTTGATGTGGATGTGCAAATAAACAGAAGTCAGCAATGTAAAGTTCCCTACCATTACTTCTATGTACATCACACTTACATATAATTGCTTTTATGTGCACCCAAGCTTCCAAAAGTACCATCATTGTTATCGCTTTGGCATGTGCACCAAGTTGCACCTATGATGGATATATGGACATTTAGTATACGAATGGAATAGTGGGTCACCTGAGACCCCACATTCATGCTTGACAAGGTTAATGTACTGTTGGATTACCGCATAGATGCCAAATACAGACCGAAGGCCTTTGGAGCAAAGACGGCAGCTCGACATAAGCTTGCCTCGGCAAGCCACAAGGGTTGCCGCGGCAAGCAGCTCAGCTGAGCACCTTGCCGCGACAAGCTTGAGCACATGGCTTGCCGTGGTATCCTTTGCGACTCTCTTTTGCTTTGGGGTTTACTAGGTTTACTAGTCTTTGTATCTCTATTTAAGTTCTTTCTTTCTTTGATGTTTGGCAAAACAATCAATCTGCTTATTCAACGTAGTACAAGAGATTTAGAATGAAATGACATTTACGACTCTGCAATATTGCACTTAATCTGAACTCAAACTTCATGTATTCAGGCTGAGCTCAGAGCTGATGATTCAATGGTATAAACGACCCTAGAATTTTAGTGTAAATGAACGACATACCTTTTGGTGAACGCGAGATGACGATGATACCAAATTGGTATCAAGTTCATTGACCTCGAAGAATGAGAACCAACTTGGCGGTTTACTTGATGATCTCAGGTTCTCAAATGGTGTCCAAGGTTACACTAGCAATGGTGTATATAGCAGAAATTGCTTCTCTCTATACTTTACTAGGATTTATGTAATTGGATATGGTATCCCTGGCTGTGGATGTCATAGTTGCAGAGCTGACTTGCGACGAAATGAAACGAGGAAGATGAAGGGAGTTCTATTGCATTTTATAACAGGGTAGCCGCACTTTGCGTGCATGCTTTGCATGATGACTCACACTATCGTGAGCAATGTTCAAAGCAGCTTAGTAACAAATTAAGGCTGGGTTGGTATACAAAGCCAATATTTACCTTTTCACATGTATCTACCCAAATGACAAGAAGGTAGCACTTTTGTAGAAGCCTGATATACAATTTCTCAGATAAGCAGATAAGCTAAAAAAATAAGTTTAGTCTACTTACAAAGCTCATTCATGTTTACTTAATGTATTTACCACTTTTACATAGGTTTAACAAAAGAACAAACAACTGGCTTTGGACCTGGCTTGAGTTTAAAGCACTTATACTAATGCTTAATGTTTTAGCTCTAATGCTTATACCACAAAGTGGTATTAGACTATATTAAGTTAGGTTTATTCGTATATGACCTTGAAGTTTTCTAATGTAATTTTACTATACTTTAGTCCATATACGGCACTGATATAACATTAGTGTAGTAGCTACAACACCTATATAATACACCAAGGAGTTTAAGTATGTAACGGACCAGGTTTTTAGGCACATGTCTGACCGGACCCGTGGCCTCTTCAACTCGTGTGGGTTTTCAACAGGGCATCTGTTACACTGAGCAATGAGCAAGGAGATCATCTTGAGCCAAACACAAAAGGCAAAAACAGCCAAGCAAAAGCCAAAAACTCAAAACCCATCCCATCTCACCTAGAGCTCCAAAAAAAAACTCAAAAAACTACCCCCCACATACAGAACACCAATCCCTAAGGCCATCCTGAATGAAAAAAACCCAAAAAACAATGGACTTGAAGTAAACTGAAAGAAGACTATCCAATCCACAGTCTGATTCCACAGTGTCTCAGAGATTACTAATTTACTATCAGTCAATGACAACATAATCAGTTTCTTGGGGCAATTTCTAAAGCTTCTTTTTTTTTTCTTTATGCAAATATCTGTGGGCTTTCGGATTCAGTACCCCTCTTCACTTCCTCTTTTCACCTTAGAAACAGGTAGGGTGAACGAAGAAAGCTGAAGAGGATGTTTTGATTATTTCTATAATTTATGTTATATGGCTTCTCTATATTTGGACTGGATGATGGAGTTAAAGGTACTCCGGTTATGTGTACTATCCAAAGCCTCCCTAGCCACTGGAGAGGTGCCAGTAATTGTGGCCATATTTTAACACTAGGCAAGGCTGTTGTGGGTATATTACACAAGTAAAATAATTTAGTTGAACTGCCATAAAACATCAAGAGCTTTTAAAATTTTGTTACACTAATTATTAACAGTTAGTTACTACAGTTATGACTACTCGAATGGCAAAGGTAAGGCTGTGGTGGATATATTAAACATGTCACATAACTTTTGTAGTAACTGCCATAAAAGAGAGTGCCTTTTAAATATTAGTTACCACAGTTATGACTCACCAAAAGAAAGATCATGGGGTTTTTTGAGATGAACTTGAGAACTGTAGAAATATTAGCTTCTCTAGGAAAAGCCAGGAGTTTGAAAAACTTTAGAACACATCTGGGGAAAAGTCAGGAATATGAGTCTGCTTGTGTAGAAATCTGTGTTTTCAGGATTCTGAGCTTTTCTGGGAAAAACTAGGAAACACCTTAACGAGGACTTAAGATTTTGTTAAGTTTGCTGGAATTGGATATTGATCATTGCCTCTCAAGCAATTCTTCATCTTTTTTCGAACAATAACGTTGTTTGATTATTACCATGACTAGTGGAAAGAGATAATGCCCAATAAATATGTTGATTCCTCGGGCTGATGAAAAAGAATTCTTTCTATGACAGATGATTACATTGAGAATATCTCTTTCAAGGTAAGTAATATTGATCACATTCACATTTGGTCTGGTAAGTGGGTAACACTTGATTGAGCAAAAACTTCTCTAACTTCTTTTCTAACACTGAAAATCTTAGATCTAAAATTTCTGACATTTACAAATCCAACGGATCAAACCAATTGATCATCAAATTCAAGAGACGACTCATCAATGCTGAGATAGATGCATTCACTAAGTTATCGGCTATTCTTGAAAACTCTTGCATAAGAATTAACCAGGAAGATACTCGCCTATGGACTTGCAGTAAAAATAGTAGATTTTTGGTCAAATCCACCTTCCAAGCTATAACTTCCAATTATGAGAATTCCTCCTCGAGCTTTATATGGGATCTAAAATTTCATGGTCCCTTCTCTGGAATAAAATCATGACATCTCCGATCTCCTTAGGAGGGGAATAAACATTGATAAAAAAATGTTTTTCTTGTAATATTGAGAATGAAGATGATGCCCATCGATTCCTCACTGCACCAAATTTTGGCCTATCTGGGGAAAATGTTTTTGGAGTCTTTTATTGAATTCAAGATGTTACGATTCTGCTAATCACTTGGGAATCCATCCAATTTAGTGGGTTGAAAATTTTATTATGAGCCCATCTTCACATTTCACTCATTTGGAACATTTGGCTGTCGCAGGACAACATCAGATGTTGTGGGGGTACTTTCAGTGAAAACACCATTATGCGTGAGAGCATCATTTCATTGTGCAGTTGGGTAGTGGCAGATGGCAAAGCCGATCCTTCATTGTTTAGTCTCAGAAGATTCAAAACCGAACGACCTTTCGCGGAAAGCGGTGGGTTTATTATCAAAGGGCATAAAGAGAGTTGAGAAAGTCTTTTGAATTTAGAGTTTGGGGAAGTAAGATTTAATATTGCTTGTTAGTGGGATTCTTAAGACTCAAGTAGTTCTATCTTTCTCAAGTAGTGCAGAAGGATTTATTGCCTTCATTGTTTGAATTAGTCATTTCAAAGGGGTTTTCTATATGAAATGTAAGATCAAGGTCTAGAAACACAGGAATGAACTGAGCCTGTGAGAGTGCAGCGAAATAGGAATAAAAATTGAAAGAAGGATTAACATCACATTTAACAATATAATCTCAAAATAAAAAATAATAAAAATATTCTAAAGATGAACAACCCATTTCATCACAATCCTACCTTTGGGAGAGATTGCAACACACTATACATTCAATGGGAAGATTAGCCACATCTCATAAGGTTAATTGATATCGTATCAATAATTGAGTAGGATCATTGCCTTTAGGGATAAAAATTCAAAACCTAGTTATCAATACATATCACATAATAACCTCAAGGGGTTAGGCGTGCTGGCTAGACTTGAGTTTGATTCCTGTCCCCCCTTAGCCTACCCTGGAGATTTATATCATGCCTACCTAACATGTGCCCCTGGGATTAGGTGGGTGCTCTAAAAGGCCGGGATACCCGGTGTGCAGCCATGGGATTTGTGACGATCCTGTCACGGCGATGTGCTCGCTTGCAAAAAATATAGAGTCGCCACCCAGAGCTTTCAGTGTCCTGGGAAACCTAGTTCATTTTTATGAGCACTAAAGTGCTAAAAATATGACTCTGAATCCAGTTCACACCAAAGGATCTTGGGTAGGGGCTTTGATTATCGATCAGAAAGGTGTTAGGCACCTGATCACCCCGCTTAATGTGGTCTCTACTTATGGCCAAAACTAAAATGAAGTAAAAGAAAAGAAAATGATTCCCTCTTGCCCAAATAGGCCTAGAATCCTATTTGTGCCCCTCTGTTCCTACCGAAAATTTAGCGGCGTAACGGCACAAATGGGAGGATGAGAAGAGCCAAAAAGAGATAGGAGAAGAAAGGGAAGTGTCGGAGTCCTCGGGCCCTTGTAGCACCGTAGGAGAGCCTTGCGTGGCTTGAACAAATCCAACCAAATATTGGGTACCTCTCAAAAGAGACATCCAATCCTGATTTCTGCCAACAATAATCATAAACATCATTTAACTATGTATAAAAATGCACCCATTAGGGGCGATAAGAAACAAAAGCGATGGAAGCCCTGACCCGGACTTGCCTGAGTATAATTTACGAGAACAAACAACCATCATACCGATACCCAGACGTAAGGCATATACTTTACAGGGATACCGCTGCCAATACAGGTTTTAAGCCTATAAAAAATAAAGGGGAAACGAACCCTTCTGGATGCATGATTGCACATAGTTTGATTGATACGTAATCTCATTCTCAACATGTTGGTCTCAACCTATGATTGACCTTTTCCAATAGAGAATATGAAGCTTAAGACACTTAAGTTCAAATCAATCCAAAACAGAGCGCTCATTGCAAAGATATAGCGGTGGAGTCAACTCGATCGAAACATTGATTTTTGACCAGGATCGACACCGTTGCTCCTACCTTCAAGTAGGATCCAGAGTCTAAGGCTAACCTTAGACCTATGACATTAATTTTGCACAGCTACATTGCCGGTAAAATATTGACATTTTACCACATCGAAAATACACTAGTGCGTAGCTGGGCATAAAAAGTTCATAGATTTATAATTTTATTTATTTATTAATTATTATTATTATTATTATTTTATTTTTTTCACAATGATTTTCTTTTTTCTTTCTCTTTTTTTTTGAACAGACCTGACGTCGATTGTGAGGTGCTTCATCTGATTTTTTCATCGCCGAGAGGTTGCCGGCTTCGAGGCTTCGGACAGTTTTGATGTTCCTGCACATTCTTAAGAAAACGTCAGCCTCTCTCTTTTTTTTTTTTATACATATATAAAGAAAATGCATCCTAAATAACATAAGGAGAAGTAAATTTTTACCTACACTTTTTTCAATTTCAAGATATTTTTTGGATTTTTATTTTCGAAGATTTTTGTTATTTTTCTTCATTTTTGAGATTGAAATATGATGCTGGAAATATGTACATGGAAATGAGTAGAAATATATCGCATTCTTTGGTATTTGGATTTTTCTTGATTTTTTTATTTTTGGCTTTTTTTTTTTTTTATGCCTTGATAGTGAGACGGAGTAACGGGTCCCATTTTAAGCATAGTCGAACTCTTTTATGTAGTCGAACCTGAGTGAGTTTCTAGATTTTACCAAGGCCAGAATGTTAATCCCTTTGGATTGAGTCAAACCTTTCTTCTTACCTTGAGTCATACATTTGACAAAGCAATTTCACAAAGATAATTCTGGTCGGGACCCGTCTTGAACTGGCATTAGCGGCTCAGCCAAAAAATGGGTATCAAAGAGAATAACCAAGAGGGTTCCTCAAGCATCAATCCTCTCAATCGGTGCAAACCTTCTTTTTCTTTTTTTCTTGTTTTGTTTTTATTTATCTCCTTTTTTTACCCGTGGCGCCCTTTCGGGTTCTCACCACGTCCATGGGCTTAGCTCTCTTACCCCAAGCGCCCTTTCGGGTTTTCATCTGGTCTGCATAAACTCGTTGTTTTTACCCGTAGCGCCCTTTCAGGTTTTCACCATATCCATCTTGCTTTGAGCTTATATTTTTATTTTATTTTTTCTTCTTTTTTCTTATTTTTTCTTCATTTCTTTTTTCAACAGTCACGACATAGACGTCGATTCCATCATAGCCGGCTGGATGGGATTCTGGTGTCGTCTCACAACTCGGCTTATGTTGACTTAACAGATATTATGACTGCTTATAAATCTAAAAGAGGGCTTTCTTCAGGGTGTAGTTTGCGCATGGGTTAGGTTAGGATTTGAAGGTATGCTAGGCTAAAAGGGTTTCCTTGATACGGCTTCAGTTTTCTCAACATACTTTCTCCCTTGGGGGTTTTTACTTTACATGCACCGTGATTCTTCTACACAGTTTTTTTTGTTCTTTTTTCTCTATTTCAGGTAATCTCTCTTTGAGGTTTTGCTTTTTCAATTTTTTTAGATTTTGATGGTAACTTTATTTCCCTTTTTTGTATATGTACACATACTTTTTTTGGGGAAGGGGGTTATTAAAAGAAAGGCCCAGGCTTAAATGGGATAGCAAAGGATATCATCATTTTCAGGGATGCTTTTTAGCTATTGTGTTTGGAATGATGGTCTCTTTTGGGTGGTTCTTAAGCAGTCACGTATCTGCTTCACCAATACTTACCTTATTGTGATAGACTAAGAGTAGAACCGTCAAACGTATCCAGCGTTGATGGGCTCAGGAAGATGATCTCCGTCCATGGTGGCGAGGCAGATGGTGTATCCTAGCAGCACTGCTCGGATGACATAAGGTCCTTCCTAGTTTCGCTTGAACTTTCCTCTTGGATCGGCGTGGAGGGATGGGAAGATCTTCTTCAGTAGAGTGTTTCCTACCTTTAGATCTCGACCATGGACACGTTTATTGTAAGCGCGTGCGATTCGCCCCTGCTAAACTTGAGTGTGACATAGGGCTAGGAGTGTCTTCTCATCCAATAAGTTTAATTATTCGAAGCGGGATCTCTCTCTCTGCGCTTCAAGTAAGCCTGATTCTATGAGGATTCGAAGCGAGGGTACTTCAACCTCTACTGATAGGATGGCCTCAGTACCATACACAAGGGAGAATGGTGTTGCCCCTGTAGCGGTACGGATCAACATTTTGTAGGCCCACAAAGTAAATGGTAGCATATCGCTCCAATCTTGATAAGTGATGACCATTTTCTCTAAGATGCGGACCACTGTATTGTTTGCAGCTTCTACGGCTCCATTAGTTTACAGCCGATAAGGGGACGAGCGATGGTGCTTGATCTTGTATTGCTCACAAAAAGCTCGAATGCGCTAATTCATAAAATTGGTGCCATTGTCTGTGATGATATCTTTGGGTACTCCAAATCGGCATACAATATTACTCTTGGGGAACTTCTCAACGTGACTAGCTGTGATGTTAGCATATGACCCCGCTAATACCCATTTGGTGAAGTATTCAATGGCGACGAGGATGAATTGATGTCCATTCGATGATTTTGGATGAATCATTCCAACTACGTGTTGACGTATATTTTAATGCTTGCTACTGACTTTATTGAAGACAGTGATAAGAATGGGATGAATAAAAAATGAATGAAAGATAGAGTGAGAATTATGGAGCAGCAAGCCTAAAAAATACACAATCCTGCAAGATACATGGCCTGTTGTAGCAAGTTTTGATAAGTAAGAGTTTGTCCCACAGGGAAGTTGATCTTAAGCTCCAAGGGAGCCATCTTTAGTAGGCCCTCCAGACCTGACTACAGATCTGGCAATCCTAAATGGAAGGGGATTTAGGGTCACTATAATCTAAATTCTAAGGTATCCTAATGTCTAAACTATAGAATGGGTTAAGAAAGAAGATGGAGTGAGAAAATAAATATAAAAGGGTGAGAAGTATGCTATTAGGTTCAGATCTGATGGGTTTCATGACTTAAATTCAGATCTGCTGCTATAGAAGTCCTGTCCAATGGCTACATTATCACCACTGAGGAGAAAGAGTCCAACTCATCATTGTGCATTGATCCAATACCTTTATGGCTATAACCTGTCCACTTAAATGGTCACAGACTATCCAATTGGGGAACCACAGTCCAGAGATGGGTCAGAACAAGTTTATCATTGTAGGCACTACTTCATCCAGGCTACAAGCACAAAAATCTATAGGGAACCTCAACCTCTAAAGTGCTATGTGTGGGGCTAGGCCTGTATGGGAGCATGTTAGCGTAGACACATAGAACCAGCAAGAGTTTGAGTGCAGCCTTAGATCCAGCTGTCCACCGCTTTAGAGAGACTGCAGTGATCCAGTCGCAAGCCTACAATCTCTATAACCAAATCAGATCCGCCATCTGATGGTGGGTCTATACACATACAGGGGAGTTTGTCTCAGCACAATCTCTCACAGGGCTACAAGCACAAGTGCAGAGAAGAACAATCCGTCTTGAGTTTATGGATTGGCTTCACCCTAAGGCTATAACCTGTCCACATGAATGGTCACAGACTATCCCAGAGGCTATCCTCCTCACAAAGCTTAAGATAGAACAAGAAACATTGCTGCCACCACCATGTTCACAAGGCTACAAAAGCTCATAGCTCCCATGGGGAATTCAGATCTAGTGGGTCCTGTGGTGGGGCTAGGCCTGTATGGGAGCATGTTAGACCAGACACATAGGTCACTTGGATCTGAGTAAACCATAAAATCAGTCCTCCATTTCTTGCAATACATCCTAGCAATGGAGGATCTCAAGGTAGCAGCCTTGTACAGAATAACTCACAAACAGAAATCCCATAAATGTAAAACACCCTACTATAAAACTCCATTAATCTATTCCAAATAGTCATACAAAGGCATAGCTAGCAAATGCTGGACTATGGAGAGAAGAAAAATGATAAAAAGAAACTACCTAAACCTAACCTAAACTTACTGGAGATCTACAGCCGATTTCAGAAGAAGAAAAACTGAGTTCTATTCTCTCAGCTCCCCTAAACCTAAATCAGGCTTAGATTTATATAGCAGTCAGTTTGGCGGTGCATTAGGGTTAGGAAACCCTAATTTTAATGATGCCACATGGCCTAAAACTATTCCTTGGATGCCCCGGGGCGCGTGCACGAAAATTAGAGCATTGGAGTGCGTGCCGTAATTGCTGAAAGTTCCCAGAATGTCCTCTGTAGAAATGAGAGAGAGTTAGAGTCCAGAGCCTCGCCAGGTAGCACTGGTTTCCAAGACTGTCGCGTGGTAGCACTGTCTTCGCGAGATTGGATTACTTGAAATTCTAGCCGTCGCGGGGTTATCTTAGTTTGCAGCTTAAGCAGTCGCGCGATAGAGCATTGAATCCACGCTAGATTGCTCTGGTCTTCATGGGATTGCACTTTCCTTCTAAATGGCGTGAGAATCGCGCGAGCAATTTGTTTCTCAATGGATTTTTGCGAGGACGTGATGTGCAATAGTCTCTGAACTGCGCGAGAGGTTTTTCTAAAGTTTTGCATCCCGCGGCCACTGCGCGACAGCTGTGCGCAGAGATACCTGGAGCTCTCTCTCCTCAGCTAATCTGAGTGAACTGCGCGAGGTTTGAGAGCTGCTTTCTTGAGCTGCGTGAGACTGCACGAGCATTTATATTTGAGCTTCACGAGAGCTGCACAAACTATGCTGCAGGAGCACTTCTGTCACTAAACTGCGCGAGAACAACGCGGACAAATGGTATGATGTCTTGGGAAACTTGTGAGGATTGCGTGAGGCAGGCTTTCTTAGTCATGTGAACCTTGCGACAGCTGTGCGAGGTTCATTTCTTTCTTTATTGTTGTTATGCTCTGCCTTCATGTAGTCAGGCTCTCTATCTTCCATTCTTCTGGGAGACTTCTGGGGCAAAAGTAGGCTCCTTAGCAAGATTAAGGACTTATTGTAGCTGCTGTTTATTACCTACAGAACAAGCTTAAAATACTTTTATTAAATGATTAAGGGTCCAACAAAGATTAAGTTAAGGGGTAAAAAGTGGTACTTTTCAGGTCTTAACACACCCCAAACCTAATCTTTGCTAGTCCCTTAGTAAAGCTACACTAAAAATCTATAGAAATTAAATGCCACTTTCGTAGGGAGCACGGATACATTTAGCATATGTACCAAGCCTTTTAAACCCCTAGGTGATCCCTAGTGGAGGAGTGAGGTCTCCTGAGGGTTTTCAGTGAAGATACCCACAAACTTCTCAATAAAATAGTTATCAGTAACGCAAGATTATCAAGTTAGCAGTCAAGAAACGGAGTATCAGTTCACCCTTGAATCAGTAAAAAGATAGGAAATTTAAAATACATTGTCTGCATAGATGTTTAAGCAACATAAACTTCTCATGATAGCACAGTATTTCCAATCAGTTCACATAAGGGGAAACTACACATTTGTGTTTGCACTGACCTCATCATTAAATTAAAAATTAGGTTGTAGGTCATGCCCAATACATTCAATATCAGACCCAAAACTTTCCAGGACATACTCTCACAATGAACTTTTGAGGGTTTCATTGTCTCTCAAGCTCAAGAGGAGTTACATCCCCCAAATGGGTCTGTAAGCATGAGCATAGGCATAGCATTCAAGTTCTGGCATCATTGGCAGATTTTCACCATAGATTGGACAACTCAATATCTCCGCATGACAGCTCATTCAACTTTGGATCACAAGGGCTTTAACTGGGCTGTAATGTGGCTTATGGTATTGGGTTATAAAAAGAATTGGAAGGTTGAAGAAGGGGTTCGAAATTCAGAAATCAGTAGGTGCAGGAGGTGATTCATGACTTCACCTTCTTTAATTCAGCTCCTTTCATCTTCTTTGAAATCTTCATATTTGAAATAATCAGTTTCTCCTCTTGTTTGATTTTTTTCCAATGAATGTTTCCTCTTGATTCCTCTCTTACTCCTCTTCATTATTGTTTTCTTTTCTTTCTCATGCAGTTTTCTTCTTTTTATTTCTTTGTTTTTGCTTTGATGAATTGCCACCTTTTTCCTCAGTTGTTACACTGCTAGAACTTCAGATAATTCTTCTCCACTCATCCAATGTTGACCCTAGCTAGTCATTCTTTAACTCTTTCTCCTTTACCGTCTGAATTCTCAGAGTGAGGTTAAGGTTAAATCAGATCCATAGGTTCAGGTACAAGTACTCAGGTGTGTTTTGAAGAAAATTGAACTTTGAAGCTCAAAGAGTGTATGAACAAGGGCAGTTGCTTTAGGGTTTGGTCTGTTTAGGCTCAAACTGTCCAAGAGAAGGCCTTGATCCTTTCCTAAGTGTCATGAGTGTTGTCAGTTGTTTCAACTTGGAGTTACCTAACTTCTAGTGGACACATTGACTCAGCCAGTCCTTAAAGCTAGAAGAAATTTGCCTCAATCACTCCTCAAATAAAAAAATTTGTAGGCCCAATTCTCACTGGTTATGGTCTTCCTTTGAACTTTTAAGTATGTCCTTACCCGTTTTTTTATTTTTTATTTATTTTTTCAATGATTCACTAAGTATTGATACCAGTGAGTTTTCTTGGTGTTCTCATCATGGAAATATGAAATTTTAGAAATTTACAATGTCTAAAGATCTGCAAAAAGTTTTAAAGTCCTTAATTTTCATAATTCTTAAGAGAACACAGCTCCATTTCTATGTTACTCACATGATTCTGCTGCACTTTAAGTTAACTATGTTATTGGCAGACCTACCTACCACACCCCCAAACCTATGAGGAGCAGTGTCCTCATTGGCTCAGAGTGAGAATAAAAGGTAGAATCTAAGGAAACATATAGAAATAAACACAGAAGAAGAGAGAGAAATAAAAATACAAAACTGAACAGTATGGAACTAAAAGAAAACTTTCATTAAAAGAAAATATGACAAAAAGATGGAAAAGGAAAAGACAAAATGGGGAGGGAGATCAATGTGTAGCCGGGGGAGGGGTTGAGGAAGATGGAGGGGGAGATGCAGGTGGTGCCCTTTTTCTCTTTTTCTTTTCTCTCTTCTCTTTCTCCTTCTTTTTCTTTTCTTCCTTGGCGAGGAGTCACTGGACCTCATCATACTCATCCTAGAGAAATTACAAGGGGTCCGGCTCCTTTGGCGGTGGGAGATCTTCCCAGATGGGGTAAAATTTGATTGGGAACTCGAAGGGGCTGTCATACGCCATTTGTGTGAGTAGGGGTGGACTTCTAGGGTTAGAAGAGGAGGGATGAGATGAAAAGGGACTGAGGGCCGGTTTAAAAGAGAGGGACGAGGGAACATGAATTGGCGGAATTGAAATTGCGCCCCTTTTTACACTTGGTAATAAATGAGTATTGTGTGGGGAAAGAAGAAAATACACAACTGGCTCTTTGGAAAAGAGAAGTAGCATTAAATGAATGTCCAAAGAGAGGCATGGTATTTAAAGAGGTAAGTGTAACACGCGGGGATCCTCGCGAAGAGCAATAAGTGATGAGGAAAGGACATTTCTCGCGCAGCTGAGCTAGGGATCTTCGCGAGGTACACTTAACATGGCACATCAATTTGAAGAGGAAGCCATTGAAATTCTTGAGGCATGTATTGCACAAATTTTATTCAGCCACCAACAACATCTATCCATGACATGGATTACTGATTCAAAGAAAAATATCCTCCCAAAAACTCTTCTCTCGGGAATGGCAAAAAGAACAAAATAAAAAGCACCAAACAATAAGAAAGAAACACACAGAACAGAGCAATAGACAAAAGTAGAATTTCTCTTAAAGTGGAATAAAAATAGTTTACAAGTGTAATGACAAGAAGAAAAACCTAAGATACAATCTAGAAGTTAGGATCTAATCTGAATCCGAATCTGTAAGGAAATCTCAGCCCATCTGTTTAGCCTTTGCCTTAAGGGCAGCTCTGTCCTCTTTCTTCTTTTCCTCCCTTGTCTTTTTCTTCTCGGCTGGTGTTTTCGCCGCAGTTGGAGCTTTAGGTGCCCTCACCCTCATTTTTGGTGCTTTGGGAGCTTTTGGTCCTTGGGTTCTTGAGGGGCTTTGCCTTTACGCATAGCAGGGGGGTGGCAGGGGGTTTTCCTTTGCCTTTGCTTTTGACTTCAATATCTGCTGGGGGGACCACTGGGGATTTCTCTTTTCCTTTAGCCTTAGGTTCCTCAGTGGGGACCACTGGTGACTTTCCTTTTCTAGTGGACTCAGGTTTGGCAGGGGACTGCGCCGCTTCAGACTGAGCAGCAGGCTCTTTGCCAATTTTTAAAGGGACAGCTTTGGGAGCAGACCTCTTGGCTGTGACTTTCTTTCACTAAGGATAAGTTTGTTCTTGTGGAGGTCAGTAGAGGCCTTGGGAGTTAGAGGCTGCTCAGTAGGTGTAGGCTGCGCCGTAGGAGGTGAAGCAGGAGCTTTTCCTTTATCTTGTTGGGGCTTAGGTGGTGCCTCCTCTGACTGGGCAGGTGGAGCTGGAGTAGTAGTTGGCACAGGCTGAGGCACGTGAACAGAGAGTGGGGTTGGGTGGTAGGGTTCATTTCTGGCAGCGACCAATGCGAATTCCAATGAGGCTATCTGGACTTGAAATTTGAGGATGTCAGTTTCATGGATCTCCTTTGGATTTTTTGGATTTCCTGGGCATTGTTAAGTAATTTTTCAAGCATTCTTGCCCGGGCATTTGCTGCAGCAGCATTGGATTTCTCATACTCCCAATTTATCTGATGATAAGTAGCTGTAGCTTTCATCTTCTGATATTCTTTCACAATATTTTTCCACCCCAAGGAGATGCCCAGTATTTGCTCTCTGTGGGCCTCAGTCATCTCATCAATCTTCTCTAGCAGGGGGGTCTCAATTGATTAGCGTAGCTTGGCCATGCCCCTCAGGGCATCCTTCCTCAGGTAAGCATTATCCCGCATGTGATGTAGGATGGTGAGGTAAGGAGGGCTGTAGAAATGATGTTTTGGTGTAATTGGCAGATAGGAGGTGGAAGGAGCGAAGTGTGCGTGGTCCTGGGGGGGGAGGGGGAATGATAGTACGGAAGTCAAGTGGTGGGGGAATGGGGTCAGGTTTTAGGTCTGTTTGTGTTGATTTGGCAGAGAAGGTGGGAGGGGGTAGGATAAGAGTGGGGATGGAGGGTATAGGGGGGAAGGTGGAGGGTGTGGGCTCAATAGGAGTTGGGGGTGATGGGGGATGGAAAATTGGAATGGTGAAAAGGGGTAAAGGAAATGGGTGGGGAAGAGGTAATGGTGATGGATGAGCCTAACAGGCCAGGTTCAATCGGCACCGTAAAAAATGGTCATTTATAATTCGATGGCAAATGATCTGAGAGATAGAAGATAAATGTTGAATACCTGAGATCCACCAATTCAATGATTCGCGATGCGGATCAAATGGTCTGCGAGACACTCCTGCGATGTCTAAGTATTTAGGCGAACAGAGAATAGGGCGAAGAAGAAGAAGGGCTTCTGCTGCTAAGGTTTCCGCTAGAAAAGAAGACGAAGAAGAAGGGCTTCTACTGCTAGGGTTTCCGCTGGGAAAAGAAGATGAAGTCGGCTGCTAGGTTTCTCCTAGGAACAGAAGACGAATAAGAAGGGCCTTTGCTGGATATTTGCGCTCTAATCTTCTATCGTGTATTGCTAATATTCAAAACTTAAATGATCGACAACTTGTGGATGATATCCCCATTAAGAAGCTGTTGCTAGGGTTTACGCAGGATAGTGATTGATTTGGGCAAAGAAGAGGAAGGGTCTCTTAGCAAAGAAGAGGAAGAGTCTCCGCGGGAATTATTTTAAGTGGGCTATTGTGATTGATTTGGGCAAAGAAGAGGAAGGCTCTCCGCGGGAATTATTTTAAGTGGGCCATTGTATTGGTTTAACTTGGGCGCCATAATTATTTTAGAGATCAAGGTCATGGGTTGGAACTTAGCTAACTTACAAATAGTACATTTAAGTGGGCCATTGTATTGGTTTAACCAGGGATATGGGCCGTCGTATACGTGAATTGCTTCTACAATGGCCGATGTCTGTGGTATTTTAAAAGTAAGTGCTGTTGTTTTTTCTTTATTTTCACATAGTGAGAGCGGGTGAGGGTTACTTCTATACTAAATTTTCCGCCTGCGAATGTCAACAGCTATGTCATTTCTTATAATTTAGATAGTTTAATTTTCCTTTTATGTCCTGTTATTATTGTAGTTCTAATCAGTTCAAACTTCCTAATTCAGTTGTGAGTTTAGTTATATGGAAATTTATTATGGTTTATTTAATTTAGTATTCTAATTCTATTAAGAGTCTAATTAATTTTAGTTTCCTAGCACTGCTAGAATTCTAAATGATCTAGTGTCCTAATACTACTAAGAGTCCAATTAACATCGGTCTCCTAATTGTACTAGGAATGCATGCGTATTAGTTCTGATAAAACTCTAATTAAATAAAGTATGTTGATTATATTGAAAGTCTAAGTAAAGCAAGTATGCTAGTTGTGTTGAAATTCTAATTAAGACGAATATGATAATTGATTGAAATTCTAACTAGAGCAATTATAACAGTCCTACCAGAATTCTAATCAGAATAGGGAACTAATTCTACTAAAACTCTAATTAAAATAAAAAGACTAATTTTACTAGAATTATGATTAGAGCGAAAAATTAATTGCCCTAAGATTCTAATGAAAACAATGAATTATCTATGCTAAAATCCAATTAAAATAAGAGAACTAATTCTTCTAAAATTATGATCAAAGCAATGAATTCTAAAGATTTAATAGAATTAAAGCATGTAAAATATTTGTACTAAGATTCTAAGAAAAACTTATGAAACTGATATTATAATCCTAATTAAAGCAACTAAATAATTCTAAAAGGGGTTTTGGGCCTGCTATGCAAAGGAGGATTGGCCTCGTTCCTGAGTACCCTCCGTAAGCACCCATAGGCAAATCGGGTGGCTGAGATTAAAGATAAATTGGATTCAGGATTGTAAAAATAGTATTTTTGGATTTTTCAGAGTCGATTTCAGAGTAATAATTATGAATTAAATTATGAACTAGAATTATAGAAACTAAAATTAATATTTAGAATTTTTAGAAATATTAAACTAAGAAATTAAAATTTCTAGGACTGAATTCGGGTCCGAAATCAGAAAAATCAGACCTTATGATTAAAGACTGCTTCTAGAATCCAAGGATTAGAATCATAAATTAATGATAGGACTAGAGATTAAGATTTTAAAATGGAATTAAAGCCTAGGGTCGGTAATTTAGACTGTCGGATTAAGGACTGGTTCCAAATTAGGAGAACTAGAACCAGATATAGAGAATTATGGTTTGAAAAGAGTGATACGGTCTAAGATTGAAAATTAAAACTAATAGAATTCCTAAATCTAGAGACTATAAGTTACGGTGGTGAATTAAAAAAATTAAATCCTTGCCTAGAGTCGGGGCTGCAAAGAGAAATCTCGAAGATTCGAAGCTTCAATCTCAAAATCATGACTAGGTTGCTCTATGGGTTTGTCCTCAGAGTTCTCTGGTTTCGGAATCCCAAAAAAATTTGTTCTCTCTTGAAAATTGCCCAGCCTCCTCGGTGAATTAAGAAAAAATCTTTTATAGGTTTTTTTCTAATTAAACGCCCTATTTTAGGCATTTAATCGAATTATGCGCCGATTTCCAGGTGCTTAATCGCTTTGAGGCGGTCACCGACTCAGTGAGCGACTAGCTGACTTGCTCATCGAGTTTCCTAGTCCTAACCACATTAGAACTAATTGTACGCCCATTATGGGGTGCGTAATCCAATTAAACATTCCTTCCGAAGCGCTTAATCAAGGAAACTTAGGGGTCAAGGACAGTGAGGCTATGTTGGGCGTAGGCTAATTGTCCGCTGGTGATGTGGCGCTCAATCCGATCGCACGTCTCATAATAGGCGCATGATCGAGTCTCGAGGTGGTCTAGGAAAGGAAGTCTGGTCTAAAAAGGGACTAATTATGTGCTTGTGATTTGGCATGCAATCGAATTGAGTGCTGGTTTTAGGCGCTTAATTCAGGGTTGTTCAGGTCCGGGTCGGGCTTGAAATGCCAGACTATTGTTTCAAGCTATATTTTGATTATATACTATTGTTTCAGTATCTAGTCTCCCTACACTGGGATCTGAGCCACAGAGCTATTGTTTTAGCCTGTGTTCAGCCATATACTATTGTTTCAGTGCATGGCTCTACATTAGGGTATGGGGCCTGAGCCACAGAACTATTGTTTCAACCTGTGTTCAGCCATATACTATTGTTTCAGCATATGGTCCCACATTAGGGTTAGGGGTCTGAAATGTGAGACTATTATTTCAGTCTGCATTCTGACTATATACTATTGTTTCAGTATATAGTCTTCCTACGATGGGATCTGAGCTACAGAGCTATTGTTTCAGCCATGTACTATTATTTCAGTGCATGGTTCCCACGTAAAGGGTATGGGGCCTAAACCACAGAACTATTATTTCAGGCTGTGTTCAGCCACATACTATTGCTTTAACATATGGTCCCATATCAGGGATATGAGGTCAAAGGTTGGCCAAACAAATTTATATATTTTGAGAGGGAAAAATGGGGGTGTCTACAGATGCCCCTCTTCGGCGCGCTCTTGAGAAGTAAGAACTCGTCGAAGAAGTAGACACCCTTCATTCGAGGTGTCTTCTCGTTTCTCTTATGAATTCACAAATGTGAATTGATGACGCTGACATGAAATGCTTGGCTTTCTTATCTATCAGTGTAAGCTAAAATGGAGCATTTGAAGGCCAAATAGTAGCTGTCGAAGGACACATTTCGAGTCTGTGGGTGCATGATGCATCCCACCGCATGGCGCAAGATAACAGAGGGTTTTTACGCAATCGAGGTATCAGGGCATCAATCAAGTGTCTAAAATAAGGTCCAGGGACCGATAATAATAAAATGAAGTATCATGTAATATCGATGGCTTTTGCAAATCATGTCAGACCCGGTGCATCATTACTCACACCAATGCGCGTCAGGTTTTCCTTTTCCAATAGGCATTTGTAAGTTCTTAGATTAAATATACTCAATGTTTAGTTTGTTGGAAATTGAGGTGGGGGTCTTGTGAGGTGTGCTCAATTGAATTCCGTGCAGTGGCACATACGCTTGATTCATCTGGAGTCAGCCTTTAAATTGAGAATTCTAATCCTAATATGTCTGAACAAACGATCCTATGTAGTAGCGTGTGCGCTTGATCCGATTCTGCACAGTGGGGTATGCGCTTGATTGCGAGTTCAGGGGTCTTAAGAGTTAAAGGTCAGGTTTAAGTGTAATTTATTGTGCTCTGGTGATGGGGCGCTTAATCAGTTTTTTTTTTTTAGTATTTAAAGAAAGGTGAGCTTAGTCTATTTATCTTGTTGCTTTGTTCTTCTTTTCCGCTCTCTTTTTTTTTTTTTTTTTTGTAAGGGGAATTTAAAGATTCGGGGGTTTGAAAATTTGAAATTTTAGGGATTTTAATTTAAGATCAATTCATTGGTAAAACGACAGAAAATGTAGCTTTCGAGACATCATTGAGCAGATCGACCAGTATGGGATTTGTGGACCTGATCGTTATTGTGGTTGTCAAGACGACACTTGGCATGCTGGATACTCCGTCTAACCTTCTCGACGAATACTGATGATTGTCTCTTATGGGAGGACTACAGTGTTTCACGAGTTGAGAGAGACAAGTTTTGAAAACATTCGACTTAATCATAGCTAACTATATATTTTGAAAGAAATATCGAGTAATTGAAAAGTGGGTAGTACTTACCTGGGGGTAATACTTACCTGGATTGTGCATAGCTTGGGCGGTCTGGTGATGCCGTGTCGCGAGGGGACTTTGGAGATTTCTCCTCCTCTCTTCATGTTTGCTGCGACAGAGCTTGGCGGTTGCCGGTGTGATATAACGTCTTGGGGAAGTGATGTCACGATGGGACCTGGGGAGTCTCCCTTTCTTTGGCTGCGTGTTGGGTGAGTCCTGGTGGAACGTGGGGATCATTTCGAGAGAGAGAGAGAGAGAGAGCCCTTTGCCTTAGTGATGGGACATGATCAAGCTTTCCCTCTTTTTATCATACGGCGTGGCATGTGCTATCTAAGCGTTTTTTTCTTCTGCTTTTTGGGTAGTGATGTTCGTGGTGGGATGTCGACTGAGCGTAGTTAGCGGTGGCGTGCTTGCGTTCTTGGGAGATTTGCTTTTGGCTTCTCACGATGGGACATGAGGGTATCGTTAATTTATTATGATGGGGCTAGATATTGAGGCGGTATCATGCGTGTGCCTTATCATGATAGGATGTGCATGACGGGGTTACGCGATGGGATTCTCCCTCTCTGGTGGGATCATGAGGGTATTACTGTAAGGGATGTATGTCTTGTCGCGATGGCGCTAGGGGGCGGTCAATGCTCCCTGTGGGGCTTCATGATGGGAGAAGGGTAAGTGGCTGTGTCATTCTTCATTTTTTTAATAACATGTGAGGCCACGCGATGGTACAAGAGAATTTTGGTCAAGATGGGGTGAAAAGGTTTGAGGGTCGACTAGTTTGGGTATTGCGCGCTTGGTTTAGGTCACTTAATATGATTGCATGCCTATTTTCGGGTGTATGATCATAAGTTTGAAGGCCTGTTTATGCATGTGTTAGTGTGCGTGTGATTGTATTATGCGCTCTTATCGTGGCGTGTGATTGGAGTGCCGCCAGGTCAGTGTACGGGTGACCTTTCCTATTGTGAGGTTCATGGGAGTCATTTGATTGGGTTACGCAGTTCATGGAATGCGCACGATCGGAGCATCACGCCGATGGCGTGTGCGATGGTGTATTTGCGCGCTTTGGTTAGGGCGCGTGTTTTGTATTATGCACATTGTGTGTGACGTGTGATTTTATTAAGCGCCTGTATTCTAGCGCGTGAGTGAGTCTGTACTCTATATAAGCGAGGGAGCTTTCATTTATTTTTCATTCTCTGATTTAGTCTCAAGTTTTCACCTTTTTCTAGATATCTTATATTCATTGGTTGAAGAAGCTTCACCAATCATGTAGTGCCCTTTTGGGTTGTTCACAGTTTGGCTCGGGAGCTTGCCCTCATCCCTTCTGGTTAGAGCATTTGAAATGTGACCCAGCTGGTTCTCAATTAGTTTGATGCTCTGACTATGGGAATTCACAATCTGTGAGATGGAGTTAAGGGTTTGCAATGATGTCAAAACCTGCTCCTCAAATGAGGGGGCTCTAGGTTGGGGTGGGGGCAATGTTAATCTACTTGGCTAGGGGGACTGGTGTGGGAAGTTTTCTCTTGTGATATAACTTTGAGGGGACTGCTGGTTAGACATGTAGGGCAAAGCCTGCTGCTGTCCAAATGTTTGGATAGCCTTGGCTTGCTCATTTCGAAATTCAGAGAATGGACCAATAGATGGACATTCAAGATGGGAGTGAGTTGGTGATTGACATCTGAGGCATGCCCATCTAACCTATGCAGCCATGTGGGGCTGCAACACACTCAACACTTTGTTAAATTAAAAGGGCAACTGTCCACCTTCCTCTCTAGGTTACTATGTGCAGTTAACTCATACACTTTCCCCTTGGAAGTGCGTTCATTTGTTCTCCTAGCAGCTAGCTCAATGTCATTGTTTGACAAAGACTCCTGCTACATGGAGTTTTCACTTATCACATCAAATAGGTCTTATTCTTCCACATCAGTCTTGCTGAGGTAAGAGCCACAACTCGATGCATCAATCATATTTCTGGTTCTTGCACCAATTCCTTGGTAGAAGCTTTGAACAAGCTGCCACCTAGGGATCTGGTGGTGTGGGCATTGCCTCAACAACCTTTGAAATTTTTCCTAAGAATCATGAAATAATTCAGTTGGGGACTGAGCAAAGGTGATTATGCTCTTCCTCAATTGACTAGTTTTACTAATTGGGAAAAATTTATCCAAGAATTGGCATTGGAGATCATTCCAAGACTGTATGCTGTTGGCTGGGAGCATGGAGAGCCATGTTCTAGCTTTATCTTTTAGGGAAAAAGGAAAAAGTCACAGTTTGGTGGTTTCCTCTCCCAAACTAACAATACTAAAAGTGGTACATAGAGCAAGAAACAGGTCTATGTGCTGGTATGGGTCCTCTCTTCTTAGCCCATGAAAAATTGGCAACATTTGGATGGTTGAGGCTTTGATTTCATAACTACCCACAACAGTAGGGAGTGGAATGCTAGAGGGGGATATGTATGCCCCTGGTGTATTATAGACTCCCTAAGGGTTCTAGGTTGCTCACCTCTCTCAGTTGTTACTAAAATTTCAAAAGGGTTGTGTTGCTGGCCTAGGGCTTAAGATTCTCTCAATCTCAGGATTTAAAGATTCAAGCTTGGGATTGAGAAATCTTCTTCCTAGCATACAACACACACACACAGCAAAAACAAGAACCGCAAAACAGATGGAATAAAACTTACTCAAACTAAACTACACTACTACTGAAAATGTAAAACTGCATAAATGAAAAGACAACAAGGGAGAGAGATGCAAACTGATGCAAAATTGCTCCAACTGTAGCCAAGCTCCCCTATTTGCTACTGCTCCAAGCCTGTAAAGAAAAAAACAACTCCAGCAGGAATTTATTTAAACACTACCTACACAATAATAGGAAAATAAAGGAAAACAAAAATTATTACAACTGTACTTTATTCATAGATTCCTAAGATAACAAAAAGTCTAAAAACTGAAAAGAAACAAGAAAAATTCAAGAAAACACAAGAACACTACAGCTGTAATTTATTCAAACACTAAATCTACAATGAATATAGCTAACAAAAACTAAGATTTACTATACTAGATCAAAACTCCCCGGCAGTGGTGCCAAAAAATTATTGGTATTTTAAGAGTGCTTATTTTTATTAGTTTGAAAACAGAGGGGGAAAAGAATCAAAATAAAATAAAACAAAATAAAATCGAAGATGGAAGACACAAAAGCACAAATCTAAAACCCACAGACCTATAAGAATCTAGGGTCTGTTATACTAAGTTTTACGAAGTAAGAGTTTGTCCCACGGAGAGTATTGATCTGATACCGCGAGGGTGTATAGTATCTCAAGACCTGCCTACAGATCTGGCAATCCTAAAGGAAGGGAGTTTAAGTGTCACTAAACTATATTAAACTAAAAACAAAAATAAAACTAATCTAAAAACAGGAATAAATCTACAACTAAAGAAGGGGGAAAAAGAAGGGTGATGATGTGTATGGTAAAATAAAGATAAAAGATAGAGAAGTAGACAATTGTGAATAAATCAGCTCGGCAACTCAGAGAAAGAGGTGAGACTGCAGCAATCCTTCTGAAGGCTACAAGCTCATCAGCAAGGTAGAAGAATCCAAATCAACCCTGCAATCTAGACTCCTCTTAAGGCTATAACCTGTCCACTTAAATAGTCACAGACTATCCAAGGGAGGAGATTCAATCACTTGAAGGGATTGATCCTAAGGCTATAATCTGTCCACTTAAATGCTCACAGACTATCCAAGAGATTTCCTCCAATCAATGGGTTAAATCAGAATAGAAAAATCATTGCAGACACTATGTTTGCAAGGCTACAAGCTCATGCAACCATAGGAGCAATCAATCCTCAAAAATCAAGTGAAAACCATAAGAAATCTCAGACTGAAAGGGGCTCTAAACTCAGTTGGTTATTGCTACAAAAGGCCTACAATGACTCAACTCACAAGTCTGCAATCTCTACAGATTCCCAGATCAAAACAATGATAGCAATAATGTAAAATAGAGTAGAGTTTGACTCTACAACAATCTCTCACAAGGCTACTAGGCTCTGCAACAACCCCTAACAAAGCTACGAGCTCAAGTGTAGAGAAGAAGAATCCATCTTAGATTTGTGACCTAGACCAGCCCTAGGGCTGTAATCTGTCCACTTAAATGGTCACTGACTATCCATAGAGGTTATCCTAGTCACAGATAATGAGAGGGAATAGTAAAACAACTACTACCACCATGGTTACAAGGCTACAAACTCAAGTTTTCATCGGAGCATCAAATCTTGAAATCCCATGTGTAAGGCATAGGTCAAAGGACACTATGCGTAACATATAAGAAGCAAAGTAGATTTAATTAAGCTTTATACATGGCATTCATTACAAAAGACACTTACAATGCTCTGCCCCCAAGACAGCAGTCTGTGCATCCCACAACAGCTCACTCCATTAATACAATATCTATTACAAATCTGAGAAAAAATACACAGTGGCTTACAAAGATCTTAGCCAAGCATTGCTACTGTGCTAACCCTAACCCTAAAAAGCTAAAACCCTAAATGGGGATCTGACGCTAACTGTAGATAAAAAATTACAAAACAGGAATAAAGTTCATTTTATACAATCCATAGACCTTGGTGTGGCCTAGAACCAAGGGTGAGGATGTGTGGAGTTGATTTCGTGGCCCATCTTTGGCTCATGGATGCTTTGGGAAGTGTGAGACATTGGGATGCGTACCCTAGGAGGTGTGAAATACTCAAAATATCCTTGGGGTGCTAAAATAGGCTGCTGGAATTCGTGCCTTGCGTAGATGACAGCTTAAGGTATGCACCTCGCTGAGATCTCACTAGGCTGCAGCTTCAGAAGTTTAATCTCGCTAGGATCTCGCTAGGCTAAAATTCTTCAACACTCTCATCTCACTAGGTTCATTTCTAGCCTCGCAGGGCTCATTTCCAGCCTTGCAGGGCTCATTTCCAGCCTCGCAAGGTTGATTTCCAGCCTCGCATGACTCATTTCCAGTCTTGTAGGGTTGATTTCCAACCTCGCAGGGATCATTTTCAGGCTCGCGGGATTGATTTCCAGCCTCGCAGGGTTCAAAATAGGCCATTTTACTGCACTACAACTCGCGTAGTTGCCCACTGCACCACGCGACAGCACATATTGCTGTAGCCAGCAACTCGACAGGTTGAAAATTAGCACGAACAGCTCGAGTAGTTCATTTTCAACACATTTAAACACCTAGACTTCAAGTCAACAATGCGTAGGGTTCAGCTGAACTGCTCAAGGATGCACCGCAGCTGCTTGAGTCTGCACAGCAGCTGTTCGACAAAATACTTTCAGCCTATACACTGCACCACTGTGCTGCTGGCTTCATTATGAACCTCGTGGGGTTGAATCTCAGCTTGGTTCTAGCAATGGTGTGCTCAGGGATGATCTTCAAGGCTCTGAGCTGCTCAATAATTTGTGTGCTGCAGATATGGAGTATTAACTGCACTACTCAACATGTGTGTTGCACCAGCAACAAAGGCTTAATGCTTCACATTGGGTCGCTGGAGTTGACTGCTGCAATATAAAATGCTCAAAGGTCTGGTGTAGCAGCTGATGGAAGCATCCATTGCAGCTGCCAACAGGTTGGGGTCATCAGCCATGCTTCTCCCATATATTAAATGCAGCAGCTTGAGTATATTAAGTGTCTGCTCCTCCTCTCAACAGATCTAATGCAGCAGCTGACTTTGTGTTGTAGCAGCCATGGCAGCTGGTTTCCCTGCTGTACCTTGTTTGAGAGCTTGGTCTTCAGCAGTTGCAGCAGCAAGTCTGAGTGGTGCTTCTCCATGCAACTGTTGTGCTCTTGAGTGTGCTCCCATATATTAAGTGCAGCTGCTCAATGTGCTGTGCAGCAGCAGCTTGCTAGGCTCAAATGGGGGCTGCTCTCAAGCTTCTGTGGTTCCAGCTGCTGCAATGTAACTTCCAATTATAGTAGCTCGCGAAGATCAAATAAAAGGCCCTTTTGGCTGCTTGCTAGGCTGAAATGCAGCTCTTAAAATCTTGCCAAGTTCAAATGTGTGCACAGCAGCATCAAATTGCAGCAACTCACGAGGTTCACACAATAGCTACTCATCAAGTTTCTTTGAAGCTCGTGAGGTTCATATACTGTTGCTCGTTAGGCTCAAGTTCCTGCAGCATTTAAGATGCTCGCAAAGATGAAATGCAAGCATTATGGACTGCTCGTGAAGATCTATTTGTGCAGCTCGAGAAGATCCTTTGGAGCTGGTTTTCATGACAACCATACATGCTGGCTTCAATAGTGGTGTACAGCTCTTGTAGTTCAAGTAACCAGCTGCTCGAGAGGACTAAAGTCCATCTTGTGCTGCTCGCCAAGTTCAAATAGCAGTTTAATAGGCTGCTTGCCAAGCTCAATTCCAGCAGCATTCAAGCTACTCGCGAGGATGAAATGTGTGCAGCTGCTAAGTTGCTTGCGAGGATCAAAACAGCACTTATATCTCGTGAGGTTCCCTTGGGTCTGAATTGCTCGCTAGGTTCATTTTCTGCTCCATGTTGTAGCAACATGAACAGCTCGAGATGGGTTACTTGGCTGCCTGCAACAACTCAAGAAGATGTCCGAGTTTCTCGAGTGCCCATAATAGAGCAGTGAACTGCTCGACCGTGTATAGCAGCTGCTTGACAAAAGTGTGGAGCTTTAGTCCCCATATAGCTCTTGTGGCTGAATTTAATGCTGCCATAGCTTGACAGAACACTCCAGGCCTACATCTTGACAGCATGAGTTCCTCCAACACTAGGCTCGACAGGCTTAAGTATTGGCTGTTGCACAACAGCTCTGCTTCAGTTCTCAACTCTTGGGGATTGATGTAGCAGGTCTGCAGTTCTAGAGGTGGAATGCAGCAAATATGCAGTCTGGCATGGTTCAATCTTCACTGATCTCTCTGCTGTGCCACTTGAAGTGGTGTTCTATTTACTTCACTGCAGCAGCAGTCCACTAACTTGGCTCCACTTTTCACACTCAATAGTCCTTTAAAGGTCCCAGAGCATGCCAAAATTACCCTGATGGTGTGAACCACAATGGTGCATTCCTAATAAATTCTTCAGCCCACAACTTAGCATAAAAAATCCTCCTTGGCTTGAAATATGATGGATTGCATTATTAAGCTATAAGAACCTGTTATCTACAACACACGCTTACAATACTTTATTAGTCCACTCAGAGGTCCATCAAAGGCCGGGTTAAGGGGTGAAAAGTGGTACTTTTCAGAGCTTAACACATGGCCAAGCACAATGCCTTGGTTGACCATGAAATGGCTTTTCTCCCAGCTTAAGACCAGGTTGGTCTCTTCACATCTTTGAAGAACCAGGCTGAGGTGATGGAAACACTGACTAAAACTATCTCCAAAAATTGAGAAATCATCTATAAAATTCTCTAAAAACTTGTTAATCATGTCTAAAAAGAGTGCATATATGTATCTTTGGAAGGTGACTGGAGCATTATAGAATCCAAAAGGCATTCTTCTATAGGCAAAAGTCCCAAATGGTGTGAATGTGATCTTCTCCTGGTCCTGTGGGTAAACTGGTATTTGATTGTAACCTGAGTATCCATCCAGGAAGTAATAGAATACTCGTCTAGCCAGCCTATCCAAAATCTGATCAATGAAGGGCATGGAGAAATGGTCTTTTCTTATCTTGGAGTTCAGTTTTCGATAATCAATGCACACTCTTCAACCAATGGTCACCCTGGTTGGGACTGACTCCCCAGACTCAGTGGTAATAACTGTGATGCCAGACTTTTTGGGGACCACCTGGATAGGTGAGACCCACTTAGAATTTGAAATGGGATATATGATCCTACATACAACAGTTTCACAATCTCTTTTAGGACCACCTCCTGTATACGAGGATTCAACTTCCTCTGCATTTCCCTTGAGGGCTTGGAACACCCTCTTCCAAATGTATCTTGTGCATACACACAGAAGGGCCAATTCCCCCAAATTTGCAATGGTCCAGCCAATTGCTCTCTAATGTTTCCTAAGGACTTCAAGCAACTCCTCTTCCTGCTCTATAGAGAGAAATGATGATATGATGACTGAAGTTTCTTATCTTGTCCTAAGAAAGCATATTTTAATGTCTCTAGCAGTTGTTTGAGCTCCAGATCAGGTGAACATTCTATTGAAGGCAACAAAGGTGCCTTAGAGGGTTAAGGTAGGGGCAGCAATGTGGGTTTCCAAATGGAGTGCTGCAGTAGGTCCATAGAAGTCTCAACAGTACTGCAATTTGGGGCCACCTCCTCATGAACCCCGGTCCACACATTCTCAAATTCCTCACAAATTTTATCCCAATCTAGCAAATTGAATAAATTCTCCTCTACCAGGTCCTCTAGTACATCCACTGTAAAGAAATCCTCATTGTCCAGTTGAGGTTGCTTTGCTGCATTGTACATATTTAATTTGGCCTTCATGTTCCCAAATGTAACTTCCATCACCCCAGACCTACATTGAATGCGAGCATTGGTAGTAGCCAGAAATAGCCTGCCCAAGATGACAAGTATTGGGGTGCTACTCTTGGAAGGTTCCATGTCCAACACCCAAAAATCACTAGGGTAGAAAAACTTATCCACCCCCACCAACACATCTTCAACAATTCCCATAGGTCTTCTCTCAGACTTGTCATCCAGCTAGAGAACAATAGGAGTTGGTTTCAGCTCACCCAAACCTAGTTGTTCATATACTGAATATGGCAGTAGGTTAACACTAGCTCCCAAGTCTAAGAGAGCTCTACCTATGGTGTGGTCTCCAATAATATGGGGATGGTAGGTACTTGTTGTGCTACCACCTTACAATTATTATATGATTAAAACAGCCAATTAAAAGTCTCAAACTACAAATGTAAGGAAACAAGGTGAGCAACCAGTCCTGCAAGAACCAAGGCTATTTTTGCAAGTTTTAAATGGTAAGTAAGGGTATGTCCACAGGAAAATGTGGTTCAACTATAGTAATCTCTAGATCTATAGTAGACCTGGCACTCTATCCTAATTTAAGCTAAACTAAAACAGGAAAGAGGAGAGGTTTTAGGTTTTTTTGTCACTTCTACTACAAACAACAGAAGTTAAATGCAATTGATCTAGATCTGATCAAACACAAAGATGAGGGGAGATATAGAAAAGTTGAAAATTCAAAAGATGGAGAACAATAGCTAGGGGTCTTGGTTTCTTACTGAAAATCAAAGGAATCAAAGCCAGTGTAGAGGATAGATTTGCAACAATCCTGTATCTGACTCCTAGCTACCCGGGTTCCCCCGATAGATGTTAGGTATAAGAATCCAATCTCCACGAATAGGTCAAAGCAATCCTGAGGTTAGGATCTGCCCTTCTACTGGATACAATCCATCTTAGAGATTGCCACAATCTATTAATCTTGATTGGAATAGGTAAACTATTGCAGAAGTTGCGGGTGTCAGGCTACTAGCTCCCTATTTCTAGCTGGCATCCAGAGGAGTTTCCAATCCAGGGAAATCAAATATGAAGAAGTGAATGTAGATTAGAATCACCTTTAAAAACCACAATTATATTGCAAGATTCTAATACTATTGTGCCCAGATCTGTAATCCGTGTAATATACAATCTCTTATAAGCCTCTGAAACTCTCAATTAACAGCTCAAAACCTCACCCTAACTACTGAAAAGAGTTTAGCCACTCATGATTGGATAAAGAGAGAATGGGAGAAGAAGGAAGAAAGAGGAAGAATTTGGAGGAAAAAAAGGATCACGACCTAAGCTCTGGTTCTCTCAAATTCTAGATGATTCTTTGTTAAGCTATTTTAGATGCTTGCTGCTAACTTTATTGACAACAATGATAAGAATGGGTTAGTGAAAATAAATCAAAGGTGGAATGAAAACTGCAGAGCAGCAAGTCTAAAAATACACAGACCTGCAAGATATAGGGCCTGTTGTAGCAAGTTTTAATAAGTAAGAGTTTGTCCCATAGGGAAAGATGATCAAAAGCTCCAAGGGAGCTATCTTTAGTAGGCCCTCAAGATCTGGCAATCCTAAATGAAAGGGGATTTAAGGTCACTATTGTTTAAATCCTATGGTACCCTAATGCCTAAACTACAGATATCGTTGAGAAGAATGATGGAGTGTGAGAAAATAAATATAAAAAGGGTGAGAAGTAAGCTATTAGGTATAGATCTAATGGGTCTTACAACTCAGACTCAGATTTGCTGCTATAGAAATTCTGTCCAATGGCTACATTATCACCACAGAGGAGAAAGGATCCAACTCACCCCTGTGCCATGATCCAATCCATTATGGCTATAACCTGTCCACTCAAATGGTCACAGACTATCCAATAGGGGAACCACAGTCCATAGATGGGTTAGAACATGTTTATCATTGTAGGCACTACTTCATCCAGGCTACCAGCTCAAGAATCCATAAGAACCTCAACCTCTAAAGATCTGTGTGTGGGGCTAGGCCTGCAATGTGCACTAGCCTGGACGCACAGGACCAGCAAGAGTTTGAGTACTAGCTTTAGATCTAGTTGTTCACTGCTTTAAAGTGACAGCAGCGATCCAGACACAAGCCTACAATCTCTACAGCCAGATCAGATCTGCCATATGATGGTGGGTCTATACAAATACAGGGGAGTCTGTCTCTGCACAATCTCTCACAGGGCTACAAGCACAAGTGCAGAGAAGAAGAATCTGTCTTAGATCTGTGGATTGGCCTCACCCTAGGGCTATAACTTGTCCACTCAAATGGTCACAGACTATCCACAGAGGCTATCCTCCTCACAGAGGTCTGAGACAGAACAAGTAGATTGCTGCCACCACCATGTTCACAAGGCTATCGGCTCAAGCTCCCTTGGGGATTCAGATTTAGTAATGTGCCTAACCTGGGCACACAGGTCACTTGAACCTAAATAAATCCTTAAAAACAATCCTCCATCGCTTACAATACAACTTAGCAATGGAGGATCTCCAGGCAGCAGCCTTGTACAGAACAACCCTCAAATATCAATCCCATACATGCATAAGATCCTATTATAAAACTTCATTAAACTATTCCAAATAGACATACAAAGGCATAGCCAGCAAGTGCTAGACTATGGAGAGAAGAAAAAGGAAAAAGAAACTGCCTAAACCCTAACCTTAGCCTACTGGAACTCTACAACTAACTTAAGAAGACAGCCTCTTCTCCAATTCAGTCCTCCCTTTTTTTAAACCTAAACTACGCTTAGGCTTATATAGCAGTCGGCTATGGGAGCATTAGGGTTAGGAAAACCCTAATTTTATCAATGCAATCATGACCCATTTTTGTTCCTTGGATGCCTCGGGGTGTGTGCACAGAGATTGGAGCTTAGAGTGCGCACCCTAGTTGCTGGAAGTTCCCAGACTGCCCCTACAGAAGTGGCGGGAAGTTAAGATCCCGAGCCTCGCTAGATAGCAAGGATTTCCAGGTCTTGTCACGTGATAGAGTTGTCATCACGGGATTTAATTGACTTGAAGCTTTTGCAATCACGGGATAGATAGTTTGGTCATCGCAGGATTGCTCTGCTCGTCGTGGGATTGCACTTTCCATTTGAATGACACGAAAATTGCACGCGCAGTTCGTTCTTTAGTGAATCTCGCAGGGATCCCCGCGAAGAAGCAATGTGCATAGGTCTCTGGATTGTGCGAGCAGTTCCATGGAGAATTGCATCCCATGACCATTGCGCGACAGCTGCGCGCCGAGGTGCCTAGAACTCTCTCTCCTCAGTTAATCGTTCGGGGATAAAATGCTCCGCTCTTGAGCTACGCGAGACTGTGCAAGTCCTGCGCAAGCGCTTATAACTAAGCCTCGCGAGAACTACGCGAAGTCTACTTTTTGAGCCCTTCTGTCATTAATCTACACGAGAACAACGCGAGTAGTTGGTGTGCTGCCTTGAGAGACCCGCGATAACTGTGCGAAGCATTCTTTCTGCATCAATTGAACCTGCGACATCTGTGCAAGGCTCACTTCTTGACTTTTTACTGCTGTGCTTTACCTATGCTGCAACCAAGTTCTGTTTGGATTCAACTTCCTTTCTTCTGAGGCAAAAGTAGGCTTCTTGGTAGGGTTAGGGCCTTATCTGCAGCTGCTGCTTATTACCTACAAAATGGGCTTAACACACATTTATTAAACGACTAAGGGTCTAATAGAGATTAGGTTGAAGGGTGAAAAGTGGTACTTTTCAGGTCTTAACACACCCCCAAACCTAATCTTTGCTAGTCCCTTTGTAAAGATTTAACTAATTAAATGCCACTTTCGTAGGGATCACGGGTACATTTAGCATATGTACCTAGCCTTTTAAACCCCTAGGTGATCCCTAGTGGAGGAGTGAAGTCTCCTGAGGGTTTTCAGTGAAGATACACACAAACTTCACAATAAAAATAGTTAAAAGTGGTGCAGTCAATGGCAAAATAAATTTCAATGAATAAAGAATCAATCCACTTTCCTTTAGAATTCAGAGGAAATTGTAGCAGTAATGTAGGCCATTTAAAACTCAATTATTTTTTTTAGCATGTTTTTGCATTTCCACCAATCATTTTACATTAGAAATTCAAGGTGCACATATCAGTACTAAGCTTGTCTTAAATCCCGAAATCAGATTGATACAACCCCAATGAAATTACAAGTCTGGCCCAATTCTCACCAGGGTTATCTCTCAACCATGAATATCTAGGGGTGTTCACATTTAAAACAACTCAAGAGCAGTTACAGACCACAAATGGGCCTGCAAGCATGAGCATAGGTAAAGCTTCTAATTTCTGACATCCTCATGACTCTTCACCATAGATTAGGCACTCCCTCATCTCCACCTGACAGCTCATTTAACTTTGGATCTTCAAGGTCTTTTGAATGGGTTGTAATGTGGCTTATGGGTGAGGGATATAAAGAATGAAGGGGTAAAAAGGAAATCAAAATTGAGAAATCAGCAAGGCAAGGAGTGACTCATGACTTCACTACCTTCATTTCAGCACAACTTCATCTTACTTGATATATTTCAGAATCAAAGTGGCCAGTTTCTCCTCTTCTTTTCAATTTTCAAGTGATGTTCTTCTCCAAAATTCTCTTCCTTTTTCTCTTTTTATTATTTTTCTTCTTTTTAGTTTTATGATTTTTGTGATGAATTGCCACACAAATACCACCAACACACTGTTGTTCATAGGTTACTTTTCTTCTCCTCTTACCAAATGTTGGACCACTCTCACTTCCTTCAACTCCTCCTTTACCTTCTGATTTCTCAGAGTGAGGGTAAGGTACAAGTACTCCAGTGTTTGTTAAAGAAAAATAGGACTTTTTGAGGGTCAAAGAGTGTATGCAAAAGGGTCATTTTAAAGGTTAGGTTTTCAGGCTCAAACTATCCAAATGAGGGCCTTGAATCATTTCCTTAGTGCCATAAGTGCTGTCAACCAGTTTTGATTTGGAGGTACCTAACTTCTAGTAAAAAGTGTTGAATCAATCAGACCTTAGAGCATAAAAAATACCAGCAACACTCTCCAACAGACATTGATAAGCCTCAATCTCACTAGGTATGGTCCTCTTTTTAACTCATGGAGTGTATTTTCACCTTTTTCTCTCCTCTTAGGTTTACCAGCTACTAATTTAAAATTTCTGATGTTAGCTCATGGTGGTGCCAAGATTTTAAAATTTTCAGTTTCGAAATGTCTTTAAAAAAAAAAATTTATTTTAATTTTCAACAAATTTCCTCATTGCAGCAAGTTAAGTGAAAATTAACTTTATTCATCCCAATTATAACACCACTACTGCACTAAAGTTAACTATTCTATTGGCAGACCTACCCTGCCACACCCCCAAACCATGAGGAGCAGTGTCCTCACTAGTTCAAAGGTCAGAAAGTGCAGGGTAATAGTCAGGAAAAAATAAGAACTAAACACACACAGACAACATACTCAAAGCACTATACAAAAAGAAATTCTATTATCTTAGAAAGAAATATACAACTATAATTACAATGACAAGAAAAGAAATGGAAAGGAAAGAAAAGCCTAACTATAATCTAGTTTAAGAGGAGGAGGAATCAGAATCTGTGAACCAGTCCCAGCCCAGTCCTAACTAGGCTTGGACTTGGTTTTGTCCGTGGGAGCTTTGGTCTTTTTCTTCTTTGCTTTGTTCTCAGCTGGACTCTTTTTCTTTGGTTGCCTTGGTTTCTTTGGTTGGGCTGGAGGTTTCTTCATGGTTGGAGCTTTTGGTACCCTCACCTTCATTTTTCTGGTCTTGGGTTCAGGAGGGATCATAGGGGATTTTCCTTTATCTTGCTCAGGGGGGGCTAGAGCGGACTTCCCTTTGTCAGGCTGGCCATGTGGTTGTGCCTCCTCAGACTGCGCAGCTGGCTCTTTGCCAACTTTGATAAAGGCTATTGTGGAAGCAGTCCTCTTAGCAGTGACTTTCCTCTGTTTAGGATAAGTTTGCTCAGTAGGAGATGATGAAGGAGGGGCAGCAGGGGTTTGGGTAGCTTAAGGCTCAGGTTCTGGCATGAGTACAACGAGTGGGGTGGACTGCTGAGTTGCACTTCTGGCAGCAGCCAATGCAGCTTCCAAAGAGGATATTTGGATTTAGGCTTTCAAGAGGTCAGTTTTGTGGATTTCCTTTTGGAGTCGAAAGATTTCCTGTGCATTGTTGAGTCTCTTTTCGAACATTCGTGCTTTCATCCTCTCCACATTAGTATTAGCTTTCTCCAGCTCCAGATTCATCTGATATTAAGCAGCCATAGTTTTTGCCTTCTCATAGGCCTCCAAGATGTTAGTCCAGCCAAGGGAAATATCCAGTAATTACTTTTTGTGGGCTTCCTCATGTTCAGTAAGCTGCAGCAGCAGGGGGGTCTCTATGGACTGCCTAAGTTGGGCCATGCCCCTTAGGACATCCCTCATAAGGTAGGGATTGTCTCTCATGGCATCGAGGATGGTGAGGTAGGGAGGGATGTTAAAGGAGTGTTTGGGTGTGATAGGAAGAAAAGAAGTGGAAGGAGCCGAATGTGATTGATCCTAGGTGGGGAAAGTGGTGTTTTCAGTGGGAAAGTCTAGTTGTTGGGGGAGGGTAACAGGTTCTGGGTTTGTTTGGGTGGATTTGTCAGTGAATGTTGGAGGGGGTAGTATACGGGGTGGGATGGAAGGCATGGGGGAGAAAAAAAATGAGGTAGGCTCGCTAGGAGTAGGTAGTGCTGGGGAAGGGAAAAAGGGAATGGTGAAAGGTATCAAAGAGAATGGTTGGGTTGTGGAGTCAGGACTGGAAGGGGGAGGGATCAGTGGGGTTTGATTGGATTGTTGAGGGATGGGTTGATTTGTCAATGTCTGAAGTGTGAATTTGATGGATGTGATTTCAGTTTACATCTGGTCCTGTGTGTGTGTTTTGGTGGATAGTTGGGATTGGATGTCTTGGATGAGGGAGAGGATAAGTGTCAGTGTGTTTGGGTTGGGAGGTTGAGATTGGGTAGAAGATGAAACAGGTTGAAAAGGGGAGGAAGGGGCATGATGGAAAGTGGAAGGAGGAGGAGATTGGGGTTCTGGTGAGTGATGTGGTGATGTATTTGGGGAATCCAGGAGGAGGGTGTAGTGGGTGGGCATGGTATCAAGGACACTAGCCATAAAGGCTTGGAATCCATTGGTTGTGTTCAGGTTGAGGTCTATGTCTGTGAGTGGGGATGTAGTAGGCATGGCTGGAGTGGTGTCCTGGTCAATGTGAGGTGTGTCAGTTGGGATAAAAGGGATTGTGGGTGGGGGTAGGGACATGGTGGGGGTTGTGTGAGTGGTTTTCTTTTTCTTGTATGAAATCAGTGGAGGGTTGTCAGGATTTTGTGAAGATGATGTGGGTATTGGGGCTGTGTATTGAGGTAGTGTAGGGGAAGGTGTGGGGCTGTCGTGGGGGGTGGTGTCCTCCCAGGTACCAATCACAGGAAAAAAGGGTGTAGGGGAGGAAGGGAGAGATTTTGATGGAGTTATGGGATGGGATGTTGTGAGGATAGGGGATCTTGCAGTAAAAGGTGGAGGGGATGTGGGGGCTGCTACAGCAGTGGTAGTGACAGGATCTTGAACCACCTCTGAGGTAGCAAGGGTGGGCCTTGTAACAACTTCCTCTACTGTTTGCTTGGGAGGGGCCTGAGCCTCAGCCTTCTTCTTCTTTTGTGTTTCCATCAGGCTCCTGCTGATTCCCCATTGCCTCTTGGAAAAAGTTGTAGGGGCAAGGGTGGTAGTCTCCTCTCTTTTTTGTATCTTGTACCCCACCCCTCAAAAGCAGTTTGGTGATGACTCTGGCATAGGGGAGTGTGTGTGGCTTCTTTTTCTGCCATAGCTTCTCCACCAAGTCCTTCATTGCTTCAAAAATTAACCAAGTTGCATGGAAGCCATGGCCCAGGGAGAAAGAGTAAACAACATCAGCAATAGGAGCCCTCCTCTCCTACTGATGGCCTGAGCAGTAGATGTTCTTTCTCAGGACTTGGTCAATGAAAAGGAGGCTTGGCTCCAACTCTCTTCTTCTTATGGAAACCCCTGAGGCCTTTAATCCTCTAGTAAGAGCCCTTGCAATAGTATCAATTGAGGCACTCAGGGGAGGGCCATATCCACAGCTAGTGTCAAATGCGACTGGGATGCCCAATACCTCTGCAATCAGCTTGGGGTTAATCAACATCTTGAAATCATCAATCAGCACGAGGAAGCCTGATTATCCATCTTTGTCCTTGGTAACCCTGATGTGCTGATAAAAATGTTGCATTAGCCCATGGTAGGCTAGTGTTGGAATTCCTTTCATTAAGGGTGTCAGACCAGCCTTGCTCATAAATTAAATGGCAGGGGCAGAGAGAGGCTCCTTCTCAAAGAAGGGCAAGTCGAAAGCTGTTTTAGGCTCCAAGGGGATTGAAGCCATGAGATCAGAGGGTGTAGAAAACTCAGGGGTTGGCTCCTCCACCTCCTCAACCACTTCCTTCCCTTTTTTCGGTGCCTTAGAAGTCTTGACCTTCTTAGGAGTGGGCTCAGCAGGGGCCTTATCCCTGGCCCTTTTCTTTGGTGCACTCTTAGGGGCCATTAGAAACTCTACTTTTAAAGATGAAAAAGGAGGACCGAGATCGGAGTGCTTACCCTAAAATCGTAGGATTTGGTTTGATCTGATGCACAGTGCACCACGAGATCTCTGAGCAGAGGGCAACTGATGGGGATGACGTTAGGAACAAATCTCTAGGATCCCGGTGTGAATAATGGGTTATAGAATGGACGCTGGAGGAGAGAGATAGAAGAGCGCCGAAAGCCAGGGTTTCGCTGGATGGAGAAGAGAGAGTACTGGAAAGGGAGACAAGCACGGGTTTAAAATACTTGTCGCTAGGCTTGGCGTGCTTTGGAAATATCTGGTCGCGGGATGGAAAATAAAACCTAGCGACGATGTAATCGCCACTTAGATTGCGCGAGAGGGTCTCAGGGTTCACTTTGAATCTTGCGACTGCTATTGAAGTGCTCTATTTGGATTGCGCGAGAGGCTCCCAGGGTTCATTTTGAATCTCGCGACAGCTGTTGAAGTGCTCTATTTGGATTGCGCGAGAGTCTCCCAGGCCTCTTTTTGGACCCCGCGACAGCAAATCATTAAACAGAGAGCATGTGCTCTTCATTCTGCCATTTGCATTTGTGTTGTGGCTGGATCCTAGGTAAAACTCACCACCAGGGGCACCCCCAGACACTTTAAACATAAACATTCAAGCATAGACAGCAAAAATCATTATCCAACATCGTGCATTCAAGCAAAAACCACCAATTCAAGAGCAGTAATTATCAAACCAAGCATAAAGAGAAATCAGACCAGACAGATTCAGACTTAAGTGAGGCCACTGAAATTTCCTATAAAATTTAAACAAAAGAAAGCAATATAAATCTAACGCAACCAAAGTACATATAATACAATATTGACACACCTGTGGATCAGTTTAATGAAGGGTCCCCTTGAATGTGAATGGTGTCCATAGGTTCAGCAGGTTATTCTAAACAAGGCTTAAGCCCCTGACCATTCACCATCAAGGTTTTCCCAAACTTGGGATCCTTGATTTCCACAGCACCAGATGGGGAAACATTCATGACAATATAGGGGCCTTCCGATCTGGATTTTAGTTTGACAGGAAAAAATTTAAGTTTGGAGTTAAACAACCAAACCTTATTACCAGCCATGAAGCTCTTTCTTAACAAACCCTTGTCAAAGAAAGCTTTGGACCTTTCTTTGTATATCCGGGCATTGGCATATGCATCCATCCTCAGCTCATCTAGTTCTGACAGCTGCAACAACCTGTGATGACTAGTAGAAGTTAGGTATAGATTTAAATTTTTTATGGCCCAATAGGCCTTGTGTTCTAACTCTACTGGGAGATGGCAAGCCTTGCCATAAACCAGTCTGAATGGGGACATCCCAATAAGAGTCTTATAGGCAATCCTATAAGCCCATAATGCATCATTTAGCTTATCAGCCCAGTCCTTTCTGTCAGTCCTCACTGTCTTCTCAAGGATGTGCTTGATCTCCCTATTAGAAATTTCAACTTGCCCACTGGTTTGCGGGTGGTAGGGAGTAGCAATCCTATGGGTAACAGAATATTTCTTGAGCAAGCTCTCAAAATTTTTGTTGCAGAAATGGCTACCCCCATCATTGATAATGGCTCTAGGGGTGCCAAATCTTGAGAAGATATTCTACTTTAGAAACTTGAGGACAACTTGATTATCATTGGTTCTTGTGGCAATAACTTCTAGCCATTTTGAAACATAATCCACTGCCACTAAAATAAAATGATAACCATTTGAAGGAGGAAAGGGGCCCATAAAGTCAATACCCAGGACATCAAACAGTTCCACAACAAGGATGGGCTACAAAGGCATTGAGTTTCTTTTGGACAGCCCTCCTAATTTCTGACATCTCTCACATATTTTGCAGTGTGTATTGGCATCTCTGAATAAAGAAGGCCAATAGAACCCACACTAGAAGATCTTGTCAGTTGTTTTTCTTCCACTAAAGTAGCCCCCACAGGTATTTTCATGGCACATGGCCAGAATACTGGGGACATCACTTTCTGGAACACATTTTTAGATGATTTGGTCTGCACAGTATTTGTATAAGTAAGGTTCCTCCGAGAAAAAGAATTTGACCTGTGAGAAGAACAGGTCTTTGTCCATTTTAGTCCGATGGGTAGGGATCTTGCCTATAACTAAATAATTTATAATGTGTGCATACCAAGGAACCAAGGATTGGATGACAAACAATTGCTCATCGGGGAAAAGATCATTTGCAGGATCATCAACACATTTTTCTAATATAATTCTGGACAAGTGGCCAGCCACCATATTTTCTACACCCTTTTTGTCCTTAATTTTAATGTCAAACTCCTGCAATAGGAGTATCCATCTAATCAGCCTGGGCTTAGGATCTTTCTTGGACAATAGGTATTTCAATGATGAGTGGTCTGTGAAGATTACAGTTTTAGACCCAAGTAGGTAAGGTCTAAATTTGTCAACCGCAAAAACCACTGCCAGAAGCTCTTTCTCAGTTGTGGTGTAATTCAGCTGAGCTTCAGCAAGTGATTTGCTGAGATAGACAATGACCACTGGCAGCTTATCTTTCCTTTGGTCCAAAACAGCACCTATTGCCAAGTCGGATGCATCACACATTAGCTCAAAGGGTAGTGCATAGTCAGGTGTTTGGAGTACAGGGGTAGTGGTGAGGCATATTTTTAAAGTTTCAAAAGCCTCAAGACATTCAATAGAAAAATCAAAGGACACATCCTGGCAGAGCAGGTGGCACAATGGTTTAGCAATTTTGTTGAAGTCTTTAATGAACCTCCTGTAGATTCCTGCATGTCCAAGGAAAGATCTGATTTGTTTGACTGTTCTTGAAGGGGGCAAATTTGTAATGAGGTCAACTTTAGCCTTATCTACCTCAATCCCTTCTTTAGAGACTACATGGCCCAATACAATACCTTGTGTTACCATAAAGTGGCTCTTTTCTTAACTTAAGACCAGTTCGGTCTCCTCACATCTTTGCAAGACAAGGTGGAGGTGTTGCAGACATTGGCCAAAACTGTCCCCATATACAGAGAAATCATCCATAAAAATTTCTAAGAACTTGTCAATCATATTAGAGAATATGGCATACATACACCTCTGAAAGGTTGCTGGGGCATTACACAGCCCAAAAGGCATCCTTCGGTAAGCGAAAGTGTCAAAAGGGCAAGTAAATGTAGTTTTCTCTTGGTCATGAGGGTGCACAGGGATCTAGTTGTACCCTGAGTACCCATCAAGATAATAATAAAAAGCTTTTCCAGCCAACTTATCCAGAATTTGATCTATGAAGGGGAGAGGGAAATGGTCTTTTCTGGTTTTAGAGTTGAGCTTCCGATAATCTATGCAAACCCTCCAGCCAGTCGTCTCTCTGGCTGATCTCAGCTCCCCAGACTCAATTATAATAACTGTTATGCCAGATTTCTTGGGCACCACTTGGATAGGTGCCACCCATTCAGAATCAAAAATGGGGTAAATTATCCCAACATATAACAATTTAATAATCTCTTTGAGGACCACTTCCTGCATGTGAGGATTCAATTTCCTCTGCATTTCCCTAGAGGGTACTGAGCCCTCCTCTAAATGGATCCTGTGCATACATATTGATGCATCTATCCCTCCTAGATCCGTAATGGTTCAACCAATTACCTTTTTGTGCTTCCTCAAGATTGTTAGTAATTCTTCCTCTTGCTCATTGGTAAGAGAGGAGGAGATAATTACAGGAAGTTTTTCACCTTTCTCAAGGAAGGCATATTTCAATGTTTCTGGAAGCTTCTTGAGATTCAGATAAGGGGCTTGTTGGGTGGATGGCAAGATTGGTGCTTTGTTGGTATGAGGAAGAGGCAACAATGTAGATTTCCAAATGGAATATTGCACTAAGCCCACAGAAGACTTTAATGTGGTCATGTCTTATGTCATAACAGCTGGGCTTCCTTCCTCTACCATGTCCCAAACTTCAATTAAACTTGTGACAATGTTGCCCCAATCCAGCAGAGGGGGAAATTCTTCTTTAATAACTTCCTCTAGTACATCCACTGCAAAGCTTTCCTCATTATCCAGCTGAGGGTACTTTGCTCTATTATACACATTCAGTTCAACCTTCATGTATCCAAAAGTTACCTCCATAATCCCTGACCTGCATTGAATGCATGCATTGGTAGTGGCCAAGAATGGCCTACCCAAAATAACAAGTATAGGGGTTGTACTCTTGTTGCAGCCCATGTCCAAAACCAGGAAGTCTACAGGGTAAAAGAACTTGTCCACCCCTACTAAGACAATGGGGTGGGTTTTAGCTCCCCCAAACCTAACTGCTGATACACACTGTATGGCAGCAAGTTTACACTGGCTCCAAGGTCTATAAGGGCCCTTCCAATTGTATGGTATCCAATTATGGAGGGGATAGTGGGTATCCCTGGGTCTTGCAACTTCTCTGGTATTGTAATGTTTAATACAAAATTAACTGTATCAATTGCAAAGACCTTTTTGGATAAATGGCCTCTAGCTCTTCTTTTCTGGGTACAAAGGTCTTTCAGAAATTTGGCATAGGCTGGGACCTGTCTAATTACATCAAGAAGGGGCAAATTGATTTTTACTTGCTTAAAGGTCTCCATCATTTCCTCTATCTGTGCATTCCCCTTATCAAAAGGGGGAGGGCCACTCAAAGCATGAGGAAATGGAAACTGAGGTACTGCTGGTTCCTCAGCTGCAAGCCTATGACTAAACTTTTATTTTTTTCTTTTTTCATCTTTTATTTCCTGCTGAGGCTCAACTACAGCCTCTTTATTTTTCTCTTGTTACAGGGTAGCAGGCAACTCTTGGCTCTGTGCTCTAACAAATTCCTTTTTACTTTTATTCAAAAATTCTTTGGAAATAACCTCTCCTTGTTCCTTTCCAACCTGGTTATCCACCAGCCTGCCAGACCTTAGGGTTGTGATGGCATTAGCTCCCTCAAAACTTGAGGAACCTTCTCCAATCAAATATTGGCCCTTAGGGTTGGCCACTGGCTAGCTTGGCAACCTGCCCTCTTCTCTTTTAGCCAAGGCATTGGATAATTGGCCAAGCTGCTCTTCCATTTTTTTTATGCTTTGACTGTGAGAGTTCATAGTCTGAGTCAAGGTTCCAAGGTTTTGCAATGAGGCCAAAAGCTTATCCTCAAAAGAAATATTTTGGGGCTGAGGTGGGGGAACTACCAACTGATTTTACTGCTGGGGCAGCTGCTGATGCTGGAAATTTGACCTTGGGACATATCCCTGGTTAAATTGCTGCTGTGGCCTTTGAGGTAAGGCCAATATCTATTTCGGCTGCATGTAATTATCTTGTCTCCACCTCAAATTTGGATGGTCTCTCCACTGGTAACCAACATTTTGGTGCTGGTATCCAAATGGTTGTGTGTTGTAGCCAACAGATTGTTGCTGGCCAAATGATTGGGCATCAACAGCTTGTTCCATTACATACTCAGGATATTGCCCTGCAGATGGGTACTCTTCCACTGTGTGTTATGGAGATTGGCATATCAGACATGCCTCCATCACCTGTGCAGCCTGTGCGACCGTGGATCCTCTCGAACCCGTCGCGATGATGCGCTCGCCTTGGATAAAAATGTAGAGTCGCCACCCGGAGCTTTTGGTGACCCGAGAAACCTTCAAATTAATATTTTGAGCACCGAAGTGCTAAATATGACTCTGATTTATCGGTCTTTGCCAAAGGCTCTAGGGTAGGGGCTGCGATTATCAATCAGGAAGGGTTTAGGCACCCGATCAACTCACACGTAGCGGTCTCTATCTATGGCCAAAACTGAAAATAAAAAGGGCGGAGTTTCCCCTTGCCCGAAGGCAATACGGTCCTATCAAGCTTTGAGCCAAACCGAAATTTTGGCGGCGTAACGGCTTGAATCCTTGGACGGAGGAGACACCAAGAAGGTAGAGGAAGAGAGGGTTGAGCCAGAGCTCACGGGTCCTTGTTGCACCGTGAAAGATCTTCGCTTTGGCGTGCTTCCGATGGCTTAAATGGTGTGAAAATGGGTTCTAATGCTAGGATTCAATAAAGTAAGGGGTGTAGAGTGAAGCTAGAGGCTAGACTTTAGCAAAAGGGAGTGATCTAATGGTGGAAATGGGATGAAATAGGTGAAGTATGCATGCTGGAATTCTGGAAAATATTGGCATTTTCTCTCACTAGGGTTCTCTCTTATGCACTTCTCTAATCCTTCAACAAAACTTCAACCCTTAAGGAAGAGGGGGGCCTCTCTATTTATAGAGAAGGGATGGGTTAGGGGGCTTACTTAAGAGCTAATTGGTTTAGCAATTAGGTAATCCCCCATCTAAGGTTTTTTGGGTTTTCAAGGTCCTAGGGTTTTGGGAAATTGGTTTCAATGGCGGAAGATGGGGTGAGCCCATGGGTGACTTAAGGGTTGCCAATAAGCTCAAAAGGGGTGCAACCAATCTCAAGACACCCACCTCAGCTAAGGGGATGGTCAAAGGGTCAAACTAGATGGAGTAAATTCGAGCTACTGATGACAGTTACTATAGCTAAGCTGGGCGTATATATTATATACGCCCAGTTTAGGAACAGTAATTTTCACCAAAATCATGGGAGTTTTGAGAAGATGAAACCCGTGGTGGGTCCCACCTATACTGGGCGTATATATTATATATGCCCGGCCAAATTTTCCCTAATAGGCAGCGATATAATATATACGCCCGAGTAACTGGGTAAATGGTCAAGCGTATGTAATATCTACGCCTGAGTAAAATTCATGATATTATGTGAAACTTAAAACGACCATAACTTGTGAACCGTAGCTCCAAATTGGGTGATCTTTGGCTTGTTGGAAAGCTGGAGAAGTCCTCTTTCTAATGGTATATGGCTCATCTATGGTACTGGTCTGTGTGAAATTCTGTAGCTCTCCTCCCATCAACAGCCAGAAGGGTTTAAGTTAGGTTTGGGAAGGGATTCTAGGGTGTAGGGGGGACTTCTAAGGATTGGGGGAATGGCTCTAAAGGACTTTGGGTGATTTCTACTGGTCTAGGTAGGTTCCTAAGGGTTCAGGGGGGGGGTGCCATCGGAAGCATAGGGGTACATCTCTCCCAAAGTACAGATTGCTCGGGCCTTGGGCCGAATTTGGGTGTCTACAAATGCCCCTCTTTGGTATTCGATCACTAATGATCGGATGCCAAAGACAAGAGACATCCAAAGAGGTCCAAGGCACGTTTGATGGGTCCGCCTGGTTCAACTCAATTCTCAAACATTCATGGTGATGGTGAGTGTACGTAAGCCCTCTCATTTCGGGATATCGTCAGTACCTCAAAGCTAACAGTCCCCAAGCGCATTGCGACATTACTGGGCATAACTGCGATGATCACAAAAAGTGTAAGCCCGCTAGCCGGGATATCGTCCACTTCCTGAGGGAAATTATAGATTTGTGATGTTGAGTCTTAATCTGAACCAGACAGCTCCATGAAACGGGATGATCGATCTATGCTTCGGAATTGATGCGAAGCACACAAAGCGAAGGCCTTCAAACTGTGTCCAATCCTATGGGATAATGACAGCTCCATTGGGTTGGCCACAGGTGCCCTTACCTAGGTAAGGCTCAGAGTTTCTGGGCGAACCCATCAACCTCGAGGTTGCTTTAGCATGATTTACCCGAGTGGAGCGAATATTGATGTCGCAACACTTCTTGGGAATGCATGCCCATTTTCTGAGTAATTTTTTTTGTGTCATTTTCTGAGTTTTCTTTTGTTTCAAGGCCTCTAAGCACAACTCGATGACCTCTGACAGCTTTATTTTTGCACAACTCTTTAAGTGGATCAAATGTCAATTGATACGCTTTAAGGATGAGTGCGCTCTGCTGGGGACAGGTGCACCCTGGGGATGTGTACATTCCAATGGTGAGGTGCTCCTGATTCGCACGGACTGGAGTGCCTTAACTCGAGACAAAGCTAAAAAGATCGGGCTAGAACCAAACATCCCTCGAAAGAGATGGCCAATTCTAGCCTCCGTCCCTAATGAAATCTCATCTTACTAACTATGCACAAACAGACACCCATCAGGAGCGGTAAGCAGCAAATAGGCGCGAACGGAAGCCTCGACCCTAAGGTATAATTTACGAGGACAACAACCATCCTGCGGATACCCAGACACAAGTGCATACATTCAACAGGGACACCGTGCCTATACAGGTTTTAAGCCTGTGTAAAAGGAAATAAAAAGGGAAAAGGGCCCTTTGGTTTGTATGTTTGCACATAGTTTGGTTGGTTGTAATTTCACTTTTGGCGGGTCAATTTCGACTGACAATAGACTTTTCGAATGGCCTAAAGTTAGGGGCACTCTTGGTCAATATCAATCCGAAGGCGGATGACCGGAGTGAATTCTTGGAAGGTGGGGTCAACCCACTCAGGGTTTTCACTAAGCAGCAACAAGTTGTTATTTCTTCTCCTTTTCTTCCTTTTTTTCTTTTTTTTTTAATTGAGACTCCGGGCATGCTCAAGCTGCCTTTATTTTTACACGTATTCTTAGGCGAATCAACTTGCCATGTCAATATACCTTAGGGATGTGTGAATTTCGGTGATGGGTTCTTGGTTCGCCTGCCGGATCAGGCCTTGACTTCTGCTGGGGGAGATCTGGGGCTAAGTGTATGCTCCCGGTGATGAATGAAATTCATTTGCTTGCCGGATCAGGTACAAAGTGTCCCTGCATGAAACGGGGTTCGAGAACTTTCGGGTGAACCCGATCATTCCGAATTGATTTAACCCGGCTCTCGAAGTGGGGCAAACAAGCATTGCGACGCTCTTTTGAGAACCAGCGTTGTATATATTATATTTTGTTCTTTTCATTATTTTTTTTCTTTTTGTTGATTTTGTGGGCGCATTAGGTGGGCGCCTACGGATCTAGATCCGCTTATTGTAGCATGGTCCCTTTGGGCCAATCGAAGGGTAATTTGGGGACGCGTGCACCATGGCCGACGACACGTGGGCCTCGAAGGGGGTCCGGATCGAGGTCCATAGCATACAAGGGGGCCGTTGGGCCTTAAAATCGAAAAGGGGAGGTCGGGCAGTTTAACAACAGCCATTTTTGGTCGGGCGTATATAATATATATGCCTAACCAAAATTTGACGAAAAATGGTCGGGCGTATATATTATATACGCCCATATAAAATCTGGCAGTTACGAACTGCCCGAGCCCAAGCACAAAAGGGCCCCCCCTTTTCAAATTCTCTCCTCCTCCCTCCTTTCTTCTTGAGTCCGGGACAACCCCTTAGGGTTGTTTTTTTTTATTTGGCTTGAATTCCATTACCGGCGGTCGCGAGTGTGGATCGAAAGGCGCTTATCCTCCGCCGCTCTTCGTTTTTCTCCCCCATTGAAGGTAACCATTACCTTCCCTTACTTTCTCATTGTATTTTGATAACATTATTGTTTTTCTTTTTCTCCCTCTTTTTTTTTTCTTTTATGGTGAAATGCTTTTTCTTTTTTTCATTTCCATTTAAACATATGTGATGCCTATGTTCCTTTTCTCTCGGTTTTGTTGTTTTTTTTTTTTTTTTTTTCCTTAGGCCTATTTTTTTCATCTATTATTTATTCATCTCATCCTATTTTCTCTTTCTTTTTTTGTTTTCGATGGATTAGCGCATCTTATTTTTTGGATTAGCACACTCGCACATGATTTATTTATTTTTATTTTTTTATACACACATATCTCTTTTTTTGGATTAGTACCCACACACACACATGATTTTTTTGTTTTTTTTTCTTTTAGTACACACACACATCTTTTCTTTCGGATTAGTATATACACATGAGTTTTTTTTGTTTTTTAGTACACACACACATCTTTTTTTTTGTTTTGGATTAGTATTCATACACACATGTTTTTTTTTTTTTTAGTTTAGTACACACACACACACATCTCTCCTTTTTTTTTTTGGTTTTGGATTAGTATTCATACACACATGTTTTTTTTTTTTTTTTTTTTTTTAGTTTAGTACACACACATCTCTCTTTTTTTTTTTGGTTTTGGATTAGTATTCATACACACATGTTTATTTTTTTTTAGTTTTTGTTTTAGCACCCACACACACACATCTCTTTTTTTTGTTTTGGATTAGTATACATACACACATGGTTGTTTTTTATTTTTATTTTGTTATTATTCTTTGGATTAGTGCATATACATATTTTTCTCTTTCTTCTTTTTGTTGGCAAACCCTCATATGCCGATGCGTCTCATGTTTTCAGGATGTCTGGTGACGAGGGGCATGATCAGCAAGAAGGACCGGAAATGGCCTACGACCCCCGTGGGGAACAGTTCATTGTGTCTCAGCGCTCCTCCCAGCCTTGGTATGAGATGCAAGGTGAGGCCGCCCACACCGGCCTCCTCTACTGCCAGCACACCCATATGTCCAACTTCGGGATCGTCGGTCAGGTGAACAGATGGACCCCCTCCTCCTTTCCGCTTTTGTTTTCCTTTGATGCCCTCATTATATCTCCCTGCCCCTATCTGATTGATGCCTTTTGCTTGCAGCCCCTGCCGCACATTATGTTCCAAGGCGGTTGGTTTGACCTCCAGCGCCTTGTGCTTTACCTTCCCCCAGTGGTGAAGGACCTACTCACTGCTGCCGGTTTTGGGGACTTCATTTCGTGCCCCGCTGTAAGAGCTGATACGGCCTATTTAAAAGTGCTGATAGAGCGTTTTCGCCCCGAGACGATGGCTTTCCACATGGGCGTGGCAGAGATGGCCTTCACTCCGACGAACTGGTCTATGATCACTGGGGTCCGTATTGGAGGTGTGCCCGTGGTACCTACCCGCACACCGGGTAGGGAGGAGGTGATTCAGCTGCTAGGGGCCTACCCGTCCTCAGGGAACGTTCGGGGCTCGGAGGTCAAGCTATCCTGGTTGGTTGATTAGTTTGGGCCTATTGAGTTGGTGGACCAGGGGCAGCCCGACATGGACATTTACATCGAGCCTGCGCGCGCACTTATGCTGGCCCACATCTCCTTACTGTTCCTCCTGGGCAAGACTCTCCTCTCCAACACTAGTGGAGGGTGAGTCTCTTTGTCCCCTACCGACGATGGTGGCGGGAGACCGTGCATCGATTCGATTGAGGCGGGCGCTGCTATGTACTCATGTCCAGCCTAAAGCGGGCCGTTCTTGGGGAGTCTAGCTCCATTGTGGGTTTCTGGCCTGCCATCGAGGTATTTTATCTTTTGTTTTTAGTTTACTCAATTTTCTTTGATAGCATACATGTCCTCATCTGCCCGCTTTCTCAGGTCTGGGGGTACCTTCACTTTCAGCCGAGTTGCCATCTGCTTCAGTCTGACATTGCTACATTCCCCCTTATGAGTAACTGGCACATGGGTCGCCGTCAGGACGTAGGTATGAAGCATTTGGAGTTAGGACTGCGCTCTCAGTTCAACCTGTTGATCCCAGAGCAGGTAAAACAATTCCCTTTTTGTAAATTTGGTAGCTCAGCTTCTGTGTGCTAGGGGTTCTGATCAAATGTGCGCCTCCCCTTCCGATTTTTTCTTCTTTTGCAGGTCATCCTCGACCCTTACATAGGATCCCCCTTCTGGAATTTGGCCTCAGTGGGCCCCTCTCGTCTTTTGTTGGACCGTCATATCATCTTTCTCTACGAGTCCTGGACTAGGGCCTACTATTTAGGGGAGAGGGCGGTTCATCAGTATCGCCCTCTCTTTGTCGTGCCCCAAGCTCCTCCCGCCGACGTGTTGGCCCCAGAGGGCTCCATTGATGAGCTCACTGCTCACTTTCTTCATCATGGGGTTCCTATCGATGACCTTCTCCTGCCTGGGGGTTATCAGTCTTGGTACGACTCCCTGCCCTATCATTTCTTGCTGCCTCGCTTCGTGCTAACTTTTTAGCTTTTGGCAGGCCGCGATCTCAGGTAATGCCCCTTTTCTTCTTTCATTCAGCAGCTTTCATGTGGTTACCTTGATTGACCTGTCGCCCTTAATGATAAAATATTTCTCTCTACAGTTTGAGCAGGGCGGCGACTCAGATGAGGGGGAAGAGGAGGTCGTTCCCTATGATGCAATAGGTGTTGGGCCTTCCGACCCTTCCGAGGCTGGTGCCTCTGGCATGGCTTCAGGTGCTGGACCCTCTGACCCTTCTGGTGCCGGTGCTTCTGGTAGCTCGCCCGTTGAGGTCCAGGGGAAATTCAAGCGCCTGGATGATGCCTTTCTATCACGCGTGTGTGCCGACGTGGCTGAGAAGGCATGGATTTCTGCAGAAGTTATCCAGGTCCCACCTCCCGAGCTGATTCCTGGGGTAATCTCTATCTCTTTGCTTTGTTCTCATTCCCTTTGAATTATGTTGATGGCCTGCGTGACCAACACCTCCTTTTTCTTACTGGCCAGGATTATGAGTCGGCAGTGAGTCAGGCCGAGTACTACCGTAACCTCGTTGGGCTTAGGTAGACCGAAGTGGTGAGTGAATGCTGGCCCAACCTAGTCATTTTCCTAGTTTACTTTCCACCTGTTACTCTATCTGATGGCTTTTGGTGTGCCTCTGTAGCGTGCTCGTGAAAAGGTGTCGCACTCCTTGCTTAGCCGTATCTCTTAGGCATGGACTCGGGTGGGGGAGACCCGTACCTTTCAAAGTGCGAGCCGGCGTCAGAAGAAGTCGAAGGGGGCTGCTCAGGACTAGTTTATTTCCTGCAAATTTGACATAATAAAACAGTTTAGACTTGGCTTTATTTGGGGATATGTAATAACAACAAAAATTTTTTTTTTTTGGATGACTTAAAATTTTTATGGTTTATATGAATGTTTTATTTGGGTATTCCTTTGCTTTGGTGGTTTCCTTCCTCTTTTCCTTGCTTGGAATGAACTGACACCTCTCCAATGACGAGGTTGATCATGCAGGTGACTCTTCGTATGTGATCTACGGGCGGTGCGCCACCCGGGTGTTTCTCATGGGTGTGGCATGGCCGCCCATGTGGGCTCTTGCGACGAAAAGGTGGGCCAAAATAAATTACGTCCCTCCTTGGGAAAAGGAATAGACCAGTGTGAGGGGGGGGCTTTACCAGCCTTGGCTTAAACTAGGCGTATATATTATATACGCCAGGCCAACATTCAGCAATCAATAGCCGGGCGTATATATTATATATGCCTGACCAATCCCCAACCAAAATGGCCGGGTGTATATATTATATACGCCAGGCAAAAATTGTTCAAAATTTGCCTTGGCGTATATAATAACATCTTGCTATAGGTCACTCAATGGGCTCCTTATAACCCGTGCCTGGTTCCATCCTTGTCTCCTCTTTTACTTTGGTTTGGCTGTTTTGCCCCTCCTTTTATTTTCTCTCTCCCCTCTTTTTCTAGCGGGCCCATCGCCATATATTGACCGATAAAGAACCTCTTTGCACGCCGATGGACCTGCCTTCAAAAGGGGGCCCAAGCTTTTATATGGGGATCGGTATACTTCCCTGTTTGGACCCGGGCCCAGCTTTTTACAAAAATGGCATGATAGTTTGGCCGAGAGTGAGCTTGCTATTCTGGATGGCCTCGAGTTGTCCCGTCTTTCTTCTCTCCTCATTGCTCTCTGTTCGACCTACTACATGGGACCATAGGGCCCATGTTTTTAAATTTGGGTCTAGGGAGTTGACCCCAACTTTGGAAGAGTTAGCCTCCCTCACTGGCTTGAAGATGCATCGAGGCCTTGCCAAAGTAGTGCCCAAACCGGGGTATGCAAAGGCGGTCCACGCGGTGCTTGGCTTAAAGAAGGGTGGATATGAGAAATGTTTCGCCGGAGGGCCCACCAGGAGTTTGGTGAAATTCCTGAGAGAACTTTTCAGTGACTCGAGCCTTCGAAAGTTGCCTATTCGAGATCCCTTCAATGTGAAGGCCTTTTCTCTTTATCTGCTGTCGGAGGTTCTCTTCTTCACTGGGGGTGAGAGCTTTTCCCTCGGGCTATGTGATGTTTTGACCGAACTGGAGGGAGGTCGCTCATTGGTACACCTGGTCCTGGCAGAGATGTATCGAGGCTTGGATGCTGCGGCCTCAGGCTGGGTTGGGATTTTCAGCGGGAGCCCGCTTCTTGTTTAGATCTGGTTAGGAGAGCATTTGGCTATCATGGGGCCTGTGCCGAGATTCTGCTTGATTAGAGGGGATGTGGCTCGGGGTTTTCTGATCCGAGTTGAGGCCTGGTGGGAGCGTCGAGGAGGCACAGCCGTGGCTATCTGATGCAGAGCTGACCTGGCAGCTTCCCTAGACGGACGGCACCTTTCCGATTGTCTGCTCTCGGGATTGTGAGGGCATCACACTTTTGGGGCTAACCGGTAGCACATACTACTTCCCATCTCGGGTGCTCCGCCAATTCGGGTATACTTAGCATGTGCCTTGCACTGTGAGGCCACCCCTGTGCTCTCTGATATTCTCTCGCGGTTCTCTTAGTGATCTTGATCGCATAGCTGCCCTCTGGGAAACCCGCCAATCGGCGCATATGTGTAGCTTGGTTCTGGGGGGCGTTGTCTCTCTGGGTAACAAGGGTTGGCTGGTATCTGAGGAATTACCTACTCCTAGCCCAGCTTTGGTAGATGTGGTAGAGACAGGGCCCTGGCCATGTAAGTAAGCGATGCTTCGGACCCGGATCATGTCCCTTTCCGTAGAGAGGCTGGCTTTGATCGAGACTTTGGAGAAAGAAAGGGTCAGAGCTGATATTGCGGAGGTGAGAGCCGTTACAGCCGAGAGCGAGGTTCTTCGGTTGACTGGTCTTTTGAGTCCGTAGAGTCCAAGCTTCACCGAGCATGGTAGGTGGATGTCTGATTGAAATGCCCGCGAGGACTCCCTGCTTGCAGAGATTAGTGCTTTGAAGCGTGCTCCCGGCCCTTGACCTGTTCCTGCACATATCATAGATCATATACACGAGGGGGGAAAACCCCCTATCAAAGATCTCTTTTTGGGTTATCTTTTTCTGTTCTTTTCTTCTTCTTTTTTCATATATACACAGCTATATACATTTTGGGTTTTGCTTTTTGTTGTAAAGAAAGCAGCAAAAATAGAAAGTGTGTCATGTCGTTATCTTTTTGGGACGTGACACTCAGCGGGCAACACTTGTAAAGGAAGGGAATGAAATCTATACATGCGCTCTTGTTTTTCTTTTTGTAATCCTACAATGCAAGACTTTTTATGGGATTTTTTCTTTTTTTTTCACCTGGTGGGGTTTCTCTTTTTTTTTGGTTTATGGACAAGGGGAATCTATTTTCTTCTTCTCTTTTTTTTTGTTTTTGGAATTTTCTCCTCTACAGTGTGAGGCTTTTTATGGAAAAGGGAAATCTATTTTCTTTTTGGAATTTTGTTCCTCACAGGGTGAGGCTTTTTATGGGAAAGGGAAATCTATTATCTTTTTTGGAATTTTCTTCCTCACTTTTGGAATTTTCTTCCTCACAGGGTGAGGTTTTTTATGGGAAAGGGAAATCTATTATCTTTTTTGGAATTTTCTTCCTCACAGGGTGAGGATTTTTATGGGAAAGGGAAATCTATTATCTTTTTTGGAATTTTCTTCCTCACAGGGTGAGGTTTTTTATGGAGCCAAACCAGTGGGTCCTATTTTGAGCATGGTTGAACCTCACATTGGTGAGGCATGTGTTTTTCCTTTAAACATGGGAAGGTTAGCTGCCCTGGGATTGGTTCAGTCCTTTGTCTTTCCTTTTGGTCATGCGTCAGACGCTGCGGTAGAGATGACATACTTGATTGGGATCCGATCCAATTTCCAACATGAGCGGCCCATCAAAAGAGGAGAAGAGGCTTAAGGGATCCATACCGAAATAGGCGGGCTAGGACAGATCTTCTCCTAATCTCTCTTTTCTTGACATTTTTTGCTCATAGCGCCCAAGACGGGTTTTCGCCATGCCTGTCATCCCTGTTTTCACCTACTTCCCTTCGGGTTTTCACCACGCCCATGGGTTCGCCTCTCTTAGTGCCCTTTCGTGTTTTCACCGGTCGCGTGAGTTCATTTTTCACCACGAACTCAAATTTATTTTTTTTCTTTTTTTTTTCTTTTTTTCTCAAGAACCAGAAAGCCACGACATGGGCGTCGATTCTGTCATAGCCGGCTGAATGAAGTTCTGTGTGGTTTGTTAACTCGGCTTATTCTGATGCAGTAGATGTTATAACCACTTGTGGACCTTAAAGAGGGCTTTCTTCCTGGTTGTAATGTGGTTAGGGTTCAAACAGGTTGGGTTTTTCTGGCGATTTGGACCTAAGTCTGGAGTGATTACTAGATCGGTGGCTCCTCTTTCTTTCCAAAGGCTTTTTTCTATTTTTTTATGCCCCAGTCATCATTCATTCTTTGGGGTGTTTTTTTTTTTTTTTTTTTTTCTTTCTTTTTTTTTTTTGGGTACCCCTATTTTTCTTTGTTGTTTTTTTTTTTTTTTTGGGGGGCGCCTTCTCCTTCTTTTTTTGGTTTGGATTTTTCCTCCCTTCTCTTCTTCTTCCTTTTTTGGAATTTGGGTGGGGTATATGAAAGAAATGGTTGTTGGCTCGAAGTGTGTAGAAAAAAAGGGGTGAAGGTTTTCAGGGAATATTCTTTTTGGCCACTTGACTTTGAAATGATGACCTCTTTTATGGAGCCCTTAAGCGGTCACACATCTACTTTTATCAAAACTTACCTTGTCCCAAGACCTATGAGTAGAACTTACGGAGGTATCCAGCGTTGATGGGCTCAGGAAAGTGGTCTCCGACCATGGAGGCGAAGCGAACGACGTATCCTGGTAGAACTTCTCGGATGGCGTAGGGTCCTTCCCAATTTGGCCTAAACTTCCCTCTCGGATCGGCGTGGAGAGACAGACAAATTTTCTTCAGTACAGTGTCTCCTATCTTCAGGTCTCGACTGTGGACGCGCTTATTGTAAGCACGTGCAATTCTCCTCTAATAGACCTGAGTGTGGCACAAGGCTAGGAGTCTTTTCTCGTCAATTAGGTCTAGCTGTTCAAAACGAGCTCTTTCCCTCTCAGCTTCAGGTAGATGGGATTCTAAAAGGATACGGAGTGACGGTACCTCGACCTCAATGGGTAGCACGGCCTCGGTCCCATACACAAGGGAGAATGGTGTTGCCCCTGTTGCAGTGCGGATAGACGTTCTATAGGCCCAAAGTGCGAAGGGTAATTGCTCAGTCCAATCTCTGTAAGTAACTACCATCTTTTCTAGGATGCGGATCAGAGTTTTGTTGGCTGCTTCTACTGCTCCATTCGTCTGAGGCCTGTACGGGGATGAACGATGATGCTTGATCTTGAACCGCTGCGCCTATTAGCGAAATTAGTGCCATTATCAGTGATGATATCTTTGGGTACGCCGAATCTGCAAATGATGTTGTTCTTGATGAACTTCTCAACATGGCTAGCTTTAATGCTCGTATAGGAGGCCGCCTCTACCCATTTTGTAAAGTATTCCACAGCGACGAGGATGAATTGATGTCCATTGGAAGCCTTAGGATTGATCTTGCCGACGCCGAGACCTGTGGCGAACGCCAAGGGTGGCCATGCAAGTCAATGGCCGAGGCGTGTATTAGGTCGAGTGCTCTTGGCATTTGTAGCACTTCAGACGCATTGTAGCAACCAGTCTCCAAAGTAGTCCAAAAGTATCCTCGCCTTAGAATTTTCTTAGCAAGCATGTGACCGCTGACGTGTGCTCCGCAGACCCCCTCATGAATCTCCTTCATGATCTCAACCGCTTCTTTTCTCGGGTTAGGCATCGAGCAAAATATTGTCGTGAGACCCGTCTATACAGAGATCGCCGCAGATGACGTAGTTTGTTGCCAATTCGGATGGTGCGTTGTCTTCACCTTTGATGTTCCTTCCGGACAGTTCGGGTCTCGAGGAAATTCTTGATGTCCGAGAACCGTGGTGGTTCATCATCTATCTCGTAGGTCCTTCGATCGTGATGATGAAGTCGGTTCGTTCTCCGCTCTATCATGATCGGCTTCATCACCACTCCATATGGAATCTCAACCATAGAGGCTGTGGTAGCTGTATGGCCAAGAAACCGGTTTCTTGCTCATGGCACATAAGAGAAGGTGACTTCTCAAAGCAAGTTATCGATCCTCCGGATGTTCATGGTATGGGATCGTTTCTCATCCTTGCTTTCTTCCAACTCGTTGGTTTGGCATATAATTAATCGTGAATCTCCAAAGACCCTAAGGTGAGTTATATTTAGATCAAGAGCCGCTCAGAAACCAGTATCAGCCTCATACTCGGCCATATTATTGGTGCATGGGAAGTTCAATTTGATTGATATGGGTATATGGGATCCTTTTGGTGAGATAAGAATGGTGCCAACTCCCTGGCCCTCAACATGCGATGCCCCATCGAAGTGCATTACCCAGGGCTCCTCCGTTTCCTCTATATCCTCGTCGGTCATGAACAAAATGTCTTCATCGGGGAATTCGGTCCTTAGAGGCTCATAGAAAGGCAGAGGGTTCTCAGCAAGATGATCGGCGAGTGCTTGCCCCTTAATCGACTTCTGGGTGACATAAGTAATGTCAAACTCGGATAGGAGTAGTTGCCAACATGCGGTTCGGCCAATGAGAGCAAGTTTCTCGAATAGGTACTTCAACGGATCCATCCGTGCTAGAAGTAGAACGGCCTGCGATAATAGGTAGTGTCGAAGTCTCTGAGTAGCCCAAACGAGCGCCAGGCATGCTTTCTCTAGATGAGAATAGCGCGTCTCGTAATCAGTGAATTTCTTGCTTAGGTAATAGATGGCCTGCTCTCTTCTTCCCGTCTCATCATGCTGTCCTAACACACAGCCCATGGAAAACTCAGTCGTGGACAAGTACATTATCAGGGGTCTATCAGGTACAGGCGGTACCAATACCAGAGGTTTCAGGAGATAACCTTTAATCTTGTCGAATGCAGTCTGGCAGTCATCATTCCGCTCAACTGGTGAGTCCTTTCTCAGTAGCTTCAAGATTGGTGCACATATCGGAGTTAACTGTGCGATGAATTGGCTGATGTACTGGATCCTTCCTAAGAAGCCTCTGACTTCCTTCTCTGTAGACGGTGGTGGCATCTCACTGATGGCCTTGATCTTGGTCGGATCGACCTCGATCCCTCTCCTATTGACAATAAAGCCCAATAGCTTTCCGGACATAGCGCCAAATGCGCATTTCTGGGGATTCAATCACAATCTGTATTTTCTCAACCTCTCAAATAGCTTCTGAAGGTTTATCAAGTGGTCCTCCCTTTCTGGTGATTTGGCAATCATGTCGTCGACGTATACTTCAATCTCTTGGTGCATCATGTCGTGGAACAGGGCCGCCATTGCTCTTTGATAGGTCGCCCCAGCATTCTTCAACCCGAATGGCATTACTTTGTAGTAGAAGGTTCCCTAGGGGGTAATGAACGTTTTCTTCTCGTGATCAACCTCTGCCATCTTTATCTGATTGCATCCTGAGAATCCATCCATAAACGAGAGCATCCCGTGCTTTGCAGTGTTATCGACCAAGATGTCGATGTGTGGCAGTGGGAAGTCGTCCTTAGGGCTCGCCTTGTTGAGATTTCGAAAGTCAATACACATTCGAACCTTTCCATCCTTCTTTGGTACGGGGACAATATTGGCAAGCCACTGCGGGTACTTGGATACCATGAGGAAACCTGCGTCATACTGTTTAATGACCTCATCCTTCACCTTCAACATCCATTCGGGTCAGAGTCGTCTCAGCTTCTGTTTCACCGGTTTAACATCGGGGTAGAGTGGCAACTCATGCTCAACTAGATCGGTATCCAAACCAGGCATGTCTTCATACGACAATGTGAAGACATCTTGGTATGACCGAAGGAAGTCTATCATACCTTTCCTCTCCTCAGGGGACAGCGACGTTCCAATTTTGGTGATTCTCGGGGCCTCTGTGGTGCCCAAATTGACGTCCTCTGTCTCTTCGACGATCGGGGTAGGACCATGCTCAAAAACAGCAAATTACTTGAGGAGCACATTGGGGAGCTCGTCGGTTTGGCCTTCCTCGTCCAGACTCGTGACACCTACCTCTTCTTGTATTTCTACAGGGAAGGGGTTGGCTTCACGTGGGACGGGTATCCCGACATTGATTTTAACTTTATTGGGAATTTTAAAGGACTATTTTTGGAATTGGTATTTTTTCTATTTTTATGATCTTTTGTATTTTTTCTGAGGTCAGCCCCTCGCGAGGTGGATCTCTATATATACAAGGTAGAGTGGTCCAGAGGCTAACCTCACTTTTTACAGGTTGTTTTTTTTTGGAGAGTCGGTGCCACTTTCATGGCATTTGGCGGCTCTCAAGAGTTGGGGAAAGGATGCCCAGTTACTCACCTGCGAGGCTTGGCCTTTACCTCTTTGATCAAGAGCGGCATCGGTAGGCTCTTGCATTTCTTCCCTCAACATATTTACAGAGGGATCCTCCGGGACCTTATCCTCTACGGTCAGGAGGGGCTCAGAGTGGTTGGTGCTGAAGTGAGGGGTGGATCGGGGCACTTCTTCCTAAAACAAGGAAAGGGCAGCTAAGTCCATTTCAAAGTTTGGGGGGATGATGTAGGGATTGGTGGGGTGGATTGAAGTAGGCTTATGGGGGGCTACCCTCGTCTCCCCATTCAGATCAATTTTTACTACCCCGGCGCTCACAAAGGTTTCACAGATGTGGGGGCGAGCGTGAGGTTCCTCTTCCAAGATGATTCCTCTGGCCTTGGCGGCTGCTGCTGCTCTCATCTTCTCCTTGGCTTCTCTGACTTCCTCTTCTCTAGGCCTGTAGCCTAAGATGAATTTAGTTTGTTGCCCCTTGGCCTTGAAGGGGTCTCTTCTTCCTTGAAGGCGTGGGCCCAGTCCTTTCCCTTTTTGATGGCCCCATCTGTGGAGCACGAACACAGTTGCGTCCATTCCTCCTATTTTATCTGGGATCTTTTCAGTTGGTTCGAGGGTAACATTCGAGAAGTCATACTCAAATCGATGGAGATCAGCGTCCTCAGTTGTGTGCGGTATGTTCAGCACTTTCGAATTCTCAATGTGCAGAGCGCTCTTCCCCATGTCTTCTCTGCTCTCACCTAAGATGGTGACAATTTTTCCTTCTGAAATGAATCAGAGCTTTTGGTGTACAGTAGATGGTATCGCTCCGAGCTTATGTATCCATGGCCGGCCCAATAGCAGATTGATGGTAGACTTGGTGTCCATCACTTGAAAGGGGGTGGTGAAGGTTTGCGGTCCGAGGATCAGGTCAAGGTCTACTTCTCCTATGATTTCCCTTCTAGTGTTGTCGAATCCCCGTGCACTTGATATGGATGGCCGGAAGGTGTCGGGGTTCGCCCCAATTTTGATTGCCGTCCTTAGAGGGCATACGTTCAGCGCCGACCTGTTGTCGATCAGGACCAACGGTACCACCAAGTTCCCTACTTCCACTGTTATATTCAAGGGTTTAGAATGGTCATTCCCCTCGATTGGTAGGTCCGCATCGATGAAAGAGATGGCGTTTGGGGCCAACACTTGCCCTATTATTTCCCCTACTTCATCTGGAGTTACATGGGTGGAGACATGCGCGTCCTTGAGCGCTCCCATTCAGGCTTGAAAGTGGAGTGGAGACGTGATCAATAAATCCCACACGGTAATATGTGTGGGCGTTCTCTTGAGCTGTGTCTCCAGTATATGTTCCCTGGCCATTTTTTCAAAAGGATTTCCTGTGGCCTGCTATTTCTTCTTTTCTTCTCCTCTGACTGCCCCTGATGCTTCTGGCTGGGCAGAAATCCGGCCCGATCGAGTGACAAATTCAATAGCCTCTTTTTGGTTACACCCGACATTCATGTCCGTCTGTTCATAGCTCAATGGTACCTGATACGGGTCATAAGCATGTTTTGGGATGAGAAATGGGGTGCGTGAGGATTTCGGGGAGGATTGGGACGGATATACTGGTTTCTCGGGTCCAACCAGGTTAACTCCAATGGGGGGTGGAATGGTAGTGGGGGTGTGAAATTGGAGTTATGGGCATGGAGGGGCTTATCGGTGTTACTCAGGCATGGTAGGACCAGTGGTGATTGGGTGATGAGGGGATTGGGTGAGGGGTTGCCTGTCCGGGTGGTTGTGGAGTTGGATTAGGGCCAAAATAGCGAAGGGATGGCGGAGGTGACTGGCTGCAGGATGGGGAGACGTTTGAGGTGTGGTGGGCGCGGGATGATGGGGGTATGAAGGATTTGTATATGGGTAGTTATGAAGGGATGGTGGCGGGTTTGTGGATGAAGTGGGGTAAATTGGGGGCGATGGAGTTGTGCATTGAGCGGGATGATCAGGACATGGCAGGGTAGTGGGTGGATTGGGGGGATATAAAGGGTTTGTGGCATGGTGGGATGATGACGGGTTGGTAGATGAAATGGGATAGATTGAGGATGATGGAGTGGTGCATGGAGCAGGGTAATTCGGGGGTGATGGAGGGGTGTAGGGGGTAAATTGGGTGGCGAGACTTAAAGGCGTGTATGGCATGGGGTAACTTGAGGATGGCGGAGCATTGTATTGGGTGGAGGGACTTGAGGGTGTGTATGGGGTAGGATAATATGGGGATGGCGGAATTGCGTAAGGAATAGGATGATTTATGTGTGACAGAGGGGTGTATGGGATAAATTGGGCGTGGATATGCGATGATTGATTAGTGGGTCAGGCCTGTTTGGATTTGATAGAAGGGAGCGGGGTGAAAAAATACTGCCCTAAATCTAAGGGCTCCTTTTGGCAAGCTGGTGTGGGAAAATAATCGACAAGATACAGTGGCTCGATCACCCCAACAAATAGTTCATCTTCGTTTGACCTGGAGAGCAAAAATTCCTCCTGATTGCTAATATAATCTGAAGGGTCAAACTCTTCTACTTCTTCCTCTATCCAATGTATGTTAGGCCTGGGGCCTCCTGGGTGCTGTGGTAGAGGGGCTTGATGGATATTCTGGTTCTTCCCTTGGGGATGTGGCGGGGGTATGATCTTTCCCGCCTCTATCAGATCTTGGACCGCGTGCTTTAACGGGAAGCACCGGTCCGTAGGGTGACCCGGTCCCTGGTGGAAATTGCAATGCAGATTCGGATCATAATTCCTTGGTATTGGGTGGGGTGGGGGGCGAGGTTGGAGTAAATTGACCAGGCCTTTCTGTAGTAACACCGGCAGTAAGACACTCAAGGATTGCCCCAACGGGGTGAATACTCGTTCGAAGCGCGCTTTCATCTGTTACGGGGTAAACGGGGCTCTTGGTCCGTTGCTCGGCCTTGGTACTTGCTCGAAATGGGTCGGGGGCGGTTGTGTAACCTGGAGTTGTATCGGGGGGGCGTTGGTATTGGCCTGGGGGTAAACAATGTTCTGCACCTCTGTCCCTAGTCTTCTTTCAATTCTTGGTTTGGCAGCTTTTCGAACTCCTGTGGCCCCGTTGGCCGCATTCCTTCCTAGCCTGCCCTCTCTAATGGCGTCTTCACGACGGTTGGCATTTCGGACCAGATCAGCAAAACTTGACTACTACTGATATACTAAAAAATCTGCGATGACTGGGAGGGCTCCCTTGGTCATCAATTCAATCTGCTCATCATCAGGAATTCGATGAGTTACCTGAGCGGCTAAGGCCCACCACCTCCATAAGTAAGCACTGAATGTTTCATCATGTCTTTGCTTTAATCGGGCCAAGTCCGACTTCCTTGGTTCTATGTCCATGTTATAGACATATTGTTCTTGAAATAAGCGTGTCAGATCTTTCCAATTTTTTATCATGGATGGTTCCAGTGATGTGAACCATCTCAGTGTTGGGCCCGTCAAACTCTTCTGGAACACTTTGATGAGGAGTCGTTCATCTCCGCCATACTGGCACATATCCCCGTAGTAAGATTTCAAGTGGGCGATGGGGTTGCCAGTGCTGTTATACTTATCAAATGATGGCATCTTGAATTTCTCAAGGTGGGGACGCCGAGAATGCATATAGGTCTAAAAAGTCCGTCGAGTGTAGTTCCATTCCTCCCATCTTCATCAGCTGCTTCTGTATTCTGTCTATCTGTTCTTTCAGCTGCTCTGGTTCCTTTGAGGTTGTGGCGGGGACCGCCTCCCCTTGATTTGGTTCGACCCTAGGTGTGATGATGGTGGGCCCGGGAGGGTTAAAACTGGTAGTTCCTCCACTATTGCGAATCTCATCCTCCTCGTACTGTTGGTCGTGGTATTGGTGAGGGGCGAGCTCTACTATTTGGATTTGGGGGGTGATGGGTTGGATGACTTGGTGGGGCCACATGGTTTGTAGGGGATGAGAAGGGATAAATGGGTGAGCATTTTATGGGTAAGTGATGTGCTGAGTTGGTGGCACATTCTGGGGGTGATGGGGGTGTGATTGAGATGGCGGGATGTTGTGGTTTTGAGGAATGGAATGGATTGGATTTCCCATTGGAGGTGTGATGGGCGGCGTATAGGTGAATGAATGGTATTGGTGGGGGGGTATGGGGTTAGTGAATGGGCCTTGATGAGCGTGGGCAGATGGGCCTTGGGTTTGAGGGATTTGGGTTTGATGGTTTTGGAAGGCTCGAATCGACGGGCCCTGGGCCGGGGTGTGGGGATTAATATGACTTTGGGCCAATGGGCCTTGTTGGGTTTGGGCTACTGGGGCATGAGGGGGCTGGGTTTGGATCCATGGGCCCTGGGTTTGAGTTTGGTAGGTTTGGGTCCATGGGCCCTGGGTTTGAGTTTGGAAGGTTTGGGTCCATGGGCCCTGGGGGGCTTGGACTTGGGTCTGGCTCTGGTGGGCTTGGGCTTGGGCCCATGGGTTTTGAGGGTCTTGGGTCTGGGCCTAGGTTTGGTGGGCTTGGGCTTGGGCCCATGGGTTTTGAGGGTTTTGGGTCTGGGCCTGGGTTTGGTGGGCTTGGGCTTGGGCCCATGGGTTTTGAGGGTCTTGGGTCTGGGCCTGGGTTTGGTGGGTTTGGGCTCGAGCCCATGGGTTTGGAGGTGTTTGCGCTGGGGCCTGGGCTTGGTGGGTTTGGGCTCGAGCCCATCGGGTTGGAGGTGTTTGGGCTGGGGCCTGGGCTTGATAAACTTGGGCTTGGGCCCATGGGTTGTGAGGGTTTTGGGCCTGAGCCAATGTCTCTAGTGGTGTTTGGGCTGGGGCCCATGGATTTGTGTGGGTTTGGGTCTGGAATTGAGGCGGGGGATACTGGGAGGTATGGACGATGGGTGGTTGGGCATGGTTGGGAGGGAATGGGGTATGGAGGTTTTTGAAATTTAGATGCGGGGTTTGAGAGGAAGGGTTAGGAGAAGGGCACTCATTGTGGCAGTTCTCATGTCCTCCATCGAGGGCATGGACTCAGGTGTGGGATTGGGGGGTGATGGATTACTTTAGGATGGAGGTGGTTGGGAGAAATTTGGCATGACCTGGGTAAATGGGGGGGGTATGTTGGGATGTGGATGGTATGTGAGATGGGGTGGATGAGATGTAGGATGTTGGGTGCATGGGTGATGAGAGGGATGGAATGTGGGAAGTAGGCGGGGGATGGGACTCCCTGGGGGGTCTTTGGAAGTATGGGGATGCGGTAACGGTGTTTGGATGGGAGATGGGGATGTAAGGATCGGTTGGGAAATGAGGGGTTTCAGTAGGGGATGAAAAGGGGGTATTTTGGGGGAATGTAAGGGAAGGGGATGAGGTGGAGGTGAACACGGGCGCCCCAAATGGGCCCGTGATATCGAACCTGGCTTGGGTGAAGGTGTCGAAGACCGGGTCTTCTCCTATACGGGAATGGGAAGGGGATGACGGTTGGGATGTATCGGCTCTTGACATGATCCGCTGATAAGTGTTGTATTGATGTCGCGGATAAGGGCCAAATACCTTCCTGGTTCTTCTCCTACGGGCCGGGTTTGAGGTCGCCGTAGTGCCGGTCACACCAAGGTATATTTTTGATTGTTTTTCTTTGTGTGTTTTTTTTTTGGGTTTTGGAAAATGAATATTTTTTTTTATTTTGAAAAGTGAATTTTGTGATTTTTGATTTTTGATTTTGATTGATTTTTCCTCCTTTTTGAAGGTGGATTTTTTTTTTTGAAGATGAGGATTTTCTTTCTCTTTTTTTTTTGCAATTAACTCCCCTCTACTTAGATGACTGATGACCTGGTGCCCAGGGTCAACTCCCATTTCGAGCGATATATGTACCTTTAGTAGGTCCCACGGCGAGATCTGACACACTTCGGAAGAAGCGAAAGGGAACCCTTTCGTTCTATTGAAGGCGAGGGAATCCACGCAAATGACCCGATCCCCTGGAGCAAATCAATAAGTCGCCTTCTTTTGACTAGGCAGGGGCATATTGGGTGTTAGAGAATGTGGGAGGCTACCACGGACACTAATACTGCTAATCGGAGAATTGGGGTGGTGGATTGGGCCTCGTGTCTTGCAGCCCAAGATATACTGGGCGTATATATTATGCACGCCTGACCAAAAAAGTACAGATTTGGCTGGGCGTATATATTATATACGCCTGGCTTAAATCTGGAGATTTTGGCTGGGCGTATATATTATATACGCCTGTGTAAATCTGGGGCATATTGGGTGTTAGAGAATGTGGGAGGCTACCACGGACACTAATACCGCTAATCGGAGAATTGGGGTGGTGGATTGGGCCTCAGGTCGGGTTGCTGCAGCCCAGTATATACTGGGCGTATATATTATGCACGCCTGACCAAAAAAGTACAAATTTGGGTGGGCGTATATATTATATACGCCTCACTTAAATCTGGGGATTTTGGCTGGGCGTATATATTATATACGCCTATGTAAATCTGGGGCTATTTTGATGGGAGTATATATTATATACGCCAGGCAAAAGGTTCTGTATGACAGTGGACAGCAAGCCCGAATGTGGGTCTTTGAACTGGTTTCTTGGGAGAAATGCTCCCGGACCGCCGTTTGTTATCGAGTCCTCCTTTCCGCTTCCTAGGGATACACGGCTGAATTTTGGGTTTTCTACGCCTCACCAATGCGGTTTTATACTTGATCGGAATTGGCAACCCAACCGATATACCTCCCGTAAGCGCCTTCTCGTGTAATCGAAGGTGGTTCTTTTCAGGATCATCACCACTAGGGCTGCCGCCTTACTGGGAACCGGGTAAATTGTATCTGTGCCTAAACCCCCCGAAAACTACCCAAAAACGCAAAAATAAATTCAATTATGTCCCATACTGTTGGTTCACTTTTAATTACAAATTTTTATAGGGGAGTGAAATTAAGTCCAAAATCGGGTCGGGGATGACAAACCCGTGCCGCCTCGACGGGCCGGTGTTCAAAGGTGAAATATGATGACCGAAATAAAGTGCACAAGTAGGCCTGCCAAACGGCTAAGGCTTGTAAATGACCGAAATTTAAATGACGTGAAAATAAATGCTAGCGGGCCCGCCAAACGGCTAAGGCGGCTTAAATGACTAGAATCGTAAAAACTGAAATTTAAGGCGCAAGAAGGCCCGCCAAACGGTTAAGGCACTTAAAGGACTGAATCGTAGGGGTGAGTACGTTAGTAAAACCAATAAAAAATAACGAAAACCAGCAGCAAATTAGAACAAAAAACAGCCATGGTTAGTAAAATAACAAAATAAAAGGAAATGCCAACAAGACGGGAAGCGCTAGGGTGATATCCCCAGCGGAGTCGCCATCTGTGCGACCGTGGATCCTCTCGAACCCGTCGCGGCGATGCGCTCGCCTTGGATAAAAATGTAGAGTCGCCACCCGGAGCTTTTGGTGACCCAGGAAACCTTCAAATCGATATTTTGAGCACCGAAGTGCTAAATATGACTCTGATTTACCGGTCTTTGCCAAAGGCTCTAGGGTAGGGGCTTCAGTTATCGATCGGGAAGGGTTTAGGCACCCGATCAACCCGCACGTAGCGGTCTCTATCTATGGCCAAAAATGAAAATAAAAAGGGCGGAGTTTCCCCTTGCCCGAAGGCAATACGGTCCTATCATGCTTTGAGCCAAACCGAAATTTCGGCAGCGTAAGGGCTTGAATCCTTGGGCGGAGGAGACACCAAGAAGGTAGAGGAAGAGAGGGGTGAGCCGGAGCTCACGGGCCCTTGTTGCACCGTGGAAGATCTTTGCATTGGCGTGCTTCGGATGACTTAAATGGTGTGAAAATGGGTTCTAATGCTAGGATTCAATAAAGTAAGGGGTGTAAAGTGATGCTAGAGGCTAGACTTTAGCAAAAGGGAGTGATCTAATGGTGGAAATGGGATGAAATAGGTGAAGATGCATGCTGGAATTCTGGAAAATATTGGCATTTTCTCTCACTAGGCTTCTCTCTTAAGCACTTCTCTAATCCTTCAACAAAACTTCAACCCTTAAGGAAGAGGGGGGCCTCTCTATTTATAGAGAAGGGATGGGTTAGGGGGCTTACTTAAGAGTTAATTGGTTTAGCAATTAGGTAATCCCCCATCTAAGGTTTTTTGGGTTTTCAAGGTCCTAGGGTTTTGGAAAACTGGTTTCAATGGCGGATGATGGGGGGAGACCATGGGTGACTTAAGGGTTGCCAATAAGCTCAAAGGGGGTGCAACCAATCTCAAGACACCCACCTCAGCCAAAGGAATGGTCAAAGGTTCAAACTAGATGGAGGAAATTCGAGCTACTGATGACTGTTACTGTAGCTAAGCTGGGCATATATATTATATACGCCCAGTTTAGGAACAATAATTTTCACCAAAATCAGGGGAGTTTTGAGAAGATGAAACCCGTGGTGGGTCCCACCTATACTGGGCGTATATATTATATACGCCCGGCTAAATTTTCCTCAAAATAGGTAGGCGTATATAATAAATACGCCTGAGAAATCTGGGGTAAAAATGGCTGGGCGTATGTAATATCTACGCCTGAGTAAAATTCATGATTTTATGTGAAACTTAAAACGGCCATAACTTGTGAACCGTAGCTCCAAATTGGGTGATCTTTGGCTTGTTGGAAAGCTAGAGAAGTCCTCTTTTTAATGGTATATGGCTCATCTATGGTACTAGTCTGTGTGAAATTCTGTGGCTCTCCTCCCATCAACTGCCAGAAGGGTTTAAGTTAGGTCTGGGAAGGGATTCTAGGGTGTAGGGGGGACTTCTAAGGATTGGGGGAATGGCTCTAAAGGTCTTAGGGTGATTCCTACTAGTCTAGGTAGGTTCCTAAGGTTCAGGGGGGGGGGTGCCATCGGAAGCACATGGGTACATCTCTCCCGAAGTACAGATTGATCAGGCCTTGGGCCGAATTTGGGTGTCTACACAGCCAATCTAGGTTGCACCACAGTTAATAGTTAATCAAACTTATCAGAAAGATTGGCCATCTGCATTTTGAGGTCATTATTCCCAGTTACTTCATACAACTTTCCTTTGGAAGTTTCAGTTAGTCCCATTTTAGGAGAAGGCTCATGAACAGTTCTTGACAAGGACATCTTTTGAAAAACATTTTCACTGATGACCTCAAACAAATCCCATGCCTCATCAGTTGTTTTGTGCATGTAAGTTCCACCACAAGAGGCATCTACCATGTCTCTGCTTTTCTCATCAATCCCATTATAGAAGCTCTGGACAAGCTGCCAGTCAGGGATCTTGTGCTAGGGACATTGTTTGAGCATCTCCTTGAATCTGTCCCATGCTTGATTAAAATTTTCAGTTGGGGATTGGGCAAAAGCAAGTATTGCTTTCCTCAACTGGCTGGTTTTTATCTCTGGGAAGAATTTTATCAAAAATTTGGTCTGGAGGTCTTTCCAAGAATTAATGCTATTATTTGGGAGAGTAGCTAACCAAGTGTTGGCCCTGTCCTTTAGGGAGAAAGGAAAGAGCCTTAATCTAGTGGCTTCTGGTCCCAAATCAGTAATGAAAAATATTGTGCACAGGGCCAAGAATTGGTCAATGTGCTTGTTGGGGTCTTCCTTGCTGAGCCCATGGAAAGAGGGAAGCATTTGGATGATTGAGGTTTTAATCTTATAGTTTCCCTGAACATCTGGGAATTGAATGCTGAATGGGGAATTATAATCATCAGGAGCATTCAATTCCTTCAATATTCTGGGTTGCTCTTCACCCATGACTGCTGTCTCGATTTCAGTAAGGAGCTCAACTGTGGTATGTCTGAGCCTTCTTGGTCTTCTGGCCTTTTCTATCTCAGGGTTAGGAGGCTCTAATGTGGGACTGAGGGATCCCCTTCCAAACATGCACACTCACCAACAGCAGGGAAGACTACTTGCAGACACATTTCAATTAACTCAAAGAATTATCAAAACTACAACTATCCTAATCAATTGCTATGGAATTTGCAAAGGAGAAATAGACTAAGTTTTTGAGGGTTAGAGAAGTGCAAACAGAGGTAGCTAGAATCCTAGTGCAGTTCAACTTTCCTTCTCTGCTACTGTCCAGATCTGTAAGAAAAATTCCAAATGTACATCAGCAGTATCAGTTATTCACAAGCACAGCTACCAAAGAATAAAAAATACAAAAATCTAGGGTCTACTAATAGATCAAGAATCCCCGGCAACGCCACCAAAAACTTGTTAATCTATTTTAGATGCTTGATGCTAACTTTATTGACAACAATGATAAGAATGGGTTAGTGAAAATAAATCAAAGGTGGAATTAAAACTACGGAGTAGCAAGTCTAAAAATACACAGACCTGTAAGATGCAGGGCCTGTTGTAGCAAGTTTTAATAAGTAAGAGTTTGTCCCACAGGGAAAGATGTCTAAAGCTCCAAGGGAGCTATCTTTAGTAGGCCCTCCAGATCTGACTACAGATCTAGCAATCCTAAATGGAAGGGGATTTAAGGTCACTATTGTTTAATCCTATGGTACCCTAATGCCTAAACTACAGAAATGGTTGAGAAGAAGGGAGTGTGAGAAAATAAATATAAAAAGGGGTGAGAAGTAAGCTATTAGGTACAAATCTGATGGGTCTTATAACTCAGACTCAGATTTGCTGCTATAGAAATCATGTCCAATGGCTACATTATCACCAAAGAGGAGAAAGGATCCAACTCACCCCTGTGCCATGATCCAATCCCTTATGGCTATAACATGTCCACTCAAATGGTCACAGACTATCCAACAGGGGAACCACAGTCCATAGATGGATCAGAACATGTTTATCATTGTAGGCACTACTTCATCCAGGCTACCAGCTCAAGAATCCATAGGAACCTCAACCTCTAAAGTTCTGTGTGTGGGGCTAGGCCTGTAATGCGCAGTAGCCTAAAAACACAGGACCAGCAAGAGTTTGAGTACTAGCTTTAGATCTAGCTGTTCACTGCTTTAGAGAGATAGCAGTGATCCAGTCACAAACCTACAATCTCTACAGCCAGATCAGATCTGCCATTTGATGGTGGGTCTATACAAATACAGGGGAGTCTGTCTCTGCATAATCTCTCACAGGGCTACAAGCACAAGTGCAGAGAAGAAGAATCTGTCTTAGATCTGTGGATTGGCCTCACCCTAAGGCTATAACATGTCCACTCAAATGGTCACAGACTATCCACAGAGGCTATCCTCCTCATAGAGGTCTAAGACAGAACAAGTAGATTGCTGCCACCACCATGTTCACAAGGCTACCAGCTCAAGCTCCCATGGGGATTCAGATTTAGTAGATCCTGTGGTGGGGCATAGGCCTGCAATGTGCCTAACCTGGACGCACAGGTCACTTGGACCTAAATAAATCCTTAAAAACAATCCTCCATTGCTTACAATACAACTTAGCAATGGAGGATCTCTAGGCAGCAGCCTTGTACAGAACAACCCTCAAACATTAATCCCATACATGCATAAGATCCTATTATAAAACTTCATTAAAACTATTCCAAATAGACATACAAAGGCATAGCCAGGAAGTGCTGGACTATGGAGAGAAGAAAAAGGAAAAAGAAACTGCCTAAACCCTAACCTTAGCCTACTAGAACTCTACAGCTAACTTAAGAAGATAGCCTCTTCTCCAATTCAGTCCTCCCTTTTTTTAAACCTAAACTACGCTTAGGCTTATATAGCAATCGGCTGGGGGAGCATTAGGGTTAGGAAAACCCTAATTTTATCAATGCAATTGTCACCAATTTCTATTTCTTGGATGCCTCGAGGTGTGTGCACAGAGATTGGAGCATTAGAGTGCGCGCCCTAGTTGCTGGAAGTTCTCAGACTACCCCTGCAGATGTGGAGGGAAGTAAAGATCCCGAGCCTCGCTAGATAGCAAGGATTTCTAGCTCTTGTCGTGTGATAGAGTTGTCATAGTGGGATTGAATTGACTTGAAGCTCTTGCAGTCAAGAGATAGACAGTTTGGTCATCACGGGATTGAATTGACTTGAAGCTCTTACAGTCAAGAGATAGACAGTTTGGCCATCACGGGATTGAATTGACTTGAAGCTCTTGCAGTCAAGGGAAAGACAGTTTGGTCATCGCGGGATTGCTCTGGTCGTCACGAGATTGCGCTTTCCATTTGAATGGCGTGGGAATTGGGCTCGATGTTCGTTCTTTAGTGAATCTCGTGAGGATTCCCATGAAGAAGTAATGTGCATAGGTCTTTGGATTGCGCAAGCAGTTCCCTGGAGATCTGCATCCCGCAACCATTGTGCGATAGCTGCGCACCGAGGTGCCTGGAGCTCTCTCTCCTCAATGAATCGCGAGAGAATTAAATGCTCCTCTCTTGAGCCACGTGAGACTGCGCGAGTGCTGCGTGAGCGCTTATAACTGATCCTCGCGAGAACTGCATAAAGTCTACTTTTTGAGCCCTTCTGTCATTAATCTGCGCGAGAACAGCGCGAGCAGTTGGTGTGCTGCCTTGAGAGACTCGCGACAACTGCATGAAGCATTCTTTCTGCATCAATTGGACCCTGCAGCATCTGCGCGAGGCTCACTTCTTGACTTGTTGCTACTGTGCTTTGCCTATGCTGCAACCAAGTTCTGTCTGGATTCAACTTCCTTTCTTCTGAGGCAAAAGTAGGCTTCTTGGCAGGGTTAGGGCCTTATCTGCAGCTGCTGCTTATTACCTACAAACTGGACATAACACACATTTATTAAAGGACTAAAGGTCTAACAGAGATTAAGTTAAGGGGTGAAAAGTGATACTTTTCAGGTCTTAACATTCTTCTGTAAAAGCTCTCTTCTATTTATACCTTCTCCCTCCATCTTAGATCTGTTGTAACCAATCAGAGCCTAAGAGAATAATTCTGTTATTCTGGGCTGCTGATGTGGCTGATTTCTCTTCTAGAAGATCTTCTCCCATTGGTTCACAATTGGAAAATACACATGGGCAGTTAGGGTTTCCAATCATGCATAGTTGAATGCCAAAAATACTCCTAGGGGTCGCTGACATTCTTTGGGATGTGTGCATAGGCTTCTGAAATTTGGCAGCTGCTGAAGAAACGTGCTGAGAAGTCCCTAATTCGACTGTCGAGAGGTTTAGGGAACATCTCGATAGGTTCTCTGTCTCCTTGCTCTTCATTTTGATAGGTTTGGGAACCTCTCGATGAGTTGAATTGCACTATTTGATAGGTTTTGGTGACTCGTTGACAGGATCTTTGTGTCTTTCGACAGGATTGAAACATCTCAACAGGATTGGAAGCCTGTTTCACCATTCTATCCATTTCTCCATTCATCCTCTAGATAGGTTATAATCAACCTGTCGACTGGTTATACAAACTACCACTGAGCTCTCGACAGGTTAGCTCAATCCTCACGAGAATGAGCATAGCTTTAGGCAAGCTGTCGATAGGTTGGCTTAAACTGCTCGACAAGTTCAGCTGAACCTCTCTAGATGTACTTGGAACCTCTCGACTTTTTCTACACCTCCAGGTATCATGTTGACAGGATCTTTTTGCTGCACTTCCAACCTCTCGACAGGATCTATCATCCTCTCGATCTCTTTACAGTTTCACCTCAGAACCTCTTGACATGTTATAATTAGCCTTTAGAACTTCTCGACAGGTGCTAGGGAGCTCTCAACAGCTTCATGGAACCTCTCGACAACTTATTTTCAGTGCTTCCACAGGTTGCACCCCTCTCCAGTGGGTTGTTCTTCATTTGTTCAACACTCAATAACCTCTTGGTGGATTCAATCTTCATTCCTTGCAACTGCACTTGGCCTCAAGCATCCCTAGTTGGGTTGAAGACATTCTCATGAATCTCTAAAGCTCTTGTGGACTGCTTGATTGGATGGCCTTTGGGCTGTAAGGTCACATGTTGAGCAGTAAATTGCTTCTTTGGCTCTTTTAAGTGAATATCTGCACTAAGCTTGTAATTCATTGCTTATCTATAAAATACACTTAACACACATTAGAAGTTAGCTCAAGGGTCCACCAAAGGTCAGGTTAGGAGGTGAAAAATGATATTTTTCACTGCTTAACACACCCCCAAACCTAAGCTTTGCTAGTCCCTAAGCAAAGGAAAAATAAAAACAATTATTGAAAATAATACATGCCACTTTTGTAGGGAACACAGATGCATTTAGCATATGCATCAAGCCTTTTAAACCCCTAGGTGATCCCTAGTGGAGGACTAAAGTCTCCTGAGGGTTTATAGTGAAGTTACCCACAAACCTCTCCAATAAAATTAGTTAATATCAGTGCAGCATGTTAAAACAAAATTCAAGCAACATAAAATTCATTCCACACCTTGCTCATTCAGTTTTAGAGGATTCTCAGCAAAAACATGACAGTTTGAAGCTAAAATTCTGCTATAACTCCTTCACAATCAATCAGCTCATGTCAAGGTATTTTGTATGAAAATTAATGCAAAACTTACCCTCAAATTGAGAATCATGTTTTGATATTGCCCCATCAATCCTAATTTTAGACATAAAGCTCACTAGGGCTGTCATTCTCAACAAAACTAGAAGGGTGTATCAATTCACACAGCTCAAGAGCGGTTATAGCCCTCAAATAGGATTGTAAGCATGAGCGTAGGCATTGCTCCAATTTCTGAAATTTTCTAACTCCTTTCACCGTAGATCAAACAAATCCTTATCTCCACATGGTAGCTCAATCCAATTCAAATCAGTAAGGACTTTTTATTGGGTTGTAATGTGGCTTATGGGTGAAGTTTATAAAGAACAAAAGGGTGGAATAGGATTCAAATTTGAGAAATTAGTAAGGTAAGGAGGTGACATGTACACCTTCTTCATTTCAGCATAAATCCATCTACTTTTTGAATTTTCAGATTTAAAGTGATCAGTTTCTAATCCTCAGTTTCATCTTTCAATGAATTGACTTCTCTTTCTCACTCTTTCGTTTTGCTTTTCTATTTTTCTTTTCTTTTTGAATGCCTTTTTCTCTTTTTATTTTTCTCTATTTTTCTTTTCATGGGCTGGAATGCCACAACTATACATCACACTTGCTTTCAAATGTATTTTCTTCATTTTTCAACCAAATATCAAAACCAGCTCCTTTAGTCTCACTTCTCCTATTTCCTGATTTCTCAAATTGAGGGTGAACTAAAATAAGTCAAGAGGTTTTGGATTCAAATTTTCTAGTTTTCATCAAAGAAAACTGTGATTTTTAAGTCTCAAAAGGTGTGTATCAAGGGCAGTTCAAAGGTATGAAATTTATAGCTCAAACTGTCCAAGGGATGACCTTACTTCATGTCCTCAATGTCATGAATGTTGTCAAGCTATTTCAACTTGGATTTGCCTAACTTCTAGTGAGCAGAGGTAGATCCAATCAATCCTTAGAGCAGAAGAAATTGCCAAACACTCTTCAAAGAAAATGTTTTAGGCCCAAATATCACTGGGTATGGTCTTCCATCATATTTATGGGGCATATCCTCACAATTTTCTCTTTTCAAGTTCACTAAGCACTAATTTTTGAGAAGTTTCTGACATTTGCTTCATGAAAATGTTAGAACTATAACATGTTCCAGTTTTAAAAAGTTTTTAATTTCCTCTATTTCAAACAAAAAATCAGGTGGGAAATGATTTTATTTTCTCAATTTCTGTTAAAACCTTGCTGCAGTACTAACTATCCATTGGCAAACCTTGCCACACCCCCAAACCTATGAGAAGTAGTGTCCTCACTGATTTAAAGATAAATGTGTAGCATGAGAAACCTAAGGTTTCATAGATCTAAAAATGCACAGCACCAAACCAGCTCAGACCAGGTGCAAAGTATAGCTTTTGATGAATTGAAGCAATGGGGAAAATGGCCAAGGGTTTGGAGAAACAGCCAGTGAGATAGAGAGAGAAAAAGAAAAGTGGAAAAATCACCAGAGAAAACTTAAAGCGCCAAAAGAAGCTGTCGAATGGAAAAAATGGTGTTATCGTTAGGTTTAAAGCAGTGGGAAACGACTTTCGACTGGATTGGGGCAAGGTGTCGACAGGTTGATGCAACCTGTCGAAGAGTAGAAAGTCACTGATCCTCGCGAGAGGTTCACACAATCCTATTGACGGGTTCAAGTAGACAACAAAAATCATTCCGAGAGGTTCATAGAACCTCTCGACAGGTTCTTTGAATTCAATATGCAATCCTATCGACAACCATTTTTACACCTTTAGAACCTGTCGAAAAGCAGACTGGGAACTCTCAGAACCTGTCGACCTGTTCATAGAACCTATTGACAGGTTGTACTTCAGTTTAAACAGGCTTGTAATCAATTCCCAGTTCATTTCCCAACAGATTTGACACTCCAACGCATGTCACTTCACCAATTTAACTCATTATCTTACCTGAGGTACAGACATACATGGCAAAAAATTATGTACAATGCCAAACAGAAATGAAACAAAAGAAACAAAAATAACCAAACACATGAGATATTATACATAGAATACATTGTTGAAACTCAGACATGTTATGGAGGTTCATGATAGTGAATGGTCAGTACAGGCTCCACCACATTTTCAACAACAAGCTTAAGCCTTTGCCCATTCACTTTCATGGTCCTTCCATCTTTTGGATCCTTGATTTCCACAGCTCCAAATGGGGATACATGCTTAACTATGTAAGGTCCCTCCCATCTGGATCTCAACTTACCTGGGAAAAATCTCAATCTAGAGTTGAACAACCATACCTTGTTGCCAGCTGTGAACCCTTTCCTCAGCAAATGCTTGTCATAGAAAGCCTTGGTTTTCTCATTGTAGATCCTAGCATTTGAATATGCCTCCAACCTCAGCTCTTCCAGCTCTGATAGCCAGAGTTTCCTGTGCATGCCAGTAGAATTTAAGTCATTATTCAATGCTTTAATAGCCAAATAGGCCTTGTGCTCTAGCTCTACTGGTAAATGGCATGTCTTGCCATATACTAGCCTGAAAGGAGACATGCCTATTGGGGTAACTTCCTATAAGCCCACAAAGCATCAGGTAACTTCAAGAACTAGTCCTTCCTATCCACTTTCACTGTTATCTCCAAAATGTGTTTGATATCCCTATTAGAAATTTCCACCTGCCCACTGGTTTGTGGGTGTTATGGGGTGGCAACTCTGTGTGTCACAAAGTACTTTCTAAGTAGGTTTTCAAACTATCTATTGAAAAAGTGGCTCCCCCCATCACTAATGATAGCTCTGGGGGTGCCAAATTTAGAGAAAATGTTATCCTTCAAGAAGTTGAGGACAACCTTATGATCATTTGTTCTTGTAGCTGTGGCCTCAACCCATTTGGACACATAGTTCATAGCTACAAGAATATAGTTGTATCCAAAGGAAGGAGGGAAGGGACCCATGAAGTCAATCCCCCAAATATCAAAAAGTTCAATCACAAGTGTTGGCTGTAAAGGCATAGAGTTTCTTTGGGAGATACTTCCCATCTTTTGGCATCTTTCACAAGTTTTAGAATGAAGCCATGCATCTTTGAAGAGAGTGAACCAATAAAATCCATGTTGGAGCACCTTGGCAGTAGTTTTGTTCCCACTGAAGTGGCCTCCATAAGCCTATTCATGACACATAGTTAGCACATTGTGAAATTTCTCATCAGCGACACATCTCCTCACCACTTGGTCTGCATAATGCTTGAATAAGTATGGATCCTCCCACATATAATGTCTGATCTATGAAAAGAACAGATCCTTGTCCATTTTGTTCAAATGTGGGGGGATCTTCCCTACTGCCAAGTAATTTACAATATTTGCAAACCAAGGTGTGGAGGTGCTGATAACAAGCAATTGTTCATCCGAAAAGGAGTCATTAACAGGCAGCCTATCAAACTCCTTTGCTAGGATCCTAGAAAAGTGGTCTGCAACCACATTTTCACCCCTTTTTTATCCTTGATCTCAATATCAAACTCCTGTAATAGGAGGATCCATCTGATCAATCTAGGTTTTACATCCTTTTTTGACAAAAGGTATTTTAAGGCTGAGTGGTCAGTGAAAACCACTATCTTGGATCCTAGCACATAAGACCGGAATTTATCTAGAGCAAAAACAATTGCCAACAGTTCCTTCTTAGTTGTAGTGTAATTTAACTAAGCATCAATCATGATTTTGCTAGCATATTCAATCACAAAAGGGGCCTTATCCTTCCTTTGCCCCAAGACTGCACCAATTGCAAAGTCTGATGCATCACACATCAGCTCAAAAGGTATTGAAAAATCAAGTGCTTGAAGGATAGGTGCAGAGGTTAGGCAACTTTTCAACAGCTCAAAGGCCTGGAGGCATTCATCATTGAAATCAAAGGGAACCTCTTGGCACAACAGGTGGCAAAGAGGTTTTGAGATTTTGCTGAAATCTTTGATAAATCGCCTATAGAAGCCAACATGCCCCAAGAATGATCTGACTTGTTTCAAAGTTCTTGGTAGGGGTAAATGTGCAATCCGATCTATTTCCAAGCCTTCCCTAGCCAGCTGGTAGAAAGAAAGCACTTTTTGAAAGAGAAAGATGCTTCCTTTGCCCCAAGACTGCACTTTTTGAAAGGGGCCTTATCCTTCCTTTGCCCCAAGACTGCACTTTTTGAGTAATGGGGAGTTGTTAAGAGCTATTAGGGGGGTACATAAAGAGAAGAATAGGAGAGCGCTATGTTTATTATTAGTGGTCAGTGTCGTGCGTGCTATTGTCAGATCATAAATAAACCTTCCTTCTCTCTGCTAGGTAGGTGGGTGGGTCACTCTCCCCTTTCGTCATAAGGCGTGCTCTTCGGTAGGTCTCATCACTGAATCATGCCTGTCCTCTTGCCGTGGTTTCACTATCTCTATCTTGCCCTAGGATTTTGATCGGTCAGCCTATCTTTTGTGTCGTCCCTCTCTGTGGTCTCAGTGGTGTTGCAATAGTGGTGTCGCTCTAGCTTATGGATATGGAAGGAGCAGGACCAACACAGATAGTCTCGATTGGCAGCAAACGTAGACAGATGAAATAGCCAAGTATAGGATTGCCCGGGGACCCAAGTAATAGCGAGGGAGCTCTAACTAATAGCAATAACTCCTTTATTAATAGAGGAAAGCGAGAGCTCTCGAGTCAGTAAGCTAGTGTCTGAGGGAGTCTCCATAGAGCTCCCGAGTCAGTTCCGCTAGACTAGAGTGGTGTCGCTATTGTCTTGATTGCATGGGCACGAGTTGGTGTTGTCGCTATCTTGTGTCACTATCTCTGTCCCGAGCGAGGACCTTTGAAGCATGCGCTGTATCACTCGCCGGATGGATGAAATAAAGATGCCGGTAAGAAGGAGAGGTAAGAGAACTTTATTTGAGGTTAGAGCAAGAAATAGAGGGAGCTCTTATCGTTCTCGCTTTTGTCTTCCTCGCGGATGGATTCAAAAATCCATCTTCTTTCCTATCCGCTTGTTGTCTCGTGTCTTCCTCGCTAATGGCGGAACTAGCTTGAATCCTTCCCTTTATCTATAAAACCTAATCTTACCTTTGACCTTTTATCTAACTTGTTCTAATAAGCTGACCTTCACTCTTAACTAAATAAAGTGCTGAACTTCTCTCTTAGATTACTAAAACTAAGTGATGGTAGTATCGGAATGTACTCACTTGTATATTGAGTGAGCTATACATTGAACGCACATCTTAGCATCAGATGCTCTTCGAACTGATTTGATTGTGCGGAGAGGGCTTTAGCTTTCGATTGTTAAGGAGAGGGCCAGGAATCCCTAGGGGGCTACGGAGCGGTGTCTGAGGTACACCTAAGTAAGGTATATGTACATGATTCTCGTGTTATGTGTAGGTACCCGCCCCACTTGAAACACCCGTTGCTAGGGCAGTTTTCGCATTTCAGAACCCGCCCTTTGTAGGTGACCAGCTATGGCACATAGTAAGTTGCACGGCTGGCAAAGTCAGAGATAGAGGTGGTTGTAGTTTACTTTGTTGATCCAGTCCTTTCTATTTTTTAGATTGATTCAGTTTCTCTAAAAGTTGACCACGTTAATCCACTAATGGAAGCACTAGTTTAAGCAGCACCATTAATATCTAATTGACCCGAAATCAGAAGTTGACCGAGTAAAAGTGGCGCGGGCCTGGAGCGAAGTCATAGACAAGAGCTTCAGCGGGAAAGGCCTCGAAGCCAGGTCGTAGTAAGCATCTCGGGATGGACCAATAAGAATATTTGGCATATGGGCGGCTATAAGCTTCGTTCTATGGCGGTTCAAGCTAGCGCCCATTTCAGCATCATCTCGCTCGATTCCAAATCCATAAGAGGCGGAGTCCCAAGCATATCAAGGTCGAGTAGCTATAGCAGATCCATTTAGAGAACAAGCCCCCGTGGTGAGGCAAAGGCAGTTTTTTATTTTCTAGTTCTATATCAAAAACGAGCAGTTGATCCCACGAAAGCAACGGGTTCCGGTGCTGGCTTTGTTGCGGGTTCAACTGGAATTGAATCCTAAGAAGTGAGGTAAATCGCCTTTCTCCCCACCACATATGCCACCTCTACTTATGCCATTGGTGATGAACTCACTATGGCTATTCAACGTCGAACTCATAGTTTTCTACTACATAGGCAGCTAAACGAAGCCCCAGTCTTGATCTGTTAAACCCCAGCCTACGTATGTGCCCGCGTGGGATCAAAGTCACTTGCCGTCCATTCGCTCTCTGTTCAACAAACACCATCGATATTCACTCACTTCTTTATACAAATCTTCCGACCAATAAGGCACTTTGATTATGACATTAGGGTCTTGATGTGCTTTGAAAGACAGAGAGATATTATTTGCACTAGAACACTTATGATACACCCACCGGGAACACATTCACTACTGGGCATTGAGTTCTTCCTGCGTTGCAATCTGGACATTGATCGATCTTTACCCAACAGCTATACAATCCAAATCGGCTACCAGTACCTATAAAGACCGCTCTTCCGTCACCCCCGGTGCAAGGCCAATTTCAGTGCCAGTTGGAGACCTGGTTCGAGATGCATACCTTGAAAGAGAGCCATCAACTCGCCCAACATCCCTTCCTTTTCAATAGTCAATTCGAGAGCCAAATCAAAAAGCTTAAGAAGCAGTTGATCTTGATCCAATTCCTGATGCATGGGGCGAAATGCTGGTGGAAGCCCCCGAATGGGAACCTATCGAACGGGAATTAGTAGTAGTGCTGCTTGCTATAAATCTCTTTTGAAGGATAGCGGATGTCAAAAATCATTGTGAATTATGCATCTTCTTCTATTGATGGATTACAACAATTAAGTGGGAAAATGATTTCAAAAGCTGCTTTCGAAGTGAAAGTGAATTATATCGGATGAACGCTACCTTGAAAAATAAATGCGGGCGCCATGTTGGCAACAAAGGGATACCCATAAAAGTTTGGGCATCGTTTTACCTTTTGCAGGTCAGGGCTTGGGAGAGATTCAAGGGTTTAGGCCCACCTCCGGTCACAATCAAGAAGGATACACACATCAGGCTATATCGTTGGAATACCAATGGTAAGAGGTTCCCCAATCCAGACAATTTGATCGACAGCCTATGTTTTCTATTGGAGACCTTATACCCGAAAATGCGGATCATGGAAACATCAAGATTGGTATTCAACTGTATAAGTACCCTATGACACCAGAGACAAACCTTTCAAGGCAGAGATTCTTGACTTCATTCGGTGCATTCTACCAGGGCCTAGGATATGGGTGTTACGAAGATGAGGTTATACAAGACTAATAACCTCATAGGGTTGTTAGGCAATTCGGCTACGACCAACCCCCGATAATATTCACTCCACAACGGACCCACAAGAGGCGTGGGATATGTACAGGGCTCGACTTTCCAACGGCGTTGTCAATATTCCTACGATGAGCAGGACTAGAGATTAAACAGAGGCATATGAATTATGGTTCAAAGGTATAACGAATCCTATTTGGAGACATGAAGTCAATTCGTTGCACCACCATCTCCCCCAGAAGAAGAGGACGAAGAAGAAATGAACGTGGCCTTTGTCCCTGAAAAAGGAAAAGTTTCAACGCACCAAGGAAGTTCAAGATAAACAGAAGAGCCCCCAAGAGAGTCAAATCAATTGCCCAGACAACAATAAGCAAAAGGAAAAGGACAGATCCAACTCCAGCAGAGGAAGAAGAGCCCCAGCTCATACAGAGAAAATGGAGGAAAACTGCTCAGGCAGTTATGCCAATGACTGAAACAACGACGGAGATAGCTCCAGAAAAGATGGGTGAGTCACCAACTCGGCCCATCATGGAATCAGGTTCGTTGACATAAGGTTTCATTCCCCCATATGACTGATGTTTGTGAAACTCATACATCCTCTACAGGAGTAACAAAAAGAAGGAAAATTGTTCTCAAGAAACCAAAGTCTAAATCTCAGAGATCACCAAATAAGACAGTGATCGATGACCCAACGGAAAAGGAACCCGAGGGTGAAGAAGAACAACCACAAGAAAGTAGGTATTCTTCACCTAGGAATCTTTTTTATTTCCCATGGACATATTCCTATGCGTTGATACAGTAGTTTTCATCCCTACCCCAGGATTTCACCCCATTCCAGAGATGGAGGAAAATGAACAAGCAGACTCTGAACGCATAGAGTCAAATTAGATGGTAAGGACTTATTTCTTATGCTTGTTTAAATGCATAATCCCGAAGACTAACACCTTGTGTAATGCAGCAAACCAAGTGAACAAAGAAATAGAAATAAGTTCACCTCAAGTGAACGAGACTACTTCAGTCAACGAAGACAACGAGATGGTCGTTGATAAAAGGACTACAGCAACGGAGGTAGTCCAATTAGATCCTTCGCCACTTGTCATAGAAAAACAAGCCCCCTTTTCAACCAGACCAGAGAGTAAGAAGAACAAAGGCAAAAGAGTCAGCAGCCTCCACAGGTATACCAACAGCGAGAGATGGATACAGCTGTTATAGTGGAAAGGATGATATCAGAGCCCCCAACAGCAGACCAGGAAGAAGCGACTATCAGACTACTCAACTCCACTAGACTAAAGAGGGTTCAAGAATAGGACACAACGCGAAAGTCAACCAAGCTTCAGAGCAACAATCAGAACACAACCAGGCTTGTGTTGAAGAAGAGAGAATACAATAGGAAAAGAAGGGACAGCTACCAGACTCCCATCAGTGATAGTGGCTACAGAAATAGAATTGACAATTCAGACAGAGGAAGTTTCAGCCAATACCACAAGAAATTTGATCGAAGAAGGGCCTTCCAATGCTCAACCCGTGAATATCAACGAGACTGAAATCGGGATGACATCTGAAATAGAGCAAAGGCAATTTGCTTAAGAGTTGGAAACATGAAACAGATTTGAATACACCCCAATTACTCCAGTAATTGCATATGAATAGATGTGGAAGCAAATGTAGAAGAACATGTTGACATCTATGGGAGGGACATAATCCGACAGTACCCTGACCTCTTCAGACTCTATCCTCAACGACCTCATTACAGAGGTGTTCAACTCAATGGTTATTCAGGATGGCTAAATTTTGCAGTTCACAAACTCTTTTGGGAACGATTCGTGGCCTTGATCAAAGAGGCTGTAAAAACAACGTGCCGTACCAGTGAAAGAAGGCTAAAGAAATTGTTCGGTGAAGCCAAAGATTTGAAGAAGGCTGGTTTTAATGTGAGTCAAATAGTATTAGTTTACAGGAACCTATAGAAAGAATGAAGGCACACTTTCATGGCATGGCCTAGAAGAGTTTAGAAGAACTAAGAAAGGCTAAAGGGGGCATCAAAACAAAGTCTGGAAGAACAGGGCAAGAGGAAATTGAAGCATTGGAAGCCAAGCTGGAGAGCTTAAGGAAAGAAATGGCTGAAACAGAAAATCAACTCAACATTGCCAAAGAAAAGGCGAAGTCAAAAGCTGCTGAGATGGAAGAGGCTATAGAAGCACAATTACTAGATCTCGAAAGGCAAGAGGAGATGCTAGTAAGGCTCGTTCAGTCCACTCAGCAAAGCGTTGAGTCTTTGGGGCCCAAATCCATGAATTGTCGATGTTGCGGATGTATGAAATGTTTTTGATAGTATAAGATTTTCTTGAAATCATCTGTCCCTGTAGCCAAGAAAGACGGTCGGGTTTGAGTGTGCATTGACTTCCAAAATCTTAACAAACCTTCCTTCAGTGAGTAAGGGATTGCTTTGCTAGGCTTCCCTTAGGGGAAACCCTTCACTTCGCTTGCTGGAGTGTGGATTCTATCTTGACCAAAATTGTCTTGGGTCTTGTTATTCGACTGCAGTTGAGGGAAGACAACTGCTATTAATATCCCCCACCCAAGGCTTCTCTCTTATCGGACTCCCTGACAGTGGTGCTTGTAAAGGATCGCTTTGCTCGGACTTCTAGGGAAGTCCTTCACGTCGCTGGCTTCCTTTCGGTGGTGATATGAGTCCCGTATCTGAAGTTAACTTAACCCACTTCGAACAGGATTTCTTACCAAACCTTCCTTGCTCGAGTGCTTGCAGGACTGGCAGTGTGTCTTTGTCTTACCTCGCTCGGACTCCCTTTGGAGGGAGTCCTTCGCTAACGATGAAGAAAGAACAAGTGTATGCTTTAGATAAGTGAGTCTAATGTAACCTAGTGCATGGATGAGAAAAACTGAAATGAAATGAAAGGAAAACGATATTTGATTTCCAGATGACCAAAGACCAATCAAGCATTCGACCCTTCCTATTATTGACCTTGATGCACGCCAAAAAGAAACAGAGAGCGAAGGTGGAACCAACCATTATTATAGAAAGAATCTCCAAGTGTTTTGATTGTAAGGCTATTATTATAGCGAAAGAAAGACACTTGGATGGGGGGTTTCACTATCATGTAGGAATCAGAAATACAAATGCAACAAGATATACCATCACAGATAAGTTAAGGAAGACGTTTTCAGAGTTTAAAGGGATACAACTGAATGTACAATGTCACAAGGCGTGGACCTCAATATGCTCATATGTAATAAAGCAAGATCCAAACCCGGGGAGAAGTTACAATCAAAACTATCAGTCATTTAGATAAGGCAAAAGCTTGGCATAAGAGTAGGAAGGTAACAAATGAAGAAGTTATAACTTAATTATATCAAAAGAAGGAATGGTTCAAGATATTTGAAGATGCAATATTAGCAAAAAGATGTATACAGGCATATTCATCCATCCGAGCAACCTTCGATGATATTCAAGTTGCAAAAGACATAAAAACGAATGTGATGGAGAGATTTGTCACATATATGGAAGAGCACCATAACCCAGAGGAGTACCACATAAAGGAAATACTTGACAAGTCTCTTTTGTTAGATTGGATCGCTTGTCAACTACTCTGTCAACGACCAATAGAAACAAATCAGCTTCTACTTTACGGAAATCCAAACACGCAAAAGACACTCATCTTCCACTTCTTATCCAAAGTATTAAAGGTGTATTTTGCAAGCTCACGCAGAAATGACTTTGCTGGTGCCCATAATCACTATGATATATGGGTATTTGATGAATTCCAAGACCTTTGCTGGAAAATTCGCATGGGGATGCATCAGAAGCGGGAATGGGGGAAAATATCCTACTCAAGCTACTTGACGGACAAGAATGCAAGGTTGACTCCAAGTATTCCAGGATATTTATAGAGAAAAGAAATGTACCTATTGTTATGATCGCTAATAAAGTACCCCTTTCCATAATAAGAAAGGGTCCACTTAAAGAGTGATTCATGCAAATCAAATACTCCTCGAATATAAAAAATCTTGAAAGAGAGAGGATCATTGCAACTTTATGGGGATGCATCCAAAGAAGAATGCAACAGAGTGCCTATGCCAAACGAAAACAAATACCAAATGTTCTAAATCTAAACTACAATATGGAAGAAGTAGAGATTCAGGACATAGGGGAAGTAGAAGTAGAAGGAGAAGAAGAAAAAGGGAAATGGGTAGGCATAGTGGAAACGCAATGAGGGCAAGTGGCACTCACGAGAGATATCAAGCTGAAAAAAAAAGACGGCGAAGGCTGGGAAAGAGAGAAAGAAGGAAAATGAAGACTATTTAAACCCGGCGTAAAGACCATCCAACCAGAAAAAGAGGATAGTTTATCCTTGCTTGACTTTGCTATTATTCCTCTAAAAAAGGCGGACCCACACACACAAAAAAAAGTCTTGGGTCCGTTCAAGTACGAAAATCGAATATATAAAGAGTACCCTCACTTAAGTATCCATATAGACAAACCAAGAAAAGAAGAAAACCTAGGAAAAGCTTGGTTTTTGCCTATGGGAGATCTTGAGAACGATTGTATTCCCATACTTTTGCACAGGCATCAGGAACATGAAGATACGGATTACGCGGCAAGGCCGCTATGGTTAGTGGATGAAATCACTGGAACAAAGGAAATGGTACTACCCTTTGAATTAATAGAACCGAAGCCGAATCCGATGAATCAGATAAAGCACATGAAGCAGGCAGATGAAGGATAAGAGTAGAAGATAGCTAAAGCTTTCGCTTTTACAGAGGATGAGGATAAAGTGGATGAGGCGGAATAGGCGCGTCTAGCCCTTACTACAAAGGCAAGACACTTTGTTTCCAGTATTGCCTACCTAGCAAAGTTAGAGCGGGAGGGCAATATCAACAAAGTCAGAGATGGAAGAGAGTCAAAGCACGAGGGAAGAGGGGCGGCAAGCGGAATGATTCAACCGATCTCAACAAAATAATTCTTAGTCATGATATCAGCAACTTTCTCTTGAGAAGCAATATGTCACAGGCGTAGATAGCGGTCAAGCTTAGGAATTTTCTTTTTCAATTCCACAGGGGAAGGAATCAATAAGCGTGCACCGAGCTCTTCGTGCCATACTGCTACTTTACGCTTTGGCTTTGGCGGAAGGTTGTCCGAAGTTGTTTTATTTGTGGTTTCGACCGGAGTTTTTGATCTGAATGATGCTTAAAGCCGGTTTGTGTTTAGTCACGAACCTCTCTCTTGGTGTCCCATTGAGTGGTTTGTTTATCTCTGGTTTTCTCCTTGTTGGGAGGTTGGTTTCAAAGCTTTTGTCTTAGGTTGGCTCTCCTTAGGAAAATTTGCTACTGCCTTATATTTCGCTTCAAATAGTAAGTAATAAATAGGCGTCTCAGCACATTTTGAAGATGAAAGACCTGATAGATGAAGACTATAAATTGTTGATCTTCTACCGCACTCCGGGCTTTGCCCTTCGATTGGTTGGTCTACAACGGAAAGAAGTTCCCCACTCAATTCTTTCACGTGAAGCACATCTTGCTACCTGCTGGGAAGCTTCAAGTCTCTTACTCTCTAGATTTGAGACCTTGCTGTTGGGGATTTCCAGTGTGCTGATTTAGTGTGTAATGAAAAGAAATAATAGAGATGGACTCAACACATCTAAAATATCCTAGACCTGCAAGGTAGTAACAAGTTTTAAAAGTAAGTAGGGAAAGTCCACAGAGAGGTGATTTGGAATTGAGTAAATCTCTAGATCTGTAAGAGATCTGGCACCCTAGCTATTACTAATTTAGCTAAAAGATAGGGGAGAAGTTTGGATCGAGTTGTCACTTAAACTAACTACAATTAAAATGCAGATTGTCTTAGATCGATTCTAGAGCCCCAGATCTTGCATGTGGAAGGTTTAAAAACTCAAAAGATGGAGAAGAATAGCTTGGAGGTTGTTTTCACTACAATCAGGTTGAGCTAAGTATATTACAGGGGTTCAAAAGCACACAAGTCCCTCGACTGGCCACAGGCACTGCACAAGCACAGCTGCAGGGTATAAATTCTACTTCAAATCACAGGATCCACCTGGCCTTAAGGCTATGATCTGTCCACTTTACAGACCATCCTATAGGCTTTATCGAATCCATGGATTGTAGCAGATGAATCCAATTGAGGCCTGAGCTCAAATTTACCTTAAGGTTATGATCTATCCACTTTAATGGTCACAGGCCATCCTGGAGATCTCCTACAAAACCAGAGCCTCAATTAGAACAATTAAAACCACTACAGACGCTACAATTTCTAGGTCACAGACGCAAGAAATTATAGGGATATCAAATCCAGGGAATTCAGATGATATCCAAGAGGTCTACCAGTTAAGTGGGTGAGCTGATCAAGCAACTCCTCTACACAAATCTGATCGAGCACCAAAAGGAATCAAAAGAGCTTTAGATCTAATTAAAATATTGAAAACAACATTTACATTACATACAAGGTCACTCTTACAATGGAATGCTCTCAGATCTGTAGTCTGTGCAGCAATTAACCCCAGCAACACTCTTAACCTTACCCAATTACAGATCTAACTCACCCCTTGCTGCTCCTAGGGAATTAGCCAACCATGGTTGGGCTAAAGGAAGGAAAATAGAATCTCACTGCAAGCTCTGATCTCTAGGAAATTGTCCAGAAATTCTATCCTTCCCAATGGTAATTGGGGATCTCAATATATAGCTTTCACCTATATTTTTCCTGCTAACAATCCCTTCTAGAAGATTGTCAGAGTTTGTTAGAGTTCTGTTGAAGCACGTGGGTCGGTTAGGGTTTTCTAGGGTATCTTCTAGAACGTCGCGCCGATCACCAAAGTGCCTCGATTTGCATGTAGCAGGTCACCAAGTCACAGCGTGTGCATAACATAGTTGTGCGACCCTGGATCCTCTCGAACCCGTCGCGGCGATGTGCTCGCCTTTAATGAAAATGTGGAGTCGCCACCCGGAGCTTTTGGTGACCCGAGAAACCTTCAAATCGATATTTTGAGCACCGAAGTGCTAAATATGACTCTGATTTACCGATCTTTGCCAAAGGCTCTAGGGTAGGGGCTTCGGTTATCGATCGGGAAGGGTTTAGGCACCCGATCAACCCGTACGTAGCGGTCTCTATCTATGGCCAAAATAAAAATAAAAAGGGCGGAGCTTCCCCTTGCCCGAAGGCAATGCGGTCCTATCAAGCTTTGAGCCAAACCGAAATTTCGGCGGCGTAACGGCTTGAATCCTTGGACCGAGGAGACACCAAGAAGGTAGAGGAAGAGAGGGGTGAGCCGGAGCTCACGGGCCCTTGTTGCACCATGGAAGATCTTTGCTTTGGCGTGCTTCTGATGGCTTAAATGGTGTAAAAATGGGTTCTAATGCTAGGATTCAATAAAATAGGGGGTGTAGAGTGAAGCTAGAGGCTAGGTTTTTGCTAAAAGGAGTGATCTAATGGTGGAAATAGACTGAAATAGGTGAAGTATGCATGCTGCAATTCTGGAAAAATATTGGCATTTTCTCTCACTAGGGTTCTCTCTTAAGGACTCTCTAATCCTTCAACAAAAATTCAACCTCTGGGAAGAGGGGGGCCTCTCTATTTATAGAGAAGGGGAGGGTTAGGGGCTTACTTAAGAGCTAATTGATTTAGCAATTAGGTAATCCCCCATCAATGGTTTTCTAGGCTTTCAAGGTCCTAGGGTTTTGGGAGATTGATTTTAATGGCAGATGATGGGGTGAGACCATGGGTGACTTAAGGGTTGCCAATAAGCTCAAAGGGGGTGCAACCAATCTCCAGACACCCACCTCAACCAAGGGGATGGTAAAAGGGTCAAACTAGATAGAGGAAATTGATTATCGATGTTCGAGCTAAGTCGGGCGATATTATATATACCAGCTTTAGAACAAGAACTTCACGAAAATCAGGGGAGTTTTGAGAAGATGAAGCCCGTGGTGGGTCCCACCTATACTGGGCATATATATTATATACGCCCGGCCAAATTTCCCCCAAAAAAGGCAGGCGTATATAATATATACGCCTGACTAATCCGGGGCAAAAATGGCTGGGCGTATGTAATATCTACGCCTGAGTAGGAGGGAACAAGCAAGGGCCGAGCGCACTAGCGCGAAAGCCTATCTAACAATAGCGTTAGCGCAGCCGTTTTCTTGCTACCCTACATGACTAAGTAAGACTAAGTCTTGTATGGGCTTATGCTTCTTTGTTTTCTTGATGCCCTACATTACTAAGTAATACTCAGTATTGCATGACTAAGTAATACTAAGTATTGCTTATGCTTCTTCCTTTTCTTGCTCGTTTTTGAGTCCGAAGGCGAGAAAGAATGCAGAGAAAGCTAGGAAGGAAAGCATTGAGAACAAGACAAGACTAAAGACATTCCACTCGAGCTTCTCACTAGAGAATCCCTTCTTTCCACTCCCCTAACTGCACTTTACGAAGGTAGGAAGCCAAGGCACTCAACTCATGCTGCTCCTTAAGTCGTTGTGCCCCTACTAATAAGCTTATTAAGGGAAAATCCCTTCGCTCCACTAGCCTTGATTGGCGGATGGAAGTACTAAGTCTAGTGGTATCGTATATAAGATAACGGTTCGATTTAGGAGTAGGTTTCCCTCTTCTGAAAGTCGGTGGTGATCTCTAAATTTGAAAGAAAGATGTAGCTTAGGGGGCGCTCGTCACTCTTTGGAGCTGAGCTAGGCACTTGCAATGACCACTACGAACGAAGGACCAACGATGATCTTGGAGCATAAGGAGCTAGTAGTAGTAGTCACGAATTCGGACGGAATCGAATGAGATACATAATGGGACAAAGTGGAAGAGCACTTAGACAATTCACTTGGAGTACTGGGAAGTCAGCTGGGAGGAATTCCTCATGGCGTATTACGATTTTTCACCGAGGGGGTGGATCGAAGCGATTGCAGCGAAGAATGGATCTGAAACGAAGCACTTTGTCTATGGGCATTGCAGAAAGGATCGAATATGACCCTAATCGTTCTTCTCGGATCGCTCCAGTACAATGGATCGAGGGGGTGCATCTACTCCGCCAGAGGAAATGCAACACGATAGAAGAGTTTGCTCCGCTGTGTAAGATCCTCGAACCTACCACGGCCACCATCTGTGGCCTATTTTCATTCTCTTCCCTGCCTGGGAAAGTGGATCAAAGAAAGGTAGCTTGCTTCTCTCCTGGAATAATGGCAGCTTATGTAGTGGTCGACCTTCCTACCAGAATGCCTCTTTGGTCGAAGAGCCAAGCCAGCGCAGGAGGCAAAAAAACTTACGTGAAGGACGTTTTCTTCTCCGCCCTCTCCTCTCCAAATACCAAGGGAGAGACTGCATCCCTTTCCTTCGGTAGCTCTTTTGGTTTCCCAAGGATAGCAGTAGCTAGGGTAAAGCCCGCTTTCTTCGCTCTGCGAATGAGAGAGAAACTCAGAGGAAAAAACATGTTCTCTCTTTGCGAGGTTCAAAAGTGGAGAACGCATAGCATTCTCTGGGCACATAGGATCAAACGTAAAGCAGTGCTTTCTTGGCAGAGTTTTAGGTGGCAAGAAACTTTAGGGCTTGTTGGAGCTGCTGAGCATAACGAATTGAAGCCTAAGGCGGATCAAGGTAGCTTGCTCCCACACCAAGTCCTTGCTTATGCTTTATGTAGTGGTCCGCCTTCCTACCAGAATTCCTCTAGAAGCTTCTACAATTTGCTTCCGGTAGAAGCTAGTCGCTTCGGTAGCTTGCCTGCCAAATCGATAAGCGAAGGGCCGAAGGATGGAGCTTGCAAAGTCGATCATGCACCTGTCGTGTGACCCATTGGTCCTAAGCAATGTCTTTCGCAAAGCGACCCACCTAGAAACAGCTCTCCCTTATGTTATGGGGGCACTCAAATGGAACTTCGATCAGATGCGGGTATCCAATCCCGCCGCTGAGATGTCCAGCAGATTCTTGGGCCTTGACGAATGGCCGGCCACCTTTTATGTTATAAGAGCAAAAGGCCCAGGGCATGGCAGGATGAACCAATGTGAATGAGTGTAAGCTTTGTTGCCTGAACACGATTGGTGCTGACCACACTAGGTGCCCTGTGGTAGCAAGAGAGGCTAGGCGGTGATAATTGAGAGGTTGTCACTGAGCATTCCTAGTCACACGGGAAGAGAGGTCAAATGGCAAGGCAAGGACATACACCCGTGGGGCTCCTCGCGGAGTATTGCTCACATCCAAACATCTGATTGGGGAACGGAGCAACGCCCATGAAGCTCCGGCGGAAAGGGAAGACCTACCAGGCCGTATGCCCATGGGTGCAGGATTCTTCGAAAAAGTGCGGGCTGACTCGGAGACCTGGGACCTTGGCTTAGCAATGAATGAAGGGAAGCTCTTCGAGCTTTCTTCACCAGCGGCTTATGTAGTGGTTGGCCTTATAAAGCTCGCTAAGCTTCGCTCCCCCCCCCTTACTGAACTTTTCACTTAGTAGTCGGCATTTTATAAGCGACTTGTCGAGTCTACAAAGCTTTGCTTCTTGTAGTCGTAGTCTTGTAGTCGGCTCGTAATGCCTCCCTTCATTCCTAAAGTATCCTTCCAGCCCAGAATGCCTATAGACTATAAGCTAACTGCCAGAAGCTCACCCTTTGGGTGTCGCTTCCAGCGCAGGAGGCTAAGCATTCTTCTAGACGTCCCGGCCTGGGAGCCCTGTTCGCCTTTGGTACTTCAGTAGATCTTAAAAAAAAAGGTGTTACTTCAATGCAGCCTTAACTACAACTACATTACGCAAGGCCCATCGAGACCTACCTATAGAGTCAAAGTACTAGTGACGGTGACTTGGTTGCGTAACGTAATATGGATTCATTCAGCTTCACTCCCGAGGTTAGGGATTTTCAAAAAGTCTGGTCGAAGAAGCAAGGCCCAGCAATACTGAGTATTACTTAGTCATGTAGGGCAGCAAGAAAATGAAGAAGCATAAGCCCATATAAGACTTAGTCTTACTTAGTCATGTAGGGCGCCAATCAAGACTTAGTATTACTTAGTAATGGTCTTACTTAGTCATCCGCGAAAGCCACTATAAGGGAAGGGTCAGGTAATAGCAAGAAGCAACGGACGAGCGCCAATCAAGACTTAGTATTACTTAGTAATGGCCTTACTTAGACATCCGCGAAAGCCTAAGCAAGAAGTAAGGCCCATACAAGACTTAGTCTTACTTAGTCATGTAGGGCGCCAAGTAATACTAAGTCTTGATTGGCGCCAATCAAGACTTAGTATTACTTAGTAATGGTCTTACTTAGTAATGCGTAGTTGTTCCATAAAAGCGTTTTCTTGCTGCCTTTACCCATAAAAGCATTTTCTTGTTGCCCTACATGACTAAGTAAGACTAAGTCTTGTATGGGCTTATGCTTGTTGTATAGCGTTTTCTTGCTCCTTGCTTCTTCGTTTTCTTGCTAGTTTTTCAGCTCCCTCGGAAGCGAAGACCTATTGAATCAAGGGAAAGAAGTCAACGAATGAAGCTGCTTCTCAAATAGCCCTGTTGAATAAGAGGGCGAAGGCTTTTTGAAAAAGTCTTTTTTGTCTTGTAAATTATTGTAAAGAAATTGATTATATACTAGAAACTATTTTTAGTTTATAGAGAGGGGGGCTTCAAGTTCTTAGGAAGAGCCATACGAGGCAGCTCACGTACGGTTCGGGAGCTGAGCCCCAGTACAGGGGCTTAGGTCAACACTTATATATTAGCCAGTCATCAATTAGAAGCGGGCAAGATGGTGATGAATTACGATTGGTCCAAACCTTCGACCAGCGGCTTCTTGCGACCTGCCCAAAATGCCCATACATACCCTCGGTTCCAAGACCTTGTTACAATGAATAAAGGCAGTTTGAAGGTAGTCAATCGTCGCTTCTTGGCCACGCCCCCCCGCTTATAGATACGAGATACTTGATCTAAAATCTCAAGTAGGAAATTGCATACCATTAGCCGATATACGTATAGGAACATGGGTACATGATATTGAATGTAATCCAGGTAAAGGCGCAAGGCTGGCTCGAGCCGCAAGAACTTTTACTAAAATAATGAAGGAACCAGCACCACAATGTCTTTTGCGGCTACCTTCGGATGTTGAAAAACTCATGGACTCCCGATGCCGAGCTACTATTGGTATAGTTTCCAATCCCAACGATGGTGCACGTAAGCTTAGAAAAGCTGGACAAAGCCGGTGGTTAGGCAGAGGCCCCATTGTTCGTGGTGTTGCAATGAATCCAGTCGATCATCCTCATGGAGGAGGTGAGGGGCACACGATAGGAGGTAGACCTTTGGTGTCACCTTGGGGGAAGCCCACCAAATCTGGAGGCTTCATTTGCTTATATGAAATGTTCCACTTCTTCCTTTCTATTCTGTTCTCGAGTAAAAGTAGCGGTGATGATTGATCAATTAACTCAGTTAGGGTCGGGCATGTTCGATAAGCATTTCCCTTCCATGCTTTTCTAGTGCTGTGATGAGATCTGTCTTTCGACAGTTTAGCTCTTAAGCTAAGTGTGGGAATCAAGTTCAGTTCAAGGGGAAGCGCTAGTGAAAGTGACAGCAGTAGGTCAAAGCGAGCAAGAAAACGAAGAAGCATAAGTAATACTAAGTATTGCTTATGCTTCTTCGTTAGCATGCGCAGGAGTTTTCTTGCTGCCCTACATTACTAAGTAATACTAAGTATTTCATGACTAAGTAATACTAAGTATTGATTATGCTTCTTCATTTTCTTGCTCGTTGCTTGTTACTAGCACGAAAGTCATTGCTTGTTTGGATGGTGCGCCCCGAGAGAAGTAGTCGAAAGGTGCATGCGTTTGAACGTATGTTGGATCGGCTTGCTTCGTCGGCTTCCCTGACTTGATTCTTCTCTGAAGGCTAGGTCAAGTAGCCTTTCACTGACTCAACGGATGGAGAGAAGGGCACAAACAGAGCCGGACGTTACTTAGGCAATGCCGACCAACACTTCCACCACTGAAATAGCAGCTATTTCTTTAAAGAATTCTAAATGTTGCCGAAATCTCTTAATAAAGCAGCTAGGCCATTTTCCTATCTCTAAAGGGGCTTACTCATAAAGGGGTTTTTACCCTGACGAAAGTAGTCTCCGCGGCTATACTATATCAAATAGCCTAGGGCGCAACTGTACTAGTTTTTGTCGGGTTCTTTGCTAGCCAGACACCTGTCAACCAACCATCCAGCAACTATCAGTTCTTTTGCAAGCCAAGCCAATATGCCTTGATCTAATCCTAGTGAAAGCAGCAACCAGAGTGATAAAGGCATGTGTCAGTAAACAACTCTAAGTTGAACTGATTACAGATAGGTAGTGCAGACTAAATGACTTTTCTGTAATCACCTCACTCACTCTGAGGTGAGTGAAGTGCCCTACTTCTATCTTACGGGTAGTAGTAGTGTAGCTGGGCTATTGATCCTGGTGAAGGAGCCCTATCAAGTAAAGGTCGGGCGAGGGGTGATAGAATAGCAAGGTGGTCACTTATAAAGCAAAAGGAAAAGACCCTTCCAAATGAGATCTATAGCGCAGCCAACCTGCTCTATTCTAGTAACGTAACGTCTTGGCATTCAAGCAAGCGAAGCAGCATGAGGCACGCAAGGAACCCAGCTGTGGTGAAGTACTAACCCCAAAACAAAAGTCAAAACATCAGAAGAGCCACTTAGAAAAACCAAAAACACGGAGCAAGCAAAGATCTTTCTTGTTCAAATAAAGCAAGTGGTTAGAAAGAGAAAATAGCCAAGCAAGCAAGTCATGCCCCTATCTATCACGGCACTCCGCCGCTATTTTCTATAAAAAAAAAATAGATTCTCTCTGTTTATCCTATAGCGGGATTATGGGAGGACCCCACCAGAGGTAGTGACATGAATCCACGTCGACGTTATTGATTACAGATATGGGGAGCACTATACATAGATAGAAGCAAGCGCTTCTGAAAGAAACAAAGACAATCCCTACCCCAGCCCATCCCTTCACGTAGATAATGACCATTTAAGCACCTCTAAAAGCGCATGAAAGAGATGGCGAGTTAGCGCTATCAGGGATTCAGACTCAAGGGGGAGGAGGGGATAAATTATGCAAGCTAACACTTCCTTAAGGAAAGACATAACCTTACGGTAGCTGCGTAGTTGTGCTTTCTCTCTCCCTTTCATAACTGTAGTAGAGGTAGTTCAGTAGCAGTATTAGGGCATAGCTGTTGTCTCTCCGGTAGGGCACACTAGTTGCTGTTCTCTTTTCTGTTGCATAGGCATAGATGGGGTAGGAAACTAAAGCAAGACAGAACTACAAAGCTAACTAAGCAGTAGACACCTGAAGACCAAAGAGCACCTGAATCAAAAGCCAACCATCTTACAATCGCCCTGTAGTTTTCTTCGCTGGAGTGCGGGTTTGGAACCCTATCTTACTAATAATCAGAAAGGGGCTTGTTGAAGCTATGAAGCATCTTAGAGTATTCAATTCTGTTTTTCAGCTGGTCCCGAGTGTGTCTACCTCAATGCCTCTATGAGAAACCACATGGCCAAGGACAATGCCTTGGGTGACCATAAAATGGCTCTTTTCCCAACTTAAAACCAAGTTCGTTTCCTCACATCTCTATAGCTCAAGGTTGAGATGGTGTAGACATTGGCTAAAATTATCCCCAAAAATAGAGAAATCTTCCATGAAAATCTCTAGAAACTGCTCAATCATGTTAGAAAATATAGCATACATGCAGCTTTGGAAAGTTGCAAGTGCATTACGCAATCCAAATGGCATCCTTCGTTAGGCAAAGGTGCCAAATGGGCATGTGAAAGTTATCTTTTCTTGGTCTTGTGGATAAATAGGGATTTGGTTATACCCCGAATATCCATCAAGAAAACAATAGAAAGACTTTCCTGCTAACTTATCCAAGATTTGGTCAATGAAGGGCAAAGGAAAATGGTCTTTTCTGGTTTTCAGATTTAGCTTTCGATAGTCTAGACACACCCTCCAACCTGTGGTTTCCCTAATTGGAACAAGCTCGCCAGCATCAATTTTAATCACAATAATTCTAGATTTCTTAGGTAGCACCTGAGTAGGTGCCACCCATTCAGAATCTGAAATTGGGTAGATGACTCCAGCATCTAGCAATTTGACCACTTCTTTCATCACCACTTCTTGCATGTGGGGATTCAATTTTCTCTGTATTTTTCTAGAGGCTTTGGAACCCTCTTCCAGGTGAATTTTATGCATACACACAGCAAGGCTGATGCCCCCAAGGTCAGCAATGGTCCAGCCAATTGCTCTCTTATGCTTCTTTAAAATACACCACAACTCTTCCTCTTGCTCATCAGTGAGAGAGGAAGAAATAATCGCTGAAAATTTCTGGTTTGTCCCCAAAAAAGCATACTTCAAGGTCTTAGACAACTATTTCAACTCCACCTCTAGTGGATATACAAGTGAAGGCAAGAAAAGTGCCTTTGATGGTGGTGGAAGAGGCATCACAGCAGGTTTCCAAGGATGTTACCTTGTTGATGGCCCCAAATCAAAAATTAAGGCTTTCACCTCTTGAACCATGGGTGTGTGGGCCTTCTCTTCCACAATCTCACTCCACACATTCTCAAAAACATCACCAAGATCATCACAAAAATCATTACAATGCAGCAGCTTGGGAAAAATCTCGTCCACAAGCTCATCGAAAACATCAATTGAAAAACAATCCTCACCATTCAAGTGAGGCTGATTTGCTGTATTATAAACATTCAATTTAACCTTCATGTTTCCAAAAGACACCTTCATTTCTCCTGATCTACACCGAATACAAGCATTGGCAGTGGCCAAGAAAGGTCTACCCAAAATCACAGGAATAAAGGTGGTGCACTTGCTTGGTTCCATGTCAAGAACCAGAAAATCTGCTGGATAGAAAAATTTATCAACTCCAACTAAAACATCCTCTATCATTCCCACGGGCCTCCTTTCAGATCTGTCTGCTAATTGTAGCACCACATGTGTGGGCTTCAATTCTCCCAAGCCTAAATTCTCATAAATAGAATATGGAAGTAGGTTTACACTAGGTCCCAGAACCAATAAGGCCTTCTCAATAGTATGATCCCCAATGATGCAGGAGATTGTGGGAACTCCAAGGTCTTAAAGCTTGGTTGGAGTTGCAATAGATAACACTTGGTTCACTTTCTCTGCACAAAAGACCTTCTGGGATAAGTGTATCCTAGACTATCTTTTGTGGGAGCACAATTCTTTCAAAAATTTTACATAGACTGGAACTTGCTTCATGGCATCAAGTAAAGGCAAGTTAATCTTTACTTGTTTGAAAATTTTCATCATCTCCTCAACCTTAGCATTCCCCTCGTCAAAAGGAGAAGCTACTTTCAATGCATTAGGAAATGGCAAATGGGGAACTGTCCTCCCATTTGCAGCCTTAGCAAGTTTATCAGATTTTTCTATTGTTTTGTTTTCAATTTTCTATTGGGGCACATCGCCCCCCTTATTTTTTATATGCTACTCTTGCTGCATATTTTCATGAGTTATTTATTCATTTTCTGCACTTGACTCATCAGACTCATTACCAACTTGGTTATCCACCAGCCTCCCACTCTCAAGGTGGTGACAGATTTTATTTCTTCATTGGAAGGAGTCTCACCAACCATGTACTGTCCCTTTGGATTATTCATGGGCTGACTGGGCAATCTCCTCTCCTCTCTCCTATTTAAAGAATTAGATAGCTGACCAAGGTGGTTCTCTATTTTCTTAATGCTTTGACTGTGAGAGTTAACAATTTCAGATAAAAGACCCAAATTTATCAGTGAAGCCAGAACTTGCTCTTCGAATATGAGGGACTTAGATGGCGCTGGGGCTGGTGCACTTTGATGGATAGGTTGAACCATTGGTTGGGCCTTGGGCTGTTAGTCTTGGAGCCTTAGAAAATAATTCAACTGGTATGGCTGGACATTTCTATAAGGCATGGATTGTTGTGGCTACTGCTGCTGGTTTTGAAGTGGTCTTGTCTCCACCTCAAGTTGGGGTGGTTTCTCCAATGACAATCAGTAGTAGGCTGTTGTCCATAGGACTGAGCAACATTCACATGTTCCATCAGAAAGTCTGGAAATTAGGCAGCTGAGGGACATTCCTTAAGGGAGTCAGTAGGGGACTGGCATATGACACATGCCTCCTCCACTTTAGCAGTCATTGGAGACTGCATTGCTCTCATGAGCTTATCAAACTTTTGGGTCTAGCTGTCTACTTTCCTCTCCAAATCATTATGTCCACTTACCTCATAAATTTTCCCTTTGGTAGTATTTTCTCTCACCACTCTAGGAGTCTCAAAATCTCTTGCCCAGGTCTCCCTTTGCATGGAGTTTTCACTGATGATATCAAATAACTCCCAAGCCTCATCAGTTGTCCTGTGGAGGTATGTACCACCACAAGAGGCATCAACCATATCCCTACTTTTGGGATCAATCCCTTGATAGAAACTATGGACAAGTTGCCATTCAGGAATTTGGTGATGGGGACATTACTTCAAGAGTTCTTTAAATCTCTCTCAGGCTTGGTGAAAGTCTTCAGTTGGGACTTGAGAAAATGAGATAATGCTCTTTCTCAGCTGACTTGTTTTGAACATGGGGAAAAACTTGGCCAAAAACTGACATTGAAGGTCATTCCAGGACTGAATACTGTTGTTGGGAGCATTGACAACCAAGTTCTGGCTCTATCCTTTAGTGAAAAAGGAAAGAGTCTCAACCTGGTTGCTTCTTCCCCCAAACTGACAATATTGAAGGTAGTGCATAGTCCTAAAAATTTATCAATATGCTTATATGGGTCTTCTTTGCTCAGGCCATGGTATGAAGGTAACCTCTGTATGATAAAAGACTTGATCTCATAGTTCCCTTGGACAGCCGGGAATTGAATGTAGAAGGGAGAATTGTAAACCCCTGGTGCATTGAATTCCTTTAAAGTCTTAGGTTGCTCATCCATTACAGCAATTTCAGAATCAACTAAAGGTGTGTGTATGGTTTGCTTAGGTGTGAGAAGTCTTTCAACTTCAAGATATAAGGGAGCAATCTCAGGATTAAGAGATCTCCTCCCAAGCATACACACAACAAATACCAAATGCAATGTAAAAAATTACAACACAAAATTCAATCAAAACAATCACAAAATACACAACTAATGTTGCAGATCTACAAAGCTACAGATCTAGAAATATAAACAGAGTTAGGAAATGCAAACTTAAGCAAATCTTGTTCCTCCAATTGATACAATACTCTTTTCAACACCACAGATCCAGATCTGAAACAAACAATTGAACTATAAAAAAAAAAAAAAATACAGCAGCAATTAGTCAAACACTAAATAGACAATTAAAAATCTAATTCTAAAAATGAGAAAAACCTAAATCTACCAAGTTAAAAACACAAGTCCCTGACAGTGGCGCCAAAACCTTATGCTACCACCTTGCAATAATTATATGATTAAAACAGCGAATTAAAAGGCTTAAACTATAGATGTAAGGAATCAAGGTGAGCAACCAGTCTTGCAAGAATCAGGGCTGTTATAACAAGTTTTAAAAGGTAAGTAAGGGTATGTCCATAGGGAAATGTGGTTCAACTATAGTAAATCTCCAGATCTATGGTAGACCTGGCACTCTATCCTAATTTAAGCTAAACTAAAACAGGAATGAGGAGAGGCTTTAGGTTTTTTTATCACTTCTACTACAAACTATAAAAGTTAAATGCAATTGATCCAGATCTGATCAAACACAGAGATTAGGGGAGATATAGAAAAGATGAAAATTCAAAAGATGGAGAACTGCAGCTAGGGGTCTTATTCTCTTATTGAAACTTAAAGGAATCAAAGGCAGTGTAGAGGACAGATTTGCAACAATCCTCTATCTGGCTCCTAGCTACCCGGGTTCCCCCATCAGATGCTAGGTATAAGAATCCAATCTCCACCAATGGATCAAAGCAATCCTGAGGTTAGGATCTGCCCTTCTACTGAATACAGTCCATCCTAGAGATTGCCCCAATCTATTGATTTTGATTGGAATAGGTAAACTATTGCAGATGCAGCGGGTGTCAGGCTACTAGCTCCCTATTTCTGGCTGGCATCCATAGGAGTATCCAATCCGGGGAAATTAAATATGAAGAAGTGAAATATAGATTAGAATCACCTTAAAAAACCATAATTATATTATAAACTTACAATACTATTATGCTCATATTTGCAATCTGTGCAATACATAATCTCTTACAAGCCTCTAAAACTCTCAATTTACAGCTCAAGACCTCACCCTAATTACTAAAAAGAGTTTAGCCACTCATGAATGGCTAAAGAGAGAATGAGAGAAGAAGGAAGAAAGAGAGAATTTTGAGGGAAAAATAAATCTCAAACTAAGCTCTGGTTCTCTCAAATTCTGGATGGTTCTTCTATAAAAGCTCTCTTCTATTTATACCTTCTCCCTCTGTCTCATATCCGTTTCAGCCAATCAGAGCCCAAGAGAATAATTCTATTATTCTGGGCTACTGCTGTGGCTGATTTCTCTTCTACAAGCTCTTCTCTCATTGGTCCACAATTGGCAAATACACATGAGACAGTTAAGGTTTCCAATCGTGCATAGTTGAATGCCAAAAATACCACTAGGGGTCGCTGACATGCTTTGGGATGTGTGCATAAGTTTTTGAAATTGGCAGCTACTGAAGAAATGTGCTGAGAAGTCCCTAACTCAAATGTCGAGAGGTTCAAGGAACCTCTTGACAGGTTCTATGTCTCCTTGCTCTTCATTTCGATAGGTTTGGGAACCTCTCGATGAGTTGAATTGCACTAGTCGATAGGTTTTGATGACTCATCGACAGGATCTTTGTGCCTTTCGACAGGATTGAAAGCCTGTTTCACCATTCTATCCATTTCTCCATTCATCCTCTCGATAGGTTATAATCAACCTGTCGACTGGTTATACAAACTACCACTGAGCTTTCGACAGGTTGGCTCAGTCCTCTCAAGAATGAGCATAGCTTCAGGCAAGCAGTCGATAGGTTAGCTTAGACTGCTCGATAGGTTTAGCTGAACCTCTCGAGATGTACTTGGAAACTCTCGACTTTTTCTACACCTCCAGGAATGATGTCGACAGTATCTTTTTGCTATACTTTCAACCTCTCGACAGGATCTGTCATCCTCTCGATCTCTTTACAGCTTCACCTCAGAACCTCTCGACATGTTATAATTAGCCTTCAGAAGTTCTCGACAGGTGCTAGAGAGCTCTCGACAGCTTCATGGAACCTCTCGACAGCTTATTTTCAGTGCTTCAACATCTAGCACACCTCTCCAGTGGGTTGTTCTTCATTTATTCGACATTCAGCAACATCTTGGTGGATTCAATCTTCATTCCTTGCAACTGCACTTGGCCTCATGCATCCCCAGTTGTGTTCAAGACATTCTCATGAATCTCTAAGGCTCTTGTGGACTGCTTGATTGGCTGACCTTTGGGCTCTAAGGTCACATGTTGAGCAGCAAATTTCTTCTTTGACTCTTTTAAGTGAATATCTGCACTAAGCTTGCAATTCATTGCTTATCTACAAAATACACTTAACACACATTATTTGTCAGCTCAAGGGTCCACCAAAGGTCAGGTTAGAAGGTGAAAAATGGTATTTTTCATCGCTATATGATACCCTAGGTCTTAAAGTTTCTTTGGTGTAGTAATGTGACCTGATTTAATCATGTCTACGTAAAGACCTTCTTGGACAAATGGATCCTTGCCTTCCTCTATTGTATACACAGGTCTTTGAGGAACTTAGCATAGGCTGGGACCTGTTTGATGGCATCAAGCATAGGTAAATTAATCTTAACATGCTTGAAGGTCTCCAACATTTCCTCCATTCTAGCATTCCCCTTGTCAAAAGGAGAGGGGCTTGTAAGAGCATGAGGAAAAGGAAGCTGGGGTACTGTTGGTACCTTAGCTGTTGGCCTAGCTATTTCATGATCCATTTTTTATTTTTTTCTTTTTTCTTCATTTATTTTATTTTGTTGGTGCTCAACAACAGCCCCACATTATGAGTCCTCTTCTTCTTCTGCATTCTCATTTTTCTCCCTGCCCACCTAGTTATCGACTATCCTATCAGACATGAGGGATGTGACTGTTTTGGCTTCCTGATAGGTTGAGGAACCTTCACCAATCAAGTAATGACCCTTTGGATTATTCATAGTCTGGCTAGGAAGTCTGCCCTCTTCTCTTTTGGTCAAGGCATTGAAAATTTGATTAAGCTAGTCCTCCATTTTCTTTATGCTTTGACTGTGAGAGTTCACAGTTTGTGATAGAGAACCTAGGTTTTATAGTGATGACAGAACCTGTTCTTCAAAAGAGGAGACCCTAGGCTATGGTGGGGGTAAAGCTAATTGGTTTGGCTGTGGGGCAGGTAGCTGGAAATGATGTCTAGGTGCATAACCCTGGTTGTACTATTACTATGGTCTGTATTGTAGAGCTTGTTGTTGTTGGGGTTGCTGATAGTTATCTTGTCTCCACCTCAAGTTAGGGTGGTTTCTCCATGGGTACCCAGCAGGCTGGTGCCCATATGATTGGGAAGCATTAGCATGCACCATGACAAATTCATGGTATTGACCTGCTGATGGACAGTACTCAATTGAGTGTATGGGTGGCTGGCATATAAGACATGCCTCCTCCACTTCTGCACTCAGTCTAGGCTACATCACACCCATTAATTTATCAAATTTCATGGTCAAGCTGTCCACCTTTCTTTCAAGGTCACTGTGCACATTGACTTCATACATCCTTCCTCTAGAAGTGGCTTCTTTTATTATTTTAGCAGGAGTCTCAATGTCATTTTTAGACAGAGTCTTCTGCTGCATAGAATTCTCACTAATAACATTAAAAAGTTCCCAAGCCTCTTCAGCTGTGTTGCTGAGGTAAGTCCCACCACAGGAAGCATCCACCATATCCCTGCTCTTGGGATCAATCCCTAGGTAGAAGCTCTAGACAAGCTGCCAATTAGGGATTTGGTGGTGTGGACATTGCTTCAACAGTTCTTTAAACCTTTCCCTTGAGAATTGAGTAAAGGAGAGTCTGCTCTTTCCCAACTGGGTGGTTTTAGACATAGGGAAAAATTTAACCAAAAATTGGCATTGGAGATCATTCCAAGGTTGTATGATATTTGCAGGGAATATGGAGAGCCAAGTTCTGGCTTTATTCTTTAGAGAAAAAGGAAAAATCCTCAGTTTGGTGGCTTCCTCTCCCAAACCAGCATTATTAAAGGTTGTGCATAAGGCGAGGAACTCATTTATGTGCTTATAGGGGTCTTCTTTGCTTAACCAATAGAATAAAGGAAGCATTTAGATGGTTGAGGAATTGATCTCATAGTTTCCTTACACTACAAGGAATTGGTTGCAGAAGGGGGATGAATATTCCCTTGGTGCATTGTATTCCCTCAATGGTCTTTGTTGCTCACCCATCTGTAGACACCCAAATTTGGCCCAACGCCCGATCGAGACACATTTCGAGAGAGACGCATCTCCGAGCTTTTGATGACATGTATGGAACCCTTAGGAAACTTTCCAAAACCTTAGGATCTATTCTAAACCCTTAGGAATCACCCTAGATCCCTTAGGAACCTTCACGAACCCTTAGAAACCCATCCTAACCCATAGAATCCATCCTGGACCTAAACCTAGCTTTCCCAAGTAATGGATGAAAGGTGGTGTACCAGGATTAGCTGTGACCTTTTACTATGAACAATTCCTATACCATTGAAAAGTACAAGTCCTCATCTTTCCAACAAGCCATGAATCACCCAAATCGGAGCTGTGTACGAGAAGATATCGCATTCCGAAGCATAAGGGCAAAATAGTAAATATGCTGTGACTCCCCCTTTGAGATTTGGCGCAAGTATTACTTGCGCCAATCCATTTCTTCCCAGAAATGGCCTGGCACAACTAATAGTTGCGCCACATATGAGTGGGTCCCCCTACGGGCATTCAACTTCCCAAAACCACTGTGCATCACTATTTTACTTTACATATGCTTGGCACAACTATTAGTTGTGCCAGGCATATGAACAGTACATGTGAGATTTTGCCTCAAAATTCGAGATTGGGGTTTGACTTGTTGACGATCTTGACCTTTGGGGTATATTTTGCTAGTTCTGTTACACCCATTTACTATCTATGTGCAACCCCTTAAGTGGTTTAAAGCCCCACCCTATCATCTACCATTGGAGCATCTCTGGACACATTTCAAGGCTCTACAAACCCTAGGAAACCTTAGGTGGCTAGATTACCTAATTGCTAATCCAAGTTAGCATCTAAACACCCTCCTAACCTCTCTTTTTCCTAAAAATAGAGAAGCTCCCTCCCTCCCTTTACAAAGGCTTGAAAAAATTTGCAATTGAGAGATTAAGTAATCCCTTCTCTCTCACCTCTAGTGCACCATTCTCATATAAATTCCAGAACCTTAAAACCTTCTAAAAACCTTAGCCTTTTATCCAAAAGCTCTAGGTTAGGTGTGTGCTCCCCCTAGCCTTCACTCTCTACCTCTTAGCCATCAAGCCGTAGGAGTTAGAACCTCATTTCTCACCATACAAGCCTTCAAATGCTCACCGAAGCAAGCCAACGGAAGGCGCCACAGTGGTGCAATAAGGGCCCGAGAGCTCCGGCTCTCCCCTCTATTCCTCTACCTTCTCGATTCTTCCTCCATCTGCTCATTTGTGCCGTTACGCCGCCAAATTTTTTGTAGGAACGGAGGGGCACAAATAGGATTTTAAGGCCCTTTAGGTAAGAGGAAGGCATTCTTATTTCTTTTATATTATTTTTGTTTTAGCCATAAGGTGCCTAACACCTTCCTAATCGATAACCGAATCCCCTACCCAAGATCCTTTGAGATAAACCAAATTCAGAGTCATATTCGTGGCACTTTAGTGCTTATAAAATTGATCTAGGATTCTCGGGACACCAAATGCTCCGGGTAGCAACTCTAAATATTTACAAAGAGCGCATCGTCGCGACGGGATCGTAAAAAATCTGTGGTTGTACAGATGACAACTTTGCTGGGGAGTAGTTAGTAGAGCTTCCCCTTAAATTTGGCCTTATATTTTTTACTTTGTACGAACCTATATTGCTATTTTTTTCTATTTTTTTACTCACCTCTCTGATTATGTCATTTACTTACCCCTACTTTTACGTCATTTATAAGCCTTAGCCGATTGGCGAGCCTACTTGCACCCCGTCATTCAATTTCTTTACGTTTCCATCATTTTCAGCACCTTAGCCGATCGGCGGGTCTACTTATGCATTGTTATTTAAATTCCTTACATTTCTATCATTTCAAGTGCCTTATCCGTTTGGCGGGCCTACTTGCGCTTTTAATTCCGCAATGATATTCCGCTAGTGAACACCGGTCCGTAGAGGCGGCACGAGATCCTCACCCTTAGTCTTTGAACTTAAGAAAACTTCCTTAAAATTGAAAAATAAAATTGAACCAACAATGGGGATTGATTTTTGGGGTAGATTTTCAAGGGTTGGGTTATTTAGGCACACATTCAAACTCTCAGGTCTTAATACAGTGGCAGCCCCTAGTAATGATGATCCGAAAAAACCCCAGCCCACCTAGTACCTGAGAAAAGTGCTTGCACTTGAGGTATATCGGGTGGTTAACCTTCTCGTTACCAAGCTTAAAACTCGAGAAAAAAGAGAGCGATAGTAAACCCAAATTGGGTTCTAAACACTTAGGATCGGTGAGGGAAGGGATGTAGCATTAGAACAGTCAATCCCCGAAAGCCCAACATCCAGAAAAATCAATTTCGAGACCCATTTCGGGCTGAAGTTGCTGCTGTTAAAGAATCTGGAGACTCATTTTGGTCTGGCGCCACTATTAGTTGCGCCAATGCAAAATTCCCCAAAGAACACTGGCACAACTATTAGTTACGCCAGCTTTAGTCTGGGAAATTTTACTCCGGTCCATCTAATAGTTGCGCCAGGTTGGGTTTAGGCAGCCACAGTCCGAATCTAAAGCCTATTTCACACCCCGGACTCCCCGATTAGTGCCTTTAGTGCTTTTGTTTAGGCCTCGCAATCTCTGACACCCAATACGCCCTCGTCGGTCAAGAGAAGGTGACTTATTTTTGACTCGTTTCGAGGAATTGGGTTATTTGCATCAATTTTTGTGCCTTCAATAGATCAAGGGGTTTCCCTTTGATTCTTCCGAAGTGCTTCAGAGCCTTTGCCGTGGGACCTATTTAGGATTCGAGAGCCACCCAAGAAGGGAATTCAAAAGGCCCCGGAATCCTCATTTCTTTTCACTTGTAAAAAAATTTAAAAAAATAAAAAATAAAAAACCCAAAAATAGAGTCGTGATTGGTGCCAGTACAACAACATCATCGTATCCTCCGTCATCCCGTAGGGGAAGAAGGAGGAAGCTTTATGGGCTCCATCCAAGGCACCCGTATCCGACCCAATATCGAGCTATGTCGTAGCCTGTGGATTTGGCTTACGCCGATCCTGACTCATCCCCACCATATTCTCCAACTCATTCCCATACCGAAGAAGCTTTTACTTCCACCTCCTTCACCCAATCAACCCTCATCATAACCGGTCCGTTCGGTGCCCCTATTTTTCCTTCCACCACTTCCCAAAATATCCAAAATCCAAATTTCTTGTCATTTACCCAAGCCATGCCTTCATCAATGGCCATCTCTAACCCATCTCACCTTCCTTCCACATCCGTTCAAAACCCAGCTCCATCCTCCACCTTAACCAACATACCATATTTTTCATCTATCCAACCCAATCCACCCACGTCTATCCATGTTGCATCCAATCCCCCACACATCCCTCCATTTACCCAAGTCATGCCCATTTTTTTCAGAACCATGACCAATTGTCCTCTCTCATTCTCCACCTCTATGCCCCATACATCTTCCCCATATATGCCTAATCCATCCACCAATGCCCCACCTCATTTCTCCAATCCACCCCATATCCCACCCCTCACCCAAGCTATGCCTGATTTTATCGGGGCCATGCCCAATTTTTCCTCTTCATACACCCCATCCATACCCCTCCAACCCTCAAATAACCCATCTCCATCCGATCCCCCTTCCATGGCCATGATGGAGGAGATGTTCCAAACTTACAATAGGTGGAAGGTCTCCCAACACATCCCCTCTCATCCACACCACACATCCATAGATCCATCCCATACCCTATCAAGCCTCCATGCCTCATTCCCTTATGACCTTCATTAACCCCCCATCATCCACACCATCCAAACCCCCACTACCCATATGTCCCAAGGACCAATGGCCCAAATCCCCATTACCCACATACCCCAAGGCCCCATGGCCAAGACCCACAAAGGGCCCATGGCCCATACCCACTAAGGGCCCATGGCCCAGACCCACCAACGACCCATGACCCAGACCCATCAAGGGCCCATGGTATAGACCCATCAAGGCCCAATGGGCAAGACCCATCAAGGGCCCATGGCCCAGACCAACCAAGGCCTAATGGGCCAGACTTATCATGACCAAGGGTTTATGGCCCAAACCTCCCAAGGACCCATGGGCCAAACCTTCATAACCCATCCCTCCCAAGGCTTCATGGCCCATGCCCAAGCCCAGAAAGGCCCTAACCTTGGAGACTCACACCCATTCCCTTCACAATTCCTCCAAAATTTCAGTCACCCACAACCCCCATACCCAGCACAAACCCATGATTACATCAACCCCAATTCACCCATATCCTGACATCCCAAAGTCAGTTCCAAGCCTTTCCCCATGCCCAATGGCCTCATCAGGCCCCACCCCAAAATTTGACTTCCACTCATCCCATCACCCAACAAACCTTCCCTCATCCCCAATTGAATCACCTAACCCCCATTCATGCCATTCCCATTCAGTTCATGCAGCACCAACAAGAGAATTGTGCCCTCACTGCACCCTATGTAGACCAGCAGTATGAAGAGAACGAGATCAGGAACAATAGAGCTTATGCTAGGGCATTGACCAGCCTTAACCCTCCTCCTATAATTTTCCACCCCTAGTAGCTCAAAGTGAATCCCAACTGACTGTTGAGAAAGTGGCCCCCATGTCTAAGGAATCAAAGCTGTTGAAAGAACAGTTGGATAAAATTCAGAAGCAGTTGTTGAAGATGGGTGGTGCTGAAATCCACAGCACAGACTTCGTGGATTTATGTTTGTTTGTTGAGGTCCCCTTGCCTCCACAATTTAAAATGCCAACTTTTGACAAATATAACGGCACCAATAATCCCATAGCACACCTCAAGTCTTATTGTGGGGATATGTGCCAATATAGAGGGGGCGAAAGACTATTAATAAAGATCTTTTAAAAGAGTCTGACTGGTCCGACCTTGAGGTGGTTCACATCCTTGGAACCATCTATGATAAAACCTTATAAGGACTTGCGCATTTATTCCAAGAGCAATATGTCTACAACATAGACATTGAACCGCGCAAGTCAGATTTGGCTCGTGTGAAGCAGATCTCGAATGAGACCTTTAGCGATTATTTGGGGCATTGGAGAGCATTGGCAGCTCAGGTTAGAAACAGGATACCAGATGATGAACAAATAGAAATGATTTCTAAAAATACTTTGTCAGTGATCTCATACTTTTTAGTGTACCAGCAGCAGTCCTGCTTTGTTGATCTGGTAAGGAACGCCAATCGCTACGAAGATGCCATCAGGGAACGTTGCCTGTGCAAGAATGTACCGAGTGGAGCCAGTGGGGTTAGAAGGTTTTTAGAATAGAGGAACAAGAAGAGAATAGGAGCTGATGTCCAGAATATTACCAACACCAAGACAAATAATAGTATAACCCTATTTCAATTTCAAGCCGCCCAGCCAGCGACAGTCAGAACTGAGTAGATGCAGAGAGCAGGGAATGGACCAGGAATGCAGATGACTCCGGAGCAGAGTAGAGCCCGCTATGACCAAGTGTTTACACCCCTAGGGAAATCACTAAGTGTATTGCCTTTGCTAATAGAAAAGGGATTAGTTACTGTTCATCAATCGCAACCTCCTCCTTACCTAATCTCAGAGAAATATGACCCTAACACTCACTATAATTTTCATCAGGGTCTGGATCACCCGATTGATCACTGTTTCCCATTGAAACAAGTGATCCAAGATTTAATTGACACCGGGAAAATCATTCCACACGCACCTTCTTAAGTGAGCCAGCACGTGAACATTCATCAAGTGCCATTACCCCCACATTCTACCGGAGGAGCAGGTCTCAGACCCACCATCGGGATGATAGGAGAATGTGAGGAGAAATTTGAATTTGATTCGTCGGATTATATTAGCGACCAAGAAAGTTATGCGGCACCATAGCAAAGAGATTACGAAGAAAGGAGTATCATGGTGATTGAACCCTTCAATTTATCAGATTATTTTCCCAACCCAACACCAGGAATCGAACCCTTAGATCTTAGGGCTTATTTTCCATCACCTGCACCTATCAATTATGTGCACATAAATGCATATCAAACATATTCTGCCACCCCCCATCAATTACCCGATATCCCATCATGCCCCCAATCCCCCCGCCAGCTCCTATCAACTATCAATGGCCTACTCCTACCCCTTTACCCCTAGTGCAACCACCCACAAGCTTCACCACTCCCATCTGGCCCAATTTTCCCACTCAACCATCTATCACCGAAGTGAATCAAGTGTTATCCACCCCTCCGAAGCTCGCAGTGTAAGTGCATCCGATACAGGCAGTTATACCATTTCAGATTTTAAGGCCAACCTACAATCCTCATCAGGTCCCATTGAGCTACGAGCAGACAGATATCAACGCTGGCAGTAGCAGAGAAGGGATAGTAGACTTTGTTACTCAATCCAGGAAGATTTCAAAGCAGCCAAAAGGACCAGTAGTAGCACTAGCCCAACCAAAGGGAAAGAAGGATAATTTCGTTAACTCTTTTGAAAAAATGAGCCATGAGCATATACTGAAGACTCAATTGAGAAGAATGCCTGCTCGTATTATAGTATGCAATCTGCTAATGATGTCCCCACTCCATTTTCAAGCTTAAATGGGGGCATTAACAAATGCACATGTATCGCTTCAGGTTAGCCCAGATGAAGTCAGGCAGATAATTGGTCAAGTCATGGCTCTGAATGCCATTTCATTCTCAGATGCTGATTTATCAGATGAAGGGAGTAGTCACTCCAAATCCCTTAACATTATTGTGGAATTCGGAAATATGATAATGCCACTAGTTTTTATTGACAATGGGACTGCTTTAAACATCTTCTCACTGAGAACTGCCACCAAGATTGGGGTAGATCCATGCATGCTGAGACCCATGAGAACCGTGCTCGAGGTTTTGACAACACGAGGAGAGAGATAATGGAGGAAGTTGACCTTGATTTATTGATTGGGCCAATGACCTTATCCATATTATATCAAGCGATGGACATTAAGTCCTCGTTCAATCTACTATTAGGGTGCCCGTGGCTGCATGAAGTTGGAGCTATCCCATCTGCGCTGCACCAGAAGCTCAAGTTCGCGTCTGGGCATAAGATTATCACTATCATCGATGAAGGGCATAGTGAGAAGGAAAAAGCCACCAACAATGTTGAAAGGCCCAAACTGCTAGATGTGTTGCGCACTGCTGAGGATGTTGACCTTCACAGCTTCGAATATGAAGTGTCGACGGTACTCCCAGAGCCTATCGAGGGCATCATTCCAAGAACCGGAGGTGGAATGGTAGCGGTAGTGGCCATGCTCTAAAAGTGGGGATACCAAAAAGGAAGAGGACTTGGGCCCAGACTTCAAGGTAGAAGAGAGCCCATCACAGCTAAGAGTGGTTAAAAAGTCAAGTTTTGGTTAGGTTACAAGCCCATAAAAGAAGAAGTACGAGAGGCTAAGGAGAAAGCCTATGCGACGACAGCTGCGAGAGCTAGGGGATTCACATAGAGGAAAAACCCTGTCCCAGGCCTCATATCAGAAATTCATTCGTGAGTGTCAGGATTATAAAGATCGATCGAAATGGGGTAACCCAATTGACCCCACATAACCCTACAGCATCGGTTCACCCCACCAATCTCCACATCACCCTTCCCAGCCTAGAATTAGACTTGGTCGTGTTATCCCTCTTTGAGGAACGACGGTTCGTACCTGAACAAACTCCCCCTGTGGTGAATCACCACAAAACTATATTAACATTTGAGGACATCATCTCGGATGAACTGGGGATCAACATGATGGAGGCTGACTCCGAAGAGCCGTATTAGTCAGCACCCTCCATCCAAACAGGTAAAGGAGCAGCCTCTTAGGTACGCAACTGGGCATCTTTGCTCCAAACACTTGAAGTGGGGAGTGGTGAAAAATTCGACACCCATTTCCCTAAAAAAAGAACCTATAAAAAGTGAGGTAAGCCCTTGGTAGGCAATACCTTGTATATACGCAGACTCGCGCTACCAAGGGTCTGTCTTCGAAGAAAATAAAATTCCAAAAACATAAAGAAAATACAAAATCCAAAAACATTGTCATTTAAAATTCCAAATAAAATCCCACAAAAAGATGCCTTAATGGAAGTACCCATCCCACGTAAAATTGACCCCTTTCCTATAGAAATACAAGAAGAGGTAGGAGTTACGAGTCTGGGCGAGGATACCTCTATGGAGCAGCTCCCCAATGAGCTCCCTGACCGGTTTGCCGACTTTGAGCATGGCCTTACCCCATTGTCGAAGAAATGAAAGATATGAATCTAGGGACTGAGGAGAATTCTCGAATTACTAAAATCGAAACGTCGCTATCTCCTGAATAAAGAAAAAGTATGATCGATTTCCTGTGGCCATACCAAGACATTTTTGCCTGATCGTATGAGGACATGCCTAGTTTGGACACCGATTTGGTCGAACATGAGTTGCCTCTCTACCCTGATATGAAGCTGGTTAAGCAGAAGCTAAGACATCTCCAACTCGAGTGGATGCTAAAAGTAAAAGATGAGGTCATCCAGTAGTATGACACAGGATTCCTCATGGTATCTAAGAACCTGCAGTGGCTGACCAATATTTATCCTGCGCAGAAGAAGGATGGAAAGGTCCTCATGTGTATCGATTTCTGTAATTTAAATAAGGCAAGTCCGAAGGATGATTTCCCATTGCCGCACATCGAAATCTTGGTCGATAATACTGCTAAGCACGGGATGCTTTCTTTTATGGACAGATTCTCTGGATATAATTAGATTAGGATGGCAGAGGCAGATCGAGAGAACACTGCATTCATCACCCCTTGGGGAACATATTGCTATAGTGCTATGCCATTCAGTCTGAAGAATTTTGGTGCAACGTACCAGAGGGCTATGACTGCACTGTTTCACGACATGATGTACCGAGAAATTAAGGTATATGTCAATGGATGAGATGAAGAGGTAACTAATGTCCTATTTAAAATACTTGGACGGTGGAAAATAAATCGACATAATAAAGTTTTGTCCCTTTCCAAGCTTGGCAATAAATTGTGATTGTGTTGGGAATGATAAAGCGCACAACTAATTATGGGAAAAGAGAGCTAATCAGTAAATGATGGTCTAAATTTAGGCTTGGTATTTAAGGGGATCCTGTGTATCGCGCAGCTGTAAACTAGAAGGTGTGGAATTCTGCTTTGCGCGTGTTTAGGACTCCGCGAGGAAGCTTCAGACAGGTCCCACGATTAGGAAAATGAAGCCATTTTAATCCCTTGATCGAGATCAACACTCGACCTCTGGGACCCATTTGAGCTAAGACTTGTACTTGCATCCATTCAGTTCCATCTACATCTACCCTTCACATGGATTCCTATTGCAAATGAGCATAGCCTCCCTAAATTCATCTCCCATATTACTGACAAAAATGGACAATATGAAGACTAATTTAAAAAATGCACAAACAAATTGAACAGATTTGGCACATGAATAAATATACAAAAAAGAAGAGAAATTCTATTAACTTGGAAAAATATATACAATTGTCATTACAATGAGAAGATTGGAAGGAAACGAAAAGAAAAACCTAAGTATAATCTAATCTAAGAGGAGGAAGAATCTGAATCGAAATTTGTAAACCAATCCCAGCCCATCATTTGAGCATGTTTCCTAAGGGTAGCCTTTTCCTCTTTTTATCTCAGTTGGACTTTCTTTCTTCTTAGCTTTACCCTCAGCTGAAGTCTTTTTCCTAGGCTGCCATTGTTTCTTTGGTTGGGCTGGTGATTTCTTGGTAGTAGGAGCTTTTGGTGCCCTCACCCTCATATTCCTGGTTTTGGGTTTAGGAGGGACCATAGGAGATTTGCCTTTGTCTTCCTTAGTGGGGGCCACTGGGGACTTCCCTTTTGCTTTGTGTTCAGGCTGGCCAGGGGGTTTTACCTCCTCAGACTGGGCAGCTGGCTCTTTGCCAATTTTTATAGAGGCTACTGTATAAGCAGTCCTCTTAGCAGTGACTTTCCTCTGTTCAGAATAAGTTTGCTCTTTTGGAGGTATAGCATAGGCCTTGGTAGGTGGAGGCTGCTCTGTAGGAGTTGAGGAAGAAGGAGGGGCAACAGGGGCCTTCCCTTTATCTGGCTGGAACTTTGGTTGTGCCTCCTCAGACTGGGTAGTTGGCTCTGGAGTAGCTTTAGGCCTGGTCCTGCATGCAGCAGAGAGTGGGTCATTGTGAGTGCATTTCGGCAAAGAACCAAAGTAGCTCCCAATTAGGCTATCTGGATTTTGTGTTTGAGAAGGTCAGTCTCATGGATTACCTTTTGGAGTCTGAAGATCTCCTGGGCATTGTTGAGCCTCTTTTCGAAAAGTCTGACTTTCATCTTCTTTGCAGCAGTGTTTGCTTTCTCCAGCTCTAAATTCAACTGATTATAAGCAGCTGTAGATTTGGCTTTCTGATAGGCCTCCAAGATATTAGTCCACCCCAAGGAGATGCCCAGTAGTTGCCTTCTGTGGGCTTCCTTCATTTCATCAATCTGCTGCAGCAGGGGGGGTCTCAATTGACTGTCTAAGTTGGGCCATGCCCCTCAGGACATTCTTCCTAAGATATGGATTGTCCCTCATGGCATGGAGGATGGTGAGGTAGGGAGGGATGCAAAAAAAATGTTTTGGTGCGATGGGCAGAGAGGAAGTGGAAGGAGCAAACTGTGATTGGTCCTGGGTGGGGGGAATGGAGATAACAGTGGGTAAGTCTAATTGTTGGGGGAGGGGGACAGGTTTTGGGTCTGTTTGTATCTGTTTGTCAGTGAATGTTGGAGGGGGTAGGATAAGAGGTGGGATGGAGGGTATAGGGGGAAAGGAAAATGGGGTAGGCTCAGTAGGAGTAAGGGGTGATGGGGGAGGGAAAATGGGAATGGTGAAAGGTATGAAACAGAATGGTGGGGTTGTGGGGAGTAAAGAGATTGTTGGTGGTGGGGGGGGGGTTTCGAGTCAGGGCTAAAGTCTGTTTGGGTCTCTTTGTCAGTGGAAAGGACCAGGGGGGATGGAGTGGATTAGTGAGGGATGGGTGGGTTGGTTAATGTCTGTAGGGTGGATTGGATGGATGTGAGTTCAGTCTGTATCTGGTCCTGGGTGTGTGTAGTGGTGGATAATTGAGATTGGATGTCTTGGATAAGGGATAGGACAAGTGTCAGTGTATCGGGGCTGGGAGGTTGAGCTTGTGTAGAAGAGGGCATAAGTTGAAAAGGTGAGGAAGGTGCATGATGGAAAGTGAAAGGAGGGGGAGATTAGGGTTCTGGTGAGTGATGTTGTGATGTAATTGGGGAGTCCAGGAGGGGGGTGTAGTGGATGGGCATGGTGTCAAGAAAACTAGCCACAAAGGCTTGGAATCTGATGGTTGTGTTAAGGTGGAGGTCTACGTCAGTGAGTGGGGATGTAGTAGGTATGGCTGGAGTGGTGTCTGGGTCAATGTGAGGTGTGTCAGTGGGGATAAAAGGGATTGTGGGTGGTGATTGGGAGATGGTGGGGGTTGTCTCAGTGGTTTTCCGTTTCTTATAGGAAATGAGTGGAGGGCTGCCAGGTTTATGTGAAGATGATGGGGGTATTGGGACTGTGTATTGAGGTAAGGTAGGGGATGGAGAGGGGCTTGAATGGGGGGTGGGGTCCTCCCAGGTACCAATCACAGGTGAAGGGGGAGTGGGCATAGATGATGAGGATAGAGGAGGGTGAGAGAGGGATGGAATAGGGATAGTGGTCAAGATAGGGGATCCTGGAGTAAAAGGTGGGGGGGCTGAGGTGGCTGCTGCACTATTGGTGGTCATGACAGGCTCTGGAAGCCCCTCTTTGGTAGCAGGGGTAGACTTTGGGACAGCTTCCTCAGCAGCTTGCTTGGGAGGGACCTGAGCCTCAGCTTTCTTCTTCTTGTTGGCCTCCATCAGGCTCCTGCTGATTCCTCTTTGCCTCTTGGCAAAAGTAGTAGGGGCAAGGGTGGTCGTCCCCTCTATTTTCGCTATCTTGTACTCCCCTTTCAAAAGTAGCTTGGTAATGACTGGCATAGGAGAGTGTGTGAGGCTTCTTGTTCTACCTTATCTTCTCCACTAGGTCTTTCATTGCCTCAAAGATGAGTCGGGCTACATGGAAGCCATGGCCTAGAGAGAAATAATAGACAGCATCCGCAATGGGAGTTCTCCTCTCCTGCTGATGTCCTAAGCAGTAAATGTTCTTTCGTAGGACTTGGTCAATGAAGAGGAGTTCAGGCTCCAATTCTCTTCTTTGGTTGAATTCCATGAGGCCTTTAATCCGCTAGTCAAAGCCCTTGCAATTGTATCAATTGAGGCGCTCAGGGGGGGGCATATCCATAGCTAGGGTTGAATGCGACTGGGATGCCCAATACTTCTGCAATCACTTTGGGGCTCACTAACATCTCAAAATCATCAATCAGCACCAGCAAGCATACTTGTCCATCCTTGTCTTTTTTTACCCTGATGTGTTGGTAAAAGAGTTGCACTAGCCTAGGGTAGGCTAGTGCTGGAATTCCTCTCATCAAGGGTGTCAGGCCAGCTTTGCTCATAAACTGCACGGCAGTGGCAGAGAGAGGCTCCTTCTCAAAGAATGGCAGGTCAAAAGCTGCTTCAGGCTCCAAGGGGATTGAAGCCATGAGCTCTGAAGGAGTAGAAAACTCAGGGGTTGGCTCCTCCGCCTCCTCAACCACTTCCTTCCCTTTTTTAGGTGCCTTTGAAGTCTTGGCCTTCTTAGGGCTGGTCTCAACAAGGGGCTTATCCTTGCTCCTCTTCTTTGGTGCACTCTTGAGGGCCATTACAACTTCTACCTTGAAGGATGAGAAAGGGAGATTGAGATCTGAGTGCCTACCCTAAAATCCTAGGGTTTGGTTTGATCTAACGCACAGGGCTCCGCGAGATCTCTTAGCAGAGGGCAATAGATGGTGGAGATGCTAGGAACAAATTTGTAGATTCCTGGAGTGAATGATGGGTTGTAGGATCGATGCTGGAGAAGAGAGGGGGAAGAGCGCCAGAAGCTAGGTTTCACAGAGTGAAGAAGGAAGAGACTACTAGAAAGGGAGACAAGCGCGGGGTTAAAATACTTATCGTGAAGCTTGGCACTGTTTGGAAAAATCCGGTCACGGGATTGGAAATGAACCGAGTGAAGGTGCTATTGAACTTGGATTGCGCGACAATCTCCTAGGTTGACCTTGGAGCGCGCGACAATATGTGAAGAATTCATGTGAATTGCACGAGCGGCTCTCAGGTCTCCATTTGGATTCCACGAAAAGCTCTGAGGTTCACTTTGAATCTCGTGACAGCCTTTGAATCTCGCGGTAGCTAATGAAGTAGTCTTTTTGAATTGCGCGAGAGTCTCCCAGGCTTCCTGTTGAACATCGTGACAGCTAGTGATATGCTTATTTGGATCACGCGAGAGGTTCTCAGGTGTACTTGAATCTCATCACAACTATTGAATGGTTCTATGTGAACTGCACGAGAGTCTCTCAGGCCTCCTTTTGGACCCAGCGACAGTAAAGTATAAAACAGAGTGCATGTGCTCTCTGTTTTGCCATTTCCAGTTGTGCTGTGGTTGGATCCTAGGCATGACTCACCACCCTAGGTACCTCTAGACACATTAAAATCAATCATTCAAGTAAAGATAACAAAAATCATCATCCAACACTGTGCATTCAAGCAAAAATCATCAATTCAAGAGTAGTAATCATCCAACCAAGCATAAAAAATTCAAAATAGATAGGTCCAGATTCAGGTGGGGCCACTAAAATTTCGTAGAGAATTATAACAAAAGAAAGCAATACAAATCTAACAACGCCAAAGTACATATGATATAATAATGACACACCTGTGGATCAGTTTAATGAAGGATCCCCTTGAAAGTGAATGGTGTCCATAGGTTCAGTAGGTTTTTTAAAACAAGGCTTAAGCCTCTGACCATTCACCTTCAAGGTTTTCCCAGACTTGGGATCCTGGATTTCCATAGTACCAGATGGGGAAACATGCACGACAATGTAGGGACCTTCCCATCTAGATTTCAACTTGCCAGCAAAAAATTTAAGTTTGGAGTTAAACAACCAAACCTTGTCACCATCTATAAAGGTCTTTCTCAACAGCCTCTTGTCAAAGAAAGCTTTGGACCTTTCCTTGTAGATCCGAGCATTGGCATACGCATCCATCCTTAGCTCATCCAATTCTGACAGCTGTAATAAACTATGATGACCAGCAGAAGTTAGGTCTAGATTTAAATATTTAATGGCCCAATAGGCCCTATGTTCAAACTCCACTGGGAGATGACAAGTCTTTCCATAAACCAGTCTGAATGGGGACATACCAATGGGAGTCTTATAGGCAGTCATATAAGCCCACAGTGCATCATTACGCTTGTCAGCCCAATCCTTCCTATCAGTCCTCACAGTCTTCTCAAGGATGTGCTTGATCTCCCTATTTGAAATTTCAACTTGCCCACTGGTTTGTGGGTGGTAGGGAGTAGCAATCCGGTGACAGAATATTTCTTGAGCAAGCTTTCAAAATTTCTGTTGCAGAAATGGCTACCCCCATCACTGATAATGGCTCTAGGGGTGCTAAATCTTGAGAAGATATTCTGCTTTATAAACTTGAGGACAACCTCATTATCATTAGTTCTTGTGGCAATGGCTTCTACCCATGTGGAAACGTAGTCCACTGCCACTAAGATGAAATGAAAACCATTTGAAGGAGGAAAGGGGCCCATGAAATCAATACCCTAGACATCAAACAGTTCCACAACAAGGATGGACTGCAAAGGCATTGAGTTTCTTTCAGACAGCCCTCCTAAGTTTTTACATCTTTCACAGGTCCTACAGTGTGTATTGGCATCCCTGAATAAAGGAGGCCAATAGAACCCACACTGCAAGACTTTGTCAGCTATTTTTCTTTCACTAAAGTGGCCTCCATAGGCATTTTCATGGCACATGGCCAGCATACTGTGGACATCACTTTCTGAAACACATTTTTAGATGATTTGTTATACACAATACTTGTATAAGCAAGGTTCTTTCCAGAAAAAGAATTTGACCTGTGAGAAAAATAGGTCTTTGTCTATTTTTATCCAATGGGCAGGAATCTTGCGTATAACTAGATAATTGACAATATGTGCATACCAAAGAACCAAGGATTGGATGATAAACAATTGCTCATCTGGGAAGACATCATTTGTAGCAAGGTCATCAACACCTTTTTCCAAAACAATTCTGGAAAAGTGGTCAGCCAGCACGTTTTCTACACCCTTTTTGTCCTTGATTTCAATGTTAAACTCCTGCAACAAGAGTATCCATCTAATCAGCCTGGGTTTCACATCCTTCTTGGACAATAGGTATTTTAATGTTGAGTGGTCAGTGAAGAATATAGTTTTAGACCCAAGTAGGTAAGGTTTAAATTTGTCCACAACAAAAACCACTGCCAGAAGCTCTTTCTTAGTTGTTGTGTAATTCAGCTGAGCTTCAGCAAGTGATTTATTGAGATAGGCAATGACCACTGGCAGCTTATCTTTTCTTTGGCCGAAAACAACACCTATTGCCAAGTCGGATGCATCACACATCAACTCAAAGGGCAGTGTATAGTCAGGTGTTTGGAGTACAGGGGCAGAGGTGAGGCAAATCTTCAAAGTTCCAAAAGCCTCAAGGCATTCAACAGAAAAGTCAAAGGGCACATCCTGGCAGAGCAGGTGGCACAATGTTTTAGCAATTTTGCTGAAGTCTTTGATAAACCTCCTATTGAATCCAGCATGTCCAAGGAAAGATCTGATTTGTTTGACTGTTCTTGGAGGGGGCAAATTTACAATGAGGTTAACTTTGGCTTTTTCCACCTCAATTCCATCTTTAGAGACTACATGGCCCAACACAATACCTTGTGTTACCATGAAGTGGCTCTTTTCCCATCTCAAGACCAAATTGGTCTCCTCACATCTTTGCAAGACCAGATGGAGGTGTTACAGACATTGGCCAAAGCTGTCCCCATACATAGAAAAATCATCCATAAAAATTTCCAAGAATTTGTCAATCATATCAGAAAATATGACATACATGCACCTCTGAAAGGTGGCAGGGGCATTACACAGCCCAAAAGGCATCCTTTTGTAAGCAAAGGTGCCAAAAGGACAAGTAAATGTAGTTTTCTCTTGATCAAGAGGGTGCACAGGGATCTGGTTGTACCCTGAGTACCCATCAAGAAAACAGTAAAATGCTTTCCCAGCCAACTTATCCAAAATTTGATCAATAAATGGGAGAGGGAAGTGGTCTTTTCTGGTCTTGGAGTTGAGCTTTCGATAATCGATGCAAACTCTCCAGCCAGTGGTCTCCTTGGCTGGTCTCAGCTCTCCAGACTCAGTTGTGATCACTGTTATGCCAGATTTCTTGGGCACCACTTGGATAGGTGCCTCCCATTCAGAATCAAAAATGGAGTAAATTACCCCAACATCCAGCAATTTAATGATTTCTTTTAAGACCACTTCCTACATGTGAGGATTCAATTTCCTCTGCATTTCCCTGGAGGGTGTTGAGCCCTCCTCCAAATGGATCCTATGCATACAGATTGATCCATCTATCCCTCCTAGATCAGTAATGGTCCAGCCAATTGCCTTCTTGTGCTTCCTCAAAACTGTTAGTAATTCTTCCTCTTGCTCATTGGTAAGAGAAGAGGAGATAATTACAGGAAGTTTTCATCTTTCTTAAGGAAAGCATATTTCAATATTTCTAGAAGCTTCTTGAGTTCCAGATCAGGGGCTTGTTGGATGGATGGCAGGGTTGGTGGTTTGTTGGTTTGAGGAAGGCGCAGCAATGTAGGTTTCCAAATGGAATGCTGCACTAAGGCCACAGAAGACTTCAATGTGGACATGTCTTCTGGCATTAAAGCTGAGCTTCCTTCCTCTACCATATTCCAAACTTTAGTTAAACTTGTGACAATATTTCTCCACTCCAGTAGAGTGAGCAGCTCCTCTGCAACAACTTCTTCTAGTACATCCACTGCAAAGCATTCCTCATTGTCCAGCTAAGGGTACTTTGCACTATTATACACATTAAGCCCAAGTTTCATATGTCCGAAAGTTACCTCCATGATCCCAGACCTGCATTGAATGCATGCATTGGCAGTGGCCAAGAATGGTCTACCCAAAATAATAGGTATAGAGGATGTACTCTTGTTGTAGCCCATGTCCAAAACAAGGAAGTCTGCAGGGTAGAAGAACTTGTCCACCCCCACTAAGACATCCTCTACCACTCCCATGGGTCTCCTTTCCAGCCTATCAGCCATCAACAACACAATGGGGGTGGGTTTCAGCTCTCACAAACCTAGCTGCTGATACACACAATATGGCAGTAGGTTAACACTGGCTCCAAGGTCTAGAAGGGCCCTTCCAATTGTGTGGTCTCTAATTATGCAGGGAATAGTGGGTATCTCTGGGTCTTGCAACTTCTCTGGCGTTGTCATGCTTAATATAGAATTAACTGTATTAGTTGCAAAAACCATTTTAGACAAATGGCCTCTAGCTTTCCTTTTCTGAGTATAAAGGTCTTTCAGAAATTTTACATAGGCTGGGACCTGTCGGATTGCATCAAGGAGGGGAAAATTGATTTTTACCTGCTTAAAGGTCTCCATCATTTCCTCTATCTGTGCATTCCCCTTATCAAAAGGGGTAGGGCCACTCAAAGCTTGAGGAAATGGTAGCTGAGGTACTGCTGGTTCCTCAGCTGCAAGCCTATGACTGAACTTCTATTGTTTTCTTTTTTCTTCTTTTATCTCCTGCTGAGGCTCAACTATAGCCTCTTTATTTTTCCCTTGTTGATGGGTAGCAGGCAACTCCTGGCTCTATGCTCTAACAAAGTCTCTTTCACTTTCACTCGACAGTTCTTTGGAGATGACCTCTCCTTATTCCTTTCCCACTTGGTTGTCTACCAGCCTGCCAGACCTCAGGGTTGTGATGGCATTACCACCCTCCAAACTTGAGGAGCCTTCTCCAATCGAATATTGGCCCTTAGGGTTGCCCACTGGCTGGCTTGGCAACCTGCCCTCTTCTCTTTTGGCTAAGACATTGGCTATTTGGCCTAGCTATTCTTCTATTTTCTTTATGCTTTGACTGTGAGAAGTCACAGTCTTAGTCAAGGGTCCAAGGCTTTGCAATTGGGTCAAAACCTGATCCTCAAAAGAACCATTTCGGGGATGAGGTGGAGGAACTATCAACTGATTTTACTGCTGGGATTGCTGCTGATGTTGGAAATTTGACCTTGGGGCATATCCCTAGTTAAACTGTTGCTGTGGCCTTTTAGGTAAGGCCAACATCTGTTATGGCTGCATATAATTGTCTTGTCTCCACCTCAAATTTGGGTGGTCTCTCCATTTGTAACTAATATTTTGGTGCTGGTATCCATATGGCTGTTTGTTGTAGCCACCAGATTGTTGTTGTCCAAATGATTGGGCAGCAACAGCCTGTTCCATCACATACTCCGGGTATTGTCCTACAGATGGGCACTCTTCTACTATGTGTTGTGGAGATTGGCATATCAGACATGCCTCCATCACTTGTGCAGCCAATCTGGGCGCACCACAGTTAAAAGTTTATCAAACTTATCAGAGAGATTGGCCATCTGCATTCTCAGGTCATCATTTCCCCTAACTTCAAACATCTTTCCTTTCGAAGTTTCAGCAAGCCCCAGCTTAGGAGGAAGCTCTTGAACAGTTCTAGATGAGGACATCTATTGGAAAGCATTTTCACTGATGACTTCAAACAAGTCTCATGCCTCATCAGCTATTTTATGCATGTACGTTCCACCACAAGAGGCATCTACCATGTCTCTGCTTTTCTCATCAATCCCATTATAGAAGTTCTGGAGAAGCTGCCATTCTGGGATCTTGTGGTGGGGACATTGTTTGAGCATCTCCTTAAATCTATCCCAAGATTGATTAAAATCTTCAGTCGGGGATTGGGCAAAAGCAAGTATTGCTTTCCTCAACTGGCTGGTTTTGGTCTCTAGGAAGAATTTGGTCAGAAATCTTGTCTTGAGGTCTTTCCAAGTAGTGATACTGTTGTTTGGGAGAGTAGACAACCAGGTGCTAGCCCTATCCTTTAGGGAGAAAGGAAAGAGCCTTAACCTAGTGGCTTCTGGTCCCAAATCAGCAATGAAGAATGTCGTGCATAGGGCCAAGAATTGGTCAATGTGCATGTAAGGGTCTTCCTTGCTAAGTCCATGGAAAGAGGGAAGCATTTGGATGATTGAGGTTTTAATCTCATAGTTTCCCTGAACATCTGGGATTGAATGTTGAATGGAGAATTATAATCATTAGGAGCATTCAATTCCTTCAATGTTCTGGGTTGCTCTTCACCCATGACTGCTGTCTCAATTTCAGTAGGGAGCTCGACTGTGGTGTGTCTGTGCCTTCTCGATCTTCTAACCCTTTCTATCTCAGGGTTAGGAGGCTCTAATGTAGGACTGAGGGATCTCCTTCCTAACATGCACACACACCAACAGTAGGGAAGACTACTTGCAGACACATTGCACTTAACAAAATTACAACTATCCTAATCAACTGCTATGGAATTTTCAAAGGAGAAATAGACTAAGTTTTTGAGGGTTAGAGAAGTACAAACAGAGGTAGCTAGATTCCTAGTGCAGTTTTACTTTCCTTCTCTCCTGCTATCTAGATCTGCAAGAAAATTTTCAAATACAAATCAGCAGTATCAATTATTCACAAGCACAGCTACCAAAGAATAAAGAATACAAAAATCTAGGGTCTACTAATAGATCAAGATTCCCCGACAACGGCGCCAAAAACTTGTTGAGGTATTTTAAGTGCTTGCTACTGACTTTATTGGAAATGGTTAAAAGAATTGGGTTAGTGAAAATCAAAGGTGGATTGAAGAGCATGTTAAGACCTGAAAAGTACCACTTTTCACCCCTTAACTTAACCTTTGATTAGACCTTTAGACACCTAATAAACTCGTCTTAAGTGTTTTATTCAGGAAATAATCAGCAGGGAAATAAGGCCAAGAATCCTGTTATGGAGCCTGCTTTGGCACCAGATGCCCCTCAGCAAGAATGAACCTTGAAGCCTCGAGCAGATCAGCTAAGCTTCCAAAGGCTTTACAGGCAACCTCTCGCACAGATGAATGACTGGGGAGCTTCAGAAATTCAACTCTGCGCAGCTCTCGCAAAGCTCAAGAGTAGAACACAGCGCTTAGTGTCGCACAGTTCAAAGCAGACCTCTCTCAATCTTGCAAAGGTCGCTTAAGATAGCTGAGGAGAGAGAGCTTTAGAAGATTTCTCGCGCAACTGTCACACAATCACCGCAGGGTACAATTCTCAGAAGAAGAAAGCCTCGCGCCGTTCGCGCACCATTCAAGAAAGAAAGCATCTTGGCAAAGGCAAAGCCAAGCTCGTGAAGATTGAGTGAGACAGAGAACCTCGCGCAGTTCAAAACTCAAAAGAACCTCGCGAGGCAACTCGTGAAGTCCAAGTAAAGAGAAGAGCTTGTGCAGTTCTCGCGCTGCTGCCCAGTGAAGACTAATCTACCGCGCGACTGCTTGAATTGTAACCTCGCGACACTTGAGACTGTGTTTTCTATTCAACCTCGCGAACTCCAACCCAGCGAGAACTCAACTCTCTACCGCGTGATTGCCTGAAGAGCAAACCAAGGCAACCTCGCGACAGCTGAAGCTTTAGTGTCAAATCATCCTAGCAAAGAGCAATGAGCTACCACGCGAGAAGTCTGGGAAACTACAGCTACCTAGCGAGGCTTTGAACCTAAACTTCCATCTCTTCAGCAGAGGGCATGCTGGAGATTTCCAGTGATTAGGGCACGCACTCCAATGCTCAAATCTCTGTGCACACGCCTCGAGTCATCCAAGGATCAGTAGAAGGCCACGTGGCATCGTTAAAATTAAGGTTTCCTAACCCTAATGTGCCGCCACCCCACTGCTATATATACCCAGGCCTAGCTTAGGTTTAGGCATCTGGGAACCTATCGCAGATCACTTTTCTTTTCTCTTTCTTTTTTTAGCAGTAAGTAGTTTTTCTTTCTCTTTTTCTTTTCTTCTCTCCATAGTCCAGCAATTGCTGGCTATGACTTTGTATATGTTCTAGAGTTAGATTAATGGAAGTTTTGCAATAGGATTTATACTCTGTGGGATTGTTGTTTATATGTGAGATGTTCTGTGCAAGGTCGCTACCATTGCCTTGGTTTGTGTTTCAAAGCAATGGAGGACTGATTTTAAGGGCCACTTTCAGATCCAAGTAACTGTGTATAGGCTATCATGGTCTTCCTTAGCCCACCACAGGACCTACGAATCTGAAATCCCCATGGGAGCTTGAGTGTAGCTTTGGTGAACATGGTGGTAGCTGATAATCTTGTTTTGTCTTGGGCTCCGTGAGGAGGATAACCTCTGGGATAGTCTGTGACCATTTAAGTGGACAGATTATAGCCTTAGGGTGATTCTGATCCACCGATCCAAGATGGATCCTTCTTCTTTTCACCTGAGCTTGTAGAAGCCTGGTGAGGGATTGTATAGAGGCATACTCCCCCATATTTGTATAGATCTGCCATCAGATGTTGGATCTGATTGGGTTATAGAGATTGTAGGCTGGTGACTGGACCATTATAGCCCCTCTCAAGCAATGAACAGCTGGATCGAAGGTTATACTTAATCGCTACTTTGGTTACGTATCATGGCTATCATGGTTTAGATGGAACTTTAGAGGTTGAGGTTCCCTATGGATTCCTGAGCGGGTAGCATGGATGAAATAGTGCCTGCAATGATTTATTTGTTATGTTCTGACCCATCCCTGGATAGTGGCTCCCCTATGGGATAGTCTGTGACCATTCAAGTGGACAGGTTATATCCCTAAGGGTGGAGTCATGGCAGTAGAGATGGGTTGGATCCTTTCTCCTCAGAGGTGATAATGTAGGCTCTGGACAGGATTTCTATAACATCAGATCTAAATCTGAGTTACAAGAACTCCTCTGATCTTGGCTCAAAAACATATTTCTCACCTTTTTATAATTATTTTCCACACTCCATCCATCCTCTCAATCCTTTCTGTAATTTAGTTATTAGAATACTTAGAATAAGTGACCTTAAACTCCCCTCCTTTTAGGACTGCCAGATCTGTAGATAGATCTGGAGGGACTACTAGAGACAGCTCCCTTGGAGCCTTAGATCACCTTTCCCTGTGGGACAAACTCTTACTTATCAAAATTTACTACAAAGGACCCTGTATCTTGCAGGTCTAGGATTTTCGAGTGGTGCTGATTCATCCCTTGTTTTATTCTGTTTTTGGTTTTTAATTAATTTTCAACACCAACCAATAAGCGAAGCACACTTGAGATCGACAACCAGTTTTTGGCGCCGTTGCCGGGGAAAGATGATCTAATAGTAGACCCTTAGTTTTTGTATTCTTAGTATTCTTTATACATGTGAATCATTGATACTGCTGACATAATTGTGAATCTTTCTTGAAGATTTGGACAGCAGCAGTGAAGGATAGTTGGAATGCAATTGGAGCATAGCTACCTCTGTTTGCAAACTCTCTGACTCTAAAGCTCTGTCTATCTTTCTTTTTAACAATTTTTCCAGCAGTATCTAGGATAGTTTAAATGTATTAGATAAATTTGTTTGTGTACAAGTATTCTTTTGCAATGTGCCTGCAAGAAGCTTTCCTTGCTGTGGGTGTGCTTGTATGCTAGGGAGGAGATCCCTCCGCCCTACTTTAGATTCTCTAAACCCTGAGTTAGAAAGGGGAAGGAGACATAGAAGAGACAGGCACACCACAAGAGAGCCCCCGAGAAAATCTGCAACAGCAACAATGGGTGAAGAACACCCTAGAACCCTCAAGGAGTTGAATGCTCCGAATGACTACAACTCCCCTTATAGCATTCAATTCCCTGATGTTTAGGGGAATTATGAGATAAAAACTTCGATCATCCAGATGCTGCCAGCTTTCCATGGGCTTAGCAAAGAAGACCCTTCCAAGCATATTGACCAGTTCTTGGCTTTGTGCACTACTTTTAATATCACTGGTTTGGGACCTGAGGCTACTAGGCTCAGACTCTTTCCCTTCTCTCTGAAGGATAGGGCCAGTACCTGGTTGCCCACTCTTCCCAATAGTAGCATTGCTTCGTGGAAAGACCTGCAGACCAGATTCCTAACCAAGTTCTTCCCTGAGACCAAAAACTAGCCAGTTGAGGAAAGAGATTCTTGCGTTTTCTCAATCCCCAACTTAGGATTTTAACCAGTCCTGGGATAGGTTTAAGGAGATGCTCAAACAATGCCCCCACCACAAGATCCCTGAGTGGCAGCTTGTACAAAGCTTCTACAATGGAATTGATGAGAAAAATAGAGGTATGGTCGATGCCTCCTGTGGTGGATCCTACATGCACAAGACTGCTGAGGAGGCATGGGAATTGTTTGAGGTGATTAGTGAGAATGCTTTTCAAAAGCCATCCCTGGTAAGAATTCATCAGGAATCTGAGTCAAAGGTGAGGCTCTTCTTTGGATCAAAGGAAAAATTTATGATAATAAGGAGCGATGACCTCCTCTCTATGAAGTTTAACAAATTATTGACTGTGATGCAACCCAAGAAGGGCTGCTCATGTGGCGGAGGCATGCCTGATATGCCAGTCCCCACAGCACACAGTAGAGGAATGTCCATCTGCAGGGCAATTTCCTGAATTAATGTTGGAACATGCTGTTGTTGCTCAGTCTTATGGCCAGCAACAATCTGGGGGCTACAACAGGCAGCCATATGGATACCAGCACCAAAATGCTGGTTACCAATGGAGAGACCACCCAAATCTGAGGTGGAAGCAAGATAACTACATGCAGCCCAGCAGATGTTGGCTTTACCACAAAGGCCACGGCATGACGGTTCAATCAAGGCATGCCCAAGGTCTACCTTCGGCTACAAGACCATCCGCAAAATCGAGGTTCTACCTCCTTCTCAACTAAGAAATACTTCTTTCGAGGACCAAGTCTTGGCTTCATTGTAAAACTTGGGTTCCTTAGCTCAGACTGTGAACTCTCATGGTCAGAGCATCAAGAAGATGGAGAAGCAGATGGGACAACTAGCGAACACCCTAGCCAAAAGAGAAGAGGGAAGGTTGCCCAGCCAACCAGTGGTTAATCCCAAGGGCCAATTTTTGATTGGTGAAGGATCCTCAGAACCTGAAAGGGATCTTTTATTGCATTGATGATAAAAACTGTGCATCGTTGTATAATATGTACTTTACAGTTTGTAGGAATAGTTTGCAATCCTGTTGGAATTTGAGTTTAGTGCTATAATGCCTACTTTGATACCAACTTCCCCTGTGTGAAAATTTTAAGTGATTGAATGATGATTTGAATGCTTTGCGTGACGTGTGACTTTCTTTCCTGGAGAGTATAAGAATTGTGAATGCTTTATAATGACTAGGGGTGTCCCTAGAAGTAAGACTGTGAGAGAATCCACCCCTTTGGTAAGGGTCAAACAGCAGACTGGGGGGTGAGTGAATTCTGCCTCGATTAAGCCATCGCGGGGTTCTGAATAATGAGTTTGGTCCCATCTCGCGCAGTTCATAAGGAATTACTTTGTTGTGCTGTAGCGAATTTCAAAGAACTGGGTGGGCTGCATCGCGCAGTTTCAAGGAACATTTAATCTCACGACCCATTCATTCCCAACAAGTGGGCGGACGTTTCTAAAGCGCGCCGAGCTTCGAGATATTTAAATCCCACCCCGCGCTGCTTTTCCTTACTGCTTTCTCTTTCCTCTCTTACCAGCGAAACCCTAGCTCCCACTCCTCTCCACCTCTCTCCTTTAACACCCTATCCCCAGATCATTGTTCATTTCGAACTTCAGGATTTTTGTTCTTCAAGCTCCCATTAATAGTTGCCCCCTGTTTAGAGCTTTAGAGATCCTTTGCGCGTTCCATTAAAAAGAACCCTAACTTTTAGGGTTAAACTTAGCTCCTGGTATTTCCTTTCAAATTTTTAACTCCACACTCACCAAGGAACTCGGGATGGCTCCTAAAAGCGCACCTGTGAAGAGAGCCAGGGACAAGGCCACTGTGGAGCCTACACCTAAGAAAGCCAAGTCCTCTACGGCTCTGCAAAAAGGGAAGGGGGTGGTACCGGAGCAGGCTGCACCAACATCAGATTATTCTACACCCTCTGAGCTCCTCCTTTCCATTCCCCTAGAGCCTGAAGCCATTTTTTATATCTCTTTCTTTGAATCTGAGCCATTGTTAGCACCTGCCATAGAGTTCTTGCGCAAGGCTGGTTTGTTCCCCTTGCTGCAAATGATTCCTGCCCTAGCCTACCCTAGGTTAGTGCAACTCTTCTACCAGCACCTTAGGCTCAGACCTGACATACAAGGGCAGCCAGGCCTCCTTGCATTAGTTGATAACTTTGAGATGCTGTTTAGCCCAGAATTGATCGCTGAAGTCTTGGGCATCCATGCCAGACTTGATCCCAAGTGCGGTTATGGTGCCCCTATGAGTACCCCCATTGACACAATAACCCATTCCATTACCAGAGGCTTGAAGGCCACCAGGGACTCCATCAGAAGAAGAGATTTGGAGCCCAAACTACTGTTCATTGATCAAGTTTTGAGGAAGAACATCTATTGCTCCGCCCATCAGCAAGAAAGGAGGACACCAATTGCTGATGCTCTGTATTCCTTCGCTCTGGGCCATGGATTCAATGCTGCCTGGTTGATATTCGAGGCCATAAAGGATATAATGGTGAAGCTAGGTCTGCAAAAGAAGAGCCACACTCTCCCCTATGGAAGACTCATCACCAGACTACTTATGAGGGGAGGATACAAGATACCTGTGGGGGAGTTATCTGCTGACCTCACTCCCACCACATTTGCTAAAAGACAATGGGGGATCAGCAGAAGCTTAATGGATCTCCAGAAGAAGAAGAAGAAGACTGAAGCTCAAGAGGTCTCCGAGCAGAGAGAGGAAGCTGCTGTGGCAACGACCACCCCTGCCCCCAAAAAGAAGGCAACAACCCTTGCCCCAAAGAAGGTGGCGTGAGCTTCTATCACCTCTGCTTCTGCAGCAATTCCTCCATCCACTACTCTAGCCTCTCCTCTCCCTTCTTCACCCATTCCATCTTTCACTTCCCCTCTTTCCTCTCCTCTCTCCATTCCACCTCCAACCATTATCCGAACCTGGGTAGAAAGTGTTGAACCCCAACACACCACTCCACCCAAATCAACATCCCAAGTCTCTCCCATAGCCCTTGATCCTCATCCTGACAGCCCTCCCTTGATATCCTACCTCAAAAAGAAAACCTCTCATACTATCCCTGCCCTTCCCACAACCACACCCCTTAGTGACCAACCCTTAGACCCACCTCTCCATGACCTGAACTTCAACCTAGCCACCACCTCTGGGTATCAAGCCTTCATGACCAGTTTGCTTGATACCTTGCCCACCCACGACATCCCCCTCCCTGAGTCTCCTCTCCCTTCGCCACATCATTCACCCGACCCCCCCGCCTTCCCCCTTACCACTTTCCATCATGCCCCCACTTCCCCTTTCCAACCTATTCCTTCTTACCCTCCTACCCCCACTCATCCAACCTCAGATTCCCTTACTAATATCCTTTCCCTTATCCATGACCTTCAAACCCAACTATCCAACACCACATAAACCCAAGCCAAAATTCAAACTAACATAACCACCCTCCAATCCACCCTTCACACATTGACAAACCCACCAATCCCAACACAACCCCCTTCCACCTCTGCCTCCCATGTTCCCACAGCCCCTACCCTCATTGACTCGCCTCCATCCTTCCCCATCCCTGACCACTCTTTTCCCTCTCTCCCTATCCTTCCACCTCTAATACTACCTCCCCCTCCATTCACCAACACTTCTACCCAGACAGACCACATCCCATTCCCATCCACCTTTCCCACTCCACTCCCCCTATTTGCATCCTAATTTGCACCCCCCTCCCTTCCATTTCCACCCTTCACCATACCCTTCTTCCCCTCCCCTGAACCATCCACATCAGCTGCCCTTCCTTCATTTCATTTTCCACCCATACCTTCCATTCCCCCTCTTCACCCACCCCTCCTAAATTCATTGACCATTCCACCGGACCACCCAAACCATTTCTACAACCCCACTTCCCCCAGGCTCCAGCACCCTCTCTTCCTTCCACTTCATTTCTCTCAATATTGCCCAGACACTCCTACTACACCCCTCCCTACTTCACCCTCCTCCATGCCATGAGGGACAATCCTTATATCAAGAGGGATGTTCTCAATGGCATGGCCCAACTCCGCCAAGCCGTTGAATAGCCCTTGCTGCAGAAGCTTAGTGATTTGAAGCTTGCTCACAACGAGCAGCTGCGCGATATTTCAAAAGGATGGGAGGCAATTCTGGAGACATCAAATGCGAACAAGGTTGCAGCAACTTACTACAAAGTAACTGCTGACATGGAAAAGGCCAATGCTGAGAGGGTGAAAAAGCATAACCGGTTATTAGAGAAGAAATTGAACAATGCTCAGGAGATCACCCGTCTTAGTAAGGAGCTTGCGGATACCAATCTCTTGTGGGCTAACAAGAAAATTGAAATCTTGGAACAACGAGTTGTTTTCCTGCTGTCCCAACCTATCCAAGCCACCCCCATCGCCACCGCTCCCCCTGAGGCCCCATCTTCTTCCACACATCCAGGCCCATCTTCTTCCACCACCCCTATACCAACCCCTACACAGTCTGTTCCCCCAACTCCCCCAGCCCTCGCTCTGGTAGCTCCTCTTGTTCCTCCTCCAATGCCTGATGTTGTTCCTTCTGCAGTACCCACAAAACCTGTTGCTCCTGCTGCGACCCCTACGGTAACTCTTGCGCCTACATCAGTGCCCCCCCTATTTCCTCTCCTGCTATCAAAAGGAAACACACCCCTTCCCAGAAAAAGCCCACTTCTAAGAGAGCCACTGCAGCCCAAAAAGGCAAACGGCCGGCCCCTCCATCCCCACCTCCAAAGGTCACCCGAGCTTCCACTCAGGACGATCCCCATGGGCGCCTCCTCTCCAAAGAAGAACGCAGACAGGCTGCTGCTGCCCTAGGATTGGACCCTACTGAGCTCTCTCCTTCTGACTCTGACTCCGAGGAGGCACCACCTACGGATTCCAGTGCCCAACCTACTATGGCTGCCCCTTCAGATGCCCCTGTCGCCCAATCCTATCCTCAGAGACAAAAAGTTGCTGCTAAGAAGACCACTCCCCCCTCTCGCTCTTTGAAAATTGGCAAAGAATCATCTGCCTAGTCTAAGGAGGCCCCACCACCGAGCAAGTCCGTGAGAGGAAAGAGCCCTGCCGTGCCTCAAGCGAAATTACCAGTTCCATCTCCAGTGGCTCCCCCTCCAGCAAAAAAAGGGAAAGGTCCTCTCCTGTCTCAAATGCCAGCTCCAGACAAATCTCCCGTTGCCCCTCCTGCACCTCCACCAGCCCAATCATCTCCTATTCCACCTCGGCCTCAGCCTGGGCAAGCCTCCAAAGGTACAGGATCCAAAGGGAAATCCCCCACCAAACCCCCTGAGCCACCCACTGTAAAATCTTCGGAGATCCCTCCTGAGCCAAAGAAGAGAAAAATGAGGGTCCGGGCCCCTACCATACCCAAAACTCCAGAACAGCGGAAGGCCGAGAGGGAACGTAAGAAGAAAGAAGAAGAGGCTATCCTTCAAGAACATGCAAGGAAAATGGGTTGGGATAAATTTTAATCCAAATTCTAATTAGATTGCACCTAGGATTTCCTCTATTTCTTTTATAGATGTTCTCTTGTATTTTGTACAGTTTTCATATTTCATAGACTTTCCCACTATCTGTCCTGTCTTGTTTTATCTGTGTTTTGTTTTCCTTTTCTGTTATGTTGCAATAACTTTGTTGCACATTGACCTTGAACCAGTGAGGACACTGCTCCTCATAGGTTTGGGGGTATGGCAGGCAGACCCTGCCAATGGAATAGTTAACATAAGTGCAGCAGACTCATCTGACCAATATGGAAATGGACCCCTGTTCACTTAAGAATCAAGAAATTAAGAAGTTTAAAATTTATGCAAGCATTGAACATTATAGACTTCTAATATTCCACATTTCCATAATAATTTCACCAAGGAAACACACTTGTACCTGCACTTAGTGAATCATTAGAGAGAGAAAAAGGTGAGGACATACTTAAAAGTTCAAAGGATGACCATAACCAGTGAGAATTGGGCCTACAAAATTTTTCTTTTGAGGAGTAACTAAGGCATTTCTTCTAGTTCTAAGGATTGGCTGAGTCTCTGTGCTCACTAGAAGTTAGGTAACTCCAAGTTGAAACAACTGACGGTACTCATGAGACCTAGGAAAGGATCAAGGCCTTCTCTTGGACAGTTTGAGCCTAAAAAGATCAATCCTAAAGCAACTGCCCTTGTCCATACCCCCTTTGAGCTTTAAATCCTAAATTTCTTCAAAATACACCTGAGTACTTGAACCTGAACCTATGAACCTGATTCAACCTACCCTCACTCTGAGAATTCAGAAGGTACAGGAGAAAGAGTTGAAGATGGACTAGCTATGGTCAGCATTAGGCGAATGGAGAAGAAGCATCTATTCTGGCAAAATGGTAACTGAGGACATGGTGACATTTCTAAGAAGCAAAAACAAAATAAAAAAAAAAAGAAGAAAACTCCAGAAAAAAGAAATAAAAAAATAATAATGAAGAGGAATAAGAGAGAAGTCAAGAGGAACCTTCATTGGAAAATCAAAATCAAGAAGAGAAACTGATCACTTCAAATCTAAAAATCTCAAAGAAGATGAAGGGAGCTGAATTCAAGAAGGTGAAGTCATGAACCACCTCCTGCACCCACTGAGTTCTCAATTTTTGAACCCCTTTTCAAACCTTCTATTCTTTTTAATCATACTCCATAAGCCACATTTCAACCCAGTTAAAAGCCCTTGTGATCCAAAGATTGTGTGAGCTGTCATGTGAAGATAAGGAATTATCTAATCTATGGTGAGAAACTGACAATGATGCCAGCACTTAAGAACTCTGCCTATGCTCATGCTTACAAACCTAGTTGGGGGATGTAACTGCTCTTGAGCGTGAAAGCGAGCCCTCAACAAACCTTGATGAGAGTATGCCCTGAAAAGCTTTCTTTTGGGTCTGAACTTGAATGTATTATGCATGACCTTAACCTAATTTTCTGACATAAGGATAAGCTCAGTGCTGACATGCACTTGGGCAGTTTTCAGTGATCAAAAATTACTTGGAAATGCTGTGCAAACATGCGAATTATGCTGTCTAAGTTCCTGTGCAACCAATGAATTAAACTTCCTTTATGATGATTCATGAGTAGACTAAATCTGAATCCTTAACTGCTCATTGGAAGACAGTGCACTTTAGTTAACTATTTCATTGGAGAAGTTTGTGGGTGTCTTCACTGAAAATCCTCAGGAGACTTCACTCCTCCACTAGGGATCACCTAGGGGTTTAAAAGGCTTGGTACATATGCTAAATGTATCCATTCTCCCTACGAAAGTGGCATTTAATTTTTAGAGTAGATTTAATGTAGCTTTGCTAAGGGACTAGCAAAGATTAGGTTTGGGGGTGTGTTAAGACCTGAGAAGTACCACTTTTCACCCCTTAACTTAACCTTTGATTAGACCATTAGACACCTAATAAACTCTTCTTAAGTGTTTTATTCAGGAAATAATCAGCAGTGAAATAAGGCCAAGAATCCTGTTATGGAGCCTGCTTTGGCACCAGATGCCCCTCAGTAAGAATGAACCTTGAAGCCATGCGCAGATCAGCTGAGCTTCCTAAGGCTTTACAGGCAACCTCTCGCGCAGATGAATGACTGGGGAGCTTCAGAAACTCAACTCCGTGCAGCTCTCGCAAAGCTCAAGAGTAGAACACAGCGCTCAGTGTCGCGCAGTTCAAAGTAGACCTCTCTCAATCTCGCGAAGGTCGCTTAAGACAGCTGAGGAGAGAGAGCTTCAGAAGATTTCTCGTGCAGCTATCGCGCAATCGCAGCGGGGTACAATTCTCAGAAGAAGAACGCCTCGCGTAGTTCACGCGCCATTCATGAAAGAAAGCATCCTGGCAAAGGCAAAGTCAAGCTCACGAAGATTGAGTGAGACAAAGAACCTTGCGCAGTTTGAAACTCAATAGAACCTTGCGAGGCAGCTTGCAAAGTCCAAGTAAAGAGAAGAGCTTGCGCAGTTCTCGCGCTGCTGCCCAGCGAAGACTAATCTACCGCACGACTGCTTGAATTGCAACCTCGCGATGCTTAAGACTGTGTTTTCTATTCAACCTCGCAAACTCCAACCCAGCGAGAGCTCAACTCTCTACTGCGCGACTGCCTGAAGAGCAAACCAAGGCAACCTCGCGACGGCTGAAGCATCAGCGTCAAATCATCCTAGTGAAGAGCAATGATCTACCACGCGAGAAGTCTGGGAAACTACAGCTACCTAGCGAGGCTCTGAACCTAAACTTCCATCTCTTCAGCAGAGGGCATTCTGGAGATTTCCAGTGATTAGGGCACGCACTACCACGCTAAAATCTTCGTGCACACACCCCGAGGCATCCAAGGACCAGTAGAAGGCCACATGGCATCATTAAAATTAGGGTTTCCTAACCCTAATGCGCTGCCACCCCACTGCTATATATACCCAGGCCTAGCTTAGGTTTAGGCATCTGGGAACCTATCTCAGTTCACTTTTCTTTTCTCTTTCTTTTTTTAGCAGTAAGTAGTTTTTCTTTCTCTTTTTCTTTTCTTCTCTCCATAGTCCAGCAATTGCTGGCTATGACTTTGTATATGTTCTTGAGTTAGATTAATGGAAGTTTTACAATAGGATTTATACTCTGTGGGATTATTGTTTATATGTGAGATGTTCTGTGCAAGGCTGCTGCCTTGTGATCCCCCATTGCCTTGGCTGTGTTTCAAAGCAATGGAGGACTGATTTTAAGGGCCACTCAGATCCAAGTAACTTGTGTGTCTGGGCTATCATGGTCTTCCAGCTTTAGCCCCACCACAGGACCTACTAGATCTGAAATCCCCATGGGAGCTTGAGCTGGTTGCCTGGTGAACATGGTGGTAGCAGCGATAATCTTGTTTTGTCTTGGGCTCCGTGAGGAGGATAACCTCTGGGATAGTCTGTGACCATTTAAGTGGACAGATTATAGCCTTAGGGTGATTCTGATCCACCGATCCAAGATGGATCCTTCTTCTTTTCACCTGAGCTTGTAGAAGCCTGGTGAGGGATTGTATAGAGGCATACTCCCCCATATTTGTATAGATCTGCCATCAGATGTTGGATTTGATCGGGTTATAGAGATTGTAGGCTGGTGACTGGACCATTGTAGCCTCTCTCAAGCAATGGACAGCTGGATCGAAGGTTGTACTCAATCGCTTGCTGGTTCTATGTGCCTGGGCTATCATGGTTTTCCATCCTTAGCCCCACACATGGGACTTTAGAGGTTGAGGTTCCCTATGGATTCCTGAGCTGGTAGCCTGGATGAAATAGTGCCTGCAATGATTTATTTGTTATGTTCTGACCCATCCCTGGATAGTGGCTCCCCTATGGGATAGTTTTTGACCATTCAAGTGGACAGGTTATAGCCATAAGGGTGGAGTCATGGCAGTAGAGATGGGTTGGATCCTTTCTCCTCAAAGGTGATAATGTCGCCTCTGGACAGGATTTCTATAACATCAGATCTAAATCTGAGTTACAAGAACTCCTCTGATCTTGGCTCAAAAACATATTTCTCACCTTTTTATAATTATTTTCCACACTCCATCCATCCTCTCAATCCTTTCTGTAATTTAGTTATTAGAATACTTAGAATAAGTGACCTTAAACTCCCCTCCTTTTAGGACTGCCAGATCTGTAGATAGATCTGGAGGGACTACTAGAGACGGCTCCCTTGGAGCCTTAGATCACCTTTCCCTGTGGGACAAACTCTTACTTATCAAAACTTGCTACAAAGGACCCTGTATCTCGCAGGTCTAGGATTTCTGTGTGGTGCTGATTCATCCCTTGTTTTATTCTGTTTTTGGTTTTTAATTAATTTTCAACACCAACCAATAAGCGAAGCACACTTGAGATCGACAACAGAGCAGTAAGCCTAAAAATACACAGTCCTACAAGGTACAGGGCCTGTTGTAGTAAGTTTTAATAATTAAGAGTTTGTCTCACAGGGAAAGTTGATCTAAAGCTCTAAGGGAGCTATCTTTAGTAGGTCCTCAAGATCTGGCAATCCTAAATGGAAGGGGATTTAAGGTCGCTATTATCTAAATCCTAAGGTAACCTAATGCTTAAACTACAGAAAGGGTTGAGAAGAATGATGGAATGTGAGAAAATAAATATAAAAGGGTGAGAAGTATGCTATTAGATACAGATTTGATGGGTCTTATAACTCAGACTCAGATCTGCTTCTATAAAAATCCTGTCCAATGGCTACATTGTCACCAAAGAGGAGATAGGATCCAACTCACTCCTGTTCGATGATCAAATCCCTTATGGCTATAACCTGTCCACTTAAATGGTCACAGACTATCCAATAGGGGAACCATAATCCAGAGATGGGCCAGAACAAGTTTATCATTGTAGGCACTATTTCATCCAGGCTACCAGCTCAAGAATCCACAGGAACCTCAACCTCTAAAGTTCTGTGTGTGGGGCTAGGCCTACAACATGCACTAGCCTGGACACACAGAACCAGCAAGAGTTTGAGTACTAGCTTTTAAGCTTAGCTCTTCACTGCTTTAGAAAGACAGCAGTGATCCAATCAAAAGCCTATAATCTCTACAGCCAGATCAGATCTACCATCTGATGGTGGGTCTATACAAATACAGGAGAGTCTGTCTCTGCACAATCACTCACAAGGCTACAAGCACAAGTGCAGAGAAGAAGAATCTATCTTTGATTTGTGGATTGGCCTCACCCTAGGGCTATAATCTGTCCTCTTGAATGGTCACAGACTATCTACAGAGGCTATCTTCCTCACAGAGGTCTAAGACAAAACAAGAACATTGTTGCCGCCACTATGTTCACAAGGCTACCAGCTCAAGCTCCCATGAGGATTCAGATTTAGTGGGTCTTGTGGTGGGACTAGGCCTGCAATGTGCCTAACCTGAACACACAGGTCACTTGGATCTAAGTAAAACCTTAAAGACAATCCTCCATTGCTTATAATATAACTTAGCAATGGAGGATCTCAAGGCAGGAGACTTGTACAGAACAACTCACAAAACACTAATCCCATACATGCAATAGATCCTATTACAAAACTCCATTAAAATTATACCAAATAATCATACAAAGGCATACGCAGCAAGTGCTGGACTATGGAGACAAGGAAAAAGGAAAAAGAAAACTCCTAAACCCTCACCTTAGCCTACTATAATTCTACAGTCGGTTTCAAGGAGTACAGAAGTCAAGTCCCTCAAACCTAAGCTAGGCTTAGGCTTATATAGCAGTCGGCTCTCTGTGAATTAGGGTTAGGAAAACCCTAATTTATCAATGCTATCATGGCCCATTTTTGTTCCTTCGATGCCTCGAGGTGCATGCACGGAGATTGGAGCATTGGAGTGTGTACCCTAATTGCTAGAAGTTCCCAGATTGCCCCTGTAGAAGTGGGGAGAAGATAAGAACCCAAGCCTCGCTAGGTAGAAAGGCTCTCCAGGTCTTATCGCGTGATAGAATTGGCATCGCGGGGTTGCTTTGACTTGAAGCTGTTGCAGTCGCGGGATTGGTACTTTGGGCATCGCGGGGATGCTCTGGGAATTACGCGCACAGTTCGTTACTTGGTGAATCCCGTGGTGATCCTCCCAAAGAAAACAATGTACATGGGCTTCTGGATCACACGAGTAGTTCCTTGAAAGTTTGTATCCCGTGGCCACTGTGCGATAGCTGCTTGCAGGAATACCTGGAGCTCTCTATCCTTAGTGAATCACGCAAAGATTAACAGCTCCGCTTTTGAGCTGCGCAAGACTGCGTGAATGCTTCGCAAGCGCTTAAGACTGAACCGCGCGAAGTATGCTTTTAACTCCCTGCTGGCATCCATCTATGCGTGAATGGGGCGGGGACTGCGCGACCAGTTTGTGTGCTCCCTTCAGAAACCCGCGACAACTGTTCGATGCATTCTTTCTGGTTCAATTGAGCCTTGCGACATCTGTGCGAGGCATTCTTCTTGATTTGTTTATGCTTTGTTGTGCCTATGCTGTAGCCAATTCTCTGTCTGGGTTCAACCTTCTTTCTTCTGAGGAACTTTTAGGGCAACAGTCGACTTCTTGGCATGGTTAGGGGCTTATTTATAGCTTCTGCTTATTACCTACAGGATAGACTTAAAACACATTTATTAAATGATTCAGGGTCTAACAGAGATTAAGTAAAAGTGGTACTTTTCAGGTCTTAACAGAATTCCACAATATACTAACTGTGTCATGAACAGGCTTGTCGAGGCCACTTCAGTGGGAACAAGACTGTTGCCAAAGTGCTCCAATGTGGATTTTATTTGCCCACTCTCTTCAAGGATGCCTAGTTTCATTGTAAAACTTGTGAAAGATGCCAAAAGATGGTAAGTATCTCCAAAAGAAACTCCATGCCTTTACAACCCATACTTGTGATTGAGCTTTTTGACATATGGGGGATTGATTTCATGGGCCCTTTCCCTCCTCCCTATAAATCCTATTATATTCTTATGGCTGTGGACTATGTGCCCAAATGGGTTGATGCCATAGCTACAAGAACTAATGATCATAAGGTTGTCCTCAACTTCTTGAAGGACAACATTTTCTCCAAGTTTAGCACCCCCAAAGCCATCATCAGTGATGGGGGAGCCACTTTTGTATTAGAAAGTTTGAGAATCTACTTAGAAAGAACTTTGTGACACACAGAGTTGCCACCCCATATCACCCACAAACTAGTGGGCAGGTGGAGATTTCTAATAGAGAAATCAAACACATTTTGGAGCAAACAGTGAGGGTGGATAGGAAGGACTGGTTCTTGAAATTACCTGATGCTCTGTGGGCTTATAGGACTGCCTATAGGATCGCCATAGGGATGTCCCCCTTCAGGCTGGTATATGGTAAGGCATGCCATTTACCAATAGAGCTTGAACCCAGGGCATATTGGGTTGTTAAAGCATTGAATACTGACTTAACTTCTGCTGGTTTACACAAGAAACTCCAATTGTCAGAGCTGAAAGAACTAAGATTGGAGGCTTATTCAAATGCTAGGATCTACAAGGAGAAGACCAAGGCTTTCTATGACAAGCATTTGCTGAGGAAGGAGTTCACTGCTGGCAACATGGTATGGCTGTTCAACTCCAAGTTGAAATTTTTTTCAGGAAAACTGAGATTCATATGGGAGGGACCTTACATAGTTGAGTATGTATTCCCATCTGGAGCTATTGAAATCGAGGACCCAACAGATGGAAGACCATGAAAGTAAATGATCAAAGGCTCAAACATCCTGTTGAAAATGTGGTGGATCCTATGATACCCACTATCATGAACCTTCGTAGCATAGCTGAGTTTCAACAATGTACACTATATACACTAGTTACTGATTTTGGTTATTTTTGCTACTATTTCTATCTTTGATTCATTTATGTTTGGCATTGTACATGAATTTTCCCATGTTTGCTTAGTGCCTCATGCAGGATAATTTACCAAAAGTGTAAAAAAGACTGAGTTGGAGTGTCAAAGCTATTGAGAAAGGAAATGGGGACTGAGTGTAAGTCTGTTTAAACTAAAAAAATAACCTGTCGACAGGTTCTATGAACACTTCGACAGGTTCTGAGAGTGCCCAATTTGCTTTTCTACAGGATCTGGAGGCTATTGAGCAATGTGAATTAATTCTCGACAGGTGTTGAAGGTGTAAAATTGGTTGTCGATAGGATCCATACAGATTTTGATAGGTTCTGTAGGCTTTGGTTTATTTCTCGACAGGTTCAGAGTACCTATTGAGAGGTTCTCTGAACCTCCCGAAGTGATTTTCTGAAAGAAGGAACCTATCGAGAGGATTGACTGATGAGCCCAAAAGTACCTATCGAGAGGTTCTGTGAACCTCTCAAAATGTATTCGTTTAAAATCTTCAACCCGTCGACAGGATTACATGGACTTCTTGAGAGGTTCAGCAGTTTTTAACACCTTGACAAGTTGTTCCAACCTGTCGATGCCTTGCCCCCAATCATTTCTCTGAGCCTTAATAGCTCACATCTCCTTTCCTTAACTCTGTTTGCTAAAAATAGACCAACATGCACTTCGTGGTTTAATTCCCAATATTAAATCGCACGACATTCCATACTTATCGAAACCAACATATCATTTTAGAAGCTAAGCTTGGAAGCATGAGAAAATTTATTACGACGTCTCATATTCCACCACCCACACATTTTAAATATCAGGCTCGTTCACCTCTGTCACATTCGCTCTCTTTTGACCTCATCAGTCCATCCCTATCCCCAACTATGGCGGATGACAAGTCCATTGACCTGCTGTTAAGACCTGAAAAGTACCACTTTTCACCCCTTAACTTAACCTACGATTAGACCCTTAGCCCTTAAATAAATGTTTGTTAAGCTATTTTTGTAGGTAATAAACAGCAGTGCAATAAGGCCATAAATCCAACTAAGGAGCCTGTTTTGACCCCAAAAGTCCCTCAGAAGAATGAGCCCTTTAATAAATGTTTGGATGAAGGGTGGAGGTAGTGGGGCAATGGGTGTAGATAAAGTTGAGAGAGAGGGGGTTGGTGCTGGCATTGAGGTTGGTGGCTTGGCTGGCCCAACAGAGGCTGCTACCTTAGCAGTGGCAGAGCAGCAGCAGCATCCACTTCCTGAATGGTGGGGGCTGCTTCTCTCAATAATTCCTTCCTCTTCTCTCTCTTTCTCATCATTGTGCCACTGATACCCCATTGTTTATTTCTACTATTTTTGGGGTTCGGGGCCACTGTCTCCTCCTCCCTTTTGAAGGGGTATTTCCCATCTTTTAGCAGTGCAGTAATCAACCTGCAGTAGGGAAGGGCATGCGGTTTCTTGTTAACCTTCACTTTCTCACACAAATCCTTAATCCCTTTAAACACTAATTTGGCTGCATCCTAGTAGTGGTTTATGTGAAATGAGAGAAGGGCATCAACTATGGGGTATCTCCTCTCTTGCTTATGACCTGAGCAATACACATTTTTCCTCCGCACCCCATCCACGAATCTGAGGTTGGAGTGCATATCTCTCTTCCTGATTGAGTCCCCTGAAGCCATGATTCCTCCAGTTAGTTCCCTGGCTATCTCTGTAATAGTGGCAGTCAGGGGGGGTCCTAAGCAAAACTTAGGGTCATACCCAGCTGGTATCCCTAGTACACTTGCAATATCAGACTGGTTAAACAGCATTTCAAAATTATCAATCATTACTAGCAGTGCTGGGTTCCCATCATCACCACTCTTCAAACCTCATATTCTGATAAAACAATTTGACTAATCTTGGGAACACCAGCTGCATAGGGGGCCTCAACAGGGGCAGTAGAGATGCATTGGTTAGATACTTAATGGAGGCAGAGGTCTCTGGTAGCTCCTCAAAGTAGGCTTTATCAAAATGGTTTCAGCCTCCAGCAAAATTGCCAACACAAACTCAGAAGGGACCTTGAGATATTCATTATTTTCGTCCTCCTCAACCTTAGGGGCCACAGGGGTCACAGCCTTGCCCTTTTTCTGCTTCTTTGATTTTTCAGGGCTCATAGCAGGTGGGTGCCCTCTGGCCCTCTTCTTTGGGACAGATTTCTTCATTTCTTTCAAAATTATAGGTTCAGCACCATGTGAGGGCATGTTAGAGGTCTCTAATGTGGAGGCCTCTGCAATCCTTGCAGATTTCCTAGTGGCCACAGGGCTGCCACTAGGAGTAGGGTCTAGCATAGCCGCCAATGTATCGACGAATTTTGAACTCTTGGCCATGGGTGCTCAAATTTTAAAAATTAGGGTTCACAAATCTTGGAAAATGCAGAACGCAACGAGTAAACTTAGAAACACTAAATTTTAGCCCTACTATTCTCTGAACAGAGAGGGAATGGAGATCGAACCATTTGAGAGCTAGGGTTCCACCTCAACGTGTTCACAGTGGCTCAAATCCCCTCAAACCTTGTTCAAAGAGACCGGAGGGTGCTAGGGAACAAAATGGTAAGAGGAAAAAGCTTTAGGTGGAGAGGCTTAAGAGGTAGAGAAGAAAGGAAGAACTAGGAGCTCTGGTGGAGTGCGTCGAAAACTAAGGCAGATAGCAGAAATGAAGAAAATGAGGGTTTTCACTGAGTTTATGGAGCAAATCTTGCAGTTTGCACAGTTGGAAATAGGTGCTTGTGGAGTAGGATTTTCCTGCAGTTGGCTTAGGAGTTCGTGAGACGTGCTATCGCGTAGCAGAGCATCTGACACACAGTGCATTTCACAGAGTTGGCAACAATGGCTTAGGTGCGCGAGACCTTATTTTGCTTCAGAACAATAGCGCGCGTGGTGCTCGCACAGAACAACAACACACACATTTCACGCACAGATTTGGCTCACAGAGTAAAAGGTAGCTCCGCGAGGCACATTTTTAGTCAATGCTCTATTGTTCTAGCGTGCGAGGAAGCCAAAGGATAGCTCGCACAGCATATTTAAGCACCTCAACTCAGCGAGCTAACATTCTTGCACATCCTTTACTCTATTAGCCCAGTGCAGCACATTGGTTGGTGCATCCATGTTATTGTGCACTCAACCACTGTGCATGAGCACCAAGGTATAGACAGGTACTTCATTCTACTCATTTAAAATATATGCCCATTTGCAATCAGCAGTTCATCAACATTGCAGAATCTTAAAATAGTTTTTCAGCTCAATCTTCATGCAAATTTTGATAAGAGCACCTCAAACATTCTTCAACAAACACAGTTCAAATTCAGATGAAACATAGGCACATGTATTCACTCGCAACAATTCAAACACAAACAATGCAAAACAAACAATTCAACAACACACTAAAAACTCAAATGACAGAATTCTAAATAACACAATTCAACACAAAATTTTCATACATATGATATAATTATTTCCAATATTTGGCTTACTGGGAAGTAGCTTCCTCCTGAGTAGAGGATGCATCACCAATCAAAACTGACCTTTCGGGTTTGTCAGGGGCTGAGTAGGTAATTTTCATTCCTCCCTCCTGTTCAAAGCAGTACAGATCTGACCAAGGTGGTCCTCAATCTTTTTTATACTCTATCTATGAGAATTGATAGTCTGTACCAAGCTTCCCAAATTCTGCATTGAAGCCATCATCTGCTCTTCAAATGAAGAGGATCTGGGCTGTTGTGTGGGCAGAGCCAACTGGTTAGACTGTGGGATAGGTAACAAGAAATTTTGCCTGGTGGGTAACCTTGATTAAACTGGTGCTAGGGTCTGTAAGACGCTACTATTTGTTGTTGCTGGTGTTGAGGATATGAGTCTTGTCTCCACCTCAGATTTAGGTGGTTCCTCCAAAATACCCAGTAGGCTGCTGCCCAAAGGTTTGAGCAGCATTGACAAGCTCCATAACAAAATCCGGTAATTGGTTGGTAGATGGACAATCATGAATAGAATGTGTGAGGGATTTACATATCAGACATGCCTCCTCCACCTATGCAACCATCCGAGGTTGCATGACATTTATCAATTTGTCAAACTTTAAGCTCAAGTTGTCCACCTTCCTCTGTAGATCACCTTGCACCTTCACTTCATATATTTCACCTCTAGGGGTGGCCTCTTTCACCATCTTAGCTGGAATCTGACTGTCATTGCATGACAGAGACTCCTGCTGCATGAAATTTTCCCCTATTATGTCAAACAGCTCCCAAGCTTCCTTAGCTGTCTTGTGGAGGTAGCTACCACCACAGGAAGCATCCACCATATCTCTGCTCTTGGCATTAATTCCTTGATAAAACACTTGAACAAGCTACCACATTAGGATTTGGTGGTGGGGGCATTGTTTTAACATCTTCTGGAATCTTTCCCAAGCTTCAGAAAAATTCTCAGTTGAGGACTGAGTGAATGACAGAATATTTGTCCTCATGTGGCTTGTTTTGTTCATAGGGAAAAACTTTGCCTGGAATTTGGTTTGAAGGTCACTCCATGACTGTATGCTGTTGACTGGGAGGTTTGATAGCCATGTGCTAGCTTTGTCTTTTAATGAAAAAGGGAAGCCTCAGTTTAGTGCCCTCAGGCCCCAAGCCAGCAATGTTGAAGGCAGTGCAAAGTACTAAAAACTGGCCAATATGCTTGTAGGGATCTTCTTTACTCAGCCCATGAAATGAAGGCAGCATACTAATGGTGGAGGATTTAATTTTATAGTTCCCCTCAACAGAGGGAAACTAAATGCAAAAGGGAGAGGTGTACTCTCCAGGTGCATTGTATTCTTTTAATGTCCTTTGCCTCTCAGTCATGGTAGCTGATTCAGTCTCAATAGCAAGGCTTTGCGTGGTGTGTCTAGGTCTAAGGATCCTTTCCACCTCTGGATTTGGGGGTTCCAAGTCAGGGTTTAAGGACCTTCTACCGAGCATACACTCACCAACAGTAATGAAAATGCTTACAAGCACACAGAAAGAATTTCAAATAAAAAAAGAAGTAATAACTACACAGATTTACACTAAACAAAATAACAGGAGATTCAACATAAATGGCATAAAATTTAGGGAAAAGAAAGTGCAAACAGAGCTAGCTACACTCCACTTGCAGCTCTAGCTTTTCCCTTCTTTTGTTGTCCATTTCTACAAAATTTCACAAAGAATCAGTAGTACTTTAATTCTAGATTAAACACATCTACAAAGAATTTGTTAATCTAAGTTATAGTACAACTCAGGTCTACTAAAAAGATCAAGATTCCCCGGCAGTGGCGGCAAAAACTTGTTGGTCATGTTTCGAGACTCTTGCTGCTATTTTATTAAGAACAGTGGAGAGAATAAATCATGAGTGGAGAATTGGAGATGGGTCTGCACAGCAAGTCTGAAATAAACACAATCCTGCAAGATACAGGGTTCATTGTAGCAAGTTTTGATAAGAGTTTGTCCCATAGAGAAATTGATCTAGAACCCAAAATGGGCTCTAATAGTAGGCCTCCAGATCCAGCTACATATCTGACAATCCTAAAGAAAGGGAGTTGGGTGTCAGGACTACACTAAATTAATACTAAAGAAGGGAAATAAAGTGCAGCCCTATCCTAAAGAAATGGTTAAATAGAAGATGGTGATGGAGTGTGTCAAAATAAAATATAAAAATTGGTGAGAAGTAAGAAGGTTGAGCTAGAGTTAATGATGCAATAATGTAACTCAGATTTAGTCTGTCTCTATAGTGGTCCTTGCTGAGCCGCTCCCAATTTAACCCATGCCATTTGGAGTGCTCTTAGGTCTATACTCTATCAACTATAATGGTTATAGGATATCCGATAAAGTCTGTCAAATCCCATTAGTTAAACAAGAAATTCGCTAGTCTAATCCAGAAGAGTGGACTGATCATTTCCCAACCACTGCACCAGCTCTAGCCATGAATACTATTACATCACTATGTAATGCCAGCGCTACAAGCTCCCCAGACCTACACATAGATCTAACTGACATCCATAGGTATTCCAACCCATAAGATCCTAAGTGCTTTGCCAAGCCCAACGATACTTAACGCCCACAAATAGGACCATGCAGCAGGTTGAATAAGGCTTTAGATTCAGCTGGTCATTGCTACAAAAGAACTGCAATGACTCAGCCTCAAATTGCAATTACTATAAAGAGACCAGATCTAACATTTGATGTGGATTTGGTAAGACAGAGGGGAGCCAGTTACTGTACAAACCTCCTCACAAGACTCTAGAAGCTCATGTGCAGGGGAAAAGAATCCTCCTCAAATATGTGACTAGACACAACCTTAAGGCTATACTCTGTCCACTACAATGGTCACAGGGTATCCCATTGGTCTGTCCATACCTCAGAAGTCTGAGAAAGAATATGTAAACTGCTGTTACCACCATGGTCTGCAGGCCTTCGAGCTCTTCAGATCTCACTATAGATCCAACATTGCTTTCCATGTGTCTATCAAACAAAGGGAAAACAAATGGTAAATAATAGATCTACTAAAAACTGAATGGGCTAGTCCCAAATACATGGATCCTATAGGCATCTAAAGAAATCATAAGATTTATAGATTTGATTAAGCATTAAAACAACAGTTCATTGATAACAGCAAAACTTACAATGAACTGTCCCCTGGCTGCAGCCTATACAAAACTGCTCATCCACGATCCCATTGTATATAAAATCTATTACAAGACTAAAACAAAACTAAACCTAGCTACTTACAGGGGGATTAGCCAACAAGTGCTGAGCTAAGAGAGAAGAAAAATAGGAAAAAGAGGTGATCAAACCCTAACTCTAGCCTGCTAGAGCTCTCAGTTGATAGAGGATGAAGGAAAGATGAAAATGATAAACTCTAAGTACATCTTATATACTCTGTCAAAATGGCCTTGGTTCTAAAGAGATTAACCCTAATTTTTCCAACAGACATGATAGTTTTACAACCCTTGAATGCCTAGATATATGCACCTCAAAATCTGTGCCTCAAGTAGTGTGCCCTAGCCTTAGGAAATTTCCAAAAAGTCCTTCAATTAAAACTAAGAAGTGGAGAGCCCGTGCTTTGCGGGGCTGGTATCTGTTTTTAGCTCATTTGCGTAGCTGCTTTGCCTTCGCAGAGTTGCATTTGGCCGGTGGGAAGTGCTTGATCATGTAGTGAATCTTCAGTTCGTTGCACAGTTCCTTTGTGTTGTAATGCTGACACGGAGATTATCTAGAGTGCGTAGACTTCTCATGCAATAGAATTTTGGGCGTCTCTCTCATCTAGGGTTATGTGAGAACTATGCGAGGTGGCATTCTGTTCAGTGTACATATGGACTCGCTGGGTTCTTCACGTGGTTACTTTGAGGCTTGATCTCCGCGAGGGAAAATTCTTAGAGTTTTAACTTACAAGATCTTCACGAGGTCATTTCAGCTGTCCTCCTAACTGCACGGTGTATCTGTACGAGGGCCTCTTCCACTACATCTTTAGCTTTACGAGGAAGCTCCTCAATTCTGTGAGGTCTATCTTTTGCTGCTCTGGTGCATTACACTTGTTGTTGTCACAGTCTACTCCTCTCTCAGCTAACTTCATTCATCTACTAGACTTTGGTCAATGATGATCAGCAACAATGAGTCACCACAGTGAGCACTACCAAGGTGTTCCATCAGGCTTTATCTCAGCTGTCATCTTTGAGTGGATTCTCTCTCTCTTTTAGGCCAAAAAGCAAGAAGTTTATATTAAGTAGCACATTTTATTGCTAACTATAAAATACACTTAACAAATGGTTATTAGTCTTCTTCAAGGTCCAACAAAGGTTAAGTTAAGAGGTGAAAAGTGGAACTTTTCAGTGAATAACAGTATTCTTGGAGGAACCACTCAAATCAAAGCTGTAGACAAGATTCTTATCCTCAGTCCCAACAGCAGCGAATAGTAGCTCTTTACAAACCCTAACACCAATATAATTAAGGTTACCCACCAAGCTAAAATTTTATGTTACACCTTACAGGTCTAAGCAGTTGGCCCACCTTTACAAATCCTCTTCATTTGAAGAGCGATGTCAATTTCTCAATGCGATTTGGAGAACTTGATGCAAACTATCAATTGACATGGACAAAGCATCAAGAAGATTGAGGACCAGCTGGGACAGATTTATAATACCTTAAATAGGGGGGAAGAAGGAAAATTGCTTATTCAGCCCCTAACCAATTCAAAAAGGTCAGCTCTTGATTGGAGAAACACCCTTTACCAATGAGAATGCTGATGCCATTACTACCCTTAGGAGTGGCAGGGTGGTTGACAATTTAGTGGACAGTGAATAGGAGGAGGTCATAGAAAATAAAACTGAAAATGAAAGGATTGTTAATGTCAAAGAGATGAGGCTTGTGTCCCCTGCTGTGGATCAGCTCGGGAAAAATAATGGGGCTGATGTTGAGCCCCAACATAAAGAAATAAATGAAGATAAAAGAAAAAGAAAAAAATATGACCATGATGGCAATAGGCATGCAGCAGTAGCACCAGCAGTGCCACATCTACCATTTCCTTAAGCTCTAGCTAGCCCATTCCCTCTTGATAAAGGGAATACTCAGATGGAGGAAATACTGGAGACCTTCAAGCAAGTCAGGATCAACTTGCCCCTGCTTGATGCTATAAAGCAAGTCCCTGCCAATGCTAAATTTTTAAAGGACCTCTACACACAAAAGGGGAATGCTAGGGTGCAATTATCTAAAAGAGTTTTTGCTGTTGAGCATGTTGAGTCAGTTCTGTCCATCGCCACACTTGAAAATTACAAGGCCCAGGGGTACGTACTATCCCTTGAATAATCAGAAACCACACCATTGGAAAAGCCCTCTTGGATTTAGGGGCTAGTGTAAACTTACTCCCATATTCAGTGTATGAGGAGCTAGGTTTAGGGGAGCTTAAACCTACACCAGTTGTCCTCCAACTGGCTGACAGGAGACCTGTGGGTGTGGTAGAGGATGTCTTAGTTGGGGTGGACAAATTATATTATTCAGCTGATTTTCTTATTTTAGACATGGACCCTTGCAAAAGCAAAACCCCAATTCCTGTTATCCTTGGCAGACCATTCTTGGCTACTGCAAATGCTTGCATACAATGCAGGTCAGGACTAATTGAGGTTACCTTTGAGAATATCCAGACGCATTTAAATGTGTTCCATGCTACTATAGTGCCTCAGAATGACATTGAGGACTGCTGTATAGTAGATGTACTAGATGGCCTAGTAGAAGAAGAATTATCCAATCTACTGGATTGGAATAATCTGACTGGAAGCCTAAAAAGTATTTGGAGTTTGTTTTAGAGGGAGGCCCAAATTCCCATGACAAAAGATAGCACAAACACTGAGTCTTATGTGGGCCTAGTGCAGCACATATTGTTGCCCCTTCCTCAGGCCACTAGGGCACTTCTATTGCCTTCAATTGAATGTCTCCCTGAGCTGGAGCTGAAGCAGCTCCCAGCCACATTAAAATATGCCTTCTTGGGGCAGGACAACAAGCTTCCCGTGATTATCTTCTCCTGTCTCACTAGTGAGTAGGAGGAGGAATTACTGAATGTTCTTAAGAAGCACAAGAAAGTAATTGGGTGGATAATAGCTAACCATGGAGGCATTGATGCCTTAGTTTGCATGGACAAGATTCACCTGGAAGCAGCTTTTTGTTGTGCAGTCTAGTGTGCCCTGGTTTGCACATATTATCAATTTTCTTGTAGTCATCTTCAGACACACATCTTCTAATCACCTAGAGGACAATTGGTGTAGGTTTAAGCTCCCCTAAACCTAGCTCCTCATACACTGAATATGGGAGTAAGCCTATGGAGGTCATTTAAGTGGCAAAAAGACTACAACAAAAGTGCTCCAATGTGGTTTGTATTCGCCTTCTTTGTTTAGAGATGCAAACTTGCATTGCAAGGCCTATGAGAGATGTCAAAGGATGGGAGGCATTTCTAAGAGAGACTCCATGCCATTACAGCCCATCCTAGTTGTAGAACTTTTTTACATCTGGGGAATTGATTTTATGGGCCCCTTTCCTTCTTCTGTGGGATTGAATTTCATACTTGTGGCAGTGGACTATGTATCCAAATGGGTAAAAGCCATTGCCACAAAGACCAATGACCACACAGTTGTCCTTAAATTCTTGAAGGATAATATCTTCTCACGATTTGGTACCCCCGGAGCCATTATTAGTGATGGGGGGAGCCACTTCTGTAACAAACCTTTTGAGAACCTGCACAAAAGGTATTCTGTTACACATAGAATTGCAACTCCCTACCACCCACAGACTAGTGGGCAAGTTTAAATTTCTAATAGGAAGATTAAGCATATTCTGGAGAAAACTGTGAGGACTGATAGGAAGGATTGGGCACCAAATCTGAATGATGCTTTGTGGGCTTATAATACTACCTATAAGACCCCTATTGGCATGTCCCCATTTAGGCTGGTGTATGACAAGGCCTACCACCTACCTATGGAGTTAGAACACAGAGCCTATTGGGCTATCAAAGCAATGAATTTAGATCTAACTTCTGCTGGTTCTCATAGGAGGTTGCAAATGGCAGAACTTGATAAAATGAGATTAGAAGCTTATGCAAATGCCAGAATGTACAAGGAGAGATCAAAAGCATTCTTTGACAAGAAATTATTAAGGAAGGACTTCATTGCTAGCACCAAGGTTTGGCTTTTTAAATCTAGAAATAAATTCTTTCTAGGGAAGCTAAAATCCAGATCGGATGGACCTTAGACTATCATCAAAGCCTCCCCATCTGGTGCTGTGGAGATCTTGGATCCAATGTCAGGGCAGATCATGAAAGTAAATAGTCAGACGCTCAAGAGTTGTGTAGAACAACCAGTGGAGCTTCCTCAGACCATTCACCTACATGAACCTCCCATTGCTCAGTGATCCACAGCTTTATATTATATGTGTCATATCTGTTTAAAACATTGTTGTATGTTTTTGCTTGATTAGGAACCTGTCATTTACTATTTTTCAATAGGGAAATTTGTTTCTTTTCATATGCTTTGTTTATTCTATTTTGAGTCTTCGTTCATTCCTGTCATTAACATGGGAGATATATGATTGTTATTGCTAGGTGAGTGAAGTACTAGCAATGCAACTGTTTAGAATCTGTTTTCAGCAAGGTGCTTTATCATTTGGAATTTTTTTTCTATGCATGTGCTAGTATTAGGCAGGTTAATATCATTTGAAAAATGGATACATGTGAAGGGTTGATGCTAATGACTACTGAATGGGTGCACGACATTATGCATGCACAGGCCTGAGCACAAATGGTGTAAAGAGGTTTAGTGTTGGTCTCTCACAGGATTAAATGGCCTCATTTTCTTAATCGCGAGCCATTTCAAAGCTTTCTTGCGAAGTCATGAAGGCATGAAAAGTAGCATTCAACATATTCTATGGCGCGTGACCTCTGAAACTCCAAATGTGTTCTTCTTCGCGGAGATCATCAGTTAGGCCGCACAAAAAATGACAAACTACTTCGCTCGCTCGGTCCCAACATCTACTCCCTGAAGTAACTTCGCAAGGCATACATAGTTCTGATTCTATACTCGCGGAGCTATGTTCTTCTGCGCGATTTCCCTTCTTATTAATATACATGTGTTCTGCGTGAGAACTCTACTCCGCGAACACCTGTGGGAAACAGTGCGAAACACAAGATTGCCTTAAATCCAATTGCTAAAAATAGACCAACGTTTACTGTGCGAATTCATTCCCCATAAATATTTATGTGACTTACTATTCCTGATAATAATCATAATTCATTGCCAACTATATTCCTTTAATTTCTTTATGGCATTTGATCTTGGAAGGACGCGAGATTTAATATGCCTATTCATATTCCACCGCTCAAGTACTTTAAAAACAAGGGTAGTTCGTTTTCATCCCATTCATTCTCCTCTACACTCAGAAGTCCCTCCCTACACTTAACTATGGCGATGACAAACCCTCCAATCTGCCAAAAAAATTCTACCTAATGTGGTTAGACCCACCACCGCCTAAGGAGCCTAACCCACTACAATTCCTATGGGATGAGTACGAGGAGGTGCAGAGGATCTGGGCCAAGGAGGAGAAGAAAAAGGAGAAGAGAAAGAAGAAGAAGCAAAAAACCAAACCACCTGCATCTCCCCAACCATCTTCTTCAAACCCCCCACCACCTTCTCAACAACCATCTCAATGATCCTCGTCTTCCCCCTCCTCCTGACTTACAGTCCCTCTTCCACAACAGGTTCAGGATATCCTTGAGCTGGGAGGAAGAACCATTTTGTTTAACATAATTTTCTGCTTAGATTGTTCTTAGGTTTATAATTTTCTATTTTGTTTGTAATCTGTTTCCTTTTGTATCTATAATAAAATGTCTTTTCCTGACAATATGTCACTTTTTATTTTTATGTTTGTTTGTTCTTTTTTATTTGTTATGTGTTCTGCTTTTCTCTCTTGTTGTTTTTGGTAGTTAATTTATCTGTTTGTTCACTACTGCACAACCATTATCCTTTGAATCAGTGACGACACTGCTCTTCATAGGTTTGGGGGTGTGGCAGGTTCTGCCAATGAAATAGTTAACCCAAGTGCAGTAGAGTCAAGTAAGTAATGATACGAATGGAGCCATGTTCACCGAAGAATCATGAAAATTAAAGAAATTTAAAATTTTTGCAGACCTTTAAGCATTACAAGCTTTTAAATTTTAACTTTTCCATGATGTGAACACCAAGTAAACTCACTTGTATCAGTACTGAGTGAATCATTGAAGAGGGAAAAAGGTAAGGACATACTTAAAAGTTCAATGGAAGACCATAACCAGTGAGAGTTGGGCCTACAAAAATTCTTTCCTTCCTTCGAGGAGTGACTGAGGCAATTCTTCTAGCTCTAAGGACTGGCTGAGGCAATGCCCTCACTAGAAGTTAGGTATCTCAAAGTTGAAATAACTGACAGCACTCATGAAACCTAGGAAAGGATCAAGGCCTTCTCTTGGACAGTTTGAGCTTAAACAGACCAAATCCTAATCAATTGTCCTTGTGCATACACCTGCTGAGCCTTAATTTCTAATTTTCTTCAAAATACACCTGAGTACTTGCACCTGAACCTATGGACCTGAGTCAAACCTACCCTCACTCTGAAAATTCAAAAGGTAAAGGAGAAGGAGCTGAAGATGGACAAGATAGGGTCAACATTGGGTGAATGGAGAAGAGATACCTAAAGTTGAGCAGTGTAGCAACTAAGAAAAGAGGTGGCAAGTCACAATCACAAAAAAAAAAAAAAAAAAAAATAGACAGAAAAATGCAAGAAAAGAAAGAAAAATAATAATGAAGAGGAGCGAGAGAGGAGTCAAGAGGAAAAGTTCATTAGAAAATTCAAAATGAAGAGGAGAAGCTAGCCACTTCAAGTCTGAAAATTTTGAAAGAAAATGAAAAGATACTGAACTAAAAATGGGTGGAGTAATGAATCACCTCCTTCACTTACTGATTTCTCAACTTTGAATCCCTTTTCAACCTTTCATTCTTTATAACCCACTTCATAAGCCACATTACAACCCAGTTAAAGACCTTGTGATCCAAAGTTGAATGTGTTGTCATGAAGAGACAAGAAGTTGTCCAATCTATGGTGAGGATATGCCAATGATGCCAGGACATAGGTGCTTTGCCTATGCTCAGGCTTATAGACCCATTTGGGGGCTGTAACTGCTCTTGAGCTTGAGAGAGAATGAAACCCTCAAGGTCCCTTGTGAGAGTATGCCCTAGTGAGTATTAGGTCTGATGTTGAATGTATTAGGCATGGCCTATAACCCAATTTTTGAATTAATGATGAGCTCAATGCTGATATACATGTGTTGTCCCCCTTGTTGTGAGCTAATTGGAAATATTGTGCACTCAGGTAGAGGTTGTGATGATTAAATGTCTGTGCTTTTCATGTCCAAATTTCTCATATTTTTATTGAATCAAAGGTGAATTGATGCTTTATTTCTTGACAGCTGACTTGATAATGTTGCACCTTTGTTAACTGTTTCATTGAGAAGTTTGTGGGTATCTTCACTGAAAACCCTCAGGAGACTTCACTCCTCCACTAGGGATCACCTAGGGGTTTAAAAGGCTTGGTACATATGCTAAATGTATCCGTGCTCCCTACAAAAGTGGCATTTTAATTCTTAGTGTAGTTATTTTAATTTTTCCTTTGCTCAGGGCCTAGCAAAGATTAGGTTTGGGGGTGTGTTATTCACTAAAAAGTACCACTTTTCACCTCTTAACTTAGCCTTTACTAGACCTTGAAGCAGACTAATAACCATTTGTTAAGTGTGTTTTGTAGTTAGCAATAAAATATGCAACTTAATACAAACTCCTTGCTTTTTAGCTGAAAAGAGAGAAAATACACGCAAAGATGACAGCTGAGACAAAGCCTAATGGAACACCTTGGTAGCGCTGACCATGGTGACTCATTGTTGCTGATCACTATTGACCAAAGTCTAGCACATGAATGAAGTTCGTTGAGAAGGGAGGGGACTGCGACAGTAGCAAGTGCAATGCACCAGAGCAGCAAAAGATAGACAGAGTTGAAGAGCTTCCTCGTGAAGCTAAAGATGCAGTGGAAGAGGGCCTCGAGCAGATATGTCGCGCAGTCAGAAGGACAACTGAAATGACCTCGTGAAGATCTCGCAGGTTAAAGTCCCCAGAATCCGTGGTCGCAAAGCTCTCACGGAGATCAAGGCTCAAAGTAGCTGCGCGAAGAACACAGTGAGTCTATATGTACATTGACCAAAATGTCACCTCGCAGAGTTCTCGCGTAGCCCTGGAAGAGAGAGATGCCCAGAATTCTCTTCACACAGATCTCGCGCACTCTAAAGCCTTACCATTGACTACGCAAGCACTGCTGCATAATTGAGTGAGTACTTAGCGAGATAGAGCTTTTGAAGCTCAACTGAGCAAGAAATCCTGACACTTTAGATCATCTCCGTGACAGCATTACAGTGCCAGTGAACTGCGTGATCAAATGAATATCTAACGCGTGATCAAGTACTTCCTACCAGCCAAAGGCAACTACGCGAAGGCAAAGCAGCTATGCGAATGAGCTAAAAGTTGATACCAGCCTCACGAATCTTCGGCTCTCCACTTCTCAATTTTATCTCATGGACTTTTTAGGAATTTCTCAAGGCTAAGGCACACTTCCCAAGGTGTAGATTTTGAGGCATATATCTCCAAGCATCCAAGGGTTGAAACAGTGCCACGGTTGTTACAAAAATTAAGGTTAATCTCTTTTGAGCCAAGGCCATTTTGACAGAGAATTTAAGTTGTACATAGAGTTTATTATTTTCATCTTTCCTTCATCCTCTGTCGACAGAGAGCTCCAGCAAGCTAGGGTTAGGGTTTAATCATCTCTTTTTCTTATTTCTCTTCTCTCTTAGCCCACCACTTGCTGGTTAACCCCCCTGTTAGCAGCTAGGTTTTGTTTTATTTTTAGTTTGTAATAGGCTTTTGGTATGCATTGAGATTTTTGGATGAGCAGTTGTGTACAGGCTACAGCCTGGAAACAGTTCATTGTAAGTTTTGTGTTCATTAATGGATTGCCATTTTAATGCCTAATCGAATCTAAAGATCTTATGGTTTCTTTAGATGTCTATAAAATCCATATATTTGGGACTATCCCATTCTGTTTCTAGTAGATTTATTGTTTACTATTTGATTTCCCTTGGTTTGATAGCCCCATGAACAGCAATGCTAGATTTTTAGTGAGATCTGGGGAGCTCAGAGGCCTATGCCCATGATGGTTGCAGCAGTTTTCATGTTATTTCTCAGGCCTCTATGGTATGGATAGACCAATGAGATACCCTGTGTCCATTCAAGTGAATAGAGGATAGTCCTAAGGTTATGTCCATTCACATGTTTGAGAAGGATTCCTCTCTCCCACACAAGAGCTTCTAGAGCCTTGTGAGGAGGTTTGTATAGGAACTGGCTCCCCTCTGTTTTACCTAGCCAACATTAGATGTTAGATCTTATCTCTTTGTAGTAATTGCAACTTGAGGCTGAGTCATTGCAGGCCGTTTGTAGCAATGATCAGCTAAATCTAAAGCCCTTTCAACCTGTTGCATGGTCCTTTTTGTGGGCACTAGTGAGCAGTTGGCCATAGCAAAGCACTTAGGATCTTATGGGTTTGAATACCTATGAATGTCAGCTAGCTCTATACGCAGATCTAGGGAGCTTATACCACTGGCATTATATAGTACTGTAATTGCATTCATGGCTGGATTTGACCCAGTGGCTAGGGAAATGATCAACCCACTCCCCTGGGTTAGATTAGCAATGTTTGTTTTAACCAATGGAATTTGACAGACTCTATCGGATATCCTGTGACCAGTAGAGTGGACAGAGTATAACCCTAAGAGCGCCCCAAATGGCATGAGTTAAACTTGATATTTTTACCTTTTTGAGGCTTTTAATAGCGTCTCAACAAGGAACACTACAGAGACAGACTAAATCTGAGTTGTATCACTACTTTAACTCTAGCTTGACCTACTTACTTCTCATAATTTTTGTATTTTATTTTGGCACACACTACCACCATCTTCCTCTTAACCCTTTCTTTAGGATAGGGTTACATTTTATTTCTCTGTTTTTAGGATTAATTTAGTATAGTTGTGACACCTAACTCCCTTTCTTTAGGATTGTCAGATCTGTAGCTAGATCTGGAGGTCTACTATTATAGCCCATTTTGGGTTCTTGATCAATTTCTCTATGGGACAAACTCTTACTTATCAAAACTTGCTATAATGGACTCTGTATCTTGCAGGACTGTGTATGTTTTAAACTTGCTGTAATGACTCATCTCCACATCTCCACTCTGGATTTATTCTCTCCACTGTTCTTAATAAAATAGCAGCAGTCTGAAATCCGACCAACACATGCTCTATAGAAATGTTTAACCATACTAGCATAATTATTTTCCAAGGCCCCAATACCAACAGCCTATGGTCCAGCCAATGGTTCAGCCTGTGCATCAAAGTGCACCAGCCCCAGCACTCTCTAGGGCCCTCACATTTGAAGACCAAGTTATGGCTTCACTGTAGAATTTAGGTCCTTTATCTCAAACTGTTAAATCCAACAGTCAAAAAATCAAGAAGATAGAGGACCACCTTGGTCAGCTATCTAATTTTTTGGCTAGGAGAGAAGAGGGGAGACTGCCCAGTCAACCCATGAACAATCCAAAGGGGCAGTACATGGTTGGTGGGACTTCTTCTCATAAAGAAGCAAAATCTATCACCACCTTGAGGAGTGGGAGGCTGGAGGATAACCAAGTTGGTAATGAGCCTGATAAGTCAAGTACAGAAAATTAAGAAACAACCAATGAAAATATGCAGCAGGAGCAACATATAAAAAATAAGAGGGGTGATGTGCCCCTACAGAAAATTGAAAATAAAAATAAAGAAAATTTTGATGAACTTGCTAAGGCTGTAAATGGGAGGACAGTTCCCCATTTGCCATTTCCTAATGCATTGAAAGCAACTTCTCCTTTTGACAAGGGGAATGATAAGGTTGAAGAAATGATGGAAACTTTCGAATAAGTAAAGATTAACTTGCCTTTACTTGATGCCATCAAGCAAGTTCCAGCCTATGTAAAATATTTGAAAGAATTGTGCACCCATAAAAGACAGTCTAGGATATACTTATCCAAGAAGGTCTTTTGTGTTGAGAAAGTGAACCAAGTGTTGTCTATTGCAACTCCAACCAAGCTTCAAGACCCTGGAGTTCCCACAATCTCCTACATCATTGGGATCATACCATTGAGAAGGCCTTATTAGATCTGGGAGCTAGTGTAAACCTACTTCCATATTCTATTCATGAGAAGTTAGGCCTGGGAGAACTAAATCCCACACATGTGGTGCTACAACTAGCAGATAGATCTGAAAGAAAGCCTGTGGGAATGATAGAGGATGTTTTAGTTGGAGTTGATAAATTCTTTTACCCAACTGATTTTCTGGTGTTAGATATGGAACCAAGCAAGTGCACCACTTCTATTCCTGTGATTTTAGGCAAACCTTTCTTGGCCACTACCAATGCTTGTATTCAATATAGATTAGGAGTAATGCAGGTGTCATTTGGCATAATGAAGGTAAAATTAAATATTTACAATGCAGCCAATCAGCCTTACTTGGTTAGTGAGGATTACTTTTTAATTGATGTTTCTAATGAGCTTGTGAAAGAGGCTTTGCCTAAGCTGCTGCATTGTAATGATCTTTGTGATGATGTTGGTGATGTTTTTGAAAATGTGGTGGAGCCTGTACTAACCATCCGCCATTATGAAACTCCATGACATGATTGAGTTTCAACAAATGTACACTATGTATAATAAATTATGTGTTTGGTTATATATTTTTTCTAATTTTTTCTGTCTTTGTTTCAGTTCTGTATGACTTTGTATATGAATTTTCCATGTCGGTCTGTACCTCAAGTAGGATAATGAGTCAAATTGGTGAAGTGACCTGAGTTGGAGTATCAGATCTATTGAGAAATGAACTGGGAATTGATTACAAGCCTGTTTAAACTGAAATACAGCCAGTCGATAGGTTCTATGAACATATCGACATGTTCTGTGAGTCGTAATTTACTTTTCGACAAGATATAGAAGCTGTTGAGAGGTGTGAACTAATTCTCGGCAGGTTTTGAAGGTGTAAAAATGGTTGTCAAATAGCATCTAAGAGCACTTCGACAAGCTCTGCAAATTTTTAGTTGAAATCTCGACAAGTTCAGGGTACCTATCGAGAGGTTCTGTGAACCTCTCGAAATAATTTTTCTGGAGCCTAGAACTTATCGAGAGGATTATATATTGAGTTCAAGAACCTGTCGAGAGGTTCTGTGAACCTCTCAGAATGATTGATGTTATCTACTTGAACTCTTCGACAGGATTGAATGAACCTCTCGCGAGGATCATTGACTTTCTACTCTTCGATAGGTTGCATCAACCTGTCGACACATTGCCCCAATCCTGTCGAAAGTTGTTTCCCACTGCTTTAAACCTAATGGCAACTCTATTTTTGTCATTCGATAGCTTCTCTTTGCATTTTAAATTTGTTGTGGCAATTTTTTCATTTTGCTTTTTCTCTCTCTATCTCACTGGCTGTTAGAGTAACTTCCTGGCTATTTTTCCCATTGCTTCAATTCATCAAAAGCTACACTTTGCGCCTAGTCTGAGCTGGTTTGATGCTATGCATTTTTAGATCTTTGAAACCCTAGGTTTCTACTAGTAAGCTTCTCTTCAACCCCTCTTTGTGATTTGCAAGCTTGGTATTTCAATCTTTAGTTTGTTTGGGTCATTTGAGCATTCAAGTGGTCTTTGTGGTAATTGCTATTGAATTAGTGGTGATTGATATCATGTTGATTAAATAATGGCTGGTCAAGAGGACACCTTGGCTAATCTTTTTAAAGTGCCTTCTAAATCTGCCACCAAAACCACTAGGAAATCCACTAGGCAACTCACAAAGCCTAAGGAAAACCCACCTGCAAAAAGGGAGCTTGTCATGGAGGAAGCTGAAGAAACTGTGAAATCTAAGAAATCCAAGAAATCAAAGAGTGCCTAAACTAGTGAATACATTATTGAGGAGGCCCCTGAGACACAACCTAACCCTGTGCCTGATATTCCTGAGGCTAAGCCTAACCTTGAATTGGATCCTGAAGTCCATTTGCTCAGATCCACACCAAATGAATTTGTGGATGCATTAGATTTGATCCCAGAGATTATTGTTAACACCCCCTATTTCTCTAAGGTAGAGGAGTGTCAAGACACTTTGAATTATTTGGTGAAGCCAGTCCTGACACCCATGTTGAGCCCACTGAATGAAAAATCTTACCCAAGGCTAGTTAAGTTGTGGTATTAGAATCTCATGAAACAAACCAAGCCAGATTCAATTAAGTCTTACCTTGTAATTTTGATTAATCATATGGAGTTGGTGGTGGATTACAGAGATATTGGGATAACATTGGGAGTCCCTTCTATTTTTGATTCAGTCTATGCCATGGCTACACCTGAGAAGGTCTCTTTCAAACAAATGGCCAGGCACCTCACTTAAGGCATTGTGGGGTCTGGGGGCTCAATCAGGAGAAGAGATTTGCACCCTAACATGCTCTTCTTTGACTCCATTTTGAGGAAGAATATCTATGTGAGTGGGCACCAACAAGAGAGGAGAGTGCCAATAGTGGATGCCCTATATTTCTTCTCCAAGGGCTAGTTTATGAATGCTGTAAAATTGATTTTTGATGCAATGGTGGATGTTCATGATATAATCAGGAGAGTGCAAGCCCTACCTGGGCTCCCTTACAGCTGGCTCATCACGATCTTGTTAAAGAGAAAGGAGTTTGTGTTCAAAGTAGATGAGCCAGTGGAAAAGGTGACCCCTATAGTGTTTGGGAAGAGGGCTTGGTCTGCAAGTAGGACCCTCATGGGTAAGAGTAAACACAAGTCTAGTGAAGATACTAAGGTAGAAGCTCCACAGGCAGCCCCATTTGCTGTTGTGAGCTCAGAGCCTCACCCTACAGCTGTCACTACCTCCTTACCTCCACCTGAAACCTCTGCAGCAATCTCCTTTGAGCCTGTGCTCACATCTGCTACTCTTCCATTGGTGCCTTCAGTTGTCCCAGTTGTATCCTCTCTCAGCTCTGAGAGGGCCAACCTCACCACCATCCCTTCTATCACACCATCCATATCAGTTTCCCTACCATCCATTCAAGTTTCCCTACCTTCCATTTCAGTCTCCAAACCTTCCAGCACTTCAGCATTCATCTTCACCATCACCACACCAACACCTCTATCCATTCCTTTTACCATTAACCCAATACCTACCTTACCTTCACCCACCATTCTAGCCAGCCCAAGCCACTGAGCCTGCCCTATAGATCAAAGAGGAGACAGCTACCCAGTCTAAGGAGGTAGCTACTAAAGAGCAGACCAAGGCTGAGAAGAGAGCTGAGTTAAGGGCTTCTGTTGCTAAACAAGGATTCCCTGACATCTTCACCACTGACTCTGACTCTGACTCTGAGTAGTTTTAGTTTGTTTTTAGGATGTTTACCTAGTTTTATAGGCTTAGGTTTCCTTTGTATTTTTCTCCATCTTTTTGGACTATAATAGAATTTCTCTTTAGTCTATGTTAATGTGATTCTCTTGTTATCTTTCTGCTTTCATGTCTGCTTTCCTATCCTCATTTGCGTGTTTTATTTACTACTAGTTCTTACTTTGTTTGTGTATTGATGTTCTTTGTTTAGCTGTAGTTTAATTATTTTGCTTTCCTTGCTTCTCTGTCTATGTTTTTATCCTGCTGCACATCCCTTTATCTTCCAAGTAGTGAGGACACTGCTCCTCATAGGTATGGGGGTGTGGCAAGGTTTGACAATGGATAGTTAATGGTAGTGCAACATGGTTTTAACAGAAATTAAAAAAATAAAATAATTTCACACCTAATATTTTATATAGAGGAAATTAAAAACCTTTTAAAACTGGAACATGTTATAGCTCTAACACTTTCATGAAGCAAATATCAGGTATTTTTTATAAAATGAGTGCTTAGTGAACCTAAGAAGAGAGGAGATTGTGAGGATATACCCCAAAAATCTTATAGAAGACCATACCCTGAGAGATTTGGGCCTGAAAAATTTTCTTTGAAGAGTGTCTTGGTAATTTCTTCTTCTCTAAGATCTGATTGAATCTATATTTGCTAACTAGAAGTTAGGAAAATCCAAGTTGAAATAACTTGACAGCACTCATGACATTGAGGACATGAAGTAAGGCCATCCCTTGGCTAGTTTGAGCTTAAAATGTCCTTATCCTTTGAACTGCCCTTGATACACACCATTTGAGCCTTAAAAATTCAAGCTTTCTTTGACAAAAACCAGAGTACTTGAACCCAAACTTCTGTGACCTGATTAAGCCTGACCTTCACTCTGAGATTTCATAAGGTCAAGGAGAATAAGTTGAAGAAGGTGGAGCTGGTTCAATATTTGGTGGAAGAAGAAGAAAGTACAGTTGATGACAGCTGTGTATCAAAAGTACAGTTGTGGCATTCCAGCTAATGAAAAGAAAAGTAGAAAAAGCACAACAAAAGAGTAATAAGAGAGAAGTCATTTCATTCAATATTTTGAAAAAGAAGATTAGAAACTGGCCACTTCAAATCTGAAAATTCAAGAAGTAGATGGAACTACGGTGAAATGAAGGTTGTGAAGTTGCAAATCACCTCCTTACCTTCTTGATTTCTCAATTTTGAATCCTATTCCACCCTTTTATTCTTTGAAAACTTCACCCATAAGCCACATTATAACCCAATAAAAAGTCCATACTGATCTGAAATTGATTGAGTTGTCATGTGGAGATGAGGATTTGTTTGATCTATGGTGAAAAGAGTTAGAAAATTTTAAGAATTCGAGCAATACCTATGCTCATGCTTATAGTCCTATTTGAGGGCTGCAACTGCTCTTGAGCTGTGTGAATTGATGCACCCTTCCATTTATATTAAGAGAGACAACCCTGGTGAGTTTTGGGTCTGAAATTAGGATTGATTAGGGCATTATCATTACAAGATTCTCAATTTGAGGGAAAGCTTTGCACTAATATTCATATAAAATTCCTTGACATGAGCTGATTGATTGTGAAGGAATTGCAGCAGGACTTTCATTTTAAACTGTCATGTTTTTGCTGAGAATCCTCTTAAAACTGAATAAACAAGGTGTGGAATGAATTTTATACTGCTTGAATCTTATTCCGATTTGCTGCACTAATATTAACTTAATCATTGGAGAAGTTTGTGGGTGACTTCACTGTAAACCCTCAGGAGACTTCACTCCTCCACTAGGGATCACCTAGGGGTTTAAAAGGCTTGATGCATATGCTAAATGCATCTGTGCTCCCTACAAAAGTGGCATTTTTATTTTTAATAATTGTTTTTACTTTCTCCTTTGCTCAGGGACTAACAAAGCTTAAGTTTGGGGGTGTGTTAAGCAGTGAAAAATACCATTTTTCACCTACTAACTTGACCTTTGGTGGACCCTTGAGCTGACCAATAAGGTATTTTAAGTGTGTTTTATAGATAAGCAATAAATTGTAGCTTAATACAGATATTCAATTAAAAGAGCCCAAGAAGCACTGTGCTACCCAATTGGAAAGGCCTAATACCAAGTCCAGCTGTAAGGAAGAAAGATTGAACCTACTAAGGGGTAGCTGAGTGTTGAAAAAAGGAAGAACAACATACCTAAGATGTGTGCCAGTGGTGGAAGCACTAAAAATATGTTATCGAGAGGTTCCGTGAAGCTGTCGAGAGCTCCACAACACCTGTCGAGAAGTTCTGAGAGCAAGGAATGACACTGTCGAGAGGTACTGAGTTGAAAAGATAAAGATTTTGAGAGGTTCTAGCACCTACTGAGAGTTTGGAAGTACAGATGTGGATCTTGTCGAGAGGATACTTCAAGGTACAAATGAAGTCGAGAGGTTCCAGATACTTATCGTGAGCTTCAACTGAACTTGTCGAGTAGTGCAAGATAACTTGTCGACAACTTACCTGAAGCAATGTTCATTCTTGTGAGGATTGAGCCAACCTGTCGAGTACTTCACTGAGATTGTATAACCCGTTGACAGATTGAGTATAACCTGTTGAGAGGATGAGTGTGAAACTGGGCAGAATGAAGAAATAAGCCTTCAATCCTATCGACAAGTTCAAATCAACCTCTAGAGATGTTCTCCCAAGCTGTCGATAGGATCTTCATTAACCTGTTGGGATGTGTCCAAACCTATCGAGAGCTACTCCAATCCTATCAAGAAGTCTGTGAAGCTGTCAAAAGCCAATGCAACCTGTCGATGTGAACATAAAGCAAATCCAGAGCTTGTCAAGAGGTTCCCTGAACCTCTCGGCACTCATTTTGGCAACTTCTCAGTGTGTTTCTTCAGCAACTACCACTTTCAGAATTCTGTGCACGAGTTCCAAAGCACTTCAATGACCCCTGGGGGTATTTTTGGCACATAATTGGGCACGAGTGGAAACCCTAACTACTTCACATGTATTTACCAATTGAGAGCCAATGGGAGAGAGCCTTTAGAAGAGAAATCAGTCACATCAGCATAACAAAATCATTCCCTTACACTCTGATTGGCTGAAACGGATTTGAGGACAGAGGAGGAGAGTATAAAAGCTTGAAGAAAATACAGAACAACCATCCAAAATTCGAGAGAACCAGAGCCTAATTCCATATCCATTTTCTCAAACTCCCTTTCTCTTCCTTCTTCTCCCATTCTCTCTTTAGCCAATCATGGTTAGCTAAACTCTTTTCAGTAGTTAGGGTGAGGTCTAGAGCTATAAATTGAGAGTTTCAGAGGCTTGTAAAGGATTGTATGTTACACAGATTGCAGATCTGAGCACTATAGGATTGTAAGTTTTATGATTATAATGTAATTATAGATTTTAAAGGTGATTCTGATCTACATTTCACGTTTAGTATTTGATTTCCCTGGCTCAGATATTCCTGGGGATGCTAGCCAAAAATGGAGAGCTGGTAGCCTAACATTCGCAGGATCTGCAATAGCTTTCCTATTCTAATCAAGATCCTTGGAGTGGAATAATCTCTTGGATGGTCTATGACTATTAAAGTGGACAGATCATAGCCTTAGGATTGCTTTAATTCTTTGGTTGAGATTGGATTCTTACACCTTGCATCTGCCAGAAATGGGGAGCTTATAGCCAGTTGGGGGATTGTAGCAAATCTATCTTATGCACTGCCTTTGATTCCTTTGATTTTTAGTAAAAGACCAAAACCCCTAGCTATTGTTCGCCATCTTTTAAGTTTCACTTTATTTTTATATTTTCATCTCTGTGTTTAATCAAGTCTGGATCAATAGCATTTATCTTTTGTAGTTTGTAGTTAAGGTGACAAAACCATAAAACCTCTCCTCTCTCCTGCTTTAGTTTAGTTTAAATTCAGATAGAGTGCTAGATCTACCATAGATTTGGAGATTTACCATCCTTAGTAGAACATTGGTTGGTCCTGGAGCCTGATGCTAAACCCGTCAAGCAGAAACTTAGAAGGATGCATCCCCAAAAGGCACTACAAGTCAAAGAGGAAGTCGACAAGGTACACAAAGCGAAATTCATTCGAGTCATCCTCTACTCTAAATCGATTGCCAACATAGTACTCGTCGATTGCCAACTTAGTACCCGTCGCCAAAAAGGACGGTAGAGTGCGAGTATGTATCAATTTCTGGAATCTCAACAAAGCATGCCCAAAAGATGATTTCCCTCTATCACACATCGACACCCCTGTCGATAATACTTCCGGACATGAGATGTTATCCTTTATGGATGGCTTCTCCAGATACAACCAGATTAAATTAGCAGAATCAAACCAAGAGAAGACGTCATTCACAACGCCATGGGGAACTTACTGCTACGTCATCATGCCTTTCATCCTCAAGAATACAGAAGCCACATATCAACACGCCATGATGGCCATAATTCATGACATGATGCACAAATGTGCTGAAGTCTACATCGATGATAGACTAGTGAAGTCACAAACACGAGTAGGACATGCCAAGCACTAGGACTAATATTACAAAGATTCGAGCAATATCAACTGAAGATATATCAAAAGATATGTGTGTTTGGAATAACCTCTGAAATATTATTAGGATTTATAGTCAACAAACAAGGTATCGAAGTTGACCCGGTGAAGTTCAGATCCATTCTTGAGATGCCACCTCCCGACAACATCAAAGAATTACGAGGCTTGATAGGAAGGCTATAGTTCATCAGAAGATTCATCGCCTAGCACTAAGATCGATGTTATCCTTTCAACAAGCTACTTAAAGGAGGAGCCAAGTACAAATGGGATGGCTAGTGTCAACAGGCCTTCAACAGCATCAAGAAGTACCTCCTCAACCAGCCAATATTATTGTCGCCAGTTCCTGAAAGACCCCTAATCCTCTACCTCTCAGCAAATGACAAAGCAATGGGAGTAATCCTCGGACAATATGAGGAAGACAACAAGAGAAAGAAGGTTATCTATTACCTCAGTAGAACTATGGTCGAGTATGAGCAAAAATACACACCAATGGAGAAGACCTGCCTCACACTAGTACAGGATATTAGTACTAGCATGCATGGACCCTCTGAAGTACATCTTCGAGAAGCCCGCTACCTACGGGAAGATGGCTCGATGGCACATGTTACTACAAGAGTTCGACGTCACCTATGTCACACATAAATCCGTTAAAGGATAAGTGATCGCTAATTACCTCACTGACTTAACACTCCCAGACGACAAGCCTATGCAAGCAGACTTCCCTGATGAAGACCTACTCTTAATTCACGATGAAGAGCCCGATAAGACATCATGGACCCTATACTTTGACGGTGCTCTTAAAAACAAAGGGAAGGGTATCGGGATAGTCCTACTAAGCCCAAAAGGAGTTTTCATACCAAAAGCTTTCTAGCTCGACTTCCCAGTCACTAACAATATTACAGAATATGAAGCTTCCATCGCCAGACTATGAGCAGTGCTACTGCTAGGGGTCAAGCAGTTAAAGACAATCGGCGACTCCAAACTTGTAATATCACAAATTATCGGGGAGTGGAAAACCAAAGAAAGACGACATATGGCCTACCTGGAGACAGCTCAGTTCTTAATAAAGAAATTTGAAAGAATTTCTTTCACGCACATTCTAAGATTAGAGAATGAGCTCACAGACTCTCTCACCACACTAGCCTCAGTCATACAGAATCCAGTCAGACAAAGTATAAAATCCTTTTTCATTGAGCAGTTGACAATGCCAGCACACGAACCCGCTTGGCAAGTGAAACCAGAACTATCAATTGCACTAGAAGCTCACAAGAACAAAGGGCAGCCTGCCCAAACACTTCTATGGAGAAAGAGGCCACCGTTGCCATGTTTAAATTCAAAAAATCACCAACCGACGATGGGCAACCATGGTACTTCGACATCTAAAATTTCCTAAAGCATCAACATATCCCTCCTTATGCTATAAAGATCCAACGAAAAACTATAAGGAATTGATGTGCGAGAGTTTGTATACTCGGTACCCTATATAAAGATGCCTTCAACAAAGGAGTACTACTGCGATGCATCACGACAGCCGAAGGATAATACATCATTCAAGAATCACACGCCAATACCTATGGCACCCACCCTAGTAGACAGAGACTCACAGATTAGATCATACGACAAGGCTACTTTTGGCGGACAATGATAAGAGATTGCCACCTTCATGTCAAATTCTGCAATGCCACGCTCATCAAAGCTCCATCAGTTGCATGGAATCCTATAACCTCACTATGGCCATTCTCGCTATGGGCCTTCGATATCATCGGACCCTTCACGAACACAGTTGGGAATACTCACAAGCACGCATTCATACTCACTGCGATCGAATACTACACCAAATGGGTAGAAGTTGAATCCTATGTCAGAATCACCGCTTTGACTCTCGTGAGGTTTATCATTCGAAACATTATCACCTAGTTTGGAGTACCCAGGATGTTCGTCACCAACAACAAACCATAATTCATCACAGAGAATACGAAGAAGCTACGCAAGAAATTCGGCGTCAATCTACACCATGCATTACCGTTCTACCCTCAGGGATATGGACATGCAAAAGCTACAAATAAAATGTTAATCTAAATTTTGAAATGAACAGTAGAGACGAGCAATTGAGCTGACTGGCCTGAATGATTACTAGAAGCACTCTAGGCCTATAGGACTTCTATTCGCACGACCACTTGCCAAACTCCTTACCACCTTACATATGGGAAGGAAGCAGTCCTACCCTATGAGATATAGATACCATCATTACGAATTCAACTCAATGACGAGATATCCTTAGACGAAAGGAGAATTGCTCTACTTGCCCAGGTAGAGCAACTTGACGAGATGCGTCTAAGGGTAGCTGATCACGCTCAGGTATATCTGCTTATGATAAGAAACCTCGAGTGAACTTTTGACATTAGAGAATTAGTCTTGAAGAAAATCATGCCCTCCAAACACGCTCATCCAAAGGGAAAACTGAAACCGATCTAGGAGGGCCCAAATGTTATAGCAGTCGCATATCCAGGGAAATGCATACAAGTTAGTGAACAAAGATGGGGAAGAACTCCCCAGCCCTTGGAAAGCGATGTACCTTAGAAAATACTACCATTAACCCTGTGATCATCACATCCCGTAGCCAGATACTATATATCTATCACCCTTGTAGTTGTCACGACCCATTCGTCGGTCATACGCCCTCAATTCCTAGAATATCCTTAAGACTTACAATTTACTGCTCACCTTCTTCTTCGGGCAATTTGATCAAAGGACTAGTGACATACCTAATCCCTTTCAAAAGCACAAGTAACACCCGATCGTCATCCTCCTTCCCCTAGCCATTAAAGGATACGTTAGAGCATAAAAAATGAAGATGCTAGGCTCAATCAAAACTCACCATTCTCATATTAACAGGTTGCTTTAAAAAGAAAATACACGTGTATAAAAAAATATAGTGAGAGCAGTACGACAAATGAACCAATCAATAAACTCAGGGAAGCATAAGTAGGCCGTGAGGACATATCTAGTAACTCTACTAGAACTACATAAGCAAACAGCGAGGACATCCCTGATGTCTCGATTCTACTAGATGTCATCGTAAGGTGGAGGGAGGAAGGCAAACTCCTGCTAACCATAGAATATGAGACTTTGATGGTGTCAAAACATGATGGAGAGGACAATCGTGGTGCCCCCATACTGACTCTGAGAAAAAGACTGTTACTCATCCCCTTTAGAAAGCAGCAGATACAAACTATTCCCTCACATCACTGAGCCTTTTCTCTCTTTCACCCTTAATTTTTATTTTCGGATAATGAGTTTGAAGCCTTTTAGAATATTCCTAGAAATAAAACTAAAAACCGACGAATGATAACTTATACAATCACCTATTATACTTACCGCACGTCCCTTATAACAATGACCACAGGATAGGATGACCACTATCAAAGGTAGACCCCCGATATACAGAGGATATGATTACACAACCCCCCTGGTTTGATGACAGTTTCAAACTAACTCACCAAAAGCACGTGGCCAACCACAAGCCCAAAGTACTTATCAAAAACCCAGAGAAGCTCCATTGCACCTCGACACTGGGGCATTTTTTTTAGAATCGCATTAAAAGCTCCTACTTGCCCATAAAGAAGATGCGAAATGATGAAGTCACCATCCGTGGAATACCACTCAAGACATCACACTACTTATTCCATCACGCTCCTACACTGGGGCATTTTTTTTAGTATTAGAATTTTCTTTCAGTGATTTGCTTTCCCTGTTGCATTATTTTCCTTTCCTTGTAAGAGAGGAGAAAAAAAATAAAAAAATGCCCCTCTGTTATTACCAGGCCACCGGTCTGAGACACCTCCCCCCTTGACAATTGGCAAGTGGGAAAATAAAATTACTAATGCCTTTTATCCTCATGTGCAGATACGAGATAACCTTTGACTATTACTAGGCCAACTCAAGCAGCATCCAAGTCCCAATAACAGGCGACGATACAAAAAATAAGATGATAGAAGGTAACAAGAAAATGAAGTGAAACTAGGTACATCTAAAGCAAAATCTCTCTTTATATATCAAAACGTTCTTTTACATATGTCACCGGGGGCATACCCCCTATATATACAATGGACAAAAAGAAGAAAAAATAATGAAAATGCCCTACTCCCTCCACTACCTCTGCGAAGGGTGATCACTACCATCTCCCACATCCTCAACACCCGGGTCTGGGGTCTTATCCCCCGACAACTCAATACCAGCAACCAGAGTCATAGGACAACTCCCTACGAGGAGAAGGCCTAGCAATAGAATGTCCCTCGCTTGCCTGGCTGGAGGCCCATCGAGAATGTGAATGCAGAGGACCAAAAGCAAGCATAGGCCCTAGGGCCGAGTCTGCCTGCACATAAGCCCTCATTAGCTCATGAACCTCTCAACAAATCTCCACTAGTAAGCCACTAGCCGTCGACCCCAACCCTGGAAAATAGTCAATCATCCCTCACACTCTCCCACCAACTCTTGTCAACTTGTGCTGTAAGAAATCTATCATCGACTGCATCTCAGCACAAGCCACTACTCGCGCACCCTCTAACTATACTGTCTAAGTCTTCCACTTGACCCACAAGTCCACAGTTGCCTCCTGGAGATGGCGCTTTGCCATATTGTTGTCGATTTCCTTCAGCAGCTGATTATTGAGTGGTGAAAATAAATTAAAAAATAAAGTAAAATAAAAAAATGGATGCAGCAAAACTAAAGTAATCCTAGACCTATGATATACAGGTCCTATTATAGAAATTTTTGATAAGTAAGAGTTTGTCCCATAGGGAAATTGATCTAGAACCCAAAATGGGCTATAATAGTAGGCCTTTAGATCTGGCAACAAATCTGGCAATCCTAAAGAAAGGGAGTTGGGTTTCACGACTATACTAAATTAATCCTATCAAAAGAGAAATAAAATGTCCCTATCCTAAAGAAAGGGTTAAGAAGAAGATGGTGATGGTGTGTGCCAAAATAAAATATAAAAAATAGTCAGAAGTCAGCAGGTTAAGTTCAAAGTTAAAGCAGTAATGTAACTCAGATTTAGTCTGTCTCTGCAGTGCTCCTTGCTGAGATGCTATCAAAAGCCTCAACAAGGTAGAAGTATCCAACTTAACGCATGCCATTTGGGGTGATCTTAAGCCTATAGGCTGTCCACTCAAATGGTCACAGGCTATCCTAAAGAGTCTGTCAAATCCCATTGATCAAGCCAGAAGTTGCTAATCTAAGTCAGAGGAGTGGACTGATCATTTCCCCAACCACTGGGCCAGATCAAGCCATGAATACTATTGTAGTACTATATAATGCCAGTGCTACAAGCTCTCTAGATCTGCGTACAGATCTGGCTGACATCCATAGGTATTCCAACCCATAAAATTCTAAGTGCTTTGCCAAAGCCAATAGCTCACTAGTGCCCACAAAAAGGACCATGTAACAGGTTGAATAAGGCTCCTGATTCAGCTAATCATTGCTACAAAAAGCCTACAATGACTTAGCCTCAAGCTGCAACTACTACACAAAAATCAGATCTAACATTTGATATCGATTAGGTAAAACAGAGGGGAGTCAGTTCTTGTACAAAACCTCTTCAGAAGGCTCTAGAAGCTCATGTGCAGGGGAGAAGAATCCTTCTCAAACATATGGCTAGACATCACCTTAGGGCTATACTCTGTCCACTCAAATGGTCACAGGGTATCCCATTGGTCTGTCCATACCACAAAGGTCTGAGAAAGAACATGTAAACTGCTGCAACTACCATGGTCCATAGGTCTCTGAGCTCCCCAGATCTCAATACAGATCTAACATTGCTTTCCATGGGGCTATCAAACCAAGGGAAATCAGATGGTAAATAATAGATCTACTAAAAACTAAATGGTCTCATTCAAAATACATGGATCCTATAGACATCTAAGGGAACCATAAGATCGTTAAATTCAATTAGTCATTAAAATAACAATCCATTAATAAAAGCAAATCTTACAATGAACTGCCTCCAGGCTGCAGCCTGTACACAACTGCTCATCAAAAATCTCAATGTATACGAAACCTATTACAAAACTGAAATAGAACTAAGCCTAACTACTTACAAGGTGATTAGGCAGCAAATGCTGAGCTAAGAGAGAAGAAAAATAAGAAAAAGAGATGATCAAACCCAAACTCTAACCCTAGCCTGCTGGAACTCTCAACCGACAGAGGATGAAGGAATGATTGATGATTAAAACTAAACTCTAAGTATAGCTTATACACTCTATCCATGCGGCCTTGGCTTTTAAGGGATTAACCTTAGTATTTTCAACAGACATGGCACTGTTATGACCCTTGAGTGCCTTGAGATGTGCGCCTTGAGATCCACATCTCGAGAAGTGAGCTCTAGCCTTAGAAAATTCTCAAAAGGTCCTTGTGTTAAAACTGAGAAGTGGGGAAGCCGTGTTTCGCGAGGCTGGCATATGCATTAATTCATTCACACAGCTGTAGAGCCTTCGCGGAGTAGCCTTTGGCTAGTGGGAAGTGGTCACTCGCACAGCAAACCTTCAGTTAATCACGCAGTTCCCTTGCACTGCAAAGCTGTCACGAAGATGATCTGGAGCACCTCGATTTCCCTCACAGTAGAGCTTCAGAAGCTCTCCCTCTCTCGCTGAGTACTCGCGCAGCTATGTTCCTGCACTCTCGTACTAACTGGTAAGGCTTCAAAGTGCGTGATATCTGTGCGAGGAGAATTCTGGGCATCTCTCTCTTCTTTGGCCACACAAGAACTCCGCGTGGTACATTTTATTCAGTATACATATAGACTCACTATGTTCAGCGCGTTGCTGCTTTAAGGCTTGATCTCCATGAGAACTTCGCGATGGCAAATTCTGAGGATTTTAAACTAAGATATTCGCGATGTCTTCATAGCTCTCCTCTTGACTGCGCACGCCATCTATGCCAAGGCATCTTCCCCTGCATCCTTTGCTTTGCGAGGAAGCTCCTCAACTCTGTGAGATCTGTCTTTTGATACTCTGATGCATTGCACTTGCTGCTGTTGCAGCCTTCTCCATTCTCGACTAACCTCATCCATCTACTAGAATTTGGTTAATGATGATCGACAAGTAAGTCACCATGGTGAGCACTACTAAGGTCTTCCCTTAGGCTTTGGCTTAGCTGTCATCCTTGTATGTATTCTCTCTCTTCTTTGGACCAAAAGGTAAGGATTTTGTATTAAGGTGCATAGATTATTGCTAATTGTAAAACACACTTAGCAAATGATTATTAGTCTGCTTTAAGGTCTATCAAAGGCTAAGTTAAGAGGTAAAAAGTGGTACTTTTCAGTGAATAACACACCCCCCAAACCTAATCTTTGCTAATCCCATGGCAAAGGAAAATTTAAAATAACTATTCTTAGAATTTAAATGCCACTTTCGTAGGGAGCACGGATACATTTAGCATATGTACCAAGCCTTTTAAACCCCTAGGTGATCCCTAGTGGAGGAGTGAAGTCTCCTGAGGGTTTTCAGTGAAGATAGTAACAAACTTCTCAATAAAACAGTTAACAGAAGTGTAAAATTATCAAGTTAGCTGTCAAGAAACAAAGCATTAGCTCACCTTTGATTCAACAAAAAATATGAGGAATTTAAATATATGATATGCACAGACATTTAATCATCACAGCTTCTACATAGATGCATATTATTTCCAATTAGCTCACAATAGGGGAAAATATTACATGTAGGTCAGTACTGAGCTCATCATTAATTCAAAAATTAGGTTATAGGTCATGTCCAATACATTCAGCATCAGACCCAATGCTTACCAGGGCATACTTCTCACAAGGAACTTTAAGGGTTTTCATTTTCTCTCAAGCTTAAGAGTAATTAAAGGCCCCAAATGGGCCTGTAAGCATGAGCATAGGCATAGCATTTAAGTTCTGGCATTATTGGCTAATCCTTACTATAGATTGGACAACTCTTTGTCTCAGCATGACAGCTCACTCAACTTTGGATCACAAGGTCTTTTGATTGGGTTGTAATGTGGCTTATGGGATAGGTTATAAAGGATGGAAGGTTGAGAAGGGATTCAAAATTGAGAAATCAGTAGGTGAAGGAGGTGATTCAGGACTTCACCTCCTGTAATTCAGCGCCTTTCATTTTCCTTAAAATTCTTTAGATTTGAAGTGGCCAATTTCTCCTCTTATTTTTAATTTTTCAATGAACTTTTCCTCTTGACTCCTCTCTTATTACTCTTCATTATTATTTTCCTTTCTTTTGGATGCATTTTTCTTTTTTTTTTTTGTTTTTTGACTTGCCACCTCTCTCCTCAGCTGTTACACTGCTAAGCTTTAAGTATCTCTTCTCCATTCACCTAATGTTGACCTTATCCTATTCATCTTCCGCTCCTTCTCCTTTACCTTCTGATTTCTTAGAGTGAGGGTAGGTTTGAATCAAGTTTATAGGTTTAGGTACAAGTACTCAGGTGTATTTTCAAGAAAATTAGAAATTAAGGCTCAAAGGGTGTGTCGACAAGGGCAATTTATTAGGGTTTGTCTGTTTGAGCTCAAACTGTTCAAGAGAAGGTGTTAAGACCTGAAAAGTACCACTTTTCACACCTTAACTTAATCTCTGTTAGACCCTTAATCATTTAATAAAAGTGTTTTAAGCCTGTTCTATAGGTAATGAACAATAGCTACAATAAGGCCTTAATCCTGCTAAGGAGCCCACTTTTACCCCAAAAGTCTCTCAAAAGAAGGGAAGCTGGATCCAGACAAGAACTTGACTGCATGAAGGCAAAGCACAGCAGCAACAGAGTAAGAAATGAGCCTCGCACAGTTGCCGCAAGGTTCAAAGGATTCAGAAAGTAAGCCTCGCGCAGTCCTTGCGAGTTTCCCAAATCATCATACCAATTATTCGCGTTGTTCTCTCGCAGTTTAGTGACATAAGGGCTTCAGAATCATGACTCGCGTAGCTCTCACGAAGCTCAAGCACTTAAACGCTCACACGGTCTCGCGCTGCCCAAGAAAGCAGCACTCAAAACCTCACGCAGTTCACTCAAATAAGCTGAGGAGAGAGAGAGTTCCAGGTATTTCTGCGTGCAGCTGTCGTGTAGTGGCCGCGGGATGCAAAACTTTAGAAAAACTTCTCATACAGTTCAGAGACTAATCCACATCACACCCTCGCAAGGATCCTCACGAAGATCCATTGAGAAACAAACTGCTCGCACGATTCTCGCACCATTCATAAGGAAAATGCAATCCCACGAAGATCAGAGCAATCCAGCGAGGATTCAAGGCTCTATCGCGCGACTGCTTATGCTGCAAACTAAGACAACCCCGCGATGGCTAGAATTTCAAGTTAATCCAATCTCGCGAAGACCGTGCTACCACGCGACAGGCTTGGAAACCAGTGCTACCTGGCGAGGCTCTGAACTCTAACTCTCCCTCACTTCTACAGAGGACATTCTGGGAACTTCCAGCAATTTGGGCATGCACTCCAACACTCTAATTTTTGTTCACACATCCCGAGGCATCCAAGGAATAGTATTAGCCCACGTGGCATCGATAAAATTAGGGTTTCCTGACCCTAATGCGCCACCAAACTGACTGCTATATGAACCTAAGCCTGATTTAGGTTTAGGGGGCTCTTAGTATAAAATTTTGTCTATCTTCTTCTTGAAGTAGCTGTAGATCTCTAGGAAGGTTTAGGTAGATTTCTTTTTACTTTTCTCTCCATAGCCCAGCACTTGATGGCTATGCCTTTGTATGCTTATTGGGTTTAGATTTAATGGAATTTCATGATTGGGTGTTTTACAGTTATGGGATTGAAGTTTGAGATTGAGTTGCTCTGTACAAGGCTGCTGCCTTGAGATCCTCCATTGCAAGGTTGTATTATAAGCAATGGAGGACTATTTTTATAGATCTATTCAGATCCAAGTGACCTGTGTGTCTGGGCTAACATGATCCTTTACAAGCCTAGCCCCACCACAGGACCCACTAGATCTGAAATCCCCATGGGAGGAATGAGATTTTGTAGCCTTGTGAACATGGTGGTGACAGTAATGTTTCTTATTCTGTTTTGGACCTCTGTGAAGAGGATAGCCTCTAGGATAATCTGTGGCCATTTAAGTGGACAGGTTATAGCCTTAGGGTGAGGCCAACCCATAGATCCAAGACAAATTTTTCTTCTCTACACTTGTGCTTGTAACCTTGTGAGAGATTGTACAGAGACAGACTCCCCTGTATTTGTATAGACCCGCCATCAGATGGCAGATCTGGTTTGGTTATAGAGATTGTAGGCTTGTGATTGGATCACTGCAGACTTTCTAGAGCAGTGAACAACCATGCTTAAAAGCTAGCACTCAAACTCTTGCTGGTTCTGTGTGTCCAGGCTTGTGCACTTTGTAGTCCTAGCCCCACACACAGAACTTTAGAGGTTGAGGTTCCTATGGATTCTTGAGCATGTAGCCTGGATGAAGTAGTGCCTACAATGATAATCTTGTTCTGACCCATCTCTGGATTGTGGTTCCCCTATTGGATAGTCTGCGACCATTTAAGTGGACAGGTTATAGCTATAAGGGATTGGATCATGGTATAGAGGTGAGCTGAATTTTTTCTCCTCTTTGGTGATAATGTAGCCATTGCACAAGACTTCTATAGCAGCAGAACTGAGTCTGAGTTATGAGACCCATTAGATTTGTACCTAGAAACATACTTCTCACCCTTTTATATTTATTTTCTCCCACTCCATCCGTTTTCTCAACCCTTTCTATGCTTTAGACATTAAGATACCTTAGGATTTAGAATTTAGTGACCTTAAATCCCCTTCCATATAGGATTGCCAGATCGGTAGTTAGATTTGGAGAGCCTACTAATGATGGCTCCCTTGGAGCTTTAGATCAACTTTCCCTATGGGACAAACTCTTATCAAAACTTGCTACAACAGGCCCTGTATCTTGCAGGACTTTGCATATTTTAGGCTTGCTGCTCTGTCATTTTCAATCCACCTTTTATTCATTTTCATTCACCCCATTCTTATTACTGTCTCCAATAAAGTCAGTAGCAAGCATCTAAAATAACATCAACAAGTTTTTGGTGCCGCTGCTGGGGAATTTTGATCTAATAGTAGACTCTAGAATTTTGTATTCTTTGTTCTTTGGTAGCTATAGTTGTGAATAATTGATATTGCTGAATTACATTTGGAATTTTTCTTGCAGATCTAGACCGTAGCAAAGAAGGAGAGTAGAATTACACTGGGAGTTTAGCTACCTCTATTTGCACTTCTCTAACCCTCAAAACTCAGTCTATTTCTCCTTTGAAGATTCCATAGTAGTTGATTAGGATAATTGTAATTGTTGTTAAGTACAATGTGCCTGCGAATAGTCTTCCCTGCTGTTGGTGTGTGTGTATGTTAGGAAGGAGATTTCTCAGTCCTACATTAGAGCCTCCTAACCCTGAGATAGAAAGGGGTAGAAGACTGAGAAGGCACAGACACACCACAGTCGAGCCCCCAATTGAAATAGAGATAGTAGTTATGGGTGAAGAGCAACCTAGAACATGGAAGGAATTGAATGCTTCAGATGATTACAATTCTCCATTCAGCATTTAATTCCCAGATGTTCAGGGTAATTATGAGATCAAAACTTCCATCATCCAAATGCTTCCCTCTTTCCATGGGCTTAACAAGGAAGACCCTTACAAGCACATTGACCAGTTCTTGGCCCTGTGCACGACTTTCTCCATTGCTGGTTTGGGACCAGAAGCCACTAGGTTAAGGCTCTTTCCTTTCTCCCTAAAGGACAGGGCCATGACTTGGTTATCTACTCTCCCAAACAACAGCATCACTTCCTGGAAAGTCCTCCAGACATGATTTCTGTCTAAATTTTTCCCAGAGACCAAGACCAGCCAGTTGAGGAAAGGAATACTTTCTTTTGCCTAGTCCCCAACTGAAGATTTTAACCAATGCTGGGATAGATTTAAAGAGATGCTCAAACAATGTCCCCACCATAAGATCCCTGACTGGCAGCTTGTCCAGAGCTTCTACAATGGGATTGATGAGAAGAGCAGAGATATGGTAGATGCCTCTTCTGGTGGAACGTACATGCATAAAACAGCTGATGAGGCATGGACTTGTTCGAGGTCATAAGTGAAAATGCTTTCCAAAAGATGTCCTCATCAAGAACTATTCAGGAGCCTCCTCTTAAGCTGGGGCTTGCCGAGACTTCTAAAGGAAAAATGTATGAAGTTACGGGAAATGATGACCTGAGAATGCAGATGGCCAATCTGACTGAAAGATTTGATAAACTTCTGACTGTGGTGCAAACCAGAATCACTGCACAAGTGATGGAGGCATGCCTGATATGCCAATCCCCACAACACACAGTAGAAGAGTGTCCACCTGCGGGGCAATACCCTGAGTTTGTAATGGAATAGGCTGCTGCTGCCCAATCTTTTGGACAACAACAATCTGGTGGCTACAATAAACAACCATAGAGATACCAGCACCAAAATGCTGGTTACCAATGGAGAGACCACCCAAATTTGAGGTGGAGGTAAGACAATTATATGCAGCCACAATAGATGTTGGCCTTACCTCAAAGGCCACAACAGCAGGTCAACCAGGGTTATGCCTCAAGATCGAATTTCCAATAGCAGCAGCCCCAGCAACAAAATCAATCGGTAGTGTCCCACCACCTCAGCCCCGAAGTGCTTCTTTTGAGGACCAAGTTTTGGCCCAATTGTAAAGCCTTGGACCCTTCAATCAAACTGTAACTTCTCACAATCAAAGCATTAAGAAAATAGAAGAGCAGCTTGGCCAAATAGCCAATGCTCTGGCTAAAAAAAAGAGGGCAGGCTGCCAAGTTAGCCAGTAGCCAACCCTAAGGGCCAGTATTCCATTGGAGAAAGCTCCTCAAATTTTAAGGGGGCCAATGCCATCGCTACCCTAAGATCTGGCAGGCTGGTAAACAACCAGGTGGGAAAGGAACAAGGAGAGGTCTTTCCTAAGGAAATGTCATGTGAAAGTGATAAGGATTTTGTTAGGGCACAGAGTAAAGAACTGCCTGCTACCCTTCAACAAGAGAAAAATAAAGAGGTTGTAGTTGAGCCTCAGCAGGAGATAAAAATAGATAAAAGAAAAAAATAAAAGTTTAGCCATAGGCTTGCAACTGAGGAACCAGCAGTACCTCAGCTGCCATTTCCTCAAGCTTTGAGTGGCCCTGCCCCTTTTGATAAAGGTCAGGCACAGACTGAGGAAATGATGGAGACCTTTAAGCAGGTCAAGATAAATTTACCCCTACTTGATGCAATCCGACAGGTCCCAGCCTATGCAAAGTTTCTGAAAGACCTCTGTACTCAGAAAAGGAAGGCCAGAGGCCATTTGTCCAAGAAGGTCTTTGCGACTGATACAGTTAATTATGTATTAACTATGACAATGCCTGAGAAGTTACAAGACCCAGGGATACCTACTATTCCCTGTATTATTGGAGACCACACAATTGGGAGGGCCCTTGGAGCTAGTGTTAACCTGCTGCCATACAGTGTGTATAAGCAGCTAGATTTGGGGGAGCTGAAGCCCACCCCCATTGTTCTATTGATGGCTGATAGGTCTGAGAGAAAACCCATGGGAGTGGTTGAGGATGTCCTAGTGGGGGTAGACAAGTTCTTCTACCCTACAAACTTCCTTATTTTGGACATAGGTTGTAACAAGAGTACATCCCCGATACCTGTCATTCTGGGCAGACCATTCTTGGCCACTGCCAATGCATGCCTTCAATGCAGGTCTGGGATCATGGAGGTCACTTTCGAACATATGAAAGTTGAGCTTAATGTGTACAACAGTGCAAAGCACCCTCAGCTGGACAGTGAGGAATGCTTAGCAATTGATGTACTAGAAGAAGTTGTTGAAGAAAAACTGCCCACTCTGCTGGAGTGGAGCAACATTGACAATGATTTAACTGAAGTTTGGAATTTTGTGGAGGAAGGAAGCCTAGCTTTAATGTCAGAGGACATACCCCTAGTGAAGTCTTCAGTGGGCTTAGTGCAGCATTCTAATTGGAAACCTATATTGTTGCCCCTTCCCCTACCAACAATACACCAATCTTGCCATCCATCCAAAAAGCCCCTGATCTGGAGCTCAAGAAGCTTCCAGAGACATTGAAATATGCTCTCCTTGAGAATGACCAGAAACTTCCTGTGATTATCTCCTCTTCTCTTACCAGTGAGCAAGAGGAGGAGTTGGTAACAGTTTTGAGGAAGCACAAGAAAGCAATTGGCTGGACCATTGCTGATCTAGGAGGAATTGATACATCAATCTGTATGCATAGGATTCATCTAGAGGAGGGCTCAACACCCTTCAGGGGAAATGCAGAGGAAATTGAATGCTCACATGTAAGAAGTGGTTTTGAAAGAAATCCTTAAGTTGCTGGATGCGGGAGTAATTTACCCCATCTCTGATTCTGAATGGGTGGCACCAATCCAGGTGGTACCCAAGAAATATGGCATAACAATGATCACAACCGACTCTGGAGAATTGAGACCACTGGCTGGAGAGTTTGCATCGATTATCAAAAACTCAACTCCAAGACCAGAAAAGACCACTTCCCTCTCCCCTTTATTGACTAAATTTTGGATAAGTTGGCAGGGAAGGCTTTTTACTATTTTCTTGATGGGTACTCAAGGTACAATCAGATCCTGTGCACCCCCTTGATCAAGAGAAAATCACATTTACTTATCCTTTTGGAACCTTTGCTTACAGAAGGATGCCTTTTAGACAGTGTAATGCCCCAGCCACCTTTCAGAGGTGTATGTATGCCATCTTTTTTGATATGATTGACAAATTTTTGGAAATTTTTATGGATGACTTTTCAGTTTATGGGGATAGCTTTGACCAATGTCTATAACACCTCCATCAAGTCCTACAAAGATGTGAAGAGACGAATTTGGTCTTAAGTTGGAAAAAGAGCCACTTTATGGTAACACAAGGAATTGTGTTGGGCCATGTAGTCTATAAAGATGGAATTGAGGTAGACAAGGCCAAAGTTGACCTCATTAAAAATGTGCCCCCTCCGAGAGCAGTTAAGCAAATCAGATCCTTCCTTGGGCATGCTGGATTCTACAGGAGGTTTATCAAAGACTTCAGCAAAATTGCTAAACCATTATGCCACCTGCTCTGCCAGGATGTGCCCTTTGACTTCTCTGCTGAATGTCTGAAGGCTTTTAAAACTCTAAAAATCTGCCTCACCTCTGCCCCTGTACTCCAGACACCTGACTATACCCTGCCCTTTGAGTTGATGTGTGATGCATCTGACTTGGCAGTAGGTGTTGTCCTGGGCCAGAGAAAGGATAAGCTAGTTGTGGTCATTGCATATCTCAGCAAATCACTAGCTGAAGCTCAACTGAACTACACAACCACTGAGAAAGAGCTTCTGGCCGTGGTTTTTGCTGGGGACAAGTTTAGACCTTACTTACTTAGGTCTAAAACTGTCATCTTCACTGACCACTCAGCATTGAAGTACCTACTATCCAAGAAGGATGCAAAGCCCAGATTGATTAGATGGATACTCCTGTTGCAAGAGTTTGACATCGAAATCAAGGACAAGAAAGGTGTAGAAAATGTGGTGGCTGACCACTTGTCTAGAATTATGTTGGAAAAAGGTGTTGATGACTTTACTACAAATGATGCATTCTCGGATGAGTAATTGTTTTCCATCCAATCTTTAGTACCTTGGTTTGCACATATTCTCAATTATCTAGTTATAGGCAAGATTCCTACCCATTGGACAAAAATGGATAAAGACCTATTTTTCTCACAGGTCAAATTCTTTTTCTGGGAGGAACCTTGCTTGTACAAGTATTGTGCATACCAAATCATTCGAAAATGCATTTTCGAAAGTGATATCCCCAGTATTTTGGCCATGTGCCATGAAAATGCCTATGGGGGTCACTTTAGTGGGAGAAAAATAGCTGACAAAGTATTACAGTGTGGTTTCTATTGGCCTTCTCTTTTCAGAGATGCCCATACACATTGCAAAGCCTATGAAAGATGTCAGAAATTAGGAGGGCTGTCTATACGAAATTCAATGCCTTTATAGCCCATCCTTGTAGAACTATTTGATGTGTGGGGTATTGATTTTATGGGCCCCTTTCCTCCTTCAAATGGTTTTCATTTCATTTTAGTGGCGGTGGACTATGTTTCCAAATGGGTAGAAGCCATTGCCACAAGAACTAATGATAATCAGGTTATCCTCATGTTCATAAAGTAGAATATCTTCTCCAGATTTGGTACCCCTAGAGCCATTATCAGTGATGGGGGGAGCCATTTCTGTAACAGAAATTTCGAGAGCTTGCTCAAGAAATTTTCTGTCACCCATAGGATTGCTACTCCCTACCACCCACAAACCAGTAGGCAAGTTGAAATTTCAAATAGGGAGATCAAGCATATCCTTGAGAAGACTGTGAGGACTGATAGGAAGGATTGGGCTGACAAGCTTAATGATACACTGTGGGCTTATAGGACTGCCTATAAGACTCCCATTGGTATGTACCCATTCAGATTGGTTTATGGCAAGGCCTGTAATCTCCCAGTGGAGTTAGAACACAGGGCCTATTGGGCCATCAAACATTTAAATATAGATCTAACTTCGGTTGGTCATCACAGGTTGCTGCAGCTATCGAAATTGGAAGAACTAAGGATAGATGCATATGCCAATGCCAGGATCTATAAGGAAAGGTCCAAAGCTTTCTTTCACAAAGGGCTGTTAAGAAAGAGTTTCATTGCTAGTGATAAGGTTTGGTTGTTTAACTCCAAACTTAAATTTTTTCCAGGCAAATTAAAATCCATATGGGAAGGTCCTTACATTGTCATGCATGTTTCCCCATCTGGTGCTGTGGAAATCAAGGATCCTAAGTCTGGGAGACTATTGAAGGTGAATGGTCAGAGGCTTAAGCCTTGTTTTGAAAAACCTACCGACCTTTTGGACACCATTCACTGTCAAGGGGATCCTTCTTCAAACTGATTCCACAGGTGTGTCATTACTGTATCATATGTACTTAGTTTTTGGTTGATTTATCTTGCTTTCTTTAGTTTCTATTCTCTAAGATTTGCTAGTGGCCTCATCTGAATTTTGCCCTATCTGTTTTAAACTTTTGATGCTTGGCTTGATTCTTACTACTTTTGAATTGATAGCTTCTGTTGAATGCCTAATGTGGGAGGTCATTTTTGTTGTCCTTGAGTGTATGATTGAGTTTACATGTGTCTAAAGACAGTCAGAGGAGAGGGTCATGCCCAGGATTCAACCACAGCCAACATGCAAAGGGGTTGAACAGAGAGCACATGCTCTCTGTCTTATACCTTACTGTCGCTGGGTCCAAAATGGAAGCCTAGGAGACTATCGCGAGATTTAAAAGCTCTAGCGAGGTTAAAAAGGAAGTCTGGGAGAAGCTCGCGCAGTTCACATGGACACATTCTATTTGCTATCGCAAGATTCATGTGTATCTGAGAGCCTCTCGCGCGATTCACATAGAGCCATACATTACCTATCGCGCGATTCATGTACTCTAGACAACCTCTCGCGCCATCCCCATTGAGATTCAATGGCTGTCGTGAGATTTAAAATGAACCCAGGTGCTGCTCGCACAATCCACATGTATTCATCTTAAACTGTCGCACACTCCAAAAATCCACCTAGGAGATTATCGCGCAGTCCAGATTGATTCAAAACCTTTGCTAGGTTCATTTCCAACCGTGCGACTAGAGGGTTCAAAGCGTGCCGAGCTTCGCGATAGGTATTTCAACCCCGCGCTTTGCTCCTTTCCCAGTACTCTTTCCTTTCTTCCCTCTGTGAAACCCTAGCTCCTGGCACTCTCCCCTTTCTCTCCTCCAGCATCACTCCTACAGCTCATCATTCACTCCACAAATCTATACAAGTGTTCCTAGCATCACCCTCATCTATTGCCCTCTGCTCCGAGATCTTGAAGTGCCCTGTGCGTCAAATCAAACCAAACCCTAGATCTCAGTCTCCATTGCTCATACTAGAAGACAGAGTTAGAAATAGCTCCCAAAATTGCACAAAAGAGAAAGGGGAAGAACAAGGACCCTGCAGAGACCACCCCTAAAAAGGCCAAGACTTCAAAGTCTCCCAAAAAAGGAAAGGAAGTGGTTGAGGAGGCGGCGATACCAACCACTAAGTTCTCTACTCCTTCTGAGCTCCTGGAGTCAATACCATTAGAGCCTGAATCAGCTTTTGATGTACCATTTTTTGATAACTAACCTCACTCTGCCCCTGCCGTACAGTTTATGAGTAAAGGGGGCTTGATGCCATTGATGAGAGGAATTCTAGCTCTAGCCTACCCCAAGCTAGTGCAACTGTTTTATCAGCATATCAAGGTCAAGAAGGACAATGATAGACAAAGGTGCTTGCTGGTAATGATTGACGGCTTTGACATGTTACTGGGCCCTAAGATGATCACTGAAGTGTTGGGCATCCCTGCAGCATTCAATCCTAGCTGTGGATATGGCCCCCCTCTGACTGCATCGATTGATACAATTGCACGGGCCCTAACTAGAGGATTAAAAGCCACCGGAGACTCAATCAGAAGGAGAGAACTGGAACCTGAACTGCTGTTCATTGACCAAGTCCTACGGAAGAACATATATTGCTCAGGACATCAGCAGGAGAGGAGAACCCCCATTGCGGATGCTGTCTACTCCTACCACATGGGCCATGGCTTCCATGCAGCATGGCTAATTTTTGAGGCAATGAAGGACCTGGTGGAGAAGTTAGGATCAAACAAGAAGCCTCACACTCTATCCTATGCAAGAATTATTACCTTGCTGCTGATCAAGGAGGGATACAAGATAGGAAGGAATGAGCAGACCAGAACCCTTTCCCCTACTACCTTTGCTAAGAGGCAATGGGGAATCAGTAGGAGCTTGATGGAGACCCAGAAGAAAAGGAAAGTTGAGGCTCAGGCTCTGCCCAAGCAAGCAGAACAGGGAGTCGGATCAGGGTCCATCCCTACTACTAAGGAAGTGCCCCCAGAGCCTGTCAATACCATCACTGCAGCAGAACCCATTCCCCCTCCACCTTTTACTTCTGCATCCACTACCCCTCTTGCATCCATCTCTCACCCTCCTCTGTTTCCATTCTCCATACCCACTCCCCCTTCACCTGTGGCTGGTCCATGGGCAGACTCACCATCCCCTACCTTACCTCAATACTCAGCCAGAATTCCCCCCTCATTTCCACCTAAGCCTGCCAGCCCCCCACTCATCTCCTACAAAAAATGAAAAATAACTCAGACCATCCCAACCGTCTCCCAGACACCACCCTCAATACCTTCTATCCCCATTGACCCACCCTACCTTGAAGAAACCACCACCCCAGCCATATCTACTACATTCCCTCTCCCAGGCATTGACTTAACCCTTAACACATCCATCGGTTTCCAAGCCTTCATCTCTACCTTCCTTAAAACAATGCCTGCCTACTACACCCCTCTGTCGGACTCCCCAACTACCTCACAGCACCACTCCCTAGAACCCCACTCTTCCCCTCCCTCCACTTTCCATCATGCACCCTCCTCCCCTTTCCAACCAGTACCCTCTTCTTCAAAAACCCAACCTCCTAGCTTTGACACACTAATCCTCATCCTACCCCTTATCCAAGACATACAAGCCCAATTATCCACCAATACCCAAAAACAGGACCAGATGCAGGCTGAACTCACTTCCATCCAATCCACCCTACACACCTTAACCACTCCACCCATCCCTCCACCACCCACTTCACCCCTCCTGGTCCTGTCCACTGACAAAGAAACCCAAACAGACTTCCCCCCTGACTTTCAAACCCTCCCACCATCAACATTAACTTCTACCCCCCCATTTCCTTTCCTACTTTTCACCATTCCCATTTTCCCCCCACCTCCACCCCCTACTCCTATTGAGCCTACCCCACTTTCATTTCCCCCTATACCCTCCATGCCACCTCTTATCCTACCACCTCTAACGTACACAGACATACAAACCCAGACTGACCCAAAACCTATCCACCTCCCACCACATCATGACTTGCCCCTTGTTACCCCCCCCCCCAGGACCAAGCACACTTTGCTCCTTCCACCTCCTATCTGCCAATTACACCTAAACATCATTTTTACAGCCCTCCTTACCTCACCATCCTACATCACATGCGGGATAATCCGTACCTGAGAAAGGATGTCCTGAGGGGCATGGCCAAGCTACGCCAATCAATCAAGACCCCCGTGCTAGAGAAGATTGATGAGATGACAAAGGCCCACAGAAAACAAATAATGGGCATCTCCTTGGGGTGGAAAAATATCGTGGAGGAATATCATAAGATAAAGGCTACCGCTACTTATCATGAGTTGAATTGGGAGTTTGAGAAGTCCAATGCTGCTGCGGCGAATGCTTGGGCAAGAATGGTTGAAAAATGGCTTAACAATGCACAGGAGATCCAAAAAATCCAAAAAGAAATCCATGAGGCTGACATCCTCAAGCATCAAATCCAGATAGCCACATTAGAATCCGCATTGGCTGCTGCCAGAAATGAACCTTACCAGCCAACCCCCATCTCTGTTCACATGCCTCAGCCTCAGCCAACTACTACCCCAGCTCCACTTGCCCAGTCTGAGGAGGCAATACCTAAGCCCCAGCAAGACAAAGGAAAAGCTCCTGTTTCATCTCCTACGATGCAGCCTCCAACTACTGAGCAACCTATCCCTACCACGACCTCTGCTGAACCACCACAAGAGCAAACTTATCCTCAGCGGAGGAAAGTCACTGCCAAGAGGTCTGCTCCCAAAGTTGTCCCTTTAAAAATTGGCAAAGAGCCTGTTGCCCAGTCTGAAGAGGGACAGTCCCCTGCCCAACCTGAGTCCACTGAAGAAGGGAAGTCCCCAGTGGTCCCCACTGAGGAAGCCCAAGCTAAAGGTAAAGGGAAATCCCCAGTGATCCCCACTACAGAAGCAGAAGCCAAAGGCAAAGGCAAAGGAAAATCCCCTGCCACCCTCCCTGTAAAGCGCAAAGGAAAAGCCCCTCAAGAACCCAAGGAATCAAAAGCTCCCAAAGCACCAAAAGTAAGGGCGAGGGCTCCTAAGGCTCCAACTGCCAAGAAAACACCAGCCGAAGCCAAAAAAGCAAGGGAAGAAAAGAAGAAATCGGACAGAGCTGCCCTTAAGGCACAAGCTAAAAGATGGGCTGGGATTTCCTTACATATTCGAAATCAGATTAGATCCCAGTTTTTACATTGTAGATTAGGTTTTGCTTCTTGTAACTACATTTATATATATTTTCTTCCACTTAAATAGAATTTCCACTTTTTTTATAGTGCTCTGTTCTCTGTGTTTGTTTCCATTTGATAATCTTCATTTGTTAGTGTTCATCTGTTAGTTTTCATTTTCTTCTTTTTTATCATTCATGGGAGTTGAATTTAGAGCGGCTTTGCAATAATATTCCATGTGGCGGATAGATGTAGATGGTGGCTATATAAATCTGTGCAAGTACCTGCCTTAGGGAGCTCAATGGCTTTTGTTTCAAATTAATGAGCCATGACAGGCTACCTCGCGAGGATCCCCGCGCAATCCACAGGCTCCACTTAAATGCCATGCCTATCTTTAGATATTCAATTAATGCTCATTCTCTTTTCCAAGAGCCAGTTGTGTGTTTCTTCCTTCCCCACACACCGCTCAATTATTGCTAAGTTTGAAAAGGAGCACAATTTCAATTCCGCCAATTCATGTTCCCTCGTCCCCCTCTTTTAAATCGGCCATCAATCCCTTTTCATCTCATCCCTCCTGTTTTAACCCTAAAAGTCCACCCCTACTCCCACAAATGGCGGATGACAACCCCTTCGGGTTCCCAATCAAATTCTACCCCATCTGGGAAGATCCCCCACCGCCAAAGGAGCTAGACCCCTTGCAATTTCTCTGGGATGAATTTGACGAGGTCCAGTGGATCCTCACCAAGGAGAAAAAGAAAAAGAGAAAAAGAGAGAAGAGAGAAAAGAAGAAGAATAAAAAGGCACCACATGCATCTCCCCCTCCATCTTCCTCAAACCCTCCCCCGGCTACACATTGACCCCCCCCCCCATTTTGTCTTTTCCTTTTCCATCTTTTTGTCATATTTTCTTTTCATTCTATACTGTTCTTAGCATTATTTTCTTTCAGTTTCTCTATCTTCTTCTGTGTTTATTTTTGTCTGTCTGCTAGGATTCTACTGCTTTTTATCACCTCTGAACCAGTGAGGACACTGCTCCAAATGGTTTGGGGGTGTGGCAGTCTGCCAATAAAATAGTTAATTTTAGTGCAGTAATGGTGGTATAACTGAGATGAATAAAGCTAATTTCCACTTAACTTGATACAATGAGAAAACATGTAAAAATTTAAATATTTTTACAGACTTTTGAAAACAGAAAAAGTTTATCTTGACACCACCATGAAGCTAATATTAGAAATTTTTTTTACTCAGTGAACCTAAGAGGAGAGAAATAGATGAAAATACACCTCATGGGTTAATTTTGATGACCATACCTAGTGAGATTTGGGCCCAGCATTTTCTGTTGAACAGTGTTTTTGACATTATTTATGCTCTAAGGACCGATTGAATCAAGACTGCTTCACTAGAAGTTGTGCAACTCCTAATCAAAACTAATTGACAGCACTCATGAGACTAAGGAAATTATTCAAGGCCCTCATTTGGACAGTTTGAGCCTAAAAATCAAACCTTTTAAAATCTGCCCTTTTGCATACACTAGTTGAGCTTTAAAATCATATTTTTTCTTTCACAAACACCAAAAAACTTACACTTTAACCTCATTACCTGAGCCAACCTTACCCTCACACTGAGAATTTAGAAGGTAAAGGAGAAGGAGGTAAAGATACTGAGAATGGTCCAATATTCTGTGGAAGGTGAAGAAAAGCAACTTGTGAACAACTGCGTATTAATGGCAGTTGTGTGGCATTTCATCAAAAGAATGAATAAAGAAAATAAAAAGAGAAAAAGAAAGAGAAGTCTAGAGAACACCATCATTTAAAAATTGAAAATAAGAGGAGAAGCTGGCCACTTAGTCTCTGAAATAGAAGAGGAAGATGAAGTTTTTATTAGAATGAAGGTTGTGAAGTCATGAACCACTCCTTATCTTGCTAATTTCTCAATTTGGATTCCCTTTTTACCCCTTTTATTCAGCACACCCCTCAGCCATAAGCCACATTACCACGCATTCTAAAAGCCCTTGTGGATCCTAAGTCAAATGAGTTGTCATGTGGAGATGAAGAGTTGTCCAATCTATGGTGAAAATCCTTGAAGATGTCAGAAATTAGAAGCTTGGCCTATGCTCATGCTTGCAAGCCCATTTGGGGTCTGCAACTGCTCTTGAGCTGTTAAGAATGTGAACACCCTCAGGTTATTAATGTTGAGAGATGGCCTAAGTGAGAATTGGGTATGAATTTTATCCCCATTGGGATTGTATCTAACCTGAATTTCGAATTAAATGCAAGCTGGGGACTGATTTTTATACAGTGAAATTCTAATGTTAAATGAATGGTGGCAAGGCAAACACATGTTCACTTTTAAGTTTTAAATGGCCTGCAACATTGCTATAATTTCCTCAAAGTGTTAAATAAATTTACTGTGGAATGAAACTTTAAACATTTGAATTTGTGTTGTCATTATCTGCACTATACGTAACTGACTCTAATGGTGAAGTTTGTGGGTGTCTTCACTGCAAACCCTCAGGAGACTTCACTCCTCCACTAGGGATCACCTAGGGGTTTAAAAGGCTTGGTACATATGCTAAATGTATCAGTGATCCCTACGAAAGTAGCTTTTACAGCTTTGCTAAGGGATTAGCAAAGATTAGGTTTGGGGGTGTGTTAAGACCTGAAAAGTACCACTTTTTACCCCTTAACTTAATCTCTGTTGGACCCTTAATCATTTAATAAAAGTATTTTCAGAGGTAATAGGTAATGAGCAATGGTGCAATAAGGCCTTAATCCTGCTAAGGAGCCCACTTTTGCCCCAGAAGTCTCTCAGAAGAAGGGAAGCTGGATCCAGACAAGAACTTGATTGCATGAAGGCAAAGCACAGCAGCAATAGAGCAAGAAATGAGCCTCACGCAGTTGCCGCAAGGTTCAAAGGATTCAGAAAGTAAGCCTTGCGCAGTCCTAGCGAGTTTCCCAAGACTTCATACCAATTGTCTGCACTATTGTCGCGCAGTTTAGTGACAGAAGGGCTTCAGAGTCATGACTCATGTAGCTCTCGCAAAGCTCAAGCACTTAAACACTCCCGCAGCCCAAGAAAGTAGCACTCAAAACCTCACGCAATTCACTGAAATAAGCTGAGGAGAGAGAGAGCTCCAGGTATTTCTGCGCACAGCTATCGCGCAGTGGCCGCGGGATGTAAAACTTCAGAAAAACTTCTCGCGCAGTTCAGAGAGCAATGCACATCACGCCCTTGTGAGGATCCTCGCAAAGATCCATTAAGAAACAAACTGCTCGCGCGATTCCCGTGCCATTCAGAAGGAAAGTGCAATCCCGCGAAGATCAGAGCAATCCAGCGAGGATTCAATGCTCTATCACACGACTACTTAAGCTGCAAATTAAGACAACCCCACAATGGCTAGAATTTCAAGTTAATCCAATCTCGCAAAGATCGTGCTACCATGCGACAGTCTTGGAAACCAGTGCTACCTGGCGAGGCTCTAGACTCTAACTCTCCCTCACTTCTGCAGAGGACATTCTGGGAACTTTTAGCAATTAGGGCACGCACTCCAACACTTCAATTTCTGTGCATGCATCTCGAGGCATCTAAGGAATAGTAATAGGCCATGTGGCATCGATAAAATTAGAGTTTTCTAACCCTAATGCGTCGCCAAACTAACTGCTATATAAACCTAAGCCTGGTTTAGGTTTAGGGGGCTCTTAGTATAGAATTTTGTCTATCTTCTTCTGGAAGTAGTTGTAGATCTCTAGGAAGGTTTAGGTAGATTTCTTTTTACTTTTCTCTCCATAGCCCAACACTTGCAGGCTATGCCTTTGTATGCTTATTGGGTTTAGATTTAATAGAATTTTATGATTGGGTGTTTTACAGTTATGGGATTGAAGTTTGAGATTGAGTTGCTCTGTACAAGGCTGCTGCCTTGAGATCCTCCATTGCAAGGTTGTATTACAAGCAATGGAGGACTATTTTTACAGATCCAAATGACCTGTGTGTCTGGGCTAACATGCTCCTAGACAAGCCTAGCCCCACCACAGAACCCACTAGATCTGAAATCCCCATGGGAGGAGTGAGCTTTTGTAGCCTTGTGAACATGGTGGTGACAACAATGTTTGTTGTTCTGTTTTGGACCTCTGTGAAGAGGATAGCCTCTAGGATAATTTGTAGCCATTTAAGTGGACAGGTTATTGCCTTAGGGTTAGGCCAACCCACAAATCCAAGACAGATTTTTCTTCTCTACACTTGTCCTTGTAGCCTTGTGAGAGATTGTACAGAGACAAACTCCCCTATATTTGTATAGACCCGCCATCAGATGGAAAATATGGTTTGGTTATAGAGATTGTAGGCTTGTGACTAGATCACTGCAGACTTTCTAGAGCAGTGAACAGCCATGCTTAAAAGCTAGCACTCAAATTCTTACTGGTTCTGTGTGTCCAGGCTTGTGCACTATATAGGCCTAGCCCCACACACAGAACTTTAGAGGTTGAGGTTCCTATGGATTCTTGAGCTTGTAGCCTGGATGAAGTAGTGCCTACAATGATAATCTTGTTCTGACCCATCTCTGGATTGTGGTTCCCCTATTGGATAGTCTGTGACCATTTAAGTGGACAGGTTATAGCCATAAGGGATTGGATCATGGTACAGAGGTAAGCTAGATCTTTTCTCCTATTTGGTGATAATGTAGCCATTGCACAGGACTTCTATAGCAGCAGATCTGAGTCTGAGTTATGAGACCCATTAGATCTATACCTAGCAACATACTTCTCACCCTTTTATATTTATTTTCTCCCACTCCATCTGTTTTCTCAACCCTTTCTATGGTTTGGACATTAAGTTACCTTAGGATTTAGAATTTAGTGGCCTTAAATCCCCTTCCATTTAGGATTGTCAGATCAGTAGTCAGATCTGGAGAGCCTACTAATGATGGCTCCCTTGGAGCTTTAGATCAACTTTCCCTGTGGGACAAACTCTTACTTATCAAAACTTGCTACAACAGGCCATGTATCTTGCAGGACTGTACATATTTTAGGCTTGCTGCTCTATCATTTTCAATCCACCTTTCATTCATTTTTATTCACCCCATTTTTATCACTGTCCCCAATAAAGTCAGTAGCAAGCATCTAAAATAACATCAATAGAAGGTCTTGATCCTTTCCTAGGTATCATGAGTGCTGTCAGTTGTTTCAACTTAGAGGTGCCTAACGTTTAGTGAGGGTATTGACTCAGCCAGTCGTTAGAGGTAGAAAAATTGCCTCAGTCACTCCTCAAAGAAAGGAAAAAAAAAATTTGTAGGCCCAAATCTCATTAGTTATGGTCTTCCATTGAACTGCTGGGTACGTCCTTACCTTTTTCTTTCTTTAATGAATCACTAAGTACTGTTACAAGTGAGTTTTCTTGGTGTTCACATCATGAAAATGCTAAAATTTAAAAACTTATAATGCTTAAAGTTCTGCAAATTTTTTTAATTTCTCAAATTTTATGATTCTTAAGTGAACATGTCTCCATCCCTATATTACTCACTTGATTCTGCTGCATTTCGGTTAACTGTTTCAATGGCAGATCCGGCCATACCCCCAAACCTATGAGGAGTAATATCCTCACTGATTCAAAGTTAGATGTGGATGGGCAGTAGGTTTAAAACTAAGGTATTCAAAAGAAAATGACACAGCAGAAAAAGAAAATACACAACACAAAACAAACAAACACACACAAAAACACAAAAATAAAGAAAGGTAGATTGGAAAGTAAATAGAACAAAGAACACTTTCATTATAACATCTAAAGTAATTACAAAGTAAGAGAAAAAAAAGTACAAAATTCACACACTACTACCTAACTAAATACATGCGTACAATTTAATCATCAGAGTCCTTAGCCTCAGCAGGTGGTTCCTGGATTCCTTTCCCCTTTGCCTGCTTCAAAGTGGCAGTCCTAGACAGTAGTGTTTTTGAAGTAGATTTCTTAGGCTTGGCTGTGATTTTTCTTGTTGGAGTGGGGGAAGGTTTTTGGGTAGGTTCCTTGATTTTGAGTTCAGGTTTGACTGGGCTAGGATCCTTTACATCAGGAATTGTTTGTTGGAGAGGTACATCTGGGTTTAGTTCTTTAAAAAGTGCTTCTGCCAACTCTCGATTAGTTTGTGCATTTGCTCTCTTCTCTAAAGCTGTAATAGTCACTCCATAATCATAAGCTTGCTCCTCAGTCAGTCGCAGTCTCACTTTCAGTTCCTTGATGACATCTTCCTGACTCTCAACTCTTTTCTTTGCTTCATTATATTGGACCATAATCTTTCTCCATCCTTGCTTGATTTCATTTTTCTCAACCTTATGAGCAAGTATCAGGAGTTTAATTTTATCAAGGAGGGGCTGCCGTACTGTAGCTTTCAAGTCAGCCATGCCTTGAACTACATCTCCTTTTATGTAGGCATTGCCTTTCATGGCTCTGATGAGGGTGGAGTAAGGGGGCATGAGAGTAGCAAAGATAGGATATATGGGTAGATCAACAATGGAAGAAGGGCCAGCCTGTAATGGAAGGGGACTGGATGAGGAAAGAAGTGGTGTGGAGGGCAGAGGGTGAGGGACATGAAGGGTAGGCTCCGGTATAGGTAGTTGAGGGTCAGGGTCAGTTTGGGTGGAGGCATCTCTGAAGGTGTTGGCAGAAGTTTCTGGGAGAGGTGCAATGGGTGTAAGAGCAGGTGGGGGATTATGGATTGATGTAGGGAGAGGTGACTGTTGGGAAGGTTTGGTTAGAGTGGTTAAAGTTGCTTGGATGGATTGTAAAATGGTTGGGATGGAGGTAGGTTTGGTAGGATCGAGTGAAGTGAATGAAGATTGGCCTCAATTGTAGCTTGGGTCTGGTTATTGGCCAACATTTGGGAATGTAGGGAGAGTAGGAGGTGCAGGATTCGGGGTAAGAGGTCAGGTATTATAGTGGTTGTGGGTTGGGTAGGGGGAACAGGTTGAAAGGAGGAATTGGGTCGATGTGTGAAGGTAGTAGCCTGGGGTGATGGATGATGTGAAGGGGTGAAGTGTGAAGGGTGAGGTGAGTCTGGGAGAGGGGTATACTCTAAGTTGATGTCTCCTAGGATAGTGGACATCATAGTGGAAAATTCCTCTCCTGAAAATGGCTCATGGTCATGGGTTAAGGGAATGGATTGGTCTACAGGCTCACCCATGATAGGTATAAAAGGTGGGGAATAATGTGGGATTTCAAAGGTATGGGTTGCAGGTTCATAGGGTGTGGGTATGGGGCCTGGAATGGCTGTGATTTCAGGGATTGGAATTATTGAGAGATATAGGTGGGATGGGGTGCAGTAGGGGTTTTGGTAGGTTTCTTTTTCTTCTGGTATGGGGTCTTGACAGGTGGGCTAGGGTGGGTTGGAAAAATAGGTAGGAGGGTAGAAATGGGTAGGGTGTGTCTGTGGTTATGGTGGTTGGTGATATAGGATCAGGTAATGGTAGTGGGTTTGTGATGGGCTGTGATGTCTAGGTTGAAGGTGGAGGTGGTGTGGCACTGAGTGTAGGTAAAGGTAGTGTTAAGGGGGTTGGAGCTGGCATGGAGGTAGAGTTAATGGCTAAGGAGGTGATGGTTGTGCTGGCTGGCACAAGTGAGGTGGAGGATGCAGCAACATCAGCAGTGCAGCTGCTTCAAGAATGGTGGGGGCTGCTGCTCTCAGTAACTCCTCTCTCTTCTTTTTATTCTTCTCCATCATGGTGCCACTGATTCTCCACTGTTTCTTTCCACTCTTTTTGGAGTTCAGGGCCACAGTCTCCTCCCTTTTAAAGGGGTATTTCCCCCACTTCAGTAATATAGTAATCAATCTGCAGTAGGGAAGGGCATGAGGTTTTTTTATGATTTTCACGTTCTCACATAAATCTCTAATTCCCTCAAAAAGTAACTTGGTTGCATTCAAGTAGTGGTTTTTGTGAAATGAGAAGAGGGCATCAGCTATGGGGTACCTCCCCTCCTGCTCATGCCCAGAGCAATATATATTTTTCCTCAATACTGCATCTATGAGCCTGAGGTTGGGGTGCATATCCCTCTTCCTAATTGAGTCACCTAAGGCAATGATCCCTCCAGTTAACTCCCTCACTATCTCAGTAATGGTGACAGTTAAAGGAGGACCCAAGCCACAGTCAGGGCTACACCTGGCTCGTATCCTCAGTATTTATGCATTGTCTGCATTGTCTGCCTAGTGGAACAGCATCTCGAAATCATCAATTAATACCAGCAGTGCTGAGTTTCCATCATCACCAGTTTTCAACCTCATATTCTGATAAAATAATCTGACTAATCTTGGAAAAACTAGCTGCATTGAGGGCCTCAGCCGGGTCAACAGGGATGCCTTGGTCAGATATTCAATGGAGGCAGAGGTCTCAGATAGTTCCTCAAAATAGACTTTGTCAAAGATGGTTTTAGCCTCCAGCTGGATTGCTTGCACAAAGTCAGAAGGGACCCTAAGGTAGTCCGTAGTCGCTTCCTCCTCAACCTCAGGGACCACAACTTTGTCCTTTTTTTATTTCTTCTTTGATTTTTTAGGGCTCTTAAAAGGTGGGTGCTCTCTGGCCCTCTTCTTTGGGGCTAGTTTCTTCTCTTTTGGAATTGTTGGCTCAACAACAGGTGAGGGTACCTCAGAGGTCTCCAATGTGGAGGCCTCTGCAATCCTTGCAAATATTCTAGTGGCCATAGGGCTGCCACTGGCAGACGAGTTCAGCATTGTAGCTAATGTATCTATGAATTTTAAACCTGTGGCCATAGGTGCTCAGATCGTAAAAATTAGGGCTCACCAATCTTAGAACATGCAAATCACACAAAGTAAGCACAGAAGCTTTAAACTTATGCCCATCTTCTCTCTAATAAATAAATCAATCATAACACAATGAGAGGAATGGAGATCATACAATTTGAGAGAAAGGGTTCCACCTAAAAATATAAACAGTGGCTCAAATCCCCCCAAACCTTGCTCAAAGTGATCAGGAGTAGTTGGGGAACAAAATGGTGAGAGGAAAATGCCTGAGGTGGTGTGGATTACAAAGTAGAGAAGAAAGGAGAGAAAGGGGATGCCAGTTTTTATGTTGGGAAACTAGGGCAGACAGAGGAAATGAAGAAAATGAGGGGCTTCGCTGAGTTTATAGAGCAAATTCCACGATTCGCGGAGTTGTCAATAGGAGATCGCAGAGTAAAATTCTCGTGCAGTTGGCATTTAAATCCGTGTGACATTCTGTCGCATAGAAGAACAAATTGCCTCACATAAAAATTCGCAGAGCTGAATAAATGGCTTTGGTGTGTGAGAGCTATTACCTTTCAAAATTATTACCTTGCGTATCAGTCGCGCAGAATAACACATATGGCACATTTTTACGCTCAAACTGGGCTCATGAAGTAGAAAGTAACTCTGCGAGTCACTTTTACAGCCATTTATCAGGTCTTTTAGCACGCGAGCAAGCTAAGGAATGGCTCGCGCATCAAATTTAAGTCCTCTAGATGTGCGCAACAGCATTTCTTCACAACTTTTACTCTATTAGCTCAGCACAGCACATTGGTTAGTGCATCCATGATGTTGTGCATCCAACCACTGTGCATGAGCACCAACCCTCAGACAGGCACTTCATTTCAATTATGAAAAATATATGCCCATTTTTAAACATCAGATCATCAACATTACAGACTCCTAAAAATAATTTTTCAGCTCAACTTCATGCAAATTATGATTAGGGTACCTGAACCATTCGTCAACAAACATAGCAAATTCAGATGACAAATATGCACATGTATTCAATCACAAAAATGCAAACACAGGCAAAGAAACATAAGCAATTCAACATCACTCTAAACACACAACTTATAGATTTCTGAAGAACACAAAACAAAACAACATTTTCATACATATTATACACTTATTACCAACCTTTTGATCACTGGGCACTAGCTTTCTCCTGAGTAGAGGATGCATCATCAATCATATACTGACCTTTCGGATTTGTCAGGAGCTGACTAGGCAATTTTCCTTCCTCCCTCCTATTCAGAGCATTACAAATCTGGCCCAGCTGGTCCTCAATCTACTTAATGCTCTGTTCATGAGAATTGATAGTCTACACCAAGTTCCCCAAGTTTTACATTGAAGTCAACATCTACTCTTTAAATGATGAGGATCTGGGCGGTTGCGGGGGCAGGGCCAACTGGTTAGACAGTGGGGCAGGTAACAGAAAATTTTGCCTTGGTGGGTAACCTTGATTGGTGCTGGGGTCTGTAAGGAGCTACTATTTTCTGCTGCTGGGGTTGAGGATATGAATCTTGTCTCCACCTCAGATTTGGGTGGTTCCTCCAAGAATACCCAGCAGGCTGCTGCCCAAAAGTTTAAGTAGCATTGGCTTGCTCCATAATAAAATCTAGAAACTGGGTGACAGATGGACAATCATGAATAGAATGTGTGGGAAATTGGCATATCAGACATGCTTTCTCCACCTGTGCAACCATTAGGGGCTGTGTCGCATTTATTAGTTTGCCAAATTTCAAGCTCAGGTTGTCTACCTTCTTCTCCAGATCACCTTACACCTTCACTTCATATATTCCACCTCTAGGGGTGACCTCTTTTCCCATCTTAGCTGGGGTCTAGCTATCATTGCGTGATAAAGACTCCTGCTACATAGAATTTTCCCCTATTATGTCAAACAACTCTCAAGCTTCCTCAGCTATCTTGTGGAGGTAACTACCACCACAGGAAACATCCACCATATCCCTGTTCTTGAAAATAATTCTTTGATGAAATACTCGGACAAGCTACCACATTAAAATTTGGTGGTGGGGGCATTGTATTAATATTTCATGGAATCTTTCCCAAGCTTCATAAAAATCCTCAATTAAGGATTGAGTGAATGACAAAATACTTGTCCTCATCAGGCTGATTTTGTTCATGGGAAAGAATTTAGCCAGGAATTTAGTTTGAAGGTCACTTCATGACTGTATGCTGTTGGCTGGGAGCTTTGATAGCCATGTGTTGGCTTTGTCCTTTAGTGAGAAAGGAAAAAAGCCAAAAAAGCCTTAGTTTAGTGGCCTCAAGTCCCAAGCCAGCAATGTTAAAGGTAGTGCAAAGTGCTAAAAATTGGTCTATATGCTTGTAGGGATCTTCTTTACTAAGCCCATGAAATGAAGGCAACATATTGATGGTGGAGGATTTAATCACATAATTCCCTTCAACATAGGGGAATTGAATGCAGAAGGAAGAGGTTTACTCCCCAGGTGCATTATACTCCTTTAATGTTCTCTGCCTCTCAGCCATGATAGCTGGTTCAGTTTCAATAGCAGGGCCCTGTGGGTTGCGTCTAGGTCTAAGGATCCTTTCAACCTCTAGATTTGGAGGTTCTAGCTCAGGGTTTAAAAACCTTTTACCATGCATATACTCACACCCACAATAAGTACAAAAAATCCTCACAAGCACACACAAAGAATATTTCAAATAAAAATTAATAACTACACAGATTTACACTAAACAAATAGCAAGGAATTAAACATAAATGGACTGAGATTTAGGAGAAAGGAAGTGCAAATAGAGCTAGCTTCACTCCAATTGCAGCTCTTGCTTTTCCCTTCTTCTGCTGTCCATTTCTTTAAAATTTTACAAAGAATTAGTAGTACTTTTATTCTAGTTTAGGTACAGCTACAATGAATTTGAAAATCTAAATTTTAGTACAACTCGGGTCTACTAAAAAGATGAATATCTGCGGCAGCAGCGCCAAAAACTTGTTTACGTCGATTTCCTTAAGGTGCTGATTATTGTGTGGTGAAAACAAATTTAAAAATATTGTAAAATAAAAGAATGGATTCAGCACAACTAAAGTAATCCTAGACCTACGAGATACAGGGCCTATTGTAGCAAGTTTTGATAAGTAAGAGTTTATCCCACAGAGAAATTGATCTAGAACCCAAAGTGGGCTATAATAGTAAGCCTTCAGATCGGGCTACAGATCTGACAATCCTAAAGAAAGAGAGTTGGGTGTCATGACTACACTAAATTAACCCTATCAAAAGAGAAATAAAACGTAGCCCTATCCTAAAGAAAGGGTTAAGAAGAAGATGGTGATGGTGTGTACCAAAATAAAATATAAAAAATGGTGAGAAATAAGCAGGTTAAGTTCAGAGTTAAAGCAGTAATGTAACTCAGGTTTAGTCTGTCTCTGCAGCGCTCCTTACTAAGACGCTATCAAAAGCCTCAACAAGGTTGAAGTATCAAACTTTACCCATGCCATTTGGGGTGCTCTTAAGGCTATAGGTTGTCCACTCAAATGGTTACAGCCTGTCCTATAGAGTCTGTCAAATCCCATTGATTAAGCCAGAAGTTGCTAATCTAATCCAGAGGAGTGGACTGATCATTTCCCCAACCACTGGACCAGGTCAAGCCATGAATACTATTACAAACTATGTAATGCCAGTGCTACAAGCTCCCCAGATCTACGCATAGATCTCGCTGACATCCATTGGTATTCCAACCCATAAAATCCTAAGTACTTTGCCAAGGCCAATGACTCACTGGTTCCCACAAAAAGGACCATGTAACAGGTTAAATAAGGCTCTAGATTCAGTTGGTCATTGCTACAAAAGGCCTGCAATGACTCAGCCTCAAGATGCAACTACCACAGAAAAATCAGATCTATCATCTGATATCGGTTAGGTAAAACAGAGGGGAGCCAATTCCTGTACAAAACCTCCTCATAAGGCTCTACAAGCTCATGTGCAGGGGAGAAGAATCCTTCTCAAACATGTGGCTAGACACCACCTTAGGGCTATACTCTGTCCACTCAAATGGTCACAGGGTATCCCATTGGTTTGTCCATACCACAGAGGTCTGAGAAAGAACATGTAATCTGCTACAACCACTATGGTCCACAGGTCTCCGAGCTCCCCAGATCTCACTACAGATCTAACATTGCTTTCCATGGGGCTATCAAACCAAGGGAAATTAGATGGTAAATAATGGATCTACTGGAAACTGATTAGGCTCATCCCAAATACATGGATCCTATAAACAGCTAAGGGAACGATAAGATCTTTAAATTCAATTAGTCATTAAAATAGCAATCCTTTAATAAAAGAAAACCTTACAATGAACTGCCTCCAGGCTGCAGCCTCTATACAACTGCTCATCAAAAATCCCAATATATACAAAACCTATTACAAAACTGAAATAGAACTAAGCCTAACTACTTATAAGGGGATTAGCTAGCAAATGTTGTGCTAAGAGAGAAAAAAAATAAGAAAAAGAGATGATCAAACCCTAACCCTTACCCTAGCCTGCTGGAACTCTCAGCCGATAGAGGATGAAAGAAGGATTGATGATTAAAACTAAACTCTAAGTGTAGCTTATATATTCGGTCCATGCAACCTTAGTTCTAAAGGGATTAACCCTAGCTTTTTTAGCAGACGTGGCACTGTTACCACCCTTGAGTGCCATGAGATGTGTGCCTCAATTTTTACACCTTGGGAAGTATGCCCTAGCCTTAGGAAATTCTCAGAAGGTCCTTCTGTTAAAACTAAGAAGTGGGGAAGCCATGCTTTGCGGGGCTGGCATATGCATTAATTCATTCGCGTAGCTACAGAGCCTTCGCGGAGTAGCCTTTGGCTGGTGGGAAGTACTCACTCGCGCAACAAACCTTCAGTTGATAGCGCAGTACCTTTGCGCTGTAAAGCTGTCACGCAGATGATCTGGGGTGCCTGGATTTCTTGCACAATAGAGCTTTAGAAGCTCTCTCTCTCTCTTGCTGAGTTTTCACGTAGGTATGTTCCTGTGCTCTTGTAGAAATTGGTAAGGCTTCAGAGTGTGCGAGATCTGTGCGAGGAGAATTCTGGGCGTCACTCTCTTCTTTGGCCATGCAAGAACTCCGCGAGGTACATTTTGTTCAGTATACATATAGACTCGCTAAGTTTTGTGCACGACTGCTTTAAGGCTTTATATCCGTGAGAACTTCGCAATGGCAAATTCTAAGGATTTTAAATTACGAGATCTTCGTGATGTCTTTACAACTCTCCTCTTGACTGCGCACCCCATCTGTGCAAGGGCATCTTCCACTGCATCCTTAGCTTCACGAGGAAGCTCCTCAACAATGCGAGATCTATCTTTCGATACTCTGATGTATTGCACTTACTGCTATTGCAGTCTTCTCCATTCTTAGCTAACATCATCCATCTGCTAGACTTTGGTCAATGATGAGCAGCAAGTAAGTCACCATGGTGAGTAGTACCAAGGTGTTCCCTTAGGCTTTGGCTCCGCTGTCATCCTTGCATGTATTCTCTCTCTTCTTTGGACCAAAAAGCAGGGATTTTATATTAAGCTGTACAGATTATTGCTAATTATAAAACATACTTAACAAATGATTATTAGTCTGCTTCAAGGTCTATCAAGGGCTAGGTTAATAGGTGAAAGTGGTACTTTTTAGTGAATAGCACATATCGAAAGGAATCTCACGAATCTCCTGGCGAGCTAAGACGCCTGCATCACTATATGCGATTGCTCCAGCTCACGGACCTGTACAAGTCAAAGGCTAAGAGAGTGCATATGCATAATAAGAAAAAGAATATAGACAAGAAAGACATACCAGGTCAGCACGCTCCCACAGAAGATGTTGTATGGTGGTAGCAGTGATCGGATCAGCTGGAGGAGCCTCGAACGCAAGAGGCTATAAGAAGCAGAGAAAGAACATCAGAGACGTAATGGTGCTACATAATCAAGAACAAAAAAAATTACCACGCTAACCAAATATACCTGGGAAGGGGTAGGAGTCGACCCTTGAGGAGGAGCCTTGGGAGCAGAGTCAGGAATAACCTACATGTGAACCAAACAAACACAAAACTTGTCAGACATAACTAATTAGCAAACAAAATAAAAAACAAATAAACTACACATAAACAAAATATACCTGACTCTCTGGACATAGAGAAGCAGCGGTCGCCTCCCTCACCTGGAACTCCTCGACAAGGTGATGCTAAAAAGACATAATACAACATCAACAAACTACTAAAAAACATAAGGCCAGATAACTCAAAAAGAGCGAAGAAACTTACCCAGTTCTCTAGCTCCGCCCGCAGCTGAGCCACACCGAATCCTCCCGACTGGGAGAGGTGACTGAAGATGAATCGAACAGTGGAGCAGTAGCCCCATTGGCGAATAGCTCCGCTCTCTATAAATATCAATAAACCCATTAGACCTGACAACATCAATAAAGGGCTAACGATTAATAAAATGAAAACAAAACAAACACTTATTAGTCAATCAATCTCAGAGAGTAGGCTAGCCGCTATAGCTCGGTCAGCCTGCTGCTAGCTACAGTAAGACCCGAGTAGTGCCGCCTGCCTTGCGACCACGTTCTCCCTCTCAGTTTGATAGACCGGATCCAAACAAGACTATTAAACTAAAAATGATTAGAGATAGGAATAAACAAAACTCACAAACAAATACACTCACTAGAAATTGTCGCGTCTCTGTGAGCTAAACCCTCAGCTCGTCCTCCGAGGTCCTAACCTGAAAGATCGAGTATGTCAAGGACCGCAACATCTCCACATCTGGACGAGGAGCACATCCTGTCCACTCCATCGCCTTGTGCAGCACATCTAGCCCTCTGAGGAGGCCCGCAAATAAGTGGCCCTGCTCTAATGCGGCCAGTCTCTCTCTCAAAGAATAGGTGGACTCAGGACCACCAACCGCGAAAGAATCGCTCGCATGGAAAGGGTGGATAAAGAGTCGACCACCGCCTATATCACGAAACACCTCAAGAACTCTCGAGCATCCGCCTCATCTCACGCCTCGGTAAACCTGGTCCCCTCGGCTCTAAAGACCTCAATCTGAGTTATCATCCTCGATGAAAAGATGTAACCAGAGGGACCAGTCATCCTCCTCGCCACTCAGTGGCGAATCTCTAAAGGGACTCCCTGAGTTTTAAGATTAAATTGTAGTAGTGTGCTTAATTTAATAGTTTGAAAATAGATGGGGAAAAGAATCAAAATAAAATAAAGCAAAATAAAATCAAAGATGGAAGGCACAAAAGCACAAAACCAAAATCGACAGGCCTACAAGAATCCAGGGTCTATTGTAGCATGTTTTAAGTAAGAGTTTATCCCACAGAGAAATTGATCTAGAACCCAAAATGGGTTGTACTAGTAGGCCTCCAGATCTGGCTACAGATCTGGCAATCCTAAAGAAAGGGAGTTGGGTGTCACAACTACACTAAATGAAAACTAAAAGAAGAGAAAGAAAGTGCAGTCCTGTCCTAAAGAAAGGGTTTATCAAGAAGGTGATGATGGTGTGTGTTAAAATAAAGATAAAAATTAATGGAAAGTAGACAACTAAGCTAAGGTTATTTTAGTCATGTAACTCAGATCTAGAGTTGTCTCTCCAGCAATCCTTCAGATGGCTACAAGCACATTTGCAAGGAGGAAGAATCTAACTCAACTCCTATGATTTAACCTGATCTCTTAAGGCTATAACCTGTCCACTTCAATGGTCACTGACTATCCAATAGAGAGGATCAAACACATGAGTTAAATCAGAAAACCAATCTGATCTAAGAGAATGGGCTGATCTTAAGGCTATAATCTGTTCACTTAAATGGTCACAGATTATCTATTAGATGTCCTCCAACCAATGAATCAAATTAGAATTTAAAAATCATTGCAGACACTATGTTTGCTAGGCTATAAGCTCAGGCATCCATAAGAGTAAACAACTCTTGAAAAACCAATGGAAACCACAGTTATTCAGAAGCTATTAGGAGACTTAAATGCAGCTGGTCATTGCTACAAAAGGCCTGCAATGACTCAGCTCACAAGTCTGTAATATCTACAGAGAAATCAGCTCTAACATCTGATAATGGTCATGTAAAACAGAGGGGATATTGTTCCTGCCACAACCTCTCACAAGGCTACAAGCTCAAGTGCAGAGGATAAGAATCCATCTTAGACACGTGGCTTGGAATCACCCTAGGGCTATAGTCTATCAACTCAAATGGTCATAGGCTATCCATAGAGGCTGTCCAAATCATAGAAGTTTGAGATGGAACAAGAAAATTGTTGCTACCACCATGGTCCCAGGGCTACAAGATCAAGCTTCTATGGGAGCTTCAAATCATTAAAATCCTATGTATATGGCATAGATCAAATAATACTATGGATACAAAGGAAAATAGCAGATTGAATAAGCATTAAAGCAAACTTTTCATTGATTAAACAATACTTATAATGAAAGTCCTCAAGGCAACAATCTTGTGCAGAACAACCCTCAACAGATCCCAAAGCTTACATAACCCATTACAAAACTAAAATAAATTATGCCTAATTGCTTACAAAGATCATAGCCAACAAGTGTTGGGCTAAGGAAGAAGAAAAAGGGAAAAAAATGGTGATCTAACCCTAACCATAACCCTAATCTGCTAGAGCTCACAGCTGACAGAGGTTGAAGGAAAGATAGGAAAATTAGCTAAGTTACAGCTTATATACTCAGTGCTTAATGTCTTGGCCAATAGGAAATTAAACCCTAATTTTATGGCAGATGTGGTTCCTTTTCAGCCCTTGGATGCCTCAAGATGTGTGCATAGAGATCAGGGTCTCGGGATGTGTGCCCTATACCTGGGGAAATACCCAAAGTAGCCTTAAGTATGGAAATAGAAATGGAAACCCAAGCTTGATGCGGCTGGGGTGCGTTTGTTTTGTTCCTCGCGTGGCTTGTTGCGTGGTTAAAGTAGCTGTAAAAGTCTGCTCGCGAGGTAAATTTGTAGCGAATGGTCTCAGCTCGCATAATGGAGCTTCAGGTGATTCCCATCGTATGGCACAGCTCACATGGAAGGTTTAAACTTTGACGCGCGTGAGAGCTGCGCGAGAGATTTTTTGGGACTCTCTCCTCTTGAGCTATGTGAGAGCTGCGCGAGCGGCTGGAGTCTACTGAATGAATGATCCTTATGATAACTGCATGGTAGACTTTCTAAAGCTGCTACTGTGCAAGTGCATCGCAACATAAAGTGGGAGTGAAATGCCAGAACTTTGTGAGAACCTCGCGAGTGGGATTTCTAAAGCTCCTCTTCAGTAAGCTGCGCAAGGTTGCTGTTGAAGTATTTTAATTGCTTGCTATTGACTTTATTAAGACAGTGATAAGAATGGGATGAATAAAAGAAATGAATGAAAGGTAGAGTGAGAATTACGGAGCAGCAAGCCTAAAATATACACAATCCTGCAAGATATAGGGCCTGTTGTAGCAAGTTTTAATAAGTAAGAGTTTGTCCCATAGGGAAGTTGATCTTAAGCTCCAAGGGAGCCATCTTCAGTAGGCTCTCCAGATCTGGCAATCCTAAATGGAAGGGGAATTAGGGTCACTATAATCTAAATCCTAAGGTAACTTAATGTCTAAACTATAGAAAGGGTTAAGAAAGAAGATAGAGTGAGAAAATAAATATAAAAGGGTGAGAAGTATGATATTAGGTACAAATCTGATGGGTCTTACAACTCAGACTCAGATCTGTGGCTATAGAAATCATGTCCAATGGCTACATTATCACCAAAGAGGAGAAAGAATCCAACTCACCCTTGTGCCATGATCCAATCCCTTAAGGCTATAACCTGTGCACTTGAATGGTCACAGACTATCCAATAGGGGAACCACAATCTAGAGATGGGTCAGAACAAACTTGTCATTGTAGGCACTACTTCATCCAGGTTACAGGCTCAAGAATCCATAGGAACCTCATCCTCTAAAGTCCTGTGTGTGGGGCTAGGCCTACAAAGTGCACAAGGCTAGACACACAGGACCAGCAAGAGTTTGAGTACTAGCTTTTAAGCATGGCTGTTCACTGCTTTAGAAAGACTATAGTGATCCAGTCACAAGCCTACAATCTTTACAGCCAAATAAGATCTACAATCTGATTGTGGATCTATACAAATATGGGGAGTCTGTCTCTACACAATCTCTCACGGGGCTACAAGCACAAGTGCACAGAAGAAGAATCTGTCTTAGGTCTGTGGATTGGCTTCACCCTAGGGCTATAACCTGTCCACTTGAATGGTCACAGACTATCCACTGAGGCTATCCTCCTCAGAAAGGTCTAATACAGAACAAAAGCATTGCTGCCGCCACCATGTTCACAAGGTTACCAGCTCAAGCTCCCATGGGGATTTAGATTTAGTGGATCCTGTGGTGGGGGAAGGCTTGCAATGTGCCTAACCTGGACACACAGGTCACTTAGATCTAAATGAAACATAAAAAATAATCCTCCATTTCTTACAATATAACTTAGCAATGGAGGATCTCAAGGCATCAACCATGTGCAGAACAACTCAAAATAAAATCATCATCCCATACATGCTATAAATCCTATTACAAAATTCCATTACAATCTATACCAAATAGTCATACAAAAGGCATAGCCAGCAAATGCTGGACTATGGAGAGACAGAAAAAGAAAAAAGAAAACTCCTAAACCCTAACCTTAGCCTACTGTAATTCTACAGTTGGTTTCAAGAAGAAGCTCAGAAGTTGAGAACAAGAGAGTCCTTTGCAAGATGATCGATCCCTTAAACCTAAGCCAAGCTTAGGCTTATATAGCACTCGGTTCTCTCACAATTAGGGTTAGGTAAAACCCTAATTTCTCAATGTAATTGCGGCCCACTCCTGTCCCCTGGATGCCTCGGGGTGTGTGCATGGAGATTGGAGCATTAGAGTGCGTGCCCTAATTGCTGGAGATTCCCAGATTGCCCTTGCAGAAGTGGGGAGAAGTTTGGAGCCCGATCCTCACTGGATAGAAATGATTTATAGATCTTGCCGTATGGTAGATTTGGCATCACGGGGTTGCTCTGACTTGGAGTTCATGCAGTCGTGAGATTGGCATCTTGGTCATCGCAGGAATGCTTTGAGCATCGCGGGGTTGGTATCTTGAATTTGAATGGTGTGAGAACTAGCGCAAGAATGGCACGCGCAATTTGTTCCTTGTGAATCCTGCGGCGATCCTCGCGAAGAGAATAATATTCATAGGTTTCTGGATTGCGCGAGCAGTTCCTTGAAAGTGTGTGCCTCATGACTGTTGTGCGACAACTGCGCACGAGAGTGCCTGGAGCTCTCTTTCTTTAGTGAATCGCACCACGATTGAAGACTCCATTCTTGGGCTATTGGAAATTGCACGAGCACTTAAGACTGAGCCTCGCGAGGACCTCGCGAAGTCTGCTTTTTAATTATAATTTTGGCACCAAATCGTGTGAGAATGGCGCGAAGACTGCATGACTAGTTTTGTGCCGTCTTCAGAAGCTCGTGACGACTTCGCGAAGGCATCATCTCTAGTTCAATTAAACCCTGCGACATCTGCGTGAGGCATTGTTCTTGGTCTGTTTCTGATTTGTTGTGCCTATGCTACAGCCAACTCTCTGTCTGGGTTCTATCTTCACATTTCTGAGGGGTCTCTGGCTCAACAGTGAGCTCCTTGGCATGGGTAGGGGGTTATTTATAGCGGCTGCTTATTACCTATAGAATAGACTCAAAACACATTTATTAAATGATTAAGGGTCTAACAGAGATTAAGTTAAGGGGTGAAAAGTGGTACTTTTCAGGTCTTAACACACCCCCAAACCTAATCTTTGCTAGTCCCTTAGCAAAGCTATAATTAAATGCCACTTTCGTAGGGATCACGGGTACATTTAGCATATGTACCAAGACTTTTTAACCCCTAGGTGATCCCTAGTGGAGGAGTGAAGTATCCTGAGAGTTTTCAGTGAGGAGACCCACAAACTTCACCATTAAATCAGTTAAGTATAGTGCAGATAATGACACACAGATTCAAATGTTTAAAGTTTCATTTCACACCCATTTAACACTTAGATGAAACTGCAGCAATGTTTGCAGGCCATTTAAAACATAAAAGTTAGCATGTGTTTGCCTGACCACCATTCATTTAACATTAGAATTTCAATGTATAAAAATTAGTACCCAGCTTTCCTTTAATTCAAAATTCAGGTTGAATATTACCTTAATGAGGTTAAAATTCAGACCCAATTCTCACTTAGGCCATCTCTCAACATTAATAACCTAAGGGTGTTCACATTCTCAACAACTCAAGAGCAGTTGCAAACCCCAAATGGGCTTGCAAGCATGAGCATAGGCCAAGCTTCTAATTTCGGACATCTTCAAGGATTTTCACCATAGATTGGGCAATTCTTCACCTCCACATGACAGCTCATTTGATTTTGGATCCACAAGGTCTTTTTAACAGGGTTGTATTGTGGCTCGTGGCTAGGGGTGTAAAGAATAGAAGGGGTAAAAAGGGAATTCAAATTGAGAAATCAGCAGGGTAAGGAGTGGTGCATGACTTCACAACCTTTATTTAAGCAAAAACTTTATCTTCCTTTTTATATTTCAGACTCAAAGTGGCCAGCTTCTCCTCTTCTTTTCAAATTTTTTTTTTTTAGATGATGTTTTCCTCTAGTCTTCTCTTTCTTTTTCTCTTTTTAGTTCTTTATTCATTCTTTTGATAAATGCCACACAACTGTCCTTGATACACATCTGTTCGCACGTTGCTTTTCTTCCCCTTCCACAGAATATTGGACCATTCTCAGTATCTTTACCTCCTTCTCCTTTACCTTATGAATTCTCAAAGTGAGGGTAAGGTTGACTCAGGTAATGAGGTTAAGGTGCAAGTTTTATGGTGTTTGTGAAAGAAAAAATATGATTTTAAGGCTCAACTAGTGTATGCAAAAGGGCAGATTTTAAAAGGTTTGATTTTTACACTCATACTGTCTAAATGAGGGCCTTGGATCATTTCCTTACTCTCATGAGTGTTGTCAATTAGTTTTGGTTTGGAGTTGCACAACTTCTAGTGAATAAGTCTTGATTCAATCAGTCCTTAGAGCAGAAATAATGCCAAAAACACTCTTCAGAAGAAAATTCTGGGCCCAAATATCACTAGGTATGGTCATCACATTTAACCCATGAGGTGTATTTTCATTTGTTTCTCTCTTCTTAGGTTCACTAAGTACTAACTGACAAAAATTTCTAATATTAGCTTCATGGTGGTGTCAAGATCAACCTTTTTCTGTTTCCAAAAGTCTACAAAAATATTTAAATTTTTACATGTTTCCTCATTGTATCAAGTTAAGTGGCAATTAGCTTTATTCATCTCAGTTATACCACCATTAATGCACTAAAATTAACTATTTTATTGGCAGATTGCCACACCCCCAAACCATTTGGAGCAGTGTCCTCACTGGTTCAGAGGTGATAAAAAGTAGTAGAATCCAAGTAGACAAACAGAAATAAACACAGAAGAAGATAGAGAAATTGAAAGAAAATAATGCTAAGAACAGTATAGAATGAAAAGAAAATTTCCTTAAAATAAAAAGAAAATATGACAAAAAGATGGAAAAGGAAAAATCAAAATGGGGGGGGGGGGATCAATGTGTAGCCGGGGGAGGGTTTGAGGAAGATGGAGGGGGAGATGCAGGTGGTGCCATTTTTTTTTTCTTCTTTTCTCTCTTCTCTCTTTTTCTCTTTTTCTTTTCCTCCTTGGCGAGTATCCGCTGGACCTTGTCAAATTCATCCCAGAGAAATTACAAGGGGTCCGGCTCCTTTGGCGATAGGGGATCTTCCCAGATGGGGTAGAATTTGATTAGGAACCCGTAGGGGTTGCCATCCGCCATTTGTGTGAGTAGGGGTGGACTTCTAGGGTTAGAACAGGAGGGATGAGATGAAAAGGGACTTATGGCCGATTTAAAAGAGGGGGACGAGGGAACATGAATTGGAGGAATTGAAATTGTGCTCCTTTTCAAACTTGGCAATAACTGAGCGGTGTGTGGGGAAGGAAGAAACACACAACTGGCTCTTGGAAAAGTGAGTGAGCATTAATTGAATGTCTAAAGATAGGCATGGTATTTAAAGGGGTCAGTGTATCACACGGGGAACCTCGCGAAGAACAATCAGTGAGGGGTAGTGTTCATTTCTCACGTAGCTGAGTTGGGGATCTCCGCGAGATATCCTGTCATGGCTCATTAATTTGAAAAGGAAGCCATTGAAATTCCTGAGGCAGGTATGTGCACAGATTTATATAGCCACCATCTACATCTATCCTCCACACGGATGACGATTTCAAAGAAACATAGGCTCTCTAAAATCATCTCCCATGAATGACAAAAAGAACACCATGAAACTATCAAACAGAACAAGCACAGAAAACAGAGAAATAGATAAAACTATAAATTCTATTGAAAGGAGAGAAAATATTTACAAATTTAGTTACAAGAAGCAAAATCTAATCTACAATCTACAAACTGGGATCTAATCTGATTCCAAATCTGTAAGGAAATCCCAGACCATCTTTTTAGCCTGTGCCTTAAGGGCAGTTCTGTCCGCTTTCTTCTTTTCTTCCCTTGCTTTTTTAGCTTTGGCTGGTGTTTTCTTGGTAGTTGGAGCCTTAGGTGCCCTCACCCTTACTTTTGGTGGCTTGGGAGCTTTTGGTTCCTTGGGTTCTTGAGGGGCTTTACCTTTGCGCTTAGCAAGGGGGTGGTAGGGGATTTTCCTTTGCCTTTGCCTTTGGCTTCTGCTGGGGGGACCACTGGGGATTTTCCTTTACCTTTAGCTTGGGGTTCCTCAGTGGGGACCACTAGGGATTTCTCCTTTCCAGTAGACTCAGGTTGGGCAGGGGACTGTGCCTCTTCAGACTGGGCAGCATGCTCTTTACCAATTTTTAAAGGGACAGCTTTGAGAGCAGACCTCTTAGCAGTGACTTTCCTCTGTTGAGGGTGAGTTTGCTCTTGTGGAGGTGCAGCAGAGGCCTTGGGAGGTGGAAGCTGCTCTGTAGGAGTTGAGGGAGGAGGGGCAAGTGGGGCCTTGCCTTTCTCTTGATGGGTCTTTGCTTGGGCCTCCTCAGATTGGGTAGCAGCAGATGGAGGAGCTTCGGGCTGGGTGGTGGGTAGTTGAACAGAGATTGGGGTCGGCTGGTAAGTTTAATTTCTGGCAGCAGCCAATGCGGATTCCAATGAGGCTATCTAGATTTGATGCTTGAGGATGTTAGTCTCATGGATCTCTTTTTGGATTTTTTGGATCTCCTATGATTGTTAAGCCATTTTTCAAGCATTCTTGCCCGGGCATTCGCTGCAGCACCATTAGATTTCTCATACTCCCAATTTATCTCATGATAAGTAGCTGTAGCCTTTATCTTCTGATATTCCTCCAGGATATTTTACCACTCCAAGGAGATACCCAGTAATTATTTTCTGTGGGTCTCCGTCATCTCATCAATCTTCTCCAGCAGGGGGGTCTCAATTGATTGGCGTAGCTTGGCCATGCCCCTCAGGATATCCTTCCTCAGGTAAGCATTATCCCGCATGTGATGTAGGATGGTGAGGTAAGGAGGGCTATAAAAATGATGTTTTAGAGCGATGGAAAGATAGGAGGTGGAAGGAGCAAAGTGTGATTGGTCCTGGGGGGAGGAGATAGGGTAACAGTGGGTAGGTCTATTTGAGGGGGAAGGGGGATAAGTTCGGGGTCAGTCTGTGTCTTTTTGTCAGTGAATGTTGGAGGTGGTAGGATAAGAGGTGGAATGGAGGGTATAGGGGGAAATTAAAATGGGGTAGGCTCAGTAGGAGTAGGGGGTGGAGGAGGGGGAAAAATGGGAATGGTGAAAGGTAGGAAAGGAAATGGGGGGGTAGAAGTTACTATTGGTGGTGGGAGGGTGTGAAAATCAGGAGGGAAGTCTGTTTGGGTTTTTTTGTCAGTGGACAGGACCAGGGGAGTTGAAGTGGATGGTGGAGGGATGGGTGGAGTGGTGAAGGTGTGTAGGGTGGATTGGATGGAGGTGAGTTCAGCCTACATCTGGTCCTGTTTTGGGGTATTGGTGGATAACTGGGCTTGTATGTCTTGGATAAGGCGTAGGATGAGGGTTAGTGTGTCAAAGCTAGGAGGTTAGGTTTGGGAAGAAGAGGGTACTGGTTGGAAAGGGGAGGAAGGAGCATGATGAAAAGTGGAGGGAGGGGAAGAGTGGGGTTCTGGGGAGTGGTGCTGTGAGGTAGTTGGGGAGTCTTGCAGAGGGGTGTAGTAGGTAGGCATTGTTTCAAGGAAGGTAGAGATGAAGACTTTAAAGCCTAAGGATGTGTTAAGGGTTAAGTGACTGTCTGGGAGAGGGGATGTAGTAGATATGGCTGGAGTGGTAGTTTCTTCAAGGTGGGGTGGGTCAATGGGGATAGAAGGTATTGAGGGTGGTGTCTGAGAGATGGTTGGGATGGTCTGAGTTATTTTCATTTTTTTGTAGGAGATGAGTGGGGGGCTGGCAGGCTTAGGTGGAAATGAGGGGGGAATTGTGGCTATGTACTGAGGTAAGGTAGGGGATGGTGAGTCTTCCCATGGACCAATCACAGGTGAAGGGGGAGTGGGCATAGAGAATGGAATCAGAGGGGGGTGAGAGATCGATGTAAGAAGAGTGGTGGATGCAGGGGTGACAGGTGTTGCTGCAGCTATGGAAGTGGTAAGCTCTGGAGGCACCTCCTTTGTAGCAAGGGTAGACCCTGATCCGACTGCCTCTTCTTCTTGCTTGGGTAGAGCCTTAGCCTCAGCTTTCTTCTTTTTCTGGCCCCCCATCATGCTCCTGTTGATTCCCCATTGTCTTTTGGCAAAGGTCGTAGGGGAAAGGGTGGTGGTCTGCTCTGTCCTTCCTATTTTGTATCCCCCTTTGATCAGCAGCAAGGTGATGATTCTTGCATAGGGTAGAGTGTGAGGCTTCTTGTTTGACCCTAACTTCTCCACTACATCTTTCATTGCCTCAAAAATTAGCCAGGCTGCCTGGAAGCCATGGCCCATGTGGAAGGAGTAGACAGCATCCGCAATGGAGGTCCTCCTCTCCTGCTGATGTCCTGAGCAATATATGTTCTTTCGCAGGACTTGGTCAATGAACAAGAGTAGGTTCCAATTCTCTCCTCCGGATCGAGTCCCCTGTGGCTTTTAATCCTCTAGTTAGTGCCCGTGCAATTGTGTCAATCGATGCACGCAGAGGGGGGCCATATCCACAGCTAGGGTCGAATGCTGCTGGGATGCCCAACACTTCAACAATCATCTTAGGGCCCACTAATATATCAAAGTCATCAATCAGCACCAGCAAGCACCCTTGTCCATCATTTTCCTTCTTGACCTTGATGTGCTGATAAAACAGCTACACTAGCCTGGGGTAGGCTAGTGGTGGAATTTCTCTCATCAATGGCATCAGGCCCGCTTTACTCATAAACTGTACTACAGGGGCAGAGAGAGGTTCTTTTTCAAAAAATGGTACATCAAAGGTTGTTTCAGGCTCTAATGGAATTGACTCCATGAGCTTAGAAGGAGTGGAGAACTTTGTGGTTGGTACCGCCGCCTCCTCAACCACTTCCTTTCCTTTTTTGGGAGACTTTGAAGTCTTGGCCATTTTAGGGTTGGTCTCTGCAGGGTCTTTGTCCTTTCCTTTTCTCTTCTATGCAATTTTTGGAGCCATTGCTAACTCAGTCTTCTTATTTTAGGAACGGAGGCTGAGATCTAAGGTTTTGTTTCATTTAACGCACAGGGCACTTCAAGATCTCTGAGCAGAGGGAAATGGATGGGGGTGATGTTAGGAACAACTTTATAGATTTGTGAAGTGAAGGATGAGTTGTAGGAGTGATGCTGGAAGGGAGAGGGGAGAGCACCAGAAGCTAGGGTTTCGCAGAGGGAAGAAGGAAGCAGATAATGAAAAAGGGACAAAGCGCGGGGTTAAAATACTTATCGCAAAGCTCGGCGCGCTTTGGAACATCTGGTCGCGAGGTTGGAAATAAACCTAGAGAAGGTGTTGATTAAATTTGGATTGCGCGATAATCTCTCAAGTTGTCCTTAGAGTGCGCGACAGAGTGAGATTAATTCATGTGAATTGCGCGAGCGGCTCCTGAGGCTCTATTTGGATTGCGCAAAAAGCTCTGAGGTTCATTTTAAATCTCACAACAGACTTAGAATCTCGCGACAGTAAATGGAGTATTTCTGTTGAATTGTGCAAGAGTCTCCCAGTTTACCTTGTGAACCTTGTAACAGCCTGATAATCTCGCGATAACTACTAAATAGTTTGATGTGGACCGCGCGAGAGGTTGTCAGGTACACATGAATCTCGCGACAGGCATTGAATGTTTCTACGCGAACTGCGCGACATGCTCCCAGGCTTTCTTTTTAACCTCACGATAGTCTCCTAGACTTTCATTTTAGACCCAGCGACAGTAAGGTATAAAACAGAGAGCATGTGTTCTCAGTTCTGCCCCTTTGCCTGTTTGCTTGTGGTTGGATCCTGGGCATGACTCTCTCCTATGTCTACCTCTAGACACATGTAAACTCAATCATCCAATCAAAAACAACCTCCCACATTAGACATGCAACAACAACTATCAATTGAAAAATAGTAAGAATGAAACCATGCATCAAAAGTTCAAAACAGATTGGTCCAGATTCAAATAAGACCACGAACAAATCCTAAAGAATAGAAACAAAAGAAAGCAAGATAGATCAACCAAAAATTAAGTACATATGATACAATAATGACACACCTGTGGATCAGTTTGAAGAAGGATCCCCTTGCAAGGGAATGGTGTCCATGAGTTCGACAGGTTTTTCAAAACAAGGCTTAAGCCTCTGACCATTCACCTTCAAGGATCTCCCAAACTTGGGATCCTTGATTTCCCCAACACCAGATGGGGAAACATGCATAACAATGTAGGGACCTTCCCATCTGGATTTCAATTTGCCAGGAAAAAATTTAAGTTTGGAGTTAAACAGCCAAACCTTATCACCAGCTCTGAAACTCTTTCTCAATAGCCCTTTGTCAAAGAAAGTTTTAGACCTTTCCTTGTAGATCCTGGCATTGGCATATGCATCCATCCTTAGTTCTTCCAATTCCGACAGCTGCAGCAATCTGTGATGACGAGCAGAAGTTAGATCTAAATTTAAATGTTTGATGGCCCAATAGGCCTTGTGTTCTAACTCCACTGGGAGATGACAGGCCTTGCCATAGACCAGTCTGAAAGGGGACATACCGATGAGAGTCTTATAGGCAGTCCTATAGGCCCACAGTGCATCATTAAGCTTGTTAGCCCAATCCTTCCTATCAGTCCTCACAGTCTTCTCAAGGATATGCTTGATCTCCCCATTTGAAATTTCCACTTGCCCGCTGGTTTGTGGGTGGTAAGGAGTAGCAATCCTATGGGTGACAGAATATTTCTTCAGCAAGCTCTCGAAATTTTTATTGCAGAAATGGCTCCCCCATCACTGATAATGGCTCTAGGGGTGCCAAATCTGGAGAAGATATTTTGCTTCATGAACTTGAGGACAACTTGATTATCATTAGTTCTTGTAGCAATGGCTTCTACCCATTTGGAAACATAGTCCACTACCACTAAGATGAAATGAAAATAATTTAAAGGAGGAAAGGGGCCCATAAAATGAATACCCCACACATCAAATAGTTCTACAACAAGGATGGGCTGTAAAGGCATTGAATTTCGTTTAGACAGCCCTCCTAGTTTCTGACATCTTTCACAGGCCTTGCAATGTGTATGGGCATCCTTGAAAAGAGAAGGCCAATAGAAACCACATTGCAACACTTTGTCAGCTATTTTTCTTCCACTAAAGTGACCCCCACAGGCATTTTCATGGCACATGGCTAGAATACTGGGGATATCACTTTTGGGAACACATTTTCGAATGATTTGGTCTTCACAATACTTGTACAAGCAAGGTTCTTCCCAGAAAAAGAATTTGACCTGTGAGAAAAATAGGTCTTTGTCCATTTTTGTCCAATGGGAAGGAATCTTGCCTATAATTAGATAATTGACAATATGTGCATACCAAGGAATTAAAGATTGGATGACAAACAATTGCTCATCCGGGAATACATTATTTGTATCAAGGTCATCAACTCCTTTTTCCAACATAATTCTGGATAAGTGGTCAGCCACCACATTTTCTACACCTTTCTTATCCTTGATTTTGATGTCAAACTCCTGCAATAGGAGTATCCATCTAATCAATCTGGGCTTTGCATCCTTCTTGGACAGTAGGTACTTCAATGCTAAGTGGTCAGTAAAGATGATAGTTTTAGGCCCAAGTAGGTAAGGTCTAAACTTGTCCACAGCAAAAACCACTGCAAGAAGCTCTTTCTCAGTGGTTGTGTAGTTCAGTTGAGCTTCAGCAAGTGATTTACTGAGATATGAAATGACCACAGGTAACTTATCCTTTCACTGGCCCAGGACAACACCTATTGCCAAGTCAGATGCATCACACATCAACTCAAAGGGCAGGGTATAGTTAGGTGTCTGGAGTACAGGGGTAGTGGTGAGGCAGATTTTTAGAGTTTCAAAAGCCTTCAGACATTCAGTAGAGAAGTCAAAGGGCACATCCTGGCAGAGCAGGTGGCATAATGGCTTGGCAATTTTGCTGAAGTCTTTGATAAACCTCCTGTAGAATCCAGCAAGCCCAAGGAAGGATCTAATTTGCTTGACTGTTCTCGGAGGGGGCAAATTTTTAATGAGGTCAACTTTGGCCTTGTCTACCTCAATTCCATCTTTAGAGACTACATGGCCCAACACAATTCCTTGTGTTACCATAAAGTGGCTCTTTTCCTAACTTAAGAGCAAATTGGTCTCTTCACATCTTTGTAGGACTTGATGGAGGTGTTGTAGACATTGGTCAAAGCTATCCCCATAAACTGAAAAGTCATCTATGAAAATTTCTATGAATTTTTCAATCATGTCAGAAAAAATGGCATACATACACCTCTGAAAGGTGGCTGGGGCATTACACAGTCCAAAAGGCGTCCTTCTGTAAGCAAAGTTTCCAAAAGGACAAGTAAATATAGTTTTCTCTTGATCAAGGGGGTGCACAGGGATCTGATATTACCCTGAGTACCCATCAAGAAAATAGTAAAAAGCCTTCCCAGCCAACTTGTCCAAAATTTGGTCAATAAAGGGGAGAGGGAAGTGGTCTTTTCTGGTCTTGGAGTTGAGTTTTCGATAATCGATATAAACTCTCCAGCCAGTGGTTTCCCTGGCTGGTCTCAACTCTCCAGAGTCGGTTGTAATCACTGTTATGCCAGATTTCTTGGGTACCACCTGGATTGGTGCCACCCATTCAGAATCAGAGATGGGGTAAATTACCCCAGCATCTAGCAACTTAATGATTTCTTTCAAAACCACTTCTTGCATGTGAGGATTCAATTTCCTCTGCATTTCCCTAGAGGGTGTTGAGCCCTCCTTTAGATGAATCCTATGCATACAGATTGATGCATCAATCCCTCCTCTTGCTCAAAACTGTTAGCAATTCCTCCTCAGCATTCCAATTGTTTTCTTGTGCTTCCTCAAAACTGTTAACAATTCCTCCTCTTGCTCACTGGTAAGAGAAGAGGAGATAATCCCTGGAAGTTTCTGGTTATTTTTGAGGAAAGCATATTTCAATGTCTCTGGAAGTTTCTTGAGCTCCAGATCTGGGGCTTTTTGGATGGATGGCAAGATTGGTGTATTGTTGGTAGGGGGAAGGGGCAGCAATGTAAGTTTCCAATTGGAATGCTGCACTAAGCCCACAGAAGACTTCACTAGGGGTATGTCTGTTGAGAACTGGAAAATACCATTTTTCACCCCTTAACCTGGGCCTTGATAGACCTTTGAGAGAACTAAATAAGTGTTTTAAGTGCTTGTGTTACAGCTAACAATAAAGACAGGCTTAACCATGAAAGCAGCTTAAAAGTGCCAAAAAGATGATAATCCATGTCGATCCAAAGGAAGAAAGAGAAGGGATAACCTCACTAGCTGTTAAAAGGTCTGAACTGAAGAGGCAAAGACCTGGTCTCAACCCAGAAAAGAAGTGTGGAGCAATTCGAACAGAAAAATGCACTACAGAGTGCTTTTCGAAAAGAACCTTAACTGTTCGAAAAGAACCTGAGCTCTGCGAAAAGAACTAAAAACCCCAGGCTTAGTTTTCGAAGAGCACCTGAACTCTTCGAAGAGATGATTGACCTTTTCAAAAAGAGCAGAACTCCTTTCTAACAGAACCTGAACGTTGCGAAAAGAGCTTCAAGAGTTACAGCACCTTGCGAAAAGTCCCCTAAACTATGCGAAATGGTATTCTGGAGATTCCCAGCTTTTGCAAGGGTAATTCAGTAATCTTTTTCACGCGTCCCAATGCATTTAAAAACCTAGGGACATTCCAAAAGATTCTAAGCATGAAGCGAAGGCATATTCCACCCCATGTGAGCACCTAGAGATGAAATAACTTGGCGGGAACTTCTAGAAGCTCTAATAAATTTTCAAAATGCATAACAGAATTGATGCTTATGTCGCCTGATTGGCTGAACCAGATCGAGCAATTTTGATTGGGCAGAACAGATCTGGATCCTTGTGCTCGACTACTATTGGTTGATACAGATCTAACCAATTCTGATTGGTTGATACACATCTGAGCTGGACTTAGGGAAAACTATAAATAGACGAACCATTTGCCCAATTTGGGTATCCAGATTTTGAGTTTCATTCCTATTCCCCCATTTCCAAATCAGCTAGTTTATCTGAAATCCCTGTAATAGCCTCACTTTTACATTCAATTGAGAGCTGTGAGATACTTCTGTGATTCAAAATAGAGTTGTATTCAAGACTACAAATCTGAGAGCTGTTTAAGCTGTGCTCTGTAATTGTAATGGTGAATTTGAAAAGGTTGCTGTAAACCATACATTCTCAATTGGACTCATGTTAAGGGTTCCCTCTGATCTCCTTATTGCATTTGACTCCTTTAGATTTACTATTTTTCATGCAATTTCCCTTGATTCATTAATCCTGTGAGAATTAGTGTTTGTAACCTAATCTCTCACAACATTTGTAGTGATGTTTCTTGTTCTAAATTAAGGGTTTAGATTAAAAACTATTGGATGGTCTGTGGCCATTAAAGTGGACAGACCATAGCCATAAGCCTAAATCTAATCCTTGAGTTAGATTTATTTCTCTTACATCTGTGCTTGTAGCTAGATGAAGATTGGATCATTTTTCATTTGATCTGCAGTCATTCTCATTGTGTTTCAAGGACCAAATCAAAGTTAGATATTATTTCTCCATTTTTATAAGTTTACCTCAAAATTCCCCCAACTCAGATCTGGATCATTTAGTTTAACTTTTACTTTTATCATTTAGTTAATGTGACAAATTCAACCTCCCATCTTATGTGCTTTATAGATAGGATAAGAGGCCAGATCTGGTAGCTCAGATCTGGAGGTTTATCTTACATTTTAAACAAATTCTTTGTGGACGATCTTTTACTCCTTTACATTTAAAACTTGCTACAATTGATACTGATCTTGCAGGCCAATTCACTTCTCTCTGTGCTGATATTTCTTCACCCTTTTTCATATTCCAGAATCAGTATAACTTAGCAATTGCAAATTTGTTTTCAAAACACAAATAAATCATGCACACTTAGAGGCACAACAAGTTTTTGGTGCTGCTGCCGGGGAATTTGTTTTAAAATAGGTAGACCTAAGTTTTCATTTTTATTTTTATATCAGTACTAAACTATTCTATTGTTTATATCTGTGCAGTTATTCATATCCATTTTTGAAGGAGGGAAACTACTTAAAAAGCAATTCTGAAGGTTTGCTTTGAATAATCTGATTTTTTTGTTCTGAGTTGTATGTTTGGTAGGACTCTCAGCCCTGAGATTGTCCCGCTGAATTTAGAAGTTGAAAGGCTATTACGAACCAGACAAACAACACAGAATTCTGCTACTATGGGTGAAGAACCTTGACTTTTGAGGGATTACTTTGCACCTGGTGCTTATAATTCTCCCTTTTGCATTCAATTTCCTACTGTTGAAGGAAATTATGAGATCAAATCATCGACCATCCAAATGCTTCCTTCCTTCCATGGGTTGAGTAAGGAAGATCCATACAAACATGTGGATGAATTCTTGGCTCTTTGCACCACATTCAACATAGCTGGACTTGGTCCAGAGGCAACCAAGCTTAGGCTCTTTCCTTTTTCATTAAAGGACAAAGCTAGAGCATGGTTGTCTATGTTAGCACCAAATAGTATCACTTCTTGGAATGATTTGCAGTGTCAATTTTTAGCCAAATACTTTCCAATGTCTAAAACAAGCCAATTAAGATAAAGTATCATTTCCTTCTCACAAAACTCAACTGAAACATTCCATGAAGCATGGGAAAGATATAAGGAACTTTTAAGGCAATGTCCTCATCATCAAATTCCCAGATGGCAGCTGGTTCAAAGCTTCTATCAAGGAATTGATCAAAAAGGCAAAAATATGGTGGATGCCTCCTGTGGAGGCACTTACTTGCAAAAAATAGTTGAAGAGGTTTGGGACTTATTTGAAGTAATTGGTGAAAACTCAACTCAACAGGAATCTCTGTCAAGAGATATTGAAAATCCTGCTAGGTTGAACAATCAGCTAACCACCAAAGGAAAGATTTATGAGGTGAATGAGTTCGAAAGAAAGATGGACAATTTAACCACAAAGTTTGATAGATTGATGGACTCAGTTAAAAACCCAATGGCTGGAAGAGTGGAGGCATGTCTGATATGCCAGTCCCCTACTCATTCAATTGACCAATGTCCTGCTGCACCAAAGTTCCCAGATTTAGTGGTGGAACAAGCTCATGCTGCCCAATCATTTGGACAGATGCAGTCAAATGAATATCCATGGAGAGGGCACCCCAATTTGAGGTGGAGTCAGGGGAATTATCAATCACAACAGCAGCAGCAACGAAAGAACCAAATGCCTTTCAAAACTGCACTGCCTTATCAGTAGAATTTTTATGCCAAGCCAAATTTTCAGCAGCCTATTCCACAACAACTGCAAAAAGAATCTCAGCTCAAATCCTTCCAGGTCCCCTTCTTTTGAAGATCAAGTCCTAAATTCACTCCAGAATTTAGGATCTTTAACTCAGACTGTGAACTTTCACAGCCAGAGCATAAAGAAGATTGAAGAAACATTGGGACAACTTTCAAATACTTTGGCCAAAAGAGAGGAAGGAAAGTTACCCAGCCAACCTTTGAACAATCCCAAAGGACAGTTCATGGTTGGAGAAGCTTCTATTTCATATGATGAAGTAAAAACTGTCACAACTTTGAGAAGTGGAAGAATTATAAATAACAAAGTAGGTACTGAAGAAGAAAAAAATGAGGAAAGTGATAAAGATATGCAAAGAAGAGCAAAGATAATGTTAGCAAGTAAAATATGTACCTCAGAAAAATCAAACAAATGAAAAACAAAAAAACCAAAATGATTCTGATAATGCTTCCAAAGCTGTAGATGAAGGACTAGTTCCTCATTTGCCATTTCCTCATGCAATGAAATCTGTATCCCCTTTTGATAAAGGGAACACAAAAATAGATGAAATGATGGAGACTTTCAAGCAAGTCAAGATAAATCTACCTTTGCTTGAGGCAATCAAACAAATTCCAGCATATGCAAAATTTTTGAAAGATGTTTACACTCACAAAAGACAGTCTAGGATACAGTTATCCAAGAAGGTCTTTGCTGTGGAAAGAGTTAATCAGGTGTTGTCTATTGCCACACCTCCTAAACTTCAAGATCCTAGAATCCCCACAATCCCTTGAATTATTGGGGAACATACCATTGAAAAGGCTTTATTAGATTTGGGTGCTAGTATCAACCTGCTTCCATATTCTGTATATGAGAAACTAGGTTTGGGAGAATTAAAACCCACTCATGTGGTGTTATAACTAGCAAATAGATCTGAAAGAAAGCCAGTTGGGATGATTGAGGATGTATTGGTAGGAGTAGATAAATTTTTCTATCCTGCTGATTTTCTAGTTTTGGACATGGAACCTACAAAAAATAAAACTTCCATCCCTGTCATTTTGGGAAGACCATTCATGGCTATAGCAAATGCTTACATTCAATGCAGGTCTGGTATTATGAAAGTCTCTTTTGGAAATATGAAGGTTAAATTAAATGTTCATAATGCAGTCACACACCCTCAATTCAGCTCTGAGGAATGTTTTCATGTTGATCTATTGGATGAACTGGTGGAAGGGACTTTACAACAGTTTTTGCAGTGTGAAGATTTAACCACAGATTCTAAAGATGCTTGGGGAAATTTTGAGGAAGAAACATTTTGTACCTCAAAGTCTGAGGAAGTAAATGTTGTGCAAGGAACTCATAATCAATCAGTAAGTTTCTCTTCTTGGAAACCTGCTATTCTTTCCCTTCCACAAATAGCTAAGGTACCTTTGCTACCTTCTTTTCTCAGCCCACCTGATGTAGAACTGAAGCAGTTGTCAGAAAATTTGAAATATGTGTTTTTAGGAGACCATAAATCATTGCCTGCGATTATTTCTTCCTCCCTCACAAAGGAGCAGGAGGAAGAGTTGTTGATTGTTTTGAAACAACATAAAAAGGCAATTGGCTGGACTATTGCGGATTTGGGAGGAATCGATTCAGCTATTTGCATGCATAAAATCCATTTGGAAGAAGATGCAAAGCCTTCTAGGGAAATGCAAAGGAGGCTGAACCCTCATATGCAAGAAGTGGTCATGAAAGATGTTGTTAAGTTGTTGGATGTAGGGGTCATTTACCCCATTTCAGATTCAACTTGGGTGGCACCTACACAGGTGGTACCTAAGAAATCTGGGATCACTGTTGTAACCTCATATTCTGGTGAGCTTATGTCAACCAGACAGACAATTGGGTGGAGGGTCTGTATTGATTACAGAAAATTAAATTCAATGACCAGAAAAGACCATTTCCCTCTCCCATTCATTGATCAGATTTTAGATAAGCTACCAGGAAAAGCTTATTACTGTTTTCTTGATGGTTACTCTGGTTACAACCAGATTCCTGTGTACCCACAAGATCAGGAAAAGACCACATTCACTTGCCCTTTTGGCACTTTTGCCTATAGGAGAATGCCTTTTGGTCTTTGTAATGCTCCTGCTACCTTTCAAAGATGCATGTACTCCATTTTCTCTGATATGATTGACCAATTTATGGAGATTTTTATGGATGATTTTTCAATCTATGGAGACAATTTTGCCCAGTGTTTACATCATCTCAAATTGGTGTTACAGAGATGTGAAGAAACCAATCTAGTTTTGAGCTGGGAGAAGAGCCATTTCATGGTCACTCAAGGCATTGTCCTTGGCCATGTTATTTCCCACAAGGGCATTGAGGTGGACAGAGCAAAAATTGATTTAATTGAACATTTACCACCTCCCAAAACTGTTAAACAAATCAGAAGTTTTCTGGGGCATGTTGGATTTTACAGAAGATTCATTAAGGACTTCAGTAAAATAACCAAGCCTCTTTGTCATTTATTATGCCAAGATGTCCCTTTTGTTTTCAATAATGAATGCAAGAAGACATTTGAATTTTTAAAAAACTGTTTGATTTCAGCTCCAATATTTCAGTCTCCAGATTATTCACTGCCTTTTGAACTGATGTGTGATGCATCAGATTATACTTTGGGAGCTGTCCTTGGACAGAGAAAGGATAAGCTGCCTCATGTCATAGCTTATGCCAGTAGATCAATGATTGATGCACAGCTCAATTACACAACAACTGAGAAGGAGTTGCTGGCAATTATTTTTACTTTAGAGAAATTCATGTCATATGTCTTGGGTTTACAAATAGTGGTGTTCACTGACCACTCTGCCTTGAAATACCTTCTGTCTAAGAAGGACACCAAACCAAGATTAATCAGGTGGATCCTCCTATTACAGGAATTTGATTTACAGATCAAAGATAAAAAGGGTGTGGAGAATGTGGTGATCACCGCCTAGAATTTTAATCCGAGATTGATAGGCTGCCTATCAATGAATCTTTCCCTAATGAGCGACTTTTTGCTATTAGTGTACACACACCTTGGTTTGCAAACATAGTCAACTTTTTGGCTACTGGAAGAATTACTCAACATTGGAATAAAATGGATAAAGATCTTTTCTTCTCAAAGGTTAAACATTTCATCTGGGAAGATCCTTATCTGTTTAAGAGTTGTGCAGACCAAATAATAAGAAGATGTGTCCCTGACCAAGAATTTTATAGAATACTTTCTATGTGTCATGAACAGGCCTGTGGAGGTCATTTTAGTGGAAACAAAACTGCTGCAAAGGTTTTGCAGTGTGGATTTTATTGGCCTATACTTTTCAAAGATGCTCTGCAGCACTGTAAGTCTTGCCAGAACTGCCAGAAATTGGGCAGCATTTCCAAGAGAAACTCAATGCCTTTACAGCCTATTTTGGTAGTTGAATTGTTTGATGTTTGGGGGATAGACTTCATGGGTCCCTTTTCTCCTTCCAATGGGTATAATTTCATTTTAGTAGCTGTGGATTATGTATCCAAATGGGTTGAAGCCACAACCACTAAAACCAATGATCACAGAGTGGTTCTTAAATTTTTAAAGGATCACATTTTTTCCAGGTTTGGTTTTCCCAGAGCTATTATCAGTGATGGGGGAAGCCATTTTTGTAAACTTTATTGAAAAAATACTCTTGGACTCATAGAGTAGCTACTCCATATCATCCACAAACCAGTGGACAAGTGGAGATTTCCAATAGAGAAATCAAACATATACTGGAAAAGACTGTGAAGAAGGACAGAAAGGATTGGGCCTTTAAGCTGAATGATGCATTATGGGCATATAGGACAGCCTATAAAACCCCATTTGGCATGTCCCCATTCAGGTTGGTCTATGGCAAAGCATGCCATTTACCAGTGGAGTTAGAATATAAAGCCTTTTGGGCTATTAAAACATTGAACATGGATTTGACTACTGCTGGTAATCACAGGAAATTGCAACTTGCTGAGTTGGAGGAGCTGAGAATGGATGCATACACAAATTCAATCTTACAAAGAGAAAGTCAAAGCCTTCCATGATAAAAAATTTATTGAGAAAAGAGTTCACAGCTAGCTCTAAGGTATGGTTATTTAACTCAAAACATAAGTTTTTTCTTGGAAAGCTGAGATCCAGATGGGAAGGGCCATATACTGTCATTCATGCAGCTCCTTCTGGAGCTGTTGACATCTTAGATCCAAGTAATGGAAGAATCTTGAAAGTAAATGGTCAGAGGCTCAAACCATGCATTGAAAATACCCAGGACCCTGTGCTGCCCATCTATCATCAAGAGCCTCCCCAAATCTGATGGTATACAATGCATAAATATGTTTTTATTCCATAGTTTTTGCTTAGTTTTCTTTTTCTCTGTTTTTATTCATGTTTGTTCTCTTTTCGCAAGGTCTAAATATGTGAAAAGTTAAGTCGCAAAGTAAAAATTGTCTTTTCGCAAAGTTCAATTTACTTTTCGAAAAGTATCTGGATTTGTAACGAACTGCTCGAAAGCAAGGATTTGCTTTTCGAAAAGTTGTTTCTGAAGCCATTTTCTCTTCGAAAAGTTGTTTCTGAAGCCATTTTCTTTTCGAAAAGTTGTTTCTGAAGCTATTAGCTTTTCGAATGGTACTGATGCCATTCTCAGTTGTAAAAAGGTCTGTTTTGGAACTCTTCGAAAACTTAAAAAGGACTTTGCGAAATTAACTTGGAGCATATTTAAACCCTTTCGAAGTAAGGGTTTCATATTCGAAAGCTTTCTGAGAACGTCCTGTTCCACAAAAACCCTATTTCTTTCTTTCCTTGTGTGATTTTAGAATCTAGCCACACTTTTCTTCACCTTTGTTTGATCATTTGAGCTTTCAGAGAAGGATTTTAGCTGCTGGTTTGGTGGATTTCAGCAAGCAAGCAACACGTTCAATCAAAAACCCTAGATCTCAATATTTTTTTGCGCATTCCCTCTATTTATCATTTGCAAAAATTTGATTTTGTGTCAGCATTTGTTGTAGACATTTTCATACACAAATTTAGAATGGGAAAAGCTAAAAAATCATTGGCTGCCATGTTCCCAAAATCTTCAGCTAAGAAAATTAGCAAACCTACCCCAAAAGGAAAAACCAAAACTTCAGCCAAAAGAAAACTATCAATGGATAAAGCGGATAGGATTGAGAAAGGGAAGAAAGTGAGACATGAGGAACCCATCCCTGCAGCTGCTAGTCCTGAGCCTGAGCTTCCTCCTCTGCCTATGCATTTGGTACTGCCAAATCCATTCATTGAATCTCAGAAGCTAATTCCTGAGCTTATTGTGGATGAAACATTTTTCGTCAACAAACCGGACTGTCAGCTATCTTTAAGATACATGAGAGATGCCTCACTAAGCAACATCCTTACCCCTCTGCCAGAGAAAATTTATCCGCGAATGGTGAAGTTATGGTACCAAAACCTGGTAAAAGTCACTGAAAAAGATGCTGATGTCCCTACCCTGGTTATCTTTATTGATGATTGCGATCTAACGGTCACATATGAAGACATTGGGAATGCTTTGGGGATACCTTTTCAATATGATCCTTCTGGCCCATTGGCTGCACCAGAAGCAGCCACCTTTAGAGAAATGGCTGCCCATTTAACCCAAGGGATCGTTGGAACTGGACAGTCCATAATGAGGAGGGACTTAGCACCTCAATTTTTATTGATGGATTCAATTTTGAGGAAGTTTTATGTCACCGCAAGACCAAGAAAGGAGGACACCAATTTTAGAGGCTCTCTTTCATTTTTCTAAGGGGCAATTTTTCAATGCCCCTATGTTAATTTTTGAAGCCATGGCTGATATTAGTGCCAAGTTGAAAAAGGAGCAGAAATTAGCTGGACTCCCATTTGGTAGACTGATCACAACCCTCCTAAGAGCTAAGTTTGACATTGATGACCAGGGGCCATTTGAAGTCATAGCTCCTCACAATTTTGGGAAAAAGGCTTGGACTACAAGCCAAGCAATGCTTAAAAGACTGAGAGAGGAAGTGAACCTGCACCTGCAATTGTTAATGAACCTGCATTTGCAGGTTCATTAACAATTGCAGGTGCAGGTTCCCTTAGAACCGGCTTTGCCAGACCCTGAGGTGACCAGCTCTGTAGCTGCACCCATTCTTGAAGAAGCTGTCCTTCCTGTGGTGACCAGCTCTTCAGCTGCACCCATTCTTGAAGAAGTTGGCATTTTACCCTCCTCACCTAGTCCAGCTCCTGCCACTTCACCTATCCCAGCTGTCCCATCTCCCATACCCACCATTATCCCAATTGCAGATTCCCCCTCTACACCAACCACTCCAACCATACTCACACCACCAATTTCTCCCACCAATGCCCAAGATTTGACCACAAATTTTATTGCCCAATCTCCTTGCACTCATCTGCTTCAAAGCCTCTCAAGTTCACCTGCTCCTTCAGCCCACACACCTGAAGTATCCCATACCCCTGACCCTGAGCCTTTCACTACAAAGGCTTATTCCTCATTAATGGGGTCTATTTTTGAAAACGTTGGGCTTGAACCTGTCCCTATACTTGACCCTCCTCAGTTCACTCACTTGCCTACTTCTCCCTTTACAGCCATTTCACCCATTGCACCTCCACCATCCACTTCAGTTTTACTAGTCCCTGCTATGCATACCTCCCCCACACCTGAATCTATTAGCCAAATACTTACCTTCCTCCAATCCATCCACGCCCAACTACAGATCAACACAGAAAACCAGTCTGTGACCAATGACCTTCTTCAAACCTTAGCCTCCACATCCCACACAACTACCATTACCACTGTACCTGTTGTTGATGACCATGCTACCCAAACAGAACCTGAGGTAGTATTGGTTGATCTGCCCACCCTCACCACTACTGCCCATGCTACCCAAACTGAACCTGAAGTACCTCTGGTTGAGTCCCCTTCACCACTCCTCACTTTCTCTGATCAAGCCACTCAGACCAACCCTGAAGTCATCCTTCTGGACACTTCTTCTCCCACTCCCACAGCTGGGATACCTTTGGTCCCCTACCATTCCATTCCCCTTCCCAGAATTGCCACCCTCAGAAGGGCCATGGAAGCAAATCCATAGCAGAAATGTCAATAATCAATAATAGAGTTAACATCAATATAGCCTATGATCAGCGGAATTTTTGAAAAATGAAGTAATTTCACACCTGCTGTTTTGAAAATTGAAGAAGTTAAAAACTTTTTGAAATTAATTTCTAGTGTAATTCTAATTCTTTCATGAAGTGAATGTCAGAAAATTTCCAAAAGAAAATTGATGTTTTAGTAAACCTAAAAAGAGGGAAAACAGTGATGATATACCTCAGGAATTTCATAAAAAACCACACCCAGTGAGGTTTGGGCCTGAAATGTATTCTTTGGAAGTATGAATTGGCAATTTTTTCTGCTTTAGGGACTGATTGAACCTGCTTACTTTCACTAGAAGTTCCACATATCCAAATTAAAATAATTTGACAGCAATCGTGATATTAAAGACATGATGTAAGGCCTCCTTTTGGACAGTTTGAACCTTGCAAAGCCCACCTTTTGAAACTGCCCTTGATACACACCATTTGAGCTTTCCAAATCTAAGATTTCTTTGAAACCTCATCAAATAACCTCATCAACTTCATTTAGCCTAACCCTCACTCTGAGAAGTCAGAAGATAAAGGGAAGGAAGCTGAAGAAAGGAGAATTGAGTAACAGTTTGACAACAAAAGAAGAATAATAATTGAAGGCAATCATGTATCAGCAGAAGAAATGTGGCATTCCAGTCAATGCTAATTTGAAAAAAAAAAAAAAAAAAAAAGGAGAAGAAAAAGAGAGAAGGCATTTCATTGGAAGTTTGAAAAAGAAAGAGAAAAAGATGGCCACTTTGGCTCTGGAAATTCAAAGAAGAAGATGAAAATATGCTGAATTAAAGAAGGTTTGTTTATCACCTCCTTACCTTGACTGACTTCTCAATTTTGAATACCATTCCACCCCTTTATCCTTGAGAAATTTCACCCATAAGCCACATTACAACCCAAGTAAAGTCCTTACTGATCAATGATGGATTGAGCTGTCACATGGAGATAAGAATTTGTGTAATCTATGGAGAAAAGAGCAGTGAATTCAGAACTAAAAAGCAATGCCTATGCTGATGCTTACAGTCCTATTTGAGGGTTGTAACTGCTCTTGAGCCGTGTGAAATAGTACAACCCTCTTACTTGCATGTTGAGTGAAAATCCTGGAGAGAGTTGGTTTTGAAATCAACTCATTGGGGTAACATCAAAGCTAGATTCTTAAATAGAAGGCAAGTTGTTCATTAATTTTTCTTGTAAATAATTTTTTGACACAAATTGACTGAATGGTAAAAGGAATTACAGCAGAATTTTAGTTTTGAACTGATGTTTTTCTTGAAAATCTTCTTACAACATGACTGATGCAGGTGTGAATAATCAGATTGGATGAAAGTTTGTTGTAATAGAACTGCAGTGATCTTAACTGATTTATTGAAGAAGTTTGTGGGTACCTTCACTGAAAACCCTCAGGAGACTTCACTCCTCCACTAGGGATCACCTAGGGGTTTAAAAGGCTTGTTGCATATGCTAAATGCAACTGTGCTCCCTACAAAAGTGGCTTTTTACTTTATTTTTAATTTTGTCTTTGCTCAGGGACTAGCAAAGCTTAGGTTTGGGGGTGTGTTGAGAACTGGAAAATATCATTTTTCACCCCTTAACCTAGGTCTTGATAGACCTTTGAGAGAACTAAATAAGTGTTTTAAGTGCTTGTGTTACAGCTAACAATAAAGACAGGCTTAACCATGAAAGCAGCTTAAAAGTGCCAAAAAGATTATAATCCATGTCGATCCAAAGGAAGAAAGAGAAGGGACAACCTCACTAGCTGTTAAAAGGTCTGAACTGAAGAGGCAAAGACCTGGTCTCAACCCAGAAAAGAAGTGTGGAGCAATTCGAACAGAAAAATGCACTACAGAGTGCTTTTCGAAAAGAACCTGAACTGTTCGAAAAGAACCTGAACTCTGCGAAAAGAACTAAAAACTCCAGGCTTAGTTTTCGAAGAGCACCTGTACTCTTCGAAGAGATGATTGACCTTTTCGAAAAGAAGAGAACTCCTTTTGAACAGAACCTGAACGTTGCGAAAAGAGCTTCAGGAGTTATAGCACCTTGCAAAAAGTCCCCTAAACTATGTAAAATGGTATTCTGGAGATTCCTAGCTTTTACAAGGGTAATTCAGTAATCTTTTTCACGCGTCCCAATGCATTTAAAAACCTAGGGATATTCCAGAAGATTCTAAGCATGAAGCGAAGGCTTATTCCACCCCATGTGAGCACCCAGAGATGAAATAACTTGGCGGGAACTTCTGGAAGCTCTAATAGATTTTCAAAATGCATCACAGAATTGATGCTTATGTCGCCTGATTGGTTGAACCAGATCGAGCAATTCTTATTGGGCAGAACAGATCTGGATCCTTGTGCTCGACTACTATTGGTTGCTACAGATCTAACCAATTCTGATTGGTTTATGCACATCTGAGCTGGACTTAGGGAAAATAATAAATAGACGAACCATTTGCCCAATTTGGGTATCCAGATTTTGAGTTTCATTCCTATTCCCCCATTTCCAAATCAGCTAGTTTGTCTGAAATCCCTATAATAGCCTCACTTTTACTTGTAATTGAGAGCTGTGAGATACTTCTGTGATTCAAAAGAGAGTTGTATTCAAGACTACAAATCTGAGAGCTGTTTAAGCTGTGCTCTATAATTGTAATGGTGAATTTGAAAAGGTTGCTATAAACCGTACATTCTTAATTGGGCTCATGTTAAGGGTTCCCTCTGATCTCCTTATTGCATTAGACTCCTTTAGATTTACTATTTTTCATGCAATTTCCCTTGATTCATTATTCCTATGAGAATTAGTGTTTGTAACCTAATCTCTCACAGCATTTGTAGTGATGTTTCTTGTTCTAAATTAAGGGTTTAGATTAAAGACTATTGGATGGTCTGCGGCCATTAAAGTGGACAGACCATAGCCATAAGCCTAAATCTAATCCTTAAGTTAGACTTATTTCTCTTACATCTGTGCTTGTAGCCAAATGAAGATTGGATCATTTCTCATTTGATCTGCAGTCATTCTCATTGCGTTTCAAGGACCAAATCAAAGTTAGATATTATTTCTCCATTTTTATAAGTTTACCTCAAAATTCTCCCAACTCAGATCTGGATCATTTAGTATAACTTTTACTTTTATCATTTAGTTAATGTGACTAATTCAACCTCCCATCTTATGTGCTTTATAGATAGGATAAGAGGCCAGATCTGGTAGCTCAGATTTTGAGGTTTATCTTACATTTTAAACAAATTGTCTGTGGCCGATCTTTTACTCCTTTACATTTAAAACTTGCTACAATTGATCCTGATCTTGCAGGCTAATTCACTTCTCTCTGTGCTGATATTTCTTTACCCTTTTTCATATTCCAGAATCAGTATAACTTAGCAATTGCAAATTTGTTTTCAAAACACAAATAAATCAAGCACACTTAGAGGCACAACAATGTCCTCTGACATTAAAGCTAGGCTTCCTTCCTCTACCAAGTTCCAAAGTTCATTTAAATCAGTGACAATGTTGCTCCACTCTAGCAAAGTGGGCAGTTCTTCTTCAACAATTTCTTCTAGTATATCCACTGCAAAGCATTCCTCATTGTCCAGCTGAGGGTATTAAGCTCCACTTTCAAATGCCCGAAAGTGATCTCCATGATTCCAGACCTGCATTGAATGCATGCATTGGCAGTGGCCAAGAATGGTCTGCCTAGAATAACAAGTATCGGGGATGTACTCTTGTTGCAGCCCATATCCAAAACAAGGAAGTCTGCAGGATAGAAGAACTTGTCTACCCCTATTAGGACATCCTCAACCACTCCCATGGGTTTCCTCTCAGACCTATCAGCCATTAAAAGAATAATGGGGGTGGGCTTGAGCTCCCCCAAACCTAGTCAGTGATACAGTATGGCGGTTAACACTGGCTCCAAGGTCCAAAAGGGCCCTCCCAATCGTGTGGTCTCCAATAAGACAGGGAATAGTGGGTATCCCTGGGTCTTGCAACTTCTCAGGCATTGTCATGATTAATACAGAATTAACTGTATCAGTCGCAAAGACCTTTTTGGACAAATGGCCTCTCGCCTTCCTTTTCTGAGTACAAAGGTCTTTCAGAAACTTTGCATAGGCTAGGGCCTGTCGGATTGCATCAAGCAGGGGTAAATTTATCTTGACCTGCTTAAAGGTCTCCATCATTTCCTCGATTTGTGCCTGACCTTTATCAGAAGGGGTAGGGCCACTTAAAGCTTGAGGAAATGGCAGCTGAGGTACTGCTGGATCCTCAGCTGCAAGCCTATGGTAGAACTTTTATTTTTTTCTTTTATCTATTTTTATCTCCTACTGAGGCTCAACTACAACATCTTTATTTTTTCCTTGTTGAAGGGTAGCAGGTAGTTCTTGACTCTGTGCTCTAACAAAGTCCTTATCACTTTCACTTGACATTTCTTTGGGAATGACTTCTACTTGTTCCCTTCCCACCTGGTTGTCTACCAGCTTGCCAGACCTTAGGGCTGTGATGGCATTAGCCCCCTCAAAATTTGAGGAGCCTTCTCCGATGGAATACTGGCCCTTAGGGTTGGCTACTGGCTGGCTTGGCAACCTGCCCTCTTCTCTTTTAGCCAGAGCATTGGCTATTTGGCCAAACTGCTCTTCTATTTTCTTAATGCTTTGACTGTGAGAAGTTCCAGTCTGATTCAAGGGTTCAAGGCTTTGTAATTGGGCCAAAACCTGGTCCTCGAAAGAAGCACTTCGGGGCTGAGGTGGTGGGACTATCAATTGATTTTGTTGTTGGGGCTGCTGCTGTTGGAAATTCGATCTTGGGGCATAACCTTGGTTGAATTGCTGCAGTGGCCTTTGAGGTAAGGCCAACATCTATTGTGGCTGCATATAATTGTCTTGCCTCCACCTCAAATTTGGATGGTCTCTCCATTGGTAACTAGCATTTTGGTGTTGGTACCCATATGGTTGTTTATTGTAGCCACCAGATTGTTGTTGCCCAAACGATTGGGCAGCAGTAGCCTGTTCCATTACAAACTCAAGGTATTGCCCCGCAGATGGACACTCTTCTACTATGTGTTATGGGGATTGGCATATCAGACATGCCTCCATCACTTGTGCAGCCATTATGGGCTGCACCACAGTCAGAAGTTTATCAAATCTTTCAGTAAGATTGGCCATTTGCATCCTCAGATCATCATTTCCCTTAACTTCATATATTTTTCCTTTAGAAGTCTCAGCATGTCCCAGCTTAGGAGAAGGCTCTTGAACAGTTCTAGATGAGGACATCTTCTGGAAAGCATTTTCCCTTATGATCTCGAACAAGTCCCATGCCTCATCAGCTGTTTTATACATGTACGTTCCACCACAAGAGGCATCTACCATATCTCTGCTTTTCTCATCAATCCCATTGTAGAAGCTCTGGACAAGCTGCCAGCCAGGGATCTTGTGGTGGGGACATTGTTTGAGCATCTCTTTAAATCTATCCCAGCATTGGTTAAAATCTTCAGTTGGGGACTGGGCAAAAGAAAGTATGGCTTTCCTCAACTGGTTGGTCTTGGTCTCTGGGAAAAATTTAGACAGAAATCTTGTCTAGAGGTCTTTCCAGGAAGTGATGCTGTTGTTTGGGAGAGTAGATAACTAGGTCATGGCCCTGTCCTTTAGGGAGAAAGGAAAGAGCCTTAACCTAGTGGCTTTTGGTCCCAAATTAGCAATGGATAATGTCGTGCACAGGGCCAAGAACTGGTCAATGTGCTTATAAGGGTCTTCCTTGCTAAGCCCATGGAAAGAGGGAAGCATTTAGATGATGGAAGTTTTGATTTCGTAGTTTCCTTGAACATCAGGGAATTGGATGCTGAATGGAGAATTGTAATCATCCGGAGCATTCAATTCCTTCAATGTTCTAGGTTGTTCTTCACCCATAACTATTATCTCAATTTCAATAGGGGGCTCAACTGTGGTGTATCTATGCCTTCTCGGTCTTCTACCCCTTTCTATCTCAGGGTTAGCAGGCTCTAATGTAGGACTGAGGGATCTCCTTCCTAACATGCACACACACCAACAGCAGGGAAGACTATTCGCAGGCACATTGCACTTAACAAAAATTACAATTATCCTAATCAACTATTATGGAATCTTCAAAGGAGAAATAGATTGAGTTTTGAGGGTTAGAGAAGTGCAAACAGAGGTAGCTAGACTCCCTGTGCAATTCTACTCTCCTTCTCTGCTATGGTCCAGATCTACAAGAAAAATTCCACATATAATTCAGCAGTATCAATTATTCACAAGTACGTCTACCAAAGAATAAAGAATAAAAAATCTAGAGTCTACTAAAACATCAATATCCCCGGCAGCGGCGTTGAAAACTTGTTGAAGTATTTTAATTGCTTGCTACTGACTTTATTGAAGACAGTGATAAGAATGGGATGAATAAAAAAAATGAATGAAAGGTAGAGTGAGAATTACGGAGCAGCAAGCCTAAAATATACACAGTCCTGCAAGATATAGGGCATGTTGTAGCAAGTTTTAATAAGTAAGAGTTTGTCCCACAGGGAAGTTGATCTTAAGCTCCAAGGGAGCCATCTTCAGTAGGCTCTCCAGATCTGACTACAGATCTGACAATCCTAAATGGAAGGGGATTTAGGATCACTATAATCTAAATCCTAAGGTAACTTAATGTCTAAACTACTGAAAGGGTTAAGAAAGAAGATGGAGTGAGAAAATAAATATAAAAGGGTGAGAAGTATGATATTAGGTACAGATCTGATGGGTCTTGCAACTCAGACTCAGATCTGTGGCTATAGAAATCCTGTCCAATGGCTACATTATCACCAAAGTGGAGAAAGAATCTAACTCACCCTTGTGCCATGATCCAATCCCTTAAGGCTATAACCTGACCACTTGAATGGTCACAGACTATCTAATAGGGGAACCACAATCCAGAGATGGGTCAGAACAAGCTTGTCATTGTAGGCACCACTTCATCCAGGCTACAAGCTCAAGAATGCTTAGAAACCTTACCCTCTAAAGTCCTGTGTGTGGGGCTAGGCCTACAAAGTGCACGAGCCTGAACACACAGGACCAGCAAGAGTTTGAGCACTAGATTTTAAGCATGGCTGTTCACTGCTATAGAAAGACTGCAGTGATCCAGTCAGAAGCCTACAATCTCTACAGCCAAATCAGATCTGCAATCTGATGGTGGATCTATACAAATATAGGGGAGTCTGTCTCTGCACAATCTTTCACGGGCTACAAGCACAAGTGCAGAGAAGAAGAATCTGTCTTAGGTCTGTGGATTGGCTTCAACCTGGGGCTATAACCTGTCCACTTGAATAGAAGAATTGTTTTTTAATCTAAATTATAGAAAATAAATCCTAATCCTCGTTCAGATTATGCTCGTCAATCACAATCTTCAGCTATCGGATATTTATAAATTTAAGTAATACCGTTACACTATATATCATGTTTCCTAGTATTGGTCGTCAATCAATACTAAAATCCTATCAATACAGATTTAATCTAATCAATAATTTCCTAAAACTTTGGCGTCAATCAAATTCTAGAAAACTAAAGATGGAAAAGTAAAAATCGTTACACTAATCTGTAATCTTCAACCTAAGTCGTCAATTCAAATTAAATTCGAAGATGTTCACAAAGTAGAAAATTATAATAAAATAAATATACACTAGAAAGTAATAAAATTATATCTTCCACCACTCAACCGCAGTCGTCAATTGCTTAGGAAAAACTATAGATATCTACATTAATCTTTAGCGCTCCCAATTGCAGCCGTCAATTTCTCTTGAGAAACCTTGGATATCTAATCTACAAAGCAATAAAAATCTACTCTAAATTTGATTGAAAGAAGACCCAACCTCAGTCGTCAATTGATATTGAGACTTTCTTCGATGGTTTTTCCTATATGACGAGCCTCTTATTTATAGATCATAAGGGTTGGTTTACAAGTTCTAATTCTAATAAAAGAAATTAAAAAATTCCTATTCTAATTCTATTCCTCCTTGCTTTCCGTAGTTGATGCACTTCTGAATTGTTCCTTTTTATTTAGTAGTAGAGATCTTCTAGAGTCTGTCTTCATCAATCTTGTCAGATCCGTGATATGCCAAACTCCTAATTCAAGAGTTCTTCTAATTCGATGCATGGCGGTGTAGATCTTCACATGATCCTCAACGGCAGTAGCAGCAGGAAAGCTTCTATTAATACAATCGTAAATCACGAGTATCTCTTTTCTTCTCTTTCTGGAAAATCATAAATCACAATTTTCTTTCATAGCTTTCTCTCTAGACGATTCTCTCAATTACGATTGTTCACTTTTTTCTTCTGTATCGCTTCAGCTTCTTGAATGTCTTCTGAAGAATCATAAATTACAATTTCTTATTCTCTTCTTTAGTAACATCGCTCAATCGTCTTTCACAATTTTCTAGCTTTCACTATTATGACAGCCAGGATTTCCTTACCATAAAACCTGTGTCGTCGGATAACACACAAGACCCAAATTACAGTGATGCTATGGTATCAAGGTACAACATCACCTCCTGGTAGCTCACTCTTTCCTCACAGTAAGCAATAGGAAGGATCGAGCCAGCACAAATTGGTAAGCTGACAAAATGGAAGCAAAGTGCGCAACACAGAAGCACAACAGAGCTGTAGCATGGATAGAATGGAAAAATATAAACTCACACGACTAGCTACGATATATACATGTAAAAAATAAGCTTCCATCAATGAAGGCTGACCTTCATCTAGACAGTGGATCAAAACATATCATATCATTTAGTTACATATTGCCCTTTACATTTTATCAAAATTTTCCCAAAAACAAAACTCCCCCAAAGACTGCTCCAAGCTAAGGATAATGGCCTTTGGGCAAATCCTCCTCCACCTCTAGGTTATAATCTGAATCCTCCTCGCTTTCCGGATCACGCTCCAAGTCCACACCTGCAGCTGTGACGTATAGTCGAGGAGTGAGCTTCATTCAAGCTTAGTAGAGAAAGATACCATGCAAAATCACACTTCATCATTCTCATTCATATTCTTGATGCATAAATAAAAGCAGTCAAAACTTGTGTTTGTATTCAAAATATATCGAATTCAAGCAAAACATTCATTAAATCTTAGTAAGTCAAAACATGACGGCAGATAAAACATGCTTACACTATGCATATCGAGACAAGAGAGTCAAGACACAATCAAAGCAAACAAATGGAGCAAGCAAGAGGCACATATAATCAAGATAATTTACGATACATGGCATGGCTTCATAACATAACGGATGACATAGCATGCTTTTGAGACAAGGTATATCATATGGCATTATAGTAAGTATCCCGTATTAGGGAACTGAGCAGTCCGTAGTGGACACAGGGTGGGACTCTACCCCTCTCATGGAGACTCCACTCTCCTTACAAATAATGCACTTGGAACCAAGTCACATGGCAAGGCATCCTGTATTAGGGAACTAAGCAGTCCGTAGCGGACATGGGCGTAAACCCTAGAGACTCCACCCCTCTCATGGAGGCTCCACTCCTCATTGCCCATGCTCAAAGAATCACAACTCACAAGCATAGATTCAGTACACATGAACCGAACAAGATTTACGAACGAAAACACCACAAGGCAAGTATACATGAGATCTAGAGACATACGCAAGAGGTCATGCAATACGTGAATGCAAAAATAATTTCAAATGTTCATGCTTCACAATTTCAAGGTACCTAAATAAATCATGGCGAAGGTACATAAATGTAAATCATGGTGAGAATATCATTCATTTGAAATCGCATCGTAAACTTGACTTCGAAAGGACATATAAGTTGGCAAGGTGTTTTCCCTACTTGAATTTGCGTCGAACACTCGTGCAAAGATTCACAAGTCTAAAGAATTCGAAATCGTGTTCCTCTGGGAGTTTACCATGAATCACGATGCCCACAAAATGTCTTAGTTTGAAATACTCAAGGCATTTATACATGTATAATGTTCAGACCTAAAAAGTACAACTTTTCACCCCTTAACTTAGCCTTTGATTAGACCCTTAGCCATCTAATAAAAGTTTGTTAAGCTATTTTTGTAGGTAATAAACAGCAGTGCAATAAGGCCATAAATCCTGCTAAGGAGCCTGTTTTGACCCCAGAAGTCCCTCAGAAGAATGAGAACTAAATCCACACCTCAGAAGAGCCTTGCACAGCTTCCCAAAGCTTCAAAGGATTCAGAAAAATATGCTTCGCGCAATCCTCACAAATTCCCAAGACTTCACAACAACTTCTCACGTAGTTGAGTGACAGACTAGCTTTAGAATCCTGCCTCGCGCAGCTGTCACGCAATAGCCGCGGGATGCAAATGTGAAGTGAACTTCTCGCGCTGTTCAGGAAGAAAGCATCCTCGCGAATTTCTATTGTGAAATGGAATGCTCGCGCAGTTCCTGCGCTATTCACAAGTTGCAATCCAACTACGCGAAGCCCAATCCAGCGAGACCTTAACTATCTACCTCGCATCTGCTCAAAGCATCAAGAAGCTGCAACCCCGTTACGTCTGAAGTTTTAATGCTACATACCACGACGACTGGGAATCGATCGCAACTTTGGCGAAGCTCTGAACTCCAACTTCCATCATTTTGTAGAGGACATTCTGGGGATTTCCAGTGATTAGGGCATGCACTCCCACGCTCAAATCTCTGTGCACATGCCTCGAGGCATCCAAGGAAAAGTATTCGACCACGTGGCATCGTTAAAATTAGGGTTTCGTAACCCTAATGCGCCGCCACACCACTGCTATATAAACCCAAACTTGGTTTAGGTTTAAGGGGAGACTTTAGAGCTCAGACTTTATCACTAATACGGGATCTGAGATCATTTTCTTTTCTATTCTTCTGTAGTTGTAAGTAGTTTTCCTTTTTTCTTCTTTTTCTTCTCTCCATGGCCCAGCACTTGCTAGCCAAGCCTATATATGTTTATTGAGATTAGATTAATGGAATTTGTGATTGGATGTTGTACTTTTATGGGATTCGTGTGTTTGAGAGTTGCTCTATGCAAGGCTACTGCCTTGTGATCCACCATTGCTTTGGCTGTGATTCAAAACCATGGAGGACTGATTCTAAGGATCCATTCAGATCTAAGTGACCTGTGTGTCTGGGCTAACATGGTCCTATACAGCCCTAGCCCCACCACAGGATCCACTAGATCTGAAATCCCCATGGAAGCCTGAGCTGGTAGCCTTGTGACCATGTTGGTGGCAGCAATATTCTTGTTTTGTTTGGGCTCCGTGAGGAGGATAGCCTCTGGGATAATCTGTAACCATTCAAGTGGACAGGTTATATCCTTAGGGTGAATCCAATCCGCCGATCCAAAATGGATCCTTCTTATCCGAGCCTGAGCTTGTAGCCTGGTAGGAGATTGTGCAGAGACAGACTCCCCTATATTAGTATAGACCTGCCATCAGATGGCAGATTTGATCGGGGTATGGAGATTGTAGGCTTGTGACTGGACCATTGTAGTTCCTCTAAAGCAATGGACAGCTAGATCTAAGGTGGTACTCAATCTCTTGCTGGTTTTATGTGTCTGGGCTAACATGGTCCTATACAGCCCTAGCCCCACACATAGATCTTTAAAGGTTGAGGTTCCCTATGAATTCCTGAGCTTGTAGCCTGGATGAAGTAGTACCTACACTGATAAACTTGTTTTGACCCATCTCTAGATTGTGGTTCCCCTATGGGATAGTCTGTGACCATTTAAGTGGACAGGTTATAACCTTAAGGGATTGGATCATGGCACAGGGATGAGTTGGATTCTTTCTCCTCTTTGGTGATAATGTAGCCATTGGACAAGATTTCTATAACAGCAGACCTGGATCTGAGTCATAAATTCCAGCAGATCTGAACCCAATAGCATACTTCTCACCCTTTTATATTTATTTTCCCACACTCCATCCATCTTCTCAACCCTTTCTATACTTAATTCATTAGGCTACCTTAGGATATTTAGAATAAGTGACCCTAAACTCCCTTCCTTTTAGGACTGCCAGATCTGTAGTCAGATCTGGAGGGACTACTAGAGATGGCTCCCTTGGAGTCGTCGATCACTTTTCCCTGTGGGACAAACTCTTACTTATCAAAACTTGCTACAAATGGACCCTGTATCTTGCAGGTCTAGGATTTCTCAGTTGTGCTGATTCCATCCCCTGTTTTACTTTGATTTTAAATTGCTTCTACCACCAACAAATAAAGTAAGCTCACTAGGAATCGCAACAAGTTTTTAGCGCCGCTGCCGGGGATAAGATGATCTATTAGTAGGCCCTTAGTTTTTTTATTTTTAGTATTCTTTGTAGCTGTGAATAATTGATACTGCTGATGTAATTTTGAATCTTTCTTGCATATCTAGACAGCAGCAAAGAAGGACAGTGGACTGCATTTGGAGATTAGCTACCTCTGTTTGCAATTCTGTAACCTTTAAAACTCAGTCTAGTTTCTTTGAAAATTCCATAGCAGTTATTTAGGATAGTTGTAAATTTATGTTTTCTTAAATAGCTGTGAGTTTGTTAGAAATTTTTTTTAAGTCAAGTGCAATGTGCCTGCAAGGAGTTGTCCCTGTTGGTGGTGTGTTTGTATGCTAGGTAGGAGATCTCTTAGTCCTACTTTAGAGCCTTTCGACCCTGAGCTAGAAAGGGGTAGAAGACTTAGAAGGAACAGGCACACCACAGTTGAGCCCCCAATTGAATCTGAGACAGTAGTCATGGGTGAAGAACAACCCAGAACTCTCAAGGAGTTGAATGCTCCAGATGACTATAACTCTCCATTTAGCATTCAATTCCCTGATGTTCAGGGGAATTATGAAATTAAAACTTCTATCATCCAGATGTTGCCCTCTTTCCATGGGCTTAGCAAGGAGGACCCTTACAAGCATATTGACCAATTTTTGGCCTTGTGCACCACATTCAATATCACTGGTTTGGGACATGAGGCCACTAGACTCAGGCTCTTTCCCTTCTCTCAGAAGGATAGGGCTAGTACCTGGTTGGCTACTCTTCCCAACAATGGCATCACTTCGTGGAAAAACCTACAGACCAAGTTCCTAACAAAGTTCTTCCCTGAGACCAAAACTAGCTAGTTGAGGAAGGAAATTCTTGCTTTGCCTAATCCCCAACTGAGGATTTTAATCAAGCCTGGGATAGGTTTAAGGAAATGCTCAAACAATGCCCCCACCACACGATCCCAGACTGGCAGCTTGTACAAAGCTTCTATAATGGGATTGATGAGAAAAATAGAGATATGGTTGATGCCTCTTGTGGTGGAACCTACATGCACAAGACTGCTAATGAGACATGGGAATTGTTTGAAGTAATCAGTTAAAATGCTTTTCAAAAGCTATCCCTGGCAAGAACTAGTCAGGAGACTGTGTCAAAAGTGGGGACTGCTGCATTGTCAAGAGGAAAAGTTTATGAGGTGTTTGGGAACAACGATCTATAGTTGCAGATGGCAAACCTCTCAGAGAAGTTTGACAAATTACTGACTGTGATGCAACCCAGAAGAGCTGCTCAAGTGGTGGAGACATGTCTGATATGCCAGTCCCCACATCACACAGCAGAGGAATGTCCATCTGCAGGGCAATATCCTGAATTGGTATTGGAGCATGCTGCTGCTGCGCAATCTTTTGGCCAGCAACAATCTGGTGGCTACAACAGACAATCATTTGGATACCAGCACCAAAATGCTGGTTACCAATGGACAGACCACCCAAATTTGAGGTGGAGGCAAGACAATTATATGCAGCCACAACAAATGTTGGCCTTACCCCAAAGGTCACAGCAGCAGTTCAATCAGGGATATGCCCCTAGGTCTAATTTCCAACACCAGCAGCAGCCCCATCAGCAATAAAATCAATTGGTCTTACCCCAACCTCAGCCAAGAAATGCTTCCTTCGAGGACCAGGTCCTGACTTCATTGCAAAACCTAAGGTCCTTGGCTCAGATTGGATGCTCTCACAGTCAGAGCATCCATGAAATGGAAGAGCAGATAATCAAATTTTCAAATGCCTTGGCTAGGAGAGAGAGGGGAGGTTGCCCTGCCAGCCGGTTGCTAACCCCAAGGGTCTGTTTTTAATTGAAGAAGCTTCCTCAAGTTTTGAGGGAACCAATGCTGTCACTACCCTAAGGTCCGCGGTGATAGACAACCGGTGAGGTAATGCATCATGAGAGGTCATTTCCACAGATTATTCGAATGAGTGTGATGGGGATGTTGTTGGAACACAGAGCCAAGAATTGCCTGCCACCCTACAGCAGGAGAAAAATAAAGAGGCTGTAGTTGAGCCTCAGCAGAAAGAAAAACCAGAAAAAAGAAAATAACATAAGTTTAGTCATGGGTTAGCAGCTGAGGAACCAGCAGTACCTCAGCTGCCATTTCCTCAAGCTTTAGGTGGTCCTGTCCCTTTTGAGAAAGGGAATGCCTAGATGGAGGAAGTGATGGAGACCTTCAGGCAGGTGAAAATCAATTTGCCCCTGCTTGAGGAAATTAAACAGGTCCCAGCCTATGCAAAGTTCCTTAAAGACCTCTGTACCCAAAAGAGAAAAGCTCGAGGCCATGTGTCCAAGAAAGTCTTTGCAATGTTGAATTCTCAGATTTAACATATCAATGCCTGAGAAGTTGCAAGATCCAGGGATACCCACTATTCCCTGCATAATTGGAGACCATACAATCGGGAAGGCCCTTTTAGACCTTAGAGCCAGTGTTAACCTGCTGCCACACAGTGTATATCTGCAGCTAGGTTTGGGGGAGCTAAAACCTACCCCCATTGTGCTAATTATGGCTGATAGATCTAAGAGGAGGCCTATGGGAATGATTGAGGATGTGTTGGTAGGGGTAGAGTAATTATTTTACCCTGCTGACTTCCTAGTTTTGGACATGGGCTGCAGCAAAGGTATTAATCCCATACCTGTTATCTTGGGCAGGCCATTCTTGGCCACTGCCAATGCATGCATTCAGTGCAGGTCTGGAGTTATGGAGGTAACTTTCAGACATATGAAAGTTGAGTTGAATGTGTACAACAGTGCAAAGTACCCTCATGTGGACAATGAGGAGAGCTTTGCAGTGGATGTACTAGAAGAAATTATGGATGAAGAATTGCCTACTTTGCTGGAGTGGAGCAACACTGTCAGGAATTTAGTTAAAGTCTGGGATATGGTGGAGTAAGAAAGCCCAGCTGTGATAACAAAAGACATGACCACATTGAAGTCTTCAGTGGGCTCAGTGCAGCATTCCATTTGGAAACCTACATTGCTGCCTCTTCCTCCAACCACCAATGCACCAATTTTTCCATCCACCCAACAAGCCCCTAATCTGGAACTCAAGAAGCTTCCAGAAACATTAAAATACGCCTTCCTTGAGAAAGGTGATAAGCTTCCTGTGATTATCTCCTCCTCTCTTACCAATGAGCAGGAAGAGGAATTACTAAAAGTTTTGAGGAAGCACAAAAGGACAATTGGTTGGACCATTGCAGATCTGGGAGGAATAGATGAATCAATCTACATGCACAGGATTCATCTTGAGGAGGGATCACTACCCTCCAGGGAAATGCAAAGGAAGTTAAATCCTCACATGCAGGAAGTGGTCCTCGAGGAGATCATTAAATTGCTAGATGCAGGGGTGATTTACCCCATCTCTGATTCTAACTGGGTGGCACCTATGCAAGTGGTGCCTAAGAAATCTGGCATAATAGTTATTAAAATCGAATCTGGAGAGTTGAGACCAGCCAGGGAGACCACTGGCTGGATAGTTTGCATTGATTATAGAAAGCTCAACTCTAAGACCAGAAAGGACCACTTCCCTCTCCCCTTCATTGATCAAATTTTGGACAAATTGGCTAAAAAAGCTTTTTACTGTTTTCTTGATGGGTACTCAGGGTACAACCAGATCCCTATGCATCCTCAAGACCAAGAGAAAACCACCTTTACCTGTCCTTTTGGCACCTTTGCTTACAGAAGGATGCCTTTTGGGCTATGTAATGTGCCAGCCACTTTTCAGAGGTGTATGTATGCCATATTCTCTGATATGATTGACAAGTTTTTGATGATTTTTATGGATGATTTTTCTATCTATGGGGACAGTTTTGGCCAGTGTCTACAACACCTCAGCCTAGTTTTGCAAAGATGTGAGGAGACCAATCTGGTCTTAAGCTGGGAAAAGATCCACTTCATGGTAACACAAGGCATTGTGTTGGGCCATGTAGTCTCTAAAGAAGGGCTTGAGGTAGACAAGGCCAAAGTTGACCTCATTGCCAATCTGCCCCCTCCAAAAACAGTCAAATAAATCAGATCTTTCCTTAGGCATGCAGGATTCTACAGGAGGTTCATTAAGGAATTTAGCAAAATTGCTAAGCCATTGTGCCACCTGCTCTGTCAGGATGTGCCTTTCGACTTCTCGGCTGAATGTCTAAAGGCTTTTGAGACTTTGAAAGTCTGCCTTACCTCTGCCCCTATACTCCAGACACCAAACTATACCCTTCCCTTTGAATTAATGTGTGATGCGTCAGATTTGGCAATAGGTGTTGTCTTGGGCTAAAGAAAGAATAAGCTGCCTGTGGTCATTGCTTATGTCAGCAAGTCACTTGCTGAAGCTCAGCTGAATTATACCACAACTGAGAAAGAGCTTCTGGTAGTGGTGTATGCTATTGACAAGTTTAGATCCTACCTGCTGGGATCAAAAATTGTAATCTTCACTGACCACTCAGCATTGAAGTACCTATTGTCCAAGAAAGATGCTAAGCCCAGGCTGATTAGGTGGATACTCCTACTGCAGGAGTTTGACATCGAAATCAAGGACAAAAAGGGTGTGGAAAATGTGGTGGCTGACTACTTGTTCAGAATTGTGTTGGAGAAGTGTCTTGATGGTCCTACAAATGATGCCTTCCCGGATGAGCAATTATTTGCAATCTAATCCTTGGTCCCCTGGTTTGCACACATTGTTAATTATCTTGTTATAGGAAAGATTCCTGCCCACTGGACCAAAATGGACAAAGACCTATTTTTCTCACAGGTCAAATATTTTTTTTGGGAGGAACCTTGCCTATACAAGGCATCTGTATGCACAAATCATCCGAAGATGTATTCCCGAAAGTGATGTCCCCAGTATTCTGGCCATGTGCCATGAAAATGCCTGTGGAGGCCACTTTAGTGGAAGAAAAACAGCTGACAAGGTCCTGCAGTGTGGGTTTTATTGGCCTTCGTTATTCAAAGATGCATATACACACTGCAAGGCATGTGAGAGATGTCAAAAATTAGGAGGGTTGTCCAAAAGAAATTCAATGCCTTTGCAGCCCATCCTTGTTGTAGAACTGTTTGATGTATGAGGTATAGACTTCATGGGCCCTTTTCCTCCTTCTAATGGTTACCATTTCATCTTAGTGGCAGCAGATTATGTTTCTAAATGGGTAGAAGCCATTGCCACAAAAACCAATGACAACCAGGTGGTCCTCAAATTTGTAAGGCAGAACATTTTCTCAAGATTTGGAACCCCTAGATCTATTATCAGTGATGAGGGTAGCCATTTCTGCAACAGGAAATTCTGTGACCTATAGGATTGCTACTCCCTACCACCCACAGACAAGTGGGCAGGTTGAAATTTCCAACAGGGAGATCAAGCACATCCTTGAGAAAACAGTAAGGACTGACAGGAGAGATTGGGCTGATAAGCTCAATGATGCACTGTGGGCTTATAGGATTGCCCATAAACTCCCATTGGAATGTCCCCATTCAGACTGGTCTATGGCAAGGCTTGTCATCTCCCAGTAGAGTTAGAACACAAGGCCTATTGGGCCATTAAAAACTTAAATATGAACCTAACTTTTGCTGGTCATCACAGGTCCCTGCAGTTGTCTGAATTAGACGAGCTGAGGATGGATGCCTACGCCAATGCCAGGATCTACAAGGAACGGTCCAAAGCTTTCTTTGACAAGGGCTTACTAAGAAAAAGCTTCGTACCTGGTGGCAAGGTTTGGTTATTTAACTCCAAACTAAAATTCTTTCCTAGCAAACTAAAATCTCGATGGGAAGGTCCCTATATTGTCTTAAATGTTTCCCCATCTGGTGATGTGGAAGTCAAGGATCCCAAATCTGGGAGGACCTTGAAAGTGAATGGTCAGAGGCTTAAGCCTTGTCTCGAAAAACCGGCCGACCCGATGAACACTATTCATTTTTAAGGGACCCCTTCATCTACCTGACCCACAGTTGTATCCATGTTGTACTAAGCTACTTTCGTTTCTTTAATAGTTTTTAGGAAATTGTAGTGTCTCCATGGGGTCTGAGTCTGTTAGGTTTGATAGAGTTTATGTGGGGTTGGTATGATTACTTCTTCTTCTGCGATTTACTGATTTTTGAATTGAATGCATACTGTTTGAATATTTTTTATGAGTATGTTGCACTGCATGAATTGCTCCCTGTTTGGTACTAAGCCCTCGCGCATTCCAAATTCAGATTTGGGAAGCTCTCGCGCAATTCACATAGAGTATTTATTACGCCATCGCGAGCTTCAACAAATGTTGTAGAGCCTCTCGCGCACTTCAAGCTGCAACATCCATCATCACGAGATTTTGTTCCTGTCTCGCGATCCCCTTACCCACCTGCACGAGTCACATGCATTTGTCATTTCCCACGCTGATTGCTGTAACTTTTCACTTCCCAACTCACTCTCAATTAATTGCGGCAACTTGGATGTTATTACACCGATTCCTCTTCCACCATCCTCATTTTTAAATACGCAGGGAGTCCCTTTCATATTCATCTCATCCTTTCTCCTCTCACCCTAGCGGTCCTTCCCTAGTCCTAACAATGGCAGATGACAAGCCTAATGCTCTGCTTAACAAATTTTATCCGATGTGGTTGGACCGCACCCACCTAAAGAGCCGGACCCCCTACAATTCCTCTGGGATGAATACGCGGAGGTAGATCCTGGCTAAGGAGGAGAAGTACAAGCACCAGCAAAAGAAGAAATAGTGAAAGATAGAACCATCCCCATCCCCTGCCCCCTCCACTCAACCCCTTCCCCCACCTTCTCAGACCCCACATCCTTGATCCCTCTCTCCTTTCTTCTTAGGAGTTTTATTTTTGTAATCTTGTAGTCTTAATGAAATTTTCCTTTCCTGTTATTCTGTAAAGTTCTCTGTTTTTGGTTGTTTTCATTCTTGCTATTTTCTTTTCTCTGCCCATAAATCTGCTGCACACCCACCTTTGAATCAGTGGGGACACTGCTCCTCATAGGTTTGGGGGTGTGGCAGGCAGATCCTGCCAATGGAATAGTTAACCTAAGTGCAGTAGAATCTTGTGAGTAATATGGAAATGGAACCATGTTCATCTAAGAATCATGAAAAATAAGGAATTTAAACTTTTGCCAGAACTTTAGACAGTATAAACTTTTAAAATTTCACATTTCCATGATGAGATCACCAAGGAAACTCACTTGTATCAGCACTTAGGGAATCATTAGAGAGAGAAAAAGGTAAGGACATACTTAAGAATTCAAAGGAAGACCATAACCAGTGAGATTTGGGCCTATACAAAAAAAAATTTCCTTGAGGAGTGACTAAGGCTAAATTCTTCTAGCTCTAAGAACAGGCTGAGTCACTGTGCTCACTAGAAGTTAGGCAACTCCAAATTGAAACAACTGACAGTACTCATGATACTTAGGAAAGGATCAAGGCCTTCTCTTGGACAGTTTGAGCCTAAATAGACCAACCTTAAGCAACTTCCCTTGTCCATACCCCCTTTGAGCCTTAAATCTTAAATTTCTTCAAAAATACACCTGAGTACTTGCACCTGAACCTATGTATCTGATTTAACCTTACTCTCACTCTGAGAATTCAGAAGGTAAATGAGAAAGAGTTGAAGATGGACTAGCTATGGTCAACACTAGGTGAATGGAGAAAAAGTATCTCAAAATTCTGGCAATATGGTAACTGAGAAAATGGTGGCATTTCAGAAAAGCAAAAAAAAAATAAAAAGAAGAAAAATGCATCAAAAATAAATAAAAATAATAATGAAGAGGAGTAAGAGAGGAGTCAAGAGGGAACTTTCATTGGGAAAATTGAAATCAAGAAGAGAAACTGATCATTTCAAATCTGAAAACCTCAAAGAAGATGAAAGGAGCTGAATTAAAGAAGGTGAAGTCATGAATCACCTCCTTCACCTACTGATTTCCCAATTTTGAACCCCTTTTCAACCTTCCCTTCTTTTTAACCCCACTCCATAAGCCACATTACAGCCCAGTTAAAGCCCTTGTGATCCAAAGTTGAGTGAGCTGTCATGTAGAGAGAAAGAGCTATCCAATCTATGGTGAGGATCTGTCAATGATGCCAGCACTTCAAAGCTATGCCTATGCTCATGCTTACAGACCCATTTGGGGGATGTAACTGTTCTTGAGCTTGAGAGAAAGTGAAACCCTTAAAATTTTCTATGAGAGTATGCCCTGGAGAGTTTTGGGTCTGATCTTGAATGCATTAGGTGTGACCTATAACCTAATTTTTGATCCAGTGATGAGCTCAATGTTGACACACCTGTGTAGTGTCTCTGGTGTAAACTAATTGGAAATGCTGGGCTTTCATGAGATGCTGATGTTGTTCAAATTTCTTATATCTCTTACTGATTCAAGGGTGAACTAACTCTGTTTCTTGACTGCCCACTTGATAATATTGCACTTTTGTTAACTGTCTCATTGAGAAGTTTGTGGGTGTCTTCACTGAAAACCCTCAGGAAACTTCACTCCTCCACTAGGGATCACCTAGGAGTTTAAAAGGCTTGGTACATATGCTAAATGTATCCATGCTCCTTACGACATATGCTAAATGTATCCGTGCTCCTTACGAAAGTGGCATTTAATTTTTGTAGTTGATTTAATGTAGCTTTGCTAAGGGACTAGCAAAGATTAGGTTTGGGGGTGTGCTAAGACTTGAAAAGTACCACTTTTCACCCCTTAACATAGCCTTTGATTAGACCCTTAGCCATCTAATAAAGGTTTGTTAAGCTATTTTTGTAGGTAATAAACAACAGTGCAATAAGGCCATAAATCCTGCTAAGGAGCCTGTTTTGACCCCAGAAGTCCCTCAGAAGAATGAGAACTGAATCCAGACCTAAGAAGAGCCTCGCGCAGCTTCCCAAAGCTTTAGAGGATTCAGAAAAATATGCTTCGCGCAGTCCTCGTGAATTCCCAAGACTTCACAACAACTTCTCGCACAGTTGAGTGACAGACTAGCTTCAGAATCCTGCCTTGCGCAGCTGTCACACAGTAGCCACGGGATGCAAATGTGAAGTGAACTTCTCGCGTAGTTCTGATGCTGTTCAGGAAGAAAGCAGCCTCGCGAAGCCAGAGTTAGCCTCGCGAAGATCTATTGTGAAATGGAATGCTCGTGCAGTTCCTGCGCTATTCACAAGTAGCAATCCAACTGCGCGAAGCCCAATCCAGCGAGAGCTTAACTATCTACCTCGCGACTGCTCAAAGCATCAAGAAGCTGCAACCCCGTGACGTCTAAAGTTTTAATGCTAACTCATCCTCGCGAAGTCAGTGCTACCACGCGACAAGTCTGGGGAATCGATTGCAACCTGGCGAAGCTCTGAACTCTAACTTCCATCATTCTGTAGAGGACATTCTAGTGATTTCCAGTGATTAGGGCACGCACTCCCACACTCAAATCTTCATGCATGTGCCCCGAGGCATCCAAGGAACAGTATTCGGCCATGTGGCATCATTAAAATTAGGGTTTCCTAACCCTAATGCGCCGCCACACCACTGCTATATAAACACAAACTTGGTTTAGGTTTAAGGGGAGACTTTAGAGCTCAGACTTTATGACTAATACGGGATCTAAGATCATTTTCTTTTCTGTTCTTCTGTAGTTGTAAGTAGTTTTCCTTTTTTCTTCTTTTTCTTCTCTCCATGGCCCAGCACTTGCTGGCCATGCCTATGTATGTTTATTGAGATTAGATTAATGGAATTTGTGATTGGGTGTTGTACTTTTATGAGATTCGTGTGTTTGAGAGTTGCTCTGTGCAAGGCTGCTACCTTGTGATCCGCCATTGCTTTGGCTATGATTTAAAGCAATGGAGGACTGATTCTAAGGATCCATTCAGATCCAAGTGACCTGTGTGTCTGGGCTAACATGGTCCTATACAACCCTAGCCCCACCATAGGATCCACTAGATCTAAAATCCCCATGGAAGCCTGAGCTGGTATCCTTGTGACCATGGTGGTGGCAACAATATTCTTGTTTTGTTTTGGGCTCCGTGAGGAGGATAGCCTCTGGGATAATCTGCGACCATTCAAGTAGACAAGTTATAGCCTTAGGGTGAATCCAATCCGCCGATCCAAAATGGATCCTTCTTCTCCGAGCCTGAGCTTGTAGCCTGGTAGGAGATTATGCAGAGACAGAGTCCCCTATATTAGTATAGACCCGCCATCAAATGACAGATCTGATCTGGGTATGGAGATTGTAGGCTTGTGATTGGACCATTGTAGTTCCTCTAAAGTAATGGACAGCTAGATCTAAGGTGGTACTCAATCTCTTGCTGGTTTTATGTGTCTGGGCTAACATGGTCCTACACAGCCCTAGCCCCCACACATAAAGCTTTAGAGGTTGAGGATCCCTATGGATTCCTGAGCTTGTAGCCTGGATGAAGTAGTGCCTACAATGATAAACTTGTTTTGACCCATCTCTAGATTGTGGTTCCCCTATGGGATAGTCTGTGACCATTTAAGTGGACAAGTTATAACCTTAAGGAATTGGATCATGGCACAGGGATGAGTTGGATTCTTTCTCCTCTTTGGTGATAATGTAGCCATTGGACAGGATTTTTATAACAGCAGACCTGGATCTGAGTCATAAATTCCAGCAGATCTGAACCCAATAGCATACTTCTCACCCTTTTATATTTATTTTCCCACACTCCATCCATCTTCTCAACCCTTTCTGTACTTAATTCATTAGGCTACCTTAGGATATTTAGAATAAGTGACCCTAAACTCCCTTCCTTTTAGGACTGCCAGATCCGTAGTTAGATCTGGAGGGACTACTAGAGATGGCTCCCTTGGAGCCGTAGATCACTTTTCCCTATGGGACAAACTCTTACTTATCAAAACTTGCTACAAATGGACCCTGTATCTTGTAGGTCTAGGATTTCTCAGTTGTGCTGATTCCATCCCCTGTTTTACTTTGATTTTAAATTGCTTTTACCACCAACAAATAATGTAAGCACACTGGGAATCGCAACAATAACTCACAAGCATGCTTGTCAAGTCCCAAGTACATATATTAAAACTTGCCAAAACAGGATTTCACACTCGAACGTGGCTGAATCCCGCTCGAGCGGTTCCCAGCGACACCCATGCTTCACGCTCGAGCGATTTTAGCCCGAGCGAAATAAGCCTACAAATCACGCTCGAGCGTAGGCTTCAGATGATATCCCTCTTGAGCAACGCTATTCACGCTCGAGCATTTTTCCAATACAAATCTCTAAGTCCCACTTGAGCAGTTCTACCCAGAGCAAAATAAGCCTAGAGATCCCGCTCGAGCCTATGCTTCAGATGGTCTCTCACTCGAGCGGTGCTATTCATGCTCGAGCATGTTCCCAGTACCAATCCTTAGGTCCTAGTCAAGTGGTTTTGACCCGATTTAAAATAGCCTAGAGATCCTACTCTAGCGTAGGCTTTAGGTGATATTCCACTCGAGTGGTTACTATTCACGATCGAGTGTACCATACAGAACTGTCATCTTTAACAGTTCATCCCTCCAGCTCCAGCTGGCTTATATGGCTTCTCGAGTTGGTCCATTGACATACCCAGCCCAATTCCAGACCCACCTTCCCCTATTACCTATGATGACAGTGAACCAATGTCCACTACCATTGAACCACATAACTCCATTGAGCCCTTTAACCCAATTCCTACCCCTGTCAATTCCCCTCCATTTTCACCCAACCAAGACCAATTTACAACAGAGGGGTACTCAGCCCTCATAGAATCCATTGACGGGGATATTAGGTATGAGTACACCCCTCTCCCTGAATCCCCACACCCATACACATTTAGCCATGCCCCTACGTCACCATTTCAACCAATTCCCACCCAAACCAGTACCCAACCTATTACTCCTACCTTACCAGACCCTCTAACCCAGATTATTACCCTCCTAACCCCTCTCCAAGCCCAAATCCATACCAACACTGAAAACCAAGCCACCATCCAAAATAACCTTAACTCCATCCAATCAACCCTTCAAACATTTATACCTACACCCCAACCACCCACACCTACCCATGTCCCTACCGCTCCTCCTTACCAGCAGCCTTCTACATCAGTGGCAACAACTGATGCTGCCACCCAAATAAACTTTGATATTGATGAGCTACTTACAGTTCCCTTTTGTACAGCCTCAACCTTCCCCCAAATCGAAACCACTGAAGAGGTACTGCCACATGCCCTCCCATCTAACCCCTCCCTATCTACCAACACTTATACTGAACTTGTGATCCCCACCTCTGATACTGATACTTTCAATTGGGCCATTGTCCCAACTAAACAAATTTCATTACCTCTTTTTGCTACCCTCACCACTTTCATGAGTGATAACCCATGCATTGAAAGGGATGTGCATATGGTGGTGGAATCTATGAGAGAAATGGTATTGTAGATCTGCGAAGACCAAGTAGCACAGATAAAGACTGGGTATTGGAAAATGATGGAAGCAACATTAATGGATCATTAGAAGGAGATGAAAGTCATGTAAGAAAAGTTGGACACTACTGTATCAATCTACAAATTATATTAGCAGAGGGCTCAAAGATATGGAAAACTGGTTGATTCATTATCAGCATCTCTAATGTCTATGGGAGCCCAGGATGTGCACCAGTAGGCAGCTCATGGAATCAAACTCCATGATCCTCCAGAAGATAAGATCAGCACCAAACAAAGCAGCATCTATAACCAAAGCAGGGGCTGCACAGGTTGACAATCTTAAGAAGGGCAAGGAGAAAACTAGTGAGCACATAGATCTAGATTCTGATTCAAATCACCTCTAGGAGTAGTTGTAGTTAGTTTCTTTGGTGTCTTTTGTAGTCAATGTTTTTAGGAGTTTTGTAATTGTCTGTCTTTTGTAATTGCAATTTTATATAAAGCTTCTCCTATGTATAATATTCAATTGTGTGAATAAAATTTTCTGTTTATGTGCCAACATTCATTGTCTTGTTTTACTTTTCTACAATTAGTTGTTCATTCAATTTTCTGTTGTATCTTGTTATGCCTTTCCTTGCCTTGCTGCCCCTAAATAAAATTTTACTAAAACATTGAGGACAATGTTTATCTTAGGTTTGGGGGCATAGCAAGATAGGCCAATGAAGTAGTTAAGTTTACTGTAGCAATGTTAATTGAATTGAAATAAATAAAGTTAATTCCTAGATAATCATGTTAGAAAGAGGAAATTAAAACTTTTACAAATATTTTAAAACTAAAATTCTTTGAAAAGTTAACACCTCCATGAAGTGACATCAATCAAGAAAAATTTTCACAATCAATACTTAGTGAACTAGAGAGGAGAGAAAAAGGTGAGGATACATCCCAAGAGTTAAATTGAAGACCATACCCAGTGAGACTTGGGCCTATCAAATTTATTTTGACAAGTATTTTTGGCAATTTTTTCTGCTCTAAGGAATGACTGACTTAACATATTTTCACTAGAATTTAGGCACCCCAAATTGAAACTGTTTGGCAGATCTCATAACATTGAGGAGATGATTTAAGGCCTTCATTTGGCCAGTTTGAGACTAAAATTCCTACCCTTTGAGACTGCCCTATGGATACATTCTTTGAGCTTTTAACTCTATTTTTCTTTGACAAACACCAGAGTACTTGAACTTAAACCTCCTGACCTGATTTAGCCTTACCCTCACTCTGAGATTTCAGAAGGTAAAGGAGAAGATCTTGAAGATAGGTGGGTTGGGTTCAACATTTGGTGGAAGGAGAAGAGAAGAATGCTATAAACAGCAGTGCATCAGTGGTGTAGTAGTGGCAATCCATTATAAAAAAAAAATTTTAAAAAAAAGAAAGAGAAGTCAAGAGAAGTACTTCATCTGAAAATATAAAAAGAAGAGAAGAAGTTGACCACTTCAAATCTGAAAAACTCAAATGAAGATGAAGTTGTGATGAAATGAAGAAGGTGGAGTCATGAACCACCTCCTCCCCTTGCTGATTTCTCAATTTTGATTTCTTTCTACCCCTTCTATTCTTTTTAAACCTCAACCATAAGCCACATTATAACCCATCTAAAAGACCTTGTTGATTCAGAGTGAAATGAGTTGTCATGTGGAGACAAGGGGATGTCTAATCTATGGTGAAAAGTACATGAGGAGGTCAGAAATTGGTAGCCATGCCTACGCTCATGCTTACAGGCCTATTTGAGGTCTGTAGCTGATCATGAGATGATGAGAATGTGAACACCCTTGAATTCATTAATGAGAGACAGCCCTGGTAAGGATTGAGTATGAAAATTAACCTCATTGGGCAATTCTCAAACCTGATTTTTGAATTAATGGTCAGCCTAGTACTGATTTTTACACACAATACTCTTGATATAAACTAATCGGTGGTGATGCAAATACATGTTGATCTGAGTGTTGAATTGTTTGCATTACTGTTTTAAATTACTCTGATTTTTAAAGAATAGTTTGGAATGAAGTTTTATTTATCAAAATATGTTTTGTCAGTGGCTGCACTATACTTAACTATTTTAATTGGAAAGTTTGTGGGTATCTTCACTGAAAACCCTCAGAAGACTTCACTCCTCCAATAGGGATCACCTAAGGGTTTAAAAGGCTTGATGCATAAGCTAAATGCATCAGTGCTCCCTATGAAAGTGGCATTTTAATTTGTAGAATAACTATTTTATTTTCCCTTTGCTCGAGGACTAGCAAAGATTAGGTTTGGGGTGTGTTAATCACTGATTTATGTCACTTTCCACCTCCTAACCTAACCTTTAATAGACCTTTGAGCTGGTTAATAATAAATTTTTAAGTGTGTTTTTGTAGTTACAAATAAATTGTAGCTTAGTGTAATAGTCCATATAATGAATACCAAGAAGAGAGAATTGGAAGTCAAGCCTTGAAGCTGAAGGAATTATAGAGAGTGCAGCATGGTGATCCACACCATGTGGGCCATTTAGCATGTCCTGGACCCCTAGAAGCCCTACAGTGAAAGAGAAGTGGGACCCACACCTAATGGAGTGCACCAGTAGGGTGAAAAAGATTGAAGAAAAGCAAGACCTTGAGCTCGAGTAGATCAGAAGTTACCTCGAGTAGTTTAGTGACTGCTGCAGCAACCACTCGAGTGGTCTCGAGTAGATACACCTTCAGAACTCCAAGGGCGAGCAGATGTCGAGCAGTTGAGGAAGCATCTGGAGCAGATCAGCCTTCAGAACACTTAGCTCGAGTGGTTCTCGAGCAGCTTAGTGACTTCACAAACATCCTCTCGAGCAGCTCTTGAGTGGAACACATCTTCAGAACCTTCAGGTCGAGAGGATCTCGAGCACTTTATAGTAGTTGTAATAAACCTGTCAAGCAACCAAAAAGAACTTCATATTACAGCTTGTTGAACAATTTATAGCATAAAACCATCCACTCAAGCAGTTTTGAAACCATCCTGTCGAGCTGAATATCTGAGGCCATTTATCCTATCGAGCTGATGCCTGAAGCAGTCCAGCCACTCGAGCACTCTTTAGATAACACTCCATCCACTCGAGAACCTCTCGAGATTTACATTCTGAAGCCTCAACCACTTGAGGCTTGGGTTCCAGCTTTTATATTTGAACTTTAAGGGCATTTTGGGACTTCCACAGCACCCGAGGCACATGTCCCAATGTGTTGTGCCTACCCTAACTGTCGGGGCAATACTTAACTGAAAGTAAGCCTCATCAATAGGATCCTAACTAACTTGATTCCCCTCTTCTCGGATTGGCCAATGCAAAAAGTCACTTGAGGGATTGTATAAAAGCCATGTAAAGATGCAGAAAAAAAGATATCTCTGGAGCAAGGGAGCCCTGTGGGATATTCTTGTTGTAGGTTATTTTTAGGGTTAGGTCATCCATTTATTTTCTTTTCTCCTTCCTTAGCTCAGCATGTTGGGCCTAGTCTTTGTAATAGATAGAGTTTATTTAAGCTGTAAAAAGGACTGTGTGAGAGCATTATAAAGGGTCTAGAGGTTTGCAGAGACTGCAGCCTTGAGGGCAAACCATTATAAGTTCTTTTGATGCAATGAAAAGTTGTTTTTACTATTCCATTCAATCTATAATATTCTTGTGATTTTCATTAGATCCTTATAGATTGTATGCACCTATGGATGCATGAGCTTCTAGCCTTGCAAATATAGTGGCTATAGTGATTATCTTGTCCTGGCTTTTAACCCCCATGAATGGAGTATATCCATGGGATATTCTGTGACCATTCAAGAGGACAGGATATAGCCCTAGGACTAGTCCATATCTCAGGGTTGGGTTGGATTCTTCTTCCTTGCATTTGTGCTTGTATCCAAATGAAGGACATCTGTAATCCCAACTCTTGCTCTGCCTTGCCATTTCTTTTTTAGTGAAAATCAATCCCTAGCTATTTACTTCCCATAATTTTCTATTTATTTTACCACACCATTTCCATCCTTCTCTAAACCCCCTCTCTTTTATTGTTGTTTTAATAGTTAGTTTTATTTTCTATTTTTAGTTTAGTTATGACAACCCAAAAACCCCCTCTCTTTACCTTGCTTTCCTAGTTGGTTAGAGCTGCCAGATCTGTAGCAGATCTAGAGATCTACTATTCCACTATTATGTTTAGATCATTAATCCCTGTGGGATAACACTTACTTATCAAAACTTGCTATAATAGCCCTGGATCTTGCAGGACTATGGTTGTTTGTTGTTGTGTTCAATTCATTTTGTGCCCCCTTTTCATCTATTTTTGCCTTTCTTTATTTCCACTATATTTTAAATACATTTACAATAAAAAGAACACAACACATCCAAATAAATCAACAGCCATATGAGAAGTAGGGCGGTTTGTTGCAGCTGGTTGTGCTTTTGGTGCACTCGTAATCATCGAACTCGATGCACTAATAAGTCTCAGAGGTTGAGGCGATAGAGCTGCCGGATCGAATGACCTTGATGTTGTCGTAGTAATAGGCTATGACGGTGGTAGCATCAAATATCTAGGCTTCTTGCTGGCCTGCTCCCACACAGATGCCGAGGATTGAGGTTTTCTATTTCTAGCCTGCTCATTCCTCCTTCTATAGGTGCCTTCAACCTCTCTTTTCGCAATGAGAGCCAACCTTACTACTCATTCATATGTTGTTAGCTCGAACAATATTATTCTTCCTCTTATAACCGTTTTCAATCCATACTCAAATTTATGAGTTTTCATCAACTCATTAGCTAGTAATGCGGGTGCAAAACAGGACAAGCGAGTGAACTCTGTCTCGTACTCTCGCACAGTCATGGATTCTTGCACTAAATTAGCAAAATGTATCTCTAATTGGCGTTTCTCTGGTGCCGTGAAAGACTTCTCACAGAATGTGTTAACAAATTCTGCCCACGTCCAAGGCATCCCCGGCACTCGGGTTCTCTCAACAGATTTCCACCAAGGGTCTGCTTCACCCTCGAGTTGGAATGAAGCCCAACTAACCTTCTCTTCTTCCCTACAACTAGCCCTCTATAGGATCTTTTCAATCTGATTCAACTACTATTTTGCTTCCATCGGGTCAATCGGTCAATAAAAAACTAGGAGGCCTCATCCTCCTGAACTCCTGAAATCCTGATGGGTGACATCTCTCCAAAAGCAACGCCACAGTATGCACCACAGTCTCTAACAGTTGTTGGTTGTTGTTGTTTCATGGAGCATTGCCAGTGTTGTTCCCTGTTCCTAATGCATTGTTGTTGTTTATGGGGATTTCATTTGCCTCCAATGCATTGTTGAGGTTTTTGTTTATAGGGATTGCACTTACTCCCGAAACAACACCCTCACCATTTGTGGAGTCTCCTATATTGACAGTTCTCGGACTTCCCCATCGAGGCGACATATTGAACTGCCATGGTTAACCAATTATAAGTTAGATCGACTCTAAGATTAGGGTCTTAATTCTAATCTTAATACCATTAATTCTACTTAGGTCCTAGCTCTGTATATCGAACCTTAGTCTTACAGGTATTCAGACTAGGTCGCTGGCACTCCAAGTAACACACAGTGCCACTTTGGATCCGCTCTGCCATAGTACGTTGAAACTAGTACTTGGCTTTGATACCACCTGTGACAGCCTAGATTTTCCTTACCCCAAAACCCAAGCCGTCAGATTGAGTGCAAGATCTTTGTGCAACCATTGGATATTTTACGATCCCGTCTCGACGATGCGCACTCGTGAAAAAAATATATAGTCGCCACCCGAATCTTTTGGTGTCCTGAAAAACCTAAATCAATTTTATATGCACCAAAATGCCAAAAATGTTACTCTGATTCACCGGTCTACACCGAAGGCTCTTGGGTAGGGGCTTCGATTATCGATCAGGAAGGTGTTAGACACCCAACCAACCTGCTTAAAAGTAGTCTCTACTTGAGGCCAAAATAAACTAGAAAAATAAGAAAGAAAAGAGCACTTCCTTTTGCCGTAAGGCACCTTGACCTTATTTGTGTCCCTCTGCCACTATCTAAATTTCGATAGTGTAACGACATAAATTCAATGGTAGAGCAAAAGCTAAGAAGGTAGAGGAATAGAGGGGAGAGTCGAAGCTCTCAGGCCCTTGTAGCATGCGTGTGGACCTTCGCATAGGTGCACTTGACGAGCTTTCAATAGCTTGAATGGCTGGAGAATGGGTTCTAACCTCTAAGGCTTGATAGCTAAGGGGTAGAGGAAGAAGGCTAGGGGTGGTTCTCTCCTAACTCAAGGTTTTTTGGTGGAAGATGGGGTCTAAGGGGGGGCTTTTGAATTCTAGAATTAGTATGGAATGGGTGCACCAAAGGGAGGAAAAGCTTCTCTCTGAATCTTTTTCTCTCTTGGAAAATTTTCAAGCCTTTGTAAAGGGAGGGGTGCCTCTCTATATATAGGAAAAAGGTAGGTTAGGAGGGTGCTTAAGTGCTAATTAGGGTTAGCAACTAGGTAATCTCCTAATCTAAGGTTTCCTAGGATTTTGAAAGCTTGGAAATGTGGGCAATGGGATTCAATGGTAGATGATAGGGTGAGGTTTCAAATGACTAAAGGATTGCAAATAGGGTAATCAGGGGTGCAACAGTCCTAATGAAACCCATCCTAAATATTGAGATAGTCAACAAGTCAAACCCCAAAAGTGGATTTCGAGCAAAAACTCATGGTTATTGTAGCTAAGCCTGGCGTGTGTATTACACATGCGAAATGTAGCTATAGTGTCCGAATGTTCAGAGCCTGAGGAGGGGCCCACCTATACTTCGCATGTGTATTAGATGCGCCAAGCCATACTTGGAATAAAATGGCTTGGCGCATGTGTTCCCTAACAAAGTGCAACTCCTGGGCACTGCTTGAGTCACCGTAACTTTTGACGTACGACTGGGATTGAGGTGATTCTTGGCTTGTTGGAAAGTTGAGAACCTCTACTTTTCAATAGTATAAGATTTAGTCTTAGTAGAGGTCCTAGCCAGCCCTAGCACGTCTCTCTTTGACCATGGCCCAGGAGGGTTAACTTAGGGTTCGGAGAGGTTTCTAAAGGTTGGGGGTAACTCCTAAGGGTTTGGGTAAGTTTCTAAGGGTTTGGGAAGATTCCTAAGGGTATGGGAGGGGCTATCATAAGCTCCAGGGGTGCGCCTCTCTCAAAGTATGTTTTGATCGGGACTTGGGCCAATTTTGGGTGTCTACAGATGCCCCTCTTTGGTATCTGATCACTAATGATCGAATGCCAAAGACAAGAGACATCCAAAGAGGCCCAAGGCATCACTAACGGGTCCGCTGTATTAAAAAAACAAACCTCAAACATTAGGTGGGTAACTTGGTGAGTAAATGAAAGCCTTGTATGTCAGGAAAAATGTCCGTTTCTTAAGCTTATGGGTTCCCAAGCGCTTAGCGACATTACTGAGCAAAACCGAGGTGGAGCGAGCTGTGAAAGCCCAATATGCTAGGAAAAATGTCCGCTTCTCGAGATGGTTAAAGATGTTCGATGTTCAAGTTTCATTATGAATAAAACAGGTTCGTAAGTGAGAGGGTGATCGACTCATGCTTAAAGATAGACACAAAGAAGATATGCAAAGGTCCACAGTTCGTGTCAATCATGTGAGGCTTTGATTGCCCCATTTGACTGGCCACGAGTGCCCCTGCATGAAGCATGGTTTGAGGTCTTTGGGCGAACCCATCGGTCTTGAAATTGATTTAGCATGACTACCTATTAACCTCTGAAAAGTACCACTTTTCACCCCTTAACATGGCCTTTGATAGACCTTTGAGACAGTTAATAATGGTTTTTAAGTGTGCTTCAAAGATTACAGGAGAACGAGAGCTTAACTACTGCAATCCATCCTTTTAGTGCCAAGAAGAAGGATTTTTGAGCTAGGACATGGAGTTGATGGGTTCACTCTGAATTTGCCATGTTGAAGTACACCATTGGGGGCAATGTATCATGCTTCAGGGCCCTAGAAGGTTTATTGAGGGTAACAGGTGAAACCCAAGTAGAGAGGAATGCTGCTGCAATGAATTAGAGAGAACAACTGTGTAGAGAAGTGTGTGTGTGGGACTCAATAATTGAAAGCACCTACATTTACCAACTCAAGCAAGCTGACCAACAACAGGGTGAACAAGGTTGCAGTGAATTATTGACTTGATTTGCATGAACACCATGAGCACATGGACTCCTACTATAGATTTAAAGATTTTTTACACTGTGGCAGCACTAGAATCAGCCACATCAGCTGCATGGAGAAGCAAGATACTGCAGCAGTCTACAGTTCATGCACTCTATTGCTGCTGCACCACACTCAAGAGCTACTACAGCAACTACACATTCATGCTCACAAATTGTTACTGCTGCACATACAAATGATACCTACTGCAAACTTAAGAGCTGCACACCACCTGCAGTTGATGCAGCCTGAAGATCATCATCTCAAGCAGCTCATTTCATGAAGAGCAGCTGCAAAATAGAGGTCCAAGATAGGACAACTACTGTCTCAAAGAGATCGAGTAGCTGCCATTTATATTTCATGCACGACATGTGAGCAGCACACTAGGAAGTGAGCACACCCATGAGCTGAATGTTGAGTGTGGCAACCTGTCAAGTGAAACTCCAAAGAAGAACTTGAGCAGCACAACTGCTGCTATGATTAACTTGAGCAGCTATTGTTAAGTAGTGAAAAATACCATTTTTCACCTCCTAACTTGACCTTTGGTGGACCCTTGAGCTGACTAATAATATGTTTTAAGTGTATTTTGTAGATAAGTAATGAATTGCAAGCTTAGTGTAGGTATTCACTTAAAATAGCCAGAGAAGCAATTTGCTGCTCAACATGTGACCTTACATCCCAAAGTCCAGCCAATCAAGCCATCCATAAGAGCCTTAGAGATTCATGAGAATGTCTTGAACCCAACTGGGTGTGCTTGAGGCCAAGTACAGTTGCAAAGAATGAAGAATGAATCCACCAAGTGGTGTGCCAGCTGTGGAAGAACTGAAAATAAGCTGTCGAGAGCTCCCCAGCACCTGTCGAGAAGTTCTGAAGGCTAACTGTAACATGTCGAGAGGTTTTAATGAGAAGATTTAAAGAAGTCGAGAGGTTCCAAGTACATTTCGAGAGGTTCAGCTGAACCTATCGAGCAGTCCAAGACAACCCGTTGACAGCTTGCTAAAGCCAAGTACATTCTCACAAGGATAGATAGAACTTGTCGAGAGCTTTGTGGTAGTTTCTATAAGAAGTCGATAGGATGATTATAACATGTCAAGAGGATGAATGGAGAAATAGACAGAATGGTGAAACAGGCAACCAATCCTGTCTAAAGCCACATAGATCTTGTTGATGAGTCATTAAATCCTATCGACTAGTGAAATTCAACTCATCGAGAGGTTCCCAAACCTATCGAAATGAAGAGCAAGGAGACTCAAAACCTGTCGAGAGGTTCCCTAAACCTCTCGATACTCACATTTGGAACTTCTTAATATGTTTCTTCAGCAACTACTAATTTCAGAAGTCTGTGCACACATCTCAAAGCACGTTAGCGACCCCTGAGGGTATTTTTGGTATTTAACTATACACAACTGAAAACCCTAACTGCCTCACGTGTATTTGCTGGTTGTGGACCAATGGGAGAAGAGCTTCTAGAAGAGAAATCAGCCACATCAGCAGCCCAGAATAACAGAATTATTCTCTTGAGCTCTAATTGGCTGAAACGGATCTCAGACAGAGGGAGGAGGTATAAATAGGAGAGAACTTTTACAGAAGATCCATTCAGAATTTAAGAGAACCAGAGCTTAGTTCGAGATCCATTTTTCCTCCAAGAACTCCTCTCTTCCTTCTTCTTCGATTCTTTCTTTAGCCAATCATGAGTGGCTAAACTCTTTTCAGTAGTTAGGGTGAGGTCTTGAGCTATAGATCAAGAGTTTCAGAGACTTGTAAGAGATTGTATATTGCACAGATTGTAGATCTGGCCACAATTATATTGTAAGTTTGTAATATAATTGTGGTTTTTAAAGGTGATTCTAATCTATATTTCACTTCTTCATATTTGATTTCCCTGGATTGGATACTCCTGTGGATGCCAGCTAGAAATGGGAAGCTGGTTGCCTGACACCCACAGCATCTGCAATAGTCTACCTCTTTCAATCAAGATCAATAGATTGGAGCAATCTCTGGGATGAACTGTATCTAGTAGAAGGGCAAATCATAACCTTAGGACTGTATCCCATAGAAGGGTAGATTCCAACCTCAAGATTGCTTTGATCCATTGATGGAGATTGGATTCTTATACCTTACATCTGTCGGGGGAACCCGGGAAGCTGGTAGCCAGATAGAGGATTGTTACAAATCTATCCTCTACACTGCCTTTGATTCCTTTTATTTTCAGTAAGAGACCAAGACCCCTAACTGTTGTTCTCCATCTTTTGAATTTTCATCTTTTCTATGACTCCCCTCATCTCTGTGTTTGATCAAATCTGGATCAATTACATTTAACTTTTGTAGTTTGTAGTAAAAGTGACAAAAACCTAAAACCTCTCATCTTTCCTATTTTAATTTAGCTTAAATTAGGATAGAGTGTCAGAACTACCATAGATCTAGAGATTTACTATAGTTGAACCACATATCCCTGTGGATATACCCTTACTTATCTTTTAAAACTTGCTACAATAGCCCTGGTTCTTACAGCACTGGTTGCTCACCTTGATTCCATACATTTGTAATTTGTGTCTTTTAATTGGTTATTTTAATCATATAATAATTGTAAGGTGGTAGCATAACATGTTTTTGGTGCTGCTACCGGGAAACTGTGTTTTTTAAACTTGGTAGATCTATGTTTTTCTCATTTTTAGAATTAGATTTTTAATTGCCTATTTAGAGTTTTACTAATTGCTATTGTAGTATTTTTTTTTATTTGTTTTTGTAGTTTGATTTTGTTTTTCAGATCTGGATCTGTGGTGTTGAAAAGAGCATTGTACCAATTGAAAGAGCAACTTTACTTAAGTTTGCATTTCATAACTCTGTTTATATTTCTAGATCTATAGCTTTGTAGATTTGCAGCATTAATTGTGTATTTTGTGATTGTTTTGATTAAATTTTGTGCTGTAATTTTCTGCATTGAATTTGGTTTCTACTGTGTATATGCTTGGGAGGAGATCTCTTAATCCTGAGATTGCTCCCTTAGATATTGAAGTTGAAAGACTTCTCAGACCTATGCAAACCATACACACACCTGTGATTGATTATGAGATTGGTGCAATGGGTGAGCAACCTAGGACTTTAAAAGAATTCAATGCACCATGGGTTTACAATTCTCCCTTCTACATTCAATTCCCTGTTGTCCAAGGGAACTATGAGATCAAGTCTTCTATCATACAAATGTTACCCTCATGTGCACTACCTTCAATATTGTAGGTTTATGGCAGGAAGCAACCAGGTTGAGACTCTTTCCTTTTTCACTAAAGGATAAAGCCAGAACTTAGTTGTCAACACTCCCAATCAACAGTATTCAATCCTGGAATGACCTTCAATGTCAATTTTTGGCCAAGTTTTTCCCCATGTCCAAAACATGTCAGCTAAGGAAGAGCATTATCTCATTTGCTCAAGCCCTAACTGAACTTTTACCAAGCCTGGGAGAGATTTAAAGAACTCTTGAAGCAATGTCCCCATCACCAAATTCCTGAATGGCAACTTGTCCAAAGTTTTTGTCAAGGAATTGATCCCAAAAGCAGGGATATGGTTGATGCCTCGTGTGGTGGTACATACCTCCACAAAACTGCTGATGAGGCTTGGGAGTTGTTTGATATCATTAGTGAAAGCTCCATGCAAAGGGAGACCTAGGCAAGTGATTTTGAGACCCCTAGAGTGGTGAGAGAAAATACTACCAGAGGGAAAATATATGAGGTGAGTGGACATAATGATTTGGAGAGGAAAGTGGACAGCTTAACCCAAAAGTTTGATAAGCTCATAGGAGCAATGCAGTCTCCAGTGGCTGCCAAAGTGGAGGAGGCATGTGTCATTTGCTGGTCCCCCACTCACTCCCTTGAGGAATGTCCCTTGGCTACCCAATTTCCAGACTTTGTGATGGAACATGTGAATGTTGCTCAGTCCTATGGACAATAGCCTACTGCTAATTATCAATGGAAAAACCACTCCAACTTGACGTGCAGACAAGATAACTTTCAAAACCACCACCAGCAGTAGCCACAGTAGTCCATGCCTTATAAGAATGCCCAGCCATACTAGCAGAATTATTTTTCATGGCTCCAATATGCACAGCCTATGGCCTAGCCAATGGTTCAACCTTTGCATCAAAGTGCACCAGCCCCAGCACCCTCTAGGTCCCTCACATTTGAAGAGCAAGTTTTGACTTCACTGCAGAATTTGGGCTCTTTATCTCAAACTATTAATTCACACGGTCAAAGCATCAAGAAGATAGAGGACCACCTTGGTCAGCTATCTAATTCTTTTACTAAGGGAGAGGAGAGGGTGTTAAGACTTGAAAAGTACCACTTTTCACCCCTTAACTTAATCTTTGTTAGACCCTTAATCATTTAATAAATGTGTTTTGAGTCTATTCCGAAGGTAATAAGCAGCAGCTGCAAATAACCCCCTAACCATGCCAAGGAGCTCACTGTTGACCCAAAGGCCCCTCAGAAATGTGAAGGTAGAACCCAGACAGAGAGTTGGCTGCAACATAGGCACAGCAAATTAGAAACAGACCAAGAAGAATGCCTCGCGCAGATGTCATCGGGTTCAATTGAACCACAGATAATGCCTTCGCGCAGTTGTCGAGGGCTTCTGGAGACGACACAAAACTAGTCGCGCAATCTTCACGCCATTCTCGTGCAATTTGGTGCTAGAAAGAATTGAAAAATAGACTTTGTGAGGTCCTCGCGAGGCTCAGTCTTAAGTGCTCGCGCAGTTTCGCGCAGCTCAATGGAGTCATCAATCACCGTGCGATTCACTAAAGAGAGAGAGCTCTAGGCACTCTCGCGCGCAGTTGTCGCGCAGTAGTCATGGGACACACACTCTCAAGGAACTGCTCGCACGATCCAAAAGCCTATGAACATTACTCTCTTCGCGAGGATCGCCGCAGGATTCACAAGGAAAGAATTGCGTGTGCCATTTTCGGGCCAATCCCCGTGCCATTCAAATGCAAAGTACCAATTCCGCGACACCCAAAGCACTCCCGCGATGATCAAAGCACCAACCCCGCGACTACAAGAGCTTCAAGGTGAGCAATCCCTGCGCCATTCAAAGCTGAAAGAGCAATCTCCCGACAACCATTAGTATCCCGCGATGACCAAAATGTCAATCTCGCGACTGCATGAACTCCAAGGCAAAGCAACCCCGCGACGCCAATTCTACCACGCCGTAAGATCTACAAATCCTTTCTACTCAGCGAGGATCAGGTTCTAAACTTCTCCCCACTTCTGTAAGGACATTCTAGGAATCTTCAGCAATTAGGGCACGCACTCCAATGCCCCAATCTCCGTGCACACGCCCCGAGGATCCAAGGGACAAGAATGGGCCGCAATTGCATTAATGAAATTAGGGTTTTCCTAACCCTAATTGAGAGAGAACCGACTGCTATATAAGCCTAAACCTATCTCAGGTTTAGGGGACTTTTGTTCTCAACTTCGGTGCTTCTTATTGAAACCGACTGTAGAATTACAGTAGGCTAAGGTTAGGGTTTAGGAGTTTTCCTTTTCTTTTTCTTTCTCTCCATAGTCCAGCATTTGCTGGCTATGTCTTTTGTATGATTAGATGGTATAGTTTTTAATGGAGTTTTACGATAGGATTTATTGCATGTATGGGGAAATGTTTTTTATTGTGAGTTGTTCTGTACAAGGTTGCTGCCTTGAGATCCCCCATTGCTATGTTATATCGTAAGCGATAGGATTTATTACAGATACTTTTTGCATAAATCAAAACCATAGAAAGGGGCATAAGAAACCCCTAATTAGATACATCTTTTTGGTATACATATTTTCTTGATGTTTTTATTATGTTTGCACTTTTATAAAGAGAACAGAGGGAAGAAAGAAAGAAGCTAGACATCTCACATATTATTTTTTGGGATGTGGTGTAAGCTGTATGCAGGTTTGTACATGAGAAAGGGAAATCTATTATCTTATAAAACAGTGTTATTTCTCCTTTCTTTGATTGATGGACTTCTTTTGAGATGGAAAGTGCATAGTATGGGCACAAAAAAGAAGGTCTATTATCTTTTACAAAAAGGGGCTCCTTGCCCTGCGGTGGTGTACACAGTGTGGGTGTGAAAATGGGGAAGGGAAATCTGTTGTCTTTGATAAAAATGGTCTCCTTGCCCTCTCTTTTTTTTGTTTTTTTTGCTTGATGCCTTAATTATCGGGGAGATGACGGGTCCTATTTTGAGCATGGTCGAACCCCCTTTCATGGTTGGTCCTGAGTGAAGTTCAATAATTTTTACCATGGCCAGAACATTTATTCCTTGGGATTGAATAGACCTTTTTCTCCTTACCCTGGGTCATACGTTTGACGGTGTAGTTACGAAAACATTCTTGATTGGGACCCAGATTTGAGCTATCATGAGCGGCCCCATCGAGAATTGGGTAATGCGGGAGGGGAACCGAGGGGATTTTATTTATTTTCTTTCAACTTTCTTACTGACAATGCCCATGGTGGGTTTTCGTCATGCCCGTTGTTGCCCTATTTTTTCCCGTAGTGCCCTCTCGGGTTTTCACTATGTCCATGGGTTTGCATTTTTATCCCAGGCGCCTTTTCAGGTTTTCACCTGGTCCCCACAAGCTCATTATTCTTACCCATGGCGCCCTTTCATGTTTTCACCATGTCCTCTTTGCTTTGAGCTTGTATTTTTATGTTTTATTTTTTGTTATCTTATCAAAGGCCACGACATAGACGTCGATTCCGTCATAGCCGACTAGATGGAATTCTTTTCTTGTCTCTCAGCTTGACTTGCGCTGACTTAATGGATACTATGACTGTTTGTATACCTTAAAGAGGGCTTTTACTTGGAATGTATGGTGGCCCTGGGATAGGTTAGGAGTTTTGAAGGTATTCTTGGTTTTCAAAAAGGATTCCTTCATTGGGTTATGGCTGCCATAATACACTTCTTTCTTGGGGGTTTTGACAGTACATGCCCCACTTTTTCCTTTCTATTTTATTTGTTCTTTTCACTTTTTTTCAGACATCCCCTTTTTGGGATTTTGCTTTTCTGATTCTTTTAGATTTTAATGGTAACTCTTCTTCATTGTTTTTTTTTATTTGGTATATACACACATTTTTTTTGGGAAGGGTTGATGAAAGAAAGGCTAACAGATAAACTAGTGTAGCAAGGGGTATGAGTATGTGGGGATGCTTTTTGGCTACTGGGCTTTGAAATGATGGCCTCTTTTTAAAGTATCCTTAAGCAGTCACGTATCCATTTTTGTCAATACTTACCTTGCTGTGGGAGACCTAAGAATAGAATCATCGGACATATCCAGTGTTGATGGGCTTAGGAAAGTGATCTCCGTCCATGGTGGCGAAGCGGATAGAGTATCCCGGGAGCACCTCTCAGATGACGTAAGGTCCTTCCTAGTAAGGCTTGAATTTCCCTCTCAGATCGGCGTGGAGGGATGGGAAGATTTCCATGAATACGGTGTCTCCTACCTTAAGATCTCGACCACAAACACGTTTGTTGTAAGTGCGTGCGATTCACCCTTGGTACACTTTCGTATGACACAAGGCTAGGAGCCTTTTCTCGTCCAACAAGTTCAACTGCTCAAAACGGGATCTCTCCCTTTCTGCTTCTGGTAGGTCTGACTCAAGGAGTATACAGAGCGTGGGTACTTCAACCTCTACCGGCAGGACGACCTCAGTTCCATATACAAGGGAGAATGGTGTTGCCCCTGTAGTGGTGCGGATCGATGTTCTGTAGGCCCATAAAGCGAATAGTAACATTTTGCTCCAATCTTGATAGGTGACGACCATCTTCTCAAGGATGCGGACGACCTTTTTGTTAGTAGCTTCCATAACCCCAATGGTTTGTGGCCGATATGGTAATGAGCGATAATGTTTGATCTTGTACTGCTCACAGAAGGCCTTGATGCGCTTGTTCATGAAGTTCATGCCATTGTCTGTGATGATATCCTTGGGTATGCCAAATCGGCAAACAATATTGGTTTTAATGAATTTCTCTACATGTTGGGCCGTGATGTTTATGTAGGATGCTGCCTTTACCCATTTGGTGAAGTACTCAATGGCAACAAGGATGAATTGATGGTCGTTTGATGCTTTCGAATTGACTTTCCCGATGACATCGAGGGCCCAAGTGGCAAATGGTCATGGAGTGGTCAAGTTTTGAAGATCTATAGCCAGAGTGTGGATCAGACTGGAGTGTTCTTGACATTTGTAGCACTTCTGAACATGCTTGCAACAGTCAATTTCCATGGTGGTCCAGAAATACCCCTGCCGTAGGATCTTTTTATCAAGCATGCGCCCATTGACGTGGGCCCCGCATACTCCCTTGTGAATCTCCTTCATGATGTTTGTTATCTCACTTTCAGTTAGGCATTGGAGTAGGATATTGTTATATTACCGCTTATAGAGACACTCATCACAGATGACGTAGTTTGCCGCTAAACGTTGAATGGTCCGACTGTTCTCTTTGGATGTCCCCTCAGGGAATGCCCGAGTTTTGTGGAAATTCTTGATATCTGAGAACCATGGGGACTCATCATCTAACATTTGGGGTTCCAAAATCTGGAGGCAGAAGGCCGGCTCGTTCCTCTATTTAATCATGATCGGCTTCATCACAACACCAAAGGGAATTTCCACCATTGTTGTCAATGTTTCCAGGGCATCGACGAACGATTTCTTGCTTGTGGGACATAGGAGAAAGTAACCTCATTGAAGCATGCTATCAGATCATCGAGGTGTTCATGGTATGGGATCAACTTCTCATCCTTCGTCTTCCAATCTCCATTTTTCTGGCATATGATAAACTATGAGTCACCAAACACCCTGAGGTGAGTTACATTCAGGTCCAGAGCTGCTTGTAAGCCAACTACGCATGCCTCATATTCAGCCATGTTGTTTGTGCATGGGAAGTTGAGCTTGATGGAAATTGGTACGTGGGACCCATTTGGCGAGATTAGGATAGCACTAACTCCTTGACCTTCGGCATTTACCGCTCTGTCGAAGTGCATCACCCAAGACTCTTCTGTCTCTACTATATCATCCTTTTTCATGAACAAGATGTCCTCATCTGGGAATTCGGTCCTTAGAGGTTCATAATCGGGTCAGGGATTATCGGCAAGATGATCAGCAAGCGCTTGCTCCTTGATTGACTTCTGAGTTACAAAGGTTATGTAAAATTTTGATAAGAGAAGCTGCCAGCGCGCAGTCCATCCAGTGAGGGTCGGCTTTGCGAATAGGTACTTTAATGGATCCATGCGTGCAAGGAGAAGAATGACTTGGGATAGCAAGTAGAGGTGGAGCCTCTATGTTGCCGACACGAGAGCAAAGCATGGCTACATTATCACCAAAGGGGAGAAAGAATCCAACTCACCCCTGTGTCATGATCCAATCCCTTAAGGTTATAACCTGTCCACTTAAATGGTCACAGACTATCCAATAGGGGAACCACAATGCAGAGATGGGTCAGAACAAGCTTATCATTGTAGGTACTATTTCATCCAGGCTACAAGCTCAAGAATCCATAGGAACCTCATCCTCTAAAGTTCTTTGTGTGGGGCTAGGCCTACAAAGTGCACGAGCCTGGACACACAGGACCAGCAAGAGTTTGAGTACTAGCTTTTAAGCATGGTTGTTCACTGCTTTAGAAAGTCTGCAGTGATCCAGTCACAAGCCTACAATCTCTACAGCCAAATCAGATCTGCAATCTGATGGTGGATATATACAAATATAGAGGAATCTGTCTCTGCACAATCTCTCACAGGGCTACAAGCACAAGTGCAGAGAAGAAGAATCTGCCTTAGGTCTATGGATTGGCTTCACCCTAGGGATATAACATGTCTACTTCAATGGTCACAGACTATCCACAGAGGCTATCCTCCTTTCAAAGGTCTAAGACAGAATAAGAGCATTGCTGCCACCACCATGTTCACATGGCTACCAGCTCAAGCTCCCATGGGGAATCAGATTTAGTGAATCCTGTGGTGGGGGAAGGCCTGCAATGTGCCTAACCTGGACACACAGGTCACTTAGATCTAAATAAAATATTAAAAATAATCCTCCATTGCTTACGATACAACATCGCAATGGAGGATCTCAAGGCAGCAGCCTTATACAGAACAACTCAAAACAAGAACATCATCCCATACATGCTATAAATCCTATTGCAAAACTCCATTACAATCTATACCAAATAATCATACAAAAGGCATAGCCAGCAAATGCTAGACTATGGAGAGAAAGAAAAAGGTAAAAGAAAACTCCTAAACCCTAACCTTAGCCTCTTATAATTCTACAGTCGGTTTCAAGAAGAAGCACAGAAGTTGAGAACCAAAGAGTCCTCCAAAAAGATCCCATAAACCTATGCTAGGCTTAGGCTTATATAGCAGTCGGTTCTCTCACAATTAGGGTTAGGAAAAACCCTAATTTCTTAATGTAATTGGGGCCCATTCCTGTCCCTTGGATGCCTCAGGGCGTGTGCACAGAGAATGGAGCATTGGAGTGCGTGCCCTAATTGCTGGAGATTCCCAGATTTCCCTTGCAGAAGTGGGGAGAAGTTTAGAACCCGATCCTTGCTGGATAGAAAGGATTTGTAGATCTTACCGCGTAGTAGATTTGGCGTCGCGGGGTTGGTTGGACTTGGAGTTCATGCAGTCGCGGGATTGACATTTTGGTCATCGCGGGGTACTAATGGCTGTCGCGAGATTGCTCACCTTGAAGCTCTTGCAATCGCGGGGTTGGTGCTTTAATCATCGTGGGAATGCTTTGGGCGTCGTGGGGTTGGTATCTTGCATTTGAATGGCGCGAGAACTGGCGCGAGAATGGCGCGCGCAATTCGTTCCTTGTGAATCCTACGGTGATCCTCGTGAAGAGAATAATATTCATAGGTTTCTAGATCGCGCAAGCAGTTTCTTGAAAGTGTGTGCCCTGCGACTACTGCGCGATAACTGCGCGCGAGAGTGCCTGGAGCTCTCTCTCTTTAGTGAATCACGCGATGATTGAAGACTCTTTCCTTGAGCTGCGCTAGCACTTAAGACTGAGCCTCACGAGGACCTGGAGAAGTCTGCTTTTCAATTCTTTCAGGCCCCAAATCACGTGAGAATGGCGCGAAGACTGCGCGACTAGTTTTGTGCCGTCTTCAGAAGCCCGCGACGACTGCATGAAGGCATCATCTCTAGTTCAATTGAACCCTGCAACATCTACGCGAGGCATTCTTCTTGGTCTGTTTCTGATTTGCTGTGCCTATGCTGCAGCCAACTCTCTGTCTGGGTTCTATCTTCACATTTCAGAGTGGTCTCTGGGTCAACAGTGAGCTCCTTGGCATGGTTAGGGGGTTATTTGCAGCTGCTGCTTATTACCTATAGAATAGACTCAAAACACATTTATTAAATGATTAAGGGTCTAACAGAGATTAAGTCAAGGGGTGAAAACTGGAACTTTTCAGGTCTTAACACACCCCCAAACCTAATCTTTGCTAGTCCCTTAGCAATGCTATAATTAAATGCCACTTTCATAGGCATCACGGGTACATTTAGCATATGTACCAAGCCTTTTAAACCCCTAGGTGATCCCTATTGGAGGAGTGAAGTCTCCTGAGGGTTTTCAGTGAAGACACCCACAAACTTCACCATTAAATCAGTTAAGTATAGTGTAGATAATGACACACAGATTCAAATGTTTAAAGTTTCATTCACACCCATTTAACACTTAGAGGAAACTGCAGCAATGTTTGTAGGCCATTTAAAACTTAAAAGTTAACATGTGTTTGCCTGACCACCATTCATTTAACATTAGAATTTCAATGTATAAAAATCGGTACCCAGCTTGCCTTTAATTCGAAATTCAGGTTGGATATTACCTTAATGAGGTTTAAATTCAGACCCAATTCTCACTTAGGCCATCTCTCAACATTAATAACCTGAGGGTGTTCACATTCTCAACAGATCAAGAGCAGTTGCAGACCCCAAATGGGCTTGCAAGCATGAGCATAGGCCAAGCTTCTAATTTCTGACATCTTCAAGGATTTTCACCATAGATTGGGCAACTCATCATCTCCACATGACAGCTCATTTGACATTGGATCCACAAGGTCTTTTACAAAGGGTTGTAATGTGGCTCATGGCTAGGGGTGTAAAGAGTAAAAGGGGTAAAAAGGGAATCCAAATTGAGAAATCAGCAAGGTAAGGAGTGGTTCATGACTTCACAACCTTTATTTAAGCAAAAACTTCATCTTCCTTTTTATATTTCAGACTCAAAGTGGCTAGCTTTTCCTCTTTTTCTCAATTTTTAGATTATGTCCTCTAGATTTCTCTTTCTTTTTCTCTTTTTAGTTCTTTATTCATTCTTTTGATAAATGCCACAACTGCCCTTGATATACATCTATTCACAAGTTGCTTTTCTTCCCCTTCCACAGAATATTAGACCATTCTCAGTGTCTTTACCTCCTTCTCCTTTACCTTCTGAATTCTCAGAGTGAGGGTAAGGTTGATTCAGGTCATGAGGTTAAGGTGCAAGTGTTCTGGTGTTTGTGAAAAAAAATTATGATTTTAAGGCTCAATTAGTGTATACAAAAGGGCAGATCTTAAAAGCTTGGATTTTTAGGCTCAAACTGTCCAAATGAGGGCCTTGGATCATTTCCTTAGTTCTCATGAGTGCTGTCAATTCATTTTGATTTGGAGGTGCACAACTTCTAGTGAAGAAGTCTTGATTCAATCGGTCCTTAGAGCAGAAATAATGCCAAAAACACTCTTCAACAGAAAATGCTGGGCCCAAATCTCACTAGGTATGGTCATCAAAATTAACCCATGAGGTGTATTTTCATCTGTTTCTCTCCTCTTAGGTTCACTGAGTACTTAAATCAAAAATATTTCTAATATTAGCTTCATGGTGGGGGTCAAGATCAACTTTTTGTATTTCCAAAAGTCTGCAAAAATATTTAAATTTTACATGTTTCCTTATTGTATCAAGTTTAGTGGAAATTAGCTTTATTCATCTCAGTTATACCACCATTATTGCACTAAAATTAACTATTTTATTGGCAGAATGCCACACCCCCAAACCATTCAGAGCAGTGTCCTCACTGGCTCAAAGGTGAGAAGAGGCAGTAGATTCCAATCAGACAGACAAAAAGAAATACAGCAAAAGATAGAGAAACTGACAAAAATAAAAAAAAGGAACGCTAAAAATAGTGTAGAATGAAAAGAAACTATCATTAAAAAGAAAAATGAAAACGGTACAAAAAGAGGGAAAAGAAAAAACTAAATGGGGGGGGGATTAAGGGAGAGGCAGTGGAGGAGGGTGTGAGGAAGATGCAGGTGGATCCAATTTTCGCTTTTTCTTCTCTTTCTTCTCCTTCTTCTTTTTCTTTTCCTCCTTGGCGAGGATCCGCTGAACCTCGTGTTGAGAACTGGAAAATACCAATTTTCACCCCTCAACCTGAGTCTTAATAGACCTTTGAGAGAACTAAATAAGTGTTCTAAGTGCTAGTGTTTCAACTAACAATAAAGACAAGCTTAACCATGAAAGCAGCTTAAAAGTGCCAAAAAGATGATAATCCATGTCGATCCAAAAGAAGAAAGAGAAGGGACAACCTCACTAGCTGTTAAAAGGTCTAAACTGGAGAGGCAAAGACCTGGTCTCAACCCAGAAAAGATGTATGAAGCAATTCGAACAGAAAAATGCACTATAGAGTGCTTTTCAAAAAGAACCTGAACTGTTCGAAAAGAACCTGAACTCTGTGAAAAGAACTAAAAACTCCAGGCTTAGTTTTCGAAGAGCATCTGAACTCTTCGAAGAGATGATTGACCTTTTCGAAAAGAAGAGAACTCCTTTCGAACAGAACCTGAACATTGCGAAAAGAGCTCCAGGAGTTACAGCACTTTGCAAAAAGTCCCCTAAACTATGCGAAATGGTATTCTGGAGATTCCCAGCTTTTGCAAGGGTAATTAGTAATCTTTTTCACGCGTCCCAATGCATTTTAAAACTTAGGGACATTCCAAATGATTCTAAGCATGAAGCGAAGGCATATTCCGCCCCATGTGAGCACCCAGAGACGAAATAACTCGATGGGAACTTCTAGAAACTCTAACAGACTTTCAAAATGCATAACAGAATTGATGCTTTTGTCGCCTGATTGGCTGAACCACATCGAACAATTCTGATTGGCCAGAACAGATCTGGATCCTTGTGCTCGACTACCATTGGTTGATACAGATCTGAGCACTTCTGATTGGTTGATACACATCTGAGCTAGACTTAGGAAAAACTATAAATAGACGAACCATTTGCCCAATTTGGGCATCCAAATTTTGAGTTTCATTCCTATTTCCCCCATTTTCAAATCAGATAGTTTGTCTGAAATCCCTATAATAGCCTCACTTTTACTTGCAATTGAGAGTTGTCAGATACTTCTATAATTCAAAGAAGAGTTGTATTCAAGACTACAAATCTGAGAGCTGTTTAAGCTGTGCTCTGTAATTGTAATGGTGAATTTGAAAAGGTTGATGTAAACCGTACATTCTCAATTGGACTCATGTTAAGGGTTCCCTCTGATCTCCTTATTGCATTAGACTCCTTTAGATTTACTATTTTTTATGCAATTTCCCTTGATTCATTAATCCTGTGAGAATTAGTGTTTGTAACCTAATCTCCCACGGCATTTGTAGTGATGCTTCTTGTTGTAAATTCAGGATTTGGATTAAAAGACTATTGGATGGTCTGTGGCCATTAAAGTGGACAGACCATAGCCATAAGCCTAAATCTAATCCTTGAGTTAGATTTATTTCTCTTACATCTGTGCTTGTAGCCAGATGAAGATTGGATCATCTCTCAGTTGAGCTGCAGTCATTCTCATTGTATTTCAAGGACCAAATCAAAGTTAGATATTATTTCTCCACTTTTATAAGTTTACATCAAAATTCCCCCAACTCAGATCCGGATCATTTAGTTTAACTTTTACTTTTATCATTTAGTTAATGTGACAAATTCAACCTCCCATCTTATGTGCTTTCTAGATAGGATAAGAGGCCAGATCTGGTAGCTCAGATCTGGAGGTTTATCTTGCATTTTAAACAAATTTTCTGTGGACGATCTTTTACTCACTTACATTTAAAACTTGCTACAATTGACCCTGATTTTGCAGACTAATTCACTTCTCTCTGTGCTGATATTTCTTTACTCTTTTTAATGTTCTAGATTCATTATAACTTAGCAGTTGCAAATTTGTTTTCAAAACACAAATAAATCATGCACACTTAGAAGTAAACAACAAGTTTTTGGCGCTGTTGCCGGGGAATTTGTCCTAAAATAGGTAGACCTAAGTTTTCATTTTTTTATAACAGTACTAAACTATTCTATTGTTATACCTGTGCAGTTATTCATATCCAATTTTTGAAGGGGGAAATCTACTTAAAAAGGAAGTCTGAAGGTTTGCTGTGAATAATCAGATTTTTTATTCTGAGTTGTATGTTTGGTAGGAGGACTCTCAGCCCTGAGATTGTCCCACTGAATTTAGAAGTTGAAAGACTATTACGAACCAAACAAACAACACAGAATTCTGCTACTATTGGTGAAGAACCTCGACTTTTGAGGGATTACTTCGCACCTGGTGCTTATAATTCTCCCTTTTACATTCAATTTCCTACTGTTGAAGGAAATTATGAGATCAAATCATCAACCATCCAAATGCTTCCTTCCTTCCATGGGTTGAGTAAGGAAGATCCATACAAACTTGTGGATGAATTCTTGGCTCTTTGCACCACATTCAACATAGATGGACTTGGTCCAGAAGCAACCACGCTTAGGCTCTTTCCTTTTTCATTAAAGGACAAAGCTAGAGCATGATTATCTATGTTAGCACCAAATAGTATCACTTCTTGGAATGATTTGCAGTGTCAATTTTTAGCCAAATACTTCCCAATGTCTAAAACAAGCCAATTGAGACAAAGTATCATTTCTTTCTCACAAAACTCAACTGAAACTTTCCATGAAGCATGGGAAAGATTTAAGGAACTTTTAAGGCAATGTCCTCATCATCAAATTCTCAGATGGCAGCTGGTTCAAAGCTTCTATCAAGGAATTGATCAAAAAGACAAAAATATGGTGGATGCCTCCTGTGGAGGCACTTACTTGCAAAAAATAGTTGAGGAGGTTTGGGACTTATTTGAAGTAATTGGTGAAAACTCAACTCAACAGGAATCTCTGTCAAGAGATATTGAAAATCCTGCTAGGTTGAACAATCAGCAAACCACCAAAGGAAAGATTTATGAGGTGAATGAGTTGGAAAGAAAGATGGACAATTTAACCACAATGTTTGATAGATTGATGGACTCACTTAAAAATCTAATGGTTGCAAGAGTAGAGGAGGCATGTCTGATATGTCAGTCCCCTACTCATTCAATTGACCAATGTCCTGCTGCACCAGAGTTCCCAGATTTAGTGGTGGAACAAGCTCATGCTGCTCAATCATTTAGAGATGCGATCAAATGAATATCCATGGAAGGCACCCCAATTTGAGGTGGAGCTAAGGGAATTATCAATCACAACAGAAACAACCAAAGAACCAAATGCCTTTCAAAACTGCACAGCCTTATCAGCAGTATTTTTATGCCAAGCCAAATTTTCAGCAGCCCATTCCACAACAACCTATGCAGCAATCGCCTGGTTCAAATCCTTCGGGTCCCCTTCTTTTGAAGATCAAGTCCTAAATTCACTCCGAATTTAGGATCTTTAACTCATCTTGTGAATTTTCACCGAGCATAAAGAAGATTGAAGAAACATTGGGACAACTTTCAAATACTTTGGCCAAAAGAGAGGAAGGAAAGTTACCCAACCAACCTTTGAACAATCCTAAAGGACAGTTCATGGTTGGAGAAGCTTCTATTTCACATGAAGAAGTAAAAACTGTCACAACTTTGAGAAGTGGAAGAATTATAAATAACAAAGTGGGTACTGAAGAAGAAAAAAATGAGGAAAATGATAAAGATATGCAGCAAGAGCAGCATAATGATAGCAGTGGGGGTGTTGATGTACCTCAGAAAAATCAAACAAATGAAAAACAAAAAATTCAAAAAAATTCTGATAATGCTTCCAAAGCTGTAGATGAAGGACTAGTTTCTCATTTGCCATTTCCTCATGCAATGAAATCTGTATCCCCTTTTGATAAAGGGAACACAAAAATAGATGAAATGATGGAGACTTTCAAGCAAGTCAAGATAAATCTACCTTTGCTTGAGGCAATCAAACAAATTCCAGCATATGCAAAATTTTTGAAAGATGTTTGCACTCACAAAAGACAGTCTAGGATACAGTTATCCAAGAAGGTCTTTGTTGTGGAAAGAGTTAATCAGGTGTTGTCCATTACCACATCTCCTAAACTTCAAGATCCTGGAATCCCCACAAGCCCTTGCATTATTAGGGAACATACCATTGAAAAGGCTTTATTAGATCTGGGTGCTAGTGTCAACCTACTTCCATATTCTATATATGAGAAACTAGGTTTGGGAGAATTAAAACCCACTCATGTGGTGTTACAACTAGCGAGCAGATAAAAGGAAGCCAGTTGGGATGATTGAAGATGTATTGGTGGGAGTAGATAAATTTTTCTATCCTGCTGATTTTCTAGTTTTGGACATGGAACCTACCAAAAGCAAAACTTCCATACCTGTCATTTTGGGAAGACAATTCCTGGCTACAGCAAATGCTTGCATTCAATGCAGGTCTGGTATTATGGAAGTCTCTTTTGGAAACATGAAGGTAAAATTAAATGTTTATAATGCAGTCACACAGCCTCAATTCAGCTCTGAGGAATGCTTTCATGTTGATCTATTGGATGAACTGGTAGAAGGGACTTTACAACAGTTTCTACAGTGTGAAGATTTCACCACAGATACTAAAGATGCTTGGGGAAATTCTGAGGAAGAAACAGTTTGTATCTCAAAGTCTGAGGAAGTAAATGTTGTGCAAGGAACTCATAATCAATCAGTAAGTTTCTCTTCTTGGAAACCTGCTACTCTTCCCCTTCCACAAACAGCTAAGGTACCTTTGTTACCTTTTTTTCTCAACCCACCTGATTTAGAACTGAAGCAGCTGCCAGAAAATTTAAAATATGTGTTTTTAGGAGATCATAAATCATTGCCTGCGATTATTTCTTCCTCCCTCACAAAGGAGCAGGAGGAAGAGTTGTTGATTGTTTTCAAAGAACATAGAAGGGCAATTGGCTGGACTATTGCTGATTTGGGAAGAATCAGTCCAGCTGTTTGCATGCACAAAATTCATTTGGAAGAAGATGCAAAGCCTTCTAGGGAAATGCAAAGGAGGCTGAACCCTCATATGCAAGAAGTGGTCATGAAAGAGGTTGTTAAGTTGTTGGATGCAGGGGTCATTTACCCCATTTCAGATTCAGCTTGGGTGGTACCTACACAGGTGGTACCTAAGAAATCTGGGATCACTGTTGTAACCTCAGATTCTGGTGAGCTTATGTCAACCAGACAAACAACTGGGTGGAGGGTCTGTATTGATTACAGAAAATTAAATTCAATGACCAGAAAAGACCATTTCCCTCTCCCATTCATTTATCAGATTTTGGATAAGCTAGCCGGAAAAGCTTATTACTGTTTTCTTGATGGTTACTCTGGTTACAACCAGATTCCTGTGTATCCACAAGATCAGGAAAAGACCACATTCACTTGCCCTTTTGGCACTTTTGCCTATAGGAGAATGCCTTTTGGTCTTTGTAATGCCCCTGCTACCTTTCAAAGATGCATGTATTCTATTTTCTCTGATATGATTGACCAATTTATGGAGATTTTTATGGATGATTTTTCAATCTACGGAGACAATTTTTCCCAGTGTTTACATCATCTCAAATTGGTGTTACAGAGATGTGAATAAACCAATCTAGTTTTGAGCTGGGAAAAGAGTCATTTCATGATCACCCAAGGCATTGTCCTTGGCCATGTTGTTTCCCACAAGGGCATTGAGGTGGACAGAGCAAAAATTGATTTAATTGCACATTTACCACCTCCCAAAACTTAAATATCATAAGTTTTGGGACATGCTTTGGATTTCTGGAAGGTTCATTAAGGACTTCAGTTAAATAACCAAGCCTCTTTGTCATTTATTATGCCAAGATGTCCCTTTTGTTTTCGATAATGAATGCATGAAGGCATTTGAATTCTTAAAAAACTGTTTGATTTCAGCTCCAATATTGCAGTCGCCAGATTATTCACTACCTTTTGAACTGATGTGTGATGCATCAGATTATGCTTTGGGTGCTATCCTTGACAGAGAAAGGAAAAGTTGCCTCATGTCATAGCTTATGCCAGTAGATCAATGATTGATGCACAGCTCAATTACACAACAACTGATAAGGAGCTGCTGGCAATTGTTTTTGCTTTAGAGAAATTCAGGTCATGTCTTGGGTTCACAAATAGTGGTGTTCGCTGACCACTCTGCCTTGAAATACCTTCTATCTAAGAAGGACACCAAACCAAGATTAATCAGGTGGATTCTCCTATTACAGATATTTGATTTACAGATCAAAGATAAAAAGGGGGTGGAGAATGTGGTGGCTGATCACCTGTCTAGAATTTTAACTGCTGAGATTGATAGGCTGCCTATCAATGAATCTTTTCCTGATGAGCAACTTTTTGCTATTAGTGTACACATTCCTTGGTTTGCAAACATAGTCAACTTTTTGGCTACTGGAAGAATTCCTCAATATTGGAATAAAATGGATAAAGATCTTTTCTTCTCAAAGGTTAAACATTTCATCTGGGAAGATCCTTATCTGTTTAAGAGTTGTGCAGACCAATTAATAAGAAGATGTGTCCCTGACCAAGAATTTCATAGAATACTTTCTATGTGTCATGAGCAGGCCTGTGGAGGTCATTTTAGTGGAAACAAAACTGCTGCAAAGGTCTTGCAGTGTGGATTTTATTGGCCTACACTTTTCAAAGATTCTCTACAGCACTGTAAGTCTTGCCAGAACTACCAGAAATTGGGCAGCATTTCCAAGAGAAACTCAATGCCTTTACAGCCTATTTTGGTAGTGGAGTTATTTGATATTTGGGGGATAGACTTCATGGGTCCCTTTCCTCCTTCCAATGGGAATAATTTCATTTTAGTAGCTATGGATTATGTATCCAAATGGATTGAAGCCACAGCCACTAAAACAAATGATCACAAAGTGGTTCTTAAATTTCTAAAGGATCACATTTTTTCCAGGTTCGGTTTTCCAGAGCCATTATCAGTGATGGGGGAAGCCATTTTTGTAATAAACATTTTGAAACTTTATTGAAAAAATACTCTGTGACTCATAGAGTAGCTACTCCATACCATCCACAAACCAGTAGACAAGTGGAGATTTCCAATAGAGAAATTAAACATATACTGGAAAAGACTGTGAAGAAGGACAGAAAGGATTGGTCCTTTAAGCTGAATGATGCATTGTGGGCATATAGGACAGCCTATAAAACCCCAATTGGCATGTCCCCATTTAGGTTGGTCTATAGCAAAGCATGCCATTTACCAGTGGAGATAGAATATAAAGCCTTTTGGGCCATTAAAACATTGAACATGGATCTAACTACTGCTGGTAATCACAGGAAACTGCAACTTGCTGAGTTGGAGGAGCTGAGAATGGATGCATACACAAATTCAAGAGTTTACAAAGAGAAAGTCAAAGCCTTCCATGATAAAAATTTGTTGAGAAAAGAGTTCACAGCTGGCTCTAAGGTATGGTTATTTAACTCAAAACTTAAGTTTTTTCCTGGAAAGCTGAGATCCAGATGGGAAGGGCCATATACTGTCATTCAGGCAGCTCCTTCTAGAACTGTTGACATCCTAGATCCAAGTAATGGAAGAATCTTGAAAGTAAATGGTCAGAGGCTCAAACCATGCATTGAAAATACCCAGGAGCCTGTGCTGCCTATCTATCAACAAGAGCCTCCCCAAATCTGATGGTATGCAACTGTACAATATGCTTTTATTTTATAGTTTTTGCTTAGTTTCTTTTTCTCTGTTTTTATTCATGATTTGTCTCTTTTCGCATGGTTTACATATGTGAAAAGTTAAGTCGCAAAGTAAAAATTATCTTTTCGCAAAGTTCAATTTACTTTTCGAAAAGAATCTGGATTTGTAACAAACTGCTCGAAAGCAAGGATTTGCTTTTCGAAAAGTTGTTTCTGAAGCCATTTTCTTTTCGAAAAGTTGTTTCTGAAGCCACTTTCTTTTCGAAAAGTTATTTCTGAAGCCATTTTCTTTTCGAAAAGATGTTTCTGAAGCCATTTGCTTTTCGAATGGTACTGATGCCATTCTCAGTTGTAAAAAGGTCTGTTTTGGAACTTCTCAAAAACTTAAAAAGGACTTTGTGAAATTAACCTTGAGCATATTTGAACCCTTTCGATGTAAGGGTTTCATATTCGAAAACTTTCTGAGAACGTCCTGTTCCACAGAAACCCTATTTCTTTCTTTCCTTGCGAGATTTGAGAATCTAGCCACACTTTTCTTCACCTTTGTTCGATCATTTGAGCTTTCAAAGAAGGATTTTAGCTTCTGGTCTGGGGGATTTTAGCAAGCAAGCAACACGCTCAATCAAAAACCCTAGATCTCGGTATTTTTCTGCGCATTCCCTCTGTTTATCATTTGAAAATTTTGATTTTGTGTCAGCATCTGTTGTGGGCATTTTCATATATAAATTTAGAATGGGAAAAGCGGAAAAATCATTGGCTGCCATGTTCCCAAGATCCTCTGCTAAGAAAGTTAGCAAACCTACCTTAAAAGGAAAAACCAAAATTTCAGCCAAAAGAAACCTATCAATGGATAAAGCAGATAGGATTGAGAAAGGGAAGAAAGTGAGACATGAGGAACCCATCCCTGCAGCTGCTAGTCCTGAGCCTGAGCTTCCTCCTCTGCCTATACATTTGGTACTGCCAAATCCATTCATTGAAGCTCAGAAGCTAATTCCTGAGTTGATTGTGGACGAAACTTTTTTCGTCAATAAACTGGACTGTATGCTATCTTTAAGATACATGAGAGATGCCTCACTAAGCAATATCCTTACCCCTCTGCCAGAGAAAATTTACCCACGAATGGTGAAGTTATGGTACCAAAACCTGGTAAAAGTCACGGAAAAAGAAGTTGATGTCCCTACCCTGGTTATCTTAATTGATGATTGCGATCTAACTGTCACATATGAAGACATAGGGAATGCTTTGGGGATACCCTTCCAATTTGATCCTTCTAGTCCATTGGCTGCACCAGAAGCAGCCTCCTTTAGAGAAATGGCTGCACATTTAACCCAAGGAATTGTTGGCACTCGACAGTCCATAATGAGGAGAGACATAGCACCCCAATTTTTATTGATGGATTCCATTTTGAGGGGAAGTTTTTATGTCACCGGGCACAACCAAGAGAGGAGAACACCAATTCTAGAGGCTCTCTTTCATTTTTCTAAGGGGCAGTTTTTCAATGCCCCTATGCTAATTTTTGATGCCATGGCTGATATTAGTGCCAAGTTGAAAAAGGAGCAGAAATTAGCTGGACTCCCATTTGGTAGATTGATCACAACCCTCCTCAGAGCCAAGTTTGACATTGATGACCAGGAGCCATTTGAAGTCATAGCTCCTCACAATTTTGGGAAAAAGGCTTGGACTACAAGCCAAGCCATGCTGAAAAGACTGAGAGAGGAAGGTGAACCTACACCACTGCAATGCTAATGAACTCCGCCTCCCTTAGAACCGCTGTGACACACTAAACCATTGGTGACCAGCTTGAAGAAACTATCCTTCCCATGGTGACCAGCTCTTCAGCTGCACCAATTCTTGAGGAAGTTGGCCTTTTACCCTCCTCACCTAGTCCAGCTCCTTCCACTTCACCTATCCCAGCTGTCCCATCTCCCATACCCACCATTATCCTAATTGCAGATTCCCCCTCTACACCAACCACTCCAACCATACTCACACCACCAATTTCTCCCACCAATGCCCAAGTTTTGGCTACAGATTTTATTGCCCAATCTCCCTGCACTCCTCTGCTCCAAAGCCCCTCAAATTCACTGCTCATTGTTACACACACCTGAAGTATCCCATACACCTGAACCTGAGCCTTTCACTACAGAGGCTTATTCCTGATTAATGGGATCTATTTTTGAAAACGTGGGGCTTGAACCTGTCCCTATACCTGACCCTCATCATTTCACTCACTTACCTACTTCTCCCTTTAAAGCAATTTCACCCATTGCACCTCCACCATCCACTTCAGTTGTACCAGTCCCTGCTATGCACACCTCCCCCACACCTGAATCTATAAACCAAATACTTGCCTTCCTCCAATCCATCCAAGCCCAACTACAAATCAACACAGAAAACTAGTCTGTGACCAGTGATCTTCTCCAAACCTTAGCCTCCACATCCCACACAACTACCATTACCCCTGTACCTACTCTTGATGCCCATGCTACCCAAACTGAACCAGAGGTAGTATTGGTTGATCTGCCCACCCCCACCACTACTGCCCATGCTACCCAAACTGAACCTGAGGTTCCTCTAGTTGAGTCCAATTCACACCCCTCACTTTCTCTGATCAAGCCACTCAGACCGACCATGAAGTCATCCTTCTGAACACTTCTTCTCCCACTCCCACAGCTGGGATACCTTTAGTCCCCTACCATTCCATTCCCCTTCCTAGATTTGCCACCCTCAGAAGAGCCATGGAAGAAAATCCATATATCTGTAGAGATGTTCTCAAAGGGGTAGCTGATTTTCAAGCCTACATTAGAACCCCTTATGAAAACCAGATTCGAAAATTGGAGTTATTCATGAAATTTGAGAGAGAGAAAATGAAGGACCTGCTGGGTCAAACTTTTCAGATGGTTCGGAGTGAGCAGCACAAGGTGACCATGTTGCAAGCACAGCTTGACCAGGAAAAACTGAAATCCACTAGACTTGGAAAGTACATTGGCCTCACCAAAAAGATCAAATCAGAGGAATACACTGAGCTGCAAAACACAATCCAGGAGAAAGTTAAATCAAGTTCAGACTCCAATACTGATTCTAGTTCTGACTCCGATAGTGACTCCAATTCTGATCCCATTGAACCAACTTATGATACAGATTTTGACCCCAGTTATTAAATCACCTTGTACTTATCTGTGTTATGAGTTTGTAATATAAAATTCTGGTTTTTCTTGTGAAATTACTGTGCATTTCTGTTCATTCTCCTTGTCATTATGATTTTTTTTTCCTGATTGTTCTTTTCTTTGCTTTGGACCAGTGTGCACCCTGCTCCCCTTAGGTTTGGGGGTGTGACAGAAATGTCAATATTCAATAATTGAGTTAACATCAATACAGCTCATGATCAGTGGAATTTTTGAAAATGAAGTAATTTCACACCTGCTGTTTTAAAAAAAATAAAAAATGAAGAAGTTAAAAACTCTTTGAAATTAATTTCTAGTGCAATTCTAATACTTTCATGAAGTGAATGTCAGGAAATTTCCAAAAGAAAATTGATGTTTTAGTAAACCTAAAAAGAGGGAAAATAGTGATGATATACCTCAGGAATTTGATCAAAAAACCACACCCAGTGAGGTTTGGGCCTGAAATGTATTCTTTGGAGGTATGAATTGGCAATTTTTTCTGCTTTTGGGACTGATTGAACCTACTTACTTTCACTAGAAGTTACATATATCCAAATTGAAATAATTTGGCAGCACTCATGATATTAAAGACATGATGTAAGGCCTCCTTCTAGACAGTTTGAACCTTACAAAGCCCCACCTTTTGAAACTGCCCTTGATACACACCATTTGAGCTTTACAAATCTAAGATTTCTTTGAAACCTCATCAAATAACCTCATCAACTTCATTTAGCCTAACCCTCACTCTGAGAAGTCAGAAGATAAAGGGAAGGAAGTTGAAGAAAGGAGAATTGAGTAACAGTTTGACAACAAAAGAAGAATAATAATTGAAGGCAATGATGTATCAGCAAAAGAAATGTGGCATTCCAGTCAATGCTAATTTGAAAAATAAATAAATAAAAAAAAGAAGAAGAAAAAGAGAAAAAGCATTTCATTGGAAGTTTGAAAAAGAAAGAGAAAAAGATGGCCACTTTGCCTCTGGAAATTCAAAGAAGAAGATGAAAATATGCTAAATTAAAGAAGATTTGTTTATCACCTCCTTACCTTGACTGACTTCTCAATTTTGAACACCATTCCACCCCTTTATTCTTGATAAATTTCACCCATAAGCCACATTACAACCCCAGTAAAGTCCTTACTGATCAATGATGGATTGAGCTGTCACATGGAGATAAGAATTTGTGTAATCTATGGTGAAAAGAGCAGTGAATTTTGAACTAAAAAGCAATGCCCATGGTCATGCTTACAGTCCTATTTGAGGGCTGTAACTGCTCTTGAGCCGTGTGAAATAGTACAACCCTCTTACTTGCATGTTGAGTGAAAATCCTGGTGAGAGTTGGGTTTGAAATCAACTCATTGGGGTAACATCAAAGCTGGATTCCTAAATAGAAGGCAAGATGTTCATTAATTTTTCTTGTAAATAACCTTTGACATAAATTGACTGAGTGGTAACAAGAATTACAGCAGAATTTTAGTTTTGAACTGATGTTTTTCTTGAAAATCTTCTTACAACATGACTGATGCAAGTATGAATAAACAGATTGGATGAAAGTTTGTTGTAACAGAACTGCAGTGATCTTAACTAATTTATTGAAGAAGTTTGTGGGTACCTTCACTAAAAACCCTCAGGAGACTTCACTCCTCCACTAGGGATCACCTAGGGGTTTAAAAGGCTTGTTGCATATGCTGAATGCAACTGTGCTCCCAACAAAAGTGGATTTTTACTTTGTTTTTAATTTTATCTTTGCTCAGGGACTACCAAAACTTAGGTTTGGGGGTGTGTTGAGAACTGGAAAATACCATTTTTCACCCCTCAACCTGAGTCTTGATAGACCTTGGAGAGAACTAAATAAGTGTTCTAAGTGCTTGTGTTTCAGCTAACAATAAAGACAGGCTTAACCATGAAAGCAGCCTAAAAGTGCCAAAAAGATGATAATCCATGTCGATCCAAAGGAAGAAAGAGAAGGGACAACCTCACTAGCTGTTAAAAGGTCTAAACTGAAGAGGCAATGACCTGATCTCAACCCAGAAAAGAAGTATGGAGCAATTCGAACAGAAAAATGCACTACAGAGTGCTTTTCCAAAAGAACCTGAACTGTTCGAAAAGAACCTGAACTCTGCGAAAAGAACTAAAAACTCCAGGCTTAGTTTTCGAAGAGCATCTGAACTCTTCGAAGAGATGATTGACCTTTTCGAAAAGAAGAGAACTCCTTTCGAACAGAACCTGAACATTGTGAAAAGAGCTCTAGGAGTTACAGCACTTTGCGAAAAGTCCCCTAAACTATGCGAAATGGTATTCTGGAGATTCCCAGCTTTTGCAAGGGTAATTCAGTAATCTTTTTCACGCGTCCCAATGCATTTTAAAACTTAGGGACATTCCAAATGATTCTAAGCATGAAGCGAAGGCATATTCCGCCCCATGTGAGCACCCAGAGACGAAATAACTCGGTGGGAACTTCTAGAAACTCTAACAGACTTTCAAAATGCATAACAGAATTGATGCTTTTGTCGCCTGATTGGCTGAACCACATCTAACAATTCTGATTGGCCAGAACAGATCTGGATCCTTGTGCTCGACTACCATTGGTTGATACAGATCTGAGCACTTCTGATTGGTTGATACACATCTGAGCTGGACTTAGGAAAAACTATAAATAGACGAACCATTTGCCCAATTTGGGCATCCAAATTTTGAGTTTCATTCCTATTTCCCCCATTTTCAAATCAGATAGTTTGTCTGAAATCCCTGTAATAGCCTCACTTTTACTTGCAATTGAGAGTTGTGAGATACTTCTATAATTCAAAGAAGAGTTGTATTCAAGACTACAAATCTGAGAGCTGTTTAAGCTGTGCTCTGTAATTGTAATGGTGAATTTGAAAAGGTTGATGTAAACCGTACATTCTCAATTGGACTCATGTTAAGGGTTCCCTCTGATCTCCTTATTGCATTAGACTCCTTTAGATTTACTATTTTTTATGCAATTTCCCTTGATTCATTAATCCTGTGAGAATTAGTGTTTGTAACCTAATCTCCCACGGCATTTGTAGTGATGCTTCTTGTTGTAAATTCAGGATTTGGATTAAAAGACTATTGGATGGTCTGTGGCCATTAAAGTGGACAGACCATAGCCATAAGCCTAAATCTAATCCTTGAGTTAGATTTATTTCTCTTACATCTGTCCTTGTAGCCAGATGAAGATTAGATCATCTCTCAGTTGAGCTGCAGTCATTCTCATTGTATTTCATGGACCAAATCAAAGTTAGATATTATTTCTCCACTTTTATAAGTTTACATCAAAATTCCCCCAACTCAGATCTGGATCATTTAGTTTAACTTTTACTTTTATCATTTAGTTAATGTGACAAATTCAACCTCCCATCTTATGTGCTTTCTAGATAGGATAAGAGGCCAGATCTGGAGGTTTATCTTGCATTTTAAACAAATTCTCTGTGGACGATCTTTTACTCACTTACATTTAAAACTTGCTACAATTGGCCCTGATCTTGCTGACTAATTCACTTCTCTCTGTGCTGATATTTCTTTACTCTTTTTAATGTTCTAGATTCATTATAACTTAGCAGTTGCAAATCTGTTTTCAAAACACAAATAAATCATGCACGCTTAGAAGTAAACAACACCTCGTCATATTCATCCCAGAGAAATTGTAATGGGTTTGGTTCCTTAGGCGGTGGGGGATCCTCCCAGATGGGGTAGAATTTGATTGGGAACCCGAAGGGGTTGTTATCCGCCAATTGTGTGAGTAGGGATGGACTTCTAGGGTTAGAATAGAAGGGATAAGATGAAAAGGGACTGATGGCCAATTTAAAAGAGGGGGACGAGGGAACATGAATCGGCGGAATTGAAATTGTGCTCCTTTTCAAACTTGGCAATAAATGAGCGTTGTGTGGGGAAGGAAGAAATGCACAAATGGCTCTTAGAAAAGAGAATGAGCATTAACTGAATGTCTAAAGATAGGCATGATATTTAAAAGGGGTCAGTGTTTCACGCAGTGATCCTCGCGAAGAACAATCAGTGATGAGTAGTGTATGTTTCTCGTGCAGCTGAGTTGGGGATCTCCGCGAGGTAGCCTGTCATGGCTCAGCAATTTGAAAAAGAAGCCATTGAAATCCCTGAGGCAAGTATTTGCACAGATTTATTTAGCCACCATCTACATCTATCCTCCACATGGATTACTATTGTAAAGAAGCATAGCCACCCTAAACTCTTCTCTCATGAATGACAAAAAGAACACAATGAAAACTATCAAACAGAACAAGCATACAAAACAGAGAAATAGACAAAAACTAGAAATTCTATTGAAGTGGGAGAAAATATTTACAAATTTAGTTACAAGAAGCAAAACCTAATCTACAATCTAGAAACTGGGATCTAATCTGATTCTGAATCTGTAAGGAAATCCCAGCCCATCTTTTTAGCCTGTGCCTTAAGGGCAGCTCTGCCCTATTTCTTCTTTTGCTCCCTCTCCTTTTTCTTTTCGCCTGGTGTTTTTGGTGCAGTTGGAGCTTTGGGGGCCCTCACCCCTACTTTTGGTTGCTTGGGAGTTTTTGCTTCCTTGGGTTCTTGAGGGGCTTTTCCTTTGCGCTTAGCAGGGGGGTGGCAGAGGATTTTCCTTTGCCTTTGCCTTTGGCTTCTGCTTCTATAATGGGGACCACTGGGGATTTCCCTTTTCCTTGGGACTGAGGCTGGCTAGTGGAATGTGCCTCCTCAGACTGGGCAGCTGGCTCTTTGCCAATTTTTAAAGGAGTAGCTTTGGGAGCAGACCTCTTAGCAGTGACTTTCCTCTGCTTGGGATAAGTTTGCTCTTGTGGAGGTGCAGCAGAGGCCTTGGGAGGTGGAGGCTGCTCTGTAGGATGTGAGGGAGGAGGGGCAACTGGTGCCTTGCCTTTCTCTTGATGGGTCTTTGGTTGGGCCTCCTCAGATTGGGTAGCAGCAGATGGATGAGCTTCGGGCTGTGGGGTGGGTATTTTAACAGAGATTGGGGTCGGCTGCCAAGGTTCATTTCGAGCAGCAGCCAATGCAGATTCCAATGCCACGATCTGGATTTGATGTTTGAGGATGGCAGTCTCATGGATCTCCTTTTGTATTCTGCAGATCTCCTAGGAATTGTTTTACCTCTTTTCCAACAATCTGGCCCGTGCCTTCTCAGCAGCAGCATTTGATTTCTCAAACTCCCAATTCAGCTCATGATAAGTAGTTGTAGCCTTTATCTTCTGATATTCCTCCAGGATATTTTTCCACCCTAAGGAGATGCCCAGTATTTATTTTATGTGGGCGTCCGTCATCTCATCAATCTTCTCCAGCAAGGGGGTCTCAATTGATTGGCATAGCTTGGCCATGCCCCTCAGGACATCCTTCCTCAGGTAAGCATTATCCCACATGTGATGTAAGATGGTGAGGTAAGGAGGGCTGTAAAAATGATGTTTTGGGGCGATGGGAAGATAGGAGGTGGAAGGAGCAAAGTGTGCTTGGTCTTGGGGGGAGGAGATGGGGTAACAGTGGGTAGGTCTATTTGAGGGGGAAGGGGGATAAGTTTTGGGTCAGTTTGTGTCTTTTTGTCAGTGAACGTTGGAGGTGGTAGGATAAGAGATGGAATGGAGGGTATAGGGGAGAATGAAAATGGGGTAGGCTCAATAGGAGTAGGGGGTGGTGGTAGGGGAAAAATGGGAATGGTGAAAGGTATGAAAGGAAATGGGGTGATAAAAGTTAATGGTGATGGTGGGGGGTTTTGAAAGTCAGGAGGGAAGTTAGTTTGGGTTTCTTTGTCAGTGGACAGGACCAGGGGGGTTGAAGTGGATGGTGGAGGGATGGGTGGAGTCGTGAAGGTCTGTAGGGTGGATTGGAAGGAGGTGATTTCAGCCTGCATCTGGCCCTGTTTTGGGGTATTGGTGGATAACTGGTCTTGTATGTCTTGGATAAGGGGTAGGATGAGGGTTAGTGTGTCAAGGCTAGGAGGTTGGGTTTGTGAAGAAGAGGGTACTGGTTGGAAAGGTGAGGAAGGTGCATGATGGAAAGTGAAGGGAGGGGAAGAGTGGGGTTCTGGGGAGTGGTGCTGTGAGGTAGTTGGGGAGTCTGGGAGAGGGGTGTAGTAGGCAGGCATTGTTTCAAGGAAGGTAGAGATAAAGGCTTGGAAGTTGATGGATGTATTAAGGGTTAAGTCAATATCTATGAGAGGGGATGTAGTGGATATGACTGGGGTGGTGGTTTCTTCAAGGTGGGGTGGGTCAATGGGGATAGAAGGGATTGAGGGCGGTGTCTGGGAGATGGTTGGGATGGTCTCAGTGGTCTTTCATTTTTTGTAAGAGATGAGTGGGGGGCTTGTAGGCTTAGGTGAAAATGAGGGGGGAATTGTAGCTGTGTACTGAGGTAAGGTAGGGGATGGGGAGTCCTCCCATGGACCAAGCACAGGTGAAGGGGGAGTGAGAGATGGATGCAGGGGTAACAGGTGCTGCTACAGCTATGGAAGTGGTAAGCTCTGGAGGCACCTCCTTTGTAGCAAGGGTAGACCCTGATCCGGCTGCCTCTTCTGCTTGCTTGGGCAGGGCCTGAACCTCAGCTTTCTTCTTTTTCTAGCCCCCCATCAAGCTCCTGCTGATTCCCCATTGCCTCTTGGCAAAGGTAGTAGGGGAAAGGCTGGTGGTTTGCTCAGTCCTTCCTATCTTGTGTCCCCCCTTGATCAGTAAGCAAGGTAATGATTCTTGCATAGGGTAGAGTGTGAGGTTTCTTATTTGACCCTAACTTCTCCACTACGTCTTTCATTGCCTCAAAAATTAGCCAGGCTGCATGAAAGCCATGGCCCAAGTGGAAAGAGTAGACAGCATTTGCAATGGGGGTTCTCCTCTCCTGCTGATGTCCTGAGCAATATATGTTCTTTCGCAGGACTTGGTCAATGAATAGGAGTTCAAGCTCCAATTCTCTCCTTCGGATCGAGTCCCTTGTGGCATTTAATCCTCTAGTTAGGGCACATGCTATTGTATCAATCGATGCACGCAGAGGGGGGCCATATCCACAGCTAGGGTCGAATGCTGCTGGGATGCCCAACACTTCAGCAATCATCTTAGGGCCCACTAACATATCAAAGTCATCAATCAGCACCAGCAAGCACCCTTGTCCATCATTTTCCTTCTTGACCTTGATGTGCTGATAAAACAACTGCACTAGCCTGGTGTAGGCTAGTGCTGGAATTTCTCTCATCAATGACATCAGGCCCGCTTCGCTCATAAACTGTACTGCAGGGACAAAGAGAGGTTCTTTCTCAAAAATTGTACATCAAAGGCTGTTTCAAGCTCTAATGGAATTGACTCCATGAGCTCAGAAGGAGTAGAGAACTTAGTGGTTGGTACTGCCGCCTCCTCAACCACTTCCTTTCCTTTCTTGGGAGACTTTGAAGTCTTGGCCTTTTTAGGGGTGGTCTCTGCAGGGTCTTTGTCCTTTCCTTTTCTCTTCTGTGCAGTTTTTGGAGTCATTCCTAACTTTGTCTTCTCATTTGGGAAACGGAGGCTGAGATCTAGGTTTTTGTTTGATTTGACGCATCGAGCACCTCAAGATCTCTGAGAAGAGGGCAATGGATGGGAGTGATGTTAGGAACAACTCTATAGATTTGTGAGGTAAATGATGAGCTGTAGGAGTGATGCTGGAGGGGAGAGGGGAGAGCGCCAGAAGCTAGGGTTTCGCAGAGGGAAGAAGGAAGAAAATAATGAAAAAGGGACAAAGCGCGGGGTTGCAATACTTATCGTGAAGCTCGGCACGCTTTGGAACATCTGGTCGTGGGTTTGGAAATGAACCTAGCGAAGGTGTTGATTAAATCTGGATTGCGCGGCAATCTCTCAAGTTGTCCTTGGTGCGCGCGACAGAGTGAGATTAATTCATGTGAATTGCACAAGTGGCTCCTAAGGCTCTATTTGGATTGCACAAAAAGCTTTGAGGTTCATTTTGAATCTCGCGACAGACTTAGAATCTCATGACAGTAAATGAAGTATTTCTGTTGAATTGCGTGAGAGTCTCCCAGTTTACCTTGTGAACCTCGCGACAGCCTGATAATCTCGCGATAACTACTGAATAGCTCGATGTGGACCGCGCGAGAGGTTGTCAGGTATACATGAATCTCGTGATAGGCATTGAATGTTTCTACGTGAACTGCACGACATGCTCCCAAGCTTCCTATTTAACCTCACGATACTCTCCCAGACTTTCATTTTGAACCCAGCGACAGTAAGGTATAAAATAGAGAGCATGTGCTCTCTGTTCTGCCCCTTTGCCTGTTTGCTTGTGGTTGGATCCTGGGCATGACTCTCTCCTATGGCTACCTCTAGACACATGTAAACTCAATCATCCAATCAAAAAACAACCCCCCACATTAGACATGCAACAGAAGCTATCAATTGAAAAACAGTAAGAATGAAACCATGCATCAAAAGTTTAAAACAGATTGGTCCAGATTCAGATAAGACCACGAACAAAAGAAAGCAAGATAAATCAACCAAAAACAACATACATATGATTCAGTAATGACACACCTGTGGATCAATTTGAAGAAGGATCTCATTGAAGGTGAATGGTGTCCATGGGTTCAACACGTTTTTCAAAATAAGGCTTAAGCCTTTGACCATTCACTTTCAAGGTTCTCCCAGACTTGGGATCCTTGATTTCCAGAGGACCAGATGGAGAAACATGCATGACAATGTAAGGACCTTCCCATCTGGATTTTAATTTGCCTAGAAAAAATTTAAGTTTGGAGTTAAACAACCAAACCTTATCACTAGCAGTGAAACTCTTTCTCAACAGCCCTTTGTCAAAGAATGTTTTGGACCTTTCCTTGTAGATCCTAGCATTGGCATATGCATCCATCCTTAGTTCTTCAAATTCAGACAGCTGTAGCAATCTATGAAGACCAGCAGAAGTTAGATCTAGATTTAAATGTTTGATGGCCCAATAGGCCCTGTGTTCTAACTCCACTGGGAGATGACAGGCCTTGCCATAGACCAGTCTGAATGGGGACATACCAATGGGAGTCTTATAGGTTCCTATAAGCCTGGCATCATTAAGCTTGTCAGCCCAATCCTTCCTATCAGTCCTCACAGTCTTCTCAAGGATATGCTTGATCTCCCTATTTGAATTTTAAACTTGCCCACTGGTTTGTGGGTGGTAGGGAGTAGCAATCCTATGGGTGACAGAATATTTCTTGAGCAAGCTCTCAAAATTTCTGTTACAGAAATGGCTCCCCCCATCATTGATAATGGATCTAGGGGTACCAAATCTGGAGTGGATATTCTGCTTTATGAACTTGAGGACAACCTGATTATCATTAGTTCTTGTAGCAATGGATTCTACCCATTTGGAAACATAGTCCACTGCCACTAAGATGAAATGAAAACCATTTGAAGGAGGAAAGGGGCCCATAAAATCAATACCCCACACATCGAACAGTTCTACAAGGATGGGCTGTAAAGGAATTAAATTTTGTTTAGACAACCCTTCTAATTTCTGACATCTTTCACAGGCCTTGCAGTGTGTATGGGCATCTCTGAAAAGAGAAGACCAATAGAAACCACACTGCAACACTTTGTCAGTTGTTTTTCTCCCACTAAAGTAACCCCCACAGGCATTTTCATGGCACATGGCCAGAATACTGGGGACATCACTCTTGGGAATACATTTCCAAATGATTTGGTCAGCACAATACTTGTACAAGCAAGGTTCTTCCCAGAAAAAGAATTTGACCTGTGAGAAAAACAGGTCTTTGTCCATTTTTGTCCAATGGACAGGAATCTTGCCTATAACTAGATAATTGACAATATGTGCATACCAAGGAACTAAAGATTAGAAGGAAAACAATTGCTCAACCGGGAATACATCATTTGTAGCAAGGTCATCAACACCTTTCTCCAACATAATTCTGGACAAGTGGTTAGCCACCACATTTTCTACACCCTTCTTGTCCTTGATTTCGATGTCAAACTCCTGCAACAAGAGTATCCATCTAATCAATCTTGGCTTTGCATCCTTCTTGGGCAGTAGGTACTTTAATGTTGAGTGGTCAGTGAAGATGGCAGTTTTTGACCCAAGTAGGTAAGGTCCAAACTTGTCCACAGCAAAAACCACTGCCAGAAGCTCTTTCTCAGTGGTTGTGTAGTTCAGTTGAGCTTCAGCAAGTGATTTGCTGAGATATGCAAGTACTTATCATTTCCACGCCCAGTGCGACCTATTACCAAGTCAGATGCATCACACATCAACTGAAAGGGCAGGGTATAGTCAGGTGTCTGGAGTACAGGGGCAGAGGCGAGGCAAATTTTGAGAGATTCAAAAGCCTTCAGACTTTCAGCAGAGAAGTCAAAGGGCACATCCTGGCAGAGCAGGTGGCACAATGGCTTGGCAATTTTGCTGAAGTCTTTGATAAACCTCCTGTAGAATCCAGCATGCCCAAGGAAGGATCTGATTTACTTGATTGTTTTTGGAGGGGGCGGATTTTTAATGAGGTCAACTTTGGCCTTGTCTACCTCAATTCCATCTTTAGAGACTACATGGCCCAACACAATTCCTTGTGTTACCATAAAGTGGCTCTTTTCCAAACTTAAGACCAAATTGGTCTCTTCACATCTTTGTAGGACTTGATGGAGTTGTTGTAGACATTGGTCAAAGCTATCCCCATAAATCAAAAAGTCATCCATAAAAATTTCCAAAAATTTATCAATCATATCAAAAAAGATGGCATACATACACCTCTGAAAGGTGGTCGGGGCATTACACAGTCTAGAAGGCATCCTTCTGTAAGCAAAGGTTCCAAAAGGACAAGTAAATATAGTTTTCTCTTAATCAAGGTGGTGCACAGGGATCTGATTGCACCCTGAGTACCCATCAAGAAAATAGTAAAAAGCCTTCCCTGCCAACTTATCCAAAATTTGGTCAATAAAGGGGAGAGGGAAGTGGTCTTTTCTGGTCTTGGAGTTGAGTTTTCAATAATCGATGCAAACTCTCCAGCCAGAGGTCTCGCATGTTAGTCTCAACTCTCCAGACTCGGTTGTGATCACTGTTATGCCAGATTTCTTGGGTACCACCTGGATTGCTGCCACCCATTCAGAATCAGAGATGGGGTAAATTACCCCAGCATCCAGTAACTAAATGATTTCTTTCAAAACCACTTCTTGCATGTGAGGATTCAATTTCCTCTGCATTTCCCTGGAGGGTGTTGAGCCCTCCTCTAGATGAATCAAATGCATATAGATTGATGCATCAATTCCTCCTAGATCAATAATGGTCCAGCCAATTGCTTTCTTGTGCTTCCTCAAAACTGTTCGCAATTCCTCCTCTTGCTCATTGGTAAGAGAAGAGGAGATAATCACAGGAAGTTTCTGGTCATTCTCGAGGAAAGCATATTTCAATGTCTCTGAAAGCTTCTTGAGCTCCATATCAGGGGCTTTTTGGATGGATGGCAAGATTGGTGTATTGTTGCTATGGGGAAGGGGTAGCAATGTAGGTTTCAAATTGGAATGTCACACTAAGCCCACAGAAGACCTCACTAGGGGTATGTCCTCTGGCATTAAAGCTAGGCTTCCTTCCTCCACCAAGTTCCAAACTTCAGTTAAATCAGTAACAATGTTGCTCCACTCCAACAAAGTGGGCAGTTCTTCTTCAACAATTTCTTCTTGTACATCCACTGCAAAGCATTCCTCATTGTCCAGCTAAGGGTGCTTTGCACTATTGTACACATTAAGCTCAACTTTCATATGTTCGAAAGTGACCTCCATGATTCCAGACCTGCATTGAATGCATGCATTGGCAGTGGCAAAAAATGGTCTGCCCAGGATAACAGGTATCAGAGATATACTTTTGTTGCAGCCCATGTCCAAGACAAGGAAGTCTGCAGGATAGAAGAACTTGTCTTCCCCCATTAGGACATCCTCCACCACTCCCATAGGTTTCCTCTCTGACCTATCAGCCATCAAGAGAACAATGGGGGTGGGCTTGAGCTCCCCCAAACTTAGCTGCTGATAGACACTGTATGGTAGCAGGTTAACACTGGCTCCAAGGTCTAAAAGGGCCCTCCCAATCGTGTGGTCTCCAATAATACAGGGAATAGTGGGTATCCCTGGGTCTTGCAACTTCTCAGGCATTGTCATGGTTAATACAGAATTAATCGACAACAAGAAAGACCTTTTTGGACAAATGGCCTCTGGCCTTCCTTTTCTGAGTACAGAGGTCTTTCAAAAACTTTGCATAGGCTGGGACCTGTCGGATTGCATCAAGCAAGGGTAAATTTATTTTGACCTGCTTAAAGGTCTCCATCATTTCCTCGATCTGTGCCTGACCCTTATCAAAAGGGGCAGGGCCACTTAAAGCTTGAGAAAATGGCAGCTGAGGTATTGTTGGTTCCTCAGCTGCAAGCCTATGGCTGAACTTTTATTTTTTTCTTTTATCTATTTTTTTCTTCTGCTGAGGCTCAACTACAACCTCTTTATTTTTCTCTTGTTGAAGGGTAGCAGGCAATTCTAGACTCTGTGCCCTAACAAAGTCCTTATCACTTTCACTTGACATTTCCTTGGGGTAGACCTCTCCTTGTTCCTTTCCCACCTGGTTGTCCACCAGCCTACCAGACCTTAGGGCAGTTATAGCATTGGACCCCTCAAAATTGGAGGAGCCTTCTTCGATGGAATACTGGCCCTTAGGGTTGGCTATTGGTTGGCTTGGCAACCTGCCCTCCTCTCTTTTAGCCAGAGCATTGGCTATTTGGCCAAGCTGCTCTTCTATTTTCTTAATGCTTCGACTATGAGAAGTCACAATTTGATTCAAGGGTCCAAGGCTTTGCAATTAGGCCAAAACATGGTCCTCGAAAGAAGCACTTTGGGGTTGAGGTGGTGGAACTATCAATTGATTTTGTCGTTGGGGTTGCTGCTGTTGGAAATTCGACCTTGGGGCATAACCCTAGTTAAACTGCTGCTGTGGCCTTTGAGGTAAGGCCAACATCTGTTGTGGCTGCATATAATTGTCTTGCCTCTACCTCAAATTTGGGTGGTCTCTCCATTGGTAACCAGTATTTTGGTGCTGGTACCTATATGGTTGTTTATTGTAGCCACCAGATTGTTGCTGCCCAAAAGATTGGGCAGCAGCGGCCTGTTCCATTACAAACTCAGGGTATTGCCCCGCAGATGGACACTCTTCTACTGTGTGCCATGGAGATTGGCATATCAGACATACCTCCATCACTTGTGCAGCCATTCTAGGCTGCACCACAGTCAGGGATCTTATGACCTCGAACAAGTCCTATGCCTCATCAGCTGTTTTATGCATGTACGTTCCACCACAAGAGGAATTTACCATTTCTCTGCTTTTCTCATCAATCCCATTGTAGAAACTTTAGACAAGCTGCTAGTCAGGGATCTTGTGGTGGGGACATTGTTTGAGCATCTCTTTAAATCTATCCCAGTATTGGTTAAAGTCTTCAGTTGGGGACTAGGCAAAAGAAAGTATGCCTTTCCTCAACAGACTGGTCTTGGTCTCTAGAAAAAATTTAGACAGAAATCTTGTCTGGAGGTCATTCCAGGAAGTGATGCTGTTGTTTGGGAAAGTAGATAACCAGGTCATGGCCCTGTCCTTTAGGGAGAAAGGAAAGAGCCTTAACCTAGTGGCTTCTGGTCCCAAACCAGTAATGGAGAATGTCGTGCACAGGGCCAGGAACTGGTCAATGTGCCTGTAAGGGTCTTCCTTGCTAAGCCCATGGAAAGAGGGAAGCATTTGGATGATGGAAGTTTTGATTTCATAGTTTTCTTGAACATCTGGGAATTGGATGCTGAATGGAGAATTGTAATCATCCTGAGCATTCAATTCCTTCAATGTTCTAGGTTGTTCTTCACCCATAAGTGCTATCTCAATTTCAATAGGGGTCTCAACTGTGGTGTGTCTATGCCTTCTCGGTCTTCTACCCCTTTTTATCTCAGGGTTAGAAGGCTCTAATGTAGGACTGAGGGATCTCCTTCCTAACATGCACACACACCAACAGTAGGGAAGACTATTCGCAGGCACATTGCACTTAATAAAAATTGCAACTATCCTAATCAACTTCTATGGAATCTTCAAAGGAGAAATAGACTGAGTTTTGATGGTTAGAGAAGTGCAAACAGAGGTAGCTAGACTCCCAGTGCAATTCTACTCTCCTTCTTTGCTACGGTCCAGATCTGCAAAAAAAATTCCAACTGTAATTTAGCAGTATCAATTATTCACAAGTACAGCTACCAAAGAATAAAGAATTAAAAATCTGGAGTCTACTAAAAGATCAATATCCCTGGCAGTGGCGCCAAAAACTTGTTGAGATATTTTGAGTGCTTGCTATTGGCTTTATTGAAGATAGTGATAAGAATGGGATGAATAAAAATGAATGAAAGGTAGAGTGAGGATTACGGAGCAGCAAGCCTAAAATATGCACAGTCCTGCAAGATACAGGGCCTGTTGTAGCAAGTTTTAATAAGTAAGAGTTTGTCCCACGGGGAAGTTGATCTTAAGCTCCAAGGGCGCTATCTTTAGTAGGCCCTCCTGATCTGGCAATCCTAGATGGAAGGGGATTTATGGTCACTATAGTCTAAATCCTAAGGTAACTTAATGTCTGAACTACAAAAAGGGTTAAGAAAGAAGATGGAGTGAGAAAATAAATATAAAAGGGTGAGAAGTATGATATTAGGTACAGATCTGATGGGTCTTGCAACTCCGACTCAGATCTGTGGCTATAGAAATCCTGTCCAATGGCTACATTATCATCAAAGAGGAGAAAGAATCTAACTCACCCTTGTGCCATGATCCAATCCCTTAAGGCTATAACATGTCCACTTAAATGGTCACAGACTATCCAATAGGGGAACCACAATGCAGAGATGGGTCAGAACAAGCTTATCGTTGTAGGCACTACTTCATCCAGGCTACAAGCTCAAGAATCCATAGGAACCTCATCCTCTAAAGTTCAGTGTGTGGGGCTAGGCCAACAAATTGCAGGAGCCTGGACACACAGGACCAGCAAGTGTTTGAGTACTAGCTTTTAAGCATGGCTGTTCACTGCTTTAGAAAGTCTGCAGTGATCCAGTCACAAGCCTACAATCTCTACAGCCAATTCAAATCTACAATCTGATGGTGGATCTATACAAATATAGGGGAGTCTGTCTCTGCACAATCTCTCACAGGGCTACTAGCACAAGTGCAGAGAAGAAGAATTTGTCTTAGGTCTGTGAATTGGCTTCACCCTAGGGCTATAACCTGTCCACTTGAATGGTCACAGACTATCCACAGAGGCTATCCTCCTTATAAAGGTCTAAGACAAAATAAGAGCATTGCTGCCGCCATCATGTTCACAAGGCTACCAGCTCAAGCTCCCATGGGAAATGAGATTTAATGAATCCTGTGGTGGGGGAAGGCCTACAGTGTGCCTAACCTGGACACACAGGTCACTTAGATCTAAATAAAACATTAAAAACAATCCTCCATTGCTTACGATACAACATAGCAATGGAGGATCTCAAGGCAGTAGCCTTGTACAGAACAACTCAAAACAAGAACATCATCCCATACATGATATAAATCCTATTGCAAAACTCCATTACAATCTATATCAAATAATTATACAAAAGGCATAGCCAGCAAATGCTAGACTATGGAGAGAAAGAAAAAGGTAAAAGAAAACTCCTAAACCCTAACCTTAGCCTCCTATAATTCCACAGTCGGTTTCAAGAAGAAGCACAGAAGTTGAGAACTAAAGAGTCCTCTAAAAAGATCCCATAAACCTAATCTAGGCTTAGGCTTATATAGCAGTCGATTCTCTCACAATTAGCGTTAGGAAAAACCCTAATTTCTCAATGTAATTGCGGCCCATTCCTGTCCCTTGGATGCCTCGGGGCGTGTGCATGGAGATTGGAGCATTGGAGTGTGTGCCCTAATTGCTGGAGATTCCCAGATTGCCCTTGCAGAAGTGGGGAGAAGTTTAAAACTCGATCCTCGCTGGATAGAAAGGATTTATAGATCTTACCGCGTGGTAGATTTGGCATTGCGGGGTTGGTTTGACTTGGAGTTCATGTAGTCACGGGATTGACATTTTGGTCATCGCGGGATACTAATGGCTGTCGCGAGATTGCTCACCTTAAAGCTCTTGCAGTCGCGGGGTTGGTGCTTTAATCATCGCGGGAATGCTTTGGGCGTCGAGGGGTTGGTATCTTGCATTTGAATGGTGTGAGAATGGCGCGCGCAATTTGTTCCTTATGAATCCTGTGGTGATCCTCGCGAAGAGAATAATATTCATAGGTTTCTGGATTGCACGAACAGTTTCTTTAAAGTGTGTTCCCCGCAGACTACTGCGTGACAACTGTGTGCGGGAGTGCCTGGAGCTCTCTCTCTTTAGTGAATCGCGCGATGATTGAAAACTCCTTTCTTGAGCTGCGTGAAACTGTGGGAGCACTTAAGACTGAGCCTCGCGATGACCTCGCGAAGTCTGCTTTTCAATTCTTTTTGGCACCAAATCTTGCGAGAATGACTCGAAGATTGCGCGACTAGTTTTGTGCCGTCTTCAGAAGCCCGCGATGACTGCGCGAAGGCATCATCCCTGGTTCAATTAAACCCTGCGACATCTGCGCGAGGCATTCTTCTTGGTCTGTTTCTGATTTATTGTGCCTATGCTGCAGCCAACTCTCTATCTGGGTTCTATCTTCACATTTCAGAGTGGTCTCTGGGTCAACAGTGAGCTCCTTGGCATGGTTAGGGGGTTATTTGCAGCTGCTACTTATTACCTATAGAATAGACTCAAAACACATTTATTAAATGATTAAGGGTCTAACAGAGATTAAGTTAAGGGGTGAAAAGTGGTGCTTTTCAAGTCTTAACACGGGACTTCAGAGAAAAGGCATGGATCTGAATAATCCATGGTGTGGATCTCAGTTCCACCCATCTTCATTAATTGCTTCTAGATCTTGTGCAGTTGTTCTTTTAGCTGCTCAGACTCTTTAGATGGCGGGGCTATTTTTTAAATGATGGGCCTTGATTCACTTTGTGCTGCCAGGGGTTGATGTTTGCGGGTGGGGGATTGATGTTGGTGAGTGCCCCTGCATAGGCTCCGTTGTTCCTATTCTCATCCTCCTCGTACTGTGGGTTTACATATGGTGGTGTAGTGAGGGTGAGATTTTCCTGTTGGTGCTGACTGGGCTGGATGGGTGCTTGGTAGGACCATTGGATGTGAGGGAGGTTCTATGGAGTGATAGGATGAGTGGAATTTGGATTGTGGGTTAAGACCTGATGAGGCCATTGGGTTTGGGGGAATACTTGAGGATGACCTTGAGGTGTATGAGGATGGGTGAATTGGTGAAGGGTATGTGACGGGTTCCCGCCTAGGGCGGGGTAATAGGGTTGTGGGTGACTGAGATATTGAGGAAATTGTAGAGGGTATGGGTATGACGATCCAAGGCTTGGGCCTTGCTGGGCTTAGGTATAAGGTAGAGAATTTGGAGGAGTATGGGCCATAAAGCCTCGGGAAGTTTGGCCCATTGGGCCTAATTAGGTTTGGGCCATTGGGCCCTGGAGGGTCTTGGCCATTGGGCCATGGTGGGTCTGGGCCATTAGGCCCTGGTTGGTCTGGCCTATTAGGCCTTGGTGGGTCTGGGCCATTGGGCCCTAGTCGGTTTAGACCATTGGGCCCTGGTGGGTCTGGCCCTGAATGGTATGGATGATGGGGGTTTGGACCATTGGGCCCTGGTGGGTTTGAGGTAAAGAAGCATGGAGGCTTGGGAGTGTGTATGATGGGTTAGAAGATATGTGGTGAGGATGAGGGGGAATGTTTTGGGAGGCCTTCCAGCTTGTATAGGCCCGGACCATCTCATTCATCATAGCCCTTGGAGAGGGATTTGATGGAGGTGCTGTATCTAAGGGATGGTGGGGTGTGGATGAGATTGATGTGGGGGGAAAATGGGGCATGGCCCTGGTAAAAATGGGCATGACCTGGGTAGATGGGGGGATATGGGAAAAATTGGGTGTGGTATGGGTAAATGCGGGTGGATCGGGTAGATCTTGGGAAGATAGAAAATGGGGTATGGTGGGGAAGTTTGGGAATCAGGTTGGGTTTTTGGTCGATGTGAATGGAGGATGGGAGGGATTTGGATTGGTCATGGAGGGGGAAATGGGCATGGTTTGAGAAAATGAGGGGGATTGGGGTGTCGGACTTTGGATGTTTTGAGTGGTGGTGGATGGGAAAATGGGTGCATCGAAGGGCCCAGTGATGGTAAATGAAGGTTGGGTGAGGGGGATGGATGTGAACACTTCTTCCATGTGGGAATGAGTTGGGGAATGCGGCGGGGATGAATCGAGATCGGCGTATGCCGGATCCACTACCCACAACATGGCTTGGTGGTGGGTGGGTACTAGTGCCTCGGATGAGGCCTGTAAATCTTTCTCCTTCCCCTAGGGGATGATGGATGGTAAGGAGATGCCGTTGTGCCGGCACCACAATGGTTTTTCCTTTTTCAATTTTCTTTTTTTTTGGAAGATTTTTTGTAAGTGGATTTCTATGATGAAGGATTCTGAGGCTCTTGAATTCCCATTTCGAGTGGTATTTGTACCCTAAATAAATCCCAAAGTGTGACCTCGATGCGCTTTGGAAGAATCGAAGGGGAACCCTTTGATCTATTGAAGGCATGGGAATCAACATAAACAACCCGATCCCCCGGAGTGAGTCGATAAGAAGTTACCCACTTTTGACCGGCGGGGGTGTATTGGGTGTTGGACAGTGCAGGACCTAATCAGAGGTGCTAAACCACTAAGCGGGGAACTCGGGGATGTGAAAAAGGCCTCAAATTTCGAGCTGCACTGCTAAGTTCGGGTTTGGTGTGTATTACATGCGCCAAGCCAAATCTGATCAATCAAAGCTTGGCACGTGTAATATATGTGCCAATGCAAACCTGGAAAAATGCGCGTGTAATATATGCGCCAATGCAAACCTGGGAAAAAATGTCTTGGCGCATGTTTTACATGTGCCGGGCATAAACAGTGTGGTCAAATAATCTTGACAACGGACCAGCAAGCCTAAATTCTATCTATTTTTTTGGTTTTCAGGAAGCTCCGAGAACTAATTTCTTAGTTGCAACGGATCTCTCCTCACCAAACCTAGGGGCACAAGGCCGATTTGGGACTACTAACTCTCTCCCCCAAGGTTTTTAGGCTTCATAACCGGATAGGTTACCTACAGAATATACCTCCGGCGCAAGTGCCTTCTCAAATACTAGGTGGGGTGGTTCTTCTCCGAATCATCACCACTAGGGGCTGCCACTGTACCGAGAACCGGGTCGTTTATATCTTTGCCTAGAATTCCCAACACATGAAAATCTACCCCCATAAAAATTCAATTAAGTCCCCCTATTGGTTTAATTTTAATTTCAGATTTTATGAGAGTTTTCTTAAAGTCCAAAAACGGGTGGTTATGGTCCCGTGCTGCCTCTACGAGCTGGCGTCCACTAGTAGGATATGATTGTGATAAAAGTAAATGCTCACGTGGACCCGCCAAATGGCTAAGGTGTGTAAAAAAGTGCAAGTAAGCCCGCCAATTGGCTAAGGCATGTAAATGACGCAAAGGTAAAGGAAATGTAAAGACGATGCTCAAGTAGGCCTGCCAATCAGCTAAGCCTTGTAAATGACGAAAAAGTAGGGGTAAGTAAAAACATGACTGAATCATAGGGGTGAGTAAAATAACAAAAATAAAAAAACTACTAAATGTTAGTAAAAACAAAGAAAAAGGCCAAATTTCAATGGGAAGCTCTACTAGCTAATCCCAGCAGAGTCGCCATCTGTGCAACCATTGAATTTTTAACGATCCCGTCGCGACGATGCGTACTCGTGAAAAAAATATAGAGTCGCCACCCAGAGCTTTTGGTGTCCTGGGAAACCTAAATCAATTTTATAAGCACCGAAGTGCCAAAAATGTGACTCTGATTCACCGGTCTACTCCAAAGGCTCTTGGGTAGGGGCTTCGATTAGCAATTGAGAAGGTGTTAGGCACCCAACCAACCCGCTTAAAAGAATTCTCTACTTGTGGACAAAATAAACTAAAAAAATATGAAAGAAAAGAGCACTTCCTCTTACCCTAAGGCACCTTGACCCTATTTGTGCCCCTCCGCCAGTATCGAGATTTCGACGGCGTAAAGACACAAATTCAAGGATAGAGCAAAAGCTAAGAAGGTAGAGGAATAGAGGGGAGAGCCAGAGCTCTCAGGCCCTTGTAGCAAGTGTGTGGACCTTCGCGTAGGTCCACTTGACAAGCTTCTGATAGCTTGAATGGTTGGAGAATGGGTTCTAACCTCTAAGGCTTGATAGCTAAGGGGTAGAGGAAGAAGGCTAGGGGTGGTTCTCTCTTAACTCAAGGTTTTTTGGTGGAAGATGGGGTCTAAGGGGGGCTTTTGAATTCTGGAATTAATATGGAATGTGTGCACAAAAGAGAGGAAAAGCTTCTCTCTTAATCTTTTTCTCTCTTGGAAAACTTTCAAGCCTTTGTAAAGGGAGGAGTGCCTCTCTATTTAAAGGAAAAAAGGAGGTTAGGAGGGTGCTTGTGACAGCCCGGATTTCGGCACCCCGAAACCCATGCCATCAGCACGATCATCTTGACCGTGCCCTTTAGCTAAGCACGGAACACTGGTATATCAAGCATCAAAAAGTATAATAAACGAAATTGCAGAATTTAAATCTATATTAATTAACTCTCCAAAAGACAGTTCTACCCTCATGCCTCTACATGAATGGAGAACCGATCCGAACCATCGATGATAGCAATCATCACGGATGGTTCGTCCCAAAAGGATAATCCTAACTCTATATATATACATGGTTTAAACAAAATCAAGGCTTGACATACCAAGCCGTACAAAACTCTCTCCAAAAATCCCTCAAAGTGGCACAACGGAGTCCTCTAGAAGAAGTCCTCTGGAGGTGGCTCCAACTCTTCGCCGGCCGCAAGGTCCGACTCACCGGGGTCAGCGTCTCCTGAAGCCTCGGCAGCTGCTAGTAGTGGACCTGCGACGTATAGTCTATAGGGTGAGCTACATCCTAGCTCAATAGGGAACAAACACAGTTGAACATATAAATTATAACTCACATATATTCCATGATATGCCATGCATGATGTGTCTATGCAGTTGTTGATGAAAACAGTTAAAAAGCATTTCGTTTTACTGTTGATTACTTATGTTTTCATTTACTCATGAATGATGCTGAAAAGGCCTAAAGCAAAACTTAAACTTTCAACTTAAGTAATCCCCGAGCAATATAGCATCGAGCCCCGATGAGATACCCATCATCGTCATCTATATAGACAGTTTTAACCGTATTCCCTGGGAATACAAATAGTACCCAAGCCCCTTTCCCCTGGGGATTGGTGGTGGGGTTTCACTTGTCTCAATCAACACCCCTGGGGTGTGCTTACTATGTACGGATAAGCCTCCGCACTGGCCTACGGTTTCGCCGCCGTATCGGTCATGGATATCCTGCCGTGTCAGTCGTGGATATCCCGCCACGTCGGTGGGGTACCCTATCAAACCTCAAATAACAAAAATCTCGGTGCCTTACATATAGTTATTCACCGTGTAAATGTGCTATCTTATATCAGTTAGGCCCTATCAAACATGATTCAATCCTTGGATACATCCCTGGGATGTATCCATTTACTTGCATCACACCTGATGCTCTTATCTCCTTACTTCTTCATCCCCTGGGGATGGCTCATTATGATTACTCTTATGAATGTCACACACACACACTTTTCACAAATTCTTAAGAAACAACAATTGAATTAAATTCTATATCACTACATACATGCTCTTGTAAAATAAGGTACATGTTCAAGGTGTTCCCTACCTCAAGTCTTCATTTGATCAATGCATCAAGGTCCCACGTGGCTCCTTGTGCACTAGTCCACACGTACCACCTATGGTACCACATAACAGGTGAAAACACATCAGAAAGGATGTAATAAAGAAGGTATAAGACCCTCAAAGAATCTTAAAGTCAAACCCAAAAGTCAACATAATTTATCTCAGTCGATTAATCAAATTCCAAAATCGATTAATCGAATCTGATTCGATTAATCAATTTTCAAAATCGATTAATCGAAGGTCAATATCGATTAATCGAAGTAATTTCGATTAATCGAAATTCTCTGTTTCGCAAAGTCGATTCTCAGTTCGAACAGTCGAGCTTTCATTCGATTAATCGAATGCAATTTCGATTAATCGAAATTCTCTATTTCGCAAAGTCGATTATCAGTTCGAACAGTCGAGTTTTCATTCGATTAATCGAATCCAATTTCGATTAACCGAATCCAATTTCGATTAATCGAAATTCTCTATTTCGCAAAGTCGATTCTCAGTTCGAGTAGTCGAGTTTCAAAAATTGATTAATCGATCCCAAATCGATTAATTGAAAACTAAAATCGATTAATCGAAATCCCATTTCGATTAGTCGATTTTTCCTCAAGCCATTTCCTCCAACCCCTGGGGTCCACTGGAGGTTCTCAGTCGATTAATCGATCCCCAAATCGATTAATTGAAATCCAAAGTCGATTAATCGAAATTAAATTCGATTAATCGAAATCAGGGTCCTCTGACTTTTCAACTTCTTGGCCAATTTCGATTAATCGAAATTGTCAGATTCAGCCCTTTTCGAGCTGTTCTTCCCTATCTTTTTCCACACTTTTTGTTCTATTTTTCTAGACCATTATCCTATAATTTAGCCCACTTTCAACCACAACTTAACCCCTATAATCTATGCATTTTATTTACAAAAAATTTTACCTTGAATAGATCTCAAGTTGATTTCAAATCAAATGGTTGGAAGGCTAGGGTTCCAGCTTTGGTTCTAACGGATCCCTCGCGTCGAATCCGGCGTTTATTGCTTGAATCTCCCTTCCTCAACTAGCATTCACTCCTTGCATTAATCACTCTCTTCACTCTCTCTCTCTTCTTTACTCCTCTCTCAACAACATCAAACCCTTGCTTTTAGGGCTATTAAACCCTTTTATCCATCTCCCTCTTTGTGTGTTGAGCACATACACCGCAGTAGGTGTAAGTGACTTCTCATTTACATCACGCACCACATAATCACTCAAACCATCACATCTCGCCCGTTCATCACATTCTATGCTAACTCTTGATCTCCTGATTGGTCAAACTTGTGACCAATCGGGCACGGATCCCGAGGTCATAGTTTAGCATGATTTTTTGGGTTATTACATCTTCCCCACCTTGGGAATTTTCATCCTCGAAAATAACCCAAGGTTTGTCTGACTGGGTCTCTCCCCCCCCCCCACACTGTCAGGTGAGGTGGTTCAATTGACTCGTATTTAAGTATTCACAACACAAGCATGGAATTCAAATTTTTGACGAAAGCAAACAATTAACACAAAAATTAAGATTTTCTATTAATATCAAAAGTTTTACAAAGTGCCAATAAGTTGGCATACAAAATATATATGTACAAAAATCATGACTGATACAAAAATAAATATAAGACTCATGCAGTCCCCTCGCCAGGCTGGTCGGGTGCTACAGTGGCTGGTGGGTCTGCTGGAGCTGGCTCTGGCTGCGGCGTCACGATCGGCGGAGCGGATGTAGATGTGGAAGGAGCCGCGTCTGTAGTGGTGGGATGGAAGACGGGTCCTCTGTGGAAGGCGGTGCATCCGGCCGTCCACTCCTCCTCCTGGGCGAGGTAGCGGCGGTAGTCGGTAGGATAGATGTGGAAGAGGGTGTGGAAGAGTAGGAAGTCCATCCGCCGGTTCATCCTCTCGTTGTTGGCCTCCATACGGGCCAACACCTCCTCGATGGTCGGCCCAGATGAAGCGGCACGCCGGCGGTAGGATGAGGTGGGTGTCGCGGGCGCGGAGTGGGCAGGTGGTGTCGGTGAGGCTGCGGTGTGGGAGGGAACCCTCTCCACGGATGGCTCTGCGTGAATAGGGTGTGCCCCACCCACGGGTGGGTCCTGCTGAGGTGGTGGGGGTGATGGCGGTGCTACTGCTGCTGCGGCTGGGGCGGGAGCGGGACCCGGAGCTGGTAGGGTCCGCTTTAGAAGGTTCTAGCTACGGGTCCATGAAGACTTTGTAAACGTCTTCACGCGATCCGTAGCCCTCACCTCGTGAGGCGAGATGGTGTAGGAGGGCTCGTCGGAGTAGCACTCCAACATGCTCGAGATGAGCCGAGCATACGGCATCTTCTCCTTGGGCCGCATGTTGCCCTTCATCAACTTTCCTTTGATGTACTTCATCCCTTCTAGGATGACTAAGGTAGCATCAAACCATCGGCCACAGAAGGCCGCGTAAAGTGCATGTTGCACTTTGTCCACGCGCTCGGTGTCGTGGCGCATCGGGTAGAGGTTGCACTTGATTATTGAATCAAGCATCCACATGTAGGGTGGAAGGTCAACCCTCTTGATGGAGGAGCCCGACCCCTTTTTACCATTGGTCATGCGGGTCATGACCTCTCCAAATCGGGGCTCCTCCTCAAAGGGTGGGAAGAGAGTGGTCTCCGGGGTGAAATCGAGGTAACACTCGAGTACCTCGTGGATGTGGCGACGAGTGATCATGTATAGACGACCCTCAATCTTGGTTATAATGCAATCGTCGGTAGGGCCATCGGTTAGCCCTTGGTAAAAGAGTCTAACCAATCTAGGGTAGTAAGAACCCCGGATTGGTTTGAGAAAGTTGCCGAGGCCGGCATTAGTGAGGTAGTTTCGAGCCCATTGGGTCTCGCCCGGCACATCGGGATTGGTGAATAGGGTAGGGTCTATGATATATTCGACCTCGAAGGTCTTTGCCGTCCACCATTCATTTGGTTGCTCGACATTGGTGGGTGGTGGTGGCATGGGGGTGGACTCGCGGGAAGACTCACGCGTAGACGCGCTCGTCGAACCGGAGGTGGTCTCCAATTCCGACGGTGATGGAGTCCTCACCGGCGATGGGGTAGGTGGTGGTGGTGCGGCGTTCTTACGCCTAACCGGCAACTTAGACGTCGCCTTCTTTGAAGATAGACGGGTTTTGGGTGGCATTTTGAGAAAATCTAGGGTTTATCTAGTTCAAATTTGAAAGAAAAGTGTGAAATTTGGGTTTACAGTAGGTTTTGATGGCGATGCGAGCCGAAAAACCGTCGGAAAAAGGAACCCTAGGGCACCGGATTGTCGGAGAAGAGGAAGAAGGTGAAACGCCCAAAAATTTCTAGGTGAAATGATTTCGAATGGGGAATGAAATCCCCAAATTTATTTATATAGCCCGCGGCTCGATTAATCGAAATTCAGAATTGATTAATCGAGATTCAAAACTAGGTTAAGCCGCGTAAAATCGATTAATCGATTTTCCCAAATCGATTAATCGATTTTCCCAAATCGATTAATCGAAAGTCAAATTCGATTAATGGAAGCCATTTCGATTAATCGAAATCGTATCTGTTTAAAATTTTCAATTTTTGAGCTCACTGGCGCGAGCCAGTCGATTAATCGAAATCCATTTCGATTAATCGAAATTCCAAAATCGATTAATCGAATTTAATTAATCAAATCGTAACTTCTAATTTTCCAGAATTTCTTAAATTATTCGATTAATCGAATCCATTTCGATTAATCAAAATTTCGAAATCGATTAATCGAAATTCACTTCGATTAATCAAAATTGTCCATTTGATTTCAAATTCTCGTAAGTCCCTTTAGTAAATCGATTAATCGAAATATAATTCGATTAATCAAAATTTCAAAATCGATTAGTCGATCCCAAATCGATTAATCGAGATTCCAATTCGATCAATCGAAATTTGTCTTCTATGTATATTCTAACTCTCCTTTCAATTTCCAGTCACTGGCACATGCAAGTCGACTAATCGAACAAAATCGATTAATCGAAATTCCAAATCGATTTGAAATTCGATTAATCGGTTTTTGCCCAATTTCTGCAAAATTTCAATCTCTTTGTTTCTTTGATTTCTTTTGGTAGTTATGACATCAAGTGGTTCATAGTTCCATAAAAATACATACACTTGGTCATATATACACAAGAAAGAAAATATTCCTCTAATCATTCAATCGAGCAAAATTTGTCATCGAATAACAAGGATCGTGGAGATTCCACGAACACGTTCGTGGTTTACTTTGAATTCTCACGTCGTTTGAAACAAGGCTGGATATTGTTCTTTCACATCGGCCTCTCTTTCCCAAGTAGCCTCTTCTTTTGAATGATTGTTCCACCGAACAAGCACTAAGGGAATCACTTTAGTGCGCAGTACTTGTTCCTTTCGATCCAAGATTTCCACTGGTTCCTCTATCATGCTCATGTCCTCACACATCTCTATAGGTTGCTTTCCTAATACATGGGACGGATCATTCACATACTTTCTGAGCATCGATATGTGGAAAACATTATGTACTCGATCAAATAGCGGTGGTAAACCAATGCGATATGCAACTTCACCTACGCGTCCCAAAATTTCAAATGGTCCAACATAACGTGGACTTAACTTCCCTCTCTTGCCAAATCTCATTACACCTTTCATAGGTGGCACCTTCACAAACACGTGCTCACCCACTTTATAGTCGACACTAGTCCGCTTCATGTCGGCGTAACTTTTCTGCCTACTCTGTGCTGTCTTCAACCTTTCTCTGATAATTCGAACAATGGTAGCATTATCTTCAAGTAGTTTCGGTCCTAATACAAATTTCTCACCTGTTTCCTCCCAATTGAGGGGTGACTTGCATCGTCGTCCATACAGAGCTTCATACGGTTCCATGCCAATGCTCGTTTGGAAACTGTTGTTGTATGCGAACTCGAGCATCGGTAGATACTCATCCCAGTATCCTTGCATATCAAGCATGCATGCTCTGAGCATGTCTTCTATTACTTGGTTCACTCGCTCTGTCTGCCCATCAGTTTGAGGATGGAAAGCTGAACTAAAGTCTAGTCGTGTTCCCATTCCTTCTTGAAATTTCTTCCAAAATTTGGACGTATATAGTGGGTCACGATCTGAAACTATGCTGCTTGGAATCCCATGTAATCTTACAATCTCCTTCATGTATAAGTCTGCCAGTCTTCCTGCCGTATACGTAGTATTGTACGGCAAAAAGTGCGCTGATTTGGTCAATCGGTCTACGACGACCCAAATGGCATTGTGTCTCTTGGCAGTACGGGGTAATCCAACAATGAAATCCATTGAGATCGATTCCCACTTCCATTATGGGATTGGTAAAGGTTGCAATAGTCCACCAGGATGTCTATGATCAACCTTCACTTGCTGACATGTCAAACACCGTGACACGTACTCGGCCACGTCTTGTTTCAGTCCTCTCCACCAGTAGTTCTTTTTCAAATCTTGGTACATTTTGGTGCTACCAGGGTGGATAGCATAATTTGACTTATGGGCCTCATCAAGAATCGTTCGTCTTAGATCGGCATTGTCCGGAATGCAGAGACAGCCCTTAAACAATAAAGAACCATCTTCTTTTACTGAGAAGTCCAACCTAATGCCTTCACTCACGTCTTGATGAATCTTTATTAATGCCGGATCTTTCATCTGTAGATCGTGGATATGCTCAAATATCACTGGCTTTACTGATATGTTAGCCAAAAAGGATCCGGTGTCCTTTGACTCAATGTTCGCATCATAGAGTGCCAGGTCTTCCAATAATTTCCATCGGTGCATACCCAAATTCAAAGAAGCTAACTGAGCTGAACCTTTCTGACTCAATGCATCGGCTACTACATTCGCCTTGCCTGGATGGTATTGTATGGAGCAATCGTAATCCTTGAGGAATTCCATCCACCTGCGCTGTCTCATGTTGAGCTCTTTCTGTGTAAACAGGTATCGGAGGCTCTTATGATCGGTGAAAATTTCAAAAGTCTCACCATACAAGTAATGTCTCCAAATCTTCAGTGTAAAAATGACTGCTGCCAGTTCCAAGTCATGAGTCGGGTAATTTTTCTCGTGTTCTTTCAACTGTCTTGATCCGTAAGCTATCACCTTCTTGTGTTGGTTGAGCACACAACTAAGGCCATTGTATGACGCGTCGCTGTACACGGCGTATCCTCCACTACCTGAAGGAATCGCTAATACTGGAGCCGAAGTGAGTCTCGTTTTGAGTTCTTGGAAACTCTTCTCACATGCTTCACTCCACTCAAACCTTGAATCTTTTCGTGTCAGCTTTGTCAGAGGTCCCGATATCTTTGAAAACCCCTCGACGAAATGTCGATAATAGCCTGCTAAGCCCAGAAAACTTCATCGGTCATCGCTTTGGCTGCTCCCATTTAACTACTGCTTCTATCTTTGCTGGATCTACAGTGACACCATGCTTTGAGACGACATGTCCCAAAAAGCTAACCTCTTCCAACCAAAACTCACACTTGCTGAGTTTGGCGTACAATTGGTGTTCACGTAGCGTCTGTAGAGCAATCCTTAAATGTTCTTCGTGTTCCGTCTTTGGATTTGGAGTATATCAGTATATCATCAACAAATACTACGACGCAGGAGTCCAAGTGTGGTTTAAACACTCGGTTCATCAGATCCATAAACGACGCCGGAGCATTCGTCAATCCAAACAGCATCACAAGGAATTCATAGTGTCCATATCGTGTCCGGAAAGCTGTCTTTTGAATGTCCTCTGCCTTGACTCGCAACTGATGATACCCAGATCTCAGGTCGATCTTGGAAAAATACCTTGCACCTTGCAGTTGGTCGAATAGATCGTCTATTCTAGGCAAAGGGTAGCGGTTCTTCACAGTGAGTTTGTTCAATTGTCGATAGTCAATGCATAGCCGCATTGACCCATCTTTCTTTTTTACAAACAAGACCGGTGCTCCCCATGGAGATACACTTGGTCTAACAAACCCCTTGTTCATAAGTTCTTGTAGTTGTTCCTTCAACTCCTTTAACTCAGCGGGAGCCATTCTATAAGGTGCTTTCGAAATAGGCTCTGTTCCTGGTGCTAAGTCAATGGCGAATTCTACTTCTCTTTCTGGAAGTAATCCAGGCAATTCTTCTGGAAACACGTCAGCGAAGTCTCGCACAACTGCTATCTCAGAAATGACGTTCTTTTCTTCCTTGTCCTCCTTTAAGAAAGCTAAGTATCCACTGCAACCCTTTCTGATCATTTTCTCGGCCCTTACTGCTGAGATCAGTGGCACAGATGACGACCTCACTCCTTGAAACCGAAATGATCTTCTTGTGTTGGGTCTGAAAATGACCACCTTGTTCTTGCAATCGACGGTTGCTAATGTCTAACCGCCCATGTCCATGCCAAGGATCACATCAAACCCTTGCATGTCTAACAGTATCAACTTTTCTTCTAATTCATGCACCTCTAAGTCTCGAACTGCTACAATGATGGATTTGCAAGATAACTCCATGTCTACTAACTCTCCAGTCGAAATAGACATAGATAGGACGAAATCCAACGTCTCTGGAACAATCTTCATCTTCTTAGCGAAACGTGGAGTGACGAATGAGTGGGTAGACCCGGGGTCTATCAACACTCGTGCGTCATATCCACCGAAGCATCCTTTTTCATATATATTTAAGGTACCTATAGCATACATACATACATACAATAATTTACACATCAATTTACACTCTTAATTCACATACAGCTTTTCGTATTGGGAAAGGAATCTATACAATTTCTAATGCATGCTCCTCTCTATCTAAGATTTTAATGAAATGAAAATTTTCTTCAATTTTAAAAAGGGTCTCACCTTGGATAACATCATGCACGTTCCCTGCTTCTTGAGCAGTGACTGCATAGGCTCTCCCCTGAACGATCGGTTTCCTTGCTTGAATTGGTCGTGGTGCTGCAACTGAAACCGTCTTTCTCTTATCTGTCTCGGGGCAATCCTTGATCAAGTGGCCCACCTTGCCACATCGGAAATAACCCCTAGTTCCCGATCTACAGTCCACCATCCTATGAGGCTTGCCACACTTTGCGCAAGTCTCCCGAGGTGCGGAAGAAACAGTACGAGAACCCTGTGTAACAGTGGCGCCAGTAGACATGGCAGGACTCTCATAGCGAATAGGTCTCCCCGACGCAAGTAATGGAAACCTCTGTTGGTGTTGTTGTTGCTGCGCCGATCTTCCGAAACCCCCTTGGAACTGTGGTCTCTGATTCTGGGCTACGAACCTCGGCCTTTTGTTCACCGGTTCGTAGGCCCCCGTTCTTCCTTGTTCATTTCCTCCTCTCTGTTGCTCCCTCTGTCGATATCTATTTGTGTTCTCCTCTTCAACCACCAGTGCTTTAATCATGACCTCTTCATAGGTCCTTAGTTGAAATGGAGCTACGCCTCCCCTAACCTCAGGCTTCAAACCTTGCTGAAACCTCTTGGACTTCATCACTTCAGTAGCGACGTAATCCGGAGCAAAACGGGCAAGTCGTAGAAACTCTACCCCGTATTCTCTCACTGTCATTCTCCCTTGTACTAACTGCAAAAATTGTATCTCAAGCTGATTCCTCACCACTTCCGGAAAATATTGTTTGTTGAACTCCTCAACAAACTCCTCCCAAGTCTAAGGCAACTCTGGGGTCTCCTGAGCCCGAGTCCGTATCACGGACTTCCACCAAGGTCCAGCCTCCCCATCCAACATGTAAGCTGCCCATCTCACGCTCTCATCTTCCGTGCAAGTTAGCACGCTAAAGACTTTCTCCATCTCCATCAGCCAGTTCTCAGCGGCCATTGTGTCTGCCTGCCCAGAAAATGAAGGAGGTCTCATCCTCCTAAATTCTGTAAAAGATGAGGGCACAGGCAACGCAGGTCCTACAGGTGGTGTAGGTGGCTGCTGTTCTCTTGATGCATGAGCTGCAAAGGATGCGGCTTGTTGTGCCATGGCAGCTGCCATAGTCTCCATAGTGTGCATCATCCTTTGTCGCTCTTCTCTATCTTCTTGTCTTTCTCTCAATCTCTCTTGTTCTCTTAGATCTTGATCCTGATGATCTCGATCCTCTTCATCCCGTTGTCTACTACTACTGCCCCCTGGGGCCTCAGTACCTCCTAGAGGCACTCTATTAGTAGGAGAGATGTAATCATCTCCACTACGTAGACTCCTCTGCTGGCCTCCCCTTGGTCGGCCTCTTCCTCTAGCTGACATTTGCGGCTGCATTTGAAACTAAAGTTTCGTTAGCAGAAGCCCCTATGTTCTGACGAAATAACCCTTGTCAGAATTGCTAAAAGAAAATTGCTCTGATACCAACTGTGACAGCCCGGATTTCGGCACCCCGAAACCCGTGCCATCAGCACGATCATCTTGACCATGCCCTTTAGCTAAGCACGGAACACTGGTATATCAAGCATCAAAAAGTATAATAAACGAAATTGCGGAAGTTAAATCTATATTAATTAACTCTCCAAAAGACAGTTCTACCCTCATGCCTCTACATGAATGGAGAATCGATCCGAACCATCGATGATAGCAATCATCACGGATGATTCGCCCCAAAAGGATAATCCTAACTCAATATATATACATGGTTTAAACAAAATCAAGGCTTGACATACCAAGCCATACAAAACTCTCTCCAAAAATCCCTCAAAGTGGCACAACGGAGTCCTCAAGAAGAAGTCCTCTGGAGGTGGCTCCAACTCTTCGCCGGCCGCAAGGTCCGACTCACCGGGGTCAGCGTCTCCTGAAGCCTCGGCAACTGCTAGTAGTGGACCTGCGACGTATAGTCTATAGGGTGAGCTACATCCTAGCTCAATAGGGAACAAACACGGTTGAACATATAAATTATGACTCACATATATTCCATGATATGCCATGCATGATGTGTCTATGCAGTTGTTGATGAAAACAGTTAAAAAGCATTTCGTTTTACTGTTGATTACTTATGTTTTCATTTACTCATGAATGATGCTGAAAAGGCCTAAAGCAAAACTTAAACTTTCAACTTAAGTAATCCCCGAGCAATATAGCATCGAGCCCCGATGAGATACCCATCATCGTCATCTATATAGACAGTTTTAACCGTATTCCCTGGGAATACAAATAGTACCCAAGCCCCTTTCCCCTGGGGATTGGTGGCGGGGTTTCACTTGTCTCAATCAACACCCCTGGGGTGTGCTTACTATGTACGGATAAGCCTCCGCACTGGCCTACGGTTTCGCCGCCGTATCGGTCACGGATATCCTGCCGTGTCAGTCGTGGATATCCCGCCACGTCGGTGGGGTACCCTATCAAACCTCAAATAACAAAAATATCGGTGCCTTACATATAGTTATTCACCGTGTAAATGTGCTATCTTATATCAGTTAGGCCCTATCAAACATGATTCAATCCTTGGATACATCCCTGGGATGTATCCATTTACTTGCATCACACCTGATGCTCTTATCTCCTTACTTCTTCATCCCCTGGGGATGGCTCATTATGATTACTCTTATGAATGTCACACACACACACTTTTCACAAATTCTTAAGAAACAACAATTGAATTAAATTCTATATCACTACATACATGCTCTTGTAAAATAAGGTACATGTTCAAGGTGTTCCCTACCTCAAGTCTTCATTTGATCAATGCATCAAGGTCCCACGTGGCTCCTTGTGCACTAGTCCACACGTACCACCTATGGTACCACATAACAGGTGAAAACACATCACAAAGGATGTAATAAAGAAGGTATAAGACCCTCCAAGAATCATAAAGTCAAACCCAAAAGTCAACATAATTTATCTCAATCGATTAATCGAATTCCAAAATCGATTAATCGAAGGTCAATATCGATTAATCGAAGTAATTTCGATTAATCGAAATTCTCTGTTTCGCAAAGTCGATTCTCAGTTCGAACAGTCGAGCTTTCATTCGATTAGTCGAATCCAATTTCGATTAATCGAAATTCTCTATTTCGCAAAGTCGATTCTCAGTTCGAACAGTCGAATTTTCATTCGATTAATCGAATCCAATTTCGATTAATCGAAATTCTCTATTTCGCAAAGTCGATTCTCAGTTCGAGTAGTCGAGTTTCAAAAATTGATTAGTCGATCCCAAATCGATTAATCGAAAACTAAAATCGATTAATCGAAATCCCATTTCGATTAGTCGATTTTCCTCAAGCCATTTCCTCCAACCCCTGGGGTCCACTGGAGGTTCTCAGTCGATTAATCGATCCCCAAATCGATTAATCGAAATCCAAAGTCGATTAATCGAAATTAAATTCGATTAATCGAAATCGGGGTCCTCTGACTTTTCAACTTCTTGGCCAATTTCGATTAATCGAAATTGTCAGATTCAGCCCTTTTCGAGCTGTTCTTCCCTATCTTTTTCCACACTTTTTGTTCTATTTTTCTAGACCATTATCCTATAATTTAGCCCACTTTCAACCACAACTTAACCCCTATAATCTATGTATTTTATTTACAAAAATTTTTACCTTGAATAGATCTCAAGTTGATTTCAAATCAAATGGTTGGAAGGCTAGGGTTCCAGCTTTGGTTCTAACGGATCCCTCGCGTCGAATCCGGCGTTTATTGCTTGAATCTCCCTTCCTCAACTAGCATTCACTCCTTGCATTAATCACACTCTTCACTCTCTCTCTCTTCTTTACTCCTCTCTCAACAACATCAAACCCTTGCTTTTAGGGCTATTAAACCCTTTTATCCATCTCCCTCTTTGTGTGTTGAGCACATACACCGCAGTAGGTGTAAGTGACTTCTCATTTACATCACGCACCACATAATCACTCAAACCATCACATCTCGCCCGTTCATCACATTCTATGCTAACTCTTGATCTCCTGATTGGTCAAACTTGTGACCAATCGGGCACGGATCTCGAGGTCATAATTTAGCGTAATTTTTCGGGTTATTACAGTGCTTAAGTGCTAATTAGGGTTAGCAATTAGGTAATCTCCTAATCTAAGGTTTCCTAGGATTTTGAGACCTTGGAAATGTGGGCAATGGGCTTCAATGGTAGATGATACGGTGAGGTTTCAAATGACTATAGGGTTGCAAATAGGGTAATCAGGGGTACAACAGTCCTAATGAAAAACTTCCTAAAGATTGAGATGGTCAACAAGTCAAACCCCAAAAGTAGATTTCGAGCAAAAACTCATGGTAACTGTAGCTAAGCCTGGCGTCTGTATTACACACGCCAATAATAGCTACAGTCTCCGAAAGTTCAGAGCCCGAGGAGGGGCCCACCTATACTTGGCATGCATATTAGATGCGCCAAGCCATTTTTGGAACAAAATGAGTTAGCGCATGTAATACATGCACCATGTATGCCCTAACCAAGTGCAACTTCTGGGTAGTGCTCGGGTCGCCATAACTTTTGACGTACAACTCAAATTGAGGTGATTATTGGCTTGTTGGAAAGCTGAGAAACTCTACATTTCAATGGTATAAGATTCAGTCTTAGTAGAGGTCCCTGCCATCCCTGGCACATCTCTCTCTGACTAAAGCCTGGGAGGGTTAACTAAGGTTTGGAGAGGTTTCTAATGGTTGGGGGTAACTCCTAAGGGCTTGGGTAAGTTTCTAAGGGTTTGAGAAGAGTCTTAAGGGTACAGGAGGGGCTATCGGAAGCTCGGGGGTGTGCCTCTCTCAAAATATGTTTCGATTGGGCCTTGGGCCAATTTTAGGTGTTTACAATCTGAATCACGACAAATCATGGTTTCAAAGTATTACTTCACTTCAAATAGCTTGGCCTTCCCAAATTAAACTATTTGAAGGACCGAGCCAACTAATAGTGTGGTAAGCGAGCGTGCGTGCTGAAAAGAAAGTGCACAAACGGATATAGCAGAGCGAAAGCAATTAGACTAAATAGTACATAGACTCTCAAAGCTAACTATTCACATCCATCAAAACAATACCAAAACATCCACCGGTGAAGGCCGTTCTTCACCTAAACATTGGAGACAAAATATAATCATCTTCATTCACAAAATCCCAAAATACTGTAGTGTATAACAAAGTTTCCAAAAAAAATATCCGGGCTCTCAAGCTCCCAACACAACTCAGCTACCAATAGTACTCCTTGGGTAGCTCCTCCTCATCCTCAGGCGTATAATCCGGATACTCTTCTGGTTCCAGATCTCCCACAAGCTCAGCTCCTGCAGCTGTGACATATAGTCGGGAATGAGCTACAGTTCAAACTCTGTAGAGATATAAAAAGTGCAAAATGATACTTTATCATTCTAGTTCATGGTATAGATGCATAGTGAAATAAATCAAGTGAAACATATGGTGTCAAAACATATTGGCATAAAACGAGCATTTCAGAATATGAACTCAAAACATGTCGTATCATGTATGCAAATGATGAGCAAGATTGTACTCAATTTCGAATCAAGGAACAAGATTCAATTACTTATCATATCAAGGAACGAGCTTATACAAGGCGAACACATAGCTTATCGAGTCAAGCATATCACATCATATCACATACGAATTATATATTATTAGTGTGAGTATTTGATCAGTCACATAATTAACCATTTTATCACCCTTAACTTATTGATTTTAGGACTTTGTTTGCTACTAACAAGTTAACAATGTGCATATATTAAGAAAAAATAGTAAAAGAGAGCCTAAGTGTTAATATTCATCAAAATGAACTCGAAAAGCAATAAAAAAGACGATTGAGCAAAAAAGACGTTTTCTGCCTACTAAATGTCAAAAAATCATAATTTATGATTCTTCAAAAGAGATAAAAGGAGAAAAATGAAAAATCCTAATCCAGAGATTCGTCCAAATAGGAAAATATGAAAGATAGAAAATCATAATTTACGATTTTCTAGAAAAAAAAGAAGAAAGAAAATCGTGATTTGCGATTATCCAGAAAAAAAGCTTTCTTGTTATTGATGTTGCTATTGATCATATGAGTAAAGATTATCACTGCCATACACTGAATTAGAAGATATCTTAAATTAGAAGTTTGATGAATCACAGATCTGAGAAGATTGATGAAGAAAAGTTCTTAGAAAATCTTGGTTGCTGAAATAAAGGCGAACAATCCAGAAGCATATCAACCATTGAAAGCAAGGAAGAATAAATTAGGAATTAGAGTTATATTAGGAATCTTTTATTAGTTTTTTTATTAGAATTAGAAGTCTTTGTAAACCGACTCCTTATGATCTATAGATAAGAGAGCTCAGGATAGGAATAATCATCGAAGAATTTCAGCATCAATTGACAATAGGTTGGATTTTCTTCCAATCAGTAGTGCAACATAGTTAGAGTAGATTAGATATCAAAGGTTTCTCAAGATCAATTGATGACTGCTATTGGGTGCTAAAGATTAGTGTAGATATCCTAGTTTCTCAGAAGCAATTGATGACTGTGGCTAAAGGGTGAAAGATATATTTACTTTGCTTTCTAGTTTAGATTTTCTTAGCTTTATTTACATGCTTTGTAAACATCTTCAAGTTTTAATTTGAATTGACAGCTCAGGTTGGAATTTGCAGATTAGTGTAATGGTTTTTATTTTTCCATCTTCAATTTTCTAGAGTTTGATTGATGCCGAGATTTTAGGAATTTGTTGATTAGATTAAATCTGTGTTAAGGGATTTTAGTATTTGATTGATGCCCATATTCTAGAAGACTGCAATACGGTGTAATGCCCAAATTCTAGAGGATGTATATCTATGGAAGGCACATCAACTCTCTCTGTTTTTTATTAATTCCCTCTAGAGCCCGTCGAGCTACCGACTCACCCGTAACAAACACATGTGATATATGTATATAATATTAGAAAAAGAGTATTCTACGATCTACGGTATGTAAACGTCCAGTCAATCGTAAAAGTCTCTTTTAGGTCATAATAACTTAAAGCGTATAAAGTAAGATTTCTTGTGATTCTTAAAGTTAAATCATAGTGAGTACGATTTGAAGCGTCAATAAGTCTTACTTTCATTCTGTAGAATTGTAAATGATAATTCTAGGGAACAGGCTGCTCCAGTGATCGATCTTATCGATTACATTGGAATACGAACTCATTAAATTCATAAGGAAAACAAACAAATTTTGCATTCAAAACTACCACTTCCCAACTACCCTAATCTAGAAACCTACACATCAATATTTATTTCGAAGTGATGATTCAAAACAGAGACTCTTCCCTATAAATCCATACCGATTCATAAAACAACTCATCTCTTTCATCTTCCATCTTTCATGCTTAAAAAACCCATGACGGAAGAGCATAATCAGAACGATTTCAGTAAATAACTTGATATAATTCTCGAAATCCATAAAGCTGAGCTCCTAGCTGTAGAATGGAAAGTAGAAAATCTGAAGCGCATCAACTTACTCGAGATGCTGAATCGTCCACTGAAACTACTCTTGACCCTAAACCTAACCCAAATCCGTAACCATATACCAAGAACCCATCTGCTCCCACTTCCTAACCTTACACCATTACAACCCACCTTGAATGCATGTTCCTTTATAATAAGTATTGGTTGTATTTTCCAGTGTCATTTCCCATCCCATCCTTGATCTCCTCACCACCCCTCTCCATTGCTTATCTTCTCCCTTCGCTTGCAATACATTCCCTTCACTTAGTTTTCGCAAGGGAGCAGTATAGGTAACGAGTGATCTGGAGATGTGTTCACTTCCTCGCCCTTCGAAGCACCCCCCGTATGGCATTGCATTTCTTCCAAGGAAGGAATATGAGGTGCTCCTTTTTAGGGGATGCAAGATAAAGAAGGGCATAGAGAAGTGGTCTGCAGCTCTTGGGGGAGCGACCTACCAAGGAGTAGACACTCTTTTCGTAGGAAGGAATGAGAGACTTTGATTGAAGGTGGTTAAATACTGAGGGCCGATCTTTATCGAAGACAGACTTCGTTCTCAGACGTTGTTGCCTGTCCTTAGTTTAGTGCGTGTCTAGCTTTTTCCTAGCGTTATACTCTTTTATGTAATTAGTTCTTATGATAAATTTTCAATTTTACTTACCTTTCATATCATTATAAATATTTAATAATATATAAATATTTTTTTACTAACTCTATAATTTTTTTACTAACAGTGTGTGTTACTAACATTACTAAAAAAATTTTTACTAACATTTTTGTTATTGATACTCTTAGAATAAGCCTCGGGTATTTTCACTCAAGTTTGGGGGAGAGTATATATCTGGTAAAATATTTTTCCGATAAATAATAGGTATATCTTTTTTTTATTTTGTGTCCCCTATTTTTTTTCCAATGAGGGCATTGTCCGATTTACGTTTGGGGGGGGGGGGGGGAGGATACACAATTTTTGTGTTTAGTAATTTTATTTTAGTTATTGAAAATTATTTTTATTATTATTTTGAACAATACATAGGAATTATGATAGAAAAAAATATAAATCCTGAAAACTTACGATCTATTATAATAGAAGTTTAATAATTTGAATTTAGAACAGTAATAATTCATGCTTAGCTCATTAAAACACTGCATTAGAATGAATGATTGAAATAATAGATTGATCTAAACTGCAATAATTTAGACTATAGTTTCAAAATTATAAACCAATGAGATTTTTAGCCATATTTCTTCCTATTCTGCGAGAAGTTGTTTCTATTCAAATCATGAAAATTTCTTTGAACTTCTATACTAATGTGGAATCTCATATTGCTAAATTTAGAATCGAATTATTCTTTGAATATGATGAACTGATTTTTCATCTAGAACTATCTATTAGAAATATCGAAGAACTAAGGCATCTATACTAGTAAATCGTGAAAATGATCAAAGGCCATCTTTTATTTAAATCAGAGCCAAAACAACCAAAATCCAAATTAAAAATTTATCCTTTGAACCCATATTAGAAGCTTGAAATGAAATTTCTTTGTGCCAAAATCTTATAAACCATTAACCATATGTACTATCAAAAGCTTTCTATCTTTAACCCTTACAATTTCTGAGAGTTTAGAATGTAAAGAAGGGAAGAAGAGAGAGTGAAAGGAGTAAGAATGAAATAGAGAAGGAATGTTAGAAAAGAGGTATAAAAAAAAGAAAAAAAAGGAAAAGAAAAAAAAAATATGAGAAAGGAGTGAAAAAGAAGAACGATTCTTTAGCAAAAGTTGTGAAGAAAAGAAAAACAAAAGAGAAGTATATGGGAAGAAGTTATCCAATAATGGATACTTAAATAAAATAGTAGAAGAAGATAGGAGGAAGAAGAGCTAAATTCTCATAAAAACTTTGAATCCTTTTCTACCCTTCCTTGATACCTTTTAACCCAAAACCCCATTACAAGCTGAAGGAAAGACCTTCTAATTTATGATTTGCAAAAAGCATAAGCCTAGTAAAGATAAGGATAATAGATACTATGGATTGTATAGGGAATTATAAGAATATGATAAAATTATCTTTTCTATGAGATTTATTTTTGTAATTATCTTTGACTGAAGTCTTCTGAAAAATATATTGAGAGAACCCAAAAGTTTCGATATCTTTTTGAGAGTATGTCAATAGTGAGTTTTTAAATGAAAATATTTTCTAAATCTGCAATTTAGAAAAATTTATGAAGAATAAACTATTCACTAGTGCATATACACTCTGTGCTTATTATGAATTGAAATTATTGGAGTTCTAATCAAGGATAACTGTTGTAATTGAACATAAGGATAAAGAATTAGTAATTTTCAAAAATTGTAATAAACTATGTATTGACCAATTAAGTAGATTAGTTAGATTTTATTTACTTTTAAAAAAATATATATTTTGAAAAATCCAAAAATATTTGAAGTTTGTAGGTAACTTCACTGAAAACCTTCAAGAGACTACAACTCCTCTACAAGGGATCACCTAGGGGTTTAAAGGCTTATTGCATCTGCTAAATGCAATTATGCTCCCTACAAAAGTGAGATTTAAATTCATAGTTTAAATATTTATATTTTCTTGTTTGCTAGGGACTAGCAAATCTAAAGTTTGGGGGTGTGATCAGTCACATAATTTACTATTTTATCACCCTTAATTTAGTGATGCTAGGACTTAGTTTGCTACTGACAAGTTAAGGAGGTGCAGATATTAAGAAAAAATAGTAAAAGAGAGCCAAAGTATTAATATTCATCAAAATAAACTCGAAAAGCAATAAGAAAGACGATTAAGCGAAAAAGATGTTTTCTACCTACTAAAAGTCAGAAAATCGTAATTTAGGATTCTTCAAAAGAGAAAAGGAGAAAAATGAAAAATTGTAATCTAGAGAATCGTCAAAATAGGAAACTATGAAAGATAGAAAATCATGATTTACGATTTTCTAGAAAAAAAAGAAGAAAGATAGAAAATTGTGATTTGTGATTGTCCAGAAAAGAAGCTTTTCTATTATTGCTGCTGATGTTGATCATGTGAGTAAAGATTATCACCGCCTTGCACTGAATTAGAAGATATATAAAATTAGAAGTTTGGTGGATCACGGATCTAAGAAGATTGATGAAGATAAGTTCTTTGGAAATCTCGGTTGCTGAAATAAAGGAGAACAATCCAGAAGCACATCAACCATTGAAAGCAAGGAAGAATAAAATTAGGAATTAGAGTTATATTAGGATTTTTTTATTAGTTTCTTTTATTAGAATTAAAAGTTTTTGTAAACCGACGCCTTATGATCTATAAATAAGAGAACTCGGGATAAGAATAATCATCGAAGAATTTCAGCATCAATTGATAACTGAAGTTAGATTTTCTTCCGATTAGTATTGTAAAATAGTCAGAGTAGATTAGATATCAGAGGTTTCTCAAGAGCAATTGACGACTGCTATTAGGTGTCGAAGATTAGTGTAGATATCCTAGTTTCTCAGAAGCAATTGACAATTGTGGCTGAGGGGTGGAAGATATATTTAGTGTGCTTTCTAGTTTAGATTTTATTTGCTTTATTTACATGCTTTGTAAACATCTTCAAGGTTTAATTTGAATTGATGACTCAAGTTGGAATTTACATATTAGTGTAACGATTTTTACTTTTCCATCTTCAATTTTCTAGAGTTTGATTGATGCCCAGATTTTAGGAATTTGTTTATTAGATTAAATATGTGTTAAGGGATTTTAGTTTTTGATTGACGCCCAAATTCTAGAAGACTGCAATACGGTGTAACAGTACTATTTATTTTTATAAATATCCGATTGCTGAAGATTGGGATTAACGACCTCAATCTGAAGAAGAGGATTAGGATTTATTTTATGCACTTTAGATTAAGAAATCATTCTTTTATTCAAATTTCTCAAGTAGTTTAGAACCTTAAAAAATAAATATAACTTTAAAATAGAAATATATAAAGAAGATAAAACTTCTTCGTGAGAGCGATCCTATACTAGCTCTACAATTTCTATTATGCGCTTGCAATAGGTTAAGACTTAATTAGACATACATAGTAAATCGATCAGTATCCCGTAGTGGGAATAGAGCAGTCCGTAGCGAACACAAGATCCTAACCCCGGGGACTCCACCCCTCCCTTGGAGATTCCACTCCACTCACATTTAATCACAAGCACGTGACAGGAATTGTGGAAAAGCATTCCGTAGTGGGAACTGAGTAGTTCGTAGCGAACACAAGGTTAAAAACCCCAGGGACTCCACCCCTCTCATGGAGGGTCCACTCCTCAATTGCACACAATCACAAGGCATAACATATTTACAACGAGCAAGAAAATAAACAATTCATAATATGCAACGGGAACGAAAATTATCGAACGGACTTGATAGTCATATGTGGGCAAGATGTCATGGTGCATGTTCAAGTACGAAAATAATTTATAGATTATATGCAAAGGTATCAATCATCAAACACGTAGCTAAATCATGGTTAAAATGCGATGAAAAACAATTATTTTATCCCATGATCAAGTCAAACATATAGCTTTGCATTTAAAATTTCCCTACCTCCAGTGTCGAAATCTTGCGAGTCAGAGCGCATGAATCATGGTCAATGCTCTAGCAAACGGTTCATCGTATACACGCTAAATCATGCATTGCATATAAGCTAATGGTTAATGAACCATACGTGTCCGAATCAAGGTCTCTCAAGCATAGAACTATACAAAATCTCAAGGTCCACAACAGGGCATACCTCGCCACGGCAAGCTCACATGTCGTCGTGACGAGCTCTTCTGGTGCCATAATATTTAAGTCATCTCGCCGCGATCAGATTTTTCAGAGCCGAAATGGCTGTATTTTCCAGGTAGCACTTGCCACAGCGAGCCTTAACAGCTCGCCAGTTCTCTATTTCACCTTATAGGTTCGAAAACTCGATCTTCATGTGTAAAGTCCTCCTTTCAAAGACAAAATGGAGGCGTACTCGATACGATCGTGCCACACATAAACTCCTATCCTTTTATGATTACACAAGGCATGATCCGAGACTCTAGAAATCGGCTAATTTCGTCCACGTGGGCCTGCTTCACGAGGTTTCGAAGCATGCAAACTCTTAACACAACTCACTTGGGTCTAGTTCAGGATTATCGAGTCTCCAACACTCGTGTGATCATGCATGCACGCTGTAGACACCCAAATTTGGCCCAAGGCCCGATCAATCTATACTCCGAGAGAGATGCACCCTTGTGCTTCCGATGGCACCCTTAAACCCTTGGGAACCTATCTAGACCTTTAGGAATCACCTAAAACTCATTAGAACCATTCCCCCAACCCTTAGAGATCACCCGTAAGCCCTAGGATCCCTTCCCAGACTCAATTTAAACCCTTCCGAGCATTTGATGGGAGGAGAGCTACAAATGTTTATACAGACAACTGCTAAGGATGATCCACATATCATTGGAAAGAGGACTTCTCCAGCTTTCCAACAAGCCAAAGATCACCAAATTTGGAGCTACGGTTCAAAGGTTATGGCCGATTGAAGTTTCATATAAAATCACAACCTTTTGCTCAGGCGTATGTATTACATACGCCCAGCAAATCTAGCCCAATTTTGGTCAGGCGTATATACTATATATGCCTGACATTTTTTGCCAAATTTGGTCGGGCGTATATAATATATATGCCCAGTACAGGTGGGACCCACCACGGGCACCATCTTCCCAAAACTCCCCTGATTTTTATGGAAATCACTGTGCATAAACTGGGCGTATATAATATATAAGCCCAGCTTAGCTACAGTAACTGTTATCAGGTGCTTGAATTTCCTTCATCTGGTTTGACCTTTTGACCATCCCCTTGGTTGAGGTGTGTGTCTTAAGATTGGTTACCCCCCCTTTGAGCTTATTTGCAACCCTTAAGTCACCTATGGTCTCACTCACCCCATCATCTGCCATTGAAACTGGCTTCCCGAACCCCTAGGACCCTAAAAACCTAGAAAACCTTAGATGGAGGATTACCTAATTGCCAAACCAATTAGCCCTTAAGTAACCCTTTAACCCACATTTTATCTATAAATAGAGAGGCCCCCCCTCTCCCCAAAGGGTTGAAGAATTAGGGTTGAAAAACCAAGGTTAAGAATTGTGAGCTTAAGAGAGAGTCCTAGTGCACTTTCCAACCAAAAAATTCCAGCATGCTTAGTTTGTCCATTTCAATCCATTTCAACCATTAGATCACTCCTTTTTAGCCAAATCCTGCTTCTAGCTTCACCATACACTTCCCATCTACTGAATCCTAGCTTTAGAACTTATTTCTATATCGTTTAAGCCATCAGAAGCACGCCAAAGCGAAGACCTTCCACGGTGCAACAAGGGCCCGTGAGCTCCGGCTCACCCCTCTCCTCTCCTACCTTCTTGGTGCTTCCTCCGTCCAAGGATTCAAGCCGTTACGCCATCGAAATTTTAGTTTGGCTCAAACCTTGATAGGACCATGCTGCCTTCGGGGAAGAGGAAGCTCCGCCTATTTATTTTTATTTTGGCCATAGATAGAGACCGCTACGTGCAGGTTGATCGGGTGCCTAAACCCTTCCCGATCGATAACCAAAGCTCCAAATATCGATTTAAAGGTTTCCCGGGTCACCAAAAGCTCTGGGTGGCGACTCTACATTTCATCCATAGCGAGCGCACCATCGCGACGGGTTCGAAAGAAGCCAGGATCACACACACGCATTTTGAGGCATCGAACCTCGAGGATTTGTCTTCGAAGCAGCTCACATGTTCGATTCCTAAATTTACCACATGAACTTCTAACCCTTGCTTGAGCCAATTCTAATTCTAGAAAATAGATCTACGGATCGAAGATTGAGGGTTTACCGTAATGAATTCCTCGCATGTGAGGCTTTCAAGCTTTCGTGTAAAAAATCTCTCCAGTTAGAATCGTCTCAGTCTTTGCTTGAAAGAGTCCGCAATTCAAGAACGAGTTGAATGATCTCTCCATCGCAATCGTGGTTTCTTGTTGACGAAAGTGAAGATATCGGCCAATTTGGAGGCTTTTTTGAGGTAGAGACGGAAGGAGAGGAGGTCTCCTCTTTCGTGTTTGTCAATCAAAAGTCATGCATGCCTTATGCATGCATGCTTACTTATAAGGATATGGGGGTGTTTTGGTGTGGTACCTATACACCCAATTTTGTGTATGAGTTTGACCAAAGGCCATAGATTTGGGGCTTTAAGTCGTGGGCCAAGTTTTTAAGGCCTATCACTATTGGGTCACATCAGTTGGGGTGTTAACTAATGGGCCTACGGTCTTGGCCTTGCCTACTGGATCTCACACAAGGAGTTTGGTTATTTATGGGGTCTTGATCCAAAGAGACCCAATTCATACAAATGAACGGCTAAATCTTATTTATTAGGGGTATATCCGTTGGACCTAAAGAGCAGGTATAAGACGGAATTGGTTGGGTGTTACACAAGTACGCAAGGTGATGTAATGCAAATTATCGTGGATGAATACATGGAGGCCCTGGATCAATGTAGGTCCACTCATGGTTAGCATAATAGCTGTTGTTGGAACTTTTGGGTCAGGCACTAGTAGAAATCATGGACCTAAACATCAGAAAAATGCGCAAAGGCTCATTCTGGAACGGAAATGCCAAAATGGTCAATAGCCACGGCATGCCTTGAGGTTCACATTTTTTAGGCAAATTCCTTCGTTTAACCGAAAATAGCAATTTTGCTATTTTAGGAAATAATCTCTTTCACAATTCTCAGGGATTTACAACTCAGAATCGATCCATTTCGATTCTAGATTAATTCTAGCGAGCGTATCTTTCCATCCATGATCTTATCTCGTTTGGGCTATTTTTAGTCATTTTCTTTCTTTTCTATTTAATGAATGTAAGCCAAACGAAAAAATTTTGTAACATCCCCAAATTTTGAAACCGCTCGTGCCGACTAATTGGGCCAACTATATTTGGCTGACTAGTTGGGCCAACTGATTGGGCCAACTATTCGAGCCGACTATAGGTCCTGATTGGGTGCATGCCTGTTAAGAAACATGTCACCAATCAGATTTTTCAAATGGAGTCATTTTGGATTCATTTGAGCTCGTGTGAGATTTTAGGACCAAGTTCATACACCATGGTTGTGTATCGGCTCAACACCGGATCAAATAGATGGGTGGTTCTAGTGTGCAGGCCCCATACCTAATCAAGAGATTAATTGTATAATGGTATATACCTTACTTAGGTATGTCTGTTTCATGCGAAATCTAGTTCTTTGGATAAGAACTATTATCCTCCAAGGAGTGCATGTGTTTTACATGGGAAACAACTCTTTTTATATAAAGTCAAGAGCTTCCTTTGGAAGCTACCAACCGGTTGTAAGCTTTGGGGGTTTTTGTTTTAGAGAGAGAGAGAAGGAAGAAAAATCTTTGAATGTGGTGAGTGTTGATGTGATTATCCGAGCTATGCGAGAAGCGAGGATTGAAGACCAAAGAAAATCCCCAAAACTTTCCTCAAGAACCTAGATTTGGATTTGAGCTCGTGGAGCGAATGATCGAGCAAATCGAGGTAAGTAATTTGTGCTAAGTTATGAGTTAGAGTTGTGTTAGTTTAGTTTATATATATGGGTAAAAAATTAGAAGAATATGAGTTAGATTTGAAAAAAAATGAGTTGGGGAAGTTAAAACCCGAGTTTGGAAAAAATCTGACAAAACCGTTCGATCGAAATAAGAAACCGATCGATCGATTTTGTCGAGTTGTGAATCTGAAGGCTTCATAATGAAACCGTTTGATCGAAATGAAAACTGTTTGATTGAAATAAGTGGTCGTTCAATTGATTTGGCAAACCATTCGGTTGGTTTGAAAACCGTTCGATTGAAATAAGTAACCGTTCGATCGATTTTGTCTGAGCATTCCAACACTATTTTGGTATTTTGACCGTAACTTTTGGCTCCGATCTCTGATTGCCCTGATTCTTATGTTGTTGGAAAGATGACCAAAAGCTCTACAACTGTTATGAATTAACAAACGTATGAATCAACTGTTTTAAAGGTTAAAATTGATTGAAAAGTTGGGTCAAGTTCCAAGTATTATGTTTTGACTAAAGCGCCAAAACAGCTTCAGTATTTTAGCCGTAACTTTCTACTCCGAACAGAAAATCATATGATTCTTGAGGCGTTGGAAAGAGGACAATGATATCTACAATATTTGTGAATTGACTAACTTGTGAATCCAAAGTTTTAAAGGTCAAAACTTAGGAGGAAGTTACATAAATTTCTATATTTGCGCGAATTTGGCCATTTCAACCTCGGTTTGAGAAAATAATTGAATATTCTTAAGTTATTAGTGATTGGAGTTCATCCTTGATACATCATCATATGTTTGTGATATAGATTAAGGGTAGGAATCCATTGATAGGGCTTAGCTTGGCTTCGTGCAACATCAAGGTTAAGGTGGGGAAAATTCGATACACACTTGTATTTTTATTTGATTCCATACTCTCTTATGCTGTTTTTGATTTGGCTCAAATTATGTTTAGAACTTGGGATATTTTGAAAAATGTTTGCATTAGAAATCTTTGAAGTAATTGAAAGCCTTGAACCTTGATATTTGAATTTCAAATTCGACCTTTGTATATGAAATTAAATTCAAATCTTTGTGGATATGAATGATGAAGATGACTCTGAATATGAATCTAGTATTAGACTTCGAATCTGAACATTGAATCTGAAAGTCATGTAAGCAAATTGAACTCAAAAGTTAAATTTGAATCGAATAAACAGTATTGTCAGTAAGTGGACCTCTATGGGCAGATTATAAGTATATTATGGACCGCTATGGGCGGATTATAAGTACACTGTGAACCGCTATGGGCAGATTATAAGTATATTGTGGACCGCTATGGGCGGATTATAAGTACACTGTGAACCGCTATGGGCGGATTATGTGTATCTGTGGACCGCCAAGGTAGATTGTTCGTAGGATCGTGGACCGCTAGGGCGGATTATAAGTAAATCAAATCAGTAAGCTATATAAATGAACTGAACTCCGTAAATCATATGTGTAAGTCATTTAAGCAAATCAAGCTTCGCAAATCGAATCTGTAAGACATGTAATTTGAGCATAAGAATCGTAATTTGACTGGTATGGCAAATTATCCATAATTTGAACCGGTACGGCAATTTATTTGTAATTCATTATTTATATCGTGCTTTGAAATTTGAACATTGAATCCAAAACTCTGAACCTACAATGTAAGAATGTGTAAGGCCGGCACGGCGAAATATTCGTGATTCGAACTAGCATGGCGGGATATCTATGAATCGACTTTGTAAGCTATGTAAGAATGTGTAAGCATTGTAAGTGAAGCTATGTAAGAATGTATAAGACACAAAAGTGAACATAAGCAAACTTAGTAAATCAAGATAAGACATGTAAGTGAATTGAAATCAGTTCAGTTCTGATAAGAAATGTCTTTGAAATCAGTTTACTCTTGAAATCAGTTTTCCTTTGAAATCAGCTTCGGTTTTCATAAGAAAATACCTTCAAAGTTTCGCTTTTGATAAGAAAACTGCTTTTAGAATTCAGATCCTATTGTGAGTTTGAAAATGCCATCAATTTTAATATGAAAATGTTTTGATCTTCGTCTTTGAATCTATGCATGGCTGATGAGATATACATTGGTATCGGTTTTCTCTACTAAGCTTAAGATATTAGCTCACCCTAACTATACATCAAACTTGTCAGGATACCGGACTGGTAGATTGAGGACGTGAGGATTAGTAAGATTCCAAGATCATAAATTTAGCACATCGTGGATTTTGGTAAGTTTGGGCTTGGTATGTTCGTGCTACTATACATGCATTATACACCACTGTTTGGGGATGGTTGGCCATCACTAGTTGTTTGTTTTAGTTTACTATTCATATTGGATAGTAGAACTGGAGATTTTATTTATGTCATACATAGTATTTGCTTTGATTTTTTGCATGTGTGTGGATGTACCAAGTGTTCTTTGTATTCAGATCGTGTTCTGCGACCCGACAGTTCAGGTTTTTCCATTTAGTTTAAGTTAGTGTTTGAAGGAAAAAAAATAAAAATAAAAAAAGAAAAAAAAATCTCATAAAATTCAGGTGGGGAAAATTCGGGCTGTCACATTTTCATTATTGAATATATTATTATTTGAGGTCTTCGAGATTTTTGTTTCCTGTTTCTCTTGGTATTCGTGTGAATCAACAAGACAGGTGGATGCCCATAAGAGTTTTGATATTTCTGTGTAGAAATCAATAGATCTAGTGGAAGGTAGTGACTAGCCCTACATCACAAGGTCTAAAAATAAATTTCTTTTACAAAGCATTGTCCATTTCTCCTGTGCAAAAATAGGCAACCATCAGAGATAGCTCTCGATTTCTTATTTTTAAGCATTAAATAAAGAACAAAGATGATTCTCAAGACCCATCTTTGTTTAATGCCTTTCATGCTGAACATTGGTGACCCCCTATTTCCCACCACCCACTGCGTGGTAAACCTTTCCAAGAGTCTCGTGAACCTATGCCAGAGTCTCATAAACAAGCAAAAACACGTATTTTTAGCTAATTCAACAATTGATTGCATTGAATGAATGAAAAAAGATTTATTCAAATGAAGACAAAATCGAGGGAGAGGTACTTGCAGTTTAGTCTGTGATTGAAGATCCCCAACAGTAGGTGCAACTTCAATGCTCTGGCTTTCGACGGTTGGAGGCGCAGGACGAAGGGTTGGTTAGGGTATATCACCAACGGTTACCTCCACGCCTTCTTCCTGCTCTAAATTATTTTCTGATAGATACCTCAGACCACAACATGTTAGTCCCATCAATGTGTTGCTGTAAATGCAAGAATCATACTGTTCTTGGCTATCCTCTATTTTTTCCATAACAAAAACATCCAAGGAAACCCGCCACACACAATATGGGCATGGAAATTGATGCAAAGACTATCAGAATTCTCATACTGCCACTCAATACGCTCCCGTTGGTCACTGTTGGAATCAAAGGAAATCATCCGGAACTTGGTTGAATATTATCAGGCATGGTGTCCTCTAGAGCTTCAACAATCTAAGGACTTGTATCCCGAGCTCTCATGTATACGACAACCGGCATAAGCAGCATTACCATCCAAAACAGAGTCGAAGAAATCTTCATTTTTAGAAGATCTTGCACCAATTCATAAGTTTTATATTAGTTATAAAATTTATGCTATAATATGGAGATAATGGCTCTTTACGGCGCGCACGTTGTGGCTACCTTTGGTAGTATTTTTTTCGAGGTCAAAATCCACTGTTTCCCTAAATCCCCAATTTTAGTTATTTCTTTCCTTTTATGGTAATATTTCCTTTAGCGTTTAGGAGGTGATTCTGAACCCGATTTGGGGCAGATTTTTGACATATTATTTCTTTTATTACGTATTTTTATTTTGGCATGTTTATTGGAATTTGTAATTTTTGACAAAATTCTATTAGTGGAGATTTTCAGCTATAGAGCTCGACTGGTGCACTGAGTTTAGTGATTTTTTTATGATTGCATAATTTTGAATTGAAAATCAGAGATGTTTCTTTGTTTTTGGGCGATTCTCTTGTGTTCTTCCCTGTGAATTATCGATTGAAATTAGCCTACAGAATAATTGCTATTCTGTCCGGCTTCACTTTGGTGACCCATGAAGTCCTACTTGAGGATATAAACCATGCAGTCGAGTTAACAAAGTAATCAGATTGTCTCAAAGTTATTATACATCTTGACGGGAAACTCATAATTTTCTTTTTTAGATCCACAAACTCATAATTTTTTTTTTTAGATCAACAAACTGAGGATTGGGAGTGATTGGAAGGTTACCTTGGTCTGGGGACAGAGTACTTGTTTCTTGTAGATGGGAGGGGGAGAGAGTAGTCATTTCTTGACTGCAACTAAGATGGGAGGGGGAGAGACCGAGAGCGTAGCCATTCGTTGTTTGCAACCAAGATGGGTGGGGGAGCTCCTTCAAAAGAATATCTCCTCTGCTCATACTCTGGTACGCAAGGTGATGCAGTAAAAATTACTGCGGATGAATACATGGAGGCCCTGGATCGACGTAGGTCCACTCAGGGTTAACACAATAGCCATTGTTGGAACTTTGGGTCAGGCACTAGTAGAGATCATGGACCTAAACGTCAAAAAATTACGCGAAGGCTCGTTCTGGAATGAAAATGCCTAAACAGTCAATACTCACGACTTGTCGTTAGGTCCGCATTTTTTTGGCAAATTCCTTCATTTAAGGGCCGAAAATAGCAATTTCGCTATTTTAGGAAATAATCTCTTTCGCGATTCCCAGGGATTTACAACTCAGATTCGATCCATTTCGATTCTGGATTGATTCTAGCAAGCGTATCTTTCCATCTTCGGGATTGATTCTAGCAAGCGTATCTTTCCATCTATGATCTTATCTCATTTTTGCTATTTTTATTAATTTTTGCTTTCTTTTCTATTTAATGAATATAAGCCAAATGAAAATTTTCATTATTTAATATATTATTATTTGAGGAATTCGAGATTTTTATTTCTCGTTTCTCTTGGTATTTTTGTGAATCAACAAGGCAGGTGGATGCCCATTAGCATTCGGGTATTTCTGTGTGGAAATCAACAGATCTAGTGGAAGGTTGTGACTAGCCCAACATCACAAGGTCTAAAGCTAATTTTCTTTTACAAAGGACTGTCCATTTCTCCAGTGCAAAAATAGGCAACCATAATAGATAGCTCTTAATTTCTTATTTTTAAGCATTAAATGAAGAAAAAAGATGATTTGCAAGTCCCATCTTTGTTTAATGCCTTCATCCGGAACATTGGTGACCCCCTTTTTACCACCTCCCACAGTGTGGTAAACCTTTCCCAGAGTCCCGTGAACCTATGCCAGAGTCTCTTAAACTTGCAAAAATACATATTTTTAGCTAATTCAACAATTGATTGCATTGAATGAATGAAAAAAGTATTATTCAAATGATGACAAAATCGAGGGAGAGGTACTTACTGCTCAGTCTGCGATTGAAAATCCTCAGTCGCAGCTGCAACATCAATGCTCTGGCTTTCAATGGTTGGAGGTACCGCAGGAAGGGTCGTTGAGGGAATTTCACCAATGGTTACCTCCACGCTTTCTTCCTGCTCTAAAATATTTTCTAATAGATACCTCAGACCATAGCATATTAGGCCCGTCAAACTGTTGTTGTAAACATAGTAATCATACTGTTTCTTGGTTATCTTCTTTTTCTTGGTTATCCTCTTTTTTTCCATAACAAAAACATGCAAGGATACCCGCCATGCCCAATATGGGCATGGAAATTGATGCAACAACTATCAGAATTCTAGTACTGGCACTTAATACGCTCCCATTGGTCACTGTTGGAATTGAAGGAAATCTTCTGGAACTTGGTTGAAAGTTATCCGGCATGGTGTCCTCTGGAGCTTCAGCAAACTTGAGACTTGTGTCGGGAGCTCTCATGTATACGACAACCGGTATAAGCAGCATTCCCATCCAAAATAGAGTCGAAGAAATCTTCATTTTTAGAAGATCTTACACCAATTCATAAGTTTCATATTAGTTATTAAATTTATGTTATAATATGGAGATAATGGCTCCTGATCCTCATTTAAGCACCAAATGGTGTTTAAATGATCTTACACCAAATGTCACTTGTTTGATCTCACCAATGAAATATGTGAGTGGTCATTGTGCCATGTGGCACTGTAGACACCCAAATTTGGCCCAAGGCCCAATCGAGATATACTTCAAGAGAGGCACACCTCTGAGCTTTCGATAGTATTATTCGAACCCTTAGGAATCACCCAGGATCCTTTAAAACCCTACCCAAACCTTTAGGAGCCAATTCCAACCTTTAGAAACCCCCCGAACCCATAGTTAACCCTTTCGGGAAAATGGTTAGAGAGAGGAGTACCAGGGGTGGCAGGGACCTTTACTAAGATTAAATCATATACCATTGAAAAGGAGAGCTTTCTAGCTTTCCAACAAGCCATGAATCGTCCCGATCTGAGTTACGCATCAAAAGTTACGGTGATCCAAAGTTTAGGGCCCAAAATGGGCAACTTTGGAAAGTTGCGAGGCCTACATTGAACCGCATGAGAACTTCACGAGAAAAAATGTGTACTTGGAGCAAGTAATACTTGCGCCAAGACATTTCTCCCCAGAAATGGCTTGGTGCAACTACTAGTTACGCCAAGCATAAGTGGGTTCGCCCCGCGACCTCTAAACTTCCAACACTGTAGTTTTGCCTCGCGCATCTAATACATGCGCCAGGCTTAGCTATAGTAACTGTGGGATTTTTGCTCGAATTTCACTTTTGGGGTTCAACTTGTTGACCATCTCAAAGTGTGTGATGGGTTTCATTAGGACTGTTGCGCCCAAGCTAACCCTATTTGCAAACCTTTAGTCATTTGAAACATCAACCTTTCATCTACCATTGATGACCATTTCTCACTTTTCTAAGCCTTTGAAACCCTAGGAAACTTTAGATGCTAGGATTACCTAATTGCTAACCCTAATTAGCCTCTAAGCACCCCCCTAACCCTCCCATTTCCTATAAATAGAGAGGCACCCCTCCCTTTACAAGGGCTTGAAAAAATACCTAAGAGAGAAAAGATTAAGAGAGAAACCTTTCCCCCTTTGGTGCACCTTTTCTTCATACAAATTCAAGAATTCCAAAACTTCATTTGAGCCTTATATTCCATCATAGATCTCTTAGTTTAGGTGTGGGCTACCCCTTTAGCCCGCCTCTCCTACCCCTTAGCTAGCAAACTTTAGAGGTTAGAACCCATCATTCCATCATCCACGCCATCGAAAGCTCCTCAAGTGCACCTATGTGGTTGTCCACAGCGGTGCTACAAGGGCCCAAGAGCTCCAGCTCTCCCCTCTATTCCTCTACCTTCTTAGCCTTTGCTCTATCTATGAATTTGTGCCATTACGCCGCCGAAATCTTGGTAGGAACAGAGGGGAACAAGTAAGATCATAGTGCCTTCGAGCAAGAGGAAGTGCACTTTTTATTTCCTTTTTTTATTTTATATTTGGCCATAAGTAGAGACCGCTTTAGAGCGGGTTGATCGGGTGCCTAACACCTTCCCAACCGATAACCGAAGCCCCTACCCAAGAGCCTTTGGTGTAGACTGGTGAATCAGAGTCACATTTTTGGCACTTCGGTGCTTATAAAATTAATTTAGGTTTCTTGAGACACCAGAAGCTCTAGGTGGTGACTCTATATCATTAAGAGAGTGTGCATCGTCGTGGCGGGATCATAAAAAATCCCACGGTTGCATAGATGGCGACTCTGCTGGGGAAGTAGCTAGTAGAGCTTCCCCTTGAAGTTTGGCCTTGAATGATTAATGGTGAATCATAAAGGCCAAGTGTGATATGGGTTTGAGTTCAACAACCCCCATTAATGGTTGTTGAACTGTCAGACCCAATTGATCAATTGAGAATTGATCGATCAGTCTGTAATCCGATCGATCAAACTTGGAAGTTGATTGATCGAATTGTGTAAAAAATGCCCCTTTGAAACAGAAGGGTGTTTTCTTAAGAAGTGAGAGCCCGATGTGCTCGATCAATTTGATCGATCGAATTTGGAACTGATCGATCAATTAAAGAAATGATCGATCAGGTGTGAACTGATCGATCAATTGGGAATTAATCGATCAAACTGTGGAAATGATCGATCAAATTAGGGAATTGATCGATTAAATTTTATTAGGAAACTATGGAACAGGAGGCCTATTTTTTTGAAAATTCTGACCTTCGAAATCCGATCGATCAATTGTTGGGATTGATCGATCGAATTGAAGAACCAATCGACCAATTAGAGGATTGATCGTTCAGGTATGCCTCTATTTTGTAATGAAGGAATGATCGATCAATTGAGAATTGATCGATCGAATAGTTAAATTGATTGATTGAATTAGGGGTTTGATCGATCGAATTTTATAAAACACACTATGGAACAGGAGGTGTGTTTTTATGGGATTTTGATCGGATCGACCAAACATGGGGATTGATCGATCGAATTGAGGATCCGATCGATCAATTGAGAGATTGATCGATCAAATTTCCTCTATTCTGGAGATGTAGAAATGTTGGTTTGATCAATCAATTATGGAAATTGATCGATCAATATGAGAATCCGATCGATCAACCAAGGGGTTGATCGATCAATTGCCCTTTGTTCAGACTGGTTAGGTATGAGACATCCGATCGATCAATGATTAGATTGATCGATTAAATGTGAACCCAATCAATCAAACAGAGGTATTGATTGATCCAGTTCCCCTGTTATGCTATTTTGGTTTCTGGGGTATTTGAGGCTGAACTTTGTGCCAGTTACTGTTCTGACACTTCTGACACTTAGTATACTACATGTATAATCTAGGTCAAAGTCTGAACATCTTAAAAAGCTTTGGATTTGCTTAGAAAGACTTGATCTGAAGTAGAGGAAATTCAACTTAACTTGTATATGATTTTGACTACATGTTTTCTGAGTATCTGCATATGATTCTTGTCTTTTAAAAGTTCTGCCATCTGTTTATGTCATTTGTTTTTGTTATTTGATTCTGCCGTCTCTATGTGTATTGATTTAAAGTTCCATCTACGAATCCCCCTGATGTTGCAGGATACCCACGACTGCACGGCGGGATATCCATGCATCTGCTTTGAAAATTCATTGCCACAATTGCGCTCCTTAGATGAGGCATTGTTGCAATTTCTGCAATTGTTCATTGAACGACGATGCTTGGGATAACCCATCGGCATACATCTAGCTACCCTGTGCTATATTCCCGGGAGTTAATTAATTATATAGATCTTAAGTAGATAACTACTGTATACATGCATCTGATCACTTTGAAATTAAAGTCCGATCTTACACTGCTGTATCTGCTCTGTTTAGTAAAAGTTCTGCATTCTGATTTCACTGCATATCTATTTATCTGTCTGCATCTGTTTTGTTCTGTCTGCACTCTTTGACTTATTCATCTGCTCTGAGTTATATTCTGCAAGCCATGCTTTATATTTTAGATACAAATTGTTTGAGTTTCTTCTATTGAGCTTAAATGGTAGCTCACCTTGTTTATATATAATAGGTTTTGAGGCTAGGGTTCCCGGCACGTAGAGCGATCTTGACTACCAGCCGGAGGCTGAGGTAGAGAAGGAGGATACTGACACCCCTGCTGATGAGTTTTATTAGCAGCTTGGGTATTTATTATGTTTTGGGTCATGTATTGTATTTTGGATTATCTGTGTGCCTGGTTGCCACTTTCTGTATAGTTTTACAATAGATGTTATACTTGTGTTCATATACATTCTATCGGAACCACTATCGAGAACTATTATTTTGAATGATGGATGTCCATCACCAGTGGTTCTTCTTGGTTCCTTTTTAAGGATGTATATTCTTTTGATATACATACATGCATTGTTTTATTTCTTTATTTCTTTTGAGCCTTTTATGATGACTCGATCTGCCACTACTGGACCGTGTCTGCTCTGATTTCCGCTAGACGAGCAGACACTTTTTGTTTTGTCTCAGGGATCATCCAAAGCATGATCCTAATGGCACGGGTTTCCGGGTGCGGAAATTCGGGTTGTCACAATATATGTTCAACATAGTTATGTGCTATCAGTCAAGGTTCAACCCTTACAATGGACTAGCTACCAATTGTACGAGCCCTATTGAGGCTTAGCGTTTCACTCATCTAGGACCTCTTGATCTTTTATTCTTGATTCAATAGTAGTTTTTGCACCCACTTAGGTAAACTGTAGCTTCAACCTCATATTTCTTGCAGTATTCATGAAACGAAGACACTGAAAAATAGGGTAAAATTCCAATTCATCAAGCAACTCTCTAAAGATAAGTTTTGTCACCCAACTTTTTTAGCAATTGACATGGTTCAACATTGAGCTTTAATTTGTGATATATTTCAATTGGGTGTTCTCGACAAAGATATAGTATAACTAGATCACCAATATATAGAAATGTAAAAGTTTGCAAGGTTTTTTTTTCCTCACCCAGTTGCACAGCCACGGGACGTGCTGTAATTTTCTTCCTACTCAATGAAATTTTCATCTTACTGTTTCCGCTAAAAAAAAAACAAACAAGTATTGTCCTTTTTGGTTGCAAATGATAGGCAGTAACTAGTTCAACATAGCTCTCATTTTGAGCTACAAAACCTCTAAGGCTCCACATAAGACTGATGAATTTGGTATCTAATCCAGTAAGTAATGGGTTTGAGCAAACAACAAAAAAAAAATACCTCTTCAGGTAATAGATCCGCCATGTTAGATGCATTGGAAGTTTTTTTACATTATAGTATGTAACATCTAAGAAATTCCATAAAAAACAACAAACACTACAAAAATAAGGTGTATTAGCGGCACTTGTTTTTAAGGCAATTTTTGGTAGCGGCAAGACTTATAGCGGCAGTTTTTGGTAGCGACAAGACTAATAGCAGCAGTTTTTTGTTAAAAAAACTGCCGTTAATAGTCTTATTTTTTGTAGATCAAAACCAGATTGCACGAAGTCTTCGAAAGTCCAACTATAAGATCCGTGAAATATCAATCCATGATGCATTTGGAAATGGAGAATCTGACAACATTCTACTTGTAATTAAATTCTTGTTTATACCTAAGCCAATTATACTTCTTCACCAAAGTGACGGAATTAGAATTGCCAAAATGACCTCCAAGGTCCTCACTATGCAGCTACATGATCAAATTTCAAAAAGTAAACACCGTAGATGCAATATTAACTTCAAAATAGACCTTGCCTGCATGTCCATATATGCTGAAAATATGTCATCCTTGTATTGTTCCATTGAACCTTAAGACCAAACACTTCATAAAAAAAAAAGAGCTCGTGAGAACATCCAACCAAAGTACCGACCACAGTACCCACAACCAATCCAATTGTTGACTAGTGGAACACACTTCCCTCTCCCATAACTAATCTCATAGGTCGCACTCCCATTGATGTTTATAGGGGATCGATTAGACCTATAGCTCAATTAAAAGGTACATGCTGTCGCAATAACAGGTTCAATCCCAGCTTTCCTAATAAAAATCTTGTGAATTTATTTTACTTTTGTGACATTTTCACATCATATGCCACAAAAAAGGACCAAATCATGAGTGACATAAATCGATATTTAAGTAATGAAAAGAACGAAAAATCGATATTTAAGTAATAAAAAGAGGATTCATCGGAGGTTTCTCTAGGTAAAAACATAAATCGATATTTAAGTTATCTCCCCATTTTGAAGGATCCAACCGAAATGCTTCCAAGGCACGCTTTTGACATAAAGATTCTGCCATGTCAATGTACCTGGAAGGAGGTAAATTCGTTGGTTTTATACGATAATCAATCTATAAATTTGCACCAAGAAGAATAATAGATCATATCCATCCATAAATACTACATGACTAATGAAAAGAATGAAAAATTGGCACAAGGGAATACCTACTAGCACTCCTAACACATTGAAATCCCCACAATGACCCATCTTCCAATCTAGGAGATCAACCAGCATAAGCATTTCTGTCAACTTGTCTAAAAGGAACTCAAATACTCCCATTAGAAGAATCTCCTAATCTCCCAATAATACAAGTAGTTGGGAGATTCTATTAACTCATTCCCCCGATTTCTTTCATAAATATTTTGTGATTTTATTACTCTGGCTGGGGATTCTGCATGAAGCGTATGATAGGGCTGATGGGTTGGCAAAATTCTGTGTGGACTGAGCACTGAATAAGAGTGGCATCGAACCCCATATGTTCACTTGTGTGTTTTACATATTAAACTAGTCAGCTGGTACAGGATAATTGACTGGTCCATAATCTAGATTGTGAAGGTGTCACAACTTTTGGACAAGTGGAACTATTTGCATGTGGAAACTCTCAAAAGTCCCAACAGAATCATACAAATCTAATGATTCAAACTCACACTTGATTGAATAAAAATTTTAAAAAAAAAAAGGTTAATTCAACCATATTCATCAAAATTTGAACTTGATCATGAGATCGACAAAATCAGATACCCTAGATCTGAAAAAAATCAGCTCAGCCAACAACATTGGCTACCTTTAAATAAAAATGGTTCTCAGAACCATACAATAAAATTTATTGAAGATAAAAAAAATAGAATCATACAAATATAATGATTCAAACTCACACTTGATTGAATAAAAAATTGAAAAAAAAGGTTAATTCAACCATATTCATCAAAATTTGAACTTGATCATGAGATCGACAAAATCAGATGCCCTAGATCTGAAAAAAATCAGCTCAGCCAACAACATTGGCTACCTTTAAATAAAAAAGGTTCTCAGAACCATAAAATAAAATTTATCAAAGATAAAAAAAAAAGAGATAGAGAAATTTTAAATGCAGATTAAGGAGAAAAAATAAAAGGTACCTTGTAACTGCAGCTTGAATCAAAATGTGAATTGTGACTTGATCCAAAATTGAAATCAATTTGGAACCTGAATTAAAATTGAACTGTAGCTTGAATCAAAATCAAAATCAAAATCGAACAATAGCTTGAATGGAAATCAAATCAGACTATGCGACTTTGTACCCATAGCTTGAATCAAAATCGACTTGTAACTGGAATCGAAATCGAAATCCAACTATAACTTATATCATAATCGAATCGCAGCTTGACTCAAAATCAAACCAGGCTTTGTAACTATAGCTTGAATCGAGACCAAATTTTGCTTTCTAGGGTGTTGTTTCTACGATTTCGCAGTCCATAAACACAAAATCGAACAATCTGAGGCCACAAAAAAACCAAAAAAGTAACATTTTCAGCCCTAAATATCTCCAAAAATCCAAAATTCCCTAAATTTCTAAAATCACTTATCCTCAAACCAAAAATCAAAATTGTAAACAAACCTAATCCACAAATCATGCAAAGAAACCCCCGTTCTTTTTCTCAAGAAAACCAAAATTTACCAATTCAACTCAAAACCAACCTCCCAAAAGAAAACCGAAAAATCACAAATTTCGTAAATTTCTCAAACCATGGAGCACAACCATGAGTTGGGATTGGATTCGGGGAGTGATCTTGTCTTCATCCTTGTTGGCAGACCAATCAAGGTCGATTTGGAACTCGAGGCATGAATCAACGAAGAACAAATGGTCAAAACAAGGAGATGAGTAGTTGTAGAAGAAGTAGAAGTAGAGGAAGAAATCAACGAAGAAGTCCACTTTTTGGTTTTGAAACCTTCGAAATCGCAGCGAATACCTCCAAATGACTGAATACTACTCTGAACAAAACCTAATTCCCAAACCGAATGCTTCCTCACCCAATCCATCCTCCGAAATCCTAAAGAATCCATCACAACCCTAAAATTATGCAGTGATGCATCATTGGATTACTGCAATCGGATCGAAGAGCCCAAGCCTGATGCTATGGAATAGGATCGACTCCAGAAACAATCCAACTACGAGATCTCCTTCTTCATCCTTGTTCGACGATCTGACTATTCCGACCTTATCAATCTACAACCGTCTGATTTCTGCCATGAAATATCGAGATAGAAGCTCAAAGATCATCGAATTCAACTTATTTTTTACTCCAAGATATCGAAGTCGAATTAGGCCTAAATCAAACGGTGATGAAGGGTAATAAGGTGGTGGAGAATGGATTTCATTGTCCGCGAAGTCGTTTGAGTAGGTTAGGGTTGGATGGAAGATTTCGGAGGGAGTGTTTAGGAAATCTGAAGGGAAGGATTTGTGTTGGGGATTCTGGAGATGGTGAAGAGAGGAAGAAGATGGAGTTCTTGGTTTCAGAGAGGCTATAGAAAGTGCATGAAATTATAACACCCAGCCCATCCCGGCTCGTTACCACAATGGTTCGATTGTCATGTGCTTAGAAGACTGAACGTATCAGGTCAAATAATCAAACTAGACCCATTGGAGCCAAGCCAGTAGATAAATGAACTGTGTATGTGTGAGACTAGATAGATAACACCAATGATTTGACCCATTAGCCAACGGTCTATAGTAAAGACCCATTAGTTCACTGATGGCACCAGAAACCCATTGTACATAAAGGCCCATAAACCTGTTAGGAGAATAGACCCATGACCCTTGAGAAAGGGCCAGATCTATGGCCCTTGAGTCAAGTGACCATATTCAATGAGTATATGGGTTGCACAACTAAACCAATCCAAGGAAATGACCCCTTTAGCTAAAGACCCAAGCTTATGGTCCATTGACATTTAGCCCATGAATTGGGGCATGCCAAGATGTGCCTGGAATGCTTGGATCTGTGACCGTTAACTTAGGCTTGCACACTAGCAATAGATGTATAGGCCTACATGCAAACCAACCCAGCCAAATTTGAACCCATGCACGCAAAGCCATTGCATGAGTTTTGATTGTCGGGCATGAGCAGCAGAAAGAAGAACTCTATCTTTCTCCTTCCATCGGCTTCACTTCAAGGAGCTCCAAACCAAAGATCTGAACCTCTCTGACATGGCAAATCGATCATAGAGGCGGAGACAGTATTCCGCAACCATTAAACCTTCGCTTCACGAATTCATTTGGACGGGGACTAGTGTGATCAAAGGCACCTCACGAATAAGAGCATACTCAAAACTCGAGAGCCCTGCGCATGAGAGATTCATTACGGTAAACTCACTATCCTAGTTACAAATCCTAGTGTCTGTGGAGTAAATTGAACCCATGCATGAAGTTGGGAAGTATTAGACCCGTGAGAGACATTGTAGCCTAAATCGTGAGGTCTGATGCCTCGAGCTGCACACACGACTAATTGTGTTTGCGTTTGAAGGCTCATTTCCACCTAAAATTGACTCAACTAAGTCGCGTCTTAGCAATGCATGCCCCGAAACCCCACCGGGTCGGGTTCGTGACCAATTCGGGAGTTGAACCATACGACTTCCGGGGGTTATTAGATCATTTTCTTATGGAATAATGATAATAAGGAGCTAGGGACTGCAAGGAGTTCGTTACACTGTAAATATACTTATTCATGTTGCGTGTGTGCACAAATTTTGAGATTTGAAGCTTGAAAATAGAACAAAGAAATGGCGAGTCTGTCAGGCTCACCACGGCGAAGTGGAACATCACCGCAGTGAGAAGTCGCATGAAGGCCTCGCCGTGACGCGATTTCAAGGCAAAATCTTCTCGGGGAAAACTCGTCATGGTGAATTTGTTCCTACTTATAGCACCTAGCTTGTTTGTCACGGCGTTCCTGCACGGCGAGATGCTCTGTTCTTGGCCCGGTTGAGGACTGTGGTCTAGTGTGACTTGCAAGACTATGGTTTACAGCTAGCATATTATGTGATACATAAAGCATATGTAATATGTGTTTTAGGCTTTGTGTGAAGAGCAATTGAGAGGAGTCTAGCTTTGATCCGTACGTGTGAAATCACAAGTTTCACATTTAAGGTAGAGAAAATACTGTGGCACTTATATATATTTCTCTCGAATTCACGTTGTAGAATGCAATTATCCAAGGAATGGTATGTTTCAGCATTAATGTATATATATATATATATGCACATGTAATTGAAATTCTCAAATACTATGATTTAATTTCAGCATACATGTTTTAAATGATTCATGATCGTGCATTTGACCTCGCATTGTCTTGCCTTTCCATGTGCCCATTCTTAATATGTGTAAATGCGTACTTGCTATGTGTCTATACTTTATATGATCACGTGCAATGAGGAGTGGAGTCTCCATGAGAGGGGTGGAGTCCCTAGGGTCACGACCCTGTGTTCCTAATACAGATTGCTTAGTTCTCTAATACGAGATGCATTGTCATGTGAATCGCTCTGAAGGTACCAGAGGTAAGGGGAGTGGAGTCTCCATGAGAGGGGTGGAGTCCCCGGGTGTGCGACCGTGGATCCTCTCGAACCCGTCGCGGTGATGCGCTCGCCTTTCTAATGAAAATGTAGAGTCGCCACCCAGAGCTTTTGGTGACTCGGGAAACCTTCAAATCGATATTTTGAGCACCGAAGTGCTAAATATGACTCTGATTTACCGGTCCTTGCCAAAGGCTCTAGGGTAGGGGCTTCAGTTATAGATCGAGAAGGGTTTAGGCACCCGATCAACCCGCACGTAGCGGTCTCTATCTATGGCCAAAATAAAAATAAAAAATGGCAAAGTTTCCCCTTGCCCGAAGGCAATACGGTCCTATTAAGCTTTGAGCCAAACCGAAATTTCGGCGGCGTAACGGCTTGAATCCTTGGACGGAGGAGACACCGAGAAGGTAGAGGAAGAGAAGGGTGAGCCGGAGCTCACGAGCCCTTATTGCACCGTGGAAGACCTTCGCTTTGGCGTGCTTCCGATGGCTTAAATGGTGTGAAAATGGGTTCTAATGCTAGGATTCAGTAAAGTAGGAAGTGTAGGGTGAGGCTAGAGGCTAGGTTTTAGCTAAAAGGAGTGAGCTAATGGTTGAAATGGATTGGAAAAGATGAACTAAGCTTGCTAGAATTCTGGAAAATGAGTGCACCTTCTCTCACTAGGGTTCTCTCTTGAGCTCCAAATCCTTAACCTTCAATTTTTTCTAACCCTTAAGGAAGAGGGAGGCCTCTCTATTTATAGAGAAGGGATGGGTTAGGGGCTTACTTAAGAGCTAATTGGTTTAGCAATTAGGTAATCTCCCATCTAAGGTTTTTTGGGTTTTCAAGGTCCTAGGGTTTTGGGAAACTCGTTTCAATGGCGGATGATGGGGTGAGACCATGGGTGACTTAAGGGTTGCCAATAAGCTCAAGGGGGGTGCAACCGATCTCAAGACACCCACCTCAACCAAGGGGATGGTCAAAGGGTCAAACTTGATGGAGGAAATTCAAACTACTGATGACAGTTACTGTAGCTAAGCTAGGCGTATATATTATATACGCCCAGTTTAGGAACAGTAATTTTCACCAAAATCAGGGGGGTTTTGAGAAGATGAAGCCCGTGGTGGGTCCCACCTATACTGGGCGTATATATTATATACGCCTGGCCAAATTTTCCCCAAAATAGGCAGGCGAATATAATATATACGCCTGAGTAATCTGGGGTAAAATGGTCAATATCTACCGAGTAAAATTTTTATGATTCTATGTGAAACTTCAATTAGCCATAACTTTTGAATCGTAGCTCCAAATTGAGTGATCTTTGGGACGTTGGAAAGCTGAAGAAGTCCTCTTTCCAACGGTATATGGCTCATCCATGGTACTTGTCTATGTGAAATTTTGTAGCTCTCCTCCCATCAACTGCCAGAAGGGTTTAAGTTAGGTCTGGGAAGGGATTCTAGGGTGTAGGGGTGACTTCTAAGGATTAGGGGAATGGCTCTAAAGGTCTTAGGGTGATTCCTACTGGTCTAGGTAGGTTCCTAAGGGTTCAGGGGGGGTGCCGTCGGAAGCACAGGGGTACATCTCTCTCGAAGTACAGATTGATCGAGCCTTGGGCCGAATTTGGGTGTCTACAGATGCCCCTCTTTAGTATTCGATCACTAATGATCGGATGCCAAAGACAAGAGACATCCGAAGAGGTCCAAGGCACGTTTGATGGGTCCGCCTGGTTCAACTCAATTCTCAAACATTCATGGTGATGGTGAGTGTACGTAAGCCCTCTCATTTCAGGATATCGTCCGTACCTCAAAGCTAACAGTCCCCAAGCGCATTACGACATTGCTGGGCATAACTGTAATGATCACAAAAAGTGTAAGACCGCTAGCCGGGATATCGTCCACTTCCTGAGGGAAATTATAGATTTGTGATGTTTGAGTATTAATTTGAACCAGACAGCTCAATGAAACGGGATGATCGATCTATGCTTCGAAATTGATGCGAAGCATACAAAGCGAAGGCCTTCAAACTGTGTCCGATTTATCTTATGGAATATCGACAGCTCCATTGGGTTAGGCATAGGTGCCCTTACCTAGGTAAGGCTCAAAGTTTCTGGGTGAACCCATCAACCTCGAGGTTGCTTTATCATAATTGACCCGAGTGGAGCGAATATTGATGTCGCAACACCTCTTGGGAATGCATGCCCATTTTCCGAGTAATTTTTTTTATGTCATTTTCTGAATTTTCTTTTGTTTTGAGGCCTCTAAGCAGAGCTCGATGACCTCTGACAACTTTATTTTTGCACAACTCCTTAAGTGGATCAAATGCCAGTTGATACGCTTTAAGAATGCGTGCTCTCTGCTAGGGATAGGCGCACCTGGGGGATGTGCTCGTTCCAGTGGTGAGGTGCCCTTGATTCGCATGAACCAGACTGCCTTAACTCGAGACAAAGCTAAAAAGATCGGGCTAGAACCAAACATCCCTTGAAAGAGATGGCTAATTTCTAGCCTCCATCCCTAATGAAATCACATCTTACAAACTATGCACAGACAGACACCCATCAGGGGCGATAAGCAGTAGATAGGTGCGAACAGAAGCCTCGACCCTAAGGTACAATTTACGAGGACAACGACCATCTTGCGGATACCCAGACGCAAGTGCGTACATTCAACAGGGACACCGTGCCTATACAGGTTTTAAGCCTGTGAAAAAGGAAATAAAAAGGGAAAAGGGCCCTTTGGTCTGTATGTTTGCACATAGTTTGGTTGGTTGTAATTTCATTTTTGACAGGTCAATTTCGACTGACAATAGACTCTTCGAATGGTCTGAAGTGGGGGGGCACTCCTGGTCAACAGAGATCCGAAGGTGGATGACCAGGGTGATTGCCGGAAGGTGGGGTCAACCCACTCAGGGTTTTCACTAAACAGCAACAAGTTGTTATTTCATCTCCTTTTCTTTCTTCTTTTTTTTTTTTCTTTTTTTGTTTGTTTTGATTGAGGCTCCGGGCATGCTCAAGTTGCCTTTATTTTTACACGTATCCTTAGGCGAATCAACTTGCCATGTCGATATACCTTAGGGACGTGTGCATTCCGGTGATGGGTTTTTGGTTTGCCTATCGGATCAGGCCTTGGCTCTTGCTGGGGGACTCTGTAGGGAGCAGTGACCGGAGATGGGCAAAATTACTTGCCTGCCGGGTCAGGTACAAAACGTCACTGCCTGAAACGGGGTTCGAGAGCTTTCGGGTGAACCCGATCATTCCGAATTCATTTAACACGCCTCTCGGGGTGGGGCAAACAAGCGTTGCGACGCTCTTTTGAGAACCAGCGTTGTATTTTTATTTTTATTTTTTTGTTCATTATTTTTTTGATTCTCTTTTTTTTTTTTATTTTGTGGGCGCATTAGGTGGGCGCCTACAGATCTAGACCCGTTTATTGTAGCATGGTCCCTTTGGGCCAATCGAAGGAAAATCGAAGGGTCATTTTGGGGACACGTGGGCCTCAAAGGGGGTCCGGATCGAGGTCCATAGCATACAAGGGGGCCGTTGGGCCTTAAAATCGAAAAAGGGAGGTCGGGCAGTTTAAAAACTGCCATTTTTGGTTGGGCGTATATAATATATACGCCTGACCAAAATCTGGCAAAAAATGGTCGGGCATATATATTATATACGCCCGTCTAAAATCTGGCAGTTACGAAACTGCCCGAGCCCGAGCACAAAAGGGGCCCCCCTTTTCAAATTCTCTCTTCCTCCCTCCTTTCCTCTTGAGTCTGGGACAACCCCTTAGGGTTTTTTCATTGGATTTGGCTTGAGTTCTATTACCGGCGGTCGCGGGTGTGGATCGAAAGGCGCTTCTCCTCCGCCGTTATTCGTTTTTTTCTCCCCCCATTGAAGGTAACCATTACCTTCCCTTACCTTCCCTGTGCATTTTGATAATATTATTGTTTGATGTTTTTCTTTTTCTCTCTCTTTTTTTTTTTATGGTGAAATGTTTTTTTTTTTTCTTCATATGTGATGCCTATGTTCCTTTTCTCTTGGTTTTATTTTTGTTGTTTTCCTCAAGCCTATATATATATATAGATTTTTTTTTATTTATTTATTTTTTTTTTCATCTATCATTTATCCATCTCATCCTATTTTCTCTTTCCTTTTTGTTTTTGATGGATTAGTGCATCTTATTTTATGGATTGGTGCCTACACACACATGGTTTGTTTTTTTTGTTCTTGTTTTTAGTACACACACGCATCTCTTTTTTTTGTTTTGGATTTATATATATACATGGGGTTTTTTGTTTGGTTTTTTTTTTTAGTACGCACACACACCTTTTTTGGTTCGGATTGGTATATACACATGTTTTTTTTTTTTTTTTTTAGTACATACACACACCTCTTTTTTTTTGTTCGGATTGGTATATACACATGGTTTTTTTTTTTATTTTTAGTACACACACACTTTTTTTTTGGGGTCCGGACTGGTATTTACACATGGGATTTTTTTGTTTTTAGTACACACACTTTTTTTTTTTTTGGTCCGGATTGGTATATACACATGGGTTTTTTTTTGTTTTTAGTAGACACACACATTTTTTTTTTTTGGTCCGGATTGGTATATACACATGGTTGTTTTTTTGTTTTTGGTACACACACACACACATTTTTTGTTGGTCCGGATTGGTATATACACATGGATGTTTTTTTGTTTTTAGTACACACACACACATTTTTTGTTGGTCCGGATTGGTATATACACATGGTTGTTTTTTTTTGTTATTTCTTTTGGAATTAGTGTATACATACATTTCTTCTTTCTTCCCTTTTTTGTTGGCAACCTTCTCATATGCCAATGTGTCTCATATTTTCAGGATTTTCAGGATGTCTGGTGACGAAGGGCATGATCGGCAAGAAGGGCCGGAAATGGCCTATGGCCCCCGTGGGGAACAGTTCATCGTGTCTCAGCGCTCCTCCCAGCCTTGGTATGAGATGCAAGGCAAGGGCGCCCACACCGTCCTCCTCTACTGCCAGCACACCCATATGTCCAACTTCAGGATCATTGGTCAGGTAAACAGTTGCCCCCCCACCCTTTCCGCTTTTGTTTTCCTTTGATGCCCTCATTACATCTCCCTGCTCCTATCTGATTGATGCCTTTTGCTTGCAGCCCCTGTCGCACATTATGTTTCGAGGCGGTTGGTTTGACCTCCAGCGTCTCGTGCTTTACCTTCCCCCAGTGGTGAAGGACCTACTCACTGTTGCCGGTTTTGGGGACTTCATTTCGTCTTGTATTTGTCTGATACGGCCTATTTAAAGGCACTGATAGAGCGTTTTCGCCCCGAGACGATGACATTCCACATGGCCGTGGCAGAGATGGCCTTCACACCGGCGGACTGGTCTATGATCACCGGGGTCCATATTGGAGGGGTGCCCGTGGTACCTACTCGCACACGGGGTAGGGAGGAGGTGATTCAACTGCTAGGGGCCTACCCGTCCTCAGGGAATGTTCGGGGCTCGGAGGTCAAGCTATCCTAGTTGGTTGATCAGTTCGGGCCTAATGAGTTGGTGGACCAGGGGTAGCCTGATATGGACATTTACATCGAGCCTGCACGCGCACTTATGCTGGCCAGCATCTCCTTACTGTTCCTCCTGGGCAAGACTCTCCTCTCCAACACAAGTGGAGGGCGAGTCTCCTTGTCCCTGCTCAGCCTGATGGTGAACTGGGAGACCGTGCATCGATTCGATTGGGGTGGCGCTGGCTATGCCGTACTCATGTCCAGCCTAAAGTGGGCCATTCTTGGGGAGTCTAGCTCCATTGTGGATTTCTGGCCTGCCATCGAGGTATTTTATCTTTTGTTTTTTGTTTATTCAATTTTCTTTTATAGCATACCTGTCCTCATCTGCCTGCTTTCTCAGGTCTGGGGGTACCTTCACTTTCAGCCGGGTTGCCCTCTGCTTCAGTCTGACATTGCTACATTCCCCCTCATGAGTAACTGGCACGTGGGTCGCCGTCGGGACGGAGGTATGAAGCATTTGGAGTTAGGGCTGCGCTCTCAGTTCGACCTGTTGATCCCAGAGGACGTAAAGCGATTCCCTGTTTGTAAATTTAACAGCTCAGCTTCTGGGTGCTAGGGGTTCTGATCAAATGTGTGCATCCCCTTCCGATTTTCTCTTCTTTTGCAGGTCAACCTCGACCCTTACATAGGATCCCCCTTTTGGAATTTGGCCTCAGTGGGTCCCTCTCATCTTTTGCTGGACCGTCGTATCATCTTTCTCTACGGGTCCTGGACTAGGGCCTATTATTTATGGGAGAGAGCGGTCCATCAGTATCGCCCTCTCTTTGTCGTGCCCCAAGCTCCTCCTGCCGATGTGTTGGCCCCAGAGGGCTCCATTGATGAGCTTACTGCTCACTTTCTTCACCATGGGGTTCCTATCGATGACCTTCTCCTACCCAGGGGGTAGCAGTCTTGGTACAACTCCCTGCCCTATCATTTCTTGCTGCCTCGCTTTGTACCCGGTGCTAACTTTTTAGCTTTTGGCGGGCTACGATCTCAGGTAATGCCCTTTTTCTCCTTTCATTCAGCAGCTTTCATGTGGTTACTTTGATTGACCTATCGCCCTTAATGATAAAATGTTTCTCTCTAAAGTTTGAGCAGGGCGGCGACTCAGATGAGGGGGAAGAGGAGGTCGTTCCCTATGATGCAACAGGTGCTGGATCCTCCGATCCTTCCGGGGCTGGTGCTTCTAGCGTGGCTTCCGGTGCTGGACCCTCTGACCCTTCTGGTGCCGGTGCTTCTGGTAGCTCGCCCGTCGAGGTCCAGGGGACCATCAAACGCCTGGATGATGCCTTTTTGTCACACGTGTGTGCCGACGTGGCCGAAAAGGCACGAATTTCTGCTGAAGCCATCCAGGTCCCACCTCCTGAGCTGATTCCTGGGGTAATCTCTATCTTATTGCTATGTTCTCTTTCCCTTTGGAGCAGGAAGGGTTTAAGTTAGGTCTGGGAAGGGATTCTAGGGTGTAGGGGTGACTTCTAAGGATTCGGGGAATGGCTCTAAAGGTCTTAGGGTGATTCCTACTGGTCTAGATAGGTTCCTAAGGGTTCAGGGGAGGTGCCGTCGGAAGCACAGAGGTACATCTCTCTCGAAGTACAGATTGATCGGGCCTTGGGCCGAATTTGGGTGTCTACACCGGGGTCACGACCCTGTGTTCCTAATACGGATTGCTCAGTTCTCTAATACGGGATACTTACTCTACTGCCACGTGATATGATACGTCTTGCTTCTTGATATGTGATCTATTTTGATTCCAATGTTGTCTTTGCTATATTTGTCCATGACTCGTATCTGCTTACTTGTTCAACTTATACACGAGCTTAAAATATCTCTATGCATTGCTTTAGCATGAATTATTCTTTGGCATGATTTGACTCATTAAGGCATGGAAATTATGTTTTAGAGGTCGCATTCGATATATGAATATATAAGTGTGAATTTCAATCATTTTTTCTTATGCATCGAGAACTAGAATTGGATATGTTAAAGTATACTTAGCACTGTGTTTTTTCCTATTGAGCTTGGATGAAGCTCACCCTCGACTATACATCACAGCTATAGGAATGGGGATTGAATGGGATTCAGAGCAGGAAGAAGATCCGGATTACAACCCTGCAGAGGAAGAAGCGGTCCCACCAGAGGAGCACTTTCCTTAGTGATGGAGGGTCGAACCTTGATCATTTTGAGAAAGAGAGAAATAGTAAATGAATATTAAAGGTTTTGAAATTAAATACTAAATATTTTGGGTCCACTGTTTAGATGGAGGTCGGCCTTCATCGATGGACAATTGTTATTTTGTTTTTTTGTATAGATGATAGCTAGAGTTACAACTATGTTGTCCCTTCTTATCTAATATAGTTCTATATTATGTTTCTGTTGTGTGTATCTTTTGCTTCCGTTCTCGTGTGTTTACCATGATATGATGGCTCGGTACTTCCTATTGATTGATGATATAAAGATCAAGCAGTCAGGAAAGTGATGCTGTGCAGCGGGCACCATAACGTCACTGTAACTCGAATCATGCGTGCAATCCGACAGTGCAGGTTTTGAGGTAAGTAAAACCCGGGCTGTCACAGAAATGGAATGTTTGGAAAATTCAACTCGCGTTTTTATATTTTAGGGCCTCTATCAGTTTCACTCTCGCCCGCAAGATGTTAGAGACAACTTTTACAGTAGTCTCTAAAATTGAAACCAGCCATAACATATGGAGATGGAGAGAGACAAAAAAGTCATATCTAATAATAACATTAGAGACGGATTCTACAAAAGTTGTCTCGAATAATAACATTAGAGACTACTTCTAAAAAAAGTCATCCCCAATAAAAGGTTATTGGACACCACATTTAAAGTCGTTTCCAATAGCCATGCCCAAAAGTCTCTTTCTTTGTAGTGATAGTACAAGATATCATGTAATATTGTCATGTTAGGGTGAATTGAGCATACCTTAAATGTTTCTTCAATCATATCATTAGCTTGTTTCTTATTTAAAGGGGGTAATGCCTTAGACAATCATGCCTTAGGGACAATGCCTTAGACGGAGGGAACCAATCTACAAATGACACGGGAAACAACCAACAGCTGTTGGAGACCATGGTGAACACCATGGTGATTTTAGTTGAAAGAAGATAAGCATCTGGGTTTCAAGAATTCCGGAGACTAAGACCTTCGAGTTTTTATGGACAAGCTGACCTGATGGAGGCCGAGAAATGGCTGAACCAGGTTGAGAAACTGCTCCAACGAGTCCTTTGTACGGAAGAGGAGAAAGTGAGTTGGGCCTCGTTCCAACTAGAAGGTGAAGTGGACCCATGGAGGAAGTCCGTTGAGAGCACACAGGTATCGGGAACACCATGGACCTGGGCTGAATTTACCGACACCTTCAATTGAAAGTATTTACCTACAATAGAGAGATGTCAATTGGAGATTCAGTTTACAAATCTAGTGCAAGGGAAAATGAGTGTCCAAGAATACGAGATGAAGTGTACATGCTTATCTCGATTTGCACCAGCCCTGGTCACCACCAAATTAATTAAAATACAGAAGTTTGAGTACAGTCTTAAGTTGGCTATCAAAGGTAGAATATCGCTATTCGAAGCAACCACATACGAGAGAGTGGTAAGGCTAGCTCTTATTGCAGAAAAGGACTCAAAAGAGTTGTATAAAGCGAGAGATGAACATGTAAGGAGTAGAAAGGCTCAGTAGAGAGCATCAAGTGCGGAGCAAGCCAGTAAGAGGTCGAGATATTTGATGACACCACCTGCCCAATCAACTCCTACGACATCTGCAAGGCCTTATGATTCGAATATCTTGCCGCCTCTACCTCCAAGGCCTCCAAAGTCTTTGAATACATCAGGTCCGGCAGATACTAGTGTAGCAAGGAAACCATTGACGGCATCATGTGCTGCTTCCTCAGCACCATCCTTGATGTGTGCGAAGTGTGGAAAGCTTGCTTCAAATGCGGACAAATGGGGCTTCACATCAGAGATTGCCCAGACATGAAGGGTATTACAGCCACGAATACACCAAGCTGGAGAGCGTCACGGCCTATGGTATCAGGCTGAGCATATGCCGTATCAGCCCATGATACTCAGCAAACCAATGATGTGATACAAGGTATGAAATTTCATATTTATTAGTTCAGTCCACTTTCTCGTATTTTAGATAAAGAAGGTGCATAAATAGGAGTGACCGCCACCACCATTATACTGCATGTCATAACATGTCATATAATCCAGCTAATTTTAGAATGTCTATTAAACTTAGGTGTCATCCATTTGAGCAAACCAGAGGATATATGTGGCCACAGAACCCTACTGTTGATAGATCCTGGATCCACACATTCATTCACTACACCAGCATTTGCCAGGGATATCGGCTACACACCTGAACCCTAAGAGTTCGTCCTAGCCATTTCTACACCAATAGGTGGCTCAGTAAGGACTGATTTGGTGTGTCGATCAGTTGTGGTCAACATGGAATACTGCCAAACTAAGGCTGACCTAATTCTACTAGAAATGCAAATATATGATGTGATACTCGAAATGGACTCGCTAACCAGATTTCTAGCCAGGGTAGATTGTTCAGAGAAAATTGTTACTCTTTATCCGAAGAAAGAGAAGTCATTCATATTCATTGGCATTTGATCTATCGTCGCCCCCTTCATATCTGCAGTTTCAATGAAGCGACCGATTAACAAGGGATGTCAAGGATACCTTGCCCTTGTACAAGGATACAAGGATGAGAAGGTGGATATAACCAACATCCCTATCGCCTGTGAATTTTCAGACGTATTCCCAGAGTAATTACCTGGATTACCGCAAAAAAGAGAAGTTGAATTCACAATCGACTTAGCGCCAGACACGGAACCGATATCTAAGGCCCCATACCGAATGGCACCAGCCGATCTGAAAGAGTTGAAGGAGCAGCTGCAAGAGTTGTTAGATAAGGGATTCATTAGACCGAGTGTGTCCACATGGGGAGCACCAGTATTGTTCATCCAAAAGAAGGACGGTTCATTGCGACTGTGCATAGATTATCGGTAGTTGAACAAGTTAATCGTAAAGAAACGATATCCGCTCCCTAGAATAGATGATCTCTTTGAGCAATTACAAGGAGCGAAGTTCTTCTCTAAGATAGATTTATGGTCCGATTACCATCAAATGAAAGTGAAAGCCGAAAATGTTCCCAAAACAGCCTTCTGCACTAGATATGGCCATTACAAGTTCCTCATGATGCCATTTGGGCTAACCAACGCACTGACATCCTTTATGGACCTTATGAATCGGGTATTAAAACCCACCTTTACCGATTCGTGGTAGTTTTTATAGATGATATACTCATCTATTCCAAGTCAAGAGAAGAGCATGAACAACATCTATGTTTGGCACTCCAGACACTCCGAGATCATCATCTATATTCCAAACTCAATAAATATGAATTTTGGTTAGAATAGGTGACCTTTCTGGGGCACATCATTTCGGAATCGGGTGTAACAGTCGACCCATCCAAGATTGAGGCCATAGTAAAGTGGGAACAACCCAAGACGATCACCGAGATTCGTAGCTTTCTCGGACTCGCCTGCTACTATCAGAGATTTCTAGAAGGATTCTCTAAGATTGCTAGACCACGCACACAACTTACTAGAAAGAACATCAAATTTGAGTGGACTGAGGCATGAGAAGAGCTTTCAAGCGCTCAAGAAAAGATTGACCTCAGCACCCGTGCTTATCATACCATCTGGCACTGGAGGATTGGTGGTATTTACCGACGCATCTCACACAGGTTTAGGTTGTGTGTTGAACCAACACAAAAGAGTGGTAACATATGGGTCAAGATAGTTGAGGGACCACGAGAAAAACTACCCTACGCATGACCTTGAGCTTGCAATGGTTTTCTTCGCTTTAAAAATCTGGAGGCACTACCTCTATGGTGAAACTTTGAAATTTTCACCGACTACAAAAGCCTCAAGTACTTGTTTACACAGAAAGATCTGAATTTGAGGCAGAGGAGATGGATAAAAATTTTGAACGATTATGATTGCACCATCCAATACCACCCAGGGAAGGCAAATGTAGTGGCTGATGCCCTGAGCCGCAAATCAGCTGTGCAGCTATCCCATCTAGTGGCCAGAGTACATAGGTGGAAACTACTGGAGAACCTGACCTCAGCCGACACATGGTTTGAAATGAAGGAGACTGGAGCACTCTTAGCAAATATCAAGATCAAATCAATTCTCTTCGAATGGATTAGAGAAAATAAATCAAAAGGTCCAGAGTTTGAGATGATCAGGCAGGAGTTAAGGACTGGAATTCAATCGGATTTCTCATTTAAGCACGACGATTATTTATTGTTCAAGGGCTGCATGTGCGTTCCAACCGATAGGGACCTAAAAAGAGAGATACTAGAAGAAGCCCATAGATCACCATATGCTATTCCTCCGGGCAGCACCAAAATGTACCACAATTAAAAGAAAATTTTATGGTGAAAAGGAATGAAAAGAGACGTCGTTGAGTTTGTAGCCAAGTGCTTGGTTTGTCAACAAATTAAGGTGGACCATAGACACCCTGTTGGTCTCTTACAGCCCCTATCGATTCCTAAGTGGAAATAGGAAGACATTTCAATGGAGTTTATACTTGGGCTGTCGAGAACACAAACGAGTTATAATGCAATTTGGGTTATTATTGACCGTTTTACCAAATCAGCTCACTTCCTACTATATAGCACAAGGTGCACAGCTGACAAGCTTGCCAAGATATACTTGAAAGAAATAGTTTGATTGCATGGCATACCAACAAACATTGTATCAGACCGGGACCCACTCTACACATCTAAATTTTGGCAGTGATTCTAAGAGGGAGAGTGAAGCGAAAGTCATGGAACAATATCAAATGTTGTTTAACTAAGGTCAGTCAACTGTGGCACACTTGTTTGTTAGTAGCCAATCAAGTTTTCATGTCTATAATTTCGATCACCATTTTAGTGCATATTAGAGCTAAAATGACACCATGGTACGTCTACGATCACTTATATGTACTATTCAATTTCATGTCTACTGATTAGTAGGGAGTAAATAATGTCCGAGGTGTACTTGGTGCACATAGGAAGAAAAATGTTAAAAAGAGCTTAACTACAATCCTACCGAGTATTCCATAATGTATGAATAAAACCACCATAAAATTTTGTAGAACCTACGTACACCATACCTTTTCGCATCTACTATCAGCCTGTACCATTACTCAACCAAATATACGATGCACATCGAGTCAAACCATCCGGAACAGAACCACATGGCTTTGTATCCTCACCGCAGCGAGATTCTGCCTCGTCGCGGCGAGCTTTTCTGAAGGTGATTCGCCGCGGCAAGAACTTAAGTCGCCGCGGCGACTGAGAAAGATATAAAGGGGCCCGCAAAACCCTCATTTGTCATCTTTCGAATGTTTCAAACGTTGGGTCCCCTCTCTTGTCACCTCTCCCGCGTAAAGGAAGGGTTTTTCCATTCAAATCTTCAGATTTTCTCACGCCAAATCTCTCCAAGCTCACGAATCGACATGCCCAAGCTCTGCCAAATCCAATTTCCATCGATTTGCACAAAAATTTGGGAGGTAATCCACCCAAAACCCCTCTTTCTTTCGATTTTATTTCCGCATGGCTTCCAAGAAGCAATCCGCTTCTAAGTTGAACCCCATTCACCCAAACCTTCCAAACAAGCCAAGGGCAACGCCCCGGCCAACTATGAACCTCTACCATCAACCCCAGAGCAGCCTGTTGATTGGTGGATGTAGAAATCGTTTGAGCCCGAGTGCTTATTTGACCCAAAATTACTGATCGACAATGCACTCGCTTGGTCGATGGATTACATTAGACAAGCCAATTTACAACCTTTGCTCCAGCCAGTCGAAACACCCTTCTACCCCCGATTAGTCAAGCTAGAGATCGATGGGCGGATGTTTCACAAGAATCTCTATGACATCGCAACCGCCTTGCGCTGTACCAACACGTCCAACCTTACCCGAGGGTTACAACTACCTCGATCCAAAGAGGCTAAGTTTCATCAGATAGTAGCCAGAATGACTGGTGGTCTTCAAGCCTCTAGTCAATCGGTGACCAGAAGTCAACCACCTGACCGCATGTGGTTTTTGGATGTCGTATTCAGGAGTATTTTATACCCACTTCAGCATGAAAGAGAGAGGCGAGATTCGTTACTATAGGCACTATTCGTGGCATTTGAGGACAGGTGGTTTAGTGCCCCTCGTGTGGTTTTCAACAACATGTGTTATGCCAATGATAACGCAGTGAGTACTGTCAACAAACCTATCGATGACCTTCCCTATCCCCGCATCATATCTAGGATGCTAGATGGCCACAAAGACAACGAAAATGAAGACCCCTATGAGATACCAAGGGGCGAGGAGAAGAAAATGGATAATATCGAGAAGTTTACAAGGAAGTAATGGAGCATGATTCTGAAAAGAACCCAATTGGGTGTAAGGAATAGAAGTTTAAGGCAACAACCCGAACCCGTACAACAAGAAGGGCAAGAACAACCCGAACAAACCGCCCTCGCAGTTGAACTAGCCAGCCACGAACCCAACAACAAACCCCTGCTCAGCCACCCATGCCACACGATCAGTACCTTACGGTGTCGGAGTTCACTAACCGGATGGAACTGCACCAATTACAAATGGTTCAGCTACTGCAGACCCCCACACCGGCAGAACATGGAGCAATTCGAACTCCACCAAAACAACTACGTCGTGCATCAGAGATTGAACTTTCACGATGAGCTCCTCGGTCATTACATGGCCAATACATACCGAACCATGCACGTCCCACTCACTTCCCAAGCCCGAGAGTTCATCTTCGACTACACGAAGAACGCAGCCCGTTCAAGGGATGGTACCTTGGGGCTTGAATCTCGACGTTGAGATGAGCAACCACCTGAGCAAGCGACTGAACAACATGGTGAGCACCCGTTTCCTATATAAATTGCAATTTTAGATCTCTTAGATGTGACATCAATATATCCTACTTTAAGCACATTTTGTATACTTTTGCAATGCCTTAAATAGCCAATGACTACTCCATGTCTAGACTAGTTATGTATGCTCATGACAGTATGACTCTCAACACTAGTAGTTACGTACTTCACGCCCCTGTGTATTAATGAAAGCATTGCACTTTGTATATACTGGTTGCGCCTAGCTAAATGCTCATAAACTTTCCATTATGTATGTCATTGATGAATATAGTACGGTTACTACCTCGTTTTCCTGTGTCGTCTTCAATTTTTGAGGAAGAAAATTTATTTAAGGGGGGGAGAATGTAACACCGGCCCAGCCCGACTCGTTACCACACTGGTTGATTGTCATGTGCTTAGAAGACCAAACGTATCGGGTCAAATAATCAAACTAGACCCTTTTGAGCCAAGCTAGTAGGCGAATGAACTGTGTATGTGTGAGACTGGATAGATAGCACCAATGATTTGACCCATTAGCCAACGGTCTATAGTAAAGACCCATTAGTTCAATGATGGCAGCAGAAACCCATTGTACATAAAGGCCCATGGGCTAGACCTATTAGGAGAACGGACCCATGACCCTTGAGAAAGGGCTAGATCTATGGCCCTTGAGTCAAGTGACCATATTCAATGAGTATATTGGTTGCACAACTGAACCAATTCAAGGAAATGACCCCTTTAGCTACAGACCCAAGCTTATGGTCCTTTGACATCAAGCCTGTGAATTGGGGCATGCCAAGACCCGCCTGGAACCCTTGGATATGTGACCTTTAAGTTAGGCTTGCACACTAACAATAGATGCATAGGCCTACATGCAAACCAACCCAACCGAATTTGAACCCATGAACGCAATGCCATTGCATGAGTTTTGATTGTCGGGTGTGAGCAGCGGAAAGAAGTACTCTATCTTTCTCCTTCCATCGGCTTCACTACAAGGAGCTCCAAACCAGAGATCTGAACCTCTCTGACATGGCAAATCGATCGTAGAGGTAGAGAGAGTATTCCACAACCATTAAACCTTTGCTTCGCGGATTCATTTGGACGGGGACTAGTGTGAACAAAGGCACCTCACGGATAAGAGCATACACGAAACTCGGGAGCCTTGCGCGTGAGAGTTTCATTACAGTAAACTCACTAACTAGTTACAAATCCTAGTGTCTGTGGAGTAAATTGAGCCCATGCATGAAGTTGGGAAGTATCGAACCCGTGAGAGACTTTGTAGCCTAAATCATGAGGTTCGACGCCTCGAGCTGTATGCACGACTAACCGTGCTGTGTTCGAAGGGTCATTTCTGCCTAAAATTGACCCAACAAAGCCGCATCTTTGCAATGCATTCCCTGAAACCCCACCGGGTCGGGTTCATGACCAATTCAGGAGTCGAACCTTGCGACTTCCGGGAGTTATTAGATCATTTTCTCATGGAATAATGATAATAAGGAGCTAGGGACTGCAAGGAGTTCGTTAGAGTGTAAATATACTTATTCATGTTGCGTGTGCGCACAAATTTCTGAGATTCGAAGCTAGAAAACATAACAAAGAAATGGCGAGTCTGTCAAGCTCGCCACGGCGAAGTGGAACATCGCCGTGGCGAGAAGTCACCTGAAGGCCTCGCTGCTATGAGATTTCAAGGCGAAATCTTCTCAGGAAAAACTCGTCGCGGCGAGTTTGTTCCTACATGTGGCACCTAGCTTGTTCACCACGGCAACCCTACATCTTGTTGCAACGAGATGCTCTGTTCTTAGCTTGGTTGAGGACTGTGGTCTAGTGTGACTTGCTAGACTATGGTTTACGACTAGCATATTACGTGATACATAAAAGCATATGTAATATGTGTTTTAAGTTTTGCGTGAAGAGCAATTGAGAGGAGTCTAGCTTCGATCTGTACGTGTGAAATCACAAGTCTGACACTTAAGGAAAAATACCTTGCCACTTATATATTTCTCTCGAATTCACATTGTATGATGCAATTATCCAATGAATGGTATGTTTCAGCAATTAATGTGTGTATATATATATATATATATATATATATATAGAGAGAGAGAGAGAGAGAGAGAGATATAGATATAGATATATATATATATATATATATATGCACATGTAATTGAAATTTTTGAATACTATGATTTAACTTCCACATACATGTTTTAAATGATTTATGATCGTGCATTTGACCTCGCATTGTCTTGCTTTTCCATGAACCCGTTCTTGATGTGTCAATCCGTACTTGCTATGTGTATATGATCACGTGTAATGAGGAGTGGATTTTTCATGAGAGGGGTGGAGTAACCGGGGTCCCGACCCTGTGCTCTTAATATGGACTGCTCAGTTCTCTAATACGAGAAGATGCATTGCCGTGTGAATCATTCTAAGGGTACTAGAGGTAAGGGGAGTGGAGTCTCCATGAGAGGGGTTGAGTCCTTGGGGTCACGACCCTGTATTCCTAATACGTACTGCTCAATTCCCTAATATGGGATACTTACTCTACTACCACGTGATATGATACATCTTGCTTCTTGCTATATGATCTATCTTGATTCCAATGTTGTCTTTGCTATATGTGTCCATGACTCATATACGCTTATTTGTTCAACTTGTACACGAGCTTAAAATATTTTTATGCATTGTTTTAGCATGAATTATTCTTTGGCATGATTTGACTCATTAGGGCATGAGAATTATATTTTAGAGCCCGCATTCGATATATGAATATATAAGTGTGAATTTCAATTATTTTTACTTATGCATCGAGAACTATAATTGGATATGTTAAAGTATATTTAGCAGTGTGTTTTTCGCTATTGAGCTTGGATGAAGCTCACCCTCGACTATACGTCGCAGCTATAGGAGCGGGGATTGAACGGGATCAAAAGCAGGAAGAAGATGTCCCACCTGAGGAGCACTTTCCTTAGTGCTGGAGGGTCGAACTTTGATCTTTTTGAGAAAGAGAGAAACGGTAAATGAATATTGAAGGTTTTGTAATTAAATACTAAATATTTTGGGTCCAGTGTTTAGATGGAGGTCGACCTTCATCGGTGGACAATGGTTATTTTATTTTTTTGTATAGATGATAGCTATAGTTAGAGCTATGTTGTCCCTTCTTATCTTATATAGTTCTATACTATATTTCCGCTGTGTATCTTTTGCTTCCGTTCTCGTGTGCTTACCATTATATGACGGTTCGGTTCTTCCTGCTGATTGATGATGGGAAGATCAAGCGGTCAAGAAAGTGATGTTGTACAGCGGATACCATAACGTCATTGTAACTTGGATCATGCATGCGATCCGACAACGCAGATTTTGTGTTAAGAAAAACCCGGGTTGTCACAGAAATGGAAGTGTTTGGAAAATTCAAGTCACGTTTTTAGATTTTAGGGCCTCCATTAGTTTCACTCTCGCCCGCGAGATGTCAGAGACGGGTTTTACAGTAGTCTCTAAAATTGAAACCAGCCATAACTTATGGAGATGGCGAGAGACGAAAAAGTGTTATCTAATAATAACATTAGAGACGGATTCTACAAAAGCTGTCTCAAATAATAATATTAGACACTACTTCTAAAAAAAGTTGTCTCCAATAAAAAGTTATTGGACACCACATTTAAAGGCGTCTCTAATAGTCATGCCCAAAAATCTCTTTCTTTGTAGCGATAGTACAAGATATCATGTAATATTGTCATGTTAGGGTGATTTGAACATACCTTAAATGTTTCTTCGATCATATCATTAGCTTGTGGGGGATGAGGCTAAGGGTTCTAAGTTTTATGTTTGCTTCTTCTCTTTACATTAGTGAAGGTGAGCGATTAATTGTGTGAAATTTATTGTGTGAAATTTATTTTCAAAGATTATCCTCCTAGTGTGTTGAGTCACATAGGGATCCTATAGCGTGCAAGCTGCACAGACACTTCATCTGAGCTCTCCTATGCCTGCCTCATTATTAAAGGAAAAAAACCAAAAAAGTTCACATCGTCTCGAGTAAGAGAAAGAATCCTTAAAATTGTGCCGAGCGGGCTCATTCTAACTGGCTCATACTTAATTATTTTCTTTTTTATCTTGTAATTAATGGTCCCAAACTCCCAATTATTTTCAGATTTTTGAATTCTATCATCCAACAATCTGCAATTCGCATGAAAAAAATTCCCACCAAAAAAATGTTCCCCAGTCAAAAATTATGGTCGAATTGTAGAAAGGGTGGCCTTAATAATTTGCACACTTTTCCCACCATAAAAAATCTGTTGACTACCTTGAGTCAGATGATGGAGAATTTTTTTCATCCCAATCTTTCACAAAATGGATCTTTAGATCATAGAGCACGTATTAGACGGTCAAATTCTAATTGCACGTGGCACACATCCCCAAAAGTGACATGAGAACCCTTTTCTCATGATACGCTCATGATCACAGTCAATTTTAAAGATGTGTGCCACTTGAAATCAACATGTGACCATTTGATAGAGGGCCATGATCTAAAAATCTATTATGCGAAAGAATGGGATGGAAAACAATCTCAATCACCTGATTCAAGCCGATCAACGATTTTTTATGGTGCAAAAACATGTTATTCACATGTTTAACAATTGCAAATAACGCACCCTTGTGGAAATTAAACCCACCTAATTGCTATTGTGAAATAACTAATTTGACCGTCATTGTGAAATGACTTCACTTGTGGGCTTATTTTCCTCCTTCTAAGAGGATTTGGACTTCCTCTAACCACAAACAACAAGCTCTGTCAAGTCTATTCTACTTTTCTCTTCCACATTATTTTATTATCACTTTCATTTAATTGACTTCGCTAATTGACTCCACAGCCTTCTATTCTTCAAGTGGAAAATAAAAAATAACCTATTTTATGAGCTACATATACAGGGAATCATGAATTTTTATTGATGATACCTTTACTTACAGCTCAATATTCTTTCTTTTCAACCTATCTTAAACGAGCTAAAACCATTGACTGTATAACGATGGAGATGATTTTTTGTCAATCTTAAACAAAATAGTTCTTATAGTTGATAGCATGGCTCCTCCACACCAGGACTTGAGATAGATGTTGAATAAGCTGACCAGCTTCGAAACCCTCTAATTTTTTCCCGTTAGACTGCCAAATATTGATTCCATGTGGCACACATCCCAAAAAGTGAACATGATATTTGTGGATAACGTGTTAAAACCAATCGCTATTGGGGATCTATGTCACATCAAACGAGTATCTGATCGTCTAATAATAAGCTTATGATCTCAAAATTTATTGTATCGAAGATTGTCACGAAAAATTATCTACATCATCAGATTCAAAATAGTCAATGATTTTAGCACAGAAACCTAAGTTGAAAAGAAAGAATATACGGTGACAAATAAGAGCACCATTTTATTTATCGGAGGAGTTGACTTATTTCCATACGTCCGATCATTTGCTTATAAGCCAAGTACCGTTACAAGTCTATATTGTGGTAGATATCGAAGGGACTGCATAAAATACGGGAGAAAAATAATCTCTAGGTGAAGAAAATGACTAAATAAAATATGAATTTATATTAGGTGGAGTAGTGAACCGTTTGTGGTGCATAGGTAACCAAGTCCGTACACACTTCACCACATCTTAACTAATTGGGGTTGCCCTAGCGGCAGGCATCAATCTTTTGACGATTCAAACCATTTGCAATAATAGTATTTTTTTTAATTTCTTTCTTTCTTGTTTTTCATTTAGTATATATCCTATTAGTTACAGCACGTAAAATTTTAACCTCATCCCTTTTCCTGTAACCGGCATGCACTGAGAACTTTAAATAAAAAGATAGATATCTTTTTGGATGCCTCTCGTTTTTTTATTTATTTATTTATTTATTATTTTTTTTTTTCATCAGGGTATTCGAACCTTTTAGAGCACCCAGCAAATTCTAAGGGCACATGCGCACTCCAAATTCAATACATATTGGGATAACACATGATATAAATCCCTAGGGTGGCCTCAAAGGAGGAGGGGATTCGAACTCAAGTCTCCTGCTTTAAAAGCAGGTACTTGGCCAGCTCGCTTAACCTCTGTTGGTGCCCACACTTTCTCTGAAAGCGCCTATATTACAGACCCTTAAAAATGGTTGATTGCTTTAGATCAGATGATGGAAATCTTTTTCCATGCCAACCTTCCACACAATGGATCTTGATATCATGGTGCACCTATCTGACGATCAATTTTTTATTCCATGTGCCATAGATCCCCAAAAAACGACTCGGAATCATATGGAACACATCATCCTCAAACGTGATTTTAGGGCTATTTTTGGGGGATATGGGACAAATGTAATAAAAAACTTACCGTCTGATAGGTGAGCCATGATCTCAAGATCCATCGTGTGGAAGATTAGGGTGAAACACGATCTTCTTCTTCTTATCTGAAGTAATCAACGATTTTTAAGGGGTCTGGATGTGGGTTCTTTCAGAGAACGCGTGGACGGGAACCGAGGTACCCTATATTTTTTTGTCCCAATATTTTACACAATGGATCTTGAGATCAGGAGCTTACCATGAGGAGGTCAATTTTTTTATTCCACATGACATACATTCCAAACAGTGGCTCTAAAATTATGTGGCAAAACATCATGCTCAAATATGATTTTAGGGTCAGCTTTTGAGATGTGTGCCACATGAAATAAAAAATTAAACATCTAATGGTGTGTCCATAATCTCAAGATCCTCTATGTGGAGGATTGAAACCGAAAAATGATCTCGATTATCGGATTCAAAGCAGTCAATGGATTTTGGCTGCAGAATATGAGATGAGGTTACAGTTTCCTAATAATGATATCCTTTTATTTGATCAAGACAATTATTCATTTCTTCTAATAGAATCCATTTGACTGTCCCTGATGCTCTGCGAGTATCATGTCTACAAAAAAAAATTGAATAAAAATTGGATAAGTAGGCTGAGAGATGTACCTGTGACCTAGAAGTTGTCATGAGCGAGGTACTAGTATTGGGCACAGGGCAAAGCTTGAGCAAGTCAAGTAAGACATAGAGGCACTGGCATGCGTATCGTAAGGGGCACAATGTGTTGTAATGGTAGGCCTTGACTAGAAGGTAATCATGAACGGGAGTTTCTGTCTTCTGGGCGGGTGTAATCAGAGTTGATGAGGGATAGGCTGGCCTCGTTGTTGTGGCAGTAAGATGCTGCACGGGTGTGACAGCCAGCGTCGGGCTGTGCCCATGTGACATTACGCTTGGACTAATACCTAAGGGAAGGGATGCGCTTCCCCCACCCTGTAACGAGTATTTCACGATTAACAAACCCTACGTGGTATCCTGTTATCGCATAAGCGAGATGCTAACATTCGATCCCATTATCTATTGATAACAAACCAAAGTCCGTTACCAATTGCGTAATATTGATGACACATTGACCATAGATGGACCCATGGACCATCAAAGATCTTGGGGATAAACAATTTAATTATTTGTGGATGCTCAAAAGAGTTAGTATGTATATCCTTTCAAACAGAAAAACAAAAAAAAAGAGTTAGCACATCAACAGCAATAGAAGTATTACATACTTGACCCTTGCATCAAAGGCCGCGCACAACACATTGACGGATAGAGCAATCCACAAGATCTACTCTTGCATGATGGGTGATTAAGTGCCCAAAAATTGAGAATATTAGTGGCGAAGCTACCTGGATTGAGATCTAAAATAAAAGTAGATTCATATCGGATCTCATTAAGTTTAACATTCTCATCAACAATTTATCATCTTTCCAAGAAAGAAATCATCGTAATTTTGAAGGTGTCTTAAGAAATATCAGTGAAAACATATACTTGAACTTAGTCTTAAAACCAACAATTCAACGATGTTGGACTTAAAAGTGTATATAGCTATGAGATTTGGGGACTAGATTGCCTAGTAATTTATTGTTTATTTGTTTTGCTTGCTATCTTTCATATTTTGGGTGTTGACAATGTCGAAGCTCTTGAAAGGTTAAGATACTTAATAAATGCGTATGGACGCATCAACTTCAAGGTTTGCGTGTCAAAAGAGATACATGCCTTTTGACTTTATCAAATCTAGTTTTGAGGTAAGTTTTCATGATACATTTTTTTCTCCTTTAAAGAAGCAGTTAGTGCTATTGTTGTTGGACTTCACAACCAATCTCTCCATATGCAGAAACAAAAAAATCTCTCCAAATGCAAACGACAAGAGAGTTAAGCCTATTCTTTCATTCACACCAAACTTCTATTACAAACCTAAATGGATGCCCAAGAGTTTCTAACCAAATGAATCAACCCTCCTAATAGAAAAGTGGTGAGCGATTCTTTCTTTGACAAACTACATATTAATATATTAAACATTAATTTTTTTGACCAAGCAATGGTAGCAGGTGACGTACGTGGAGTCCTATTCTCCTCTTTAAATAAGGAATTACTTAGTTATCTCAAGTGGTTATTCTCCATCATTATTATATATATATATATATATATATATATATATATATATATATATATATATATATTTTTTTTTTTTTTTTTTTATGAGGTGACTACCTTAGAGGTATAGCGTTTGGACACTACCCTTCTAACGACCTTAAAATTCTGAAACTCTTGATTGCATTGGTATCCGTGTCTGACACAAAAATTGAGATATTTTTTTTAAATTAAATAATAAAAGTATTAATATCAGGATCGTTAATCCGTGAGCGTGTGAAGTGAGAGGTCATGTGTGACTGGTAGAATATGATACGCTTGAGTGTGGTGTGTGCGCTCAACACCGGAGTGAATGAATAAGAAATGAAAATATCTTAGATATTTCTATTAGTAGCTTATAAGAGAACAAAATTTAGGAATACCTGATGCCTTTTCTCTTTGCTTTGGACCCTTGCCTGCAAAGCTATAGCTAGAGAACTCCCTCTGCTGAGCCAAGCTCGAGAAACTCTAGGTTACAGGCCCTCTATTTTTATGCGTGAAGGAATCGACTTATGAACGTCGAATCTGCTTGAGAAGGGCGATACATGTTCATGCGTTAGCGTGGATTTGGATCTTCGGTTCATCGGAGAACTCGCCTTGACAAACTCTCGAGTTTGAATCCGAAACCCACTTCGAACTGAAAGCTCCGTGAACTAAGGAAACAACTATCAAAGAGGTGAGTTATTATGGGTTTTCTGTAGTTTAGATTTCATTAAATACGTGTGTTTAGTGTGCTTGAATGATTCGTGGAGAATCATAAAGTTTAGGGCTGAACTGGGTTAAAAATCAATAAACCCCATTAATGACAGTTAGTGTCTTATCCGATCGATCAATTCAAGTAATTGATCAATCAGTCTGTAATCCGATCGATCAAATTTGAGATTTGATCGATCGAATTGTATAACTTCCATTTGAAATAGAAGGGTGATATTTCTGAGAAGTTAGAGCCCGATATGCTCGATCAATCAAATTGATGGTTTGATCGATCGAATTTGAAGCTATTCGATCAAATTTAGAAGTGATCGATCAAGTACAAACTGATCGATCAATTGAGAATTGATTGATCGAATAGCAAGATTTATCGATCAAATAGGGGATTTGATCGATCGAATTTTATATATAATGTATAGAATAGGAGGTATGTTTTCTGAAACCTTTGGCTTGAAAAATCTGATTGATCAAACATGGGGATTGATCGATCAAAGTGAAGATCCGATCGATCAATTAGGGAATTGATCGATTAGATTGCCTTGGTTCTATAGGTGTGAAGGGTTGATTTTCGATCGATCAAGCATGAGTTGATCGATCAGATGTGAATCCAATTGATCAAATATGAGGATTGATCGATCAAATTTCCTGTTTTTCCTGTTTTGGTTTCCTAAGAAATTTAAGGCTGAACTCTGTACTAGTTACTGTTCTGACACTTCCGACACGTAGTATACTATACATATGGTCTAAGTCAAGATCAGGACATCTTAAAAAGCTTTGAATTTGCTTAGAAAGACTTGATCTAAGGTAGGAGAAATTTAACCTAACTTGTACCTAATTTGACTGCATAGTTTCTGAGTATTCGTATCTGACTCCTGTTGTTTCAAAAGCATGCCATGCATATGATAAAACTCTGTTATTTTTGTTTTCTGTATCTCTGCCCTGCTCTGCTCTGCTTCCTGATATATGCTCTGATTTAAAGTTCATGTGACGAATTCCCCTGACGTGACAGGATACCTACAACAGGCACGGCGGGATACCCATGTATCTGATTTAAAAACCCCCTGGCACAAGTTGCTCTCATTTGTAGAGGCTTGATGCAATTATCTATAATTATTCATTGAACGACGATGGTCGGGGTCACCCATCGGCACACATCTGACTATCACGTGCTATATTCACGGGAGTTATTTAAGTATACAATTTAAGTAATTTAATACTGTAAGCATGCATTTGACAATTTTGCATCTGCTTTGTTTATTAAAAGTTCCGCTTTCTGATTTTCTGTCTGCATATGCTTGTTTTGTCTACATTCTCTGATTTGGGTATCTGATCTGTGTTGTATCCTATAAACCATGCTTTACATTTTAGATGTAATATACTTGAGTTTCTTCTATTGAGCTTAGATGATAGCTCACCCTATTTCTATATAATAGGTTATGAGACTAGAGCTCCCTGCACTGAGAGCGATCCCGATTATTAGCCGGAGGCGGAGGTTAAGGTTGAGGAGGAGGATATTGATACCCTTGCTGATGAGTTCTATCAGTAGCTAGGATATTAGTTCTATATTTTGTTTCTGTACATGTATTTTGGATTATCTGTGCGCCTGGTGGTCACCTTTCTGTATATTATATTATAGATGTTTTACTTGTAGTCATATACATTTTATAGGAACTATTATTGGAAACCGTTTTTTTGAGTGATGGATGTCCATCACCAGTGGCTCTTCTTGGTTTCTTTTTGAGGATGTATATTTTTTAATTTCATATATATGTTTTGTTTTGTATTTTTTTCTCTTCTTTTTTTCTTTTTAGAGCCTTATATGATGACTCGGTCTGTCAATTTCCAATCGTGTCTACTCTGATTTTCACTAGATGAGCAGACACTCTTTGATTTGTTCTGGGAATCTTCTAGAGTATGATGCAGATGACACAGATTTTTTGGTGCAAAAATTCGGGCTATCACAACCCTAGTGACAAGATCACGTAGCACATGATATAAATAAGACTCAAACTATATGATTTTTTCTTCCTTCACAAATATGGTCGAAGTTTGACCTCTATCCCCCGAACTTGGGGCATTATTTTTCTTACTCTGACCAATTTCGGATGATGGATAAGAATTTTTTTAATATTATTGTTTGTTTAATTTTTTAGAGATGGACCTAATCGATCTTGTGCATGTTACCCTAGCACTTAATATTTACATAAATATAAAGTATGGCTCTGAGTGGTGCTCTTGTTTCCTCCTCCTCGCATCTATTCTCTTCATCTAGTAGCGATTTCAACTTCAGGACTTTCGTAGAATCTTTGAAGCAGGGATAGAATACTCATGAAACAACCCCTGAATGGAAACCTATAGAGCGAATGGTTAATCGTATTATTAAAGTCTCCAAACGATTTGGAGAGCCAGTGGTGTTATTTCAAACTAACAATACAAAGGCATGTCCCGAAAGATTGAAACATGCTCTTGTGGGAAAAATCATGTCAAATTTTGGGTATTAAAGGGTCCCGACCTAAGATCGAGGAGATTCAAAAATTTATTCTCGAAATTGGACGCTTAATGGAGAAGTTTCTGCAAAAGTTTTTGATTTTTGTATGCCTTGCTTAACATTTCCAATAAAAAAAGTTAGGGAGTTGTTACTTGCACTCGCTTTTTAAATGATTGCACCAAGATTTAAAAAAAACTTTGTATTTTAGGGTCATGTGACATGTGAAAACATAATTTGGGCCATCTGATTTAAAGATCATGATCTATAGATCCTTCGTGGATAAGATTGGCATGAAATATAATCTTCATCATGTGATTAAATATAGTCAAAGGCTATTATTTGATTCAACTGTTGACAACAATAGATCATATGATAAATATCGTGTTTTGCTCCAATCTTATCCACTAACAATCTATAGATCATGAACTTTAAATTAGATAGCCTAGATTGCGTTTTCACATATTAAATGTCCTTAAAATACAAAGTCTTTCTATAACCTCGGTGCAATCACTTAAAAGTGTGTGCAAATAACGACTCCCAAAAATATATGATTGAAGGGTGGTTGAGGGATAAAATAAAGATTTCAAACTTCACTATGGAACTTCTCAGATGGGCCGCTTGTTTAGACTAGCCAATGGCGACTCTCCTCTAACCCCTACTTCAGTTACTTTTCCCAAGGTCCCAATCTTTCATAACAAGAATATCTTTCAAAAAAAAAAACATAAAAACAATCTTTCGTAATAAAGAAAGGAACTTTTGCGCTCTAGCATTTATGATTGGAGAGGTTTTGGCAATTGACCAAGCAACAGTGAATGGTGATAGATTCGATGTAGCGAGGGTTTGCATACTTCTGACCTAATAAAAGACTATTAGAGAAGAGTAGAGATTTGGTGCTGGTGACTCAAGCTTCAGGCAAACTGTTGACTATTGTAGCATCCCAAAATACTGTACAAATTGCAATAGGTGAGGACATGACAAGGATGTAACAAGGCCAGAAAACTGACTCCATAATTAATGAGGAATTGAATTGTGAAGTAGGTGATCAAGAGGTAGTAGATGAAGGCAAAATGAAAGGTTGGCCCCAAAAGGCATCATCATCACTAAATAACAACCCAAATTTGGGGAATAACCTGGTTCTTCTTGTCAAATTAACAAGGGTGAATTGATCCAACTCTGAAAGGCACGAATCTATAGAACTAGAAAGTCTAGGTGGTCATCAAGGGCGGGTAGTTGCTAATCCTCCAAATACTGATTGGATTCTATCTCCTAAGAATTCAGAACAATATGTGGAAACTGGTAAATACATAAATATGATTTATAATATGCCCAAATCAGATACTTTGTTAGGGTTAAGCAATTGATTTGGGATTTAATATTTAGTGTTTCAGGGAAATAAGAGAAAGAAGAAAGAAATTATAATTCTAGCCTAAAAAGGAGAGATTTCGTGTACAAAGAATCTCAGTTGACCCATGTGCAGAATACAAAATTAGAAATAAATCGCATCTAGTTTGCGCACGCATAAATTAAGGTTCGCGCGTGAAACAAACCAGCTTCCACATACTGGTGGTGCGTGCGCATAGTGCAACTTTTCAATTGCAGGTGCTCTCTTCTCTGCAGAATCTAAGTACATTGAGTCAAACTGTGAATGAGAATTCACAGTTCTTTAAAAAGATTGAAGCCCACATGGGTTAGTTGACCAATGCTCTTCATAAGAGGGAAGAGGGAAGAGGGCAAACCCCAAAGGTCAGTACCAAATTGGAGAATCTTCTATTTCATTGGAGGAGGCTAAAGCTTTCACCACTCTAAGAGACATGGAATGTGACATCTTTGGTGACGGGCCCGAGGCAGACTTGTAATTTGATGGTTCCTTTGACGAAGCGTCGAGAACCGTTGTATGCAATGAGTGTTAAGGATGAAGGCCTTATGTCCTGTTCAGTATATTCGAGTGTCTTGAGTGTCATTATGGGACAGATATTAAGCTCAGCTCTCGTGTCGATCTATGCATGAGGTACTGAGAATCCAATGATTATAACTGTCAAGTATATAGGCACTGAGCTTCCGCGTAGCAACTCTTTAGGCATATCTGCTTCAGTGAAGGTGACTGCCGGAGGTTGAGCCATAACTGAAGCGATCACGTGTAATTCATCTAGGGTGGTATCTTCATTCACATGCTTCTCGTTTAGTGTGTCTATTAGTAGTCGGTGATGTTCCGACGATTTCTTGATAAGTTCAAGGATGGATATCTGCGTTGGTACCTTCCCGAGGTGTCAGAGAAGATCGTATTCCTGACCTGTCTCCAGGGTTGGCTCCTTGCCGGGCTAGTCGGTTTTTTAACGTTTGGCTGAGACAGCTGAGGTGTCGGTTCTAGTGCCGGAGCAGGAGGCAGAGGAATTACATGGGGTGGTGGTGGTAGGTTCCCTCCTTGTTCCCTTGTTATTCTTTCTGATGGCTGTGTGCCAACGTTTTGTCTTTCCCGGGGGAATGGCGGCTGTGGGTAATTGGTTTCTGATTTGAGGACCGAGCATGTTAGCTGTTGACCCTGGAGTCTTGTCGTGATTGACGTTGATGAACTTGTAGGAGTGCTAGTCATGAATGGAGTGAAAATTGAGGAAAGAATGCACAACGGGGCTATACCATTCCATGGTGGTAGATACTGGGTATAATCATCCTCTTCTAAGAAAGTGGAGATTAGCGTTTCCTCCTTGACAGATTCTTCCTCTTGTTGATTTGTTTTCGCGTCTAGTTGATGCTCTGTCACAGTCTCGTGCTCCCGGGTTGAAGTGTTTTGGGTGACGCTATATCCACTCATGCTGCAATTTGTTCTGCGTTTGAAGGACATTGTCCTCGCTCTCAAGTTCGAAATCGCACAAGGGAAGAGATGGTGGGTTTGTCTCAGAGTTTGGGAGCGTAGAACGTTCTGTGGGTCGGAGATTGGATCCTTGGGCCTTGAATGCTTGGACCCGAATGTGAGTAAAGGTTGGATACGGCAGAGGATTTGGAGGGGTAATCCAGGTGATCAGGGATGAAGGATGTATGCGAATGACGGGAGGCCTTAGAGAGTTGCCGGGATGGGCTGAAGTGTCTGAAGGATCAACATGGGTGATGAGGGTAGAAGGTTGAAAAGGGAGTCAGTTCGGGATATCCACTATAGTGACGTGAGTGACGGGCCCTTGATTGTGGTTGGGCATGGGATTGTTGATAATTACTGAGTTTTGAGGATGCTGATTGTTGTTCTGGCTGGAATTTTGGAGGGATTCCCAATCAATCTGGTTTCGATCATTCATGTCATAGATCATTTTTAATAAAATCCAACAGTCTTCCAAATTATGTCCCGTGTATCGATGAAAAGTGCAGAACTTACTATAGTCAAGGTTGGTAGGCCAGGGCTGTGGCCGTTCTGGTGGGAATTGGATGAGATTTTGACCGCTAAGGAGGTGAAATACATTGGAGATAGTGTCGGGCAATGGGGGATAGTGATCAAGCTTCGGTTGATAGGGGCCTCTGATTTGCTGATTGAAATTCTGAGGCGGAGGTACATTGTTGTATTTCGGGGCATTGATGGGCCGATTTCGAGTAGCGTTCTAGTTCTATTGGGTATTGGTTTTGGTTTTGGTTCTTACTCTGATTGGGATACCGTGGTTGGTTCTAGTTCTGATATGGACCCTGACCGGGATCCTTGGTTGGTTATTTCCATTTCTGAAGCTTTTGAACCTGGTTTACGACTGTGTTGACCTGATCGGACCTAGAGGCTTTCTTATTATTCCTTGTCTTTGAGTCACTGGAAGTAGTGACTTTCAATGTTACAATTGAAAAAGTGAGGGCTCCCCCTTTTATGTGTCGCTAGATGCGCCTAGCGTGCAAGTGAAGGGTGGCTCTTTAATGTTGTCTATGATGATGTCGATTGCGTCTTTCTCCTTCATCTGGCTCTCGGTGCGAGCCGCAAGCTTCCTCCAGCATGCTACAAAATTTATGAAGTCTTCCTCAGGTTCTTGTCTTGTCGTCAGCAGGTCACTAAGACCAACCGCTTCTTATATCAAGTGCTTATACTGGTCCAAAAATTGTCAGGCCATATAATCGAACGTGTCGATCTTGTGAAGTGGGAGTTCGACGAACCAATCGAGAGCTTCGCCTTCCAATGACCTCTGGAAGTAATGTATCATGAGCCCTTAATTATTGCAAATAGGTCAGCAGTCTTGTAGAATAACGCCAGATGATGATTCGGATTCCCAGTACCATTGTACTTGTTGAATTTAGGCAGTTTGAATCTCGCTAGTAAGTGGAACTCGAGGTCCTGAAAGAATTTATCGAATCCGAATGAGCAGCTGGGGCCCTCTATCTTAGTCATGTATTCGTCGAGCATCCTAGGAATATGCTCTACTCATCTAGTGGGGTTGTGTTTAATCGTCTGGGGATGAACCCTTTCCTGTTGGTTGTTGATGAGGAGTGTGTGAGGCGTGTGCCTCGAGGGTGACATGTGCGGATATATCGTGCTTGGGGTAGGCGGTGTGTTCTCTTCCCTTTGTCGTTCTCGCTCTTCCTGATCAGGCCGTTCCTTGATGGTCTCGTATGCAGCGACTAGGCCTTGAAGCAATTCGTCGGCCTCGCCACCTCCTCTCTGTAGCTTTTGGACACTGAGCTCTACAAGTTGTTGGGCTGTGAAGTTTTGCCCAATGCCACTTTCGTTGTTGTTGCTTGTGCTCGGAGAAGTGAGGGGAGGTTCCTCACCACCGGACATGTTGATTTCCGGGTGATATTGAGCTAGCTCGTAAGACGAGTCTTCGCTGTATATGGGGTTATCGTGATATCCCCACCAAGGTGGGTTGCCGAGCCTTATCCTTCGTATTTCGGACATCTCGAGTATTCGGTGAATGTTTATGTACTCTCGGGGTACCCTCGGTGGTACGAGTGTGTGAGAACAGAAATAAAATGAAAAAAGAAAACTATATATGCAATAAAGGAAAACTAAACACAGGCGGCTTTTGCGATAATAAGTCCCATCGCTATCGCCAGTCAGTTGGTATGCGCTATTTCTGGGTTCCTCTTGGTTCCTGAAAAGAGTGGCCCAATTCAGTCTTAGTGGATTGCGATGGCCAGCTGCAGATGTTTAATGACGCTGCAACACGTCAGTGATCACGTGGGTGGAGATATGGGTTGTTCTGTTTACTGAATCGTCGGCCGGCCAATGTCAGCAACACTGGGTCATCTGGGAGTTTAGTTTATATAGTTTCCTAATTCTACTCTAAGTCTAATTGCTTTGATTTTCCTAGTCCTACTGAGAGTCTGATTAATCTAAATGTCTTAGTTATATAATTAAAATATTTTAATTTTACTAGGAGTCTAATTAATATTAATTTCCTAATTCGACTAGGAATCTAATTAATGAAAATATTCTAATTCTACTGAAAATCTAATTAACTAAGAAAAAGGGGTTTGACCCACTATGCAAAGGAGGATCGGCCCCGTTCCCAGGTATCCTCTGTAGGCTCCCTTGGCCAAATCGGGTAGCTAGGACATATAAATTGAAAAACTGATTTATGATATGAAAGATGATGATTTAAGAATCAAAATCATAGATTTTAAGAATTATAAACTAAAACTAAATATTATCATTGAAATTGCAGAACTTGAAGTTGAAATTGAGAACTAGATTTCTAAAATTGATAATTTGAAATTAAGAACTGAGACTCAGGGTTAAATCTAGAGATTAAGAACTAGACTCGGAATTTGAAGGTGAAAATTAAGAACTAGTTCTAAGAATTAAGAACTAGAACCAGAGATTACGATAAAAGAACTAAAAGTTTGAATTTAGTAGTTAGGAGTTGAAATCTAATGTCTAGAGATTAAGAATTTAAGGTCTATAATTGAAATTTAAGGACTGAAATCTAAGGACTGGTCCTAGAAACTAAGAACTAGAACTAGAAAATTAAGAACTAGAATTTAAAATTTAATGATTGACAAGAAACTAATAACTGGTTCTAGGAACTAGAACCAGAGATTAAAAACTAGAATTTAAGAAATGAAATTAAAACCTAAGATCTAAGACTAGAAGCTAAGAACTAGAACTAGAACTTAGAACTAGAAAAGAAATTAAGAACTAGAACTAAGAAAATTACCTAAAGCTAGAATCCCCGAAATCCTTAAGATTTCGAAAATTCCACTACTGGATGCGATGTGATATGATGTCATTTGGGACGAGGTAAAAGGGTCTATTTATAGGTATCCGACTAATTACACGCCCTGTGGGAGGTGCTTAATTAGTCGGTCAAATCCAATTACACGCCCTGTCTGGTGCGCATAATTGGATTATGCGTCTTATGCCGGGCACTTAATCACTCTAAGTCGGTGGTCGACTAAGTGAGTGACCGGCTAACTGGCTCAGCCGGGTATTATAGTTCGAGCCCAATTGGAACTAATTGTACGCCCTGTGTAGCACGCACAATACAATTAAGTGCCTTGTCACGTGCGCTTAACCGTGGAGTTTGGGCGGTCATAGGATTGGGAAGACAGGTCCAAAGTGGACCAAGTACGCGCAGGTGGTAGGAGCGTAATCGTTTGCGCGCCCTGTCCTAGGCGCGGAATCGAATGCTAAGGTGTTCGGTAGGAAGAGTAGACCTGGTCGAAGTTGGACCAATTGCAAGCTAACTATGGGGCGCTCAATCTAATTGCGCGCGTTGTAGAGGGCGCGGAATTCGGGATTTTCTCGGGCTTAGTCGGGTTCGAACTATAAAGCTATTATTTCAGCCTATGCTTTGACCATACATTATTGTTTTAGTATATGGTCCCCGTGTCTAGGTTTTAAAGACTTCGGAGATGGTCAGTCCTTTTTCGGAGATCGTGGGTGAGGTCAAAGGTTGATTGAACAGGATTGTATACTTCGAGAGGGCAAAATTGGGGTGTCTACAATTCCTCTCTTCATCTTTGAGAGATCCTAGCCATTCGTTCTCTAACCCAACTCTTCTACTTCATCGTAATAATCCCCGTTCCATTTTGCATCGCAAGGAAACTTCATTTTCGATGCCGTTAAGATCGAAGCGGAGGGAGATCAAACAATCGGACGTAAGAGATCTCGACACCGACGATCGGAAACTTCGCATGCGGAAAATCCGAGAAGGTAAATGTTTTAACACTACCTTATAAACCTAGATTGTTGAAATTTAGAACCTGATTGTTCAGTTCTGAATCTCATGCAAGGAATTTAACGAGGATCAGACGGTGAGAGGCGTAGACGCCGATTTTCTTTGATTCCGATTATTTCGGACGTTGCATGCACAAGATTTTATGGTAGAAATTCAAGAGTTAATATTGTGGCATGAATCTAGATTTGATTAAATGTTTGGGATAGAAATTATGCAAGAAATTAGGAATTTCGAATGTAGAGGAAGAAGGCAAGAGGATATGGCTTTTGATAAGCTCGCTGCAGTGACCTTGTAACTCGCTATAGCACGGTTCTTTCTGAACCACTCACTACAGCGAGTGCACCAAGAAGTTTTAGGCAAAAAATTTTGGGTAAAACTCACTGCAGCGAGTGCACCAAGAACTTTCAGGCAAAAAAATTTGGGTAAAACTCGTCACAGCGAGTTTCTGGAGTTTTAAACAACTCGCTACAGCGAACAATATCTCCCTACAGCGAGTTAGAGTAAGGTGCCGAGACATACTTGATATTTCGGTCATAAATTTTAATCTTGAATTCAGAATTATGCGATTCTCACGGCATTGGAAAGAGGAAAACGAGTTCTATAATTTGTTTGAATTAGAAATTCCACAAATCCAATATTTCAAAGGTCAAAATTGGGCGGCAATTTTGATGAGTTCTGCATGATCCCAAAATTTGTAAGAACTTGTCCAATCCGCCTATCTAAACTTTTTCCTTAACAAAGCTTGAGGAACATTTACTTATTTAATTTCTTTGACACTAACATGTGGATTATGAACCTTCCGTGATATAGGTTGAGAACCGAAAGCAATTTGTAAGGCCTTTCCCTTGCCTCCCACAACTTCGAGATTAAGGTAGGGGAAACTCAATGCTTAATTGCATTTTTGATCTTTGATTCATAGAATTCTTTGATAAAGTTTTGTATCGAAATCTCTCGTAATATGAGTACTTTGAACTTTGAATCCGAACTCGAAACTCTAAGTGTGAAAATGAATTTGAGCATTAGACTTTGAATATGAAATTGATTGGAAACTTGTTTTGGTTGACATAGAATGTTTGAATTTTGAAGTCATTGAAATGTAAAAGCTTGAAATCCGTCATTGATGTGACCTTCAAACTTTTGAATGCATTGAACCTCAAAACTGTGAATCTCTAAATTATGAATCTTGGGAATCTTAATCATTGAACTCTTTGAAATTGAACTTTGAATCTAAATTATAAACTTGAAAGTAAGCTTTAAATATGAATTACGATTTCACATATGAACTTTTAATAAGAACTCGGTATAGTGAATCTGAACTCTGAACGTACCTTGAATATGACCTTTGAACATTGTATCCAAATTCTGTCATCGAACTTCGAATATTGAATCTTTGAATCTTTGAATCCTGAATATGAACCTTTGATCTTCTACTATGAACTTTGAAATTGAACCAATACAGGGGATAATCCGTGTATTTGAATCGACACGGCGGTGGATCCCTTTCTGTACCAGCACTATGAAACATGAATGTCTGAACTGACACGGCAGTAAATCTATGTATTTGAACCGACACGGCGGTGAAACCGTGTATTTGAACAATGAACTCCGAACGCTGATCTTTGAACTTTGAACCCTGAACGATGAACTCTAAACAATGAGCTATGAACTATGGACACTAAATCCCGAACTCTAAATAATGAAACTATGAACTATGTATGCTGAACTCTGAATTCTGAAAAATACATCCGAACTTTGAAATTTGAACATGAATAGCAATTTGAACTCTAAATCCAAACCTTGAATTAGAACTTGAATTTCAGTCTGAAACTATGAATTGGAATTTTGAATATAAGATCAGTAACCTCTGAACTAATATGAAAATGCTTCAAATTTTAGTTATTATATTTATGCTTCTGTCACTGAATTTATGCATTTGATTGGATAAAATGTAGTTAGTATTAATCTTCTCCTACCGAGCTTCGACTGTAGCTCACCCCCAACTATACGTCACAGGTGTAGATACCGTTCAGGACTGAGGTTTGGAGTTGGTTCCTAATTTCATACTAGTGGAAGAAGATCTTCCGGCTGAAGCTTAATTTCCTTAGCGGATCTGGTACAGTATAGTGATTAGCTTCGTGTACACATATTTTGTATACCATTGTTTAGGTGACGATCGGTCGTCATCAGTGATTTATTTTGGTCTTGTTTTTATCTTCAATATTAGAAATGGAAATTTTATTTTGTATAATCTTGATTGCCATATGATATATCTGCTTTAATTTTTGCAATACTATACTGTATATGGATCGTGATGCACGATCCGACAACACGGGATTTCCTGTTACTGTGGATGGAAATTTTGGGTCATCACGGTTAGTTTGGAACATTTGTATTGGATGACTAGGTTTTCCCATAGAGTCGTGTAAAAAAAAAAATGTCTCGGGAAAATCGGGCCGTCACAGGTTGTATCAAAGCTTAGGTTTTAGGTCTTATGGGAGACTTAGTGCCGTAGCATTAGGTTCAGATATATGGCATTAGATTTTTTTAGAACTTAGGAGGGATCCACAATCCCTATTCCTTAGGTCTTCCAAGGACTCGGAGCCATACCTTTGAATGGCTTTAGATTCTGTCGAAACATAGGAGACTCTAGCCCATGGCAGAGTGAGACTCTAGTCTTCATGATCACCCCTGACTACAAAATTTGTTCGATCATGACAGGTCATTATGGCACCGGGGGCCTGTACGCACCCCTCCATCTGTACCGGTGTATTCATGCTCTTGGTGTGGAAACCAATACAAGACGAAGGAGTGTAGTCATGCATCGGGGGCCTGCTTCAAGTGTGGTCTATTAGGACATCGGGTTAAAGATTGTCCCAAAGCTATAATGGAAAAGGTGATATCTGCATCGCTTCAGGAGCCCTCTCAACCTACCAATCATGATTGTAACCATACCGTCTCGACACATGATGCCCAAACTGTCAATGAGGTCATCCAAGGTATAAAGTCATTATTTATTAGCAAGTGTTATTATTGCAAGTTGATGAATATCCATGGAAATTGTTTTCGATTGTGACGTTTTAGGAATTGCATGAAAGTTTTAAATACCTCTTCACTCAAAATGGTTTGGAGTTTCAATTGCAAAGCTAATTCTCATGCGAGTCACGTGAGTGAAACTAAAAGGAAATTTGGAAGACCGAAAAGCAATTAAGAAGAGACACCTTACGGTGTTGGAAATAACTAGGAAGAATGACTCCTGACCGAATTGGTGATAAAAAAAAAGAAAAAATTGGGTTAAGATTTCGACACTAGGGATGACTTGTTAGTATCGACCACTGAGGGTAAAGTACATTATGATCATCAACTTCTAATGCGATCGAGACATTTTGAGGATCAGCAAAGAATAACAAGGACGATATCTTGCAACAGAGTCTCAGATGCTTAGAAGATAACACTGATGATAATATATTGCTGACGTAGCCTATAATAGACCCTTAGAATTAGCGAGTTGTGAAAGTGATGGCAGATTACTTGTGTATATATGGTAAATCTAGTTGTAGATTATGCTCTCCCAATTAACTGCAGATATGTTCCAATTACCCGTGGATATATTGTACCAATCGCTCAAAGATTGAATTAATATTTGCTTTTGACGCCAAATGAAATTAATGAATGGTTCGCGAAATGAACCAATGAACATTTTTGAGGACACACCGCAAGTCACGTCATGAATTTTCAAGGACAAAAATTCCTTAAAGGAGGGGAGAATGCAATGACCCTTATTTTTGAGAATGTTGAATCACGGGCTCTCGAGGAGAATGTGACTGATTTTGTTCAGAACTACCAAGTATTCGCACCTCACGTAAATTTTTGAGGATGAAAATACTTTAAGGTGTGAAGAATGTAACAACCCTAATTTTTCTAGCGTTGAATCGTTGACCTTCGACGATGATATGACTGTCTTGACCGATTTGACTTTAGTCAAGATGTTGATGACCGTGACGGGCCTCTGGCCCATCCACTTTGATTGGATAGATGCACACGATACCCAAATTCTGAGAACCAATCCTTGACTCGAACACTAAATCGAAACCCGAACCCTCGTGAGAAGTGTGTGTTACACACGACTCGAACCCGGGATCAGACCAGGTTCGATTCCACCCGTATCAAGCACCATAGCATAGCGTATGGGCTTAGTTAATTAATTTTAAATGACTAAAATAGAACAAGAAAAATGGCGTACACGTGATCAAGGGCGACCAGTTGCACCCTAGGCACGAAACTAATCTGAGCCCAGTAGCCTAAACTAATGTATGCCTATATGTATAGATGCACACTGCACCTAATTATGTGAGGCCAAACACACTGACCAAACCTCTCTCCGCACACTGGACTTTGTGTATGTGCCCAATGGGATACACGATACACGTCTTGACATTTAAGGGTTCATATAAATAATGGTGTAAACAGTTTCACAAGCCACAAGATGGCACAATGGTTAAGAGTTTGCTTTGTATGCACAAGGTACAGGGATCAAAACTTATTAAGTGAATCTCTGGCTTTTGTTTTGGGCCAATTGATAACCGATTGTACACCGAATCTCAGTGTATCAGCCTCACACTGAATTGACTGGCTGAGAAAGAGGAGAGCCGAGTAAGGAAGAACCCCCATTCCTCTCTTCATCTTTGAGAGATCCTAGCCATTTGATCTCAAACCCAACTCTTCTCCTTCATCGCAAGAATCCGTGCTCTGTTTCTCATTGCAAGGAAACTTCGTTTTCGATGCCGTTAAGATTGAAATGGAGGGAGATCAAACCATCGAACGTAAGAGATCTTGACACCGACGATCAGAAACTTCACATGTAGAAAACCTGAGAAGGTAAATTTTTTAACACGATCTTATAGACCTAGATTTTTGAAATTTATAACCTGATTCTTCAGTTCTGGATCTCATGCAAGGAATTTTTGGAGAATCAGACGCGTGAGAGGCGTTGACGTTGATTCATCGATTCCAATGATTTTGGACGTTGCATGCGCAAGATTTTAAGATAGAAATTCATGAGTTAATCTTGTGGCATGAATCTAGATTTGATTAAATGTTTGGGATAGAAATTATGCAAGAAATTGGGATTTTCGAATGTAGACGAAGAAGCCAAGAGGATATGGGTTTTAATTGGCTCGCTGCAGCAACCTTGTAACTCGCTATAGCGAGGTTCTTTCTGAACCACTAGCTGCAGCGAGTGCACCAAGAAGTTTCAAGAAAAAAAATTTAGGTAAAACTTGCTGCAATGAGGTTATGGAGTTCTGAACAACTCGCTACAGCGAATAGTAACTCGCTGCAATGAGTTGGAGTAAGGTGCTGACACATGCTTGGTATTTTCTTCATAACTTTTTACCCCGAACTCGGAATTATGCGATTCACATAGCATTGGAAAGAGGAAAACGAGCTCTATAATTTATGTAAATAGACATTCTAGAAATCCAATATTTTAAAGGTCAAAATTGGGTGACAATTGTGATGAGTTCTACATGATCCCAAAATTTACAAGAACTTGTCCAATCCACCTATCTACACTTTTTCCTTGACAAAGCTTGAGGAACATTGACTTATTCAATTTCTTTGACACTAACACATGGTTTATGAACCTTTCGTGATATAGATTGAGAACCACAAGTAATTGGTAAAGACTTTGCCTTGCCTCCTACGTTTTCAAGATTAAGGTAGGGGAAACTCAATGCTTAATTGCATTTTTGATCTTTGATTCATAGAATTCTTTGATAAAGTTTTGCATCAAAAGCTTTCATATTGTGAGTACTTCGAACTTCGAATATGAACTTGAAACTATGAGTGTGAAAATGAATTTGAGCATTAGACTTTGAATATGCATTGATTTGAAGCTTGTTTTGGTTGACATAGAATGTTTAAATTTTGAAGTCATTGAAATGTTAAATCTTAAAATTCATCATTGATGTGAACCTTGAAACTTTTGAATGCATTGAACCTTAGAACTGTTAATCTCTGAATTTGAATCTGAATCATTGAACTCTTTGAAATTGAACTTTGAATCTTTTTGAATCTGAATTATGAACTTGAAAATAAGCTTTAAATATGAATTACTATTTCGCATATGAACTTTGACTAAGAACTAGGTATAGTGGATCTGAATTCTGAATTTTGAATGTACCTTGAATATTGAATCTTTGAACCTTTGAATCTGGAATATGAACTCTGAATATGAACCTTTGATCTTCAAATATGAACTCCGAAATTAAACTGATACAACGGGTCATCGGTGTATTTAAACCAACACGGTGGTGAATCCGTGTATTTGAACCGACAGCGGTGAATCTGTGTATTCAAATCGACACGGCTGTGGATCCATATTTCTATCGGCACTATCAAACATGAATGTTTGAACCGACACAGCGGTGAATCCATGTACTTGAACCGACACGATGGTGAAACTGTGTATTTGATCAATGAACTCCGAACGCTGATCTTTGAACTCTGAATCATGAACTCTGAACCTTGAACAATGAACTCTGAACAGTGAGCTATGAACTATGGACACTGAATCCTGAACTCTAAATAATGAAACTATGAACTATGAATGCTGAACTCTGAATTCTGAACAACACATCCGAACATAGAAATTTGAACATGAAAAGCAATTTGAACTCTAAATCAAACCTTGAATTAGAACTTGAATTTCAGCCCGAAACTCTGAATTGGAATTTTGAATATAAGATCTATAAGCTCTGAACTAATATGAAAATTCTTCAAATTTTTGTCATTGTATTTATGCTTCCATCACTGAATTTATGCATTTGATTGGATAAAATGTAGTTAGTATTGATCTTCTCCTACTGAGCTTGGACTGTAGCTCACCCCCGACTATACGTCAAAGGTGTAGATACCGTTTAAGATTGTGGTTTGGAGGCGGTTCCTGATATCGTACAAGAAGAAGAAGATCATTCGGCTGAAGCGTAAATTCCTTAGCGGATCTGGTATAGTATAGTGATTAGCCTCGTGTACATATATTTTGTATACCACTATTTAGGTGATAGTCGGCCGTCACTGATGGTTTATTTTGGTCTTATTTTTTTCTTCGATATTAGAAACGAAAATGTTGTTTGCCATATGATATATCTGCTTTGATTTTTGCAATACTATATTGTACATGGATCGTGATGCACGATCCGATGACATAGGATTTCCTATTACTGTAGATGGAAATTTCTGGTCGTTACGAATAGAATCGGAACATCTGTATCAGACAACTTGGTTTTCCTAGAGAGTCGTGTCAAAAAAAAAAATGTGTCGGGAAAATCGGGCCTTCACACTTATAGGCGTATTCTTTTCAAAAGATTTTCCTAAGGATCGATACCCTTACTTGTGGTACAATTCCCTTGTATACTTGCAAGGTGATAATTTTGGTACAGTAAAGTAGATATCAAGTTTTGGGGTGTCACCAATTCAAGTTGTCTGAAGGAAGTCTGGGATAATAGTGGTGAAGAATGAAAGAGGAGAGCATGTTCCAACAAGAGATACCACTGGTTGGAGAGTTTGGATACATTATTGAAAGCTCAACTCCAAAACCAGAAAATATCATTTCCCTTTGCCTATGTTGATCGAATTCTAGAAAAGCTAGTTGGTCTAGAGTACTACTGTTTTCTTTATGGGTATTCTGGTTACAATCAGATACCAGTGCACCCACAGGATCAAGAAAAGAACACATTTACCTGCCCATTTGGCACATGTGCTTACAAAAGGATGCCATTTGGACTGTGTAATGCTCCAACCACTTTTTAGAGATGCACACTTTATATATTCTCTGATATGATTGATAAATTTGTGGAGATCTTTATGGATGATTTTTTCATTTTTGGAGGTGATTTTGATCAGTGGTCAGATCACCTCTCTCCAGTGCCTCGAAGGTGTGAAGAAACCAACTTAGTCCTAATTTTGGAGAAGAGCCACTTCATGGTCAAGCAAGACATTGTCCTAGGCTACGTCATGTAAAAAAAGGAATTGAGGTGGACAAGGAAAAGATTAATCTCATATCTCAATTATCCCCTCCCAAAATTTTCAAACAAGGTAGGTCATTCTCAGGACATGCAGGATTTTATAGGAGATTTATCAAAGATTTTAGCAAGATCTTTAAGTCATTGTGCCATCTTCTTTGTCAAGATGTGTCCTTTAATTTTGATGAAGCTTGCCTTGCTCCATTTGACAAACTTAAGGAATGCTTGACCACAACCCTTATAATCCAAGCCCCTGATTATTCTCAATACTTTGAAATCTTGTGTGATGCATCTGATTTTTCCATAGGAGCTGTGTCAGGACAAAGACATAATAAGTTGCCTTTTGTAGTTTATTATGCAAGCAAGAAAAAGTTGCTAGCAGTGGTCTATGCACTTGAAAAATTTAGATCATAATTTCTTGGATATAAAATTGTTATCTATTTTGACCGTTCAACTTTGAGACACTTACTGGCAAAGAAGGATGCAAAACCTAGGCTGATTAGGTGGATACTGTAGACACCCCAATTTTGCCCTCTCAGAGTATATAAACCTGTTCAATAAACCTTTGACCCTGCCCATGACTTCCAGAAAGGACCTCATCCTTTTTTAAGGCTTTAAACCCTAAACATGAGACTATATACTGAAATAATAGTACATGGTAGAAGCACAGGCTGAAACAATAGCTCTATGACTCGGACCAGACTTAGCCCAGGAAAATCCTTGAATTCCGTGCCCTCATTAGTGCGCGCAATTCAATTGCACTCCCCATTGCTGGCGCACAATTGGTCCAACTTGGACCAGGCTTGCTCTTCCCGCAGACCGCTTTAAGATTCTATTCCGTGCCTAAAACAGGGTGCTCAATCAATTACGCACCCCAAGACTTGCGCGTAATTGGTCCAACTTGGACCGGTCTTCTAATGCCCACAAACCACCTTGAAGTTTAATTCCGTGCCTAGAAAAGGGCGCGCAATCTATTATGCGCTCCATCACATGCGCGTAATCGGTCCCCAGTTGGGCTTGTCCTCTAATTCCCTAGACTGCCTGAATTTCTCGATTAAGCACACATTAGCAAGTGTTTAATCGGATTGTGCATGCCAAACACGACGTGTAATTAGTTCCAATCAGACCGGAACTAGGACACACAGCAGAACCAGTCAATCAATCACCGACTCAAAGTGATTAAGTGCTTGAGACAGAGCGCATAATTCAATTGAGCGCACCAGACAGGGCGTGTAATTGAATTTGACCGGCTAATTATGCACCACCCACAAGGCGCATAATTATTCGAATACCTATAAATTGACCCCCCTACCTCGCCCAAAAATCACAATCAAACACATCAAGCAATCAAATTTTTGAGTTCCTCTCTTACAAGCTTAGGGATTTCAAGATTCTCTCTTCAGTCGCTTAGCTTCAGGTAATTTCATAGTTCTGGTTTTTAATTTCTTTTCTAGTTCTAGGTTCTAGTTCTTAAGTTCTAACATTTAGTTCTTAATTTCTAGTCTTAGATTTTAGGTTTTAATTTTAGTTTTTTAAATTCTAGTTTTTAATCTCTAGTTCTAGTTCTTTGTTTCTAGAACCAGTTCCTATTTTAGTCCTTAAGTTTCAATTCTAGTTCTTAATTTTTGATCCTAGATCTTAGATTCTAATTCTTAATGTTTAGTTTCTATGTTTTTTTTCAAGTTCCATATCTTAATATCTAAACCTTCGATTTTAACTCTTGATTTATAAATTCAAATTCTTAGGTTTTTTTAATCCCTGGTTCTAGGTCTTAATTCCTAGAACCTGTTCTTAATTTTAGTCTCTACATCCTAGTTCTAGTTCTTAATCATTAGTTTTAGGTCTCAAGTTCTAGCTCTTAATCCCTGATTTCCAGTATTCTAATTCTTAATTTTGAATTCAAGTTCTAGTTCTAATATTTAGTTTTAATTTACAACTATGATCTTTAAAACATCAATTTTTAAACTACAAATATGTTTTTCAGTTTATATTACTTTTAAAACAATCCTTAGCCACCCGATTTGCCCAAGGGAGCTTTCGGAGGGTACCTAGGAACATGGTCGATCCTCCTTAACATAACGGGCCACAACCACTTTTTAAATAGACTCCTAATAGAATTAGGATATTTAGATTAAATTAGATTCCTAATAGAATGAGGATATTTAGATTAATTAGATTCCTAGTAGAATTAGGAGATTAAGTTAATTAGATTCTTAGTAGCATCAAAATAGTGTAAATCAAAATTAGAATACAATTAGGATATTTAAATTAATCAGACTCCTAGTAGGATTAGGAAAGCCAGAGCAGTTAGACTTAGAGTAAGATTAAGAAGACTATATAAACTAAACTCCCAGGAGACCCAGTGCTGCTGATGTTGGCTGGCCGACGATTCAGCAAAGAGAACAACCCACATCTCCACTCGCGTGATCAGTGACATATTCCAGCATCGATAAACATCTGCAACTAGTGATCGCATCGAACCAGGTATTTTCTTTTTAGAATTTACCCCTTTTATTTTTATAATTTAATACTTTGTTTAATTTATTCATCAACTTTGCCAGAGTCCACTTAGACCGAATTGGGCCACTCTTTTCAACTACCGAAAGGAACCCAGAAAAAGTGCGTACCAACAGACTAGTGATCATGGTGGGATGTTGTTGTTGCTTCTTAGTGTGCTTGATTTATGTGTGTTTTGAAAACAGGTTTGCAACTGCTAAATTATACTAAAAAAATAAAGAAATATCAGCACAGGTAGAAGTGAATTAGCCTGCAAGATCAGGGCTAATTGTAGCAAGTTTTAAATGTAAGTGAGTGAAAGATCGTCCACAGAGAATTTGTCTAAAATGCAAGATAAACCTCCAGATCTGAGCTACCAGATCTGGCCTCTTATCCTATCTAGAAAGCACATAAGATGGGAGGTTGAATTTGTCACATTAACTAAATGATAAAAGTAAAAATTAAACTAAGTGATCCAGATCCGAGTTGGGGAAACGTTTGTGGTAAACTTATATAAAAAATGGAGAAGTAATATCTAACTTTGATTTGGTCCTTGAAAACTAATGAGAACGACTGCAGCTCAACTGAGAGATGATCCAATCTTCATCTGGCTACAAGCACAGATGTAAGAGAAATAAATCTAATTTAAGGATTAGGTTTAAGCTTATGGCTATGGTCTGTCCACTTTAATGGCCACAAACCATCCAATAGTCTTTAATCCAAAGCCTTAGTTTAGAACAAGAAGCATCACTACAAATGCCGTGAGAGATTAGGTTACAAACACTAATTATCACAGGAATGATGAATCAAGGAAATTGCATGAAAACAGTAAATCTAAAGGAGTCTAATGCATTAAGGAGATCAGAGGGAACCCTTAACAAGAGTCCAATTGAGAATATATGGTTTACAACAACCTTTTCAAATCCACCATTACAATTACTGAGCACATGACTTAAGCGCTCTCGGTTGTAGTCTTGAATACAACTCTCTTTTGAATTACGTAAATGTCTCACACTCAATTTCAAGTCAAAGTGAAGCTATTACGAGATTTCAGACAAACTATCTGGTTTGGAAATGGGGGAATAGGAATGAAACTCAAAATCTGGATGCCCCAAATTGAGCAAATGGTTCGTCTATTTATAGTTTTCCCCAAGTCCAGCTCAGATGTGTATCAACCAATCAGAGGTGCTCAGATCTGTATTGACCAATGGTGGTCGAGCACGAGGATCCAGATCTGTTCTGGCCAATCAGAATTCCTCGATCTAGTTCAACCAATCAGGTGAAAAAAGCATCAATTCTGTTATGCAATCTGTTAAAGTTTCTAGAAGTTCCCGCCAAGTTATTTCATCTCTTGGTGCTCACGTGGGGTGGAATATGCTTTCGCTTTATGCTTAGAATCCTCTGGAATGTCCCTAGGTTTTTAAATGCATTGGGACGCGTGAAACAGATTACTGAATTGCCCTTGCAAAAGCTGAGAACCTCCAGAATACCTTTTCACAAAGTTTAGGGGGCTTTTCGCAAGGTGTTGTAACTCCTGAAGCTCTTTTCGCAAGGTTCTGGTTCTGTTCGAATTGAGTTTTCTTCTTTTCGAAAAGGTAAATCATCTCTTCGAAGAGTTCAGATGCTCTTCGAAAGCTAAGCCTGGAGTTTTTGTTCTTTTCGCAGAGTTTCAGGTTCTTTGCGAACAGTTCAGGTTCTTTGCGAAAAGTACTCTGTAGTTCATTTTTCTTTTCGAATTGCTCCATACTTCTTTTCTGGGTTGGGACCACGTCTTTGCCTCTTCAATTCGGACCTTTCAACAGCTAGTGAGGTTGTTTCTTCTTCTTCTTCCTTTGGATTGACATGGAATGTCATTTTTTGGCACTTTTGAGCTACTTTCAAGGTTAAGCCTGCCTTTATTGTTTGCTGTAAAACAAACACTTAAAACACTTATTTAGTTCTCTCAAGGGTCTATCAAGGCCCAGATTAAGGGGTGAAAAATGGTATTTTCCAGTTCTCAACACACCCCCAAACCTAAACTTTGCTAGTCCCTGAGCAAAGACAAAACTTAAAAATAGAATGAAAAGCCATTTTTGTAGGGAGCACAGTTGCATTTAGCATATGCAATAAGCCTTTTAAACCCCTAGGTGATCCCTAGTGGAGGAGTGAAGTCTTCTGAGGGTTTTCAGTGAAGGTACCCACAAACTTCTTCAATAAATCAGTTAAGATCAATGCACATTCATCCAATTAGATTATTCACACCGCATCGTCAGTCAAATAAGAAGATTTTCAAGAAAACATCAGTTCAAAACTAAAATTCTGCTGTAATTCCTTTTACCATTCACTCAATTTGTGTCAAAAAGTTATTTACAAGAACAATTAATGAACAACTTGCCTTCTATTTGAGAATCCTGCTTTGATGTTACCCCAAATAAGTCGATTTCGAACCCAACTCTCACCAGGTTTTCACTCAACATGCAAGTAAGAGGGTTGTAGTATTTCACACAGCTCAAGAGCGATTCTGACCCTCAAATAGGGATCGTAGCGGAGCATAGGCATTGCTTTTAGTTAGAATTCACGCTCTTTTCACCATAGATTACACAAATCCTTATCTCCATGTAATGACTCAATCCGTCTTTGATCGATGGACTTTAACTTGGGTTGTAATGTGGCTTATGGGTGAAATTTATCAAGAATAAAGGGTTGGAGGAGTTCAAAATTTTAGAAGTCGATCAAGGTAAGGAGGTGGTATGGACACCTTCTTTATTTCAGCACAATTTCAACTTCTTCTTTGAATTTTCAGAGCCAAAGTGGCCATCTTTTTCTCTTTCTTTTTCAAACTTCCAATGAAATGACTTCTCCCAATTTTCTCAAATCAACATTGACTGGGGTGCCCCATTTCTTACTGGCGATACATCGTTGCCTTCAATTATTTTTCTTTTTCTTTTACCAAACTATTACCCAACTCACCTTTCTTCAGCTTTCTTTCCTTTACCTTCTGAATTCTCAGAGTGAGGGTTAGGCTAAATGAGGTTGATGAGGTTTCAAAGGAATCTTTGATTTATAAAGGTCAAATGGTGTATATCAAGGGCAGTTTTTAAAAGGTGGGGATTTTTGAAGTTCAAACTGTCCAAAAGAAGGCCCTACATCATGTCTTTAATATCATGATTGCTGTCAAACAATTTCAACTTGGATATATGTAACTTCTAGTGATAACAAGCAGGTTTAAACAGTCCCTAGAGCAGAAAAAATTGCCAATTCATACCTCCAAAGAATACATTTCCGGTCCAAATCTCACTGGGTGTGGTTTTCTATCAAATTCTTGAGGTATATCATCACTGTTTTCTCTCTTTTTAGGTTTACTGAAACATCAATTTTCTTTTGGAAATTTTCTGACATTCATTTCATGAAAGTATTAGAATTACAGTAGAAATTATTTTAAAAAAGTTTTAACTTCCTCATTTTTCAAAACAACAGGTGTGAAATGACTTCATTTTCAAAAGTTCTACTGATCATAAGCTGCACCAAGCATTAACTTACTTATTTTATTGGCATACCTGCCATACCCCCAAACCAAAGGAGAGCAGTGTCCACACTGGTCCACAGTAGAGAAATGATAGAAGCAAGAAAGAAAAACAAAACATTATGATGCCAAGAAGACAGACAGAAATGCACAGAAATTACACAAGAAGAAATAGAATGTTATATTACAAACTCATAACACAGAAAAGTACAATGTGATCTAATAACTGGGGTAAAAATTTGTATCATAAGTTGGTTCAATTGGCTCAGAACTTGAGTCACTGTCAGAATCAGAACTAGAATCAGTATTGGAGTCCGAACTTGATGGAGCTTTCTCCTGGATAGTGTTTTGCAACTCAGTGTATTATTCTGATTTTATCTTTTTGGTGAGGCCAATGTACTTGCCAAGTCTAATGGTCTTTAGTTTTTCCTGGTCAAGTTGTGCTTGTAACATGGTCACCTTGTGCTGCTCACTCCTAACCATCTGAAAGGTTTGACCTAGCAAGTCCTTCATTTTCTCTCTCTCAAATTTCATAAATAACTCCAACTTCTGAATCTGGTTTTCATAAGGGGTTCGAATGTAGGCTTGTAAATCAGCTAACCCTTTTAGAACATCTCTGCAGATATAGGGATTTTCTTCCATGGCTCGTCTGAGGGAGGCAAATCGGGGAAGGGGAATGGAATGGTAGGGGACCAAAGGTATCCCAGCTGTGGGAGGGGGGGAAGAAGTGTCCAAAAGGAGGACTTCAGGGTCGGTCTGAGTGGCTTGGTTAGAGAAAGTGGGGAGTGGTGAAGGGGATGCAACCAGAGGGACTTCAGGTTCAGTTTGGGTTGCATGGGTAGTAGTGGTGGGGGTGGGTAGATCAAGCAATACTACCTCTGGTTCAGTTTGGGTAGCATGGGAATCAACAGTAGGTAAAGGGGTAATGGTGGTTGTGTGTGATGTGGAGGCTAAGGTTTGGAGCAAGTCATTGGTCACAGACTGGTTTTCTGTGTTGATTTGGGGTTGGGCTTGGATGGATTGGAGGTAGGCAAGTATTTGGGTACTAGAGGCAGGTGGGGGAGAGGTGGGCATAGCAGGGATTGGTATAACTGAAGTGGAGGGTGGGGGTGTAATGGCTGTAAAGGGAGAGGTAGGTAAGTGAGTGAAATGATGAGGGTCAGGTATAGGGATAGGTTCAAGCCCCATGGTTTCAAAAATAGATCCCATTAAGGAAGAATAAGCCTCTGTAGTGAAAGGCTCAGGGTCAGGTGCATGGGATACTTTAGGCGTGTGGGCTGAATGAGCAGGTGAATGTGAGGGGCTTTGGAGCAGAGGAGTACGGGGAGATGGGGAAATAAAGTCTGGAGCTAAATCATGGGCATTGGTGGGAGAAATTGGTGGGGTGAGTCTGGTTGGAGTGGTTGGTGTAGAGGGGGAATCTATAATTGGAATAATGGAGGGTATGGGGGAAGGGACGCTGGGATAGGTGAAGTGGCAGGGGCTGGAATAGGGGAGGGGGGTGAAAGGCCAACTTCCTCAAAAATTGGTGCAGCTGAAGAGCTGGTCACCATGGGAAGGAAAGTTTCTTCAACAATGGGTGCAGCTAAAGAGCTGGTCACCACAGGGTCTGGCTGAGCTGCTTTGAGAAGTGGTGCATCTAAAGAGCTGGTCACCACAGGTTCTGCCAAAACTGGTTTTAAGGGAACTGCAGGGGTAGGTTCAGGTGCAGGTTCATTTTCTTCTCTCATTCGTCTCAGCATGGCTTGGCTTGTAGTCCAAGCCTTTTTCCCAAAATTATGAGGAGCAATGACTTCAAATGGCTCCTCATTATCAATGTCAAACTTGGCTCTGAGGAGGGCTGTGATCAATCTACCAAATGGGAGGCTCGCTAATTTCTGCTCCTTTTTCAACTTGGCACTAATATCAGCCATGGCTTCAAAAATTAACATAGGGGCATTGAAAAACTGCCCCTTAGAAAAGTGAAAGAGCGCCTCCAAAATTGGTGTTCTCCTCTCTTGGCTGTGCCTGGTAACATAAAAACTTCCCCTCAAAATGGAGTCCATCAATAGAAATTGGGGGGCTAGGTGTCTCCTCATGATGGACTGTCCAGTGCCCACAATTCCTTGGGTCAAATGTGCAGCCATTTCTCTAAAGGAGGCATTTCAAGCAAGAATTGGAAGGGTATCCCCAAAGCATTCCCTACGTCTTCAAATATGACCGTAAGATCGCAATCATCAATAAAGATAACCAGGGTAGGGACATCAGCATCACTTTCAGTGACCTTGATTAGGTTTTGGTACCATAACTTCACCATTCGTGGGTAAATTTTCTCTGGCAAAGGGGTAAAGATATTGCTTAGTGCGACATCCCTTATGTATCTTAAAGATAATAGGCACTCCGATTTGTTGACAAAAAAAGTTTCGTCCACAATCAACTCAGGAATTAACTTCTGAGCTTCAATGAATGGATTTGGCAGTACCAAATGTATAGGCAGAGGAGGAAGCTCAGGCTCAGGGCTAGCAGCAGCAGAGATGGGTTCCTCATGTCTCACTTTCTTCCTTTTTCCACCCTATCCGCTTTATCCATAGATAGTTTTCTTTTGGCTGAAGTTTTGGCTTTTCCCTTTGGGGTAGGTTTGCTAACTTTCTTAGCAGAGGATTTTGGGAACATGGCAGCCAACGATTTCTCTGCTTTTCCCATTTGAAATTGATGTATGAAAATGCCCACAACAGATGCTGACACAAATTGAAAATTTTCAAATGATAAATAGAGAGAATGTGCAGAGAAATACCGAGATCTAGGGTTTTTAATTGAACGAGTTGTTTGCTAGCAGAAATCCCCCAGACTAGAAGCTAAAATCCTTCTCTGAAAACCCAAATGATCGAACAAAGGTGAAGAAAAATGTAGCAAGCTTCTCAAATTACGCAAGGAAAGAACGAAGTAGGGTTTCCGTGGAACAGGTCGCTCTTCAGAAAGCCTTCGAATATGAAACCCCTACTTCGAAAGGGTTTAAATATACTCAGAGTTAATTTCGCAAAGTTCTTTATAAGTTTTCGAAAAGTTCCAAAATAGACCTTTAGACAACTGTGAATGGTATCAGTACCATTCGAAGAGTTAAGAGCTTCAGAACTATCTTTTCGAAAAGAAAATAGCTTCAGAACCAACTATTCGAAAAGCAAATCTTTGCTTTCGAGCAGTTCGTTACATATCTAGAGTCTTTTCGAAAAGTAAATTGAACTTTTTGAAACGAGAATTATTACTCTGCGACTTAACTTGGAGCATATTTAAACCATGTGAAAAGAGACAAATCATGAATAAAAACAGAAACAAAGAAACTAAGCAAAAACTATGAAATAAAAAACATAATGTACAGTTATCCACCATCAGATTTTTGGAGGTTTGTGATGACAGATGGGCAGCACAGGCTCCTGGGTATTTTCAATGCATGGTTTGAGCCTCTGACCATTTACTTTCAGGATTCTTTCATTACTTGGATCAAGGATGTCAACAGCTCCCGAAGGGGCTGTCTGAATGACGGTGTATGGCCCTTCCCATCGGGATCTCAGCTTTCCTGGGAAAAACTTGAGTTTTGAGTTAAATAACCATACCTTAGAGCCAGCTGTGAACTCTTTTCTCAATAAATTTTTATCATGGAAAGTTTTGACTTTCTCTTCGTACAATCTTGAATTTGTGTACGCATCCATTCTCAGCTCCTCCAACTCAGCAAGTTGTAGTTTCCGGTTATTACCAGCAGTAGTTAGATCCATGTTCAATGTTTTAATGGCCCAAAAAGCTTTATATTCTAACTCTACTGGTAAATGGCATGCTTTGCCATAGACCAACCTGAATGGGGACATACCAATTGGGGTTTTATAAGTCATCTGTATGCCCATAATGCATCATTAAAGGACCAATCCTTTCTGTCCTTCTTCACAGTCTTTTCCAAAATATGTTTGATTTCTCTATTGGAAATCTCCACTTGCCCACTGGTTTGTGGATGATATGGAGTGGCTACTCTATGAGTCACAGAGTATTTTTTCAATAAAGTTTCAAAATGTTTATTACAAAAATGGTTTCCCCCATCACTTATAACGGCTCTGGGAAAACCAAACCTGGAAAAAATGTGATCCTTAAGAAATTTAAGAACCACTTTGTGATCATTTGTTTTAGTGGCTGTGGCTTCAATCCATTTGGATACATAATCCACAGCTACTAAAATGAAATTATTCCCATTGGAAGGAGGAAAAGGACCCATGAAGTCTATCCCCCAAACATCAAACAACTCAACTACCAAAATAGGCTGTAAAGGCATTGAGTTTCTCTTGGAAATGCTGCCCAATTTTTGACAGTTTTGGCAAGACTTACAATGCTGCAGAGCATCTTTGAAAAGTGTAGGCCAATAAAATCCGCACTGCAAAACCTTTGCAGCAGTTTTGTTTCCACTAAAATGACCTCCACAAGCCTGTTCATGGCACATAGAAAGTATTCTATGAAATTCTTGGTCAGGGACACATTTTCTTATTATTTGGTCTGCACAACTCTTGAACAGATGAGGATCTTCCCAGATGAAATGTTTAACCTTTGCGAAGAAAAGATCTTTATCCATTTTATTCCAATGTTGAGGAATTCTTCCAGTAGCCAAAAAGTTGACTATGTTTGCAAACCAAGGAGTGTGTATACTAATGATAAAAAGTTGCTCATCAGGGAAAGATTCATTGATAGGCAGCCTATCAATATCAGCAGTTAAAATTCTAGACAGGTGATCAGCCACCACATTCTCCACCCCCTTTTTATCTTTGATCTGTAAATCAAATTCCTGTAATAGGAGAATCCACCTGATTAATCTTGGTTTGGTGTCCTTCTTAGACAGAAGGTATTTCAAAGCAGAGTGGTCAGTGAACACCACTATTTGTGAACCCAAGACATATGACCTGAATTTTTCTAAAGCAAAAACAATTGTCAGCAACTCCTTCTCAGTTGTTGTGTAATTGAGCTGTGCATCAATCATTGATCTACTGGCATAAGCTATGACATGAGGCAGTTTTTCTTTTCTCTGTCCAAGGACAGCTCCCAAAGCATAATCTGATGCATCACACATCAGTTCAAAAGGTAATGAATAATCGGACTGCAATATTGGAGCTGAAATCAAACAGTTTTTTAGGAATTCAAAAGCCTTCATGCATTCATTATTGAAAACAAAAGGGACATCTTGACACAGCAAATGACAAAGAGGTTTGGTTATTTTACTGAAGTCCTTGATGAACCTTCTGTAAAATCCAGCATGTCCCAGAAGACTTCTGATTTGTTTAACAATTTTGGGAGGTGGTAAATGTGTAATTAAATCAATTTTTGCTCTGTCCACCTCAATGCCCTTGAGAAACAACATGGCCAAGGACAATGCCTTGTGTGACCATGAAATGGCTCTTTTCCCAGCTTAGAATAAGATTGGTTTCTTCACATCTCTGTAATACCAATTTGAGATGATGTAAACATTGAGAAAAACTGTCTCCATAGATTGAAAAATTATCCATAAAAATCTCCATAAATTGGTCAATCATATCAGAAAAAATGGAATACATGCATCTTTGAAAGGTAGCAGGAGCATTACAAAGACCAAAAGGCATTCTCCTATAGGAAAAAGTGCCAAAAGGGCAAGTGAATGTGGTCTTTTCCTGATCTTATGGGTACACAGGAATCTGATTGTACCCAGAGTAACCATCAAGAAAACAGTAATAAGCTTTTCCTCCTAGCGTATCTAAAATCTGATCAATGAATGGGAGGGGGAAATGGTCTTTTCTGGTCATTGCATTTAATTTTCTGTAATCAATACAAACCCTCCATCCAGTTGTTTGTCCAGTTGACATAAGCTCACAAGAATCTGAGGTTACAACAGTGATCCCAGATTTCTTAGGTACCACCTGTGTAGGTGCCACCCAAGCTGAATCTGAAATGGGGTAAATGACCCCTGCATCCAACAACTTAACAACCTCTTTCATGACCACTTCTTGCATATAAGGGTTCAGCCTCCTTTGCATTTCCCTAGAAGGCTTTGCATCTTCTTCTAAATGGATTTTGTGCATGCAAACAGCTGGACTGATTCCTCCCAAATCAGCAATAGTCCAGCCAATTGCCCTTCTATGTTCTTTCAAAACTATCAACAGCTCTTCTTCTTGCTCCTTTATGAGGGAGGAAGAAATAATTACAGGCAATGGTTTATGATTTCCTAAAAACACATATTTCAAAATTTCTAGCAGCTGCTTTAATTCTAAATCAGGTGGGCTGCGAAAAGAAGGTAACAAAGGTACCTTAGCTGTTTGTGGAAGGGGAAGAGTAGCAGGTTTCCAAGAAGAGAAACTTGCTGATTGATTATGAGTTCCTTGCACAACATTTATTTCCTCAGAATTTGAGATACAAACTGTTTCTTCTTCAGAATTTCCCCAAGCATCTTCAACATTTGTGGTGAACTCTTCACACTGCAGAAACTGTTGAAAAGTCCCTTCTACCAGTTCATCCAATAAATCAACATGAAAACATTCTTCAGAACTGAATTGAGGCTGTGTGACTGCGTTATAAACATTTAATTTTACCTTCATGTTTCCAAAAGAGACTTCCATAATTCCAGACCTGCATTGGATGCAAGCATTTGCTGTAGCCAGGAATGGTCTTCCCAAAATGACAGGGATGGAAGTTTTGCTTTTGGTTGGTTCCATGTCCAAAACTAGAAAATCAGCAGGATAGAAAAATTTATCTACTCCTACCAATACATCTTCGATCATTCCAACTAGCTTCCTTTCAGATCTGTCTGCTAGTTGTAACACCACATGAGTGGGTTTTAATTCTCCCAAACCTATTTTCTCATATACAGAATATGGAAGTAGGTTGACACTAGCACCCAGATCCAATAAAGCCTTTTCAATGGTATGTTCCCCAATAATGCAAGGGATTGTGGGGATTCCAGGATCTTGAAGTTTAGGAGGTGTGGCAATGGATAACACCTGATTAATTCTTTCCACAACAAAGACCTTCTTGGACAACTGTATCCTAGACTATCTTTTGTGAGTGCAAACATCTTTCAAAAATTTTGCATATGCTGGAATTTGTTTGATTGCCTCAAGCAAAGGTAGATTTATCTTGACTTGCTTAAATGTCTCCATCATTTCATCTATTTTTGTATTCCCTTTATCAAAAGGAGATACAGATTTCATTGCATGAGGAAATGGTAAATGAGGAACTAGTCCTTCATCTACAGATTTGGAAGCATTTTCAGAAACTTTTTGGATTTTTTGTTTTTCATTTTTTTGATTTTTTTTGAGGTCCATCAGCACCCCCACTGCTATCACTATGCTGCTCTTGCTGCATATCTTTATCATTTTCCTCATTTTTTTCTTCTTCAGTACCCACTTTGTTATTTATGATTCTTCTACTTCTCAAAGTGGTAACAATTTTTACTTCTTCATGTGAATTAGAAGCTTCTCCAACCATGAACTGTCCTTTGGGATTGTTCAAAGGTTGGCTGGGTAACTTTCCTTCCTCTCTTTTTACCAAAGTATTTGAAAGCTGTCCCAATGTTTCTTCAATCTTCTTTATGCTCTGGTTGTGAAAATTCACAGTCTGAGTTAAAGATCCTAAATTCTGAAGTGAATTTAGGACTTGATCTTCAAAAGAAGGGGACCTGGAAGGGGTTTGAAGTGGGGCAGATTGTTGCACAGGTTGTTGTGGAATGGGCTGCTGAAAATTTGGTTTGGCATAAAAATTCTACTGATAAGGCTGTGCAGTTTTGAAAGGCATTTAGTTCTTTAGTTGTTGCTGCTGTTGGGATTGATAATTCCCTTGGTTCCACCTCAAATTGGGGTGTCCTCTCCATGGATATTCATTTGACTGCATCTGTCCAAATGATTGAGCAGCATGAGCTTGTTCCACCATTAAATCTAGGAACTGTGGTGCAGCAAGACATTGGTCAATTGAATGAGTGGGGGACTGGCATATCAGACATGCCTCCTCTACTCTTTCAACATTTGGATTTTTAAGTGAGTCCATCAATCTATCAAACTTTGTGGTTAAATTGTCCATCTTTCTTTCCAACTCATTCACCTCATAAATCTTCCCTTTGGTGGGTTGGTGATTGTTCAACCTAGCAGGATTTTCAATATCTCTTGACAGAGATTCCTGTTGAGTTGAGTTTTCACCAATTACTTCAAACAAGTCCCAAACCTCCTCAACTATTTTTTGCAAGTAAGTGCCTCCACAGGAGGCATCCACCATATTTTTGCCTTTTTGATCAATTCCTTGATAGAAGCTTTGAACCAGCTGCCATCTGGGAATTTGATGATGAGGACATTGCCTTAAAAGTTCCTTAAATCGTTCCCATGCTTCATGGAAAGTTTCAGTTGAGTTTTGTGAGAAGGAAATGATACTTTGTCTCAATTGACTTGTTTTAGACCCATAGTAGCAGAATTCTGTGTTGTTTATTTGGTTCGTAGTAGCCTTTCAACTTCTAAATTCAGTGGGACAATCTCAGGGCTGAGAGTCCTCCTACCAAACATACAACTCAGAACAAAAATCTGATTATTCACAGCAAACCTTCAGAATTTCTTTTTAAGTAGTTTCCCTTCTTCAAAAATTGGACATGAATAACTGCACAGGTATAAACAATAGAATAGTTTAGTAATGATATAAAAATAAAAGTAAAAACATAGGTCTACCTATTTTAGAACAAATTCCCCGGCAACGGCGCCAAAAACTTGTTGTTGCTTCTTAGTGTGCTTGATTTATGTGTGTTTTGAAAACAGGTTTGCAACTGCTAAATTATACTGAAAAAAATAAAGAAATATCAGCACAGGTAGAAGTGAATTAGCCTGCAAGATCAGGGCCAATTGTAGCAAGTTTTAAATGTAAGTGAGTGAAAGATCGTCCACAGAGAATTTGTCTAAAATGCAAGATAAACCTCCAGATCTGGCCTCTTATCCTATCTAGAAAGCACATAAGATGGGAGGTTGAATTTGTCACATTAACTAAATGATAAAAGTAAAAATTAAACTAAGTGATCCAGATCCGAGTTGGGGAAACGTTTGTGGTAAACTTATATAAAAAATGGAGAAGTAATATTTAACTTTGATTTGGTCCTTGAAAACTAATGAGAACGATTGCAGCTCAACTGAGAGATGATCCAATCTTCATCTGGCTACAAGCACAGATGTAAGAGAAATAAATCTAATTTAAGGATTAGGTTTAAGCTTATGGCTATGGTCTGCCCACTTTAATGTCTACAAACCATCCAATAGTCTTTAATCTAAAGCCTTAGTTTAGAACAAGAAGCATCACTACAAATGCCGTGAGAGATTAGGTTACCAACACTAATTCTCACAGGATTAATGAATCAAGGGAAGTTGCATGAAAAACAGTAAATCTAAAGGAGTCTAATGCAATGAGGAGATCAGAGGGAACCCTTAACATGAGTCCAATTGAGAATATACGGTTTACAACAACCTTTTCAAATCCACCATTACAATTACAGAGCACAACTTAAACAGCTCTCAGATTTGTAGTCTTGAATACAACTCTCTTTTAAATTACAGAAATGTCTCACAGCTCCCAATTTCAAGTCAAAGTGAAGTTATTACAGGGATTTCAGACAGACTATCTGGTTTGGAAATGGGGGAGTAGGAATGAAACTCAAAATCTGGATGCCTCAATTGGGCAAATGGTTCGTCTATTTATAGTTTTCCCCAAGTCCAGCTCAGATGTGTATCAACCAATCAGAGGTGCTCAGATCTGTATTGACCAATGGTGGTCGAGCACGAGGATCCAGATCTGTTCTGGCCAATCAGAATTCCTCGATCTGGTTCAGCCAATCAGGTGAAAAAGGCATCAATTCTGTTATGCAATCTGTTAGAGTTTCTAGAAGTTCCCGCCAAGTTATTTCATCTCTGGGTGCTCACGTGGGGTGGAATATGCCTTCGCTTTATGCTTAGAATCCTCTGGAATGTCCCTAGGTTTTTAAATGCATTGGGGGCTGAATTACTGAATTGCCCTTGCAAAAGGTGAGAACCTCCAAAATACCTTTTCGCAAAGTTTAGGGGGCTTTTCGCAAGGTGTTGTAACTCCTGAAGCTCTTTTCGCAAGGTTCTGGTTCTGTTCAAATTGAGTTTTCTTCTTTTCGAAAAGGCAAATCATCTCTTCGAAGAGTTCAGATGCTCTTCGAAAGCTAAGCCTGGAGTTTTTGTTCTTTTCGCAGAGTTTCAGGTTCTTTGTGAACAGTTCAGGTTCTTTGTGAAAAGTACTCTGTAGTGCATTTTTCTGTTCGAATTGCTCCATACTTCTTTTCTGGGTTGAGACCACGTCTTTGCCTCTTCAATTTGGACCTTTCAACAGCTAGTGAGGTTGTTTCTTCTTCTTCTTCCTTTGGATTGACATGGAATGTCATCTTTTTGGCACTTTAGAGCTACTTTCAAGGTTAAGCCTGCCTTTATTGTTAGCTGTAAAACAAACACTTAAAACACTTATTTAGTTCTCTCAAGGGTCTATCAAGGCCCAGATTAAGGGGTGAAAAATGGTATTTTCCAGTTCTCAACAGATGTCTTATCCCCTAAAGTCACCTTTGTTTAGTTATGTTTTCTACTACTTCATATATAATTTTCTTTTACTTCTCTCACTCTCCTTCCTTTTTGTACCTACTCGTACTATAAGTCTCCTGAGAGTACATGAACATCCATCGAAGACTTGAGATGTCTGAAATATGAAGGATAAAGCTCGGTGACCCACCATTATTGGGATACCACAATAACCCCATATACAACGAGGATCCGTCTGACAGCTCAGCTCAATACCACCTGAAAATCAACATGGCCGGTGGGGGGGAACCTTCCTTCACTCCTCCGAGCACAAGCAATAACAACGGAAGCAGCGTTGGGTAGAACTTCATAGCCTGACAACTTGTAGAGCTCAGTGTTCAGAAGTTGCAAAGGGGAGGAGAAGAGGCCGATGAGTTACTTCGGGGCCTAGCCGCAGCGTACGAGACCATCAAGGAATGGTGTGATCAGGAAGAGCGAGAACGACAAGGAGAAGAAAAACCACCACCTACTCCAAGCATAATATCTCTACATGTGTCACCACCCAAGCACATGCTTCGCACACTACTCCGCAACAATTGACAAGAAACGGTTCATCCTAGACAATCAAACACGATGCCACTGTAAGAGTAGAGGATCTTCCTAAGATGCTTGACAAATACATGGCTAAGAGAGAGCGCCCTGATTGCTCATTTGGATTTGATAAATTATATCAGGACCTCGAGTTCAACCTACCTGTAAGAATCAAACCACCTAAATTCAACAAGTACAATAGTACCAGGAATTTGAATCACTACCTGGCACTCGTCTGCAATGATTACCGACCCATTTGTAATAATCAAGGGCTCCTGATACATTACTTCCAGTGGTCATTAGAAGGGGAAGCTCTCGATTGATTTTCCAAACTTCCACTTCACAAGATTGACAAGTTCGATGATCTGGCCAGACAATTTCTAGACTAGTTTAAGCACCTGATATAAAAAGTGATTAGTCTCAGCGACCTGATGACGACCAAACAAGAACTTGAGGAAGACCTCACGGATTTTGTAGCATGTTGGAAGAAGCTTGCGGCCCGCACTGGGAGTCAGAAGAAGGAAAAAGATGCAATCGATATTATCATAGATAATGTCAAAGAGCCTCTTCAAAGTGCTCTCAATATAAGCGATTACCTGAACTTCGCTACTGTTCACTTGCGCGCTTGACACATCCAGCGACACAAAAAGGGGGGGGATCTCGCCTTTTCAATAGTAACATCGAAAGTCTCTACTTCCAGGGATTCAAAGCTAAGGAACAACAAGAAAGCCTCTGGCTTTGAGCAGGTCAACACAGTTGCCAACCAGGGCCAAAGCTCTGGGAATGGAAATAACCAACCAAGGAATGCCAGTCAAGGTCCATACCAGAATTAGAACCAACAGCGGTACCCCAATCAGAACCAGAACCAGTATCAAAATTGAAACCGATACCCTAACCAGAATGTCCACCATAACTAGAATGATGCTCGAAATCGGCCAGTCAATGATCCAAATTACAATAACGAACCTTCGCCTCAGAATTTCAACTAGCAAATCAGAGACCCCTATCAGCTGAAGTGTGATCACTATCCCCCATTGCCGGACACCATCTCCAACATATTTTGCTTTCTTAGTGGTCAAAATCTCATCCGATTCCCTCCAGAACAGCCACGGCCCTGGCCTGCTAACCTTGACTATAATAAGTTCTGTGCTTTTCATCAATACACAGGACATAACTTAGAAGACTGCTAGATTTTGTGGGATATGACTTATGACATTAATGATCAGAATCAGACTGACTGGGAGTCCCTCCAAAATACCAATCAGAGTAACAATCAGCCTCCTCAAAACTTGGGGATTATCAATAATCCCATGCCCAAGCACAATCAAGGACTAGTTGCTCATGTCACCACAGTGGACCTCCCGGGTCAACTCTCTTTTTGTCCTTCTACCCTCATCACTCGCGTCAGTCCACCAGACACTTCAGCTCACCTAGATGATTCCTTGAGGATTCCTATCATTCACCAGCATCCTTCATCCCAGATCACCCAAATTACCCCTCTGAATTCTTTATCCTATCCAACCTTCACTTGAATTCGAATCCAAGTGTTCAGAGCTTGAGGACCAAGCCTCCGACCCGCAGAACCTTCCTCACTCCCAAACTCTGAGATGACTCCACCGTTGCTTCTCTTATGTGATTCTGAGCCTGAGAGCGAGGGCAACGTCCTTCAAATAGCAGAGAAAATTGTGGCATGGGTAGACATCGTCACCCGAAACTCTTCAAGTCGGGAACACGAGACTGCGATGGAATGTCAGCTAAACGCGAAGATGAATCAATAGAAGGAAGAATCTGACAAGGAGGAGACACCGATCTCCACTTTCTTAGAAGAGGAAGATTATACTCAGTACCTACCACCATGGAATGGAATAGCTCCGCTATTCATCCCCTCTTCAAGCTTCGCTCCATTCACGATAAGCACTACGACAAGTTCGTCGACGTCAGTCATGGCTGGGCCCAAAGGTCGAAAGTTGATATGCTCGGTCCTCAAATTAGGGACCAATTATCCACTGCCACCATTCTCCCGAGAGAGGTAAAAAATTGACACTAAGCCATCAGAAAGAATAACAAGGTAACGAGGAGCGAACCTACCTCCCCCACCTCATGTAATCCCTCCGCCTCCTGCTCTGGCAACAGAGCTGACACCTCAACCACCTGTTATTCACTGAAAAGTACCACTTTCCACATCTTAACCTAGCCTTTACTACACCTTAGAGCTATCTAATAATCCTCTGTTTAATATGTTTTGTAGTTAGTAATAACAGTTGCAACTTAGTACAAAGTCCATGCTTTTAAAGCTAAAAAGAGAGAATTCAAGCCAAAGATGACTACTGAGCCAAGGACAGATGGAACACCATGGTGACTATTTTGTATGCCAAGGTGAACCCAGGAAGTCTAAAAGTTGAGAGAAGAATGGATATGACTGGAGAAAGCTGCAATAGTAGCAGAGGAGCAGAAGTGTTACCTCGCGCAGTCAGAAGTGTTGCCTCACGCTGTTTAAATCTGCAGCAGCCACCTTGTGAAGTTAATACCTGTAGCACAAAGTAAACTCGCACATAACTCATGCATTAGCAGTTCAGAAATCCAGCTTGCGAAGCTCTCACAGGGATCAAAGCTGCAGATTAGCCGCACGCGTAATCTCGCAGACCAATTTAGACAAGAGACTCAAGCAAGCTTGCGCAGCTCTTTCTTAGCTCAAGAGGATAGAGAGCTCCAGAAAATCTCTCATGTAAGTAAAAGCCTAAACCTCCACTGTGTGAGCTGTGCTACTCACTGCACAAGGAGCCTGGCAAAATCCAAACTCATCTATGTGAGACCCTCGCGACGGGAATCACTTGAAGCTCTACTAAGCAAGCTAAGACAAGTCACTGCACATTCTTCCCCGTGAGCGCATTCCAGAGCCAAACAATTGCACAATAAGCTAACTCTCAACCACGCGAGCGATATACTTCCAAGCCAAATTCTACCTCATGAGCACACTTCATATCACGCGACTGCATTGTAAAAGCAAAGCCAGCCCCGCGAAGCTCAGGTTCTCCCTGATCTATGTGCACATGTCTCGAGGCATCCTAGGGTTGCAGAGGAGCCACACATGCAATAAAATTAGGGCTTCCTTCCCTCTTGGTAAAGGCATCAATGACTGAGTATAAAAGCTATAATTTAAACTTAAAAACTTCTCTTTCCTTCACCCTCAGTCGACTGTGAGCTCTAGTAGATTAGGGTTAGGGTTAGATCCCCATCTTTTTCCATTTTTCTTCTTCCTTAGCCAAACACTTGTTGGCTATGATCTATATAAATAATTAGGCATAGTTTGATTCAGTTTTTATAATTGGTTTTGAATACTTTGGGATTTGTTGAGGGCTATTCTGCATAAGGCTGTTGCCTTGAGAAATTCATTATAAGTATTGTTTAATCAATGAAATTTATGTTTTAATACTTATTCAATCTGTTGTTTTCCTATATGCCCATAGTATTGTTTGATCTATGCCATACCCATAGGATTTTACTGATTTGAAACTCTCATGAAAGCTTGTGTTTGTAGCCCTGTGACCATGGTGGTGGCAGCAATTATCTTGTTCCATCTCAGACCTCTGTGACTTGGATAGCCTCTGTGGATAGCTTGTGATCATTTGAGTGGATAGACTATAGCCCTAGGGTGATTCTAAGCCACAGATATGAGAAGGATTCTTATCCTCTGCACTTGAGCTTATAGCCTTGTGAGAGATTATTGCTGAAATAAGCTCCCCTCTATTTTACATGACCATCATCAGATGTTGGATCTGATTTCTCTGTAGAGATTGTAGACTTATGAGCTGAGTCATTGCAGGCCTTTTGTAGCAATGACTAGCTGCATTTAAGTCCCCAAATAGCTTCTGAACAATTGTGGTTTCCACTAGTTTTTCAAGAGCTGTTTGCTCCTATGGATGCCAGAGCTTGTAGCCTGGTAAACATAGTGCTTGCAATGATTTTTATGTTCTGATTTGATTCATTGGGTGGAGGACATCTATTGGATAATCTGTGACCATTTAAGTGGACAGGTTATACCCTTAAGATCAGTTCATTCCCTTGGATCAGATTGGTTTTCTAATTTAACTCATGTGATTTGATCCTCTATATTGGATAGTCTATGACCATTGAAGTGGATAGGTTATAGCCTTAAGAGACCAGTTTAAATCATAGGAGCTAAGAGAAATTCATTATAAGTATTGTTTAATCAATGAAATTTATGTTTTAATACTTATTCAATATGTTGTTTTCCTATATGCCCATAGTATTGTTTGATCTATGCCATACCCATAGGATTTTACTAATTTGAAACTCTCATGAAAGCTTGTGCTTGTAGCCCTGTGACCATGGTGGTGGCAACAATTATCTTGTTCCATCTCAGACCTCTGTGACTTGGATAGCCTCTGTGGATAGCTTGTGAACATTTGAGTGGATAGACTATAGCCCTAGGGTGATTCTAAGCCACAGATATGAGAAGGATTCTTATCCTCTGCACTTGAGCTTATAGCCTTGTGAGAGATTATTGCTGAAATAAGCTCCCCTCTATTTTACATGACCATCATCAGATGTTAGATCTGATTTCTTTGTAGAGATTGCAGACTTATGAGCTGAGTCATTGCAGGCCTTTTGTAGCAATGACTAGCTGCATTTAAGTCCCCAAATAGCTTCTGAACAATTGTGGTTTCCACTAGTTTTTCAAGAGCTGTTTGCTCCTATGGATGCCAGAGCTTGTAGCCTGGTAAACATAGTGCTTGCAATGATTTTTATGTTCTGATTTGATTCATTGGGTGGAGGACATCTATTGGATAATCTGTGACCATTTAAGTGGACAGGTTATACCCTTAAGATCAGTTCATTCCCTTATATCAGATTGGTTTTCTAATTTAACTCATGTGGTTTGATCCTCTATATTGGATAGTCTATGACCATTGAAGTGGATAGGTTATAGCCTTAAGAGACCAGGTTAAATCATAGGAGCTAAGTTAGATTCTTCCTCCTTGTAGATGTGCTTGTAGCCATCTGAAGGAATGCGGTAGAGATAACTCTAGATCTTAGTTACATGACTGAAATAACCTTAGCTTAGTTATCTACTTGGCATTAATTTTCATCTTTATTTTATCACACACCGTCATCACCTTCTTTATAAACCCTTTCTTTAGGATAGGACTGCACTTTCTTTCTCTATTTTTAGTTTTAGTTTAGTGTAGTTGTGACACCCAACTCCCTTTCTCTAGGATTGCCAGATTTGGAGGCCTACTAATACAACCTTGTTTGGGTTCTAGATCAATTTCTCTATGGGACAAACTCTTACTTACTTAAAACTTGCTACAACAACCCTATATCTTACAGGCTGTATATATTTTAGACTTACTATTTTGCCCAATTTTGCATCTCTCCACAACTGATTTATTTTTCTCTACTGTATTCTCACCAATAACAAACAGCAACCTAAAAGTAACCAAAAAGATGTTGGCGCCGCTGCCGGGGATATTGATCTTTTAAGTAGACCTGAGTTGTATTGTATTGTATTTTTAATTATAAAAAATTCTTTATAGCTGTGCCTGATTTTGAATAAAAAGTACTACTTATTTTTGTTGGAATTGTTGTAGATTTGGACAGCAGTAGAAGGGAAAAGCTAGTGCTGCACACTGGAGTTTAGCTAGCATCTGTTTGCCTTTCTCTTACCCTAAAACTCAGTTCCATTTGGGTTGAATTCTTTGTCAGTAGTTTAGCTGTAAAGTCTGTTTAGTAGTAATTTTTATCTGCAAATTTTTTTGTGGTGTGCTTTGAGTATTTTCTTTACTGGTTGATTTTGTGTGTGTATGCTTGGTAGAAGGTCCCTTAACTCTGCATTAGAACCTCCAAATCTTGAGGTAGAAAGGGTCCTTAGACTGAGAAACACCACACCAGCCCCTGTTGTTGAAACTGAGCTAGCTGTACTGGCTGAGAGGCAAAGGACACTGAAGGAATATAATGCACCTGGGGATTATAGATCTCCCTTATGCATTCAATTTTCTTTAGTTGAGGAAAATTATGAAATTAAGTCCTTCACCATTAATATGCTGCCATCTTTTCATGGACTCAGTAAGGAGGATTCTTACAAGCACATTAATTAATTCTTGGCACTTTGCACCATATTTAACATTACTGGCTTGGGACCTGAAGCCACCAAACTTAGCCTTTTTCCTTTTTTCCTAAAGGATAAAGCAAACACCTGGGTCTCTAAGCTCTCAGCCAACAACATCTAGGCATGGAATGACCTTCAAAGCCAATTTTTGGTAAAATTCTTTCCTATGAATAAAACTAGTCAGACGAGGACAAACATACTTTCATTCACTCAATCCTCAACTGAAGATTTTTATGAAGCTTGGGAGAGATTTCAAGAAATGTTAAAACAATGCCCCCACCACCAAATTTCATAGTGGCAACTTGTGCAAGTCTTCTACTAAGGAATTAATCCTAAAAGTAGGGACATGGTGGATGCCTCATGTGGGGGTAGTTACCTCCACAAGACAGCTGATGAGGCATGGGAGTTGTTTGACATTATAGGTGAGAATTCCATGCAGCAGGAGTCACTGTCCCATAATGATAGACAGACCCTAACTAAATTGGTAAAAGAATCCATCTCTAGAGGTGTCATGCATGAGGTCAAGGTGCAGAGTGAATTAGAGAGGAAGGTAGACAATCTGAGTTTAAAGTTTAATAAGTTGATGAATGTGATGCAGCCTAGATTGGCTGCATAAGTGGAAGAGGCATGTCTGATATGCCAATCTCCCACACATTCACTTCAAGATTGTCTATCAACCAACCAGTTCCCTAAATTAGTTATGAAACATGCCAATGCTGCTCCGGCATATGGGTAGCAACTTACTGGGTACATATGGAGAAACCACCCCAATTTGAGGTGGAGGCAAGATACATTTCAACAACCCCAGCAGCAACAGTTGGCAGCTCCATACAGACCTCAACACTAATTCAACCAGGGATATGCACCAAGGCAGAATTTTTAGCTGCCTGCCCCACAGCCAAATCAGTTGGTTTTGCCCCCATCACAACTCAGATCATCTTCTTTTAAAGAGCGAATGCTGGCATCAATGCAAACTTTGGGAAACCTAGTACAAACTGTTAACTCTCATGGGCAAAGCATTAAAAAAATAGAGGACCAACTGGGTCAAATATGTAATGCTTTGAATAAGAGAGAGGAGGGCAGGTTGCCTAGTCAACCCTAAAGGGCAATACATGATTGGAGAAGGCTCCTCTACCCATGAGGAGGCTAATGCAATCACTACCCTGAGGAGTGGTAGGGTGGTTGACAATGCAGTGGGCAGGGTAGCTGAGGAGACCATGGAGAGTGAGAAAGAACAAAATGTGGGTGTTGAAGAACCATTGAATTTATCCCCTGCTATGGAGCAGCAAGGACAGAATAAAGGGGCTGATGTTGAGCCCCAATAACAAGCAATAAATGAAGAAAAGAGAAAAAAATAAAATTTGACCATGATATTGCTAAGCATGCAGCTGTGGCACCAGCAGTCTTACAGCTGCCATTTCCTCATGCACTTGCTGGCCCATCTCCTTTTGATAAGGGGAATGCTCAAATGGAAAAAATGATAGAGACCTTCAAGCAGGTCAAGATAAATTTACCCATGCTTGATGTCATTAAATAGGTTTCAGCCTATACCAAATTCTTAAAGGACCTTTGTACACAAAAAATAAAAGGAAGGGTGCAGCTGTCCAAAAAGGTCTTCACTGTGAAACATGTGGAATCAGTGCTGTCCATAGCCACACCTAAAAAATTGTAGGACTCAAGGGTACCTACCCTCTCCTGCATCATTAGAAACCACACCATAGGTAGAGCCCTCTTGGACTTAGAGGTCAGTGTGAACCTTCTCCCATATTCTGTATATGAGGAGCTAGGTTTGGGGGAGCTAAAACCAACTCCAATTGTGCTCAAACTGGATGGCAGGTCTAAGAGAAGACCTATGGGGGTGGTGGAGGATGTTTTGGTGGGAGTAGACCAGTTCTACTATCCTGCTGACTTCCTGGTTTTAGACATGGACCCTTACAAAAGTAAAACCCTAATTCCTGTCATCCTAGGCAGTCCATTCTTGGCCACTGCCAATGCTTGCATTCAATGTAGGTTTGGGGTGATGGAGGTGACCTTTAAGAATATGAAGGCCCAGTAAAATATGTACAATACTGCCAAGCAGCCTCAGATGGACATTGAGGATTGTTGTGCAATAGGTGTACTAGATGGCCTCATAGAAGAAGAATTATCTAATCTGCTGGATTGGGATAATGTTTTTGAGAATCTGGAAAATGTTTAGAGTAAAGTTGAGGAGGCCCAAGCTTTCATGACAGAATACAACACCACATTAGAGTCTTCTTTGGACCTAGTGCAACATTCCAGCTGGAAACCTACATTACTGCCCCTTCTTCAAACCACCAAGGCACCTTTGTTGCATTCCATTGAAAGTCCCCCTGATCTGGAGCTTAAGCAGCTCTCAAACACATTAAAGTATGTTTTCCTGGGGTAGAACAAAAAGCTTCCAGTGATTATCTCTTCCTCTCTCACTAGTGAGCAGGAGGAGGAATTGTTGAGTGTTCTTAAGAAGCACAAAAAGGCAATGGGTTGGACAATTATTGATCTTGGGGGAATTGATGCCTCAATGTGTATGCATAAAATACACCTGAAAGAGGGTGCAAAACCCTCTAGGAAGTTGCAGCGGAAGCTTAATCCTCACATGCAGGAGGTGATCTTGAAGGAGATAGTAAAACTGTTGGATGCGGGGTGATTTACCCCATTTCAGATTCAGAGTGGCTATCACCTATTCAGGTGGTACCTAAAAAATTAGGCATAACAATTATTACTTCTGATTCTAGAGAGTTGATGCCAGCCAGGGAGACAACTGGCTAGAGAGTTTACATAGATTACAGAAAACTCAACTCTAAGACCAGAAAAGACCACTTCCCTCTCCCTTTCATTGACCAAATTCTAGATAAATTGGCTGGGAAGGCATTTTATTACCTTCTTGATGGATACTTAGGGTATAACCAAATCCCTCTATATCCTCAAGATCAAGAGAAGACCACCTTTACGTGTCCCTTTGATACTTTTGCCTATAGGAGAATGCCTGTTGGTCTATGCAATGCCCCAGCCACATTTCAGAGGTGCATGTATGCAATCTTCTCTGATATGATTGATAAGTTCTTGGAGATCTTCATAGATGATTTCTCTGTCTATGGAGACAGCTTTAGTAGGTGCTTAAGTCACCTTGACCTGGTTTTACAAAGGTGTGAAGAGATCAATTTGGTCTTAAGCTGGGAAAAGAGCCACTTCATGGTAACATAGGAAATTGTGTGAGGCCATGTGGTCTCCCACAAAGGTATAGAGGTTGACAAAGCCAAAGTGGACTTGTTCTCAGACCTGCCCCCACCCAGGACTATCAAACAAATTAGATCCTTTCTAGGACATGCTAGATTCTATAGGAGGTTCATTAAGGACTTCAGCAAAATTGTAAAGCCACTGTGCCACCTACTGTGTCAGGATGTGCAATTTGAATTTTTTGCTTAGTGCCTTGAGGCCTTTGAGGTCTTGAAAAATTGCCTCACCTCTGCTCCTATAATCTAGGCCCCAGATTACTCACTCCCTTTTGAACTGATGTGTGATGTATCAGAGCTGGCAATAGGTGCTGTCTTAGGACAGAGGAAGAACAAGCTGCCTACAGTGATTTTCTATGCCAGCAAAACATTAGCAGAGACTCAGCTTAACTATACCACAACTGAGAAGGAGTTGTTAGCTATTGTTTCTCCTGTGGACAAGTTCAGACCCTACCTTGCTTGGGTATAAAATTATTGTATTTACTGATCACTCAGCCCTTAAATACCTATTGGCCAAAAAAGATGCTAAACCTAGGCTGATCAGATGGATCCTACTATTGCAAGAGTTTGATCTTGAGATCAAGGATAAGAAGAGAGTGGAGAATGTGGTGACTGACCACCTTTCTAGAATTTTGTCAGATGAATGTGCAACTGCTCAAGTTAATGATTTCTTCCTGGATGAACACTTGCTTAGTCTTCAGTCTATTGTACCTTGGTTTGCCAACATTGTGAATTACTTGGCTGTTGGCAAGATTCCTTCCCATTGAACCAAAATGGATAAAGACTTATTCTTTTCACAAGTCAAGTTCTTTTTCTTGGAGGATCCTTGCTTATACAAGTATTGTGCAGACCAAATCATAAGAAAATGTGTCCCTGATGGTGACATCCCCAGTATTTTGAGCATGTGCCATGAAAATGCCTGTGGGGGTCACTTCAGTGGAAGAAAAACTATACCTAAGGTACTGCAGTGTGGCTTCTATTGGCCTTTCTTGTTTAAGGATGCATATGCCCACTGCAAGGCTTGTGCCAGATGTCAGAAAATGGGTGACCTGTCAAGAAAAAATTCATTGCCATTGCAGCCCCTTCTTGCTGTAGAATTATTTGATATTCGGGGAATTAATTTTATGGGTCCCTTTCCTCCCTCAAATGGTTACAGTTTTATCCTTGTGGCAATGGACTATGTGTCCAAGTTGGGTTGAAGCCATTGCCACAAGCACTAATGATCATAAGGTTATCTTGAAATTCATCAAAGAAAATATCTTCTCAAGATTTCGCACCCCTAAAGCCATCATCAGTGATGGGGGCAGCCACTTCTGTAACAAAAATTTTAAGAGCTTACTCAAGAAATATTCTGTTACCTACAGGATTGCAACTCCCTACCACCCCCAGACTAGTGGGTAGGTTGAAATTTCAAATAGGAAAATTAAGCACATCCTAGAGAAGACAGTTAGGACAGATAGAAAGACTGGGCCATGAAGCTAAATGATGCACTGTGAGCTTATAGGATTGCCTATAAAATCCCAATTGGCATGTCTCCTTTCAGACTAGTTTATGGCAAGGCCTGCCACCTGCTTCTGAAATTGGAACATTGAGCCTATTAGGCATTGAATTTGGATCTAACACCTACTGGAATGCACAGGAAGCTACAACTGTTAGAGCTTGAGGAGTTGAGATTGGATGCATATGCCAACTCAAGGATTTACAAGGAAAAATCTAAAGCCTTCTTTGACAAGGAACTGATGAGGAAGGCTTTCAAGGCTGGTGCCAAGTTTTGGTTATTTAACTCTAAGTTAAAATTTATTTTAGGGAAGCTAAAATCCAGGTGGGATGGACCTTATACTATCATCCATGCCTCCCCAGCTGGTGCTATGGAGATCATGGATCCCATTTCTAGGAAGAGCATGAAAGTGAATGGTCAAAGGTTGAAGATTTGTATTGAAAATTTTGTGGAGCCTCCTTAGACCATCCACCTTCATGAACCTCCCACTGCTAAGTGATCCACAACTCTGTACATTGTGTACCATAGTTTCTTGAATTTGTGTGCTTGCTCTTACAACTTGTCATGTACTATTTATGCTTATTTCTAATGTGTGTGCTATTTTGATTTCTATCATATACTTTGTGTTTCATTTGATTTTAGTGTGTTATTTTAGTTTTGAGTCTGTTGAGGGTGTTTAGAAAGTCTGAATCTAGTTTGATGAGTCTGCTTTTGAATGTGGTTTGTGCATGTACATGTTGTGCTTTAAAGTCATTTGATTCCTAAGATGTGTACTCTATGCATATGTTTGCATATGTTTGAAATTAGCTTTGTCGCGAAGCTCAGTGGCCTGCATTTCACACTCGCGAGCTGTTTTGGGTTTCTCGCGTGGCTTACTGAGCCCCGCGAGTCATAATTCAAGCAAGTATAGTGTGTTCGTGGGGCTCCAATATGAAATTTGCATCTTTGCGAGAGCCATGCGAGCGAAATACCTGAAGAGAACCTGAAATTGAGCCTCGCGAGGCCTTTTCTTCTCTGCTATGAAGAGCTATGTGACAAGTGGATATCATGCATTTTATTCCTCACAAGCAAAATTTCTGAAGCTTGTACTATTAACTACCCCACGAGGACCTTGGTTATCTGAATATATGCTTCTCGCGAGATTAGCCTTCAGCTACACGAGGAATGCGAATATAGCTCTCGTGCGATTCAAATTCAAATTTGCTCTGCGATTACCTGGCGAGAGCCGCATGAGGCACGGATTTCACCCACTAATACCTCATGATTTTTTTCATTTCTTCATTCTTCTTCTCTGTGCCCTAGCTTCCATTGTGCCCTCCGAGCTTTCCTTTCTCATTTTTCTCCCTCAGTGCCCATCCTACTCAAGCACGTGCACCTTGCTCTTACCACTTTGCTCCAAATCAGTTTCCTAATATTTTGCACTTGGTGTGGCATGAGTTGATCCACTGTGCAACATTTAAACTGAAACCCTACTTATTTCTTGGTAAGTGCTCTTAGTCTCTCATTTGGCTTGATTGGTCTGCTATTGCCTAGGATTAAGTTGCTGATTGGAGAGGATTTTTGTGTAAAAAACTTTCATTGGAGTATAAACTACTCAGATTTATTTATTTCTAGACCTTATTTTTCGAAATTTGTGTAACCATGGCCACAAGTTCTAAGTTCATTGATACTCTAGCAGCCTTGGTGAACCCTCCACAAACTGGCAGAACTGTGGCCACAAGAAAGTCCGTGAGGATTACAGAGGCCTCCACTATGGAGACCTTTGATATACCTTCCGCACATGTTGAGCCACAAGTGGAAAAGATAAAAAAGAGGGCTGCTCCTGTGAAGAAGACTAAATCTGCTGCCTCTGATGCCCCTGTTCTGAAGAAAAAATCAGCACCTAAGAAGAGGGCCAGAGATCTCCCCTCTGCTGCCAAGAGTCCTGAGAAGTCTAAGAAAAATCAAAAGAAGGGCAAGGAAGTTGTCCCTGAGATTACCCCAGAGGAAGACTCAGAGAATGACTCAGTCACAACTCCTTCTGAGTTTGTGGCTGCCATAAAATTGGAGGCTGAGACTACCTTTGATAAGGCATTCTTTGAGGAAGAACCATCATCTGCTGCATCCATTGAGTTCCTCACCAAAGCCTTCCTATTATCCCCACTCAGGCCCCACTGCAGCTAGTTTTCCCTAGGCTAGTGCAGTTATTTTACTAGAACATCAGGGTCAAGACAGGTGATGATGGAAACCCTGCTCTGTTGGTATAAATTGATGAGTTTGAAATGCTGTTCAACCAGGCTGCAATTACAGAAATCCTTGGGATACCAGCCAAATACAACCCTGAGTGTGGTTTAGGTGCACCATTGACTGAAACCATCCCTGAGATTGCTAAAGAGATTACTTGAGAGATTATAGCATCTGGGGTGTCCATTAGAAAGAGAGACCTTCCTCCAAGCCTAAGGTTTATGGATGGAGTTTTAAGGATGAATGTGTACTACTCTAGGCACCAGCAAGAGAGAAGGGCCCCAATAGCTGATGCCCTCTACTCCTTCTCCTTAAACCATTACATTGATGCTGCCTAACTAATACTTGATGGAATGCAAGACATCCATGAGAAGGTGAAGAAGAAGCAGAAGCCCCATGCCCTGCCCTATTGCAGGCTCATCACAGCTCTGCTGAAGCTGGGGGGCTACCATTTCCAAATGAATGAGGAGACTGTGAACTTGCCCCCTAATAGATGTGGGAAGAAATAATGGGGGATCAGCCATACATTGATTGAAAAGAAGAAGAAGAAAAAGGAAGAGCAACAGACTCAAGCGGCCCCCACCATCCAAGAGGAAGCTACCTTCTTGGCTCATTTGCCACATACCTTCGCCTTGTACATTGCTCAGCTATCCCCTCACTCCCATTTCCATCCCACCCCATTCCACCATCATCATCTACACACACAACTTCCACACTCACCTCCATTCCCATGCCAGCTCTTGCCTCACACCCAATCCCAAAATCTACACCTACTACCATCACCCCAACCCCACTACCCTCCACAGCTACATCATCTCTCCCTGAGCCAATTCTACCCATTTTCACTGCTAAGAGATCAAAATCCATTGCAGCTGTCGTTAAGAAAGAAAAAGAGAAGGGTGTACAGGAACCTGTAGATGTAGATTCAGATGATGCAGATTTATAGTTGTAGTTAGTAGGATTTCTTTGCTTTCTAGAATTTTTTGTATTTATTTTCACTTGCATTGTACATATTACTTTTTTATGAATGAAAGTTCTTTTTTTTTTTTGTATCTTTTATTTGAGTTTTGATTGGTTTTAATTATTTTCTGTTGTTTGTTATTTTCACTTGCTTTGTTTTGTGTGTTATTTTTATAAATATACCCTACTACCATGTTCTTTATCATTGAAACAGTGAGGACACTATTCCTCATAGGTTTGGGGGTGTGGCAAGGTATGCCAATAATGTATTTAATCTAAGTGCAGCAGAATAAAGTGAGTAAGATAGAAACAAAGCTAAGTTCACCTAAGAAACTATAAAAATGAGGAAATTTAAAATTTTGCAGACTTTTTGGCATTAGAAGCTTTTAAAATTTAACATTTCCATGAGGTGAGCACCAAGAAAACTCATTTGTGTCAGCACTGAGTAAACCATTAAGCAAAGAAAAAGGTGAGAACATGCCCATGAGTTCAATGGAAGACTATACCTAGTGAGATTTGGGCCTACTAAATTTTATTTTTTTCTCTTTGAGGAGTGTCTTTGGCAATTCTTCTTGCTCTAAGGACTGGCTGAGTTCATTTTCTCACTAGAAATTAGGCATCTCCAAGTTGAAACAGTTGACAGTACCCAAAACATTTAAGAAAGGATCAAGGACTTCTCTTGGATAGTTTGAACTTAAAGATACCAAACCTAGTAAACTGCCCTTGTGCATACACCTTTTGAGCCTTAATTTCTAATTTTCTTTAAAATACACCAGAGTATTTGCACCTAAACCAGTAGACCTGATTCAACCTTACCCCCACTTTGAGAATTCAGAAGGTAAAGGAGAAGAAGTTGAAGACGGACAAGCTAGGTTCAACATTTGATGAATGGAGAAGAAACATAAAAGGAGGACAACAGTGTAGCAGTTGGGAGGAGGGTGGCATTTCAGAAAAATAAAATCTAAAAAGAAAAGAAAAATGGATCTAAAAAAAAATAAAAAAAATAATGAAAAGGAAGAGAGAGGAGTTAAGAAAAAATTTCATTGGAAAAAGTGAAAATAAGAGGAGAAGCTGGCCACTTCAAGTATGAAAAATATCTAAGAAGATGAAATATGTTGAATTTAAGAAGGTGAAGTCATGAATCACCTCCTTCACCTGATGATTTCTCAATTTTGCAACCTTTTCACCCTTCCATTCTTTGTAACCTTCACCCATAAGCCACATTACAACCCAGTCATAAGACCTTGTGATCTTAATTAGAATGAGCTATTATGTGGGGATGAGGAGTCGCTTAACCTATGGTGAGAAATAGGTAATGAGGCCAGAATTTAGAAGCCTTGCCTATGCTCATGCTTGCAGACCCATTTGGGGTTTGTAACTGCTCTTGGGTTTGTGTGAAAATGAAAACCCTCAAACTCAATTGTGAGAGACTGTCCTGGTGAGCATTGGGTCTGACATTGAATGTAGTGGGCATTGTTTAAACTTAATTGTTGAATTAATGGTGAGCTTAGTACTGCGATACACTTACTGTTTCTCTTGTGTAAGCTGATTGGAGATGATGTGCATGCACGTAAGAGCTTTTTATGATAAATTTTTTTGTGCATCCATGTGTTTAAAACTCCTCAAATTTTGGAAAATCAAGGGTAGACTGACACTCTATTTATTGAAAACTGATTTGATAATGTGTGAACTTTTGTTGATTATTTTATTGAAAAGTTTGTGGGTATGTTATTCATTGAAAAACACCACTTTTCACCTCTTAACCTAGCCTCTGCTGGACCTTGAAGATGACTAATAACTGTTGTTTAGCTTATTTTGTAGTTAGTAATAACTTATGTAGCTTAACACAAAGTCCATGCCTTCGGTGCTAAGAAGAGAGAGAATCCAAGCAAGAGATGACTGCTGGGCAAAAGATCAATGGAACACGATGGTGACTAGTTTGCATGTCAAAGTGGACCCAAGAATTCCAGCAGATGTGAGAAATCTGGATGTAAGTGGAGGGAGCTGCAACAGCAGCAGTTGAGTGCATAAGAGGAGAAAATGTGTTATCTTACACAGTAGAGGTGCTGCCTCACGCTGTTCAAATAACTAGCAAAGCATTCTTGTGCAGATGTTACATGCAGCACAAACAAACTCGTGAAGAATTTGCATAGCTCAGTGAAGGGATTGTTCCAGAGCATCCTCTTGTGTAGCAGTCACGCACTTTAGCTGCAACCAACACTCAGTGAACTCGCGAAGCTCTCGCGCACTAAGCCTTCAAAAATCCAGCTCGTGAAGCTCTCGCAAGGAACAAGTTTCATGTCAGCCACATGTGCTATCTTGCGAAGCTAATCTGCACAAAGAACAATAACAAACTAGTGAAGTCCTCACGTGGTTCAAGAGGAGAGAGAGCTCCAGAAATATCCTTGTGCAGTTCTCACGCATTTAATAGCTCAACCCTCTACCAAGTGAGCTTTGTTATTCCTTCAACAAGAAGCTGAGCAAGATTTAAAGGCATCCTCGCGAGAGAAAATTCTGAAGCTCTGCCCCGTGAGCAAGCCAAGCACTATAAATTCTTCTGCGCGAGTGCATTCAAAGCCAAAGCAGCTGCACGATAATACAAAGCCCACCTGTGCGGGTGAACAACCTTCCAAGTCAATTCTTACCTCGCAAGGACTCTGCAAGCCACGTGAAGGAATTAATGAGCAGAAGTTAACCCCGCAAAGCTCGGGCTCTCCACTTCTCAGTCTTAACTCATGGACCTTTTAGGGATTTCCTCAGGTCTAGGGCACACATCTCGAGGCCCTGATCTTGAGGCTCATATTCCAAGGCATCTAAGGATTATCACAGTGCCACATCTGCTAGGAAATTAGGGTTAATCTTTTATTGGCTAAGGCATTAGGACTGAGTATTAAAGCCGTAGATGTAACTTATAATTTTCATCTCTCCTTCAACCTCTGTCTGTGGTGAGCTCGAGCAGACTAGGGTTAGGGTTTGATCACCTATTTTTCCCATTTTTCATATCTCGTTCAACCTCTATCTGTGGTGAGCTAGAGCAGACTAGGGTTAGGGTTTGATCATTTCTTTTTCCCATTTTTCTTCTCTCTTAGCCAAGTACTTGCTGGCTACATCCTTTGTAAGCAGTTAGGTTGAGTTTTATTCAGTTTTTATAATGGGTCTTATAACCTTTGGGATTTTGGGAAGAGCTGTTGTGGACAAGGTTGTTGCCTCAAGAAGTTGCATTATAAGTATTTTTTATCAATGAAATTTGTACTTTAATTGTTCATTCAATCTGTTATTTTCTATTTGCCCATAGTCTTCTTCATTCTATGCATGCATTTAGGATTTGAGCTAAATTGAAAGGCCCATGGAAGCTTGAGCTTGTAGCCCTGGGACCATGGTGGCAACAGCAATTTGCATGTTCCTTCTCAGAACTCTGTGGTGTGAATAACCTCTGTGGATATCCTGTGACCACTTAAGTTGACAGACTATAGCCCTAGGGTAATTCCAAGCTAATGATCTGAGAAGGATTCTTCTCCTCTGCACTTGAGCTTATAGCCTTGTGAGAGGTTGTTGCAAGAACAAGCTCCCCTCTGTGGTACTTGACCAATATCAGATGTTAGATCTAATTTCTTTGTAGTGATTACAGACTTATGAGCTTAGTCATTGCAAGCCTTTATAGCAATGACCAGCTGCATTTATGTCCCCAAATAGCCCTTGAACAACTGTGGTTTCCACTAACTTTTCAAGAACTATTTGCCCCCATGGATGCCTGAGCTTGTAGCCTGACAAACATGGTGTCTGTAATGATATGAATGATTTGATTTGAGCCATTGGGTGGAGGACATCTATTGGATAATCTGTGACCATTTAAGTGGACAGGTTATCGCATTAAGATTAGTCTACTCCTTTGGATCAGATTGGTTTTTTGATTTAATTTATGTTGTTTGATCCTCTCTATTGGATAGCCTGTGTCCATTTAAGTGGGCATGTTTTAGCCTTAAGAGATCAAATCAAACCATAGGAGTTGAGTTAGATACTTCTTCCTTGCAGATTTGATTGTAGCCATATGAGGGATTACTGTAGAGATAGCCCTAATTCTAAGTTACAAAGCTGAATTAAACTTAGCTTGATTGTCTACTTCCCATCATTTTATCTTTATTTTTGGCACACAGCATCACTACTTTCTCCATAAACCTTTTTTTAGGATAGGATTGTACTTTATTTCCCTTCTTTTAGTGATAATTTAGTGTAGTTGTGACACCCAACTCCCTTTCTTTAGGATTGTTAGATCTGTAGCCAGATCTGGAGGCCTACTATTATAGCCCATTTTAGATTCTAGATCAATTTCTCTATGAGACAAACTCTTACTTAAAACTTGCTACAATAGCCCTGTATCTTGCGGGCTGTGTGTATTACAGATTTATTATGCTAACCCATTTCCATCTTTTCACTCATGATTTATTTTCTTCATTGTTTTTAAATAAAATAGCAGCAAGCATCTGGAATGATCAACTTGTTTTTAGCATCGCTATCGGGGATATTGATCTTTTTAGTAGACCTGACTTGTATTATATTTTAGTTTAGAATATTCTTTGTAACTGTGCCTTGAATAGAATAAAAAGTACTATTGATTTTTGTGGAATTGTGCAGAATTGGACAACATCAGCAGGGAAAAGCTAGAGTTGTAGTTGGAGTTTAGATAGCTCTGTTTGTACTTCTTTTACCCTAAAACTCAGTCCATTTGTGTTGAATTCCCTGTCATTAGTTTAGTTGTAAATATGTTTAGCTGTAATTTTTATTTGAACATTTTTTGTGTGTTGTGAGTATTTTCCTTACTTGCTGATCTTGTGAGTGTATCCTTGGAAGAAGGTCCCTTACCCCTGAGTTGGAACCTCCAAATCCTAAGGTTGAAAGGGTCCTTAGACCAAGAAATACCACAAAAGTCCCTACTGTTGAAACTGAGCCAGCTGTCATGGTTGAGGGGCAAAGAACTCTGAAGGAATACAATGCACCTGGGGATTACACATCTCCCTTTTGCATACAATTCCCTTCAGTTGAGGAAAACTATGAAATCAGGTCCTCCACCATTAACATGCTGCCATCTTTTCATGGGCTCAATAAGGAAGATCCTTACAAGCACATTGACCAATTTTTGGCACTTTACACCACATTCAACATTTCTGGCCTGGGACTTGAAGCCACTAAACTTAGACTTTTTTCTTTTTCTCTAAAGGACAAATCCAACACCTGGCTCTCTAAGCTCCCAGCTAATAGCATCCAGACATGGAGTGACCTCCAAAGCCAATTTTTGGCTAAATTCTTTCCCATGGATAAAACTAGTCAGATGAGGACAAACATATTGTCATTTACTCAGTCCTCAACTGAAGATTTTTATGAGTCATGGGAGAGGTTTCAAGAGATGTTAAAATAATGTCCCCACCATCAAATTCCACAGTGGCAACTTGTGCAAGTATTTTACCAAAGAATTAATCCCAAAAGTAGGGATATAATGAATGCCTCATGTGGTAGTAGTTACCTCCACAAGGCAGCTGATGAGGCATGGGAGTTGTTTGATATCATAGGAGAAAATTTCATGTAGCAGGAGTCACTGTCCTGCAATGACAACCAGACCCTAGCTAAATTGGTGAAAGAGTCCACCCCTAGAGGTGGAATGTATGAAGTTAAGGTGTAAAGTGATTTGGAAAGGAAGGTGAACAATTTGAGTTTAAAGTTTGATAAATTGATGAATGTGATGCAGCCTAGGATGGCTGCACAAGTGGAATAGGCATGTCTGATATGCCAATCTCTCACGCATTTACTCCAATATTGTCCATCAGCCAACCAGTTCCCTGAGTTAGTTATGGAGCATGCCAATGCTGTCCAAGCTTTTGGGCAACAATCTGCTGGGTACCCCTGGAGAAACCACCCAAATTTGAGGTGGAGACAAGATACATACCCTTAGCCCCAACAGCAGCAGCTGGCAGCTCCATACAGACCTCAACATCAATTTTACCAAGGTTATCCACCAAGGCAGAATTTTCAATTGTCTGCCACGCAGTCCAATCAGTTGGTCTTGCCCCAATAACAGCCCAGATCCTCTTCCTTTGAAGAGAAAATGCTAGCATCTATGTAAAATTTAGGAAACTTGGTCCAAACTGTGAACTCTTATGGGAAAAGCATTAAAAAAATAGAGGACCTGTTTGGTCAAATCTGTAATGCTTTGAATAGGAAAGAGGAGGGTAAACTGCCTAGTGAACCCTTGGCTAACCTTAAAGTGTAGTACATGATTTGAGAAGCATCCTCTACCCATGAGGAGGCTAATGCAATCACTACCCTAAGGAGTGGCAGGGTGGTTGATAATTTAGTGGGCAGAGCAGCTGAGGAGGTCACAGAGAGTAAAAATAAAATAAATGTGAGTGTTAAAGAACCATAGAAGTCATCCCCTACTATGGATCAACAAGGGTAAAATAAAGGGGCTGATGTTGAGCCCCAACAGTAAACAATAAATGAAGAAAAAAGAAAAAAATAAAAATTTGACCATGATGTGGTTAGGCATGCTGCTGTGGCACTAGCAGTCACATAGCTGTCATTTCCTCATGCACTTGGTGGCCCATCCCCTTTTGAAAAGGGGAATGCTTAGATGGAGGAAATGATGGAGACCTTTAAGCAGGTCAAGATCAATTTGCCCTTGTTTGATGCTATAAAATAGGTCTCTGCCTATGCTAAATTCTTAAAGGACCTCTACACACAAAAAAGAAAGGCAAGGGTGCAGTTGTCTAAAAAGGTTTTTACTATTGAACATGTTGAGTCAGTTCTATCCATTGCCACACCTGAGAAATTATAGGACCCAGGGGTACCTACTATCCCCTGCATAATTAGAAACCATACCATTGGTAGAGCCCTCTTGGATTTAGGGGCTAGTGTGAACCTGCTCCCACATTCTATGTATGAGGAGCTAGGTTTGGGGTAGCTGAAATCCACATTTGTGGTGCTCCAACTGGCTGATAGGTTTGAGAGGAGACCTATGGGTGTGGTGGAGGATGTTTTGGTGGGGTGGACAAGTTTTACTATCCTGCTGATTTCCTTATTTTGGACATGGACCCTTACAAAAGTAAACCCCTAATTCCTGTCATCCTTGGAAGGCCATTCTTAGCCACTGTAAATTCTTACATACAATGTAGGTCAGGGGTGATGAAGGTGACCTTTGGGAACATGAAGACCCAATTAAATGTGTACAATACTGCTAGGCAACCTCAAATAGACATTGAGGACTGCTGTGCAATAGATGTACTAGATGGCCTTGCGAAAGAAGAATTACCCAATCTGTTGGATTGGGATAATGTTGCTAAAAATTTAGAAAGTGTTTAGAGTATGGTTAAGCAGGAGGCCCAAGTTCTCATGATAGAAGACAACACCAAAATAGAGTCTTCTATGGTCCTAGTGCAGCATTCCAGCTAGAAACCTACATTGCTGCCCCTTCCTCAAACCACCAATGCACCTTTGCTGCCTTCCATTGAAAGTCTCCCTGAGCTGGAGCTGAAACAGCTCAAAGACACATTAAAGTATGCCTTCTTGGGGTAAAATAAAAGGCTTCCAGTGATTATCTCCTCCTCTCTCACCAGTGAGTAGGAGGAGGAATTATTGAGCTTTCTCAAGAAGCACACAAAAGCAATGGGGTGGATAATTGCTGATCTAGGGGGCATTGATGCCTTAGTTTGCATGCACAAATTTACTTGGATGAGGGTGCAAAACCTTCAAGGGAGATGCAGAGGAAGCTTAATCCTCACATGCAAGAGGTGGCTTTGAAAGAGATAGTAAAACTATTAGATGCAGGGATAATTTACCCCATTGTAGATTCAGAGTGGGTGTCACCTGTTCAGGTGGTACCCAAAAAGTCAGGCATAACATTTATTACTTTTGATTTTGGAGAGTTAATGCCAGCCAGAGAGACCACTGGCTGGAGAGTTTGCATTGATTACAGAAAACTAAACTCCAAAACCAGGAAAGACCACTTTCCTCTCCCTTTCATAGACCAAATTCAAGATAAGCTGGCTGGGAATGTATTTTACTACTTTCTTGATGGATATTCAGGGTATAACCAAATCCCTGTGTATCCTCAAGGTAAAGAAAAAACCACTTTCACATGCCCCTTTGGCACCTTTACTTACAGGAGGATGCCCCAGCCACATTTTAGAGGTGCATGTATGCAATTTTTTCTAATATGATTAACAAGTTCCTAGAAATCTTCATGGATGATTTCTCTATTTATGGGGACAGCTTTAGCCAATGCTTGAGTTACTTTGACTTGGTTTTACAAAGATGTGAAGAGACCAATTTGGTCTTAAGCTGAGAAAAGAGCCACTTTATGGTAACACAAGGAATTGTGTTGGGCCATGTGGTCTCCCAAAGAGGAATAGAGGTTGATAAAGCTAAAGTGGACCTGATTTCACACCTGTCCCCACCCAAGACTGTCAAGCAAATCAGATCCTTCTTAGGACATGCTGAATTTTACAGGAGGTTCATTAAGGACTTCAGTAAAATTGCCAAGCCATTATGCTACCTGCTGTGTTAGGATGTGCCATTTGAATCCTCTGTTGATTGCCTTGAGGCCTTTGAGGTCTTAAAAAAGTGCCTTACCATTACTCCTCTAATTCAAGCCCCAGATTACTCACTTCCTTTTGAACTGATGTATGATGCATCAGACTTGGCCATAGGTGCTGTCTTAGGACAGAGAAAAGATAAGCTGCATATAATAATTTATTATGCCTGCAAAACACTAGCTAAAGCTCAGCTCAACTACACCACCACTGAGAAGGAGCTGCTTTTTGTGGTGTTTGTTGTGGACAAGTTTAGACCCTACTTGCTTGGGTCTAAAATTATTGTTTTTACTGATCACTTAGCCCTGAAATACCTGTTGGCCACGAAGGATGCCAAACCAAGGCTGATCAGATGGATCCTCCTGTTGCAGGAGTTTGATCTTGAGATCAAAGATAAGAAAGACGTTGAGAATGTGGTGGCTGACCACCTCTCTAGAATTATTTTAGAAGAATGTGTAGCAGCACCTATCAATGAATTGTTCATAGATGAGCAGTTATTTGCTATGAAGTCTAGTGTGCCCTGATTTGCACACATTGTGAATTTTCTTGCTATTGGTAGGATCCTCCCTCACTGGTCCAAGATGGATAAAGACCTATTTTTCTCCCAGGTCAAACATTTTTTGTGGGAGGAACCATACCTATATATGCATTGGGCAGATCAGGTTGTAAGAAGATGTGTGCCTGAAAGTGAGTTCCATAGCATTCTTTCTATGTGCCATGAGCAAGCCTGTGGAGGTCACTTTAGTGGTAAAAAGATAGCTGCAAAAGTTTTACAATATGGGTTTTATTGGCCCTCTTTATTCAAAGATGCATACATACATTGCAAAGCCTGTGAAAGATGTCAATGGTTTGGAGGCATTTCCAAGAAAGATTTAATGCCCTTGCAACCCATTCTTGTGGTAGAACTTTTGGCATCTGGGGCATTGATTTTATGGGTCCCTTTCCTCCTTCTATGGGTTTCAACTTCAAACTTGTGGCAGTGGACTATGTGTCCAAATGGGTGGAAGCCATTGCCACAAGGACAAATGCCCACATAATTTTCCTTAAAATTTTGAAGGACAATGTTTTCTCCAAATTTGGCACCCACAGAGCTATCATTAGTAATGAGGGGAGTCATTTTGGTAACTGGCCTTTTGAGAACCTGCTCAAAAAGTATTCTGTTACATACAGAATTACAACTCTCTACCACCCACAGACTAGTGGGCAAGTTGAAATTTCCACTAGGGAGATCAAGCATATCTTGGAGAAGACTGTGAGGGCAGATAGAAATGACTGGGCACAGAAGCTGAATGATGCTTTGTGGGCTTATAGGACTGCCTATAAGACTCCTATTGGCATGTCCCCTTTTAGGCTGGTCTATGGCAAGGCCTGCCACCTACTAGTAGAGTTAGAGCATAGAACCTACTGGGCTATCAAAACACTCAATTTTGATCTAACTACTGTTGGTTCTCACAGGAAATTGCAAATGTCAGAGTTGGATGAGCTGAGACTGGAAGCCTATGCAAATGCCATAATTTACAAGGAGAAATCAAAGGGATTCTTTGACAAGAAATTAATGAGAAAGGGCTTCAATGGTGGTACCAAGGTTTGGCTTTTCAACTCCAAATCAAAATTCTTTCCAGGAAAGTTAAAATCCAGATGGGATGGACCTTACACTACCATCCATGCCTCCCCATCTGGTGCTGTGGAGATCTTGGATCCCATGACTAGGAAAATCATGAAAGTGAATGGGAAAAGACTTAAAATTTGTGTAGAAAATTCAGTGGAGCCTCCTCAGACCATTCACCTACATGAACCTCCCACTGCTTAGTGATCCTAGCTTTGTAAAGTATGTACCATATTTGTTCAAAATTTTGGTGTGTTTTGTTTTGCTTAAATTCTAGCATATAGTATTTTTCATGTGATGATGATATGCCTATAATGTTTTGTTCTATTTTGAGTTGTGTGTTGACGGTGTCATGTGCATAGTTGTCATCTGAATTTTATGTGCATAGACCTGATGTTGAGGTGCATGTCTATTGCTGCTATGTGGTTTGTTGAGAACTGAAAAATACCATTTTCCACCCCTCAACCTGAGTCTTGATAGACCTTTGAGAGTACTAAATAAGTGTTTTTAGCGTTTGTTTTACAGCTAACAATAAAGGCAGGCTTAACCCTGAAAGCAGCTTAAAAGTGCCAAAAAGATGATGACTCATGCGAATCTAGTGGAAGAAGGAGAAGGGACAAACTCACTGGCTGACAAAATGCCTAAACTAAAGAGGACAAAGGCCTGATCTCAACCTGGAAAGAGGTTTAGAGCTATTCGAACAGAAGAATGCATTACAGAATGCTTTTAAAAAAGAACCTGAACTTTTCGAAAAGAACCTGAACTTTGCGAAACGAATTAAAAGCTCCAGGCTTAATTTTCGAAGAGCACTTGAACTCTTCGAAAGGATTTCTGACCTATTCGAAAAGAAGAGAACTCCTTGCGAACAGCACCAGAACTGTGCGAAAAGAGCTTCAGAAGTCACAGTACCTTGCGAAAAGTTCTCCAAACTGTGCGAAATGGTATTCTGAAGATTCCCAGCATCTGCAAGGGTAATTCAGTAATCTCTGCACGCGCCCCAATGCATTTAAAAACCCAGGGACATTTCAAACGATTCTGAGCACGAACCAAAGGCATATTTCATCCCATGTGAACACCCGAAGATGAAATTACTTGGTGAGAACTTCTAGAAGCTCTAACAGATTTTTGAATTACATAACAGAATTGATGCTTCTGTCATCTGATTGGCTGAACCAGATCAAGCAGTTCTCATTGGCCAAATCAGATTTGGATCCTTGTGCTCGACTCCTATTAGTTGATACAGATCTAACCAATTCTGATTGGTTGATACACATCTGAGCTAGACTGGGGGAAAACTATAAATAGATGAACCATTTGCCCAATTTGGGTATCCAGATTTTGAGTTTCATTTCTATTGCCCCATTTCCAACTCAGATAGCTTGTCTGAAACCTCTGTAATAGCCTAGCTTTTGTCTGTACTTGAGAACTGTGAGATACTTGTGTAAATTCAAGTGAGAATTGTATTCAAGACTACAAATCCGAGAGCTGTTTAAGCTGTGCTCTGTAATTGTAATGGTGAATTTGAAAAGGTTGTTGTGAACCATACGTTCTTAATTGGATCTGTGTTAAGGGTTCCCTTTGATCTCCTTATTTCATTAGATTCCTTTAGATTTACTGTTTTTAAAGCAATTTCCCTTAATTCATTATCCCTGTGAGATTTGGCGTTTGTAACCTAATTTCTCACAGCATTTGTAGTAGTGTTTTTGTTTTGAATCACGGATTCGAATTGAAGACTATTGGATGATCTGTGTCCATTGAAGTGGATAGACCATAGCCATAAGTCCAACTTAATTTCAATCCTTGAGTTGGATTACTTTCTCTTGCATCTGTGCTGGTAGCCAGATGAAGATTGGATAATATCTCATTTTCTTTACATTTATTCTCATTCTGCAATCAAGTAATAAATCGAAGTTAGATATTATTTCTCCATTCTTATTAATTTACATCAAATCTCCCCAACTCGAAATTGGATCATTTAGTTTTAATTTTTACTTTTATCATTTAGTTAATGTGACAAATTCAACCTCCCATCTTATGTGCTTTGTAGATAGGATCAGAGGTCAGATCTGAAGGTTTATCTTACATTTTAAATCAATTCCCTATGGATGATCTTTTACTCACTTACATTTAAAACTTGCTACAATTGGCCCTGATCTTGCAGGCTAATTATGTTCTCTCTGTGTTGATATTTTCTTATTCTTTTGAGTTTTAAAAATTCAGTACAATTCATCATTTGTAAGTCTGTTTTCAAAACACAAATAAATCATGCACACTTAGAACAACAACAAGTTTTTGGCGCCGTTGCCGGGGAGTAGATTTTAAAATTGGTAGACCTAAGTTTTTTTTTATTTTTTTTATTGTTACATCAGTGCTAACTGTTCTATTGTTTAAAATCTATGCAGTTCTTCCTATACATTTGAGCTTGGAATCTACTTTGAAAGGAATACTGAAGGTTTGCTTTGCATAATTTTACTCTATGTTTCTGTGTTGTATGTTTGGTAGGACTCTCAATCTTGAGATTGTCCCTTTGAATTTAGAAGTTGAAAGGCTACTAAGAACCAGACAAACATCATAGAATTTTGCTAAAACTGCTACTATGGTTGAGCAACCTAGACTTTTGAGGGACTACTTTGCACCTGGTGCATATAATTCCCCATTTTGTATCCAATTTCCTATTGTTGAAGGAAATTATGAGATCAAATAATCAACTATCCAGATGCTGCCTTCTTTCCATGGTTTAAGTAAGGAAGATCCATACAAGCATGTGGATGAATTCTTGTCTCTTTGTACAACATTCAACATAGCTGGACTGGGTCCAGAGGAAACCAAGCTTAGGCTCTTTCCTTTTTCATTAAAGGACAAAGCTAGAGCATGGTTGTCCATGTTGCCACCAAACAACATTACTTCTTGGAATGATTTGCAATGTCAATTTTTAGCCAAATACTTCCCTATGTCTAAGACCAGCCAGTTGAGACAAAATATTGTTTCTTTTTCACAACACTCAACTGAAACTTTTCATGAAGCATGGGAAAGGTTTAAAGAACTTTTAAGGCAATGTCCTCATCATCAAATTCCGTGATGGCAGCTTGTTCAAAGATTCTATCAGGGAATTGATCAAAAGGGAAAGAATATGGTAGATGCTTCCTGTGGAGGCACCTATTTGCAAAAAACAGTTGAGGGAGTCTGGGACCTATTTGAAGTTATTGGTGAAAGTTCAACTCAACAGGAATCATTGTCAAGAGACATTGAGAATCCTGCTCGGTTGAACAATCAGCAGACCACCAAGGGAAAGATTTATGAGGTGAATGAGTTGGAAAGAAAAATAGATAATTTGACCACTAAGTTTGATAGATTGATGGACTCACTTAAAAATCCAATGGTTGCAAGAGTAGAGGAGGCATGTTTGATATGTCAGTCCCCTACTCATTCACATGATCAATGTCCAGCTGCGCCACAGTTCCCAGATCTAGTGGTGGAGCAAGCTCATGCTGCCCAATCATTTGGACAGATGCAGTCAAATGAATATGCATGGAGAGGGCACCCCAATTTAAGGTGGAGCCAGGGCAATTATCAATCACAACAGCAGCAGCAATCAAAGAATCAAATACCTTTCAAAACTGCTCAGCCCTACAAGCAGAATTTTTATACCAAGCAAAATTTTTAGCAGCCCATTCCACAACAAATGGCACAACCTGTGCAGCAATCTGCTCCAGTTCAAACCCCTTCTAGATCCCCTTCTTTTGAAGACCAAGTTCTAACTTCACTCCAAAATTTAGGGTCTTTAACTCAGACTGTAAACTTTCACAGTCAGAGCATAAAGAAGATTGAAGAAATATTGGGTCAACTTTCAAATACTTTGGCCAAAAGAGAAGAAGGCAGGTTACCCAGCCAACCATTGAACAATCCTAAAGGACAGTTTATGGTTGGAGATGCCTCTATTTCACATGAAGAAGTAAAAGCTATCACTACTTTGAGAAGTGGAAGAATTGTAAATAACAATGTGGATCCTGAAAAAGAAGAAGAAAAAATTGAGGAAACTGCTAGAGATATGCAGCAGGAGCAGCATGATGTTAGCATTGGGGGTACTGATGTACCTCAGAAAAATAAAAAAAATGAAAAAACAAAAAATCAAAACAATTCTGGTAACGATTCTAAAGCTATAAATGAAGGACTACTTCCTCATTTGTCATTTCCCCATGCCATGAAATCTGCATCCCCTTTTGATAAAGGGAATACAAAAATAGATGAAATGATGGAGACTTTCAAGCAAGTCAAGATAAATCTACCTTTGCTTGATGTAATCAAACAAGTCTCAACATATGCAAAATTTTTGAAAGATATTTGCACTCATAAAAGACAATCTAGGATACAGTTATCCAAGAAGGTCTTTGCTGCAGAAAGAGTTCAATAGATTTTGTCCATTGCCACACCTCCTAAACTTCAAGATCCTGGAATCCCCACAATCCCTTGCCTTATTGGGGAACATACCATTGAAAAGGCTTTATTAGATTTGGGTGCTAGTGTCAACCTGCTTCCATATTCTGTATATGAGAAACTAGGTTTGGGAGAGTTAAAACCCACTCAGGTGGTGTTACAACTAACAGACAAATCTGAAAGAAAGCCAGTGGGGGTGATTGAGGATGTATTGGGAGGGGTAGATAAGTTTTTTTATCCTGCTGATTTTTTGGTATTGGACATGGAACCTATAAAATGCAGAACTTCCATCCCTGTCATTTTGGGGAGACCATTCCTGGCTACAGCCAATGCTTGCATTCAATGCAGGTATGGTATTATGGAAGTGTCTTTTGGAAATATAAAGGTAAAGTTAAATGTCTACAATGTAGTTACACAGCCTCAATTCAGTTCTGAGGAATGCTTTCTTGTTTATTTGTTGGATGAACTGGTAGAAGAGACTTTACCACAGTTTTTGCAGTGTGAAGATTTAACCACATATTTTAAAGATGCTTGGAGAAATGTTGTGGAAGAAACAGTTTGTGCCTCAAAGTTTGAGGAAGTTAATGCTATGCAAGAAACTCATGATCAATCAGCAAGGTTCTCTTCATGGAAACCTGCTATTCTTCCCCTTCCACAAATAGCCAAAGTACCTTTGTTACCTTCTTTTCTCAGCCCACTTGATGTAGAGCTGAAACAGTTGCTAGAAAATTTGAAATATGTGTTTTTAGGAGACCATAAAACATTGCCTGTGATTATTTCTTGTTCCCTCACTTAGGAACAGGAGGAAGAGTTGTTGATTGTATTAAAACAGCATAAGAGAGCAATTGGCTGGACTATTGCTGATTTGGGAGGAATCAGTCCAGTTGTTTGCATGCATAAAATTCACTTGGAAGAAGATGCAAAGCCTTCTAGAGAAATGCAAAGGAGGCTGAATCCTCATATGCAAGATGTGGTCATGAAGGAGGTTGTTAAGTTGTTGGATGCAGGGGTCATTTACCCCATTTCAGATTCAGCTTGGGTGGCACCAACACAGGTGGTACCTAAGAAATCTGGGATCACTGTTGTAACCTCAGATTCTGGTGAGCTCATTTCAACCAGACAAACAACTGGTTGGAGGGTCTGTATTGATTACAGAAAGCTAAACACAATGACCAGAAAGGACCATTTCCCTCTTCCATTAATTGATCAGATTTTAGACAAGTTAGTAGGAAAAGCTTATTATTGTTTTCTTGATGGTTACTCTGGTTACAACCAGATTCCTGTGTATCCACAAGACCAGGAAAAGACCACATTCACTTACCCCTTTGGCACTTTTGCCTATAGGAGAATACCTTTTGGTCTTTGTAATGCTCCTGCTACCTTTCAAAGATGGATGTACTCCATTTTCTCTGATATGATTGACCAATTTATGGAGATTTTTATGGATGATTTTTCAATATATGGAGACAGTTTTGCATAGTGTTTACATCATCTCAAATTGGTGTTACAGAGATGTGAAGAAACCAATCTAGTTTTGAGTTGGGAGAAGAGCCATTTCATGGTCACCCGAGGCATTGTCCTTGGCCATGTTGTCTCCCACAAGGGCATTGAGGTGGACAGAGAAAAATTGATTTAATTGCACATTTGCCACCTCCCAAAACTGTTAAACAAATCAGAAGTTTTCAGGGCATGGATTTCTGAGAGGTTCATTAAGGACTTCAGTAAAATATCCAAGCCTCTTTGTCATTTATTGTGCCGAGATGTTCCTTTTGTTTTCAATAATGAATGCCTGAAGGCATTTGAATTCTTAAAAAATTGTTTGATTTCAGCCCCAATACTACAGTCTCCAAATTATTCACTGCCTTTTGAGCTGATGTGTGATGCATCAGATTATGCATTGGGAGCTGTTCTTGGGCAGAGAAAGGATAAGCTGCCTCATGTCATAGCTTATGCCAGTAGATCAATGATTGATGCATAGCTCAATTACACAACAACGAAGAAAGAGCTGCTGGCAATTGTTTTTACCTTGGAGAAGTTCAGGTCATATGTTTTGGGTTCACAAATTGTGGTGTTCACTAACCACTCAGCCCTGAAATACCTTCTGTCTAAGAAGGATACCAAACCAAGATTAATCAGGTGGATCCACCTATTACAGGAGTTTGATTTATAGATTAAAGATAAAAAGGGTGTGGAAAATGTGGTGGCTGACCACCTGTCTAGAATTCTAACTGTTGAGATTGATAGGTTGCCTATCAATGAATCTTTCCCTGATGAGCAACTTTTTGCTATCAGTGTACACACCCCTTGGTTTGCAAATATAGTCAACTTTTTGGCTATTGGAAGGACCCCTCAACACTGGAATAAAATGGATAAAGATCTTTTCTTCTCAAAGGTTAATCATTTTATTTGGGAGGATCCTTATTTGTTCAAGATTTGTGCAGACCAAATAATTAGAAGATGTGTCCATGAAGAAGACTTTCATAGCATACTCTCCATGTGTCATGAACAGGCCTGTGGAGGTCATTTTAGTGGAAACAAAACTGCTGCAAAAGTTTTGCAGTGTGGATTTTATTGGCCCACAGTCTTCTAAGATGCACTGTAGCATTGTAAGTCTTGTTAGAACTGCCAGAGATTGGGCAGTATTTCCAAGAGAAATTCAATGCCTTTACAGCCCATTTTGGTAGTTGAATTGTTTGATATTTGGGGGATAGATTTTATGGGACCTTTTCCTCCCTCAAATGATTTTAATTTCATCTTAGTAGCTATGGATTATGTATCCAAATGGGTTGAAGCCATAGCCACTAAAACCAATGACCACAGAGTTGTCCTGAAATACTTAAAGGACAACATCTTTTCCAGGTTTGGTTCCCCCGGAGCCATTATCAGTGATGGGGGAAGCCATTTTTATAACAAGCATTTTGAAGTTCTATTGAAAAACTACTCTGTGATTCACAAAGTAGCTACTCCATATCATCCACAGACCAGTAGACAGGTGGAGATTTCCAATAGAGAACTCAAACATATACTGGAAAAGACTGTGAAGAAGGACAGAAAAGATTGGTCCCTTAAATTGAATGATGCATTGTGGGCATATAGGACAGCCTATAAAACCCCAATTGGCATGTCCCCATTCAGATTGGTCTATGGTAAAGCATGCCATTTACCAGTGGAGTTAGAATATAAGGCCTTTTGTGCTATTAAAACCTTGAACATGGATCTTACTACTGCTGGTAATCACAAGAAACTTCAGCTTGCTGAGTTGGAGGAGCTGAGAATGGATGCATACACCAATGCAAGATCTTACAAAGAAAAAGTTAAGGCTTTCTATGACAAAAATCTGCTGAGAAAAGAGTTCATAGCTGGCTCCAAGGTATGGCTATTCAACTCAAAACTTAAGTTTTTTCCTGGAAAGCTGAGATCCAGATGGGAAGGGCCATATACTGTCATTCAAGCATCTCCTTCTGGGGTTGTTGTTGAGAACTGAAAAATACCATTTTTCACCCCTGAACTTGAGTCTTGATAGACCTTTGAGAGAACTAAATAAGTGTTTTAAGTGCTTGTGTTGCAGCTAACAATAAAGACAGGCTTAACCATAAAAGCAGCTTAAAAGTGCCAAAAAGATGACAATCCAAGTCAATCCAAAGAAAGAAAGAGAAGAAACAACCTCACTAGCTGTTAAAAGGTCTGAATTGAAGAGGGAAAGACCTGGTTTCAACCCGAGAAAAAAGAACAATTGAGCAGAAAAATGCGCTCTGAGAGAACTTTTCGCAAAGAACTCACGAACTCTGCGAAAAGAACTAAAACTCAGGCTTAGCTTTGAAGAGCATCCGAACTCTTGAAGAGATGATTGACCTTTTCAAAAGAAAACTCAATTAATGTAACCAGAACATTGCGAAAAGAGCTTCAGGAGTTACAACACCTTGCGAAAAGTCCCCTAAGCTATGCGAAAAGGTATTCTGGAGATTCCCAGCTTTTGCAAGGGCAATTCAGTAATCTGTTTCACGCGTCCCAATGCATTTAAAAACCTATGGACATTTCAGAGGATTCTAAGCATGAAGCGAAGGCATATTCCACCCCACGTGAGCACCCAGAGGTGAAATAACTTGGCGATAACTTCTAGAAACTCTAACGGACTTTCAAAATGCATAACATAATTGATGCCTTTTTCAGCTGATTGGCTGAACCAGATCGAGGAATTCTGATTGGCCAGAACAAATCTGGATCCTCGTGCTCGACTACCATTGCTCAACACAGATCTGAGCACTTCTGATTGGTTGATACACATCTGAGCTGGACTTAGGGAAAACTATAAATAGACGAACCATTTGCCCAATTTGGGTATCCAGATTTTGAGTTTCATTCCTAATCCCCCATTTCCAAATCAGATAGTTTGTCTGAATTCCCTGTAATAGCCTCACTTTTTACTTGCAATTGAGAGCTGTGAGATACTTCTGTAATTCAAAGGAGAGTTATATTCAAGACTACAAATCTGAGATCTGTTTAAGCTGTGCTCTGTAATTGTAATGGTGAATTTGAAAAGGTTGTTGTAAACCGTGCATTCTCCATTGGACTCATGTTAAGGGTTCCCTCTGATCTCCTTCTTGCATTAGACTCCTTTAGATTCACTATTTTTCATGCAATTTCCCTTGATTCATTAATCCTGTGAGAGCTAGTGTTTGTAACCTAGTCTCTCATGGCATTTGTAGTGATGTTTCTTGTTCTAGATTAAGGATTTGGATTCAAGACTATTGGATGGTTTGTGGCCATTAAAGTGGACAGACCATAGCCATAAGCTTAAACCTAATCCTTGAATTAGATTTATTTCTCTTACATTTGCGCTTGTAGCCAGATGAAGATTGGATCATCTCTCAGTTGATCTGCAGTCATTCTCATTAGGTTTCAAGGACCAAATCAAAGTTAGATATTACTTCTCCATTTTTTATATGTTTACCTCAAACGTTCCCCCAACTCGGATTTGGATCATTTAGTTTAACTTTTACTTTTTATCATTTAGTTAATGTGACAAATTCAACCTCCCCATCTCATGTGCTTTCTAGATAGGATAAGAGGCCAGATCTGGTAGCTCAGATCTGGAGGTTTATCTTGCATTTTAGACAAATTCTCTGTGGACGATCTTTCACTCACTTACATTTAAAACTTGCTACAATTGGCCCTGATCTTGCAGGCTAATTCACTTCTATCTGTGCTGATATTTCTTTCCTCTTTTCAATATTTTAAATTCATTATAACTTAGCAGTTGAAAACCTGTTTTCAAAACACAAATAAATCAAGGACACAGAGAAGCAACAACATGTTTTTAGCGCCGTTGCCGGGGAATTTGTTCTAAAATAGGTAGACCTAAGTGTTCACTTTTATTTTTTATCAGTACTAAACTATTCTATTGTTTATACTTGTGCAGTTATTCATGTCCAATTTTTGAAGAAGGGAAACTACTTAAAAAGGAATTCTGAAGGTTTGCTGTGAATAATCAGATTTTTTGTTCTGAGTTGTATGTTTGGTAGGAGGACTCTCAGCCCTGAGATTGTCCCACTGAATTTAGAAGTTGAAAGGCTACTACGAACCAAACAAACAACACAGAATTCTGCTACTATGGGTGAAGAACCTCGACTTTTGAGGGATTACTTTGCACCTGGTGCTTACAATTCTCCCTTTTGCATTCAATTTCCTACTGTTGAAGGAAATTATGAGATCAAATCATCAACTATCCAAATGCTTCCTTCCTTCAATGGGTGGAGTAAGGAAGATCCATACAAATATGTGGATGAATTCTTGGCTCTTTGCACCACATTCAACATAGCTGGACTTGGTCCAGAAGTAACCAAGCTTAGGCTCTTTCCTTTTTCATTAAAGGATAAAGCTAGAGCATGGTTATCTATGTTAGCACCAAATAGTATCACTTCTAGGAATGATTTGCAGTGTCAATTTTTAGCCAAATATTTCCCAATGTCTAAAACAAGCCAATTGAGACAAAGTATCATTTCTTTCTCACAAAACTCAACTGAAACTTTCCATGAAGCATGGGAACGATTTAAGGAACTTTTAAGGCAATGTCCTCATCATCAAATTCCCAAATGGCAGCTGGTTCAAAGCTTCTATCAAGGAATTGATCAAAAAGGCAAAAATATGGTGGATGCCTCCTGTGGAGGCACTTACTTGCAAAACACAGTTGAGGAGGTTTGGGATTTATTTGAAGTAATTGGTGAAAACTCAACTCAACAGGAATCTCTGTCAAGAGATATTGAAAATCCTGCTAGGTTGAACAATCAGCAACCCACCAAAAGGGAAGATTTATGAGGTGAATGAGTTGGAAAGAAAGATGGACAATTTAACCACAAAGTTTGATAGATTGATGGACTCACTTAAAAATCCAAATGTTACAAGAGTAGGGGAGGCATGTCTGATATGCCAGTCCCCTACTCATTCAATTGACCAATGTCCTGCTGCATCACAGTTCCCAGATTTAATGGTGGAACAAGCTCATGCTGCTCAATCATTTGGACAGATGCAGTCAAATGAATATCCATGGAGAGGACACCCCAATTTGAGGTGGAACCAAGGGAATTATCAATCCCAACAGCAGCAACAACCAAAGAACCAAATGCCTTTTAAAACTGCACAGCCTTATCAGCAGAATTTTTATGCCAAACCAAATTTTCAGCAGCCCATTCCACAACAACCTTAGTAGCAGCCTGCCCTAGTTCAAGCCCCTTCCAGGTCCCCTTCTTTTGAAGATCAAGTCCTAAATTCACTCCAGAATTTAGGATCTTTAACTCAGACTGTGAATTTTCACAGCCAGAGCATAATGAAGATTGAAGAAACATTGAGACAACTTTCAAATACTTTGGCAAAAAGAGAGGAAGGAAAGTTACCCAGCCAACCTTTGAACAATCCCAAAGGACAGTTCATGGTTGGAGAAGCTTCTAATTCACATGAAGAAGTAAAAACTGTTACCACTTTGAGAAGTGGAAGAATCATAAATAACAACGTGGGTACTGAAGAAGAAAAAAATAAGGAAAATGATAAAGATATGCAAAGAAGAGCAGATAATGATAGCGAAAGTCTTGATGGACCTCGGAAAAATCAAAAATGAAAACAAAAAATCCAAAAAGTTTCTGAAAATGCTTCCAAATCTGTAGATGAAGGACTAGTTCCTCATTTACCTTTTCCTCATGCAATGAAATCTGTATCCCCTTTTGATAAAGGGAACACAAAAATAGATGAAATGATGGAGACTTTCAAGCAAGTCAAGATAATTCTACCTTTGCTTGAGGCAATCAAACAAATTCCAGCATATGCAAAATTTTTGAAAGATGCTTGCACTCACAAAAGATAGTCTAGGATACAGTTGTCCAAGAAGGTCTTTGCTGTGGAAGGAATTAATCAGGTGTTATCCATTGCCACACCTCCTAAACTTCAAGATCCCGGAATCCCCACAATCCCTTGCATTATTGGGGAACATACCATTGAAAAGGCTTTATTAGATCTGGGTGCTAGTGTCAACCTACTTCCATATTCTGTATATGAGAAACTAGGTTTGGGAGAATTAAAACCCACTCATGTGGTGTTACAACTAGCAGACAAATCTGAAAGGAAGCCAGTTGGGATGATTGAGGATGTATTGGTGGGAGTAGATAAATTTTTCTATCCTGCTGATTTTCTAGTCTTGGACATGGAACCTATCAAAAGCAAAACTTCCATCCCTGTCATTTTGGGAAGACCATTCCTGGCTTCAGCAAATGCTTGCATTCAATGCAGGTCTGGTATTATGGAAGTCTCTTTTGGAAACATGAAGGTAAAATTAAATGTTTACAATGACCTTTCAATTCAACTCTGAAGAATGTTTTCATGTTGATCTATTGGATGAACTTGTAGAAGGGACTTTACAATAGTTTCTGCAGTGTGAAGATTTCACCACAAATGTTAAAGATGCTTGGGGAAATTCTGAAGAAGAAACAGTTTGTATCTCAAATTCTGAGGATATAAATGTTGTGCAAGGAACTCATAACCAATCAGCAAGTTTATCTTCTTGGAAACCTGCTACTTTCGCCCTTCCACAAACAGCTAAGGTACCTTTGTTACCTTCTTTTCTCTACCCACCTGATTTAGAACTAAAGCACCCAAAGAAATTTGAAATATGTGTTTTAGGAAATCATAAATCATTGCTCATAATTATTTCTTCCTCCTCAAAAGGAGCAAGAAGAAGAGTCATTGATAGTTTTGAAAGAACATAGAAGGGCAATTTGGACTATTGCTGATTTGGGAGGAATCACCCAAATTGCTTGCATACACAAAATCCATTTGGAAGAAGATGCAAAGCCTTCTAGGAAATGCAAAGGAGGTGAACCCTCATATGCAAGAAGTGGTCATGAAAGAGGTTGTTAAGTTGTTGGATAGGGGTCATTTACCCCATTTGATTCATTTGGGTGGCACCTACAGGTGGTACCTAAGAAATCTGGAATCAACTTGTAACCTCAGATTCGGGTGAGCTTATGAGGACAGGAGAAACAACTGGGGGGAGAGTCTAAATTGATTACTGAAAATTAAATGCAATGACCAGAAAAGATCATTTCCCCCTCCCATTCATTGATCAGATTTTAGATAAGCTAGCAGGAAAAGCTTATTACTGTTTTCTTGATGGTTACTCTGGTTACAACCAGATTCCTACGTACCCACAAGATCAGGAAAAGACCACATTCACTTGCCCTTTTGGCACTTTTGCCTATAGGAGAATGCCTTTTGGTCTTCGTAATGCTCCTGCTACCTGTCAAAGATGCATGTATTCTATTTTTTCTGATATGATTGACCGATTTATGGAGATTTTTATGGATGATTTTTCAATCTACGGAGATAGTTTTTCCCGGTGTTTACATCATCTCAAATTGGTATTACAGAGATGTGAAGAAACCAATCTAGTTTTGAGCTGGGAAAAGAGCCATTTCATGGTCACCCAAGGCATTGTCCTTGGCCATGTTGTTTCCCACAAGGGCATTGAGGTGGACAGAGCAAAAATTGATTTAATTGCACATTTACCACCTCCCAAAACTGTTAAACAAATCAGAAGTTTTCTGGGACATGCTGGATTTTACAGAAGGTTCATTAAGGACTTCAGTAAAATAACCAAACCTCTTTGTCATTTGCTGTGCCAAGATGTCCCTTTTGTTTTCAATAATGAATGCATGAAGGCTTTTGAATTCTTGAAAAACTATTTGATTTCAGCTCCAGGAGCCTGTGCTGCCCATCTGTCATCACGAACCTCCAAAAATCTGATGGTGGATAACTGTACATTATGTTTTTATTTCATAGTTTGTGCTTAGTTTCTTTGTTTCTGTTTTTATTCATGATTTGTCTCTTTTCGCATGGTTTAAATATGCTCCAAGTTAAGTCACAAAGTAATAATTATCTTTTCGCAAAGTTCAATTTACTTTTCGAAAAGACTCTGGATTTGTAACGAACTGCTCGAAAGTAAGGATTCGCTTTTCGAATAGTTGGTTCTGAAGCTATTTTCTTTTCGAAAAGATATTTCTGAAGCTAGTTTCTTTTCGAAAAGATGTTTCTGAAGCTATTAACTTTTCGAATGGTACTGATGCCATTCGCAGTTGCAAAAAGGTCTATTTTGGAACTTTTTGAAAACTTAAAAAGAACTTTGCAAAATTAACTCTGAGTATATTTAAACCCTTTCGAAGTAGGGGTTTCATATTCGAAATCTTTCTGAAGAGCGACCTGTTCCACAGAAACCCTATTTCGCTCTTTCCTTGCGCGATTTGAGAAGCTTGCTACATTTTTCTTCACCTTTGTTCGATCATTTGAGTTTTTAGAGAAGGATTTTAGCCTCTAGTCTGGGGGATTTCTGCAAGCAAACAACTCGTTCAATCAAAAACCCTAGATCTCGGTATTTCTCTGCACATTCTCTCTGTTTATCATTTGGAAAATTTGATTTTGTGTCAGCATCTGTGGGCATTTTCATACATCAATTTAGAATGGGAAAAGCGAGAAATCCTACGCCATGTTCCCAAAATCCTCTGCTAAGAAAGTTAGCAAACCTACCCCAAAAGGAAAAGCCAAAACTTCAGCCAAAAGAAAATTATCTATGGATAAAGCGGATAGGGTGGAGAAAGGAAAGAAAGTTCGACATGAGGAACCCATCCCTGCTGCTGCTAGCCCTGAGCCTGAGCTTCCTCCTCTGCCTATACATTTGGTACTACCAAATCCATTCATTGAAGCTCAGAAGCTACTTCCCGAGCTAATTGTGGACAAAACTTTTTTCGTCAACAAACCGGATTGCCTGTTATCTTTAAAATACATAAGAGATGCCTCACTAAGCAATATCCTTACCCCCTTGCCAGAGAAAATTTACCCACGAATGGTGAAGTTATGGTACCAAAACATAATCAAGGTCACTGAAAGAGATGCTGATGTCCCTACCCTGGTTATCTTTATTGATGATTGTGATCTTACTGTCACATTTGAAGACATAGGGAATGCTTTGGGGATACCCTTCCAATTTGATCCTTCTGGTCCATTGGCTGCTCCAGAAACAGCCTCCTTTAGAGAAATGGCTGCACATTTAACCCAAGGAATTGTGGGCACTGGACAGTCCATCATGAGGAGAGACCTAGCCCCCCAATTTCTATTGATGGACTCCATTTTGAGGGAAAGTTTTTATGTCACCGGGCACAGCTAAGAGAGGAGAACACCAATTCTGGAGGCTCTCTTTCATTTTTCTTAGGGGCAGTTTTTTAATGCCCCTATGTTAATTTTTGAAGCCATGGCTGATATTAGTGCCAAGTTGAAAAAGGAGCAGAAATTAGCTGGCCTCCCATTTGGTAGATTGATCACAGCCCTCCTCAGAGCCAAGTTTGACATTGATAATGAGGAGCCATTTGAAGTCATTGCTCCTCACAATTTTGGGAAAAAGGCTTGGACTACAAGCCAAGCCATGCTGAAGAGAATGAGAGAGGAAGGTGAACCTGCACCTACACTGCGGTGTAATGAACTGCACTGAACACTGCACCTCTGACTATTCTGAACCTGCCCTGCAGTTCCCTTAGAACTTTTAGCGGAACATGTGGTGACTGCTCTTTATTGCACCACTTCTTGAAGCAACTCTGCCAGGACCTTGTGGTGACCACTCTTTACGCACCCATTTTGAAGAAACTATCCTTCCCATGGTGACCAGCTCTTCAGCTGCACCAATTCTTGAGGAAGTTGGCCTTTCACCCTCCTCCCCTATCCCAGCTGTCCCATCTCCCATACCCTCCATTATTCCAATTATAGATTCCCCCTCTACACCAACCACTCCAACCATACTCACACCACCAATTTTTCCCACCAATGCCCATGTTTTAGCTGCAGACTTTATTGCCCTATCTCCCTGCACTCCTCTGCTCCAAAGCCCCTCAAATTCACTTCATTCATTACACACAAGTACCCCATCCACCTGAACCTGAGCCTTTCACAACAGAGGCTTATTCTTCCTTAATGGGATCTCTTTTTGAAACCATGGGACTTGAACCTATCCCTATACCTGACCCTCATCATTTCACTCACTTACCTACTTCTCCCTTTACAGCCATTGCACCCCCACCCTCCACTTTAGTTGTACCAGTCCCTGCTATGCCCACCTCTCCCCCATCTGTCTCTATTAACCAAATACTTGCCTACCTCCAATCCATCCAAGCCCAACTCCAAATCAACACAGAAAACCAGTCTGTGACCAATGACCTGCTCCAAACCTTAGCCTCCACATCCCACACAACCACCATTACCCCTGTACCTACTGTTGATTCCCATGCTACCCAAACTGAACCAGAGGTAGTATTGGTTGATCTGCCCACCCCCACCACTATTGCCCATGCAACCCAAATCGAACACAAGTCCCTCCGGTTGCATCCCTTCACCACTCCCCACTTTCTCGAGGCAAGCCACCACTGCATATCAAGTCCTCCTTCTGGACACTTCTTCTCCCTCTCTCACAGCTGGGACACCTTTGGTCCCCTACCATTCCATTCCCCTTCCCAGATTTGCCACCCTCATAAGAGCCATGGAAGAAAATCCTTATATCTGTCGAGATGTTCTAAAGGGTTAGCTGATTTAGAATCCTACATTCAACCCCTTATGAAAACCAGATTAGGAAGTTGGAGTTATTTATGAAATTTGAGAGAGAGAAATGAAAGACTTGGGTCAAACATTTCATGGTTGTGAGTGAGCAAGACAAGGTGACCATGTTGCAAGCTTGACCAAGAAAATCAAGACCACTAGACTTGGCAAGTACATTGGCCTCACCAAAAGATAAAATCAGAGGAATATCACCGAATGCAAAACACACTCCACGAGAAAGCTCAATCAAGTTAGACTCAATCGATTCTAGTTGATTCGATTAAAGGGTGACTCGATTCGAGCCAATTGAACCAACTTATGATACAGATTTTGACCCCAGTTATTAGATCACATAGTACTTATCTGTGTTATGAGTTTGTAATATAAAATTCTGTTGTTTCTTGTGTAATTCCTGTGCATTTCTGTCTGTCCTTTTGTCATCATGATTTTTTTTTTTTTCTTCCTTGCTTATATCTTTTCTCTGCTTTGGACCAGTGTGGACCCCGCTCCCCTTTGGTTTGGGGGGGTGACAGAAATCAATAATTGAGTTAACGTTAACATCAAGACTTATGATCAAGGAATTTTTGAAAATAAAGTAATTTCACACCTGCTGTTTTGAAAAAAAAAAAGAAAAAATATGAAGAAGTTAAAAACCTTTTGAAATTAATTTCTAATGTAATTCTAATACTTTCATGAAGTGAATGTCAGGAAATTTCCAAAAGAAAATTGATGCTTTAGTAAACCTAAAAAGAAGGAAAACAGTCAGGATACACCTCAGGAATTTCATAAAAAATCCACCCCAGTGAGGTTTGGGCCTGAAATGTATTCTTTGGAGGTATGAATTGGCAATTTTTTCTGCTTTTGGGACTGATTGAATCTGCTTTCTTGCACTAGAAGTTACACATATCCAAATTGAAATAATTTGATAGCACTCGTGATATTAAAGACATGATGTAAGGCCTCCTTTTGGACAGTTTGAACCATACAAAGCCCCACCTTTTGAAAATGCCCTTGATACACACCATTTGAGCTGTACAAATCTAAGATTCCTTTGAAACCTCATCCAATAAACCTCATCAACTTCATTTAGCCTAACCCTCACTCCGAGAAGTCAGAAGATAAAGGGAAGGAAGCTGAAGAAAGGAGAATTGAGTAACAATTTGATAACAAAAGAAGGGTACAAGTTGAAGGCAATGATCTAACAGCAGAGGAAATGTGGCATTCCAGTCAATGCTAATTTGAAAAAAAAATATATATATATTTGAGCAAAACAAAAAGAGAGAAGGCATTTCATTAGAAGTTTGAAAAAGAAAGAGAAAAAGATGGCCACTTTGGCTCTGGAAATTCAAAGAAGAAAATGAAAATATGCTGAAGTAAAGAAGGTTTGTATATCACCTCCTTACCTTGACTAACTTCTCGAATTTGAACACCATTCCACCCCTTTATTCTTGAGAAATTTCACCCATAAGCCACATTACAACCCCAGTAAAGTCCTTACTGATCAATGATGGATTGAGCTATCACATGGAGATAAGAATTTGTGCAATCTATGGTGAAAAGAGCAGGGACTTCCGAACTAAAAGCAATGCCTATGCTCATGCTTACAGTCCTATTTGAGGGGTCAGAATCGCTCTTGAGCCGTGTGAAATAGTACAACCCTCTTACTTGCATGCTGAGTGAAAATCCTGGTGAGAGTTGGGTTTGAAATCAACTCATTGGGGTAACATCGAAGCTGGATTCCTAAATCGAAGGTAAGCTGTTCGTTAATTTTTCTTGTAAATAACCTTTGACATAAATTGACTGAGTAGTAACAAGAATTACAGCAGAATTTTAGTTTTGAACTGATGTTTTTCTTGAAAAATCTTCTTACAACATGACTGATGCAGGTGTGAATAAACAGAGTGGATGAAAGTTCGCTGTAACAGAATTGCAGTGATCTGAACTGATTTATTGAAGAAGTTTGTGGGTGCCTTCACTGAAAACCCTCAGGAGACTTCCCTCCTCCACTAGGGATCACCTAGGGGTTTAAAAGGCTTGTTGCATATGCTAAATGCAACTGTGCTCCCTACAAAAGTGGCTTTTTACTTTGTTTTTAATTTTGTCTTTGCTCAGGGACTAGCAAAGCTTAGGTTTGGGGGTGTGTTGAGAACTGAAAAATACCATTTTTCACCCCTGAACTTGAGTCTTGATTAACCTTTGAGAGAACTAAATAAGTGTTTTAAGTGCTTGTGTTGCAGCTAACAATAAAGACAGGCTTAACCATAAAAGCAGCTTAAAGGTGCCAAAAAGATGACAATCCATGTCAATCCAAAGAAAGAAAGAGAAGAAACAACCTCACTAGCTGTTGGAAGGTCTGAATTGAAGAGGCAAAGACCTGGTCTCAACCCAGAAAAGAAGTATGGAGCAATTCGAATAGAAAAATGCGCTACAGAGCACTTTTCGCAAAGAACCTGAACTCTGTGAAAAGAACTAAAACTCCAGGCTTAGCTTTCGAAGAGCATCTGAACTCTTCGAAGAGATGATTGACCTTTTTGAAAAGAAGAAAACTCAATTCGAACAGAACCAGAACATTGCAAAAAGAGCTTCAGGAGTTACAACACCTTGCGAAAAGTCCCCTAAGCTATGCGAAAAGGTATTCTGGAGATTCCCAGCTTTTGCAAGGGCAATCCAGTAATCTGTTTCATGCGTCCCAATGCATTAAAAAACCTAGGGACATTTCAGAGGATTCTAAGCATGAAGCGAAGGCATATTCCACCCGACGTGAGCACCCAGAGGTGAAATAACTTGGCGGGAACTTCTAGAAACTCTAACAGACTTTCAAAATGCATAACAGAATTGATGCCTTTTTCACCTGATTGGCTGAACTAGATCGAGAAATTCTGATTGGCCAGAACAAATCTGGTTCCTCGTGCTCAACTACCATTGGTCAATACATATCTGAGCACTTCTGATTGGTTGATACACATCTGAGCTGGACTTAGGGAAAACTATAAATAGACGAACCATTTGCCCAATTTGGGTATCCAGATTTTGAGTTTCATTCCTAATCCCCCATTTCCAAATCAGATAGTTTGTCTGAAATCCCTGTAATAGCCCCACTTTTTACTTGCAATTGAGAGCTGTGAGATACTTCTGTAATTCAAAGGAGAGTTATATTCAAGACTACAAATTTGAGAGCTGTTTAAGCCGTGCTCTGTAATTGTAATGGTGAATTTGAAAAGGTTGTTGTAAACCGTGCATTCTCCATTGGACTCATGTTAAGGGTTCCCTCTGATCTCCTTCTTGCATTAGACTCCTTTAGATTCACTGTTTTTCATGCAATTTCCCTTGATTCATTAATCCTGTGAGAGTTAGTGTTTGTAACCTAGTCTCTCACGGCATTTGTAGTGATGTTTCTTGTTCTAGATTAAGGATTTGGATTCAAGACTATTGGATGGTTTGTGGCCATTAAAGTGGACAGACCATAGCCATAAGCTTAAACCTAATCCTTGAATTAGATTTATTTCTCTTACATCTGCGCTTGTAGCTAGATGAAGATTGGATCATCTCTCAGTTGAGCTGCAGTCATTCTCATTAGGTTTCAAGGACCAAATCAAAGTTAGATATTACTTCTCCATTTTTTATAAGTTTACCTCAAACGTTCCCCGAACTCGGATATGGATCATTTAGTTTAACTTTTACTTTTTATCATTTAGTTAATGTGACAAATTCAACCTCCCCATCTTATGTGCTTTCTAGATAGGATAAGAGGTCAGATCTGGTAGCTCAGATCTGGAGGTTTATCTTGCATTTTAGACAAATTCTCTGTGGACGATCTTTCACTCACTTACATTTAAAACTTGCTATAATTGGCCCTGATCTTGCTGGCTAATTCACTTCTATCTGTGCTGATATTTCTTTACTCTTTTCAATATTTTAAATTCATTATAACTTAGCAGTTGAAAACCTGTTTTCAAAACACAAATAAATCAAGCACACAAAGAAGCAACAACAGCTATTGAAATTATGGACCCAAGTAATGGGAGAACCTTGAAAGTAAATGGTCAGGGGCTCAAACCATGCATTGAAAATACCCTGGAGCCTGTGTTGACCATCTACCATCAAGAGCCTCCGAAAATCTGATGTTAAACAACTGTATCATATGTATTTTACTTGTGTTTGTTTTGTAGTTTTTGCATAGTTTATTTCTCTCTATTTTTAGTCATGTTTTACACTCAATTCGAGAAGTTTACAATATGTGAAAAATCAATTCGCAAAGAAAAAAAATTCATTTCGAAAAGTTTAATTTCCTTTACGAAAAGGATCTGAACCTGTAACTAACTGCTCAAAAAGAATGATTTGCTTTTCCAATAGATGGTTCGGAAGCCTTTTGCTTTTCGAAAAGTTGGTGTTGAAGCCATTTGCTTTTCGAATGGTGCTGATGCCATTCTCCTTTGTAAAAAGGACTGTTTTGAACTTTTTGAAGACTTCAAAGATGCTTTGCGAAAATCGTTTTGAGCATATTTTAACCCTTTTGAAGCAAGGGTTTCATATTCGAAAGCCTTCCCAGAGTGTCCTGTTTCACAGAAAACCCATTTTCCTTCCATCCCTGCGTGCTTTTAAAGTTCAGATCCAATTTCCTTCATATTTGTTCCACTTATTAAGCTTGAAGAGAGGGATCCTTTACTTCTGATTCTAGAGGATTTAATCAAGCGATCAAAGATTTCAAGCAAAACCCTATATTTCGGTATTTTTCTTTGCATATCCTCTGTTTGTGTTTTGCAAAGTTAATTTTTGTATCAGCATACATTGTGTGAGATTCAAACAAAGTTTTAAAATGGGGAAAGCTGAAAAATCACTGGCTACAATGTTCTCGAAGTCTTCTGCTAAGAAAGTTAGCAAACCCTCACAAAAGGAAAAGCCAAAACCTCAGCCTAAAGGAAACTGTCGATGGATAAAGCTGATAAAATTAAGAAAGGGAAGAAGGTTAGACATGAGGAACCCATCCCAGCAGCTGACCCTAGTTCTAAGCCTGAGCTTCCTCCTCCCCCTATGCATTTGGTACTGCCAAACCCTTTCATTGAAGCTCAGAAGCTAATCCTAGAGCTTATCGTTGATGAAACCTTTTTCTTGAACAAACCTGAATGTAAGCTATCCTTGAACTACATCAGGGATGCTTCACTGAGCAATATCCTAACCCCTATTCCAGAGAAAATCTATCCAAGAATGGTGAGATTATGGTATCAAAACATGGTAAAAGTGACTGAGAAGGATGCTGATGTCCCTACTCTTGTAATTTTCATTGATGATTGCGATTTAACAGTCACTTATGAAGACATTGGAAATGCCTTGGGGATCCGATTTCATTTGGTCCTTTATTTTTGAGACCGCTTCTTTTAGAGAAATGGCTGCACATCTAACCCAAGGTATAGTTGGAACTGGGCAGTCCATCATGAGGAGAGACTTAACACCTCAATTTTTGCTGATGGATTCCATTTTGAGGGGATGTTTTTATGTCACTGGGCATAGCCAGGAAAGAAGAACACCCATTTTGGAAGCCCTCTTTCATTTCTCTAAGGGGCAATTCTTCAATGCCCCTATGCTAATTTTTGAAGCCATGGCTGACATCAGTGTCAAGATGAAAAAGGAGCCAAAAATAGCTGGAATACCATTTGGTAGGTTGATCACAGCCCTACTAAGAGCCAAATTTTACATTGATGAGCAAGAGCTATTTGAGATTGTCTCCCCTCACGCTTTTGGGAAGAGGGCTTGGACTACAAGCCAAACCATGTTGAATAGAATGAGGGAAGAGGTTGAGCCAGCCCCTGCAGCTGCCATTGAACCTGCTATACCTGAACCAGCCCCTGCAGCTGCCCAAGAATTTGCTATACCAGACCCTGAGGTGACCAACTCTTTAGCTGCACCTATTTCACTTGCAGCTGACATTGAACAAGCTGTCATTCCTGAGGTGACCAGCTCTTCAGCTGCACCCATTGTTGAAGAGGTCATCATCTTACCCACTTCACCTAGCACAGCTCCTATTCCTTCACCCATTCCAGCAGTCCCATCACTCATAACCACCATAATCCCAATTGCAGACTCTCCCTCTACACCAACCACTCCAGCCATACTCACAACACCAATTTCCCCTAACAATGTCCAAGATATGGCCACATATTTTGTTGAACAATCTCCTAGTACTCCCCTTCTCCAAAGCTTCTCAGGTTCACCTGCTCATTCAACTCATACACCTGAAATCACTCATACCCCTGAACTTGAGATATTCACAACAGAGGCCTATTCATCGTTGATGGGAGCTATCTTGGAGAACATTGGACTTGAATCTGTACCTATACCTGACCCTCCTCATTTCACCCATTTGGCTCCTTCCCCCTTTACAGCCATTTCACCCATTGCCCCTCAACCATCTACATCAATTTTACCAGCCCCTATTTTGCATACCACACCCACACCTGACACATTTAGCCAAATCTTTACCTTTCTCCAATACATCCAAGCCCAACTATAGATCAACACAGACAACCAGTCTGTGACAAATTCCATTCTCCAAACCTTGGCCTCCACATCCCAAACAACCACCTTAGCCACTGTACTTTCTGTTTCTGACCAAGCAACCCAAACAGATCCAGAGGTAATAGTTTTAGATCCACCCATCCCCACTGTGTGTGACCATGCTACCCAATTCAAACCTGAGGCAATACTTTTGGATTCACCTACACCCACCCTTAATGTCTCTGCTCAAGCCACCCAAACTGACCCTGAACTAGTACTTGTAGATTCCTCTACCCCTTCCCCCACTGCTGGAATACATCTAGTCCCCTACCACTCCATTCCCATCCCACATTTTGCCACTCTTAAAAGGGCTATGGAAGATAACCCTTACATCTTTCGCGACGTCCTTAAGGGGATTGCCGATTTCCACACTTACATCAAAACCCCTTATGAAGACTAGATTTGGAAATTGGAGCTGTTTATGAAATTTGAGAGAGAGAAGATGCAGGACCTGTTGGGCCAAACTTTTCAGATGGTTAGGAGTGAACAACACAAAGTTACCATGTTGCAAGCACAGCTTGAACAAGAAAAATTGAGGGCTGGTAGACTTGAAAAATATATTGGCCTCACCAAAAAGATCAAATCTGAGGAATACATCGAGCTGCAAGCCTCAATCCAGGAGAAGGCCAAATCGAGTTCAGACTCTAATACTGACTCAAGTTCTGACTCTAACAGTGATTCCAGTTTTGATCCCATTGAACCCACTTATGATATAGACTTTGACCCCAGTTATTAATACATTGTACATGTTTGTTTTGTTGGGTCTGTAGTATGTAATGCCTGTTTTCTGTCAACTTTTGTTAAATTGTAATTCCTGTGCATTTCTTTTCTGCTCTGTCAATATGATTTCTATTTTTTTTGTTCTTTTCTTTGCTTATGCACTTCGGACCAGTGAGGACACAGCTCATCATAGGTTTGGGGGTGTAGCAGAATTACCAATAGTTTAGTTAACATCAGTGCAGCATATGATCACAACAGAATTTTTAAAAATGAAATAATTTCACCCCTGTTGTTTTGAAAAATGAGGAAGTTAAAACTTTTTAAAATTAATTTCCTAATGTAATTCTAATACTTTCATAAAGTGAATGTCAGAAAATTTCCAAAAGAAGATTAATGTTTTAGTAAACCTAAAAAGAGAGAAAACAGTGATGATATACCTCAGGATTTTAATAGAAAATCACACCCAGTGAGATTTGGGCCTGCTGAAATGGATTCTTTGGAGATATGAATTGGTAATTTTTTCTGCTCTAGGGACTGTTTGAACCTGCTTACTATCACTAGAAGTTACAAATATGCAAATTGAAATAACTTGACAGCAATCATGATATTAAAGACATGATGTAAGGCCTCCTTTTGGACAGTTTGAACTTCAAAAAGCCCCACCTTTCGAAACTGCCTTTGATACACACCATTTGAGCTTGATAATTCCAAGATTTATTTGAAACCTCATCAACCTCATTTAGCCTAACCCTCACTCTGAGAATTCAGAAGGTAAAGGAAAGAAAGCTGAAGAAAGGAGAGTTGGGTAACAGTTTGGTAAAAAGAAAAATAATTGAAGGCAATGATGTATCAGCATAAGAAATGTGGCATTCCAGTCAATGTTGCTTTGAAAAAAAAAAAAAAAAAAAGAGAGGAAAAAGGAAAAGTCATTTCATTGGAATTTGAAAAAGAAAGAGAAAAAGATGGCCACTTTGGCTCTGAAAATTCAAAGAAGAAGATAAAATTATGCTGATTTGAAGAAAGTGTGTCTATCACTTCTGCACCTTGACAGACTTCTTATTTTTGAACTCCATTCCACCCCTCTATTCTTGATAAATTTCACCCATAAGCCACATTACAACCCAAGTTAAAGTCCTTACTGATCAAAGATGGATTGAGCTGTCACATGGAGATGAGGATTTGTGTAATCTATGGTGAAAAGAGTAGTAAATTCAGAATCGAAAAGCAATGCCTATGCTCCTGCTTACAGTCCTATTTGAGGGCTGTAATTGCTCTTGAGCTGTGTGAAATAGTAGGATTTGAGTGAAAACCCAAGTGAGAGTTGGGTTTGAAATCAACTTATTTGGGGTAACATCATAGCAGGAATCTCAAATAGAAGGCAAGCTTTTCATTAATTTTTCTTGTAAAAACTTTTTGACACAAACTGAGTGAATGGTAAAAGGAATTACAGGAGAATTTTAGTTTGAATTGATGTTTTCTTGAGGATCCTCTTATAGCTTGACTGATGCAGGTGTGAATAATCTGACTGGATGAAAGTCTGCTTTAACAGAACTGCATTGATATTAACTGATTTATTGGAGAAGTTTGTGGGTACCTTCACTGAAAACCCTCAGGAGACTTCACTCCTCCACTAGGGATCACCTAGGGGTTTAAAAGGCTTGTTGCATATGCTAAATGCAACTGTGCTCCCTACATAAATGGCTTTTTTCATTCTGTTTCTAAATTTTGTCTTTGCTAAGGGACTAGCAAAGCTTAGGTTTGGGGGTGTGTTGAGAACTGGAAAATACCATTTTCCACCCCTTAACCTGAGTCTTGATAGACCTTTGAGAGTACTAAATAAGTGTTTTTAGCGTTTATTTTACAGCTAACAATAAAGACAGGCTTAACCCTGAAAGCAGCTTAAAAGTGTCAAAAAGATGATGACTCATGCGAATCTAGTGGAAGAAGGAGAAGGGACAAACTCACTGGCTGACAAAATACCTAAACTAAAGAGGACAAAGGCCTGATCTCAACCAGGAAATAGGTTTAGAGCTATTCGAATAGAAGAATGCATTACAGAATGCTTTTCGAAAAGAACCTGAACTTTGCGAAAAGAACTAAACGCTCCAGGCTTAATTTTCGAAGAGCACCTAAACTCTTCGAAAGGATTTCTGACCTATTCGAAAAGAAGAGAACTCCTTGCGAACAACACTAGAACTGTGCGAAAAGAGCTTCAGAAGTCACAATACCTTGCGAAAAGTTCTCCAAACTGTGCGAAATGGTATTATGAAGATTCTCAGCATCTGCAAGGGTAATTTAGTAATCTCTGCACGCACCCCAATGCATTTAAAAACCTAGGGACATTCTAAAAGATTCTGTGCACGAACCAAAGGCATATTTCACCCCATGTGAACACCCGAAGATGAAATTACTTGGCGAGAACTTCTAGAAGCTCTAACAGATTTTTGAATTACATAACAGAATTGATGCTTCTGTCATCTGATTGGCTGAACCAGATCAAGCAGTTTTGATTGGCCAAACTAGATCTGGATCCTTGTGCTTGAATCCTATTGGTTGATACAGATCTAACCAATTCTGATTGGTTGATACACATATGAGCTAGACTGGGGGAAAACTATAAATAGATGAACCATTTGCCCAATTTGGGTATCCAGATTTTGAGTTTCATTTCTATTACCCCATTTCCAACTCAGATAGCTTGTCTGAAACCTCTATAATAGCCTAGCTTTTGTCTGTACTTGAGAACTGTGAGATACTTGTGTAAATTCAAGTGAGAATTATATTCAAGACTATAAATCCGAGAGCTGTTTAAGCTATACTCTGTAATTGTAATGGTGAATTTGAAAAGGTTGCTGTAAACCGTACGTTCTCAATTGGATTCGTGTTAAGGGTTGATCTCCTTATTTCATTAGATTCCTTTAGATTTACTGTTTTTAAAGTAATTTCCCTTAATTCATTATCCCTGTGAGAATTGGCGTTTGTAACCTAATTTCTCACAGCATTTTTAATAGTGTTTTTGTTATGAATCACGGATTCGAATTGAAGACTATTAGATGATCTGTGTCCATTGAAGTGGACAGACCATAGCCATAAGTCCAACTTAATTTCAATCCTTGAGTTGGATTACTTTCTCTTGCATCTGTGCTGGTAGCCTAATGAAGATTGGATAATATCTCATTTGCTTTACATTTATTCTCATTCTGCAATCAAGTAATAAATCGAAGTTAGATATTATTTCTCCATTCTTATTAATTTACATCAAATCTCCCCAACTCGGATCTGGATCATTTAGTTTTAATTTTTACTTTTATCATTTAGTTAATGTGACAAATTCAACCTCCCATCTTATGTGCTTTGTAGATAGGATCAGAGGTCAGATTTGGTAGCTCAGATCTGAAGGTTTATCTTACATTTTAAATCAATTCCCTGTGGACGATCTTTTACTCACTTACATTTAAAACTTGCTACAATTGGCCCTGATCTTGCAGGCTAATTATGTTCTCTCTGTGCTGATATTTTCTTATTCTTTTGAGTTTTCCAAATTCAGTACAATTCATCATTTGTAAGTCTATTTTCAAAACACAAATAAGTCATGCACACTTAGAACAGCAACATGGTTGAGGTGTTGTCATTGTATAGGTCATAAATCTGATATCTTTGAATATCTTTAACACTCTGAATTTTCAATGTACATAAATTGATAATGGGCACTGAGATTATCATGATGAAATGAATTACTTGGGAAGGAGTTGATGTTGATGCATAATGGATAGGTGCATGTTAGTATGGATGCATTGACAAATGTGTGGCACTGAGAAAGAAAGAGTTTTGACTTGTCGCGAGGCTCAAAGGCCTAAATTTTACACTCACGAGTCAATTTTGGGCTTTCTCACGGGGTTGTAGAATGACCTATATTGCCTTGCGAGAGTCGCGTGAGTGAACTGCCTAAAGGAAACAAAGGATGGATCCTCACAAGGGTACCTCTTCTTCGCAATAATGATCTACGCGATAATTGGGAATCACATATTGTACTACGTGAGAGCCTCGCGAGCAAAAAGAACTCTGAAGCTTGCAGTGTTCAATACCTCGCGAGGCTCTGATTCAACTCCGCAAAGTGCCCTCACGAGACTCTTTTGTAACTGGCGAAATATTTCTCGCGAGGTGGCATTCATAGCCGCGCGAGAAAATATAGCTTCGCGAGTACCTGGCGAGAACCGCGCAAAGCAAGGGTTCCTTCATTTAAACCCTGCGATATTTCATTTTCTTCATTTCATATCTCTTTGCCCTAACTTCCATTGCATAAGACTGAGCTTCTCTCTCCCTTCTCTCTTCTCTATAGCCAAAACCACTCCAACTCAGCAAATTTCCTGTGTTTCGCATCACCTCCTGGTTACTTTGAACTCAGTTTTAGGGGATTTGATCCATCGTGCATCATTTAAAGTGGAACCCTAGGAATTGGTGGTAAGATTTCTCACTCTCTCTTAGTTGGTTTGATTGATTGAATAATAAATTAGAGTTAAGAGGAGAGGAATTTGTGGGCATTACCTCCATTGGAGTGTGATCTATCTCCACTGTGCTTTTAAAGCCCTAATTTAGAGAAATTGAGTAACCATGGCCACAGGTTCAAAGTTCATTGACACATTGGCTGCCATGCTAAATCTCTCACTCACTGGCAGCCCTGTGGTAACTCAAAATCTGTAAGGATTGCAAAGGCCTCCACAGTGGAGACCTCTGAGGCACCTATACAAGTTGTAAAGCCCCAAGTGGAGCAAACCAAGAAAAAGGCTGCCCCTGTCAAGAAGGCCAAGGGTGTGGCCTCTTATGCCCAAGCTCAAAAGAAAAAGTCTGCTCCTAAGAAGAGGGCCAGAGACCACCCACCTACCAAAAGCCCTGAGAAAGCTAAGAAAAAATAAAAGAAGGGCAAGGATGTCGCCCATGAGGTCCCTAAGGTTGCCATTGAGGAGGAGGAAGATACTGAATACCTTAGAACCCTCTCTGAATTTGTGGTTGTAATTAAGCTTGAGGCAGAGACTATTTTTGACAAGGTTTTCTTTGAGAACCTACCAGAGACAGCTGCCTCCATTGAATACTTAACCAAGGCCACTCTGCTACCCCTGTTGAGGCCCCCACTGCAGCTAGTCTTCCCTAGACTAGTGCAGTTGTTTTATCAAAACATAAGAGTGAAGACTAGGGATGATGCGAACCCATCATTGCTAGTGCTGATAGACAATTTTGAGATGCTATTCAATCAGGCTGTAATAGCTGAGATACTTGGGACACCAACCAAGTACAGTCCAGAGTGTGGCTTGGGGCCTCTGTTGACAGCAACAATCCCAGAAATTGCTAAGGAGCTTACTTGAGGGATCACAGCCTCAGGGGTGTCCATTAGGAAGAGTGATTTGTATCCTAACCTGAGATTTATGGGTGGGGTGCTTAGGAAAAATATTTATTGCTTTGGGCATCAGTAAGAGAGGAGGTCTCCCATTGCTGATGCACTTTACTCCTTCCACCTGAACCACTACATAGATGCAGCTAAGCAAATTTTTGATGGAATGAAATATATACATGAGAAGATGAAGGATGAAAAGAACCCCCATTCATTGCCCTACTGCAGGCTCATTACAGCATTACTGAAGCTAGGGGGATATCAATTTCAAATGGATGAGAAGACCATTACATTGGCCCCCAACAAAAGTGGCAAGAAACAGTGGGAGATTAGTGGAACTTTAATAGAGAAGATAAAGAAGAAGGAGTTGCTAGTTGAAGCAGCTCCCACAATTCAAGAAGCAGTTGCTGCTACTGCCTCTGCCATTGTCAGCTCTGCTGCCCTCTCTCAGGCAGCCCACTCAAGTGTGTCAGCCAACACTACCTTACTATCTCAGCCCATTACCTCATCATCCATACGCACTTCCATTCCTATGTCAGCTCCTACCTCAACCCCAACCTCACAACCCCCATAGTTCCTTCACCTCTACCACAGCCAATTTTACCCACAACCTCAGCCATCACTACATCTCCTACATCCACCATACATACTGAGACCATTCCTTTATCCTTACCCATATCTATACCCTTAACTACTTACCCAGCTCACCCCATCCCACCTGTGAAAACTATATATAGAAAAAGAAAAAAATCTAAAGCCCACACAGAGCCCCAACCCACCTACATTTCCGAAACTATCCCTACCCTAGCAACCACAGTCACACTAGACCCTACCCTTGAAATCCCTCGCAGCTTTCTAGCTACCTCGCATCAGCCCACTGCACCCTTTAAACCTGATACCTTTGAACCCTTGGGCCATTCCATTCCTTTTCCCCCTTCCCATGACCCCTTTACATCTGAGGGGTACTAAGCTATGATGTCCTCTATCACCGGAAAAATCAATTATGAGTTCACCCCTCTCCCAGACTCACCTTAGCCTCCCCATTTTACCCCTCTTCCGAATTTCACACAGCCAACAAACTTTCATCATGCACCCACCTCCCCATTTCAACTAATTCCACCCATCCATCCCACAATCCCTATCACCCCTGACCCCCTACCCCAAATCCTTAACCTACTCCTCTCCTTTCAATCCCAAGTGATGGCCAACACCCAATTTCAAACATCCATGGAGGCCACCCTTCAAACCATGAACTCCACCCTCCAAAACTAGGCCTCCATTCATAACAGTTTAGCAGTCATCCAATCAACCTTATCCAACTTAACCTAACCATCACAATAGCCAACTATCCCTATACCCACCCATTTACCTACTCCAACCCTTTCTCCCCAACCCCTAACCTTAGCTGTTCCCTTAATCCCTTAAATTATAGTTACGAATGCCTCCACCCAAACAGAGCCTGCAACTGTAACAAAACCCCAACCTACAACCCCACTTGCCCCACTTGTAGTAGCAACATCTGATGCTGCCACATATATGGACAACCTAACCCCCACCTCCTCAATTCCAACCCAAACTGACCCTGAGGTAATAGACCTCACTGAGCCTGAAGTTGAAGTCTATCACCCTTTACCCTTAATCTCCACTGCACCCATGCCATCATTCATCCCCTCTCCATTGTTGGCTGGCCCTTTTTCCAGTGCTGAGTAGCCCATACTACCTACCTCTTCCTTTTACATACCTCCATACGTAACCCTCCTACATGTCATGCAAAATAACTCATACCTTAAAATGGATGTCATTAGAGGTATGGCTGACCTCAAAACCTCAATCAGGATGCCCTATGACGTGAAGATAAATCAAATGAAGCTGGATCACAAAATTGAGATGATGAGAATATCAAAGGGCTGGAAACAAATTTTGATTTAATTTAAAGCTCAAAAGCGTATTGCAGCAACAGAGAAAATGAGAGCAGATGGACTCGAGCAAAGGTTAGTTGCCTCCAGAGAGGTCACAAAGGCCACCCGGGAACTGTATGAAAGTAGAGTTGAACTTTCTATAAAGAAGGGGGAAATACTCGAAAGGAGAGTTGCTGAAATGACTGTCAGAGAGCCCGCACATGCAGCTGAGACTACCCCTCTTTCCACTGCCCCTCCAGGACCAAGATGATGCACTTGACAATTCTGATGATTAGATTTGCACATGAAATTAGTTAGGATGTTTTGTATAATCTTTTTGTAGTTATTTTCCCTTGCATTGTATAAATTCCTGTGTTATAAATGAAATCCTCTTTGGCTGATTTTGTTTGCTTTCATTTATGTTTTATTTTATTTTATCTGTTTGTGTGTGTTTTGTTTGCTGCTGTACTTGCTTTGTTTTGTGTCTGAATTTTACCAATGTACCATGCTGCACTAGCACTTTACCTTTGAATCAGTGAAGACACTGCTCCTCATAGGTTTGAGGGTGTGACAAGGTTTGCCAATGAGGTAGTTAACCTAAGTGTAGCAGAACCAAGGAAGTAAGATAGATATAGAGCTATGTTCACCTAAGAAACATTAAAAATGTGGAAATTTAAAATTTTGCAGAGCTTTAGGCATTAAACACTTTTAAATTTTAACATTCCCATGAGGTGAACATCAAGAAAACTCACTTGTGTCAGTACTTAGTGAACCATTAAAGAGAGAAAAAGGTAACAACATGCCTAAGAGTTTAATGGAAGACCATACCTAGTGAGATTTGGGCCTACAAAAAATTTTTCTCTTTGAAGAGTGACTGAGGCAATTCTTTTTGCTCTAAGGACTGGCTGAGTCATTGTCCTCACTAGAAGTTAGGCATCTCCAAGGTGAAACAGCTGGCAGTATCCATGACATTTAGGAAAGGATCAAGGCCTTCTCTTGGATAGTTTGAGCTTTAATACCAAACCCAATAAATTTCCCTTGTGCATGCACCTTTTGGGCCTTGATTTCCAATTTTCTTTAAAATACACCTGAGTACTTGCATCTAAACCTGTGAACCTGATTCAAACCTACCTCCACTCTGAGAATTCAGAAGGTAAAGGAGAAAGAGTTGAAGATAGATAAGCTAAGGTCAATATTTGGTGAATGGAAAAGAAATACAAAAGGAGAATAGCAGTGTAGCAGCTGAGGAGAGGGTGACATTTCAGAAAAATAAAATAAAAAGAAAAGGAAAATTTATAAAAAAAGAAAAAAGAAAAAAAAATAGAAAAATATAATGAAAAGGAAGAGAGAGGAGTCAAGGGGGAATTTTATTTGAAAAAGTAAAAATAAGAGGAGAAGCTGGCCGGCCACTTCAAGTCTGAAAAATATCAAAGAAGGTGAAATGTGTTGATCGAAAGAAGGTGAAGTCATGAATCACCTCCTTCACCTGCTGATTTCTCAATTTTACAACCTTTTCACCCTTCCATTCTTTGTAACCTATACCTATAAGCAACATTACAACCCAGTCATATGACCTTGTGATCGTAAGTTGAATGAGCTGTTATGTGGAGATGATGAGTTGTCCAATCTAGGGTGAGAAATAGCCAATGATTCCAGAATTTAGGAGCTTTGCCTGTGCTCATGCTTGCAGACCCATTTGGGGACTGTTACTGCTCTTGAGCTTGTGAGAAAATGAAAACCCTCAAAGCTCTTTGTGAGAGACTGCCCTGGTAAGCATTGGGTCTGATATTGAATGCATTGGGTATTGCCTAAACCTAATTTTTGAATTCATAGTGAGCTCGGTACTGACATATACTTGTTGTTTCTCTTGTTGTAAGTTTATTAGAAATGATGTTCATAAATGAAAAAATTTTAATGACCAAATATCTGTGCATATCATTTGCTTAAATTCCTCACATTTTGAAAAGAATCAAAGGTGGGCCGATGCTCTGATTTTTTAATACTGATTTGGTAACGTTGGATTTTTGTTAACTGTTTCATTGAGAAGTTTGTGGGTACCTTCACCGAAAACCCTCAGGAGACTTCACTCCTCCACTAGGGATCACCTAGGGGTTTAAAAGGCTTGATGCATGAGCTAAATGCATCCGTGCTCCCTACGAAAGTGGCATTTAGATTTTTGGAATAGTTTTTAAAATTTTTCCTTTGCTTAGGGACTAGCAAAGATTAGGTTTGGGGGTGTGTTATTCACTAAAAAGTACCACTTTTTATCTCTTAACCTAGCCTTTGCTGGACCTTGAAGCTGACTAATAACTCTTGTTTTGCTTGTTTTGTAACTAGTAATAACTTGTACAACTTAACACAAAGTCCATGCCTTTGGTGCCAAGAAGAGAAAAAATCCAAGCAAGAGATGACTGCTGGGCCAATGATCAGTGGAACACCATGGTGGTACACACCATGGTGACTAGTTTGTATGTTAAAGTGCACCCAAGAAGTTCAGCAGATGTGAGAAATATGGATGTAAGTGGAGAGAGCTGCAACAAATGTAGCTGTAGTGCATAAGAGGAGAAAATGTGTTATCTCGCACAGTAGAGGTGCTATCTGCACTATTCAAATAACTAGCAAAGCATTCTCGCACAGATGTTGCATGCAGCAGAGGCAAACTTACGAAGAATTCATGTAGCTTAGTGAAGGGAAGTTCCAGATCATCCTCTTGCGTAGTAGTCACGCACTTTAGCTTCAACCAACACTCAGTGAACTCGTAAAGCTCTCGCGCACTAAGCCTTCAGAAATCCAGCTCGTGAAGCTCTCGTGAGGAACAAGTTTCATGTCAGTCGCACGTGCTATCTTGCGATGCTAATATGCATAAAGAACAATAACAAAATCGTGAAGTCCTCCCGTGGTTCAAGAGGAGAGAGAGCTTTAGAAATGTCCTCGCACAGTTCCCATGCATTTAATAGCTCAACCCTCTATTGAGCAACCTTTGTTATTCCTTCAATAAGAAGCTGAGTAAGATTTAAAGGCATCCTCGCGACACTCTCGTGAGATAAAATTTTGAAGCTCTACCGCACGAGCAAGCCAAGCACTGTAAATTCTTCTGCGCGAGTGCATTCAAAGCCAAAGCAGCTGCATGACAATACAAAGCCCACCTGCGCGAGTGAACAACCTTTTAAGCCAATTTTTACCTTGCGAGGACTTTGTAAGCTGCGCGAAGGAATTAATGAGCAGAAGTTAACCCCGCAAAGCTTGGGCTCTCCACTTCTCAGTCTTAACACAGGGACCTTTTAAGAATTTTCCCAAGTCTTAACTCAGGCAGAACCACCTGCTAAGAGGAAGCTAGCTATGGACAAACCCAAGAAGGCCCAGAAAGCTAAGAAAGCCAAGGTTACTAAGGAAATACTTGGACCTAACCCTGAGCCTGAGATTGAGCTACCTATGGCCCTGATAACTCCTGATGAGTTTGTGGATTCTTTAGGTCTGATTCCTGAGACTATCTTTTACCTACCTTATTTTACTAAGGTGGAGGAGTGCAATGAGACCTTGGCCTAGTTGGAAAAGGCATCCCTGAAACCTCTGTTGACCCCATTAAAAGAGAAGGTATGCCCCAGATTGGTCAAATTATGGTACCAAAATATCAAGAAAAAGAAGATGCCAGGGTTTATTGATCTTGTACTTGTGCTGTTGGTTAATGATTGAGAGCTATTAGTGGAATACAAAGACATTGGTTTGGTGTTGGGAGTCCCATTTTTATATGATCCAACTAGCAGGGGAACCACCTCTGATAGTGTGTCATTTAGGAACATGGCTAGACATTTGACTCAGGGCATAGTTGGATCTGGGGAGTCTTTGATGAGGAGAGACTTAGACCCTGGCTTGTTTTTCATTGATATAATTTTGAGGAGGAATGTGTATGTTAGTAGGCATCAGCAAGAGAGAAGAACCCCCATAGTGGATGCCCTCTATTTCTTCTCCAAGGGCCAGTACTTCAGTGCCCCTAAGCTGATATTTGAAGCCATGGTTGATGTGCATGATAAAATCAAGAAGGGACAGATTGTGCTAGGGCTGCCTTATGGTAGACTTATTACTGCCCTGCTAAAGCAAGGGAAGTATGTAGTGAAAAAGGATGAACTATTGGAGAAATTGAGTCCAAAGGAGTTTGGGAGGAGAGCTTGGTCCACAAGGATGACTCTAATTGAAAAGAGGAAGAAACAAATTGAAGGTCCAGAGGAGGAAGCACCTTAGGTGCCAAGTACCACATCTGCACTTGTGACCTCTACTGTCACATCAGTTAGCTCAATACCTGTGCCTACCTTTACTAGTAGTTCTGTGGTCAGCTCTGTTTCCAGCTTTGCACCTATAGCTGGCCCCTCTGTTAGTCTTTCTACCTGATACCATTGCATCCACTTCTATACCATTAATAGCTATTACCATCCCTTCCAGCAGCACATCCATTCCCTCTACCATCACTACCACTACTGTTGTGTTAGATCCCCCTACCATTGGCCAACTACCTTTGCCCTCACCTACCATCCAAACTACTTACCAAAGAAAATTCAAACAAGCCAAAACCATAGCTAGTACAGCCAGCCCATCCATCCCAATCTTAGAACCTTTAAGCCCTGAGCCAGCAGCACCCCTCACATCCACATCCACTGACCCAATTACTTCAATCTCCCCCATTTTACCTACTCATCCACAGGATGAAGAGCAGTTCACCAAAGAGGGGTATTCATCCCTAATAGATTTTATTGTGGAAGATATTGGGCATGAATACTCTCCTTTACCAGATTCTCCACAACCTACACCATTTCAACATGCTTCCACATCACCTTTCCAACCTATTCTACATGCTTCTACATCCACTCATCTCGTTACCCATTCCCTACCTGACTCCTTTACCCAAATTCTTTCCCTTCTCACATCCATCCTAGCCCAGCTTCAGACCAACATAGAAAACCAATCTCTCATAACCACCTGTCTCTATACCATTCAATGCACATTAATTCCATCCACCTCAACCACCCAACCTCCTACTACTCCTACTATCATACCCAGTTCAGAATGACCACCTCATCTTTCTCCTCCACTTTCCCCTGTGGTGATTACTGCCTCTGCTGCTACTCAAACTGAGTTTGAGGAAGTAGACTTAACCTTACCCATCCCTACACCTACTCCACCTCCATCACCTTAGCCAGTTCCTTCTGTGGTTACAGCCTCTGCTGCAAGCAAGACAGAACCTGAGCTTATAGAGATACCTTCCACACCACCTACCATGGCCTCCACCTCTACACAGTTTAATCTCATGGAGGAGGATTTACCTCTGCTATCCCTTGCACTCATTTCAACTTCCATGTAGACAGAGGCTGGAACAGAAACCTTACCCATCCTCCCTAGTACCCTTACCTGTTCCACCTAGACTGACCCAATAGAACCAGACCTCCCATTTTTACCCTTCACCTATCCTTCCACCCCACCTGAGTCAGTTGCTGAGGAGAAGGAGCTACCACTTTCCTTCATCTTACCATCAGCAACACTTTCACAACCTGAGCTGCCCATCACCCCTTCCTCCATGGATGACCCTCACTATTCGGCCATTGTCCCATATGGATCCAACACCATTTCACCTTTGCCCTCACTCACCAAAGCCATAGAGACCAACCCCTATGTTGGGGAGGATGCCAGAATTTTAGTGGATGCAGTCATGACTTTGATACAGCAGACCCATGATGTAGAAATTTACCTTATTTTGGAGGCCCATAGGAAAGAGGAATGGAAACTATGGCAGATGGTCCTAAACTCCCTCGACTTATACAAGGTCTACAAAGAAAAATCCATCATGCTGTCCAAACTTTTAGATACCTTATCCCTCTATCCAGCCTTGAAATTTGCTGAGTCAACTGGTATTTCCATCAAGGAGCCTGGCCTAAAGCCAAAGAAGAAGAAGAGGGCAAGTGTAATCAAATCCACACCTGATGCTTCCAGTGCAGATCCATTGAAGAAGGACAAGAATCCTTATGTAGAGAAATATGCCTAGACCCCTGCTTTTGTTTTAAGTTTAGATACTAAGTCTGATTAGGCTGTAGAGTAGTCGGTGTGTTTACATTCTGTAGTAATGTTGTTCTAGGTAGTTTGGCTGTATATAATTTTCTTTTTACATTTTGTCATATCTGTAACTACTTTGTGATTCCTCTTTTGTATACAGTTCATCTTAAGGAAATGTTCTTTTGATGTGTCATTGTATATATCTCTGTTATTCATTTTTATCATATTTTGTATGCTATTTTTCTGCTTGTACCCTGTTGTTTCCAGTTGTTATATTTCTGAAACAATGAGGACACTGTTATTCATAGGTTTGGGGGTATAGCAGGGTAATTTTGAAACATTATGAGATATTTAAGGCAAGTGCAGTGGTGTTGGTAGGATCAAAATAAAGTTAGAAGAATTTCAACTGAGTGATTTTGAAAAGGAAAGATTTAAAAATGTAGGGTAGACTGTTTAATGCTAGGATCTTTTGAAAATTCAGCATTTCCATGAAAGAGGTCATCAAATTTTTTTTTTTCATAACCTGTATATAGTGAACCATTAAGGAGAGAAAAAGTAAGAACATGACTTGTGAATCCAAAGGAAAACAATACTCAGTGAGACATGGGCTTGGAAAATTTTATTTGAAGAGTGTTTAGCATTTTATTCTGCTCTAAGGACTGTTTGAATCTAGTTCTTCTCACTAGAAGTTAGGCACTCGAAGTTGAAGAAAGTTGACAGAACTCATGACATTAAAGAAACGATGTAAGGCCACCCTTTGGACAATTTGAGCTAAAAAGAAAAAAGGCCCTACCCTTTAAACTGCCTTTGTTTACACTCTTTGAGCTAGAAAAATAATTCTTCTTTGACAAAAACCAAAACATTTAAACTTGAACCTCTTCACTTGTTTCAGCATACCTTCAATCTGAGAATTCAGGAGGAGGAAGAAGAAGTGAAGATAGAGGAGCAAGATTTGATATTTGGTTGAAGAAGGGAGAAAATCTAAGTAAAACAGTGAATCAGTTGTGTAGCTGTGGCATTCCAGCCCATAAAAAAAATGAGAAAATAGAAAAGACAATCATACAAAAGGGAGAAAAATAGAAAAATAAAACAATAGAAAATGAAAAGAGAAGAAAACAATAGAAAATGAAAAGAGAAGTCACTTCATTTGAAAATTGGAAGAAGATGAGAAGATGGCCACTTCAAATATGAAAATAGTGAAGAAGATGAGGATATGCTGAAATGAAGAAGGTGTGTATACCACCTCCTTGACCTGTTGATTTCTCAAATTTTGAATCCTTTTTACCTTTTATTTTTTTTTTCTTTCTTTATACCCACACCATGAGCAACATTACAACCCAATAAAAGACCTTACTGATTTGAGATTGATTGAGTTATCATGTGGAGAGGAGGAATTGTCTAATCTATGGTGGAACTTCTAGAAGATTTTAGAAATTAGAGCAACTGTCGATGCTCATACTTGCAGTCCTATTTGAGGGCTGTAACTTCTCTTAAGCTTGAGTGAAACTGGAACCTTTGAAATCATTTGTGAGAGTATGCCTGCAAGATAAGTGGGTCTAAGATTGGACTTATTTAGGCATTATTTGAACCTGGTTCACAAATTAATGGTGAATTATATACTGTTTTGCTCATCTTATTCTCTTAATGATTTCAGATTGGTTGTGATAAGTTTGAAAAAGGATTTAGAAATTAAATTATTTACATTTACTGCTTTGAAACTTCTTATTTTGAATGAGCATGGTATGGAATGAAGCTAAATTTGATGAAATCTAACCTGTAACTGTTTGCACTTGATTTAACTATGTTCATAATGAAGTTTGTGGGTAACTTCATTGGAAACCCTCAGGAGACTTCACTCCTCCACTAGGGATCACTTAGTGGTTTAAAAGGCTTGATGCATATGCTAAATGCATTTGCATTACAAAAGTGGCATTTTTTTTCATTTTCAATAATGATTTTTTATTTTTCCTTTGCTAAGGGACTAGCAAAGCTTAGGTTTAGGGGTGTGTTAATCAGTGAAAAATTCCATTTTTCACCTCCCGACCTGACTTTTGATAGACCTTTGAGTTGACTAAAAATGTGTTTTGAGTGTGTTTTACAGTTAGCAATAAATTGCAGTCATAGTGCATAAATCTATCCAAAAGTACTAAGAAGAGACCTGCTGGAGAGTTGCATCAATGAGAAAATATAGAACAACTTCAACAGTTGCTCATGTAGCCCAAAAGCCAGCCATCAAGCAAATTCAAGGAGCCTCAGAATTCTATGGCAATGGCATGTGTACAACTATGTACACATGGGAGCAAAAGCAGCTGCATCTGATGATGAATGAACCCCTCAAAAGGGCACTAAGTGCTAGATAGCTGAGATCCAGCCTTTCAAGAGGTGAAGAAGCTATGGAAGTAAGGGAAGCAACCTGTCGAGTGGTTAAATGGAGCTGTCGAGAGGGTTGGATGCTGTATTTAAAGCTCTTGAGAGGTTCCCAAAACCTATCAAGTAGTTAAGACCAGTGTAAAGTAACCTGTCAAGAGGTTCTGATGTGAAGAAATCAAGATGTCGATAGGATCTCTGAACCTATCGAGTGGTTTAAACTGAAGAAAACATTCTGTCGAGTAGTGAAGTTGATCCTGTTGACAGGATACCTGAAGCCAATCCAGATATCGAGAGGTTCCTTGAACCTATCGAGCAGATGAAAGGGAGCAACCTACATGTCAGGCCATTGCATGCAAAACCTGTCGAACAAATGCAGCCAACCTATCGAAGGGTTAACTGAAGCTATACTAAATCTTGAGAGGTTGCCAGAACCTATGGAGAGGATGGTTGAAGAAAGGAGCAGTTAAGCAGTGAATTAAACCTGTCGAGCAGTTCATCTGAACCTGTCAAAGGCTATTTTCAACCTGTTGAATGGAGCATAATCACATTGTCGAGAGGTTATCTGAACCTCTCGAGGCACGAATTTGGAACTTCTTAGTGGCAGTCGAGAATGCACATCAATTCAGTGACTTGCTGCACATGCCTCGAGGCATGTTGACAACCTTGGAGGGTATTTTTTGGAATGCAAATGGGCACAAATGTGAACTCTCTAACTACCGCACGTGTGCTTGCACAATTTTATCCAATTCGTGGGAGATTCTAAAAGGGAAATCAGCCACATCAGCAAACATAATAGAATTATTTCCTTTTATTCTGATTGGCTGAAACAGATCTGAGTGCAGAGGAGGGAGTGTATAAATAGAAGAGAAACACAGCAGAAGAAGGGGGGAGAGAAATCTAGAGATCAATTTCGAATTCTCTTTCCCTCTAAAATTCAAGCCTTCTTCCCTCTTCTCCACTCTCTCTTTAGCCCAACTATGGTTGGCTAAATCCTTGTTGCAGCTAGGGTAAGGTAGATCTGTAAAATTGAGAGGTTTGAGAGCTGTGTATGAGGATCGGATAATGCAGAAATGGCAGATTTGAGGATAATTTATTATAAGATGTAGTTGAATCAATGAATTGTTAGTTTTAATGATCAGTGAAATCTATAGATCTTTTGGCTCCATTAGATTCTCCATAGGATTTATGTATTTGGGAATGCCTATTCATTTAACCTATAGATCTTTTGATTTCCATCAGTTTTTTCTATATTTAATGCTCCTATGCATGCCTGAGCTTGTAGCCTTTCATCCACAGTATCTATAGTGGTTTTCTTGTTCTAATTGAAGCCTTTGGATTGAAAGAAATCCCTAAGATGATCTGTGACCATTGAGGTGGACAGATCATAGCCTTAAGATCAATTCAATGCTCTAGTTTAGAATAGATTATTCTACCTTGCATCTGTGCTTGTAGCTAGATGGAGGATAGCTGCAGATCCATCCCCTGCATTGTTATTTAACCAATCAATTTTCAGTGAGACCAAATCTCAAGTTGCTATTCTCCATATTTGATTTTAATTCTCCAGAACCTTTTCTCTCTTCTTCAAAATTGTTTTCTTTTCATCTTTGGATCAGTTACATTTATATTTAATTTTCTGTGGTTTAGTTTAAAGTGGCAACCCCCCAAAAAAAAACCTCTCCTCTTTCTCTTTCTTTCTTTGTTTTAAGTTAGAATAGAATAGAGTGCCAGATCTGTAGCAGATCTGGAGATTTGCTAAATTCTTCAGCACTTTTCCCTGTGGACATACCCTCACTTACCTTTTAAGGCTTGTTGCAACTGCCCTGAATTCTTACAGGTCTGTGTTTTTACCATGGTGTCCAAATTCTTTCTTGCTGTGATTTGTTTCTTAGTTTATTATTTTTAACATCTTAATAATTACAAAGTAAAGATAAACAACACATATCCTGGAGAAGACAATTAGGACTGATAGGAAGGATTGGGCTGTGAAGCTTAATGATGCATTGTGGGCCTATAAGAAAGCCTATAAAACCCCAATTGGAATGCTCCCATTCAGAATAGTCTATGGTAAAGCATGCCATCTGCCAGTAGAGTTGGAACACAAGGCCTTTTGGGCCATTAAAAGCTTGAACTAGGATCTAACTGCTGCTATTGCAAACAAGAAATTACAACTATCTGAACTGGAAGAACTAAGGCTGGATGCTTATTCCAATGCTAGAATTTCCAAGGAAAGAGCCAAAGCCTTCTTTGATAAGAACCTTCTAACGAAGGATTTTGCTGCAGGAGATAAGGTATATATATTTAACTCCAAACTGAAGTTCTTCCCAGGGATGTTGAGAACTAGATGGGATGGCCCTTTTGTTGTAAATCATGCTTCCCATCTGGGGCTATGGAAATCATGGACCCCACTTCAGGAAGGTCATGAAGGTGACTGGGCAGAGGTTCAAGCTGTGTGTGGAAAACTCTATGGAGACCTCTGCAATCATGTACCTTCAAGTGCCTCCTAATGATGAGTAATTCCCAATCCTGTATATTGTGTAACATAACTATTTTTATTTGATGTGAAAATTCTGTTATTTACTGCTTTTGTGTGTTTTTGTGAGCTTTTGAATTCTGTGGTTGTTGTTATTACTGTTTAGAGAATATGGATCTAAGTTTGTGAGTCTTCATCTACTATGATTTGTGAACCTGCATGTGTGAATTGATTGTGCAACTTGGTTCCTATGCCTCATTATGATCTTCTGATGTAAGTTGTGTGTTGATAATCTATGTACATAAAGTATGAAAGTGAGTGCATGAGTCATGAATCATTAAGTGACATGTGTCTAGGATGCTATAGAAAAAGAGGGCAATGATAGAACAACATTGGGCTTAACAATGCTAGAAATCCATGCGAGCAGCATTGCCTGAAAATAGAGCCCGTGCATGAAAATAGAGCCTAGCGAGAGCCTCGTGGCCCTATTTTTTCTAAAAGTAGCCTGTCACGCAGTTCATTTCAAACTACGCAAGGAGTCACTTTTCATGTATTGAACTGCTCGCAAGGTTGATTTCAAGCCTTTCTACGCTCGTGATGCTCATTTCCTTTGACTCATCTTTGCGAGAGCCTCGCAAGGCCCTAATTTTTCACCAAAATAGCTAGTTGCGTAGATCAATGTGAACGACATGAAGTTCACTCCAGGCTGATTACTGCTCGCATGGATCATTTTTGCTTATTTCATCTTCACGAGATCCTCGCAAAACTCAGGTTCTATGGTTTAAAACCCTCACCAGACTCTGTCAAGCCATCTTCTGCAAAAAGTTCACGAGAATAATCCCTTGCCAGGCATGTTGGTACGCACTTTTTTTTGGGTTCTGTTTATGCTACTTTAGACGCTTGCTACTGACTTTATTGGGGACAGTGATAAGAATGGGGTGAATGAAAATGAATGAAAGGTGGATTGAAAAAGACAGAGCAGCAAGCCTAAGGTATGCACAGTCCTGCAAGATACAGGGCCTGCTGTAGCAAGTTTTGATAAGTAAGAGTTTGTCCCACAGGGAAAGTTGATCTAAAGCTCCAAGGGAGCCATCATTAGTAGGCTCTCCAGATCTCACTACAGATCTAGTAATCCTAAATGGAAGGGGATTTAAGGTCACTAAATTCTAAATCCTAAAGTAACTTAATGTCTAAACCATAGAAAGGGTTGAGAAAACGGATGGAGTGGGAGAAAATAAATATAAAAGGGTGAGAAGCATGTTGCTAGGTACAGATCTAATGGGTCTCATAACTCAGACTTAGATCTGTTGTTAAAGACGTCCTGTGCAATGGCTACATTATCACCAAAGAGGAGAAAAGATCCAGCTCACCTCTGTACCATGATCCAATCCCTTATGGCTATAACCTGTCCACTTAAATGGTCACAGACTATCCAATAGGGGAACCACAATCCAGAGATGGGTCAGAACAAGATTATCATTGTAGGCACTACTTCATCCAGGCTACAAGCTCAAGAATCCATAGGAACCTCAACCTCTAAAGTTCTGTGTGTGGGCCTAGGCCTACAAAGTGCACGAGCCTGGACACACAGAACCAGCAAGCGTTTGAGTGCTAGCTTTTAAGCATTGCTGTTCACTGCTCTAGAAAGTCTACAGTGATCCAGTCACAAGCCTACAATCTCTATAACCAAATCAGATCTGCCATTTGATGGCGGGTCTATACAATATAGGGGAGTCTGTCTCTGTACAATCTCTCACATGGCTACAAGAACAAGTGCACAGAAGAAAAATCTGCCTTGGATCTATGGGTTGGCCTCACCCTAAGGCTATAACCTGTCCACTTAAATGGCCACAGATTATCCTAGAGGCTATCCTCTTCATAGAGGTCCAAAACAGAACAAGAAGCATTGCTGTCACCACCATGTTCACAAGGCTACAAAAGCTCATTCCTCCTATAGTGATTTCAGATCTAGTGGGTCCTGTGGTGGGGCTTGGCTTGTATAGGAGCATGTTAGCCCAGACACATAGGTCACTTGGATCGGAATAGATCTGTAAAAACAGTCCTCCATTGCTTGTAATACAACCTTGCAGTGGAGGATCTCAAGGCAGTAGCCTTGTACAGAGCAACTCAATCTCAAACTTCAATCCCATAACTGTAAAACACCCAATCATGAAATTCCATTAAATCTAAACCAAATAAGCATACAAAGGCATAGCCAGCAAGTGCGGGGCTATGGAGAGAAAAGTAAAAAGAAATATACCTAAACCTTCCTAGGGATCTACAGCTACTTCCAGAAGAAGATAGACAAAATTCTATATCCAGAGACCCTCTAAACCTAAACTAGGCTTAGGTTTATATAACAGTCAGTTTGGCGGCGCATTAGGGTTAGGAAATCCTAATTTTATCAATGCCACGTGGCCTAATACTGTTCCTTGGATGCCTCGAGATGCATGCATAGAAATTAGAGCGTTGGAGTGCGTGCCCTAATTGCTGGAAGTTCGTAGAATGTCCTCTACAAAAGTGAGCGAGAGTTAGAGTCAAGAGCCTCGCCAGGTAGCACTGGTTTCCAAGACTGTCGCGTGGTAGCACTGTCTTCGCGAGATTGGATTAACTTGAAATTCTAGCCGTCACGAGGTTGTCTTAGTTTGCAGCTGAAGCAGTTGCGCGATAGAGCATTGAATCCTCACTGGATTGCTTTGATCTTCGCGGGATTGCACTTTCCTTCTAAATGGTGCGGGAATTGCGCGAGCAGTTTGTTTCTCAATGGATCTTCGTGAGGATCCTCGCGAGGGCGTGATTTGTATTGGTCTCTGAACTGCGTGAGAAGTTTTTCTAAAGTTTTGCATCCCACGGCCACTGCGCGACAGCTGCGCGCAGAAATACCTGGAGCTCTCTCTCTCTCCTCAGCTCATTTGAGTGAACTGCGTGAAGTTTTGAGTGCTGCTTTCTTGGGCTGCGTGAGACTGCACAAGCATTTAACTGCTTGAGCTTCGCGAGAGCTGTGCGAGTCATGATTCTGAAGCCCTTCTGTCACTAAATTGCGTGAGAACAGCGCGGACAATTGGTATGAAGTCTTGGGAAACTCGCGAGGACTGTGCAAGGCTTACTTTCTGAATCCTTTGAACCTTATGGCAACTGCGCGAGGCTCATTTCTTGCTCTGTTGATACTGTGTTTTGCCTTCATGCAGTCAAGTTCTTGTCTGGATCCAGCTTCCCTTATTCTGAGAGACTTCTGGGGCAAAAGTGGGCTCCTTAGCAGGATTAAGGCCTTATTGCAGTTGCTGTTCATTACCTATAGAACAGGCTTAAAACACTTTTATTAAATGATTAAGGGTCCAATAGAGATTAAGTTAAGGGGTGAAAAGTGGTACTTTTCAGGACTTAACACACCCCCAAACCTAATCTTTGCTAGTCCCTTAGGAAAGCTGTAAACGCCACTTTCGTAGGGATCACGGATACATTTAGCATATGTACCAAGCCTTTTAAACCCCTAGGTGATCCCTAGTGGAGGAGTGAAGTCACCGGAGGGTTTTCAGTGAAGACACCCACAAACTTCACCATTAGAGTCAGTTAAGTATAGTGCAGATAATGACAACACAAATTCAAATGTTTAAAGTTTCATTCCACAGTAAATTTATTTAACACTTAGAGGAAATTGCAGTAATGTTGCAGGCCATTTAAAACTTAAAAGTTAACATGTGTTTGCCTGACCACCATTCATTTAACATTAGAATTTCAATGTATAAAAATCAGTACCCAGCTTGCCTTTGATTCAAAATTTAGGTTGGATACAATCCCAATGGGGTTAAAATTCAGACCCAATTCTCACTTGGGCTATCTCTCAACATTAATATCATGAGGGTGTTCACATTCTCAACAGCTCAAGAGCAGTTGCAGACCCCAAATGGGTTTGCAAGCATGAGCATAGGCCAAGCTTCTAATTCTAACATCTTCAAAGATTTTCACCATAGATTGGACAACTCTTCATCTCTACATGACATCTCATTTGACTTTGGATCCACAAGGTCTTTTAGAATGGGTTGTAAAGTGGCTTATGGCTGAGGGGTGTACAGAATAAAAAGGGGTAAAAAGGGAATTCAAATTGAGAAATTAGCAAGATAAGGAGCGGTTCATGACTTCACAACCTTCATTCCAATAAAAACTTCATCTTCCTCCTCTATTTCAGAGACAAAGTGGCCAGCTTCTCCTCTTCTTTTCAATTTTCAGATGATGATGTTCTCTAGACTTCTCTTTCTTTTCCTCTTTTTATTTTCTTTATTCATTCTTTTGATGAAATGCCACACAACTGCCATTGATACACAGCTATTCACAAGATGCTTTTCTTCACCTTTCACAGAATATTGGACCATTCTCAGTATCTTTACCTCCTTCTCCTCTACCTTCTGAATTCTCAAAGTGAGGGTAAGGATGACTCAGGTAATGAGGTTAAGGTGTAAGTTTTCTGATGTTTGTAAAAGAAAAAATATGATTTTAAGGCTCAACTAGTGTATGCAAAAGGGCAGATTTTAAAAGGTTTGATTTTTAGGCTCAAACTATCCAAATGAGGGCCTTGGATCATTTCCTTAGTCTCATGAGTGCTGTCAGTTAGTTTTGATTTAAAGTTGCACAACTTCTAGTGATAAAGTCTTGATTCAATCAGTCCTTAGAACAGAAATAATGCCAAAAACACTCTTCAAAAGAAAATTTTGAGCCCAAATCTCACTAGGTATGGTCTTCAAATTTAACTCATGGGTTGTATTTTCGTCTGTTTCTCTCCTCTTAGGCTCACTGAGTACTTAACTCAAAAATTTTCTAATATTAGCTTCATGGTGGTGTCAAAATTCAACTTTTTATGTTTCCAAAAGTCTGCAAAAAATGTTTAAATTTTTACATGTTTCCTCATTGTATCAAGTTAAGTGGAAATTAACTTTATTCATCCTAGTTAAACCACCATTATTGCAATAAAATTAACTGATCTATTGCCAGACCTATCCAGTCACACCCCCAAACCATTTGGAGCAGTGTCCTCACTGGTTCAGAGGTGAGAATAAAAAGTTGAATCCAAGGAAACATACAGAAATAAACACAGAAGAAGGGAGAGAAATAAAAAAAAATGTAAAACTGAATAATATGGAACTAAAAGAAAACTTTCATTAAAAGAAAAAGAAAATATGCCAAAAAGATGGAAAATGAAAAGATAAAATGGGAGGGGATCAATGTGTAGCCGGGGGAGGGTTTAAGGACGATGGAGGGGGAGATGCAGGTGGTGCCATTTTTCTCTTCTTCTTTTCTCTCTTCTCTTTCTTCTTCTTTTTCTTTTCTTCCTTGACGAGGAGTCGCTGGACCTCGTCATACTCATCCCAGAGAAATTGCAAGGGGTCCGGCTCCTTTGGCGGTGGGGGATCTTTCCAGATGGGGTAAAATTTGATTGGGAACCCGAAGGGGCTGTCATCCGCCATTTGTGTGAGGAGGTATGAACTTCGAGGGTTAGAATAGGAAGGATGGGATGAAAAAGGGACTGATGGCCGATTTAAAAGAAGGGGACGAGGGAACATGAATCGGCGGAATTGAAATTGTGCTCCTTTCCAAACTTGGCAATAAATGAGCGTTGTGTGGGGAAAGAAGAAACACACAACTGGCTCTTGGAACAGAGAAATAACATTAACTGAAAGTCTAAAGATAGGCATGGTATTTAAAGGGGTCAGTGTATCGCGCGGGGATCCTCGCGAGGTAGCCTGACATGGGTCATTAATTCGAAAAGGAAGCCAGTGAAATACCTGAAGCAGGTATTTGCACAAATTTATAGAAACACCATCTCCATTTGTCCTCCGCACGGATTACTACTGTAAAGAAACATAGCCTCCCTCAACTCATCTCCCATGAATGGCAAAAAGAAAAAAATCAAAAGTAGCAAACAAACAGAAAGAAGCACACAGAACAGAGCAATAGACAAAAACTAGAAATTCTATTAAAGTGGAAGAAAAATAGTTACAAATGTAATTACAAGAAGAAAAACCTAAGATACAATCTAGAAGCAAGGATCTAATCTGAATCTGAATCTGTAAGGAAATCTCAGCCCATCATTTTAGGCTGTGCCTTAAGGGCAGCTCTACCCTCTTTCTTCTTTTCTTCCCTTACTTTTTTGACTTTGGCTGGTGTTTTCTTGGCAGTTGGAGCCTTAGGTGCCCCCACCCTTACTTTTGGTACTTTGGGAGATTTTGGTTCCTTGGGTTCTTGAGGGGTTTTTCCTTTGTGCTTAGCAGGGGGGGTGGCAGGGGATTTTCCTTTGCCTTTGCCTTTGCCTTTGGCTTCTGCTTTTGCAGTGGGGACCACTGGGGATTTTCCTTTACCTTTAGCTTGGGCTTCCTCAGTGGGGACCACTGGGGATTTCCTTTTTCCAGTGGACTCAGGTTGGGCAGGGGACTGTGCCTCTTCAGACTGGGCAGCGGGCTCTTTGCCAATTTTTAAAGGGACAACTTTGGGAGCAGACCTCTTAGCAGTGACTTTCATCCGCTGAGGATAGGTTTGCTCTTGTGGAGGTGCAGCAGAGGCCTTGGGAGGTGGAGGCTGCTCTGTAGGAGGTGAGGGAGGAGGGGCAACTGGGGCCTTGCCTTTCTCTTGATGGGTCGTTGGTTGGGCCTCCTCAGATGAGGTAGCAACAGATGGAGGAGTAGTTGGCTGAGGCTGAGGCATGTGAATAGAGATGGGGGTCGGCTGGTAAGGTTCATTTCTGGCAGCAGCCAATGCGGATTCCAATGTGGCTATCTGGATTTGATGCTTGAGAATGTCAGTCTCATGGATTTCTTTTTAAATTTTTTGGATCTCATGTGCATTGTTGAGTTGTTTTTCAAGCATTCTTGCCCAGGCATTTGCTGTAGCAGCATTGGACTTCTCAAACTCCCAGTTTAGCTCATGATAAGTAGCTGTAGCCTTTATCTTTTGATATTCCTCCATGATATTTTTCCACCCTAAGGAGATGCCTAGTATTTGTTCTCTATGGGCCTCTATCATCTCATCAATCTTCTCCAGCAGGGGGGTCTCGATTGATTGGCGTAGCTTGGCCATGCCCCTCAGGACATCCTTCCTCAGGTAAGCATTATCCCGCATGTGATGTAGGATGGTGAGGTAAGAAGGGCTGTAAAAATGATGTTTTGGGGTGATGGGAAGATAGGAGGTGGAAGGAGCAAAGTGTGCTTGGTCCTGGGGGGGAGAAGGGGGGGTAATAGTGGGGAAGTCAAGTGGTGGGGGAATGGGGTTAGGTTCTGGGTCTGTTTGTGTAGATTTGGCAAAGAAGGTGGGAGGGGGTAGGATAAGAGGGGGGGTGGAGGGTATAGGGGGAAGGTGAAGGGTGTAGGCTCAACATGAGTTAGGGGTGATGGGGGATGGAAAATTGGAATGGTGAAAGGGAGTAAAGGAAATGGGTGGAGAAGAGGTAATGGTGATGGTTGGGGGGGTAATGATTCAGGAGGGAAGTCTGTTTGGGTGGTTTTGTCAGTGAACAGGACCAGGGGGGGTGAAGTGGGTGGTGGAGGGATGGGTGGAGTGGTTAAGGTGTGTAGGGTGGATTGGATGGAGGTGAGTTCAGCCTACATCTGGTCCTGTTTTTGGGTATTGGTGGATAATTGGGCTTGTATGTCTTTGATAAGGGGTAGGATGAGGGTTTGTGTCAAAACTAGGAGGTGGGGATTGTGAAGAAGAGGGTACTGGTTGGAAAGGGGAGGAGGGGGCATGATGGAAAGTGGAAGGAGGGGAAGAGTGGGGTTCTGGGGAGTGGTGTTGTGAGGTAGTTGGGGAGTCTGGTAGAGGGGTGTAGTAGGCAGGCATGGTTTCAAGGAAGGTGGAGATGAAGGCTTGGAAGCCTATGGATGTGTTAAGGGTTAAGTCAATGTCTGGGAGAGGGGATGTAGTAGATATGGCTGGGGTGGTGGTTTCTTCAAGGTGGGGTGGGTCAATGGGGATAGAAGGTATTGAGGGTGGTGTCTGGGAGATGGTTGGGATGGTCTGAATTATTTTTCATTTTATGTAGGAGATGAGTGGGGGGCTGGCAGGCTTAGGTGGAAATGAGGGGGGAATTGTGACTAAGTATTGAGGTAAGGTAGGGGATGGTGAGTCTGCCCATGGACCAAGCACAGGTGAAGGGGGAGTGGGCATAGAGAATGGAATCAGAGGGGGGTGAGAGATGGATGCAAGAGGGGTAGTGGATGCAGAAGTAAAAGGTGGAGGGGGAATGGGTTCTGCTGCAGTGATGGTACTGACAGGCTCTAGGGGCACTTCCTTGGTAGCAAGGATGGACCCTGATCCGACTCCCTCTTCTGCTTGCTTGGGCAGAGCCTGAGCCTCAACTTTCTTTTTCTTCTAGGTCTCCATCAAGCTCCTGCTGATTCCCCATTGCCTCTTGGCAAAGGTAGTAGGGGAAAGGGTTGTGGTCTGCTCATTCCTTCCTATCTTGTATCCCCCCTTGATCAGCAGCAAGGTAATGATTCTTACATAGGGTAGAGTGTGAGGCTTCTTGTTTGATCCTAACTTCTCCACTACGTCCTTCATGACCTCAAAAATTAGCCATGCTGCATGGAAGCCATGGGCCATGTGGTAGGAGTAGACAACATCCGCAATGGGGGTTCTCTCCTGCTGATGTCCTGAGCAATATATGTTCTTCAGTAGGACTTGGTCAATGAACAGTAGTTCAGGTTCTAGTTCTCTCCTTCTGATTGAGTCCCCAGTGGCTTTTAATCCTCTAGTTAGGGCTCGTGCAATTGTATCAATTGATGTAGTCAGAGGGGGGCCATATCCACAGCTAGGATTGAATGCTGCTGGGATGCCCAACACTTCAGCGATCATCTTAGGGCCCACTAACATATCAAAGTCGTCAATCATTACCAGCAAGCACCCTTGTCTATCATTGTCCTTCTTGACATTGATGTGCTGATAAAACAACTGCACTAGCCTGGGGTAGGCTAGTGCTGGAATTCCTCTCATCAATGGCATCAAGCCCGCTTTACTCAAACTGTACGACAAGGGCAGAGAGAGGTTGGTTCTCAAAAAATGGTACATCAAAGGTTGTTTCAGGCTCTAAGGGAATTGACTCCATGAGCTCAGAAGGGGTAGAGAACTTAGTGGTTGGTACCGCTGCCTCCTCAACCACTTCCTTTCCTTTTTTGGGGGACTTTGAAGTCTTGGCCTTTTTAGGGGTGGTCTCTGGAGGGTCCTTGTTCTTCCCCTTTCTCTTTTGTGCAATTTTGGGAGCCATTTCTAACTCTGTCTTCTAGTATGAGCAATGGAGACTAAGATCTAGGGTTTGGTTTGATTTGATGCACAGGGCACCTCAAGATCTCGGAGCAGAGGGCAATAGATGAGGGTGATGCTAGGAACACTTGTATAGATTTGTGGAGTGAATGATGAGCTGTAGGAGTGATGCTAAAGGAGAGAAGGGGGAGAGTGCCAGGAGCTAGGGTTTCACAGAGGGAAGAAAGGAAAGTGTACTGGGAAAGGAGAAAAGCGCGGGGTTAAAATACCTATCGCAAAGCTCCGCGTGCTTTGGACCCTCTAGTCGCGAGATTGGAAATGAACCTAGCGAAGGTTTTGAATAAATCTGGATTGCACGACAATCTCCTAGGTGGATTTTTTGAGCGTGCGACAGTTTAAGATGAATACATGTGGATTGCGCGAGCAGCTCTTGGGTTCATTTTAAATCTCATGACAGCCTTTGAATCTCAATGGGGATGGCGCGAGAGGTTCTCTGGAGTACATGAATCACGCGATAGGTAATGTATGGCTCTATGTGAATCACGCAAGAGGCTCTCAAATACACATGAATCTCGCGACAACAAATAGAATGTGTCCATGTGAACTGCGCGAACTTCTCCCAGACTTCCTCTTTAACCTCGCGAGAGCTTTTGAATCTCACGATAGTCTCCCAGGCTTCCATTTTGGACCCGATGGGTATAAGGCAGAGAGCATGTGCTCTGTCGCCTTGCATGTTCTTTGTGGTTGAATCCTGGGCATGACCCTCTCCTATGACTATCTTTAGACACATGTAAACTCAATCATACACTCAAGGACAACAAAAACGACCTCCCACAGTAGGCATTCAACAGAAGCTATCAATTCAAAAGCAATAAGAATCAAACCAAGGATCAAAAGTTCAAAACAGATAGGGCAAAATTCAGATAAGGCCACTAGCAAATCTTAGAGAATAGAAACTAAAGAAAGCAAGATAAATCAACCAAAAACTAAGTACATATGATACAGTAATGACACACCTGTGGAATCAGTTTGAAGAAGGATCCCCTTGACAGTTAATGGTGTTTAAAAGGTCGACAGGTTTTTCAAAACAAGGCTTAAGCCTCTGACCATTCACCTTCAAGAGTCTCCCAGACTTAGGATCCTTGATTTCCACAGCACCAGATGGGGAAACATGCCTGAAAATGTAAGGACCTTCCCATCTGGATTTCAATTTGCCTGGAAAAAATTTAAGTTTGGAGTTAAACAACCAAACCTTATCACCAGCAATGAAACTCTTTCTCAACAGCCCTTTGTCAAAGAAAGCTTTGGACCTTTCCTTATAGATCCTGGCATTGGCATATGCATCCATCCTTAGTTCTTCCAATTCCGACAGCTACAACAACCTATGACGACTAGCTGAAGTTAGATCTAGATTTAAATGCTTGATGGCCCAATAGGCCCTATGTTCTAACTCCGCTGGGAGATGACAGACCTTGGCATAGATCAGTCTGAAAGGGGACATACCGATGGGGGTCTTATAGGCAGTCCTATAAGCCCACAGTGCATCATTAAGCTTGTCAGCCCAATCCTTCCTATTAGTCCTCACAGTCTTCTCAAGGATATGCTTGATCTCCCTATTTCAAATTTCAACTTGCCCAATGGTTTGTGGGTGGTAGGGAGTAGCAATCCTATGGGTGACAGAATATTTTTTGAGCAAGCTCTCAAAATTTCTGTTACAGAAATGGCTCCCCCCATCACTGATAATGGCTCTAGGGGTACCAAATCTGGAGAAGATATTCTGCTTTATAAACTTTAGGACGATCTGATTATCATTAGTTCTCATGGCAATGGCTTCTACCCATTTGGAAACATAGTCCACTGCCACTAAAATAAAATGAAAACCATTTGAAGGAGGAAAGGGGCCCATAAAATCAATACCCCACACATCAAACAGTTCTACAACAAGGATGGGTTGTAAAGACATTGAATTTCGTTTAGACAACCCTCCTAGTTTCTGACATCTTTCACAGGCTTTGCAATGTGTATGGGCATCTCTGAAAAGAGAAGGCCAATAGAAATCACACTGTAATACTTTGTCAGCTATTTTTCTCACACTAAAGTGACCCCCACAGGCATTATCATGGCACATGGCCATAATACTGGGGATATCACTTTCGGGAACACATGTCCGAATGATTTGGTCAACACAATACTTGTACAAGGAAGGTTCCTCCCAGAAAAAGAATTTGACCTGTGAGAAAAATAGGTCTTTGTCCATTTTTGTCCAATGGGTAGGAATCTTGCCTATAACTAGATAATTGACAATATGTGCAAACCAAGGGACTAAAGATTGGATGGCAAACAATTGCTCATTTGGGAATACATCATTTGTAGCAAGGTCATCAACACCTTTTGCCAACATAATTCTGGACAAGTGGTTGTTAAGTAGTGAAAAATACCATTTTTCACCCCTAAACATGAGCCTTGAAAGACCCTTGAGAAGACTAAATAAGTGCTTTAGTGTGCATTTTACAGCTAACCAATCAGACAGGTCCAAATCCGAAAAGCATCACAAAAAGATCAAAAAGCTGACAGCTCATGTCAAGTTTAAAGAAGGAGTGAAGAAACAGCCTCAGCAATGGCTAAAGAGGGTCTAAAAGAGCAGACAAAGACCTAAAGCAAGAGAGAGAGCCATTCGCAAAGAAGAAATCAAGTTAAAAGTCAATTCGCAAAGAAGAATGGGAGCCTAGAGTTCAATTCGCAAAGAACTTCTACTGTTCGCAAAGAACTTCTACTATTCGCAAAGAACCTTGAACTTTGCGAAAAGAAGAAAACACTCCTCGAAAAGAACCTTGAACTTTGCGAAAAGAAGAAAACACAATTCGAAGAGCATCTGAACTCCTCGAAAAGAAGATTGAACTTTGCGAACAGAGCTTCAGAAGTCATTGAACTTTGCGAAAAGGCCCCTGAACTCTGCGAAAAGGTATTACGAGATTCGCTTTAACAAGGGCAATTCGATGTCTCGCACGTGCCCCAATGCATTGAAAAGCCAGAGAGACATTCGGAAGGTTCCACTCAAGATTCAAGGCATATTCCAACCCATGTGAGTAAAGTTAAATTACGCGGGAACTTCCGAGCTCAAGAAATTTCAAACCCAAATTGATGCTAGCACTTTGTTGGCGAACGGATCAGAGCATTTTCATTGGCCAAAACAGATCTGGATCCCCGTGCTCAACCCTCATTGGGCAATCCAGATCTAAAGCATTCCTGATTGGTCAATCCAGCCATGCGCAGGATGGAGGAAAAAGTATAAATAGACGAACCATTTGCCCAATTTGGGTATCCAGATTTTAGAGTTTTCATCTCTGTTTCCCTCATTCCGGTCAGAAAGCTCATCTGAACCCCCTGTAATCCCTTCTTGTAGTTTACCTTTGAGAGCCATTGTGAGTGATTTGTATTTCCAAGTTCGGATTCAAGACTGTAAGTCTGAGGGCTCTCTAAGAAGCTCAGACTGTAAGTCTGAGGGCTCTCTAAGAAGCCGTGCTCTGTAATTGTAACGTTGGATTTTAAAAGGTTGCTGTAATTTGTGTCTTCTCCATTGGAGTCATGTCGAGGGTTCTGAATGTTCACCTTAGTGCATTAGACTTCTTTAGATTCACTCATCCGCATCCAACTTCCCTTAATTCATCATCCCTCTGCGAATTAGCGTTGGTAACCTAATTCAAGCGGCATTCTGATGATGTTCATGTTACGAACTAAAGAATAGGCCACAACTAGTGATGATCTGTGACCATTTAAGTGATGGATCACGACCATAAGTCTAAACCTATCCCTTAATTGGGATTTATTTCTGTTACATCTGTGATGGTAGCCAGATCAAGGATGGATCTGCTGTGTTGCACAACAGTTTCTCCATTATAATTCAGAGGCTAAAGTACATGAAGCTATTATTTCTGCATTTGTCTTATTTTAAACATCTCCCCAACTCGGATCTGGATCATGTAGTTAGTTCTTTTCTTTATTTGCTTATAGTTAAATGTGACACAATCCAACACTCTCTTTTATCTATTCTTTATTTAGATAATTAAAGAGCGGATCTGGTAGCAGATCCGGAGGTTTATCTCTCATTTTAGACAAACTTCTCGTGGACGATCTTGAAATACTTACTTTTAAAACTTGCTACAATTGGCCACGATCTTGCGGGCCGGTTGTTAGCAATGTCTTGATATCCCTTTCATAAGTTAACATCCATATAACCTAGCATTCTTTAATTCTTTAATTCTTGATTCATAATGCACACAATTATGGCACACTTGGGCCAACAACAAGTTTTTGGCGCCGCTGCCGGGGAAGTTTGTTCTAAAATAGATAGACCTATGTTTATTTTCATTTATTTATCAGTCATTTATTAATTTTGTTGTTATTTTTATGCAGTACAATGTAAAAGAAAGGAAAGTTCTTAAATAGACAGTTTTTGTCACCAAACTCTCTCTGAGTTGTATGTTTGGCAGAGAACCCTCAATCTGAGATTCTCCGTTAAATTAGGTTGAAAGCCTCCTAAGACACCGACATACATCCCAGACATTTGCTGAAATGGGTGAAGAACAAAGATTGTTAAGAGACTACTTTGCCCCTGGTGCTTATAATTCCCCATTTTGCATTCAATTTCCCACAGTGGAGGGAAATTATGAAATTAAGTCCTCCACCATCCAAATGTTGCCTTCATTCCATGGATTGAGTAAGGAAGACGCTTACAAACACATTGATGAATTTGGCTTTATGCACAACATTTAACATAGTGGACTGGTCCAGAGGCAACCAAGCTTAGGCTCTTTCCTTTTCATTAAAGGACAAAGCTAGAGCATGGTTATCTATGTTAGCACCAAACAAAGATCACATCATGGAATGATTTGCAATGTCAATTTTGTCAAAATATTTCCCAATGACTAAAACCAGCCAATCGAGACAAAGCATCATCTCTTTCTCCCAAAACTCAATCAAACTTTCCATGAAGCATGGGAAAGGTTTAAAGAATCATAAGGCAATGCCCTCACCATCAAATTCCTAAATGGCTGGTTCAAAGCTTCTATCAAGGAACCGATCAAGGGCAAGAACATGGTGGATGCCTCTTGTGGAGGTACCTACTTGAAAAGCAGTTGAAGAGGTTTGGGACCTCTTTGAGGTGATTGGAGAAAATTCAACCCAGCAGGAATCTCAAGGACACCGAGAATCCGGCTAGGATGAATAATCCCCAATTCACAAGAGGGAAAGTTTATGAAGTCAATGATGGAAAGGAAAGTGGATAATTTGACCACAAAATTTGATAGGTGATGGACTCATTTAAAGCTCCAAATGGGTCAAGAGTAGAGGAGGCATGTCCGATATGCCGGTCCCCACTCATTCCATTGATCAATGTCCTTCACGCATCACAATTTCGAACTCATGATGGAACAAGCTCATGCACTCGATCTTATGGATGATGCAATCGAATGACTACCCATGGAGATCTCATCCTAATCTGTGGAATCGTGGAAATTACAAAGAAGCAAGAAATTTCAAAAATCAATTACCTTTCAAACGTGCTTTACCATATCACAGAATTTTTATAATAAATCAAATTTTCGTGACCTAACCAACAACAAGCCATGCATGCACCAGCCACTGCCCTCCTAGATCCCACGACCTTTGAAGAGCGGTATTGAGTTCACTTCAAAATCATGGAACTGTCTCTGACCGTGAACCTTCACAGTCAGAGCATTAAAAAATTGAAGAAACTGGGCCAACTCTCAAATTCATTGGCTAAGAGGGAAGAGGGTAACTACCACCAACCCGTGAACAATCCTAGGGGACAGTTCATGGTTGGAGAATCCTCAAATGGCCATGAGGAAATCAAAGTCGTGACTACTTTGAGAAGTGGAAGAATAATAAACAACACAAAGGTAGTGAAGAGGAAAAAGATGAAGAACAAGTGCAGAACAACAAATAGATAGCAATATGGTCGTTGATTTACATCGAAAATTCAAAAAATGAAAACAGAAAAATAACAAAATTGTTGAAAAGATGAGGAGGAGAAATTTGTTCCTCACCTCCCATTTCCCATGCAATGAAGTCACTCCTTTTGACAAAGGAAACACAAAAATTGAGGAAATGATGGAGACATTCAAGCAAGTTAAAATTAATCTACCGCTTGATGCAATCAAGCAGGTCCCCGCTTATGCAAAATTTCTCAAAGAGGTGTGCACCCACAAAAGGCAATCTAGGATACATTTATCCAAGAAGGCCTTTGTGGAGAAAATCAACCAAGTGCTATTAATTGCAACACCACCTAAGATGCAAGACCGAATCCCCACTATCCCTGCATCATTGGGGAGCACACCATTGAGAAAGCCTTGCTAGATCTGGGTGCTAGTGTCAACTCGCTTCCCTATTCGCCTATATGAGAAGCTAGGTTTGGGAGAATTGAAACCCACTCAAGTGGTGTTACAATGACAGATCCGAAAGGAAACCTATGGGGTTGATTGAAGATGTTTTGGTAGGAGTAGACTAGTTTTCTACCTCGACTTTTTGGTGTTGGACATGGAACCAACCAAAAGTACCATCCATCCTCGTCATTGGGAAGACCATTCACAGACTAATGCATGCATTCAATGCAGGTCCGGCATCATGGAGGTGTCTTTTGGAAATATGAAAGTTAAATTGAATGTGTATAATGTCATTACTCAACCTCAATTCTCTCGAGGAATGTTTCCATGTTGACATCATTGATGAGTGGTGGAGGAGTCTTTACAAACATTTCGCAAGGTAAAGACTTCACCACGAATTTAAAATGATTGGGGATCCACCGAGAAAGAAGGAAAAGGAGATCAAATTCAACGGGAGTCGCTTTGCAAGGCACTCACCAACATCATCAAGTTCTCTCTCTTGAGACTGCTCCTCTCCCTCTTCCACAAGTTACCAAAGTACCTTTTTGCCCTCTTTCTCTCACACGAATTGGAACTCAAACACTCCCCAAAATCTAAAATATGTGTTTTTGGGAGATCATCAAACACTACTCTGTGATTATATCTTCCTCCCTTACAAAGGAGCAAGAAGAGGAGCACAGTTCTAAACAAAGACAAGAAAGCAATTATCGGACCATTGCTGATTTAGGAGGAATAAACCCAATTGTATGCATGCATAAGATCCACGGAAGAGGATGCCAAGCCTTCTAGAGAAATGCAAAGAAGGTTGAATCCTCACATGCAAGAAGTGGTAATGAAGGAAGTTGTCAATTGCTAGATGCTGGGGTCATTTACCCCATTTCAGATTCTGGTAGCACCCACAGGTGGTGCCTAAGAAATCTGGCATCATGCAAATTTAACTGGTAAACTTATGTCCACCGGACAAACAACTGGATGGAGGGTGCATAGACAGACTACGTAAAATTAAATACCATGACAAGGAAAGACCATTTCCTCCCCTTCATTGACCAAATCCTTGATAAGCTTGCGTGCAAAGCTTACTACGCTTCCTTGATGGATACTCTGGTTACAACCAGATCCTGTGTACCCACAGGACCAAGAAAAGACCACCTTCACCGCCTTTGGCACTTTTGCCTATAGGAGGATGCCCTTTGGTCTTTGCAATGCCCTGCTACTTTTCAAAGATGCATGTATGCCATCTTTCCGACATGATTGATCAATTCATGGAGATCTTCATGGATGACTTTTCAATTTATGGAGACAGTTTTTCCCAATGCTTACACCACCTCAAGTTGGTGTTGCAAAGATGTGAAGAAACCAATTTGGTTCTAAGTCGAAAGAGTCATTTTATGGTCACCCAAGGCATTGTCCTAGGACATGTGGTCTCCCATAAAGGCATAGAGGTGGACCAAGCAAAATTGATCTAATTGCACATTTGCCTCCTCCCGTAATCAAGCAAATCGAAGTTTCTTAGGACATGCAGGATTTTATAGGAGGTTCATCAAAGATTTCAGAAAATTTCCAAGCCACTCTGTCATTTCTCGTGTCAAGATGTTCCTTTTGTGTTTATTAATGAATGCATGACAGCCTTTGAGGTCCTTAAGAAATGTCCGATTTCAGCTCCCATCTGCAGTCCCCGACTATTGGTGCCCTTTGAGCTGATGTGTGATGCATCGACTATGCCCTAGGAGCCGCCCTAGGGCGTAGAAAGGATAAGCTTCCCCATGTCATAGCTTATGCCAGATCCATGATAGATGCCCAGCTCAACTACACAACAATCGAGAAAGAGCGGCCATTGTGTTTGCATTGGAAAAATTCGTGCCTTATGTTTTAGGTTCACAAATTATGGTGTTCTTGACCACTGCCCTAAAGTACCTTCATCTAAGAAGGATACCAAGCCAGTTAATGGTGGATCCTCCTATTACAGGTGAGTTTGATCTACGATTAAGGATAAGAAAGGAGTGGAGAATGTGGTGATCACTTATCCGAATTCTCACCGAGGATGATAGCTTACCCATTAATGAATCATTTCGATGAGCAACTTTTGCCATCAATACCCACGATCCTTGGTTTGCAAACATAGTCAACTTCTTGGCTATTGGATGATTCCTCAACATTGGAATCGAATGGATAAAGATCTTTTCTCACAAGTTAAACATTTCATTTGGGAAGATCCTTATCTATTCAAGAATTGTGCGACCAAGTGATCGAGAAAAGTGTGTCCCGGACCATGAATTCCGGCATATTGTCAATGTGTCATGAACAGTGTGGAGGCCATTTCGGTGGTAATAAAACAGCTACAAAAAATTCTGCAGTGGTTTCTATTGGCCCACAATCTTTAAAGATGCCTTCCAAAGATCAGAATCTTGCGAATTGCCAAAAATCAAGGCAAGATTTCCAAAGAAACTCAATGCCCGCAGACCAATCCTCGGTAGTTGAATTGTTTGATGTTTGGGGCATAGATTTTATGGGCCCTTTTCCCCTTCTAATGGAAACAATTTCATCTTGGTAGTGGATTATGTCTCCAAGTGGATTGAGGCCATAGCTACCAAATCCAATGATCACAAAGTGGTTTTAAGATTCCTCAAAGACCACATTTTTTCCGATTTGGATTCCCAGGCCATCATTAGTGATGGGGAAGCCACTTTTAGGTTTGACTCTCTATTAAAAAAGTACTCTCACTCACAGAGTAGCCACTCCTATCATCCACAAACCAAGGTGGGCGTGTGGAGATTTCAAATAGAGAGATCAAACACATTTTGGAAAATCAGTGAAGAAGGACAGAAAGGATCGGTCCTTTAAGCTTAATGATGCTTTGTGGGCATACAGAATCGCCTACAAGACTCCTATAGGGATGTCCCTTTCAGATCGGTTTATGGCAAGGCATGCCATCTACCAAGAGAATTAGAATATAAGGCCTTGTGGGCAATCAAAACTTTTAATATGGATCTAGCTGCATGGTAACCACGAAGCTTCAACTCACCGAATCTGGAAGAACTGAGGATGGATGCCTACACTAGCTCCATTGTACAAAGAAAAGGTTAAATCATTCCATGATAGGAGCCTCATGAGAAAAGAGTTCATACCGGGGTCCAAGGTATGGTTATTCAACTCTAAACTTAAATTCTTTCACAGCAAATTGAGATCCAGGTGGGAAGGGCCATACACCGTCATCAAGGCCTCCCCCTCAGGAGCTGTGGTTATTTCAGATCCCAAGGATGGAAGAATACTCAAGGTAAATGGTCAGAGGCCCAAACCAAGCATTGAAAACACCTGTGAGCCCTTGTCGCCCACCTATCATCATGAATCTCCAAAAATCGATGGGTAGAAAAGTGTATAATATGTTTGTACAACATTGTTTTTCCGATTTTCTGCTTCATTATTTTTCTTGTACGCATAGTATAAATACACTTCAAAGTTCTTTTCGCAAAGTAAAAAGTACTGTTCGAAAAGTTCAAAGTTCTATTCGAACTGATTCTAGAGCTGTAATGAACTACTTGAAAAGAACCATGTCCTGTTCGAATAGTTAAAATTTCCTTTTCGAGTAGAAAATCCGGGGAGAAGTCCTTTGCGAAAAGATCTTTCTGGAGCCAAATCCATTTCGAATAGACATACTGAAGCTCAGTTCTTTGCGAACTACAAGATTTTTTACCTTTCGAAAGACACTTTTGCAGATCTGGAGCAGCCGTCCAACAAGGAACATCTGGACTAAAGCTGGAGCAGATCTGCTTGAGTTTGCATCCCCTTCTCCTTTGCATTCATTTTCTATTTTTAAATTCTTGAGAACCAGATTCTAGCTTTGTGTTTAATGTTTGTTTTGATTATAATTTCTCTTTGTCTTTTAGGCATCTTTGATTTTTTTACAAAACCAAATACAAAATAAAAGAAAATGAAAACACAAATAGAAAATCTCTACGAGTAAAGTGGATAATTTGACCACAATAATTTGATAGGTGATGGACTCATTTAAAGCTCCAAATGGGTCAAGAGTAGAGGAGGCATGTATTCTACCATTTTGATCTGTAGTGAGCTTGCTATTTTCTTTGTTTTTCCCTTACAACAACAAGTGAGGACACGATTCCTCACACGTTTCCCCCAATTTCCGGTTGTTACTCACTTATTGAATTAAATGCGAAAGTTTACTTCTTAGCCTCCATCGCCCAATGCAATTTAATGACCCACGCTGATTCCTGGGTCATGAGCATTCCCAATGCCCCCCCATTCAAGTCCCACCCTTTCGACTTCCCCACCTTACCTATAAATAACCAACCTCTACCAAATTCCCCCACATCTTTCCCCACCCTTCCAAAATGGCCGACGACCAAGCCAATAAGCCACCACCGCTTTTACCCCATATGGACCCACCACCACCGAAGGTGCAGATCCGCTCCGGCCCCCGGGGCCAATTTGAAGAGGTCCTCGCGATTTTGGCCAAGAAAAGGAGGCCCAACTCCAGCCTCCTCGGAAAAAATAAAACATCAACCTTCCTGCCACTTCCACCCTCCACCCCCACCCCCTCCCTAAAAACACATCTTATTACATCTTTATTTTTCTTTTTTCTTTTTTTTTGTAAAATATTTCTAGTTAATAAACTTTACTTTCTCCCATTCTCCATGTCATTTTCTCATTGTTTATTTATTTTTATTTTTTCTTCTTATTGTTCTGCCTTACTTCAATTTTTCCGGTATAAAGTGACCATGCCACCTTTGAACCAAAGGAGGACACCTTTGCTCCCCATAGGTTTGGGGGTGTGGCATAAGTCCCCTGCCTAGGGAATAGTTAACATAAGAGGCGTGCAGTAATTAGGAAATGTATTAATTTACTTAAGAATCATGACAACTAGAAAATTTAAAATTCCTTTGCCAAATTTAGACATTCTAAACCTTGCGATATTCTACATTTCCATGATGATTACACCATAAAACATACCGGTATCGTAGTAAGTCAAAAGGAAGAGAAAAGGTAAAGATATACTTAAAAGCTCAAGGAAAAACCATAACTAGTGAGAATTGAGCTCATATCTTTACCATCTCTGTTGAAGAGTGGTGAGGCAATTTTTTTTATTCAAAGGATTGGTGAGGCATTAGATCCACTAGAAGTTAGGAAACTCCAAATTAAAACAACAAGTAACAGACTCATGAAACCGAGGAAAAGATCAAGGCCTTCTTTGGACAAACTTGAACCTATGAGAACCAACCAAGAAAAATCTGCTTTTGTTTGTACCCCATTTGAGTAGTAAATCTTACAATTCTTCATCAAAAATACTCAAAAGTACTTGCACTAACCTATGGAACCAATTCAGCCTTCCTCACTCGAGAATTCAGAGGTAAAGGAGAAAGAATCAAGATGGACCATTTCGGGCAACATCAAGAAAATGAAGAAAATACCTCAAAAAAACAGGCAATATGGTGACCGAGAAAAGAAGAGACAAACAATGTGAAAAAGTTGCAAGCAAAAAAGGCAAAAAAGGGACCTTATGTTGAAAATGCAAGATCAAAGAAAGAAGATCACTGTGAATGTGAGAATCTCGAAAAGAAGAAGAAAGAAGCTAAACTCAAAAGGTGGAGTCATGAACCATCTCCGCACTTCACGAGTTCTCAAATTCAAACCCACCTGTTCAAACCGCCTTTCCTTGAAACTTCACTCCATAAGCCATACAAACAAACCTAGATTAAAAGCCCTTGTGATCCAAAGTTGAGTGAGTGTCATGTGGAGATAAGAAGTGACCCAATCTATGGTGAGGAGATGTCAATGATGCCATTGCCTAAGAATCATGCCTATGCTCATGCTTACAGATCCATTTGGGAGATGTAAGCGCTCTTGAGCTTGAGTGAAAATGAACCCTCAACAAAAACACAGTGAGAGTATACCGTGAGTATTTGGGTTGGAACTTGAGCACCTTAAGTATGACTTATAACCTAATTTTATCCATAGGATGAGCTTCTTCTTTGGCACATTTGTATGATTTTCTATGACGGTTCACAGATTGGAAATATTGAAACATTCATGAGGTTTATAAATGTTTAAATTCTGTGCAAACAATAATCAAATTTTCTGTTTCATCATTGATTCAAGAGTAACTAACCCTCCTTGATTGCTCATTTGATAATATTGCAATGATGTTAATTGTTTCATGGAGAAGTTTGTGGGTACCTTCACCGAAAACCCTCAGAGACTTCACTCCTCCTCTAGGGATCACCTAGGGGTTGAAAAGGCTTGTTGCATATGCTAAATGCACAAAAGTGGCTCTTTACTTTGTTTTTTATGTTTCTTTACTCAGGGACTAGCAAAGCTTAGGTTTGGGGGTGTGTTAAGTAGTGAAAAATACCATTTTTCACCCCTAAACATGAGCCTTGAAAGACCCTTGAGAAGACTAAATAAGTGCTTTAGTGTGCATTTTACAGCTAACCAATCAGACAGGTCCAAATCCGAAAAGCATCACAAAAGATCAAAAAGTGATGACTCATGTCAAGTTTAAAGAAGGAGTGAAGAAAGCTTTCAAAGAATGGCTAAAGAGGGTCTAAAAGAGCAGACAAAGACCTAAAGCAAGAGAGAGAGCCATTCGCAAAGAAGAAATCAAGTTAAAAGTCAATTCGCAAAGAAGAATGGGAGCCTAGAGTTCAATTCGCAAAGAACTTCTACTGTTCGCAAAGAACTTCTACTATTCGCAAAGAACCTTGAACTTTGCGAAAAGAAGAAAACACTCCTCGAAAAGAACCTTGAACTTTGCGAAAAGAAGAAAACACAATTCGAAGAGCATCTGAACTCCTCGAAAAGAAGATTGAACTTTGCGAACAGAGCTTCAGAAGTCATTGAACTTTGCGAAAAGGCCCCTGAACTCTGCGAAAAGGTATTCTGGAGATTCACAGCTTTAACAAGGGCAATTCAGTAATCTGCTGCACGTGCCCCAATGCATTGAAAAGCCCAGAGACATTCTGGAAGGTTCCACTCAAGATTCGAAGGCATATTCCAACCCATGTGAGCGCCCAAAGTTAAATTACCTGGCGGGAACTTCCAGAAGCTCAAACAGAATTTCAAACCCATAACAGAATTGATGCTTCTGGCACTTGATTGGCCGAACCAGATCAGAGCATTTTCATTGGCCAAAACAGTCGATCCCGTGCTCAACCCTCATTGGGCAATCCGGATCTAAAGCATTCTGATTGGTCAATCCACCATGCGCAGATGGAGGAAAAGTATAAATAGATCAACCATTTGCCCAATTTGGGTATCCAGTTTTAGAGTTTTCATCTCTGTTTCCCCATTAGGTTAGATAGCTTATCCGAACCCCAATCCCTTCTTGAAGTTTACCTTTGCGAGCCTTTGTGATTGCTTTGTACTTCCAAGTTCGGATCCAAGACTGTAAGTCTGAGGGCTCCCTGAGAAGCTCAGACTGTAAGTCTGAGGGCTCTCTAAGAAGCCGTGCTCTGTAATTGTAACGTTGGATTTTAAAAGGTTGTTTTGTGTCTTCTCCATTGGAGTCATGTCGAGGGTTACGAATGTTCACCTTAGTGCATTAGACTTCTTTAGATTCGCTCATCCGCATCCAACTTCCCTTAATTCATCATCCCCGTGCGAATTAGCGTTGGTAACCTAATTCAAGCACATTTACGATGATGTTCATGTTCGAACTAAAGAATAGGCCTGACTAGGCGATGATCTGTGACCATTTAAGTGGGCAGATCTAAACCTATTCCTTAATTCGGATTTATTTCTCTTACATCTGTGCTGGTAGCCAGATGAAGATTGAATCTGCTCTGTGGAAATACAGATTCTCCATTAAAATTCAGAGGCTAAAGTACATGAAGCTATTATTTCTGCATTTGTCTTATTTTAAACATCTCCCCAACTCGGATCTGGATCATGTAGTTAGTTCTTTTCTTTATTTGCTTATAGTTAAATGTGACACAATCCAACACTCACTTTTATCTATTCTTTATTTAGATAATTAAAGAGCCAGATCTGGTAGCACAGATCTGGAGGTTTATCTCTCATTTTAGACAAACTTCTCTGTGGACGATCTTGAAATAGTTACTTTTAAAACTTGCTACAATTGGCCCTGATCTTGCAGGCTAGTGTTAGCCCCAATGTGCTGATATCCCTTTCATAAGTTTACATCCATATAACCTAGCATTCTTTAATTCTTTAATTCTTGATTCATAATGCACACAATTATGGCACACTTGGGCCAACAACAGTGGTCAGCCACCACATTTTCTACACCTTTCTTGTCCTTGATTTCGATGTCAAACTCCTGTAACAGGAGTATCCATTTAATCAATCTGGGCTCTGCATCCTTCTTGGACAGTAGGTACTTCAATGCTGAGTGGTCAGTGAAGATGATAGTTTTAGACCCAAGTAAGTAAGGTCTAAACTTGTCCACAGCAAAAACCACGGCCAGAAGCTCTTTCTCAGTGGTTGTGTAGTTCAATTGAGCTTCAGCAAGTGATTTGCTGAGATATGAAATGACCACAGGCTGCTTATCCTTTCTCTGGCCCAGGACAGTACCTATTGCTAAGTCAGATGCATCACACATCAACTCAAAGGGCAGGGTATAGTCAGGTGTACAGATGCAGGCGAGGTGAGGCAGATTTTAGAGTTTCAAAAGCCTTGAGACATTCTGAGAGAAGTCAAAGGGCACATCTGGCGGGCGGTGGCACAATGGTTTTTCGGTTACGTATTGCTACTGGTGACTTGACTGAAAATTGTAGAATCCTTTGAGAAAGATTTGATTTGCTTGACTGTTCTCGGAGGGGGCAAATTTTTAATGAGGTCAACTTTGGCCTTGTCTACCTCAATTCCATCTTTAGAGACTACATGGCTGTTGAGAACTGGAAAATACCATTTTTCACCCCTTAATCTGGGCCTTGATAGACCCTTGAGAGAACTAAATAAGTGTTTTAAGTGTTTGTTTTACAGCTAACAATAAAGGCAGGCTTAACCTTGAAAGTAGCTCAAAAGTGCTAAAAAGATGACAATCCATGTCAATCCAAAGGAAGAAAGGGAAGAAACAACCTCACTAGCTGTTGAAAGGTTTGAATTGAAGAGGCAAAGACCTGGTCTCAACCCAGAAAAGAAGTATGGAGCAATTCAAACAGAAAAATGCACTACAGAGTACTTTTCGCAAAGAACCTGAACTGTTCGCAAAGAACCTGAAACTCTGCGAAAAGAACAAAAACTCCAGGCTTAGCTTTCGAAGAACATCTGAACTCTTCGAAGAGATGATTTACCTTTTCGAAAAGAAGAAAACTCAATTCGAACAGAACCAGAACCTTGCGAAAAGAGCTTCAGGAGTTACAACACCTTGTGAAAAGCCCCCTAAGCTTTGCGACAAGGTATTCTGGAGGTTCCCAGCTTTTGCAAGGGCAATTTAGTAATCTGTTTCACGCGGCCCAATGCATCTAAAAACCTAGGGACATTCCAGAAGATTCTAAGCATGAAGCGAAGGCATATTCCACCCCACGTGAGCACCCAGAGATGAAATAACTTGGTGGAAACTTCTAGAAACTCTAACAGACTTTCAAAATGCATAACAGAATCGATGCCTTTTTCACCTAATTGGCTAAACCAGATCAAGAAATTCTGATTGGCCAGAACAGATCTGGATCCTCGTGCTCGACTACCATTGGTCAGTACAGATCTGAGCACTTTTGATTGGTTGATACACATCTGAGCTGGACTTAGGGAAAACTATAAATAGACGAACCATTTGCCCAATTTGGGCATCCAGATTTTGAGTTTCATTCCTATTCCCCCATTTCCAAACCAGATAGTTTGTCTGAAATCCCCGTAATAGCTTCACTTTTACTTGCAATTGAGAGCTGTGAGATATTTCTGTAATTCAAAAGAGAGTTGTATTCAAGACTACAAATCTGAGAGCTGTTTAAGCTGTGCTCTGTAATTGTAATGGTGGATTTGAAAAGGTTGCTATAAACCGTACATTCTCAATTGGACTCATGTTAAGGGTTCCCTCTGATCTCCTTATTGCATTAGACTCCTTTAGATTTACTGTTTTTCATGCAATTTCCCTTGATTCATTAATCCTGTGAGAATTAGTGTTGGTAACCTAATCTCTCACGTCATTCGTAGTGATGCTTCTTGTTCTAAACTAAGGCTTTGGATTAAAGACTATTGGATGATGCATGGCCATTAAAGTGGGTGAGACCATAGCCATAAGCCTAAGTCTAATCCTGGAGTTAGATTTATTTCTCTTACATCTGTGCTTGTAGCCAGATGAAGATTGAATCATTTCTCTGTTGATCGGCAGTCATTCTCATTGTGTTTCAAGGACCAAATCAAAGTTAGATATTACTTCCCCATTTTTTTATAAGTTTACCTCAAACGTTCCCCCAACTCGGATCTGGATCATTTAGTTTAACTTTTACTTTTATCATTTAGTTAATTTGACAAATTCAACCTCCCATCTTATGTGCTTTCTAGATAGGATAAGAGGCCAGATCTGGTAGCTCAGATCTGGAGGTTTATCTTGCATTTTAGACAAATTCTCTGTGGACGATCTGTCACTCACTTACATTTAAAACTTGCTACAATTGGCCCTTATCTTGCAGGCTAATTCACTTCTATCTGTGCTGATATTTCTTTACTCTTTTTAATATTCTAGATTCAGTATAATTTAGCAGTTGCAAACCTGTTTTCAAAACACACATAAATCAAGCACACTAAGAAGCAACAACAAGTTTTTGGCTCCGTTGCCGGGGAATTTGTTCTAAAATAGGTAGACCTAAGTTTTTACTTTTATTTTTTATATCACTACTAAACTATTCTATTGTTTATACCTGTGCAGTCACACAGCCTCAATTCAGCTCTGAAGAATGTTTTCATGTTGATCTATTGGATGAACTGGTAGAAGGGACTTTACAACAGTATCTGTAGTGTGAAGATTTCACCACAGATGTCAAAAATGCTTGGGGAAATTCTGTGGAAGAAACAATTTGTATCTCAAATTCTGAGGAAATAAATGTTGTGCAAGGAACTCATAATCAATCAGCAAGTTTCTCTTCTTGGAAACCTGCTACTCTCCCCCTTCCACAAACAGCTAAGGTACCTTTGTTACCTTCTTTTCTCAGCCCACCTGATTTAGAACTAAAGCGATTGCCGGAAAATTTGAAATATGTGTTTTAGGAAATCATAAATCATTGCAATTATTTCTTCCTCCCTCACAAAGGAGCAAGAAGAAGAGTCATGATAGTTTTGAAAGAACATAGAAGGGCAATTATGGACTATTGCGATTTAGGAGGAATCACCACATTGCTTGCATGCACAAAATCCATTTGGAAGAAGATGCAAAACCTTCTATGGAAATGCAAAGGAGGTTGAACCCTCATATGCAAAGTGGTCATGAAAGAGGTTGTTAAGTTGTTGGATGGATCTGGGGTCATTTACCCCATTTGATTCAAATTGGGTGGCACCTACACGGTGGTACCTAAGAAATCTGGGATCCATTGTAACCTCGGACTGGTGAGCTTATGTCAACCGGACAAACAAGCTGGGTGGAGAGTCTATTGATTACGTAAAATTAAATGCAATGACCGAAAGACCATTTCCCCTCCCATTCATTGATCGATTTTAGATAAGCTTGCGGAAAAGCTTATTACTGTTTTCTTGATGGTTACTCTGTTACAACCGATTCTGTACCCACAAGATCAGGAAAAGACCACATTCACTTGCCCTTTTGGCACTTTTGCCTATAGGAGAATGCCTTTTGGTCTTTGTAATGCTCCTGCTACCTTTCAAAGATGCATGTATTTCATTTTCTCTGATATGATTGACCAATTTATGGAGATTTTTATGGATGATTTTTCAATCTACGGAGATAGTTTTTCCCAGTGTTTACATCATCTCAAATTGATATTACAGAGATGTGAAGAAACCAATCTAGTTTTGAGCTGGGAAAAGAGCCATTTCATGGTCACCCAAGGCATTGTCCTTGGCCATGTTGTTTCTCACAAGGGCATTGAGGTGGACAGAGCAAAAATTGATTTAATTGCACATTTACCACCTCCCAAAACCGTTAAACAAATCAGAAGTTTTCTGGGACATGCTGGATTTTACAGAAGGTTCATTAAGGACTTTAGTAAAATAACCAAACCTCTTTGTCATTTGCTGTGCCAAGATGTCCCTTTTGTTTTCAATAATGAATGCATGAAGGCTTTTGAATTTTTAAAAAACTGTTCGATTTTAGCTCCAATATTGCGGTCTCCAGATTATTCACTACCTTTTGAACTGATGTATGATGCATCAGATTATGCTTTGGGAGCTGTCCTTGGACAGAGAAAGGAAAAGGTGCCTCATGTCATAGCTTATGCCAGTAGATCAATGATTGATGCACAGCTCAATTACACAACAACTGAGAAAGAGTTGCTGGCAATTGTTTTTGCTTTAGAGAGATTCAGGTCATATGTCTTGGGTTCACAAATAGTGGTGTTCACTGACCACTCTACTTTTAAATACCTTCTGTCTAAGAAGGACACCAAACCAAGATTAATTAGGTGGATTCTCCTATTACAGGAATTTGATTTACAGATCAAAGATAAAAAGGGGGTGAAGAATGTGGTGGCTGATCACCTATCTAGAATTTTAACTACTGAGATTGATAGGCTGCCTATCAATGAATCTTTCCCTGATGAGCAACTTTTTGCCATTAGTGTACACACTCCTTGGTTTGCAAACATAGTCAACTTTTTGGCTACTGGAATAATTCCTCAACATTGGAATAAAATGGATAAAGATCTTTTCTTTGCAAAGGTTAAACATTTCATCTGGGAAGATCCTCATCTGTTTAAGAGTTGTGCAGACCAAATAATAAGAAAATGTGTCCCTGACCAAGAATTTCATAGAATACTTTCTATGTGTCATGAACGGGCTTGTGGAGGTCATTTAAGTGGAAATAAAACTGCTGCAAAGGTTTTGCAGTGCGGATTTTATTGGCCTACACTTTTCAAAGATGCTCTGCAACATTGTAAGTCATGCCAAAACTGTTAGAAATTGGGCAGCATTTCCAAGAGAAACTCAATGCCTTTACAGCCTATTTTGGTAGTTGAGTTGTTTAATGTTTGGGGGATAGACTTCATGGGTCCCTTTCCTCCTTCCAATGGGTATAATTTCATTTTAGTAGCTATGGATTATGTATCCAAATGGATTGAAGCCACAGCCACTAAAACAAATGATCACAAAGTGGTTCTTAAATTTCTTAAGGATCACATTTTTTCCAAGTTTGGTTTTCCCAGAGCCATTATCAGTGATGGGGGAAGCCATTTTTGTAATAAACATTTTGAAACTTTATTGAAAAAATACTCTGTGACTCATAGAGTAGCCACTCCATATCATCCACAAACCAGTGGACAAGTGGAGATTTCCAATAGAGAAATCAAACATATTTTGGAAAAGACTGTGAAGAAGGACAGAAAGGATTGGTCTTTTAAGCTGAATGATGCATTGTGGGCACACAGGATAGCCTATAAAACCCCAATTGGCATGTCCCCATTCAAGTTGGTCTATGGCAAAGCATGCCATTTACCAGTAGAGTTAGAATATAAAGCCTTTTCGGCCATTAAAACATTGAACATGGATCTAACTACTGCTGGTAATCACGAGAAGCGCAACTTCTTTGAGTTGGAGGAGCTGAGAATGGATGCATACACAAATTCAAGATTTTACAAAGAGAAAGTCAAAACATTCCATGATAAAAATTTATTGAGAAAAGAGTTCACAGCTGGCTCTAAGGTATGGTTATTTAACTCAAAACTCAAGTTTTTCCCAGGAAAGCTGAGATCCAAATGGGAAGGGCCATACACTGTCATTCAGACAGCTCCTTCGGGAGCTGTTGACATCCTTGATCCAAGTAATGGAAGAATCCTGAAAGTAAATGGTCAGAGGCTCAAACCATGCATTGAAAATACCTGTGAGCTGTCTTGCCCATCATCATCACGAACCTCCAAAAATCTGATGGTGGATAACTGTACATTATGTTTTTATTTCATAGTTTTTGCTTAGTTTCTTTGTTTCTATTTTTATTCATGATTTGTCTCTTTTCGCATGGTTTAAATATGCTCCAAGTTAAGTCGCAAAGTAATAATTATCTTTTCGCAAAGTTCAAATTACTTTTCGAAAAGACTCTGGATTTGTAACGAACTGCTCGAAAGCAAGGATTTGCTTTTCGAATAGTTGGTTCTGAAGCTATTTTCTTTTCGAAATGATATTTTTGAAGCTATTTGCTTTTCGAATAGTTGGTTCTGAAGCTATTTTCTTTTTGAAAAGATATTTCTGTGGCTATTTGCTTTTCGAATAGTTGGTTTTGAAGCTAATTTCTTTTCGAAAAGATGTTTCTGAAGCTATTAACTTTTCGAATGGTACTGATGCCATTCGCAGTTGGCAAAAGGTCTATTTTGGAACTTTTCGAAAATTTAAAAAGGACTTTGCGAAATTAACTCTGAGTATATTTAAACCCATTCGAAGTAGGGGTTTCATATTCGAAAGCTTTCTGAAGAGCGACCTGTTCCACAAAAACCCTATTTCTTTCTTTCCTTGCGCGATTTGAGAATCTTGCTACACTTTTCTTCACCTTTGTTAGATCATTTGAGTTTTTAGAGAAGGATTTTAGCTTCTAGTCTGGGGGATTTCTGCAAGCAAACAACATGTTCAATCAAAAACCCTAGATCTCGGTATTTCTCTACACATTCTCTCTGTTTATCATTTGGAAAATTTGATTTTGTGTCAGCATCTGTTGTGGGCATTTTCATACGTCAATTTAGAATGGGAAAAGCGGAGAAATCGTTGACTGCCATGTTCCCAAAATCCTCTGCTAAGAAAGTTAGCAAACCTACCCCAAAAGAAAAAACCAAAACTTCAGCCAAAAGAAAACTATCTATGGATAAAGCGGATAGGGTGGAGAAAGGGATGAAAGTGAGACATGAGGAACCCATCCTCGCTAGTCCGAGCGAGCACGCTTCCTCCTCCTTTACATTTGTGCCAAATCCATTCATTGAAGCTCAGAAGCTAATTCCTGAGCTGATTGTGGACGAAACTTTTTTTGTCAACAAACCGGATTGCCTGTTATCTTTAAAATACATAAGAGATGCCTCACTAAGCAATATCCTTACCCCCTTTCCAGAGAAAATTTACCCACGAATGGTGAAGTTATGGTACCAAAACCTAATCAAGGTCACTGTAAGAGATGCTGATGTCCCTACCCTAGTTATCTTTATTGATGATTGCGATCTTACTGTCACATTTGAAGACATAGGAAATGCTTTGGGGATACCCTTCCAACTTGATCCTTCTGGTCCATTGGCTGCTCCAGAAACAGCCTCCTTTAGAGAAATGGCTGCACATTTAACCCAAGGAATTGTGGGCCCATCATGAGGAGAGACCTAGCCCCCCAATTTCTATTGATGGATTCCATTTTGAGGGGAAGTTTTTATGTCATCGGGCACAGCCAAGAGAGGAGAACACCAATTCTAGAGGCTCTCTTTCATTTTTCTAAGGGGCAGTTTTTAAATGCCCCTATGTTAAATTTTGAAGCCATGGCTGATATTAGTGCCAAGTTGAAAAAGGAGCAGAAATTAGCTGGCCTCCCATTTGGTAGATTGATCACAGCCCTCCTCAGAGCCAAGTTTGACATTGATAATGAGGAGCCATTTGAAGTCATTGCTCCTCACAATTTTGGGAAAAAGGCTTGGACTACAAGCCAAGCCATGCTGAGAAGAATGAGAGAGGAAGGTGAACCTGCACCTGAACCTGCACCGTAATGAACACACTGAACACCGCCTGCAGTTCCCTTAGAACCGATTTTGGTAGAACCTGTGGTGACCAGCTCTGTAGCTGCACCACTTCTTGAAGCAGCTCTGCCAGACCCTGTGGTGACCAGCTCTTTAGCTGCACCAATTCTTGAGGAAGTTAGCCTTTCACCCTCCTCCCCTATTCCATTTGCCACTTCACTGTCCCATTGTCCCATCTCCCATACCCTCCATTATTCCAATTATAGATTCCCCTCTACCACTCCAACCATACTCACACCACCAATTTCTCCCACCAATGCCCATGTTTTAGTGCCGGTGTGTTGCCCCATCTCCTGCTCCTCTACTCCAAAGCCCTCAAATTCACACTGCTCATTCACACACACACCAAGTATCCCATACACCTGAACCTGAGCCTTTCACTACAGAGGCTTATTCTTCCTTAATGGGATCTATTTTTGAAACCATGGGGTTTGAACCTATCCCTATACCTGACCCTCATCATTTCACTCACTTACCTACTTCTCCCTTCTGACCATTGCACCCCCACCACTCACTTGGTTGTACCAATCCCTGCTATGCCCACCTCTCCCCCACCTACATCTATTAACCAAATACTTGCCTACCTCCAATCCATCCAAGCCCAACTCCAAATCAACACAGAAAACCAGTCTGTGACCAATGACCTGCTCCAAACCTTAGCCTCCACATCCCACACAACCACCATTACCCCTGTACCTACTGTTAATTCCCATGCTACCCAAACTGAACCAGAGGTAGTATTGGCTGATCTGCCCACCCCCACCACTTCTGCCCATGCAACCCAAATCAACCTCAAGTCCCTCCGTTGCATCCCTTCACCACTCCCACTTTCTCCGAGCAAGCCACTCAGACCACCTCAAGTCCTCCTTCCGACACTTCTTCTCCCTCCCACAAATTGGGACACCTTTTGTCCCTACCATTCCATTCCCCTTCCCAGATTTGCCACCCTCAGAAGAGCCATGGAAGAAAATCCTTATATCTGTCGAGATGTTCTAAAGAGGTTAGCTGATTTACAAGCCTACATTCGAACCCCTTATGAAAACCAGATTTGGAAGTTGGAGTTATTTATGAAATTTGAGAGAGAGAAAATGAAGGACTTGCTGGGTCAAACCTTTCAGATGGTTCGGAGTGAGCAGCACAAGGTGACCATGTTGCAAGCACAGCTTGACCAGGAAAAACTGAAGACCACTAGACTTGGCAAGTACATTGGCCTCACCAAAAAGATCAAATCAGAGGAATACACTGAGCTGTAAAACACAATCCAGGAGAAAGCTCAATGAAGTTCATACTCCAATACTGATTCTAGTTCTGATTTTGACAATGACTCCAGTTCTGAGCCAATTGAACCAACTTATGACACAGATTTTGACCCCAGTTATTAAAGCACTTTGTACTTATCTGTGGTATAAGTTTGTAATATAAATTCTGGTTTTTCTTGTGAAATTAATGTGCATTTCTGTCTGTCCTCTTGTCATCATGATTTTTTTTCTTGCTTATATCTCTTCTCTGCTTTGGACCAGTGTGGACCCTGCTCCCCTTTGGTTTGGGGGTATGGCAGGTATGCCAATAAAATAAGTAAGTTAATGCTTGGTGCAGCTTATGACCAGTAGAATTTTTGAAAATGAAGTAATTTCACACCTGTTGTTTTGAAAAATGAGGAAGTTAAAACTTTTTAAAATTAATTTCTAGTGTAATTCTAATACTTTCATGAAGTGAATGTCAGAAAATTTCCAAAAGAAAATTGATGTTTTAGTAAACCTAAAAAGAGAGAAAACAGTGATGATATACCTCAGGAATTTGATAGAAAACCACACCCAGTGAGATTTGGACCTGAAATGTATTCTTTGGAGGTATGAATTGGCAATTTTTTCTGCTCTAGGGACTGTTTAAACCTGCTTGTTATCACTAGAAGTTACATATATCCAAGTTAAAATAGTTTGACAGCAATCATGATATTAAAGACATGATGTAAGGCCTCCTTTTAGACAGTTTGAACTTCAAAAAGCCCAACCTGTTGAAACTGCCCTTGATACACACCATTTGAGCTGTACAAATCTAAGATTCCTTTGAAACCTCATCCAATAACATCATCAACTTCATTTAGCCTAACCCTCACTCCGAGAAGTCAGAAGATAAAGGGAAGGAAGCTGAAGAAAGGTGAGTTGGGTAACAGTTTGGTAAAAAAATAATTGAAGGCAATGATGTATCAGCAGAAGAAATGTGGCATTCCAGTCAATGTTGCTTTGAAAAAAAAAAAAAAAAAAAAAAAAAAGGAGAAGGCATTTCATTGGAAGTTTGAAAAAGAAAGAGAAAAAGATGGCCACTTTGGCTCTGAAAATTCAAAGAAGAAGATGAAATTGTGCTGAATTGAAGAAGGTGTGTCTATCACCTCCTTACCTTGACTGACTTCTCAATTTTGAACTCCATTCCACCCCTTTATTCTTGATAAATTTCACCCATAAGCCACATTACAACCCAAGTTAAAGTCCTTACTAATCAATGATGGATTGAGCTGTCACATGGAGATAAGGATTTGTGTAATCTATGGTGAAAAAAAAAAGTAGTAAATTCAGAACTGAATAGCAATGCCTATGCTCCTGCTTACAATCCTATTTGAGGACTGTAATTGCTCTTGAGCTGTGTGAAATAGTGCAACCCTCATATTTGCATGGTGAGTGAAAACCCTGGTGAGAGTTGAGTTTGAAATCAAATTATTTGGGGTAACATCAAAACTGAATTCCCAAATAGAAGGCAAGCTTTTCATTAATTTTTCTTGTAAAAACTTTTTGACACCAACTGAGTGAATGGTAAAGGAATTACAGCAGAATTTTAGTTTTGAACTGATGTTTTCTTGAAAATCTTCCTACAACCTGATCGATGTGTGAATAATCTGATTGGATGAAAGTTTGCTTTAACAGAATCGCATTAATCTTAAGCGATTTATTGGAGAAGTTTGTGGGTACCTTCTTGAAAACCCTCAGGAGACTTCACTCCTCCACTAGGGATCACCTAGGGGTTTAAAAGGCTTGTTGCATATGCTAAATGCAACTGTGCTCCCTACAAAAATGGCTTTTCATTCTATTTTTAAATTTTATCTTTGCTCAGGGACTAGCAAAGCTTAGGTTTGGGGGTGTGTTGAGAACTGGAAAATACCATTTTTCACCCCTTAATCTGGGCCTTGATAGACCCTTGAGAGAACTAAATAAGTATTTTAAGTGTTTGTTTTACAGCTAACAATAAAGGCAGGCTTAACCTTGAAAGTAGCTCAAAAGTGCCAAAAAGATGACAATCCATGTCAATCCAAAGGAAGAAAGAGAAGAAACAACCTCACTAGCTGTTGAAAGGTCTAAATTGAAGAGGCAAAGACCTGGTCTCAACCCAGAAAAGAAGTATGGAGCAATTCGAACAGAAAAATGCACTATAGAGTACTTTTCGCAAAGAACCTGAACTGTTTGCAAAGAACCTGAAACTCTGCGAAAAGAACAAAAACTCCAGGCTTAGCTTTCGAAGAGCATCTGAACTCTTCGAAGAGATGATTTACCTTTTCAAAAAGAAGAAAACTCAAATCGAATAGAACCAGAACCTTGCGAAAAGAGCTTCAGGAGTTACAGCACCTTCCGAAAAGCCCCCTAAACTTTGCGACAAGGTATTCTGGAGGTTCCCAGCTTTTGCAAGGGCAATTCAGTAATCTGTTTCACGTGGCCCAATGCATCTAAAAACCTAGGGACATTCCAGAAGATTCTAAGCATGAAGCGAAGGCATATTCCACCCCACGTGAGCACCCATAGATGAAATAACTTGGCGGGAACTCCTAGAAACTCTAACAGACTTTCAAAATGCATAACAGAATCGATGCCTTTTTCACCTGATTGGCTAAACCAGATCAAGGAATTCTGATTGGCCAGAACAGATCTGGATCCTCGTGCTCGACTACCATTGGTCAATACAGATCTGAGCACTTCTGATTGGTTGATACACATCTGAGCTGGACTTAGGGAAAACTATAAATAGACGAACCATTTCTCCAATTTGGGCATCCCGATTTTGAGTTTCATTCCTATTCCCCCATTTCCAAACCAGATAGTTTGTCTGAAATCCCCGTAATAGCTTCACTTTTACTTGCAATTGAGAGCTGTGAGATATTTTTGTAATTCAAAAGAGAGTTGTATTCAAGACTACAAATCTGAGAGCTGTTTAAGCTGTGCTCTGTAATTGTAATGGTGGGTTTGAAAAGGTTGCTGTAAACCGTATATTCTCAATTGGACTCATGTTAAGGGTTCCCTCTGATCTCCTTATTGCATTAGACTCCTTTAGATTTACTATTTTTCATGCAATTTCCCTTGATTCATTAATCCTGTGAGAATTAGTGTTGGTAACCTAATCTCTCATGGCATTTGTAGTGATGCTTCTTGTTCTAAACTAAGGCTTTGGATTAAAGACTATTGGATGGTCTGTGGCCATTAAAGTGGACAGACCATAGCCATAAGCCTAAGTCTAATCCTGGAGTTAGATTTATTTCTCTTACATCTGTGCTTGTAGTCAGATGAAGATTGAATCATTTCTCTGTTGATCGGCAGTCATTCTCATTGTGTTTCAAGGACCAAATCAAAGTTAGATATTACTTCTCCATTTTTTTATAAGTTTACCTCAAACGTTCCCCCAACTCGGATCTGGATCATTTAGTTTAACTTTTACTTTTATCATTTAGTTAATTTGACAAATTCAACCTCCCATCTTATGTGCTTTCTAGATAGGATAAGAGGCCAGATCTGGGGGTTTATCTTGCATTTTAGACAAATTCTCTGTGGGCGATCTTTCACTCACTTACATTTAAAACTTGCTACAATTGGCCCTGATCTTGCAGGCTAATTCACTTCTACCTGTGCTAATATTTCTTTACTCTTTTTAATATTCTAGATTCAGTATAATTTAGCAGTTGCAAACCTGTTTTCAAAACACACATAAATCAAGCACACTAAGAAGCAACAACAATGGCCCAACACAATTCCTTGTGTTACCATAAAATGGCTCTTTTCCCAACTTAAGACCAAATTCGTCTCTTCACATCTTTGTAGGACTTGATGGAGGTGTTGTAGACATTGGTCAAAGCTATCCCCATAAACCGAAAAGTCATCCATAAAAATTTCCAAAAATTTGTCAATCATATCAGAAAAGATGGCATACATACACCTCTGAAAGGTAGCTGGGGCATTACACTGTTCAAAAGACATCCTTCTGTAAGCAAAGGTTCCAAAAGGACAAGTAAATGTGGTTTTCTCTTGATCAAGGGGGTGCACAGGGATCTGATTGTACCCTGAGTACCCATCAAGAAAACAGTAGAAAGCCTTCCCAGCCAACTTATCCAAAATTTGGTCAATAAAGGGGAGAGGGAAGTGGTCTTTTCTGGTCTTGGAGTTGAGTTTTCGATAATCGATGCAAACTCTCCAGCCAGTGGTCTCCCTGGCTGGTCTCAATTCTCCAGAGTCGGTTGTGATCACTGTTATGCCAGATTTCTTGGGTAACACCTGGATTGGTGCCACCCATTCAGAATCAGAGATGGGGTAAATTATCCCAGCATCCAGCAACTTAATGATTTTTTTCAGAACCACTTCTTGCATGTGACGATTTAATTTCCTCTGCATTTCCCTGGAGGGTGTTGAGCCCTCCTCCAGATGAATCCTATGCATACAGATTGATGCATCAATTCCTCCTAGATCAGTAATGGTCCAACCAATTGCTTTCTTGTGCTTCCTCAAAACTGTTAGCAACTCCTCCTCTTGCTCACTGGTAAGAGAAGAGGAGATAATCATAGGAAGTTTCTGGTCATTCTCAAGGAAAGCATATTTCAATGTCTCTAGAAGTTTCTTAAGCACCAGATCAGGGGCTTTTTTGATGGATGGCAAGATTGGTATATTGTTGGTAGGGGGAAGGGGCAGCAATGTAGGTTTCCAATTGGAATGTTGCACTAAGCCCACAGAAGACTTCACTAGGGGTATGTCCTCTGGCATTATAGCTAGGCTTCCTTCCTCCACCAAGTTCTAAACTTCAGTTAAATCAGTGACAATGTTGCTCCACTCCAACAGATTGGGCAGCTCTTCTTCAACAATTTCTTCTAGTACATCCACTACAAAGCATTTCTCATTGTCCAGCTGAGGGTGCTTTGCACTATTGTACACATTAAGCTCAACTTTCATATGTCTGAAAGTGACCTCCATGATCCTAGACCTGCATTGAATTCATGCATTGGCAGTGGCCAAGAATGGTCTGCCCAGAATGACAGGTATCGGGGATGTACTCTTGTTACAACCCATGTCCAAAACAAGGAAGTCTGCAGGGTAGAAGAACTTGTCTACCCCCACTAGGGCATCCTCAACCACTCCCATGGGTTTCCTCTTAGACCTATCAGCCATCAATAGAACAATGGGGGTGGGCTTCAGCTCCCCCAAACCTAGCTACTGGTATACACTGTATGGCAGCAGGTTAACACTGGCTCAAAGGTCTAAAAGGGCTCTCCCAATCATGTGGCCTCCAATAATACAGGGAATAATAGGTATCCCTGGGTCTTATAACTTCTCAGCCATTGTCATGGTTAATACAGAATTCACTGTATCAGTCGCAAAGACCTTCTTGGACAAATGGCCTCTGGCCTTCCTTTTCTGAGTACAGAGGTCTTTTAGAAACTTTGCATAGGCTGGGACCTGTCGGATTGCATCAAGCAGGGATAAATTTATCTTGACCTGCTTAAAGGTCTCCATCATTTCCTTTATTTGTGCCTGACCTTTATCATAAGGGGCAGGGCCACTCAAAGCTTGAGGAAATGGCGGTGAGATCTTCGGTTCCTCACCGCAGCCTATCATTGAACTTCTATTTTTTTCTTTTATCTATTTTTATCTCCTGCTGAGGCTCAACTACAACCTCTTTATTTTTCCCTTGTTGAATGGTAGCAGGCAATTCTTGACTCTGTGCCCTAACAAAATCCTTATCACTTTCACATGGCATTTCCTTAGGAAAGACCTCTCCTTGTTCCTTTCCCACTTGGTTGTCTACCAGCCTACCAGACCTTAGGGTAGTAATGGCATTGGCCCCCTCAAAATTGGAGGAGCCTTCTCTGATGGAATACTGGCCCTTAGGGTTGGTAATTGGTTGGCTTGGCAACCTGCCCTCCTCTCTTTTAGCCAGAGCATTGGCTATTTGGCCAAGCTGCTCTTTTACTTTCTTAATGCTTTGACTATGAGAAGTCACAGTCTGATTCAAGGGTCCAAGGCTTTGCAATTGGGCCAAAATCTGGTCCTCGAAAGAAGCACTTCGGGGCTGAGGTGGTGGGACAACCAATTGATTTTATTGTTGGGGCTGCTGCTGTTGGAAATTCGATCTTGGGGCATAACCCTAGTTGAACTGTTGCTGTGGCCTTTGAGGTAAGGCCAACATCTGTTGTGACTATATATTATTATCTTGCCTCCACCTCAAATTGGCTGGTCTCTCCATTGGTAACCAACATTTTGGTGCTGGTATTCATATGGTTGCTTATTGTAGTCACCAGATTGTTGTTGTCCAAAAAATTTGGCAGCAGCAGCCTGTTCCATTACAAACTCAGTGTATTGTCCCGCAGATGGACACTCTTCTACTATGTGTTGTGGGGATTGGCATATCAAACATGCCTCCATCACTTGTGCAGCCATTCTGGGCTGCACTACAGTCAGAAGTTTATCAAATCTTTCAGTCAGATTGGCCATCTACATTCTCAGCTCATCATTTCCCCTAACTTCATATATTTTTCCTTTAGAAGTCTCGGCAAGCCCCAGCTTAAGAGGAGGCTCCTGAACAGTTCTTAATGAGGAGATCTTTTGGAAAGCATTTTCACATATGACCTCGAACAAGTCCCATGCCTCATCAGCTATTTTATGCATGTACGTTCCACCACAAGAGGCATCTACCATATCTCTGCTCTTCTCATCAATCCCATTGTAGAAGCTCTGGACAAGCTACCAGTCAGGGATCTTTTGGTGGGGACATTGTTTGAGCATCTCTTTAAATCTATCCCAGCATTGGTTAAAATCTTCAGTTGGAGACTGGGCAAAAGAAAGTATGCCTTTCCTCAACTGGCTGTCTTGGTCTCTGAGAAAATTTAGACAGAAATCTTATCTGGAGGTCTTTCCAGGAAGTGATGCTGTTGTTTGGGAGAGTAGATAACCAGGTCATGACCCTGTCCTTTAAGGAGAAAGGAAAAAGCCTTAACCTAGTGGCTTCTGGTCCCAAACTAGGAATGGAGAATGTTGTACACAGGGCCAAGAACTGGTCAATGTGCTTGTAAGGGTCTTCCTTGCTAAGCCCATGGAAAGAGGGAAGCATTTGGATGATGGAAGTTTTGATCTCATAATTACCCTGAACATCTAGGAATTGAATGCTGAATGGAGAATTGTAATCATCTAGAGCATTCAATTCCTTCAATGTTCTAGGTTGCTCTTCACCCATAACTGCTGTCTCTATTTCAATTGAAGGCTCGACTGTGGTGTGTTTGTGCCTTCTCGGTCTTCTACCCCTTTCAATCTCAGGGTTAGCAGGCTCTAATGTAGGACTGAGAGATCTCCTTCCTAACATGCATACACACCAACTGCAGGGACAACTATTCATAAACACATTGCACTAAAAAAAAAAAATTACAACTATCCTAATCAACTGCTTATGGAATCTTCAAAGGAGAAATAAACTGAGGTTTTAAAGGTTAGAGAAGTGTAAACAGAGGTAGCTAGACTCTCAATTCAATTCCAGTCTCCTTCTCTGCTACGATCCAGATCAGCAAGAAAAATTCCAAAATGTAAATCAGCAGTATCAATAATTCACAAGTACAGCTACCAAAGAACAAAGAATACAAAATTCTAGAGTCTACTATTAGATCAAAATTCCCCGGTAGCGGCGCCAAAAACTTGTTGATGTTATTTTAGATGCTTGCTACTGACTTTATTGGGGATAGTGATAAGAATGGGGTGAATGAAAATGAATGAAAGGTGGATTGAAAATGACAGAGCAACTAGCCTAAAGTATGCACAGTCCTGCAAGATACAGGGCCTGTTGTAGCAAGTTTTGATAAGTAAGAGTTTGTCCCACAGGGAAAGTTGATCTAAAGCTCCAAGGGAGCCATCATTAGTAGGCTCTCCAGATCTCACTACAGATCTAGTAATCCTAAATGGAAGGGGATTTAAGGTCACTAAATTCTAAATCCTAAGGTAACTTAATGTCTAAACTATAGAAAGGGTTGAGAAAATGGATAGAGTGAGAGAAAATAAATATAAAAGGGTGAGAAGTATGTTGCTAGGTACAGTTCTAATGGGTCTCATAACTCAGACTCAGATTTGCTGCTATAGACGTCCTGTGCAATGGCTACATTATCACCAAAGAGGAGAAAAGATCCAGCTCACCTCTGTACCATGATCCAATCCCTTATGGCTATAACCTGTCCACTTAAATGGTCACAGACTATCAAATAGGGGAACCACAATCCAGAGATGGGTCAGAATAAGATTATCATTGTAGGCACTACTTCATCCAGGCTATAAGCTCAAGAATCCATAGGAACCTCAACCTCTAAAGTTCTGTGTGTGGGGCTAGGCCTACAAAGTGCACGAGCCTGGACACACAGAACCAGCAAGAGTTTGAGTGCTAGCTTTTAAGCATGGCTGTTCACTGCTCTAGAAAGTCTGTAGTGATCCAGTCACAAGCCTACAATCTCTATAACCAAATCAGATCTGCCATCTGATGGCGGGTCTATACAAATACAGGGGAGTCTGTCTCTGTACAATCTCTCACAAGGCTACAAGCACAAGTGTAGATAAGAAAAATCTGCCTTGGATCTATGGGTTGGCCTCACCCTAAGGCTATAACCTGTCCACTTAAATGGCCACAGATTATCCTAGAGGCTATCCTCTTCATAGAGGTCCAAAACAGAACAAGAAGCATTGCTGTCACCACCATGTTCACAAGGCTACAAAAGCTCATTCCTCCCATGGTGATTTCAGATCTAGTGGGTCCTGTGGTTGGGCTAGGCTTGTATAGGAGCATGTTAGCCCAGACAAACAGGTCACTTGGATCTAAATAGATCTATAAAATAAGGCTTCCATTGCTTGTAATACAACCTTGCAATGGAGGATCTCAAGGCAGCAGCCATGTACAGAGCAACTCAATCTCAAACTTCAATCCCATAACTGTAAAACACCCAATCATGGAATTCCATTAAATCTAAACCCAATAAAGCATACAAAGGCATAGCCAGCAAGTGTGGGGCTATGGAGAGAAACGTAAAAAGAAATCTACCTAAACCTTCCTAGGAATCTACAGCTACTTCCAGAAGAAGATAGACAAAATTCTATATCCAGAGACCCTCTAAACCTAAACTAGGCTTATGTTTATATAGCAGTCAGTTTGGCGGTGCATTAGGGTTAGGAAACCCTAATTTTATCAATGCCACATGGCCTAATACTGTTCCTTGGATGCCTTGAGATGCATGCATAGAAATTAGAGTGTTGGAGTACGTGCCCTAATTGCTAGAAGTTCCTAGAATGTCCTCTGCAAAAGTGAGGGAGAGTTAGAGTCCAGAGCCTCGCCAGGTAGCACTGGTTTTCAAGACTATCACGTGGTAGCACAGTCTTCGCGAGATTGGATTAACATGAAATTCTAACCATCGCGGGGTTGTCTTAGTTTGCAGCTTAAGCAGTCACGCGATAGAGCATTGAATCCTCGCTGGATTGCTCTGATCTTCGCGGGATTGCACTTTCCTTTTGAATGGTGCGAGAATCGCACGAGCAATTTCTTTCTCAATGGATCTTCATGAGGATCCTTGTGAGGGCATGATGTGCATTGGTTTCTGAACTGCGCGAGAAGTTTTGCATCCCTCGGCCACTGCGGGACAGCTGCGCACAGAAATACCTGGAGCTCTCTCTCTCCTCAGCTTATTTGAGTGAACTGTGCGAGGTTTTGAGTGCTACTTTCTTGGGCTGCGTAAGACTGCACGAGCATTTAAGTGCTTGAGCTTCACGAGAGTTGCACGAGTCATGATTCTGAAGCCCTTCTGTCACTAAACTGCACGAGAACGTGGACAATTGGTATGAAGTCTTGGGAAACTCGCGAGGACTGCGCGAGGGTTACTTTCTGAATCCTTTGAACCTTGCGGCAACTACACGAGGCTCATTTCTTCCTTTGTTGCTGCTGTGCTTTGCCTTCATGCACTCAAGTTCTTGTCTAAATCCAGCTTCCCTTCTTCTAAGAGACTTCTGGGGCAAAAGTGGGCTCCTTAGCAGGATTAAGGCCTTATTTTCGGTGCTGTTTATTACCTACAGAACAGGCTTAAAACATTTTTATTAAATGATTAAGGGTCCAACAGAGATTAAGTTAAGGGGTGAAAAGTGGTACTTTTCAGGTCTTAACAGGTTCCTCTCGGTCCCTGGAATAAGTGGCCCAATTCTGTCATAAGCGAACTCTGGCAATGGCAATGATGGAGTAATAAGTTAGGAAATATCAAATTCTGAAATTAAAGGGGCAAATTCTAAATGAAGAATACCTGAGAAGATGCAATCGCCAGTTGCAGATATTTATCGACGCTGGAACACGTCATTGATCATGCTTTAAGAGGAGCGGGGGCTTGTAGGTTGAACTCCTTTACTAAATCGTCCGCCAACGAACGTCAACAGCTGTGGGTTGCCTTTAGTGTAACTGGTTTAGTTTTCCTATTGCGACTAGGATTCTATTTAACTTGGACTCCTAATCCTACTAGGAGTCTGATTAAGAAAGGGTCTCCTAATTCTACTAGGAGTCTAATTTAAAAAAAGGTCTTCCGATTCTACTTGGAGTCTAATTAATTTAAATATCTTAATCCTATTAAAAATCTAATTAATTAAGTCTCCTAATCTTATTAAAAGTCTAATTAATTTAAATGTCTTATTCCTATTAGAAATTTAATTAATTAAGTCACCTAATCCTACTAGGAGTCTAATTAATTTAAATATCCTAATTTTAATTAGAAATTCAATTAATTAGAAAAAAGGGGTTTGGGCCCGCTATGCTAAGGAGGATTGGCCTCGTTCCTGAGTACCCTCCATATGCTCCCTTGGACAAATCGGGTGGCTGAGATTGAAGATAAATTAGATTTTGGACTATAAAATAGTATTTTAGGCTTTTCAGAGTCGATTTCGAAGTGATAATTATGAATTAAATTATGAACTAGAATTATAGAAACTAAAATTAATATTTAAAATTTTTGGAGGCATTAAAATAGGGAATTAAAATAATAATTTAAAATTTTAGGACTGAATTAGAGTTTGAAATCAAAAAATCAGACCGTATAATTAAGGACTGGTTATAAGTCTAAGACCTAGAACCAGAGATTAATGATAGGACTGAAGATTAAGATTTTAGAACGGAAATAAAGCCTAGGATCCGTGCGTCGGACCATCGGATTAAGGACTGGCTCTAGAAATAGAGGACTAGAACCAGATATAGAGAATTACGGTCCGAAAAGGGTGCTATGGTCTAAGATTGAAAATTAAAACTAATAGAATTCTAAAATCTAGAGACTAGAAGTTACGGTCATGAATTAAAAAATTAAATCCTTACCTAGGGTCGGGGCTGTGGAGAGAAATCTCGAAGATTCGTAGCTTGAATCTTGAAATCATGACTAGGTTGCTCTATGGGTTTGTCCTCGAAGTTCTCTGGTGTCGAAATCTAAAAAAATTTCATTCTCTCTCGTGTTGTGTTTGGTCAAAATTAAAAAAAATCTTTTATAGGTTTTTCTTCAGTTACGCGCCCTGTTTCAGGCGTTTAATCAAATTGCACGCCAGTTTCCTGGTGCTTAATCGCTTTGAGTCGGTCACCGACTTAGTGAGCGATCGGCTGACTTGCTCAACAAGTTTCCTAGTCCTAATAGCGTTGGGATTAATTGCATGCTTGGTAGGACATGTGCAATCCGATTAAGTAGTTCTTCAGAGGTGCTCAATCAATGAAACTTAGGGGTTAAGGACTGTGAGGCTAGGTTGGGCATAGGCCAATTGTGCGCTGGTGATCTGGTGTGCAATTTTATCGCACGTCATACTTCAGGTGTGTAATCAAGTCTCAATATGGTTTGGGAAAGGAAGTTTGGTCTGAAAGAGGACTGATTGCGCGTTTATGGTCTGGCGTGCAATTGAATTATGCGTGTGGTTTTAGGCGCTTAATTCGGAGTTGTCCGGGTCTGGTCTCTAGTCTAAAATGCTAAACTATTGTTTTAGTTTACATTTTGACTATATACTATTACTTTAGTATATAGTCTCTCTACATCGGGATTTGAGCCACAGAGCTATTGTTTCAGCTTGTGTTCAGCCATGTACTATTATTTTAGTGCATGGTTCCCACGTTAGGGTTATGAGGTCAAAGGTTGACTGAACAAATTTGTATATTCCGAGAGGGCAAAATAGGGGTGTCTACAAGGCGCTCCAAATTTATTTCCCCACAACCAGTGTTGCTCCACCACCGACCTTTCAACTCTTGCATTTTGCTCAGCATCACAAGCCGCACATTTTGAGCCTAGCAAAGTGCCATCTGATCCACTGTTGAGCTTCTGTGGCGAAACCATAGGTTTGGGGGTAGGTTTCTTCAATTTATTAGCCGTCTCTTTGATTTGAAATCACTCCTTGGTAGTTAGTTGTGGGAAATAAATCTTATTAGAAAGCTATAAGTAACCTAGGGTTTGTGAATTGAAGAGGGAGATATTTAGTGTTCTAGACAGATGGCCTCTAGCTCCCCATTTTCTGATAACCTATATGCATTGTTGAACCCTCCACAAACTGGCAAACCCACTCCCACCAGAAAATCCATGAGGATTGCTACATCCTCTATTGTGGAGGCCACTGATGTCCCAGAGCTGCAAGTGGAGAAACCCAAAAAGAGGGCTGCACCCAAAAAGAGGGCCAAAACTGTGACCAAAAGTCCTAGAAAATCAAAGAAACATAAAATGGGTGAAGAGGATGCCCCAGAGACTGACCCCCTAACAACTCCCAATGAATTCATGGCTGCAATAAAATTAGAGCCTGAGACTGTCTTTGATAAGACATTTTTTTGAAAAGGAGTCATTGACTGTTGCAACCATTGAATTTCTGACCAAGGCCTCCTTGGAGCCTTTGTTGACATATTTAAAAGAGTTGGTGTTTTCCAGAGTGGTACAATTGTGGTACCAAAACATCAGGGTGAAGAAGTCTGATGTTGGACAACCTTAGCTATTAGTCCTCCTTGATCACTTTGAAATGCTTGTGGGAACATCTGAAATAGCCCAAGTTCTAGGCATCCCAGCTACCTACAACCCAGAGTGCAAATAGGGAGCACCACTAACAACCTCCATCACAGACAAGGATCAAAATACCGGAAATCCGGTACGCATCATCCTATCCTACAGGACGATACGTACCGCGTATCGACCGATACATTGACATTTTTTTTTCCAAAAAATTCCAAAAAAACCTAAAAAATCTGAAAAAATAAATTTAATGATTTCCCATTTATTTTTACTTTTTTAAAAATTTATTTAAGACTTATTTGATGCATATTTCATAATTTTATCAACGCATAACCTAAATTTCATTATACATGACTCATAATCAACATTAAAAGGTATATTGTACATGAAAAACTTACCTTAAAGCCACATTGAATTTCTTGGTGGTTCTTAGCCCTCGTGATCATCATCATCAGTGCGCAAGCTTTTCCTATAATGTTGGCCATATTGATACCCATGATCATATGTGCCCCCTTGAAACTAAGGCATTAGCGACGAATATGGCTCACTGTAATAGGTAAAGGTTGGTCCTCCAAAAATTTGACGAACAAAGTCATATGGCCCGAGGTAGGTTGGTTGAGGCCGATAGTATGGGTTACTGGTTACTGAATCTTCGATATTTTTCAAACTAAATTCCCCGAAGCTAGAAGTCATATAACTCACATCATCTTGTGGACCTTGTGGGGGTGGTGGTGGTGGAAGAACTCCCAACCTTGAGATTTTACCATTAAATATTAAAGTTGAGAGGATTCTTAGGTCTAGACAAGCTACACATATACCTGCTAAATCTAAGACTGCTGAAATGGGTGAGCAGCCTAGATGGTTGAGGGAATATTTTACAGCTGGTGCATATAATTCTCCTTTTTGTATACAATTTCCTGCTGTGGAGGGAATTTATGAGATCAAGTTTTCAATAATTCAGATGTTACGTTCTTTCCATGGGTTGAGTAAAGAGGACCCATACAAACATGTTGATGAATTTCTTGCTTTGTGTACTACTTTTAATATTGCTTGTTTGGGGGAGGAAGCCACAAAGCTTAGGCTCTTTCCTTTTTCATTAAAGGACAAAGCCAGAGACTGACTATTTATGCTCCCAACCAATAGTATTACCTCTTGGAATGACCTGCAATGTCAATTCTTGGTTGAGAAAAAGCATCATATCAGTTTCTCAATTCTTAACTGAAAGCTTCCATGAGGCTTGGGAAAGATTCAAAGACCTGTCAAGGCAATGCCCCCATCACCAAATTCCTCAATGGCAAATTGTATAAAATTTTTATCAAGGAATTGATCCAAAAAGCAGAAATATGGTGGATGCCTCTTGTAGAGGTACTTACCTTCATAAAACAGCTGATGAAGCCTGGGAGTGTTTAATGTTATTGGAGAGAATTCAATGCAGCAAGAGACCTTGTCTAGTGACATTGAGTCTCTAGCTAAATTGATGAAAGAGAACATAACAAGAGGGAGAATGTATGAGGCCACTGGTTATAATAATTTGGAGAGAAAGGTAGATAGTTTTACTCAGAAGTTTGATAAGTTGATGATAGAAATGCAGTCTCGAATGGCTGCCAAAGTGGAAGAGGCATGTTTGATATGCCAGTCTCCCACTCACTCCCTTGAAGAAAGTCCCTCTGTTGCACAAATTCCAGATTTGGTTATGGAGCATGATAATGTTGCTCAATCCTTTGGATAGTAGTCAGCTGCTAGTTATCCTTGGAGAAACCCCCCAACCTGAGGTAGAGATAGGAAAATATCCAAAACTAGCAGTAGCAGCAACCAATGCCCTATAGAATTGCTTAGCCTTACCAGCAGAATTTCTTCCTAACGCCCCAATATCAACAGGCTATGGCCTAGCCAATGGCACAACCTATGCATCAAAATGCACCATCCCCAACACCCTCTAGAACACCCTCATTTGAGGAGTAGGTTCTGGCTTTATTGCAGAATCTGAGTTCTTTGTCTCAAACTGTTAACTCCCCATAGCCAAAGTATTAAGAAGATAGAGGACCACCTTGTTCAGCTATCCAACACTTTGACTCGGAGAGAAGAGGGAAGATTACCTAGTCAGCCTTTGAACAATCCAAAAGGACAATATATGGTGGGTGAGGTCTCTTCATCACATGAAGAAGCTAAATTCATCACTGCTTTGAGAAGTGGGAGGCTGGTTGACAACAAGATTGGTGTTGAACCTGATAGGAGTTTAGAAAAAGAGAGAGCAGCCCATCATGATATACAGCAGGAGCAACATATGAGAAATAAGGGGGGTGTTGATGAACTCCAATAGAAAAATAAAAATAAAAATAAGAAAATAATTGATGAGATTGCTAAGGCAGCAAATGCCAGATCAATCCCTCATTTGCTATTTCCCAAAGCACTTCAAGCACCTTCTCCTTTTGATAAGGGGAATGCTAAAGTTGAGGAAATGATGGAAACTTTAAACAAGTAATGATCAACTTGCCTTTACTTGATGCAATCAAACAAGTTCTAGCCCATGCAATATTGTTGAAAGACTTGTGCACCCACAAAAGACAGTTAAGGATACATTTATCTAAGAAGGTCTTTTCTGCTGAGAAAGTGAATCAAGTGTTGTCCATTACAACCCTAACAAAACTCCAAGATCCTGAAGTTCCCACAATCCCTTGCATTATTTGGGATCACACCATTGAAAAAGCCTTGTTAGATTTGGGGGCTAATGTGAATGTACTTCTATATTTAATATATGAAGATGTGTTAGTAGTGGTTGACAAATTTTTTTATCAAACAAATTTTTTGGTTCTTGACATGGAACCAAGCAAGTGCACTACCTCAATTCCTATAATCTTGGGTAGGCTATTCTTGGTCACTGCCAATGCTAGTATATAATGTAGATCAAGTGTAATGAATGTATCCTTTGGTAATATGAACGTAAAACTGAATGTCTACAATGCAGTAAATCAGCCTCACTTGGATAGTGAGGACTGCTTTATAATTGATGTGTTGGATGAGCTTGTGGACGAAACTTTACCAAAGCTGCTACATTGTGATGACATGTTTAACATTTTTGAAAATGTTTAGAATAAAATCATGGAAGAAAAGGCCCCCGCACCTGAGATTCAAGAGGTGAAAACCTTAAATTCTGAAGTGGAGCCAGCAGCAAAGTATCCTCCTTGGAAACCAACTGTATTGCCTCTTCCACCACCTTCTAAGGCACCTTTGCTGCCTTCACTCATAAGTCCACCTAATGTGGAACTGAAATAGCTTCCCAAGTCTTTGAAATATGTATTTTTGGGAGTAAATCAAAAGTTGTCTATAATAATTTCTTCTTCCCTCACTGAGGAGCAGGAAGAAGAGTTGTGTGTGTTGAAAAGGCATAAGAGAGCAATAGGGTGGACTATTACTGATCTTGAAGGATTCAATCCTACTATTTGTATATATAAGATCTACCTGGAAGAGGTTCTAAACCCTCTAGAGAGATGCAGAGAAAGTTAAACCCCCACATGCAAGAAGTAGTGATGAAGGAGGTGGTTAAATTGTTAAATGTAGGAGTCATCTATCTCATTTTAGATTCTGAATGGATGGCACCTACTCGGGTGGTATCTAAAAAATTTGGAATCACTGTAGTTAAATCAGATTCTGGTGAGCTAATTCCAACCAGGGAGACTACTGATTGGAGGGTGTGCATTGATTATAGAAAGCTCAATTCAAAAATCAGAAAAGACCATTTTCCTTTGTGCTTCATAGACCAGATTTTGGATAAGTTAGCAGGCAAAGCTTTTTATTATTTTCTTGATGGATACTCTGGGTATAATTAGATTCCTGTGTATCCACAGGATCAGCAGAAAACAACTTTTACATGTCCATTTGGCACCTTTGCTTATAGGAGGATGTCATTTGGATTGTGCAATGCCCCTACAACTTTCCAATGGTATATGTATGCCATCTTCTCGGATACGATTGACCAATTTTTAGAGATATTTATGGATGATTTTTCTATTTTTGAGGATAGTTTTAGCCAGTGGCTACTTCATCTCAGCCTAGTGCTACAGAGATGTGGAGAGACCAACTTGGTCTTATGTTGGGAAAAGAGTCACTTTATGGTTACCCAAGGCATTGTCCTTGGACATGTTATTTCCCACAGAGGCATAGAGGTTGACTAGGCTATAATTGATTTGATTGCACATCTGCCCCACCTAAAACTGTCAAGCAAGTTCAATCCTTTTTGGGGCAGGGCATGCTGGTTTTTATAGGAGATTCATCAAAGATTTTAGTAAAATTTCAAAACCTCTTTCTCACTTGCTTGTTGGTGCGCTCTTTTTTTGGGTTCCTCTCGGTTCCCATTGAATCAGTGGCTTCCAATTCTGTCCTAGTGGACTCTAGCGATGCAGCGTCTGGAATGTTAAAAATAAAGGGTGTTTCTAGGAGGAATCCTAGTTTGTTGCGATCGCCAGCTGCAGATATTTATCGACGCTGCAACACGTCAATGATCACGCTTAAGAGCGGGTATGAGTTACTTCTATACTGAATCGTCCACTTGTGAACGTCAGCAGCAGTCTTTTCCTTTAATTTAGATAGTTTAATTTCCTTTTATTTCCCTTTATGGTTATAATTCTGGTCAGTTTAGACTTCCCAGGTTCTATGGTAAGTTTGGCTGTGAATTTGTTAGAGTGAGTAGATCTATTCTTATATTATATTTCTATCAGGAGTCTGATTAATTTAGCTTCCTAATCTTATTAGAGTTCTAATTAATTTAGTGTCCGAATGCTACTAGGGGTCCAATTAATTTTCGTCTCCTAATTCCATCAGGATTCTAAATAGTTTAGCTTCCTAATTGTACTAGGAGTGCACATGTAATAATTCTGGTGAAACTCTAATTAATTTAAGCATGCTAATTATATTAGAATTCTAATTAAATCAGGCATAATAATTCTATTGAAATTCTAATTGAAGCAATTATAACAATCCTATTAGAATTCTAATTAAAGGAGAAAACTAATTTTACTGAAACTCTAATTTAAGCAAAGGAAATAATTTTATTAAAAGCTAATTAAATCAAATAAATTGATTTTACTAAAAATTTAATAAAATAAATAAACTAATTCTATTAAAGTTTTAATTAAAGCAAGGAATTATCTATATTAAAATCTAATTAAAGCCATGAAATTAATCATACTAAATTCTAGTTAAAACAAGGAATTAACCAATTAAAATTTGATTTGAAGAGATTAATCAATCGTACTAAGATTTAAGATACTTAATTAATTAAACATGCTGAAATAGAATAAACCTACTAATTGATTATACTAAAGGGGCAAAATAAAAGCAATTAATTAATTCAAAAATTCCTAAAAATAGGGGTTTTGGGCCCACTATGCCAAGGAGGATTGGTCTCGTTCTCGAGTACCCTCTGTAAGTTCCCTTGGGCAAATCGGATGGCTGAGATTAAAAGTAAATTGGATTTTAGACCGTAAAATAATATTTTTAGGCTTTTCAGAGTTGATTTCAGAATAATAATTATGAATTAAATTATAAACTAGAATTGTAGAAACTACAATTAATATTTAGGATTTTTTGAGTTATTAAACTAAGAAATTAAAATTAAAAAAAAAACTAAATTTTTAGGACTGAATTCGGGTTCAAAATCAAAAAATTAGGCCATATGATTAAGGGCTGGTTATGAATCAAAGGATTAGAACCAGAGATTAATGATAGGACTATAGATTAAGATTTTAAAACGAAATTGGAGCCTAGGGTCAATGAATTAGACCGTCGGATTAAGAACTGGTTCCGAATTCGGAGAATTAGAACCAGATATAAGATATTTGCGGTCTAAAGAGGGCCTACGGTCTCGGACTGAAAATTAAAATCTAATAATTACAACTAAGAGAAATGCTAAATCTATAGGCTAGAAGTCATGGTTGGAAACTAAAAATTAAATCATTACCTAAGGGCCGGGGCTGCGGAGAGAAATCTTGAAGATTAGAAGCTTGAATCTTGAAACCATGATTAAACTACTCTATGGGTTTTTCCTCAGAGTTCTCTGGTTTCGGAATCCCAAAAAAAAATCATTCTCTCTCGAAAAATTGGTAGCCTCCTGGTCGAATTAGGCAAAAAACTCTTTTATAGGTTTTTCTTCAATTATGCGCCATTTTCCAAGCATTTAATCGAATTACATGCCAATTTCCTGGTGCTTAATCACTTTGAGTCGGTCACAGACTCAGTGAGCGACCGACGAACTTGCGTAATGAGTTTCCTAGTCCTAATAGCATTAGGGTTAATTACCCGCCTGGTAGTACGTGCATAATCCAATTAAGCGTTTCTTTCGAACCGTTTAATCGAGGAAACATAGGGGTCAAGGACTGTGAGGCTAGGTCGAGCATAGGCCAATTGCGCGCTGGTGGTGAGGTGCTCAATCTGATGGCCCATTTGGTTTCAGGCGCATGATCGAGCCTCGAATAGGTCTAGGAAAGGGAGTTTGGTCTGAAAGGGGGACTGATTGCGCTCTTGGGGTGTGGCATGCAATTAAATTACGCACGAGGTTTCAAGAGCTTAATTCAGGGTTGTCCGGGTCTGGTCTCTAGTCTGAAATGCAAGACTATTAATTCAGTATATAGTTTCCCCATATCAGGACCTGAGCTACAGAGCTATTGTTTCAGCCTGTGTTCAGCCATGTACTATTGTTTCATTGCATGCTTCCCATATTAGGGTTAAAAAGGTCAAAGGTTGACCGAAAAAAAAGTATATTTCGAGAAGGCAAAATGGGGGTGTCTACTGATGCCCCTCTTTGGCGCGCTCTTGCGAAGTAAGAACGCGTTGAAGAAGTAGGCACCCCTCATTCGAGGTATCTTTTTATTTCTCTTGGGAAATCACAAATGTAAATTGGTGATGCTGACATGACATGACTTTCTTATCTATCAGCGCAAGCTAAAATAGAGCATTTGAAGGGTAAATGATAGCTGTCGAAGGGCACATTCCGGGTCTGTGGGTGCATGATGCATCCCGTCGTGTGGCGCAAGCTAACGAAGGGATTTTACGCAATCGAGGTACCAGGGCATCAATCAAATATCCAAAATAAGGTCCAAGGACCAATAATAATAATATGAAGTATCATGTAATATTAAAGGCTTTTGTAAATCATGTCAGACCGAGCGCGTTATTGCTCACACCAATGCGCGTCAGGCGTTCCTTTTCCAACAGGCGTTTGTAAGTTCTCAGATTAAATATACTCAATGTTCAGTTTCTCAGGGGAATGGCCGGCTTGGGTTGGTAATTGAAGTGGGGTCTTATGGGTTGTGCTTAATTGAATCCTGCGCAGTGGGATATGCGCTCGATTTATCAGGAGTCGGTCACTAAGTTGGGAATTCTAATCCTAATGCATTTGAACAAACGATTCTGCGCAGTGCCGTATGTGGTCGATCCAATTCCGTGCAGTGGAATATATGCTTGATTGCAAGCTCAGGGGTTGGTTGTAGGTTAGGAGTTCTGAGTTGGGTATTCTAGTCCTAATGTGTCTGAACAAATGATTCTGCGCAGTGGCGTATGCGCTTGATCCGATTCTGTGCAGTGGGATATGCACTTAATTGCAAGTTCAGGTGGTCTTAGGGGTCAAAGGTCAGGTTCCAGTGTAATTTATTATGCATGGATGACAGGGTGCTTAATCAGCTTTTTTTTTGGTATCTAAAGAAAGGTGACTTGGATCTATTTATCTTGTTGCTTTATTCTTCTTTTCTTCTCTCTTTTTTTTTTATTTCTTTTTTTTTGTGAAGTAAAGGTTTTATTTTTATTTTTGTGAAATAAAGGGAGGTTTTGAAAATTTAAAATTTTAGGGGTTTTAACTTAAGATCAATTTGGTGGTAAAATGGCAGAAAACGTGGCTTCCGAGACGTCACTGAGCAGATCCACTGGTACAAGATTTGTGAACCTGACCGTTATTATGGTTGTCAAGACGACACTTAGCATGTCGAATACTCCGTCTAACCTTCTCGACGAATACTGATGATTATCTATTATGGGAGGACTACAGTGATTCGCAAGTCGAGAGAGAGATGAGTTTTGAAAACAATTGACCTAATCATAGCTAACTATATTTGTTTGCAATATCGAGTAAAACAAAAGTGGGTAGTACTTACCTGGGGGTGGTACTTACCTGGATTGTGGATAGCTTGTATGATTCGTGGTGGCGCCATAGTGTCGCGATGGGACTTTGGAGCTTTCTTCTCTTCGGGTCTGCTGTGGCAGGGCTTGGCGGTTGTGATGCAGTGTCTGGGAGAAATGATGTCGCGATGGGACCTGAGGGTTCTCCCTTTCTTTGGCTGCGTGCTGGGTGAGTCTTGGTAGGATGTGGGAATCGATTTGGGAGAAAGAGAAAGTCCTTTGCCTTAGCGATGGGACACGATCAACCTCTCTCTCTTTTCGTCATACGGCGTGGCATGTTCTATTTGAGCTTTCTTTTGCAGGTAGCGAGGTTAGCGATGGGATGTCAACTGAGCATAGTTAGCAATGGCGTGCTGGTGGGATAATAGTGCGATGGGACATTGGTGTTTTTTTTCCTTTGGTAGATCTTAGGTTATAAAAGAGATCATGTTGTGGTTGCATCGTGATTGGCTTCATCTTTGGGTGGTTTGCTTTCAGCTCTTCGCGATGGGTTACGAGGGCACGGTTAATTTATTATGATGGAACTGGGTATTGAGGTGATGTCGGATGTGTGCACGTTATCGCGGTAGGGTCCTCCTCCTCTGGTGGGATCGCCAGGGGGATTACGAGAAGGGGTATATGTCTTGCCATGACGGGACTAGGGGATGATCGACGCTATAGGACGGGTGAATAGGTCTTTCTTTTCTGTCGGGGCAACCTGTGAGGCTACGCGATGGGATAAAAGGGTATGACCGTGATGGGACAACATAATCCCGACCATGGTGGGATAGAAGGGTATGAGGGTATAGATTTCATCAAAAGTCAGGTATTACGTGCCTATTTCATGGTGCTCAAAGTGATTGCACGCTTGAGTTCAGATGCGCGATCTCAGGCTTTATGGGTTGTTTACATGTGTATGTGTGCGTACAATTGGAATATGCACCCTATTCATAGAGCGTGATCGAGGTGTCACCAGGTCAGTGTATCGTTAGTGTTCAGGTGACCTTTCATATTGCGCATCTAAAGTGGTTCGTTTGATTAATTTACGTGATTCATGAACTGTGCGCGATCGGAGTGCCGCGCCGTTGCACGCGGGCGATGGTGTAATTATGCGCTCGGATTGGAGCGCGTGTTTTGAATTGTGCGCCACATGCTTGGCGCGTGATCTAATTAAGCACATATGTTCGGACACGTGATTAAGTCCGTACTCTATATGAGTGAGAGAGCTTTCTTTTGTTTTTCATTCTCTAGTTTAGTCTCGAGTTTTGACCTTTTCTGTATATCTTGTGTTCTGAAATTCATGTTTTAGTGATATCGATTGATCTAACCGTTCGATTGGGATGTCGTTTCTTCCTATATTCATTATTTTACGTGATCTCCGTCCTAAGGTGGTGTCCATGGAAGGTGTTATTCTGAGAATGGGTGGTATTGGAAATGAGTACGCTTGTCTTCACATCGATCCTTTTTAGGGAGCAATGAAGGCATCATTGAAGCGGCGGCGGTGGAGGAGGAGAAGATGGTTGAAGAGTAAGAGTAAAAAGTTGAGGGATGTGTTTCCCAACCAATGCTCCCTAAAGTCTCTGATTGGACGCTCCAAGCGGGATCTGCTCCTGGCTTCGTCTCAGTTTTGGACTCAGTCTCTGTATTGGGTTGTAGGTTAAAGTTTTAGGTTTTCGTTTTGGATTGTAAATTTAGGAGGTATGCCTTCGATGATAGTTATAAAATTTTAAATTATGAATGAAGGGGCATTTTTTTTTTTTTGTCACGCTTGTTTATTTGTATAAGCTTATTAGCGAATTAGCTGGATTTATCTTATTTTAGGATTTAGTTTTTTTTTTTTTTTATGATTCATTCTGAGCTTATTCAGGGCTTATCCTGAGGTTAATTCGTTTTATTGAGTTTGGTTTAGAAGTTTTACTTAGTTCTGTTTGGTTTGTTAGGGGCATTGTTTTTTTGGTCCCAAACCAGTCAGGGTCTCATTATAGAGAGTTGTTGTTTTTTATTTAAAGTTTTATCTGGTTTAAGGTTTGATTTTAACTTAGGTTTTGGTTTTTTATTTGATTCAACATGAGACCTAAAAGGTGTGAGTTTTAAAAGGTTCTAGATGGGTGTTGGGTGTTTAAATCCTATTGGTTTATCTTGACTTGGGGGGATTGGTGTTCTTAGGGGGTTAAGTATTGTGTAATTATTGGTTCATCTATATTTGTCATGGACTGTGGTCTTTCAAAGGGGTATGTGTTTGGTTTAGATTTAGTTTAGATTGGAATGATTTAAAGGTGTGACACTTGTCATTCTATGGTTTAGAGAGTATAGTTTATAAATTTGTGAGTTAAAAATTTTGGGTTCTTATTATTTTGAATTTTATTCCAAGTTTAGAATTAAAAGTTTTGGGGCATTTTTTGCTTTTGACTTAGGGTATTTTTTATTATTAATGTCCTTTCTTCCTTTCTCTTTTGTATCCTGGGTGTTCTTGAGAATAGACAGGATTGGGAATGCAAGGTAGCGGTAGAATTGCTTCCATACTAAGGGAAGAGATGGAGTAGAAAAAAGTGGTAGAAAGGAAACTCAAGGAAAAGATAGGGTAAGAATTCTTGTGACCGATGCCTATTTTTCCTCGGTAGGCTGTGCAGATCCCGTATTAGTTGCTCTTCTTGGGTGGCTTTCCGTGAGCCACTCATTCTTTTCTGCCGGCTCGGGGCAAGGGGAAGAGGTTATTACGGCTAGAATTCGTTCAGGGTGCCCCCTTTCTCCGAGTTTCTCCGAGATTTCTAGTTTCCTGAATAAATCCGGATTCAGGGATTGCCTGAACGTGCGGATTTTACGTTTCTTGTTTGAAGTTGTATATTCAGAGGGTAAGTCCTCGGGGTATTTTGTAATTATTTTATTTATTTATGAAGAGATTATACTTTTTTATTTCATTCGTAAATTCAAGTTTAATTTGTTTTGTAGCTCATTTGATTTATTTTAAGTGAGGTTTATTTATTTATTTATTTGTTTTGGATCGGGACATGTTAGGAGCGTTTCATTTTTTATGTTTGTTTGTTTAGTTTTGCTTCAAATGAATGGATAATGGGGGGCATTCTTTTCGTATTAGTTTTCTTTTTTTGATTTGCTATTAATTATAGTGCCATAGGTGATGTTGGGGGATTTTTTATTTCAGTTTGGTGCATTTTATTTTAGTTATCGGGGTGGATATTCCTTTGGACTTGGAATATTTTAGATCGGGTTTATCGAGGCATGGTTTAGGCTGATAATTAGTGTCGGTGATTACTAATTCAGGGTTGTGAACGTGCTTCCCTGGGCATTTTTTTTTTAATGTTTCTGGGGGATTGCGCGCTTCACTCCGAGTGCGTAAATTAATTGCACGCCGGAGGGAGCGCACGCATTCAGAGCATCAGAAGATAATTACGCGCCATTTCCAAGTTGTTTAACCGAATTAAACGCAGGTTACTGAGGGTGCGATTAAGGCGGTGGCTGGTCATTGTACGGGCGACCATTGCCATTCATGCGCCACTATATGAGCGCTTGAAATGATTACGTGCTCAACAGGATGCGTGCAACTAGCTGGTCGGGTTAGTCTGGGCGGGCGACGATTAGATTAAGGGCACAAGGTCAGTTGCGTATTCCAAATTAAGTGCGGATGGAGTGACGCGTGATTTGTTTGAGCATGGGAATTTAAGTGCGTGATTTTGGCGTGTCTTATAAATAGTTTAAAATTTTTCATTTTCTTCATGCGATCCGTGTTAGTCTTTGATTCTCTAGTTTACTTATTCCTTGGTGCTCTAGTTTTCATATTTTTGTGATATCTCGTGATCTGGTCGTTCATTTTAGACGTCATTTCTTCTGTTTTATTTAGTTTTTTGAGCTCTTCGTTCTAGTATGGACTCTGAGGGAATTGGTGGGTGCGATATTACCCTTTCTGATTTAGAGAGGATGTTAGGGGTGGAGATAGGTGAGACTTCCGAGGTTTGGATTGATGTTGTCGGGGAGGTGGATGTCGGGGAGGTAGCTGGAGAGGAGGTATTGGAGGTTCATCAATTGGAGGTCAAGGAGGAGGCGCTCGAGATCAAGCAGGGGATTGTTGAGGCTGCGGAGCACCAGGGTGAGGAGCATCGAGATCGCAAACACTTCCCGCTGGAGGATTTCTTTGCTCAAGGTCGGGTAAACACTCATAAGCAAGAGTTCTTCCATTTTTTTAGCCACTTAGGTTATGACATAGGCTTATTAGGATCTGGAAACCCTTCTAATTTATGTCGAACCTACATTAGTGATTGATTGTGTGCTTACTCTTACATCATGATGGCATCTAGAAGTAGGTCATGTTTCTATTTAGTTGTTCTCGTCATGTTTTGTGTGTTTGTTGTAACTTGTTATTATGTTTGAGGCACATTTGCCTTGCTTTTCTAGTTTTAAATTTGCTTGTCTTTCGTCATAGGTATAAGTTAGCTTTACTATTATTATTTGTGTTTCGTTCGATAGGAGCCCTCGTAGCTGGCTATTAGCTCGACATGGGCTGAGTCTCATACCTGGTATCGTGCCTTGGCAGAGTTTCAGCGGGCGCGACTGGTGTCTTTTGGTTTCAGACCGATCCTGGAGCTGGATCCCTTTCAGGTCGATCATGGCCTAATCGCGGCGATCTTGGAGAGGTGGGGGGAGGAGCATCAGGCACTTCTCTTTCCTGTTGGCATGATGTTACCGACTTCGGAGGACTGGGTCCATATTACCGGCCTTTGTTTTGAGGGTGAGCCGATCACAGGGCGGATGGCGGGACATTACTTGGAGGTGTGTGAGGATATCTTGGGTGTGTCGTATAGGTCGAGGGCTCGGGGCCAGGTGTAGTTCGGGTCACTTGGTTTTTTGATATGTTTGTGAGTGGCTTTGTCCCCCCAAGGCACCATTCGGAGGCAAAGGCGACCTATGAGGCGCGTTGTGCAGTAGTAGCGGTCGGGAGCCTGTGGTTGAGCCGGGGTTAGCTGCAGATAGGGTGGTCCGGCGAAGTCGAGTTGAAAAGCTTCGATATGATGACTCCTTCTGGGCTCAATAAGACTATCCCGATGCCTTTTCCTTTATGATTAAGAGTGCCACCAAAGTAGAGGGTCCATGAAGTCTTATCGGGCACTTCATTGTGAATTGAGAGGAGATCTTCATTGGGAAGTATCCGTGCACAAGCTCATTGCTCGGGAGTGGAAGGTTCGCGAGGTAATCGGTGATCACCTGTCCTTTGATGGACTTTTGCATGACATATGTGATATCAAACTCTTGTAGGAGCATATGCCATTAGGCGATCTTTCTTGACAAGTGAAAATACCATTTTTCACCCCTAAACTTAAGTCTTGATAGACCTTTGAGAGAACTAAATAAGTGTTTTAAGTGCCTATGTTGCAGCTAACAATAAAGACAGGCTTAACCATAAAAGCAGCTTAAAAGTGCCAATAAGATGACAATCCATGTCAATCCAAAGGAAGAAAGTGAAGAAACAACCTCATCAGCTGTTGAAAGGTCTGAATAGAAGAAGCAAAGACCTGGAAGAGAAGTATGGAACAATTCGAACAGAAAAATGCACTACAGAGTCCTTTTCGCAAAGAACCTGTACTTTTCGCAAAGAACCTGAAACTCTACGAAAAGGAATAAAACTCCAGGCGTAGCATTCGAAGAGCATTTGAACTGTTCGAAGAGAGGATTGAACTTTGTGAAAAGAAGAAAATACAATTCAAACAGAACCAGAACATTGCGAAAAGAGCTTCAGGGGTCACAACACTTTGCGAAAAGGCCCCTAAGCTATGCGAAGAGGCATTCTGGAGATTCGCAGCTTTAACAAGGGCAATTCAGTAATCTGTTACACGCGTCCCAATGCGTTTTAAAACCTAGGGACATTCCAGAGGGTTCTAAGCACGAAGCGAAGGAATATTCCACCCCACGTGAGCACCTAGAGAGGGAATAACTTGGTGGGAACTTCTAGAAACTCTAACAAACTTTCAAAATGCATAAGAGAATTGATGCCCTTTTCACCTGATTGGCTGAACCAGATCGAGGAATTCTGATTGGCCAGAACAGATCTGGATCCCCGTGCTCGACTACCATTGGTCAATACAGATCTGAGAACCTCTGATTGGTTGATACACATCTAAAATTTGGACACAGGAAAGCTATAAATAGATGAAGCATTTGCCCAATTGAGGCATCCAGATTTTGAGTTTCATTTCTAGTCCCCCATTTCCCAGCTAGACAGCTTGTCTGCAATCCTTGTAATAGCCTACTTTGTACTTGCATTTGAGAGTCATGAGATACCGTAATTCAAGGAGAGTTTGCATCCAAGACTACAAATCTGAGAGCTGTTTAAGCTGTGCTCTGTAAATTGTAAGGATGAATTTTAAAAGGTTGCTGTAAACTATGCATTCTCCATTGGACTCATGTCAAGGGTTCCCTCTGATCTCCTCAGTACATTAGACTCCTTTAGATTTATTGTTTTGCATGCAACTTCCCTTGATTCATTAATCCTGTGAGAATTAGTGTTTGTAACCTAGCCTCTCACAGCATTTGTAGTGATGTTTCTTGTTCTGAATTGAGGATTTGGATTAAAGACTATTGGATGGTTTGTGGCCATTAAAGTGGACAGACCATAGCCATAAGTGTAAGCCTAATCCTTGAATTAGATTTATCTCTCTTACATCTTTGCTTGTAGCCAGATGAAGATTGAATCACCTCTGTTGAGCTGCAGTTATTCTCATTAGATTTCAAAGACCAAATCAGATTTAGATATTACTTCTCCATCTTTGTTTCAATCACTCCCCCAACTCGGATCTGGATCATTTAGTTTAAATTTTTCTTTGTTTTTAGTTAGTTAAACGTGACAAATTCAAACCTCTCATCTTATCAGTTTTCCAGATAGGATAAGAAGCCAGATCTGGTAGCTCAGATCTGGAGGTTTATCTTACATTTTAGACAAATTCTCTATGGACGATCTTTCACTCACTTACTTTTAAAACTTGCAACAATTGGCCCTGATCTTGCAGGATAATTCTCTTCTAACTGTGCTGATATTTCTTTATTTGTTTATATAGTCTAGAGCCACTGTAATTTAGCAGCTATAAATCTGTTTTCAAAACACACATAAATCAAGCACACTAAGAAGCAACAACAAGTTTTTGGCGCCGTTGCCGGGGAATTTGTTCTAAAATAGGTAGACCTAAGTTTTTACTTTAATTTTTTATATCATTACTAAACTATTTTATTGTTTATACCTGTGCAGTTATTCATAGTCAGATTTTTGAAGAAGGGAAACTACTTAAAGGAATTCTGAAGGTTTGCTGTGAATAAACAGACTTTTTTGTTCTGAGTTTTATGTTTGGTAGGACTCTCAGCCCTAAGATTCTCCCATTGAATTTAGAAGTTGAAAGGCTACTACGAACCAAACAAACAACACAGAATTCTGCTACTATGGGTGAAGAACTTCGACTTTTGAGGGATTACTTTGCACCTGGTGCTTGTAATTCTTCCTTTTGCATTCAATTTCCTACTGTTGAAGGAAATTATGAGATCAAGTCATCAACTATCCAAATGCTTCCTTCCTTCCATGGGTTGAGTAAGGAAGACCCATACAAACATGTAGATGAATTCTTGGCTCTTTGCACCACATTCAATATAGCTGGACTTGGTCCAGAAGCAACCAAGCTTAGGCTCTTTCCTTTTTCATTAAAGGATAAAGCTAGAGCATGATTATCTATGTTAGCACCAAACAATATCACTTCTTGGAATGATTTGCAATGTCAATTTTTAGCCAAATATTTCCCAATGTCTAAAACAAGCCAATTGAGACAAAGTATCATTTCCTTCTCCCAAAACTCAACTGAAACTTTCCATCAAGCATGGGAAAGATTTAAGGAACTTTTAAGGCAATGTCCTCATCATCAAATTCCTAGATGGCAGCTAGTTCAAAGCTTCTATCAAGGAATTGATCAAAAAGGCAAAAATATGGTGGATGCCTCCTGTGGAGGCACTTACTTGCAAAAAACAGTTGAAGAGGTTTGGGACTTATTTGAAGTGATTGGTGAAAACTCAACTCAGCAGGAATCTCTGTCAAGAGAAATTGAAAATCCTGCTAGGTTGAACAATCACCAACCCACCAAAGGAAAGATCTATGAGGTGAATGAGTTGGAAAGAAAGATGGACAATCTAACCACAATGTTTGATAGATTGATGGACTCAATTAAAAATCCAAATGTTTCAAGAGTAGAGGAGGCATGTCTGATATGCCAATCCCCTACTCATTCACTTGACCAATGTCCTGCTGCATCACAGTTCCCAGATTTAATGGTGGAACAAGCTCATGCTGCTCAATCATTTGGACAGATGCAGTCAAATGAATATCCATGGAGAGCACACCCCAATTTGAGGTGGAACCAAGGGAATTACCAATCCCACCAACAGCAACAACCAAAGAATCAAATGCCTTTCAAAACTGCATAGCCTTATCAGCAGAATTTTTATATCAAACCAAACTTTCACCAGCCCATTCCACAACAACACTGCGATGCGCGATTCAAACCCCTCAGTCCCTTTCTTTTGAAGATCAAGTCCTAAATTCACTTTAGAATTTAGGATCTTTAACTCGACTATATGAATTTTCTGACGGAGCATAAAGAAGATTGAAGAAACATTGGGACAACTTTCAAATACTTTGACAAAAAGAGAGGAAGGAAAGTTACCCAGCCAACCTTTGAACAATCCCAAAGGACAGTTCATGGTTGGAGAAGCTTCTAATTCACATGAAGAAGTAAAAACTGTCACCACTTTGAGAAGTGGAAAAATGATAGATAACAAAGTGGGTACTGAAGAAGAAAGAAATGAGGAAGAGGATAAAGATATGCAGCAAGAGCAGCATAGTGATAGCAGTGGGGTTGCTGATGTACCTCAGAAAAACCAAAAAAATGAAAAACAGAAAATTCAAAAAATTTCTGAAAATACTTCTAAAGCTGTAGATGAAAGATTAGTTCCTCATTTACCATTTCCTCATGCAATGAAATCTGTATCCCCTTTTGATAAAGGGAACACAAAAATAGATGACATGATGGAGACTTTCAAGCAAGTCAAGATAAATTTACCTTTGCTTGAAGCAATCAAACAAATTCCAGCATATGCAAAATTTTTGAAAGATGTTTGCACTCACAAAACAGATCTAGGATACTGATTGTCCAAGAAGGTCTTTCTTTGTGGAAAGAATTAACCAGGTGTTATCCATTGCTACACCTCCTAAACTTCAAGATCCTGGAATCCCCACAATCCCTTGCATTATTGGGGAACACACCATTGAAAAGGCTTTATTAGATCTGGGTGCTAGTGTCAACCTACTTCCATATTCTGTATATGAGAAATTTGGTTTGGGAGAATTAAAACCCACTCATGTGGTGTTACAACTAGCAGACAGATCTGAAAGAAAGCCAGTAGGGATGATTGAAGATGTATTGGTGGGAGTAGATAAATTCTTCTATCCTGCTGATTTTCTAGTTTTTGATATGGAACCAACCAAAAGCAAAACTTCCATTCCTGGCTACAACAAATGCTTGCATTCAATGCAGGTCTGGTATTATGGAAGTCTCATTTGGAAACATGAAGGTAAAATTAAATGTTTATAGTGCAGTCACACAGCCTCAATTCAGCTCTGAAGAATGTTTTCATGTTGATCTATTGGATGAACTTGTGGAAGGGACTTTACAATAATTTCTGCAGGGTGAAGACTTCACCACAGATGTTAAAGATGATTGGGGATATGCTGAAAATGAAGCAAGTTGTATCTCAAATTCTGAGGAAATAAATGTTGTGCAAGGAACTCTTAATCAATCAGCAAGTTTTTCTTCTTGGAAACCTGCTACTCTCCCCCTTCCACAAACGTCTAAGGTACCTTTGTTACCTTCTTTTCTCAGCCCACCTGATTTAGAACTAAAGCAGCTGCCAAAAAATTTGAAGTATGTGTTCTTAGGTAATCATAAATCATTACCTGCCATTATTTCTTCCTCCCTCACAAAGGAGCAAGAGGAAGAACTGTTGATATTCGTGAAAGAACATAAAAGGGAAATTGGCTAGACTATTGCTGATTTAGGAGGAATCAGTCCAGCTGTTTGCATGCACAAAATCCACTTGGAAGAAGATGCAAAGCCTTCTAGGGAAATGCAAAGGAGGTTGAACCCTCATATGCAAGAAGTGGTCATGAAAGAGGTTGTTAAGTTGTGGGATGCAGGGGTCATTTACCCCATTTCAGATTCAGCTTGGGTGGCACCTACACAGGTGGTACCTAAGAAATCTGGAATCACTGTTGTAACCTCAGATTCTGGTGAGCTTATGTCAACCGGACAAACAACTGGATGGAGAGTTTGTATTAATTACAGAAAATTAAATGCAATGACCAGAAAAGACCATTTCCCCCTCCCATTCATTGATCAGATCTTAGATAAGCTAGCAGGAAAAGCTTATTATTGTTTTCTTGATGGTTACTCTGGTTACAACCAGATTCCTGTGTACCCACAAGATCCGAAAAAGACCACATTCACTTACCCTTTTGGCACTTTTGCCTATAAGAGAATGCCTTTTGGTCTGTGTAATGCTCCTGCTACCTTTCAAAGATGCATGTATTCCATTTTTTTAGATATGATTGACCAATTTATGGAGATTTTTATGGATGATTTTTCAATCAATGGCAACAATTTTTCCCAGTGTTTACACCATCTCAAATTGGTACTACAAAGATGTGAAGAAACCAATCTGGTTTTGAGCTGGGAAAAGAGCCATTTCATGGTCACCCAGGGCATTGTCCTTGGCCATGTTGTTTCCCACAAAGGCATTGAGGTGGACAAAGCAAAAATTGAGTTAATTGCACATTTACCACCTCCCAAAACTATTAAACAAATCAAAAGTTTTTTAGGATATGTTGGATTTTACAGAAGGTTCATCAAGGACTTCAGTAAAATAACCAAACCTCTTTATCATCTGTTGTGCCAAGATGTCCCTTTTGTTTTCAATAATGAATGCATGAAGGCTTTTGAATTCCTAAAAAACTGTCTGATTTCAGCTCCAATATTGCAGTCTCCAGATTATTCATTACCTTTTGAACTGATGTGTGATGCATCAGATTATGCTTTGGGAGCTGTCCTTGGACAGAGAAAAGATAAGCTGCCTCATGTCATAGCTTATGCCAGTAGATCAATTATTGATGCACAGCTCAATTACACAACAACTGAGAAGGAGCTGCTGGCAATTGTTTTTGCTTTAGAAAAATTCAGGTCATATGTCTTGGGTTCACAAATAGTGGTGTTCACTGACCACTCTGCTTTGAAATACCTTCTGACTAAGAAGGACACCAAACCAAGATTAATCAGGTGGATTCTCCTATTACAGGAATTTGATCTATAGATTAAAGATAAAAAGGGAGTGGAAAATGTGGTGGCTGATCACCTCTCCAGAATTTTAACTACTGAGATTGATAGGTTGCCTATCAATTAATCTTTCCCTGATGAGCAACTTTTTGCCATTAGTATACACACTCCTTGGTTTGCAAACATAGTCAACTTTTTGGCTACTGGAAGAATTCCTCAACATTAGAATAGAATGGATAAAGATCTTTTCTTCTCAAAGGTTAAACACTTCATCTGGGAGGATCCTTATCTGTTTAAGAGTTGTGCAGATCAAATAATAAGGAAATGTGTCCCTGACCAAGAATTTCATAGAATACTTTCTATGTGTCATGAACAGGCCTGTGGAGGTCATTTTAGTGGGAACAAAACGGCTGCAAAAGTTTTGCAGTGTGGATTTTATTGGCCTACACATTTCAAGGATGCCCTGCAGCATTGTAAGTCCTGCCAGAACTGTCAGAAATTAGGCAGCATTTTCAAGAGAAACTCAATGCCTCTACAGCCTATTTTGGTAGTTGTGTTGTTTGATGTTTGGGGGATAGACTTCATGGGTCCCTTCCCTCCTTCCAATGGGAATAACTTTATTTTAGTAGCTGTGGATTATGTATCCAAATGGATTGAAGCCACAGCTACTAAAACAAATGATCACAAAGTGGTTCTGAAATTTCTTAAGGATCACATTTTTTTCAGGTTTGGTTTTCCCAGACCCATTATCAGTGATGGGGGAAGCCATTTTTGTAATAGACATTTTGAAACTTTGTTGAAGAAATACTCTGTGACTCATAGAGTAGCCACTCCATATCATCCACAAACCAGTGGACAAGTGGAGATTTCCAATAGAGAAATCAAACATATTTTGGAAAAGACTGTGAAGAAGGACAGAAAGGATTGGTCCTTTAAGTTGAATGATGCATTGTGGGCATATAGGACAGCCTATAAAACCCCAATCGGTATGTCCCCATTTAGGTTGGTCTATGGCAAAGCATGCCATTTACCAGTAGAGTTAGAATATAAAGCTTTTTGGGCCATTAAAACATTGAACATGGATCTAACTACTGCTGGTAATCACAGGAAACTGCAACTTGCTGAGTTAGAAGAACTGCGAATGGATGCATACACAAATTCAAGATTATATAAAGAGAAAGTCAAAACTTTTCATGATAAAAATTTATTGAGAAAAGAGTTCACAGCTGGTTCTAAGGTATGTTTAATTAACTCAAAGCTCAAGTTTTTCCCAGGAAAACTGAGATCCAGATGGGAAGGGCCATACACTGTCATTCAAGCAGCCCCTTCGGGAGCTGTTAACATCCTTGATCCAAGTAATGGAAGAATCATAAAGTAAATGGTCAGAGGCTCAAACCATGCATTGAAAATACCCAGGAGCCTGTGCTGCCCATCTGTCATCACGAATCTCCAAAAATTTGATGGTAGAAAACTGTACATTATGTTTGTATATCATAGTTTTTGCTTATTTTTTCTGCTTCTGCTTTTATCTCTTTTCGCAGAGTTTAAACATGCTCAAAGTCAAGTCCCAAAGAAATATTTCTCTCTTCGCACAGTCCAAATTACTTTTCGAATAGACCCTGGATCTGTAATGAAATGCTCGAAAGCAAGAATTTGCCTTTCGAATAGTTGGTTCTGAAGCCAGTTTCTTTTCGAATAGTTGGTTCTGAAGCTAATTCCTTTGCGAAATAATGTTTCTGAAGCTGTTAACTTGTCGAATAGTACTGATGCCATTCACAATTATAAAAAGATCTCTTTTGGAACTTTTCGACAACTTAAAAGCACTTTGCGATATTAACTTTGAGTATATTTAAACCCTTTCGACGGTGGGGTTTCATTTCAAACTCTCTTTGCAGAGCGACTCTTTCCACTGAAACCCTACTTCGTTCTTTCTTTGCACGATTTAAGAAGCTTACTACACTTTTGTCTCTATTGTTCGGTCATTTGCATTTGCAGAGAAGGATTTCAGCTTTTAATCTAGGGGATTTCTGCAAGCAAACAACTCATTCAAACATAAACCCTAGATCTCGGTATTTCTCTGCTCATTCTCTCTGGTTAGCATTTAGTAATTTGATTCTGTGTCAGCATCTATTTTGGGCATTTTTATACATCAATCTAGAATGGGAAAAGTAGAGAAATCATTGGCTGCTATGTTCCCCAAATCGTCTGCTAAGAAAGTGAGCATATCGACCCCAAAAGCAAAAGGAAAAGCCAAAACTTCAGCTAAACGGAAACTATCTATGGATAAAGCAGATAGGGTGGAGAAAGGAAAGAAAATTAGACATGAGGAACCCATCCTTGCTGCTACTAGCCCTGAGCCTGAGCTTCCTCCTCTGCCCATTCATTTGGTCTTACCTAACCCCTTCATTGAAGCTCAGAAACTAATACCTGAGCCGATGGTGGACGAAACTTTTTTCATCACCAAACCAGATTGCTTACCATCCTTAAGATACATCAGAGAGGCTTCACTAAGCAATATCCTTACCCCCTTGTCAGAGAAAATTTACCCAAGAATGGTGAAGTTATGGTACCAAAACCTAGTCAAGGTCCTTTGAAAGAATCTTGATGTCCCTACCCTAGTCATTTTCATTGATGATTGCGATCTTACTGTGACATTTGAAGACATAGGGAATGCTTTAGGGATACCATTCCAATTTGATCCCTCTGGTCCTTTGGCTACTCCAGAAACAACCTCCTTTAGAGAGATGGCTGCACATTTAACCCAGGGTATTGTGGGCACTGGGCAGTCTATCATGAGAAGAGACCTTGCCCCCCAATTTCTATTAATGGATTCCATTTTAAGGGGAAGCTTTTATGTCACTGGGCACAGCCAAGAGAGGAGAACACCAATTTTGGAGGCCCTCTTTCATTTCTCCAAGGGGCAATTTTTCAATACCCCTATGTTAATTTTCGAAGCCATGGCTGATGTGAGTGCCAAGTTGAAAAAGGAGCAGAAGCTAGCTGGCCTCCCTTTTGGAAGATTAATCACAGCCCTCCTCAGAGCCAAATTTGACATTGATAGTGAGGAGCCATTTGAAGTCATTACCCCTCACAATTTTGGGAAAAAGGCTTGGACTACAAGCCAGGCTATGCTAAGAAGGATAAGAGGCGGGTGAACACGCACATGCCCTCATCACTTTTGAACCTGCAGCTGTGAGTGAACCTATCCCTACAGCTGTGAGTGAGCCAGAACCCATCCCTACAGATGAGCACACTTTGAACCCATCCACCTGAAGAGAGCACTTTTGAGAGCCTACCCCTTCAATTTTGCCAGATCCTATTTTGTCAGAATCAACTGTGCCAGATCCAGTTTTACCAACTCCTGTGGTGACCAGCTCTTTAGCTGCACGACTTCTTGAAACATCTCTGCCAGTCCCTGTGGTGACCAGCTCCTTAGCTGCACCCATTGTTGATGAAAATCCCCTTCCTTTGGTGACCAGCCCTTCAGCTGCCCCTACTTTGGAGGAAGTTGCCCTTGCACCCTACTCCCCTACTCCAGCCCCTGACATTTCACCTATCCCAGCTGTCCCATCTCCCACACCCTCCATCATTCAAATTGTGGATTCCCCCTCTACACCAACCACTCCAACCATTCTCACACCACCAATTTTGCCCTCCAATGCCCAGGTTTTAGAGGAGTTAGCTGCAGATTTTATTGCCCCATCTCCCTGCACTCCTCTGCTCCAAAGCCCCTCACATTCCCCTGCTCCATCAGCCCACACACCTGAGGCCTCCCATACACCTGAACTTGAGCCCTTCACTACAGAGGCCTACTCTTCTTTAATGGGTTATATTTTTGAGACCATGGAACTGGACCCCACCCCTATCCCTGCTCCTCATCACTTCACTCATTTCCCTACCTCTCCCTTTATAGCCATTGCACCTCCACTCTCCACCTCAGTTGTCCCAATCCCTGCTATGCCCACCTCTCCCACACCTACATCCATTACCCAGATACTTACCTACCTCCAATCCATCCAAGCCCAACTCCAAATCAACACAGACAACCAGTCTCTAACCAATAAACTGCTCCAAACCTTAGCTTCCACATCTCAAACAACCACCATTACCCCTGTACCTATTTTTGATTCCCAGGCCACCCAAACTGACCCAGAGATATTATTGGTTGATCTGACCACCCCCACCACTGCTGCCCATGCAACACAAACTAAGCTTGAAGTCCCTTTGGTTGCATCCTCTCCACCACTCCCCATGTTCTCTGAGCAAGCCACTCAGACAGATCCTGCTGTCACCCTTCCAGACACTTCTTCCCCCCCTCCCCCAGCTGGGACACCTTTGGTCCCCTACCATTCCATTCCCCTCCCCCGATACGCCACCCTCATCAAAGCCATGGAAGATAATCCCTATATCCGTCGAGATGTTCAAAAGGGGCTAGCTGATTTACAAGCTTACATCCGTACCCCTTATGAAAACCAAATTCGGAAGTTGGAGATCTTTATGAAATTTGAAAGAGAGAAAATGAAGGACCTGCTGGGTCAAACATTTCAGCTAGTGAGGACTGAGCAACACAAGGTGTCAATGTTGCAAGCCCAACTTGACCAAGAAAAATTGAAGACCTTTAGACTTAGCAAACATCTTGACCTCACCAAAAAGATCAAATCTGAGGAGTATACTGAGCTACAAAAAACTATTCCGGAGAAAGCTAAATCAAGTTCGGATTCCAATACTGATTCCAGCTCGGATTCTGACATTGACTCAAGTTCTGAGCCACTTGAACCAACCTATGATACAGATTTTGACCCCAGTTATTAGCTCTCACTGCACTTTTTGTGTTATAAAGTTGTAATAGAAAATTCTGTTTTGTGTATACTACTGTGCATTTATGTCTGTCTTCTTGCCATCATTACTTTTGTTGTTTTTCTTTCTTGCATATATTTTTCCTCTGTTTTGGACCAGTGTGGACCCTGCTACCCTTTGGTTTGGGGCTGTGACAGAAATAGCAATAATCAATAAAGGAGTTAACATCAGTACAGTTTTGGATCAGCAATTTTTTATTTTTATTTTTCACACCTGTTGTTTTGAAATATATTAAGAAGTTTAAAAAAAAAATAAAAAAATAAAAAACTCTTTAAAATTACTTTCCTGTGTAATTCTAAAAGACTTTCATGAAGTAAATGTCAGGAAATTTCCAAAAGAAAATTGATGTTTTAGTAAACCTAAAATGAAGGAAAACAATGAAGATATACCTCAAGAAGTTGATATAAAACCACACCCAGTGAGGTTTGGGCCTGAAATGTATTCTTTGGAGGTATGCTTTGGCAATCTTTTCTGCTTTTGGGACTATGTGAATCTGCTTACTTACACTAGAAGTTACACATATCCAAATTGAAATAATTTGATAGCACTCATGATATTAAAGACATGATGTAAGGCCTCCTTTTGGACAGTTTGAACCTTACAAAGCCCCACCTTTTGAAACTGCCCTTGATACACACCATTTGAGCTAAATAAATCTATGATTCCTTTGAAATCTCCCCCAATAAACCTCATCAACCTCATTTAGCCTAACCCTACCCCGAGAAGGCAGAAGATAAAGGGAAGGAAGATGAGGAAGGAGAATTGAGTAACAATTTAATAGCAAAAGAAGGGTAAAAGTTGAAGGCAATGATGAAACAGCAGAGGGAATGTGGCATGCAATCAGTGCTAATTCGAAAAAAGAAAAGAAAAATATTTGAGCAAAACAAAAGAAAGAAGGCATTTTCAGTGGAAGTCTGAAAAAGAAAGAGAAAAAGATGGCCACTTTGGCTCTGGAAATTCAAAAGAAGAAGATGAAACTATGCTGAACAAAAGTGGGTTTGTATATAACCTCCTGACCTTGACTGACTTCTCAAATATGAACACCATTCCAACCCTTTTTAGAAATTTCACCCATTAGCCACAATAAAACCCAAGTAAAAGTCCTTACTGATCAATGATGGATTGAGCTATCACATGGAGATAAGAATTTATGTAATCTATGGTGAAAGGAGCAGTGAATTTATAACTAAAAGCAATGCCTATGCTCCTGCTTACAGTCCTATTTGAGGACTGTAATTGCTCTTGAGCTGTGTGAAATAGTACAACCCTCTCATTTGCTTTTTGAGTGAAAATCCTGGTGAGAATTGGGTTTAAAATCAACTGATTAGGGCAACATCAAAGCTGGATTCCTAAATCAAAGGCTTGCTGTTTGTTAATTTTCCTTGTAAATGGCCACTGACATAAATCGACTGAATCGTCACAAGAATTACTGCAGAATTTTAGTTTTAAACTGATATCTTTCTTGAAAAACCTTCTTACAAAATAACTGATGTAGGTGTGAATAATCAATTGAGGAAAGTGGCTGTAACAAAATTGCAGTGATCTTAACTAAACTTATTGAAGAAGTTTGTGGGTACCTTCACTGAAAACCCTCAGGAGACTTCACTCCTCCACTAGGGATCACCTAGGGGTTTAAAAGGCTTGTTGCATATGCTAAATGCAACTGTGCTCCCTACAAAAGTGGCTCTTTACTTTGTTTATTTTATTTTATTTTTTCTTTGCTCAGAGACTAGCAAAGCTTAGGTTTGGGGGTGTGTTGACAAGTGAAAAATACCATTTTTCACCCCTAAACTTAAGTCTTAATAGACCTTTGAGAGAACTAAATAAGTGTTTTAAGTGCCTATGTTGCAGCTAACAATAAAGACAGGCTTAACCATAAAAGCAGCTTAAAAGTGCCAATAAGATGACAATCCATGTCAATCCAAAGGAAGAAAGTGAAGAAACAACCTCATCAGCTGTTGAAAGGTCTGAATAGAAGAAGCAAAGACCTGGAAGAGAAGTATGGAACAATTCGAACAAAAAAATGCACTACAGAGTCCTTTTCGCAAAGAACTCAGATTTTCAAAAGAACCTGAAACTCTACGAAAAGGAATAAAACTCTAGGCGTAGCATTCGAAGAGCATCTGAACTGTTCGAAGAGAGGATTGAACTTTGCGAAAAGAAGAAAACACAATTCGAACAGAATCAGAACATTGCGAAAAGAGCTTCAGGGGTCACAACACTTTGCGAAAAGGCCACTAAGCTGTGCGAAGAGGCATTCTGGAGATTCGCAGCTTTAACAAGGGCAATTTAGTAATCTGTTACACGCATCCCAATGCGTTTGAAAACCTAGGGACATTCCAGAGGGTTCTAAGCATGAAGCGAAGGAATATTCCACCCCACGTGAGCACCTAGAGAGGGAATAACTTGGCGGGAACTTCTAGAAACTCTAACAAACTTTCAAAATGCATAACAGAATTGATGCCTTTTTCACCTGATTGGCTGAACCAGATCGAGGAATTCTGATTGGCCAGAACAGATCTGGATCCCCGTGCTCGACTACCATTGGTCAATACAGATCTGAGAACCTCTGATTGGTTGATACACATCTAAGCTGGACCTGGGGAAAGCTATAAATAGACGAAGCATTTACCCAATTGAGGCATCTAGATTTTGAGTTTCATTTCCAATCCCCCATTTCCCAGCCAGACAACTTGTCTGCAATCCTTGTAATAGCCTACTTTGTACTTGCATTTGAGAGCTGTGAGATACTGCTGTAACTCAAAGGAGAGTTTGCATCCAAGACTGCAAATCCGAGAGCTGTTAAGTCGTGCTCTGTAAATTGTAAGGATGAATTTTAAAAGGTTGCTGTAAACTATGCATTCTCCATTGGACTCATGTCAAGGGTTCCCTCTGATCTCCTCTGTACATTAGACTCCTTTAGATTCATTGTTTTGCATGCAACTTCCCTTGATTCATTAATCCTGTGAGAATTAGTGTTTGTAACCTAGCCTCTCACAGCATTTGTAGTGATGTTTCTTGTTCTGAATTGAGGATTTAGATTAAAGACTATTGGATGGTTTGTGGCCATTAAAGTGGACAGACCATAGCCATAAGTGTAAGCCTAATCCTTGAATTAGATTTATCTCTCTTACATATGTGCTTGTAGCCAGATGAAGATTGGATCACCTCTGTTGAGCTGCAGTTATTCTCATTAGATTTCAAAGACCAAATCAGATTTAGATATTACTTCTCCATCTTTGTTTCAATCACTCCCCCAACTCGGATCTGGATCATTTAGTTTAAATTTTTCTTTGTTTTTAGTTAGTTAAACGTGACAAATTCAAACCTCTCATCTTATCAGTTTTCTAGATAGGATAAGAAGCCAGATCTGGTAGCTCAGATCTGGAGGTTTATCTTACATTTTAGACAAATTCTCTGTGGACGATCTTTCACTCACTTACTTTTAAAACTTGCTACAATTGGCTCAGATCTTGCAGGCTAATTCTCTTCTAACTGTGTTGATATTTCTTTATTTGTTCATATAGTCTAGAGCCACTGTAATTTAGCAGCTATAAATCTGTTTTCAAAACACACATAAATCAAGCACACTAAGAAGCAACAACAATCTTTCCGGATGTAGCGGGTTTCTCGAAGATGTACTTCAAAGGGTTCATATGTGCTAGGACTAGTATCTTGTGCGCTCCGAAGTAGTGTCGCAATTTCATCGAAGCCCACACTAGTGCAAGGCATGTCTTCTCCATTGGTGTGTATTTCCATTCATACTCGACCATCGTTCTACTGAGGTAGTAAATGACCTTCTCTCTCTTACCATCTTCTTCATATTGTCTGAAGATTACTCCCATAGCTTTGTCATTTTCAGACACGTAGAGGATCAGGGGTCTTTTGGGAACAAGCGACGATAGTATTGGCGGATTGAGGAGGTACTTCTTGATATTATTGAAGGCTTGATAACACTGGTCATCCCATACATACTCGGCTCCTCCTTTAAATAGTCTGGAGAAAGGGTCGCATTTGTTTGAGTGTTGGGAGATGAATCCCCTGATGAATTGCAGTCTTCCTATCAGACCTCGTAGTTCTTTGATGTTGCTAGGAGGTGGCATCTCGAGAATGGCTCTGACCTTTACCGGATCGACGTCGAATTCTCACTTGCTAACTATGAATCCTAGTAGTTTTTCGGAGGTCACTCCGAACACGCATTTCTTCAAATTCATCTTTAGCTGATATTTTTTTGATCTCTGTAATACTAGTCGTAATGCTTCAGCATGTCCTGCCTGAGTTTGAGACTTCACTAATATGTCGTCGACGTAGACTTCCACGCACTTATGCATCATGTCATAAAAGATTGCCATCATGGCGTGTTGATATGTGGCTCCTGCGTTCTTGAGCCCGAAAGGCATGACGACATAGCAGTACGTTCCCCATGGCATAGTGAAGGAGGTCTTTTCTTGGTTGAATTCTGCTAGATTGATCTAATTGTATTCGGAGAAGCCATTCATAAAGGATAACATCTCATTTCCGGCAGTATTATCGACCAGAGTGCCGATGTGAGGGAGTAGAAAGTCATCTTTTGGGCATGCCTAGTTGAGGTTTCGAAAGTCGATACATACCCTTACGCTGCCATCTTTCTTGGCGACAAGCACTATGTTTACGACTCATTTGGGGTAGAGGACGACTCGTATGAACTTGGCCTTGTGTAGCTTGTCAACTTTCTCCTTAACTTGTAGGGCAGTTCGCGGGTGCGTTCTTCAGAGTTTTTGCTTGACGGGACCGCTGGAGGTTTTTCCTTCTGGTTGGAGCTGCTTGTCTTTAGTGTGCAAAGCGACGTGATGGGACGGGAGCACCTGGGGTGGAGTTGTTGAGGGGACACATCTTTTTTTGTGGAAGCGTGCAAAATCACACCACCACCTACATCATTCATATCAATGGGCTTTGTCTACTCTTAGGTCACTGAACGTTTTATGTGAATTTTTCCACATGAACTTAAAGCCTTCTTGTTGGTGTTTATGCATTATCGGGGTGACTCCCGTGCCGCTTTCTTGGTCAGTAGTAGAAGCAGTATGCTTATTATTACTGATCTGCTTCATGTTTCGGTGGGAGTGTCACGATGGGACGTTAGAGAGGTGTGGTTTGCAATGGGACGTGTTGATCGTCATGACAGGATATCTAGATCGCTTGATGAGATTTTGTGAGGGGACTTGATATTTGTTGGGTGGGATGGGACATCAGAGGAGGTCCTTCCTTCTTTTGTTGGCGAGCGTATGTTGCGTTGGAGTCTGGCGACTGTTGTGTGATGGGATATTTGGGGAGTTCAACTCTTTGCTTTTCGCGATGGGATATTGGATGAGCCTTCCCTTCTGGTTGTGTGCCGTAGCAAGTTACGACGGGATTTCGGGGAAGTGTAATCGACAATGGGACATTGGCGGTCTCCCCCTTTCGTTGTGTGTCGTGGTGGGTTGCAAGCAGACATGTTTATGAGCGTGTGATGGCATGTCTGTCTGATGACTCCTTTTGATGTCGTGATGGGACAATGATTGTGTCTTGAGATCATGACGGGACTTGCCCTTTAGCCTTGGTGATGTGACAGGGCTTTAGCGTCACGATGGGACATGGGGGCATGTGATGAGGCATTTGCAGTTCTCTCCCTCTTGGTCGGTGTGTAAGGTCATGTGATGGGACAAGAGAGAGTGATTATGATCATGATGGGACAAGTGGGCGTGATTGGCTACTTTATCACCATTACCTTTCACTTTGTGTTGTGATGGGGCTTTAGCGATGGGGCTATGGGAATATTTTGTTTCATTTGTCGGCCTATTTTGTGTAGCGGATGTTGGGGAGTGATTTGGTTGCGATAGGACGTATTGTCATGTGTGCTTGGGAATACGCGATGGAACTTTGGGAAATAATTCCGATCACAGTGGCGGTGTTAATTCGCAATAAGTCGTCAAAGGGGTGACTTGGCTGCGACGGTACCAGGGGAGGGAGCAGTGTTTTTATATTTTGTATGACTTTCTTTGATTTTATTTGGTTCTATTTGGCTTTATTTGATTTTTGGGATTTTTATTTGGATTTTATTTAGATTTTATTTGAGTTTTGGGGAATTTTGTTTGAATTTTATTTGATTTTATTGGAGTGATTTGATTTTGTTTGGATTTGTTTGATTTTATTTGGGGTGATTTTTGCTCATTTTTGTGGTCCAGATGTATTAGGATTGTATTATATTATTATTAATAGAGTTTTAAGGGGACTTTTAGGCATTTGTTTTGTTTAAGGTATGAATTTTGTTTGTTTTGGTCTTATGGTCAGTTTGAGGTGACACTTATCAAAGGTGTGTGAAATGTTTAGATGGGTGTTAAATGTTTTAATCTTATTAGTCTATCTAACTTGTGGTGGACTTGTGTTTCTTGAAGGGTAAGTGTTGTGTGATTGTTGGTTAATCTAAGTTTGTCATGGATTGTGGTTCTTTTTAGGGGATATGTGTCTGGTTTGGGATTTAATTAGACGAAGGGTGCTTGGGAAAGTGGCACTTGGCACATTATGATGAAGTGGGTTTTGCCTATAAATAGGTATTTAGGGGATTGGGTTTTATTTTGAATTTTATTTATAATTTTGAACTTGTAAAATTTTAGCATATTTTAATGTCTTTTCTCCCTTTTTACTTTGTATCCCGGGTATTATTCCCTAAAGAGATTTGTAATTATTATTATTATTCTTTTTTAGAATGAGCAGTATTGGGAATATAGGGTGGTGCTAGGGTAGATGATGTTAATCTGATCTAAAGTGCTACCCTATTGGGGGAAGAGATGGAAGAGTTAAAGTTGGGAGAAAGGAAACCAAAGGAAAGAGCTACGCCAGAGTTCACGTGATCGGCGCCAGTGGCTCCTTGGTAGGCTCTGTGGATCAGTTTTTGGTCGAGACCCCTTTGGGCGTTTCCAAGATCGACTTTCCATAGATGTGTCCCACAGATTCTGGGTGGCTTTCTGTGAGCCGCTCTTTCTTTCCTGCCAACTCGGGACTCTGCGATGCTGATGCTTGGTTGTGTAACTTGAAAGATTGCATCATAAGCAGCATCTCAGGGGAAAAAGGAATTGAAGATGAGTTTTTTGTTAGAATTTGTTCAATGTGTGCTTCCTCTTCAGTCTTTTCCATCATCTTTCCTCTTTTTATGTATTATTTGGGCGACCTCCCCTGAGTGTTTGTGGGCTCGGGTGTCTTAGGGTGTTTGTCCTAAATTCAAATTCATCCTTCGTTTTAGATGGTGAATTCAAGGGGTATGCCCCATTGTAATTTGTAATTAATTTCATTATATTTATGAAAATTCTTGTTTGTTTACTTTAGTTTTGGTTAATTTTAATTTGGCTCAGTTAATTTGGTTTGATCGGCTTTATTTAGTTGAACATATTTTAATTCTTAATGGTTAAATCCGGGGTGTTTTGGGTTTACTCTGGCTAGCGTCGTATTGGTTCGGATTCTAATGTGTTCAAGTGGTTATTATTTTTGGAACGTTCATGCATGTATAGGTGAGGTTTTCTTCGATTTTCTAGGTGTATGGCCCTAAGTTAGAGTGACTGTGTGTATTCTGTGGTGTGGATATTGTTCGGTATGAGGGCCTAAGTCTATGGTTTCATCTTCTAGCCACTACAGCTGGGTATATATTTTTATCATGCTTGGGCAATTACGCGCCTGGTTTAGGATGCTTAATTCAATTGCACACTGCATTAGGCTTGCACAATTGCATGGTTCAAGGGATCGATTACACATGTTTTAGTGGCCGCATAATCCATTACGCGCTCTAACAAGTGTGCATAATCGAAGAGTCACCAGGTCACTGTGCGGGTGTTTTTGGCTTTGCGCACGGGATTCATGGCGCATAATTCCATTATGTGCTCTAATTAGGGCTCGTGATTGGGGCATCGCACCTTTTTGAACGGGTGACAGTTTGATTGTGTGTCATGTATGGCGCGCATATTTCCTATTACGGGCATGTGTGTGGGCGCATGAACCAATTGAGCGCCCGTGGAAGGGCGGACGATTAGGCCACGCTCTATATAAATCAAGAAATTCTTCAATTTTCCTACGCTTTCTGGTTTTTTCTCCGATTCTCTGCTTCCTTTCTTCCTTGCGCCTTATTTTTTGTGTTTCTGTGACACCTCGCAATCCATCAATCCGTTTCGAGCGCGATTTTTTCCATTCTCTTTGGTTTTTCGCATTCTTTGTTCCGAGATGGCGTATGAGGGCAATAGCAGAATTTTCATGATCGCTTCTGACTTGGAGCAGATGGTGGAGGAGGGAGGGGAGACCTCTGAGGTTCGCACCGGTGTTGATGACGTCGTGGAGGGTGGTGCTGAGTTGGTTGTCGGGGGGGTGCTCCGAAGGGTGATGAGGGTGACGAGGATGACGAGGACGATGTTGTCCCGCGTCAGGCTCCGCCTCCGATTCGCATTTCATTGGAGGAGTTCTTCGCGAGGGATCAGGTAGGTGCTCGTGAGCAAGAGTCTCTTCTCGCTTCCTAGGCATTTTAGGCTATAACATAGATTCCTAGGCTCTAGAAACCCCTTTACTTTATGTCGAACCTGCATCTAGCCTTAGTATGCATGCACATTCATGCATCATATTTGTATTTAGTTATAGATCATATTTATTTTATTGTTCTTATTTTCATCATGTTTTGCGTGTTTTATTGTGGACTGTTATTGCGATTATAGTTTGTGATTATTTATGTTCATTATTTTACGATGTCATTAGTATTAGTCCTAATCATCATAGTTGTTGTGAATTTCCTCGTAGTCCTAGGTAATTTTATGTTATTTTTTATTACTCGTTAGGAGCCTTCACTATTGGCCATCAGCACGGCATGGTCAGAGTCTCATGCTCGGTATTATGCCTTGCCTAAGTTCCAGCGGGCGCGACTAGTGTCCTTCGGCTTTGGGCCGATAATGGAGATGGAGCCCTTTCCGGTTGACCGGGGCCTGATCGGGGTGATTTTAGAGCATTCGAGGGAGGAGCAGCAGGCACTGCCTTTTCCAGTAGGGATGTTACTGCAGACTCCAGAGGACTGGGTTCGCATCATCGGGTTCAGATTCGAGGGGGAGTTGGTGATGGGCAGATGGAGGGAGACTACTGAATAGTATGTGAGTAGGTGATCAGAGTCAAGTATTAGTACAGTGGATCCGGACCAGGGATGGTCCGTGTCACTTGGTTCATTGACACTTTTTTCAGCGGATTCATTTTTCTGAGATGTCACTCGGAGAAGAGGGCGGTATTCCAGGCGCGCTGTGAGGCGATGGCTTGTGACGGAGCTGGGAGTAGCAGCGGAGCGATTCCTCCGAGTCTTCCTAATGCACTTCCTTGGTGCAGTGCTCTTCTCTTCTTCCACCAGGGGCTGCGTGACGAATCTATTCCTGACGTTACTTAGGGATCTGAACTGAGTCCCCACCTACACTTAGGGTGCGGCGGCATTGGCGCACCTCTATGAGCAGTTATATCAGAGAGGGAGAGGCGTTGCCACCATCGGAGGCTTCCTCCCTTTCCTTCAGGTGAGTTTTAGTTAAGCGTTGGCTTCTATATCTGTCTCAGTTTTCTCGCATTTTATCTTAGTGATGGTTTTAGGTTTTCCAGTTTTGGGCGTATGACCACTTCGCCTTCTTATGTTCACGGGTCCCAGCAGAGATTGATTTCACATTCCCTAGGATTCACGTGTGGCAGAGGGCATTGGGGAGTCACCGCTAGTCTTCAGATCTGCAGACCACGCGAGGTCTCTTTGAGGACATGCATGTGGGGCAGGCACATATTGTTGTTGTTGTTAAGGTGTCTTTAGGTTTTAAATTTTTACTGACCGGTCATTTTGTTTATTTCTTATCACAGTTGATTTGGAGGCCCTATGCGGTTGGGGAGGACGTCGAGCAGCCAGTGATATAGTTTGGTCGACCCTTCTTTAACGTGGATATTTGGGTCCATTGCTTCGAGAAGGTGGAGCGCATCCACTTTTCTCATGTAGCACGATAGTTGGGGCTCCCTCTGGGAGTCCCCTCGGAGATTTATCACCGAGTGGCGAAGAGGATGACTGATCCCCCTGTTCGAGACTTTGCGTCGAGGATGGAGGCTCAGATTGCTGACCTTAGAGCCGGGGGGACAAGAGTGACAGGGGCACGCGATGAGATGGATACCCGTGAGTTTGCGAGATGGTTTCGGGAGCTTGGTGGTGGTCAACTCTTCACGCATCCCTTCCTTGGGAGCAGCTTTTTTACTGTTGGTGGCCCTGAGTCTGCCTTGGCATTGAGGGAGAAGCTGACTGCGTTAGAGTAGGGCCATTTGGGTTCTGAGATCCATGGAGCGATGGACACCCTTCACGAGGCGATGGAGCAGATAGGATGTGCTCCTGGGCCCGATGAGGAGATGCTGCGCTCCTTAACGACCTCTGTCTTCCAGGCTAGGCAGGGGAGGATGAGTCGAGAGCCTAGCTGGCAGAGACTCGTCGATCTCTGGTGAGTTGGTTTATTTGTTTTAGTTGTTTGGTCTATTCATTTTGTTTAGTCGATTTATAATAATTGCTTGGTTTTGTCCGTTTAAGTTTGTCAATCAGAAAGGGAGGGTGAGGTCTCTAGTCAGGTGGCACTGATTGAGCTACTCTGCAGTCAGTAGCAGGCTGGTCGGGAGGTGGAGGCTTGCCTCCACACAGAGATTGACCGACTGGTGAGTGTTTATATCGGTTTGGTTTTATTAATCATCAGTGTTATTTACCTTGTTTTTTTTTATGTGTTTGTTCTAGGTGATGTTTGCAGAGGTCAGAGCTATCTTCTCCTGGGGTATCTGCCCCAGCATTTGATCCATCTTCAGATGATCAAATGCCAGCTTCCGGCTGAGCTAGAGCACTGGGTGATCTTCCTTCATTTTATTTGTTGATTTGTTTAGCCTAACTCAGTAGTTTGCTAATGCTGTGTGGTATATTTTTAGCATCAGGTTGCTGAGGATCACAAGACGAGGGAGGCGACAGCCGCCTCTCTACGTCCTGAGAGTCAGGTATAGTGTGTTTTGTTTATATGTATATTAGTTTGTTTTGTTTCATTAATTGGTTTTATCTGACAGGTTTTGTGTTGGTTTGTTTCATTCTTGTGCAGGCCGTACCCGACTCTGCTCCTGAGGCTCCCCCTTCGGAGTTTACTCCTGTTCCTACTTAGGTACATTTAGTTAGTGTAGTTATATTTTTGCTTTTGATTCGTTAGTAATAGTATCATCTGATGTATTTTTTTTGTATTGTAGCCATCTACGTCCGAGCTTCCTCCTCCGCCGCCTATAAATCTAGTGACTTCTTTAAGAGCTCACTAAGCTAGCTGGTACATCTTCGTTACTCTTGATCTTGACTCCATCATGTATATGCCTCTACTTTTCTTAGCTTTGTGCTTGTGTGTAGGTGCGCGAGCTGGAGCAGTCGCATTTGGAGACGCAGCACTCCCTGGCTCGTCAGGAGGTCCGTGAGATCCCATCTGATCTTGCTGATCGTCATCTTCAGGAGGTGACTATCAACTTATTGGTTGAGCGGAGGACTCGAACGACGGAGTTAGAGAGCACCCAAGCAATAGCTCGTGGTGGGATGCAGGCGACGATTGAGCTTTTGCAGCACCAGTTGGCGAAAGTTAGGGGGAGAGTACAGGGGATGTTCGATCACCTTCCTGGGTCAAGATCGAGAGCTAGCGTATCACTGGCGGAGATTCGTCAAGGGATTCGTGAGCGTATGAGGGCCTATGCTCAGGCATACTCGGCTCACGGGCCTATGCTTGCCTTTGATTCCCTACGTTCACAATCTCAGCGGGCTTCTAGCCAGGTGAGCGAGGGAGGCTCTGTTGCCAGACCTTCCTCTTCTAGGAGACCTCCATCCATGCCCCAGGTTTTAGCTGAGGCCTCAGTGGACCAGGTTCTTGGTCCTTGGGTCGATGTGCTAGGGAGGGTGATGAGCGCCCCCCGTAGAGGCAGCAGAGGGAGGAGGGCCTAGGCGTATATATATTTTTTGTTCACTTTTTTGGTTCATTATATATACAAGGGGTATGCCCCCGGTGACAAATATAAAGAAATCTTGATATATATAGTTTGGATTTAGAAGTACTTGGTTTCGCTTTTCCTTTTGTGTTACCTTCCATACTTTAGTTGGTTGCTCTTGGTGTCGTCACCTATTATTGGGACTTGGTTTCTTCTTGAGTTGGCCCAGTAATAGTCGAAGTTCGCTTGTATCTGCACAGAGGGACAATGTTTATTAGTAATTTACTTTCCCCCTTACTGATTGTCAAGGGGGGAGGTGTCTTAGACCTGGTTCTGGTAATGAAGGATGGATCATGGTATTTTTTTTTTTCTTCTCTTTTTTTTTTACTCTTTTTTTCATATTTTTTATATTTTTCATTACAAGGAAAGGAAATAATGCAACAGGGAAAGCAAATAATTAAAATAAAACTCTAAAACTAAAAAAATGCCTCAGTATAAGAGCGTGATAGAATAGGCAGTGTAGTATCTTCGGCAGTCTTCTTGGAGTGATGACTTTGCCATTCTGCATCCATCCGTGAACAAGCAAGGGCTTTAATGTGACTCCTTTTCCAAAATAAAAAATGCCCCAGTGCCGAAGTGCAATGGAGCTTTCTTGGGTTTCGTGAGTATTTGGGCCTATGAGGAGCCATGTGTGCTCGAGGAGTAAGTGTTAAGAAAAGTTGTTTGATACTGTCATCGAACCGGGGGAGGTTGTTTAGTTATATTGGTTGTATATTGGGGCTCTACCTTTGGCAATGATTATTCTATCCCATAGTCTTATTAAGGGGTCAGCAGTAGCTAGTAGGTGATCGCATCAGTCATTATTCACGAGTTTTCAGTTTCATTTCTAGGGATATCTTAGGTGAGTTCTGACTCATTTTCTGAAAATAAGAATTAAGGGTGAAAAGGGGACAAGACTCAATGATGTGAGGAATAGTTCTATTTGGCAATTTTTAGAAGGGATAAGTAACTATCTTTTTCTCGGGAGGTGTGCAATGCCATGATTGAGCTCTCCGTCATGCTTCAGCACCATCAATGCCTCACGTTCTATGGTTAGTGTTGATCACTAAATTATGACACTTTCCACCTCCTAACCTAGCCCTTACTAGACCTTAGAGCTATTTAATAATTAATTTTTAGTTGTGTTTTTGTAGTTAGCAATAATATACAAAATGGTGCAGCCATCCATGTAATAAGTGCCAAGAAGAGAAGAATTAAAGTCAAGCATTGGAGTTGATGGAAATACAAATATAAAACTTTGGTGGACCCCACCATATGGGTTATTCGGTGTGCCTTAGACCTCTAGAAGTCATGCAATGAAAGAAAAGTGGGGCCCACACTTAAAGTAGTGCAACAGCAGACTAGACAAACAAGCTGAGAAGCTGAAACCACACTCTCAAGTAGTTCATAAGCTTGCAACAACCTGTCGAGAGCCTCTCGAGAACCTGTCGAGTAGTTCTGAAGGTTAAACAACTTTGTCGAGTAGCCTATCGGCGATTCAAGCTCAGAGCAACATATCGTGCAACAGTCGAAAGCGTTCTAATGCCTTTAGCAACCTGTCGGGTAGCCTATAGAGCAGATCTGGCTGAAGCCGTTATCCACTCAAGATCTGCTCGAGATTATATGCCTGAAGCTCTATCCACTCGAGCAGCTATGGATTTCCAGACTTCAGTCACTCGAGAACCATTCAGAAGCACCTTAGCCCCTCGAGATCTGCTCGAGATTATGTTCTGAAGCCTCCATCCACTCGAGGTTCGGGTCCCAACATGTTTTGATAGACTTCAGGGGTATTTTTTGAACTCCACAGCACCTGGGACACCTGTCCAAGTGTGATGTTCTTTTCCTCACAACCCGGGGCAACACTAGACTGAGGATGAGCCATGACATCAGCTCCCAATGTTTTGCTTTTTCCTTTTTTCTAATTGGCCAAAGCACTTTATTGCTTTATGGATTGTATAAATAGATGTAAGCTGTTTTGTAAAAGGCAACCATGATACTTTCAACCTGTACTCATTTCAGGGTTAGGGTTTTCTCTCTTTCTCATTTTCTTCTTCTTTCCTTAGCTCTGCAACAATGTTGGGCTGAATCTTTGTAGTAGCTAGGTTTATTTTGAGCTGTAATATGTTATTGTAATGGCATTGAAAGGAGATTGGAATCGTACAGAGACTACAATATTGAGGGCCAAGTCATTGTAAGTTTCTTTTTATCAATGAACAACTGGTTTTATTAATTCATATAATCTATCTTTTCTTATGGTTTTTCATTAAGATTTGTATGGGTTTTATGCTCCAATGGATGAAAGAGCTTGTAGCCTTGCAAACATAGTGGCTATAGTGAGTTGACTGGATCGCATCTATGAGATATTCTGCGGCCATTTAAGTGGACATAATATAGCCCTAGGATTGGACTAGATCTCAGGGTTGAGTTGGATTCTTTTTCCTTGCACTTGTGATTGTAGTCAAGTGAAGGATTGTTGTTGATCCAATCCCCACTGTTTTTACAATACCATTTTCAGTGATGAGATTTGGAGACTTGCAGAGATTGCATACTTGAGAGCTAGATCATTGCTAGCTTCTTTGTAGGAATGACTAGCTGATTTCAATGCCCCATTCAATCTGTGATATCTTGTGGTTTTCACTAGATCTTCATGAACTGTTTACTCCTATGAATGCATGAGCTTGTAACCTTGTAAACATAGTGTCTGTAATGATTTTCCTGTTTCAACTTTAGCACCTTTGATTGGATCACATCCCTGGGATATCCTATGACCATTTGAGTGGATAAATACAGCCCTAAGATTAGTCCAGATCACAGGGTTGAGTTGGATTCTTCTACCTTACACTTGTTCTTATAGCCAAGTGAAGGACTGCTGTAGATCCATCTCTTAATCTATTTTGCAGTGAAGATTTGCCCATAACTATCTATTTCTCCATATTTTCTATTTTTTTTACCAACCCATCTTCACTCTCTTTCACCCACTTTCTTTAGATCTAGTTTTAATTTCTATTTTTAGTTTAGTTTGTGACAACCCAAAAACACCCTCTCTTTACTATGCTTCCTAGTTTAGGTTTAGAGTTGCCATATCTATAACAGATTTGGAGATTTACTATTATTTTTAGATCATCACTCCCTGTAGGACAAACTCTTATTAAAACTTGCTACAATAGCCCTGGATCTTGCAAGATTGTGGTTGTTTTATCCTGTGTTATGATCTCATTTTTTTGGCCCCCACTTTATCTGTTCTTGCCTTTCTTTATTTCCATTATATTTTTTATCATTTTTCTAATAAAAAGAACACAAACACAAACTTTACACATCGACATGTTTTTGGCGCCGCTGTCAAGGAGTTTTGATCTAAGTAATAAATATGAGTTTTTATTTAGATTTGTTATAGTTGTAGTGTTTGAATAAATTACAGCTGTAGTTTTTGTTTGATTTTTTCTTTTTTCTTTATTTTCTGTTTTAGACATGTTATTGTCTATTTAGTGTTTGAATAAATTCTTGCTGTAGTTTTTTATTTTTACAGATCTGGAGTAGTAGCAATTAGGGGAGACAACAGCTACAGCTGGAGCAAACTCTGCCTTAGTTTTCATCTCTCTCTCCCCTGTTATAGTTTCATTTATGCATTCTTTAAATTCAACAATAGTATTTAGTATTTTTTCAGTGTGCTATAAGTTGGCTTTTTACTTGTTGTGTGTTGTATGTTGGGTAGAAGGTCTCTTCATCCTGAACTTGAACCTTTAAATCTTGAAATAGAAATAGTCCTTAGACCTAGGCACACATCACCTACACCTACTGATCACTTAGAAACATTGGAGGTGGGAGAGCAACTATTAGATAAATTGTTGTGCTATAATTTTTATTATTAAAAATATGGTAGTAAAAATAAATCAATGAAAGGAGGAATGAAATGGAATGAAACAGCACAAAACAACAATCTAAACTCGTAGTCCTGCAAGATCTAGGGCTATTGTAGCAAGTTTTGATAAGTAAGAGTTTGTCCCATGGAGGGTATTGATCTGAAAACCTAAAGGTGTATAGGAAATATCCAGATCTGGCTACAGATATAACAACTCTAATCCTAAACTAGAAAGTAGGGTCAAGAGAGAGTGCTTAAGTATCACAAAACTAAACTAAACTAAAATAAGAATAAAACTACATCTAAAGAAAGGGGGGTAGAAGAGAGTGATTGTGGTGTGGTGAAAATAAAGTAAAAATGGGTGAGAAGTAGGCAGCTATGTGCTATCCATCAATGCAACTCAGATCAAGATGTTGGATCTGCAGCTATCCTTCACTTGGCTACAAGCTCAAATGCAAGGTAAAAGAATCCAACCTAACCCAAAGGTATGGAGTGATCTTAGGGTTATATTCTATCCACTTAAATGGTCACAAAATATCCTATGATTGCATCCAGTCAATGGACTAAAGCTAAAACAGGAAAATCATTGCAGACACTATGTTTGCAAGGCTACAAGCTATTGCATCCATAGGAGTAAACAATCCCTGAAAATCTAGTGAGAACCACTAGAAATCACAGATTGGATGGGACATTAGAATCAACTGATCATTGCTACAAAAAGGCCTGCATTGACCAAGCTCTCAAGTCTGCAATTTGTGTAAAACCTTAGGTCTATTCATTGAAAATGGTGATGTAAAATAGAGGAGAAGTTGGCTCTATGACAGTCTCTCATTTGGCTCCAAGCACAAGTGTAGAGAAAAAAAATCTGGCTCAGCCCTGTGATTTAGACTAGTCTTAGGGCTATAATCTGCCCACTGAAACGGTCATAGAGTATCTCAGAGGTTAACCCAGTTACAGGGCTTAGAGATAGAACAGTAAAACTACTGCTAACACTATGGCTACATTGCTACAAGCTCATGCCTCCATAGGATCATCAAACCTATAAAAATCTATGTGAAGAACACAAAAAAATATAGATTAAATGAAGCATTAAAAATGATATTTCATTGAATATAAAGGACTTACAATGATTGCCCTCAAGGCAGCAGTCCTTGCAAAACCCCAAAACTGCTCACTATATTATTACAAAACTGATTGCAAAACTGAAATGAACCTAGCTGCTACAAAGCTTTAGCTAGTATTGCTTCTGAGCTAAGGAAAAGAAAGAAGAAAAATAAAATTTCTAAACCTAAAATGGAGCTTAGGCTAATCCTTGCACCTTTCCCAAGACAACTATAGCTCTATGTATATCATCCAAATAGCCATTATGTGCTCTAGCCAATCCGAATTAAGACATTTTTGGAGCTGGTGTCATGGCCCATTTGTGGACAAGTAACGCATTAGGAAGTGTGGGAAAACTCAGTACCTTGGGATGTGTGCCCTAGCTCCTGTGGAATCCTAAAATTACCCTTGAATGCTTGAAGGCAGTTGCTGGAACTCGTGCCTTGAGCAGATAGTGCTTCAAAATTTTCATCTCGAGAAGATCTCAAGAGGTTAGAGTTTCAGATTATGCATCTCAAGAGGTTCTCGAGTGGCTGGAATTCTTCAGCAGCTTCAGGTTGTATTCAGGACAGGATCTTGAGAGGCTCTCAACAGGATGAAAGACAACATTTTTGCAGCTCGAGAGGCTGAAATACAATAGTTTAAGTGCTCAAGTAGTTTAATATATAGCACTGCAGCTACTAGATGGAATGTTTTCAGCAATATGTGCTCGATTAGCTTGATCCTCAGCCCTATAAACAGCTCGACAGCCTTAATGGAGCTCCAGCAACTGCTCGACAGGTTGGAGGCTTCAGTTCATCAACTCGTGGGGCTGGTTTTTCAGCAAGGGCAGCTGTTTGATGGTGTTGCTGGCTTCAGGTAAGTGCTCTGGAGGCTTAATGGTTTTAGATATGTAACTCGTGGATTTCAGGCAACCACTCAAGAGGTTGGTTTATAGCAATAGCCGCTGCTCCACAGCATGGCTACTCAGCATTTGCAGTTTGTGGGGTTAAATGTAGCAGGGTTTTGAGCTGCTCGAGTTATATTTCTGAACCAGCAGTGCAGCTACTCGAGTGGTTAAAATAGCAGCCTAAATTGCTCGAGTAGTTTAAAAACTGCAGCATTGGGAAGCTGCTTGATAGTTGGGTTTCAACATTTGAATCTTGATAGGTTGCTGCTCGACGGTTGGGTTTCAACATTTGAATCTTGATAGGTTCAAGTGCTACTCAATGAAGTGCTCGAGTGGTACTTGGGAACTACTTGAGGGTTGCTACTAAAGTTTAGGAGCTGCTCGACAGTTGGGTTTCAGCATTTGAATCTTGATAGGTTCAAGTGCTGCTCAATGAAGTGCTTGAGTGGTACTTGGGAACTACTCGAGGGTTGCTGCTAAAGTTTAGGAGCTGCTCGAGTGTGAGATTGCCTCTGCTGCACAGCTCGTGAGGCTGCATTCAGCTGCTCGACAGCTTAATGGTGTATCAAGATAGCTCATTAGTTGGTGTTGCAGCTGCTGATTTCATTTGAACTGCTGCATTGCTACACAAGTGATGGGCTCGAGTTGTTTAGTGAAGGCTTCTAGTGCAGCTGTTCTGGAGTTCCAGGGCAGTAGTTATGCAGCTGCTTTCAACTTGGCTTTCTTGAATGGTTGCTTACAGTGGAGCTACTTTCAGCTGCTGGTTTGCTTGATTGAACTATTCATTGCAGCAACTTCAACTTCTCTTTACTGTAATTTATAATCTGCTGGAGTTGCTAGTGTGAAAGTGGTGCAGTGTTCTCCACAGCCGTCCTATATAATTTACCGCAGCATCAGTCCACTAAGCTTGGGCTTCACTTCTCTCTCTCAATAGGACATCCAGGATCTCCATGCCTGCACAACAGCCTGTTAAGACCTGAAAAGTACCACTTTTCACCCCTTAACTTAACCTTTGATTAGACCCTTATCCTCCTAATAAGTTCTTTTTAAGTGTTTTGTGTAGATAATAATCAGCAGTGAAATAAGGCCAGGAATCCTGTTAAGGAGCATGCTTTGGCACCAGAAATCCCTCAAAAGAATGAACTCTGAATCCAGACCTGAAATGAGCCTCGCGTAGCTGACCCAAGCTTTAGAGGATTCAGGAGAAATATGTCTCGCGCAGTTCAACTGAGCTTCCCAAGACTTTATAGCAACCTCTCGCACAGATGAATGACTGAAGAGCTTCAGAAACTCAAACTCGTGCAGCTCTCGTGAAGCTCAAGAGTAGAACACATTACATAGTGGAGCGCAGTTCAAAGTAGGCCTCTCTCAATCTCGCATTCGCTCGAGCAGTTCGGAGAGAGAGCTTGGAAGATTCCTCAGCGCCGCGTGCGATCAGCCATGATTCAATTATCAGAAGAACTCCTCGTGCAGTTCTCGCGCCATTCAAGAAGAAAACATCCTTGCAAAGGCAAAGCCATCCTCGCGAAGATCAGCCCAGCGAAGACCGAGCAACCTCACGACTGCTTGAACTTCAACCCCGCGACATCTGAGACTGTGTTTTCTACTCAACCTCGCGAAGCCCAATCCAGCGAGAGCATAATTCTCTGCCGCGCGACTGCCTGAAGAGCAAACCAAGGCAACCTCGCGACGGCTGAAGCTTCAATGTCAAATCATCCTAGCGAAGAGCAAAGAGCTACCACGCGACAAGTCTGGGAAACTATAGCTACCTAGCGAAGCTCTGAACCTAAACTTCCATCTCTTTAGTAGAGGACTTTCTAGGAATTTCTAGCGATTAGGGCACGCACTCCCATGCACAAATCACTGTGCAGGCTCCCCGAGGCATCCAAGGATCACTATTAGGCCACATGGCATCATTAAAATTAGGGTTTATTAACCCTAATGCGCCGCCACCCCACTGCTATATAAACCCATACCTAGCTTAGGTTTAGGTATCTGGGAACACATCTCAGATCATTTCTCTTTTCTCTTTCTTTTTAGTTGTAAGTAATTTTCTTTTTTCTCTTTTCCTTCTCTCCATAGTCCAGCACTTGCTGGCTATGTCTCTGTATGTATATTGGACTAGATTAATGGATGTTCTGTAATAGGATCTGTACTTTGTAGGATTTGTGATTGTGTGTGAGATGCTCTGTGCAAGGCTGCTGCCTTGTGATCCGCCATTGCTTTGGCTGTGTTTCAAAGTAATGGAGGACTGATTCTAAGGGTCATTCAAATCCAAGTGACCTGTGTGTCTGGGCTATCATGGTCCTACAGTCTTAGCCCCACCACAGGACCCACTAGATCTGAAATCCCCATGGGAGCTTGAGCTGGTAGCCTTGTAACCATGGTGGTAGCAGCGATATTCTTGTTTTGTTTTGGGCTCCGTGAGGAGGATAACCTCTGGGATAGTCTGTGACCATTTAAGTGGACATATTATAGCCTTAGGGTGATTCTAATCCACCGATCCAAGATGGATCCTTCTTCTTTACTCCTGAGCTTGTAAAAGCCAGGTGAGAGATTGTAGAGTGGCAGATTCCCCTATATTTGTATAGATCAGCCATCAGATGTTGGATCTGATCTGGTTATAGAGATTGTAGGCTGGTGACTGGACCATTGCAGCCTCACTCAAGTAATGGACAGCTGGATCGAAGGTTGTACTCAATCTCTTGCTGGTTTTATGTGTCTGGGCTATCATGGTCCTATACAGCCTTAGCCCCACATATAGAGCTTTAGAGATTAAGGTTCCCTATGGATTCATGAGCTGGTAGCCTGGATGAAATAGTGCCTGCAATGATTTACTTATTGTGTTTTGACCCATCCCTGGATAGTGGCTCCCCTATGGGATAATCTGTGACCATTTGAGTGGACAGGTTATAGCCTTAAGGGTGGAATCATGGCAGAGTGATGGGTTGGATCCTTTCTCCTCAGTGGTGATAATGTAGCCCCTGGACAGGATTTCTATAACATCAGATCTGAATTCGAGTTACAAAACTTCTCTGATCTTGGCTCCATAACATACTTCTCATCCTTTTATATTTATTTTCCACACTCCATCCATCCTCTCAACCCTTTCTGTAGTTTAGACATTAGAATACTTAGAATAAGTGACCTTAAACTCCCCTCCTTTTAGGACTGCCAGATCTGTAGTCAGATCTGGAGGGACTACTAGAGATGGCTCCTTTGGAGCTGTAGATCACCTTTCCCTGTGGGACAAACTCTTACTTATCAAAACTTGCTACAATGGACCCTGTATCTTGCAGGTCTAGGATTTCTTGGTTGTGTTGATTCCATCCCCTGTTTTACTCTTTCTTTGATTTTTAAATGACTTTCACCACCAACCAATAAAGTAAGCACGCACTCAGATTCCGCCAACAAGTTTTTGACGCCGTTGCTGGGGAAAGATGATCTATTAGTAGACCCTTAGTTTTTGTATTCTTAGTATTCTTTGCACATGTGAATAATTGATACTGCTGACATAATTTTGAACCTTTCTTACAGATCTAGACAGCAGCACTGAAGGATAGTTGGACTGCAATTGGAGCTTAGCTACCTATGTTTGCAAACTCTCTGACTTTTAAAGCTCTGTCTATCTTTCTTAAAAAAATTTTCTAGCAGTATCTAGGATAGTTTAAATGTATTCTTTGAATAGCTATAAACTAGTTAGATAAATTTGTTAGTGTACAATCATTCTTTAGCATTGTGCCTGCAAGAAGCTTTCCTTGTTGTTAGTGTGCTTGCATGTTAGGGAGGAGATCCCTCAGCCCTACTTTAAAGCCTCTTAACCCTGAGTTAGAAAGGGGAAGGAGACTTAGAAGAGACAGGCACACCACAGGAGAGCCCCCAAGTGAATCTGTGACAGTAATTATGGGTGAAGAACAACCCAGAACCCTCAAGGAGTTGAATGCTCTGGATGACTATAACTCCCCTTTTAACATTCAATTCCCTGATATTCAAGGGAACTATGAAATAAAAACTTCAATCATCCAGATGCTGCCATCATTCCATGGGCTTAGCAAAGAGGACCCTTACAAGCATATTGATCGGTTCTTGGCCTTGTGCACCACTTTTAATATCACTGGTTTGGGACCTGAGGCTACTAGGCTCAGACTCTTTCCCTTCTCTCTGAAGGATAGGGCCAGTACCTGACTGACCACTCTTCCCAACAATAGCATTGCTTCATGGAAAGACCTGCAGACCAAGTTCCTAACCAAGTTCTTCCCTGAGACCAAAACTATCCAGTTGAGGAAAGAGATTCTTGTGTTTGCTCAATCCCCAACTGAGGATTTTAACCAGTCCTAGGATAGGTTTAAAGAGATGCTCAAACAATGCCCCAACCACAAGATCCCAGAGTGGCAGCTTGTACAAAGCTTCTACAATGGGATTGAAGAGAAAAATAGAGATATGGTCGATGCCTCTTGTGGTGGATCCTACATGCACAAGACTGCTGAGGAGGCATGGGAATTGTTTGAGGTGATTAGTGAGAATGCTTTTCAAAAGCCATCCCTGGAAAGAACTAGTCAGGAATCTGAGTCAAAGGTGGGGCCTGCTGCTGGATCAAGAGGAAAAGTTTATGAGGTGTCTAGGAACAATGACCTGCAGCTGCAGATGGCAAACCTCTCTATAAAGTTTGATAAATTATTGACTGTGATGCAACCTGATACGCTCATGTGGCGGAGGCATTTATATGCCGTCCCCACAACACACAGGAGGAATGTCCATCTACAGGCAATTTCTAATTGGTTTTGGAACATCTTCTTGTTGCTCAATCTTATGGCCAAAGAACAACTGGGGCTATAATAGGCACCATATGGATGGATACACCAAAATGCTGGTTACCAATGGAGAGACCACCCAAATCGAGGTGGAGACAGACAACTACATACGCAGATGTTGGCTTTACCACAAAGGCCACAAGCAGCTAGTTCAATCAAGGGAATGCCCCTAGGTCTACCTTCCAGCACCATCAGCAGCCCCATCAGCAACAAAATCAGTTGGTCTTACCCCCTTCTCAACCTAGAAATACTTCTTTCGAGGACCAGGTCTTGACCTCACTGTAAAACCTGGGTTCCTTGGCTCAGACTGTGAACTCTCATGGTCAGAGCATCAAGAAGATGGAAGAACAGATTGGACAACTAGCGAACACCTTAGCCAAAAGAGAAGAGGGAAGGTTGCCCAGTCAACCAGTGGTTAATCCCAAGGGCCAATTTTTGATTGGTGAAGGATCCTCAGACCCTGAAGGGGATCTTTCATTGAATTGATGATAAGAACTGTGCACCTTTGTATAATATGTACTTTACAGTTTATAGGAATGTGTAGCAATCTTGTTGGAATCTGAGTTTAGTGCTTTATGCCTACTTTTATTCCTGTTCCCCTTATTTGCTAATTTCAAGCGATTGAATAATAATGTAGTATTTGAATGCTTTTCATGATGTGTGAATTTAATGCCTTGAGAGTATGGGAATTTGTGAATGCTTTATAATGCTTATGGGTGTCCCTGGAAGAGAGTCTGTGAGAGAATCCACCCATAAAGTCATGGTCAAAAAGCTTACTAGTGGGTGAGTGAATTCTACCTCGGTTAAGCCATCGCGGGGTTCTGAATAATGGGTTTGGTCCCCTCTCGCACAGTTCATAAAGAACTACTTTGTTTTGTTGTCACGAGTTTCAGATATAACTGGGTGGCCTGCATCGCGCAGTTTAAAGGAACATCTAATCTCGCGACCCATTCATTCCCAGCCAGCGAGCAGATATTTTCAAAGTGCGCCGAGCCTCGCGATATTTAAATCCCACCCCGCGCTGCTTTTCCTTACTACTTTCTCTTTCCTCTCCTGCCAGCGAAACCCTAGCTCCCATTCCTCTCTATCTCTCTCCTCCAGCTTCCTGTCTACAGTTCATTGCTTACTTTGAAATTCTGGATTTTTATTCTTAAAGCTTCCATCAACAGTTGCCCCCTGCTAAGAGCTCTTGAGATCCACCGTGTGTCCAATTGAATAGAACCCTAACTTTTAGGGTTAGACTCAGCTCTTGATCTTTCCTTTCAAAATTTCAATTGCACACTCACCAAGGAGAGTCGTGATGGCTCCTAAAAGTGCACCTGTGAAGAGAGCCAGGGACAAGCCACTGTGGAGCCTGCCCCTAAGAAAGCCAAGTCCTCTACGGCACAACAAAAAGGGAAGGAGGTGGTTCCTGAGGTGGCTGCACAAACACCTGATTATTCTACACCCTCTGAGCTCTTCATTTCCATTCCCTTAGAGCCTGAAGCCATTTTCGATATCTCTTTCTTTAAATCAGAGCCATTGTCAACACCTACCATTGAGTTCTTGCGCAAGGCTGGATTGTTCCCCTTGATGCAAATGATTCCTACACTAGCCTACCCTAGGTTAGTGCAACTCTTTTACCAGCACCTTAGAGTTAGACCAGACACACAGGGGCAGCCAGACCTCCTTGCATTAGTTGACAATTTTGAGATGCTGCTTAGCCCAGAGTTAATTGTTGAAGTCATGGGCATCCCTGCCAGTTTTGATCCCAACTGCGGTTATGGCGCCCCTGTGAGTGCCTCTCTCGATACCATTGCCCAGGCCATTACCAGAGGCTTGAAAGCCACAGGGGACTCCATCAGAAGAAGAGATTTGGAGCCCAAACTACTGTTCATCGATCAAGTGCTGAGGAAGAATATCTATTGCTCCGGCCATCAGCAAGAAAGGAGGACACCAATTGCTGATGCTCTCTATTCCTTCTCTCTGGGCCATGAATTTAATGCTGCATGGTTGATCTTCGAGGCTATGAAAGATATGATGGTGAAGCTTGAGCTGCAAAAGAAGGTTCACACTCTCCCCTATGGAAGACTCATCACCAGACTACTTCTGAGTGGAGGGTACAAGATACCAGTGGGGGAGTTATCTACTGACCTCACTCCCACCACTTTTGCCAAAAGACAATGGGGGATTAGCAGAAGTCTAATGGATCCCCAGAAGAAGAAGAAGAAGTCTGAAGCTCAGAGTGTTTCCGAGCAGGGAGAGGGAGCTGCTGTGGCAAAGGCCACCACTGCCCCCAAAAAGAATGCTAAAACCCCTGCCCCAAAGAAGGTGGCGAGCCACCTCTCGCTCGCAACAATCCCTCCATCCACCACAGTTGCCTCTCCACTAACTTCTTCACCTATTCCATCTCTCCCTTTCCCTATTTTATCTCCCTTTTCCATTCCACCCCCCACTGTGATTCATTCCTGGGTGGAAAGTGTTGAACCCCAGGACAACACTCCACCTTCACCCACCATACTTCAATACATAGCCCCAGTCTCTCCCATATCATCTGATCCACACCCTGACAGCCCTCCCCTGATAACCTACCTTAAAAAGAAGCCCTCTCACACAACAACTACCATATCTTTACCCACTTCCACCTCCCCTGTCATTCCCACAGACACACCCCATATTGATCAACCCTTAGTCCAACCTCTCCTTGATCTGGACTTTAACTTAGCCACCACTTCAGGGTATTAAGCCTTCATGACTACCTTGCTTGATACCTTGCCCACCACTGACATCCCACTCCCAGATTCACCACTCCCTTCACCACATCACTCCCCAGCCCTTTCACCTTCTCCCCCTACCACTTTTCATCATGCCCCCACTTCCCCTTTCTAACCTGTTCCTTCCTATCCTCATACTTCACCTCAACCAACCTCAGATACCCTTACCCATATCCTTTCCCTCATACATGACATCCAAACCCAACTCTCCACCACCACACAGACCCAAGCCGAAATGCAAACGGACATCACCAACATACAATCCACCCTTCAAACGTTGACAAACCCAATCATCCCTACACAACCTCCTACCACCCCATTGACCCAACCCCCTTCCACCTCTGACTCCACAATTCCAACATACCTCACCCACATTGACTTACCTACACCCTTCTCCCTCCATGACACCATACCCTACCACTCCTTCCCCTCTCTACCTACCCTACCCCCTCTAATACTACCTCCACCTCAATTTACCCACACTTCTACCCAAACTGACCTCATTCCCTTCCCGTCCACCTTTCCCATTCTACCCCACTTATTTGCAACCCCACCCCTTCCATTTCGACCTTCACCATCCCATTCTTCCCCTACCCCGACTCATCCACCTCAACTGCCCTTCCTTCATTTCACTTTCCACCCATACCTTCCATTCCACCTCTTCTCCCACCCCCTCCTCAATTCACTGGCCATTCAACACAGACTACCCCAGACACTTCCACCCCTTCTCTTGACTTCATCCTTACACCACCCACTCTTCCTCCCTAGGATCATTCCCCTTCTACTTCTTCCACTCCATTTCTACCCATCTTACCTAGACACTCCTATTACACCCCCCCTACTTCACCCTCCTCCATGTTATGAGGGACAATCCCTATATTAAGAGGGATGTTCTCAATGGCATGGCCCAACTCCGACAAGCTATCAAATACCCCTTGCTGCAGAAACTTAGTGACTTGAAGCTTGCTCACCGCCAGCAGCTGAGAGATATTTCCAAAGGGTGGGAGGCAACTTTGGAGACCCTAAATGCGAACAAGGCTGTGGCAACGTATTACAGAATGACTACTGAGATTGAAAAAGCCAACACAGAAAGGGCGAAAAAGCATAACCTGTTGTTAGAGAAAAAATTGAACAATGCTCAGGAGATCAACCGACTCAGTAAGGAGCTTGCAGATACCAATCTCCTGTGGGCTAACAAAAAAATTGAAATCGTAGAACAGAGAGTTGCCTTCCTACTTTCCCAACCCATACAGGCCACCCCTCTCGCCACAGCTCCCCCTGAGGCCCCATCTTCTTCCACACAACCAGGCCCCTCTTCTTCCACTGCCCCTACCCCAACACCTACACAATTTGTTCCCCCACCTCCCACAGCCCCAACTCCGGTACCTCCTCCTGTTCCTCCTCAAATGCCTACTACAGTTCCTTCTACAGTACCTACACAACCTGCTGCTCCTGCTCAAATCCCTACTGCAGCTCCTGCTCCTCTCTTAGTGCCCCCCCTGTTCCCTCTCCTGCTCCCAAAAGAAAACGCACTCCTTCCAAGAAAAAACCCACTTCTAAAAGAGCCACTGTAGCCCAAAAAGGTAAAAGGCCAGCCCCTCCATCTCCACCTCCAAAGGTCACCAGAGCTTCTGCTCAGGATGATCCCCATGGTCGCCTACTTTCCAAAGAAGAAGGTCGACAAGCTGCTGCTGCCCTTAGATTGGATCCCTCTGAGCTTTTTCCTTCTGACTCAGACTCTGATTCTATACCACCAAAGGATCCCAGTGCCCCCACTACTGCTGCTGCTCCTTCATCACGCCCTGCTGAACAATCCTATCCTCAGCGAAGGAAGGTTGCTGCCAAGAGGACTACCCCCCTAAGTGGATCTTTGAAAATTGGAAAAGACAAATCTGCCCAGTCTGAGGAGGCACCACCACTAAGCCAGCGCGTGAAAGGGAAAAGCCCTGCCATCCCTGCGGCAAAAGTACAAGAACCATCTTCTGTGGCTCCCCCTAAACCAGTGAAAGGGAAAAGTCCTCTCCTGCCTTAGGAGAAAGCAAAAGCTAAATCCCCTGTTGTCCCTCCAGAGCCAGCACCAGCCCAACCCCTTCTTATTCCCCCTCCAGCCCAGCAAGGGCAAGCCTCCAAAGGTAAGGGCCCCAAAGGAAAATCTCCCACCAAACCCCCTGAGCCAACCACTGATAAATCTTCAGAGATCCCTCCTAAACCAAAGAAGAAAAAAATGAGGGTCAAGGCTCCAACCATACCCAAAACTCCCGAGCAAAGAAAGGCAGAGAGGGAACGAAAGAAGAAAGAAGAAGAGGCTCTCCTGCAAGAGCATGCAAAGAAGATGGGATGGGACAAGTTTTGAGACCGATTTTAACTAGATTGTACCTAGGATTTTCTCTGTTTCTTTTGCTTCTATTTTCTTGTATTTTGTACATTTCTAATTATTCATAGACTTTTCCCCTGTCTTTACTATCTTGCTTTGCATGTTGTGTGTTTTGTTCCCTATTCTTTCCTTTTCTTTTAGCCTCAATAGCTCTGCTGCATAGACACCTTTGAACCAGTGAGGACACTGCTCCTCATAGGTTTGGGGGTATGGCAGGCAGACCCTACCAATGGAATAGTTAGCATAAGTACAGCAGACTCATCTGAGTAATATGGAAATGGATCTATGTTCACTTAAGAATCATGCAAATAAGAAAGTTAACATTTTTGCAAACTTTAGACAGTATAAACTTTTAATATTCCACATTTCTATGATAATATCACCAAGGAAACCCACTTGTATCAGCACTCAGTGAATCAGTAGAGAGAGAAAAAGGTGAGGACATACTTAAAAGTTCAAAGGAAGACCATATCCAGTGAGAATTGGGCCTATAAAAATCTTTCCATCTTTTGAGGAGTAACCAAGGCAATCCCTTCTAGTTCTACGTGCTCAGAGAAGTTAGGTAACTCCAAGTTGAAACAACTAAAGACTCATGAGACTGAGGAAAGGATCAAGGCCTTCTCTTGGACAGTTTGAGCCTAAAAAGACCAATCCTAAAGCAATTGCCCTTGTCCATACCCCCCCTTTGAGCTTTAAATCCTAAATTTCTTCAAAATACACCTGAGTACTTGAACCTGAACCTATGAACCTGATTCAACCTACCCTCACTCTAAGAATTCAGAAGGTAAAGGAGAAAGAGTTGAAGATGGACTAGCTATGGTCAACATTAGGTGAATGGAGAAGAAGGATCTCAAAAATCTGGCAGTATGGTAACTGAGAACATGGTGGCATTTCTGAAAAGCAAAAACCAAATAAAAAGAAGGAAACTCCAGTAAAAAGAAACAAAAATAATAATGAAGAGGAATAAGAGAGAAGTCAAGAGGAACTTTCATTGGAAAATCAAAATCAAGAAGAGAAACTGATCACTTCAAATCGAAAGATCTCAAAGAAGATGAAGGGAGCTGAAGTATGGAAGGTGAAGTCATGAACCCCCTCTGTGACCTACTTATTTCTCAAATTGGAACCCCTTTTCAACCTTCCATTCTTTTTTACCCTACTCCATAAGTCACATTATAGCCTAGTTGAAAGCCCTTGTGATCCAAGGTTGAGTGAGCTGTCATGTGAAGATAAGGAATTATCCAATCTATGGTGAGGAACTGCCAATGATGTCAGCACTTACGAACTCTGCCTATGCTCATGCTTACAAACCCATTTAGGGGATGTAACTGCTCTTGAGCCTGTGAGAAAATGAACCCCTCAACAAAACCTTTATGAGCGTATGCCCTGCAAAGTTTGTGGGTCTGAACTTGAATGTATTATTTATGACCTATAACTCAATTTTCGAGCTAATGATGAGCTCAGTGCTGGCACACACTTGTGCAGTTTTCAGTGGTTGTAAACTGATTGGAAGTGTTGTGCATTCATGAGAAGTTTATGCTATCTAAATCTCTGTGCAATCAATGGATTAAAATTCTTTTATGTGTACTGATTTAAGAGTAAACTAAATCTGATTCCTTGACTGCTCATTTAATGATGCTGCACTCTTGTTAGTTGTTTCATTGAGAAGTTTGTGGGTGTCTTCACTGAAAACCCTCAGGAGACTTCACTCCTCAAAAGGGATCACCTAGGGGTTTAAAAGGCTTGGTACATATGCTAAATGTATCTGTGCTCCCTACGAAAGTGGCATTTAATTTTTAGAGTAGATTTAATGTAGCTTTGCTAAGGGACTAGCAAAGATTAGGTTTGGGGGTGTGTTAAGACCTGAAAAGTACCACTTTTCACCCCTTAACTTAACCTTTGATTAGACCCTTAGCCTCCTAATAAGTTCTTGTTAAATGTTTTGTGTAGATAATAATCAGCAGTGAAATAAGGCCAGGAATCCTGTTAAGGAGCCTGCTTTGGCACCAGAAATCCCTCAGAAGAATGAACTCTGAATCCAGACCTGAAATGAGCCTCGCGCAGCTGACCCAAGCTTTAGAGGATTCAGGAGAAATATGCCTCGCGCAGTTCAACTGAGCTCCCCAAGACTTTACAGCAACCTCTCGCCTAGATGAGTGACTAAAGAGCTTCAGAAACTCAAACTCGCGGAGCCCTCGTGAAGCTCAAGAGTAGAACACATTGCATAGTATCGCGCAGTTCGCTCAGAACGGCTGAGGAGAGAGAGCTTCAGAAGATTCCTCTCACAGCTGTCGCGCAGTCGCCGCGGGATGCAATTATCAGAAGAAGAACTCCTCGCGCAGTTCTCGGGCCATTCAAGAAGAAAACATCCTTGCAAAGGCAAAGCCATCCTCGCGAAGATCAGCCCAGCGAAGACCGAGCAACCTCGCGACTGCTTGAACTTCAACCCCACGACATCTGAGACTGTGTTTTCTACTCAACCTCGCGAAGCCCAATCCAGCGAGAGCGCAATTCTCTACCGCGCGACTGCCTGAAGAGCAAACCAAGGCAACCTCGCGATAGCTGAAGCTTCAATGTTAAATCATCCTAGCGAAGAGCAAAGAGCTACCACGCGATAAGTCTAGGAAACTACAGCTACCTAGCGAAGCTCTGAACCTAAACTTCCATCTCTTCAGCAGAGGACCTTCTAGGAATTTCTAGCGATTAGGGCACGCACTCCCATGCTCAAATCTCTATGCACGTGCCCCGACGCATCCAAGGATCACTGTTAGGCCATGTGGCATCGTTAAAATTAGAGTTTCCTAAACCTAATGCGCCGCCACCCCACTGCTATATAAACCCATACCTAGCTTAGGTTTAGGTATCTGGGAACACATCTCAGATCATTTCTCTTTTCTCTTTCTTTTTAGTTGTAACTAATTTTCTTTTTTCTATTTTCCTTCTCTCCATAGTCCAGCACTTGCTGGCTATGTCTTTGTATGTATTTTGAACTAGATTAATGGAAGTTCTGTAATAAGATCTATACTTTGTAGGATTTGTGATTGTGTGTGAAATGCTCTATGCAAGGCTGCTGCCTTGTGATCCGCCATTGCTTTGGCTATGTTTCAAAGCAATGGAGGACTGATTCTAAGGGCCATTCAGATCTAAGTGACCTATGTGTCTGGGCTATCATGGTCCTACAGCCTTAGCCCCACCACAGGACCCACTAGATCTGAAATCCCCATGGGAGCTTGAGCTGGTAGCCTTGTGACCATGGTGGTAGCAGCGATATTCTTGTTTTGTTTTGGGCTCCGTGAGGAGGATAACCTCTGGGATAGTCTGTGACCATTTAAGTGGACAGATTATAGCCTTAGGGTGATTCTAATCCACCGATCCAAGATGGATCCTTCTTCTTTACACCTGAGCTTGTAGAAGCCTGGTGAGAGATTGTACAGGGGCAGACTCCCCTATATTTGTATAGATCCGGCATCAGATGTTGGATCTGATCTGGTTAGAGAGATTGTAGGCTGGTGACTAGACCATTGCAGCCTCACTCAAGCAATGGACAGCTAGATCGAAGGTTGTACTTAATCTCTTGCTGGTTCTATGTGTCTGGGCTATCATGGTCCTATACAGCCTTAGCCCCACATATAGAGCTTTAGAGATTAAGGTTCCCTATGGATTCTTGAGCTGGTAGCCTAGATGAAATAGTGCCTGCAATGATTTACTTATTGTGTTTTGACCCATCCCTGGATAGTGGCTCCCCTATGGGATAATCTGTGACCATTTGAGTGGACAGGTTATAGCCTTAAGGGTGGAATCATGGCAGAGTGATGGGTTGGATCCTTTCTCCTCCGTGGTGATAATGTAGCCCCTGGACAGGATTTCTATTACATTAGATCTGAATCCAAGTTACGAAACTTCTCTGATCTTGGCTCCATAACATACTTCTCACCCTTTTATATTTGTTTTCCACACTCTATCCATCCTCTCAACCCTTTCTGTAGTTTAGACATTAGAATACTTAGAATAAGTGACCTTAAACTCCCCTCCTTTTAGGACTGCCAGATCTGTAGTCAGATCTGGAGGGACTACTAGAGATGGCTCCTTTGGAGCTGTAGATCACCTTTCCCTGTGGGACAAACTCTTACTTATCAAAACTTGCTACAATGGACCCTGTATCTTACAGGTCTAGGATTTCTTAGTTGGGCTGATTTCATCCCCTATTTTACTCTTTCTTTGATTTTTAAATGACTTTCGCCACCAACCAATAAAGTAAGCTCACACTCAGATTCCGCCAACACAGCCCCAATGGTGTGAACCACCATGGTGCAATCAACGTAGATCCATCAGCTCCACTACTTAACTCAAAATTTCTTCTTTTTGGCTATAAAATGATGGATTGCTGCACTAAGCTATAAATTATTATCGTCTACAAAAACACACTTAAAAACTCATTAACCAGCTGAATGGTCCATTAATTGCTAGGTAAGGAAGTGGAAAGTGGTATATTTCAGTGCTCAACACACCCTCAAACCAAATCTTTGCTAGTCCTCGAGCAAAGGAAAATTTAAAACAATTATTCAAAATAGTAAATGCCACTTTCGTAGAGAGCATGGATGCATTTAGCTTATGCATCAAGCCTTTTAAACCCCTAGGTGATCCCTAGTGGAGGAGTGAAGTCCCCTAAGGTTTTTCAGTGAAGATACCCACAAACTTCCCCATTGAAATTGTTAAGTATAGTGCAGCCAATGACAAAATAGATTTAATAATTAAAGCATCATTCCACGCCTATTCTTTAAAAATCAGAGGAGATTACAGCAGTAATTCAAATCATTTAAAACTCAAATCAGCATGTGTTTTGCATCACCAACAATCATTTTACATCAAGAACTAATGTTTGAAAATTAGTGCTAGGTCACTAATAATTCAAAAATCACGTTTAGATACTACCCCAATGAATTTAAATTTCAGACCCAATCCTCTCCAGGGCTATCTCTCACAATAAAAATTCAAGGGTGTTTACATTCTTATCAGCTCAAGATCAATCATAGACCTCAAATAGGCCTGTAAGCATGAGAATAGGCATTACTTCTAATTCCTGGCATCCTCATGTATTTTCACCATAGTTTAGACATCTCCTCATCTCCACATGATAACTCATTTCACTTTGGATCAACAAGGTGAAGTTGGCCTGTGGGTGAGGTTTACAAAGAATAGGAGGGGGGAATAGAACATATTCAAAACTGAGAAATCAGCATGGGGAGGTGTGTCATGACTTCACCTACTTCATTACAGCACTACTTCACCTTTCTTGATGTTTTTCATATCTGAAGTGGCCAACTTCTTCTCTTATTTTTAATTTTCAGATGAGGTACTTCTTTGACTTCTCTTTTCTTTTTTCTCTTTTTTATATTTTTATATTTTTTTTTATGATGAATTGCCACACATATACTACTGATACACTATTGTTTTATGACTGTCTTTTCTTCCCCTTCCACCAAATGCCGAACTCCTCTCAACTATCCTCAACATCTTATCCTTTACCTTCTCAAATCTTAAAGTGAGGGTAAGGTTGAATAAGGTCATGAGGATTGGGTTCAAGTACTCTAGTGTTTATTGAAGAAAAATTGGATTTTAAGGCTCAAAGAGTGTATGCACAAGGGCAGTTTTAAAGGGTAGGAATTTTAGGCTCAAACTGTCTAAATGAAGGCCTTAGATCATCTCCTTAGTGTTATGAGTGCTGCCAATCAATTTTAATTTGGGTGCCTAACTTCCAGTGAAAAGGTATTGAGTCAGTCATTCCTTAGACCAGAAAAATTGTCAAAAACACTCTTCAAAAGAAAATTGATAGGCCCAAATCTCACTGGGCATGGTCTTCAATTTAACCCATGGAGTGTATTTTCACCTTTTTCTCTCCTCTCTAGTTCACTAAATACTAATTGAAAAAAATTTCTTGATGTTAGCTTCATGGAAGTGCTAATTTTTTAAAAATTTTCAGTTTTAAATGTCTGCAAAATTTTTTTAATTTTTTTTCATTTCCTCTTTCTAACATGATTAGGTAGGAATTGACTTTATTTATCTCAATTCAACTAACATTGCTGCACTAAAATTAACTATTCTATTGGCCTACCACCCTGCCATACCACCAAACTTAAGATAAACAGTGTCCCCACTGTTTCACAAGACATGTATAGGGGCCGCAGGATTTGTAAAAGAAAACAACTAAAGTACAATAGAAAATAAAGAGAAAATAAACTAAGAAAGAGAAAAAGAAACTTTAAACACATGGACAACTAAGAAGATACAATAGCTACACAAACACCTAAAACGGCAGCTAAGTACAACAGCAGTTATACCTAACTACAATAGTAATTACACTAAAAATAGCAAGTATACTTAAAAACAACATGTATACTAACTCCTAAAATAGTGAAATCCTAAATACAACTTCCTAAACATGATCAGAGTATGAATCTAAATTGATGGCAAAGAATTATCAACATTAATAACACCCATTTTATAGCAAGATTCATACAAAATCATACCACACAAACACAATATTTACAAAAAGTCTAGATGGGGGTTCATGAATGACAGAAATTGTTAGCTACCCCATCTGGATCTCAGCTGAATTGGGAAGAACTGCAATATAACAATGAAAGGCCATACCTTTACATTTGCATTAAACCTAGGATCCCCGAGCTCAGAAATTGCAGTAGAATGAGAAATGCAGGGGAGCAGCTCCTGCTCTGCATCAGGTGGACAGTCACTTAAAAGGAAGCAAAGGTGTCTTAGATGGCTGAGGGAGGGGGTCTCCTCAGTCCATACTTCTACAATTTCAGTACATACCTCAGCCCAGTCCAGCAGTGTGGGCAAGGTGTATTCCACCATCTCATTAGTTTCTGCAACCGTTTAACAATCCTCATGTCCTCTAACATAACCTTCTCCTTATGGAAAGGAGGACCTAAAAAAAATAAAAAAATTTGAGGAAATAGTAGATGATGTACTGTTGGTACTCATCTGCTGACATATCATTCACATAAATTTTTTTTTTTTTTTTTTGAAATTTTCATTTTTCAGCTGGGCTAAACGACATCCCTTACTTATTCAGCTTCTTGCTAAATGCACTTCCTTATTGCTTCAACAACATCTTGGTTTTCAGCCTCTATCCCACTCCTTACGGCATTTATGGCCTTAGTATCTTCATGAATTGAAGATCCTTCACCAATCAAATATGCCCTCTAGGGTTGTTCACAGTTTGGTTCGGGAGTCGACCTTCTTCCCTTGTCATCAGAGCATTTGAGATGTGACCCTAGTCTTCTATTTTCTTGATGCTCTAAGTGTGGGAATCAACAGCTTGTGAAATGAAGCCGAGGTTTTGCAATGAAGACAAAACCTGCTCCTCAAAGGAGGGGGCTCTGGGCTGTGAGGGTGCTAAAACTAACTAACTTGGTTAGGGGAACTGATGTGGAAATTGCTGTCCTTGGGCATGACCTTGATGGAATTGTTGGGTTGTTCTGTAGGGCAATGCCTACTGCTGCTGGGGTTGAGGAAAATTGCCTTGTCTCCACCTCAAATTAAGTTGGTTCCTCCAATGAAGCCCAGTAGGCTGCTATCCAAATTATTGGACAACATTGGCATGCTCCGTTAATAATTTTGGATACTGACCAGCAGATGGACGGTCAAGCAAATAGTATGTGGGTGAGTGGCATATGATGCATGACTCTCCAACCTGTGCAGCCATCTGGGCTATAAAACACTCAAGACTTCATTAAATGTTTTCAACAAGTTGTCCACTTTTCACTCCAGGTCACTGCACACATTTAATTCATATAGTTTTCCTTTGGAAGTGGGTTCTTTTGGACTTCTAGCAGATGGCTCAATGTCATTTCTTGACAGAGCTTCTGCTGAAGGGATTTTTCACTTATAACATCAAACAAGTCCCATGCTTCTACATCAGTCTTGCTGAGATAAGTGCCACCAGAGGACGCATCAATCATGGATCTACTTTTAACATCGATCTCCTGGTAGAAGCTTTGTACAAGCTGCCACCTAGGGAACTTTTGGTGTGGGAACTGCCTCAACAATTCTTTAAATCTAATCCAAGCTTCACGAAATTGCTCAGTCGGGGCCTGAGCAAAAGTGAGTATGCTCTTCCTCAATTAACTTGTTTTACTGATGGGAAAAAATTTAGCGAAGAATTTGCATTGCAGATCATTCCAAGACCATATGCTATTGGCTGGGAGCATGGTGAACCAAGTTCTAGCCTTATCCTTTAGTGAAAAAGGAAAAAGCCACAATTTGGTGGTTTTATCTCCCAAACCAGCAATATTAAAGGTAGTACATAGAGAAAGAAACTGATCTATGTGCTGGTAGGGGTCCTCTTTGCTTAACCCATGAAAATATGGCATCATTTGGATGGTTTGGGCCTTAATTTCATAGTTGCCCTCAATATTGGAGAATTGAATGCAGAAGGGGGATGAGTATGCCCCTGGTGCATAATACTCTCTCAATGGCCTTGGTTTCTCTCCCATCACAGATGCTTCTAAGTTTTCAGCAATGGTGTGTGTTGCTGGCCTAGAGCTCAGGACTCTCTCAATCTCAGGATTCAAAGGTTCTAGCTTAGGGATGAGAGACCTTCCCAGCATACAACACATACACAACAAAGAAAGAGACACTCACAACAAATAGAATAAAAAATACTAAAAGCTAACACTACTGCTGAAAATTAAGACTGCAGAAATGAAACAAAAACAGGGGAGAGAGAGATGCAAACTAAGGCAAAATCGCTCCAGCTGCAGCTGATCTCTCTAGTTTGTAACTGTTCCAGAGCTGTAAAAATAAAAAACTTTAGCAAAAATTTATTCAAACACCAAACATGCAACAAATCTGAAATAGAAAATAAAGAAAAACAACAAAAATCCTAAGACTACAGCTATAATTTCTGCAAATACTAAAAAGACACAAAATATCTAAAATAGAAAATCAAGAACAAATTACAGCTGGCATTTATTCAAATAATACAACTATAAAAACTAAACTCAGATTACTATACTTAGATCAAAACTCCCCATCAGCGGTGTAAAAAACTTGTTGGTTTGAATTGTTGTGCTATAATTTATATTATTAAAACTATGGTAGCAAAAATAAATCAACAAAAGGAGGAATGAAACGAAATGAAACAGCACAAAACAATAATCTAAACTCACAGTCCTGCAAGATCAAGGGTTGTTGTAGTAAGTTTTGATCAATAAGAGTTTGTCCCATGGAGAGTGATGATCTAAAAACCTAAAGGTGTATAGTAAATCTCTAGATTTTGCTAGAGATCTGGCAACTCTAAACCTAAACTAGAAAGCAAGATAAAGAGAGGGTGTTTAGGTATCACAAAATAAAACTAAACTAAAACAGGAATAAAACTACAACTAAAGAAAGCAGGTAGAAGAGAGTGAATGTGGTGTGGTGAAAATAAAGTAAAAATGGGTGAGAAGAAGGTAGCTATGTGTTATCCATCAACGCAACTCAAATCAAGATGTTGGATATGCAACTATCCTTCACTTGGCTACAAGCTCAAATGTAAGGTAAAAGAATCCAACCTAAAGGACTAAATGGTCACAGAATACCCCAGGGATTGTATCCAGTCAATGGATTAAAGCTAAAACAGGAAAATCATTGTAGACACTATGTTTGCAAGGCTACAAGCTCTTACATCCATAGGAGCAAACAATCTATGAAAATCATGTGAGAACCACTAGAGATCAATGATTGGATGGGACATTAGAATCAGCTGGTCATTGCTACAAAAAGGCCTGCAATGACCAAGCTCTCAAGTCAGCAATCTGTGTAAAACCTCAGGTCTATTCATTGAAAATGGTGATGTAAAATAGAGGAGAAGTTTGCTTTGTGACAGTCTCTCACTTGCCTACAAGCACATGTGCAGAGAAAAAGAATATCGCTCAGCCTTGTGATCTAGACCAGTCTTAGGGCTATACTCTGCCCACTAAAATCGTCATAGAGTATTCCAGAGGTTAACCCAGTCACAAGGGTTAGAGATAGAACCGTAATACTACTGCTGACACTTTGGCTGCATGGCTACAAGCTCATGCCTCCATACGAGCATCAAACCTATAAAACTCTATGTGAAGAATACAAAAAAAAAATAGATTAAATGAAGTATTAAAAATCACATTTCATTGAATATAAAGGACTTACAATGATTGCCCTCAAGGCAACAGTCCTTGCAAAACCCCAAAACTGCTCACTATATTATTACAAAACTGATTGCAAAACTGAAATGAATCTAGCTGCTACAAACTTTTGCTATCATTGCTGCTAAACTAAGGAAAAGAAAGAAGAAAAATAAAATTTCTAAACCTAAAATGGAAACTCTAAAAGTGAGCTTAGGCTAATCCTGGCTCCTTTCCCAAGACAACTATAGCTCTATTTATACAGTCCAAATAGCCATTATGTGCTTTAGCCAACAAAATTAAGACACTTTTGGAGCTGGGGTCATGGCCAATTTGTGGCCAAGTAATGCATTGGGATGTGTGGGATAGCTCAACATCTTGGAATGTGTGCCCTAACTGCTGTGGAATCCTTAAAATGCCCTTGAATGCTTGAAGGCAGCTGCTAGAACCCGTGCCTTGAGCAGATAGTGCTTCAAAATTTTCCTCTTGAGCAGATCTCGAGAGATTAGAGATTCAGATTATACATTTTGAGAGGTTCTCGAGTGGCCAAAATTCTTCAGCAGCTTCAGGTTGTATTCTCGACAGGATCTCGAGAGGCTCTCGACAAGATAAAAGACTGTATTTTTGCAGCTCGAGAGGCTGCTCGAAAGACTAAAATACAACACTTTAAGTGCTCGAGTAGTTTAATATACAACACTACAACTTCTTGACCGAATGTTTTCTGTAATAACAGCTCGACGAGCTTGATCCTGAGCCCTATAAACTGCTTGACAGCCTTAATGGAGCTCCGGCAACTTCTCGATAGCCTTAATGGAGCTCCAGCAACTGCTTGATAGGTTGGAGGCTTCAGTTCATCACCTCGTGGGGCTGCGTGGGCCGCTAGGGCAGCTGCTTGACGATGTTGCTGGCTTCAGGTAAGTGCTCGGGAGGCTTAATGGTTTCAGATCTGCAGCTCATGAAGTTCAGGCAGCCACTTGAGAGGTTGGCTTATAGCAGTAGCAACTGCTCTACAGCATGGCTTCTCAACATTTGCAGTTTGTGGGGTTAAATGTAATAGGTTTTTGAGCTACTCGAGTTATATTTCTAAAGCTGCGCAAGGTACCGCCGAGTGGTTAAAATAGTCGAATCGCCGAGTAGTTTAAAAACTTCTGACATTGTGAAGTCGCTGATGCTTGGGTTTCAACATTTACATCTTTATAGGTTCAAGTGCTGCTCAATGAATTGCTCGAGTGGTACTTGTGAACTACTCGAGGGTTGCTGCTAAAGTTTAGGAGCTGCTCGAGTGTGAGCTTGCTTCAGCTGCACAGCTCATGAGGTTGCATTCATCTGCTCGACAGCTGAATGGTGTATCAAGATAGCTCATTAGTTGGTGTTGCAGCTGCTGATTTCATTTGGACTGCTGCATTGCTACACACATGATGGGCTCGAGTTGTTTAGTGAAGGATAGAGCTGAGGCAAATTGCTTTCACTTTGGCTTGGCTTGCTTGAATGGTTGTGCTTGTAGCAGAGCTATGTTCAGCTGCTGGTTTGCTTGATTGAATTATTCATTGTAGCAGCTTCAACTGCTCTTTGCTACAATATATAATCTGCTTGAGCTGCTGGTGTGAAAGTGCTGAAGGTGCAGTCTTCTTCACAGTTGTCCTATATAAGTTACTGCAACATCAGTCCACTAAGCTTGGGCTTCCCTTCTCTCTCTCAGCAAGACATCTAGGATCCCAATACATGCAAAACAGCCCCAATGGTGTGAACCACCATGGTGCAGTCAATGTAAATCCATCAGCTCCACTGCTTAACTCAAACTTCATTCTTTTTTGCTCTAAAATGATGGATTGTTTCACTTAGCTATAAATTCTTGTCATCTATAAAAACACACTTAAAAACTCATTATTAACCAACTCAAAGGTTCATTAAAGGCCAGGTTAGGAGGAGGAAAGCGGTATATTTCAGTGCTCAATCGTAACCTCCCAGAGAGACTACTATGCACCAGGGGCATATCTATCCTCTTTTTGCATTTAGTTACCTACTGCTGAGGGCAATTATGAAATTAAACCTCAGACCATTCAAATGTTGTATTCATTTCATGGGTTAAGTAAAAAGGACCCTTACAGGCACATTGATAAGTTTCTTTCCCTATGCACTACATTTTAATTTGTTGGCCTGGGAGATGAAGCCACTAAAATGAGGCTTTTTTCTTTTTCATTAAAGGATAAAGCAAGAAATTGGCTTAACATGCTCTTAGCAAACATGATTACATCTTGGAATGCCTTGCAATGTCAGTTATTAGCTAAATTTTTTCCAATTAGTAAAATTTGTCAGTTGAGGAAGAGTATTATCTCTTTTGCTCAGTTCCCAACTGAAGATTTCCATGAAGCTTAGGATAGATTTAAAGAATTGCTGAAATAGTGCCCACACCACAGATCCCCAAATGGCAGCTTATGCAAAGCTTTTACCAGGGGATTGATTCTAAAAGTATATCCATGGTGGAGCCTCTTGTGGTGGCATATATATCAGTAAAACTGATGAAGAAGCCTGAGATCTGTTTGATATTATCAGTGAAATTTTTTTGAAGCAAGTGACTCTATCAAGAAATGACATTGAGCTTGCTACTAGAGTTGCAAAAGAACCCACTTCCAAAGGGAAATTGTATGAATTAAATGTGTATAATGACCTGGAGAGGAAAGTGGATAGTTTGTCTAAAAAGTTTGATGAAGTATTGAGTGTGTTGCAGACCCACATAGTTGAACAGGTTGGAGAGGCATGTCTGATATGCCAATCACCCACACACTCCATGCTAGACTGTCCATCTGCTGGTCAATTTCAAGAGTTAGTAATGGAGTATCCCAATGCTGCCCAATCATTTGGACAGCAGCCTGCTAGGGATGCTTAGAGGAGCCACCCTAACTTGAGGTGGAGACAAGAAAATTTTCTTCAACCCCAGGAGCAGCTTACATTACCCTACAGACCCACCCAACAGTTCCATCAAGGTCATGCCCCAAGACAGCACTTCCCACATCAGTTCCCCCAGCCAAGTCAATTATTTTTGCCACCCACAAACAAGAACCCCCTCCTATGAGGTGCAAGTTTTTTCTTCATTGCAAAACCTCAGGTCCTTTTCACAGACTGTGAATTCCCACAGTCAGAGCATCAAGAAAAGAGAAGATCAGCTGGGACAAATCTCTAATGCTCTAACAAGAAGAGAAGAGGGCTGGCCCCCAAGCCAAACAGTGACCAATCTCAAGGGACAAGACGTGATTGGTGAAGCTTCTTCAACTCATGAAGAAACTATGGCCATCAATGCCTTGAGGAGTGGTAAAGTCGTGGAAAACCAAGATGTTTTTGATGCCAAAAGAAGTGCATAAAGATAGGATTGAGTGTCTATTGCTGAGCAGCAGGTGCGGAATAAAGGGGCTGCTGTTGAGCCCCAGCTGATAAAAAAATAAAAACAAAAAATATATATATATATAAATAAATAAATATAAAGAAATAAAAGGGGGATAAGTCAACAGATGAGTACCATCAGTACCTCATCTGCCATTTTCTCAAACTTTTAAAGGGTCTTCTCCTTTTTACAAGGAGAAGGCTAGGATGGAGGAAATGAAGACTATTTCTACAGTTGTTGTCATTGAAGAGATGGTGGAAGATACCTTACCCAAACTGTTGGACTAGGCTGAGGTGTGTAATAATATTGTAGAATTTTGGACTGAGGAGGTCCCCACTCATGTGCTGAACCTCCCTCAACCTTCTATTAACTGTCCACCTATTGTGGAGCTGGAGCAGCTCTCCAAAATCTCTCATGCAACTGCCAATTATGAGCTGGAGGAACTGATGTCTATGCATATGCAAAGGTATGGTTTGTAATTTCTGAAGTAAAGTTCTTTCTAGACAAACTAAGATCCAGATGGGCTATCAAATTTATTGTTATACATGAATCCCCATATGGAGCTGTTGAGATCATAAACCTTATTTCTAGAAGGATCATGAAGGTCCATGGCCAGAGGCTCAAATGATATATTGAAAATGTTGTGGAGCCTCTGAGACCATCCACTTTCAAGAACCTCTCACCTGTTATGTGATCTCAACCCTGTACAATGTGTCAAATAAATTGTTGTAAATACTATGTTGTTTGTGGTTTACTTTTTTTTATGAATCTTGATGTGTGCCATAGGGCTGATGTACTATAGTGTGTGTGATTGGATCTGTTGAGCATTAGGATCAGTGTGTTTTTTTGTATGAGAGTCTTTCAAGGCAAGAGTAACTGAGCCATTTTTACAGTCTCGAGAGGATCTGCCCTTTAGGCATCCTCTTGAGACCATTTAGAAGGTCAACTGACTGATCTCGAGAAGTTCCTATGCTTCGGGCATCCTCTCGAGAGACCCTTTTGTAGGTGATTTCACTATTTCTCGAGACGATCGGGCAATTTAAGGCATCCTCTCAAGACTGATGTTCTGAAGGCTATAGCAGTTCGACAGGATAAGTACATTTAAATCCTACTACTCGAGATCCTCTCAAGCTGTACTTCTTGAAACTCCATCTTATTGAGGCTCAGGTTCTGAACTTCTAAAGCCTTCGTGAAGCCATTCATCATTCCATCTCTGTGCTAAAAACTTGCACTCCATCATCCCACACAATACATCCAATATCGCTATCATCAATCATGATTCATACTCAAAACATTTATAGGAATTTTTTGTTTAGGAAATTACTGTTCTAGGAGTTTTAGTGTAATTATTGTTTTTAGTATAATTACAATTTTTAGTTAGGTGTAATTGCTATTTTGTCTTTTCAGTGTCATTGTGTATAAAATTTTGTTTGGTTATACATTCTCTTTTTCTCTTGTGTTAGTTTAATTTTCTCTTTATTTTTTACTGTAGTTTATTTTTTCTTTTAAAACCCTGCTGCCCCTATACATTTTTCTTGAAACATTGAGGACAATGCTTATCTTAGGTTTGGGGATATGGCAGGGTAGACCAATGAAGTAGTTAAATTTAGTGTAGCAGTGTAATTAGGTTGAAATAAATAAAGTTAATTCCCACCTAACCAATTGTGAAAAAGGAAATTAAAACTGTTGGCAAATATTTTAAAACTGAAATCCTTTGAAAATTTAACACTTCCATGAAGTTAACATCAAGAAATATTTTCACAATCAGTACTTAGTAAACCAGAGAGGAGAGAAAAAGGTGAGGATATACCCCATGAGTTCAATTGATGACCATACCCAGTGAGATTTGGGCTTATAAAATTTTTTTCTTTTGAAGAGTGTCTTTGGCAATTTTTTCTGCTCTAAGGCATGACTGATTCAATACCTTTTCACTAGAAGTTAGGCTCCTCAAATTAAAATTGTTTAGTAGTAGTCATGACACTGAGGAGATAATCTATGGCCTTTATTTTGACAGTTTGAGCCTGAAAAGACCTACCCATTGAACTGCCCTTTGTTTACGCTGTTTGAGCTTTAAAATCCATTTTTCATTAACCAACACTAGAGTACTTGAACATAAACCTCATGACCAGATTTAGCCTTACCCTCACTCTAAGATTTCAGAAGGTACAGGACAAGATATTGAAGATAGGTGAGCAGGGTTCAACATTTGGTGGAAGGAGAAGCGAAAAGATCTAGAAGAAGCAGTGTATAAGTTGTATAGTAGTGGCAATCCATTATAAAAAAAGAAGAAAAGAAATATAAATGATTTAATAAATAAATAAATAAAATGAGAAGTCAAGAGGAGTACTTCATCTGAAAAACTGAAAAGAAGAGAAGAAGCTGGCCACGTCAAATGTAAAGAACATCAAAGAAGATGAAGCAGTGTTGTGATGATAAAGGTGAAGTCATGAATCACCTCTTACCTCTTAGTTGATTTCTCAGTTTTGAACCCTTTATACCCCTTTTATTCTTTTTAAACCTCAACCATAAGCCACACTACAAACCATCTAAAAGTTGTCAATGATCCAAAGTTAAGTGAGCTGTCATGTGGAGATAAAGGGATGTCTAATCTATGGTGAAAAGAACATGAAGATGTCAGGAATTAGAAGCAATGCCTATGCTCATGCTTGCAGGCCTATTTGAGGTCTGTAACTGATCTTGAGCTGCAATAAATGTGATACACCCTTGAGCTTCATTTCTGAGTGATAGCCTTCGTAAGGATTGGGTCTGAAAAGTAACTTCATTGGGCAATATTTGAACCTGATTCTTGAACTAATGGTGAGTTTAGTACTGATTTTCACACACTATATACTCTTGACGTAAGCTAGTTGATCGTGATGGAAAGACATGCTGATTTAAGTGTTAAAATATTTGCATTTTTGTTTTTAAACTCCTCTAAATTTGAAAGAACATGGTGTGGAATAAATCTTTATTTGATGAAATTTGATTTGACATGTGTGCACTATACTTAACTGTTTTATTGTGAAGTTTGTGGGTATCTTCACTAAAAACCCTCGGGAGACTTCACTCCTCCACTAGGGACCACCTAAGGGTTTAAAAGGCTTGATGCATAGGTTAAATGCATCTGTGCTCCCTACGAAAGTGGTATTTAATTTTTAAAATAATTGTTTAATTCTCTCTTTGCTCGAGGACTAGGAAAGATTAGGTTTAGGGGTATGTTGATCATTGAATTATGTCACTTTTAACCTCCTAACCTAGCCCTTACTAGACCTTAAAGTTATTTAATAATTAATTTTTATTTGTGTTATTGTAGTTAGCAATAATATGCGAAATGGTGCAGCCATCCAGGTAATAAGTGCCAAGAAGAGGAGAATTAAAGTCAAGCATTAGAGTTGATGAAAATACAAAGATGAAACATTGGTTATCCCCACCATATGGGTTACATAGTATGCCTTAGACCTCTAGAAGTCTTTCAATGAGAGAAAAGTATGGCCCACACTTACAGGAGTGCAACAACAGATGAGACAAACCAGCTGAGAAGCAGAAACCACACTCTCGAGTAGTTCATAAGTTTGTAGCAACCTGTTGAGAGCCTGTCGGGCAGCTTGTCGAGCGAAGCTCGCAAAGACAACCTGTCGAGTAGTTTTGAAGCTTGTAGTAACCTATGGGGCAGCCTATCGAGTAGATCTGGCTGAAGCCTTTATCCACTCGAGATCTACTCGAGATTATATACCTGAAGCACTATCCACTCGAGCAGCCCTGGATTTCAAGACTTCAGCCACTCGAGAACCATTCAGAAGCACCCTAGCCACTCAAGATCTGCTCGAGATTATGTTCTGAAGCCCCCATCCACTCGAGGCTAAGGTCACAGCATGTTTTGGCATACCTCAGGGGTATTTTTGAAACTCCACAGCACCTGGGACACCTGTCCAAGTGTGTTGTGCTTTTCCTCACGACTCGAAGCAACACTTGGCTGAGAATGAGCCACGATAGCAACTCCCAATGTTTTAATTTTTCTTTTTTCTGATTGGCCAAAGCACTTTATTGCTTTATGGATTGTATAAATAGATGTAAGCTATTTTATAAAAGGCAGCCAGGATACTTTCAACCTGTGCTCATTTTAGGGTTAGGGTTTTCTTTTTTTTTCATTTTCTTCTTTGTTCCTTAGCTCAGTAGTAATGTTGGGCTAAATCTTTATAGTAGCTAGCTTTATTTTGAGCTGTAATTTGTTATTGTAATGGAATTGTAAGGAGATTGGAATCATACAGAGAATCCAGCCTTGAGGGCCAAGTCATTTTAAGTTTCTTTTTATCAATGAACAACTGGTTTTATTGATTCATATAATCTGTCTTTTCTTGTGATTTTTCATTAAGATTTGTATGGGTTTTATGCTCCTATGGATGCATGAGCTTGTAGCCTTGCAAACATAGTGGCTACAGTGAGTTTACTGTTCTAGCTTTAACCACTTGACTGGTTTACATCTATGGGATATTCTATGACCATTTAAGTGAAAAGAATATAGCCGTAGGATTAGTCTAGATCTCAGGGTTGAGTTGGATTCTTTTTCCTTGTGCTTGTAGCCAAGTGAAGGATTGTTGTTGATCCAATCCCCTCTGTTTTTACAATACCATTTTTAGTGATGAGATTTGGAATCTTTCAGAGATTGCAAACTTGAGAGCTAGGTCATTGCAAGGTTCTTTGTAGCAATGATTAGCTGATTTCAATGCCCCATTCAATCTGTGATATCTTGTGGCTTTGACTAGATCTTCATAGACTGTTTACTCCTGTGGATGTATGAGCTTGTAGCCTTGCAAACATAGTGTCTGTAATGATTTTCCTATTTCACCTTTAACATGTATGACTGGATCACATCCCTAGGATATCCTGTGACCATTTGAGTGGATAGGTTACAGCCCTAAGATTAGTCTAGATCACAGGGCTAAGCTGGATTCTTCAACGTTGCACTTGTGCTTGTAGCCAAGTGAAGGACTGCTGCAGATCCAGCTCTTGATCTATTTTGCAGTGAAGATTAGCCCATAGCTGTCTATTTCTCCATATTTTCTATTTTATTTTACAAACCCATCTTCACTCTCTTCCACCCCCTTTCTTTAGATCCAGTTTTTATTTCTATTTTTAGTTTAGTTTGTGACAACCCAAAATCACCCTCTCTTTATTTTGTTTTCTAGTTTAGGTTCAGAGTTGCCAAACCTGTAGCAGATCTAGAGATTTACTATAGTTTTTAGATCATCACTCCCTATGGGACAAACCCTTATTAAAACTTGCTACAACAGCCCCTGGATCTTGCAGGATTGTGGTTGTTTTGTGTTGTGTTATGATCTCATTTTTTTGGCCCCCTCTTTATCTATTTTTTCCTTTCTTTGTTTCCATTATATTTTTTTATCATTTTTATAATAAAAAGAACACAAACACAACAAACAAAGCCAACAATTCGCAGGAGTTTGTCCTCCTCTTGCCACCTTACGATGATATCTTGTAGTATCAGGACACCAGGGATGCCCTCACAGCTTTGCTTATACCTTCCTAGTAATGCTACCAGGGATGTCTTCATGATCTGCTTATGCTTCCCTGGACTCATTTACTGGTCCATTCGTTGTATTGCTCTCTCTTAGTCATATATATATATATATATATATATATATATATATATATTTGCAAGCAACGTGCTAACGCAAGAATGATGAATTTTGATTGATCCTGACATCTTCATTTTCTGCGCTCTAACGTCTCCTCCAATGGCAGGGGAAAGGGGTGAGAATCAGGTGTTACTTATGCTTTTGGGAGAGGTCAGGCATTTCACTAATCCTTTCGATCAAATTGCCTGAATAAGAAGGCGGGCAGTGACTCAAATACCTTGAAGGATACCTTGGGAAATGAAAGCGTACGTCCAATGAATGAGTTGTGATGACTACGAAGGTGGTAAATATAAGTATCTAACTACGGGATGTGACGATCACAACACTAAGGCAGTATTTTTTCAAGTATATGGTGTTCCAAGGGTTAGGGAGTTCTTCCCCGTCCTGGTTCACCAGCTATTATGCGTTCCCTGGGTCTACGGCTGCTATAACATATGGGCCTTCCCAGTTCAGTTTCAATTTTCCTTTTGGATGGGCATGTTTGGACAGCATGATTTTTTTCTAGATTAACTCTCCAATCTGGAAGGTTCTGGCCACTCTCCTCTAGTAAACTTGTGCACGATCGGCTGCCCTTAGACGCGTCTTATCGAGTTGTTCTAGCTTAGTGAGCAGAGCAATTTTCCTTTCGTCTAAAGTCAACTCATCATCGAGTTGGATTCGTAGGGATGGTACTTGTATTTCATAGGGTAAGACTGCTTCCATCGCATATGTGAGGAGGTAAGGATTTTGGCCAGTGGTCGTACAAATAGAAGTTCTATAAGCCAGAGTGCTTTTGGTAATCGTTCAGGCCAGTTGGCTCCATTGTTCATTAAAGAATCTGGATTAGTATTTTGTTCATGGCCTCTGCTTGTCCATTTCCCTTGGGGTAGAATGGCGATGAGTGGCGTAGGTCGATGCTAAACTTCTTGCATAGTCTCTTTATCTTCTCTGCAATGAATTGTGGTCCATTGTCGGTGACGAACATCCTGGGTACTCCAAATTGGTTGATGACATTTCAAATAATAAACTTCACGAGTGTCGAAGCAGCGATTCTGACATATGACTCAGCTTTTGCCCACTTGGTGTAGTATTTGGTTGCAGTGAGTATGAACACGTGTTTGTGAGTGTTCCCAACCATATCCCTGAAGGGTCCGATGATATCGAAGGCCCACATCGAGAATGACAATGGTGAGGTTATGGGATTTAATGCAACCAATGGGGCTCTAATAAACACAATGTATTCTTGGCATTATTTATAGCATTGGACGTAGAGGTGGCAATCTCTTGTCATTGTCGACCAGTAGTAGCCTTGTCGTATAATCTGATCTGTGAGTCTTTGTCTACCAGTGTCGGCACCGCAGGCACTGGCGTGCTCTTCTTAGATAATGCATTATCCTTCAACTATCGTGACACACCGTAGCAGTATTCCTTTAGTGAAGGCTTCTTTGTACAGTATCTCACCTTGGATGCAAAATCTTATGCATCTATTCCTTATCATCTTCCGTTCAATCTTTGTAGCATAAGGAGGGATATGTCGATGGTTCAAGAAGTTTCATATGTTGAAGTACCATGGTTGTTCATCGTCGATTAGTGATTTCTCAAATCTGAAGATAGCAATGATAGCTTCTTTCTTTGTGGAATCACCTGGGGTAGGTTGCCCCTCATTCTTGATGGCTTTTGGTCTAGTTGGCAGTTTAAGTTTTACTTGCCAAGCGACTTCATGTACTGGCATTGTTAACTTCTCGATGAGAAAAGACTTTGTACTTTGTCTGACCTATATCTGTATGACTGAGGCTAGTGTGGCGAGAGAATCTGTGAGCTCGTTCTCCAGTCAAGGGATGTGTGTTAAAAAAATCCTCTCAAATTTCTTTACCAAAAATTGAGTTGTTTCTAAGTACGCCATCAGTCTTTTTTCTTTGGTCTTCCATTCCCCAATTACTTGTGATATCACAAGTTTGGAGTCACTGATTGTCTTTAACTGCTTGATGCCCAACTATAGTGCTGCTCGTAGTCCTACAATAAAGGCTTCATATTTCGTAATGTTGTTGGTGATTGGGAAATCGAGTTGAAAGGCTTTTGGTATGACGACCCCCTTTGAGCTCAGTAGGACTATTCCGATGCCTTTCCCTTTGTGATTAAGAGCGCCGTCGAAGTAGAGGGTCCATGAAGTCTTGTCGGGCTCTTCCTTGTGAATCGAAAGTAGGTCTTCATCGAGAAAGTTTGCCTGTATAGGCTCGTAGCCTAAGAATGGAAGATCAGCGAGGTAATCGATGATCACCTATCCTTTGATGGACTTTTGCGTGACATAGGTATTGTCAAACTCTTGCAGCAACATATGCCAGCGGGAGATCTTCCCAGACGTAGCGGGCTTCTCAAATATATACTTCAGAGGGTCCATTCATGCTAGTATTAGTATCTTGTGTACTCTAAAGTAGTGTCGTAGTTTCGTTAGGCCTATAATAGTGTGAGGCATGTCTTCCCGATTGGCATGTATTTCTGTTTATACTTGACCATCGTTCTACTGAGCTAGTAGATAGCCTTCTCTCTCTTGCCCTCTTCATCATATAGTTTGAGAATTACTCCCATAGCCTTGTAGTTTACTGACACTAGAGGATCAGGGTCTTTCGGGAATTGGTTGTGATAATATTGGCGGGTTTAGGAGGTACTTCTTAATATTGATGAAGGCTTCCTGATACTAGTAATCCCATATGTACTCGGCTCCTTTTAGTAGTCTGTAGAAAAGGTCGTATCTTTCTGAATGTTGGGAGATGAATCTCCTAATGAACTATAGTTTTCCTATCAGGCCTCGTAGTTCTTTGATGTTGCTGGGAGGTGGCATCTCGAGAATGGCTCTGACCTTTACCGGGTCGACCTTGATTCCTCTCTTACTAATTATGAATCATAGGAGTTTTCTGGAGGTCACTCCGAACACACATTTCTTTGGATTCATCTTTAGCCGATACTTTTCAGCTCTTTGTAGCACCAGTCATAATGCTTCAACATGTCCTGCTCGTGTTTAAGACTTCATTAGTATATCATTGACATAGACTTTGACACACATGTGCATCATGTCATGGAAGATAGCCATCATGGCGCATTGATATGTGGCTCCAACATTCTTGAGCCCGAAAGGCATGACGACATAGCAGTAAGTTCCCCATAGCGTAGTGAAGGAAGTCTTCTCGTGGTTTGATTGTGCTAGTTTAATTTGGTTGTATCCGGAGAAGCCATCCATAGAGGATAACATCTCATATTCGGCGGTATTATCGACCAGAGTGTTAATGTGTGGGAGTGGGAAGTCATCTTTTGGGCATGCTTGGTTAAGATTTTGGAAGTTGATACATACCCGTACCCTACGTCTTTCTTGGCGATAAGTACTATATTTGCAACCCACTTGGGATAGAGGACGACTCGAATGAATTTTTCCTTGTGTAGCTTGTCAAATTCTTTGACTTGTGGCGCTATTTGCGGATGCATTCTTCTGAGTTTCTGCTTAACGAGCTTTGCATCGATTTTAGGACCAAACGATGTTCCACTAGGCTCTGGTCTAGACCAGGAATATTTTCATAGGACCATGTGAAAGAATTGAGGTGACCTTGAAGGACTTGGATAATCTGTTTTCATTCCTTGGGGCTGAGTGTTGTGCTGACTAGTAGCTTCTTGGGCTTCTCCTCAGTGCTAAAATTGATCTCTTCTATTGGTTCCGCGACGGATTGAGTTTGCTCATCAAAGCATTTGATGACTCGTCGAAAGTCTTGTGTCTCCTCAGTGATCAGTGATTCTTCTTCATCGTTTGTTAGCTCATATACTACAAAATTACTACACTGGGGGGTAAGTTTTGTAGGAGGTAACCCTTCATCGGTGCAATTTATGACCATGACATCTTTAGTGAGGTGTAGGTCGAGGCTATTCATCCTCCTCTCGAAGTTGTAAAGTATCTCATCAGGTATGATCACTGGTTTGTTACTTTGTCTGGATGTTCCGCGCCTTCGTCAGGGGAAGGAGTAGGGATGCTTTGAATGGAGTCGAGGTAGGGCTCCTTGATGCCGGGAGTAGTATGATGACCATCCATGATTCTGTCGGTTATCTTGCCCTTGATTTTGTTGCCGTGACCGCTACTCGTAGCCTTACGAGATAAGTCTGCTGGTCGGACGCTGGATGGGTCTGAAATGAAGGACTTCCTCTCTTTCCCAAGGTTATCTAGTTTTTCTAAATTTTCTATTTCTAAATTTTTATGGGTTTTAGGATTTTCTAGTTTTTTTTTTATTTTTATGGAAATACAAATATTAAACCTTGGTGGTCCCCACCCAATGAGCTGTTCAGCATGCCTTGGACCCCTAGAAGTTCTGCAATTAGAGAAATGTGGGACCCATACCTAAAGGAGAGCTGCAGCAGTTGCTGAGGAGTAAAAATCTCATCTCGAGCAGTTTCAAGTAGATTAAAGCCCTTCAGATCAATTCCCTCGAGCAGCTATCAAGCAATCTCAAGCAGTTCATTGCCTTTAGAAGCAACCTATGGAGAAGTCCTGAGCATATCATTCCTGCAGCAATTCAGCCTCTCGAGAACCTCTCGAAAAGTTCTGTACCTTTTGAAGCTATCCTAGAGCTGTCTTCAGAAGCAGCTCTTCTTCTTGAGCAGATATGGACTGCAACACTTCATCCACTCGAGTAACCTTCAAAAAGTAGTCTATCTGCTCGAGCTATACACTGTGAAGCCTTCACCCTCTCGAGGCTCGGGACCCAGCAGATATTTATGGACTTCGGGGGCATTTTCAGAATTTCTGCAACACATGGGACACCTATCTGAGTGTGCTATGCTTTTCCTAATAGAATGGGGCAATACTTGGATGAAATTGAGCCACGTCAGCAATCCTAACCATTTTGATTCTCCTTCCCTCTGATTGGCCATAACATAAATCTACTTTTTGGGTGTGTATATAAAGAAAAGAAAGCATGCATGTAAAAGGGGGGATGACACTAGACACACACAACACTGAGCTCATTTCTAGGGTTTAGGTCATCTTCCCTTTTCCATTTTGTTTTTCTTCTCTCCTTATCTCAGCATGGTTGGCTAAGTCTTTGTAGCAGGTAGGGCTAACTTGAGTTGTAAAGGGCTTTGTAATAACATTGTGAAGAGATCTGAAATCTTGCAAAGACTGTAGAGTTGAGAGCTATAGCATTGTAAGCTTCTTTTAGTAATGAATAGTTGGTTGTAGTGTTTCATTTAATCTGTATTCTCTTGTGATTTTCATTAGATGTTTATGAATTTTATGCAGCTATGGATGCATGAGCTTGTAGCCTTGCAGACATAGTGTTTGCGGTGGTTTTATTGTTCTAGCTTTAACCCCTATGACTTGATTGTAACCATGGGATTCCTGTGACCATTTTAGTGGACAGGATATAGCCCTAAGACTAGTCCATATTTCAGGGTTGAGTTAGACTCTTCTTCCTTTCATTTGTGCTTGTAGCCAAATGAAGGATTGCTGCACATCCAACTCTTGCTCTGCTTTATAAGTAAAAATTAGTCACTAACTGCTTACTTCTCTATTTTCTATTTATTTTTACCAAACCACCTTCATTCTTTTTTACCCCTTTCTTTTATTTCTGATTTTTACATTTATTTCTATTTTAGTTAGTGAAAAATCCCAAAACCCCCCTCTATTTACCCTATTTGATTAGTTTAAGATAGATTAGGTTTTGAATTGCCAGATCTGTAGCAGATCGGGAGATTTACTACCTTTAGATCCATAACTCTCTATGGGAAAACCCTTACTTTCATTTAAAACTTACTGTAACAACCCTGTATCTTGTAGGTGGTGTTTGTGCTCTAATCCCATCTTTATCCCTCTTTGTTTTGTTTTTGCCCTTCTTTGTTTCTATCATGCTCTAATCACTTTTGTAATAAAGAACACAAGAAAATAAACCAACAAGTGTTTTGCGCCATTGTCAGGGATTTTTTTATCTATGTAGTAGATCTAAGTTTTTCTTTATGTTCTGATTTAGATCTGTTTGTTGTCTTTGTTGTATTTGAATAAATTATTGCTGTAGTCTTTTGATTTTCTACAGATTTTCTGCTGTAGTCATAGTTTGCATCTCTTTCTCCCTTGTTATAGTTTCATTTCTATGTACTTTAAATTCAGCAGTAGTATTTAGTTTTCTTTTTATTTACTATAATTTATCTCTGTTGTCTGTTATATGCTTGGAAGAAGGTCCCTCAATCCTGAAATTGTACCATTGAACCTTGAAATTGAAAGGGTCCTTAGACCTAGGCCAGCAGAACACATCCCTGCTGAACATTTAGAAACATTTGAGATGGGTGAGCAGCCTAGACCCCTTAGGGATTATTATGTATCAGGGGCATATTCATCCTCTTTCTGCATTCAATTCCCTACAGCTGAGGGTAACTATGAAATCAAACCTCAGACCATCCAGATATTTGCCATCTTTTCATGGGCTGAGTAAGGAAGACCCTTATAAGCATATAGATGAGTTTCTGTCTTTATGCATAACTTTTTAAATTGCTGGTCTGGGAGATGAGGCCACTAAGTTGAGATTGTTTCCTTTTTCATTAAAGGATAAAGCTAGAAATTGGCTAAACATGCTCCTAGCAAATAGCATTACCTCTTGGGGTACCTTATAAATCCAATTCTTGGCTAAATTCTTTCCTATGAGCAAAATAAGCCAGTTGAGGAAAAGCATTATTTCTTTTGCTCAGTTCCCAACTAAAGACTTTCATGAATCTTGGGAAAGATTTAAAGAACTGCTGAAACAATGCCCACACCACCAAATATCCAAATGGCAGCTTGTTCAAAGCTTTTACTAAGGGTTAGATTCTAAAAATAGATACATGGTGGATGCATCTTGTGGTGGCACACATCTCAGCAAAACTGATGAGGAAGCATGAGATTTATTTGATGTGATAAGTGAAACTCTATGCAACAAGAGGCTCTTACAAGAAATTACATTGAGTTGGCAGCTAGAGCTGTAAAAGAACCCACTTTAAAAGGAAAATTGTATGAACTTAATGTATACAGTGACTTAGAAAGGAAAGTGGACAGTTTGTCACAAAAAGTTGAGAAATTACTAAGTGTGGTGCAACCCCAAACCACTGCATAGGTTGAGGAGGCATGTCTGATATGCCAATTCCCCATACACTCCCTTCTATACAATCGCTCTACTGGTCAATATCAGAGCTAGTAATAGAGCATGCCAATGCCACCCAATCTTATGGGCAACAACCTGCTGAGTTTGCTTGGAGGAATCACCCTAACTTGAGGTGGAGATAAGACAATTTTCATAAACCCTAATAGCAGCAGGCATTGCCCTACAAATCTAACCAGCAGTACCATCAAGAGTATTTCCCAAGACATCAGTTCCCACAACCAGTAGCACAGCCACGTCAATTAACTTTACCACCACCACAAACCAGAGCCCTCTCCTTTGAGGAGCAGGCTTTGTCTGCATTACAAAATCTCAGCTCCCTATCACAAACAGTAAATTTCTACAGCCAGAGTATCAAGAAAATAGAGGACCAACTTGGTTAACTCACAAATGCTCTTACAAAAAGGAAAGAGGGCAGGCTCCCGAGTCAAACACTAACCAATCTCAAGGGGCAATTCATGATAGGTGATGCTTCTTCAACTCATGAGGAAGTCAAGGTCATCACTACCTTGAGAAGAAGAGTAGTGGACAATCAAGTGGTCTTTGAGCCAAAAAGTAGTAAAGAAGTAGGGGACACACTGCATCATGGAGCTACGGGGAGGAGAATAAAGGGGCTGTTGGCTGACAATAGATGAGGTGCACGTACTCATCGCCATTTCCTCAAGCTTTTAAAGGGCCTTCTCCTTTTGACAAGGGAAATGGTAGAATGGAGGAAATGATGGATGCATTTAAGCAAGTAAAGATTAATTTACCTATGCTTGATGATATAAAGTAAGTCCCGACCTATGCAAAGTTTCTGAAGGATTTATACACACAGAAGAGGCAAGCAAGGACCCACCTCACTAAGAAAATATTTGCTACTGAAAAAGTGTAACAAATTTTTTCCATAGCAACCCCAACCAAACTCCAAAACCCTAGGGTACCTACAATTCCTTGCATTATAGGTGATCATACCATAGGTAGAGCTCGCTTAGATTTGGGAGCCAGTGTTAACCTCCTTTCATACTCTGTGTATGAGAAGCTAGCTTTGGGGGAGTTAAAACCCACACTTGTTGTACTCCAACTGGCTGACAGATCAGAGAGGAGGTCTATGGGAATTGTAGAGGATGTGCTGGTAGGGGCGGATTAGTTTTTCTACCCAGTAGATTTCTTAGTCATGGACATGGAGCCTACAAAGTACACCACCCCAATACCTGTAATATTGGGCAGGCCATTTCTGGCCACTTCCAATGCATGCATTCAGTGCATGTTGGGAGTGATGGAAGTCTCTTTTGAGAACATGAAGGTTAAGCTCAATATTTATAATGCCAACCAGCCTCAATTTGAAAATGAGGACTGTTTTGCGATTGATGTCATTGATGAGCTGGTAAAAGATACCTTGCCCAAGCTGCTTGACTGGGATGAGATGTCGAAATGGGATGGCCCATCTATTGCCTTACATGCAACCCCATCTGGAGCTGTTGAGATCATGGACCCCAACTTTGGAAGGGTCTTGAAGGTCAATGGCTAGAGGCTCAAACCATGTGTTGAAAATGTTGTGGAGCCCTCTGAGACCAGTAGCCTTCAAGAACCTCCCAACTGATTTGTGGTCTCAAACTTGGTACTATTTGTACCATAGAGCCAGAGTAGTTAAAAATTTTATACAATATTGTGTTTCCATTTTTAGGAGTTTTTTGTTTTAGGAATTTTCTGTTTTTAGGAGTTTTCTGTATTTCTTTTGTTTTTCATTCAGTTGGTATTTTGTAAAAAGTGTTCTCTTTTGTATACTATTTTATTATGAATTTTGTTTTTCTGTGAATACAATCATCTTGTTAGTGTAATTTTCTTTTTTCTTTTCTGCATTATTTTTTTACTTCCTTTCCTAACCCTACTGCCCCTAAATGCAATCTATGTTGAAACATTGAGGACAATGTTTATATTAGGTTTGGGGGTATGGCAGGGTGGTCCAATAAAATAGTTAATTTTAGTGTAGCATTGTTAGTAAAACTGAAAGAAATAAAGTAAATTCCCACCAAACCATTTTAGAAAGAGGAAATTAAAACCGTTTAGTAGACATTTTCAAACTGAAATCTTTTGAAGATCCAACACTTCGAAGAAGCAAACTTCAAAAAATCTTTTTCACAATTAGTGCTTAGTGAACCAGAAAGGGGAGAAAAATATGAGGATATACCTCATGAGTTTACTTAAAGACCATACCCAATGATATTTGGACCTATCAAACTTTCTTTTGAAGACTGTCTTGGCAAATTTTTTCTGCTCTAAGGAATGATTGAATCAACATATTTTCACCAGAAGTATGCACCCCAAATTGAAAATGTTCGGCAGAACACATGGCACTAGGGATATGGTGTAAGGCCCTTATTTGGATAGTTTGAGCCTGAAAATACCTACCCATTGAACTGCCCTTTGTATATATTGTTTGAGCCTTAAAAATTCATTTTTCTTTAATAAACACCAGAGTAATTGAACCTAAACCTCATTGACCTGATTCAGCCTTACCCTCTGTTATTCACTGAAAAGTACCACTTTTCACCTCTTAACCAAGCCGGTGCTACACCTTGAAGCAGGCTAATAACTTTTGTTTAAGTGTGTTTTGTAGTTAGTGATAAATTATGCAGCTTAACACAAAGTCCATACTTTTGGTGCCAAGAAGAATGAGAATTCAAGCAAAGGATGACAGTTGATCTAGAGATTGATGGGACACCATGGTGGCACACACTTTGGTGACTATTTTGTATGTCATAATAGACAAGAAAGTCTAGCAGATGAAAGAAGCATAGATGTGAGTGGAGAGAGCTGAAACAGCAGTAGCTACATAGCAGCAGAAGAGCAAATGAGATATCTCAAATAGTTGAGGTGCTACCTCGCGTGGCTAAAGCTCTAGCAAAGCTCCCTCGCGCGACAATAGAGCTCGCGAAGAAGTTGCGCAGCTCAGTGAAGGGAGTATCACAAAGCAATCTCTCGCGCAGCAGTCACACACTTCAGCTGCAATCAACACTTAAAGAACTTACTGAGCTCTTGCGCACTAAGCCTCAAAAATCCAGCTCGCGATGTTTTTGCGAGGACCAAGGCTTATATCAACCTCACGCACTATCTCGGGAGGCCAATCTTCACAAAGAACAATAGCTGACTCACGAGGTTCTCGTGTGGTTATGAAAGGGAGAGAGAGATCCAGAAGTTCTCCCGCACAACCCTCGCACGCCTAGAAGATTAACCCTGTACCGAGTGAGATGTAAAGACTTCTACGCGAGTACCTTGCGACAGGAGATTCTGAAGCCCATATGCACGAGCAAGCCAAGCACTATAAACTCTTCTGTGTGAGTGCATTCAAAGCCAAAGTAGTCGCGCGATGATGTGAAGTTTTCCTGGGTGAGTGAACAAACTTTCCAAGATAATTCTTACCTCGCGAGAACTCTACAAGCTATGAGAAGGAACTAAAGAAGTAAAAAGCAACTATGTGATAAGACTAAATCCAGCTGCACAAGAAAGCAGCATTTGAAGCCTAATTTTACCTCGCGGGTACTCTACGAGCCATGCGAGAGACTTAATGTGCAAAAGCCAATCTCATGAAGCTCGGGCTCTCCACTTCTCAATCTTAACTCAAGGACCTTTTAGGGATTTCCCTACATCTAGGGCACACATCTCGAGGCACTAATCTCAAGGCACACATTTCAAAGCATCCAAGGGTTGTAACAATGCCACATCTACTAGAAAAATTAGGGTTTACGCTTCTCTGAGTCAAGTCATTAAGACTGAGTATATAAGCTGTGTTTGTAACTTAGAATTATCATCTCTCCTTCATCCTCTGTAAGTTGTGAGCACGAGCAAGCTAAGGTTAGGGTTGGTCATTTCTTTTTTCCATTTTTCTTCTCTCTTAGCCCAACACTTGTTGGCTAAATCTTTTTATAAGCAGTTAGGTGCAGTTTTATTTAGTTTTGTAATGGGTCATGTAATCTTTGGGATCTTCGGTTGAGCAGTTATGCATAAGGCTGCTGCCTTAAGAAATTGCATTATTAGCAATATTGATCAATGGAATTTATACTTTAAATATTCATTCAATCTGTTATTTTCCTATTTTGCCCATAGTTCTGTTCAGGCTATAGCATGCATTTAGGATTTGGGCTGATTGAAAGGCCCATGGAAGCTTGTGCTAGTAGCCCTTGGACCATGGTGGCAGCATCAGTTTACATTTTCCTTATCAGATCCTTGCGGTGAGGATAACCTCTATGGATAGCCTGTGATCATTAAAGTGGACAAACTATAGGCTAGGGTGATTCCAAGTCCAGATCTGAGAAGGATTCTTATGAGAGGTTGCTGCAGGAACTTGCTCCCCTCTATTTTACTTGACCAATATCAGATGTTAGATCTAATCTTGTTGTAGTGATCGCAGACTTGAGGGCTGAGTCATTGCAGGCCTTTTATAGCAATGACCAACTGCATTTAAGTCCCTTTTTGGGTTTGATTTCCTATGAATGTCAGCCAGATCTGTTATAGATCTAGGGAGCTTGTAGCCTGACAAACATAGTGTCTGCAATAGTATTCTTGATCTGATTTAATCCATTGTTGAGAAGAAATCTCTTGGATAGTCTGTGACCATTTAACTGGACAGGTTATAGCCTTAGGATCAATCCTTTCAAGTGATTCAACCTCCTCTATTGGATAGTCTGTGACCATTTGAGTGGATAGGTTATAACCTTAAGAGGAGTCTAGATTGCAGGGTTACTTTAGATTCTTTCACCTAGCTGGTGTTTTTGATAGCACATCAGCAAGGATTCCTACAGTAGTAGATCTAGATCTGAGTTACAAAATTGATATGAACTTTACCTAGTAGTTTACTTCCCACGATTTTATCTTTATTTTAACACATCATCACCACCTTTTTAATAACCCTTTCTTGAAGATAGGACTGCACTTTATTCCTTTTCTTTTAGTAGGTAATTTAGTGTAGTTGTGACACCCAACTCTATTTCTTTAGGATTTCCATATCTGTAGCCAGATCTGAAGGCCTACTATTATAGCCCATTTTAGATTCTAGATCAATTTCTATATGGGACAAACTCTTACTTATCAAAACTTGCTACAATATCCCTATATATTACAGACTGTGTATCTTAGTTTGCTATTTTCATAGCCATTTCACTCCACTCTTACATTCTGATTTTACCATCTCATCACTTAAATAACATCAGTACAAAGACATGAAAAAAAAAACACCAATAAGTTTTTGGCACCACTGTCGGGGATATTGATCCTTTTAGTAGACCTGAGTTGTACTATATTTTAGTTTAGAAAATTCTTTGTAACTGTGTCATAAATAGAATAAAAAGTGCTACTGATTCTTTGTGGAATTTTACATAATTGGACAACAGCAATAGGGATAAGCTAGAGCTGCAGCTGGAGCTTAGCTAGCTTTGTTTGCACTTCTTTTACCCTAAAATTTAGGCCATTTTGTTGAATTCCCTGTTATTAGTTTAATTGTAAATTGGTTTAGTTGTTAATTTGGTTTGAGAATTCTTTGTGTGCTGTGAGCATTTTCCTTACTTGTTGAATATGCGTGTGTATGCTTGGAAGAAGGTCCCTTAACCCTGAGTTGGAACCTCCAAATCCTGAGGTTCAAAGGGTCCTTAGACCAAGAAACATCACACAAGGCCCTACTATTGAAACTGAGCTAGCTGCCATGGCTGAGAGGTAAAGAACCCTGAAGGAATACAATGCACCTGGGGATTACACATCTCCCTTCTGCATACAATTCCCTTCAGTTGAGGGAAACTATGAAATCAAGTCCTCCACCATTAACATGCTGCCATCTTTTCATGGGCTCAGTAAGGAAGATCCTTACAAGCACATTGACCAATTTTTGGCACTTTACACCAATTTCAATATTGCTGGCTTGGGACCTGAAGCCACAAAACTGAGGCTTTTTCCTTTTTCCTAAAGGACAAAGCCAGCACCTGGCTCTCTAAGCTCTTAGCCAATAGCATTAAGACATGAAGTGACCTCCAAAGCTAATTTCTAGCTAAATTCTTTCCCATGAATAAAACAAGCCAGATGAGGACAAGCATTTTGTCATTTACTCAATCCTCAACTGAGGATTTTTATGAGGCATGGGACAGATTTCAGGAGATGTTAAAATAATGCCCTCACCATTAAGTTCCACAGTGGCAACTAGTACAAGTATTTTACCAAGAAATTAATCCTAAGAGTAGGGATATGGTGAATGCCTCATATAGTGGTAGTTACTTCCACAAGATAGCTGATGAGGCTTGAGAGCTATTTAACATCATAGGAGAAAATTTCATGCAACATGAGTCACTGTCTCGCAATGACAGTCAGACCCTTACTAAATTGGTGAAAGAGTCCACCCCCTAGAGGTGGAATGTATGAAGCTAAGGTACAAAATGATTTGAAAAGGAAGGTGGACAATCTGAGTTTAAAGTTTGACAAATTGATGAATGTGATGCAGCCTAGAATGGTTGCACAAGTGGAGGAGGCATGTCTGATATGCCAATCTCCCACATATTTACTCTAAGATTATCCATCAGCCAACCAATTCCCTTATTTTGTTATGGAGCATGTCAATGCTGCCCAAGCATATGGGCAGCAACCTACTAGGTACTCATGGGGAAACCACCCAAATTTGAGGTGGAGACAAGATACATACCCTCAACCCCAGCAGCAGCAGTTGGCAGCTCCATACAGGCCCCAACACCAATTTAACCAAGGATACTCACCAAGATAGAATTTTCAGTTGCCTATCCCACAGCCCAATCAGTTGGTCTTTCCCCCACAACAGCCCAAATCCTCTTCCTTTAAAAAGCAAATGTTGGCATCTATGCAGAATTTAGGGAACTTGGTCTATATTATGAACTCTCATGGGCAAAGCATTAAAAAAATAGAGGACCAGCTGGGTCAAATCTGTAATGCTTTGAACAGGATAGAGGAGGGTAAACTGCCTAGTCAACCCTTGGCCAACCCTAAAGGGTAGTACATGATTGGAGAAGCATCCTCTACCTATGAGGAGGCTAATACAATCACTACCCTGAGGAGTGGCAGGGTGGTTGATAATTTAGTGGGCAGCGTAATTGAGGAGGTCATGGAAAGTGAAAAGGAAAGAAATGAGAGTGGTGAAGAGCCAAAGAAGTCAACCCCTATTGTGGATCTGCAGAGGCAAAATAAAGGGGCTGATGTTGAGCCCTAAAAACAATTAATAAATGGAGAAAAAAGGAAAAAAACAAAAATTTGACCATGATGTGGTTAGGCAAGCAGCTGTGGCACCAGCAGTCCGACAGCTGCCATTTCCTCATGCATTAGCTGGCCCATCTCTTTTTGATAAGGGGAATGCTCAGATGGAGGAGATGAAGGAAACCTTCAAGCAGGTCAAGATCAATTTGCTCTTACTTGATGTCATAAAATAGGTCCCTGCCTATGCCAAGTTCTTGAAGGACCTCTGCACACAAAAAAGAAAAGCAAGGGTGCAGTTGTCCAAAAAGGTTTTTGATGTTGAACATGTTGAGTCAGTTCTGTCCATTACCACACCTGAGAAATTACAGGACCCAGGGGTACCTACTATCCCCTGCATAATTGGAAACCACACCATTGGAAGAGCCCTCTTGGACTTAAGAGCCAGTGTGAACCTGCTCCCATATTCTGTGTATGAGGAACTAGGTTTAGGGGAGCTAAAAACCACATTTGTTGTGCTCCAACTAGCTAATAGGTCTGAGAGGAGACCTGCGAGTGTGGTGGAGGATGTTTTGGTGGGGGTGGACAAGTTCTGCTATCCTGCTAATTTCCTTATTTTGGACATGGACCCTTGTAAAAGTAAAGTCTCAATTTATGTCATCCTTAGAACGCCATTCTTGGCCACTGCAAATGCCTGCATACAATGCAGGTCAGGGGAGATGGAGGTGACATTTGGGAACATGAAGGCCAAATTAAATGTGTACAATGCTGCTAGGCAACCTTAGATGGACATTGAGGACTGATGTGCAATAGATGTACTAGATGGCCTTGTGGAAGAAGAATTATCCAATCTGCTGGATTGGGATAATGTTGCTAGTGACCTAGAAAATATTTGGAGTTTGGTTGAGAAGGAGGCCAATTTGGTCTTAAGCTGAGAAAAGAGTCACTTTATGGTGACACAAGGAATTGTATTAGGCCATGTGGTCTCTCACAATGTAATAGAGGTTGACAAGGCTAAAGTGGACTTGATTTCACACCTGCCCCCACCCAGGACTTTCAAGCAAATCAGATCATTTTTAGGACATGCTTGATTTTACAGGAGGTTAATTAAGGACTTCAACAAAATTGCAAAGCCATTGTCCCACCTATTGTGTCAGGATGTGCCATTTGACTTCTCTGCTGAGTGCCTTGAGGCCTTTGAGGTCTTAAAAAAGTGCCTTACCACTGCTCCTGTAATCTAGGCCCCAGATTACTCACTCCCCTTTGAGGTGATGTGTGATGCATCAGACTTGGCCATAGGTGCTGTCTTAGGACAGAGGAAAGATAAGCTGCCTGTAGTGATTTATTATACTAGCAAAGTGCTAGCTGAAGCTCAGCTCAATTACACGACCATTGAGAAGGAGCTGCTTGCTGTGGTGTTTGCTGTGGAAAAGTTTAGACCCTACTTGTTGGGGTCTAAAATTGTTATTTTTACTAATCACTCAGCCCTTAAATACCTATTGGCTAAGAAGGATGCCAATCCAAGGTTGATCAGATGGATCCTCCTATTATAGGAGTTTGATCTTGAGATCAAGGATAAAAAGGTAGTTGAGAATGTGGTGGCTGACCACCTCTCTAGAATTATTTCGAAATAATGTGGAGCAACACCTGTTAATGAGTTGTTCCCTGATGAGCAGCTATTTGTCATGCAGTCTAGTGTTCCCTGGTTTGCACATATTATCAATTTTCTTACTATTGATAGGATCCCCCCTCACTGGTCCAACATGGACAAAGACCTATTTTTCTCTCACATCAAACATTTTCTGTGGGAGGATCCATACCTTTACAAGCACTGTGCAGACCAGGTTGTTAGGAGATGTGTGCTTAAAAGTGAGTTCCACAATATTCTTTCAATGTGCCATGAGCAAGCCTGTGGAGGTAACTTTAGTGGCAAAAAGACTGCAGGAAAAGTGTTGCAATGTGGCTTTTATTGGCCTTCTTTGTTCAGAGATGCAATTATACATTGCAAGGCCTGTGAGAGATGTCAAAGGTTGGGAGGCATTTCTAAGAAAGATTCTATGCCATTGCAACCCATCCTTGTGGTAGAACTTATTGACATCTGGGGCATTGATTTTATGGGCCCCTTTCCTCCTTCTATGGGTTTTAATTTCATACTTGTGGTAGTGGACTATGTGTCCAAATGGGTGGAAGCCATTGCCACAAGGACCAATGATCACACAGTTGTCCTTAAATTTTTAAAGGATAATATCTTCTCAAGATTTAGCACCCCCAGAGCTATCATTAGTGATGGGGGGAGTCATTTCTGTAACAAACATTTTGAGAACCTTCTCAAAAAGTATGCTGTTACCCACAGAGTTGTAACTCTCTACCACCCACAAACCAACTAACTAATAGGGAGATCAAGCATATCTTGGAGAAGACTGTGAAGATTGATAGAAAGGATTAGGCACAAAAGCTGAATGATGCTTTGTGGGCATATAGGACAGCCCATAAGACCCCTATTGGCATGTCCCCATTTAGGTTGGTTTATGGCAAGGCCTGCCACCTATCAATGGAGTGAGAGCACAGAGCCTATTGGGCTATCAAAACATTGAACTTTGATCTAACTACTACTGGTTTTCATAGAAAATTGCAAATGGTAGAGCTTGATTAGCTTAGGCTGGAAGCCTATTGAAATGCCAGAATATACAAGGAGAAATCAAATCCATTCTTTGACAAGAAGCTAATCAGGAAGGACTTCAATGCTGGTACTAAGGTTTGGCTTTTCAACTCCAAACTAAAAATTTTCTAGGGAAGTTAAAATCCAGATGGGATGTATCCTACAATGTCATTCATGCCTCCCCATCTGGTGCTATGGAGATCTTGAATCCTATGTCTGGGAAGGTCATGAAAATGAATGGTCAAAGGCTAAAAATTTGTGTAGAACATTTAGTGGAGCCTCCTCAGACCATTCACATACATGAACCTCCCACTGCTCAGTGATCCACAACTTTGTAACATGTGTACCAAATGAGTTGAATGCTTTGTCTTATTTTATGTTGCTTAGAAATTCTTCAATTATTGCTTTTAGGGTTATGATTTTCTTGTGTGTTTGATTTTGTTTTGTTCTGCTCTGTTTTGAGTACAAGTGCATAGTTGTCATCTAAATTTGATGTCCATGTCTATTGCTTATGGTCGAGATGCTCTCATAATAAATGTCATGAATTTGATCTGAAAGACTATCTTTAGAATTCTGAAATTTTGATATTTAAATGTTGATAAAGGTTAACAAAATTGTCATAATGAAATGGAGTACATGTCAAGGAGTTAGTGCTGATGCACACTGAACTGGTGCATAACATTGTGCATGCATAGGCCAGGGCACAAGCTGAGAGAAAAGGTTAAGTGTTACTTGCTCGTGAGGCTAATGGCCTAAATTCCAAGCTCGCGAGCCACTTGTAGGCTTTCTCGTAGAGTTCTGAGAGAAGTTTTATTCCTCGTGAGAGTCTCACGATCAAAAGACATCTGCTGAAGCCTGATATTAAGCCTCGTGAGGCTCTATCCTATCAGCAATAGGGAACTGCGCGAAAAATAGAATTCACACTTTTTGTACTACGCGAGAGCCTCACGAGCTAACATTATGAAGGCCACACCATTAATTGCCTCGCGATGTACTTGATACTCCAAATGGATGTTCCTCGCGAAGATCACAAGCTAAGTTGTGAGAGTGATGAGAAACTACTTCACACGCTTGGGCCCAAATTCAACTCTGCGAAGAACCTCGCGAGGCACATAAAGCTTCCAAATCTGTTCTGGCGAGGCTCTATTTTTCATTGCAATAGCACTTCTCGCGAGGTTGGTTGTGTACTGCGTAAGAAATCTACCGCGTGAGAACTTGAAGACAGTTGCGCGAGGCACAGGATCAGTTTTATAAACCTTGCGATTTTTTCTATTTTCTCCATTCTTTCTCTCTGCCCTAGCCTTCACTATGTATTTCTGAGCTCCCACTTTTCTTATTTCTTCTATACAACCCATTCCACTCAACCTCAACTAGTTTCCTGCAACCATTTTACTCCCCATCACCTCCTGGTCACTTTGAACGTGGTTTGGGGATATTTGAACCATTGTGCCATGTGTGAGGTGAAACCCAAGCTGTCATTTGGTAAGATTTCTCACTCTCTCTCGGTTGATTTAATTGGACATTAATTTACTGTTTTAGCCTTAATTATTCATTTTTCTTTAACAAACACCAAAGTAATTGAACCTAAACCTCATTGACTTGATTCAGCCTTACCCTCACTCTAAGATTTCAGAAGGTAAAGGAGCAGATGTTGAAGAAAGTTGAGCTGGGTTCAACATTTGGTGAAGGGAGAAGAGAAGAAATCTATAAAAAAGCAGTGTGTCAGTTGTATAGTTGTGATATTTCATTTAAAAAAAAAAAAAAAAGAGAAGTCAAAAGAAGTACTTCATTTGAAAAATTGAAGAGATGAGAAGAAGCTGGCCACTTTGGATCTGGAAATAAAAACTAAGATGAAGCTGTCATGTAATGAAGAAGGTGAAGTCATGAATCACCTCCTCCTCTTAGTTAATTTCTTAGTTTTGAACCTTTTGATACTATTATTCTATTTTAACCTCTAACCTAAGCCGCATTACAACTTGTAGACACCAAAATTTGGCCCAAGGCCCGATCAAAATATACTTTGAGAAGGGCGCATCCCTCAAGCTTCTAGTAGCACTTTTTGAACCCTTAAAGTTAACCCAAACCCCCTTAGCAGTCTATCCCTGACCCTTGGGAATCAACCCTAGCCTGTAGACCCCCCTCTCTCCAGCTTTAAACCCTCCTGGGACGTGGTTGAGGAGAGACATACCCAAGCTTGCTAGGACCTCTACTGGAGCTAAGTCTTATACCATTGGAAAGTGTGCAACCGTGGGAATCGATGCGATCCCCGTTGCGACGAAGCGCTCTCTAACGATGAAAAATATAGAGTCGCCACCCGGAGCTTTCGGTGTCCCGAGATACCTAGTTCATTTTTATGAGTACCTAAGTGCTAAAAATATGACTCTGAATCCGGTCTACACCAAAGGCTCTTGGGTAGGGGCTTCGGTTATTGATCGGGAAGGTGTTAGGCACCCGATCAACCCGCTTAATGCGGTTTCTAGTAATGGCCAACAATAAAATGAAATAAAATGTAAGGAAAATAGCTTCCTCTTGCCCAAAAGGGCTTAGAATCCTATTTGTGCCCCTCCGTTCCTACCAAAAAATCGGCGGCGTAACGGCACAAATGAGAGGATGGAGGGAGCTAGAAAGATATAGGAGAAGAAAGGGGATAGCCGGAGCCCTCGGGCGCTTGTAGCATCGTAGAGGAGCCTTGCGTGGCTTGCTTTGATGAGCTCTTGAAGGCTTTGTATGGTGGTAAGTGTGGTTCTAAATCCTAGGACTTAAAGCTAAGTGGTAGGGGATGGAGGCTAGGGGGACACACACACCTAGGCTAAGGGTTTTGGATGTAAGAACAAGCTTGGGAAGAGGTTTTGGAATTCTGGAATTTGGATGAAATAGTGCACAAAAGGGAGGAAGAACTTCTCACTTTGAGCTCTTTCTCTCTTAAGCAAATTTCTCAACCCCTAAACCAAGGGGTGGGGGGCTCTATTTATAGGAAAGGAGTGGATTAGGAGGCTACTTAGATGCTAATTGAAGTTAGCAATTAGGTAATCTCAAATCTAAGGTTTCCTAGGATTTTGAGAGCTTGGAAAGGTGTGAAGGTGGTTTTAATGGTGGATGATGGGGTGAGGCTTTAAGCCACTTGGAGGGTTGAAAATAGGTAAGGAATGGGTGCAACAGAACTATCAAAACACACCCCAAAGGTTGAGGTGGTCAACAAGTCAAACCCCAAACACGAATTTCAGGGTAAAAACCCATTGTTATTGTTTATATGCCTGGCACAACTATTAGTTGCGCCGTGAAAATGCACAGTAAAACAGTGAGGAATAGTGCTGGAAGTTAGCTCGCGGGGTGGGGACCACCCTTTAAACTTGGCGCAACTATTAGTTGCATCAGGCTTAAAACCTGGGAGAATTGGCCTGGCGCAACTAATAGTTGTACAGGAAATATTTATGCTTGGCACAACTATTAGTTGCCCCAGGCCATTTCTGGGGAGAAATAGCCTGGCGCGACTAATAGTCGCGCCAAATCCCAAGGGGGGGCCACCTTGAAATTACCTTCCTGCCCTTCGGGTTCGGACTGCCATATCTCCTAATACATACCTCCGATTGGGGTGATTCCTAGCTCGTTGGAAAGCTGACGATCTCTACTCTTTAATGGTATAAGAGTTGGTCATTGTAGAGCATCGTAGCCAGTTTCAGTGCACCCCTCCTCATCTTTGCCTGAGAAGGTTAGGTTAGGGTTTGAAAAGGGTTCTAAGGGTCGGGGTTGGTTTCTGGGGGATCTAAGGTGATTCCTAAGGCTTTAGGGTGATTCCTAAGGACCCCATACACATCCTCTAAAGCTCAGAAATGCGCTTCTCTCGAAAGGTGTTTGGATCGAGCCTTGGGCTAAATTTGGGTGTCTACCGATGCCCCTCTTTGGTATCCGATCACTAATGATAGTATGCCAAAGAAAAGAGACATCCGAAGAGGCCCAAGGCATTACTAACGGATTCGCTGCATTTAGAACGAACTTCAAACATCAGGAGAGTAACATGGTGAGAAAATGAAAGCCCTAGAGTGTCAGGCTATTCATTCGTTTCTTGAGGTAATCGGTTCCCAAGCGCTTAGCGACATTACTGGGCATAATCGGGGTAGAATGAGTTGCAAAAGCCCAATAGCTGGGAAAAATGTCTACCTCTCGAGATGATTTGAAGGAGGTTGATGTTTAAAATTCATTCTGAATACAACAGCCTCGTGAGTAAGAGGGGTGATCGACCCCAGTTCAATGATAGGCACGAACTAAACATACGCAAGGCTCCACAGTTTGCGTCTAATCCTACAAGGCATTTGATGACCTCATTGGATTATTCGCGGGTGCTCTTGCTGAAAGCAGGGTTCGAGATCTTTGGGGCGAACCCATCGACCCCAAAGTTTATTTAGCATGACCACCTGAGCGAAGTGAATAGATGTCACAACACTTTTTAGGAGTGCGTGCCATTTTTCAAAACGTGCCCCAGATCCACATGACCCAGAGTATCCAGCTTCAACTTCCTTGAATAGATCCAGCCAAACATTGGGCGCCTCCCAAAAGGGGGCATCCAATCCTGGCCTCTGTTGACAATGATCATAATCATCAATTAACTATGCATAATCATGCACCCATCAGGGACAATAAGCAACAACAAAGGCGATGGAAGCCCCGACCCGGACCCACTCGGGTACAATTTACGGGGACAAACAACTATCATACGGATACCCAGACACTTGGCGTACACTTTATAGGGATACCGCTGGCCATACAGGTTTTAAGCCTGTAGAAAATAAAAAGGGAAATGAACCCTTCTGAATGCATGGTTGCGCATAGTTTGATTGACACATAATCTCATTCTCAACAGGTTGGTCTCAACCAACGATTAACCTTTTTCAACGGAGAATTTGAAGCTGAAGACAACTCAAGTTCACATGAATCCAAAACAGAGCGCTCATCGCTCAAAAGATTTAGCAGTGGAGTTGACCCAACCAAAACATTGACTGTTTGACCGGGACTTACACCGTTGCTCCTACTTTGAAGTAGGATCCATGGATCCAAGGCGAACCTTTGACCGAGGACATTAATTTTGCACATCTGCGTTGTCGATAAAATATTGACAATTTACCGCATCGAAACATGCATGTGCGTCGTCAAGGAGTTCAAATCTGTTTTTTATTTTTCTATCATTTTATGCGATTTTTGAAATTTTCAACTATTATTTTAGGGGATTTTTTGAATTTTGAAGCTCTTATCTTATGCGAATTTTTTGGAGTTTTCGAGTTATTATTTTATGTGAATTTTTGGATTTTTATGTGATTTTTTTTGGAATTTTGGAGTTATTATTTTATGTGAATTTTTGGATCTTTATGTGAATTTTTTGGAGTTTTATGTGGATTTTTCTCGTGAATATTTCTGACACTCTGTGGGGATTGTATTTTTCTGGATTTTCCTTGTGTGTAGGACCGGGGGGCTTGTTGACCTTGGCCCGTCCTTATTTTAGTACGGCTTCTTGGGCAAATCGAAGGATGACCGAAAAGCTGCCTTGGAAGCGTGTGCATCGGTCGGAAGTGACCGAACAGTCAAGCAAAAGGAAGTGGGGGGGACCGGTCTTCTCATTTGACCCGTACCAGGCCGGTGACCTGGCCAGAGTACTTGGCGCAACTATTAGTTGCGCCAGGCCATTATGGGGCCCGAAATAGGCTGGCGCAACTATTAGTTGCGCCAAGCCAAAGGAAGGCCAACATTTTCCTGGCGCAACTATTAGTTGTGCCAGGTTTGGCTGGGTATATAAACAGCCCGAACTCGGGCAGTGGGGCCTCATTTCGAATTCTCCCCCCATCTTCTTCCTCTTTGAAACCGAAGACCGTTCCCCCTCCCCCTTAGGGTTCTTTTACATTGCCTCTCCGTGTGCCCATTGCCACTGTTTTACTCGTGGATTGATCGCAGGCCCATGCTAGATCAAAGACCCCATCTTCTTGACAAGGTAACCATTCAAACTTATTTTTCTTGATTTTTCTTGCTTCTTTATGCAAATATGATCGGGATCTTGCATTCTAAGATGATAAATGGTTTATTTTTATGATATTGATGATGTGTGGATGATTTCTTATGAATGATGCCCTATTTTTGTTATTTTATGGATTTATTGGTGCCTAATATGCATTTTTTTTGTTATTTTTATTTATGTATATAGAAGGGATTTTATTTTTGTTATTTTCTGTTTGTTTGTTTTTTATTATTTTTTATGTCGCATATAAAGCAATGAATTTTTATTATTTTTTTGAACCCTAATTTAGGGAAAAAAGGATTTTTGGTTTTCTTCTTTTTTTTGAATTTTAATTAATGGAAATGATTTTTGACTTCTCTTAAATTTACGAAGAGGATTTTATATATATATGTTTTTTTTGGTTTTGAAAACTAACCAAGGCATTGGTTTGTTTTATCATTATTGTGTCGGTTTTTTTATTTTATGGGCACAAACTAAGTTTAAGTTTTTTTTTTTTTGCTTTTCTTCTTTCTCTTTTTTTTTTTATAAAAGACAGGCTCTTCTTGTTTTTGGTCTTTTTTGAAGAGCGTAAAAGAAATAGATTTTTTTTGGGTTTTGATTTTAGAAGCATAAGGAAGTGATTCTTTCCTCTCTTTTCTTGTTCTTGTTTTTCTAAGCCTAAAAAGGATAAGACTTCTCTTTTTTCTTTTGGTTTTTTTGTGTTTTTTTTTTTAGGAACATAATGACTTGATTTGATGATTTTTTTTTTGTTTTTGCATTTCTAAACATAAAAGAAGGGCTTTCTCTTTGGTTTCAATTTTTAGAAGCATAAAGAAATGATTTCTGTGTTTTTTTTTTTTTTTTTTCTTTTTTTTTTTACACAAAAGGACTTTTTCCTTGGTTTTGATTTTTAGAAGCATAAATAAATGATTTCTTTGTTTTAAGTTGCTTTATTTTTAAATACAGAAAAGGAAAGTTTGTTTTGTTTTTATTTAAAAAAGGAAAGGATTTTTTCATTTTTCATTTTTATTCTATTTGAAGGAGAAATTTTTTTGTATGTGTGTACCTTTATTCCTGAAAGTAAATAGAAAAAAAAAGGGTGAGCATGCTTACCTTCTCTTGGCGTTAGCACATAAATGGTTCTTTAACACTGATCTGTTTTGATGTGATTGTATATATTTTTGTTGCCCCAGCATGTCGGGCGGCGAAGAGCACATCCCTGAGGAGGGTCAGGAGCAGGGGCCTGAGATAGTGTATGGCCCACGGGGAGAGCAGTTTCTCTGGGTGGAACGGAGAGCAGGCCCGTGGCTTGAGATGCAGGGTGAGGCTGCCCGGGTCGGCCTCCTCCATCAGCAACACACTCACATCTCCAATTTCGGAATAGCGGGCAAGGTAAAAGATAGGTTCAGTTTCTCTCCTTTGCGCAGTTTTTCTTTACCTCTGCCATCTGATGTGTATATATATATATTTTTTTGGGTGCAGGAGCTGCCCAACATTGTGTTCTGCGGGGGGTGGCTTGATTTCCACGAGTTCTACCTTTATGTTCCTCCCGTGGTGAAAGTTTCGTTGCAGTAGGTAGGCTTCGGGGAGTTCTTGTCCTGCCCTGCCATGAGAGCGGATGCCGCCTAATTGAAGGCCCTCATTGAGCGGTTCCGTCCCGAGACCATGACATTCCATATGCTGTATGCCGAGCTGACGCTGACGCCCGTTGATTAGGCCATGATTACTGGCATTAGGATCGGCGGAGTCCCAATATCCACCTTGGCGGTACCGAGCCAGGAGGACATCATACGGTTGATCGGGGCCTATCCCCCTCGTGCACCCATGGCAGAGGTCAAGATGTCTGGTGACCTCCTCTTTTCTCGATGGTGGTGGAGTTGGGCCAGGCAGATCGGGTGCTTTACATCCCGCCAGAGCGGGCGATCGTTTTAGCTCGCATCACCCTCCTACTCCTGTTGGGCAAGACTCTTTTTACAAATGCCAGTGGGGTACGGGTCAACCTGGCCCTGTTGAGTGTGATGGATAATTGGGGCGATGTTCCTAGGCATGACTGGGGAAGGGCGGGATACGCCTGGCTGATGTATAATTTATCCCGGGTCACAACCAGGGATTCAAAGCCTGCCGTGGGATTTTGGGCCGTTCTGGAGGTATTTCTTCACCCCTTTGCTCTTGTTATTATTATCATTTGCTCATCATTTTTCTTTTCTTGCTGATCCATTTATATTGCTGACCTGCTCTCGTGTCATGCCCCTTTTTCAGGTATGGGGATACCACCACTTTCACCCTGGGCGCCCACTCCTTTTCACGGAGGTGCTCACCTATCCCCTTCTCAGCAATTGGCATCAGGCCTGACGCTGCGACGTGGGCCTAAAGCACCTGGAGATGGGCCTCAGGTCCCAACTTGATTTGATGGTGCCTGCGCAGGTGATAATTTTAACCCCAGTTTACTTTCAACTTGAGCATTTCTTTTGATTGAGGTGTTGCTTATTTGGTCCCTTTTATTTTGAGCAGATCCTCCCCGATCCATACCTGACGTCCCCTTTCTGGGATCGAGCCGCCGTGGGTGCCTCCAGCCTTTTCAACAACTACCGCGTCATCTTCTTTTATGGAGCATGGGCCAAATGCTACTATTTGGGGGAGAGGGTGGTGCATCAGTTTCAGGGCTACTATGCCATACCCGTGGATCCATTGGCTGACGTTTGGAGCCCTACTGGCAGCATTGAGGAGTTGACCGCAACCTTTTTCAACAATGGGTTCCCTATTTGCGCTCTCCATGTGCATGGGGATTATCATGCTTGGTACGAGTTCCTCCCCTACCGGTTCATCCTGCCATGCTTTGACCCTAACACTAATTTCCTTGCGTTTGGGGGACCCACTTGGTCAGGTAACCTCTTCTCCTCTCGGATTAATTTCTATTTTGATTTTTACTAGGCCTGAGTCTTATCTGAATAGATTCTTGTTTGGTTCACAGTTTGCTCCGGGAGATGGTTCGGACGATGAAAGTGGGCCGAGTGCTGTAGATCCCTCTGGTGCTGGTCCTTCTGGTGTGGGTCCCTCTGGCGAGGGTTCATCAGGTGCAGGTCCGTCGAGTACCTCTCAGGCAGGTGTCCTTGGTGGGGGTCTATCTGTAGCTTATGGGACCTTTCGCCGTCTGGACGATGGCTTCCTCTCAGATCTTTGTGCCGATGTGGACCGACAAGCACGACTCTCTGCCGAGGATGCCCGAGTTCCTCCTCCTGAGGTGGTCCCTGGGGTGAGTTTTCAGATGAGCCTCCTCTCCTTCATTTTGGTTTCCTTCGGTACATGCTTTCGGGGGGTGTTCTAACAATTGAATTCTGTATCGTAGGACTTCAACTCGGCTATGGAATATGAGGAGTACCATCGTCATCTGGCAGAGCTTCGGGAGGTGGAGACGGTGAGTTCCTGGCTGCTCAACTCCTCTCTCATTTTTTTCATTATTATTGGCCCCTTGACTGATTTTGTCCTTGACCATGCCTTGCAGCATGCGCGGGCTAAGGAGTCGCGCTCCCAGCTCAGCAGGATTTCGCAGGCGTGGCCTAGTGTGGGGGACATGAGGACCTATCAGAGCTCCTCTCGCTGTCGCAAGAAGTCTAAGGGAGCGAGCAAGGAATAGGCCATTAGTTTTCTTCCGCATTTTGAATTTTATTTTAGGATATGTTTTTAAACAATTTGGAGAATGGTTGGCGTGGCACTTTTGAGAGACAAATTTGATGATTTTTATAATTATTTGGGAAATGGTCTTGCTTGATTTTTATGTTCTGCTTGTTTGGTATCAAATCTGCTTCTCTGCAGGATGTGCCTGCTTCATACTCTTTTTAGAAAGTGGCCTTTTGGGTCACATGCCTCAATGTAGGATCAATCCTGCACATAATAAAATAATCCATAAGTCATTGATGGTCGGAAATGCCGACATATATGAAAAACAACAATGCGCCAAAGTAACATGGGGGTTCAATTCAGCGCAACTATTAGTTGCGCCAGCCAAAATAGGGCAAGAATGTGTCAAGAACTATTAGTTGCACCAAATTTTAGCTCATGGGCAAGGGCCTTATATGCCCGAATTGACCCAAAAATTATTTCTTCTGTGTTTGACTTGGCTCGTTTGACCGGCATTTTTTAGCTCTTGTTTCTCCAAGGTGGGTCCATCTTCCTACATTGGTTCTTATCCTCCCAAAAGATCCTTGTACGTTCATGGATCCGCCTCCTAACCCTCCCTTACGTGGAGGGTCCGGAGCCAATGTATCCTCTTTGTCGGGCTTGGGGCCCAAGTTCCTAGCGGCTTGGTTTGGGAGTTTGAACGAGAGTGAGCTCGCTGACTTGGGGCGCCTTGGGCTATCTCGCCTTTCTTCTTTCTTAGCGATTCCTCCTCGGTGGGAGCTCCTTCATGCCGCCGCATCGTGCTGGGATGTGAACCTTCATGTATTCCATTTTGGGAAGCGGGAGTTGACCCCAACCCTTGAGGAGCTATCCAATCTATTTGGCCTGAAGCTTCATAGGGACCTTGCAAGAATCATGCCTAAACCCGGGTATTCCAGATCTGTTCACCTTACTCCCGGTTTGAAGAAATCCGAGTATGAGAAAAAGTCTCATTGGGGGGCCCACAAGGTGTTCTCTAAAATTCCTCAAAGAACTTTTCGGTGATTAAAGCCTCCGAAAATTGCCGGTTAGGAATGTCTTTAACATGAAGGCTCTAGCACTTGGTCTCATCTCTGAAATCCTCTTCTATATCAGGGGAGAAAGCTTCTCATTAGCAGTTTGTGATATTTTGATGGAGCTGGAGGCGGGCCGGTCCATGATGCATTTGGTGCTTGCCGAGTTGTACCGATGCCTTGATTCTTTTTCCTTGAGTAAAGTGGAGGGCCTTCGGGGATGCCCTTTGTTGCTCCAGGTCTGGCTGGGTGAGCATTTTGCTGTTTTGGGGCCCGTGCCTCGCTTCTATGTTGCTTGAGGTGATGTGGCCTATTGTTTTTTGGGTAGATGCCACTTACTCCCCAGGGTGATACATCGGCTCAAAAACATTGGTTGGTCAATGTTGAGCTGACATGGAGGCTTTCTTGGTTGGATCGGACCTTCCCAGTGATTCGTTCTAGAGACCATGAGGGTTGATATCACTACCTTCTACTTCCCATCCAGTGTTGCATCGGGCCACGCCCTCGCAGTGCCTTGTGAGGCTCAGACCCCCTTTATGCGATTTGATCTTTTCTAGGGGGTCCTCTGAAGACATAGACCGGATTGCTGCTCTTTGGGAGACGCGACAGTCGATCCTGATGTGTGATTTTGAGCAAGGGGACTCAGTTAGCACTTCTCCTGAGTACGAGGCCTGGCTGTTGATTGAGCGGCCTGCCGCCGATGACCCGAATTTGTCAGAGAGCATTGAGACTGGAGGCCCCTGGCCAAAGAAAGAAGTGGCACTCCGGACCCGTATCGAGCTATTGGTGGATGAGAAGAGGGTCCTGCAAGAACTCTTAGCATGCGAGAGGGTTAGAGCTGACGCAGCGGAGAGCGAGGTTCTTCACTTGAAAGAATCACTGGGTGTTGCTTTTGAAGCCGCCGACTCTTCTCAGAAGAGGTTCAAAAGCCTGCATGGTCGTTGGCTAACTGAGAGAAATGTCCGAGAGGATGATCTTTATGCTGAGATTAGCGCTTTGAAGCGCGAGTTGGGCCGTTGACTCCTTCCTGCACATAGACTTTTTGCACAGATCATATACACAGGAAAAAGGGGCGTAAAAAACCCCTTTACAGATACACACATTTTCGGTATACATATTATTATTATTATATATTTTTATTTTTTTTGTTTATTGCTTTTTTTTTCTTTCTATACTTGTAAAAAGGAAAACACGCTAGTCATCACACCGACTCTTTTTGAGATGTGGTGCAACTGATACAAAAGGCAGTTATATACATCTATACAGATCTATTTTTTTGTTTATGCATTATCTCCCCCTTTTTCTTTTTTTTTTTCTTTTTTCTTCTTCTTCTTTTTTTTTGTGCCTTAATCATTGGGTGAGATTTTGAGAAACCTTGGGTCCATCCTTGAGCATGGTCGACCCCCCCCCCTTTTTGGAGTCAGACCTGGATGAGTTTCCGAATTTGCCAGGGTCGGAATATTGATCTCTTTAGATTGAGCTAAACCTTTCTCCTTGCCTTGGGTCATACGTTCGACGGTGCGGGTTTTACCAAGACAATTTTGGTCGGGACCTAATTTGAACTAACATGAGCGGCCCCAGTCGGACAAGAGGGTACAGGAGGAGTAACGAAAAAGGGTCCTCAAACGTCAATCTTCTCAAACAGTCCAAACTTTTCTTTTTCCATATTTTTTCTCTCTTTTTTTTTTATTACCTCCCTTTTCTTACTTGTGGTGCCCTTTTGGGTTTTCACCACGCCCATGGGTTTAGCTCTCTTACCCCAAGCGCCCTTTCGAGTTTTCACCCGGTCCGTACAAGCCTGCTATTTTTACCCGTAATGCCCTTTCGGGTTTTCACTACGTCCATCTTGCTTTGAGCTTGTATTTTTATTTTATTTTTTCTTTCTATTATATCAAAAAGCCATGACATAGACGTCGACTCCGTCATAACCTAGCTGGACAGGGTTTTGGTGTCGTCTCACGACTTGGCTCATGTTGACTTAACAGATATTATGACTGCTTGCGAACCCCCAAAGAGGGCTTCCTTCAGGGTGTAGCTTGGCCATGGGTTAGGTTAGGATTTGAAGGTATGCTGGGTTAAAAGGATTTCCTTGATACGACTTCAGTTTTCTCAACATACTTTCTTCCTTGGGGATTTTTACTGTACCTGCCCCATGATTCTTGTTTTGTTTTATTTTATTTCAGGTAATCTCTTTTTGGGGTTTTGCTTTTTCAATTTTTTTTATTTTGATAGTAACTGTACTTCATCCTCTTTTGTATATGTACACACATATATTTCTTGGGGAAGGGGGTTATTGAAAGAAAGGCCCAGGCTCAAATGGAGTAGCAAAGGATATCATCATTTTTAGGGATGCTTTTTGGCTACTGTGCTTGGAATGATGGCCTCTTTTGGGTGATTCTTAAGCAGTCACGTATCTGTTTCATCAATAATTACCTTATCGCGATAGACTAAGAGTAGAACCGTCGGATGTATCCAGCATTGATGGGCTCAGGAAGATGATCTCCGTCCATGGTGGCGAGGCGGATGGCGTATCTCGGCAGCACTTCTCGGATGACGTATGGTCCTTCCCAGTTTGGCTTAAATTTTCCCCTTTGATCGGCATGGAGGGATGGGAAGATTTTCTTCAGCACAGTGTCTCCTACCTTCAGATCTCAACCGCGGACACGTTTATTGTAAGCGCGTGCGATTCGCCCATGGTAAACTTGAGTGTGGCATAAGGCTAGGAGTCTCTTCTCGTCCAATAAGCTCAGCTGATCAAAGCGGGATCTCTCTCTCTGCTTCGGGTAAGCTTGATTCCATGAGGATTTAGAGTGAGGGTACTTTAACCTCTACTGGGAGGACGACCTCGGTTTCATACAGAAGGGCGAATGGTGTTACCCCTGTAGCGATACGGATCGACGTTCGGTAGGCCCACAAAGCAAATGACAGCATTTCGCTCCAATCTTGATAAGTGACAACCATTTTCTCAAGGATGCGGACGACTGCCTTATTCGCAGCTTCCACGGCTCCATTAGTTTGAGGCTGATAGGGGGATGAGCGATGGTGCTTGATCTTGTACTGCTCACAGAAGTCTCGGATGCGCTTATTCGCAAAGTTTATGCCGTTGTCCGTGATGATATCTTTGGGTACTCTAAATCTGCACACAATATTGTTCTTGAGAAACTTCTCAATGTGGCCGGCCGTGAAGTTGGCATATGACGCCGCTTCTACCCACTTGGTGAAGTATTCAATGGCGACGAGGATGAACCGATGTCCGTTTGATGCTTTTGGATTAATCATTTCGACAACGTCAAGGCCCTAGGTAGCAAATGGCCAAGGAGTGGCCATGCAGTGAAGATCAATGGCAGGAGCGTGTATCAGACTAGAGTGTTCTTGACACTTGTAGCATTTTTGAACATGTTTGCAACAATCTTATTCCATGGTGGTCCAGAAGTATCCCTGCCATAGGATATTCTTAGTGAGCATGTGACCGCTGATGTGGGCTCTGCATACTCCCTCATGGATTTCTTTCATAATGTGGACCACTTCAATTTCAGTAAGGCACCTGAGTAAGATGTTATTATATGATCGCTTGTAGAGGCATTCCCCGCAAATGACGTAACCTGCCGCTAAACGTTGAATGGTTCGTCGGTCTGTCTTAGATGTACCTTCTGGAAAAGTCAGGGTCTCGAGGAAATTCTTGATATCTGAGAACCAACGTGGTTCATCGTCAGGCTTTGTAGGTTCCTAAATCTGGAGGCAGAAGGCTGGCTCATTCCTCTGCTCGATCCTGATCGACTTCATCTCAACACCATAGGGGATTTCAATCATTGACGCCAAAGTTGCTAATGCGTCGGCAAAGCGATACCTTATCCGGGGGACGTATGAGAAAGTCACATCTTGGAAGCAAGCTATCAGATCCTAGAGGTGTTCATGATAGGGGATAAGTTTCTCATCTTTCGTCTTCCAGTCACCATTCGTCTGGCATATGATTAACTGTGAATCGCCAAATACTCGAAGGTGAGTTACATTCAGATCGAGAGCTGCCTGCAGACCAGCGGCGCAAGCTTCATACTTAGCCATATTGTTAGTACAAGGGAAGTTGAGCTTGATAGAGATCGGTGCATGGGATCCTTTTGGAGAAATCAGGATGGCGCCAACTCCTTGGCCCTCGATATTTGCTGCCCTGTCAAAGTGCATTACCCATGATTCTTCTGCTTCTTCTGTATCATCTTTCGTCATGAACAAGATATCTTCATCTGGGAATTCGGTTCTTAACAGCTCATAGTCAGGTAAAGGATTATTAGCAAGATGATCAGCAAGCGCTTGCCCCTTGATCGATTTCTGAGTGACGTACGTGATGTCGAATTCAGATAATAAAAGTTGCCATCGTGCAGTTCGTCCAATGAGAGCTGGCTTTTCAAATAGGTATTTCAACGGGTCCATTCGGCCCAAGATCAGAACGGCCTGAGATAGTAAGTAGTGGCGTAGCCTTTGAGTAGCCCACACAAGAGCTAGGCATGCTTTCTCCTAATGAGAGTAGCGCGTCTTGTAATCAGTAAACTTCTTGCTCAGATAGTAAATGGACTGCTCTCTTCTTCCTGTTTCATCGTGCTGCCCCAAGACACATCCCATCGAAACTTCAATCGTGGAGAGATACATCAAGCGTGGTCTCCCTGGCTCAGGTGGTACCAAAACAGGTGGATTAAGGAGGTAGCTTTTGATTTTTTTGAACGCTGCCTGACAATCATCGTTCCATTCAATGGGCAAATTCTTCCTTAGTAACTTGAAGATCGGCGTGCAGATTGGAGTTAGTTGTGTAATGAACCGACTGATATACTGTATTCTGCCTAGAAAACCCTCTAACCTCTTTCTCGATAGACGACGGTGGCATTTCAGTGATGGCTATAACTTTGATTGGGTTGACCTCGATCCCCCTTCTGCTTACGATGAACCCTAGCAGTTTCCCTGACATAGCACCAAATTTGTACTTCTGTGGATTTAGACGTAGTCAATATTTCCTCAGCCTTTCAAATAGCTTTTGAAGGTTTACCAGATGGTCGCTTCGCTCCGGTGACTTGGCTATCATGTCGTCGACATATACTTCAATCTCTCGTTGCATCATGTCATGAAATAGTGCAGTCATAGCTCTATGGTACGTTGCACCGGCATTCTTCAGCCCGAATGGCATGACTCAATAGCAAAAGGTTCCCCAGGGGGTAATGAACGCTGTCTTCTCACGGTCAACCTCTACCATTTTGATCTGATTGTATGCTGAGAATCCATCCATAAATGAAAGCATCCCGTTCTTAGCTGTGTTATCAACCAAGATGTCGTTGTGTGGCAGTGGGAAATCGTCCTTCGGGCTTACTCTGTTCAAATTACGAAAATCGATACACATGCCGACCTTTCCATCCTTCTTCGGCACAGGTACAATATTGGCTAGCCATTGCGGGTATTTGGATACCATGAGAAACCACGCATCGTATTGCTTGATGACCTCGTCTTTGACTTTTAGCATCCATTCGGGTCCGAGACGTCTCAGCTTCTGCTTGACTGGTTTCATATCAGGGTAGAGGGGTAACTCATGCTCGACCAAATCAGTATCCAGACCAAGCATGTCCTCATACGACCAGGCAAAAACATCTTGGTATGACCGAAGGAAGTCGATCATGCTTTTTCTTTCCTCAGGAGACAGTGATGTTCCGATTTTGGTTATCCTGGGAACCTCCTCAGTCCCTAGATTGACATCTTCGATCTCTTCGACAATGGGGGTAGGGCCGTGCTCAAAGTCGGCAAATCGGCCAAGGAGCTCATTGGGGAGCTCCTTGAGGGGGACATTCTCGTCTAGACTCGTGATCCCTACCTCTTCCTGTATTTCTATAGGGAAGGGGTCGATTTCACATGGGTCGGGTATTTTGATTAAGGCATCCTTTTGTGGGACATTTTTTGGAACTTTAAATGACAATATTTTTGGACTTTAGATTTTTTCAATGTTTTTGGGATTTTTGTTTTCTTTCGTGTTTTTGAGATTTTTGTTTTCTTTCATGTTTTTAAGATTTTTGTTTTCTTCGGAGACGGGCCCTTGGCCAGGCGGGTTGCTATATACACAAGGTATTGCCTGCCAAGGGTTTATATCACTTTTTATAGGTTGTTTTTTTTTAGGAAACAGGCACCAAACTTTAGGCCACTTCCTGCTTCCAGAGTTTGGGGCAAAGATGCCTAGTTGCGTACCTGAGGGGTCACTTCTTTACCTATTGGGATGGAGGGTGCTGACTGATATGGCTCATTGGAGTCAGCCTCCATCATATTGATCCTCATTTCGTCTGAGATGATATCATCAAATGTTAAGATGACTTTGTGATGATTCACCACAGGGGGGGTTTGTTCAGATACCGACCGTCGTTCCTCGAAAAGGGATAACGCGGCCAAGTCTATCTCCAAGCTGGGAAGGGAGATCTGGGGATTGGTGGGATGGACTGGGGCTAGGGGTTTGTGTGGGGTCACACAAGCTGCCCCATTTCGATCGATCTTTATGACCCCTGCACTGATAAAGGACTCCCTGATGTGCGGCCTAGGGCGAGGTTTCTCTTCTATATTGATTCCTTGAGCTTTCGCTGCCGTGGCGACCCTAGCTTTCTCTTTGGCCTCTCAGACCTCTTGCACTGTGGGCTTATATCCTAACCCGAATCTTACCTTTTATCCTTTAGCCACAACTGGCTCTCTTCTGCCTTGCAATTTGGGTCCTAGACCCCTTCCTTTTTTATAGCCCCACTTTTGGAGCATTACTACTGTTGCTTCCATACCGCCTCCTGTTTTAGACATGATGCCCTCCATGGGTTCTGGGAGTATAGCTGACACCTCATATTCAAAACTGTGGAGGTCGACGTCCTCAGCGGTGTGTGGTACATCCAGCATATTGGGTTTTTCAACGCTATTTGCGGCCTTTTCCTTTTCACTGTGCCCCTCTCCAATGATCATGATGATCCTACGCCCAGATGTAAATTTGAGTTTCAGGTGCAATGTGGAAGGTATGGCTCCAACTTCATGTAGCCACAGGCGCCCAAACAATAGATTAAATGAGGATTTGATATCCATGACTTAAAACAAGATGGAAAAGGTCATTGGCCCTATCAATAGCTCAAGATCAGCTTCTCCCATTATTTCTCTCCTGGTATTGTCAAACCCTCTAGCTCTGGTTCTGGTGGGCCTTAACATGCACAGATCAACCCCAATTTTGGTGGCGGTTCTTAACAGGCATATATTCAATGCAGACCCATTATCAATTAGTACCAAGGGGATAACCATATTTCCGGACTCCACGGTTATATTCAAATATTTTGAGTGGCTACCTCCTTCCTCAGGTAAATCGACATCAGAAAATGAGATGGCATTTGGAGCCATCACTTGACCAATTATCTGCTCGACTTCATCTCGGCTAACTTGGAGTGATACATGCGCATTTTTTAACGCCCCCATTAATGCTTGAAAATGGAGTGGGGACATCATTAACAGATCTCATACAGTGATATGGGTAGGCATTCTTCTCAACTGAGTCTCCAGTATATGTTCTCCACTCATCTTCTCAAATGGATTCACAGTGCTCTCTTTCTTTTCTTCGGGTTGGGCCTGTGCTGTTGCTGGCGCTTCGAGTTGCTTTGATATCCTCCCTGATCTGGTAACAAAATCTATTGCTCCATCTCTGTTGCTACCGCCGACATTGACATCTGTTTGTTCGTAGCTTAACTGGACCTGATGAGGATCATAGGTTGGTCCCGAGAGCTGGAAGGGTATGGTTGCCGGTTCTTGAGGTACTTGTACTGTCGTCTCAGGAGGCGTGGGCAATACTTGATTGACCCCGGTGGCAGTGGGTTGGGTGGAAAGATTGGGCCAAATGGGGGTGGTGGAGCTTGAGGGTGGTGGTATTGGAGGGAAAGAGGGGAAAGTAGGCCATTGATAGCTAGTGGGTGTTGGCGGCAGATGGGCCGTCAGGTAGTTGACCGGGGTGGTGGAACTTGTCGGTGGTTGAGCTGGGGGTGATGGAGTGGGTGCAGGCCGCTGATAACTGATGGGCGCGGGTGTGGGATTGGGGGCCTGTTGGCTCATTGGGTAATTGATGGGGGTTATGGTGTATGGTGGTAGTTGAAATGGGGCAGGCACAGACCATTGGTAACTTGTGGGTGTGGGTGTAGGATTGGGGGCCGGGTGGTTCATCGGGTAATTGATGGGGGTTGTGGTGTACGATTGGTATGCATTGATATTCACATAAATGATGGGTGCGGGTGATGGAAAGTATGCCCTGAGATCCAAGGGTTCAATTTGCGGAGTTGGATTGGGGAAGTAATTTGACAAATTTAGGGGTTCAACTACCCCTATATTCCTTTCTTCGACGTTTCTTAACAGCAGTGCTACATAACTCTCCAAATCACTGATGTAATCGGATGGGTCAAATTCGAATTCCTCCTCATCCTCTATCATTTCGATGATGGGTCTGAGACCTGCTCCTCAAGTAGGATGTAGGGGTAGTGGTACTTGATGAATATTAGCATGCTGAGAAGGTGTAGGGGGATAATTTTCCCTGCATCAATCAAATCTTGGATGGCGTGCTTCAATGGGAAGCAGCGATCAGTAGGGTGACCTTATCCCTGATGAAAATTACAGTGGGTATTTGGGTCATAGTTCTTCGGGATCGGGTGAGGAGGAGGTTGCGATCGGCAGATAGCTACTAGTCCCTTTTCTACTAACAGGGGTAAAAGTACACTCAAAGACTGCCCCAGGGGTTTGAAGACTCGGTCGTAGCGGGCTCTCCTTTGTTCTGGGGTCATTTGTATTCCTTGCCCATTCCTCATTCTTTGCTTCTGCTCAGGCCTAACTGCTGCTGGTGGGACCGCCTGAAATTGAAATGGAGCAGTATTATTATTGGGCATGGTGTTGGCTATGTTCTGGACATCACCCACTGTTCTCTTCTCGTTCCTTTGCTCAAAAAATCTTCTGACCCCGGTAGGGCCCCCTGAAGTATTCTTACTCAAACGCCCTTCCCTGTTGGCATCCTCGCAGCGGTTGGCATTCCTCACCAAATCGGCAAAACTAGACTGCTATTGGTATACAAGAAAATTAGAGATCACTGGCAGAGTGTTCGTTGAAATCATCTCTATCTGCTCATCATCCGGTATTCTGTTTCTGACCTGAGCTGCCAGTGCTCTCCATCGCCCTAAGTAGTCGCTGAAGGTCTCGTTTGGATTCTACTTTAAACGAGACAAATCAGACTTGCGTGGTTCAATATCAGTATTATAGGCATACTGCTCTTAGAACAAATGTGCTAAATCTTTCCATGTCTTCATCATGGATGGATCAAGAGACGTGAACTACCTCAGGGCCGGTCTGCTGAAGCTTTTCTGAAAGACTTTTATTAGTAGTCTTTCATCCCCCCCCTACTGGCACATGTCCCCACAATAGGACTTGAGGTGTGCGATCGGGTTGCCTGTGCCATTGTATTTGTCAAATAATGGCATTTTAAATTTGGGGGGCAAGGGAACCTCAGCGAACAAGCATAGGTCTGTGAAGTCCGTGGCGTGGATTTCAGCACCACCCATTTTCATTAGCTATTTTTATATTTTGTATAACTGTTCTTTCAGCTGCTCTGACTCTTTTGATACCGGGGTTACTTTCTTGGCCATCAGTTGGACTTCACTCTGGGCCACTAGGGGATGGGCAATTATGGGAGGGGGGTGGAGGCTGGTCAAAGCCCCAGCATAGGCCCCGCTGTTCCTAATCTCATCCTCTTCATACTGTTGATCAGCGTAATGTGCAGTGAAGACGGGATTCTCAACTTGTTGCTGCATGGGTTGGATGGGAATGACATGAGTAGGGGTTGGGTGAGCCCATTGGGGTGTGGAAAGGTTTGTTGGGTGATGGGAATTTGGTGTTGAGGCGGGGCTTGGTAGGGCCATTGGGTATGAGGGAAGGTTTGGGGATGGCCTTGGGGTGTGGGGCCATGGGAGAATTGGGTTTGAGGTATGGCATGGGTTTGACCCAGCTGTGAAGGTTGGGTTAAATGTTGGGAGTATTGTGGAAGGTATGAGTGTGGGGTTTGGGTTTGGGCCATGAACCTTGATCATTTTGGGTCATAGGCCACTGATGGGATTGGGTCATGGGCCCTGTATAGGTTTGGTCCAATGGGCCTGGGTAGGTTTGGGCCATGGGCCCTTGGTGAGTCTGGCCCAATGGGCCTTGATGGGTTTGGGCCATGTTCCCTTGGTGGGTCTGGCTCAATGGGCCCTGGTGGGTCTGGGCCATGGGCCCTTGATGGGTCTGGGACATTGGCCCTTTATGGGTTTGGGCCATTGGGCCTTGTTGGGTCTGGCCCAATGGGCCTGTGGGGTCTGGGCCATAGGCCCTTGATGGGTCTAGCCCAATGGGCCTTGTTGGGTCTGGGCCATTAGGGGATTTGGGCCATGGGCCTCTGATGGGTTTGGCCCAATGGGCCTTGGGGGATATGGGTAATGGGGTTTTGGACCAATGGGCCTTGGAGATGATGGATGGTGGGGTATTGGGCCATGGGGCCCTGAGATGTGTGGGAAAAGGGGGTTTGGGCCAATGGGCCTTGGGGTATGTGGGTGATGGGGGTTTGGATGGTGTGGATTATGGGAGGTTGATGGGGGTCATGAGGGAGTGAAGCATGGAGGTTAGCTAGGGTATGGGATGGGTTCATGGGGTGTGGAGGAGAGGGGGTGTTTTGAGAAGCCTTCCATAAGGAGTAGGCTTGGAACATCTCCTCCATCATGGCCATGGAAGGAGGATGGGATGTGGATGGTGGATTCAAGGGGTGACGGGGTATAGATGGGATGGAGGTGGTGGAAAAATTGGGCATGGCCCCAATATAATTGGGCATGGCCATGGTAGGTGGGGGTGTATGGGGTGGATGAGGGGATGTATTTTTGGATGATGGGGGACATGATGAGGAAGGATGTGGAAAATTGGGCATGGCCTCGGTATAATTGGGCATGACCCAGATGGATGAAGGATCTTGCGGGGGGTTGGATGGGGTGGAAGTAGTGTATGTGAATGTGGGTGGATCGGGTCTATAGGGGGACGATGGGAATTGGGGCATGGATGTGGATTGGGAAATGGGTTTGGCATGGGCATGGTTTGGGTAAACGATGGAGAATGGGGGGTAGGATTTTGTATATTTTGGGGGGTATCGGTTGGGAAAATGGGGGTGCCAAATGGGCCGGTAACGGTAAAAGGGGGTTGGGTGAGGGGGATGGTGGAAAAGACTTCTCCCGAATGGGAGTGGGTTGGAGAATGTGGCAGGGATGAATCGGGATCGGCGTAAACCGGATCCACTACCCACGACATCCTTCGAGAGCGGGTCGGGTAAGGGTGCCTTGGATAAGGCCCAAAAATCCTCCTCCTTCTTCCCCTACGGGACTACGGAGGACACGATGATGCCGTTGTTCCGGCACCACAAACTATCTATTTCTTTTTGGGTTTAAAATTATTTATTATTATTTTTTGAATTTTATGAAAATTTTGAAAAACAAAGGTTCTGAGGCCTTGGAATTCCCTTTTCGGGTTTCTCTTGTACCTTAATTCAAAACCCGCGGCTACGATTCTGATGCACTTCGGAAGAATCGAAGGAGAACCTTCGATCTATTGAAGACACAGAAATTGAGGCAAATGACCCGATCCCCCGAAAAGAGCCAAAAAGAAGTTGCCTTCTCTTGACCGGCGGGGGCGTATTGGGTGTTGGAGATGGCAGGGCCTAAACAAGGCACTATGCACACTGATCGGGCAACTCAAGAGGTGGAGAGGACCAAGGATTCGGGTTGGAAGCTGCCAAACAAACCTGGCGCGACTAATACTGGCGCCCGGGTTGCAGGGGAGGATTTTTACACTGGCGCAACTATTAGTTGCGCCAAGGTAAAATTGGGGAGTTTAAAGCTGGCGTAACTATTAGTTGCGCCAATTATAAAATCCAGTGTTTTTACACTGGCGCAACTAATACATGCGCTGTGCAAAACCGCCTCCGTAACGTAGAACAAAGCAGCCCAATCGATGCCCAAATGAGTCTCTTTTTGGTTTTTTGTGGAAGCTACGCTTCCGAGAACTAAGCTGTTTTATTGTGATCGATTCACTCCTTACTGCACCTAAAGGATTGAGTCTGGTTTAACTCGCTAGCATGCTCCCCAAGGGTTTTATGCTTCGGAATGGGAACCCACCCGATATACCTCCGGCGCAAGCGCCTTCTCAGATACTAGGAGGGCTGGGACTTTTCTGAATCATCACCACTAGGGGCTGCCGTCATACTAAGACCCGGGTGTTTGTATGTGGGCCTAAACCAACCCTTTTGAAAAATCTACCCCGCAAAACAAATTAATTAAGCTCCCTAACTTGATTCAATTTTAATTTTTTCAAAGCTTTTCTCTTTTTTTTGGAAGTTTTCTTTAGTTCAAAGACCGGGGGTGATTATCCCTTGCCGCCACTATGGGCCGGCGTCCACTGTTAGGATACGAATAATAAAAAAAAAAGACGGGGCCAGTCAAGCGACTAGGTGGGAAATATAAAGTGCTGAAATTTAAAAGGTGCCGGTCAAGTGACTAGGCAAAAAGTTGCTGAAATTTAAAGTGGAAACGTAGGGGTGAGTAAAAGAAAGGTGTCAGTGAAGCGACTAGGCAAAAATTGCTGAAATTTAAAGCGGAATCGTAGGGGTGAGTCAAAAAGGTGCCAGTCAAATGACTAGGCAAAAATTGTTGAAATTTAAAGCGGAATCTTAGGGGTGAGTAAAAAAGGTGCCAGTCAAGTGACTAGGCAAAGATTGCTGAAATTTAAAGCGGAATCGTAGGGGTGAGTAAAATGACCTAATCGGAGGGGTGAGTGACAAAAAAATAGAAAAAATAATAAAAAAATAGCAATAAAATGTTAGGAAAATAAAAAATAAAAAAGGCCTAGTTCAAGGGGAAGCTCTACTAGCTACTCCCCAGCAGAGTCGCCATCTGTACAACCGTGGGAATCGATGCGATCTCCGTCGCGATGAAGGACTCTCTAATGATGAAAAATATAGAGTCGCCACCCGGAGCTTTCGGTGTCCCAGGATACCTAGTTCATTTTTATGAGCACCTAAGTGCTAAAAATATGACTCTGAATCCGGTCTACACCCGATCAACCCGCTTAATGAGGTCTCTACTAATAGCCGACAAGAAAATGAAATAAAAAGCAAGGAAAATAGCTTCCTCTTGCCTAAAAGGGCTTAGAATCCTATTTGTGCCCCTCCGTTCCTACCAAAAAATCGGCGGCATAACGGCACAAATGAGAGGATAGAGGGAGCTAGAAAGATATAGGAGAAGAAAGGGGAGAGCCGGAGCCCTCGGGCCCTTGTAGCACAGTAGAGGAGCCCTGCGTGGCTTGCTTTGATGAGCTCATGAATGCTTTGTATGGTGGTAAGTGTGGTTCTAACTCCTAGGACTTAAAGCTAAGAGGTAGGGGATGGAGGCTAGGGGGGACACACACACCTAGGCTAACGGTTATGAATGTAAGAACAAGCTTGGGAAGAGGTTTTGGAATTCTGGAATTTGGATCAAATAGTGGACAAAAGGGAGGAAGAACTTCTCACTTTGAGCTCTTTCTCTCTTAAGAAAATTTCTCAACCCCTAAACCAAGGGGTGGGGGGGCTCTATTTATAGGAAAGGAGTGGATTAGGAGGCTACTTAGATGCTAATTGGAGTTAGCAATTAGTTAATCTCAAATCTAAGGTTTCCTAGGATTTTGAGAGCTTGGAAAGGTGTGAAGGAGGTTTTAATGGTGGATGATGGGGTGAGGCTTTAAGCCACTTGGATGGTTGCAAATAGGTAAGGAATGGGTGCAACAGAACTATCAAAACACACCCCAAAGGTTGAGGTGGTCAACAAGTCAAATCCCAAACACAAATTTCGAGGCAAAAACCTATTGTTATTGTTCATATGCCTAGCGCAACTAATAGTTGCGCCAGACAAATGCACAGTAAAATAGTGAGGAATAGTGCTGAAAGTTAGCTCGCAGGGTGGGGGCCACCCTTTAAACTTGGTGCAACTATTAGTTGCGCGAGGCTTAAAATCTGGGAGAATTGGCTTGCGCAACTAATAGTTGCGCCAGGCAAAATTTATGCTTGGCGCAACTATTAGTTGCGTCAGGCCATTTCTGGGGAGAAATAGCCTGGCACGACTAATAGTGGCGCCAAATCCCAAGGGGGGCTACCATGAAATTACCTTCCTGCCCTCCGGGTTTGGACTACCATATCTCCTGATATATACCTCTGATTGGGGTGATTCTTGGCTCGTTGGAAAGCTGACGACCTCTACTCTTTAATGGTATAAGAGTTGGTCATTGCAGAGTGTCGTAGCCAGTTTCGGTGCACCCCTCGTCATCTTTGGCTGGGAAGGTTAGGTTAGGGTTTGAAAAGGGTTCTAAGGGTCGGGGTTGGTTTCTGGGGGATCTAAGGTGATTCGTAAGACTTTAGGGTGATTCCTAAGGACCCCATACACGTCCTCAAAAGCTCAGAAATGTGCTTCTCTTGAAAGGTGTTTCGATCGGGCCTTGGGCCAAATTTGGGTGTCTACAGAAAGTATAAGTTCCTAGCTTTCAAACAAGCCAAGAATAACTACAATCCGAGTCATACATCGGAAGTTATGGCGATTCGAAGTTTCGGGTTGAGGTATGGGCATTTTGCCTAGTGTGTATAATATACACGCTAAGCCATTTTTGATGGAATTTTGCCTAGCGTGTATAATATACACGCTAGGTCATTTTTTGGAAGAATTTGGCCTAGCGTGTATAATATACATGCTTACCCAAATGGGCCCCACAGCGGGCTCTGAACTTCTCACAGGCATTATACATATGCCTAGCGTGTATAATATACACGCTAGGCTTAACTACACTAACTGTGAAACTTTACCCAAAATTCACTTTTGGGGTTTGACTTATTGATTATCCCCATGTTTAGGATGGGTTTGTTCAGGACTGTTGCGCCCCAATTTACCCTATTTATAACCCGCTAGTCATTTGAAACCCCACCCTATCATCTACCATTGAGCCTATTCCCACACCTTTCCATGACCTTGAAAAACCCAAAAACCTTATATTTAAGAGTACCTAATTGCTAATCCTATTAGCTCTGAAGTACCCTCCTAACCCTCTCCTTTTCTATAAATAGAGAGGCACCCCTCCCTTTACAAAGGCTTAAAAAATATCCAAGAGAGAGAAAAGATTAGAGATTTCCTTTCTCCCTTTGGTGCACCAAACCCATACAAATTCCAGAATTGAAAACCCACCTTTAAACCACATTTTCCATCATAAATCCCTTAGGCTATGTGAGAACTACCCTCTAGCTCTCTTCCTTTAATTCTTAGCTACCAAGCTTTAGAGATTAGAACCCTTCTTTCAACCTCTATAGCTTTTGGAAGCTCGTCAAGTACACTGACGCGAAGGTCCACAGCTGTACTACAAAGGCCCGAGAGCTCCGGTTCTCCCCTCTATTCCTCTACCTTCTTTGCTTTTCCTCTACCCTTGAATATGCGCCGTTATGCTGCCAAAATTTTGGTGATTGCGGGGGGCGTTAATAGGATCAGAGTGCCTTCGGGCAAGGGGAATGGCTGTTTTATTTCCTTTTTTTATATATTTTTCTTTGACCATAGTAGAGAGCGCTTTGAGCGGGTTGATCGGGTGCCTAACACCTTCCCGATCGATAACCGAAGCCCCTACTGAAGAGCCTTTAGCGTAGACCGGAACAGAGTCATATTGTAGCACTTCGGTGCTTTCAAATATTGATTTAGGTTTCTTGGGACACCAAAAGCTCTGGGTAGAGACTCTAAATATTCATTATGAGCGCATCGTCACAACGGATTTGATCAAAATCCACGATTGCACAGATGGCGACTCTGCTAGGGATGTAGCTTATAGAGCTTCCCCTTGAAGTCTTGGCCTATTTTTATTTGTTTATTTTTCTTGCTTACTAACCCTTTTTTCTTCATTTCTTTGGTACTTACCCCTACGATTCCGTCAATTTTTACTTACACCAACTTTTCGGTCATTTAAGCGCCTTAGCCGATTGGCGGGCCTACTTGAGCATTGTCTTTACTTTCATTTATTTTCTATCATTTACATGCCTTAGCCATTGGGAAATCTCACTTACGCATTTTACACGCCCTAGCCAATTGGCGGGCCTACGTGAACCTTTATTTTCTAGCACTCATATACCATTAGAGGATGCCGACCCGTAGAGGCGGCACGTCACAACCTATTTTTGAACGATAAGCAAACTTTTGTTATAAAATTGAATTTATAATTGAACCTTAAAAGTGACTTAAGGGATTTAAATCATTTTTTACAATGGTAGATTTGAAAGGGTAGGAATTTAGGCAGCGATATAAACATCCTGGTGCTAAGTACGGCGGCAACCCCTAGTGGTATTGATCAGGAAAAGTGCCACCCCATCTAGTATTTGAGAAGGCGCTCGCGCCGGAGGTATATAGGGTGGTTGACCGATCTAGTTACAAAGCTTAAAACCCTTGGGGGAGAGCATTAGTTGCCCCGAATCAACCTTGTATCCCTAGGTGCAGAGAGGAGGGACCCGCTGTAACAAAGAAAATCAGTTCTCGGAAGCACCGCTTCTCGAAAATCAAAAAATCATACCAATTTCGGGTCTGCTGTCTACTGTTAGAACTTTATATACATATTGTTTTTGCCTAGCATGTGTAATATACACGCTAAGCCAAAATTCCCCAGAATTTGCCTAGCGTGTATAATATACACGCTAAGCAAAAAATGCCCACATTTTGCCTAACGTGTATAATATACACGCTAAGCCAAAATCTCTAGATTTTTGCCTAGCATATGTAATACATACGCTAAGTTTATTCTGGCGGGGCAACCAGAATCTGAGGCCTTTTTTGCACTTCCCCGAGTCCCCCGCTTTATGGTTTAGTACCTCTAATAAATCCCACACTATTTGGCACCCAATACGCCCTCGTTGGTCAAAAAGAGGTCACCCTCTTATTGACTTTTATCGAGGGATCAGGTCGTCATGTGGATTACCATGCCTTCACATAAAATAAAGGTTCTCCTTTGTTTCATCTAAAGCGTGTCGGGGTCTCACCGTGGGAAATATTTGGGGTGTGAATACCACCAGAAATGGGAATTCCAAGGCCTTAGAACCCACCATAAACAGGACCATTTACTTTTTTTCCCTTTTGAAAAAAATATCAATCAAACATTAAAACAAGAAAAAATTCAAATCAAAGGTCCAAAACATAAAATTGCTTGTGGTGTCGGCATGACGGGATCACCCTCCGTCATCCCGAAGAGGGAGGAGAAGAAAATTTTATAGACCCCATCCGAGGCATTAGCATCCAACCCGCCGCCAAGCCATGTCGTGGGTGGTTGATTCAGCTTATGCCGATCCGGATTCATCCCCGCCACGCTCCCCAACCCATTCTCATTCAGAGGAAATGTTCACCTCCATGCCGCTCACCCAACCACCATTTACAGTCATCGAACCCTTCGGTGCACCCATCCAAAATTCTCCCATTTTTTTAGCCACCCAAAATCCATCCACATCCACCGCACATACACCCCATTTTTCACCCCATTCCCCTTCAAATCCAAATAACCCTAATTTTCTCCCATCCACATCAGCCACCACTCAAAATTCACCCCATTGTTCCCCCATGACAAACCCACTTATATCTCACTTCCCTACATTCACCCCAAGCACAATGCCCGATCCATCCACCATGCCAAATTTTCCCCAAACCATGCCCAATTTCCCATTTTCCCAACACATACCCAATTTTCCTACATCTACCCATACCATGCCCAAGCCATCACATATCCCCCAATCTACCCAGGTCATGCCCGATTTTATCCAAGCCATGCCCCATTTTCCCTCCACATCCAATCCAAACAACCCCCATTCCCACTCATTTACCCAAGCCACGCTCAATTATCCCATATCTACTTCACATTTTTTTCCCAATCCAAATCCACCACATATCCCCCGGTCTACCCGGGTCATGTCCAAATTTTCCCAGGCACCCACCCAGTTCATACCCCATGACCCCCCTCCATTGGATGTTCCCTTTACATCTACCCCCTCACCCAATCCAATGGCCTTGATGGATGAGATGGTCAAGGCCTATACTACTTGGAAGGCTTCTCAAACCAGCCTCCCCCATCCAACCCACACACCTCCAAACTCATCCCATACCCTCCAAAGTCTTCATACCTCCTTTCCCCAAGACTCTAATCAACCCCCCATCATCCATACCATCCAAGGCCCCCATCAACCATGGGGTCATTGGAGTGGGCCTCAAGGCCCTATACCCCAAACCCACCAAGGCCCAACGGTCCAAACCCACCAAGGCCCAATGGCCTAAATCCACCAAGGCCTAATACCCCAATCCCATCAAAGCCCAATAGCCAAAATCCAAACCAACAAGGGCCCCATCCCTGAAGCCCATCAAGGCCCACACCTGGGGGCCCCATTTTCCAATCCTCCCTCATTCCCCCAATATCCCACATACACCCAACAAGCCCCCCTTCAACCCTAGATGATGCACCCACATTAGCCAGTCTCCCAACATAGCATGGGCCTCACTCATCCACAACCCTCAAACCCAGTTCAATACAAGAATCCATCCCATGCAATCAGCCATTCCCACCAGCATACTTCTCAAACCTATCCCCAAGGATTTCCTCATATTCAGTGGTCTCACCAAGTACCCATCCTACCAACACTGAATCAACAGGATAATCTCACCCTTCCTCCATCATGCGTAGACCCACAATATTAGGAAGAGGAGATCAGGGATAGTGGGGCGTATCAAGGGGCATTCACCAGCTTCAACTCCCCACCACCCATTATCACTAACCCACCAGCAGCCAAGAGTGAATGGACGCCGCCGGCCGAGAGGACGACCCCACCGTCCAAAGAGTCAGAGTTGTTGAAAGAACAAATAGACAAGATCTAAAAGCAGCTAATGAAAATGGGTGGAGCAGAAATCCATGCCATGGACTTCTCCGACCTATGCCTGTTTTCAGAAGTTCCCTTACCCCCAAAATTCAAAGTGTCGATCTTTGACAAATACAACAGCACGGGTAATCCCATTGCATACCTCAAATCCTACTGTAGGGACATGTGTCAATACGGGGGGGATGAGCGTTTACTCATAAAGGTATTTCAAAAGAGCCTCACAGGCCCAACATTAAGGTGGTTCACTTCCTTGGAACCTTCTATGTTTAAAATGTGGAATGATCTGACCCATTTCTTTCAAGAGCAATATGTCTACAACATAGACATTGAACCCTACAAGTCAAATCTAACTCGTCGGAAACAGAAACCTGATGAGGCATTTAGAAACTACCTTGGGCAGTGGAGAGCATTGGTAGCTCAGGTCAGGAACATAATACCGGACGATGACCAAATCGAGATGATCGCAAAAAGCACCTTGCCGGTCATCTCGGACTTCCTAGTGTACCAACAGTAGTCTAACTTTGATGATTTGGTGAGGAATGCCAATCATTGTGAGGATGCAATCAGAGAAGGGCGTTTGAACAAGAATGTGTCCGATGGGGCCAATGGGGTTCGAAGATTCACTATACAGAGGAACAATAGAAGAATTAGGAAAGATGCGCAAACTGTCATAAATACATGACCCAATACCAGCATAACCCCATTCCAATTTAAAGTTGCATAACCAACTTCATCCAGAAGCGAGTAGATATAAAGAATCAGAAATGGGCAAGGGGCGCAGATGACCCTAGAACAGAGAAGTGCTCATTTTGATCAGGTTTTCATTCCTCTAAGGCAGTCTTTGAACATCTTATTGCCCTTGCTAATTGAGAAAGGTTTGATCACCGCACTCCAGCCATGACCTCCGCCAAGTCCTATTATAAGGAATTATGACCCAAATATCCATTGTAATTTCCATCAAGGACCAGGCCACCCAATCGATCGTTGCTTCCCTTTAAAGCATGCGATACAAGATTTAATAGAGGCCAATAAGATCATTCCTCCAGCACTTTCCCAGGCCAATCAGCATGCCAACATACATCAAGTACCGTTACCACCACATCCACTTGGTGGAGAAGGCCCAAGGCCAACCGTCAGCATGATAGAGGAGGATGACAAAGAGTTTGACAAGTCAGATTACATTCGCACATGGGAAGATTTTGTAACACCAAGGCAGAGAGATCGAGAGGATAGAGGCATCAGAGTGATTATGCCCCTGAATCTGGCTGATTACTTTCCTAATCCTGCACCACTAACAGAACCCTTAGATCTAAGAGTATATTTTCTATCACCAGCTCCTGTTAGCTATGTCCAAAATAATCAATGTCAACCATACGCAGTAGCAGCCTCCACTAGTTACCAAATGGCTGCCTATGCCCAGTGCCCTGCTCCGGCACCGACTAATTATCAATGGCCTATCACACCACCTCCAATACAGCTATTCCCAATCCCCACTAACCCCACGTGGCCTTTTTTTACTACTCCCCTGATCTATCCCACAAAGGTTAACCAACTGTTATCCTCCCATCCCAATCCGCCGACTCAAGAACCTTTGAGGCCTATGTCCACTCCATTTCAAATTTTTTGGCTAACCTACAATCCCCATCAAGTTCCCCTCAGTTATGAACAGACAAACATCAATACAGGTAGAAGCAGAGAGGGGTCAATAGATTTTGTCACCCGATCGGGAAAAATCTCAAAGCAATCAGAAGTACCGACACCGTCCCGGCTAGAAAAGAAGAAGGAACCTACGGTTGTGAACCCCTTTGAGAAGATGGGTCGAGAACATATACTTGAAACACAATTGAAAAGAATGCTCGCACACATCATGGTTTGGGACCTATTAATGATGTCCCTGCTCCATTTCCAAGCTCTGATGGGAGCGTTAAAAGATGCACATGTGTCTATTCAAGTAACCCTTGACGAAGTGAGACAAATCAATGGGCAGGGGTTGGCTCCTAATGCTATCTCTTTTTTCAAATGCTGATCTACTAGATGAGGGGAATAATCATTCCAAACCCCTCAACATCACAGTGGAAGCCGAAAACTTGGTGATCCTATTGGTATTGATAGACAATGAATCAACCTTGAATGTGTGCCGACTCAGAACTACAACCAAGATAGGGGTGGACCCCTCCGCATTCAGATCAGCGAGAACAAGTGCTCGAGGATTTGATAACACCAGAAGAGAAATAATTGGGGAAGTTGACCTTGAGCTCGTGATCGAGCCAATAACCTTCTCCATACCATTCCAAGTCATGGACATCAAATCTACTTTCAATCTGCTATTAGGGCGACCCTGCTTACATGAAGTCAAGGCAATACCTTCCACCCTACACCAAAAGCTGAGATTTAAGGCAGAGCAAAAGAATATCACCATCCTAGGTGAAGGGCAGGAGGAAAGAGAAAAAGCTACACACAATATAGAGAAACCCAAGGTATTGGATGTACCGCACACTACTGCAGACACAGATCTTCATAGCGTTGAGTATGATGTGTCGACAATGATCCCGGAACCCCTTAAAAAAATCACTTTGAAAACTCATGGTGAAATGATCGCAGTTGTAGCCATGCTCCAGAAATGGAGCTATAAAAAAGGTAAGGGATTGGGACCACAGTTACAAGGATAGAAGGACCCAGTTAAAACCAAAGGTGGATAGCGGGTAAGATTTGGTCTAGGCTACAGGCCTACTGAGGAAGAGGTCTAAGATGCCAAAGAAAAAGCCCGAACCACTGCTGCTACAAAAGCCCAGGGAATAGACCTAGAAAACGAGCCCTGTTCGCGGTCTCAATCCAGAACACATTCGTAAGCGTCAGGGTCATAAAGATTGATTAGGATGGGGGAATGCAACAAAACCCCCAAATCATCCCTCCTAATTTTGAAATAGACCTAGCGTCCCTATCCGTCTTTGAGGAAGAGTTTCCTATCCCTATATAGTCCCCCCTGTGGTAAACCACCACGAAACCATGTTGAAGTTTGAGGACAGGGTCCTAGACGAGCCCAGGATAGACATGTGTTGGTGCTTCCACCTTACAAATATTATATCATTAAAATAGCCAATTAAAAGGAACAAATTACAAATATATGGAATCAAGGTGACCAACCAGTCCTACAAGAACCAGGGCTGTTGTAGCAAGTTTTAAGAGGTAAGTAAGTGTATGTCCATAGGAAAATATGGTTCAACTATAGTAAATCTCCAAATCTATGATAGATCTGACACTCTATCCTAATTTAAACTAAACTAAAGCAGGAAAGAGGAGAGGTTCTAGAGTTTTATCACTTTTACTATAAACTATAAAAGATAAATGCAAGGGATCCAGATCTGATCAATCACAGAGATGAGGGAAAATAGAGTAGAGATGAAAATTCAAAAGATGGAGAACAACAGCTAGGGGTCTTCGTCTCTTACTGAAAATCAAAGGAGTCAAAAGCAGTGTAGAGGACTGATTTGTAACAATCCTCTTTTTTGGCTCCAAGCTACCTAGGTTCCCCCGACAGAGGTGAGATAGAAGAATCCAATATCCACCAATGGATCAAAGCAATCATGCAGTTAGGATCTGCCTTGCTACTGAATACAGTTCTAAGGTTATGATCTGCCCTTCTACTGAATATAGTTCATCCCTATGATTGCTCCAATCTATTGATCTTGATTGGAATAGGAAAACTATTACAGATGTTGTGAGTGCCAGGCTATCATGCTCCCCATTTCTGGCTGGCATCAACAGGAATATCCAATCCAGGAAAATCAAATATGAAGAAGTGAAATATAGATTAGAATCACCTTTAAAAACCATAATTATATTACATACTTACAATACTATTGTGCCTAGAATTACAATCTGTGCAATATACAATCTCTTACAAGCCTCTGAATCTCTCAATTTATAGCTCAAGACCTCACCCTAACTACTGAAAAAAGTTTAGCCACTCATGATTGGCTAAAGAGAGAATGGGAGAAGAAGGAAGGAGGGAGAATTTGGAGGAAAAAATGGATCTCGCTCTAAGCTCTGGTTCTCTAAAATTCTAGATGCTTCTTCTGTAAAAGTTCTCTTCTATTTATACCTTCTCCCTCTGTCTCAGATCCATTTCAGCTAATCAAAGCCCAAGAGAATAATTCTACTAGTCTGGGCTGCTAATGCGGCTGATTTCTCTTCTAGAAGCTCTTCTCCCATTGGTCCATAATTGGAAAGTACACATGAGACAGTTAGGATTTCCAATCATGCATAGTTGAATGCCAAAAATACCCCCAAGGGTCACTGACGTGCTTTGGAACTCATGCATAAAATTCTGGCATTGGCAGTTGCTGAAGAAATGTGATGAGAAGTTGCCAGTTCGAGTGTCGAGAGGCTCAGGGATCCTCTCGACAGGTTCTAAATTTGCGTTGTGTTCACATCGACAGGTTGCAGTGGCTGTCGACAGCTTTGTAGACTTCTCGAGAGGTTTGGAGTCTTCTCAACAGGATGAGTGGCACTCGTTGATAGGATTAGAGTAGCTCTCGATATGTTCAGCTTGACTAGTTGACAGGATTGGAGAGTATTCTCACCCTTAGTCCAATTTCACATTCATCCTCTTGACAGGTTATAGAAAATCCTGTCGACATCTTTGTAAAGTTCCTGTTTGAGCTTTCGACAGGTTGCCAGTTGTCGACAGGTTTTCTTGGACTGCTCGACAGGTTCAGCTGAACCTCTCGAGATGTAACTTAGAACCTCTCGACTTCCCCTGCATCTCCAACTATCCTCTCTATAGGATCCACAACTGCATCTCCAACCTCTCGATAGGTAATTGGATCCTCATGAGATGCTCACAATTCCAACTCATTACCTTTGGACAAGTTAAGCTAGACTTCTGGATCCTCACGACAGCTTAATGGCACCTCTCGATACTTAGCTTTTGAGCATCAGAACCTCTCGACAACTAGACTTAACCTCTCAATAGGTTCTGCCTTGTGCTTCCACAGCTGGCACACATCTTTGGTGTGTTCTTCTTCATTTGTTCAACACTCAACAACATCTTAGTAGGTTCAATCTTTATTCCTTACAGCTAGACATAGTCCCACACATTTCCAATTGGGTCCATGACCTTCTCATGAATCTCTAAGGCTCTTGTGGACTGCTTGATTGGCTGGCCTTTGGGCTATAAGGTCACCTATTGAGCAACAAATTGCTTCTTTGGCTCTTTTAAGTGAAAATTTGTACTAAGCTTGCAATTCATTGCTTATCTGCAAATACACTTAAAATACTTTATTAATTAGCTCAAGGGTCCACCAAAGGTCAGGTTAGGAGGTAAAAAATGGTATTTTTTACTGCTTAACATACCCCCAAACCTAAGCTTTTCTAGTCCCTGAGCAAAGGAGAAAATAAAAATAATTATTGAAAATAAAACATGCCACTTTTGTAGGGAATATAGATGCATTTAGCATATACATCAAGCCTTTTAAACCCCTAGGTGATCCCTAGTGGAGGAGTGAAATATCCTGAGGGTTTACAGTGAAGTTACCCACAAACTTCTCTAATAAAATTAGTTGATATCAGTTTAGCATGTTAAAACAAAATTCAAGCAATATAAAATTCATTCCACACCTTGTCCATTCAATTTTAGAGGATTCATAGCAAACACATGACAGTTTAAAACTAAAATTCTACTGTAATTCCTGCACAATCAATCAACTCATGTCAAGGTATTTTGTATGAAAATTAATGCATAGCTTACCCTCAAATTGAGAATCATGCTTTGATAATGCCCCCATCAATCGTAATTTCAGACCCAAAGCTTACCAGGGTTGTCACTCTCAATAAAAATAGAAGGGTGTATCAATTCACATAGCTCAAGGGCAGTTACAGCCCTCAAATAGGACTGCAAGCATAAGCATAGGCATTGCTTAAACTTTTAAAATTTTCTAACTCTTTTCACCATAGTTCAAACAAATCCTTATCTCTACATGATAGCTCAATTAATTTCAGATCAGTAAGGACTTTTTATTGGGTTGTAACGTGGTTTATAGGTGAAGTTTATACAGAATAAAAGGGCGGAATAGGATTCAAAATTGAGAAATCAGTAAGGTAAGGAGGTGGTTTGCAACTTCACAACCTTCATTTCAGCATAAATCTATCTACCTCTTGAATTTTCATATTTGAAGTGATCAGTTTCTAATCCTCATTTTCATCTTTCAATGAATTGACTTCTCTTTCTCACTCTTTTATTTTACTTTTCTGTTTTTCTTTTCTTTTTGTATGCTTTTTCTTCTTTTAATTTTTTCTCTATTTTTCTTTTCATGGGCTGGGATGCTACAACAATACATCACACTTGCCTTCAAATGTATTTTCTTCATTTTTTAACCAAATATCAAATGAGCTCCTCTAGTCTCACTTCTCCTCCTATTTCCTGATTTCTCATATTGAGGTTGAATTGAAACAAGTCAAGAGTTTTTGGGTCCAAATTTTCTAGTTTTTATCAAAGAAAACTAGGATTTTTAAGGCTCAATAGGTGTGTTTCAAGGGCAGTTCAAAGGTGGGAAGTTTTTAGCTCAGACTGTCCAAGGGATGGCCTTACTTCATGTCCTTCATGTCATGAGTGTTGTCAAGCTGTTTCAACGTAGATTTGCCTAACTTCTAGTGAGTAAAGGTTGATCCAATCAGTCCTTAGAGTAGAACAAATTGCCAAACACTCTTCAAAGAAAATTTTTTAGGCCCAAATCTCACTGGATATGGTCTTCCATAAGATTTCTAGGGCATATCCTCACAATTTTCTCCCTTTTCAAATTTACTAAGCACTAATTTTTGAAAATTCCTGACATTTGCTTCATGAAAATGTTAGAACTATAACATGTTCCAGTTTTAAAAAGTTTTTAATTTCCTCTATTTAAAAAAGAATCAGGTGGGAAATTATTTTATTTCCTCAATTTCTGTTAAAACCTTGTTGCACTATCATTAACTACTCTATTGGCAAACTGCTACACCCCCAAACCTATGAGGAGCAGTGTCCTCACTGATTCAAATATAAGGAAATGTGCAGCATGAGAAAAACATATACAGCTAAGCAAAGGAGAAAAATAAACACATAAACTCCAACTAAACAAAGAACATCAATACACAAATAAAATAAGAACCAGTAGTAAACAAAACACACAAATAATGACAAGAAAGCAAACAATAAAACAGAAAGAAAGCAAGAAAAGCACAGTAAATAGACTAAAGAGAAATTCCATTGAGAATACAAAAAGATGGATAAAAATACAAAAGCAACCCAAGCAACTATAGCAAGCCTACAAAACCAGGTAAAAATCCTAAAAAAAAAAAAAGAAAAAAAGCTAAAACTACTCAGAGTCAGAGGTGAAGATGTCAGCAGGGTCGAATCCTTTTTGAGCAACATAGGCTTTTAACTCAGCTCTCCTCTCAGCCTTGGTCTGCTCTTTGGTAGTAACTACCTCCTCAGACTGGGTAGCTATCTCTTTTCCATTTCTTGCTTGCTGAGAGGGTGGGCTTGCAGGAGGGGCAGGGGCTTGTACAGGTGTTGTGCCAGCTAGTTCAACCACTCTTCTTTCGAGAATTTCTGCTTGGTTTCAGCATAGAGAATTCTACTTTCATAGAGGTCCCTTGTAGCCTTTGTAGTCTCTTTGGCAGCAGATAGCCTTTTCTCAAGTCCATCTACTCTCAGTTTCTCAGTGGCTGCAATGAGCTTTTCAGCTTCATAGTGGAGTAAAATGCTTTGCCAGCCATTAGATATCTGCAGCATCTCATAGTTGTAATCAATAATCATTTGCTCAATCTTTGCTTCATAGGGCATCTCAATTGATCTGCGGAGGGCAGCCATTCCCCACACAATATCCTTCTTGAGGTAGGGGTTCTGTTTCATGACATGGTGGAGGGTAGAGTATAGAGGAGGTAAGGGGAAAGAAGACAGGGTAAGGATCAAGGTCAGTTTGGGTTGGGTTTGAGGAGGTAGGGATTAGGCCCTCCACATCTGTAGCAGCATCATAGGCAGCTACAATAGATGGGAGATTAGGTTGGGATTGTGTGAGGGTGGTTGGGAAAGGTAGGGGAATAATGGGAGGTGGGATATGGTCAGGTTGGGGTTCTGGTTCAAGTGCAATTTGAGTAGAGGCATCCTTATAGGTAGGAGAAGGGATGGTTGGTTGTTGGGAAAGTTGGGTTAAAAGTGTCAAGGTGGAGTGGATGGCTTGGAGGCTAGTTGGAAGGGAGGATTGACTTTGGAGTGTGGGGTGCATGGCTTGGAGTGTGGCTCTAATTGAAGATTGGATTTGGTTGTTGGCCATTACTTGGGATCGAAGGGAAAGTAAAAGGTTAAGGATATGGGGTAAAGAGTCAGGTGTGACAGGGGCTGTGGGCTGGATTGGTGGAATTGGTTGGAAAGGGGAAGTGTGGGTATGGGTAAAAGGTAGGGTTGGTGAACTGTGTAAATGGGTAGGTTGTGGAGAGTCAGGTAGGGGGGTATATTCATACCCAATGTCCTGCACAATGGAATTAATTAGGGATGAATATCCCTCAGTGGTTATTTGATTCTGGGTAAGTGGAGGTGAAATGGAAAGGGTGGGTCAATGTGAAAGGACATGGAAGGTGGGGAAGTGATGACTGGGCTAGCTGATTAAGCTGGTGCAGGGCTCAAAGGTGGAGTGACTAATATGGATGGGCTGGCGGGAATGGTGAGAGAAGGTAAGGTAGGGATTGGGTCAATGGTAAAATGAATGGATAGAGGTGTTGATGTGGTGATGGTGGGAAAAGAAGCTGATGTGTTGGGAGGTATGGAGGTAGGAATGGAAGGTAGGGAAACTGAGATGGATGGCGTGATAAAAGGGGGGATGGTGAGGCTGGCCCTCTCAGAGCTGAAAAAAGATACAACTGGGATAAATAGGGGCACAAATGGAGGAGTAGCAGATGTGAGCAAACCCTCAAAGGGGATTGCTACAGAGGTTTCAGGTGGATGTATGGAGGTGGTGACAGTTGTAGGGTGAGGCTCTGAGCTCACAGAAGCAAATGGGGCTGCATGTGGAGCTTCTACCTCAGTATCTTTATTGGACTTATTTTTACTCTTGCCAATGAGGGCCCTACCGGTAGACCAGACCCTCTTCTCAAAAACTTTAGGGGTCACCTTTACCACTGACTCATCTACTTTGAACACAAAATCCTTTTTCTTTAGCAAGGCAGTGATGAGCTTGCTGTAAGGGAGCCCAGGTAGGTCTTGCACTCTCCTGATTTTACCATGTATATCCACCATTGCATCAATAATTAAGTTTACAGCATTCATAAACTGGCCCTTGGAGAAGAAATATAGGGCATCCACTATTGGCACTCTCCTCTCTTGTTGATGCCCACCAATATAAATGTTCTTTCTCAAAATGGAGTCAAAGAAAAGCATGCTGGGCTACAAATCTCTTCTCATTATTGAGTCCCCAGACCCCACAATGCCTTGAGTGAGGTGCCTGGCCATTGCTTTGAAAGAGACATTCTCAGGTGCAGCCAGGCCATAGACTGAATAAAAAATGGAAGGGACCCCCAATGCTATCCCTATATCTCTGTAATCCACCACCATCTCCACATGATCAATCAAAATTACAAGGCAGGGCTCAAGTGAATCTGGCTTGGTTTATTTCTTGAGATTCTGATACCACAACTTAACCAGCCTTGGGTAAGATTTTTCATTCAGTGGGCTCAACATGGGTGTCAGGCCTGCCTTCACCAAATAATTCAAAGTATCCTGACACTCCTCTACCTTAGAGAAATAGAGGGTGTCAGCAATAGTCTCTGGGATCAGACCTAAAGCATCCACAAATTCATTGGGTGTGGATCTGAGCAAAGGGTGTTCAGGCTCCAATTTAGGGTCAGGCTCAGCCTCAGAAATTTCAAGCACAAAGTTAGGATGTGTCTCATGGGCCTCCTCAACAATGTCTTCACTGGTCTGGGCCTTCTTAGATTTCTTGGCCTTCTTGGACTTCCTAGCTTTCTCAGCTTGGTCCATGACCAGCTTTCTTTTTGCAGGAGGGGTCTCCTTAGGCTTTGTGGGTTGCCTAGTGGCTTTGGTGGTGGATTAGGAAGGTTCTTTGAAAAGGGTGGCCAAGGTGTCTTCTTGATCAGACATTGTATACTCAAACAATTTCAATTCACTCCCAATCACCACACAAACCTTTGTTATCAATCAAATTAACTACACCAATTTGCAAATGAAATGCCAAAAGCACAAAGTGGGGTAGAAGAGAGGCTTACTAGCAGAACCTAGAGTTTCACAGATCTTAAAATGCACAGCACCAAACCAGCTTAGACCAGGTGCAAAGTGTAGCTTTTGATGAATTGAAGCAATGAGGGAAATAGCTAGGAAGTTGTTATAACAGCCAGTGGAAAAATCACCAGAACAAACTTAAAGTGCAAAGAGAAGCTGTCGAATGGCAAAAATGGAGTTATCGTTAGGTTTAAAGCAGTAGGAAACGACTTTCGATAGGATTGGGGCAAGGTGTCGACAGGTTGATGCAACCTGTCGAAGAGTAGAAAGTCAATGATCCTCGCAAGAGGTTCATGCAATCCTGTTGAAGAGTTCATGTAGAAAACAAAAATCATTCTGAGAGGTTCACAGAACCTCTCGACTGGTTCTTTGAACTCAATATGCAATACTCTCGACAGGTTCTAAGCTTCAGGAAAGTTACTTCGAGAGGTTCACAGAACCTCTCAATAGGTACCCTGATCCTGTCGAGAATTCAACTAAAAGTCTTCAAAACCTGTCAAAATGCTCCTAGATCCTATCGACAACAATTTTTACACCTTTAAAATCTGTCGAGAATTAGTTCACACCTCTCGACAACTTCTAAATCTTGTCAAAAAGCAGACTGGGAACTCTCAGAACCTGTCGAGATAGTCATAGAACCTATCCATAGGTTATACTTTAGTTTAAACAGGCTTGTAATCAATTCCCAATTCATTCCCCAACAGATTTGACACTCCAACTCAGGTCACTTCACCAATTTGACTCATTATCCTACCTGAGGTACAGACATACATGACAAAAAAAATCATGTACAATGCCAAACATAAATAAAATAAAAGAAACAAAAATAACCAACACATGAGTTATTATACATAGTATACATTGTGGAAACTCAGACATGTTATGGGAGTTCATGATAGTGAATGATCAGTACACGCTCCACCACGTTTTCAACAACAAGCTTGAGCCTTTGCCCATTCACTTTCGTGGTCCTTCCATCTTTTGGATCCTTGATTTCCATAGCTTGAAATGGGGATACATGCTCAACTATGTAAGGTCCCTCCCATCTAGATCTCAACTTACCTGGGAAAAATTTCAATCTAGAGTTGAACACCCATACCTTGTTGCCAGCTGTGAATTCTTTCCTCAGTAGATGCTTGCCATAGAAACCCTTGGTTTTCTCCTTGTAAGCCTCCAACCTCAGCTCTGACAGCTAAAGTTTCCTGTGCATGCCAGCAGATTTTAAGTCAGTATTCAATGCTTTAATAGCCCAATAAGCCTTGTGCCCAAGCTCTACTGGTAAATGGCATGCCTTGCCATATACTAGCCTGAAGGGAGATATGCCTATTGGGGTCTTATAGCCAGTCCTATAAGCCCACAGAGCATCAGGTAACTTCAAGAACCAGTCCTTTTTATCCACTCTCACTGTTGTCTCCAAAATATATTTGTTTCCCTATTAGAAATCTCCATGTGCCCACTGGTTTGTGGGTGGTATGGGGTGGCAACTCTGTGTGTCACAAAGTTCTTTCTAAGTAGTTTCTCAAACTGTCTATTGCAAAACTGGCTCCCCCCAGCACTAATGATAGCTCTGGGAGTGCCAAACCTGAAAAAAATGTTATCCTTCAAAAAGTTGAGGACAATCTTGTGATCATTTGTTCTTGTAGCTATGGCCTCAACCCATTTGGACACATAGTCCATAGCTACAAGAATATAATTGTATCCAAAGGAAGGAGGGAATGGGCCCATGAAGTCTATCCCCCAAATGTCAAAGAGTTCAATCACAAGTATTGGCTATAAAGACATAGAGTTTATTTGGGAGATACTTCCCATCTTTTGGCATCTTTCACAAGTTTTATAATGAAGCCATGCATCCTCGAAGAGAGTGGGCTAGTAGAATCCACTTTGGAGCACCTTGGCAGTAGTTTTGTTCCCACTGAAGTAGCCTCCACAAGCACATTCATGACACATAGTTAGCACATTATGGAATTCCTTATCAGGGACACATCTCCTCACCACTTGGTTTGCACAATGTTTGAATAGGTATGGATCCTCCCACATATAATGTCTGATCTGTGAAAAGAACAAATCCTTGTCCTTTTTGTTCCAATGTGGGTGGATCTTCCCTACTGCCAAGTAATTCACAATATTTGCAAACCAAGGTGTAGAGGTGCTGATAACAAACAGTTGTTTATCCGAAAAGGAGTCATTAACAGGTAGCCCATCAAATTCTTCTGCTAGGATCCTAGACAAGTGGTTTGCAACCACATTTTCAACCCCTGTTTTGTCTTTGATCTCAAGATCAAACTCCTATAATAGGAGGATCCATCTGATCAATCTAGGCTTTGCATCCTTTTTTGATAAAAAGTACTTTAGGGCTGAGTGGTCTGTGAAAACCAATATCTTGGATCCCAACACATAAGACTTGAATTTATCTAAAGCAAAAATAATTCCCAACAGTTCCTTCTCAGTTGTGGTGTAAGTTAACTGAGCATCAATCATGATTTTGCTGGCATATGCAATCACACAAGGGGCCTTATCCTTCCTTTGTCCCAAGACTGCACCAATTACAAAGTCTGATGCATCACACATCAACTCAAAAGGTATTGAAAAATTAGGTGCTTGAAGGTGCAAAGGTTAGGCAACTTTTCAACAACTCAAAGGCCTTATGGCATTCATCATTGAAATCAAAGGGAACCTCTTGGTATAACAGGTGGCAAAGAGGTTTTGAGATTTTGTTGAAATCTTTGATAAATTGCCTATAGAAGCTAGCATGCCCCAAGAATGATCTGACTTCTTTCACAGTTTTTTGTGGGGTTAAATATGCAATCAGATCTATTTTAGCCTTGTCTACCTCAATGCCTCTGTGAGTAATCACATGGCCAAGGACAATCCCTTGAGTGACCATAAAATGGCTCTTTTCCCAACTAAAAATAAAGTTGGTTTCCTCACATCTCTGTAGCACAAGGTTGAGATGGTGTAGACATTGGCTAAAACTATCTCCAAAAATAGAGAAATCATCCATGAAAATCTCTAGAAACTGCTCAATCCTGCAAGAAAATATAGCATACATGCACCTTTGGAAAGTTGCAGGTGCATTACACAATCCAAATGGCATCCTTCGATAGGCAAAGGTGCCAAATGGGCATGTAAAAGTTATCTTTTCTTGGTCCTGTGGATAAACAGGGATTTGGTCATACCCTGAATATCCTCAAGAAAATAGTAAAAAGACTTTCCTGCTAACTTATCCAAGATTTGGTCAATGAAGGGCAAAGAAAAATTGTCTTTTCTAGATTTCAGATTGAGCTTTCAATAATCTATACACACCCTCCAACCTGTGGTTTCCCTAGTTGGAACAAGCTTACCAGCATCAGTTTTAATCACAGTAATTCCAGATTTCTTACGTACCACCTGAGTAGGTGCCACCCATTTAGAATCTGAAATTGGGTAGATGACTTTAGCATCTAGCAATTTGGCCACTTCTTACATGTGGAGATTTAATTTTCTCGGCATTTCTCTAGAGGGTTTGGAACCCTCTTTCAGGTGGATTTTATGCATGCACACAGCAGGGCTGATGCCCCCGAGGTCAGCAATGGTCCAGCCAATTGCTCTCTTATGCTTCTATAAAACACACAACAACTCTTCCTATTGCTCATCAGTAAGAGTGGAAGAAATAGTCACTGGCAATTTCTGGTTTGCCCCCCAAAAGGCATACTTCAGGGTCTTAGGCAGCTGTTTCAACTCCACCTTTGCTGGATATACCAGTGAAGGGCCTTTGATGGTGGTGGAAGAGGCATCACAGCAGATATCCAAGGAAGATACCTTGTTGCTGGCCATACATCAGATGTTAAGGCTTTCATCGCTTGAACAATGGGTGTGGGGGCCTTCTCTTCCACAATCTCACTCCACACATTCTCAAAAACATCACAAAGATCATCACAAAAATCATTACAATACAGCAGCTTGGGCAAAGTCTCTTCCACAAGCTCGTCCAAAACATCAATTGAAAAATAATCCTCACCATTCAAGTGAGGTTGATTTGCTACATTATAAACATTCAATTTAACCTTCATGTTGCCAAAAGACACCTCCATTACTCCTAATCTACACTGAATATAAGCATTGGCAGTGTCCAAGAAAGGTCTGCCCAAAATCACAGGAATAGAGGTAGTGCACTTGCTTGGCTCCATGTCATGAAAAATTTATCAACACTAACTAAAACATCCTCTATCATTCCCACAGGCCTCCTTTTAGATTTGTCTGCTAGTTGTAACACCACATGTGTGGGCTTCAATTCTCCCAAGCCTAACTTCTTATAAACAGAATATGGAAGTAGGATTACACTAGCTCCCAGATCTAATAAGGTCTTCTCAATAGTATGATCTCCAATGATGCAGGGGATTGTGGGAACTCCAGGGTCTTGAAGCTTAATTGGAGTTGCAATAGATAGCACTTGGTTCACTTTCTCAGCACAAAAGACCTTCTTGGATAAGTGTATCTTGGACTGTCTTTTGTGGGTGCACAATTCTTTCAAAAATTTTACATAGGCTGGAACTAGCTTGATGGTATCAAGTAAAGGCAAGTTGATCTTTACTTGTTTGAAAGTTTCCATCATCTCTTCAACCTTAGCATTCCCCTTATCAAAAGGAGAAGCTGCTTTTAATGCATTAGGAAATGGCAAATGAGAAACTGTCCTCCCATTTGCAGCCTTAGTAAGTTCATCAGTTTTTTCTTTATTTTTGTTTTCAATTTTCTGTTGGGGCACATCACCCCCCTTATTTTTTTATATGCTGCTCCTGCTGTATATTTTCATGGGTTGTTACTTCATTTTCTTCACTTGACTCATTAGGCTCAATCTCAACTTGGTTATCCACCAGCCTCCCACTCTCAAGGTGGTGACAGATTTGACTTCTTCATGGGAAGGAGTCTCACCAACCATGTATTACCCCTTTAGATTGTTCATGGACTGACTGGGCAATCTCCCCTCCTCTCTCCTAGCCAAAGAATTGGATAGCTGACCAAGGTGATCCTCTATCTTCTTGATGCTTTGACTATGGGAGTTAACAGTTTGAGATAAAGGGCCAAATTCTGCAATGAAGCTAGAACCTGCTCTTCAAATGTGAGGGACCTAGAGGGTGCTAGGGCTGGTGCACTTTGATGCACAGGATGAACTATTGGTAGGGCCATAGGTTGTTGGTATTGGGGCCTTAGAGAATAATTTTGCTGATATGGCTGGGCATTCCTATAAGGTATGGATTGTTGTGGTTGCTGGTGGTGGTGGTTTTGAAAGTTGTCTTGTCTCCACCTCAAGTTGGGGTGGTTTCTCCAATGATAGCCTGCAGTAGGCTATTGTCCATAGGACTGAGCAGCATTCACATGTTCCATCACAAAGTCTAGAAATTAGGCAGCTGAGGGACATTCCTCAAGGGAGTGAGTGGGGGACTGGCATATGACACATGCCTCCTCCACTTTAGCAGCCATTGGAGACTGCATTACTCCCATGAGCTTATCAAACTTTTAGGTCAAGCTGTCCACTTTCCTCTCCAAATCATTATGTCCACTAACCTCATACATTTTTTCTCTGGTAGTATTTTCTCTCACCAATCTAGGGGTCTCAACATCTCTTACCCAGGTCTCCCTTTGCATGAAGTTTTCACTGATGATATCATATAACTCCAAAGCCTCATCAACTGTCTTGTGGAGGTATGTACCACCACAAGAGGCATCAACCATATCCCTCCTTTTGGGATTAATTCATTGATAGAAACTTTGGATAAGTTGTCATTCAGGAATTTGGTGATGGGGACATTACTTCTAGAGTTCTTTAAATCTCTCCCAGGCTTGGTGAAAGTCTTTAGTTGGGGCTTGAGCAAATGAGATAATGCTCTTCCTCAGCTGATTTATTTTTGACATGGGGGAGAACATGGCCAAAAACTGACATTGAAGGTCATTCCAGGACTAAATACGGCTGGTTGAGAGTGTGGACAACCAAGTTCTAGCTCTATCCTTTAGTGAAAAAGGAAAGAGTCTCAACCTGGTTGCTTCTTCCCCTAAACCTAAAAGATTGAAGGTAGTGCACAGTCCTAGAAATTCATCAATATACTTATATGAGTCTTCTTTGCTCAGGCCATGGTATGAGGGTAACATCTGTATGATAGAAGACTTGATCTCATAGTTTCCTTGGGCAATAGAGAATTGAATGCAGATGGGAGAATTGTAAACCCCTAGTGCATTAAATTCCTTTAAAGTCCTAGGTTGCTCACCCATTGTAATAATTTCATAATCAACTAAAGGTGTGTGTATGGTTTACTTAGGTCTGAGAAGTTTTTCAACTTCAAGATCTAAGGGAGCACTCTCAGGATTAAGAGATCTCCTCCCAAGCATACACAACAGAAACCAAATTCAAAGCAGAAAATTACAGGATAAAATTCAATCAAAATAATAACAAAATACACAACTAATGCTGCAGATCAACAAAACTACAGATCTAGAAATGTAAATAGAGTTAGGCAATGCAAACTTAAGCAAAGCTTCCTCCTCCAATTAGTACAATGCTCTCTTCAACACCACAGATCCAGATCTAAAACAGACAATTAAACTACAAAAAATTACAACAGTAATTAGTCAAACACTAATCAGGCAAGTAAAAATCTAATTATAAAAATGACAAAAATTTAGATCTACCAAGTTAAAACATAGCTCCCCGGCAGCGGCGCCAAAAAATTATTGGTGCTTCCACCTTGCAATTATTATATGATTAAAACAGCCAATTAAAAGGCACAAATTATAAATGTATGGAATCAACAAGAGCAACCAGTCTTGTAAGAACTAGGGCTGTTGTAGCAAGTTTTAATAGGTAAGTAAGGGTATGTCCACAGGGAAATGTGGTTCAACTATAGTAAATCGCCAGATCTATGGTAGATCTGGCACTCTATCCTAATTTAAACTAAACTAAAGCAGGAAAGAGGAGAGGTTCTAGAGTTTTGTCACTTTTACTACAAACTACAAAAGATAAATGCTAGTGATCCAGATCTAATCAAACACAGAGATGAGGGAAAATAGAGTAGGGATGAAAATTCAAAAGATGGAGAAAAATAGCTAGGGGTCTTGGTCTCTTACTGAAAATTAAAGGAATCAAAAGCAGTGCTGAGGACTGATTTGTAACAATCCTCTTTTTTAGCTCCAAGCTACCCAGGTTCCCCCGGTAGATGTGAGGTATAAGAATCTATTCTCCACCAATGGATCAAAGCAATCTTGAGGTTAGGATCTGCCCTTCTACTGGATTCAGTCCAAAGGTTATGATCTGCCCTTCTACTGGATACAGTTCATCCCTGAGATTGCTCCAATATATTGATCTTGATTGGAATAGGAAAACTATTGCAGATGCTACGGGTGTTAGGCTACCAAGATCCCCATTTTGAGGCTGGCATCCACAAGAATATCCAATCCAGGGAAATCAAATATGAAGAAGTGAAATGTAGATTAAAATCACCTTTAAAAACCATAATTATATTATAAACTTACAATACTATTGTACCCATATCCGCAATCTGTGTAATATATAATTTCTTATAAGCCTCTGAATCCCTTAATTTATAGCTCAAGACCTCACCCTAACTACTGAAAAGAGTTTAGCCACTCATGATTGGGTAAGAGAGAATAGAGAAGAAGGAAGAAAGAGGGAGAATTTGGAGAAAAAATGGATCTCGCACTAGGCTCTGATTCTCTCAAATTCTATATGCTTCTTCTGTAAAATCTCTATTCTATTTATACCTTCTCTCTCTGTCTCAGATCCGTTTCAGCCAACCAGAGCCCAAGAAAATAATTTTGTTAGTCTGGGTTGCTGATGTGGCTAATTTCTCTTCTTGTAGCTCTTCTCCCATTGGTCTACAATTGGCAAATACACGGGACGCAGTTAGGATTTCTAATTGTGCATAGTGTAATGCCAAAAATAATACCCCCAGGGGTCACTGATGTGCTTTGGAACTCGTGCACAAAATTCTGGCATTGGCAGTTGCTGAAGAAACGTGCTGAGAAGTTTCAAGTTTGAGTGTCGAGAGGTTCAGGGATCCTCTCGACAGGTTCTGAATTTGCATTGTGTTCACATCGATAGGTTGCAGTGGCTGTCGACAACTTTATAGACTTCTCGAGAGGTTTGGAGTCTTCTCGATAGGATGAGTGGCACTCGTCGATAAGATTAGAGTAGCTCTCGATATGTTTAGCTTGACTAGTCGACAGGATTGGAGAGTATTCTCACCCTCTGTCCAATTTCGCATTCATCCTCTCGACAGGTTATAGAAAATCCTGTCGATATCTTTATGAAGTTCCTGTTTGAGATTTCGATAGGTTGCCAGTTATCGACAGGTTGTCTTGGACTGCTCGACAGGTTCAGCTGAACCTCTCAAGATGTCACTTAGAACCTCTCGACTTCCCTTGCATCTCCAGGTATCCTCTCAACAGGATCCACTACTGCATCTCCAACCTCTCGATAGGTAGTTGGATCCTCACGAGATGTTCACAATTCCAACTCATTACCTCTCGACAGGTTGAGCTAGACTTCTGGATCCTCACGACAGCTTAATGGCACCTCTCGATACTTAGCTTTCAAGCATCAAAACCTCTCGAGAGCTAGACTTAACCTCTCGATAGGTTTTGCCTTGTGCTTCCATAGCTAGCACACATCTTGGGTGTTCTGTTCTTCATTTGTTCAATACTCAGCAGCCTCTTAGTAGGTTCAATATTTATTCCTTATAGCTGGACTTGGTCCCAGGAATTTCCAGTTGGGTCCATGACCTTCTCATAAATCTCTAAGGCTCTTGTGGACTGCTTGATTGGTTGGCCTTTGGGCTGTAAGGTTACCTATTGAGCAGCAAATTGCTTCTTTGGTTTTTTTAAGTGAATATCTGCACTAAGCTTGCAATTCATTGCTAATCTACAAAATACACTTAAAACACATTATTAGTCAGCTTAAGGGTCCACCAAAGGTCAGGTTAGGATGTGAAAAATTGTATTTTTCACTGCTTAACAACATGATAGAGGCTGACCCCCAAAAGTCATATCAATCAGCCCCCTCCATCCAAGCAGGTAAAGGGGCGGTACCGCAGGTAAGGAATTGGGCATCAATGCCCCTAACTTTGGAAGCGTCGAGTGGCCGTAAATACGACACTAACTTCCCAAAAAAAAATAACCAATAAAAAGTGAGGTGAGCCCTTGGCAGGCAATACCATGTGTATATAGGGATCCGCCTTGCCGAGGGCCCATTTCCGAATAAAAAGAAAAATCTAAAAAAATAAAAGAAATATCATATAATCTAAAAAAATTGTCTTTCAAAATTCCAAAGAAAATCAAAGAAAAAGGTGCATTAGTAGAAAATCCCATCCCACATGAAATCGACCCCTTTCCTGTAGAAATACAAGATGAGATTGGAGTCACGAGTCAAGATAAGGAAATCCCTTCTGAGGAGCTTCCCAATGAGCTCCTTGAATGGTACGCTGATTGTGACCATGGCCCTACCCCGATCATTGAAGAAACTGCGGGCGTCAATCTAGGGACCGAGGAGGCTCCTAGAATCACCAAGAATGGAACATCACTGTCTCGCTAGGAAAGAAAGACCATGGCTGATTTCCTTCGGTCGTACCAAGACGTCTTTGCATGGTCATATGAGGACATGCCCGGTTTGGATACCGATTTGGTCGAACATGAGTTGCCACTTTATCCGAATGTTATGTTAGTCAACCAGAAGTTAAGACGTCTCCGGCCTAAGTGGATGCTAAAAGTAAAAGATGAAGTTATCAAATAGTATGATGCAGGGTTTCTCATAGTCTTCAAGTACCCGCAGTTGCTAGCCAACATCATCCCGGTACCGAAGAAAGATGGAAAGGTTCGAATGTGCATTGATTTTTGAAACTTCAACAAGCGAGCCTAAAGGATGACTTCCCGTTACCACACATTGATATCTTGGTCGATAAAACTGCGAGGCATGGGATGCTCTCATTCATGGATTGATTCTCCAGATACAATCAGATCAAGATGGCAGAGGCGGACCATAAGAAAATAGCATTCATTACTCCATGGGGAACTTTCTGCTATCAAGTCATCCCTTTTGGACTAAAGAATGCCGACGCAACATACCAGAGAGCAATGACAGCACTCTTCCATGACATTATCCATTGAGAAATTGCGGTGTATGTGGACAACATGATTGCTAACTTACCAGAGAGAAGTGACCATCTGATAAATCCAAAAGTTATTTGAGACCCTGAGGAAGTATAGGCAATGTTTGAACCCTCAAAAATATGCATTCGGTGCCATGTCAGGAAAACTACTAGGCTTCATTGCCAATAGGAGAGGCATCGAGGTTGACCCAATGAAAGTAAAAGCCATCATCAAAATGCCACCGCCATATACCGAGAAAGAGGTCAGAGGCTTCCTAGGCAGGATACAGTACATCAGTCGTTTCATTGCATAGCTCACTCCTATCTGCACGTTGATCTTCAAGCTACTAAGGAAAAATTCATCCGTTGAATGGAACGACGACTGCCAAGCAGCATTTGATAAAATCAAAAGTTACCTTCTCAACCCACCGGTATTAGTGCCACCCATACCCAGGAGACCACTCTTAGTGTACCTCTCCACAACAGAAGTTTCGATGGGATGCGTCCTAGGGCAGCATGATGAGACAGGAAGAAGAGTGCAGGCCATCTACTATCTTAGTAAAAAGTACACCGACTACGAGACATGCTATTCTCATCTAGAGAAAGCATGCCTAGCTCTCGTATGGGCTACACAGAAGCTCCACCACTACTTGCTATCCCATGCTATTCTCCTTTTATCACAGATGGATCCATTGAAGTACTTGTTTGAAAAGCCAGCTCTCACAGGCCAAACCGCATGCTGACAACTCCTCCTATTAGAGTTCAACATTACATATGTCACGCAGAAATCGATAAAGGGGTAAGCAGTGGGCAATCATCTTGTCGAGAATCCTTTACCTGACTATGAACCTTTGAGGACTAAATTCCTAGATGAGGACATCTTGTTCATGATGGAGGATAACACAACAGAGATGGAGGAATCTTGGGTAATGCACTTCGATGGGGTAGCAAATGTTGAAGGTCAAGCGATTGGCGCCATTTTGATTTTGACAAGAGAATCTCATGTATCGGTCTCCATCAAACTCGGTTTCCCGTGCACAAACAATATGGCCGAATATAAAGCCTGCACAGCCGGCCTACAAGCAACACTTGACCTAAATATAACTCATCTCAGGGTGTTTGGCGATTCACAACTGATCATACGCCAGACCAATAGAGATTGGAAGATAAATGATGAGAAATTGGTCCCATACCATGAGCACCTCGAAGACCTGATAGCATGCTTCAAAGATGTTACCTTCACCCATGTCCCACGCGCAAGAAATCGCTTCACCGATGCACTGGTAATGTCAGCATCAATTGTCAAAATTTCATACGGTGTCGAGATAAAGCCAATCATGATTGAGCAAATAAATGAACCTGCCTTCTGCCTTCAGAATGAGGGACCCTTGAGATTAGATGATGAGTCTCCATGGTTGTCAGATATCAAGAATTTCCTTGAAACTCAGACTTTCCCTGAGAGGACATCCAAGGAAGATAGATGGATCATCCACCGATTAGTAGTAAATTACGTCATCTGCGGCGAGTGCCTCTACAAGTGGTCGTATGATAACACCTTGCTCAGATGTCTAACTAAAGGCGAGGCAACCAACATCATGAGAGAAATCCATGAAGGAGTATGCGGAGCCCATGTTAATGGACACATGCTCACCAAGAAGATCCTACGACAAGGGTATTTCTATTTCTAGACTACAATGGAAGCTAACTATTACAAGCACGTGCAAAAGTGCTACAAATGCCAAGAACACTCCAGTCTGATACATGCCCCTACTATAGATCCACACAACATTACCACTCCATGGCAATTTTCCACATGGGGCCTCGACGTAGTTAGAAAAGTCAATCCAAAAGCATCAAATGGGCATCAGTTTATCCTCATCGCCATTGAATAGTTCACCAAATGGGTAGAGGCGGCATCCTACGCAAATCTCACGGCCAACCATGCCAAGAAATTCATCAAGAATAATATTATTTGTCGATTCGGCGTACCCAAAGACATCATCACGGACAACGAAACCAACTTTACGAACAAACACATAAGAGCCTTCTGCGAGCAATACAAGATAAAACATTACCGCTCGTCATCATATTGGCCGCAAACTAATGGAGCCGTAGAAACAACTAACAAAATAGTCATCCGCATCCTAGAGAAGATGGTTGTCACTTATCGAGATTGGATTGAAATGCCATCATTTGCACTATGGGCTTACTGAACGTCGATCCATACCACTACAAATGCAACACTGTTCTCCCTTGTGTATGGAACTGAGGCCATGCTACCATTCGAGGTTAAAGTGCCTTCACTTCGTATCCTCATCGAATCTGGTCTACCAGAAGCTAGAAAAGAGAGGTCACGCTTTAAGCAGCTGAACTTGCTAGATGAGAAAAGGCTCCTGGCCATATGTCACACCCAGGCCTATCAAAAAAGAATCACACATACTTACAACAAGCAGGTTCGCACCCGAGATTTGAAGGTGGGTGATACTGTGCTTAAGAAAATTTTACCTTCTCTTCACGCCAATCCAAGAGAGAAATTCAAGCCCAACTGAGAAGGACCCTTTGTCATCCGAGAGTTACCCCCTGGATACGCACTTCGCCTTGCCACCATGGACGGAGATCACTTTCCTGAGCCCATCAACGCGTGATACATACGCCAATTCCACTCTTAGTCTCAATGGCAAGGTAGGTACTGATAAAAATGGATATGTGACTACTTATCGATCCTTTAAAAAGAGGTCATCATTTCAAAGCCAAGTAGCCAAAAAAGCATCCCTGAATATTCATACCCTTTGCTACACTCATTGAGCCATTAGCCTTTTTTTCATCAACCCCTCCTAGAAAAAGGAAAAATGTATGTATATATCAGCAAAAAGATAAGAGTCATCATCAAAATCCAAAAAACATCAGAAAAGCAAAATCCCAAAAAGAGATAATCTGAAAAAAATAAAAAGAATAAAAAATAGATAAGAAAAAATCATGGGGCATAAATAGTAAAAATCCCCCAAGAAGTGTATTACGGAAGCTAGAACCCAATCAAAGAAACCTTCTCACCCGAGAATACCTTCAAAATTCCTAACCTATCTCTTCTAAAGTATGGCCACGATTCATCCCGAGAGAAAGCCCTCTTTAAGGTCTATGAGTAGTCACACTATCCATTGAGTCAACACGAGCCAAGCTGTGAGATAACAAAAGAACCCCATCCAGCTAGCTATGACGGAGTCGACGTCTATGTCGTGGCCTTTCAGAAAATAAAGAAGAAAAGAAAAATAAAATATACAAGCTCATAGCAAAAAGGATGTGATGAAAACCCGAAAGGGCGTCATAGGTAAAAATAGTGAGCTTATGCGGACCAGGTGAAAACCTGAAAGGGCGCCTGGGGTAAAAATGCAAACCCATGGACGTAATGAAAACCCGAAAGGGTGCCATGGGTAAAAAAAGAGCGTAACAACGGGTATGGCGAAAACCCATCTTGGGCGCTATGAGTAAAAAAGTTAAGACAAAAAGAAAAGACGAAAATCTTCAGTTATTCCGTCGGCTATGTTCCCAAACTCTGATCTTCATATGGGCCGCTCATGCTAGTTCAAATCGGATCTTGATCAAGGATATCTACAGCCTGCACCGTCAAATGTATGACCCGTGGTAAGGATAAAAGGGTCGACTCAATCCAAGGGGATGGATGTTCTGACTTTGGTAAAAATTGTTGAACCTCATTTGGGTCCGACCACATGAACGGGTTCGGCTATGCTAAGAATGGGACCTGGGACTTCGTTTCTTTGTTGAGGCATTAAAAAAATAAAGGAGAGAACCCCACTTTGCAAAAGATAATAAATTTCCCTTTACCATTTTCAGGTCGGCATTGTGCACACCCCCACCCCAAGATGATTGGTTTGATGACCGAGAGAACCCCGCATTGTAAGAGATAATAAATTTCCCTTTCCCATTTTCAGGCCGACACTATGCTCACCCACACCCCGGGATGATTGGTTTGATGACTGAGAGAACCCCACTTTACAAAAGCTAATAAATTTCCATTTCCCATTCCCATCCCTGTACTGTGTGCACCACATCCCAAAAGGATGATCGACATAATACCTGATTTTTTCTCTCTCATTTATAAAAGCAAAGAAAGATAGAATTTGCGTAAGATAATAGATTTCGCTTTTCCATTTACATGTCTATACTACACTGGCACCACATCTCAAAAAATAATCAATATGATGCCTTGCGTACCCTTTACAAAAATTGAATTGCAATAAAAACATGAAGAAAATATATATACGAAAAAAAAATCTAACAGGGGTTCTTATGCCCCTCCCTGTGGCAAATTGATCAATGCAAAAGATATGTGCAAGTCTAGATCAAAGATGCAACTCGTGTTTCAAAGCATGAATCTTGGCACGTAAGGCATCCTCCCGAGCATCCCGATTTGTCATTCAGTAGCCATGAAGGCTCTTATATTGCTTCCGAGAAGCATCAATAGCACCAAGAGCATCACTCAGGGCTCATTCCAGATGAAGGACGTTACACTCAGCAAAACCAGCTCTTACTTCGGCGACATCCGTTCTGACCTTGTGTTTCTCTAAACATTCGTGTAGGACCCGTTTCTCATCTACCAGCAGCTCAATTCGAGCCAGAAGTGTCAACCCCTTCTTCGGCTAAGACCCCTCTGCACCACAACTCTCCACCTGATCCACGCAATGGACAGGAGGCCACTTAGATAGCAGCCAGGCCTCATACCCCGGAGAAGTCAAAAGAGAATCCCCTTGCTCCAAATTGCACATATGCATTGACTGATGCGTCTTCCAAAGAGCGGCTATCCTACCCAAGTCCCCGGAGGACCCCGAGAAAAGATCAGTCCGCACAGGGGAGGTCTCTTTGAGTAGGGCACTTGTTGAGTATAACCAAACTAGAGCAATACCCGAGAAGGAAAATAATGGGTGCTACCAGCCAAGCCAAGAAGGATGATACCCTCATGATCTCTAGATGAAACTGCTAGGAAGGTCATGTCCAACCATGGAATCCTCCACACCAGCTTAGCCTCAGTCAACCAAAGTTTCAGCTCGCACATATTCCCTCATGGCAACTTATGGCATTGGCCCAAAAAGTAGTGAGCTGCCTCTCCACGAACAACATAAAAGCGGGGCACAACCCCAAAATGGCAAGATGCTCCCCAACCCAAACCTGGAGTAGAATGGGGCATCCCCGGAGGCACTCAACCTTGCCCAAAGCAAAAGCGTTGAGACAACGGTAAAGCTCCGCCAGTACCATATGCATCACAGAGAGACCCACCTCAAGTTCCGTCAACATGTCACAAAGTGCAAGAGAGAAGCTCTCCCCCCAGTGTAGAAAAGGACCTCTGCGAGAAGGCAGAGAGAGAAAGCTTTTACGTTATGGATGTTTCTTACTGGCAATTTTTACAAGCTTTCATCACCAAAAAGCTCTCTCAGGAATTTCATCGAACACCTGGTGGGCCCATCGACAAAGCTTTTCTCATAATCAGCTTTTTTCAAACCTAAAGTCATGTGGACGATTTAGCATAACCTAGTTCTGGCACTATCCTGGCAAGACCTCTATGCAGTTTCAGACCCAATAGGTTGGAGAGTTCTTTAAGAGTGGGAGTTAGCTCATGGTTCCCAAAGTAGAAGACATGGGTATCCACTTCCTAATGCGAAGCCGCTGCGTAAAGGAAATCCCAAAGCAAAGGAACATCAAGGAAGGACGGGAGATGGGCCAGCCCAAAATGATCTAAACTCGCCAGCTCGCTCTCGTTTAGGCTATTTAGCCATTTCTTCAAAAAGTTGGGCCCTCCGCCCAAAGAGGGACGTATAAAGGTCTCGGATCCCCAAAGAGAGGCGGGGTCAGAAGGCGGGTCCATGGTCATATAAAGATGTTTAAAGGAATCACAATTCAATGTAGGACAATGGACCCACCCTTGCGAAAGAAGAAAAAAAAAATGGGTGCAAAAATCCACAACCCAACTAAAGATAACAAGAAAAGGGGGCATTCTCGGGTCTTAACCCCACACTACCAGAAAATGCTTAGTGTGTGTAATACACACTCTAGTTCAAAATCTGCTAGACTTTGCCTAGCGTGTATATTATACACGCTAAGCCAAACATTCCCCAGAAAATGCCTAGCGTGTATAATATACATGCAAGGCCATTTCTGAAGAAATTTTGCCTAGCGTGTATGTTACACACGCCAGGCCAGAAAACCCCCAATAAAAAGAGAGCGAATTTGGGGAGTTTATTTTTTCTGGTCCTTTAATCAACACACATATACTTTCTTTTTCACATACAAAGCACCTCAAGTTACATGTTGGGATACCAAATTTTCACCATCTAACCTATCTGCGTGATCTTCTTTCAGGTACCACCTACATGAGCATACAGGATTTGGCTAATACACAACCCAAGGGCCAATTTTCCAATTCGGGGCCCATCCTACAGATAACCAAGCATATCACATCCAGAAGATAGAGACGAAACAAATAGAAGGGAGAAGCAATAACGTTCATTCCAAATCATCCAAAATATGTTCAATCATTTATTACATTTAATTCCCAAGAAAATAATGTTCAAGAGTTTCAAATGTTTATCAAAAGCAGGCTGCTCCTAATAAGTGCCCTTGGTCCTCTTTCTCTGGTGTGATGTACTCTAATAGGTTTGCACATCCCCCACCCAAGACCACACATGGGACAATCTACTGAGCAATGAACGCGACTCCCTTTCACGAGCACGTTGCAAGCATTACACCAAAAGGTCAGTTAAGGTTGATTGAAAATAGGGCAGCAAAGCAACAAGCAGAATCAATTAGTGCCATACTCACCACTTCCACATCTCGAAGGCCAGCAATATTACGGTAGTATTTCGCCTGGTTGACAGCCGACTCATAATCCTGCAACGGGAAGAGAAAAAGAGAGGTCATCTGCATGAGAAATGATACAAAGATAAGCATATCCTCAAAATAATAGGCAGAAAAGAAAACTCACCCCTCGAACCAACTCAAGAGGAGGGACCCTAACTACCTCAGCCAATATACAAGCCCGCTCTGTGACATCGACACATAGGCCATAGAGGAGCGCATCATCGAAATGCCTAAATGTCCCTTGGGTCTCCACAATCGAGGCCCCTGAGCCCCCACACCAGAAGGGTCTGGAGGACCAGCACCAGATGCCTCTGCAAGACCCGCCTCGGCCACATCCTCATCAGAATCCTCCTCTCCCTCAAACTGAAAAAAAAGAAAAAAAAAAGAGAAAAGAGAGACTAAAATTCAGTCAGTATGGAAAAATCAAGATAGACGAGAATGCATACGAAAGAAAGAAAAGAGGAATATTACCTAAACTGGGAGCCCATGGAGAAGGAATCCATCTGCAAGCTCCTCGATCGTACCCTCCAGTGACATAACATCCCAGGGAGGACCCTGTGGCACCGCAAAGTATGGTACTGATGCACCACCTTCTCCCCCATGTAATATTCTCTAACCCAGGAGCCATAAAAGAAGATGATGTGACGATCAATAAACAAGCAGGACTAGCCCACAACAGCATGATCCCAGAAAAGGGAGTCGACTTAAGGATGAAAGGTCACTTGCTCAGAAAAGAAGGGCCCTATTAGTCAAAACAACACAACACCATCTCAAAGCCCCAAGGAAAAGAGAAAGAGAGAGGGAAAGTAGATACCTGCTCCGGGATCATCAGGTCAAACTGGGACCTCAGACCCAGTTCCAGATGCTTTAACCCCAGGTCCTTGCATCGACATAGCAAAAGGACAAGCCATGGGTGATGGAAAATGAAAAAAAATTAGTCACCTCGATTGCAAGCCAGAAGCCAAGAATAGAGGCCACATCCCCAACTAAGGCCCTGACCAAGCTGGCCATCAACACAGCATATCCTGCTCTGCCCCAGGCTCAATGACGATATCCATATCCGGCAGGTACGGATCCACCAACTCGTCAATATCAAACTGATCGACCAGGCAGGAAAGCTTGACCTCAGAGTCGGTCATATCTCGGGAGGTGGGGTAATCGCCAATCAACTCAATCACCTCTGCACGGTTCGGTAAGTGAGGAGGAACCACAAGTATCCCTCCTATCCCTATCCTGGCAATCAAGGACCAGTCCACTGAGGTAATGGTCATCTCAGCCATGGACATACGGAAGGTCATCATCTTAGGCCGGAACCACTCCACCATGGCCTTCACATATGCCATGTATCCCCGCATGGCTGGGCATGACAAAAAGTCCCCAAAGCCAGCCTGGGCCAGAAGGAACCGCACAACCTGGGGAAGACAAGTATAGAGGCACTGGAGGTCGAACAAACCTCCACGGAACATGATCGAGGGCAGGAGTTGCGGCAAGAGAACAAGGACTGTCAGATTCAAAAGCCAAGGGAACCCGAGAAAAAATAATATAGTGAAAGAATACATCTTTTACCTTGCTGGCTATACCAAAGTTGGAAATATGGGTGTACTGCTGATGCAGTAACCCACGGCGTGCGGCTTCACCTTGCATTTCCCACCAATTGTGAGTAGAGCGTTGCTCCTAAATAAGGCTCTCCCCTCTGGGACCATAAGTCACATCGGGGCCACCCTCATGACCAAGGTCCTCTTCACTTGACATCTTAAAAGGGGATAGGTAGTAGTACATAAAAATAACATCATCATCAATCAAAATCAGAACCAAAACATCGGGGCACTGTCAAAATATTAGATCAAAGGAAGGTAAGTAAGTCTCATTAAAAAAAAAAAAAAAAACTTTTTACAATCCAAAACAAAAAAAATCCTCGCCATTTTGTGTTGAAATCGAAAAGGCCACCAAAGGACGACCTCAAAGCAGCCCATACATTTTAAGAAAAAAGAAGAAGAAGAAGAAGAAAACAAAAAAAATTAAAAAAACAACAAAGCAAAACAACTCTTTTCTCATCTAAAAAATTTTCAATCGAAAAATCCCCACAATGCATATATATTATGGTTAGGGATGCATTCAAAAAATCAACCCAAAATCGAACCACATTTCCCCCCATTCTTTTTCAAAAGCCACTTGTATAGAGGGAAATCCAAATTTTTGAACAAAAAAAATTTCCATTTTTCAAAAAGAATTCCATAAAAAAAAATCATCATCAAAATACACCCTTTTTCAAACAAAAATTCATGCAAATAGGTGCAACCTTCACAAAATAAATCACACAAGCAAGAGTGATCGTCTAAATCCAAAAACCCTAACCACGTTTAAAATAAATCAAGATAAATCAAAGAAAATAGGGTTTAAAATGATTACCTTGAAGGGAAAATGAACCCTAGAATCGGCGGAAGTGAGTGTAATTAATTGTCGATGTTGAACAATGGCACGATGTCAAGGTTCAAATTGAATCAATGGATCACTAGGAGAGCCTTCTGTTTCAGTTTAGGAGAGAGGGGGAAAGAAATTTTGGAAAAAACACCCTCCCTACTTGGGCCCGGCCGATTTAAGGTACCTTTTTGCCTAGCATGTATAATAGACACGTTGGGCTTACAACCTCCCTCACACATGTGTGTGTGTGTTCCTTTTAGGTGCATACGTATGTGCAACCCTAGAAAATATATAAAATAGAAAAATAAAAAAGTGGCACATGTCCCAAAGCGCTTCGACTCCTATTCGACCCACTTACAGATTGTGCTAAAATAAAGTGTTTGCGAACCATGGGCACGCTCAAAATCCTGAATAAACAAAAAGGAAGATGGAAGAAAAAATATAGTAATATATATACTCAATAAATAATAAAAATAAAACAATAAAAATATGTGATTTACCAAAAGTGGCACACACTCCCAAAAACCGTTGCAACCTCGATTCGCTCCGCTCGGGTAGTTGTGCTAAAATAGTTTGGGGTTAATGGGTTCGCCCAACGACTTCAAACCCTACTCACGTAGGGGTGCCCGTGGCCGATCAAATGGGGCAATCAATGCCTTATATGATTGGACACAAGTTGTGGATCTTCGCAACTTTGTATCACTCCAGTTTTTAGGTATGGGTTGATCACCTTCCCGCTCGCGGGGCTATTTTATTCAGAATGAAACTCAAACATCACACCTCATCAAATCATATCAAGAAGCGGATGTTTTTCCCAGCATATTAGGCTTCCGTAACTCACACTATCTCGGTCAAGCCCAGTAATGTCGCTAAGCGCTTGAGGACCAATAGCCTTAAGGAACGGACATTTTTTCTTACATACAGGGCTTTCGTTTACTCACCATGTTACCACTTGATTTTTGAGGTTCACTTTGTATATGGCAGACCCTTCAGCATTGCCTTGGGCCTCTTCGGATGTCTCTTTCTTTGGCATTCGATCATTAGTGATCAGATACCAAAGAGGGGCATCTGTAGACACCCAAATTTGGCCCAACGCCTAATCGAAACATACTTCAAGAATGGTGCATCCCTTGAGCTTCTGATAGCACTTTCTGAACCCTTAAAGGTTAATCCAAACCCTTAGCAGACTATCCCTGACCCTTAGGAATCAACCCTAGCCTGTAGACCCCCCCACCTCTCTCCAGCTGTAAACCCTCCCGGGTCATGGTTGAGGAGAGACGTACCCTGACTTGCTAGGACCTCTACTATAGCTAAGTTTTATAGCATTGTAAAGTAGAGGTTCCCAGCTTTCCAACAAGCCAAGAATTACCCCAATCCGTGTCATACACGGGAAGTTATGGCGATCTGAAGTTTCGGGCTGAGGTGTGAGCATTTTGCCAAGCATGTATAATATACACGCTAGGCCATTTCTGAAGGAATTTTGCCTAGCGTGTATAATATACACTCTAGGCCATTTATTGGAAGAATTTCACCTAGCGTGTATAATATACACGCTAAGCCAAATGGGCCCCCCAGCGGGCTCTGAACTTCTCCTAGGCACTGTACGTATGCCTAGCGTGTATAATATACACACTAGGCTTAGCTATAGTAATTGTGAGATTTTGCTCGAAATTCACTTTTGGGGTTTGACTTGTTGGCCATCCCCATGTTTAGGATGGGTTTCTTTAGGACTGTTGCACCCCAATTTACCCTATTTATAACCCCCTAGTCATTTGAAACACCACCCTATCATCTACCATTGAATTTATTCCCACACCTATCCATGACCTTGAAATACCCAAAAACCTTAGATTTAGGATTACCTAATTGCTAATCCTATTAGCTCTTAAGTTCCCTCCTAACCCTCTCCTTTTCTATAAATAGAGAGGCACCCCTCCCTTCACAAAGGCTTGAAAATATTCCAAGAGAGAAAAGATTAGAGATTTCCTTTCTCCCTTTGGTGCACCAAACCCATACAAATTTCATAACTGAAAACCTGTTGAGCAATGAAAAATACCATTTTTCACCTCCTAACCTGACCTTTGATGAACCTTTGAGTTGACTAATAATGTGTTTTGAGTATGTTTTGTAGATAAGCAATAAATTGCAGTCTTAGTGCAGACATCCACCTAAAAGTGCCAAAGAATAGACCTGCTACCTCAACATGTGCTCATGCAGCCCAAAAGGCCAACCATCAAGCACTCACAGAGCCTCAGAGCTCCATGGCAATGACATGTGTCCACATTCGCACACATGGAAGCAAGACCAGCTGCATTTGATGCAGATTGAACCCCCTAAAGGCTACTGAGGACTGGAGAGAGGAAGGACATCACCCTAGACCTATGTGATAGCTATGGAAGCAAAGGATAGAACCTGTCGAGAGGTTAATTCAACCTGTCGATAGGTCTGCATGCTTGGATATGAAGCTGTCAAGAGGTTGGGGTGCTTAAAGATTAACCTGTCGAGAGGTCCTGAGGTGAAAAAGCCAAGAGATCGTGAGGTTGGTAGTACCTGTTGAAAGTATTAAGTTATAATAGTAGAACCTATCGAACAATAGATTGCAACCTGTCGAGAGCTTACTTGGAGGTGCAGGGGATATCGCGAGGTTTCAGAACATGTCAAGAGATTCCTCAGAACCTAGCGAGCAGTCAACAGCAACCTATCGAGCACAACTTTCAACCTGTCAAAGAGTCAACTAGAACTGTATAAGAGATCGACAGGTTGTTTTATAACCTATCGAGAGGACGAATGGAGCTCAGACAGAAGTTAGGAATTAATGTTAATCCTATCGAATAGTCAAATCAATCCTGTCGAGAAGTCAGGTAACTTGTCAAAAGCCTATTTCAACTTGTCGAATGGGACAGCAAGTGGACTCAGAACCTATCAAAAGGTTCCCTGAACCTCTTGATACTCGATTTGGGAACTTCTCAGTTTCAGCCACAGTTGCTGTTCACTTTAGTGCTCTGTGCACACACTCCAAGGCACTTCAGCAACCCTTTGGAGTATTTTTTGAACACAAATGGGCACGAATAGGAACTCTCTAACCACTTCACATGTACTTGTCCAGTTTGGACCAATTGATGGGGAGCTTCTAGAAGAGAAATCAGCCACATCAGCAGCTCAGAATAACTGAATTATTCCCTTGAGCTCTGATTGGCTGAAACAGATCTGAGGATAGAATAGAAGGTTATAAATATATGAGAAATTGCACAGATGAATTATCCAGAAATTGAGAGAGCTGAGGCCAAAGTTTAAATTCACCTTGCCCTCCAAAATTCCTTCCCTCTTCCTTCTTCCCCCATTCTCTCCTTAGCCAACCATGGTTGGCTAAACCCTTTTAGTAGCTAGGGTGAGGTTGAGAGCTATAAATTGATAGGTTCAAGGCTTTGCATATGGATTGGATGTTGCACAGATTACATATCTGAGCATATTTTACTGTAAGTTTGTATTGAATCAGTATATTGTAGATTATAAAGTTGATTTTAATCTATAGATCTCTTGTTTACATTTGATTTCTCTAGATTAAATCTCCCTGCGGATTATTGAGCTTATAGCCTTGCATCCATAGCATCTGTAATAGTTTACTTGTTCTAATTAAGATCCTTGAACTTGAGGAATCTCTGGGATGATATGTTACCATTCAAGTGGACAGATCATAGCCTTAGGATTACTTCAATTCTCTGGTCTAGATTAGATTCTTATACCTTGCATCTGAGCTTGTAGCCAGATGAAGGATTGTTGTAAATCAGTTATATGTATTGCCCTTGAACCAATTGATTTTCAATAAAGACCAAAGTCCCTAGCTACTACTCTCCACCTTTTGATTTTAATCCTTTTCTTCATTTCCTTAAATATGAGTTTTAATCAGTTCTAGATCATTTGCATTTGATTTTTGTAATTTTTAGTAAAGTGGCAACCCCTGAAATCTCTCCTCTTTCCTTTCCTTACATTAGTTTAGGATAGAGTGCCAGATCTGGTATAGATCTGAAGAATTACCCTATTTTATAGCACATTTTCCTGTAGACATACCCTGACTTATCCCTTAAAGCTTGCTGTAACAGCCCTGGTTCTTATAGGATTGGTTGCTTACCTTGATCCCATTTTGTTGTACTTTGTCCTTTTAATTTGCTATTTTAACCCTATAATAATTGTAAGGTAAGCAACACAATAAGTTTTTGGTGCCGCTGTCGGGGATCTGTGTTTTTAAATTGGTAGATCTTAGTTTTTCTTATTTTAGAAATAGATTTATAATTGTCTATTTTGTGTTTGACTAATTGCTGCTATAGTTTTTTGTAGCTTAATTTTGTGTTTCAGATCTGGATTTGTGGTTATGAGAGGAGATTTGTGCTAATTGGAGGAGCAAGCTGTACCTAAAGTTTGCATTTCCAAACTCTTTTACATATTTAGATCTGCACATTGTTAGATCTGTAGCAATAGTTGTGTGTTTTTGTAAATGTTTTGCTGAAATATGTGTTATATTTTGTGTGTTGTACTTTGTTCCTGTTGTGTGTATGCTTGGTAAAAGATCTCTCAATCCTGAGATCATTCCTTTAGATCTTGAAGTTGAGAGACTTCTCAGACTTAAGCAGTCCCTACACACACCTGTGGTTAATTCTGAGATTTCTACAATGGGTGAGCAACCTAGGACATTGAAAGAATTCAATGCACCAGGGGTCTACAATTCCCCCTTCTGCATTCAATTCCCTAATGTCAAAGGAAACTATGAGATTAAATCTTCCATCATACAGATGTTGCCCTCATATTATGGCCTGAGTAAGGAAGATCCATATAAGCACATTGATGAATTTATGAGACTGTGCACTACTTTCAACATTGCTGGTTTGGGGGAGGAAGCAACCAGGTTGAGGCTCTTTCCTCTTTCATTAATGGACAGAGCTAGAACTTGGTTGTCCAAGCTCCCAACCAATAGTATTCAGTCTTGGAATGACCTTCGATGTCAATTTTTGGCCAAGTTTTTTCTCATGTCCAAAACAAGTCAGCTGAGGAAGAACATAATATCATTTGCTCAAGCCCCAATTGAAAACTTTCATTAAGCATGGGAGAAATTTAAGGAGCTCTTGAAGCAGTGTCCTCATCACCAAATTTCTGGATGGAAACTTGTTTAAAGTTTCTATCAAGGAATTGTTCCTAAGAGCAGGGACATGGTTGATACCTCATGTGGTGGTACTTACCTCCACAAGATAGCTGATGAGGCTTAGGAGTTGTTTAATATCATTAGTGAAAACTCTATGCAATGGGAAACTTTGTCAAGGGACATTGAGATCCCTGTTAGATTGGTGAGAGAGAACACTACATGAGGGAAAATGTATGAGGTTAGTGGATACAATGATTTGGAAAGGAAGGTGGATAGCTTGACTCAATTTTTAATAAGCTCATGGGAGCAATGCAGTCCCCACTGGCTACCAAAGTGGAGGAGGCATGCGTGATATGCCAGTCCCCCACTCACTCCCTTGAAGAATGCCCTTTTGCTGCCTAATTTCCAGACCTTGTCATGGAACATGTAAGGTTGCTCAGTCCTTTGGAAAATAGCCTACTGCTGATTATCATTAGAGAAACCACCCCAACTTGAGGTGGAGACAAGATACCTTCAAAACTAGTAGCAGCGGCCACAACAGCAATCCATGCCTTATAGAAATGCCCAGCCCTACAAGCAGAACTACTTCCTAAGGCTCCAATACCAACTGCCTATGGCCCAGCCAATGGCATAACCTGTGCATCAAAGTGCACCAGCCCTAGCACCCTCTAGATCCCTCACATTTGAAGAGCAAATTCGGGCTTCATTGTAGAATTTGGGCTCTTTGTCACAAACTATTAACTCCCATAGCCAAAGTATTAAGAAGATAGAGGACCACCATGGTTAGCTATCTAATACTTTGACTAGGAGAGAAGAGGAAAAACTGCCTAGTCAGCCCATGAGCAACCCAAAAGGGCAATATATGGTGGGTGAGACTTCTTCACATGAAGCAGCCAAATCTGTCACCACTTTGAGAAGTGGAAGTCTGGTCGACAATAAAGTTGTTGTTGAGCTTGATGAGAAAAGTGCAGGAAATGAAAAACAACCCATGTTGATATGCAGTAGGAGTAGCATATGAGAAATAAGGGGGTTGTTGAGGTGCCCAAACAGAAAAATGAAAACCAAAATAAAGAAAAATCTAATGAGATTGCTAAGGCAGCAAATGGGAGATCAGTCCCCCATTTGCTATTTCCCAATACACTTCAAGCACCTTCTCCTTTTGTCAAGGGGAATGCTAAAGTTGAGGAAATGATGGAGACATTTAAATAAGTGAAGATCAACTTGCCTTTACTTGATGCAATCAAGCAAGTTCTAGCCTACGCAAAATTTTTAAAAGATTTGTGCACACACAGAAGACAATCTAGGATACACTTATCTAAGAAGGACTTTTGTGCTGAGAAAGTGAACCAAGTGCTGTCCATTGCAACTCCAACAAAGCTCCATGACCTTAGAGTTCCCACAATCCCTTGCAACATTGGGGATCACACCATTGAGAAAGCCTTGTTAGATCTGGGAGCTAGTGTAAACCTACTTCCATATTCAGTTTATGAGAAGTTAGGATTGAGAGAATTGAAGCCCATACATGTGGTGCTACAGCTGGCTGACAGATCTGAAAGGAGGCCTGTGGGAATGATAGAAGATGTTTTAGTTGGGGTCGACAAGTTTTTCTATCCATCAAATTTTCTGGTTCTTGACATGGAGCCAAGCAAGTGTACTACCTTCATTCCTGTAATTCTTGGCAGGCCTTTCTTGACCACTGCCAATGCTTGTATATAATGTTGATCAGTTGTAATGGAGGTATTGTTTGGCAACATAATAGTAAAATTGAATGTTTACAATGCAGCAAGTCAACCTCACTTGGATAGTGAGGATTGTTTTTTTATTGATGTGTTGGATGAGCTCGTGGAAGAGACTTTGCCCAAGCTGCTGCATTGTGATGATTTGTGTGATATTTTTGAGAATGTGTGGGGTGAAATTTTGGAAGAGAAGGCCCCCTCACTATTGGTACGTGCTTTTTCTGGGTTCCTTTCGGTCCCCGAAATCAATGGCCCAATTCGGTCTAAGTGGACTCTGGCAAAGGCGATGATGGAGTAATAAATTAGGAAATATTAAATACTAAAATTAAAGAGGCGAATTCTAAATAAAGAATACCTGAGAAGATGCGATCGCCAGCTGCAGATATTTATCAATGCTGCAATACATCACTGATCACACTTTAAGGGGGAGCGGGGACTTACAGGTTGAACTCCTTTACTGAATCGTCTGCCGGCGAACATCAACAGCTGTGGGTTGCCTTTAGTCTAACTAGTTTGGTTTTCCTATTCCTACAGGGATTCTGATTTAACTTGGTCTCCTAGTCCTATTGGGAGTCTAATTGATTTCGATATCTTAATCCTATTAGAAATCTAATTAATTAAGTTTCTTAATCCTATAAGAAGTCTGATTACTTTAAATATCCTAATTTTAATTAGAAATTGAATTAATTAAAAAAAGGGTTTTAGGCCCGCTATGTTAAGGAGGATTGGCCCCGTTCCTGGGTACCCTCCGTAAGCTCCCTTAGGCAAATCGGGTGGTTGAAATTAACGATAAATTAGATTTCGGATTATAATATTGGTATTTTTTTATTTTTAGAGTCGATTTTGGGATTATAATTATGGATTAAATTAAGAAACTAGGATTTTGGACAACTAAATGAATATTTGGGATTTTAGAAGTATTGAATTAAGAAATTAAAACCAAAATTTAAAATTCTTGGACTAAATTCGGATCCGAAATCAGAAAATCAGACCGTATGATTAAGGACTGGTTCTAGAACAAGAGATTAATGATAGGACTGGAGATTATGATTTTAAAACAGAGTTGAGTCTAAGGTCGGTGAATTAGACCGTCAGATTAAGGACTGGTTCTAGAAATGAAAAACTAGAACCAAATATTAAAAATTACGGTCTAAAAAAAAAGGGTGCTACGGTCTAAAACTGAAAATTCAATATTAATTATTAAAACTAAGAGAATTCCTAGGTCTAAGAACTAAAATTAAACTAAGGGGTCGAGGCTAAAGGTTGGATTTTTACTTAGGGTCGGGGCTGCGGAGAGAAATCTAGAAGATTCGAAGCTTGATTCTCGAAATCATGGCTATCTTCCTCTATGTGTTCGTTCTTAGAGTTCTCAGGTTTTGAAATCCCAAAATAATATGTTCTCTCTAAAAAATTGTCAGCCTCTCTCGGGGAAAATTAGGAAAAAATCTTTTATAGGTCTTTCTCCAATTAAGTGCCCCGTTTCAAGCATTTAACTGGATTGCGTTCTGATATCCCAGTGCTTAATCACTTTGAGTCGGTCACCGACTCAATGAGCGATCAACTAACTTGCTCAGCGAGTTTCCTAGTTCTAATCATGTTAGAACTAATTGCACGCCAATTATGGGGTGTGCAATCAAATTAAGCGCCTCTTTCGAAGTGTTTAATCGAGGAAGCGTGGGGGTCAAGGACTGTAAGACTAGGTTGGGCGTAGGCCAATTGCACGCCGGTGGTCGGGCGTTCAATTCTATTATGCATCTTGTGTGAGGCACATGATCGAGTCTCGAGGTGGTCTAGGAAAGAAAGGCTGGTTTGAAAGGGGGACTGATTGAATGTGTCTGGTTTAGCGTGCGATCGAATTGCGCGCATGGTTTTAGGTGCATAATTCAAGGCTGTCCGTGTCCGGGTTGGGTCTGAAATGCCAGACTATTATTTCAGTCAATATTTTGACTATATACTATTGTTTCAGTATATAGTCTCCCTACATTGGGATTTGAGCCACAAAGCTACTATTTTAGCTTGTGTTCTGCCATGTACTATTATTTCAGTGCATGGTCCCTATGTTAGGGTTATGGGGTCTGAAATGTAAGACTATTGTTTCAGTCTACGTTCCAACTATACACTATTATTAAAGTATATAGTCTCCCTACGTTGGGACTTGAGCCACAGAGCTATTGTTTCAGCCTATGTCCAGCCATGTACTATTGTTTTAGTACATGATTCCCACATTAGGGTCATGGGGCCTAAGCCATAAAGCTATTATTTCAGCCTGTGTCCAGCCATATACTATTATAATAACATATGGTCCCAATTAGGGTTATGAGGTCAAAGGTTGACCGAACGGATTTATATATTCTGAGAGGGAAAAATGGGGTGTCTACAAATGCCCCTCTTCGGTGCGCTCTTGCGAAGTAAGAACCTGTCGAAGAAGTAGACACCCCTCATTCAAGGAGTCTTCTCGTTTCTCTTGGAATGAACTGGGGATGCTGACATGACATGTTTGGCTTTCTTATCTATCAGTGCAAGCTAAAATGGAGCATTCGAGGGCCCAATGGTAGCTGTCAAAAGGCGTGTTCCATGTCGTGGATGCCCAGGGGTGATCCCATCGCATATCACGACCCGCTGTCATAGACAGTCGACGGGAGAATTCAGCGTATCCTATTCTGTGGGTACAAGGGGCATCCTGTCATATTGTGTGACCTGCTGTGAGTGACAATCAAACAGAAAGGAGAATCACCATATCCTAATCTGTGGATGTAAGGGGGAATCCCGCCGCATGTCGTGACCTGCTGCAAGGGGCAGTCAAACAGAGTGAAGTGACACAGTCGAGGTACCAGGAGGCTTCATACAAATGTCCATAACTAGGTCTAGGGACCAATAATAATACAGTATAATGTCGAAGGCTTTAGTAAGTCATGTCAGACCGGGCGCGTCATTGCTCACACCAATGCGCTTCAGGCATTCTTTCTCCCATAGGCATTTGTAAGTTCTTAGCTTAAATATACTCAGTGTTTAGTTTCCTAGGGGAATGGCCGATTTGGGCTGGTAATTGGGCTGGTAATTGAAGTGAATTTTGGTAAGTGGGTCTATTTATTTCTTTTGCTTGGTTTCTTTCTTTTGGTAGTTTGATTGTTTCTTTTTTCTCTTTTTGGAACTACAAGATTTTTTTTTTAGAAGTAAGGGGTTTTGAAAATTTGAAATTTTAGGGAATTTAACTTAAGATCAATTCGGTGGTAAAACAGTGGAAAATGTGGCTTTTGAGACGTCACTGAGCAGATCCACCGGTATGGGATTTATGGACCCGACCGTTTATATGATTGTCAAGACGACACTTGGTATACTGGATACTCCGTCTAACCTTCTCGGCGAATATTGATGATTGTCTCTTATGGGAGGACTACAGTGATTCGCGAGTCAAGAGAGATGGGTTTTGAAAACATTTTGACTTAATCATAGCTAACTATGTTTTACAAGAAATATCGAGTAATTGAAAAGTGGGTAGTACTTACCTAGGAGTGATACTTACCTGGATTGTGCGTAGCTTGTTCGGTCCGTGATGGGACTTTGGGGATTGTCGGGGTGATGCTGTGATGGGACTTGGGGATTCTTCTCTTTTTTTCATTTTTGCTGTGGCAGGGTTTGGTGGTTGCTGTTAAGTAGTGAAAAATACCATTTTTCACCCCTAAACATGAGCCTTGAAAGACCCTTGAGAAGACTAAATAAGTGCTTTAGTGTGCATTTTACAGCTAACCAATCAGACAGGTCCAAATCCGAAAAGCATCCTAAAAAGATCAAAAAGCTGACAGCTCATGTCAAGTTTAAAGGAGTGAAGAAACAGCCTCAGCAATGGCTAAAGAGGGTCTAAAAGAGCAGACAAAGACCTGAAGCAAGAGAGAGAGCCATTCGCAAAGAAAAAATCAAGTTAAAAGTCAATTCGCAAAGAAGAATGGGAGCCTAGAGTTCAATTCGCAAAGAACTTCTACTATTCGCAAAGAACCTTGAACTTTGCGAAAAGAAGAAAACACTCCTCGAAAAGAAGATTTGCACTACAGAGTTCTTTTCGCAAAGAACTTGCACTTTTCGTAAAGAACCTTGAACTTTGCGAAAAGAAGAAAACACTCCTCGAAAAGAAGATTGAACTTTGCGAACAGAGCTTCAGAAGTCATTGAACTTTGCGAAAAGGCCCCTAAACTCTGTGAAAAGGACTAAAACTCCAGGTGTAGCTTTCGAACAGCATCTGAACTCCTCGAAAAGAAGATTGAACTTTGCGAACAGAGCTTCAGAAGTCATTGAACTTTGCAAAAAGGCCCCTAAACTCTGCGAAAAGGTATTCTGGAGATTCGCAGCTTTAACAAGGGCAATTCAGTAATCTGCTGCACGCGCCCCAATGCATTGAAAAGCCCAAAGACATTCCAGAGGGTTCTAAGCATGAAGCGAAGGAATATTCCACCCCACGTGAGCACCTAGAGAGGGAATAACTTGGCGGGAACTTCTAGAAACTCTAACAAACTTTCAAAATGCATAACAGAATTGATGCCTTTTTCACCTGATTGGCTGAACCAGATCGAGGAATTCTGATTGGCCAGAACAGATCTGGATCCCCGTGCTCGACTACCATTGGTCAATACAGATCTGAGAACCTCTGATTGGTTGATACACATCTGAGCTGGACTTAGGGAAAACTATAAATAGACGAACCATTTGCCCAATTTGGGTATCCAGATTTCAGAGTTTTCATCTCTGTTTCCCTCATTCCGGTCAGATAGCTTATCTGAACCCCCTGTAATCCCTTCTTGTAGTTTACCTTTGAGAGCCATTGTGAGTGATTTGTACTTCCAAGTTCGAATTCAAGACTGTAAGTCTGAGGGCTCTCTAAGAAGCCGTGCTCTGTAATTGTAATTTTGGATTTTAAAAGGTTGCAGTAATTTGTGTCTTCTCCATTGGAGTCATGTCGAGGGTTCTGAATGTTCACCTTAGTGCATTAGACTTCTTTAGATTCACTCATCCGCATGCAACTTCCCTTAATTCATCACTGCATAATTAGCGTTGGTAACCTAATTCTAGCAAAGATTTACTGATGATGTTCATGTTCTGAACTAAAGAATAGGCCACAACTATTGGATGATCTGTGACCATTTAAGTGGACAGATCATAGCCATAAGTCTAAACCTATTCCTTAATTCGGATTTATTTCTCTTACATCTGTGCTGGTAGCCAGATGAAGATTGAATCTGCTTTGTTGAACTACAGATTCTCCATTAAAATTCAGAGGCTAAAGTACATGAAGCTATTATTTCTGCATTTGTCTTATTTTAAACATCTCCCCAACTCGGATCTGGATCATTTAGTTTAATTTTTACTTTTTATTATTTAGTTAACGTGACAAATTCAACCTCCCATCTTATGTGCTTTGTAGATAGGATCAGAGGCCAGATCTGGAAGCTCAGATCTGGAGGTTTATCTTAAATTTTAAATCAATTCCCTGTGGACGATCTTTTACTCACTTACATTTAAAACTTGCTACAATTGGCCCTGATCTTGCAGGCTAATTCTCTTCTAACTGTGCTGATATTTTCTTATTCTTTAAATCTGTTTTCAAAACGCAAATAAATCATGCACACTCAGATTAACAACAAGTTTTTGGCGCCGTTGCCGGGGAATAGATTTTAAAATTGGTAGACCTAAGTTTTTCTATTTTGTAGATTTTATTTTTATTTTAATTTTTGCTTTAAACCTGCACTTTACATTCCAAGTGCTTGATTAAATGCCTACAGCAGTTTTGTATAGAAAACCTATTCTACTGCAGCAGAATTTTTTTTTTATTATTTTTCTGAGTTTTTATTCTTTGCCTTCTAGTTATTTGAATAAATGCTGCTGCCACTCTTTTGTCTTTTTGTCAAATTTGGGCAGTAGCCTGAGTTTTTCTTTTTATAAGGTAGTGCCGGGGAAGTTTGTTCTAAAATAGATAGACCTATGTTTATTTTCATTTATTTATCAGTCATTTATTAATTTTGTTGTTATTTTTATGCAGCGTACAGCTGTGTACAAAGAAAGGAAAGTTCTTAAATAGACAGGTTTGTTGTACCAAACTCTCTCTGAGTTGTTGTATGTTTGGAGAGAACCCTCAATCAGAGATTCTCCCGTTAAATTCGGAAGTTGAAAGACTCCTAAGAAACCGACATACATCACGGACATCTGCTGAAATGGGCGAAGACCGAGATTGTTAAGAGACTACTTTGCCTGGTGCTTATAATTCCCCATTTTGCATTCAATTTCCACGTGGAGGGAAATTATGAAATTAAGTCCTCCACGTCAAATGTTGCCTTCATTCCATGGATTGAGTAAGGAAGACCCTTACAAACACATTGATGAATTTGCTTTATGCACAACATTTAACATAGGATGGGTCAGAGGCAACCAAGCTTAGGCTCTTTCCTTTTCATTAAAGGACAAAGCTAGAGCATGGTTATCTATGTTAGCACCAAACAAAGATCACATCATGGAATGATTTGCAATGTCAATTTTGTCAAAATATTTCCCAATGACTAAAACCAGCCAACCGAGACAAAGCATCATCTCTTTCTCCCAAACTCATCGAAACTTTCCATGAAGCATGGGAAAGGTTTAAAGAATCATTAAGGCAATGCCCTCACCATCAAATTCCTAAATGGCTGGTTCAAAGCTTCTATCAAGGAACTGATCAAGGGCAAGAACATGGTGGATGCCTCTTGTGGAGGTACCTACTACTTAAAACAGTTGAAGAGGTTTGGGACCTCTTTGAGGTGATTGGAGAAAATTCAACCCAGAACCTCCAAGGACACCGAGAATCCAGCTAGGATGAATAATCCCCAATTCACAAGAGGAAAGTTTATGAAGTCAATGAGTGGAAAGGAAAGTGGATAATTTGACCACAAAATTTGATAGATTGATGGACTCATTTAAAGCTCCAAATGGGTCAAGAGTAGAGGAGGCATGTCCGATATGCCTCCCCCACTCATTCCATTGATCGCATCACAATTTTAACTCATGATGGAACATTTTATGGATGATGCAATCGAATGACTACCCATGGAGATCTCATCCTAATCTCGTGGAATCGAGGAAATTACTAAATTTCAACAGCAGCAGCAGCCAAAAAATCAATTACCTTTCAAACTGCTCACCATATCGAGAATTTTTATAATAAATCAAATTTTCAGATTTAACCAACAACAAGCCATGCAAAGGATGCACCAGCCCTCGCCTCCTAGATCCTCGACCTTTGAAGAGCAGGTCTTGAGTTCACTTCAAAATCTTGGAACCTCTGCATCTGTGAACCTTCACAAATGAGCATTAAAAATTGAAGAAACTCGGGCCAACTCTCAAATTCATTGGCTAAGAGAGAAGAGGGTAACTACCTACCAACCCGTGAACAATCCTAAGGGAGCTTCATGGTTGGAGAATCCTCAAATGGCCATGAGGAAATCAAAGCGTGACTACTTTGAGAAGTGGAAGAATAATAAACAACACATGGGTAGTGAAGAGAAAAAGATGAAGAACAAGTGCAGAACAAATTTGGATAGCAATATGGTACATTGATTTACATCGTAAAATTCAAAAAATGAAAAGCGAAAAATAACAAAATTGTTGAAAAGATGAGGAGGAGAAATTTGTTCCTCACCTCCCATTTCCCCATGCAATGAAGTTTTCTCCTTTTGACAAAGGAAACACAAAAATTGAGGAAATGATGGAGACATTCAAGCAAGTTAAAATTAATCTACCTCTGCTTGATGCAATCAAACAGGTCCCTGCTTACGCAAAATTTCTCAAAGAGGTGTCACCCACAAAAGGCAATCTAGGATACATTTATCCTAGAAGGCCTTTGCTGTGGATAAAATCAACCAAGTGCTATCAATTGCAACACCACCTAAGATGCAAGACCTCGAATCCCACAATCCAGCATCATTGGGGAGCACACCATTGAGAAAGCCTTGCTAGATCTGGTGCTAGTGTCAACTGCTTCCTATATCGCCTATGAGAAGCTAGGTTTGGGAGAATTGAAACCCACTCAAGTGGTGTTACAATGAATGACAGATCCGAAAGGAAACCTATGGGGTTGATTGAAGATGTTTTGGTAGGAGTAGACAAGTTTTTCGACCCTACCGACTATTTGGTGTTGGACATGGAACCAACCAAAAGTACCACCGCCATCCTGTCATTACGGGAAGACCATTCACAGCTAGACTAATGCATGCATTCAATGCAGTGCGGCATCATGGAGGTGTCTTTTGGAAATATGAAAGTTAAATTGAATGTGTATAAAGTCATACTCAACCCCAATTCTTCATTGAGGAATGTTTCCATGTTGACATCATTGATGAGTCGGTGGAGGAGTCTTTACAAACATTTAAGGTAAAGACTCCACCACGAATTTAAAAATGATTGGGGATCCACCGAGAAAGAAGGAAAAGGAGATCAAATTCAAAGGAGTGCTTTGTGCAAGGCACTCACCATGATCATCAAGTTCTCTCTCTTGAGACTGCTCCTCTCTCTCTCTTCCGCAAGTTACCAAGGTACCTTTGCTTGCCCTCTTTTCTCACACAATTGGAACTCAGAACTCAAAAAATCCCAAAAAATCTGAAATATGTGTTTTGGGAGATCATCAAACTACTACGTGATTATTTCTTCCTCCCTTACAAAGGAGCAAGAAGAGGAGCATTGGTAGTTCTAAAAAAGACAAGAAAGCAATTATCGGACCATTCTGATTTAGGAGGAATAAACCAAGTATGCATGCATAAGATCCACTGGAAGAGGATGCCAAGCCTTCTAGAGAAATGCAAAGAAGGTTGAATCCTCACATGCAAGAAGTGGTAATGAAGTAGATCTTTGGGTCATTTACCCCATTTGATTCTGCTTGGGTAGCACCCACGTGGTGCCTAAGAAATCTGCATCATCATAGTTGGTGAATCAGGTAAACTTATGTCCACCGGACAAACAACTGGATGGAGGGTCCGCATAGACTACAGAAAATTAAATACCATGACAAGGAAAGACCATTTCCCCTCCCTTCATTGACCAAATCCTTGATAAGCTTGCGAGCAAAGCTTACGCTTCCTTGATGGGTACTGTTACGGATCCTGCATACCCAGGACCAAGAAAGACCACCTTCACCTTTGGCACTTTTGCCTATAGGAGGATGCCCTTTGGTCTTTGCAATGCCCTCGCTACTTTTCAAAGATGCATGTATGCCATCTTTTCGACATGATTGATCAATTCATGGAGATCTTCATGGATGACTTTTCAATTTATGGAGACTTTTTCCCAATGCTTACACCACCTCAAGTTGGTGTTGCAAAGATGTGAAGAAACCAATTTGGTTCTAAGCTGGGAAAGAGTCATTTATGGTCACCAAGGCATTGTCCTAGGACATGTGGTCTCCCATAAAGGCATAGAGGTGGACCAAGCAAAATTGATCTAATTGCACATTTGCCTCCTCCCGTAATCAAGCAAATCAAGTTTCTTAGGGCATGCAGGATTTTATAGGAGGTTCATCAAAGATTTTAGTAAAATTTCCAAGCCACTGTCATTTCTCGTGTCAAGATGTTCCTTTTGTGTTTACTAATGAATGCATGACACCTTTGAGGTCCTTAAGAAATGTCTCGATTTCAGCTCCCATCTTGCGTCCCCGACTATTCGGTGCCCTTTGAGCTGATGTGTGATGCATCGACTATGCCCTAGGAGCTGTCCTAGAGCGTAGAAAGGATAAGCTTCCCATGTCATAGCTTATGCCACAGATTCATGATAGATGCCCAGCTCAACTACACAACAACTGAAAAAGAGCTTTGGCCATTGTGTTTGCATTGGAAAAATTCAGCCTTATGTTTTAGGTTCACAAATTGTGGTGTTTATGACCACTCGCCCTAAAGTACCTTCTGCCTAAGAAGGATACCAAGCCCAGTTAATCAGTGGATCCTCCTATTACTGTGAGTTTGATCTACGATTAAGGATAAGAAAGGAGTGGAGAATGTGGTGGCGATCACTTATCCAGAATTCTCAATCACCGAGGATGATAGCTTACCCATTAATGAATCATTTCCGATGAGCAACTTTTGCCATCAATACCACAGATCCTTGGTTTGCAAACATAGTCAACTTCTTGGCTATTGGATGATTCCTCAACATGGGAATAGAATGGATAAAGATCTTTTCTTCTCACAAGTTAAACTTTTCATTTGGGAAGATCCTTATCTATTCAAGAATCAAGTGATCGTAAAAGTGTGTCCCGGACTATGAAATCCTCGCATATTGTCAATGTGTCATGAACAGACTGTGGAGGCCATTTCTAAAATATGTAAAAATTGCAGTGTGGTTTCTATTGGCCCACAATCTTTAAAGATGCCTTTACAAAGATTTGTAAATCTTGCAGCCAAAAGCTGGCAAGATTTCCAAAAGAAACTCAATGCCCCGCAGCCAATCCTCGGTAGTTGAGTTGTTTGATGTTTGGGGCATAGATTTTATGAGCCCTTTCCCTTCTAATGGAAACAATTTCATCTTGGTAGTGGATTATGTCTCCAAGTGGATTGAGGCCATAGCTACCAAATCCAATGATCACAAAGTGGTTTTAAGATTCCTCAAAGACCACATTTTTCTAGATTTGGATTCCCAGAGCCATCATTAGTGATGGGGAAGCCACTTTAAGTGATTTGACTCTCTATTAAAAAGTACTCTGTCACTCACAGTAGCCACTCTATCATCCACAAACCGGTGACGGGTGGAGATTTCAAATAGAGAGATCAAACACATTTTGAAAAAGCTGTGAAGAAGGACAGAAAGGTGGTCCTTTAAGCTTAATGATGCTTTGTGGGCATAAGCGCCTACAAGACTCCTATAGGGATGTCCCTTCAGTTGGTTTATGGCAAGGCATGCCATCTACCAAGAGAATTAGAATATAAGGCCTTGTGGGCAATCAAAACTTTTAATATGGATCTAACTGCTGCTGGTAACCATAGGAAGCTTCAACTCACCGAACTAGAAGGCCGAGGATGGATGCCTACACTAGCTCCAGTTGTACAAAGAAAAGGTTAAATCATTCCATGATAGGAGCCTCATGAGAAAGAGTTCATAGGGGTCCAAGGTATGGTTATTCAACTCTAAACTTAAATTCTTTCTGGCAAATTGAGATCCGGATGGGAAGGGCCACTGCGTCATCAAGGCCTCCCCTCAGAGCTGTGGATATTCAGATCCCAAGGATGGAAGAATACTCAAGGTAAATGGTCGAGGCTCAAACCATGCATTGAAAACACCAGAGCCCTTCCCACCTATCATCATGAATCTCCAAAAATCCGATGGTAGAAAAGTGTATAATATGTTTGTACAACATTGTTTTTCTGATTTTTGCTGTTTCTGTCTATTTTGCTTATACGCATAGTGTAAATACACTTCAAAGTTCAAATCGCAAAGTAAAAAGTACTTTTCGAAAAGTCCAAAGTTCTATTCGAATTGATTCTGGAGCTGTAATGAACTACTCGAAAAGAACCATGTTCTGTTCGAATAGTTAAAATTTCCTTTTCGAATAGAAAATCTGGGGAGAAGTCCTTTGCGAAAAGATCTTTCTGGAGCCAAATTCATTTCGAATAGACATACTGAAGCTCAGTTCTTTGCGAACTACACTTTCTCAAGATTTTTTACCTTTCGAAAGACACTTTTGCTATTCGAAATAGAGAAAAGGACTCTTTTGGAACTTTTCGAACACTTAAGGGTGCTTTGCGATTTTACTTGTTAGTAATTTGTGTCTAAAAAAAAAAAAAAAAAAAAAAAAAAAAAAAAAAAAAAAAACCAAAAAAATTATTTAGCAGTTCTAGCATTGTTTTGTTGATTTTTCTTGCATTTGTATATCATGTTTTCCATTTCCTTGCTCATATCTTCAGTTTTACATTTTTATTTTCTGCTGCATATAGTTTAGATTTTTTCTGTTCTTAGTTTTTCTTTCTTCTTTTACCCTGCTGCCCCTAGTCTCTCATTGTCTAGAACATTGAGGACAATGTTCATCTTAGGTTTGGGGGTATGGCAGGTATGCCAATGAAATAAGTTAATGCTTGATGCAGCTTATGACCAGCAAAATTTTTGAAAATGAAGTAATTTCACACCTGTTGTTTTGAAAAATGAGGAAGTTAAAACTTTTTAAAATAAATTTTTAGTGTAATTCTAATACTTTCATGAAGTGAATGTCAGAAAATTTCCAAAATAAAAATTGATGTTTTAGTAAACCTAAAAAGAGAGAAAACAGTGATGATATACCTCAAGAATTTGATAGAAAACCACACCCAGTGAGATTTGGGGAAATGTATTCTTTGGAGGTATGAAATTGAGCAAATTTTTACATCTCTGAAGAGTGACTGAGGCATTTGATTCAAAGCTTGTTATCACTAGAAGTTACACATATCCAAGTTAAAATATCTTGACAGCAATCATGATATTAAAGACATGATGTAAGGCCTCCTTTTGGACAGTTTGAACTTCAAAAAACCCAACCTTTTGAAACTGCCCTTGATACACACCAATTGAGCTTTATAAATCCAAGATTTCTTTGAAACCTCATCAACCTCATTTAGCCTAACCCTCACTCTGAGAATTCAGAAGGTAAAGGAAAGAAAGCTGAAGAAAGGTGAGTTGGGTAACAGTTTGGTAAAAGAAAAAGAAAAATAATTGAAGGCAATGATGTATCAGCAGAAGAAATGTGGCATTCCAGTCAATGTTGATTTGAAAAAAAAAAAAAAAAAAAAAAAAAAAAAAAAAAAGAAAAGAAAAGGAGAAGGCATTTCATTGGAAGTTTGAAAAAGAAAGAGAAAAAGATGGCCACTTTGGCTCTGAAAATTCAAAGAAGAAGATGAAACTCAAATTGAAGGTGTGTCTATCACCTCCTTACCTTGACTGACTTCTCAATTTTGAACTCCATTCCACCCCTTTATTCTTGATAAATTTCACCCATAAGCCACATTACAACCCAAGTTAAAGTCCTTACTGATCAATGATGGATTGAGCTGTCACATGGAGATAAGGATTTGTGTAATCTATGGTGAAAGAAGTAGTAAATTCAGAACTGAAAAGCAATGCCTATGCTCCTGCTTACAATCCTATTTGAGGACTGTAATTGCTCTTGAGCTGTGTGAAATAGTGCAACCCTCATATTTACATGGTGAGTGAAAACCCTGGTGAGAGTTGAGTTTGAAATCAAATTTTTTGGGGTAACATCAAAACTAAATTTTCAAATAGAAGGCAAGCTTTTCATTAATTTTTCTTGTAAAAACTTTTTGACACCAACTAAGTGAATGGTAAAGGAATTACAACAGAATTTTAGTTTTGAACTGCTGTTTTCTTGAAAATCTTCTTACAACCTGACTGATGCAGGTGCGAATAATCTGATTGGATGAAAGTTTGCTTTAACAGAACTGCATTGATCTTAACTAATTTATTGGAGAAGTTTGTGGGTACCTTCACTGAAAACCCTCAGGAGACTTCACTCCTCCACTAGGGATCACCTAGGGGTTTAAAAGGCTTGTTGCATATGCTAAATGCACCTGTGCTTCCTACAAAAGTGGCTCTTTACTTTGCTTTTACGTTTCCTTGCTCAGGGACTAGTGTTAAGTAGTGAAAAATACCATTTTTCACCCCTAAACATGAGCCTTGAAAGACCCTTGAGAGGACTAAATAAGTGCTTTAGTGTGCATTTTACAGCTAACCAATCAGACAGGTCCAAATTCGAAAACCATCCTAAAATGATCAAAAAGCTGACAACGCATGTCAAGCTCAAAGAGGGAGTGAAGAAATAGCCTCAGCAATGGCTAAAAAGGTCCTAAAAGAGCAAGAAAAGACCTGAAGAAGAAGAAGGATCCATTCGCAAAGAAGAATGGAAGCTAAAGCTCAATTCGCAAAGAATCTCTTCAATTCGCAAAGAACAGAAAAACTTTGCAAGAAGGAATAAACCTCAAACAAGGTTTTGAAAGGTTCAGAATCCGGAATAGAAGATGTACCTCTGAAAAGAAGAAAAGACCAATTCGAATGAATCAAACCCACGAAAAGATCTCTTGAAGCCAAAATGCTTTGAAAAGAACTTCGGAGCCAAACTACTTTGCTAAAAAAGACCCTTAAACTCTGCGAAATGGCATCTGGGATTCTGACCACTTTGAAGGGCATTTCAAAGAACTCGCGCTACCAATGTAATTAAAAGCCCAGACATTTTAAGATTCCAAGCACAAACCAAAGGCATATTCATTACGTGAAAACCCAAAGATGAAATCACTTGGCAGAACTTCTAGAAGCTCAAAGCAGACTTTTGAATTCCACATGTAATTGATGCTTCTAACGCTGATTTGAACGGATCGAGCATTTTCATTGGCCGTAACAGATCTGGATCCCCGTGCTCAACGACCATTGGGCAATCCAGATCTGAGCACTTCTGATTGGCCAATTCAGCCTTGTGCAGGATAGAGGGAAAGCTATAAATTGAGAAGACATTTGCCCATTTGGGGCATCCAGATTTTAGAGTTTTCATCTCGTTTCCCTCATTCGGTCGATAGCTTATCCGAACTCGTAATCCCTTCTTATAGTTTACCTTTGAGAGCCATTGTGAGTGATTTGTACTTCCAAGTTCGGATTCAAGGCTCAGAAGTCGAGGGCTCTGAGGAGCTCAGAAGTCCGAGGGCTCTCTAAGAAGCCCTGCTCTGTAATTGTAACGTTGGATTTTAATAGGTTGCTGTAATTTCTGTCTTCTCCTTTGGAGTCATGTCGACGCTTCTGAATGATCACCTGAGTCCATTAGACTTCTTTAGATTCACTCATCCGCATCCAACTTCCCTTAATACATCATCCCTGTGCGAATTAGCATTGGTAACCTAATTCAAGCAAAGACTTCCAAAGGATGTTCATGTTCTCGAACTAAAGAATAGGCCATGACTATGATGATCTGTGACCATTTAAGTGGACAAATCACGACCATAAGTCTAAACCTATTCCTTAATTCGATTTATTTCTCTTACATCCATCCGGTAGCAGATGAAGATTGAATCTGCCGTGGAAATCTGATTCTCCATTAAAATTCAGAGGCTAAAGTACATGAAGCTATTATTTCTGCATTTGTCTTATTTTAAACATCTCCCCAACTCGGATCTGGATCATGTAGATAGTTCTTTTCTTTATTTGCTTATAGTTAAATGTGACACAATCCAACACTCTCTTTTATCTATTCTTTTTAGATAATTATAGAGCCAGATCTGGTAGCACAGATCTGGAGGTTTATCTCTCAGTTTAGACAAACTTCTCTGTGGACGATCTTGAAATACTTACTTTTAAAACTTGCTACAATTGGCCCTGATCTTGCAGGCCAGTGTTAGCCCTAATGTGCTGATATCCCTTTCATAAGTTAACATCCATATAACCTAGCATTCTTTAATTCTTTAATTCTTGATTCATAATGCACACAATTATGGCACACTTTGGGCAACAACAAGTTTTTGGCGCCGTTGCCGGGGAAGTTTGTTCTAAAATAGATAGACCTATGTTTATTTTTATTTATTTATCAGTCATTTATTAATTTTGTTGTTATTTTTTATGCAGCGTACAGCTGTGTACAAAGAAAGGAAAGTTCTTAAATAGACAGGTTTGCTGTACCAAACTCTCTCTGAGTTGTATGTTTGGCAGGAGAACCCTCAATCCTGAGATTCTCCCGTTAAATTCAGAAGTTGAAAGACTCCTAAGAAACCGACATACATCAGGACATCTCTTTGAAATGGGCGAAGACCAGATTGTTAAGAGACTACTTTGCCCCCGGTGCTTATAATTCCCATTTTGCATTCAATTTCCCACGGAGGGAAATTATGAAATTAAGTCCTCCACCTCCAAATGTTGCCTTCATTCCATGGATTGAGTAAGGAAGACTCTTACAAACACATTGATGAATTTCGGCTTTATGCACAACATTTAACATAGCCGGATCGGTCAGAGGCAACCAAGCTTAGGCTCTTTCCTTTTCATTAAAGGACAAAGCTAGAGCATGGTTATCTATGTTAGCACCAAACAAAGATCACATCATGGAATGATTTGCAATGTCAATTTTTGTCAAAATATTTCCCAATGACTAAAACTAGCCAACCGAGACAAAGCATCATCTCTTTCTCCCAAACTCGATCAAACTTTCCATGAAGCATGGGAAAGGTTTAAAGAATCATAAGGCAATGCCCTCACCATCAAATTTCTAAATGGCAATGGTTCAAAGCTTCTATCAAGGAACTGATCAAGGGCAAGAACATGGTGGATGCCTCTTGTGGAGGTACCTACTTGCGTAAACAGCTTGAAGAGGTTTGGGACCTCTTTGAGGTGATTGGAGAAAATTCAACCCAAAGAGAATCTCTGTCAAGGGACACCGAGAATCCACAGGATGAATAATCCCCAATTCACAAGAGGGAAAGTTTATGAAGTCAATGAGCGGAAAGGAAAGTGGATAATTTGACCACAAAATTTGATAGACCGATGGACTCATTTAAAGCTCCAAATGGGTCAAGAGTAGAGGAGGCATGTCCGATATGCCCCCCACTCATTCCATTGATCAATGTCCTTACGCATCACAATTTTAACTCATGATGGAACAAGCTCATGCAGCTCGATCTTATGGATGATGCAATCGAATGACTACCCATGGAGATCTCATCCTAATCTAAGGTGGAATCGTGGAAATTACCACCCAACAAAGACAACACCCAAAAATCAATTACCTTTCAAACACCTTTCACCATATTAGCGAATTTTTACAATAAATCAAATTTTCAGACCTAACCAACAACAAGCCATGCAAAGACAGCCCTGCCCCTCCTAGATCCACGACCTTTGAAGAACAGGTCTTGAGTTCACTTCAAAATCTTGGAACTGTCTCATCGTGAACCTTCACAATGAGCATTAAAAAATTGAAGAAACTCGGGCCAACTCTCAAATTCATTGGCTAAGAGAGAAGAGGGTAAACTACCAACTGTGAACAATCCTAAGGACAGTTCATGGTTGGAGAATCCTCAAATGGCCATGAGGAAATCAAAGTGACTACTTTGAGAAGTGGAAGAATAATAAACAACAAGGGTAGTGAAGAGGAAAGATGAAGAACAAGTGCAGAACAACATTTGGATAGCAATATGGCTATTGATTTACATCGAAAATTCAAAAAATGAAAAACAGAAAAAATAACAAAATTGTTGAAAAAGATGAGGAGGAGAAATTTGTTCCTCACCTCCCATTTCCCCATGCAATGAAGTTTCTCCTTTTGACAAAGGAAACACAAAATTGAGGAAATGATGGAGACATTCAAGCAAGTTAAAATTAATCTACCTACGCTGATGCAATCAAACAGTCCCTCGCTTATGCAAAATTTCTCAAAGAGGTGTGCACCCACAAAAGGCAATCTAGGATACATTTATCCAAGAAGGCCTTTTGTGGAGAAAATCAACCAAGTGCTATCAATTGCAACACCACCTAAGATGCAAGACCCTGGAATCCCCTCAATCCCCTGCATCTTTGGGGAGCCCACCATTGAGTAAGCCTTGCTCGATCTGGGTGCTAGTGTCAATCTGCTTCCCTATTACATCTATGAGAAGCTAGGTTTGGGAGAATTGAAACCCACTCAAGTGGTGTTACAATGAATCGATGATCCAAAGGAAACCTATGGGGTTGATTGAAGATGTTTTGGTAGGAGTAGACAAGTTTTTCTACCGCCGACTTTTTGGTGTTGGACATGGAACCAACCAAAGTACCACCGCCATCCTCGCCATTCGGGAAGACCATTCTAGCTACTTTAATTCATGCATTCAATGCAGTCCTGCATCATGGAGGTGTCTTTTGGAAATATGAAAGTTAAATTGAATGTGTATAATGTCATACTCAACCTCAATTCTCTCACGAGGAATGTTTCCATGTTGACATTATTGATGAGGTGGAGGAGTCTTTACAAACATTTCGCAAGGTAAAGACTCCACCACAGAATTTAAAATGATTGGGGATCCGAGAAAGAAGGAAAAGGAGATCAAATTCAAAGGAGTCTGCTTTGTGCAAGGCACTCACCAACAGTCATCAAGTTCTCTCTTGGAGACTGCTCCTCTCTCTCTTCCGCAAGTTACCAAGGTACCTTTTTGCCCTCTTTTCTCAAATTTCACCAATTGGAATTGAACTCAAACACTCCCAAAAATCTGAAATATGTGTTTTTGGGAGATCATCAAACACTACTCTGATTATTTCTTCCTCCCTTACAAAGGAGCAAGAAGAGGAGTACATGGTAGTTCTAAACAAGACAAGAAAGCAATTTGGACCATTCTTTGATTTAGGAGGAATAAACCCATGTATGCATGCATAAGATCCACTGGAAGAGGATGCCAAGCCTTCTAGAGAAATGCAAAGAAGGTTGAATCCTCACATGCAAGAAGTGGTAATGAAGCTGAATCTTTGGGGTCATTTACCCCATTTCAGATTCTGCTTGGTAGCACCCACACAGTGTGGTGCCTAAGAAATCAGCATCATTATGTGTAGCAATCTGGTAAACTTATGTCCACCGGACATAACAACTGGATGGAGGGTGCGCATAGACTACAGAAAATTAAATACCATGACAAGGAAAGACCATTTCCCTCCCTTCATTGACCAAATCCTTGATAAGCTTGCAGGCAAAGCTTACTATCGCTTCCTTGATGGGTACTGGGTTACAACCGGATCCGTGTACCCACAGGACCAAGAAAGACCACCTTCACCGCCCTTTGGCACTTTTGCCTATAGGAGGATGCCCTTTGGTCTTTGCAATGCCCTGCTACTTTTCAAAGATGCATGTATGCCATCTTTTACGACATGATTGATCAATTCATGGAGATCTTCATGGATGACTTTTCAATTTATGGAGACAACTTTTTCCCAATGCTTACACCACCTCAAGTTGGTGTTGCAAAGATGTGAAGAAACCAATTTGGTTCTAAGTCGGGAAAAGAGTCATTTTATGGTCACCCAAGGCATTGTCCTAGGACATGTGGTCTCTCATAGAGGCATAGAGGTGGACCAAGCAAAATTGATCTAATTGCACATTTGCCTCCTCCCGTTAAGCAAATCGAAGTTTCTTAGGGCATGCAGATTTTATAGGAGGTTCATCAAAGATTTTAGTAAAATTTCCAAGCCACTCGTCATTTATCGTGTCAAGATGTTCCTTTTGTGTTTACTAATGAATGCATGATGCCTTTGAGGTCCTTAAGAAATGTCTCGATTTCAGCTCCCATCTTGCAGTCCTGACTATTCGATTGCCCTTTGAGTGATGTGTGATGCATCAGACTATGCCCTAGAGCTGTCCTAGGGCAGAGAAAGGATAAGCTTCCCCATGTCATAGCTTATGCCAACAGATCCATGATAGATGCCCAGCTCAACTACACAACAACGAGAAAGAGTCACCGCCATTGTGTTTGCATTGGAAAAATTCGTGCCTTATGTTTTAGGTTCACAAATTGTGGTGTTTATCGACCACTCGCCTCTAAAGTACCTTGCTCTAAGAAGGATACCAAGCCAGATTAATCGGTGGATCCTCCTATTACTGAGTTTGATCTACATATTAAGGATAAGAAAGGAGTGGAGAATGTGGTGGCGATCACTTATCCGAATTCTCAATACCGAGGATGATAGCTTACCCATTTATGAATCATTTCGATGAGCAACTTTTGCCATCAATACCCATCCCCTTGGTTTGCAAACATAGTCAACTTCTTGGCTAGTGGATGATTCTCAACATTGGAATCGAATGGATAAAGATCTTTTCTTCTCACAAGTTAAACATTTCATTTGGGAAGATCCTTATCTATTCAAGAATTGTGCACTAAGTGATAAGAAAGTGTGTCCCGGACCATGAAGTCCTCGGCATATTGTCAATGTGTCATGAACAGCTGTGGAGGCCATTTCGTTGGCAATAAACAGTACAAAAAATTCTGCAGTGTGGTTTCTATTAGCCCACAATCTTTAAAGATGCCTTACAAAGAGTAAATCTTGCGAATCGCCAAAAATCAAGCGGCGATTTCCAAAAGAAACTCAATGCCCCAATCAAATCCCGGTAGTTGAGTTGTTTGATGTTTGGGGCATAGATTTTATGGGCCCTTTTCCCCTTCTAATGGAAACAATTTCATCTTGGTAGTGTGGATTATGTCTCCAAGTGGATTGAGGCCATAGCTACCAAATCCAATGATCACAAAGTGGTTTTAAGATTCCTCAAAGACCACATTTTTTCCAGATTTGGATTCCCAGGCCATCATTAGTGATGGGGAAGCCACTTTGTAATGCATGCTTTGACTCTCTATTAAAAAGTACTCACACTCACAGAGTAGCCACTCCCTATCATCCACAAACCAGGACATGTGGAGATTTCAAATAGAGAGATCAAACACATTTTGAAAAAATCAGTGAAGAAGGACAGAAAGGACCGGTCCTTTAAGCTTAATGATGCTTTGTGGGCATACAGTAATCGCCTACAAGACTCCTATAGGATGTCCCTTTCAGACGGGTTTATGGCAAGGCATGCCATCTACCAAGAGAATTAGAATATAAGGCCTTGTGGGCAATCAAAACTTTTAATATGGATCTCACTGCTTTGGTAACCACAGTGAAGCTTCAACTCACCGAATGGAAGAACGAGGATGGATGCCTACACTAGCTCCAGCATTGTACAAAGAAAAGGTTAAATCATTCCATGATAGGAGCCTCATGAGAAAAGAGTTCATACCGGGGTCCAAGGTATGGTTATTCAACTCTAAACTTAAATTCTTTCTGCAAATTGAGATCCGGATGGGAAGGGCCATACATCGTCATCAAGGCCTCCCTCTCGTGAGTCAGTGGATATTTCAGATCCCAAGGATGGAAGAATACTCAAGGTAAATGGTCGAGGCTCAAACCATGCATTGAAAACACCAGAGCCCTTGTGCCCACCTACCATCATGAATCTCCAAAAATGATGGTAGAAAAGTGTATAATATGTTTGTACAACATTGTTTTTCCGATTTTTTTGTTTTACATCTATTTTGCTTATACGCATAGTGTAAATACACTTCAAAGTTCAAATCGCAAAGTAAAAAGTACTTTTCGAAAAGTCCAAAGTTCTACTCGAATTGATTCTGGAGCTGTAATGAACTACTCAAAAAGAACCATGTTCGAATAGTTAAAATTTCCTTTTCGAATAGAAAATGCAGGGAGAAGGAAGTCCTTTGAAAGATCTTTACGGGCCAAATCCATTCGAATAGACATCTTTGAAGCTCGGTTCTTTGCAGCGCACTTTACGAAGAATTTTTACCTTTCGAGAGACACTTTTGCTATTCGAAATAAAGAAAAGGACTCTTTTGGAACTTTTCGAACACTTAAGGGTGCTTTGCGATTTTACTTGTTAGTATATTAGGTCACTTTGAAAGTCCTTTGGATATCTGCAAACACTCTCCCAAGCAAAACCCTTTTCAAAACCCTAGCTCACCCTCTTAGTCATGAACTCCACACGATTATCCATCATCTATTCTAATCTTGCGCCTTTTCTCTTGTCGAAATCAAAGGTGTAGATCACATTCTGTGATCTTTTGAGCAAAGAAACTCACACAGAGGAAACCCTCGGATCGCGTAACTACTTCTACTCTTATTCTTTCTGTGATTCTTTGGTACTTAAGCTACATTTGAGGCCATTTTAAATATGGGAAAACCAGAAATCTCTTGTTCCATGTTCCTAAATCTTGACCAAGAAGGCATTAAAACACCCCAAAGCCAAAGGCAAAGCCAAGAAGTCTGCAAAGAAAACTTTCAATGGACAAAGCGGATAGGGTTGAAAAAGAAAAAAAATCGCCATGAGGAGCCCACCCTGCGCCTCGAGCCCAGTGAGTCTATGTCCCCATTACCCATTCCTTTGGTTTTGCCTAACCCATTCATTGATGCCAGCTCATACAGCTATTGGTGGATGAAACTTTTCTCCTCCAAACTGATTGCGTGCTATCTTTAAGATATCTCAGGAGGCTTCCTCGGCACCATCCTCACTCCATTACGAGAAAATTTACCCAAGGATGACAAAGCGTGGTATCGTAACCTCACCACAGTCACAGAGGAACATCTTGATGTGCCAACCCTAGTTATTTTTATGAACAAGCTGTGGACGTAATGTGGATCATTGAGGACATTGGACATGCCCTAGGGATACCTTTTCAATTCAATCTGATGGACCCTTGAGCTCTGAGTTGCCTCTTTCGGAGATATGGTTGCCCATTTGACACGGGGCATGGTGGGTTCTGGGCAATCAATAATGAGAAGAGATCTGCCCCCAATATCTCGATGGATTCCATACTCAGGGAGTTTTTATGTTATTCTTGGGCACACCAAGAGGCGAACCCCCATCTTAGAAGCCCTCTTTCACTTCTCTAAGGGCAATTCTTCAATGCCCCATGTGATCTGAAAGCAATGGTGATGTGAGTGCAAGGTAAAAAGGAAGAAGATTCTGGCCTCCCTTTGGAAGACTCATTCTGACCCTCTTAAGAGCCAAGTTTGACATTGATAGGGAAGAGCCCTTTGCGGTACTCACTCCTCACAACTTTGAAGAAAGCACGGACCACAAGTCGGCCATGTTAAGAAGAATGAGGGAAGTAGGAGAACCAGCCCATGCCTGCACGCTTTTGCACCTATTGCTGCCCTAACCTGAACCCATAGCTTTTGAGCGAGCTAGTTCTTGCTGCTGAGCATGAGAGAACCAAGCCACGAAGTGTGGGTGGGCATCTGCAGTGGAAATTGATGTGGAGCCTCAACTGAGCCCCACAGCCTCGGCCCCTACCAGGTTTACAAGCCCAACTCCTGTGGTGACCCAGCTCTTTTGCACCACTTGCTTTATAGTCCACAGTCTGAGGAAACCAGCTCTTGGTGCATCTCTCTGACCATATATGGCTGGTTCCTTATTCCTCCACACCTCCCCATCCCAGTGGCTCATCATCCACACCTTCCATCATTCCCATTCTAGATACCCCTACCACCCACCACCCCTATTATTCAAACCCCACCCATCTCACCCCAACCTTGCCTTACTCTCTGAGACTTGCCCATTCCAGTGGAGGTAGCCACCCCATACTAGCCCCTTCCCTTCACCCCTCTGCTCATAAGCCCCCATTCCCCCACTCCACGAAATTTCAGCTCATACACGATTTTCCCCACTTACAGAATCTCACCCACTTCCCACAGGCACCACCCCTCGAGCCTATGGAATGGCTCCCACACCCCCCCTCATTCTCCTTTCACCCATTTCCCCACCTCCCTTTCACCCATTACCCCCAACCCTCCACTTCCCCAATCCCAGCCCCCACCACACAAATCTCTTCCACACCTGACACCAAATACTCACCTATCTCCAAAACATTCAAACTCGGCTCCAAACCAACACAGACAACCACCGCCACCTTGGAGCTGATCCAAACCCTAACTACCCCTAGTGCCCCTACCTTCCATGTTGTCTCCCATGCAACCCAAAGCAGACCCAGTCCTTCTACTTCCACCCTCCAAGACCACCAAGCTACCCAAACCTCCCCCGCACCTGTGGCCTTACCCCCACCTCCCCCAGCTACACCACCTTTAGTTCCCTACCACTCCATTCCCCTCCAGCGATACCCCACCCTCACCAAGGCCATGCAAGACAACCCTTACATCCGTAAAGATGTCCTCAAGAAATTTGGCTGACTTGGAGGCTTACATCAGACCTCCCTATGAAGCTAAAATTGCAAAATTGGAACACTTCATGCAATTTGAAAGAGACAAAATGGGGAATCTGGTCTCACAAATCTACCAATTAGTCAAGGCTGAAAAACATAAGGTAGCCATGCTACAAGCCCAATTAGTTCAAGAACAGACCAAACTGGCTCGAGCAATGAGAGATCAGCCAGCCTAACCAAACATTTAGGCCTCACCCGAAAAATCAAGACAGAAGAGTACACTGAGCTCCAAACCTCTATTGCTGAAAAATCCTCAGCAAAATCTGAGTCTACTTCTGAATCCAGTTCAGACAGTGACTCTAGCTCAGACCCCATAGAACCCACTTATGATAGTGACTTTGATCCCAGTTACTAAAATCTGCATGTACTGTGTTTCTGAATTCAATATATACATCTTTTACTTTTGTCTAATTCTGTGCAATTCTGTCAAATTGTCTCTTTCTTATTTTCTTATTTTCTGCTTTTTATTCTATTGCAATTTTTTACATTATAAAAGCCTAACATCTATTTTGCTCTCCCTATTTCAAAAAAACTTACAACCCTCCCCTACTCCCTTTCCCTTTTTTTTTCCTTTATTTTCTATCCAAATTTCGATGTGCTTCAGAATCGATTATTGTTGTTTCTTTGTCTTCCCTAATAATTGTCCACCACCTTTGAACCGGTGAGGACCTTTGCTCCTCATAGGTTTGGGAGTGTGCGCACAAGTCTGCCCTAGGAATAGTTAACATAAGGGCAGCAGAATCACCTAAGTAATTAGGAAATGTATTAATTTACTTAAGAATCATGACAACTAGAAAATTTAAAATTCCTTTGCCAAATTTAGACATTCTAAACCTTGCAATATTCTACATTTCCATGATGATTACACCATAAAAACATCTTGGTATCGGCGTAGTAAGTCAAAAGGAAGAGAAAAGGTAAAGATATACTTAAAAGCTCAAGGAAAAACCATAACCGGTGAGAATTGAGCCCATATATTTTCCATCTCTGTTGAAGAGTGGTGAGGCAATTTTTCGATTCAAAGGATTGGTGAGGCATTAGATCCACTAGAAGTTAGGAAACTCCAAATTAAAACAAGTAACAGCACTCATGAAAGCGAGGAAAGATCAAGGCCTTCTTTGGATGACTTGAACCTATGAGAACCAACCAAGAAAAATCTGCCCTGTTTGTACCCCATTTGGTACATAAATCCTACAATTCTTCATCAAAATACTCAAAAGTACTTGAACCTATGGAACCAATTCAGCCTTCCCTCACTCGAGAATTGAGGTAAAGGAGAAAAGAATCGAAGATGGACCATTTGGGCAACATCAAGAAAATGAAGAAAATACCTCAAAAGCAGGCAATATGGTGGTGAGAAAAGAAGAGACAAACAATGTGAAAAGTTGCAAGCAAAAAAAAAAAAGGGACCTTATGTTGAAAATGCAAGATCAAAGAAAGAACTGATCACCGTGAATGTGAGAATCTCGAAAAGAAGAAGAAAGAAGCTAAACTCAAAAAGTGGAGTCATGAACCATCTCACGCACTTCACGAGTTCTCAAATTCAAACCTCTGTTCAAACCGCCTTTCCTTGAAACTTCACTCCATAAGCCATACAAACAAACCTAGATTAAAAGCCCTTGTGATCCAAAGTTGAGTGAGGCATCATGTGGAGATAAGAAGTGACCCAATCTATGGTGAAGAAATGTCAATGATGCCATTGCCTAAGAATCATGCCGTGCTCATGCTTACAGATCCATTTGGGAGATGTAAGCGCTCTTGAGCTTGAGTGAAAATGAACCCCTCAACAAAAACAACGATGAGAGTATACCACAGGTGAGTGTTTGGGTTGGAACTTGAGCACCTTAAGTATGACTTATAACCTAATTTTTATCCATAGGATGAGCTACTGCGCACATTTGTATGATTTTCTATGACGGTTCACAGATTGGAAATATTGAAACATTCATGAGGTTTATAAATGTTTAAATTCTGCAAACAATAATCAAATTTTCTGTTTCATCATTGATTCAAGAGTAACTAATCCTGCTCCTTGATTGCTCATTTGATAATATTGCACCGATGTTAAGCTGTTTCATGGAGAAGTTTGTGGTACCTTCAGAAAACCCTCGGAGACTTCACTCCTCCTCTAGGGATCACCTAGGGGTTGAAAAGGCTTGTTGCATATGCTAAATGTACCTGTGCTTCCTACAAAAGTGGCTCTTTACTTTGTTTTTTATGTTTCTTTGCTCAGGGACTAGCAAAGCTTAGGTTTGGGGGTGTGTTAAGTAGTGAAAAATACCATTTTTCACCCCTAAACATGAGCCTTGAAAGACCCTTGAGAGGACTAAATAAGTGCTTTAGTGTGCATTTTACAGCTAACCAATCAGACAGGTCCAAATCCGAAAACCATCCTAAAATAATCAAAAAGCTGACAACGCATGTCAAGCTCAAAGAGGGAGTGAAGAAATAGCCTCAGCAATGGCTAAAAAGGTCCTAAAAGAGCAAGAAAAGACCTGAAGAAGAAGAAGGATCCATTCGCAAAGAAGAATGGAAGCTAAAGCTCAATTCGCAAAGAACCTGAAACTTTGCGAAGAAGGAATAAACCTCAAACAAGGTTTTCGAAAGGTTACAGAACTGTTCGAATAGAAGATGTACCTCTGCGAAAAGAAGAAAAGACCAATTCGAACAGAACTGAAACCCCACGAAAAGATCTCCTGAAGCCAAAATGCTTTGCGAAAAGAACTTCTGGAGCCAAACTACTTTGCGAAAAGACCCTTAAACTCTGCGAAATGGCATCTTTGAGGATTCTGACCACTTTGAAGGGCATTTGATAAACTCTACATGCGCCCAATGTAATTAAAGCCCGAGACATTAGGAAGATTCAAGCACAAACCAAAGGCATATTCATACGTGAAAACCAAAGATGAAATCACTTGGCGGGAACTTCTAGAAGCTCAAGCAGACTTTTGAATTCCCATAACAGAATTGATGCTTCTAACGATTGGTGAACGGATCGAGCATTTTCATTGGCGAACAGATCTGGATCCCGTGCTCAACGACCATTGGGCAATCCGGATCGAGCACTTCGATTGGTCAATTCACCTTTTGCGAGGATAGAGGGAAAGCTATAAATTGAAGACATTTGCCCAATTGGGGCATCCAGTTTTAGAGTTTTCATCTCTGTTTCCCTCATTTTGGCCGGATAAGCTTATCCCCAGAATCCCTGTGTAGTTTACCTTTGAGAGCCATTGTGAGTGATTTGTACTTCCAAGTTCGGATTCAAGACTGTAAGTCTGAGGGCTCTCTGAGGAGCTCAGACTGTAAGTCTGAGGGCTCTCTGAGGAGCTCAGACTGTAAGTCTGAGGGCTCTCTAAGAAGCCGTGCTCTGTAATTGTAACGTTGGATTTTAAAAGGTTGCTGTAATTTGTGTCTTCTCCATAGGAGTCATGTCGAGGGTTCTGAATGTGCACCTTAGTGCAGGAGACTTCTCTAGATTCACCCACCCGCATCCTACTGCCCTTAATTCATCACCCCTGTGCGAGTTGGCGTTGGTAACCTAATTCAAGCACTTACGATGATGTTCATGTTCGAACTAAAGAATAGGCCCTGACTAGGTCGGATCTGTGACCATTTAAGTGGACGGATCACGACCATAAGTCTAAACCTATTCCTTAATTGGTTTATTTCTCTTACATCATCGATAGCAGGATGAAGATTGAATCTGCTCTGTGGAAATACAGATTCTCCATTAAAATTCAGAGGCTAAAGTACATGAAGCTATTATTTCTGCATTTGTCTTATTTTAAACATCTCCCCAACTCGGATCTGGATCATGTAGATAGTTCTTTTCTTTATTTGCTTATAGTTAAATGTGACACAATCCAACACTCTCTTTTATCTATTCTTTTTAGATAATTATAGAGCCAGATCTGGTAGCACAGATCTGGAGGTTTATCTCTCAGTTTAGACAAACTTCTCTGTGGACGATCTTGAAATACTTACTTTTAAAACTTGCTACAATTGGCCCTGATCTTGCAGGCCAGTGTTAGCCCTAATGTGCTGATATCCCTTTCATAAGTTAACATCCATATAACCTAGCATTCTTTAATTCTTTAATTCTTGATTCATAATGCACACAATTATGGCACACTTTGGGCAACAACAACTAGCAAAGCTTAGGTTTGGGGGTGTGTTAAGTAGTGAAAAATACCATTTTTCACCCCTAAACATGAGCCTTGAAAGACCCTTGAGAAGACTACATAAGTGCTTTAGTGTGCATTTTACAGCTAACCAATCAGACAGGTCCAAATCCGAAAAGCATCCCAAAAAGATCAAAAAGCTGACAACTCATGTCAAGTTTAAAGAAGGAGTGAAGAAACAGCCTCAGCAATGGCTAAAGAGGGTCTAAAAGAGCAGACAAAGACCTAAAGCAAGAGAGAGAGCCATTCGCAAAGAAAAAATCAAGTTAAAAGTCAATTCGCAAAGAAGAATGGGAGCCTAGAGTTCAATTCGCAAAGAACTTCTACTATTTGCAAAGAACCTTGAACTTTGCGAAAAGAAGAAAACACTCCTCGAAAAGAAGATTTGCACTACAGAGTTCTTTTCGCAAAGAACTTGCACTTTTCGTAAAGAACCTTGAACTTTGCGAAAAGAAGAAAACACTCCTCGAAAAGAAGATTGAACTTTGCGAACAGAGCTTCAGAAGTCATTGAACTTTGGGAAAAGGCCCCTAAACTCTGCGAAAAGGACTAAAACTCCAGGTGTAGCTTTCGAAGAGCATCTGAACTCCTCGAAAAGAAGATTGAACTTTCTTGAGCGAGCTTGAAGTCATTGAACTTTGAAAGGCCCTAAACTCTGCGAAAAGGTATTACGGAGATTAGCGGCTTTAACAAGGGCAATTCGATGTCTGCACGCAGCGCCCCAATGCATTGAAAAGCCCAAAGACATTCCAGAGGGTTCTAAGCATGAAGCGAAGGAATATTCCACCCCACGTGAGCACCTAGAGAGGGAATAACTTGGCGGGAACTTCTAGAAACTCTAACAAACTTTCAAAATGCATAACAGAATTGATGCCTTTTCACGATTGGGAACGGATCGAGGAATTGATTGGCGAAGCAGTCTGGATCGTGCTCGACTACCATTGGTCAATCTGATCGAGAACCTCTGATTGGTTGATACACATGAAATTTGGACTTAGGGAAAACTATAAATAGATCAACCATTTGCCCAATTTGGGTATCCAGATTTGAGTTTTCATCTCTGTCCCTCATTCCGGTCGGATAGCTTATCCCGAACCTGTAATCCCTTCTTGTAGTTTACCTTTGAGAGCCATTGTGAGTGATTTGTACTTCCAAGTTTGGATTCAAGGCGTAAGTCTGAGGGCTCTCTAAGAAGCCGTGCTCTGTAATTGTAATTTTGGATTTTAAAAGGTTGCTGTAATTTGTGTCTTCTCCATTGGAGTCATGTCGAGGGTTCTGAATGTTCACCTTAGTGCATTAGACTTCTTTAGATTCACTCATCCGCATGCAACTTCCCTTAATTCATCACCCCTGTGCGAATTAGCGTTGGTAACCTAATTCTAGCAGCATTTACAGTGATGTTCATGTTCTGAACTAAAGAATAGGCCACAACTATTGGATGATCTATGACCATTTAAGTGGACAGATCATAGCCATAAGTCTAAACCTATTCCTTAATTCGGATTTATTTCTCTTACATCTGTGCTGGTAGCCAGATGAAGATTGAATCTGCTCTGTTGAACTACAGATTCTCCATTAAAATTCAGAGGCTAAAGTACATGAAGCTATTATTTCTGCATTTGTCTTATTTTAAACATCTCCCCAACTCGGATCTGGATCATTTAGTTTAATTTTTACTTTTTATTATTTAGTTAACGTGACAAATTCAACCTCCCATCTTATGTGCTTTGTAGATAGGATCAGAGGCCAGATCTGGTAGCTCAGATCTGGAGGTTTATCTTAAATTTTAAATCAATTCCCTGTGGACGATCTTTTACTCACTTACATTTAAAACTTGCTACAATTGGCCCTGATCTTGCAGGCTAATTCTTTTCTAACTGTGCTGATATTTTCTTATTCTTTAAATCTGTTTTCAAAACGCAAATAAATCATGCACACTCAGATTAACAACAGTTGCCAATGTGATGAAACATCTTGGGGGGAAGTGATGACACGATGGGACTTGGCATTGGTCGGATGCGATGGGACACGGGAGGAGTCCCGAGTCTTCATGCATTTCTGTTGTGACAGTGGTGTCTGGTGACCCTTACACAGAGAGTAATTTGGGAAGAGGGCTCTTTGCTTTAGCGATGGGATACGATCGAGCTTTCTTCATTTGGCGTGACAGGTGTTGTTTCAGCTTTTCTAGTAGTGATGCTTACGAAGGGATGTCGGCTGAGCATAGTTAGCGATGGGTTCCAAGTAGGATATTTGCGCGATAGGTATGTCTTATTTCTTTCTTTGGCCGATCTTGGTTTATGTAAGATCACGTTGTGGTTGTGTTGTGATTGGCTTTGTTTTTGGCTTCTCACGAGAGGAAGTGTGGTGGCGTGATTGATTTATTATGATGGGACGTGTGTGATGGGACTACGCGATGGGTTAGAGGTAAGAGGCCGTGTTATTTTTTTTTAACAGCGTGTGAGGCCACGCGATGGGACAGGAGAATTTTGATCAAAATGGGGTGGAAAGGTGTGAGGGTGGATTAATTGGGGTATTGCGCGCTTGGTACGTGCTGCTTAATATGATTGCATGCCTGTTTCCTAGCGTGCGATCATAGGTTTAAAGGGTTGTTTACGGGTGTCTTAGTGTGCGTGTGATTGTATTATGCGCTCTAATCATAGTGCATGATTGGGGCGTTACCAGGTCACTGTGCAGGCGACCTTTCGTATTGCATGGCGTAGTGTGGTCGTTTGAAGGGATTGCGCGGTTTACAGTTTATGTGTGATCGAAGCGTCGCGCCATTGGCGCGGGCTTGGTTCAGTTGCGCGCTAGGGTCGGGGAGCATGTTTTGGATTGAGCACATTGTGTGATGCACGTGACCGAGTTAAGCGCATGTGTTGGGCGATTGATTAAGTCCGTACTCTATATGAGCGAGGGAGCCTTCGTTTGTTTCTCATTCTCTGATTTAGTCTCGAGTTTTACTTTTTCTGAATATTTTGTGTTTTAAAATTCATGTTTTAGCGATATCGGATGATCTAACGGTCCGATTGGGATGTCATTTTTTCTTATATTTGTGATTTCACATGCTCTTCACCCTGAGGCGATGCTCAGAGATGTCATTATTCTGGTAATGGGCGGTATTGGGAATGAGGATGCTAGTCTTCACATCGATCCTTTTTAGGGAGCAGTGAAGGCAGCGTAGAGGAGGCAGTGGCGGAGGAGGTGAAGATGGCAGAAGGGAAGGTGGTATCAATGGAGGGATGTGTTCCCCAACGAATCCTGCCTGAAGCCTCCGATAGGACGCTTCGAGCGGAATCTGCTCCTCGCTTTATCTCAGTTTTGAACTCAGTCTTCATTTTGGGTTGTAGGTTAAAGTTTTAGGTTTTCATTTTAGGTTGTATATTCAGGAGTTATGCCTCCAGTGATATTGTATAAAAAAAAACTTTATTAAATGAAAGGTTATTTTATTTATTATGTTTGCTTTATTCCCTTAATTATTCAATGGGACCTGTGCAGACATTCAAAAATTTTATTTTGAATTACTTAATTTGTCAGAATTTTGCTTAGTTAGGTCTTAACTTGGAATGCTAAGATTTATTTTTCAAAATTGATTTATAGTTCTACTAGGATTTTTCTTGGTATATTGGGTTTTATTTAAGATTCCACTTGGTTTTATTGAGTTTGTTGGGGCATTTATTTTATTAGATTTATCTTGAGATGATCTCATGGTCCAGATGAGTTAGGATTTCATTTTAGAGAGTTTCAATGGATTTTTATGTTTGTTTTGTTTAAGGTAGGGGTGAATCCCATGTTTAAAGTTTAAGGTACTTTGTTTTGGTCTTATGTTTGACTTTAGGTGACACTTGTTAGAAATGTGTGAATTTAGGGTTTAATTTAAAGTTTTTGGATGGGTTTTAAGTGTTTTAATTCTATTGGTTCATTTATTCTGTGGTGGATTTATGTTTCTTTGGGGGGTAAGTGTTGTGTGATTCTTGGGTTACGTTGGAGGAGAAATGGGTAGTATTAGAGTATGGTGTTTATTTTTCGAGTGTATCTCTGTTGTTCTGTTTCAGGTGTTCGTTTTAGGGTCCCATGGTAGAAAAGTAAGAATTAAATTTTTTTTTTTTTTAAATGCCCCAGTTTAGGGTATTCAAGGTGGGGAAGTAAGAACTAAATTGAAAAAAATTAAAAAAAATGCCCCAGTTTAGGGTATCGGTCTTGTCACCTGAGTATCGCTACCAAGGTACTAGCCCTCTAAAAAAAAATGCCCCAGTGTCAAGTGACGATGGGACTTTCATCGGCCTCACAAATGTCGTAGAGTGTATTAGTAATGATCCCATGTTGGGAAGTAGTTCGATTATTTCAGCCACATGGCAGGCTTGATTTTTTAAGTGCTGAACAATCATCATGTATCGTAGCTTTCAATAAGATTGAGGTGTATGGTAGATAATGAGTGATTGCATCACTTGTCATTCAAGAGTTTTTGGTTTTATTCCAAAGAGATTTTGAAAATCAACTGATTCATTGTCAGAAAAGAAAATAAAGGGTGAAGAGGAGGTAAGGTTTATTGATCTGAGGGTAGCTTCTTATTCGATCAAATGTTGAAATAGTAGTCAACTACTTTCTTCTCGGGTGGATAATGCGGTGCCATAATTGAGCTCTCCGTCATGGTCCAACACCATCAAATCATCAAATTCTATGGTTAGCAAGAATTTTGTCCTCCTCCCGCCACCATACAACGACATCTAGTAATGTAAAGACGTCAGGGATGCCCTTGCGGTTTGCTTATACTTTCCTAATAAGATTACCAGGAATGCCCTCATAATTTGCTTATGCTTTCCTGAATTCGTTGACTGTTCATTCATTGTATTGCTCTCGCTCGGTTGGACTTTTTTCCCGTACATATATTTTTTTAATAACCTACTAATGCAAGAATTGTGAGGTTTGATGGAACCTTACATTTTTGTTTTTTCTACTCTAACATCGACTCTAATGGCTGAAGGGGGTGTATGAGAATCCAAAGTTTTCTATATCTCAAAAATAGAGTTTCATGGTCCACTAGTCCTTTTGATCGATTTGCCCGAATAGAAGGGTGGTCAATGAGTCAGATGATACCCAAAATAGTTTTGAAAATAATGACCTACGACTTGTGAATGCCTTGTGATGACTGTAAGGATGATAGGTATATAAGTATTTTTATTTAGGCTACGAAACATGATGGTCATTGAGTTGTGATTTCAAGGGTCAGAAAGTCCTTCCCTTGTGGCAATTTCCTGGGCATGTTGCCGAGATAATATAAGGACTTCTCATATGGGTTTGTTTTCCACCAGGTGAGGCGGTTGTAGGCATTTTTTCCTTAGCCCTAGCCCTCGACTTTGAGTTCTCAGTCGAGCATGAGTTCGAAGGGTTTGGGGTATAGAAGAGTATTTTTGTTTTCGAGTATTCATATTTTGGGCATTTATACTTTTAGTTTTTTTTTGTATTTTTCTATATTATTTATTTATTATTATTATTTTTTGGTTAGTACTATTGTGTTATGGTGCAACATCAGTTCCTTAGGTAGGGGACTGACTCAAGAAGTCCGCTTGGTGGGACATGTTGGATGGTCGTAGTGACCGTTCGATTAGATAATATTATTTCGGGGTCCTTGATCCCTTCCGATCTTATCGATGAGGGATGAGAGTGAGGTTATGTTTAGGTTTGTGTTTTGGATGGTATAGGGTTTATCAAAATAAGTGTGGTGTCATTTGATTTCTTTCTTCGATAGGTCTTTTGTGTTTGAGGTCTCCTTATCGGGAAAGACCTTCTTTTGTTTTTCGACGGAGTGAGGCATCTCATAGAGATAAAGCATAGAGTTGTTAAAGAGTTCTTCGAGGTCGTTTGTGGGTGGTTGGAAAGCTGTTCGCTAGTGAGGTTGGAGTGGAAACAGTTGAGAGGGATGATAGTGTTGTAAAGGTAGTGATAAGATAAGGCAAAGGTAGAGTAGGAAGAGGAGACGCGAGAGCGTAGCCCAAGGTTGACCTTTCCTACATGTGGGGCAGTCCAGTTTTGTTTGATTATTCTTGTTTAGTTTGATTCGCACTTTGGGTTTATCTTGAGGTCTTTTTAAAGTTTTATTTATAATTTTTAGAGGAGGTTGAGTATCAAAAGTTTGACGTAGTAGTTTTGTCGTCGATTAGAGTTTGGTGAAGGTTTTGAATGTGAGGTCCACAGAGATTTGGATCTGATGATCAAAGGCGATTTTAGTTGTGACGTTGATTTCATGTTTTGATGGGATTTGAGGTATGTTGATTTGGATGGTGATTGGCGTCGTAAGATTTGAGTTTGGTTTGATTTCGAAAGTGGGAGTGATGATTGACTCCTTGATAGGTTTTGTGGTAGGCTCAGAGGTGAGTGGGGTTGGCGTTGTAGGAATAGGTTCAGTTTTAGTATCGGGATCGTGTTCAATAACAGGGTCAAGTTCAATGATGGGTTCAAGTTTGAGGTTTGATGACAGATTCGTATTTGGTGATTAGTTTAGGTTTGATGATAGGTTCAAGTTCAGCAATGGGTTTAGATTTGATGGTGGGTTAACCTTTGATGGAGGGTTCGAGCTTGTGGATGGGTGCAGGAGTGATGATAGGCTCGACGATTGGTTTAAGTTCAATGATCGGTTTCATCTCGTGTTCGATGACGGGTTCAAGTTCGATTATGGGTTCAGGTTCTGTGATAGGTTCACGTTCCCAGATAGGTTTAGATTCGATAATAGGTATAGTTTTAATAGTAGGTTTAGGTTTGATGATAAGTTTAGGTTTAGGTTTGACGATAGGTTTAGGTTTTATAATAGGTTTAGTTTTTTTGAGTTTGGGGTTCAGTTTCATGATTGGTGGAACGGTAAGTTTGATAGTGGGTTTAAGTTCTTGTTTCAGAGTTGAGGGGATGATAAGTTCAATAGCGAGTTTTGTAGGGCTTGATCCATGATTTGGTTTTGAGGTCAGTTTAATGGTTGATTTTTAAGTGAGTGAAATGGGTGGTTCGGAGGTATGTTTGGTAACAGATTCGGGTTCGACATTTTGTTTTGAAGTTGGTGAGGTGGTAGTGAGTTTAGGTTCCGAAGTGGCCGTAGAAGTTAATTCGAGAGTTGATTCTGAGGTAAGTGGGGTGATGCGTTTGTTATTGAGTTCAAGTTTTAAAGCAGGTGTATGGATTGATTTAGGGACTTGTTTTGAGATTGGTGGGGCAATGTGTTTGACAATGAGTTTGGTTTTCGGGGTTAGTTTTGGAGTTGATTTGGAAGCGAGAGGGCTAGTGATTTTGGGGGTACATTGGATTACGGGTTTGGGTTCAGAGTGTAGTTTTGTGATTGGTTTAAGTATGAATGGCATCGGATAATACCGGTTGATTAGTTCAAAAACTACCTCTATAGTCGGCACGTGAGCTTGTTCGGGGGTAGTTTGTGTCATTGGTTTGGGCGTCTGTTTAGGAGGTGTGGGGATTAATTCATTTTTTGGTAGGTTATCGGATTCAAGGGTAGGTTGAGTTGGTTCAGAGATAAGTGCGTTGAGCTCGGCGATGAGTTTAGTGATGGGTTGAGTTAGTTTAGGAGTAGATTCGGTGATAGTTTGGATTTTAGTGATCTTGGTAATTTGTTCAGGGCAAAAGGTAACTTCGCGTTTATAGGTGCGTGGGATAGGGTTGGTTGGTTGTAAGTGAATAATATGGTCTTGCTCTAAGGGAGGTTCAATTCTTCGGATCAGGCTAGCTGGGTGGAATGGGGCGGGAGTGAATGAGTGTATAGTCTCGTATGCGAGTTGAGTTTGATCGAACAGTGGATTGTAATAGGTGATGTTAGTTTGTGTGTTGCTGGGGCACTGGTCTTGGTCATATACAGGTTCACGTACTAGTTGGCGTATAGTGGTTGGTCAGGGTATAGAGGTTGGTTATAGTCAGGGTATAGGTTTGTGTAGGGGTCATGAGCTTGGTCATATAGGTGGTATGGTTGAGGGTTAGTTTTATTTTGTTCTTAGTTCGCATTGATTTGTTCTGAGTCTATGGCTTCGTTTAGGGTGTTTTTGTTGGGATTGTCGGTGGAGGGTCCATTGGATGTTAAGGTAGAAAGACTGGGGTCTCCATTCTTTAATCGACATTCTAAGAGTGAGGCACGTTGATAGAGGCTAGTGAGGTCATGAGAGTTGCTTAGGATGAGAACGCTCCAAAGAGGCTCTCGGGTATTGTTAATCATGATTTCTATCGCATCGCTTTCTTTTATTTGATTCCCTGTTCGAGCGGCAAGGCATCTCCAACGGTTGGTGAATGTTGAGAAGTCTTCACCGTCCTCCTGCCTTGTGTGTATCAAGTCAGCGAGACTGATTTCTTCATGAGTCAAGTGCTGGTATTGATCTAGGAATTGATCGGCTAAGTCTTCGAATGTCTCGATTTCAGCTAAAGGTAAGGTCGTGAACTAGTCAAGGGTTTCTATTAAGCAGTGAAACATATCATTTTTCACCTCCTAACCTGACCTTTGATGGATCCTTGAGCTAACTAATAAGGTATTTTAAGTATGTTTTGTAGATAAGTAATAAATTGCAGCCTTAGTGCCAAGATCCATCTAAAAAGGCCAATGAAGCAACCTACTGCTCAACATGTGCTCAAACAACCCAAAGGAGAGCCAATCAAATAGTCCACAGAGCTTTAGAAGTTCATGAGAAGGTCATGGGCCCAACTGGGTGTGCTTGGGACCAATTGTAGTTGCGAGGAATGAAGATTGAATCCACCAAGAGGCGGTTGAGTGTTGAATAAATGAAGACAGCACACTGAAGATCTGTGCCAGGTGTGGAAAGACAAAGCAGTGCTTGTCTAAAGGTCCTGATGCTCAAAAGCCAAGATGTTGAGAGGTTACATCAACCTGTCGAAAGGTTCTAAGAGAAAGGAATGAAGCTGTCAGGAGGTTGGATGTGTACATGAAGCTTTTGAGAGCTTCCTAGTACCTATCGAGCAGTTGGGATTGAAGAAAAGAACCTGTCAAGAGGTTATGAGAGTGCAGGCTTACTTATCGAGAGGTTGGAGGTGCATCAGAAGAGAACCTGTCAAAGTTTTACCTGGAGATGCAGGGGAGCTCGTGAGGATCCAGAAACCAGTCGACAGGATTTCGTATAAGATGTTTAGAGGATTAAGGTCGCTCAGGCAGAAGTTAAGATTTCTCTGTCAATCCTGTCGACTAGTTCTAGCCAACCTATCGAGGCCTTGTGCTCCATCTCCCATCAATGCTATCAAAATAGAACCTTGCGGCTCCATCAGAACTTGTCGACAACATGAGTAGCAACCTCACGACACCTTTCATGCAGCTATTTCTCCAACCTCTCGAACAGCAAAGCTCCGAAGCCAACCTCCCAACCAACCTACCGAGGAGATTCTTTTTACACTCAATCATGTTGACCAAGAGTAGTGCAAGGGACCTGTCGACAACTCACCAAAAGCCACGCTCATCCTCGCGAGGTTCAAGCAACCTGTCGAAAGCTAATCGGGAGCTTTACAAAGATGTTGATATGATTTTCTATAAGCTGTAGAGAGGAACACTATAGAACTGGACAGAAGGTGAAAGCGAACTCCAATCTTATTGCAATGTAATTGCGGTTTTTAAAGCTGATTCTGATCTATATTTCACTTTTTCATATTTGATTTCTCTAGATTTGATATTCCTGTGGATGGTTAAGCTTGTATCCTGGCACCCACAACATCTGCAATAGCTTACCTGTTCTAATCAAGATCATTGGATTGGAACAAGCTCTGAGATAACCTGTGCCACTACAAATGGACAGATCCTATCCTCAGGATTGCTTCAATACTTTGGTTGAGAATAGATTCTTATACCTTGCATCTGAGCTTATAGCCTAATGAAGGATTGTAGCAAATTTGTCCTATACATTTCCTTTGATCCAGTTGACTTTCAGTAAAGACCAAAATCCCTAGCTGCTGCTCTCCACCTTGAATCTGAGTTTAATCAGTTCTGGATCAATTTGCTTTTGATATTTGTAGTTCTTAGTAAAGTGACAAATCTTAGAAGCCACTCCTCCTTCCTATTTTGATTTAGTCCAAATTAGGATATAGTGCTAGATCTGTCATACATCTGGAGATTTACCATAGTTTAATCACATTTCCCTATGGACATACCCTGACTTACCTATTAAAGCTTGTTGCAACACCCGTAGTTCTTGCTGGACTGCTTGCTTGCCTTAAGCCCACTTGCTGTAGTTTGTTCATTTAATTTATTGTTTTAACCATTTAATAATTATAAGGTAAGCAAAACAACAAGTTTTTGGCGCCGCTGCCGGGGATCTGTGCTTTTAAGAGTGGTGGATCTAAGTTTTTCTTATTTTAGATTTAGAATTTTTATTGCCTATTTTGTGTTTGACTAATTGCTGTTGTAGTTTGGTGTAGTTTAATTTTGTGATTGTAGATCTAGCTTTGTGGTGTTAAAAGGAGCATTGTGCCAAATTGAGAAGCAAGTTATGCTTAAGTTTGCATTTCTTAACTCTGTTTACATTTCTAGATCTATAGTTGTTAGATCTGCAACATTAGTTGTGTGTTTTTGAATTTCTTTTACTTAAATCTGTAATGTCATTCTGTGTTATTCTATATTTTTGTTGTGTGTATGCTCGGGAGGAGATCTCTTAATCCTAAGATTTCTCCCTTAGATCCTGAAGTTAAGAGACTTCTCAGACCTAAGCAACTAATACACACACCTATGGTTGATTTTGACAGCTCTACAATGGGTGAGCAACCTAGGACATTGAACGAATTCAATGCACTAGGGGTGTACAATTCCCCCTTCTACATTCAATTCCTTGCTGTCCAAGGGAACTATGAGATCAAATCCTCCATCATACAGATGTTGCCCTCATACCATGGCCTGAGTAAAGAAGATTCATATAAGCACATTGATGAATTTCTAGGACTGTGCACTACCTTCAACAGTGCAGGTTTGGGGGAGGAAGCAACTAGGTTGAGACTCTTTCCTTTTTCATTAAAGGATAGAGCCAGAACTTGATTGTCAATGCTCCCAACCAATAGTATTCAGTCTTGGAGTGACCTTCAATGTCAATTCTTGGCCAAGTTTTTTCCCATGTCCAAAATAAATCAGCTGAGGAAGTACATTATTTCATTTGCTCAAGCCCCAAGTGAAGACTTTCACCAAGCATGGGAGAGATTTAAAGAACTCTTGAAGCAAATCCCCATCACCAAATTCCTAAATGGATACTTGTCCAAAGTTTCTATCAAGGAATTGATCCCAAGAGCAGGGATATGGTTGATGCCTCATGTGGTGGTACATACCTCCACAAGACAGCTGATGAGGCTTGGGAATTGTTTGATATCATTAGTGAAAACTTCATGCAAAGGGAGACCTTGTCAGGAGACCTTGAGACCCTTGCTAGAGTGGTGAGTCTGTAGATCTAAAGTTCCTTTGGTTTCGTTTGGTGATCGATCGGATTTGTGTAGAGGAGTCTGTAGATCAGCTCACCCACTTAACTGGTAGGCCTCTTGGATACCACCCGATCTCCCTGGATCTGATACTCCTGTGATTCCTTGAGTCTGTGACCTGGGAATTGTAGCATCTGTAGTGGTTTTAATTATTCTAATTGATGCTTTAGCTTTGGAGGAGATCCCTAGGATGGTCTGTGACCATTAAAGTGGACAGATCATAACCTTAAGATTAGTCCAAGCTCAGGCTCCAATTCGATTCGTCTACTGCAAATCCATGGATCCGATAAAGTCTATAGGATGGTTTGTGACGATTAAAGTGGACAGATCATAGCCTTAAGACAAGGTGGATCCTACGATTTGGAGTGGAGCTTTCTACCCTGCAGCTGTGCTTATAGCCAGTTGAGGGAATTGTGTGGTCTGAACCTTTGTAGCATGATTAATTGAATCTGATTTCGTGAAAACAAATCTCCAAGCTCCTCTTCTCTATTTTCTGCTTTTTACTCCTTTCCCCTGCAAGATATAAGTTCCCAAACTCGATCCAAGTTAATCTATGTTTAATTTTAGCTTAGCTTAAGTGACAATCCATTTTAAACCTCTCCCCTATCCTTTAGCTAACATAACATTAGTTAGGGTGCCAGATCTACTACAGATCTGGAGATTTATCACATTTTTAAACCAACCTCCCTGTGGACAATCCCTTAGTCACCATCTTTTTAAAGCTTGCTACAACAGACCCTGGCTACTTGCAGGTCTGTGTGAGTGTGTTCTTCCTAGTTTTATTAGTGATTTTAGACCCCCATTTGAGGGAAGGCAAACACCCCAACAGTATGCTCACCGGTTTGTTGTTTAGTCGGGATGCTTTACGTCCGAGTGTAGAAGATAGGATAGTAGTCTCAGGAGAAAAGTATCCTTGTTGATCAGACGATGGATTCGGGATGAAGGGTTCCCTTTCTTTTTTGAGGTTTTCTGATTTTTTTGGATTTTGTATTTTCAAAATTTTAGGATTTTAAAAAACAATCTATTTTTGATAATAAATATGGTATAGAGTCAGTTGCCTCTAGAGGCATTTGGAGAGTTGCTTCCTCTAATTGAGGGAGTGAGACGACTATTGGAGCCATTTGAGAGATTTTTCGAGAGATGTGGACTTGTTCTGAATTTGGCATTTTTTTTATAGTCCTCATCTAATGAGATCTTCTAAATAAATGACATGGATGATAGGGGTATCATAGTTTGGATTCCCTCTATCACATTGATTACCTCTTCCTCAAAGAATCTCTGGAGATCGTAATCGATTGAACTATCATCCTCAAAGATATGATATGGTTGCTCTTCCCGTGAAGGGGGGTCTCCTAAAGGATCCCCAGGGGGAGCTCTCTCTCTCTCTTAATCTTCATAATATGTCGAGATGAGTACACATGCTCGGCAACGAGGCTGATAATAGTGAAGAACGCAGGGAGATTCCCAAGGGCATTCCCATCCTTTAGAATCAATGATAATATCAAGTTCACTTTCTTGATCTGATAAGGCTTGAAGTCCTAGGTTGGCTTGTTCTGCTAATTCGAGTGCGGGGAAGTCTATCCAGTAGTCCTCGTCATCACTTGGCGGAGGTCGCCACTCTTCCTCAAGCGATTTCCAAAATATTTGGGGTTGCGGTGCATCTAGGGATGAAGGAGAGTCTAATTCAAAATCCTCTTCAAACCCAAAGAGTGCGACGTGGATATTTCCTCTTGGGTCAGTCAACTGGCTGTCAGAATTCTCTTCTTCTTGCGTCAATAGCGGAGCCGGTGAGTTGTTGCTTATTTTCATCGTTACAGGGTCAGAGCCGTTCACTTCTATCATCACAGAATATCGAATCCTACTAGCGAATTGCTCTAATATGTGAGTGCATGCCTCGCATATTAGAGCGGGGTGATATGGGTGAGAGATACAAGGTGAGTCCCACGGGCATTCCCATCCTTTAAGGTAAAGGCAGATGCTGATGCTATACGAGTTAAACTCCGCTTGTGAGGCATCATCTTCTTCCCACATTGAGTATAAATGTTCCTCATCTCCTTGCAAGGTATCTATGTGAAAGTCCTCATCATCAGTGGAATTCCAATCTTTTACTTGTGGGTCAGGCTAGGGAGGTTCTTCCTTCATCTCCTCTATGGGGTCTTTGAGATTGTTGCGAGAATACTGGTGCTGTGTTTATTTGTTTGGTGGGAACAAATTTAAAGATAAAGTAAAACAAAAGAATGGATCCAGCATAATAAAAGTAATCCTAGACCTACAAGATACACTGCCTATTGTAGTAAGTTTTGATAAGTAAGAGTTTGTCCCACTGAGAAATTGATCTAGAACCTAAAATGGGCTATAATAGTAAGCCTCCAAATATGGCTACAGATCTGACAATCCTAAATAAAGGGAGCTGGGTGTCACGACTTTACTAAATTAATCCTAACAACAGAAAAATAAAATGTAGCCCTATCCTAAAGAAAGGGTTAAGATGAAGATGGTGATGGTGTGTTCCAAAATCAAATATAAAAATTGGTGAGAAGTAAGAAGGTTAAGTTCAGAGTTAAAGCAGTAATGTAGCTCAGATTTAGTCTGTCTTAGCAGTGCTCCTTGCTGAGACTCTATCAAAAGCCTCAATAAGGTAGAAGTATCCAACTTAACCTATGCCATTTGTGGTGCTCTTAAGGCTATAGGCTTTCCACTCAAATGGTCACAGCCTATCTTATAGAGCCTGTCAAATCCCATTGATCAAGCCAGAAGTTTCCAATCTAACCCAGATGAGTGGACTGATCATTTCCCCAACCACTAGACAAGATCAGGCCATGAATACTATTGCAGCACTATGCAATTCCAATGCTACAAGCTCCCCAGATCTGTGCATAGATCTGGCTGACTGTTAAGACTTGAAAAGTACCACTTTTCACCCTTTAACTTAATCTCTGTTAGACCCTTAGTCATTTAATAAATGATTGTTAAGCTAATTTAATAGGTAATAAGCAGCAGCTGCAGATAAGGCCCTAACCATGCCAAGAAGCCTGCTGTTGCCCCAGAAGTTCTTCAGAAGAAAGGAGGTTGGACCAAGAAAGAGAATTGGCTGCAGCCTAGGAACAGCAAAGCAGCAACAAGCTAAGAAATGAGTCTCACGCAGATGTCGCAAGGTTCAAATTGAATAAGAGAGAATGCTTCGTGCAGCTGTCGCGGGTTTCTGAAGGCAGCATGTCAACTGCTCATGCTGTTCTCGCGCAGATGAATGACAGAAAAGCCCAGAAAGTAGACTTCACGCAGTTCTCGCGTGGCTCAGACATATGCTCTCTCGCAGTCTCGTGCAATCTCGCGCAGCTCAAGAAAGGCACCTTTAATCTTCGCGCAATTTACTAAGGAGAGAGAGCTCCAGGCATTCCTGCACGCAGCTGTCGCTCAATGGCCGCGGGATACAAACCTTTAAGGAACTGCTCGCGCGATCTAGAAGCCCTTGCACATGGCTTCTTTGTGAGGATCTCCACAAGATTCATCAAGGAATGAACCGTGCACACAATTCTCGCGCCATTCAAATAGAAAGCTCAATCTCGTGACGACCAGAGCATTCCCACGATGACCAAAGTATCAATCCCACGACTGCAAGAGCTTCAAGTCAATTCAATCCCATGATGTCAATTCTATCACGCGACGAGACCTGGAAATCCTTGCTACCTAGTGAGGCTCGGGTTCTTAACTTCTCCCCACTTCTGCAGGGGCAATCTGGGAACTTTCAGCAACTAGGGCACACACTCCAATGCTCCAATCTCTGTACACATAGCTGACGGTATATAAGCCTAAGCCTAGTTTAGGTTTAAGGAACTGACTATTCTGTACTCCTTCTTGAATCAACTGTAGAATTACAGTAGGCTAAGGTTAGGGTTTAGGCAGTTTCTTTTTTTTCCTTTTTCTTCTCTCCATAGTCCAGCACTTGTTGGCTATGCCTTTGTATGTCTATTTGGAATAGTTTTAATAGAATTTTATAATAGGATCTTATGCATGAATGAGATTGAAGTTTGAGAGTTGTTCTATACAAGGCTGTTGCCTTGAGATCCTCCATTGCTAAGTTATATTGTAAGCAATGGAGGATTATTTTTAAGGGTTTATTTAGATCCAAGTGACCTGTGTGTCCAGGTTAGGCACATTGCAGGCCTATGCCCCACCACAGGATCCACTAAATCTGAATCCCCATGGGAGCTTGTGCTGGTAACCTTGTGAACATGGTGGTGGCAACAATTTTCTTGTTCTGTCTTAGACCTCTGTGAGGAGGATAGCCTCTGTGGATAGTCTGTGACCATTCAAGTGGACAGGTTATAGCCCTAGGGTGAGGCCAATCCACAGATCTAAGACAGATTCTTCTTCTCAGCATTTGTGCTTGTAGACCCACCATCAGATGGCAGATATGATCTGGATGTAGATATTGTAGGCTTGTGACTGGATCATTGTTGTCTTTCTAAAGCAGTGAACATCTAAGCTTAAAAGCTAGTACTCAAACTCTTGCTAGTTCTGTGTGTCCAGGCTAGTGCACATTACAGGCCTAGCCCCACACACAAAACTTTAGAGGTTGAGGTTCGTATAGATTCTTGAGCTGGTAGCCTGGAAGAAGTAGTGCCTACAATGATAAACTTGTTCTGACCCATATCTAGATTGTGGTTCCCCTATTGGATAGTTTGTGACCATTCAAGTGGACAGGTTATAGCCATAAGGGATTGGATCATGGCACAGAGATGAGTTGGATCCTTTCTCCTCTTTGGTGATAATGTAGCCATTGGACAGGATTTCTATAGCAGTAGATCTGAGTCTAAGTTATAAGACCCATAAGATTTGTACCTAATAGCTTACTTCTCACTCTTTTATATTTATTTTCTCACACTCTATCATTATTCTCAACCATTTCTGTAGTTTAGGCATTAGGTTACCTTAGGATTTAGACAATAGTGACCTTAAATCCCCTTCCATTTAGGAATGCCAGATCTGTAGCCAGATTTGGAGGGCCTACTAAAGATAGCTCCGTTGGAGCTTTAGATCAACTTTCCCTGTGGAACAAACTCTTACTTATTAAAACTTGCAACAAAAAACCCTGTATCTTGCAGCTCTGTGTATTTTTAGGCTTGCTGCTCTGTAGTTTTCAATCCACCTCTGATTTATTTTCACTAATTCCATTCTTATCAGTGATTCCAATAAAGTCAGCAACAAGCACTTAAAATATCCCAACACTGACATTCATAGGTATTCCAACCCATAAAATCCTAAGTGCTTTGCCAAGGCCAACGGCTCACTCGTGCTCACAAAAAGGACCATATAACAGGTTGAATAAGGCTCTAAATCCAGCTGGTCATTACTACAAAAGGCTTGCAATGACTCAGCCTCAAGCTGCAACTACTATAGAGATATCAGATCCAACTTTTGATATCGGTTAGGTAAAATAGAGGGGAGCCAGTTCCTGTACAAATCTCCTCACAAGGCTCTAGAAGCTCATGGGCAGGGGAGAAGAATCTTTATCAAGCATGTGGCTTGACACCACCTTAGGGCTATACTCTGTCCACTCAAATGGTCATAGGGTTTCCCAGTGGTCCATCCATGCCACAGAGGTCTGAGAAAGAGCATGAAAACTGTTGCAACCACCATGGTCCATAGGCCTCCGAGCTCCCCAGATCTCACTACAGATCCAACATTGCTTTCCATGGGGCTATCAAACCAAGGGAAATCAGACGGAAAACAATAGATCTACTGGAAACTGAATGGGCTCATCCCAAATACATGGATCCTATAGACATCTAAAGAAACCATAAGATCTTTAGATTCAATTAATCATTAAAACAATAATCCATTAATAACAGAGAAACTTACAATGAACTGACTCCAGGCTGCAGCCTATACACAACTGCTCATCAAAAATCCCAATATATACAAAAGCTATTACAAACTGAAATAAACTAAACCTAACTTCTTATAGGGGGATTAGCCAATAAGTGCTAAGCTAAGAGAGAAGAAAAATGGGAAAAAGAGGTGGTCAAACCCTAACCCTAGCCTGCTGGAGCTCTCAACCGATAGAGAATGAAAAGAAGGGTCGATCCTAAAACTAAACTCTCAGTGTAGCTTATATACTTTGTCCATACGACCTTGGCTCTGAAGAGATTAACCCTAATTTTTCCAGCAGACATGGTAGTGTTACAACCCTTAAATGCCTTGAGACATGCGCCTCAAAATCTGTACCTTGGAAAGTATGCCCTAGCCTTGGGAAATTCCCAAAAGGTCCTTGAGTTAAAATTGAGAAATGGGGAGCACGTGCTTCACAAGGCTGGCATATGCATTCATTCATTCGCGCAGTTGCAGTGCCTTCGTGGTGTAGTTCTTGGTTGGTGGGAAGTGCTCACTCACACAATAAATCTTCAATTAATCGCGCAGTTTCTTTGCACTGCAATTCTGTCGAGGAGATGATCTGGAGTGCCTAGACTTCTCGTGCTGTAGAGCTTTAGAAGCTCTCTCTCGCTGGGTACTCACGCAAGTATGCTCCTACGCTCGCGTAGTAATTGATAAAGCTTCAGAGTGCACGAGATATACGCGAGGAGAATTCTGGGCGTCTCTCTCTTCCAGGGCGACGCACAAACTCCGCGAGGTGGAATTTTGTTCAGTACACATATGGACTAGCTATATTTTTTGCGCGACTGCTTTAAGGCTCTATCTCTGCAAGAGCTTCGCGACCACAAATTCTGAAGGTTTTAATCTGCGAGAGCTTCATGATGTCTTTACAGCTCTCCTCTTGACTGCGCATCCTATCTGCACGAGGGAATCTCCCACTGCATCCTTAGCTTCGCGAGGGAGCATCTCAATTCTGCGAGATCTATCTTTCTATGCTCTGATGCATTGCACTTGCTGCTATTGTAGTTTATCCATTCTCAGCCAACTTCATCCATCTGCTGGGATTTTGGTCAATGATGACCAGCAAATGAGTCACCATGGTGTGCACTACCAGGGTGCTCTATTAGGTTTAAGCTCAGCTGTCATCTTTGCATGTCTTCTTCCTCTTCTTTGGGCCAAAAAGGATGGATTTTATATTAAGCTGTACAGATTATTGCTAACTGCAAAACACACTTAACAAATGATTATTAGTCTGCTTCAAGGTCTATCAAAGGCTAGGTTAAGAAGTGAAAAGTGGTACTTTTCAGTGAATAACACAACCCCAAACCTAATCTTTGCTAGTCCTTGAGCAAAGGAAAATTTAAAGCAACTATTCTAAGAATTTAAATGTCACTTTCGTAGGGAGCACAGACACATTTACCGCATGTACCAAGCCTTTTAAACCCCTAGGTGATCCCTAGTAGAGGAGTGAAGTCTCCTGAGGGTTTTCAGTGAAGATACCCACAAACTTCTCAAAAAAATAGTTAACAGAAGTTCAAAATTATCAAGTTAGCTGTCAAGAAATAGAGAATTAGTTCACCTTTGATTCAATAAAAGAAAATATAGGAGGAGTTTGAACATATGATTATGCACAGACATTTACCCATCATAGCTTCTACATAGATGCACATCATTTCCAATTAGCTCACAGCAGGGGAAAACATCACATATAGGTCAGTACTGAGTTCATCATTAATTCAAAAATTAGGTTATAGGTCATGCCTAATACATTCAACATCAGACCCAATACTTATCAGGGCATACTTCTCACAAGGAACTTTGAGAGTTTCCATTTTCTCTCAAGCTCAAGAGTAGTTACAGGCCCTAAATGGGCTGTAAGCATGAGTATAGGCATAGCATCTATGTTTTGGCATCATTGGCAAATCCTTACCATAGATTGGAGAGCTCTTTGTCTCTACATGACAACTCATTCAACTTTGGATCATAGGAACTTTTAACTGGATTGTAATGTGGCTTATGGGATAGGTTATAAAGAATGGGTGGTTGAAAAGGGATTCATGACTTTACCTTCTGTAATTCACCACCATTCATTTTCTTCAAAATTCTTCACACTAGAAGTGGCCAGCTTCTCCTCTTATTTTTAATTTTTCAATAAACTTTTCCTCTTAACTCCTCTCTGATTCCTCTTCATTATTGTTTTACTTTCTTTTGGATTTTTTATTTTTTTTTTACTTGCCACCTCTCTCCTTAGCTTCTACATTGCTAAGTTTTAAGTATCCCTTCTCCATTCACCCAATGTTGACCTTACCTTGTCCATCTTCAGCTCCTTCTCCTTTACCTTTTGATTTCTCAGAGTGAGGGTAGGTTTGAATCAGGTCTATAGGTTTAGGTACAAGTACTCAGGTGTATTTTGAAGAAAATTGGAAACTAAGGCTCAAAAAGTGTGTGCACACGGGCAGTTAATTAAGGTTTGGTCTTTTTAATCTCAAACTGTCCAAGATAAGGCCTTGATCCTTTCCTAAGTGTCATGAGTGCTGTCAGTTGTTTCAATTTGGAGGTGCCTAACTTCTAGTGAGGGAACAGACTTAGCCAGTTCTTAGGGTTAGAAGAATTGCCTCAGTTACTCCTCAAAGAAAGGGATATTTTTTGTAGGCCCAAATCTCACTAGTTATGATCTTTCATTGAGCTTTTAGGCATGTCCTTACCTTTTTCTCTCTTTAATGATTCACTAAGTACAGATACAAGTGAGTTTTCTTGGTGTTCACATCATGAAAATGCTAAAATTTAAAAGTTTGTGATGCTTCAAGGTCTGCAAAATATATATTTTTTAAATTTCTTAAAAAAATAATTTATGATTCTTAAGTGAACATGGATCCATTTCTATCTTACTCACTTGATTCTGCTACACTTAGGTTACCTGTTTCATTGGCAGAGCCTGCCACACCCCCAAACCTAAGAGGAGCAGTGTCCTCACTGATTCAAAGGTGGTTGTGAATGTGCAGCAGGCTCAAGATAGAGATTTTAAAAGAACAGAAACTACAAGAGAGAAAAACACATAACAAACAATAAAAAAAACAAACACACAAAAATAAAGAAAGACAGATTGGAAACTAAATAAAATAAACCAAAGAGTAATGTTATTGTAATAGCTAAAGTATGTACAAAGTATGTGGAAGTAAACTATAAAAAAAAAAAAAAAAAAAAATGACACACAACTTCATAACTAAATACATGTGCACAATTTAATCATCAGAGTCCTTGGCCTCAGCATATGGTTCCTAAATTCCTTTCCCCTTTGCTTGCTTCAAAGTGGCAGCCTTAGACAGTGGTCTTTTGGAAGTAGATTTCCTAGGCTTGGCGGTGCTTTTTCTTGTTAGAGTGGGGGAAGGTTTTTGGGTAGGTTCCTTGATTTTAAGTCCAGGTTTGACTGGGCTAGGACCCATTACATCAGGAGCTGTTTGTTGGAGAGGTACATCTACGTTTAGTTCTTTAAAAAGAGCTTCTGCCAACTCTCGGTCAGTGTGTGCATTAGCCCTTTTCTCTAAAGCTGCAATAGTCACTCCATAATCATAAGCCCTCTCCTCAGTCAGTCTCAGTCTCTCTTTCAGTTCTTTGATCACATCTTCTCGACTCTCAACTCTTTTCTTTTCCTCGTTGAATTGGACCATAATTTCTCTCCATCCTTGCTTGATTTCCTTTTTCTCGACCTTATGAGCAAGCCTCAGGAGCCTAATTTCTTCAAGGAGGGGCTGCCGCACTGTAGCTTTCAAGTCAGCCATGCTCTGAACTACATCTCTTTTTACGTAGGCATTGACTTTCATGGCTCTGATGAGGGTGGAGTAAGGGGGCATGGTAGTAGCAAAGATAGGATATATGTGCAGATCAGCAATGGAAGAAGGGCCAGCCTGTAATGGAAGGGGACTGGATGACGACAGAAGTGGGGAGGAGGGCAAAGGGTGAGGGACCTGAAGGGTAGGCTCCGGAATAAGTGGTTGAGGGTCATGTTCAGCTTGGGTGGAGGGAGAAGTTTCTGGGAGAGGTTCAATGGGTGTAAGAGCAGGTGGGAGATTTTGGATTGATGTAGGGAGAGTTGAATGTTGGGGAGGTTGGGTGAGAGTGGTTAAAGTTGCTTGGATGGATTGTAAAATTGTTGAGATGGAGGTAGGGTTTGGTAAGGTGGAGTGAAGTGAATGAAGATTGGCCTCAATTGTAGCTTGGGTTTGGGTATTGGTCAACATTTGGGAGTGTAGGGAGAGTAAGAGGTGTAGGATTTGGGGCAAGAGGTCAGTGGGTTTGGTAGGGGGAACTGGTTGAAAGGGAGAAGTGGGTCTATGTGTGAAGGTAGTGGCCTTGGGTGATGGATGATGTGGAGGGGTGAAGTGTGAAGGGTGAGGTGAGTCTGGGAGAGGTGTATACTCAAGGTTGATGTCTCCTAGGATAGTGGACATCATAGTAGAAAATTTCTCTCCTGAAAATGGCTCCCTGGTATGGGATAAAGGATTGGATTGGTCTACAAGCTCACCAGTGATAGATATAAAAAGTAGGGAAGTCTCAATGAAATAATATGGGACTTCGAAGGTATGGGTTTCAGGTTCATAAGGTGTGGGTATGGGGTCTAGAATGGCTATGGTTTTAGGGATTGGAATGGTTTGGGAGATATTAGTGGGATGGGGTGCAGTAGGGGTTTTTATAGTTTTCTTTTTCTTTTGGTATTGGGTCTTGACAGGTGGGCTAGGGTAGGCTGCAAAAATAGGTATGGGGTTAGAAATGGGTAGGGTGGCTGTGGCTATGGTGGTTGGTGATATCGGGTCAGGTAAGGGTAGTGGGGTTATGATGGGCTATGATGTCTGGGTTAAAGGTGGAGCTGGCATGGAGGTAGAGGTAATGGTTGAAGGGGTGAGTGTTGTGCTGGCTGGCATAAGTGTGGTGGAGGTTGCAGCTGCATCAGCAGTAGCAGCTACTTCATGAATGGTGGGGACTGCTTCTCTCAGTAACTCCTCCCTCTTCTTCTTCTTCTTCTCCATCATGGTGCCACTGATTCCCCACTGTTTCTTCCCACTCTGTTTGGGGTTCAGTGCCACAATCTCCTCCTCCCTTTTAAATGGGTACTTCCCCTACTTCAGTAATACAATAATCAATCTACAGTAGAGAAAGGCATGAGGTTTCTTCATTATTTTCACCTTCTCACATAAATCTTTAATCCCCTAAAAAAATAACTTGGCTGCATCCAAGTAGTGGTTTTTATGAAATGAGAAAAGGGCACCAGCAATGGGGTACCTCCTGTCTTGCTCATGCCCAGAGCAATACACGTTTTTCCTCAAAACAACATCCATTAGCCTAAGGTTGGGGTGCAAATCCCTCTTTCTGATTGAGTCACCTGAGGCAGTGATCCCTTCAGTTAACTCCCTGGCTATCTCAGTAATGGTGGCAGTCAAAGGAGGACTCAAGCCCCACTCAGGGTTATACCTGGCTGGTATCCCTAGTATCCTTGCAATGTCTGCGGGGTTGAACAGTTTCTCGAAATCATCAATTAATACCAGCAGTGCTAGGTTCCCATCATCGCCAATTTTTAACTTCATATTCTGATAAAATAATCTTACTAATCTTGGGAAAATCAGCTGCATTGAGGGCCTCAATAGGGGTAGTAGAGATGCCTTTGCCAAATATTCAATGGAGGTAGAAGTCTCAGGTAGCTCCTCAAAATAGACTTCGTCGAAAATGGTTTCAGCCTCCAGCTGGATTGCTTGCACAAAGTCAAAAGGTACCCTAAGTGCGCGACCATGGATCCTCTCGAACCCGTCGCGGCGATGAGCCCACTAAGAATGAAATGTAGAGTCGCCACCCGGAGCTTTTGGTGACCCTGGAAACCATCAAATCGATATTTTGAGCACCGAAGTGCTAAATATGACTCTGATTTACCGGTCTTCGCCAAAGACTCTAGGGTAGGGGCTTCGGTTATCGATCGGGAAGGGTTTAGGCACCCGATCAACCCGCACGTAGCGGTCTCTATCTATGGCCAAAATAAAAAATAAATGGGCAGAGTTTCCCCTTGCCTGAAGGCAATACGGTCCTATCAAGCTTTAAGCCAAACCAAAATTTCGGTGGCATAACGGCTTGAATCCTTGGACGGGGGAAACAACAAGAAGGTAGAGGAAGAGAGGGGTGAGCCGGAGCTCACGGGCCCTTGTCGCACCGTGGAAGACATTCACTTCGGCATGCTTTCGATGGCTTAAACAGTATGGAAATGGGCTCTGAAGCTGGGATTCGGCAAATAGGAAGTGTAGAGTATAGCTAGAGGCTAGATTTTGGCTAAGAGGAGGTGATCTAATGGTTGAAATGGAGTGGAATAGGTGATCTAAGCTTGCTGGAATTCTGGAAAATAAATGGCATTTTCTCTCACTAGGGCTCTCTCTCTTAAGCTCTCTAATCTTTCAACCAAATTTTCAACCTTTTTGGAAGAGGGGGCCTCTCTATTTATAGAGAGGAGGAGGGTTAGGGGCTTACTTAAGAGCTAATTGGTTTAGCAATTAGGTAATCCCCCATCTAAGGTTTTCTAGATTTTTAAGGTCCTACGGTTTTGGGAAACTTGTTTCAATGGCAGATGATGGGGTGAGACCATGGGTGACTTGAGGGTTGCCCATAAGCTCAAAGGGGGTGCAACCAACCTCAAGACACCCACCTCAACCAAGGGGATGGTCAAAGGGTCAAACCAGATGGAGGAAATTCGAGCCACTGATGACAGTTATTGTAGCTAAGCTGGGCGTATATAATCAGGGGAGTTTTGGGAATATGATACCCGTGGTGGGTCCCACCTACGCTGGGCGTATATATTATATACGCTCGAAGAAATTTGGCCCAAAAATGTTAGGCGTATATAATATATACGCCTGACCAAACTGGGGCCAAATTACCTGGGCGTATGTAGTACATACGCCTAAGCAAAAGGTTGTCATTTTATGTGAAACTTCAAACAGCCATAACTTTTGAACCACAACTCCAAATCAGGTGATCATTGGCTCGTTGGAAAGATGGAGAAGTCGTCTTTCCAATGGTATGTGGCTCATCCTTAGAAGTGGTCAGTATAAAAACTTGTAGCTCTCCTCCCATCAAATGCTCAGAAGGGTTTAAATTGAGTTTGGAGAGGGATCCTAGGGTTTAGGGGTGATCTCTAAGGGTTGGGGGAATGGTTCTAATGGGTTTTAGGTGATTCCTAAAGGTCTGGATAGATTTCCAAGGGTTCGGGGGTGCCATCAAAAGCACATGGGTACATTTCTCCCAGAGTACAGACCGATCGAGCCTTGGGCCGAATTTGGGTGTCTACAGATGCCCCACTTTGGTATTCGGTCACTAATGATCGAATGCCAAAGACAAGAGACATCCGAAGAGGTCCAAGGCATGTTTGATGGGTCCGCTTGGTTCAACTTAATTCTCAAACATTCATGGTGATGGTGAGTTTACATAAGCCCTCTCATTTCGGGATATAGTCCGTACCTCAAAGCTAACAGTCCCCAAGTGCATTGTGACATTACTGGGCATAACTGCGATGATCACAGAAAGTGTAAGCCCGCTAGCCTGGATACCGTCTACTTCCTGAGGGAAATTATAGATTGGTGATGTTGAGTATTAGTCTGAACCAGACGGCACCATGAAATGGGATGATCGATCTATGCTCTGGAATTGATGCGAAGCACACACAGCGAAGGCCTACAAACTTGTGCCCGATCCTGTGGGATATTGACAGTTCCACTGGATTGGCCACGGGTGCCCTCACCTAGGTAAGGCTCAGAGTCTTTGGGTGAACCCATCAACCTCAAGGTTATTTTAGCATGTTTTACCCGAGTGAAGCGAATATTGATGTCGCAACACTTCTTGGGAATGCATGCCCATTTTCTGAGTAAATTCTTTTGTGTTTCCTTTTTCCGAATTTTTTGTTTCGAGGCCTCTAAGAAAAGCTCAAGGACCTCTAGCAACTTTATTTTTGCACCACTCTTTAAGTGGACCAAATGTCAGTTGATACGCTGTAAGAGTGCGTGCGCTCTGTCGGGGACAGGTACACCTTGGGGATGTGTATATTCCAGTGGTGAGGTGCTCCTGATTTGCATGAATCGGAGTGCCTTAACTCGAGACAAAGCTAAAAAAAAATTGGGCTAGAACCAAATATCCATCGAAAGAGATGGTCAATTCTAGCGTCCGTCCGTAATGAAATTACATCTTACTAACTATGCACAGACAGACATCCATCAGGGGCGATAAGCCGCAAATAGGCGCGAATGGAAGCCTCGATCCTAAGGTACAATTTACGAGGACAAATGACCATCTTGCGGATACCCAGACGCAAGTGCGTACATTCAACAGGGACACCGTGCCTATACGGGTTTTAAGCCTGTGTAAAAGGAAATAAAAGGGAAAGAGCCCTTCGGTCTGTATGTTTGCACATAGTTTGGTCGGTTGTAATTTCATTTTTGACGGGTCAGTTTTGACTGACAATAGACTTTTCGAATGGTCTGAAGTCGGGGGCACTCTTGGTCAAAATAGATCCGTAGGTGGATGATCAGAGCTAATGCTTGGAAGGTGGGGTCAACCTACTCAGGATTTTTACTTCATAACCAAAGGTTGTTATTTCTTCTCTTTTTCCCTTTTTCTTTTTTCTTCTCTTTTCTTTTTTTTTCTTCTTCTTCTTTTTTTTCATGTTAGTTTGAGACTCTGAGCATGCTCAAACTGCTTTCATTTCTGCACGTATCCTTAGGCGAATCAACTTGCCATGTTGATATACCTTAAGGACATGTGCATTCCGGTGATGGGTCGTTGGTTTGCCTGCCGGATCAGGCCTCGACTTCTGATGGGGAAGATCTGGGGCTAGGTGTATGTTCCTAGGAGTGATCGAAGATGGATAAGTTTATTTGCCTGCCGGATCAGGTATGGGGTGTCCCTGTGTAAAATGGGGTTCGAGAACTTTCGAGGACATGAGTCTTCGAAAGTTGCCTATTCGAGATCCCTTCAATGTAAAGTCCTTTGCCCTTTATTTGTTGTCGGAAGTTCTCTTCTTTACTGGGGGCAAGACATTTTCCCTTGGGCTATGTGATGTCTTGATTGAATTGGAGGGAGGTCGTTCATTGGTACACCTTGTCCTGGCTGAGATGTATCGGGGCCTGGATGCCTCGGCCTCGGATCGGGTTGGGATTCTCAGCGGGAGCCCGCTCCTTGTTCAGATCTAGCTAGGAGAGCATTTGGCTATCATGAGGCCTATGCCGAGATTGTGCTTGATAAGAGGGGATGTGGCTCGAGGCTTTCTGATCCGGTGCTCGAGATTGCCTCATGGGAGCGCCGAGGAGCTGAGCACGTGGCTATCAGATGCGGCGTTGATCTAGCAACTTCTCTGGTCGGATGGCACCTTTCCGATTGTCCGCTCTCAAGATTGTGAGGGTATCAAGCTTCTGGGGTTGATTGGTAGCTCATTCTATTTTCCATCTCGGGTGCTTCGTCAATCTAGATATGACCAACATGTGTCGTGTACCGTAATGCCACCTTTGTGCTCTCTGATATTCTCTCAGGGTTCTCTTGGTGATCCTGACCGCATAGCCGCCCTCTGGGAGACCCGCCAATCGGCGCACATGTGCAGCTTAGTTCAGGGGGGCGTCGTCTCTGCTGATTATGAGGTTTGGCTGGCATCTGAGGAATTAGCTGCCCCTAGCCCAGTTTCGGTAGACATGATAGAGACGGGGCCTTGGCCATATAAGGAAATGATTCTCCGGACTAGGATCGAGTCTCTTTCTGTAGAGAGGCTGGCTTTGACCGAGGCTTTGGAGAAAGAAAGGGTCAAAAGCGAGATTGCGAGCGGCTTGGTGAGTGAGATTCTTGATTAGTGGGCTTTTGGTGAGTCTCATGATGCTTGGTTGGCAGAAGAGTCTTCATGGTAGGTGGATGTCTGATCGAAATGCTCGTGAGGACTCTCTTCTTGCAGAGATCAGTGCTTTAAAGTGTGGTCCCTGCCCATGATCTGTTCCTGCACGTACCATAGATCATATACAGGGAGGGGGGGGAATGCCCCATAACAGAGATCTCTTTTTGGGTTACTTCCTTTTTTTGTTGTTTTTCTTATATATATATATATATATTGGTTTTTACTTGTAAAGAAGGGAGAAAAATAGAAAGTGTGTCATGTCGTTATCTTTTTGGGACGTGACACTTCGCACGTAATACTGTAAGAAATGGAATGAAATCTATACATACATATATTTTTTGTTTTTCGACTTTCTCCTTCGTACGTTTCGCAATGTAAGGCTTTTCATGAAAAAGGAAAATCTATTATCTCTTTTTTTGAAATTTTCTCCTACAGTGTAGGGCTTTTGATGAGAAAGGAAAATCTATTATCTTTTTTGAAATTTTCTCCTCCACAGTGTGGGGCTTTTTATGGAAAAGGAAAATCTATTATCTTTTTAAAAAATTTCTCCTCCACTGTGTGAGGCTTTTTATGGAAAAGGAAGATCTATTATCTTTTTTGAAATTTTCTCCTTCATAGTGTGGGGCTTTTTATGGAAAAGGGAAATCTATTATCTTTTTTGAAAATTTCTCCCTTTGGATCTTTTTGTGATGTCGGTAATTACAAGGCCAAACCAGTGGGTCCTTTTTTGAGCATGGTCGAACCCTGTTCATGAGGTACAGGCTTTTCCTTTAAACATCGGAAGGTCAGCTTCCCTGGGATTGGTCTAGTCTTCTGTCTTTCCCTTTGGTCATGCGTCAGACGCCGTGGTAGAGACGACATACTTGATAGGGATCCGATCTAATTTTTAACATGAGTGGCCCATCAAAGGGGAGAAAGGGGCTCAAGGGGTTCAAACTGAAATGGGCGGGCCAGAACAGGTCCTCTCCTAATCTCTCTTCTTGACATTTTTGCTCATAGCGCCCAAGACGGGTTTTCGCCATGCCTATCATCCCTGTTTTTACCCGCAGCACCCTTTTGGGTTTTCACTACGTCCATGGGTTCGCTCTCTTACCCCAAGTGCCTTTTCAGGTTTTCACCTGGTCCGCGTGAATTCGTTGTTTTTACCCGCGGTGCCCTTGAGGGTTTTCACCACGTCCATCTTGCTTGGAACTCAAATTAATTTCTTTTTTCTTTTTCTTTTGTTTCTTTATTTTTTAGAACCAGAAGGCCACTACATGGACGTCGATTCCGTCATAGCCGGCTGAATGAAGTTCTGTGTGGTTTGTTAACTCAGCTTGTTCTGATGCAGTAGATGCTATGACCGCTTGTGGACCTTAAAGAGGGCTTTCTTCCGGGTTGTAATGTGGCCGGGGGGTTCAAACGGGTTGGGTTTTTCTGGGGATTTGGATCTAAGTTTTGAGTGAATACTAGATTCGATGACTCCTCTTTCTTTCCACAGGCTTTTTATGGTACATGCCCCAGTCACTTCTCATTTTTTTTTTATTCTTGATCCCCCTTTTTTTTGGGGGGGTTTTGCTTTCTTCTTCTTCTCTCTCTTTTTTCTTTTTTTTTTTGGTTTGGATTTTTCCTCTCTTCTCTTTTCTCTTTTTCTAGAATTTTGGGAGGGGTATATGAAAGAAATGGTTATTGGCCCGACGTGTGTAGCGAAAAGGGTGAAGGTTTTCAGGAAATATTTCTTTTGGACTACTTGTCTTTGAAATGATGGCCTCTTCTATGGGGTCCTTAAGCGATCACGCATCTACTTTTATCAAAACTTACCTTGTCTCAAGACCTATGAGTAGAACTTATGGAGGTATCCAACGTTGATGGGCTCAGGAAAGTGGTCTCCGTCAATGGTGGCAAGGTGAATGGCGTATCCTGGCAAAACCTCTCGGACGACGTAGGGTCCTTCCCAATTTGGCTTAAACTTCCCTCTTGGATCGGCATGGAGAGATGGGAAAATTTTCTTCAACACAGTGTCTCCTACCTTCAGATTTCGACTGTGGACACACTTATTGTAAGCACGTGCAATTCTCCTCTGATAGATCTGGGTGTGGCACAAGGCTAGGAGTCTTTTCTTGTCAATTAAATCCAACTGCTCAAAACGGGCTCTTTCCCTCTCAGCTTCAGGTAGATGGGATTCCAGAATGATACGGAGTGACGGTACATCAACCTCAACTGGTAGCACGACCTCGGTTCTGTACACAAGGGAGAATGGCGTTACCCCTGTAGCGGTACGGATAGACGTTCTATAGGCCCAAAGTGCGAAGGGTAACTGCTCACTCCAATCTCTGTAAGTGACTACCATCTTCTCTAGGATGCGGATCAGAGTTTTGTTGGCTGCTTTCATAGCTCCGTTCGTCTGCGGCCTGTATGGGGATGATCGATGATGCTTGATCTGGAATTGTTCACACAAGGCCCAGATGCGCCTATTGGCGAAATTAGTGCCATTATCAGTGATGATATCTTTGGGTACGCCGAATCTACAAATGATGTTGTTCTTGATGAACTTCTCAACATGACTAGCCTTAATGCTTGTGTAGGAGGCTGCCTCTACCCACTTCGTAAAATACTCTACCGCGACGAGGATGAACTGATGTCCGTTGGAAGCCTTAGGATTGATTTTGCCGATGACGTCGAGACCCCAGGTGGCGAACGGCCAAGGAGTGGCCATGCTGTGCAAATCAATGGTCAAAGCATGTATTAGACTGGAGTGCTCTTGGCATTTGTAGCACTTCTGCACGTGTTTGCAGCAATCGGTCTCCAATGTGGTCCAAAAATATCCTTGCCTTAGAATTTTCTTAGCAAGCATGTGCCCACTGACGTGTGCCCCGTAGATTCCTTAATGGATCTCCTTCATGATCTCACCGCTTCTTTCCGGGTTAGGCATTGGAGCAGAATATTGTCGTGAGACCGTCTGTACAGGAGATCGCCACAGATGACGTAGTTCATTGCCAATCGTTGGATGGTGTGTCTGTCTACCTTTGATGTTCCTTTTGGGATAGTTCAGGTCTCGAGGAAATTCTTGATGTCTGAGAACCAGGGTGGTTCATCATCTACCTCTGTAGGTCCCTCGATTAGATGATAGAAAGCCAGTTCGTTCCTCTGCTCTATCATGATCGGCTTCATCGCAACTCCGTATGAAATCTCAACCATAGAGGTCAGGGTAGCCAGGGCGTCAGCAAATCGATTCCTTGCTCGTGGTTCATAGGAGAAGGTGACCTCTTCAAAGCAGACTATCAGATCCTCTAGATGCTCATGGTATGGGATCAGTTTCTCATCCTTGGTCTTCCAATCTCCGTTGGTCTGGCATATAATTAACTATGAATCTCCAAAGACCCTGAGGTGAGTTATATTCAGATCAAGAGCCACCTGTAAACCAGCTGTACAGGCCTCATACTCGGCCATATTGTTGGTGCATGGGAAGTTCAATTTGATTGAGATGGGTACATGTGATCCTCTTGGCGAGATAAGAATGGCGCCAACTCCTTGACCTTCAACATGCGATGCTCCATCAAAGTGCATTACCCAGGACTCCTTTGTTTCCTCAGTATCCTCGTCAATCATGAACAGAATGTCCTCATCGGGGAATTCGGTCCTTAGAGGCTCATAGTCCGGCAGAGGGTTCTCAGCAAGATGATCAGCGAGGGCCTGCCCCTTAATCGACTTCTGCGTGACATAGGTAATGTCAAATTTGGATAGGAGTAGTTGCCATCGTGCAGTTCGACTAGTGAGAGCAGGTTTCTCGAATAGGTACTTCAACGAATCCATCTGTGCTAGAAGTAGAACGGCTTGGGATAACAGGTAGTGCCGAAGTCTTTGAGTAGCCCATACAAGTGCCAAGCATGCTTTCTCCAGATGAGAATAGCGCGTCTCGTAATTAGTGAATTTCTTGCTTAGGTAATAGATGGCCTGCTCTCATCTTCCTGTCTCATCATGCAGTCCTAACACACAGCCCATGGAAAACTCTGTTGTGGACAGGTACGTTATCAGGAGTTTATCAGGTACAAGCGGTACCAATACTAGAGGATTTAGGAGGTAACCTTTAATCTTGTCAAATGCAGCTTAGCAGTCACCATTCCACTCAACTAGTGAGTCCTTTCTCAGTAGCTTGATGATCGGTGCACATATCAGAGTTAACTGTGTAATGAACCGGCTGATATACTTGATTCTTCCTAAGAAGCCTCTAACTTTCTTCTCTGTAGACAGTGACGGCATTTCTGTGATGACCTTGATCTTGGTCAGATCGACCTCAATCCCTCTCCTGCTGACAATAAAGCCCAACAGGTTTTCGGACATAGCGCCGAACGCGCACTTCTGGGGGTTCAACCGCACCCTATACTTTCTCAACCTCTCGAATAGCTTCTGAAGATTTATCAAGTGGTCCTCCCTTTTTGGTGATTTGGCAATCATGTCGTCGCCATACACTTCAATCTCTCGGTGCATCATGTCGTGGAACAGGGTCGTCATTGCTCTTTGATAGGTTGCCCCAGCATTCTTGAGCCTGAATGGCATTACTTTGTAACAGAAGGTACCCCAGGGGGTGATGAACGCCGTCTTTTCTCGGTCAGCCTCCGCCATCTAAATCTGATTGTAGCCTGAGAATCCATCCATGACTGAGAGCATCCCATGCTTTGCAGTGTTATCTACCAAGATATCGATGTGTGGTAGCGAAAAGTCATCCTTAGGGCTTGCCTTGTTGAGATTTTGAAAGTCAATGAGCATTCGAACCTTTCCATCCTTCTTTGGTACGGGGACGATATTGGCCAGCCACTGGGGGTACTTGGATAGCATGAGGAAACCTGCGTCATACTACTTGATGACCTCATCTTTGACTTTCAACATCCATTCTGGTCGGAGGCGTCTCAACTTCTGTTTAACTGGCTTAACATCGGGGTAGAGTGGCAACTCATGCTCAACCAAATTGGTATCCATCCAGGCATGTCTTCATACGACCATGCGAAGACGTCTTGGTATGACCGAAGGAAGTCTATCGTCCAGACTCGTGGCTCTTACCTCTTCTTGTATTTCTACAGGAAAGGGGTCGGCATCACGTGGGACGGGTATCACGACATCAATTTTAATTTTATTGGGAATTTTAAAAGACAATATTTTTGGAATTGGTATTTTTTCTATTTTTATGGTTTTTTGCATTTTTTCAGAGGTCAGCCCCTGGCGAGGTGGATCTCTATATATATAGGGTAGAGTGGTCCAGAGGCTAACCTCGCTTTTTACAGGTTGTTTTTTTTTTGAGAGTCGGTGCCATTTTCACGGTATTTGGCGGCTCCCGGGAGTTAGGGCAAGGATGCCCAGTTACTCACCTACGAGGTTTGGCTTTTACCTCTTTGGTCTGAAGCAGCATCAGTAGGCTCTTGTAGTTCCTCCCTAAACATATTTACAGAGGGATCCTCTGGGACCCTGTCCTCTATGATTAGGATGGGTCCAGAGTTGCTGGTGCTGGAGTGATGGGTGGACAGGGGAACTTCTTCCTCAAATAAGGAAAGGGCGGCTAAGTCCATCTCTAAGTTTGGGGGAATGATGTAGGCATTGGTGGGGTGGATTGAAGTAGGCTTATGTGGGGTTACCCTCGTCTCCCCATTCAGATCAATTTTCACTACCCCGGCGCTCACAAAGGTTTCACGGATGTGGGGTCGGGCTGGAGTTTCTTCTTCCAGGTTGATTCCTCTGGCCCTAGCAACTGCTGCGGACCTTATCTTTTCTTTGGCCTCTCTGACTTCTTCTTCGTCAGGCTTGTAGCCTAGGCCAAATCTGGTTTGCTGCCCCTTAGCCCTAATGGGGTCTCTTCTTCCTTGAAGGCGCGGGCCCAAGCCTTTCCCCTTTTGGTGGCCCCATTTGTGGAGCATGAGCACTGCCGCGTCCATTCCTACCCTAGTTTTGGCAGGGGTTTTCTCAGGTGACTCAAGGGTGACGGCTGAAAAGTCATACTCAAATCGATGGAAATCGGTGTCATCTGCTGTGTGCGGCATGTCCAGCACTTTCAGATTTTCAATGTGTAGAGCGCTCCGCTCCCTGTCTTCTCTGCTCTCACCCAAGATGGTGACGATCTTTCCCTCTGAAATAAATCGGAGCTTTTGGTGTAGAGTCGATGGTATTGCTCCGAGCTTATGTATCCATGGCCGGCCCAACAGTAGATTGAACGTAGACTTAATGTCCATCACCTGAAAGGGGGTGGTGAAAGTTTGTGGCCAGAGGATCAGGTCGAGGTCTACTTCTCCTATGATTTCTCTTCTGGTGTTGTCGAATCCCCTGGCACTTGAAATGGATGGCCGGAAGGTGTCGGGGTTCACACCAATTTTGATTGTCGTCCTTAGAGGGCATACGTTCAGTGCCGACCCGTTGTCTATTAAGACCAATGGCACCACCAGGTTTCCTACTTCCACTATTATATTCAAGGGCTTAGAGTGGTCATTCCCCTTGATCGGTAGGTCCGCATCAGTGAATGAGATGGCATTTGGGGCCAACACTTGCCCTATTATTTCTCCTACTTTATCTGGAGTTATGTGGCTGGAGACATGTGCGTCCTTGAGTGCTCCCATTAAGGCTTAGAAGTGGAGTGGGGACGTGATTAACAAATCCCACACAGTAATATGTGCGGGTGTTCTCTTGAGTTGTGTCTCCAGTATGTGTTCTCTGGTAATTTTTTCAAAGGGATTCCCTGTAGCCTATTCTTTCTTCTTCTCTTCTCCTCTGACGGCCTCTGATGCTTTCGGCTGTGTAGAAATCCGGCCCGACCTAGTAATAAATTCAATAGCCTCCTCTTGGTTGCAACCAACATTCATGTCCGTCTGTTCATAGCTTAACAACACCTGATGTGGGTCATAGGCAGGTTTTGGGATGAGGAAAGGAGTGCATGGTGATTTTGGGGAGGATTGGGTTGGATACGCCAGATTCTCAGGTCTAACCATGTTGACTCCAATAGGGGGTAGAATGGTAGTGGCGGGAATTGGCGGGGTTGGATTTGTGGGTGTAAAGGGGGCTTCTACAGGTATTACCTGGGCTTGATAAGACCAGTGGTGATTGGGAGAGGGTTATATGGGGATTAGGTGACGGGTTGCTTGCTTGGGTGGCAGTGGAGTTAGGTTTGGGCCAAAATAACGAAGGGATGGCGGGAGTGTGACTGGGATGAAGGGATGGGGAGACGCCTGAGGTGAGGGTGGAGCGGGGTGATAGGGATATGAAGGGTTTGTATATGGGGTGGCATGGTGGGATGATGATGGATTCGTGGATGAAGTAGGGTAAATTAGGGGTGATGGAGTTGTGCATGGAGCGGGGTGATTTGGGGATGGAGGAGTAGTGTATTGGGTGGAGATATTTGGGGGTGTGTGTGGGGTAGGATAATATGGGGATGGCGGAGTTATGTATGGTATGGGGTGATTCGGGTATGACGGGGAGGTGTATGGGATAAGTTGGGCGTGGGGTGGATATGTGTATGATTGCGGTGGGGCTGCGCCCGTTTGGATTTGATAGGTGGGAGCGGGAGTAGAAAAATATTGCCCTAAATCTAAGGGCTCCTCTTGGTATGCCGGCACAGAGAAATAATCAGCCAAATACAATGGCTCAATAACCCCAACGAATGGTCCTCCTTCATTCATCCTAGGGAATGAAAACTCCTCCTGATTACTGATATAATCTGAGGGGTCAAACTCTTCTTCGTCCTCCTCTATCCAATGGATGTTAGGCTTGGGTCCACCTGGGTGCGGTGGCAGAGGAGCTTGATGGATGTTCTGGTTCTACCCTTGAGGAAGCGGTGAGGGAATAATTTTTCCTGCCTCTATTAAATCTTGGATCGCGTGCTTTAGGGGGAAGCACCGATCCATAGGGTGACCCGGTCCCTGGTGGAAATTGCAATGCAGATTCGGGTCATAGTTTCTTGGGATGGGATGGGGTGGTGGGCGAGGCTGGAGCAGATTGACCAAACCTTTCTATAGTAATATTGGCAGTAAGACACTTAAAGATTGCCCCAATGGCATGAACACTCGTTTAAATCGTGCTTTCATCTGCTCCTGGGTAAACGGGGTTCTTTGTCCGTTGTTTGTCCTTGGTGCTTGCTCGAAACGGGCTGGGGGTGGTTGTGTGACCTGGAGCTGTATCGGGGGGCATTGGAATTGGCCTGGGGGTAAACAATGTTATGTACCCCTGTCCCTGGTCTTCTTTCAATTCTTGATTCGGCAGCTTTTCGAACCTCGGTTGCCCCGCTGGCCACGTTTCTCCCTAACCTGCCTTCTCTAGTGGCATCTTCACAACGGTTGGCATTTCTTACCAAACCAGCAAAACTAGAATGCTGCTAATATACTAAAAAATCTGCGATGACCGGGAGGGCTCCTTTGGTTACCAGGCCATAAGTTTTGTAGGGGATGGGAAGGGATGAATGGATGGGTGGTTTATGGATGAATGATGTGCTGAGCCGAGTGCACATTCTGGGGGTGATGGGGGTGTGCTTGATGTGGCAGGATGTTGTGGGTTTGAGGAATGGGATGGATTGGATTTTCTGTTGGAGGCGGGATGGGGGCGTAAGGGGTATAGGTGAATGAAGGGTACTGGTGGGGGGGTATGGGGTTAGTGAATGGGCCTTGATGAGCGTGGGTGGATGGGCCTTGGGTTTGAGGGATTTAGGCTTGATGGTTTTGGATGGCTTGGGTTGATGGGCCTTGGGCCTGGGTGTGGGGGTTAGTATGACTTTGGACCAATGGGCCTTGTTGGGTTTGGGTCCATGGGCCCTAGGATTGGGCTTGATAGGTTTGGGTCCAAGGGCCCTAGGGGGCTTAGAACTGGGCCTGGGTCTGATGGGCTTGGGCTTGGACCCATGGGTTTTGGGCATGGGCTTGGGTATGATGGGCTTGGGCCCATGGTTCTAAAGGTGTTTGGGCTTGGGCCCATGGATTTGTATGGTTTTGGGCCTGGACCTGTGTCTGATGGGCTTGGGCTTGGGCCCATGGGTTTTGAGGTGTTTGGGCTTGGGTCCATGGATTTGTATGGGTTTGGTCCTGGAATTGAGGTGGGGGATTTTGGGAGGTATGGACGATGGGTAGTTGGGAATGGTTAGATGTGGGGTATGGAGGTTTTGGAGATTTAGATGTGGGGTTTGTGATGTAGGGTTCCGAGAACCAGGACATAGGGCGTACATCATTCTCATGTCCTCCATTGAGGGAATGGATTCAGGTGTGAGATTGGGGGGTGATGGCTCACTTAAGGATGGAGGGGGTTGGGATAAATTGGGCATGACCCGGGTATGGGGGGTATGGATGATCGTGCTTGGGGGGTATGGATGTATGGCTATGAAAGATGGTGGGTTATTGGTCATATCCTGAGAAAAGTTGGGCATGACCTGGGTAAATGGGGGGGTATGTTGGGATTTGGATGGTCCATGTGGTGGAAATGGTATGTGAGATGAGGTGGATGGGATGTGGGATGTAGGGGGCATGGATGATGAGATGGATGGAACGTGGGAAGTAGGTGGGGGATGCGGCTCCCTATGTGGTCTTTGGGAGTATGGGGCTGCGGTAAGGGTGCATGGATGGGAAATGGGGATGTATGGGTCGGTTGGGAAATGAGGGGTTTTAGTAGGGGATGAAAAGGGGGTATGTTGGGATAACGTAAGGGAGGGGGGTGGGGTGGATGTGAACACGGGTGCCCCAAAGGGACCCGTGATATCGAACCGGGTTTGGGCTAAGGTGTCAGAGATTGGGTCTTCTCCGATATGAGAATGGGATGGGGATGACGGCGGGGATGTATCGGCTCTTGACATGATCCGCTGACGAGTGTTGTATTGATGTCTCGGATAAGGGCCGAATACTTTCCTGGTTCTCCTCCTACGGGCCGGGTTTGAGGTTGCCGTAGTGACGGTCACACCAAAATATATTTTTTTGATTGTTTTTCTTTGTGTTTTTTTTTTTTTTTTTTGGTTTTTTGGAAAACGAATTTTTTTGGTTTTTGAAGATGATTTATTTTGTTGTTTTTTCTTTTTAAGGTGGATTTTTTTAAAGATGAGAATTTTTTTCTTTTTCTTTTTTTTTCAGATGGAAATTAACTCCCCTCTACCTAGATGAATGATGACCTAGTGCCCAGGGGCAACTCCCGTTTTGGGAGATATATGTACCTTTAGTAGGTCCCACGGCGGGATCCGACACAAATCGGAAGAAGCAAAAGGGAACCCTTTCGTTCTATTGAAGGTGAGGGAATCCACGCAAACGACCCGATCCCCCGGAGCAAATCAATGAGAAGTCACATTCTTTTGATTGGGCGGGGGTATGTTGGGTGTTATAGAATGCGGGAAGCTACTGCGAGCACTAATACCGCTAATCGGGGAATTGGGGTGGTGGATTGGGCCTCAGATCGGGTTGTTGTGACCCAGTATACACTGGGCATATGTTTTATACACGCCTGGCCAAAAAAAAGGGCAGATTTGGCTGGGCGTATATATTATATACGCCTGGCTTAAATCTGGGGGTTTTGGCCGGGCGTATATATTATATACGCCTGAGTAAATCTGGGGATTTTTTGTTGGGCGTATATATTATATACGCCTGGCAAAAATAGTTCTATCACTGAAGTTTGATACTGAACAGCAAGCCCGAATGTGGGTCTTTGAATTAGTTTCAGGGGAGGGATGCTCCCGGGGACTGCTGTGTATGTTATCAGGTCCCTCCTTTCCGTTTCCTAGGGATACACGGCTGAATTTGGGCTGTCTACGCTCTCACTGATGCGGGTTTTACGGCTTGATTGAAATTGGCAACCCAACCGATATACCTGTTGAGAACTGGAAAATACCATTTTCCACCCCTTAACCTGGGTCTTGATAGACCATTGAGAGAACTAAATAAGTGTTTTAAGTGTTTGTTTTACAGCTAATAATAAAGGCAGACTTAATCCTGAAAGCAACTTAAAAGTGCCAAAAAGATGATGATCCATTTTGATCTAGAGGAAGAAGGAGAAAGGACAACCTCACTGGTTGTCAAAATGCCTAAAATAAAGAGGATAAAGGCCTGGTTTCAACCTGGAAAGAGGTTTGGAGCTATTCGAATAGAAGAATGCACTATAGAATGCTATTCGAAAAGGTCCCCAATCTTTGCGAAAAGGTCCCTAATATTTGCGAAAAGGTCCCCAATCTTTGCGAATAGATCTCCAGAAGTTACACTTCTTTTCGAAAAGGTATCCAATCTGTGCGAAAAGAGCTTCAGAAGTGACAGTACCTTGCGAAAAGTTCTCCAAACTGTGCGAAATGATATCCTGAAGATTCTCAGCATCTGCAAGGGCAATTCAGTAATCTCTACATGTGCCCCAATGCATTTAAAAGCCCAGGGACATTCCGAAAGATTCTGAGTACAAACCAAAGGCATATTCCACCCCATGTGAAAACCCAAAGATGAAATTACTTGGCGGGAACTTCTAGAAGCTCAAACAGATTTTTGAATTACATAACAGAATTAATGCTTCTATCACCTAATTGGCTAAACCAGATCAAGCAGTTATGATTAGCCAAAATAGATCTGGATCCTTGTGCTCGACTCCTATTGGTTGATACAGATCTATCAAATTCAGATTGGTTGATACACATCTGAGCTGGACTTAGGGAAAACTATAAATAGACAAACCATTTTCCCAATTTGGGTATCCAGAATTTGAGTTTCATTCCTGCTGCCCCATTTCCAATTCAGATCAAGATAGCTTGTCTGAATCCTCTGTAATAGCTTAGCTTTTGTCTGTAACTGAGAACTGTGAGATACTTATATAATTCAAGTGAGAATTGTATTCAAGACTACAAATCTGAGAGCTGTTTTAAGCTATGCTCTGTAATTGTAACGGTGGATTTGAAAAGGTTGCTTTCATCAGTACGTTCTCAATCAGATTCATGTTGAGGGTTCATTGTGATCTCCTCAGTCATTAGACTCCTTTAGATTTGCTATTTTTAAAGCAATTTCCCTTAATTCATTATCCCTGTGAGAATCTATGTTTGTAACCTGATTCTTACAGCATTTGTAGTAGTGCTTATGTTCTGAATCAAGACTTTGGATTGAAAACTATTGGATGATCTGTGTCCATTGAAGTGGATAGATCATAGCCATAAGTTCAACTCAATTCTAATCCTTGAATTGAATTATTTTCTCTTACATCTGAGCTGGTAGCCAGATGAAGATTTGATACTTTCTCATCTATATTACACTATCTCTCATTCTGGAATCAAGTACTAAGCTGAAGTTAGTTGTTATTTCTCCATTCTTATTAACTTTACTTCCAATTCCCCCAACTCAGATCTGGATCACTTAGTTTTAATCTACTTTTAGATAATTTAGTTAATGTGACAAATTCGACCTCCCATCTTATTTGCTTTGTATATAGGATAAGAGGTCAGATCTGGTAGCTCATATCTGAAGGTTTATCTTACATTTTAAATAAATTCCCTATGGACGATCTTTTACTCACTTACATTTAAAACTTGCTACAATTGGCCCTGATCTTGTAGGCTAATTAAGTTCTCTCTGTGCTGATATTTCTTTATTCTTTTTAGTTTTCTAAATTCAGGACAGTTCATCACCTGTAAATCTGTTTTTAAAACACAAATAAATCATGCATACTTAGAATCAACAACAAATTTTTGGCGCCGTTGCCGGGGAATAGATTTTAAAATTGGTAGACCTAAGTTTTTCAATTTTGTAGATCTGATTTTCATTTTAATTTTTGCTTTAAGCCTGCACTTTGTATTCCAAGTGCCTTATTAAATGTCTACTTCAGTTTTGTATAGAAAACCTGTTTTATTGCAGCAGAATTTTTTTATTTTTCTGAGTTTTTATTCTTTGCCTTCTAGTTATTTGAATAAATGTTGCTGCCACTCTTTTGTCTTTTTGTCAAATTTGGGCAGTAGCCTAAGTTTTTCTTTTTATTTTTGTCAATATACTTGAATAAGTCTGCTGCGTTTTAGATTTTTCAGATTTGGGCACGGTAGTCCAACAAGGAGCATCTGGACTAAAGCTGGAGCAGATCTGCTTCAGTTTGCATCCCCTTCTCCTTTGCATTCATTTTATATTTTTAAATTCTTGAGAACCAGCAGTTCTGCTGTATTTAATGTTTGTTTTGATTATAATTTATGCTGTCTTTTAGGCATGCTGATTTTTTTATATAAAACTAAATACAAAAATAAAAGAAAATGAAAACACAATTAGAAATTTTTTGAGTTGTTTCTTATTATTTTTTTCAGCAGTAGTAAATAAGGGCTCTTATGGACCCCAGGCTGACCCAAAACAAATAAATAAAATAAAAAAAAATAAAAAATTATAAAAGCATAAAAAAAAATATATCTTCTAGATGGGCTGTTTTTCTTTGTTTGTATCCAATTTTCCTATTTGGACCTGCTGAGATCATATTTTTTTTATTTTTTCATCATGTAGGATAATGAGCAGTGGCTCATAGGCTCTTTTGAGTATTCAATGGAGCCACTGACCTTATTTTCCTACAAGATTTCTGCTCCATAAATAGGTCTCAGCTATGTATGAATCTTATTTTTAACTGTGTACTCCCATGCTTCATCAATTTCAAATTCATATTGATTCATACTCACACAAGCAGTAGGGGGGTTTCTTTTGGCACAGGTGGTTTAGAGTTTCTTTTAGGATTTTTTATTTTAGGAATTTTACTTTAAAATTCTATTTTTAGATCGCTGATTTTCCTTTCTGAGGTCTTAATTTTACTAATTTTTTTTGCATTTTGGTAGTTTAGTACTCGGTTCCTAATTTTTTTCCCCTGATTTTTTATAATTCTGAAATTCTATTTTTGGATCTAAATTTTTTTTTTTTTTTCTGTTATTAGCGTTAGTTTCCTTTCATTTTCTTCACAATACTCTTCTTTTTTCTGTTCATACATTCAGTTTTTCTAGATTTGTTTTGCTATTTTTTCTGGTTTAGCAGTAATTTCCTGCATTTGTATATCATTTTTTCCATTGTCCCTATTCATGTATTTAGTTTTGCATTTGTATTTTCTGCTCCATAGTTTAGATTTTTCTGCTCATATTTTTCTTTTTTTTTCTTCTTTCTCATTTCATCCTGTTGCCCCTAGTTTCCCACTGTCTAGAACATTGAGGATAATGTTCATCATAGATGTGGGGGTGTGGCAAGGATGCCAATAGCTGAGTTAACATCAATGCAGCCTATGACCAACAGTAGAATTTTTGAATTTGAAGTGATTTGACACTTGTTTATTTTTGAAAAAAAAAAAATGAAGAAGTTAAAACTTTTTAAAACTGATTTCTAGTGTAATTCTAATACTTTCACGATGTTAATCTCAAAAATTTTCCAAAAGAAAATTGATGTTTTAGTAAACCTAAAAAACAGAAAATAGTGATGATATACCTCAGGAATTTGATAGAAAACTACACCCAGTGAGATTTGGGCCTGAAATGTATTCTTTGGAGGTATGAATTGGCAATTTTTCCTGCTCTAGGGACTGTTTGAACCTGCTAGTTATCACTAGAAGTTACACATATCCAAGTTAAAATAGCTTGACAGCAATCATGATATTAAAGACATGATGTAGGGCCTCCTTTTGGACAGTTTGAACTTCAAAAAGCCCCACCTTTTAAAACTGCCCTTGATACACACCATTTGAGTTTTATAAATCAAAGATTTCTTTGAAACCTCATTAACCTCATTTAGCCTAACCCTCACTCTGAGAATTCAGAAGGTAAAGGAAAGAAAGCTAAAGAAAGGAGAGTTGGGTAACATTTTGGTAAAAGAAAAAGAAAAATAATTGAAGGCAATGATGTATCAGCAAAAGAAATGTGGCATTCCAGTCAATGTTGCTTTGAAAAAAAAAAAAAAAAAGGAGAAGTCATTTCATTGGAAGTTTGAAAAAGAAAGAGAAAAAGATGGCCACTTTGGCTCTGAAAATTCAAAGAAGAAGATGAAATTGTGCTGAAAGAAAGAAGGTGTGCATACCACCTCCTTACCTTGACTAACTTCTCAATTTTGAACTCCATTCCACCCCTTTATCCTTGATAAATTTCACCCATAAGCCACATTACAACCCAAGTTAAAGTCCTTACTGATCAAAGATGGATTGAGCTGTCACATGGAGATAAGGATTTGTGTAATCTATGGTGAAAAGAGCAGTAAATTCAGAACTGAAAAGCAATGCCTATGCTCACCTACATACCCTATTGAGGGTCAGAATCGCTCTTGAGCTGTGTGAAATAGTACAACCCTCTTACTTGTATGGTGAGGGAAAATCCTGGAGAGAGTTGGGTTTGAAATAAACTAATTGGGGTAACATCAAAACTGAATTCTCAAATAGAAGGCAAGCTTTTCATTAATTTGTCTTATAAAAAACTTTTTGACACAAACTAAGTGAATGGTAAAAGGAATTACAGCAGAATTTTAGTTTTAAACTGATATTTTCTTGATATCCCTCTTACAGCCTGACAGATGCAGGTGTGAATAATCTGACTGGATGAAAGTCTGTTTTAACAGAACTGCATTGATATTAACTGATTTATTGGAGAAGTTTGTAGGGACCTTCACTGAAAACCCTCAAGAGACTTCACTCCTCCACTAGGGATCACCTAGGGGTTTAAATGGCTTGTTGCATATGCTAAATGCAACTGTGCTCCCTACAAAAATGGCTTTTCATTCTGTTTAAATTTTGTCTTTGCTCAGGGACTAGCAAAGCTTAGGTTTGGGGGTGTGTTGAGAATTGGAAAATACCATTTTCCACCCCTTAACCTGGGTCTTGATAGACCTTTGAGAGAACTAAATAAGTGTTTTAAGTGTTTGTTTTACAGCTAAAAATAAAGGCAGGCTTAACCCTGAAAGCAACTTAAAAGTGCCAAAAAGATGATTATCCATTTTAATCTAGAGGAAGAAGGAGAAAGGACAACCTCACTGGCTGTCAAAATGCCTAAAATAAAGAGGACAAAGGCCTGGTTTCAACCTGGAAAGAGGTTTGGAGCTATTCGAAAAGAAGAATGCACTACAGAATGCCATTCGAAAAGGTCCCCAATCTTTGCGAAAAGGTCCCCAATCTTTGCGAATAGATCTCCAGAAGTTACCGTTCTTTTCGAAAAGCTCTCCAATCTGTGCGAAAAGAGCTTCAGAAGTCACAGTACCTTGCGAAAAGTTCTCTAAACTATGCGAAATGATATCCTGAAGATTCTCAGTATCTGCAAGGGCAATTCAGTAATCTCTGCATGCCCCCCAATGCATTTAAAAGCCCAGGGACATTTCGGAAGATTCTGAGCACGAACCAAAGGAATATTCCACCCCATGTGAACACCCAAAGATGAAATTACTTGGCGGTAACTTCTAGAAGCTCAAACAGATTTTTGAATTACATAACAGAATTGATGCTTCTATCACCTGATTGGCTGAACCAGATCAAGCAGTTCTGATTGGCCAAAACAGATCTGGATCCTTGTGCTCGACTCCTATTGGTTGATATAGATCTATCCAATTCAGATTGGTTGATACACATCTGAGCTGGACTTAGGGAAAACTATAAATAGACGAACCATTTGCCCAATTTAGGTATCCAGAATTTGAGTTTCATTCCTGCTGCCCCATTTCCAATTCAGATCAAGATAGCTTGTCTGAATCCTCTGTAAAGCCTAACTTTTGTCTGTAACTGAGAACTGTGAGATACTTATGTAATTAAAGTGAGAATTGTATTCAAGACTACAAATCTGAGAGCTGTTTTAAGCTGTGCTCTGTAATTGTAATGGTGGATTTGAAAAGGTTGCTTTCATCAGTACGTTCTCAATCGGATTCATGTTGAGGGTTCATTGTGATCTCCTCAGTCATTAGACTCCTTTAGATTTGATGTTTTTAAAGCAATTTCCCTTAATTCATTATCCCTGTGAGAATCTGTGTTTGTAACCTGATTCTTGCAGCATTTGTAGTAGTGCTTATGTTCTGACTCAAGACTTTGGATTGAAAACTATTGGATGATCTGTGTCCATTGAAGTGGACAGATCATAGCCATAAGTTCAACTCAATTCTAATCCTTGAATTGGATTATTTTCTCTTACATCTGAGCTAGTAGCCAGATGAAGATTTGATACTTTCTCATCTATATTGCACTATCTATCATTCTGGAATCAAGTACTAAGCTGAAGTTAGTTGTTATTTCTCCATTCTTATTAACTTTACTTCCAATTCCCCCAACTCAGATCTGGATCACTTAGTTTTAATTCTACTTTTAGATAATTTAGTTAATGTGACAAATTCGACCTCCCATCTTATTTGCTTTGTATATAGGATAAGAGGTCAGATCTGGTAGCTCAGATCTGAAGGTTTATCTTACATTTTAAATAAATTCCCTGTGGACGATCTTTTACTCACTTACATTTAAAACTTGCTACAATTGGCCCTGATCTTGCAGGCTAATTAAGTTCTCTCTGTGCTGATATTTCTTTATTCTTTTTAGTTTTCTAAATTTAGGACAATTCATCACCTATAAATCTGTTTTTAAAACACAAATAAATCATGCACACTTAGTATCAACAACAATACCTCCGGCGCAAGCGCCTTCTCAGGTACTAGAAGGGGTGGTTCTTTTCAGGATCATCACCACTAGGGCTGCCACCTTACTGGGAACCGGGTAAATTATATCTGTGCCTACACCCTCCGAAAACTATCCAAAAAAATGCAAAAAAAATTTTGATGATGTCCCCACACTATTGGTTCACTTTTAGTTACAGATTTTTAAAGGGGAGTGAAATTAAGTCCAAAATCGGGTCGGGGATGACAAGCCCGTGCCGCCTCAACGGGCCGGCGTTCAATGGTGAGATATGATGACTGAAATGAAAAGCGTACGTAGGCCCGTCAAACGGCTAAGGCTCGTAAATGACTAAAATTTAAATGACGTAAAACTAAATGCGAGCGGGCCCGCCAAATGGCTAAGGTGGCTTAAATGACAAGAATCGGAAAAATAGGAATTTAAAGGCACACGTAGGCCGGCCAATCGGCTAAGGCACTTAAAGGACTGAATCGTAGGGGTGAGTATGTTAGTAAAAACAACAAAAATATAGAAAAAATAAAAAAAAATAAGAAAAAAAATAGCAATGGTTAGTAACAAAAAAAGAAACGCCAGCAAGAGGGGAAGCGCTAGGGTGATGTCCCCAGCAGAGTCGCCATCTGTGCGACCATGGATTCTCTTGAACCCGTCGCGGCGATGCGCCAGCTAAGAATGAAATGTAGAGTCGCCACCCAGAGCTTTTGGTGACCCGGGAAACCATCAAATCGATATTTTGAGCACCGAAGTGCTAAATATGACTTTGATTTACCGATCTTTGCCAAAGAATCTATGGTAGGAACTTCGGTTATCAATCGGGAAGGGTTTAGGCACCCGATCAACCCGCACGTAGCACTCTCTATCTATGGCCAAAATAAAAAATAAATGGGAGGAGTTTCCCCTTGCCCGAAGGCAATACGGTCCTATCAAGCTTTGAGCCAAACCAAAATTTCGGCGGCGTAACAGCTTGAATCCTTGGACGGGGGAAACACCAAGAAGTTTGAGGAAGAGAGGGGTGAGCCGGAGCTCATGGGCCCTTGTCGCACCGTGGAAGACCTTCGCTTCGGCGTGCTTCCGATGGCTTAAACAGTATGAAAATGGGCTCTGAAGCTAGGATTCAGAAAATAGGAAGTGTAGAGTATAGCTAGAGGCTAGATTTTGGCTAAGAGGGGGTGCTCTAATGGTTGAAATGGAGTGGAATAGGTGATCTAAGCTTGCTAGAATTCGGGAAAATAAATGGCATTTTCTCTCACTAGGGCTCTCTCTCTTAAGCTCTCTAATCTTTCAACCAAATTTTCAACCCTTTGGGAAGAGGGGGGCCTCTCTATTTATAGAGAAGAGGAGGGTTAGGGGCTTACTTAAGAGCTAATTGGTTTAGCAATTAGGTAATCCCCCATCTAAGGTTTTCTAGGTTTTTAAGGTCCTAGGGTTTTGGGAAACTGGTTTCAATGGCAGATGATGGGGTGAGACCATGGGTGACTTGAGGGTTGGCCATAAGCTCAAAGGGGGTGCAACCAACCTCAAGACACCCACCTCAACCAAGGGGATGGTCAAAGGGTCAAACTAGATGGAGGAAATTCGAGCCACTGATGACAGTTACTATAGCTAAGCTGGGCGTATATATTATATACGCTCGATTTATGCACAGTGATTTCCATAAAAATCAGGGGAGTTTTGGGAATTTGATACCCGTGGTGGGTCCCACCTATGCTGGGTGTATATATTATATACGCCCGAAGAAATTTGGCCCAAAAATGTTAGGCGTATATAATATATACACCTGACCAAACTGGGGCCAAATTGGCTGGGCGTATGTAGTACATACGCCTGAGCAAAAGGTTGTCATTTTATGTGAAACTTCAAACAACCATAACTTTTGAACCACAACTCCAAATCTGGTGGTCTTTGGCTCGTTGGAAAGATGGAGAAGTCATCTTTCCAACGGTATGTGGCTCATCCTCAGAAGTGGTCAGTATAAAAACTTGTAGCTCTCCTCCCATCAAATGCTCAGAAGGGTTTAAATTGAGTTTGGGGAGGGATCCTAGGGTTTAGGGGTGATCTCTAAGGGTTGGGGGAATGGTTATAATGGGTTTTAGGTGATTCCTAAAGGTCTGGATAGATTTCCAAGGGTTCGGGGGTGCCATCGGAAGCACATGGGTGCATTTCTCCCAGAGTATAGACCGATCGAGCCTTGGGCCGAATTTGGGTGTCTACACTAAGGCATTCAGTAGTCACTTCCTCCTCAACCTCAGGGGCCATAGCTTGTCCCTTTTCCTGTTTCTTCTTTAATATTTCAGGGCTCTTAGGTGGTGGGTGCTCTCGGCCTCTCTTCCTTGGGGCAGATTTCTTCTATTCTTTTAAATGGTGGGCTCAACAACAGGTGAGGGTACCTCAAAGGTCTCCAATGTGGAGGCCTCTGCAATCCTTGGGGATTTTCTAGTGGCCACAGGGCAGCACTAGCGGACGGGTTCAGCATCACAATGAGGGTATCTAAAAATTTTGAACCCGTGGCCAAAGGTGCTCAGATTATTAAAATTTGGGCTCACAATTCTAATAAAATGCCAATCACACTGAGTAAGCACAAAAGCTTCAAATTTTTCACTTCTTTATCTTCTTTTAAATAAATCAAACATAGGACAGAGAAAGAAATGGAGATAGTACCAGTTGAGAGCTAGGGTTCCACTTGAAATTGTGCACAGTGGCTCAAATCCCCCCAAACCTTGCTCGAAGTTATCGGGGGTAGCTGGGGAACAATATGATGAGAGGAAAATGCCTGAGGTGGTGTGGATTACAAAGTAGAGAAGAAAGGAGAGGAGAGGGATGTCGGTCTTTCTGCTGGGAAACTAGGGCAGACAGAGGAAATGAAGAAAATGAGGGGCTTCGCTGTGTTTATAGAGCAAATCCCACAGTTCGCAGAGTTGGCAATAGGAGCTCGCAGAGCAGAATTCTCTTGTAGTTTGGCATTTAAGTCTGCGAGATGTTCTATCGCGCTAAAGAATAAACTTCCACACATTGAAATTCACGGAGCTGACTCAGTGGCTTTGGTGCGCGAGGGCTATTACTTTTCAGAATCAATACCTCACGCAGCAGTTGCGCAGAGCACTTTTACACTCAGATTGGGCTCGTGGAGCAGAAAGTAACTCTGCGAGGTACTTTTACAGCCATTGCTCAAGTGTTGTAGCGTGCGAGCAAGCCAAGAGGTAGCTCGGACAGCACATTAAAGCCTTCTAGATCTGTGAGATAGCATTTCTTCACAACCTATACTCCTTCAGCTCAGTGCAGCACATGGGTTGGTGCGTCCCTGCTGTTTTGCACCCAACCACTGTGCATGAGCACCAACCCTCTGAGAGGTACTTCATTTCAAGCATGAAAAATATAGACCCATTTTCAATCAATAGTTCATCAACATTGCAGAATCCTAAAAATAGACTTTCAGCTCAACTTCATGCAAATTAAGATAAGGCTCCTCAACCATTTGCCAACAAACACATAACTGATTCGGGTGACATATATGCACATGTATTCAATCACAAAACGCAAGCACAAGCAAAGCAACATAAGCAATCCAACAAACTCAAGAAAACACAACAAATATAACTCTAACGAACACTAATCAAACAGAATGTTTGTACATATTATACACTTATTACCCACCTTTTGCTCACTGGGCACTTGCTTCCTCCTGAGTAGAGGATGCATCACCAATCATATACCGACCTTTTGGATTTGTTAGGGGCTGACTAGGCAATTTTCCTTCCTCCCTCCTATTCAGAGCATTACAAATTTGGCCCAGCTGGTCCTCAATCTTCTTGATGCTCTATCCATGAGAATTGACAGTTTGCACCAAGCTCCCCAAGTTTTGCATTGAAGCCAGCATCTGCTCTTCAAATGAAGTGGATTTGGGCAGTTGTGGGGGCTGGGCCAACTGGTTGGACGGTGGGGCAGGTAACAAAATTTTTTTCCTTAGTGGGTAACCTTGATTAAACTGGTGGTGGGTTCTGTAAGGAGCTACCATTTGCTACTGTTGGGTTTAAGGATATGAATCTTGCCTCCACCTCAGATTTGGGTGGTTCCTCCAAGAATACCCAGCAGGCTGCTGCCCAAAAGTTTGAACAACATTGGCTTGCTCCATAACAAAATCTAGAAACTGGGTGGTAGATGGATAATCATTAATAGAATGTGTGGGAGATTGGCATATCAAACATGCCTCCTCCACCTGTGCAACCATTCGGGGCCGCATCACATTCATCAATTTGTCAAACTTCAAGTCAGGTTGTCCACCTTCCTCTCCAGATCACCTTACACCTTCACTTCAAATATTCCACCTCTAGGAGTGGCCTCTTTTACCATCTTAGCTGGAGTCTGGCTATCATTGCATGACAGAGACTCCTTCTGCATGAAATTTTCTCCTATTATGTCAAACAGCTCCCAAGCTTCCTCAGCTATCTTGTGGAGGTAATTACCACCACAGGAAGCATCCACCATATCCTTGCTCTTGGAATTAATTCCTTGATAAAATACTTGGACAAGCTGCCATATTGGGATTTGGTGGTGGGGGCATTGTTTTAACATCTCCTAGAATCTTTCCCTAGCTTCATAAAAATTCTCAGTTGAGGACTGAGTGAATGACAAAATATTTGTCCTCATCTGGCTGGTTTTGTTCATGGGAAAGAATTTGGCCAGGAATTTGGTTTGAAGGTCACTCCATGACTGTATGCTATTGGCTGGGACCTTTGATAGCCATGTGTTGGCTTTGTCCTTTAGTGAGAAAGGAAAAGCCTTAGTTTGGTGGCCTCAGGTCCCAAGCCAGCAATATTGAAGGTAGTGCAAAGTACTAAAAATTGGTCTATATGCTTGTAGGGATCTTCTTTACTAAGCCCATGAAACAAAGGCAGCATATTGATGGTGGAGGATTTAATCTTATAATTTCCTTCAACATAGGGGAATTGAATGCAAAAGGGAGAGGTATAGTCCCCTGGTGCATTGTACTCCTTTAATGTTCTCTGCCTCTCAACCAAGATAACTGGTTCAGTTTCAATAGCAGGGCCCTGTGGGATGCATCTAGGTCTAAGGATTCTTTCAAGCTCTAGATTTGGAAGTTCTAGCTCAAGGTTTAAAGACCTTCTACCATGCATATACTCACACCCACAGGAAGTACAGAAAATGCTCACAAGCACACACCAAGAATATTGCAAACAAAAATTAATAACTACAGAGATTTACACTAAACAAACAATAGAGAAGTAAACATAGATGGACTAAGATTTAGGGGAAAGTAAGTACAAACAGAGGTACCTTCACTCTAACTGCAGCTCTAGATTTTCCCTTCTACTGTCCATTTCTGCAAAATTCCACAAAGAATCAGTAGTACTTTTATTCTAGTTTAGGTACAACTATAAAAAATTTGAAACTCTAAATTATAGTACAACTCAGGTCTACTAAAAAGATCAATATCCCCGGCAACGGTACCAAAAACTTGTTGCGAGACTACTGGTGTTGTGTTTATTTATTTAGTGGGAATAAATTTAAAGACAAAGTAAAATAAAAGAATGGATTCAGCACAACCAAAGTAATCCTAGACCTGTAAGATACAGGGCCTATTGTACAAGTTTTGATAAGTAAGAGTTTGTCGCGCAGAGAAATTGAGCTAGAATAAAAAATAGGCTATAATAGTAGGCCTTCAGATCTGGCTATAGATCTTACAATCCTAAAGAAAGGGAGCTGGGTGGCATGACTATACTAAATTAATTCTAAGAACAGAAAAATAAAATATAGCCCCATCCTAAAGAAAGGGTTAAGAAGAAGATGGTGATGGTGTGTTCCAGAATAAAATATAAAAATCAGTGAGAAGTAAGCAGATTAAGTTCAGAGTCAAAGCAATAATGTAACTCAGATTTAGTCTGTCTTGACAATGCTCCTTGCTGAGTAGAAGTATCCAACTTAACCCATCCCATTTAGGGTGCTCTTAAGGTTATAGGTCGTTCACTCAAATGGTCATAGCCTAACCTATCGAGTCTGTCAAATCCCATTGATCAAGCCAGAAGTTGCCAATCTAATCCAGAGGAGTGGACTGATCATTTTCCCAACCACTGGACCAGACCAGGCCATGAATACTATTGCAGCACTATGTAATGCCTGTGCTACAAGCTCCCCAGATCTACACATAGATCTGGCTGACATCCATAGGTATTCCAACCCATAAAATCCTAAGTACTTTTCCAAGGCCAACGGCTCACTGGTGCCCACAAAAAGGACCATGTAACAGGTTGAATAAGGCTTTAAATCCAGCTGGTCATTACTATAAAAGGCCTGCAATGACTCAGCCTCAAGCTACAACTACTACAAAGAAATCAGATCTAACATCTGATATCGGTTAGGTAAAACAGAGGGGAACCAATTCCTGTACAAATCTCCTCACAAGGCTCTAGAAGCTCATGTGCAGGGGAGAAGAATTTTTCTCAAACATGTGGGTGGACACCACCTTAGGGCTATACTCTGTCCACTCAAATGGTCACAGGGTATCCCATTGGACTTTCAATACCACAAAGGTCTAAGAAAGAACATGAAAACTGCTACAACCACCATGGTCCACAGGCCTCCGAGCTCCCCAGATCTCACTATAGATCCAGCATTGATTTCCATGGGACTATCAAACTAAGGGAATTCATATGGTAAATAATAGATCTACTGAAAACTGAATGGACTCATCCCAAATACATGATTCCTATAGACATTTAAAGAAACCCTAAGATCTTTAGATTCAATTAATTATTAAAACAACAATCCATTAATAACAACAAACCTTATAATGAATTGCCTCCAGGCTGCAGTCTGTACACAACTTAGAGCTGAAGCCATTTTCTTTTCAAAAAGATAGTTCTGAAGCTAATTCCTTTGCGAAATGATGTTTCTGAAGCTGTTAACTTGTTGAATGGTACTGATGCCATTCGCAATTGTAAAAAGGTCTCTTTTGGAACTTTTCAAAAACTTAAAGGCACTTTGCGACATTAACTTTGAGTATATTTAAACCCCTTTCGAAGTCGGGGTTTCATTTCAAACTCTTTCTGCAGAGCGACTCTTCACTGCTACCCTACTTCGCTCTCTCCTTGCACAAGTTAACAAGTTTACTACCCTTTTGTAACTGATTGTGTAGATCATTTGCATTTTCAGAGAAGGATTTCAGCTTGTAATCTGGGGGATTTCTGCAAAGCAAACAACTCGTTCAACCATAAACCCTAGATCTCGGTATTTCTCTACCCATTCTCTCTGGTTATCATTTAGTAAGTTGATTACGTAACATCTATTTTGAGCATTTTTCTACATCAATCTAGAATGGGAAAGCAGAGAAATCATTGGCGCAATGTTCTCCAAATCCTCTGCTAAGAAAGTGAGCAAACCGACCCCAAAGCAAAAGGAAAAGCCAAAACTTCAACTAAACGGAAACTTTCAATGGATAAGGCGCATGGTGGAGAAAGGTAAGAAAATTAGACATGAGGAACTCCACCTGCCTGCTAGCCCCCAGCCCGAAGCTTACTCCTCGCCCATTCATTTGGTCCTACCAAATCCCTTCATTGATGCTCGAGAAACTAATACCCGTGATGGTAGATTTAAACTTTTTTCGTCACCAAACCGTAGTGCTTGCCATCCTTACGATACCTTAGAGAGGCTTCACTACAATATCCTTACCCTTGCCGAGAAAATTTACCCAAGGATGGTGAAGTTATGGTACCAAAACCTAGTCAAGGTCACGGAAAAGATGTGATGTCCCTACCCTTGTAATTTTCATTGATGATTGCGATCTTCGTGACATTTGAAGACATAGGGAACGCTTTAGGATACCATTTCAATTTGAACCCTCTGGTCCTTTGGTGCTCGAAATGGCCTCTTTTAGAGAGATAGCTGCCCATTTAACCCAAGGTATTGTGGGCCTTTGGGCTCCATCATGAGAAGAGACCTTGCCCCAATTTCTATTAATGGATTCCATTTAAGGGCGCTTTTATGTCATCAAGCACGACCAAGAGAGGAGAACACCAATTTTAGAGGCCCTCTTTCATTTCTCCAAGGCGCTTTTTCAATGCCCCTATGTTGATTTTGAAGCTATGGTTGATGTAAGTACTAAGTCAAGAAAGAGCGAAGATAGTGGCCTACCATTTGGCAGATTGATCACACCCTCCTTAGAGCCAAATTGACATTGATAGTGAGGAGCCATTTGAAGTCATTACCCCTCACAATTTTGGGAAAAAGGCTTGGACTACAAGCAGCTATCTTGAGAAGGATGAGAGAGGCGGTGAACTGCACATGCCCTCGCTGCACTGAACCTGCAGTTGTGAGTGAGCAGAACCCACATCCGCAGATGAGCCTCCACCAAGCCACCCTGCATTTGAGCTTACAATTGAGCCTCCCGCCATGTTGCGGATCCAAATTTGTCGAAGCAACTCACGATCCATTTCGCAACCCCTGTGGTGACCAGCTCTTTAGCTGCCCCACTCCTTGAAACATCTCTGCCAAGACTTTGGTGACCAAATTGTCGCACCTACTTTGGAGGAAGTTCCTTGCACCCTACTCCCTACTCAAGCCCATGCACTTTCACCTATCCCAGTGTCCCATCTCCCACTCATTCCATCATTCCAATTGTGGACTCCCCTCTACACCAACCACTCCAACCATTCTAACACCAATTTCACCCTCCAATGCCCAGCTTTAGAGGAGTTAGCTCTGATTTTATTGCCCCATCCCCCTGCACTCCTCTGCTCCAAAGCCCCTCAAATTCCCTGCTCCATCACCCACACACACAGAGACCTCCCCTACACACAGAACAGCCCTTCACTACAGAGGCCTACTCTTCTCTAATGGGTTCTATTTTTGAAACCATGGAACTAGACCCCACCCCTATACCCACTCCTCCTCCCTTCACCCACTTTCCAACCCCTCCCTTTATAGCCATTGCACCTCCTCCCTCCACCTTAGTTGTCCCAGTCTCTACTATGCCCACCTCTCCCACACCTGCATCCATTACCCAAATCCTTACCTACCTCCAATCCATCCATGCCCGACTTCAAATCAACACAGACAATCGATGCACTCCATACCTTAGCTTCCACATCCCAAACAACCACCATTACCCCTATACCTATTTTTCTTCCCAGGCCACCCAAAGCGGATCCAAAGGTAATATTGGTTGATCTGCCCCACCCCCACCATTACTACCCAGGACATACTCAAGCTGAAGCTCCTTTGATTCCATCCCTCCACCACTCCCCATTTCTCTGAGACGCTTACTCAGAGCAGACCCTGCTGTCCCCTTTCAAGCCACTTCTCCCCCCTACCACAATTTGGGCCACCTTTAGTCCCCTACCATTCCATTCCCTCCCCGATATGCCACCTCATCAAAGCCATGGAAAATAACCCCTATATCTGCAGAGATGTCCAAAAGCGGCTAGCTGATTTCCAAGCTTACATCGCCACCCCCTGTGAAAACCAAATCAAGAAGTTAGAGATTTTTATTAAATTTGAAAGAGATAAAATCCGGGACTCTGGGTCAAACATTTCAATTTGGTGAGGATGAGCAACACAAAGGTGTCCATGTTGCAAGCCCAAGCTGGATCAAGAAAAATTGAAGACCACTAGCCTCACCAAACACCTTGGCCTCATCGGAAAGATCAAATCAGGAGTATCTTGAGCTACAAAACACCATTCAGAAAGCTCAATCAAGTTCAGACTCCAACACCGACTCTAGCTCGATTAAAGCGGTGACTCAGTTCGAGCCACGAACCAACCTATGATATCTGATTTTGACCCATTATTAGCTCTCCTTGTACTTTTTATGTTAAAATTGTAATAGAAAATTCTGTTTTGTGTATACTCATCGCATTTCTGTCTGTCTTCTTGCCATTATTCCTTTTTGTTGTTTTCTTTCTTATATTTTTCCTCTATTTTGGACGATGTGGACCCTACTTCCCTTTGGTTTGGGGGTATGGCGGTATGCCAATAAAATAAGTAAGTTAATGCTTGTGCAGCTTATGATCAAGAAACTTTTGAAAATGAAGTCATTTCACACTGTTGTTTTGAAAAATGAGGAAGTTAAAACTTTTAAAATGAATTTCTCGTAATTCTAAAGACTTTCATGAAGTAAATGTCAGGAAATTTCCAAAAGAAAATTGATGTTTTAGTAAACCTACAATGAAGGAAAACAGTAAAGATATACCTCAAGAAGTTGATATAAAACCACACCCAATGAGGTTTGGGCCTGAAATGTATTCTTTGGAGGTATGCTTTGGCAATCTTTTTTGCTTTTAGGGACTATGTGAATCTGCTTACTTACACTAGAAGTTACACATATCCAAATTGAAATATTTTGATAGCACTCATGATATCAAAGACATGATGTAAGGCCTCCTTTTGAACAGTTTGAACCTTACAAAGCCCCACCTTTTAAAAAACTACCCTTGATACACACCAGTTGAGCTATATAAATCGATGAATCCTTTGAAATCTCACCCAATAAACCTCATCAGTTTCATTTAGCCTAACCCTACCCTGAGAAGTCAGAAGACAAAGGGAAGAAAGCTGAGGGAAGGAGAATTGAGTAACAATTTAATAGGAAAAGAAGGGTAAAAGTTGAAGGCAATGATGAAACAGCAGAGGGAATATGGCATGCAGTCAGTGCTAATTCGAAAAAGAAAAGAAAAATATTTGAGCAAAACAAAAGAAAGAAGGCATTTTCATTGGAAGTTTGAAAAAGAAAGAGAAGAAGATGGCCACTTTGGCTCTAGAAATTCAAAAGAAGAAGATGAAACTATGCTGAAGAAAAGTGGGTTTGCATATAACCTCTTGACCTTGACTGACTTCTCAAATACGAACACCTTTCCAACCCTTTTTAGAGATTTCACCCATCAGCCACAATCAAACCCAAGTAAAAGTCCTTATTGATCATTGATGGATAAGAATTTGTGTAGTCTATGGTGAAAAGAGCAGTGAATTTTTAACTAAAAGCAATGCCTATGCTCCTGCTTACAGTCCTATTTGAGGACTGTAATTGCTCTTGAGCTGTGTGAAATAGTATAACCTTCTCATTTGTTTTTTGAGTGAAAATCCTGGTGAGAATTGGGTTTGAAATCAACTGATTAGGGCAACATCGAAGCTGGATTCCTAAATCAAAGGTTAACTGTTCGTAAAAAAATTTTCCTGTAAATGGCCCCTGACATAAATCGACTGAGTAGTAACAAGAATTACTGCAGAATTTTAGTTTTAAACTGATAGTTTTGTCGAAAAAACCTTCTTACAAAATAACTGATGCAGGTGTGAATAATCAATTGAGGGAAGTGGGTAATGTATGAGCTGCAGTGATCTTAACTAACTTATTGAAGAAGTTTGTGGGTACCTTCACTGAAAACCGTCAGGAGACTTCACTCCTCCACTAGGGATCACCTAGGGGTTTAAAAGTCTTGTTGCATAGGCTAAATGCAACTGTGCTCCCTACAAAAGTGGCTCTTTACTTTGTTTTTTTTTATTATTCTTTTCTTTGCTCAGGGACTAGCAAAGCTTAGGTTTGGGGGTGTGTTGACAAGTGAAAAATACCATTTTTCACCCCTAAACTTAAAGTCTTGATTGACCTTTGAGAGAACTAAATAAGTGTTTTAAGTGCCTATGTTGCAGCTAACAATAAAGACAGGCTTAACCATAAAAGCAGCTCAAAAGTGCCAAAAAGATGACAATCCATGTCAGTCCAAAGGAAGGAAGTGAAGAAACAACCTCATCAGCTGTGGAAAAGTCTAAAAGGAAGAGGCAAAGACCTGTAAGAGAAGCAGGGAACAATTCAAACAGGGAAATGCAATACAGAGTTCTTTTCGCAAAGAACCTGCACGTTTCGTAAAGAACCTGGAACTCTGCGAAAAGGACTAAACCTCCAGGCTTAGTTTTCGAAGAGCATCTGAACTCTTCGAAAAGAAGATTGAACTTTGCGAAAAGGAGAAAACACAATTCGAAGAGAGATTGAACATTGCGAAAAGAGCTTCAGAAGCCACAACACTTTGCGAAAAGGCCCTTAAGCTCTGCGAAAAGGTATTTTGGAGATTCGCAGCTTTAACAAGGGCAATTCAGTAATCTGTTGCACGCGTCCCAATGCATTTCAAAACCCAAGGACATTTCGGAAGATTCTGAGCACGAACCAAAGGCATATTCCACCCCATGTGAACACCCAAAGATGAAATTACTTGGCGGGAACTTCTAGAAGCTCAAACAGATTTTTGAATTACATAACATAATTGATGCTTCTATCACCTGATTGGCTGAACCAAATCGAAGATTTCTGATTGGCCAGAACCGATCTGGATCCTCGTGCTCGACCACCATTGGTCAATACATTCTGAGCACCTCTGATTGGTTGAAACACATCTGAGTTGGACTTGGGGAAAACTATAAATAGACGAACCATTTGCCCAATTTGGGCATCCAGATTTTGAGTTTCATTCCTATTCCCCCATTTCCAAACCAGATAGTTTGTCTGAAATCCCTGTAATAGCTTCACTTTGACTTGCAATTGAGAGTCAGTGAGACATTACGTAATTCAAAAGAGAGTTGTATTCAAGACTACAAATCGAGAGCTGTTTAAGTCGCTTCTGTAATTATGTAATTGGATTTGAAAAGGTTGTTGTAAACCGTATTTTCTCAATTGGACTCATGTTAAGGGTTCCTCGATCTCCTTATTGCATTAGACTCCTTTAGATTTCTTGTTTTTCATGCAATTTCCTTGATTCATTAATCCGTGAGAATTAGTGTTGGTAACCTAATCTCTCACGGCATTTGTAGTGATGCTTCTTGTTCTAAACTAAGGCTTTGGATTAAAGGTTGGATGGTTTATGGCCATTAAAGTGAGACCATAGCCATAAGCTTAAACCTAATCCTTAAATTAGATTTATTTCTCTTACATACTGCTTGTAGCCGATGAAGATTGGAACACCTCTGAAATGCGATTATTCTCATTAGATTTCAAAGACCAAATCAGATTTAGATATTACTTCTCCATCTTTGTTTCAATCACTCCCCCAACTCGGATCTGGATCATTTAGTTTAAAATTTTCTTTGTTTTTAGTTTGTTAAACGTGACAAATTCAAACCTCTCATCTTATCAGCTTTCTAGATAGGATAAGAAGCCAGATCTGGTAGCTCAGATCTAGAGGTTTATCTTACATTTTAAACAAATTCTCTGTGGACGATCTTTCACTCACTTTTAAAACTTGCTACAATTGGCCCTAATCTTGCAGGCTAATTCTCTTCTAACTGTGCTGATATTTCCTTATTTGTTTATATAGTCTAGAGCCACTGTAATTTAGCAGCTATAAATCTATTTTTCAAAACTCACATAAATCAAGCACACTAAGAAGATACCAACATACATCCAACTTGGGCTCCATTAAGTTCAACCATCAAATGTAACCTTGTAGCCATTGCATTGGGCATTTTTCCATAGCAGCTTGGGTTGAATTTTGGCATCCATAGCAGCTTGGGTTCAATTTGTTAACAGCAATTATAAAGGGGTGCAGCTGGGGTATTTTTGGTGGACAAGGGTAGTTTTGGGAACTGCAAAACATAAGAGAAATCTGTACATGGGCATAAACTGATTTTCAAATCTTTGGCGGGAATGCAAACTACTTCAGCTGCATAACAAAACTAGATCTCTTTCTCTGCTTTTGATTGGTTGATATGCTAAAACAGGGATTAGCATAAACTGAAATGGAAGATCTCTCCTCTGATTGGCTGCAATCCAAAGCACATGGATCACTGCATTTGTATAAATAAGACTCCTTGCTGCTGTAATTTCTCAGCAAGGAAACTAGGAACAAAGGAATAGCCTGAGTTCTCCTTAGCTCAATTTAGGTTTAGTTTTAGATTTTCTTTTTCCTTTTCTCTTCCCCCTTCTCTCCCTAATCCAGCCTGTTGGATTAGATCTAGGTAGTAGCTGAGATATGATTTCTAATTGTAAATAAATCTGTAAATTCATTATGAAGAGCTCTAGATTCATGCACAAACTGTAGGCTGGAGGCAAATCATTGTAAGTTTTTTTTAATCAATGAAGTGCTATTTTTATAGTCCCATTAGATCTGTAATTTTTCTATTTATTTGCTTTAGATTTTTTCAGATCTGATGCATTTATGGTTGCTTGAGCTTGTAGCCTTACAACCATAGTGCTTGCAGTAATTTTCATGTTCTAATCTTCACCCTCACTGCTGGAGTAAATCTCTAGGATGATCTATGACCATTAAATTAGATAGATCATACCCTTAGGACTAATCCAGAAGTGAAGGTGAGCTTAGATCCTTCCTCTTTACACTTGTGCTTGTAGCCAAGTGAAAGATTGTAGCAGATCCAACTCTTGCTCTGATTTCCAAATCTATTTTCAGTGAAGAGATCTGGAATTATGCAGAGATTGTAGCCTTGCGAGCTTGGGCATTGTAGCTATTTGAAGCAATGACCAGCTGAGTTTAGATGTCCAAATAATCTCTGATTTCTAGTGGTTCTCACTAGATCTACATGGATTATTTGATCCTATGGTTGTAAGTGCTTTTAGCCTTACCAAGCATAGTGGCTGCAATAGTTTTATTGTTTCAATTTGAACCTTTGGATTGGATGAAGTCTATAGGATGATCTGTAACTATTTAAGTGGACAGCCCATACCCTTAAGATCAGTTCAAGCCTTTGGTTTAGAGTGGGTTCTTCTACCTTGCACTTGAGATTGTAGCCAAGTGAAAGACAACTGTAAATTCACATGTCTTGATCTGATTTGCAATAAAAACCAGCCCCTAGCTGTCTATTTTCCCCCATTTTGTATTTTATTTTACCATCCATCTTCCTCAATCTTGTAGATTTAGATTTATATTTATGCAAATTAGATCTAGTGACACCCAAAAAACTCTCTTTCTTTCTTAAACTAGGCTAGAATTGCCAAATTTGTAGCAGATCTAGAGGTTTACTATACTGCCTTTTAGGTTTTAGATCACTACTCCCTATGGGACAAACTCTTATTAAAACTTGCTACAAAAGACCCTGTATCTTGCAGGTCTAGATATTTTAGGATTGTTGTTTTCGTCCTTTTTATGATTTTAATTTGTATTCCACACACAATATTCAGCACTTACCCAAGAGCCTTTGGTGTAGACCAGTACATCAGAGTCATATTTTTTACACTTCGGTGCTTATAAAATTGATTTAGATTTTTCGAGACACCAAAAGCTCCGGGTGGCGACTCCATATCTTTTGCAAGAGCACATCGTCACTACGGGTTTGATAAAAATCCACGGTTGCACAGATGGCGACTCTGCTGGGGACTAGCTAGTAGAGCTTCCCCTTGAAATTTGGCCTTGTTTTTTAGTTTTACTAACGTTTGGCTATTTTCCTTTGATTTTACTCACCCCTATGATTCCGTCAATTTTTCTCACCCCTACTTTTTCATCATTTACGTGCTTTAGCCGATTGGCGGCCTACTTGCGCATCGTCTTTACATTTTATTTACTTTTCCGTCATTTAAGTGCCTTAGCTGATCGGTGGGCCTATTTGCACATCGTCTTTACAATTTCTTTACTTTCCATCATTTATATGCCTTAGCCGTTTGGCAGGCCTACACGAGCATTTAATTTTTCGCAATCATATCCTACCAGTGGACGTTGGCCCGTAGAGGTGGCATGAGACCATCACCACCCGTTTTTGAACATTAAGAAAACTCTCTTAAAATCTGAAATTAAAATTGAACCAAGAGGGGGACTTAATTGAATTTTTACGGGGGTAGACTTTTCAAGGGTTGGGAATTTTAGGCAAAGATACAAACGCCCGATTCTTAGTACGGCGACAGCCCCTAGTGGTGATGGTCCGAAAAAGTACAACCCCATCTAGTATCTGAGAAGGCACTGGCATTGGAGGTATATAGGTTCGGGGACCGATCCTGTTACAAAGATTAAAACCCTTGGGGAGAGCGTTAGTAGTCCCGAATCGACCTTGTATCCCTAGGTTCGGTGAGGAGAGACACGTTGCAACTAAGAGACCAGTCCTCGGAAGCATTGCTTCCAGACAGCCATCAGGAAAAGGCCAATTTCTTGCTCTTCTGCTATCAAAAATTTTTTGGCCCCATTGTTTATACCTGGCACATGTAAAATATGCGCCAAGCTTAGTTTTTCTCATATTTACTTTGGCGCATTTAATACATTTTCCAAGCTTAATTTGACCTAATTTGGCCTGGCGCATGTAATGCACACGCCAAGTCTAGATAGAGTTGTGCAACCCGAATCTGAGGCCTATCTCACCATCTCGAGTTCCCCGCTTAGTGGTTTAGCACCTCCGATAGGTCCCGTACTCTCCGACACCCAATACGCCTCTGTCAATCAAAAGAGGGTAACCTCTTATTGACTCGCTCCGAGGGATCGAGTTGTTTACATTGATTCCCGTGCCTTTAATAGATCAAAGGATCCCCTTTTGATTCTTCCGAAGCTCATCGGGATCTCATCGCGAGATTTATTTGAGGTACAAACACCACCCGAAATAGGATTTCAAGGGCCCCGGAGTTGTTCATTATAAAAATCCATTTACAAAAAAAAATTTAAAAACAAAAAATCAAAAAAAGAAGAAAGCAATATGGTGCCAGCACAACGGCATCACCTTATCCTCCGTCATCTCGTAGGGGAAGAAGGAGAAAGCTTTACGGGGCCTATTTGAGGCACCCGTACTCCACCCATCACCAAGCCATGTCGTGGGCAGTGGATCCGACATACACCGATCCCGACTCATCCCCACCACATTCCCCAACTCATTCACATGTGGAAGAGATGTTCACATCCATCCCTCTCACCCAACGCCTATTTACCGCCACCGGACTCTTCGGTGCACCCGTCTTCCCCTCCACCTCAAACAAAAATTCACCCCTTCTCTCCCCCATTTCAACTCAAAACCCACCACATTTTTCACCCCATTCTTCCTCCACCACCGAAAACTTATCCCAATTCTCTTCCACATATAACTTGCCCAATTTCCCCATATATTCTAAAAATCCAACACCTCATTCCTCATCATTTTCCCAAACCATACCCCATTTTCCCATACCTTCCCAAAATCCAACACCCTCATTTACCCAATCCATGTCCAACATTCCCCATCAACATCCATCCAACAAACACCCCATTTTTCTCCCACATCCACTCCACATACGGCTAATTTTCCCTCCACATTAGCCCAACATACGCCACAATTTTCCACTTCTCCCATGCCCAATTTTCCCACATTCACTCAAACCATGCCTAAATTTCCTTCCACACCCTCTTAAAATACACCCATTATTTCCACATCCACCCATACCATACCCAAATTTCTAAATCCACCACATACCCCCCCATCTACCAAGGACATGCCCAATTTTCCATATACCCAAACCATGACTAATTTTCCCTCATCTTCCCGGGTCATGCCTAATTTTCCCAATACCCTCTCTACATCGGATGGACCATCTACATCCACCCCCTCACCCAATCCCATGACCATGATGGACGAAATGGTTAGGGCCTACACAATTTGGAAGGCCTCTCAAAGCCTCCCACAACCATCCCACACATCCAAACCCATCCCATACACTCCAAAATCTACATACCTCATTCCCCCAAAATCTTAATCAACCCCCCATTATCCATACCATCCAAGGCTCCCATCAACCATGGGGCCATTTGGGTGGGACTCAAAGTTCAACACCCTATACCTTAACTCACCAAGGCCTAATAGCTCAAGCTCAAACCCATCAAGACCCAATATCCCAAGCCTAACAAGTCCTAACACCACACGCCCACCAATGCCCAATAGCCCAAGCCCATCAAGGCCTAATGGGCCAGACCCCATCAAGGCCTAATGGGCCATACCCACCAAGGCCCAATGGTCAAACCCATCAAGGCCCAATGGGCCAAACCCATCAAAGCATAAACATTGGAGCCTCATCAACCCATCTCCCTACATCCTCCCAGTATCCCACATACACCCAACGAGTCCCCATGCCACCCCAGATAATGCACCTACCTCAACTCATCTCCCAACATGGCCTAGGCCTCACCCATCCCCAACCCTCATACCCAAATCAATATGGGGACCCATCCCACAACATCAACTATCCCCAACTTACCCATCCTCTCATTTCCCCAATTCACAAGATACTCATCAAACCCAGATGCCTCATTAGGCACCCACCCAAAATCCGTCACTCATCCACCCCTTATCTCACAAATTCATCACCAAAGATTCCCCCATGTGCAATGGTCCCACCCGGTACCTATCCAACCCACCCAAAACAAACAGGACGATCTCACCCCTCTCCCACCCTATGTAAACTCATAGTATGAGGAGGATGAGATCAGGAACAATGGGGTCCATGAAGGAGGACTTACCGTTTTCAACCCTCCACTCGTAATTGCCAACCCCCCGACAGCCCAGAGTGAGTGGAGGCCACCTGCCAAAAAGTCAGTCCCACCAACCAAAGAAACAAAGCAGCTAAAAGAACAGGCCGAGAAAATCCAAAAGCAACTGTTAAAGATGGGAGGAGCTGAAATCCATGCTACAGACTTCTCAGACTTGTGCTTATTTGCAGAAGTCCCCTTACTCCCAAAATTTAAAATGTCGGTCTTCAATAAATATAATGGAACAGGCAATCCTATCGCACACCTCAAGTCCTATTGTGGAGACATGTGCCAATATGGGGAGGACGAGCGCCTTCTTATAAAGGTCTTTCAAAAAATTCTGACGGGTCCGGCCATGAGGTGGTTCACGTCCCTAGAACCATCCATGATAAAAGTATGGAAAGATCTGACGCATTTGTTCCAAGAGCAGTATGTCTACAACATGGACATCGAACCTCATAAGTCAGATCTGGCCTGGTTAAGGCAGAACCCTAACAAAACCTTCAACAATTACCTTGGGGATTGGAGAGAACTGACAGCTTAGGTGAGAAACAGAATACCTGATGATGAGCAGATTGAGATGATCTCAAAAAATACATTGCCACTCATCTCAGTCTTTCTCGTTTACCAACAGTAGTCCAGCTTTGTTGATTAAGTGAGGAATACCAATCAATGCAAGGATGCTATCAAAGAAGGGCGTTTGAGCAAGAATGTATCTGGTGAGGCCGGCGGGGCCAAGATATTCTCGGAGCAGAGGAATGATAGAAGAGCTGGGACGAATGTGTAGAATCTCACAAATACCATGCCCAACACCAGTATAATCCCATTTCAATTTAAAGCCACACAGCCAACTCTAGTCAGAAGCGAGCCGATATAGAGAACCGGGAATGGGCAGGAGTCAAGATGACCCCAGAACAGAGAAAAGCCCGCTGAATGTTTTGTTACCCTTACTGATAGAAAAAGGGTTGGTCACAGCACTCCAACCATGACCTCCACCAAATCCCATCCCAAGGAATTATGACCCCAACACCCATTGTAATTTCCACCAAGGGCCGGGTCACCCAACGAATCGCTGCTTCCCATTGAAGCACGCAATACAGGATTTGATAGAGGCCGGTAAAATTATCCCTCTGACACCCTCCCAAGCTAATCAACACACTAATATCATGTAGGCACGGTTACCGCCGCACCTGCAGGGAGGAATGGGCCAAAGGTCCACCATTAACATGTTGGGGGAAGGGATGAAAGAATTCGATCCCTCTGAATCCATCATAAAAAAAGGGCCATTACACCCGGGCAACAAGGTCGTAAGAATGAGATCATAGGGGTGATCAGGCCATTAAATTTAGTCGATTATTTCCCAAACCCTACACTGCAAGCAGCAACCCTGAGTTTGAGGATGTGTTTTCCTACACTCATGCCTATCAACCATGTGGAGCCCAATTTTTACTCACTCCAGATATTTCAGCCATTCCCAACACCAATAACTGATCACTATGTGTCACCCAATCCATCGCCAGCACCAATCCAATACAGTTGGCCCAATTTTGCTCCACCCCCAATCAATCCACCTCTAGTACCACTCCATTATAATGGGCCCAATTTTTCCATACCCCCACAAGTTTATGCATCCCCAGCACCAGTCAATCAGATTTGGCCTTGTTCTACTGTGCCATCAATATAGGCACCTCTGATACCCTCACCCACTCCATTTCAGATCTCAGGGCTGACCTACGACCCCCATCAAGTCCTACTCAGTTATAACAGATGGACATCAATGCAGGCAGCGGTAGAGAAGGGGCCGTTGATTTCTTTATCCGATCAGGAAGAGTCATTAAACAACTTGAAGTATCAGTACCAAACCGGCTAGAAGAGAAGGCCCGAACCATTGCCGCATTCAAAGCCCAGGGGATAGACCTTGAGGATGAACCTCGACCATGGCCTCACATCCGAAGCACATTCGTGAGCACAGGGATCATAAATATTGATCAGAATGGGGCAACACAGCTGACCCACACAAGCCGGTAGCCGCTATTCATCCAACCAATCCCCAAATCATTCTCCCCGATATGGAAATAGACCTGGCGTCCTTGTCCCTCTTCGAGGAGGAAGTTCCCCCATCAATGCACCCCCCGCCATAAACCACCATAACCCATGCTAACATTTGAGGATAGGGTCCCGAACGAGCCCAGGATAAACATGATGGAGGCTGACTCCCAAAAGCCATCTCAATTAGCCTCCTCCATCAAATAGGTAAAGGAGCAGCACCACAGGTACGAAATTGGATGACTAGGCCCTTAACTCTGGAAGAAATAATTGGCCTAAAATTTGGCACTCGCTTCCAAAAAAAAAAAAAAAAAAAAACTTGTAAAAAGTGGCGTGAGCCCTTAGCAGACAATACCCCGTGTATATAGAGATCCGCCTTGCCAAGGGCCCACCTCTGAAGAAAAAGAAAAAATTCAAAAAATAAAAGAAATTGTAAAATCCAAAAATATTGTCTTTCCAAATTCCTGATAAAATCAAAGAAAATGATGCCTTAATAAAAATAAAAAAAACCCGTCCCACGTGAAGTCGACCCCTTTCCTGTAAAAATACAAGAAGTGGTAGGAATCACGAGTCTGGATGAGGAGATCCCCTCTGAGGAGTGTCCTAGTGAGCTCCTTGACCAATTTGTCGATTTTGAGCATGGCCCTACCCGATCGTTGAATAGACTGAAGATGTCAATCTGGGTGCCAAGGAGGTTCCTAGAATCACTAAGATTGGAACGCCGCTGTCTCCCAAGGAAAGAAAAAGCATGATTGATTTCCTTCGATCATACCAAGACGTCTTCGCATGGTCATATGAGGAGATGCCTGGTTTGGATACCGATTTGTCGAGCATGAGCTGTCGCTATATCCAGATGTTAGGATAGTCATCCGCATCCTTGAGAAAATGGTCGTCACCTACCGAATTGGAGTGAAATGTTACCATTCACATTATGAGCCTATCGAACGTCGATCCGTACCGCTACAGGGGCAACACCATTCTCCCTTGTGTATAGAACAGAGGCCGTCCTACCAGTCGAAGTTGAAGTACCCTCACTTACCATCCTCATCAAATTTGGTCTATCAGAAGCTGAAAGAGAGAGGTCCTGCTTTGAGCAGCTGAACCTGCTAGATGAGAAAAGGCTCCTAGCTGCGTGTCACACTCAGGTCTATCAAGGAAGAATTGCACGTGCTTATAACAAGCACATTCGCACTGAAGATTTGAAGGGGGGAGAAAGTGTACTCAACAAGATCTTCCCTTCTCTCCACACCGATCCAAGAGGGAAATTCAAGCCCAACTAGGAGGGACCTTCATCATCCGAGAAATACTCCCAGGATATGCGATCCGCCTCACCACCATGAATGGAGATCACTTTCCTGAGCCCATCAACGTTGGATAAGTATGCCGATTTTACTCTTAGTCTCCGCGGCAAGGTAGGTAGTGATAAAATAGATACGTGACGGCTTAAGGATCCTTTAGAAAAAGAGGCCATCATTTCAAAGCCAAATAGCCAAAAACTGTCCCTGAATGATCATACCCTTTGTTACACCCGTTGAGCCATTGGCCTTTCTTTCATTAGCCCTCCCAAGAAAAGAAAATGTGTATATATACCAACAAAAAAGGAGAAAAAGAGTCACCCTCAAAAATCCAAAAAAATAAAATGAAAAAGTAAAACCCCCATAAAAAAAGAGATTGTCTGAAAAAGCAAAAAGAACAAAAAATAGAAAAAGTGGGGCATGTATAGTCAAAATTTCCCAAGAAAGAAGTGTATTGTGGCAATTGGAACCTTCTCAAGAAAACCTTTTAAACCTAGAATGCCTTCAAAATTCCTAACCTTACCGATGGCCAAGATACACCCATGACGTGGTCTTTTTTTTTTTTTTTTAAAAGAGAGAAAAAGAATATACAAGCTCAAAGCAAAATGGACGTAGTGAAAACCCGTAACGGCACTACGAGTAAAAACAGCGAGCTTGTGCGGACTAGGTGAAAACCTAAGAAGGCACCTGGGGTAAAAATGCATACCCACGGACATAGTGAAAACTCGAAAGGGTGCTACGGGTAAAAAAGAGGGAAGCAACAGGTACAACAAAAACCCGTCTTGGGCGCTGTGAGTAAAAATGTTCAAAGGAAAAAGAAAAACAAAATCTTCAGGTACTCCCTTGGTTATAATTTCAAATTATCCGGTCGCCAACTGGGCCGCTCATGTTAGCTCAAATCAAGTTCTAACCAGGAATTTCTTTAGGCTACATCGTCAAACATATGACCTGAAGTAAGGAGAAAAGGTTAATTCAATCCAAAGGGTTGGACACTCCAACTTTGGAAAATTCTGAACCTCACTCAAGTCCGACCGCATGAACGAGTTCGGCTATGCTAAAAAAGGGACATGTTACTTCGTCTCACTGATAAGGCATCAAAACAAAGAAAAAAAAGAAGAAAAGCCAAAAAAGAATAAAAAAATCAAGAAAATTCTAAATACAATCTTTTTTTTTTACTCTTTTCTATATGTACAGCATCATACTTCCATCTCAAAAATTGAAGAAAAAAATAAAAAATCTTTGAAAATAAAAATCTAATATATATATATATATAAATCTTGAAAAATAAAAAAATATAGGTAAAAGTTTGCTTCTCCTTCTGTTGATTAGGATGCACTTTTTTTACATATAAATAAAAATGGGATTGGCGTTTTCTTGAGATGTGCAGGAACATCAAAAGGTCTGAAGCCTCAATGTAGGCAACCTCTCGGCGATGGACATATTAGATGAAGCTTCTCACCACTGACGTTTGGTCTATTCGAAAAAAAAAGAAGAAAGAAAATTATTTTGAAAAAAAAGAAATCTCTATTTTCATTGAACTCTGCACGCACAGCTACGCACATGCGTGTTTCAATGTGGTAAAATATCAATATTTTATCGGCAACGTAGTTGTGCTAAATTAATGTCCTAAGTCTAAGGTTCATCTTGGATCTTTGGATCCTACTTTAAAGTAGGAGAAATGGTGTCAATCTCGATCAAGCGGTCAATATTTCGATCAGGTTGATTCCACTGCTAAATCTTTGAGCTAAGCGCTCTATCTTTGGATTCATATGAACGTAAGTGTCTAAGCTTTAGATTTTTCACAAACTTTTCAAAGGTGTGGACTCTTGGTCTGCGTAGTCTGGGTGTGCACCCTATGGGGTTTGAGGTCTGGGTAACTTCGTTAAAAAAGGTCAATCGTTGGTTGAAACCAACCTATTGAAAATGAAACTATATATCAATCAACTATGTGTAAACAAGCATGCAGAAGGGTTCATTTCCCTTATTTATGGAGGCTTAAAACTTGTATTGGTGCGGTATCCCTATAAAGTGTATGTCATGCGTTTGGGTATCCGTAGGATGGTCGTTTGTTCTCATAAATTGTACCGAGATAGGATCTGGGTTTAGACTTCCGTCGCCTTTGTTGCTTATCCCCTCTAATGGGTGCATGTTTATGCATAGTTAAATGATTTGTAAGATCATTACCGGCAGAGACCAGGATTGGATGTCTCCTTCGGTAGACACCTAATTTTGGTCAGATCTATTTAGTATTATTTGAAGTTAGATTCTCTAGGTCATGTTGATCCGAGGCACATTATCAAAAGTGGCATGTACTCTCAAAAAGCATTATCACATCAATATTCGCTCTGCTCAGATAGTCGTTCTAAATTAACTTCGAGATCGTTGGGTTCGCCCAAAGACCTTGAACCCTGCTTCACGTAGGGACACCCGTGGCCAGTCAAATGGGGTAGTCAATACCTCATGGGATTGGACACAAACTGTAGATCTTAGCATTTTTGTATCGCGCCTATCTTTAGTTATGGGTCGATCACCCTCCCGCTCGGGGGATTGTTTTATTCAGAATGAAACTTGAACATCAAACATTGTCAATCATAGCAAGAAGCGGACATTTTTTCTAGTATATTGGGCTTTTGCAACTCGCTCCATCTCGATTATGCCCAGTAATGTCGCTAAGCGCTTGGGGACGGATAGCCTTGAGCAACAGGCGTTTTTCCCGACATACAGGGCTTCCATTTACTCACCATATTACCCACCTGATGTTTGAGGTTTGTTTTGAATACAACGGACCTGTTAATAATACCTTGGGCCTCTTCGGATATCTCTTATCTTTGGCATTCGATCGTTAGTAATCGGATACCAAAGAGGGGCTTATGTAGACACCCAAAATCAGCCCAAGGCCCGATCGAAACATACTTGAAGAAGGGCGCAACCTGAGCTTCCGAAAACATTTCCCAAACCCTTAAGAGTCATTCAAAAACCCTTAGGGGTCATCTCAAAACCCTTAGGAATCATCCTGAACTCTTAGGAATCAACCCTAGCCTTCCCTAACCCATTAGAACCCTTCCCGGGCCAGTTTCAAACCCTCCTGAGTAGTGTTTAAAGAGAGCAGTGCCAAAATTTACACAAACCTCTTCTGAAATTGAGTTATATACCATAGGAAAGAGGACTTTCCCAGATTTCCAACAAGTTGAAAATCACCTCAATCAGAGTTATATTTCAAAAGTTATGGCGATTTACAAATCAGGCAGTTTTGCAGGATATTGCCTGGCGCATGTAATACATGCGCCAAGCCATTTTCTCCCAGAAATGGATTGGCGCATGTAATACATGCACCAAGCATACTCAGAACCTCGCAAGAGCTGCGCGATGGGTTCTGAACTTTGCAGTACTATAGCAATGCTTGGTGTATGTAATACATGCGCCAGGCTTAGCTACAATAATCATGAGTTTTTGCTCGAATTTCACTTTTAGGGTTTGACTTGTTGACCATCTCGATATTTAGGATGGGTTTCATTAGGACTGTTGTACCCTTGTTTACCCTATTTGCAACCCTCTAGTCATTTGAAATCTCACCCTATCATATACCATTGAACCCATTCTCACACCTTTCCAGGACCTTGAAAAACCCAAAAACCTTAGACTCCTATTACCTAATTGCTAACCCAGTTAGCCCCTTTAACCCCTCACTAAATCCTCCCTTTCTCTATAAATAGAGAGCCACCCCTCTTGCTTAAGGGTTAGAAAATTTTCAAAGAGAGAAAATTCTAGTGAGCTCCCCTCCCATTTGCCTCCACTAAACACATATAATTCCAGCACCCTAGTTCATCCTTGACACCCCATTATTCATCATAAATCAGTGAGTTTGAGCTAGATCTAGCTCCTAGCCTTCTTCTCCTACCCTCTAGCTTCTTAGCCTTAGAGTTTAGTACCCATCTAACAACCCGTTTGCTATCGGAAGCTCACCGGCGTCGCTCTCGCGTGAAGGACCACAGCGGTGCAACAAGGGCCCGAGAGCTTTGGCTCTCCCCTCTTTTCCTCTACCTTCTTTGCTTTTCCTCTATCCTAGAATTGAGCCGTTACGCAGCCCAAATTTCAGCAAGCGAGAATGGCTTAATAGGATCGGTGTGCTTTCGGGCAAGGAAAAGTGCCGTTCATTTTCTTTTATTTATATATATATATATAATTATATATATACATATATACATGTATATTATACACATCCAAACAACCATAGTAGAGATCGCTTACGAGTGGGTTGGTCGGGTGCCTAACACCTTCTTGATTGATAACCGAAGCCCTTACCCAAGAGCCTTTGGCGTAGATCGATGAATCAGAGTCACATTTTTTACACTTCGATTCTTATAAATTTGTTTTAGATTTCTCGGGACACCAAAATCTCTGGGTGGCGACTCTATATTTTTTGCAAGAGCGCATCATCACGATGGGTTTGATAAAAATCCACGGTTGCACATGGGTGGTATGACATTTGGTGCATTTTGATGATTTTGGATCTGGTCAGATCCGAAAGTTCCATCAAAAATTTTCGAGGACGAAAATTCTTGTAAGGAGGAGAGAATGTGATAACCCTGATTTTGAGGATGTTGAAGCATTGACAATTACTAAGTGTTCGTACCTCTTCGAATACAGTATGTTAATTTTCGAGGATGAAAATTTTGTAAGGAGAGAAGTATGTAATTGCCCAAATATTTTAAGACCTTAATTCGCTTCTTTGGTACATGCGCTTAACATGGTATATGCCAATACACTATTTGAGCGTACGCACTTAACACCGAACAAACTCCGAAGTGTAAATCCAGGAAACTTTTTCAGAAAAGCTTAATTTAAGACCTTCTTTGAAACTCGCTTGCGCGACCTTGAGGCTCGCTCACGCGACCTTCGTGCTATAAAAGGGTTGAACGCCCATTTCTTCATATTTCCTTGTGAATGCTCTTCCTTCTTCTCTTTTCCGACGAAAAATCTTGATTTTCTCCTAGATTTCTTTTGAAATGACTCGAGGTTTTAACTCTGTCTTTTACCGTTTGACCGCCGATCTTTGGTGCTATTGCGATCCGTGAGCGTGTGAAAAAGAAAAATTCCTCTTTTTGAATCCCTAGACCCTATCAGATCTCTCTTCTTATTTTGTGGATTCTTTGTGGTACTTCGTGGAATAGTCACAGAGCCTTGATTTTGATGCCGTTACGATCAAGAATGGTTGAGATTGAGGCATAGGGTCTATGTGAAGTGTGAAGCGCCGATTTTGGACCCGATTGTCGGAAACGTCTTGTGCCCGATCTAGGAGGTAAATTGTGTGTTTTAAATCCTTGGATTTATTCTTTAGGATGCTTAGATTGTGTGCTTTTGATTTGGAGTTTTAATATGGAAGAAATTATGAGAAAATCTTGAGAGAAAGAGAGATTTCTGAAGATCCCAAAATCTGTATTTTCTCTGGTACTCGCGCGCCCACGGTTGCCTCTGATACTCGCTCGCGTGAGAGCTTAAGTAAGCTATGAGCTCACTCGCGTGAGGAGCTCGCGTGCCCAAGGCGGCTGAGGAAATTTAGCTTCAGTAAGCTGAATTTCAATCTCTCGCCTGAGATCTGTGAGTGTTTGTGAGCTCGCGCGGCCGAGCTTTAGTGCTCGCTCGTGCGGGAAACAGAGTCGGACTAGTTTTGACTCTTTTTGTATGAATACTTTGGAAATGTGTATCTTAGGTTTTCTTAAGCATTCTTAAGGGGTATCCGTTGGATGGCCGTTTGTTTCCGTAAATAGTACTCGGACGGGTTCTCAGTCGGGACTTCCATTCCCCTTTGTTTTTATTTGTCCCTGATGTATGCATGTTTTTGCATAATTATTCGTTTGTGAGATCATCATTGACAGAGACCAAAATTGAGTGCCTCCTTCGGTAGGCACCCAATTTTGACCAGATCTGTTCAATATTATTTGAAGTTGGGTACTCTAGGTCATGTTGATCCGAGGCACATTATCAAAAAAGAGGGCCTTTGATCTAACGCAAGCAAATGCCGGCAATAAGGCATGCGTAGAGGCAATGTAAAGGAACCCTAGGGGGGGCCTATTTCGGTTTGGAGAGGGGGGAGAAAGAATTTTCGAAAATACACCCCTGCTGCCCGAACTCGGGCACTTTAAATTCGAATCCCCAGATGCACATACTCCCGAACTATATGTCGATCCTCATTCGACTTGTCTGGGAAGCTGTGCTAGAATAAAATGGATCGAGATCAATAAGCATCTTGGTCCTACATAGAAAAACATGCAAAAGTCCCAAAAATGATACGAAAAAAATCTCACATAAAAAGTCAAATATAATTCACATAAAATGATAGAATAATTCACGTAAAATGATAGTTTTTGAAAAACAAAAAAAATCCCATAATATGATAGTTTTTGAAAAACAAAAAAAATCCCATAAAATGATAGTTTTTAAAAAACCAAAAAATCCCATAAAATAATAGTTTTTGAAAAACCAAAAAAAAATCCCTAAAATGATAGAATAATTCACGTAAAATGATAACTTAAAAATCTAAAAAAATCCACGAAAAAGATAAAGAAAATCCCAAAAATAATTCGCATAAAATAATAGAAGTGATAAAGTGATAGAATCACATAAAATGATAGCTTAAAAAATTTTAAAAATCATATGAAATGATTACTTAAAATAAAATAAATAATCACATAAAATGATAAGTCAAAATCTAAAAAAAATCACATAAAATGCTAAACATAAAAAGTTAAAAAATTCTCACATAAAATAATAAAAAAATGTGTGTTTTGGAAAAATAGCACTTACTCACAAAAAGTGTTGCGACATCAATTCGCTCCGCTCTGGTAGTCGTGCTAAATAAACGTCGGGATCAATGGGTTCTCCCAAAGACCTCGAACCCTACTTCAAGCAGGGACACCCGTGACCAGTTAAATGAGGCAGTCTATGCCTCATATGATTGGACACAAACCACGCACATGGGTGTTTCAAATGCGGTAAAATGTTAATATTTTATCGGCAATGCAGTTGTGCCAAATTAATGTCCTAAGTTTAAGGTTCGCCTTGAATCTTGGGATCCTACTTTAAAGTAGGAGCAAAAGTGTCAATCCCGATCAAGCGGTCAATGTTTCAATCAGTTGATTCTACTACTAAATCTTCAAGCTAAGCGCTTTGTCTTTGGATTCATGTGAACTTTACTATCCTAAGCTTCAAATTCCTTAGAAAAAGGTCAATCGTTGGTTGAGACCAACTTGTTGAAAATGAAATTATATATCAATCAACTATGTGTAAACATACATGTAGGCATTTCTCTTATTTTTGCAGGCTTAAAACCTGTATTGGCACGGTATCCCTGTAAAGTGTACGCCATGCGTCTGGGTATCCGTAGGATGGTCGGTTGTTCTCATAAATTATACCCGGACAAGATTTAGGATGAGACTTCCATCGCCTTTATTGCTTATCGCCCCTAATCGGTGCATGTTTATACATAGTTAAAAGATTCATAAGATCATTATTGACAGAGACCAGGATTAGGTGTCCCTTTCGGTGGGCACCCAATTTTGGCCGGGTCTGTGTAGTGTTATTTGAGGTTGGATGCTCTAGGTCATGTTGATTTGGGGCACGTTATCAAAAAGCAGCACGTGCTCCCAAAAAGCGTTGCGACATCTATTCGCTTCGCTCGGGTAGTCATGTTAAATAAACTTCGGGATCGATGGGTTCACCCAAAGACCTCGAACCCTGCTTTAAGCACGGGCACCCGTGACCAATCAGATGAGGTGGTCAATGCCTTATATGATTGGACACAAACTGTGGAACCTTGCGTACTTGCTTTGTGCCTATCTTTGAATGTGGGTTGATCACCCTCCTTCCTTACGAAGCTATTGTATTCAGAATGAATCTTGAACATCAAAATCCTTCAAATCATATCGAGAAGCGACCATTTTTCCTAGCTATTGGGCTTTCGCAACTCATTCCACCTCGGTTATTCCTAGTAATGTCGCTAAGCGCTTGGGGACCGATTACCTTGAGAAACGATTATTTTTTCGACATACAGGGCTTTCATTTTCTCACCATGTAACCCGTTTGATGTTTGAAGTTTGTTCTGAATGTAGCGGACCCGTTAGTAATGCCTTGGGCCTCTTCGGATGTCTCTTTTCTTTGGCATTCAGTCATTAGTGATCGGATACCAAAGAGGGGCATCTGTAGACACCCAAATTTGGCCTAAGGCCAGATCGAGACACATTTTGAAAGAGGTGCATCTATGAGCTTTTGATGGTATGTATGGAACTCTTAGGAACCTTTTTGAAACCTTAGGAGCCATTCTAAACCCTTAGGAATCACCCTAGACCCCTTAGGAACCTTCCCGAACCCTTAGAACCAGTCCCTACCCTTAGAAACCATTTCGGACCTAAACCTAGCTTTCCTGAATAATGAATGAAGAGTGGTGCACTGGGACTAGTTGTAAACTTCTACTATAATCAAATCTCATACCATTGAAAAGTAGAAGTCCTCAGCTTTCCAATGAGCCAAGGATCACCCCAATCAGAGCTATATGCAAGAAGTTACGACGTTCTGAAGCTTAGGAGCAGAATTGTAATTATGTGGAATTCCCTTTAGGGATTTGGCGCAAGTATTACTTGTGCCAAGCCATTTCTCCCCAGAAATAGCTTGGCGCAACTAATAGTTGCGCTAGTTATATGTGGGTTCCCCCCCCGCGGGCAGCCAACTTTCCAAACCACTGTGCAGCACTATTTTACTATACATATGCCTGGCGCAACTATTAGTTGCGCCAGGCTTACGAACAGTAACTGTGAGTTTTTGCCTCAAAATTTGAGATTGAGGTTTGACTTGTTGACCATCTAGACCTTTGGGGTGTGTTTTGCTAGTTTTGTTACACCCATTTACTATATATGTACAACCCCTTAAGTGGTTTAAAGCCCCACCCTATCATCAACCATTGGAGCATCACTTCACACATTTCAAGGCTCTAAAAAAACCCAAGGAAACCTTAGATGGCTAGATTACCTAATTGCTAATCCAAGTTAGCCTCTAAACACCCTCCAAACCTCTCTTTTTCTTATAAATAGATAGGCACCCCTCCCTTTACAAAGGCTTGAAATTTTTTGCAAAAAGGAGATTAAGGAATTCCTTCTCTCTGTCCCCTAGTGCACTCTTTTCATCCAAATTTTAGAACTTTCAAACCTTCTAAAAACCTTAGCCTTTCATAAAAAAGGTTTAGTTTAGGTGTGTGCTACCCCTTAGCCTCCCTTCTCTACCTCTTAGCTATCCACCCTAAGTGTTAGAATCTATTATCAAGCTATACAAACCATCAAAAGCTCACCGAAGCAAGCCAACGCAAGGCTCCACAGCGGTGCAACAAGAGCCCGAGAGCTCCTGCTCTCCCCTCTACTCCTCTACCTTCTCGGTTCTTCCTCCATCCTCTCATTTGTGCCGTTACGCCGTCGAAATTTTGGTAGGAACAGAGGGGCACAAATAGGATTTCAAGGCCCTTTGGGCAAGAGGAAGACATCTTTATTTCTTTTATATCATTTTTGTTTTGGTCATAAGTAGAGACAACATTAAGCGCATTGATTGGGTGCCTAACACCTTCCCAATCGATAACCGAAGCCCCTACCCAAGAGCCTTTGGCATAGTCCGGATTCAGAGTCAATTTTTGGCATTTTGGTGCTGTTTAAATTTGATTTGGGTTTCCCGGGACACCAAAAGCTCCGGGTGGCGACTCTAAATATTTATCACGAGCGCATCGTGCGGCAGGATCGTAAAAAATCCATGGCTATTTAGGACTTTAATTGTTAGTATTTTTCTGTAAAGATGTTGCATAGGAACTCCCGCTTCCTGACTTACTTGAGAACCACTCTTTTACTCTGACATCCAAGTCTGTCCCAACTTCATGTGCACAATTCGCACACAAGATGCTAGATACTCTTCTTGCTACTTCGCAGTTTTAATACAAACTATGTTTAAGAAAAAGAAGAAAGAAATTTGATCATTTGTTAGTGTGTTTTTTTAATCCGCCTTTAACTAAAAACTATTAAATTATCTCAGTAAGCTATTTCAACCAATATAATATAAACATTTAGTTATGAGTTATATAATGAAAAAATACATTATTTCGCCTTAACTCATGCATGCACCAATGTTGCATTCATTGTATACACGCATCCGGCACTTAATGTTGGTTCACTCACACGACTTAGCAATTCCCAATCTAAATTCCTAAACAGCCACACCACTTTGGACTTTCACTCATGAAAGCCATGTTCCAGCCATAAACTGGATTAAAGTACTTCTAAGCATGTGTAGCAGAAAGATTTATATAATAAATAGAAACAATAACCACTATGAAAATGGCAATACACTTAAACTTGAAACAAACTTCATATCCTAACAACCTAACAAGAGATACTTGCCAAAATAATATGACATAAATATATAATAATTTCAACAGATGTTTAGCTATTAAGAGTCAATCTAATAAGACAATAAACCGAAGCCAATAAACAAACCATACTTTATTTATTAGGTAAAAATATATACCAATTAGAGGATATATCATAAATTACAATGCAATTGAATCGATGATAAAAAAAGAACACAAAATGTCATATTAGCTCTAAATAGATCTGTTATTCTAATTGTATATAACCTCAGGACAACTTTAGAAGGAGATAAACGTACTAGATCTGTTATTCTAATTTTGAAAATAAGTACCCAAAGATATAATTTAAAATAATAAACTCAGAAGTTTCTTTTAGAAACAAACAATGATTATAATCAGCATTTTATAGTCCAATAATTCAGTACTTTCTAGAGTTAAGTCTGCACAAGAAGAAGAAGAAGAAGATTCTTCACTTGAGAATTTTGATGCTTCCATAGAATCAATATGTATTATAATATTATGAAACTTATGGAGAGATTTTTATCCCATCAAATGTCAATCTTATGATGCCACAAAAAATGTCAAAGCCTATCTCATGCCATACAATATATATGACAAAGACCATAAAATTGCCAAAAATATAAATAAATGGAAAACAAATTAATGAGAAGAATATAGCTGACACAAAAATGATAAATATGGCCTAAATGAGAGAGTTGCTCCAACAAATAAAGCAATCCGCATGAAGTTTATGAATAATATAATACAATGAACAATAATAAGAACTTGACTTTGAAACTAATCAAACAGAGCATCCACATATGATGCTCTGATTTTGCGCTTACAAATGCCTAGAAATGAAAAAAAATGTATATAAAAACCTTAAAATGAAACCATTACCAGAGATCATTGAAGCCTTGGAATCCATTGGATTGAGCGAGAGATCTGCCGAGCTACTCATACGCTCTAGCCCTCACTTTGTCGATCTCTACCTCTTCGTTTTCAGCATCTGTAACAGCTCTCGAAACCCTAAAAATTAGGGGGGGAAGTGGTCGATCTTGTTATGTATATTAAAATTATGTTTAAACCTAAGTCTTAACCTATTGTAAGTGCACAATTAAAATTATAGTACTAGTATAAGATCATTCCCACGAGGAAGTTTATTTATCTAATTACTTCTTATCTATATCTTCTATTTAACTTCTTATCTTAAAAACTTCTATTTTCCTTTAAGATCTAATCTACTGGAGAAATATGAATAAAAGAATAATTTCTAATCTAAAATGCATAAAATAAATCCTAAATCTTCCTTCTTCAGATTGAGGTCGTCAATCCCAATCTTAAGCTATCGGATATTTATGAAAATAATCAGTACCGTTACACCCATATCTCTAGTTTCTTAGCATTGCTCGTCAATCAAGTCTAAGATCGTATCAATACAGATTTAATCTAATCAACAACTTCCTAAAATCTGGACGTCAATCAAACCTTAGAAAACTGAAGATGGAAAAGCCATCTCCAAGCATTCCCTCAAACACAGTGGCCCCATTAGGGCTTAACTCAAAATCTAAATTCTACTCATCCTATCACTCCACAGAACCTCCCTCACATCCAATGGTCCTACCAGACACCTATCCAGCCCAGTCAGCACTAACAGAAAAATCTCACCCTCACTACACCATATGTAGACCCCCCAATACGAGGAAGATGAGATCAGGAATAGTTGGCTTACACAGGGGCATTTGCTAGCATCAATCCTCCACCCATAATAACCACCCCCCGGCATAAAGCGAATCACGACCATCATTGAAAAAATAGCCCCGCCGTCTAAAGAGTCTAAGTAGCTAAAAGAACAGCTGGACAGGATCCAGAAGCAATTAATGAAGATGGGTGGAACCGAGATCCATGCCACGGACTTCTCGGATCTGTGCCTTTTCTCTGAAGTCCCCTTGCCCCCAAAATTTAAAATGCCGGTCTTTGATAAATATAATGGCATAGGCAATCTCATCGCACATCTCAAGTCCTATTGTGGGGACATGTGTCAGTATGGAGGGGATGAACGTCTCCTTATAAAAGTCTTTCATAAAAGTTTGGCAGGCCTAGCTTTGAGATGGTTCACGTATTTGGAACCATCCATGATAAAAATATGGAAGGATCTGACTTATTTATTTCAAGAATAGTATGTCTACAACATAGATATTGAACCTCGTAAGTCAGATCTAGCCCGATTAAAGCAGAATCCTAACGAGACCTTCAGCAATTACCTTGGGCGTTGGAGAGCGCTGGCATCTCAGGTAAGAAATATAATACCTGACAACGAGAAAATAGAGGTGATTTCAAAAAATACCTTGCTAGTTATCTCAGACTTTCTGGTCTATCAACAGTAATCCAACTTTGCTGATTTGGTAAGGAATGCCAATCATTGTGAGGATGCAATCAGAGAAGGGAGTTTAAGCATGAATGTATCCGGTGGGGCCAGCGGGGTCAGGAGGTTCTCTGAACAAGAAAATGATAGAAGAACAGGGGCAGATGTACAGAATATTACGAACACACGATCCAACACTGATATAACCCCGTTCCAATTCAAAGCCACACAACTAACTCCAATTAGAAGCGAGCCGATACAGAGAACCGGAAATGGGCAGGGGGCACAGATGACTCCAAAGTAGAGAAGGGCCCCTTTTGATCGAGTCTTGCCACCTTTAGGGCAATCATTGAACATCTTGTTTCCCTTACTAATAGAAAAAGGTTTGGTCACAACACTCCAACCACGACCTCCACCAAATCCCATCCCAAGGAATTATGATCTCAACACCCACTGTAACTTTCACCAGGGACCAGGCCACCCGACTGATCGTTATTTCCCTCTGAAACATGCAATACAAGATCTAATCGAGGCTGGGAAAATCATCCCCACTATCCCTCCTCAAATCAATCAGCATGCCAATATACACCAGGTACCATTACCCCCACACCCTCTCGGAGGGGCAAGCCCAAGACCCACTATTGGCATGGTGGCAGAGGATGATGAAGATTTTGACCCGTCAGATTACATCGGCAACCAAGGAAATTTTGTGGCACCACTTTAGAGAGATTGGGGAGATAGAAATAATGGGGTGATTGAACCTCTAAATTTAGCTGATTACTTTCCCAACCCCGCACTGCAAACAGAACCCTTAGATCTTAGGGCATACTTCCCAGTGCAAGCTCCCGTTAGCTATATCAAAATTAACTCCTATCAACTGTACGTGGCATCCTCCACCAATTACCCAATGGCTGATTATGTCCCCCATCCACCTCCGGCGCCCATCAGTTATCAATGGCCCACCCCTGTCCTGTCACCCCCGATACAGTCGTCCATAAACCTCACCAACCTCAGTTGACCCACTTTTTCCACCCGCCCATCCCTCACTGAAGTTAACCAGGTATTACCCACCCATTCCAATCTCTCAGCACCAATATCCCTAGTATCCACTTTCTCCCTGTTCCAGATCTCGGGACTAACTTACAATCCTCATCAGGTCCCGCTCAGTTATGAACAAACAGACAACAATGCCGGCAGTAGCAGTGAAGGGGCAATTGATTTCATCACCAAGTCAGGGAAGATTTTCAAGCCACCGGATGCACCGATGCCAATGCCAACCCGACTAGAGGGGAAAAAGGACACCACTGTGACAAACTCATTCGAGAAGATGAGCCGTGAGCACATACTTGAAACCCAGCTCAGGAGAGTGCCGAGCCATATCACAGTTTGAGATCTGTTAATGACCTCCTCACTTCATTTTCAAGCTTTGATGGGGACATTATAAAATGCACACGCCTCACTCCAAGTAAGCCCAAACGAGGTTGGGTAAATAATCGGGCAGGTGATGGCTCCCAATGCCATCTCTTTTTCGGATGCTGATTTATCAGAGGAGGAAAATAATCATTCTAAATCCCTTAATATCACTGTAGAAGTAGGAAACATGGTAATTCCATTGGCATTAATTGATAATGGATCTGCTTTGAACGTGTGCCCTTTAAGAACAGCTACCAAGATAGGAGTAGATTGTTGTATGTTGAAACTGACAAAAACTAGTGCCAGGGGGTTTGATAACACCAAAAGAGAAATAATCGAAGAAGTTGATCTAGAGCTAGTAATCGGGCCAATGGCCTTCTCCATACCTTTCTAAGTGATGGACATCAAATCCTCTTTCAATCTATTGTTAGGACACCCTTGGTTGCATGAAGTTGGGGCAATACTGTCCACACTATATCAGAAGCTTAAATTTGTGTTTGGGCAGAAGATCATCACCATCATAGGTGAAGGGCATGAGGAAAAGGAAAAAACTACCCACAATATTGAGTACTCCAAAGTACTGGATGTGCCGTACACGACCGAGGATACAGACCTCCACAACTTTGAATACGAGGTATCGACGGTAGTCTCGAAACTCCTAGAAAGTATCAATCTAAAAATTGGTGGCGGAATGGTAGCAGCTGTGGCCATGCTCCAAATATGCGATTATTAGAAAGGAAAGGGATTAGGACCCCGATTACAAGGCAGGAAAGAGCCAGTCAAGGCCAAAGGCGGGTAGCAGGTTAGATTTGGGTTAGGATACAAACTCATAGAAGAAGAAGTACGAGAGGCTAAGGAGAAAGCCCGAATCATTGCTACAGTAAGAGCCCGGGGAATCAATTTGGAAGAAGAATCCTGTCCTAGGCCTCACATCCGGAACACCTTTGTGAGTGCCGGGATTGTGAAGGTTGATCAGAATGGGGCAACACAATTAATCCCACACAAACCTGTAGCCCCTGTCCACCCCACCAATCCCCAAATTCTTCCTCCCCATCAAGAAATAGACTTAGCCAGTTTGTCCCTATTTGAGGAAGAGTTTGTCATACTTGCACAATCACCCCCTGTGGTAAACCACCATAGGACCTTATTGACATTTGAGGACAAAATCTCAGATGAACCCATGGTCAACATGATGGAGGCTGACTCCAAAGAATCATATTAGCCACCCCCCTCAATCCAAAAAAGTAAAGGAGCAGTACCACAGGTAAGGAATTGGGCGTCTATGCCCCAAAATTTGGAAGCGGTGAGTGGCCTGAAATTTGACACTCGTCTCTTAAAAAAATAACCTATAAAAAGTGAGACGAGCCCTTGACAAGCTATACCGTGTATATATAGGGACTCGCTTTGCCAAGAGCCCATTTCCAAAGAAAACAAAAGTCCAAAAAACATAGAAAAATTATAAAATAAAAAAATATTGTCTTTCAAAATTCTGAATAAAATCAAGGAAAATGATGGCTTAATCAAAATCCCTGTCCCACGTGAAATTGACCCCTTTCCTATAGAAATACAAGAAGAGGTACGAGTCACGAGTCTAGACAAGGAAATCCCTACTAAGGAGCTCCCTAATGAACTCCTTGAGTGGTTTGTTGACTTTGAGCATGGTCCTACCCCTATCGTTGAAGAAACAGTGGATGTCAATTTAGGGACCGAGGAGGTTCCTAGAATCACTAAGATCAGAACATCGCTATCTCTCGAGGAAAGAAAGAGCATGATCAATTTCCTTCGGTCATATCAAGACGTCTTCGCATGGTCATACGAGGACATGCCTGGTTTGGACACCGATTTGGTCGAGCATGAGTTGCCACTCTACCCTGATATTAGGCCGGTCAAACAGAAATTGAGGCGACTCCGACGCGAGTTGATGCTGAATGTAAAAGACGAGGTCATCAAGCAATATGATGTAGGATTTCTCATGGTCTCCAAATACCCGTAGTGGTTAGCCAACATCTTCCCAGTACCGAAGAAGGATTGAAAGGTCTGCATGTGCATTGACTTTCGAAACCTGAATAAGGCGAGCCCAAAGGACGACTTCCCATTACCGCACATCGACATCTTGGTCAACAACACTGCTCAGCACGGGATGCTCTCCTTCATGGACAAATTCTCCGGATAAAATCAGATCAGGATGGCGGAGGCAGATCGAGAGAAGACAATATTTATCACCCCCTGGGAAACTTTTTGCTATCGAGTCATGCCATTCGGGTTGAAAAATGCTGGTGCAACGTACCAAGGAACGATGACAACACTCTTCCATGACATGATGCATCGAGAAATTGAGGTGTACGTCGACGACATGATTGCCAAGTCACCGGAGCAAAGTGACCATCTGGTAAACCTCCAAAAGTTGTTCGAGAGGCTGAGAAAATATAGGTTATGTCTGAATCCTCATAAATGTGCATTCGATGCCATGTCAGGAAAGTTGTTAGGATTCATCGTCAACAGGTTAGGTATTGAGGTTGACCCAATCAAGGTAAAGGCCATCACGAAAATGCCACCATCATCTACAGAAAAAGAGGTCAGAGGTATCCTGGCCAGGATATAGTACATCAATCGGTTCATTGCACAGCTCACTCCGATCTGCACACCGATCTTTAAGCTGCTAAGCAAAGATTCTCCCATTGAATGGAATGATGACTGTCAAGTAGTATGCGATAAAATCAAGGGCTACCTTCTCAACCCTCCAGTATTAGTACCACCTAAGCTAGGGAGACCACTCTTAATGTATCTCTCCACGATGGAAGTTATGATGGGATGTGTCTTAGGGTAGTATGACGAGACAAGAAGAAGAGAGCAGGCCATCTACTACCTGAGTAAGAAGTTCACTGACTATGAGACGCGCTATTATCATCTGGAGAAAGCATGGATGGCTCTCATGTGGCCCACACAGAGGCTCCGCCACTACTTGCTATCCCAAGCTATTTTACTCCTAACACACATGGATCCATTAAAGTACCTGATCGAAAAGCCAGCCCCCACTGGGTGGACTGCTCACTGGCAGCTCCTACTGTCCAAATTTGACATCACCTACATCACTCAGAAGTCAATCAAGGGGTAGGCGCTCATTGATCATCTTGCAGATAATCCCTTACCTGACTATGAACCTCTAAGGACCGAATTTCCAAACGAGGACATCTTGTCCATGAAAGAAGATGATACAATAGAAACAGAAGAGTCCTGGGTGATGCACTTCGACGGAGAGGCAAATGCCGAAGGTCAAGGAGTGGGCGATATCCTAATCTCGCCAAAGGGGTCCCACGTACCATTTTTCATCAAACTCAACTTCCCCTGCACTAACAACATGGCTGAATATGAGGCATGCGTAGCTAGCTTACAAGCAGCTCTAGACCTGAACGTAACTCACCTCAGGGTGTTTGGCGACTCACAGTTGATCATATGTCAGACAAATGGAGATTGGAAGATGAAGGATGAGAAGTTGATCCCATACCATGAACACCTCAAAGATCTGATAGCATACTTCGATGATATTACTTTCTCCTATGTCCTGCGGGCAAAAAATCGATTTGCTGATACCCTGGCAAAATTGGCAATAATGGTGGAAATTCCCTATGGTGTTGTGATGAAGCCGATCATGATTGAATAGAGGAACGAGCTAGCCTTCTGCCTCCAGATTGAGGAACCCCCAAGGTTAGATTATGAGCCACCGTGGTTCTCAGACATGAAGAATTTCCTCGAAACTCGAGCATTCCCTGAGGGGACTTCCAAAGAGGACAGACAGACCATTCAACGTTTAACAACAAACTACGTCATCTGCGGTGAGTGTCTCTACAAGCAGTCATACAATAATATCCTACTCCGATGCCTAACTAAAAGCGAGGCAGCGAACATCATGAAAGCGATTCACGAAGGAGTATGCGGGGCCCATGTTAATGGGAACATGCATGCAAGGGTATTTCTGGACCACCATGGAAACTTACTATTGCAAGCACGTTCAGAAGTGCTACAAATGCCACGAACACTCTTGTCCGATTCACTCTCCGGCTATAGATCTACAGAACATGGCCACTCCATGGCCATTTGCCACTTGGGGCGTTGATGTCATTGGGAAGGTCAATCTGAAAGCATCAAACGGACATCAATTCATCCTGGTTGCCATTGAATACTTCACCAAATGGGTAGAGATAGCATCCTACACGAACATCACGACCCATCATGTTGAGAAATTCATCAAAAGCAATATTGTTTACCGATTTGGCGTACCCAAGGATATCATCATGGACAACAACACAAACTTCTCGAACAAGCCCATCAAGGCCATCTGTGAGTAGTACAAGATCAAACATCATCGCTCGTCACCATATCAACCACACACCAATGGGGCTGTGGAAGTTGTTCACAAAATGATTGTCCACATCCTTGAGAAGATGGTCGTCACGTATCGAGATTGGAGTAAAATATTACCATTCACTTTATGGGCCTACAAAACATCGATCCGCACCGCTATAGGGCAACACCGTTCTCCCTTGTATATGGAACAGAGGCCGTCTTTTCGGTAGAGGTTGAAGTACCCTCGCTCCGTATACTCCTTGAGTCAGGCCAACCCAAAGCAGAAAGGGAGAGATCCCACTTTGTGCAGTTGAACCTGCTGGACGAGAAAAGGCTCCTAGCCTTGTGTCTTACCCAAGTACACCAAGGGCGAATTGCATGCGCTTACAACAAACGTGTTCACGGTCGAGATCTGAAGGTAGGAGACATCGTACTCAAGAAAATCTTCCCATCCCTCCGCGCTGATCCGAGAGAGAAATTCAGGCCTAACTGGGAAGGACCTTATGTCATCCGAGAGGTGCTCCCGGGATACACTATTTGCCTCGCCACCATGGACATAGATCACTTTCCTGAGCCAGTCAACGCTAGGTATGTCCAACGATTCTATTCTCGAGTCTCCCACGGTAAGGTAAGTACTGATAAAAATGGACACTTGACTGCTTAAGGATACTTCGAAAAGAGGCCATCATTCCAAAGCCAAGCAGCCAAAAAGCATCCCTGAAAACTCATACCCTTTGCTACCCAGCTTGAGCCATGAGCCTTTTCTTTCACTACCCCCACCCCAGAAAAAAAAAGAAGAAGAGGAAGTGTATATACCAAAAAAAAAAAAATGAAAAAGAGTTACCATTAAAATCCAAAAAATCTAAAAAGAAAAATCCCAAAAGAGGATAAGCAAAAAGGAACAAAAAAATAGACAAAGAAAAGTGGGGCATGTACAGTTCAAACCCTAAGGAAGAAGTGTATTATGGCAGCCGGAACCCAATCAAGGAAACCCTTTTGAAAACCTAAAATACCTTCAAAATTCCTAACCTATCCCATGGCCACAATACATCATGAGAAAAAGCCCTCTTTAAGGTCCACAAGTAGTTGCAGTATCCATTGAGTTAGCGCAAGCCAAGCTGAGAGACAACAAAAGAATTCCATCTAACCGGCTATGATGGAATTGATGTCCATGTCGTGGCCCTTGATAAGATAAAAGAACAAAAAAAAAAAATGCAAGCTCAAAGCAAAGAGGACGTGGTGAACACCCGAAAGGGCACCATGGGTAAAAGTAGCGAGCTTGTGCGGACCAGGTGAAAACCTGAAAAGGCGCTTGGGGTAAAAATGCAAACCCATAGATGTAGTGAAAACTTGAGAAGGCGCTGCGGGTAAAAAGAGGGAAACAACAGGCACGACGAAAACCCACCTTGGGCTTTGTGAGTAAGAAAGTTGAAAAGGAGAAATGAAAAGGAAAATAAATAAAATCCCCTCGGTTCCCCTCCCGCATTACCCAATTCTTGACGGTGCTGCTCATGTTAGCTCAAATAAATGTTTTCGTAACTACACAGTCAAATGTATGACCCAGGGTAAGGAGAAAAAGGTCGATTTAATCCAAAGGAATAAATATTCTGGCCTTGGTAAAAATTGTTGAATTTCATTCGGGACCAACTATGAAAGGGGGTTTGACCATGCTCAAAGGGGGACCCGTCATCTCCCTGGTTATTAAGGCATCAAGCCAAAAAAAAAAATGAGAGGGCAAGGAGACCATTTTTATCAAAGATAACAGATTTTCCTTTCCCATTTTCACACCCACACTGTGTGCACTACCACAGGGCAAGGAGCCCCTTTTTGCAAAAGATAATAGACTTTCTTTTTTGTGCCCATACTATGCATTTTCCATCTCAAAAGAGGTTCATCAATCAAAGAAAGGAGAAATAACACTATTTTGTAAAATAATAGATTTCCCTCTTCTCATGTACAAAGCTGTATACAGCTGACACCACATCCCAAAAAAATAATATGTGAGATGTCTAGCTTCTTTCTTTCTTCCCTTCTTTCTCTTTACAAAAGTGTAAAAACAACAAAAACATAAAGAAAATATGTATACAAAAAAGATATATCTAATTAGGGGTTTCTTACGCCCCTTTCTATGGTTTTGATCTATGCAAAAAGGCATGTGTAGGATGGAATCAACGACCCAACTCGTGCTTCAAGGCACAGATCACTGCACATAAAGCATCTCCCGTACATCCCGCTCCGTCATCCATCGGCCATGAAGACTCCTATACCGCTTCGGGGAAGCATCAGTAGCACCAAGAGCGTCACTCAACGACCCTTCTAGACGAAGGACCTCACACTCAGCTACATCGGCTCTGGCTTCTACCACCTCTGCTCTAACCATTAGTTTCTCTAAATTCTCATGCAGGATTCTCTTCTCAGCCATCAGTAGCGCAATATGGCTTTGAAGCATCGACTCTTTCCTCGGCCAAGGCCCCACTTTCCTCAGGAAGCACCTGACACATGTATTACACACGCCAGAGCATTTTTTCCCAGGTTTGGCCTAACGCATGTATTACACATGCCAAGCCTTTTGTTTCCCAGGATATTCCTAGTGCATGTAATACACACGCCAGACCACTAATGCCCTCACAAGAAAGATAAGGTTTGGGGGGGCACTTATTCTTGTTAGCCCCCTAGCCAGCCCACTTGCACTTCCTGCCCTCTACTTTAAAAAGAAAAAGAAAAAAATGAGCATGCTAGACCACATATAGGGATATAAATTTTGGTCACATTTAACTTATATACATTTCTCCATGCAGGAAAGGCCCTCACAGAAAATGGTGGCCAAGTGTTAACCGAGGGTATGGCCCCAAGGCTTTTTCTTGCTATCAATTGAATCTGCCCTGCAAAAGAGAGCCGATATACTACAACAGAGATGGAGCAAACAACAATGTGGGAAAGCAATAAACATTCATCCAAAAGAGTGATACCATAAAAAAATAATAATAATATAGCATCACATGGTCCCTTACAAATTTCCAAAATAAAAAAATATATATGTCCCAAAAGTCTCAAAATTCAAAAATCCAAAAGCAGAGCCTAATCCTTATTGTCACCCTTGAACTTCTTGTGCCTGCATGAAGAGCTTTGATATGTCTTGACATCTCCCACTCGGGCCCACGCCTGAGAAAGTCGGCTAAGAAGGAAGCGCGACTCCTTTTCAGGAGCATGTTGCAGGTCGTGCCCAAAGTCAACAGTCACGATCCATCAAAAGATAAAAATAGCAAGGCAATGATTGGAACCAGTCAGTATAATACTCACCACTTCCACGTCCCGAAGACCGGCAATATTGTGATAATACTCTGCCTGATTCACAGCTGACTCATAGTCCTACACAAAAAGGAAAGAGACATCAGCTTCAGGAGCCATAGGCGCAAGCACCTGCATTTTCTTGAGAAACAAGCATGCAGAAAGAAAAAACTTGCTTACCCTAGGAACCGATTCAGGAGGGGGGATCTGGATTGCTTCAGCAGATTTGTGGGCCTGGTCCTCTACAACCATACATAAACCCGAAAGAAAGGCATCATCAAGGTGTCTAAAAGTCCCATGGACCTCATCAGTCGAACTATCGAGGCACCCGTACCAGAGGGGCTTGAGGGACTAGCTCACGTAGCCTCAGCAGTGCCTGCTGCCGCCTCATCATCATCATCAAAGTCACCTCCCTGGTCGAACTGTGAAAAGGAGTAGAGTTTCAATCAGTAGAAGAAAAAATTGAATCAAAACCACTAAAAATTTACCTAAGGAAAAGGAGAACCACCTGAGATCGCGGACTGCCAAAGGCCAAGAAATTAGCACTAGGTACGAAACATGAAAGAATGGACCGGTAGCACAAGGACTCATACCATAGCTGGTACCCCCGGGCATGAGGAGATCATTGACAGGGACCCCACGATGAAGAAACCAAGCAGAGAGCTCCTCAATAGTACCCTCAGGAGCCATAACATTTCGCAGGAGGAGCCTGCGGCAAGACAATGTGGTCTCGATACTGGTGGACCACTCTCTCTACCAAGTAATATGCCCTGGCCCAAGCCCCATTAAAGAAAATGACACAACAGTCGATGAAATAACAAGACGGACCCACAGCAACTTGATCCCAAAAAGGAGAACCAATGTAAGGATAATAGATAACCTGCCCAGACAGAGAAGCATCCTATCAGCCAAATAGCATAACAAAAGGAAACTCTGAGAAAAGGAGGGAGAAATAGCCGCACCTACTCCGGGATCAGTTGATCGAACTGGGATCGCAGCCCCATCTCTAAATGCTTTATGCCAACATCCCTGTGGTGGTGTGTGTTCCAGTTGCTCATGAGTGGATAGGTGGATACGTCATAGTGAAGGAGGGGGCGGCCAGGCTGTAAGTGCAGATATCCCCAAAGCTAAAAAGAGTGGTATACATAAAAGACATGTTAGGCAGGGAATGACTAGCCAATAAACCAAGGAAAGCAAAGGAGCTAGGGGTTACCTCTACAGCAGGCTAAAAGCTGACAACAGACTTTGCATTCCCGACTGAGACCCGAGCTAGGCTAGACATTAGCACGGTGTATCTGGCCCCGCCCCAGTCATATCGGTGCACATCATCCCAATTTTCCATAAGACTAAGCAAAGACAATGAGACCCGCCCACCACTGGCATTCGAAAAGAGAGTCTTACCTAGTAGGAAAAGGAGCGAGATGTGAGCCAACATCACCGCACACTCGGGCTCAATGAAGATGTCTGCCCTAGGCTGGCCCAAATCCACCAGTTCATTCTCATCAAACAGATCAGCCAGCCATGACATTTTAACCTCGAAGCCATGCAGATTTGTGGAGGTGGGATAATCCCCGATTAGTTGAACCACCTCATCCTGATCGGGCACGCGAAGGTTAGCCACCGGTATACCCCCCATCCTGATCCCCGTAATCATCGACCAATCGATGGGGGTAAGAGTCATCTCTGCCATGGCCATGTAAAATGTCATAGTCTCAGGATGAAAGCGCTCAATCAAGGCCCTCAGATAGGCCGCATCGGCCCGCATGGCAGGGCACGACAGGAAATCCCCAAAACCGGCCTGGGTAAGAAGGAACTTCATGACCGGAGGGAGGTAGAGATAGAAGCGCTGGAGGTTCAACCAGCCTCCTCGGAAGGTGATGGAAGGCAAGTCCTGCATCTAAATAAAGAGGTATCAGATCTTGAAGATATTGCAAGCTCGTACAAAGAACAACTACAAAGCTTTTTACCTTCCCGGTGATCTTAAAATTTGAGATATGAGTATATTACAGATGAAGGAGACCAATACGGGCGGCCTCACCTTGCATTTCGAACCAGGTATGGGAAGAGCGTTGCACCACAAAAGTTTGCTCCCCTCACTCATCATTCAAAAAATCAAAAATCTTAACCACATTGTAAATTATTCAAGAAAAATCAAAAGAAAATGAGGTTAAACATTGATTACCTTCAAGAAAAATTTATCCTTGATCCAGTGTAGAGTGTGTGTTTGATCGGCAAGAGAAAACTCCAGTGATGAAACAAGGTTCAAGCAATCCAAGGGAACACTAGAGGGAGGTTCTATTTTGGTTTGGAGAGAGGGGGAGAGAAAGATTTTGAAAATGACCCCTTTTGGTTCAGGCTCGGCCATTTTAAAAGGCCCCCAGTTTTGGCTTGGCGTGTGTAATACACATGCCAAGCATTATTTGGCCCCATTTTGGCTTGGCGCGTGTATTACACACGCCAGGCTATTCCTGGCCTGATTTGGCATGATGTGTATAATACACACGCCAGGCTATTCCTGGCCCTCTTTTTGGCTTGGCTGGTGCATTGCACACATCGAGCCTGATCTTCCTCGGACCCGAGGAGGTGCACATGCCCCCAAACTACATGTCAACTTCCATTTGACCTGCCCGAGAGACTGTGCTAAAATAAATGGTTTCAGATCAATGAGCTTGCTCAAAATCTTGAACAAAACAATTCCACATAAAATCACAAAAAATTCATGGAAAATAATATAAATAAAATCATAAAAAAATCCACATAAAATAACAAAAAAATTCTACATAAAAATAAATAAAAAGCGGCATGTACTCTCAAAAAGCATTGCAACATCAATTCGCTCTGCTCGAGTAGTCATGCTAAGTCAATTTCGAGACCGATGGATTCGCCCAAAGACCTCGAACCCTGCTTCATGCAGGGGCACCTATGGCCAGTCAAATTGGGTAATCAATGCCTCACATGATTGGACACAAACTGTGGACCTTCGCATATCTGCTTCATGCCTATCTTTAAGCATGAGTCGATCACCCTCTCACTTACGGAGCTATTTTATTCAGAATGAAACTTGAACATTGAACATCTTCAACCATCTTAAGCGGACATTTTTCCCAACATATTGGGCTTTCGTAACTCGCTCCACCTCGGTTATGCCCAGTAATGTAGCTAAGCGCTTGGGGACCGATAACCTTCAGAAACGGACATTTTTTCCAGACATACAGGGCTTCCGTTTACTCACCTGATGTTTGAGGTTCATTTTTGAATACGGTAGACCTATCAGTGTCGCCTTAGGCCTCTTCAGATGTCTCTTATCTTTGGCATTCGATCATTATTGATCGGATACCAAAGAGGGGCATCTGTAGACACCCAAAAATGGCACAAGGCCCGATCGAAATATAATTCGAGAGAGGCGCACCCCCGAGTTTCTGATGACATCTCCCACACCCTTAGGACCCTTCCCAAACCCTTAGAAACTTGCCTAAGCCTGTAGGAATCACCCCCAACCTTTAGAAACCTCTCTGAAATCCTTAGTTAACCCTCCCGGGCAATGGTTAGAGTGAGATATACCAGGGCTGGCAGGGACCTCTACTGAGACTGAATCTTATACCATTGAAAAGTAGAGGTTCCCAGTTTTCTAACAATCAAAGAATCACCTCAATCTGAGTTGTACTTCAAAAGTTACGATGACCCAAAAAGTGACCAAAACTGCACCTTGGCTAGGGCATACATGGCGCATGTATTACATGCGCAAAGCCATTTTTTTCCAAAAATGGCTTGGCGCATCTAATACACACGCCAAGTATAGGTGGGACCCACCTCGAGCTCTGAACTTCTAGACACTGTAGCTATGCTTGGCGTGTGTAATACACACGCCAGGCATAGCTACAATAACCATGGGTTTTTGCTCGAAATCCACTTTTGGGGTTTGACTTATTGACCATCTCAATGTTTAGGATGGATTTCATTAGGACTGTTGCACCCCTGATTACCCTATTTGTAACTCTCTAGTCATTTGAAACCTCATCCTATCATCTACCATTGAAGCCCATTGCCCACATTTCCAAGATCTCAAGATCCTAGGAAACCTTAGATTAGAAGATTACCTAATTGCTAACCCTAATTAGCACTTAGGCACCCTCTTAACCTCCCTTTTTCCTATAAATAGAGAGGCACCCCTTCCTTTACAAAGGCTTGAAAATTTTCAAAGAGAGAGAAAGATTAAGAGAAACTTTTCCTCCCTTTGGTGCACCCATTCCATACCAATTCTAGAATTCAAAAGCCCCCCTTATTAGGGTCTAAGGGGGGCTTTTGAATTAGGAGAGAACCATACCCTAGCCTTCTTCCTCTACCCCTTAGCTATAAAGCCTTAGAGGTTAGAACCCATTCTCCAACCATTCAAGCTATCGGAAGCTCGTTAAGTGCACATACGCAAAGGTCCACATGGGTGCTATAAGGGCCCGAGAGCTCTGTCTCTCCCCCCTATTCCTCTACCTTTTTAGCTTTTTCTCTACCCTTGAATTTGTGTCGTTACGCCATCGAAATCTCGACAGGGGAGGAGGGGCACAAATAGGGTCATGGTGCCTTAGGGTAATAGGAACTGCTCTTTTCTTTCTTATTTTTTTAGTTTATTTTGGCCACAAGTAGAGACCACTTTTAAGCGGGTTGGTCGGGTGTCTAACACCTTTCCGATTGATAACCGAAGCCCCTACCCTAAGAGCCTTCGGCGTAGACCGGTGAATAAGAGTCACATTTTTGGTACTTCGGTGCTTATAAAATTGATATAGGTTTCCCGAGACACCAAAAGCTCTGAGTGGCGACTCTATATTTTTTTCACGAGTGCGCATCGTTGCGACGGGATTGTAAAAAATCCCATGGTTGCACATATACTAATTTCTCAGTCAATCATTATATGTTCATTAGTTTTCAAAAATCTTGAAATCTTCACCCTTAGCTTTCCATCATTGTAATCATCCTCTATCAGAACTCAATAATTTCAATTCGGTATAGCATGGAGTGTGTGCATATCAGTAAAAAGTTTATTCATCATAGATTTTTTTAAACTACAGTTTTTAGAAAATACTTTCATGCAAATTCTCACTTATTGGCCTACTCTAAAAAATAATTGAAATCTTGGATTCTCATAATATTGTAGATATATAGGGAAATTTCATCGGACAATTAACTAAGAAGATGAATCTCATAGAATGGATAATCAATTCTGTTCATATAATTTCTTCATTTATTCATAGTTTCTTATTTTATATATCTCTACTAGACTCATATTTTTGCAAATCATAAATCACAAAGGACTTTCCTTCGGCTTGTAATGGGGTTTTGAGTTTTCAGAAGGTTTCAAAGAAAAAGGTAAAGAGGATTCAAAATTATTTCTGAGAATTTAGCTCTATATTATTCAGCTTCAGTTAGTATCCTTATTTTGGATAACTTCCTCCCATTTCTTTTCTAGTTTAAATCCCTATTTTTTTTTTTTTTTTTTTCAGATGGAAGCTTTTTGCTTCTCTTCCTCATAGAGTTGTCTTTTACGATTTCTTCTCTTTTTTTCGTATTTTCATACAATTGTATTTCTTTTTACTTGTACCCTTTTCAGTAGATCCTTTATTTGTTACGCATATATTCCTTTCACTCCCTCCTCCCCCTTCTTTTTACATTCTAAACTCTCAGAAATTGTATGGGTCAAAGGATAGAAAGCTTTGGGTAGTACATATAGTTACAGGTTTATAAAATTTTGATACAAAGAAATTCGATTTCAAGCTTCTAATATGGGTTTAAAGGATAAATTGTTCTTGGATTTTTGGCTTTTTGGCTGTGGTTTAACAAAAGATGGCCTTTGGTCATTTTCCATAATTTACTAATATGGATGTCTTATTGCTTTGATATATTCATTAGACAGTTCTAAATAAATAAATCACCATATTTATAGAATATCTTGATTCTAAGTTCAACAATATGAGATTAATAGTAGAGAAGTTTAAAGAAATTTAGCATCAATAAAAACAATCTCTCTTTCTCAGAAGAGGAAATAAGCTTTGTAGCTCACTGGTTATATGATTTTGAAACTATAATCTAAAATATATGCAGTTCAGATCAATCGTATAGTTTCAAATATTCTCTTGATACAGTGTTCTAGAGATGCTTTACTTTGAATTTTAACTATTTCTATTTTGATTTTTTGAACTACTACTATGATGGATTGCTAAGAATTTTGAATTGTCATATTCTTCTTTATAAATCTCATCTAATGATTAACTAATAAAAAACTCTAAAAAAGAACTATACTAATGTATTATATATATATATATATATATATATATATATATATATATATATATATATATTAAAATGATATGTATATCCCCCCTAAACTTAAATAGCACAGTGTCCTCATTGTGCAAAATGGGGGCCATAAAAAATTATTACCTATTACTGGGTTAGGCACCGGGATTATAATCTGCAAAAAGAATCAAAAAAATTTCTCCCCAAACTTAGGAGAAAAATACTACCAGTGCTAATGGAAAATATTAGATGTTAGTAGCACTGTTAGAAAAATAGCAAAGACATCAAAGATAGAAAACTATATATTTATCTTTATATATATATATATATATATATATATATATGAACTAATTACAGAAGCATGGAAAGAAAATTAATTACATAAAAAGAAATCCTAGGAAAAATCTAGACACACACTAAACTAAGACACTGACAGCAACGTCCAAGAGAAATCTTCAATGAAGATCGGTCCTCCGGCTTCTAAAATGTTGTTGCCCATAACAAAAAGATAGGGATACACTCCAGAGGTGGGTGTTAGGATATTTCATGTGCTTGCTGTTAACTTTATTTGAAAATAGTGATAAGAATGCATTAGAAAAAAAAAAAAATCAAAGGTGGAGTGAAAAACACAGAACAACAAGTCTGAAATACACACAGCTTGCAAGATACAGGGTTGTTGTAGCAAGTTTTGAGTAAGTAAGAATTTGTCCCACAGAGAAATTGATCTAAAACTCAAAATGAGTTGTAATAGTAGGCCTCCAGATCTGGCTATAAATCTGACAATCCTAAAGAAAGGGAGTTGGGTGTCACAACTACACTAAATTAATACCGAAAGAAGAGAAAGGCAGTGCAGTCCTATCCTAAAGAAAGGGTTTATGAAGAATGTGGTGATGGCGTGTGATAAAAAAAAAAGAAAATTGATAGGAAGTAGGCAATTAAGCTAAAGTTATTTCAGTTATGTAACTCAAACTTAGAGGCTTCTCTGCAGCAATCCTTTAAATGACTACAAGCACATATGCAAGGAGGAAGAATCTAACTCAACTATTATGGTTTGACCTAGTCTCTTAAGGCTATAACCTATCCACTTCAATGGTCACAGGCTATCCAATAGAGAGGATCAAACCACATGAGTTAAATCTGAAAACCAATATGATCCAAGGGAATGAACTGATCTTAAGGTTATAACCTATCCACTTAAATGGTCACAGATTATCCAATAGATGTCCACCAACCAATGGGTCAAATCAAATCATTAAAATCATTGCAAATACCATGTTTGTCAGGTTACAAGCTCAGGCATTCATAGGAGCAAACAACTCTTGAAAAACTAGTGAAAACCATAGCTATTCAGAAGCTATTTAGGGACTTAAATGCAGCTGGTCATTGCTATAAAAGGTTTGCAATGACTCAGCCCACAAGTCTGCAATCTCTATAGAGAAATCAGAGCTAACATCTGATGATGGTCATGTAAAACAGAGGGGAGCTTGTTCCTACTACAACCTCTCACAAGGCCACAAGCTCAAGTGTAGAGGATAAGAATCCCTCTCAGATCTGTGGCTTGGAATCACCATAGGGCTATAGTCTATCCACTCAAATGGTCACAGGCTATCCATAGAGGCTATCCAAATCACAGAGACCTGAGATGGAACATGAAAATTGATTCTACCACCATGGTTACAGGGCTACATGCTCAGGCTCCCATGGGGTTTTCAAATCAGTAAAATCCTGTGTATGGCATAGATCAAATAATACTGTGGACAAATTGGAAAATAATAGATTGAATAATTATTAAAATAGACATTTCATTGATCAAACAATCACTTATAATGAGATGTCCTCAAGGCAACAGTCATGTGCAGAACCCTCAACAAATCCCAAAGTTCACAAGACCCATTACAAAAACTAAATCAAACTATACCTAATTGTATACAGAGATCATAATAAACAAGTGCTGGACTAAGGAAGAAGAAAAATGGAAAAAGATGGTGATCTAACCCTAACCCTAATCTGCTAGAGCTCACAGCTGACTGAGGTTTGAGGAAAGATAATTTTCTAAGTTTAAATTACAGCTTATATACGCAGTCACTGATGCTTTGGCCAAAAGGAGATTAAACCCTAATTTTATGATAGATGTGGCTTGGTTACAACCCTTTGATGCCTCAAGATATATGCATAGAAATCAGGCCCTCGAGATGTGTGCCCTGAACCTGGGAAATTCCCTAAAAGGTCCCTGAGTATGGAATGAGAAGTGAAGAGCTCGAGCTTCACGAGGCTAGCTTTGATTCTTTCATGCATTTGCGCAGTTGCAGAGTGCTCATGAGTGTGAAATTTGGCTTGGAAAGCTTATCGCTTGTGCAACAGGATTTGAATTATAGTGCAACTGCTTTGCCCTGAAATGCGCTCATGAGGAAGAAGTTGTAATGATTTGCCTTAACTCACACAGTGGAGCTTCAGGTAATTCTTATCGCGAGAGTCTTGCACAAAAGAATTTGGATCTCACTCGACTGCTTCTGTAGTGAGTAGAATAACTCGCATAGTGAAGGTTTATGTTTTGGTGCTCTCTCTCCTCTTGAGCTATGCGAGAGCTGCACGAGCTTGCTTGAGTCCTTTAGCATAAATTGGTCTCGCGAGCCTACACACGTGGCTATTTAAGAGTTGATCTCCATGAGAGCTTCGCGAGCTGGATTTCGGAAGGTTGTAGTGCGTGAGTGCTTCACGAGTTCTTAGGGTTTTAAGAGCAAATGAAGCACGTGACTACTGAGCGAAGTAGTTCTTTGGGGTTAATCCTTCACTGAGCTACACGAGTTCTTCGCTAGTTCACTTTACACTGTAGATATTGACTTCGCGAGGTGGCTACTGCGGATTGGAATAGCGCGAGGCAACACTCCTGACTGCGCGAGAACACACTTCTGCTACTCTGTTGCAGTGCAAATGTTGCTGTTGTAGCTTTCTCCACTCATGTCCATTCTTCTCTTATCTGCTAGACTTCCTGGGTCCACCTTGGCATGCAAAATAGTCACCATGGTATATACCACCATGGTGTTTCATCTGTCTTTGGCCCAGCAATCATCCTTGGCTTGGATTCTCTCTTTTTAGCAACAAAAGCATGGACTTTGTATTAAGTTGCACCTGTTATTACTAACTACAAATCATACTAAATAGAGGATTATTAGACAACTACAAGGTGTAGTAAAGGCTAGGTTAAGAGGTAAAATGTGATACTTTTCAGTGAATAACACACCCCCAAACCTAATCTTTGCTAGTCCTCGAGCAAAGCAAAATTTAAACAACTACTCTAAGAATGTAAATGCCACTTTTGTAGGGAGCACGGATGCATTTAGTTTATGCATCAAGCCTTTTAAACCCCTAGGTGATCCCTATTGGAGGAGTGAAGGCACCCACAAACTTCTCAATAACACAATTAACCAAAAGTGCACACATCATCAAATCAGTTTTTAATAAACAGAGCATCAGTCCACCCTTGATTTTTTTCAAAATGTGAGGAGTTTAAACATATGAAATGCACAGATCATTTAATCATGAAAAACTCTTACATGCATGCACATCATTTCCAATCAGCTTACAATAAGAAAAACAACAAGTGTATGTCAATACTGAGCTCACCATCAATTCAAAAATAAGGTTTAGCCAATGCCTAATACATTCAATGTCAGACCCAATGCTTACCAGGGTAGTCTCTCACAATTGAGTTTGAGGGTTTTCATTTTCACACAAGCTCAAGAGAAGTTACAGCCCCCAAATGGGTCTGCAAGTATGAGCAAAGGCAAGGCCCCTAAATTCTGGCATCATTGATTATCTCTCACTGTTATTCACTGAAAAGTACCACTTTTTATCTCTTAACCTAGCCTTTGCTAGACCTTGAAGCTGACTAATAACTCCTTTTTAGCTTGTTTTGTAGTTAGTAATAAATTATGCAACTTAACACAAAGTCTATGCTTTTGGTGCCAAGAAGAGAGAGAATTCAAGCAAAAGATGACAGCTGAACCAGAAAGAGAGGGAACACCACGGTAACTATTTTGCATATCATAATGGACCAAGGAAGTCCAGCAGATGAAAGAAAAATAGGTGAGAGTGGAGGAAGCTGCAACAGAAGCATATGTATAGCAGCAGGGGAGCCAATGACCTATCTCGCACAGTTGAGGTGCTACCTCACACTGTTTAATTCACTGGCAAAGCTTCCTCACGCAGCTAAGACATGCAGCATATTAGAGCTCACGAAGAAGTCGGTAGCTCAAAGAAGGGGTTATCACAAAGTAACCTCTCGCACAGTAGTCGCATAGTTCAGTCGCAATCAACATGTGAAGAACCTCATGAAGTTCTCGCATGGCTATGGAAGAGAGAGATGCCCAGAAGTTCTCTCGCGTAGCTCTCACGTGCCTAGAAGCTCAACCTTGAACCGAGCGAGATGCAAAGGCATCTGCATGAGTACCTCGTGAAAGAAAATGTCTGAAGCTCTACTGCGCAAGCAAGCTAAACACTAAACATCCTTCTACATGAGTGCATTCAAAGCTGAAGCAGCTGCGTGATCATCCACAGTCCTACTATGCAAGACAATAGTATTCAAAGCCAAGCACAATAGAAGTGATATGCTGTAAGCCAAGCTTCTGCCTCCACTTCTCAATCTTAACTTAAGGACCTTTTCCGGATTTCTCCAAGTCTAGGGAACAAATTGCGAGGCATGGATTCTGATACATGCATCCCAAGACATCTAAGGGTTGTAATAATGCCACATCTACTTGAAAAATTAGGGTTTACTCTTCTCTTAGCCACAACATTAGGACTAAGTATATAAGTTGTGCTTATAACTTAGAAAATAACAATCACTCTTTCCTTCAACCTCTGTCGGCTGAGAGCTCAAGCAGATTAGGGTTAGGGTTAGGGTTTGATCACCTCTTTTATCATTTTTTTCTTCTCTCTTAGCCCAACACTTGTTGGCTAAATATTTGGTAAGCATTTAGGTGTAGTTTTATTTATGTTTTATAATAGGTTATTTAAACATTGGGATTTTGTATTGAGATGTTGTGCACAAGGCTGTTGCCTTGAGAGATTTCATTGTTGGTAACATCAGATCAATGGAATTTGTGTTTGAATGCTTACTTAATCTGTTATTTTCTTATTTGCCTATAGTTTTATTCTGGCTATAGCATGCATTTAGGATTTGAGTTTATTGAAAGGCCCATGGAAGCTTGAGCTTGTAGCCTTGGGACCATGGTGGCAGCAGTAGTTTACATGTTATATCTCATCATTTGTGGGTAAGGGAGCCTCTGTGGATAACTTGTGACCATTAGAGTGGATAGACTATAGCCCTAAGGCAGTCTTGGTCACAGATCTGAGATGAATTCTTTTTCTCTGCACTTGAGCTTGTAGCATGGTGAGAGATTGTGCAGGAACAAGCTCCCCTCTGTTTCACTTGACCACTCTCAGATGTTAGATCTGACTTCTTTGTAGTGATTGCAGCTGTGAGGAGATTATATTGCAAGCTATTTTTAAGCAATAAATTGTTCAGTTAAAGTTCATTTAAATCTATAGATTTTTTGGTTCCATTAGTTTCTCGATCGGATTTATGTATTTGGGAATTGCCAATTCACTTAACCTTTAGATCTTTTGATTGTGATTTGATCTTCCTAGGTTTAATACCCCTATGAATGTCAGCCAGATTTGTGTATAGAATTGGGGAGCTTGTAGCATGGCAAACATAGTGTCTATAATGGTATTCATGGCTTGATTTGATTTATTGGATTAGGTTTGATCAACCCACTCCTTTGGATTAGGTTAGCTTTTCTAACTCAGTCAATGGGATTTGACAGACTCTATTGGGTAGACTGTGGCCATTTGAGTGGATAGACTATAGCCTTAAGAGCGCCCCAAATGGCATGGGTTAAGTTGGATTCTTCTACCTTGCTGAGGTTATTGATAGCGCTTCAGTAAGGATGTGCTGCAGAGAGAGCCCTAAATATGAGTTACATAACTAAATGAACTTTAACCTAGACTGCTTACTTCCCATCCTTTTTATCTTTATTTTAACACACCATCGCCACCTTCTTCATAACCCTTTCTTAGGATAGGACTGCACTTTATTATTATTTTTTTTTGTAGGTAGTTTAGTATAGTTGTGAGACCCAACTCCCTTTCTTTAGGATTGTCATATCTGTAGCCAGATCTGGAGGCCTACTATTATAGCCCATTTTGGGTTCTAGATCAATTTCTCTATGGGAAAAACTCTTATCAAAACTTGCTACAGTAGTCCTGTATCTTACAGGCTTAGGATTATTTCAGTTGTGTTGTTTCCATCTTTTATTTTACTTTGATTTTTAACTTGTTCTCACCACACAGTAAAATTAGCACACTGGTAAAATCGACAAAAAGTTTTTGGCGTCACTGTCGGGGACATTGATCTTTTTAGTAGACCTGAGTTATATTATATTTCATTTTAGAAAATTCTTTGTAGTTGTGCCATAGTAGAATAAAAGTACTACTAATTTTTTTTGAATTTTACAGAATTGGACAATTGTAGAAGGGAAAAGCTAGAGTTGCAGCTGGAGCCTAGCTTGCTCTGTTTGTACTTCTTTTACCTTGAAACTTAGTCCCTTGATGTAGAATTTACTGTGGTTAATTTAGTGTAAATTTGTTTAGTTGTTATTTTAGTTTAGAAATTCTTTGAGTGTTGTAAGCATTTTCCTTACTTGCTGAGTTTGTGGGTGTATGCTTGAAAGAAGGTCCCTTAATCATGAGTTGAAACCTCCAATTCTTGAGGTTGAAAGGATCCTTAAACCAAGAAATACCACACAAAGCCCTACTGTTGAAAATGACCAAGCTAGCATGGCTGAGAGGCAAAGAACCTTGAAGGAGTACAATGCACCAGTGGATTACACATCTCCCTTTTGCATCCAATGCCCTTCAATGGAAGGAAACTATGAAATCAAGTCCTCCACCATCAATATGCTGCCATCTTTTCATGGGCTTAGTAAGGAAGATCCTTACAAGCACATTGACCAATTTTTGGCGCTTTCCACCACCTTCAATATTTCTGGCTTGGGACCTGAAGCCACCAAACTGAGGCTTTTTCCTTTTTCTCTAAAGGACAAAGCCAGCACATGGCTCTCTAAGCTCCCATCCAATAGCATACAAACATGGAGTGACCTCCAAAGCCAATTTCTAGCAAAATTCTTTCCCATGAACAAGACCAGCCAGATGAGGACACGTATTTTGTCATTTACTCAGCCCTCAACTGAGGATTTTTATGAAGCATGGGAGAGATTTCAGGAGATGTTAAAACAATGCCCCCACCACCAAATTCTGATGTGGCAATTAGTACAAATATTTTACCAAGGAATTAATTGTAAGAGTAGGGATATGATGGATGCCTCATGTGGCGGTAGTTACCTTCACAAGACAACTGATAAGGCTTGGGAGCTGTTTAACATTATAGGGAAAAATTCCATGCAGCAGGAGTGCCTGTCTCGCAATGATAGCCAGACCCCTGTTATGTTGGTGAAAGAGTCCACCACTAGAGGTGAAATATATGAGGTTAAGGTGCAGAGTGAGTTGGAGAAGAAGGTGAACAATTTGAGCTTGAAATTTGACAAATTGATGAATATGATGCAGCCTAGAATGGTTGCACAAGTGGAGGAGGCATGTCTGATATGTCAATCTCCCACACATTCACTCTAAGATTATCCATTAGCCAACCAATTCCCTGATTTTGTTATGGAGCAAGCCAATGCTGCACAAGCATTTGGGTAGCAACCTGCTGGGTGCTCATGGAGGAACCACCCAAATTTGAGGTGGAGACAAGATAATTACCCTCAACCCCAGCAGCAGTAGTTGGTAGCTCCATACAGACCTCAACACCAATTTAACTAGGGATACCCACCTAGATAGAATTTTTAGTTGCCTGCCCCACAGCCCAACCAGTTGGCCTTGCCCCCACAACAACCCAGATCCTCTTCTTTTAAAGAGAAAATGCTGGCATCCATGCAGAATTTGGGGAGCCTAGTCCAAAACTGTGAACTCTCATGGTCAAAGCATCAAGAAAATAGAGGACCAGCTGGGTCAAATCTACAATGCTTTGAATAAAAGAGAGGAGGGTAGACTGCCTAGTCAACCATTAACCAACTCCAAAGGGTAGTACATGGTTGGAGAAGCATCCTCCAACCATGTGGATGATGGTTTAGTAGGACAAGGCAACTGAGGAGGTCATGAAAAGTGAAGGTGAGTGGTGAAGAACAAAAAGAATGCGTGTACCATATGTATTGACTGTGTGTTTTGCTTTGAGTTACTTAGAAAATTTTCATTTATTGCTTTAGAATAATGATTTGCTTCTGTGTCTGATTGTGTTTTGTCATTGTTGTTTTGCATACATGTGCATGTCTGTCATATGAATTTTGATTCTCATGTTTGTTGATGATAGTTGAGATACTCTCACCATACACTTCTTGAATTTGATCTGAATTATTATCTTTGGAATTATGAATTTGTGATGTTTCAATGTTGATAAAGAGTAACCTAACTGTCAGGATGAATTGGAGTACATGTCATGGAGTGTTGTTGATGCACACTGAATGGGTGAATGACAATGCACGTGCACAGCCCGGGGCACCAACTCAGAGAAAAGTTTAAGTGCAGCTTTCTCGCGAGGCTAAATAGCCTGAATTTCAAGCTCGCGAGCCACCTAAAGCTTTCTCACAGAGTTCTGATGAATATTTTATACCCTGTGAGAGCTTTGTGAGCACAAGGACATATGCTACAGTCTGATAATGAGCCCCGCGAGTTGCTTGAGACTATAATTTTAATGCTCGCGAGACTTCGCTACTCTAGCTGCGCGAGATATAAGCAACTGCTTTGCGCACTTGAGCCTGAATGTAACTCTGCGAAGGGCCTCGCGAGGCACTTGAAACTTTTAAATCTGTCTTCGTCAGGCTCTTCTTTTCTTCGTGACTGAACCTCTCGCGAGATTAGTTGTGTATTGCGCGAAGAATGTACTTCGCAAGAACTTAGCGACAGGTGTGTGAAGCACGGGTTTAGCCCTATAAACCCTGCGAATTTCTCTATTTCCTTCATTCATTTCTATTTTCCCTAGCTCCTTTTTCTTCTTTCTTCTATACTACCTATTCCACTAAACTTCAGCTAGTTTCCTCACACCATTTTGCTCTCCATCACCTCCTGGTGACTTTGAGCTAGATTTAGGAGGATTTGAGCATCTGTGCAACGTGTGAAGTGAAACCCTAGCTATCATTTGGTAAGATCTCTCACTCTCTCTCAGTGGATTTAATTGGACATTACTTTAGTGTACGTAGAGAGCAATTTGGAGTTAGTTTTATTTTTAAAGAGTGCATTACAATTGCTGGGATTTTGAAGCCCTAATTTTGAGAAACTGAATAGATATGGCCACAGGTTCAAAATTCTCAGACACCTTGTCTGCTTTGGTAACCCCACCACCTGCTGGGAGCCCTAAGAAATCAAAGAAGAAATAAAAAATGGGCAAGGAAGTAGCCATGGAGATCCCTGAGGATCCTTGCTATACCAGCCAGGTATAGCCCTGAATGTGGCTTGGGTCCCCCTTTGACAACCACCATCCCAGAGATAGTCAAGGAGCTGACTGGAGGGGTCACTACATCTAGAGCATCAATCAAGAAGAGAGATTTGCACCCCCACCTTAGATTTAGGGATGGGGTGCTAAGGAAAAATGTATATTGCTCTGGACATGAGTAGGAGAGGAGGTTTCCTATTACTGATGCACTATTTTCCTTCCACAAGATCCATTACTTGGATGCTGCCAAGTTAATTTTTGAGGGGATGACTGACATTGTGGAGAAGGTGAAAACCAAGAAGAAACCCTATTCCCTTCCCTACTGCAGACTTATTACAGCCTTGCTGAAGCTTGGAGGGTATCAATTTCAAATGAATGAAGTGACCATTGCCTTGAATCCCAGAAATTATGGCAAAAAGAAATGGGGGATTAGTGGTACTCTCATTGAGAAGAAGAAGAAGGTAGATGTAGGAGCAACCTCTAATGCTGTTGCTATTGCTGCCTCTGTGGCTCAAAGCTCCGCTGCTCTCTCTTCGGCAGCCTTTCATTTGTGCCAGCCACCACCACCACCACATCTGAAGCCATTACCTTACCAGCCACTCCTTCACCTTCCATATCAGTCACTACCCCAACCTCACAACCTTCAATAGTCCCTTTACCCACATCTGTTCCTTTGCCTACCTACCCATCTCACCCCAGCCCACCTATGAAGGCCACCTATACAAAGAAAAAAAAATTATTAATAGGCCACACAGAGCCCCAACCCACCTATATATCCCAAACCATCCCTATTCCTGAAACCACAACTATACCAGACCCAACCATTGACCTACCACCACCCTCACCAGCCCAAGCCTTTGAACCTGAGCCTCCCACCCTTGAAATCCCCCATAGCTCCCCACTACACCCCCCCAGCCCATTGAAACCTCCACACCTTTTCCACCTGAATTCCTTCAACCCTTAGACTGATTCATTCTAGTTCCACCTACCCATGACCAAACCCCTCTTTCAGATGAGGGATATTTAGCCCTGATCTCCTCTATCATAGGGGACATCAACTATGAATTTACTCCTCTCCCGAACTCACCTCCCCCTCCACATTTCACTCCTCCACAATCCTCCTAGGCCACCACTTTCACTCATGCACCCACTTCCCCATTTCAACCAATTCCACCCCCCATCTCTGATTTCCTACCCCATATCTTTAACCTATTACTCTCCCTTCAAGCACAAGTGTTGGCCAACTCCCAAATATATTCATCCATTGATGCCAACCTGCATGCCATGCACTCCAACCTCCCTGACCAAACCTCAATCCACACCAGCTTAGAAGCCATCCAAGCCTCCTTGTCACTTTTAACCCCAACATCACAACAACAACCTACCCCACCAACCACCCATTTACCTACCCCACCTCCTTCTGCTCAACCCATAACCACACCTGCCATTACACCCATTGAACCTGTCCCCATTATCCCTCCAACTACATTTATCAATGCCTCCACTCAAACTGAACCTGAACTTGAACTTGAACCTACCCCTATCCAGTCGCCCATTATTTCCCTACTTGATCCCCCACCTGCTGTAGCAACCTCTAATGCTGTGATTGATGTGCAAGACCTCATCCCAACCACCTCAATTCAAACAAACCCTGAGCCTGAACCTGCAGTCCATCACCCTTTACCCTCCATATTCACCTCATCCATCCCCTCTCCCTTGGTGGCTAGCCCTTCTTCAAGTGATCAACAACACATCCTTCTAGTCTCTTCCTTTTCCATACCTCCCTACTCCACTCTCCTCCATGCCATGCAAGAGAACCCCTACCTGAAGAATGATGTCATTAAGGGCATGGCTACTATCAGAACTTCCATCAAATAACCCTATGAAGAGAAAATCAGTCGGGTGGAGTTCGATCACTGAGTTCAACTGATTGGTATATCTAAGGGATGAGGTAGAATTTTGATCCATTATGAAGCTGAAAAGAAGATTGCAGCAACGGAGAAGATGAGAGCTGATGGCCTAGAGAAAACATTAGCTGCCTCAAAAGATGTTACAAAGGCCATCAAGGACCTCTATGAAACTAGAGTTCAGCTTGTTGAGATAAAGACTGTAATTCTTGAAAGGAAACTTGCTAAACTAACTGGCACAACTCCTCTACAAGCAGCTGATCCTGTCCCTCCTGCTACCACAGAAAAAGGAAAAGGACCCAAAGTCAAGACTGAACCAGCAGATAATTAGGATGATTCACTATGCACCTGTACTTAGTTAGGATATACTTTTTATAGATCACTTTTACCTTACATTGTATAAATTTGGCTGCTTAAATAAAATTCCTTTTTGTTATGTTTAGATTACTTTACTTTTTGCTTCATAGATGTTGTTTGTTTTAGTTGTTTATGTGTGCTTTATTTCTTGCTTTTACTTCCTCTATTTGTTGTCTGATTTTGTCTTTGTTCCCTACTGCACATGCCCTCTTATCTTTGAATCAGTGAGGACACTGCTCCTCATAGGTTTGGGGGTGTGGCAAGAATTGCCAATGATCTAGTTAACCTAAGTGTAGCAGTCTTAACTAAGTAAGGAATAAATAGAATGAATTTCACCTAAGCAATGTTGAAAGTGAGGACATATAAAAACAGTGCAGACATTTTTAATACGAAAATCATTTGAAAATTAATACTTCTATGAGGTGAACATCACGGATTTTTTTATATAAACTATAGTTAGTGAACCAATAAGGAGAGAAACATGTGAAAGCATATCCCTTTGAGTTCAATTGAAGACCATACCCAGTGAGCTTTGAGCCTATAAATTTTATTTTTTAGGAGTGTCCATGGCAATTTTTTCTGTTCTAAGGACTGACTGAGTAAAGCCCTTTTCACTAAAAGTTAGACACCCCAAGTTGAAGTTGATTGATAGTAATCATGACACTAAGGAAAGGATCAAGGCCTTCATTTGGACAGTTTGAGCCTAAAAGATCAAACCTTTGAAACTACCCTTGTGCATACACTTGTTGAGCCTTAAAGCCCATTTTTCTTCAATAAACACCAAAGTACTTAAACCTGAACCTCTTAACCTGATTCAGCCCTATCCTCACTCTAAGAATTCAGAAGGTAAAGGAGAGGATGTTGAAGATAGATGAGTAAAGTTTAACATTGGGTGAAAGGAGAAGAAGAGAGAAGGAGATCTGTAAATAATAGTGTAGCAGTTGTAGATGTGTGGCAACCATCATAAAAATATATATATACAAATAAATAAATAAAATAAAAATAAAAATAAGGGGGAAACGAAAGATAAGTCAAAAGAAAAATTCCATTGGAAATGTTGAAAAGAAAATAAAAAGTTGGCCACTTTAGCTCTGAAATTTAAAAAGAAAATGAAGTTGTGTTGAAATGAAGAAGGTGAAGTCATGAATCATCTCCTACCTATGTTGATTTCTCAATTTTGAATCCGTCTTTACCCCTTTTATTCATTACAACCCTCACCAATAAGCCACATTGCAACCCATGAAAAGCCCTTGTTGATCCAAAGTCAAATGAACTGTCATGTGAAGATGAGGGAATGTCTAATCTATGGTGAGAGTACTTTATGATGTCAGAAATTAGAAGAAATGCCCATGCTCATGCTTACAAACCCATTTGGCGTATGTAACTACTCTTGAGCTTATGTTAAATGATACACCCTTAAATTCAATTATGAGAGACAACCCTAGTAAGCATTGGGTTTGCGATTTAAATCATTGGGGCATTATTTGAACCTCAAGCTTAGTACTGTTTTGCACATAATATTTTTCTTGGTGTCAGCTGATTAGATGTGATGATCATGCATGCATGACTGAGGTGTTAAATTGTTTGCATATACTACTTTGGAACTCCTTTAATTTTGATAGAGCAAGGGTGAAATGAACTGTATTTATTTCAAACTGATTAACCACTGTATGCACTTTTGTTAACTGTCTCATTGAGAAGTTTGTGGGTACCTTCACTAAAAACCATCAGGAGACTTCACTCCTCCACTAGGGATCACCTAGGGGTTTAAAAGGCTTGATGCATAAGTCAAATGCATCTGTGCTCCCTACGAAAGTGGCATTTACATTCTTAGAGTAGCTGTTTAAATTTTACTTTGCTCAAGGACTAGCAAAGATTAGGTTTGGGGGTGTGTTATTCACTGAAAAGTATCACTTTTCACCTCTTAACCTAGCCTTTGTTGGACCTTGAAGCTGACTAATAACTCCTTTTTAGCTTGTTTTGTAGTTAGTAATAAATTATGCAGCTTAACACAAAGTCTATGCTTTTGGTGCCAAGAAGAGAGAGAATTCAAGCAAAAGATGATAGCTGAACCAGAAAGTGATGGAACACCGTGGTAGTACAACCATTGTGACTATTTTGCATGTCATAATGGACCAAGGAAGTCTAGCAGATGAAATAAAAATAGGTGAGAGTGGAGGAAGCTACAACAGAAGCATATGCATAGCAGTAGGGGAGCCAATGACCTATCTTGCACATATGAGGTGCTGCCTTGCACTGTTCAATTCACTGGAAAAGCTCCCTCGCGCAGCTAAGACATACAACATATTAGAGCTCATGAAGAAGTCGCGCAGCGCAATGAAGGGTTATCACAAAGTAACTTCTCGCGTAGCAGTTGTGCAGTTCAGTCGCAATCAACATGTGAAGAACCTCGTGAAGTTCTCGCGTGGCTGTGGAAGAGAGAGATGCCCAGAAGTTCTCTCATGCAGCTCTTGTGTAGCTCTCACGCGCCTAAAAGCTCAACCTTGAACTGAGTGAGATGCAAAAGCATCTACGCTAGTACCTCGCGAAAGAAAATGCCTGAAGCTCTACAACGTGAGCAAGCTAAACACTAAACATCCTTCTGCGCAAGTGAATTCAAAGCTGAAGCAGCTGCGCGATCATCCACAGTCCTGCTACGCGAGACAACAGTATTCAAAGCCAAGCTCTATCCCGCGAACACTCTACAGCTGTACGACAAAAGTGATATGTAGAAGCCAGCCTCGCGAAGCTCGAGCTCTCCACTTCTCAATCTTAACTTAAGGACGTTTTGGGGATTTCCCCAAGTCTAGGGCAGACATCTCGAGGCACGAATTCTGATGCATGAATCACAAGACATCCAAGAGTTGTAACAGTGCCACATCTACTTGAAAAATTAGGGTTTACTCTTCTCTCAGCCACAACATTAGGACTAAGTATATAAGCTGTGCTTGTAACTTAGAAAATATTAATCACTCTTTCCTTCAACCTCTGTCGGCTAAGAGCTCAAGCAGCTTAGGGTTAGGGTTAGGGTTTGATCACCTCTTTTTCCATTGTTTTTCTTCTCTCTTAATCCAACACTTGCTAGCTAAATTTTTGGTAAGCATTTAGATGTAGTTTTATTTAAGTTTTGTAATAGGTCATGTAAACATTGAGATTTTGTGTTAAGCTGTTGTGCACAAGGCTACTGCCTTGAGAGATTTCATTGTTGGTAACATCAGATCAATAGAATTTGTATTTGGATGCTTACTTAATCTGTTATTTTCCTATTTGCCCGTAGTTTTATTCAAGCTATAGCATGAATTTAGGATTTGAGCTTCTTGAAAGGCCCATGGATGCTTGAGCTTGTAGCCTTGGGACCATGGTGGCAGCAGCAGTTTACATGTTCTATCTCATCATTTGTGGGTAAGGGAGCCTCTGTGGATAGCCTGTGACCATTAGAGTGGACAGACTATAGCCCTAGGGCAATCTTGATCAGAGATCTGAGATGGATTCTTTTTCTCTGTACTTGAGCTTGTAACCTCGTGAGAGATTGTGCAGGAACAAGCTCCCCTCTGTTTCACTTGACCACTATCAGATGTTAGATCTGACTTCTCTGTAGTGATTGCAGCTATGAGGACATGGTATTGCAAGCTATTTTTAAGCAATAAATTATTGATTTAAAGTTCATTTAAATCTATAGATCTTTTGGTTCCATTAGTTTCTTAATCGGATTTGTGTATTTGGGAATTGCCCATTCACTTAACCTTTAGACCTTTTGATTGCCATCTGATCTTCCTAGGTTTAATACCCCTATGAATGTCAGCCAGATCTGTGTACAGAATTGGGGAGCTTGTAGCCTGACAAACATAGTGTCTGCAATGGTATTCATGGACTGATTTGATTCATTAGATTAGGTTTGATCAACCCACTCCTTTAGATTAGGTTAGCTTTTCCGATTCAATCAATGGGATTTGACAGACTCTATTGGATAGACTGTGGCCATTTGAGTGGACAGACTATAGCCTTAAGAGTGCCCCAAATGGCATGGGCTAAGTTGGATTCTTCTACCTTGCTGAGGTTATTGATAGCACTTTAGTAAGGATGTGCTGCAGAGAGAGCCCTAAATTTGAGTTACATAACAAAACGAACTTTAACCTAGACTGCTTACTTCCCATCCTTTTATCTTTATTTTAACACACCATCACCACCTTCTTCATAACCCTTTCTTAGGATAGGACTGCACTTTATTTCTTTTCTTTTTTTTTTGTAGGTAATTTAGTGTAGTTGTGACACCCAACTCCCTTTCTTTAGGATTTTCAGATCTGTTGCCAGATCTGGAGGCCTACTATTATAGCCTATTTTTGGTTCTAGATTAATTTATCTGTGGGACAAACTCTTACTTATCAAAACTTGCTACAATAGCCCTGTATCTTGCAGGCTTAGGATTATTTCAGTTGTGCTATTTCCATCTTTTATTTTACTTTGATTTTTAATTTGTTCTCACCACACAATAAAATTATCACACTGGTAAAATCGACAACACTCACCATAGATTGGACAACTCCTCATCTCTGCATAATAGCTCATTCTAATTAGGATCACAAGGTCTTATGACTAGGTTGTAATGTGGCTTATGGGTGTAGGTTACAAAGAATGGAAGGGTGAAAAGGTTGCAAATTTGAGAAATCAGCAGGTGAAGGAGGTGATTCATGACTTCACCTTCTTGACTTCAGCATATTTCATCTGCTTGGATATTTTTCAGACTTGAAGTGGCCAACTTCTCCTCTTATTTTCACCTTTTCCAATGAAATTTCCTCTTGACTCCTCTCTCTCCCTTTTCATTTTATATATATATATTTTCTTTTGGATACATTTTTCTTTTTATTTTTATTTTTCTGAAATATCACTCTCCTCCCAGCTGCTACACTGCTATCCCCCTTTTGTGTTTCTTCTTCATTCATCGGATGTTGACCCTAGCTGGTCCATCTCCAACTTGTTCTCCTTTACCTTCTGAATTCTCATAGTAGGGGTTGGGCTGAATCAGGCCTACCGGTTTAGATGCAAATACTCAGGTGTATTTTGAAGAAAACTGGAAATTAAGGTTCAAAAGGTGTATGCACAAGGGCAGTTTACTAGGTTTGGTATCTTTAAGCTCAAACTGTCCATGGGAAAGCTTTGATCCTTTCCTAAATGTCATGAATACTGACAGTTGTTTTAACTTGGAGATGCCCAACTTCTAATGAGAAAATTAACTCAGCCAGTCCTTAGAGCAAGAAGAATTGCCAAAGACACTCCTCAAAGAGAAATTTTTTTTGTAGGCCCAAATCTCACTAGGTATGGTCTTTCATTGAACTTATGGGCATGTTCTCACTTTTTTATCTCCTTAATGGTTTACTAGGTGTAGACAAAAATGAGTTTTCTTGGTGTTCACCTCATGAAAATGTTAAATTTTAAAAGATTTTAAGGCCAAAAAGTCTGTAAAATGTTGAATTTCCTTGTTTTTAAAGTTTCTTAGGTGAACTTAACTCTATCTCTATCTTACTCACTTAGTTCTACTACACTTAGGTTAACTACATCATTGGCATACCTTGCTACACCCCCAAGCCTATGAGGAACAGTGTCCTCACTGTTTCAGAGATAAAGAATATGTGCAACAATGTATATTAATGAAAATAACATACAAAACAAGGCAAGTAAAATTTACAAACAGCAGAAACAAAGTAAACCAAACAAAACTCACACAAAATCTACCAAAAAGAACTTTCATTCATAAACAGGAATATGTACAATGCTAATGAAAATAACTACAAAAGATTCTACAAAACATCTTACTAATTACATGTACACATTTTAATCATCTGAATCTACATCTACTTGGTCTTGAACAGATTTCTCTCTTGCCTTCTTGAGTTCAGCAGTAGTGAACTTGGATCTCTTAGAAGTAGTCTTCCTCTGCTTGGTGTTGCTTCTCTTTTTGGGAGTGGGTTCGGGAATTGAGGCAGGTTCCTTGATCTTGATTGGCTTTGAAGAAGGCTCACTGATTTGGACTTCAAGTTTAATGGGCTTTAGCGGCTTAGGAACAGTTACAAGGGGGGTTGCTGCAGTGTAGAGTTTGGCAGCTGTTTATGCTAAGTCTCTGTCACCTATTTTAGATAAGGTCTGTTGTAATGCTGCAGCAGTTCTAGCATAATCATCAGCTCTCTCCTCCACTAATCTCAGGGTCAATTGCAGGTTCTTTACTACATCTTCAAGCCCTTCAGCTCTATGTTTTTCCTACTGGTATTGTAGCAATGTCTCCCTCCAACCATGCTTTATCCTTTTTCTCTTTATCTTGTGAGTTAATTCCAGAAATTTGATTTAATCGAGGTAGGGCTGCTTGACTGTATTTCTGAGGTCAGCCATGCCCTTTATGACATCCCTATTGATGTAGGGATTTTCTTTCATGGCCCTAGGGAGGGTGGAGAATGGAGGCATGGGAGTGGAAGAGGTAGGTTGGATTATGTTCTCAGCAAGGGGAGAAGGGTCAGCCAGGAAATGAGGTGGTTTGGATGAAGATGAAGGGATGGATAAAGGAATGGGTAGGGTGGAGGTAGAGGGTATTGGCAGGGGGATTTCAGGTTCAGGTTGGGTAAGGTCCACTACCTTAGGATCAGTTTAGGAGGCAATGGAGGAAGTGGGGAGTTAGGTCATCCACATCTGTGGCAGCATCAATTGTTGCTACTGCAGGTGGGGCAGGTTGGGGTTGTGGGTAGGTGAGTGCCAGAGATGGGTCAATAAGGGGTGGCTGTATGGGGTTAGGTTCAGGATCAGTTTGGGTTGACATCTCTGCTGTGACTATGGAAGGCTCAGGTAAGGTAAGATCCACTACCTCAGGATTAGTTTGGGTTGAGGCAGTGGTAAATGTAAGTGAATGGGCTTCCTTAACTGGTTCAATGTATGTAGCAGCAACTGATGTTGCTGCTAAGGTTAAGGATTGAGGAGATGGGGGTGGTGTATGTATATGGGTAGGTGGAGGGATAATTGGCTATTGTGATGGTGGGGTTAAGGTTAACAAGGTTGACTGGATGACTTGTAAACTAGTTTGAATGGTGGCCTGATTTTGGAGTGTGGACTGCATGGCTTGAAGGTTGGCCTCTATGGATGTTTGGGTTTAGGTGTTGGCCAGCATTTGGGTTTGGAGGGAAAGGAGGAGGTTGAGGATTTGGGGTAGGGGATCAGGAGTGATAGGTGCTGTGGGTTGGGTGGTTTGAATTGGTTGAAAGGGTGAAGTGGGTGCATGATGGAAATTAGTAGGTGGTGGCAAAGTATGGGTTGGGGTAAAATAATGTGGTTGTGGTGAATTGAGAATAGGGGTGAACTCATAATTGATGTCCCCTATAATAGACTCCATCATTGCTGAGTACCCCTCTAATGAGAAGGGGTCTTGGTCATGGGAAGGAGAAAATGGAAGGGATTGGCCTAAGGGTTCAAGTGTGGCAAGTTCAATGTGTGCAGAGGGTTCAGTGGGATGGGGTGAGGCTGCAGGGGAGCTGTGTGGGATGTCAGGGAGTTGACGCTCACTCTCATCATGTTGTACTGAAGAGGATGGTGTTGGTGAGGATGGTGGTATATCAGTTGTTGGGTCTGGTAAGGCTGATTTCTTAGGGACAGGGATAGGCTGGGAGATATAGGTGGGCTGGGGATCAGTGGGGGCTTTGGCTGGTCTCCTTTTTTTGTAAGTGACTTCAGCAGGTGGGCTGGGATGGGCTGTGTATGTAGGCATAGGTATGGGAAAAGGTACATATATAGTCACAACAGGTATGGTGGGTGTAGGTGAGGTAGTGGTGGCTGAGGTGAAAATTGGCTAAGGGCGAGGTGATGTAACTGTGGAGGGTTGTAGGGTTGGGGTGATGGTAGTAGCTGGCATGGGAATGAAGGTGAGTGTGAAAGTTGTATGTGGAGATGATGATGGTGGAGTGGGGTGTGATGGGAATGGGAGGGTGGGGATAGCTGAGCTGAGAGCTGCAGGGGCAGAAGTTGTGACTGCAGAGGTGGTGACTGCTGCAGAGGTGACAACTCCCTCTTTGATTGTGGGGCTGCTTGAGCTAGCAACTCATCCTTCTTCTTCTTTTTCTCAATCAGCGTGCCACTGATTCCCCACTGCTTTTTCCCACAATTACTAGGGGAAAAATTGAGAGTTTCTTCATTCATATGGAAGTGGTAGCCCCCAGCTTTAGCAGAGCTGTGATGAGCCTACAATAGGGTAAGGCATGAGGCTTCTGCTGCCTCTTCACCTTCTCATGGATGTCTTTCATCCCTTCAAATGTCAATTTTGCAGCATCAATGTAATGGTTGCAGTAGAAGGAGTAGAGGGCATCATCTATAGGGGACCTCCTTTCTTGCTGGTGCCTAGAGCAGTATATATTTTTTCTTAAGACTCCATCCATAAACCTCATACTTTAAAGTAGGTCTCTCTTCCTAATTGAAACCCCAGATGCTGTGATCTTGCTAGTGAGCTCTTTAGCTATTTTAGGGATGGTAGCAGTCAAAGGTGCACCCAGGCTACACTCTGGGTTGTATGTGGCTAGTATCCAAAGAATTTCAGAAATTGCTGCTTGGTTGAACAACATCTCAAAATCATCAATCAACACTAGCAATGCAGGGTTTCCATCATCACCTATCTTCACCCTGATGTTTTAGTAAAATAATTGCACTAGCATAGGGAAAACTAGCTGCAGTGGGGGCCTTAGCAGGGATAGTAAGGAGGCCTTGGTGAGGTATTCAATTGATGCAACAGTTTCTGACTCTTCCTTAAAGAAAGCCTTATCAAAGGCAGTCTCAGCCTCTAACTTAATGGCAGCCACAGACTCAGAAGGAGTTCTAAGTGACTCATCCTCTTGGGCAACTGTTAAGACCTGAAAAGTACCACTTTTCACCCCTTAACTTAACCTTTGATTAGACCCATAGCCACCTAATAAGTTCTTGTAAAGTGTTTTATGTAGGTAATAACCAGCAGTGAAATAAGGCCAGGAATCCTGCTAAGGAGCCGGTTTTAGCACCAGAAGTCCCCCAGAAGGATGAACTCTGAATCCAGACCTGAAATGAACCTCGCGCAGCTGACCTAAGTTTTAGAGGATTCAGGAGAAATATGCCTCGCGCAGTCCAACTGAGCATCCCAAGACTTTACAACAACTTCTCATGTAGATGATTGATTGAAGAGCTTCAGAAGACTCGTCGTGCAACTGTCGCGCAGTCGCCGTGGGATGCAATTATCAGAAGAGAACTCCTCGCGCAGTTCTCGCGCCATTCAAGAAAAAAGCATCCTTGCGAAGGCAAAAGCATCCTCGCAAAGATCAACCCAGCGATCGCGCAGCTACCTCACGACTGCTTGAACTCCAATCCCGCGACATCTGAGGCTTTGATGTCTACTCAACCTCGCGACTGCCTGAAGAGCAAACCAAGCCAACCTCGCGACGGTTGAAGTTTCAGTATCAAATCATCCTAGCGAAGAGCAAAAGCTACCACGCGACAAGTTTGGGAAACAATGGCTACCTAGCGAAGCTATAAACCTCAAACTTCCATCTCTTTAGTAGAGGACCTTCTGGGAATTTCTAGCAATTAGGGCACGCACTCCCACGCTCAAATCTCCATGCACGCACCCCAAGGCATCGAAGGATCACTATTCGGCCATGTGGTATCATTAAAATTAGGGTTTCCTAACCCTAATGCGCCGCCACCCCACTGCTATAAAAACCCTTACTTAGCTTAGGTTTAGGGGGGCTTGGACGATCTTTTCTTTCTACATCCTGGAATAGCTAGGAACACATCTCATTTCTTGGAGATCTTTTTTTTTTTTTCTTCTCTCCATAGTCCAGCACTTGCTGGCTATGTCTTTGTATGCTTTTTGAACTAGATCAATGGAAGTTTTCTAATAGGATTTGTACTCTGTAGGATTTGTGTTTGAATGTGAGATGCTCTGTGCAAGGCTGCTGCCTTGTGATCTGCCATTGCTTTGGCTGCGTTTCAAAGCAATGGAGGATTGATTCTAAGGGCCATTCAGATCCAAGTGACCTGTGTGTCTGGGATATCATGGTCCTATACAGCCTTAGCCCCACCATAGGACCCACTAGATCTGAAATCCCCATGGGAGCTTGAGCTGGTAGCCTGGTGACCCTGATGGTGGCAGCGATATTCTTGTTTTGTCTTGAGCTCCGTGAGGAGGATAGCCTCTGGGGTAGTCTGTGACCATTTGAGTGGACAGGTTATAGCCTTAGGGTGATTCTAATCCACAGATCCAAGATGGATCTTTCTTCTTCACAGCTGAGCTTGTAGAAGCCGGTGGGAGATTGTACGGAGGTAGACTCCCCTATATTTGTATAGATCCGCCATCAGATGTTGGATCTGATCAGGTTATAGAGATTGTAGGCTTATGACTGGACTATTGTAGCCTCACTCAAGCAATGGACAGCTAGATCGAAGGTTGTACCCAATCTCTTGTTGTAACTATGTGTCTGGGCTATCATGGTCCTATACAGCCTTAGCCCCACACATAGAGCTTTAGAGGTTGAGGTTCCCTATGGATTCTGGAGCTGGTAGCCTGGATGAAATAGTTCCTGCAATGATTAACTTTTTTTGTTTTGACACATCCCTAAATTGTGGTTCCCCTATGGGATAGTCTATGACCATTTGAGTGGACAGGTTATAACCTTAAGGGATTGAATCATGGCAGAGAGATGGGTTGGATCCCTTCTACTCAGTGGTGATAACGTAGCCATTGGATAAGATTTCTATAACATTAGATCTGAATCTGAGTTACAAAGCTCCTCTGATCTAGGCTCAATAACTTACTTCTCACCCTTTTATATTTATTTTCCACACTCCATCCATCCTCTCACCCCTTTCTGTAGTGTAGACATTAGGTTATCTTAGAATACCTAGAATAAGTGACCTTAAACTCCCCTCCTTTTTAGGACTGCCAGATCTGTAGTCAGATCTGGAGGGACTACTAGTGACGGCTCCTTTGGAGCTGTAGATCACCTTTCCCTGTGGGACAAACTCTTACTTATAAAAACTTGCCACAATGGACCCTGTATCTTGCAGGTCTAGGATTTCTTAGTTGTGCTGATTCCATCCCCTGTTTTACTCTTTCTTTGATTTTTAAATCACTTTTACCACCAACCAATAAAGGAAGCACGAACTTAGAAATCGCCAACAAGTTTTTGTCGCTGCCGGGGAAAGATGATCTATTAGTAGACCCTTAGTTTTTGTATTCTTAGTATTCTTTGCAAATGTGAATAATTGATACTACTGATATAATTTTGAACCTTTCCTGTAGATCTAGACAGCAGCAGTGAAGGGCAGTTGGACTGCAATTGGAGCTTAGCTACCTCTGCTTGCAAATTCTCTAACTTTTAGAACTCTGTCTTTCTTCAAAATTCTCTAGTAGTATCTAGGATAGTTGTAAATGTATTCTTTGAATAGCTGTAAATTAGTTAGATAAATTTATTAATTGTAAAGTTATTCATTTTGCAATGTGCCTGCAAGAAGCTCTCCTTGTTGTTGGTGTGCTTGTATGCTAGGGAGGAGATCTCTCAGCCCTACTTTAGAGCCTCTTAATCCTGAGTTAGAAAGGGGAAGGAGACTTAGAAGAGACAGGCACACCACAGGAGAGCCCCCAAGTGAACCTGTGACAACAAATATGGGTGAAGAACAACCCAGAACTCTCAAGGAGTTGAATGCTCCAGATGACTATAACTCCCCTTTTAGCATTCAATTCCCTGATGTTCAGGGGAATTATGAAATAAAAACTTCAATCATCCAGATGCTGCCCTCTTTCCATGGGCTTAGCAAGGAGGACCCTTACAAGCATATTGACTAGTTCTTGGCCTTGTGCACCACTTTTAATATCACTGGTTTGGGACCTGAGGCTACTAGGCTCAGACTCTTTCCCTTCTCTCTGAAGGATAGGGCCAGTACCTGGTTGACCACTCTTCCCAACAATAACATTGCTTCATGGAAAGACCTGCAGACCAAGTTCCTAACCAATTCTTTCCTAAGACCAAAACTAGCCAGTTGAGGAAAGAGATTCTTGCTTTTGCTCAATCCCCAACTGAGGATTTTAACCAATCCTGGGAGAGGTTTAAAGAAATGCTCAAACAATGCCCCCACCATAAGATCCTAGAGTGGCAGCTTGTACAAAGCTTCTACAATGGGATTGATGAGAAGAATAGAGATATGGTCGATGCCTCTTGTGGTGGATCCTACATGCACAAGACTGCTGAGGAGGCATGGGAATTGTTTGAGGTGATTAGTGAGAATGCTTTACAAAAGCCATCCCTGGTAAGAACTGGTCAGGAAACTGAGTCAAAGGTGGGACCTGCTGCTGGATCAAGAGGAAAAGTTTATGAGGTGTCTGGGAACAATGACCTGCAGCTGTAGATGGAAAACCTCTCTATGAAGTTTGACAAATTACTGACTGTGATGCAACCCAGAAGGTCTGCTCATGTGGCGGAGGCATGTCTGATATGCCAGTCCCCACAACACACAGTGGAGGAATGTCCATCTACAGGGCAATTTCCTGAATTAGTTTTGGAACATCCTGCTGCTGCTCAATCTTATGACCAGCAACAATCTGGGGGCTACAACAGATAGCCATATGGATACCAGCACCAAAATGCTGGTTACCAATGGAGAGACCACCAAAATCTGAGGTGGAGGCAAGACAACTACATGCAGCCCCAGCAGATGTTGGCCTTACCACAAAGACCACAACAACAGTTTAATCAAGGGAATGCCCCTAGGTCCAACTTCCAGCACCATCAGCAGCCCCATCAGCAACAAAATCAATTGGTCGTATCCCCATCTCAACCCAGAAATACTTCTTTCGAGGACCAGGTCTTGACCTCACTGTAAACCCTGAGTTCCTTGGCTCAGACTGTGAACTCTCATGGTCAGAGCATCAAGAAGATGGAAGAACAGATTGGCCAACTAGCGAATACCTTAGCCAAAAGAGAAGAGGGAAGGTTGCCCAGTCAACCAGTGGTTAATCCCAAGGGCCAATTTTTGATTGGTGAAGGATCCTCAAACCCTGAAGGGGATCTTTCATTGAATTAATGTTAAGAACTGTGCACCTTTGTATGATATGTACTTTACAGTTTAGTGGAATTTGTAGTGATCTTGTTGGAGTCTGAGTTTAGTGCTTTATGCCTACTTTTATTTCTGTTCCCTGTGTTTGACAATTTCAAGCGATTGAATGATGATGGTATTGTTTGAATGCTTTTCATGATGTGTGAATTTAATGCTTTGAGAGTATGGGAATTTTTAATGTTTTATAATGCTTATGGGTGTCCCTGGAAGCGAGCCTGTGAGGGAATCCACCCACAAAATAAAGGTCAAAAGGCTGACTAGTGTGTGTGTGAATTCTAACTCTGTTAAGCCATCGCGGGGTTCTGAAAATTTTGTTTGGTTTCCTCTCGCGCAGTTCATAAAGAATTACGTTGCTTTGCTGTCGTGAGTTTCAGATATAGCTGGGTGGTTTGCCTCGTGCAGTTTAAATGAACATCTAATCTCGCGACCCATTCATGCCTATCCAGCGAGCAGATATTTTCAAAGCGCGCCGAGCCTCGCGATATTTAAAATCCCACCCCGCGCTGCTTTTCTTTACTGCTTTCTCTTTCCTCTCTTGCCAGCGAAACCCTATCTCTCACTCTTCTCAATCTCTCTCCTCCAGCATCCTGTATACAGTTCATCACCCACTTTAAAATTTTGGCGTTTTATTCTCAAAGCTTCCATCAACAGTTGCCCCCTGCTAGGAGCTTCTGCTCTTGAACAGAACCCTAACTTTTAGGGTAAGACTCAGCTCTTGATTGCTTTCTTTTAAAATTTCAAACTGCACACTCACCAAGGAGAATCTTAATGGATCCTAAAAGTGCACCTGTGAAGAGAGCTAGGGACCAGGCCATAGTGGAGCCTGCCCCTAAGAAAGCCAAGTCCTCTACGGCACAACAATAAGGGAAGGAGGTGGTTCCTGAGGTGGCTGCAAAAACGCCTGACTACTCTACACCCTCTGAGCTCCCCATTTCCATTCCTTTAGAACCTGAAGCCATTTTTGATATATCTTTCTTTGAATCTGAGCTGTTGTCAGCACCTGCCATTGAATTCTTACTCAAGGCTGGTTTGTTCCCCTTGATGCAAATGATTCCTACACTAGCCTATCCTAGGTTAGTGCAACTCTTTTACCAACACCTTAGGGTCAGACCAGATACACATGGGCAGCCAGGCCTCCTTGTGTTAGTTGACAATTTTGAGATGCTGCTTAGCCCAGCGTTGATTGCTGAAGTCATGGGCATCCCTGCCACTTTTGTTCCCAACTGCGGTTATAGTGCCCCTGTGAGTGCCCCCCTTGATACCATTGTCCAGGCCCTTACCAGAGGTTTGAAGGCCACAGGGGACTCCATCAGAAGAAGAGATTTGGATCCCAAACTGCTATTCATCGATCAAGTGCTGAGGAAGAATATCTATTGCTCCGGCCATCAGCAAGAGAGGAGGACACCAATTGCTGATGCTCTCTATTCCTTCTCTCTGGGCCATGGGTTTAATGATGCATGGTTGATTTTTGAGGCTATGAAGGGTACAATGGTGAAGCTTGGGCTGCAAAAGAAGATCCACACTCTCCCCTATGGAAGACTCATCACCAAATTACTTCTGAGGGGAGGATACAAGATACTAGTGGGACCTCACTCCCACCACTTTTGCCAAAAGACAATGGGGGATCAGCAGAAGTCTGATGGATCCCCAGAAGAAGAAGAAGAAGAAGGCTGAAGCTCAGGTTGTTTCTGACAGGGGGAGGGAACTGCTGTGGCAAAGGCCACCCCTGCCCCCAAAATGAAGGCTAAAGCCCCTGCTCCAAAGAAGGTGGTGCGAGCTTCTGTCACCTCTGCTTCTGCAGCAATACCTCCATCCACCACACTTGCCTCTCCATTAGTTTCTTTGCCTATTCCATCTCTCCCTTTCCCTCTCTTATCTCCCTTTTCCATTCCACCTCCCACTGTGATTCGTTCCTCGGTGGAAAGTGTTGAACCCCATGACAACACTCCCCCTTCACCCACCTTACCTCAATATACAACCCCAGTATCTCCAACATCATCTGACCTCAATCCTGACAGCCCTCCCTTGATAACATACCTTAAAAAGAAAACCTCTCACACAACCCCTGCCTTATCTTTACCTACTTCCACCTCCCCTGTCATTCGCACAGACACATGCCATATTGACCAACCCTTAGTCCAACCCCTCCCAACTACATCTTCACTCCACGATCTTGACTTTAACCTAGCCACCACTTCAGGGTACTTCATGACTACCTTGCTTGATACCTTGCCCACCCATGACATCCCTCTCCCAGATTCCCCACTCCCTTCACCACATCATTCCCTAGATCTTTCAACTTCTCCCCCTACAACTTTCCATCATGCTCCCACTTCCCCTTTCCAACCTATTCCCTCCTCTTCTCATACTCCACCCCACCCTACCTCAGATACCCTTACCCATATCCTTTCCCTCATACATGACATCCAAACCCAACTATCCACCACAACACAAACCCAAGTCCAAATACAGACTGACATCACCAACATACAATCCACCCTTCAAACATTGACAAACCCACCCATCTCTACACAACCTCCTACCACCCCATTGATCCAACCCCCTTCCACCTCTGACTCCCCAGTTCCACCAGACCTCACCCAATTGACTTAACTACACCCTCCACCCTCCAAGACACCATACCCCACCACTCCTTCCCCACTCTACCTATCATTCCCCTACTAATATTACCACCACCACAATTTACCAACACTTCTACCCAAATAGACCCCATTTCCTTCCCATCCACCTTTCCCATTCAACCCCACCTATTTGCAACCCCACCACTTCCATTTCGACCCTTCACCATTCCATTCTTCCCTTACCCAGAACCATCCACATCCACTGACCTTCCTTCCTTTCACTTTCCACCCATACCTTCCATTCCACCTCTTCTCCCACCCCCTCCTCAATTCACTGACCATTCAACATAGACTACCCCAGCCACTTCCACTCCTCTCGACTTCCTTACTACAGCCCCCACTTTTCTCCCCCAGGATCAATCACCTTCTACTTCTTCCACTCCATTTCTACCAATCTTACCCAAACACTCCTATTACACCCCTCCCTACTTCACCCTCCTCCATGCCTTGAGGGACAATGCCTATATCAAGAGGGATGTTCTCAATGGCATGGCCCAACTCCGACAAGCCATCGAATACCCCTTGCTGCAGAAAATGAGTGACTTGAAGCTTGCTCACAGTGAGCAGCTGAGAGATATTTCCAAGGGGTGGGAGGCAATTTTGGAGACACTCAATCCCAACAAGGCTGCAGCAACTTATTACAGAATGACTACGGAGATAGAAAAAGCCAATGCAGAAAGGGCAAAAAAGTAAGCCAGGTTGTTAGAAAGGAAACTGAACAATGCTCAGGAGATCAACAAACTCAGCAAGGAGCTTACAGATACCAATCTCCTGTGGGCTACCAAGAAAATTGAGATTTTGGAACAGAGGGTTGCCTTCCTAGTATCCCAACCAATTCAGGCCACCCCTCTCGCCACAACACCCCCTGAGGCCCCATCATCTTCCACACAACCAGGCCCATCTTCTTCCACTTCCCCTGCCCCTACACCTACACAACCTATTCCCCCACCTCCTACAGCCCCAACTCTAGTACCTCCTCCTGCTCCTACTCCAGCTCCTGCTCCTGTCTCAGTGCCTCCCCCTGTTCCCTCTCCTGCCCCCAAAAGAAAACGGACTCCTTCCAAGAAACCTCCCACTTCCAAAAGAGCCACTACAGCCCAAAAAGGAAAAAGGCCAGCCCCTCCATCCCCACCTCGAAAGGTCACCAGAGCTTCTGCTCAAGATGATCCCCATGGTCGCCTACTTTCTAAAGAGGAACGTAGACAGGCTGCTGCTGCCCTTAGATTGGATCCCACTGAGCTTTTTCCTTCTGACTCAGACTCTAATTTCGCACCACCTATGGGTCCCAGTGCCCAGACTACTGTTGCTGCTCCTTCATCAAGCCCTGTTGAACAAACTTATCCTCTGCGAAGGAAGGTTGCTGCCAAGAGGACTACTCCCCCAACTGCCTCTTTGAAAATTGGAAAAGACAAATATGCCCAGTCTGAGGAGGCACCACCAATAAGCCAGCCAATGAAAGGGAAGAGCCCTGCCATTCCTGCAGTAAAAGAACCGGACAAATCTTCTTTGGCTCCCCCTAAGCTTGCAAAAGGGAAAAGTCCTCCCCTGCCTCTGGTGAAAGCAAAAGATAAATCCCCTGTTGTCCCTCCTGAGCCAGCACAAGCCCAATCCCCTCTTATTCCCCCTCCGACTCAACAAGGGCAAGCCTCCAAAGGGACGAGCTCCAAAGGTAAGGGCCCCAAAGGAAAATTTCCAGCCAAACCCCCTGAGCCACCCACAGATAAATCTGTCGCGATCCCTCCTACACCAAAGACCAGAAAAATGAGGGTCAGGGCACCATCCATATCCAAAACTGCCGACCAAAGAAAGGCAGAGAGGGAACGAAAGAAGAAAGAGGAGGCTTACCTTCAAGAACATGCCAAGAAGATGGGTTGGGACAAGTTTTGAGCCAGATTCTGACTAGATTGTACCTAGGATTTTATCTGTTTCTGCACTCTTTTGCTTCTGTTTTCTTGTAGTTTGTATATTTCTCATTTTTAATAGACTATATTCCCCTGTCATTACTATCTTGCTGTGTCTATTGTGTATTTTGTTCCCTGTTCTTTCCTTTTCTTTTCCCATCAATAAATCTGCTGCACAGACACCTTTGAACCGGTCATGGACCTTTGCTCCTCATAGGTTTGGGGTGTGGCGTGACTCGCCAATGGAATAGTTAACCTAAGTGCAGCAGACTCATCTGAGTAATATGGAAATGGATCTATGTTCACTTAAGAATCATGAAAATAAGAAATTTAAAATTTCTACAAACTTTTGACATTATAAACTTTTAATATTCCACATTTCCATGATAATATCACCAAGGAAACATACTTGTATCAGCACTTAGTGAACCATTAGAGAGAGAAAAAGGTGAGGACATACTTAAAAGTTCAAAGGAAGACCATAACCAGTGAGAATTGGGCCTATAAAAAATTTTCCATCCTTTGAGGAGTAACCAAGGCAATCTCTTCTAGTTCTAAGGACTGGCTGAGTCACTGTGCTCACTAGAAGTTAGGTAACTCCAAGTTGAAACAACTGACAGTACTCATGAGACTTAGGAAAGGATCAAGGCCTTCTCTTGGACAGTTTGAGTCTAAAAGGACCAACCCTAAAGCAACTGCCCTTGTCCATACCCCCCTTTGAGCTTTAAATCCTAAATTTCTTCAAAATACACCTGAGTAGTTGAACCTGAACCTATGAACCTGCTTCAGTCTACCCTCACTCTGAGAATTCAGAAGGTAAAGGAGAAAAGGTTGGAAATGGACTAGCTATGGTCAACATTAAGTGAATGGAGAAGAAGCATCTCAAAAATTCTGCAGCAAGATGGCGAGAACATGGTGGCATTTCTGAAAAGCAAAAACAAAAATTAAAAGAAGAAAATTCCATCAAAAGGAAACAAAAATAATAATGAAGAGGAGTAAGGGAGGAGTCAAGAGGAACTTTCATTGGAGAATCAAAATCAAGAAGAGAAACTGATCACTTCAAATATGAAAATCTCAAAGAAAATGAAGGGAGCTAAATTCAAGAAGGTGAAGTCATGAATCACCTCTGTCACCTATTGATTTTTCAATTTGGAACCCCTTTTCAACCTTTCATTCTTTTTAACCCTACTCCATAAGCCACATTACAGCCCAGTTAAAAGCCCTTGTGATCCAAAGTTGAGTAAGCTGTCATGTGAAGATAAAGAGTTATCCAATCTATTGTGAGGAACTTCCAATGATGTCAGCACTTAAGAACTCTACCTATGCTCATGCTTACAGACCCATTTGGGGGATGTAACTGCTCTTGAGCCTGTGAGAAAATGAACCCCTCAACAAAACCTTTATGAGAGTATGCCCTACAAAGTTTTTGGGTCTGAACTTGAATGCATTATGTATGACCTATAACCTAATTTTTGACCTGAGGATGGGCTCAGTGCTGGCACACACTTGTGCAGTTTTCTATGGTTGTAAATTGATTGGAAGTGCGGTGCATTCATGAAAAGTTTATGCTGTTCTGTGCAACCAATGGATTAAATTTCCTTTACGATTACTGATTCAAGAGTAAACTAAGTCTGCCCCTTAACTGCTCACTGGATGATATTGCACTTTTGTTAACTGTTTCATTGAAGAAGTTTGTGAGTGTTTTCACTGAAAACCCTCAGGAGACTTCACTCCTCCACTAGGGATCACCTAGGGGTTTAAAAGGCTTGGTACATATGCTAAATGTATTCGTGCTCCCTACGAAAGTGGCATTTAGTTTTTATAGTAGGTTTAATGTAGCTTTGCTAAGTGACTAGCAAAGATTAGGTTTGGGGGTGTGTTAAGACTTGAAAAGTACCACTTTTCACCCCTTAAATTAACCTTTGATTAGACCCATAGCCACCTAATAAGTTCTTGTAAAGTGTTTTATGTAGGTAATAACCAACAGTGAAATAAGGCCAGGAATCCTGCTAAGGAGCCGGTTTTAGCACCAGAAGTCCCTCAGAAGGATGAACTCTGAATCCGAACCTGAAATGAGCCTCGCGCAGCTGACCCAAGCTTTAGAGGATTCAGGATAAATATGCCTCGCGCAGTCTAACTGAGCATCCCAAGACTCTACAATAACTTCTCACGCAGATGATTGACTGAAGAGCTTCAGAAGACTCCTCGCGCTGCTGTCACGCAATCGCCGCGGGATGCAATTATCAGAAGAGAACTCCTCGCACCATTCAAGAAAAAAGCATCCTTGCGAAGGCAAAAGCATCCTCGCGAAGATCAACCCAGCGATGGCGCAGCTACCTTGCGATTGCTTGAACTCCAATCTCGCGACATCTGAGGCTTTGATGTCTACTCAACCTCGTGACTGCCTGAAGAGCAAACCAAGCCAACCTCACGACGGTTGAAGTTTTAATATCAAATCATCCTAGCGAAGAGCAAAAGCTACCACGCGACAAGTCTGGGAAACAATGGCTACCTAGCGAAGCTCAGAACCTCAAATTTTCATCTCTTCAGTAGAGGACCTTCTGGGAATTTCTAGCGATTAGGGCACGCACTCCCACGCTCAAATCTTTGTGCACGTGCCCCAAGGCATCGAAAGATCACTATTCGGCCACGTGGCATCGTTAAAATTAGGGTTTCCTAACCCTAATGTGCTGCCACACCACTGCTATAAAAACCCTTAGCTTAGGTTTAGGGGGGCTTGGACGATCTTTTCTTTCTACATCCTGGAATAGCTGGGAACACATCTCATTTCTTAGAGATCTTTTTCTTTTTTTCTTCTCTCCATAGTCCAGCACTTGCTGGCTATGTCTTTGTATGCTTTTTGAACTAGATCAATGGAAGTTTTGTAATAGGATTTGTACTCTGTAGGATTTGTGTTTGAATGTGAGATGCTCTGTGCAAGGCTGTTGCCTTGTGATCTGCCATTGCTTTGGCTGTGTTTCAAAGCAATGGAGGACTGATTCTAAGGGCCATTCAGATCCAAGTGACCTGTGTGTCTTGGCTATCATGGTCCTATACAGCCTTATCCCCACCACAGGACCCACTAGATCTGAAATCCCCATGGGAGCTTGAGCTGGTAGCCTGGTGACCATGGTGGTGGCAGCGATATTCTTGTTTTATCTTGGGCTTCGTGAGGAGGATAACCTCTGGGGTAGTCTGTGACCATTTGAGTGGGCAGGTTATAGCCTTAGGGTGATTCTAATCCACCAATCCAAGATGGATCTTTCTTCTTTACACCTGAGCTTGTAGAAGCCTGGTGGGAGATTGTACGGAGGCAGACTCCCCTATATTTGTATAGATCCGCCATCAGATGTTGGATCTGATCTGGTTATAGAGATTGTAGGCTTGTGACTGGACCATTGTAGCCTCACTCAAGCAATGGACAGCTAGATTGAAGGTTGTACTCAATCTCTTGTTGGTTATATGTGTCTGGGCTATCATGGTCCTATACAGCCTTAGCCCCACACATAGAGCTTTAGAGGTTGAGGTTCCCTATGGATTCTTGAGCTGGTAGCCTGGATGAAATAGTGCCTGCAATGATTAACTTGTTTTGTTTTGACCCATCCCTGGATTGTGGTTCCCCTATGGGATAGTCTGTGACCATTTGAGTGGACAGGTTATAACCTTAAGGGATTGAATCATGGCAGAGAGATGAGTTGGATCCCTTCTCCTCAGTGGTGATAACGTAGCCATTGGACAGGATTTCTATAACATCAGATCTGAATCTGAGTTACAAAGCTCCTCTTATCTAGGCTCAATAACTTACTTCTCACCCTTTTATATTTATTTTCCACACTCCATCCATCCTCTCACCCCTTTCTGTAGTGTAGACATTAGGTTACCATAGAATACCTAGAATAAGTGATCTTAAACTCCCCTCCTTTTTAGGACTACCAGATCTATAGTCAGATCTGGAGGGACTACTAGTGACGACTCCTTTGGAGCTATAGATCACCTTTCCCCGTGGGATAAACTCTTACTTATCAAAACTTGCCACAATGGACCCTGTATCTTGTAGGTCTAGGATTTCTTAGTTGTACTGATTCCATCCCCTATTTTACTCTATCTTTAATTTTTAAATCACTTTTACCACCAACCAATAAAGCAAGCACAAACTTAGAAATCGCCAACAACAACCTCAGGGACCACTTCCTTGCCATTCTTCTATTTTTTATTAGATTTCTCAGGGCTCTTAGCAGCAGGGGGGTAGTCTCTGGCCCTCTTTTTACGTGTTGCTTTCTTCTTGATAACAGGAGCATCAGAGGCCACAGACTTGGCCTTCTTCACAGGGGCAACCTCCTTTTTACTCTTTTCCACTTGGGGCTCCACATGGGAGGTGGGCATATAAGAGGTCTCCACAGTGGAGGCCTCTTCAATCCTCACATATTTCCTTGTGGCCACAGGGCTGCTGTTGGTGTAGGGTTCACCAAGGCCGCGAGAGTATTAATAAACTTGGAACCCGTGGCCATGGCTACACAGATTTTTAAAATTTGGTCTTGAAACACACAGGCTGGGTGATTCACACTCTAAGGAAGGTTTTGCCCACTAAATCCTCTCAACTTAACACAACAATAGCAGACCAATCAAACCAAAGGAGGGACTGAGAACACTTATCAAGAAATAGCTAGGGTTTCAGTCCAAATGTTACCCAGTGGATCAAATCTCCCCAAACCAAGTGCAAAATGATCGGGAGGTGGTGTGGAGAACAATAGTAGAAGTAGAGTGCCTGTGCTGGAGTGGTCCAGGCAGTAAAGGAGAAAGAAGGGAGAGGAAAGGTCGGTGGCACTCAATGGAAGCTAGGGCAAAGAGGAGAAATAAAAAAAATGAAAATTTGCAGGGTATAAGTGGGTGAACCTGTGCCTCGCGTTGTTCTCGCCAAATACTCGCGGGGCAAATTCTTCTTGCACAGTTGAAAAGGGATCTCGTGAGAAATACATTTTAAGAAACCCAGGAGTCTCCCGAGGTCAATCACTGAGCTGAAGTTGGGTCAGGATCGCGCGAGAGGACACGTGTATCCCTCATTCAGTTGAGATTTTAATCCAGCGAGAAACATCTATTCAGGGAATCAAGGGCCTCACGAGGCAAGTGGCATTAAAAGCTTCAGAAATTTTACTCGCGAGGTACAAAATGGAGGATACCCACTTGTCGCGCAGCTCAATGTCGTGGAGAAGAAAAAGCCCCGCGAGGCTCATTGTCAAGTTTCTTTCAGATATTTCGCTCGCGAGGCTCTCGCGAAGCTATAATTTTCATCTAAGAGCCTCGTGAGAAGCCCAAAAATAGCTCGCAAGTGTGAAATGGACGCCATTGAGCCTCGCGATAAAGCAAAATTCAAACTTTCTCAGTGCCTGCACACTGGCCTGTGCATGTACACTGTCATGCACCTTGCCAGTGTGCATCAGTACCAACTTTCCTCGCATTTCATCCATTTCACCTCTAATAATATCATGCCCATTGCAACCATATTCACAGAGCAAAACTTCAGAATGTAAATGATTTTAAATTACAGTAGGTTCATGCACATTTCACACTCAGAAACAGACACATCAGAGTAGATTCAGACTTTTAAACATCCTCAACAAACTCAAAACTAAAACAACACACTAAAATCAAATGAAACACAAAGTATATGACAACAATCAAAACCGCACAGACATTGAAATAAGCAAAAATAGTGCATGACAGATTTGTAAAAGCAAACACACAAATTCAACAAGTATGGTACACATTTTACAGAGCTGTGGATCACTAAGCAGTGGGAGGTTCATGAAGGTGAATGGTTTGAGGAGGCTCCACAGAATTTTCTACACAAACCTTCAGCCTTTGATCATTCACTTTCATGCTTTTCCCAGAAATGGGATCCAAGATCTCCATAGCACCAGATGGAGAGGCATGGATGACAGAATAAGGTCCATCCCATCTGGATTTTAGCTTCCCTGGAAAGAATTTTAACTTGGAGTTAAAAAGCCAAACCTTGGTACCAGCCTTGAAATCCTTCCTCATCAGTTCCTTGTCAAAGAAGGCTTTTGAGTTTTCCTTGTAAATCCTTGAGTTGGCATATGCATCCAATCTCAATTCTTCAAGCTCTGACAGCTACAGCTTCCTGTACATTCCAACAGGTGTTAGATCCAAATTTAAAATTTTAACAGCCCAATAGGCTATATATTCCAACTCCACGGCAGGTGATAGTCTTGCCATAAACCAGTCTGAAAGGGGACATGCCAATGGGAGTCTTATAGGCAGTCCTATAAGCCCACAATGCATCATTAAGCTTCATGGCCCAATCCTTCCTATCTGCCCTAACCGTCTTCTCTAGGATATGCTTAATCTCCCTATTTGAGATTTCAACCTACCCACTAGTCTGGGGTTGGTAGGGAGTTGCAATCCTATGAGTAACTATATATTTCTTAAGCAAGATATCAAAATTTCTATTACAGAAGTGGCTGCCCCCATCACTGATGATGGCTCTAGGGGTGCCAAATCTTGAGAAGATATTATCTTTGATGAATTTGAGGACTAACATATGGTCATTTGTCCTTGTGGCAATGACTTCAACCCACTTGGACACATAGGCCACTACCACAAGGATAAAACTGTAACCATTTGAGGGAGGAAAGGTGCCCATAAAATTAATTCCCCAAATATCAAACAATTCTACAACAAGAATGGGCTGCAATGGCATTGAATTTTTTCTTGACAGGCCATTCATTTTTTAACATCTGGCACAGGCTTTGCAGTGGGCATATGCATCCTTAAACAAGGAAGGCCAATAAAAACCACACTGCAATACCTTGGCTGCAGTTTTTCTCCCACTAAAATGACCCCCATAGGCATTTTCATGGCACATGCTTAGAATACTGGGGAAGTTACTTTCAGGGACACATTTTCAGGGGTCCTCCTAGAAAAAGAACTTGGCTTGTGAAAAGAACAAGTCTTTATCCATTTTGTTCCAATGGGAAGGGACCCTGCCAACAGCCAAGTAATTTACAATGTTGGCAAACCAAGGTATAATGGACTGAGTAGCAAACAACTACTCATCAGGGAATAATTCATTGACTGGTGCAGTTGCACATTCATCCAACACAATTCTACAAAGGTGGTCAGCCACCACATTCTCCAGTCCCTTCTTGTCTTTGATCTCAAGATCAAACTTCTGCAGCAGGAGGATCCATCGAATCAGCCTAGGTTTAGCATCCTTTATGGCCAATAGTTATTTAAGGGCTGAGTGATTAGTAAACACAATAATTTTAGATCCAAGAAAGTAGGGTCTAAACTTGTCCATAGCAAACACAACAGCTAGCAGCTCTTTCTCAGTTGTGGTATAGTTGAGTTGAGCCTCTGCTAGTGTTTTGCTGGCATAATAAATCACTACTTGCAACTTGTCCTTCCTCTGTCCTAGGACAATACCTATTGCCAGGTCTGATGCATCACACATTAGTTCAAAGGGGAGTGAGTAATCTAGGGCCTGGATTATAGGAGCAGTGGTGAGGCACCTTTTTAAGACCTCAAAGGCCTCAAGGCGCTCAACAGAAAATTCAAATTGCTCATCCTGACATAGTAGGTGGCACAGTGGCTTTGCAATTCTGTTGAAGTCCTTAATGAACCTCCTGTAGAATCCAGCATGTCCTAAAAAGGATCTAATTTGTTTGACAGTCCTAGGTGGGGGCAGGTGTGAAATCAAGTAAACTTTAGCTTTGTCAACCTCTATACCTCTATGGGAGACCACATGGCCTAACACAATTCCCTATGTTACCATGAAGTGGCTCTTTTCCCAGCTTAAGATCAAATTGGTCTCTTCACACCTTTGCAAAACCAGGTCAAGGTAACTTAAGCACTGGCTAAAACTGTCCCCATATATAGAGAAATCATCCATAAAGGTTTCCAGGAACTTGTCAATCATATCAGAGAAGATTACATACATGCACCTCTGAAATGTGGCTGGGGCATTGCATAGACCAAAAGACATTCTCCTATAGGCAAAGTGCTAAAGCGACATGTAAAGGTGGTCTTCTCTTGATCTTGAGAATACATAGGGATTTGGTTATACCTTGAATATCTATCAAGAAACTGATAAAATGCTTTCCCAGCCAATTTATCAAGAATTTGGTCAATGAAAGGGAGAGGGAAGTGGTCTTTCTTAGTCTTGGAGTTGAGCTTTTTGTAATCTATGCATACTCTCTAGCCAGTCGTCTCCCTGACTGGCATCAACTCTCCAGATGACTGTTATGCCTAACTTTTTGGGTACCACCTGAATAGGTGACACCCACTCTGAATCTGAAATGGGGTAAATCACCCCTGCATCTAACAGTTTTACTATTTCTTTCAAGACCACCTCCTGTATGTGAGGAATAAGCTTCCTCTGCATCTCCCTAGAGGGTTTTGCACCCTCTTCCAAGTGTATTTTATGTATACACAAAGAGGCATCAATCCCCCCAAGGTCAGTGTTGTCAATCCAGATTTCCTTTATTTATTACTAGTGTGCTTGCTTATTGTGTGGTGAGAACAAATAATAAAAATAGAGATGATGGCAACAACACAACTAAAGAAATCCTAAGCCTGCAAGATTCAGGGCTATTGTAGCAAGTTTTGATGAGTAAGAGGTTGTCCCACAGAGAAGTTGATCTAGAACCCAAAATGAATTATAATAGTAGGCCTGCAGATCTAACTATATATTTGGTAATCCTAAAGAAAGGGAGTTGGGTGTCACGCCTACACTAAATTATCTAAAGAAAGAAATAAAGTGCAGTCCTATCCTAAGAAAGGGTTATAAAGAAGAGGATGGTGGTGTGTTAAAATAAGAATAAAAAGGGTGAGAAGTAAGCAGCTTAGGTTACAGATTTATTTAGTTATGTAACTCAAATTTAGGGCTCTCTCTGCAGCAAGTCCTTGCTGAAGTGCAATTACTAACCTCAACAAGGTGGAAGCATCCAACTTAACCCATGCCATTTGGGGTGCTCCTAAGGTTATAGTCTGTCAACTCAAATGCTCACAGACTATCCTATAGAGTCTGTCAAATCCCATTGATCAAGCGAGAAGTTGCTGATCTAATCCACAGGAGTAAGCTGATCAATCATAATCCAGGGAATCAGATTAGGCCATGAATACCATTGCAGCACTACATTTGCTAGTGCTACGAGCTCCCCAGATTTGTGCACATATCTGGTTGACATTCATAGGGGTATTAAACCAAGGCAAATCAGATGGTAAATCGTAGATCTACTAGAAACTGAATGGGTTATTCCCCAAAACATAGATCTCATAGGCATCTACGGAAACCATAAGATCTTTAGATTTAATTATACTTTTAATCAACAATTTATTGCTTAAATCAGCTTGCCATACAAATGTCCTCACAGCTACAATCACTACAGAGAAGCTAACTAACATCTGATAGCCATCAAGTAAAACAGAAGGGAGTCTGTTCCTGCATAATCTCTCACTATGCTACAAGTCCCAGTGCAGAGAAGAAGAATCCATCTCAGATCTGTGACCAAGTTTTCCCTAGGGTTATAGTCTATCCACTCAAATGGTCACAGGCTATCCACAGAGGCTCCCTTACCCACAAATATAAAGACAGAGCATAAAAATTGCTGTCTGCCACTATGGTCCCAGGGCATCACGCTCAAGCTTCCATGGGCCTTTCAATAAGCTCAAATCCTAAATATATGCTATAGCCTGAATAGAACTACGAACAAATAGGAAAATAATAGATTGAGTAAGCATTCAACCAAAGATTCCATTGATCTGGTATTATTAACAATGAAATCTCTCAAGGCAATAGCCTTGTGCACAATAGCTCAACACCGAGTCCCAATGTTTATTGAACTATTACAAAACTTACATAAAACTATACATAAATGCTTACCAAAGGTTTAGCCAGCAAGTGTTGAGCTAAGAGAGAAGAAAAAATAGAAAAAGAGGTGATCAAACCCTAACCCTAACCCTATCCTTCTTGAGCTCTCAGCCGACAGAGGTTGAAGGAGAAGGCGAATGATGGTTTGCTAAGTTACAAGCACAGCTTATATACTTAGTCCCAATGCCGTGGCTAAGAGAAGAGTAAACCCTAATTTTCTTAAAGCACACATGGCACTGTTACAACCCTTGGATGCCTTGGAATGTTTGCATCAAAATCCATGCCTCGGGGTGCGTGCCCTAGACCTGGGGAAATCCCCAAAAGGTCTTTGAGTTAGGGTTAAGAAGTGGAGAGCCTGAGCTTCGCAAGGCTGGCTTTTGCATTTCACTTCTGTTGTGCAGAATGCAGAGTGTTCGCGGGGTAGAGCTTGGCATGGAATACTGTTGTCTCATGTAGAAGAACTTTGGATGATCGCGCAGTTGCTTCAACAGTGAATGCACTCACACATAAGAACTTTCTATGCATTGATTTCTCGTGCAGAAGAGCTTCAGAAACTTCACTCGCGGGGTATTCGTGCAGCTACCTTTCGCATCTCGCTCAGTATAGACTTAGACTTTTAGGTGCGCACGAGCTGCACAAGAGCTAAGCGAGAGGTTTTTTGGGCGTCTCTCTCCTCCAAAGTCATGCAAGAACTGTGTGAGGTGTATTTAGTGTGCGAAAGCTCCGCAATTTTCTCCATATAATGCTTACAGCTTAAGTGCGCGACTACTGAGTGAGAGCTTCTTTGTAGTAACTTGTTAAGGTATTTTAAGTGCTTGCTACTGACTTTATTGGAGACAGTGATAAGAATGGGGTTAGTGAAAATAGATCAAAGGTGAATTGAAAACTACAGAGCAGCAAGCTTAAAAATATACAGTCCTGCAAGATACAGGGCCCGCTGTAGCAAGTTTTAATAAGTAAGAGTTTGTCCCACAGGGAAAGTTGATCTAAAGCTCCAAGGGAGCTATCTTTAGTAGGCCCTCCAGATCTGGCTACAGATCTGGCAATCCTAAATGGAAGGGGATTTAAGCTCACTATTATCTAAATCCTAAGGTAACCTAATGCCTAAACTACATAAATGGTTGGGAAGAATGGTGGAGTGTGAGAAAATAAATATAAAAGGGTGAGAAGTAAGCTACTAGGTACAGATCTGATGGGTCTTATAACTTAGACTCAGATCTGCTGCTATAGAAATCCTGTTCAATGGCTACATTATCACCAAAGAGGAGAAAGGATCCAACTCACCCCTGTGCCATGATCCAATCCCTTATGGATATAACTTGTCCACTTAAATGGTCACAGACTATCCAATAGGGGAACCACAATCCAGAGATGGGTCAGAACAAGTTTATCATTGTAGGCACTACTTCTTCCAGGCTACCAGCTCAAGAATCCATAGGAACCTCAACCTCTAAAGTTCTATGTGTGGGGCTAGGCCTGCAATGTGCACTAGCCTGGACACACAGAACCAGCAAGAGTTTGAGTACTAGCTTTGAAGCTTAGCTGTTCATTGCTTTAGAAAGATAGCAGTGATCCAGTCACAAGCCTACAATCTCTACAGCCAGATCAGATCTGCCATCTGATGGTGGGTCTATACAAATACAGGGGAGTCTATCTCTGCACAATCTCTCACAAGGCTACAAGCACAAGTGCAGAGAAGAAGGATCTGTCTTAGATTTGTGGATTGACCTCACCCTAGGGCTATAACCTGTCCACTTGAATGGTCACAGACTATCCACAGAGGCTATCCTCCTCACAGAGGTCTAAGACAGAACAAGAACATTGCTGCCACCACCATGTTCACAAGGCTACCAGCACAACCTCCCATGGGGATTCAGATTTAGTGGATCCTGTGGTGGGGCTAGGCCTACAATGTGCCTAATCTGGACACACAGGTCACTTAGATATAAATAAAACCTTAAAAATAATCCTCCATTGCTTACAATACAACTTAGCAATGGAGGATCTCAAGGCAGCAGCCTTGTATAGAACAACTCTCAAAACACTAGTCCCATACATGTATAAAATCCTATTATAAAATCCATTAAAACTATTCCATATAAATAAACAAAGGCATAGCCAGCAAGTGCTGGACTATGGAGAGAAGAAAAAGGGAAAAAGAAACTGCCTAAACCCTAACCTTAACCTACTGCAATTCTACAATTGGTTTCAAGAAGGAGTACAGAAGACCAGCCCTTTAAACCTAAACTAGGCTTCGGCTTATATAGAGCTCTGTGATAATTAGGGTTAGGAAAACCCTAATTTATCAATGCTAACGTGGCCCATTTATGTTCCTTGGATGCCTCGGGGCATGTGCACAGAGATTGGAGCATTGGAGTGTGTGCCCTAGTTGCTGAATATTCTCAGATTGCCCCTGTAGAAGTGAGGAGAAGTTAAGAACCCGAGCCTCGCTAGGTAGAAAGGCATTTCAGGTCTTATCATGTGATAGAATTGACATCATAGGGTTGATTTGACTTGAAGCTCTTGCACTCACGGGATTGGTAATTTGGTCTTCGCGAGGATGATCTGGTCGTCGCGGGATTGCTCTTTCCATTTGAATGGCGCGGGGATTGCACGCGCGGCTCGTTCCTTGATGAATCCCGCGGCAATCCTCGCAAACAAACAATGTGCATGGGCTTCTGAATCGCGTGAGCAGTTCCTTGAAAGTTTGTATCCTGCGGCCACTGCGCGACAACCACTCGCAGGAATGCCTAGAGCTCTCTCTCCTCAGTGAATTGCACAAAGATTAAGGGCTCCTCTTTTGAGCTGCGTGAGTGCTTATGATTGAGCCTTGCGAGAACTGCACGAAGTTTGCTTTTCAATCCCTTCTATCATTAAATCGCGCGAGAATAGTGTGAGTAGTTGGTGTGCTACCTTCAGAAGCCTGCGACAACTGCGCGAAGCATTCTCTCTGGTTCAATTGAACCCTGCGACATCTGCGCGAGACATTCTTCTTGACTTGTTTCTACTTTGCTGTGCTTATGCTGCAGCCAATTCTCTGTCTGGGTTCAACCTCCTTTCTTCTGAGGAACTTTTGGGGCAACAGTAGGCTTCTTGGCATGGTTAGGGCCTTATCTACAGCTGCTGCTTATTACCTATAGGATAGACTTAAAACACATTTATTAAATGATTAAGGATCTAACAGAGATTAAATTAAGGGGTGAAAAGTGGTACTATTCAGGTCTTAACATAACTCCTGCCATTTGAATTGTGAAACTTCTTCGTGATCTCTATTACACTGCATGTCTTAACTGCATGAGGGAGCTCTGCCAGTGACATGAATAGCGCGAGGTTGCACCTCAGTTGCGCGAAATAGGTCCCTGGCTCCTCTACTGTTATGCACATGCTTCTGTTGCAGCTTCCTCCATTCTCAGCTATTCTTTTAATATCTACTAGACTTTCTGATTCTAGTATGATATGCACATTAGTCACCATGGTGTGTACCACCATGGTGGTCCATCATTTTCTGGTTCAGCTGTCATCTTTTGCTTAAAATCTCTCTCTTCTTAGCACCAAAAGCACAGACTATGTGTTAAGCTGCACACTTTATTGCTAACTGTAAAATAAGATAAAAAGGAGTTATTAGTGAGCTTTAAGGTCCAATAAAGGCAAGGTTAAGAGGTAAAAAGTGATACTCTTCAGTGATTAATAATCAGCAATTGTCCACCCCATTGCCATTTTATACTTCTTGAGAACACTCAATAATTCCTCCTGCTCATTGTGAGAGAGGAAGAGATAATCATTGGAAGCTTTTTGTTTTGCCCTAAGAAGGCATACTTTAATGTGTGTAGGAGCTGCTTAAGCTCAAGATCAGGAAAACTTTCAAGGGAAGGCAACAAAGGTGCCTTGGTGGTTTGAGGAAGGGGCAACAATGTAGGTTTCTAGCTGGAATGCTGCACTAGGCCCACAGAAGACTCTATTTTGGTGCTGTCTTTTGTCATGATAGCTTGGGCCTCCTCCTCAACCTTACTCCACACATTTTCCAGGTTCTCAGCTACATTATCCCAATCCAGCAGATTGGATAATTCTTCTTCTACAAGGCCATCTAGTACATCTATTGCACAACAGTCCTCAATGTCCATCTGAGGCTGCTTGGCAGCATTGTAGACATTTAATTGGGCCTTCATATTCCCAAAGGTCACCTCCGTCACCTCAGACCTGCATTGAATGCAAGCATTGGCAGTGGCCAAGAATGACCTGCCCAAGATGACAGGAATTGGGGTTTTACTTTTGTAAGGGTCCATGTTTAAAACTAGAAAATCAGCAGGGTAGTAAAACTAGTCTACCCCCAACAAAACATCCTCCACCACACCCATAGGCATTCTCTCAGACCTGCCAGCCAGTTGGAGCACAATTGGAGTTGGTTTTAGTGCCCCAAAACCTAGCTCCTCATATACAGAATATGGGAGCAGGTTCACACTGGCCCACAAATCCAAGAGGGCTCTACCTATGGTGTAGTTTCCAATCTTGCAGGGGATGGTAGGTACCCCTGGGTCCTACAATTTTTTAGGTGTGGCTATGGATAACACTGATTCCACATGTTCCACAGCAAAAACCTTTTTGGACAGTTGCACCCTTGCTTTTCTTTTTTATGTGCAAAGGTCCTTTAAGAATTTAGTATAGGCAGAGACTTATTTAATGGCATCAAGCAAGGGTAAATTAATTTTGACTTGCTTGAAGGTCTCCATCATTTCCTCCATCTGTGCATTCCCCTTATCAAAAGGAGATGGGGCAGTACGTGCATGAGGAAATGGAAGTTGTGGGACTGCTGGTGCCACAGCTGCATGCCTAGCAATATCATGATTAAAATTTTGTTTTTTTCTCTTTTCTTCATTTATTGCTTATTGTTGGGGCTCAACATCAGCTCGTTTATTTTGTCCTTACTGCTTCACAGCAGGGGATAAATTCAATGGTTCTTCAGCACTCACATTTTTTTCTTTTCATTCTCTATGGTCTCCTCAGCTGCCCTGCCCACTAAGTTGGCAACTACCCTGCCACTCCTCAGGGTAGTAATTGCATTAGCCTCCTCATGGGTAGGGGAGCCTTCTCCAATCATGTACTGCCCTTTAGGGTTAGCCAAGGGTTGACTAGGCAACCTGCCCTCCTCTCTCTTATTAAAAGCATTACAGATTTGACCCAGCTGGTCCTCTATTTTTTAATGCTTTGCCCATGAGAGTTCACAGTTTGTACTAAATTTCCCAGATTTTGTATTGATGCCAACATTTGCTCTTCAAAGGAAGAGGATTTGGGCAATGGTGGGGGCACAACCAACTAATTTGGCTGTGGGGCATGTTAAGACCTGAAAAGTACCACTTTTCACCCCTTAACATAGCCTTCGAATAGACCCTTAGCCATCTAATAAATGCTTGTTAAGTGTTTTTTGTAGGTAATAAACAGCAGGGTAATAAGGCCATGAATCCTGCTAAGGAGCCTATTTTGGCACCAGAAGTCCCTCAGAAGAATGAACCATGAATCCAGACCATAGAAGAGCCTCGCGCAGCAGACAAGGCTCCAGAGGATTCAGAAAAATACACTTCGCGCAGTCCTCGTGAAGTCCCAAGATTTCACAAACAAGTTCTCACACAGTAGAGTAACAGAAGAGCTTCATAAGCCTTGAGTCGCGCAGCTCTCGCGAAGTTTAGAAGTTAAATGTCGCACAGCTCCCATGTAATTCAAGAAGACCCCTCTCACCCTCGCGCGGCTCGCTCAGAACAGCTGAGGAGAGAGAGCTTCAGAATCCTACCTCGCGCAACTGTCGCGCAGTATCCGTGGGATGCAAATATCAAGAGAACCTGTCGCGCAGTTCAGAAAAGCCTCAATGCCTCGCGAACTTCCATTAAGAAGTGAGCTTCTCGCGCAGTTCTCACACTATTAAGAAAGAAAGCAGTCTCACGAAAGCCATAATTAGCCTCACGAAGTGAAACGGAATGCTCGCTCAGATCTCGCGCTATTCACAACTATCAATCCAACTGTGCGAAGCCTAATCTAGCAAGAGCTTAACTGTCTACCTCGCGACTGCTCAAAGCATCAAGAAGCTGAAACTACACGACGTCTGAAGCTTTAATGTTAAACTCAACCATGCGAAGACTAGAGCTACCACGCGACAAGTCTGGGAATCCACTGCAACCTGGCGAAGCTCTGAACTCCAACTTCCATCATTCTGCAGGGGACTTTCTAGGGATTTCCAAGGATTAGGGCATGCATTCCCATGCTCAAATCTCCATGCACGCACCTCGAGGCATCCAAGGATCATTATTCGACCACGTGGCATCGTTAAAATTAGGGTTTCCTAACCCTAATGCGCCGCCACACCACTGCTATATAAACCTAAGCCTGGTTTAGGTTTAGGGGAATGAGAGGGAGATCGAGAGGGAGACTTGGAGTTAGAATTTAGAAGAGGAACTCCTATCTCAGATTTTATAATTTTTCTTTTCCGTTCTTGTTCTTCCTGTAACTGTAAGTAGTTTTCTTTTTCTTCTTTTTCTTCTCTCCATGGCTCAGCACTTGCTGGCCATGCCTTTGTATGTCTATTGAGTTTAGATTAATGGAGTTTTTGTAATAGGATTTGTACTCTTATGGGATTTGTGTATTTGTGAGTTGTTCTGTGCAAGGCTGCTGCCTTGTGATCCGCCATTGCTTTGGCTGTGTTTCAAAGCAATGGAGGACTGATTCTAAGGACCCACTCATATCCAAGTGACATGTGTGTCTAGGCTATCATGGTCCTATACAGCCTTAGCCCCACCACAGGACCCACTAGATCTGAAATTCTCATGGGAGCCTGAGCTGGTAGCCTTGTGACCATGGTGGTAGCAGCAATTAACTTGTTTTGTCTTGCACTCCGTGAGGAGGATAGCCTCTAGGATAGTCTGTGACCATTTAAGTGGACAGGCTATAGCCTTAGGGTGAATCCAATCCACCGATCCAAGATGGATCCTTCTTCCCCGAGCCTGAGCTGTTAAGCCTGGTAGGAGATTGTACAGAGGTAGACTCCCCATATATTTGTATAGAACTGCCATCAGATGTTAGATCTGATCTGCTTATGGAGATTGTAGGCTTGTGACTGGACCATTGCAGCCCCACTCAAGCAAGGGACAACTAGATCTAAGGTGGTACTCAATCTCTTGCTGGTTCTGTGTCTGGGCTATCATGGTCCTATATAGCTTTAGCCCCACACATAGGGCTTTAGGGGTTGAGGTTCCCTATGGATTCCCTGAGCTTGTATCCTGGATGAAGTAGTGCCTACAATGATTAATTTGTTTTCACCCATCTCTGGACTTTGGTTCCCCTATGGGATAGTATGTGACCATTTAAGTGGACAGGTTATAACCTTAAGGGATTGGATCATGGCACAGGGATGAGTTGAATTCTTCCTCCTCTTTGGTGATAATGTAGCCATTGGACAGGATTTCCATAACATCAAATCTGAATCTGAGTTACAAAACCCCTCTAATCTAGACTCAACAACCTACTTCTCACCCTTTTATATTTATTTTCCACAATCCATCCATCTTCTCAACCCTTTCTGTAGTTAACTTATTAGGCTATCTTAGAATACTTAGAATAAGTGACCTTAAACTCCCCTCCTTTTAGGACTGCCAGATTTGTAGTCAGATCTGCAGGGACTACTAGAGATGGCTCCTTTGAAGCTGTAGATCACCTTTCCCTGTGGGACAAACTCTTACTTATCAAAATTTGCTACAAATGGACCCTGTATCTTGCAGGTCTAGGATTTCTCAGTTGTGCTGATTCCATCCCCTGTTTTACTTTTTCTTTAATTTTTAAATTGTTTTCACCACCAACAAATAAAACAAGCACACTGGAAATCGCAACAAGTTTTTGGCGCCGCTGTCGGGGAGAGTGATCTAATAGTAGCCCCTAGGATTTTTGTATTTTTTTTAGTATTCTTTGTAGCTGTGAATAATCGATACTGCTGATGTAATTTTTAATCGTTCTTGCAGATCTAGATAGCAGCAGAGAAGGACAGTGGACTGCATTTAGAGATTAGCTACCTCTGTTTACAAACTCTCTAACCTTTAAAACTCTATCTATTTCTCTTACAAGTTCCATAGCAGTATTTAGGATAGCTGTAAATTTATGTTTACTTAAATAGCTATAAATTTGTTAGATAAATTCTTTGAGTCAAGTGCAATGTGCCTGCAAGGAGTTGTCCCTGCTGGTGGTGTGTTTGTATGCTAGGTAGGAGATCTCTTAGTCCTACTTTAGAGCCTTTCAACCCTGAGCTAAAAAGAGGTAGAAGACTTAGAAGGAATAGGCACACCATAGTAGAGCCCCCAATTGAATATGAGATAGTACTCATGGGTGAAGAACAGCCCAGAACTCTCAAGGAGTTGAATGCTCCGGATGACTTTAACTCTCCATTCAGCATTCAATTCCCTGATGTTCAAGGGAATTATGAGATTAAAACTTCAATCATCCAGATGCTGCCTTCTTTCCATGGGCTCAGCAAGGAGGACCCTTATAAGCATATTGATCAATTTTTGGCCTTGTCCACCACTTTTAATATCGCTGGTTTGGGACCTGAGGCTACTAGGCTCAGGCTCTTTCCCTTCTCTCTGAAGGATAGGGCTAGTACCTAGTTGGCTACTCTTCCCAACAATGGCATCACTACATGGAAAGACCTGCAGACCAAGTTCCTGACAAAGTTCTTCCCTGAGACCAAAACTAGCCAGTTGAGGAAGGAGATTCTTGCTTTTGCCCAATCCCCAACTGAGGACTTTAATCAAGCCTGCGATAGGTTTAAGGAAATGCTCAAACAATGCCCCCACCACAAGATCCCAGACTGGCAGCTTGTACAAAGCTTCTACAATGGGATTGATGAGAAAAATGGAGATATGGTTGATGCCTCTTGTGGTGGAACCTACATGCACAAGACTACTGATGAGGCATGGGAATTGTTTAAAGTAATCAGTGAAAATGCTTTTCAAAAGTTATCCCAGGCAAGAACTAGTCAGGAGTCTGTGCCAAAAGTGGAACCTGTTGCATCATCAAGAGGAAAAGTTTATGAGGTGTCTGGGAACAATGACCTGCAGCTGCAGATGGCAAACCTCTCTTTGAAGTTTGACAAATTACTGACTGTAATGCAACCCAGAAGGGCTGCTCAAGTGGTGGAGGCATGTCTGATATGCCAGTCCCCACAGCACACAGTAGAGGAATGTCCATCTGAGGCGCAATATCAATTAGTTTTGGAACATCTGCTCAGTAATCTTATGGCCAAGAATAATGCTGGGTGGCTACAGACATATGGATACCAAAGACCAAAATGCTGGTTACCAATGGAGAGACCACCCAAATCTGAGGTGGAGGCAAGACAACTATATGCAGTCCCAACAGATGTTAGCCTTTCCTCAAAGGCCACAGCAGCAGTTCAATCAAGGATATGCCCCTAGGTCTAATTTTCAACACCAGTAGCAGCCCCATCAGCAACATAATCAATTGGTCCTACCCCCATCTCAACCCAGAAATACTTCTTTTGAGGACCAGTTCTTGACATCACTGCAAAACTTGGGGTCCGTGGCTCAAACTGTGAGTTCTCATGGTTAGAGCATAAAGAAGATGGAAGAGCAGACTGGCCAGCTAGCGAATGCCTTAGCTAAAAGAGAGGAGGGGAGGTTGCCCAGTCAACCAGTGGTTAATCCCAAGGGCCAATTTTTGATTGGTGAAGGATCCTCAAACCTTTAGGGGCAAGGGGATCTTTCATTGACTTGATTCACAGAATTGTGCATTGTGTATGTTATGTATTTTAGTATGGTTTGTTTTTTTTTTCTGTTTATAGGAATTTCTAGTGATCTCATTGGAGTCTGAATGTACATGACCTGAGAATTATTCTGCCCGCTTTGGTTCTTATTCCCGTTGAATTGATGCTTGTGAAAGAATGAATGATGATTAGATTGTGTGATAATGAGAATGCTGTTTGAATATGATGTTTTGATTAAATGCTTTTGGAGTACTTACATGCTTAAATGTTGGGAACGCCTGAGGGAATCCCTTTTAGAATGACCATGGGTGTCTCTGGAACAGGGAATGAGAGAGAATCCACCCACAAAACAAAGGAAAATGACAGACTAATGGGTGTGTGATCCTTGTCACTGTTTTAGCTGTCGCGAGGTTCTGAAAAATAGGCGTGGTTTCTTCTCGTGCAATTCATAAGATGTCAGCCTGCTAAACTGTCGCGAGATCCAATACAATTGTGTAGACTCTCTCGCGCAATCCAAATGAAAGTCCAATCCCGCGACCCATTCATTTCTATCCAACGAGCTAATATTTTCAAAGTGCGTTGAGCCGCACGATTTATATAATCCAACCCCGTGCTGCTTTCCTTTTTGTTTTCTCTTTCTTCCCCAGCCAGCGAAACCCTAGCTCTAACTCCCATTAATCTCTCTCCTCCAGCATCCTTTCTACAGTCCATCATTCACCTTCAAATTATGAGGATTTGCTCCTAAAGCCTCTTCCACCAATTGCCCCCTGCTAAGAGCTCTCATGATTGAACAGAACCCTAACTTTTAGAGTAAGCCTCAGCTCTCAACTTCTACTTTTCATTTTTCCACCTACACACTCTCAGCGGAGAAGTTCCATGGCCCCTAAGAGCGCACCTGTGAAAAGAGCAAGGGATAAGGCTCCCATTGAGCCCACTCCCAAGAAAGCCAAGCCCTCTGAGGTGCCACAAAAAGGGAAGGAAGCGATTCTGGATGTGGCTGCGCTAACACCTGACTACTCTACACCCTTTGAGCTCCTGACTCCCATTCCCTTGGAACCTGAAGCCATTTTTTACCTCTCTTTCTTTGAAACGGAGCCTCTGTCAGCCCCTGCCATTGAGTTTATCCGTAAAGCTGGTTTGACCCCACTACTGCAAGCTACCCCTGCACTAGCCTACCCTAGACTAGTACAACTCTTTTACTAGCACATTAGGGCTAGACCAGACCATCGTGGACAGCCAGGCCTCCTAGTGTTAGTTAAAAATTTCGAAATGTTACTCAACCCTGAGTTGATTGCTGAAGTAATGGGTATCCCTGCTGTCTTTAACCCCAACTGCGGATATGGCCCCCCTCTGTGTGCCCCTATTGATACCATTGCCCAAGCCCTTACTAGAGGGTTGAAGGCCACAGGGGATTCCATCAGGAGAAGAGATCTGGACCCCAAACTCCTATTCATTGATCAAGTTCTCCGAAAGAACATCTATTGTGCCGGCCATCAGCAGGATTCTGATGCTGTCGGGTTGATATTTGAGGCCATGAAGGATATCATGGTAAAGATAGGGCACAAAAAGAAGCTCCACACTCTCCCCTATGCAAAGCTCATCACCAAATTACTCTTGAGGGGAGGGTACAAGATACCAGTGGGGGAGTTAACTGTTGACCTTCCCCCTACAACTTTTGCAAAGCGACAATGGGGGATCAGCAGGAGTCTGATGGATCCCAGCAAGAAGAAGAAAGCTCAGACTGCTTCTGAGAAAGGAGAGGGGACTGCTGCTGCAAAGACCACCCCTGCTCCCAAAAAGGTGGCTAAAGCTCCTGCTCCAAAGAAGGTGGTGCAAGCTCCGATCACTTTTGCTTCTGCAGCATTACCTCCATCCACCACACCTGCCCATCCATCAGTCTCTTTGCCTCTTCCATCTTTCCCCTTTCTCCTTTTATCTCCCTTTTCCATACCCACTCCAGATTTCCCTGTGATTTATTCCTGGGAGGAAAGTTCTGAACCCCATGCCAGCCCTTTACCCTCACCTACATTACCTCAGTACACACCCCCAATTCCCCCATCATTTAATCTGAACCCTGACAGCCCTCCCCTGATATCCTACATTGAAAAGAAAACCTCTCACACAACCCCTGCCAGATCCTTACCTAAACCAACCACCCTTATCATTCCCACAGAAACCCCACATATTGACCCACCCACCATCCTAACCATCCCTACCTCACCTCCACTCACAGACCTTGACTTTAACCTAGCCACTACTTTCGAATATCAGGCCTTCATGACTACATTGCTTGACACCCTGCCAACCCATGATATCCCTCTCCCAGATTCCCCACATCACTCACCAGAACCTCCATCTCCTCCTCCTACAACCTTCCATCATGCCCCTACTTCCCCTTTCCAACCTGTTCCCTCTTCTTCTCATACTCCACCCCAACCACACTCAGACACACTTACCCATATCCTTGCCCTAATACATGACATTCAAACCCAACTATCAACCACAACACATACCCAAGACCAAATGTAGACTGACATCACCACCATCAAATCCACCGTTCAAACATTGACAAAATAACCCATCTCTGCACAAAAACCTCCTACACCACAAATCCAGTCCCCTTCCACCTCTGACTCCACAGTGCACCCTGATTTTCCCCCCATTGACTCCATAACCCACCACTCCTTCCCCCCTCTACCTATCCTTCCCCCACTCATTTTACCCCCACCACAATTTACCAATCAATCAACCCAAACAGACCCATTCCCTTCCCATCCACCTTTCCCATTAACCCCTCACATTTTTAACCCCACCCTTACCATTCAGACCCTTCACCATTCCCTTTTACCCATACCCAGAACCACTCACCTTCAGTGACCCTCCTTCATTTACTTTTCCACCCATGCCGTCCATCCCACCTCTTATCCTACCCTCTCCTCAATTCACTGACCAATCTGTACAAACTGACCCAGAACCTTCTACCCCTCCCCCACAACTAGACTTCCTCACTGCAGTCTCCACTTTACCCCCCCAGGACCAATCACCTTCTACTTCTTCCACCCCATTTCTACCAATCTTACCACGACACTCCTACTACACCCCTCCTTACTTCACCCTCCTCCATGCAATGAGGGACAATGCCTACATCAAGAGGGATGTTCTCAGGGGAATGGCCCAACTCAGACAATCCATTGAGTACCCTTTGCTGCAGAAGATGGGTGACCTGAAGCTTGCTCACAGGCAGAAGCTGCGAGATGTTTCAAAGGGGTTGGTGTCAATTTTGGATACCCTCAATGAGCACAAGGCTGCGGCAACTTACTACAGAATGACTACGAAGATGGAAAAAGTCAATGCCGAAATGGAGAAAAAGCGAGCCCGAATGTATGAAAAGAAACTCCACAATGCTGAGGAGATCCACCGGCTCACTAAGGGGCTTTCTGATGCCAAACTCCTCTATGCTGACAAGCAGATTGAAATTTTGCAACAGAGGATTGCATCTCTGTTAGGCCAATCAATTGAAGCCACCCCTCTTGCTACAGCACCCCCTGAGGCTCCACCTTCCACACACCCCGGACCATCTTCTTCCATCCCCCCAGCTCCTACATCTACATCTCCACCTCCTCCACCCCCTACTCAAGAACCTCCACCACCTCCTGCTACAGTGCCTCCCCCTACCAAATCTCCTGCACCCAAGAGAAAGAGGACTCCTTCCAAGAAACCCACTCCCTCCAAAAGCCTGCTCCTCCATCCCCACCACCAAAGGCCACCAGAGGTTCTGCTCAGGATGACCCCCATGGTCGATTGCTTTCTAAAGAAGAACGCAGACAGACTGCTGCAGCCCTTGGATTGGACCCCACTCTTCTCTTTCCCTCTGATTCGGATTCTGACTCTGCCCCACCTGTGCATCCAATTTCTAAAAATCCAGTTGCTCCTCCTTCTTCTGACCCTGCTGAGCAAACATATCCTCAGATAAGGAAAGCTACAGCTAACAGGACTACTCACACAGCTGCCTCTATCAAAATTGGAAAAGAACAATCTGCCCAGTCTGAGGAGGCACCACCACTGAAAGATAAAGGCAAGAGCCCGCTTGTCCCTCCTGAGCCAGAAAAAGCTAAATCTCCTCTTATTCCCCCTCAGACTCAGCAAGAGCCAACCTCCAAAGGGAAGGGCCCCAAAGGGAAGAGTCCTAAAGAGAAAGGTCCTATCAAATCACCTGAGCATACCAAAGAAAAATCTTCAGTGACCCCCCATGAACCAAAGACCCAAAAAATGAGGGTCAGGGCACCAACCTTGCCCAAAACTGATGCCTAACGGAAGGAAGAGCGGGCACGAAAGAAGAAAGAGGAAGAGGCTCTCCTTTAAGAGCATGCCAAGAAGATGGGTTGGGACCGGTTTTGATTCAGGCTCCGATTAGCTTGTTCCTAGGATTTTTTCTGTTTCTGTATTTTCTTTTTCTCCTTTTGTTTTTCCTTTTGTACATTTCTCTCTTATATAATAGATCTTCTTCTTTTGTCATTACTCTTCTTCTGTGTCTTGTGTTTGTTTTCTTTCTTGTTGTTTCCTTTTATTATGCCCTTAATAAATCTGTTGCACCCACACCTTTGATCCAATGAGGACACTGCTCCTCATAGGTTTGGGGGTGTGGCAGGCAGATCCTGCCAATGGAATAGTTAACCTAAGTGCAGCATAATCATGTGAGTAATATAGAAATGGAACCATGTTCACTGGAGAATCAGAAAAATAATCAAATTAAAAATTTTTCCAGACTTTAGACAGTATAAACTTTTAAAATTTCACATCTCCAAGATGAGATCACCAAGGACACTCACTTGTATCAACACTTAGTGAATCACTAGAAAGAGAAAAAGGTAAGGACATACTTAAGAATTCAAAGGAAGACCACAACTAGTGAGATTTGGGCCTACTATACAAAATTTTTCTTTGAGGAGTGACTAAGGCAATTTTTTAGCTCTAAGAACTGGCTGAGTCACTGTGCTCACTAGAAGTTAGGCAACTCCAAGTTGAAACAACTGACAGCACTCATGAGACCTAGGAAAGGATCAAGGCCTTCTCTTGGACAGTTTGAGCCTAAATAGACAAACCTTAAGCAGCTGCCCTTGTCTATACCCCCTTTGAGCCTTAATCTTAAATTTCTTCAAAAATACACCTGAGTACTCGCACCTGAACCTATGTATCTGATTTAACCTTGCCCTCACTCTGAGAATTCAGAAGGTAACGGAACAAGAATTGAAGATGGACTAGCTATGGTCAACATTAGGTGAAGAAAGAAGAAGTATCCGGCAAGATGGTAACTGAGAAAATGGTGGCATTTCAGAAAAGCAAAAATAAAATAAAAAGAAGAAAAATGCATAAAAAAGAAACAAAAATAATAATGAAGAGGAGTAAGAGAGGAGTCGAGAGGGAACTTTCATTGAAAAAATCGAAATCAAGAAGAGAAACTGATCACTTCAAATCTGAAAACCTCAAAGAAGATGAAAGGAGCTGAATCAAAGAAGGTGAAGTCATGAATCACCTCCTTCACCTACTGATTTCTCAATTTTGAATCCCTTTTCAACCTTCTATTCTTTTTAACCCCACTCCATAAGCCACATTACAGCCCAGTTAAAGCCCTTGTGATCCAAAGTTGAGTGAGCTGTCATGTGGAGACAGAGAGTTGTTCAATCTATGGTGAGGATCTATCAATGATGCCAGAACTTCAGAGCTATGCCTATGCTCATGCTTACAGACCCATTTGGGGGATGTAACTGCTCTTGAGCTTGAGAGAAAATGAAACCCTCAACAGTTCTTTATGAGAGTATGCCCTGGAGAGTTTTGGGTCTGATATTGAATGCATTAAGCATGATCTACAACCTAATTTTTGATCCAGTGATGAGCTCAATGTTGACACACATGTGTAGTGCCTTTGGTGTAAACTGATTGGAAATGCTATGCTTTCATGAGAAGCTTATACTGTTTAAATTTCTATGCAGCCAATGTGTTTGAATTTCTTATATTTTTAATGATTCAAAGGTGAACTAACTCTGTTCCTTGACTGCTCATCTGATAAATGGCACTTTTGTTAACTGCTTCATTGAGAAGTTTGTGGGTGTTTTCACTAAAAACCCTCAGGAAACTTCACTCCTCCACTAGGGATCACCTAGGGGTTTAAAAGGCTTGGTACATATGCTAAAAGTATCCGTGCTCCCTACGAAAGTGGCATTTAAATTCTATAGTTGATTTAGTGTAGCTTTGCTAAGGGACTAGCAAAGATTAGGTTTGGGGGTGTGTTAAGACTTGAAAAGTATCACTTTTCACCCCTTAACTTAGCCTTCGAATAGACCCTTAGCCATCAAATAATTGCTTGTTAAGTGTTTTCTGTAGGTAATAAACAGCAAGGCAATAAGGCCATGAATCCTGCTAAGGAGCCTGTTTTGGCACCAGAAGTCCCTCAGAAGAATGAACCATGAATCCAAACCATAGAAGAGCCTCGTGCAACAGACAAAGCTCCAGAGGATTCAGAAAAATACACTTCGCGCAATCCTCGCAAAGTCCCAAGTTTCACAAACAAGTTCTCACACAGTAGAGTGACAGAAGAGCTTCAGAAGCCTTGAGTCGCGCAGCTCTCGCGAAGTTTAGAAGTTAAAGGTCGCGCAGCTCCCGTGTAGTTCAAGAAGACCCCTCTCACCCTCGCGCGGCTCGCTCAGAATAGCTGAGGAGAGAGAGCTTCAGAATCCTACCTCACGCAGCTGTCGCGTAGTAGTCGCGGGATGCAAATATCAAGAAAACCTATCGCGCAGTTCAGAATAGCCTCAATGCCTCGCGAGGATCCTCGCGAAGTTCCATTAAGAAGTGAACTTCACCCGCAGTTCTCGCACTATTCAGAAAGAAAGCAGTCTCGCGAAAGCCAGAATTAGCCTCGCAAAGTGAAACGGAATGCTCGCACAGTTCCCGCGCTATTCACAAGTATCAATCCAACTTCGCGAAGCCCAATCTAGCAAGAGCTTAACTGTCTACCTTGCGACTGCTCAAAGCATCAAGAAGCTGAAACTACGCGACGTCTAAAGCTTTAATGTTAAACTCAACCACGCGAAGACTAGAGCTACCACGCGACAAGTTTGGGAATCCACTGCAACCTGGCGAAGCTTTGAACTCCAACTTCCATCATTCTACAGAGGACTTTCTGGGGATTTCCAAGGATTAGGGCATGCATTCCCACGCTCAAATCTCTGTGCACGTACCCCGAGGCATCCAAGGATCATTATTCGACCATGTGGCATCGTTAAAATTAGGGTTTCCTAACCCTAATGCGCCGCTACACCACTACTATATAAACCTAAGCCTGGTTTAGGTTTAGGGGATCGAGGGGGAGACTTAGAGTTAGAATTTAGAAGAGGAACTCCTATCTCAGATTTTATAATTTTTCTTTTCCGTTCTTGTTCTTCTTGTAACTGTAAGTAGTTTTCTTTTTCTTTTTTTTCTTCTCTCCATGGCTCAGCACTTGCTGGCCATGCCTTTGTATGTCTATTGAGTTTAGATTAATGGAGTTTTTGTAATAGGATTTGTACTCTTATGGGATTTGTGTATTTGTGAGCTGTTCTGTGCAAGGCTGCTGCCTTGTGAACCGCCATTGCTTTGGCTGTGTTTCAAAGCAATGGAGGACTGATTCTAAGGACCCACTCAGATCCAAGTGACCTGTGTGTCTGGGCTATCACGGTCCTATACAGCCTTAGCCCCACCACAGGACCCACTAGATCTAAAATTATCATGGGTGCCTGAGCTGGTAGCCTTGTGATCTGGGTGGTAGCAGCAATTAACTTGTTTTGTCTTGGGCTCCGTGAGGAGGATAGCCTCTGGGATAGTCTGTGACCATTTAAGTGGAAAGGCTATAGCCTTAGGGTGAATCCAATCCGTCGATCCAAGATGGATCCTTCTTCCCCAAGCCTGAGCTGTTAAGCCTGGTAGGAGATTGTGCAGAGGCAGACTCCCCATATATTTGTATAGAACTGCCATCAGATGTTAGATCTGATCTGGTTATGGAGATTGTAGGCTTGTGACTGGACCATTGCAGCCCCACTCAAGCAAGGGATAGCTAGATCTAAGGTGGTACTCAATCTCTTACTGGTTCTATGTGTCTGGGCTATCATGGTCCTATACAGCCTTAGCCCCACACATAGGGCTTTAGGGGTTGAGGTTCCCTATGGATTCCCTGAGCTTGTAGCTTGGATGAAGTAGTGCCTACAATGATTAATTTGTTTTGACCCATCTCTGGATTGTGGTTCCCCTATGGGATAGTCTGTGACCATTTAAGTGGACAGGTTATAACCTTAAGGGATTGGATCATGACACAGGGATGAGTTGAATTCTTCCTCCTCTTTGGTGTTAATGTAGCCATTGGACGGGATTTCCATAACATCAGATCTGAATCTAAGTTACAAAACCCCTCTAATCTATACTCAATAACCTACTTCTCACCCTTTTATATTTATTTTCCACAATCCATCCATCTTCTCAACCCTTTTTGTAGTTAACTCATTAAGCTATCTTAGAATACTTAGAATAAGTGACCTTAAACTCTCCTCCTTTTAGGACTACCAAATCTGTAGTCAGATCTGCAGGGACTACTAGAGATGGCTCCATTGAAGCTATAGATCACCTTTCCCTGTGGGACAAACTCTTACATATCAAAACTTACTACAAATGGACCCTGTATCTTGCAGGTCTAGGATTTCTCAGTTGTGCTGATTCCATCCCCTGTTTTACTTTTTCTTTATTTTTTAAATTGTTTTTACCACCAACAAATAAAATAAGCACACTGGAAATCGCAATAGGGCAGGCAGCTGAAAATTTTACCTTAGTGCATATCCCTGGTTGAATTAGTGCTGAGGTCTGTATGGAGCTGCCAACTACTGCTGTTGGGGTTGTTGGTATGTATCTTATCGCTACTTCAGATTTGGGTCGTTTCTCCATGTGTACCCAACAGGTTGCTGCCCATATGCTTGGGCAGCATTGGCATGTTCCATAACCAATTCAGGGAACTGGTTGACTGATGGATAATCTTGCAGTGAATGTGTGGGAGATTGGCATATTAGACATGCCACTTCCACTTATGCAGCCATCCTAGGCTGCATCACATTCATCAACTTATCAAACTTTAAACTCAGATTGTCCACCTTCCTCTCTAATTCACTTTGCACCTTGACCTCATATATTCCACCTCTAGGGGTGGATTCTTTCACCATTTTACCTGGGGTCTGACTGTCATTACGGGATAGTGACTTCTGCTGCATGGAATTCTCACTTATAATGTCAAACAGCTCCCATGCCTCATCAGCTGTCTTATGGAGGTAACTACCCCCACATAAGGCATCCACCATGTCCCTACGTTTGGGATTAATTCCTTAGTAGAAGACTTGTACAAGTTGCCACTGTGGAATTTGGTGGTGGGGATACTGTTTTAACATTTCTTAAATCCTCTCCCATGCTTCATAAAAATTTTCAGTTGAGGATTGAGTAAATGACAGTATATTTGTCCTCATCTGACTAGTTTTATTCATAAGAAAGAATTTTGCTAGAAATTGGCATTGGAGGTCACTCCATATCTGAATGCTATTGGCTGGGAGCTTAAAGAGCTAAGTGCTAGCTTTATCCTTTACGGAAAAAGGAAAAAGCCTAAGTTTGGTGGCTTCAGGTCTCAAGCTAGCAATATTAAAAGTGGTACAAAGTGCCAAGAATTGATCAATGTGTTTGTAAGGATCTTCCTTACTGAGCCCATGAAAAGATAGCAGCATGTTAATGGTGGAGGACTTAATTTCATAATTTCCCTCAACTGAAAGAAATTGAATGCAGAAGGGAGATGTGTAATCCCCATGTACCTTATATTCCTTCAGTGTCCTTTGCCTCTCAACCATCACAACTGGCTTAGTTTTAACAATAGGGGCTAGTGTGTTGTTTCTTAGTTTAAGGACCCTTTCAACCTCAGGATTTGGAGGTTCTAAAGCAGGGTTCAGGGACTTTCTACCAAGCATACACTCACAGAATCAGTAGGTAAAAAAAATACTCACAGCACGCTTAAAAAAAATATATATATTTATAAACAAAATTACAGCTGGACAGGATTTATAACTAAACTATTGACAGAGAATTCAACACAAATATATTGAATTTGAGGGCAAAAAAAGTGCAAATAGAGTTAGCTAAACTCTAGCTTTAGCTCTAGCGTTTCCCTGCTACTGCTATCCAAATTTACAAAAATTCCAATAAAAATTAGTAGTACTTTTTATTCAATTAAAGGCACAGCTAGAAAGAATTTTCTAGACTAAAATACAATACAACTTAGGTCGACTAAAAAGACCAATTTCTCCGGCAGCGGCGCCAAAAACGTGTTGGGATATTTCATGTGCTTACTATTAACTTTATTTGAAAACAATGGTAAGAATGTGTTAGAAAAAAAAAATCAATCAAAGGTGGATTGAAAAACACATAATAATAAGTATGAAATATACACAGCCTGCAAGATACAGGACTGTTGTAGGAAGTTTTGAGTAAGTAAAAGTTTGTCTCACAGAGAAATTGATCTAGAACAAAAAATGGGTTATAATAGTAGGCCTCCAGATTTGGCTACAGATCTGGCAATCTTAAAGAAAGGGAGTTGGGTGTCACAACTACACTAAATTAACACTAAAAGAAGAGAAAGACAGTGCAGTCCTATCCTAAAGAAAGGGTTTATGAAGAATATAGTGATGGTGTGTGATAAAAAAAAGAGAAAATTGATGGGAAGTAGGCAATAAAGCTAAAGTTATTTCAGTCATGTAACTCAGACTTAGAGGCTTCTCTACAGCAATCCTTCAAATGGCTATAAGCACATCTGCAAGGAGGAAGAATATAACTCAACTCTTATGGTTTGACCTAGTCTCTTAAGGCTATAACCTTTCCACTTCAATGGTCACAGGCTATCCAATAGAGAGGATCAAACCACATGAGTTAAATCAGAAAATCAATCTGATCCAAGGGAATGGACTGATCTTAAGGCTATAACCTGTCCACTTAAATGGTCACAGATTATCTAATAGATGTCTTCCACCCAATGGATCAAATCAGAATATTAAAATCATTGTAGACACCATGTTTGCTAGGCTATAAGCTCAGGCATCCATGAGAGAACATAGCTCTTGAAAAATCATTGGAAACCACAGTTGTTTAAAGGCTATTTGAGAACTTAAATACAACTGGTCATTGCTACAAAAGGCTTACAATGACTTAGCTCATAAGTCTACAATCTCTACAGAGAAATCAGATCTAACAGAGGGGAGCTTGTTCTTGCTACAACCTCTCACAAGGCTACAAGCTCAAGTGCAGAGGATAAGAATCCCTCTCAAATATGTGGCTTGGAATCACCCTAGGGCTGTAGTCTGTCCACTCAAATGGTCACAGGCTATCCACAGAGGCTATCTAAATCACAGAGACCTGAGATGGAACATGAAAATTGCTGCTACCACCATGGTTACAGGGCTACAAGCTCAGGGTCACATGGGGTTTTCAAATCAGTAAAATCCTAAGTATATGGCATAGATCAAATAATATTATGGACAAATTGGAAAATAGCAGATTGAATAATCATTAAAATAGACATTTCATTGATCAAACAACCACTTACAATGAGATGTCCTCAAGGCAGCAGCCTTGTGCAGAACAGCCCTGAACAAATCCCAAAGTTCACAAGACCCATTACAAAATCTAAATCAAACTAGACCTAATTGTATACAGAGATCATAGCCAGTAAGTGTTGGACTAAGGAAGAAGAAAAATGAAAAAAAATGGTGATCTAACCCTAACCCTAATCTGCTAGAGCTCACAGTTGACTGAGGTTTGAGGAAAGATAATTTTCTAAGTTTAAATTATAGCTTATATACTCAATCACTGATGGTTTGGCCAAAAGGAGATTAAACCCTAATTTTATGGCAGTCGTGGCTTGGTTATAACCCTTGGATGCCTCGAGATGTGTGCATAGAAATCAGGGCTTCGGGATGTGTGCCCTAGACCTGGGAAAATCCCTAAAAGGTCCCTGGGTATGGAATGAGAAGTGAAGAGCCCGAGCTTTGCGAGACTGGCTTGATTCTTTCATGCATTCGCATGGTTACAGAGTGCTCGTGAGTGTGAAATTTGGCTTGGAAGGCTTATCACTTGCGCAGCAAGATTTGAATTGTTGCACAGCTGCTTTGCCCTAAAATGTGCTCGCGAGGAAGAAGTTGCAATGATTTGCCTTAGCTCACGCAGTGGAGCTTCAGGTAATTCCTATCGCGAGGGTCTCCTGCAGAAGAATTTGGATCTTGCTCAGCTCCTTGTGTAGTGAGCAGCACAACTCGCGCAGTGAAGGCTTATGCTTTGACACGTGCGAGAGTTGAGAGATTTTCTAGAGTTCTCTCTCCTCTTGAGCTACTCGAGAGCTGCGCGAGCTTTCTTGAGTTCTTTAGCAAAAATTAGTCTCGCGAGCCTGCTCGTGTGGCTGTTTGAGACTTGATCTCCGTGAGAGCTTCGCGAGTTGGATTTTTGAAGGTTGTAGTGTGCAAGTGCTTCATGAGTTCTTGGGGTTTTGGGAGTAAATGAAGGGCACGACTATTGCGCGAAGCAGTTCTCTGAGGTTAATCCTTCACTGAGCTGTGTGAGTTCTTCGTGAGTTCACTTTACACTGCAGATATTGACTTCACGAGTTGGCTACTTCAGATTTGAACAGCGCGAGGTAGCACTCCTGACTGCGCGAGAACACACTTCTGCTCCTCTGTTGCAGGGCAAATGTTGTTGTTGTAGCTTTCTCCACTCATGTCCATTCTTCTCTTATCTGCTAGACTTCCTGGGTCCACCTTGGCATGCAAAATAGTCACCATGGTGTGTACCACCATGGTGTTTCATCTGTCTTTGGCCCAGCAGTCATCCTTGGCTTGAATTCTCTCTCATTTTAGCAACAAAAGTATGGACTTTGTATTAAGTTGCACCTGCTATTACTAACTACAGAGCATACTAAATAGAGGATTATTAGATAGCTACAAGGTGTAAGAAAGGCTAGGTTAAGAGGTGAAAAGAGTTACTTTTCATTTAATAATAGTGGGTGCATCCAATAGAAAAGGAAAGAGGAAGGTTTAAGAAGAGTTAGGAGGTGGCGGTGGAGGATGAGGTGTATGAGTTGTGGTCTCTTCCACCCGGGCTTTGTTGGAGAAGGAGCCGAAGAGAGCTATGATTTCACTGATTAGCTAGCCTCGTTCTTCTAATGTTGCCATGATCTCGTCCTCGTGTTGTTGTATGAGGCGGGAAAAAGCCTTTGTGAATTCAGACCAATTTCATGGATTTGTCCTTATGAATATGTTGAAGATGAAGGGAGGATGTAAATGGAATGGAATGAAGGTACTGGAGATGTAAGGTTGTATTTATAGACAATTCAGAATGTGAATAGTCTCTATTAATGGAAGTTATGGCTGGCGTTGAGGAGTGAAACCGGTCGGTATAGCCATTAATGGTGAAAGATGTGTCTGTGCAGCGTGAATTATGGCGACGCCTTTTGTATTGAAGGTCGCGCCGTTCAAAGATGTGTAGGTATATTTTAGCAATCGTAATCACTACGATTATACACTGGGAAGAGCTTCGTTCAAGAAATCGTACTTAGTACAATTGCTTGTGCTCATGCATTTAGTTTTAAAGTTTTCTATACTTAGTATTACTATACACAAAATTACTACGGATGAGTCGGTAGTGCGACAGTTGGCCAAGAGCATATCAGACATACTCCGAGTTTTTTAGTGACATTGTGATCACTGTTTCTTTTTCCTGTAAAGGCACCATTAGTTTAAGTCTTTGTCCATTAATCATAAATTTATGATTATCCTTAGGTTCCTGAATAGTGACAGCCCCGTGAGGGAATGCTTCTATGACATTATATGGTCCATCCTAACGACTTCATAGTTTTCCAGGGAACAGTTTTAACCTTGAATTGTATAACCAGACTTGTTGAAACTCTTTCTCAAAATATATTTATCTTGAAATGCCTTAGTTTTGGCCTTATAAATCCGAGCATTCTGATAGGCATCATTTCAAATTTCCTCTAACTCATTAAGTTTGAGTTTCCATTGTTCACCGGATGCAGTCAATTTGAAATTAAGTGTTTTAATAGCCCAGAAAGATCTATGCTCTAATTCGATCGGTAAATGGCAAACCTTTCCGTATACTAGTCGGAAGGGGGACATATCGTTAGGGGTCTTGTAGACTCTCCTATATGCCTATAAAGCATCATGCAGTCTTAAGGACTAGTCCTTTCTATCATGTCCAACACTTCTTTCTAATATTTTCTCTATCTCACGGTTAGAGACTTCCACTTGACCACTGGTCTGAGGGTGATAGGGAGTTGCGATCTTATGTGTCATGTTTCTTAAGTAAACTCTCGAAATACCGATTATAGAAATGACTTCCCCCATCACTTATAATAGCTCGTGGGGTTCAAAACCATACAAATAGGTTTTCCTTGATAAAAGAGACTACCACCTTATGATCATTAGTCATTGTGGCTGATGCTTCAATCCATTTGGATATGTAGTCAACGGCGATAAGTATATACATGTATCCATACGAGGGTGGAAATGTGCCCATAAAATCTATGCCCCATACATCAAAGGGTTCTGCAACTAAAATCGGTTGCAAGGGCATCATATTTTTTCAGGACATGACTCCTGATTTTTGGCATCGATCGCAAGCCTGACAAAAATTCTGAGTGTCCTTGAATAACGATTGCCAATAAAATCCTGATTGCAGTACCTTGGCAGCCGTTTTCTTACCACCGAAGTGGCCCCCACTGGCATATGTGTGACAAAATCGTAGGATATTTTGAGTGTCATTGTTGGGCACACATTGTCAGATTATTTGGTCTGAACAAATTTTAAATAGTTCTGGGTCCTCCCAAATATAATATTTGACATTAGCGAAGAAAATATATTTATCTTGATTGGACCAGTTTGGGGGAATTACCTATTGCCAAATAGTTCATGATATTGGCATACCATGGAACTGTTACTTGGATGGCAAAAAGTTGCTCGTCTAGAAAGGTATCATGGAGGGGTTCTATGCTGATGGCCTTAGGCTTCTCAATTACCGACATATGATCCGCCATTACATTTTCAACTCCTTTCTTGTCTTTTACCTCGAAGTTAAATTCCTGTAAAAGTAGGATCCACTGGATTAGTCTGGGTTTGACATCCATTTTAGACAACAAATATTTTAGTGCAGAGTGGTCCAAAAAAATGATAGTTTTTTATCCCAATAGATACACTTGGAATTTGCCTAATGCAAATACGACGACGAGAAGCTCTTTCTCAGTGGTGGTGTAGTTAACTTGCGCTTCAATCAAAGTACGACTTGCATAATAAACTACATGAGGAATCTTATCTTTCCGCTGTCCTAGGAATGCACCAATTGCATAGTCCAAAGCATCGCACATTACTTTGAAAGGTAAGGAATAGTCAGGAGATTGAATGATTGGAGCAGGTGAGAGGAGGTCTTTGAGTTTATCAACGCATCAAGGCAGACATCATCAATGTTGAAAGGTACATCATTTGTTAATAGATGACATAAAGGTCTCGAGATTTTTGAAAAATCTTTAGTAAAGCGGTGGTAGAAGCCAGCGTGGCCCAGGAAAGATCTAATCTGCTACACCGATGTTGGTGGGGAAAGATTAGCTATCACATCAATTTTAGCCCTATCAACTGCTATTCCTCTTTTGGAGACGATATGTCCTAAGACAATGCCTTCTTGTACCATAAAATGGCTCTTCTCCCAACTTAGTACCAAATTAGCCTCTTCACACCTTTCTAACACAAGTGCCAAGTGATCAAGATAGGAATCAAAAGTTCAACCAACACCAAAAAATCGTCCATAAACACTTCCAGAAACCTATCTATCATGTCTGCAAAGATGGCCATCATGCATCTTTGGAATGTTGTGGGTGCATTGCATAGCCCGAAGGGCATGCGACGATATGCAAACATTCCAAAAGGACACGTGAAGGTGGTCTTTTCCTGGTCCTCTGGATACATCGGTACTGGATTATACCCTGAATATCCATCAAGGAAGCAAAAATATTCTTGACCCGCAAGTTTTTTCAAAATCTGATCAATGAAGGGTAATGGAAAGTGATCCTTGCGTGTCATGGAGTTAAGTTTTCGATAGTCAATACATACACGCCATCCTGTGGTTCCGTGTAATGGTACTAGCTCGTTAGACGCATTTTCTTTCACAGTAATCCCAGATTTCTTTGGAACTACCTGAATGGGGCTCACCCATTGGCTATCGGACACCCATTGGCTATCTAATAATTTTACGATTTCCTTTTGTACTACTTCCATCATGTTTGGATTTAACTGTCGTTGACTTTCACATGATGTTTTGGCATTGTCTTCCAAATGAATTCGGTGCATACAAATTGATGGATCAAGCCCGTTAAGGTCGGCGACAGTCCACCCTATTGCACGTTTATGCTTTATAAGTATGGCCAACAATCTACTCTCCTATTCCTTGCTAAGAGCAGATAAAATGATTACTAGGAGAGTTTCATGAAGCCTAAGAAATGCGTACTTGAGGGTGTCAGGAAGTTGTTTTAGGTATAAGGACCGTGCTTTTTCAATAGATGGTTCTAACGGCTCACTGGAAGTGGTAGGTAGAGCTTCTATCCATGGTTTCCATGTTTTGACAGTGTTCAATACAGGCATTATCACTTTTAGTTAAAGGTTTGAGTCTTCCAAATCCGTATACCATAGTGCGGCTTAAAGCACATCTTCAGATAGGACGAGGGGCAATGCTCCTTTTACCAATTCCTCAATTTCGTCAATGCTGAAGCATTCCTCATCATCAATTGAAGCCATTTGGTTGACTGCTGAAAAGACATCCAACTGAATTCACATATCCCTAAAAGAAACTTCCATTACCCTAGTTTTGTAGTTAATGCATGCGTTAATCGTAGCCAGGAATGGTCTACTGAGTATAACAGGAATTTGTGTTGGAGATTTTGAACTTGGGTCCATGTCTAATACCAGGAAGTCGATCGGAAAAATGAATTTATCGACTCCAACCATAACATCTTCGATTAATCCTACTAGCCTTATTTCTGATCTATCGACTAACTGAAGAGTCACCGAAGTAGGCCTCATTTTTCCAAGTTCTAGTTTTTCATAAATAGAGTATGGTAGCAAATTTACGCTCACTCCCAGATCCAGGAGTGCTTTATTTATAGTGTGGTTTCCTATGATACAAGGAATTGTGGGAACTCCACGTTCTTTAAGCTTGGGAGGGGTCTTAGGTTGTAAAACTGAGCTTACTTGCTCAGTTAGGAAAATTTTTTGTGAGATGTTTCGCCGTTTCCTTTTTTGCGTACACATCTCTTTCAAGAATCGTGCATAGGTAGGGACTTGTTTAATTGCTTCTAACAGAGGTAAATTAATCTTCACTTCCTTGAAGATTTTTGTGATTTCCTCTAGTTTTTTGGAATTTTTACCAAAAGGTGATGGTGCACCAAAAGCATTAGGGAGAGGTAACTTTGGTATATAGGGTGCTTCGGTTACAAATCTGGGTGTACCATCATTCTTAGATTTTTAATTTTTTAATTTTTTTGGGTTTTAGCATTGAGACCTCCTTTATGGCTTCATTTTCCTTTTCCAGAGGCTCAAGTTTGACTACTAGTGTAGGCATATCTACTTTGTTATCTACAATCTTACCACTTCGCAAAGTTTGAACGGTTTGGATGTGGGTGTAGGATTGGGTATAGTCTCTTTACTCGTCTTTCCTACTAAATTAATTTCTGGCAGTAATAATCCTTCACTACTCGCCATTTCCTCCCATTGTATAGCAATCTGTTCAATTTTTGTTCCTAAGTTTTCAATGGTCTGAGAACAGGAATACAAGTCTTGAGAGATTTAGGAAAGCTGAGATAATTCCTTAGAACGTTGATGCGTGTGTTGCTGCAAATCTTGAAGAATCTGAACAATAGTGGCATCATTGTCCGTAACGGGCTGTTGATAAGAAAACTGATTTGTGGCATATATTGGCTGAGAATTATAGGGGTATTGCTGATACGCGTAAGAGTAGTCTTGCTAGGTCATACGTGGAAAATCGTAATGGTTTACCCACTAAGGGTCATAAGAGTTTTCTGCACTTCCCCATTGAGAAGCAAAGATTTGCTCAACTTCTGTTGGATAAAAGGGGGTAGTTGAGTATTCGTACGGTAACTGGTAGCTTGGCCAAGATGGGTAATCGTGGCCTTGCACATTTAAATTGAAAAGAAATATTTATTATATATGTATTGTATATATATTTTTTTACTTTTTTTAGAAAGCAGGGAGAGAAATAAATCTGAGTTTCTAGTCTCTGTAGCCAGCAGAAGTGTTGAAGGTTTGATCCGTTACTTTGAATATACCTATAAAAGCTTAAGAAGTGATCAAAGAAAGTTAAAAATATAATATAAAAAGAGAGATAAATATTGGTTTCTAAAAGAAAAAAAAAATATTAGATAAAAATAGAAATAAAGATAAATTTCGCTTCCCTGGCAGTGGCGCCAAAAACTTGGTCGATCTTGTTATGTATATTAAATTGTATTTAAATTCAAGTCTTAACCTATTACAAGTGCCCAATGGAAATTATAGTACTAGCATAGGATCGTTCATACGAGAAAGTTTATTTATCTAGTTACTTCTTATCTATATCTTTTATTTAAATTCTTATCTTAAAAACTTCTATTTACCTTTAAGACCTATTATACTGGAGAAATATGAATAAAAGAATAATTTCTAATCTAAAATGCATAAAACAAATCCTAAATCTTCATTCTTTAGATTGAGGTCGTCAATCTCAATCTTCACCTATCAGATATTTATGAAAATAATTAGTACCATTACACCATTTCTCTAGTTTCTTAGCATTGGTCGTCAATCAAGTCTAAGATCCTATCAATACAGATTTAATCTAATCAATAACTTCCTAAAATCTGGGCATCAATCAAACCTTAGAAAACTGAAGATGGAAAAGTAAAAACCATTACACTAATCTGTAAAATCTAACCTGAGTCGTCAATTCAAATTAAAACTTGAAGATGTTTACAAAGTTGTAAATAAAAGAAAATAAAATCTAAACTAGAAAGCAAATAAATATATCTTTCACCCCTCAGCCACAGTCGTCAATTGCTTCTCAGAAACTAGGATATCTACACTAATATTCAGCACTCATTTACAGTCGTCAATTGCTCTTGAGAAACTTCTAATATCTAATCTTCTCTAACTATTATACACTATTTTGATTGGAAGAAAATCCAACCTCAGGTGTCAATTGATGCTGAAATTCTTCGATGCTTATTCCTATACCAAGCTCTCTTATTTATAGATCATAAGGAGTCGGTTTACAAAGACTTCTAATTAAAAAAAACTACTAAAAACAAAAGATTCCTAATAAAACTCTAATTCCTAATTTTATCTTTCTTTGCCGAGACAGTAGATGCGCTTCTGGATTATTTTCCTTTATTTCAGCAACCAAGATTTCCTAAAGCTTATCTTTATCAATCTTCTCAGATCCGTGATTCCACAGACTTCTAATTTCATATATCTTCTAATTCTATTCATGGCGGTGTAATATGCATATGATCATCTGCAACAATAATAGTAGGAAAGCTTCTTTTCTCGGAAATCTTAAATTACAATTTCTCATTTTCTTCTCTTTCTTAGAAAATCGTTAATCACAATTTTCTATATTTCACAGCTTCCTCATAGTTGACGATTCTCTGAATTATGATTTTTCGCTTTTTTTTTTTTCTTTTTCTTTTTTGCAGAATCGCAAATTACAATTCTCTAGCTTTTAGTAGGCGGAAAGCGTCTTTTTCACTCAATTGTCTTTCTTATTGCCTTTTGAGTTCATCTTGATGAATATTAACACTTTTACTCTATTTTACTGGTTATCTCTAATATTTGCACATCATCAACTTGTTAGTAACAAACTATGGCCTAGCATCACTAAGTTAAGGGTGATAAAATGGTAAATTATGTGACTGATCAGGAAGCATCCCTTCCTCTTCATCCTCGATTTGATCTCACATATCTCATCAAGTGTGTTCGACATTTCCGATCTAGATCGTAAAAAAATTACTCAGATTCTCTTCGTTTCAAACCCCAAAATCCTCATATCTCTCCAAACGAAGATCTCTCTCCTAACCTGATACGATCTGTCGAAATCGGATTTCCTAAACCTATAAATAATAGAAAACACAAAACCATACCGAAGGAGATAGATCTAAGAAAAAATATGATCAAGATTTCAGACTGCTCCTTTAGTTACTGATTAATAAATAAATAAGGATCTCAAATAGCGAAACAAACATGATCTCCATTAGAAACTACATCAAAACTAAAAAAAATGAAACTATATTTACAAAAGCTAAAAATCCAAACGCTTTCTTGATATAAATCCAGAGGCAATCGTTAAAGATGATCAAATCTCAAGCATATGCAGAAAAATTAATCCTTATAATAGAATCAAACTGATTTCAGGCCGATCAAGCATGAAACCAAAATCAAACAATAGAATCAAATGTAAAAACAACATATCCATAAAGAAAAATCATTATGAAACCTAATATTCAAGCCACTTGATCACCTTCCACCAATAATTCAATAGATCTTTAAGATCAACTTTACCGAAGAATAATACCCCAATCTAGGTCAAAATCAGTACCAAAAAATTTCAAAAAAAAAGATAGATCGAGAGATGAAAGCGACCAAAGCGAAATAAAAAATGCAGATCGATCTCTTACCGTCATATCTCTCTCCTTCTCCGTCAACATTGAAAATCCTCGTGGCGATCAATGAGCAAAACCCTCGTCGCTATCGAACAAAATCTACAATGGAGCTTAGAGAGAGAAATTAGGTTAAATGAAAATGAAAATGTAAAGGCAAAAGAAAGAGAGTTGGGATACATATAATCATTGGTTGAGTGAGTCTGTTCCCTAGGCCTGGCCAAATTTGACCCAATAGCACTTTTCAACTGTTTTAAGCAGTGGATTATTTTTCCACTCCTATAAACAATGGTTCTTTTTATATCGCTGGAGTCATTTTTCACTCATTTTGACGTAGTGTCCATGTATGCAAAAATTTCTAAAATTTTTATGCTTTTCTAACTGTAGGTTACTGCCAACAATTTCAATAAAGAATTATTGCTAATATCAAATCTAGAGGGAGCTATGGTACCAAATCTTAGGCATTGATTCTTGTATAAATGACTAAAACCAAATGCTTTGCACACGTCTTAACAACTGCATGTTTAAGTTCAATAAAAATCACACATAAAATCCATATTTTTTTGAAGTTGTAGGGCTTAGACATGCATCCTATGATGCCCTTTTTACTTCTACTTGGTAAAGCGAAATCTCTATTTAGATAGCCTGCTAAAATCTCTATCCTTTCTAAGCAAATAATAAAAGCAATCAATGGCACTAAAACTAACTAAACTCACACTCTAGGGATTAATTCATAGAGTAATATTTCCAAATTATCACTTTTCTTTTATCGTAGTTATTGAACATGCATCCAGTAATATTTGTTTAGTTTCTTTGTATTGCTCTTAACAATGAACATGCAATGCCCTCCTATTCAATTTATTATTAAAACCTTACAAAATTTAAGGCAAGCAAGATTGCAATACTGCTTGTTTTTAGCTTTCACTGTGTCCTTTATGGTTTCCTTAGGGTAGGAATATGTATTTATTTTTTCATCATTTGCAATAATGCTTGTTTTCAGCTTTCACTGTGTCCCTTTTGATTTTGACCATGGATGCCAACGTTGCTAGTGCATCGGCGAAGCAATGTCTTGCTCGCGGGACATAGGCGAAGGTAATATCGTCGAAGCATGCTATCACATCCTCAAGGTGCTCATGGTATGGGATCAGTTTTTCATCTTTCGTCTTCCAATCTCTGTTGGTCTAGCATATAATCAGTTTTGAGTCGCCACACACCCTAAGATGTGTTATATTCAGGTCAAGTGCTGCTTGTAAACTGGCAGCGCAAGCTTTGTATTTGGCCATGTTGATCGTGCACGGGAAGCTAAGTTTGATAGAGACTGGTACATGATATCCTCTTGGTGAAATTAGAATAGCGCCAACTCCTTGACCTTTGTCATTTGCCACCCCATCGAAGTGCATTACCCACGACTCCTCTGTCTCCGCCGTGTCATCTTCAGTCATGAACAAGATGTCCTCATCTGGGAATTTAGTTCTTAACGGCTCGTAGTCAGGTAAAGGGTTCTCGGCAAGATGATCGGCGACTGCCTGCCCCTTTATCGATTTTTGCGTGACATATGTAATGTCGAACTCTGATAGGAGGAGCTGCCAGCGTGCGGTTCGGCCTGTGAGAGCGGGCTTTTCAAATAAGTACTTCAATGGATCCATCCGTGCTTGAAGGAGAACAACTTGGGATAGTAAATAGTGGGGGAGCCTCTGTGTAGCCCTTACGAGAGCCAGGCATGCTTTCTCTAGATGAGAATAGCATGTCTCGTAGTTGGTAAACTTCTTACTGAGATAGTAGATGGCCTGCTCTCTTCTTTCCATTTCATCATGTTGTCCTAGGGCACATCCCATCGAAACTTTCGTCGTGAAGAGATATATTAAGAGTGGTCTCTCGGGTTCGGGCGGTACCAAAACTAGAGGATTAAGAAGGTAACTCTTTATTTTATCAAATGCCACCTGATAGTCGTCATTCCATTTGACCGGCGAATATTTCCTTAGTAACTTGAAGATCAACGTGCAGATAGGAGTGAGCTGTGCGATGAACTGACTAATGTACTATATCCTACCTAAGAAACCTCTGACTTCTTTTTCGGTAGACGGTGGTGGCATTTCGATGATAGCTTTCTGTTAAGACCTGAAAAGTACCACTTTTCACCCCTTAACTTAACCTTTGATTAGACCCTTAGCCACCTAATAAACTCTTCTTAAGTGTTTTATTCAGGAAATAATCAGCAGTGAAATAAGGCCAAGAAACCTGTTATGGAGCTTGCTTTGGCACCAGATGCCCCTCAGCAAGAATACACTACGAAGCCTCGCGTAGATCAGCTGAGCTTTCCAAGGCTTTACAGCAACCTCTCGCGCAGATGAATGACTGAGGAGCTTCAGAAACTCAACCTCGCGCAGCTCTCGCGAAGCTCAAGAGTAGAACATATCGCTCAGTGTCGCACAGTTCAAGGTAGACCTCTCTCAATCTCGTAAAGTTCGCTTAAGACAGCTAAGGAGAGAGAGCTTCAGAAGATCCCTTAGGCAGCTGTCGCGCAGTCGCCATGCGGTATAATTCTCAGAAGAAGAACGCCCCGTGTAGTTCGCGCGCCATTCAAGAAAGAAAGCATCCTAGCAAAGGCAAAACCAAACTCGCGAAGATTGAGTGAGACAAAGAACCTCGCGCAGTTCAGAACTCAAAAGAATCTCGCGAGGTAACCCGTGAAGTCCAAGTAAAGAGAAGAGCTCGCACAATTCTCGCGCTGCTGCCCAGTGAAGTAATCTACCGCGCGACTGCTTGAATTACAACTTTGCGATGCTTGAGACTGTGTTTTCTATTCAACCTCGCGAACTCCAACCCAGCGAGAGCTCAACTCTCTACCGCGCGACTGCCTGAAGAGCAAACCAAGGCAACCTCGCGACGGCAAAAGCTTAAGTGTCAAACCATCCTAGCAAAGAGCAATGAGCTACCACGCGATAAGTCTGGGAAACTACAGCTACCTAGCGAGGCTCTGAACCTAAACTTCCATCTCTTCAGCAGAGGGCATTCTAGAAATTTCCAGTGACTAGGGCACGCACTCCCACGCTCAAATCTCTGTGCACACGCCCCGAGGCATCCAAGGATCAGTATAAGGCCACATGGCATCGTTAAAATTAGGGTTTCCTAACCCTAATGCGCCGCCACCCCACTGCTATATATACCCAGGCCTAGCTTAGGTTTAGGTATCTGGGAACCTATCTCAGATCGCTTTTCTTTTCTCTTTCTTTTTAGCAGTAAGTAGTTTTTCTTTTTCTTTTTCTTTTCTTCTCTCCATAGTCCAGCAATTGCTGGCTATGACTTTGTATATGCGTTTGAGTTAGATTAATGGAAGTTTTGCAATAAGATTTATACTTTGTGGGATTGTGTTTATATGTGAGATGCTCTGTGCAAGGCTGCTGCCTTGTGCTCCCCCACTGCCTTGGCTATGTTTCAAAGCAATGGAGGACTGATTTTAAGGGCCACTCAGATCCAAGTGACCTGTGTGTCTGGGCTATCACGGTTTTCCAGCCTTAGTCCCACCACAGGACCTACTAGATCTGAAATCCCCATGGGAGCTTGAGCTGGTAGCCTGGTGAACATGGTGGTAGCAGCGATAATCTTGTTTTGTTTTGGGCTCCGTGAGGAGGATAACCTCTGGGATAGTCTGTGACCATTTAAGTGGACAAATTATAGCCTTAGGGTGATTTTGATCCACCGATCCAAGATGGATCCTTCTTCTTTTCACCTGAGCTTGTAGAAGCCTGGTGAGGGATTGTATAGAGGCAGACTCCCCCATATTTGTATAGATCTGCCATCAGATGTTGGATCTGATCTGGTTATAGAAATTGTAGGCTGGTGACTGGACCATTGTAGCCTCTCTCAAGCAATGGACAGCTAGATCGAAGGTTGTACTCAATCGCTTGCTGGTTTTATGTGTCTGGGCTATCATGGTTTTCCAGCCTTAGCCCCACATATAGAACTTTAGAGGTTGAGGTTCCCTATGGAATCTTGAGCTGGTAGCCTGGATGAAATAGTGCTTGCAATTATTTATTTGTTATGTTCTGACCCATCCCTGGATAGTGGCTCCCCTATGCGATAGTCTGTGACCATTCAAGTGGACAGGTTATAGCCCTAAGGGTGGAGTCATGGCAATAGAGATGGGTTGGATCCTTTCTCCTCAGAGGTGAAAATGTAGCCTCTGGACAGGATTTCTATAACATCAGATCTAAATCTGAGTTACAAAACTCCTCTGACCTTGGCTCAATAACATATTTCTCACCTTTTTATAATTATTTTCCACACTCCATCCATCCTCTCAATCCTTTCTGTAATTTAGTTATTAGAATACTTAGAATAAGTGACCTTAAACTCCCCTCCTTTTAGGACTGCCAAATCTGTAGACAGATCTGGAGGGACTACAAGAGACGGCTCCCTTGGAGCCTTAGATCACCTTTCCCTGTGGGACAAACTCTTATCAAAACTTGCTATAAAGGACCCTGTATCTTGCAGGTCTAGGATTTCTTAGTTGTGCTGATTCATCCCCTGTTTTATTCTGTTTTTTATTTTTAAATAACTTTCACCTCCAACTAATAAGCGAAGCACACTTGGGACCACAACAAGTTTTTGGCGTCGTTGCCGGGGAAAGATGATCTAATAGTAGACCCTTAGTTTTTGTAGTCTTAGTATTCTTTATACATGTGAATAATTGATACTGCTGAGATAATTGTGAATCTTCCTTGCAGATCTGGACAGCAGCAGTGAAGGATAGTTGGACTGCAATTGGAGCGTAGCTACCTCTGTTTGCAAACTCTCTGACTCTAAAGCTCTGTCTATCTTTCTTTTTAACAATTTTTCCAGCAGTATCTAGGATAGTTTAAATGTATTCTTTGGGTAGCTGTAAAATAGTTAGAAAATTTTGTTTGTGTACAAGTATTCTTTTGCAATGTGCCTGTAAGAAGCTTTCCTTGCTGTGGGCATGCTTGTATGCTAGGGAGGAGATCCCTCAGCCCTACTTTAGAGCCTCTAAACCCTGAGTTAGAAAGGGGAAGGGGACTTAGAAGAGACAGGCACACCACAGGAGAGCCCCCAGGTAAATCTGCGATAGCAACTATGGGTGAAGAACACCCCAGAACGCTCAAGGAGTTGAATGCTCCGGATGACTACAACTCCCCTTATAGCATTCAATTCCCAGACGTTCAGGAGAATTATGAGATAAAAACTTCAATCATCCAGATGCTGCCAACTTTCCATGGGCTTAGCAAAGAAGACCCTTACAAGTGTATTGACCAGTTCTTGGCCTTGTGCACCACTTTTAATATCACTGGTTTGGGACCTGAGGCTACTAAGCTCAGACTCTTTCCCTTCTCTCTGAAGGATAGGGCCAGTACCTGGTTGGCCACTCTTCCCAACAATAGCATTGCTTCATGGAAAGACCTACAGACCAGATTCCTAACCAAGTTCTTCCCTGAGACCAAAACTAGTCAGTTGAGGAAAGATATTCTTGCATTTTCTCAATCCCCAACTGAGGATTTTAACCAGTCCTGGGATAGGTTTAAAGAGATGCTCAAACAATGCCCCCACCACAAGATCCCTGAGTGGCAGCTTGTACAAAGCTTCTACAATGGGATTGATGAGAAAAATAGAGATATGGTTGATGCCTCTTGTGGTGGATCCTACATGCACAAGACTGCTGAGGAGGCATGGGAATTGTTTGAGGTGATTAGTGAGAATGCTCTTCAAAAGCCATCCCTGGAAAGAGCTCATCAGGAATCTGAGTCAAAGGTGGGGCCTGCTGCTGAATCCAAAGGAAAAATTTATGATGTGTCTGGGAACAATGACCTATAGCTGCAGATGGCAAACCTCTCTATGAAATTTAATAAATTATTGACTGTGATGCAACCCAGAAGGGCTGCTCATGTGGCGGAGGCATGTCTGATATGCCAGTCCCCACAGCACACACTAGAGGAGTGTCCATCTGCAGGGCAATTTCCTAAATTAATGAACATGTCATTATGGCCAAGAACAACTGGGGCTACAACAGGCAACCATATGGATACCAGCACCAAAATGCTGGTTACCAATTGAGAGACCACCCAAATCTGAGGTGGAAGCAAGATAACTATATGCAGCCCCAGCAGATGTTGGCTTTACCACAAAGGCCACAACAGCAGTTCAATCAAGGGCATGCCCTGAGGTCTACCTTCCAACACCATCAGCAGCCCCATCTGCAGCAAAATCAGTTGGTTCTACCCCCTTCTCAACCAAGAAATACTTCTTTTGAGGACCAAGTCTTGGCTTCATTGCAAAACTTGGGTTCCTTGGCTCAGACTGTGAATTCTCATGGTCAGAGCATCAAGAAGATGGAGGAGCAGATTGGACAACTAGCGAACACCCTAGCCAAAAGAGAAGAGGGAACATTGCCTAGTCAACCAGTGGTTAATCCCAAGGGCCAATTTTTGATTGGTGAAGGATCCTCAGAACCTGAAGGGGATCTTTCATTGAATTGATGATAAGAACTGTGCATCGTTGTATAATATGTACTTTACAGTTTGTAGGAATTGTTTGCAATCTTGTTGGAATTTGAGTTTAGTGCTTCAATGCCTACTTTGATACCAACTTCCCCTGTGCGATAATTTTAAGTGACTGAATGATGATTTGAATGCTTTGCGTGACGTGTGACTTTCTTGCCTTGAGAGTATAAGAATTGTGAATGCTTTATAATGATTAGGGGTGTCCCTGGAAGAGAGTCTGTGAGAGAATCCACCCCTTTGGTAAGGGTCAAACAGCGGACTGGTGGGTGAGTGAATTCTGCCTCGATTAAGCCATCGTGGGGTTCTGAACAATGAGTTTTGTCCCATCTTGCGCAGTTCATAAGGAACTACTTTGTTGTGCTGTCGCGAGTTTCAAAAAAAACTGGGTGGGCTACATCGCGCAGTTGCAAGGAACATCTAATCTCGCGACCCATTCATTCCCAACCAGCTGGCGGACGTTTCCAAAGTACGCCGAGCTTCGCGATATTTAAATCCCACCCCACGCCTTTTCCTCATCGCTTTCTTTTCCTCTCTTACCAAATAAAACCCTAGCTCCCACTCCTCTCCACCTCTCTCATTTAGCACCCCTGTCCCCAGATCATTGTTCACTTCGAACTTCAGGATTTTTGTTCTTCAGGCTCCCATTAATAGTTGCCCCCTGTTTAGAGCTCTTGAGATCCTTTGTGCGTTCCATTAAATAGAACCCTAACTTTTAGGGTTAGACTCAGCCCCTGGTATTTCCTTTCAAATTTGTAACTCCACACTCACCAAGGAAGTTGAGATGGCTCCTAAAAGCGCACCTATGAAGAGAGCCAGGGACAAGGCCACTGTGGAGCCTACACCTAAGAAAGCCAAGTCCTTTACAGCTCTGCAAAAAGGGAAGGGGGTGGTACCGGAGCAGACTGCACCAACATCGGATTATTCTACACCCTCTGAGCTCCTCCTTTCCATTTTCTTAGAACCTGAAGCCATTTTTGATATCTCTTTCTTTGAATCTGAGCCATTGTCAGCACCTGCCATCGAGTTCTTGCGCAAGGCGGGTCTATTCCCCTTGCTGCAAATGATTCCTGCACTAGCCTACCCTAGGTTAGTGCAACTCTTCTACCAGCACCTTAGACTCAGACCCAACACACAAGGGCAGCCAGGCCTCCTTGCATTAGTTGACAACTTTGAGATGCTGCTTAGCCAGGAGTTGATCGCTGATGTTTTGGGCATCCCTGCCAGATTTGATCCCAATTGCGGTTATGGAGTCCCCTGTGAGTGCCCCCATTGACACAATTGCCCATGCCATTACCAGAGGCTTGAAGGCCACAGGGGACTCCATCAGAAGAAGAGATTTGGAGCCCAAACTGCTATTCATTGATCAAGTTTTGAGGAAGAACATCTATTGCTCCGGCCATCAGCAAGAAAGGAGGACACCAATTGCTGATGCTCTGTATTCCTTCTCTCTGGGCCATGGATTCAATGCTGCATGGTTGATCTTTGATGCCATGAAGGATACAATGGTGAAGCTGGGGCTGCAAAAGAAGAGCCACACTCTCCCCTATGGACGACTCATCACCAGACTACTTCTGAGGGGAGGATACAAGATACCAGTGGGGGAGTTATCTGCTGACCTCTCTCCCACCATATTTACTAAAAGATAATGGGGGATCAACAGAAGCTTAATGGATCCCCAGAAGAAGAAGAAGAAGACTGAAGCTCAGAGGTCTCGAAAGGTGGAGAGGAAGTCATGGCACCACCACCCCTGCCCCCAAAAAGAAGGCAAAAACCCTTGCCCCAAAGAAGGTGGCGCGAGCTTCTGTCACCTCAGCTTCTGCAGCAATTCCTCCATCCACTACACTGGCCTCTCCCCTACCTTCTTCACCCATTCCATCTCTCACTTCTCTTCTTTCCTCTCCTTTCTCCATTCCCCCTCCAACCATTATCCGAACCTGGGAAGAAAGTTTTGAACCCCAAGACACCACTCCACCTTCACTCACCCTACCCCAATCAACAACCCCAGTCTCTCCCATAGCCCCCGATCCTCACCCTGACAACCCTCCCTTGATAACCTACCTTAAAAAGAAAACCTCTCACACTACCCCTGCCCTTCCCACAACCACACCCCTTAGTGACCAACCCTTAGACCCACCTCTCCATGACCTGGACTTCAACCTAGCCACCACCTCTGGGTATCAAGCCTTCATGACCAATTTGCTTGATACCTTGCGCACCCAAGACATCCCTCTCCTGAGTCTCCTCTCCTTCACCACATCATTCACCCGACCCCCCTTCCCCTACCACTTTCCATCATGCCCCACTTCCCTTTCCAACATATTCCTTCTTACCTCCTACCCCTCAACCAACCTCGATTCCCTTATTCATATCCTTTCCTTATCCCGACCTCCAAACCCAACTATCCAACACCACAACACCCAAGCCCAAATGCAAACTGACATAACCACCATCCAATCCACCCTTCACACATTGACAAACCCATCTATCCCAACACAACCCCCTCCCACCTCTGCCTCCCCTGTTCCAACAGACCCTACCCCCATTGACTCGCCTCCATCCTTCCCCCTACATGATACCATACCTGACCACTCCTTTCCCTCTCTCCCTATCCTTCCACCTCTAATACTACCTCCCCCTCAATTCACCAACACTTCTACCCCATGCACCCCATTCCATTCCCATCCACCTTTCCCATTCCACCCCCCCTATTTGCACCCCCCTCCCTTCCATTTCAACCCTTCACCATACCCTTCTTCCCTTCCCCTGAACCATCCACATCAGTTGCCCTTCCTTCATTTCATTTTCCACCCATACCTACCATTCCGCCTCTCCTCCCACCCCCTCCTCAATTCACTGACCATTCCACCCAGACCACCCAAACCATTTCTACAACCCCCACTCTACCCCCCAGGCTCCATCACCCTCTCTTCCTTCCACTTCATTTCTCCCAATCTTGCCCAGACACTCCTACTACACCCCTCCCTACTTCACCCTCCTCCATGCCATGAGGGACAATCCTTATATCAAGAGGGATGTTCTCCATGGCATGGCCCAACTCTGCCAAGCCATTGAATACCCCTTGCTGTAGAAGCTTAGTGACGTGAAGCTTGCTTACAACAAGCAGCTGCGCGATATTTCAAAGGATGGGAGGCAATTCTGGAGACATCAACTGCGCACAAGGTTGCAGCAACTTACTACAAAATGGCTGCTGAGATGGAAAAGGGCAATGCTGAGAGGGTGAAAAAGCATAACCGACTATTAGAGAAGAAATTGAATAATGCTCAGGAGATCACCCGTCTCAGTAAGGAGCTTGCAGATACCAATCTCCAGTGGGCTAATAAGAAAATTGACATCTTGGAACAGAGAGTTGCTTTCCTGCTATCCTAACCTATCCAAGCCACCCCCATCGCCACCGCTCCCCTGAGGCCCCATCTTCTTCCACAACCCCTACACCAATCCCTACACAGTCTGTTCCCCCAACTCCCACAGCCCCCACTCCGGTAACCCCTCCTGTTCCTCCTCCAATGCCTACTACCGTTCCTTCTGCAGTACCTCCTGTAACTCATTCTGCCGCAACCCCTCAGAGCTCCTCCTCCCATCAACTGCCCCCTATTCCCTCTCCTGCTATCAAAAGGAAACGCACACCTTCCAAGAAAAAGCCCACTCCTAAGAGAGCCACTGTAGCCCAAAAAGGCAAACAGCCGGCCCCTCCATCCCCACCTCCAAAGGTCACCCGAGCTTCCACTCAGGATGATCCCCATGGGCGCCTCCTCTCCAAAGAAGAACACAGACAGGCTGCTGCTGCCCTAGGATTGGACCCTACTGAGCTCTTTCCTTCTAATTCTGACTCTGATGAGGCACCACCTACGGATCCCAGTGCCCAACCTACTGTGGCTGCCCCTTTAGATGCCCCTGCAGCCCAATCCTATCCTTAACGACGGAAAGTTGCTGCTAAGAAGACCACTCCCCCAACTCGCTCTTTGAAAATTGGCAAAGACCCATCTGCCCAGTCTGAGGAGGCACCACCACCGAGCAAGTCCGCGAAAGGGAAGAGCCCTGCCGTGCTTACAGAGACATTACCAGTTCCATCTCCTGTGGCTCCCCCTAAAGCAAAAAAAGGGAAAGGTCCTCTCCTGTCTCAAATGCCAACTCCAACCAAATCTCCCGTTGCCCCTCCTGCGCCTCCACCAACCCAATCATCTCCTATTCCACCTCTGCCTCAGCCAGGGCAAGCCTCCAAAGGTACGGGCCCCTGCGGGAAATCCCCCCCCAAACCCCCTGAACCACCCACTGCAAAATCTTCGGAGATCCCTCCTAAGCCAAAGAAGAGAAAAATGAGGGTCCAGGCTCCTACCATACCCAAAACTCTAGAGCAGCGGAAGGCCGAGAGGGAACGCAAGAAGAAAGAAGAAGAGGCTCTCCTTCAAGAACATGCAAGGAAGATGGGCTGGGACAAATTTTAATCCAAATTCTGATTAGATTATACCTAGGATTTCCTCTATTTCTTTTACATATGTTCTCTTGTATTTTGTACATTTCTAATATTTCATAGACTTTTCCCCTGTCTTTACTGTCTTACTTTGTCTGTGTGTTTTGTTTTCCTTTTCTTTTATGTTGCAATAAGTCTGCTGCACATTGACCTTGAACCAGTGAGGACACTGCTCCTCATAGGTTTGGGGGTATGGCAGGTAGACCCTGCCAATGGAATAGTTAACATAAGTGCAGCAGACTCATCTGAGCAATACGGAAATGGACCTCTGTTCACTTAAGAATCATGAAATTAAGAAGTTTAAAATTTATGTAAACATTGAACATTATAGACTTCTAATATTCCACATTTTCATAATAGTTTCACCAAGGAAACCCACTTGTATCTGCACTTAGTGAATCATTAGATAGAGAAAAAGGTGAGGACATACTTGAAAGTTCAAAGGATGACCATAACCAGTGAGAATTGGGCCTATAAATTTTTTTTTCTTTGAGGAGTAATTAAGGCATTTCTTCTAGTTCTAAGGATCGGTCGAGAAGTTAGGTAACTCCAAGTTGAAACAGCTGACAGTACTCATGAGACCTAGGAAAGGATCAAGGCCTTCTCTTGGATAGTTTGAACCTAAAAAGATCAATCCTAAAGCAACTGCCCTTGTCCATACCCCCTTTGAGCTTAAAATCCTAAATTTCTTCAAAATACACCTGAGTACTTGAACCTGAACCTATGAACCTGATTCAACCTACCCTCACTCTGAGAATTCAGAAGGTAAAGGAGAAAGAGTTGAAGATGGACTAGCTATGGTCAGCATTAGGTGAATGGAGAAGAAGCATCTATTTCCAGCGGGTAACTGAGGACATGGTGGCATTTCTGAAAAGCAAAAACAAAATAAAAAGAAGAAAACTCCAGCAAAAAGAAACAAAAAAAAATAATAATGAAGAGGAATAAGAGAGAAGTCAAGAGGAACCTTCATTGGAAAATCAAAATCAAGAAGAGAAACTGATCACTTCAAATCTGAAAATCTCAAAGAAGATGAAGGGAGCTGAATTCAAGAAGGTGAAGTCATGAACCACCTCCTGCACCCACTGGGTTCTCAATTTTTGAACCTCTTTTCAAACCTTCCATTCTTTTTAACCATACTCCATAAGCCACATTCCAATCCAGTTAAAAGCCCTTGTGATCCAAAGATTGAGTGAGCTGTCATGTGAAGATAAGAAATTATCCAATCTATGGTGAGAAACTGACAATGATGCCAACACTTAAGAACTCTGCTTATGCTCATGCTTACAAACCCAGTTTGGGGATGTAACTGCTCTTGAGCTCAGAAACGAACCCTCAACAAACCTTGATGAGAGTATGCCCTGTAAAGCTTTCTTTTGGGTCTGAACTTGAATGCATTATGTATGACCTTAACCTAATTGTCTGACATAAGGATAAGCTCAATGCTGACATATACTTGTGCAGTTTTCTGTGATGACAAATTATTTGGAAATGCTGTGCAAACATGAGAGTTTATGCTGTCTAAGTTCCTGTGCAACCAATGAATTAAATTTCTTTTATGCTGATTCATGAGTAGACCAAATCTGACTCCTTAACTGCTCATTGGATGACATTGCACTTTAGTTAACAATTTAATTGAAGAAGTTTGTGGGTGTCTTCACTGAAAACCCTTAGGAGACTTCACTCCTCCACTAGGGATCACCTAGGTGTTTAAAAGGCTTAGTACATATGCTAAATGTATCCGTGCTCCCTACGAAAGTGGCATTTAATTTTTAGAGTAGATTTAATGTAGCTTTGCTAAGGGACTAGCAAAGATTAGGTTTGGGGGTGTGTTAAGACCTGAAAAGTACCACTTTTCACCCCTTAACTTAACCTTTGATTAGACCCTTAGCCACCTAATAAATACTTCTTAAGTGTTTTGTTCAGGAAATAATCAGCAGTGAAATAAGGCCAAGAAACCTGTTATGGAGCCTGCTTTGGCACCAGATGCCCCTCAGCAAGAATGCACTTCAAAGCCTGGCGCAGATCAGCTCAGCTTCCCAAGGCTTTACCGCAACCTCTCGCGCAGATGAATGACTGAGGAGCTTCAGAAACTCAACCTCGCGCAGCTCTCGGGAAGTTCAAGAGTAGAACACATCGCTCAGTGTCGCGTAGTTCAAGGCAGACCTCTCTCAATTTCGCAAAGTTCGCTTAAGACAGCTGAGGAGAGAGAGCTTCAGAATATCCCTCGCACAGCTGTCGCGCAGTCGCCGCAGGGTACAATTCTCAAAAGAAGAACGCCTTGCACAGTTCGCGCGCCATTCAAGAAAGAGAGCATCTTGGCGAAGGCAAAGCCAAGCTCGCGAAGATTGAGTGAGACAAATAACCTCGCGCAGTTCGGAACTCAAAAGAACCTCGCGAGGTAACCCGTGAAGTCCAAGTAAAGAGAAGAGCTCGCGTAGTTCTCGCGCTGCTGCCCAGCGAAGTAATCTACCACGCGACTGCTTGAATTGCAACTTCGCGACGCTTGAGACTGTGTCTTCTATTCAACCTCGCGAACTCCAATCCAGCGAGAGCTCAACTCTCTACCGCGCGACTGCCTGAAGAGCAAACCAAGGCAACCTCGCAACGGCTGAAGCTTCAGTGTCAAGCCATCCTAGCGAAGAGCAATGAGCTACCACGAGACAAGTCTGGTAAACTACAGCTACCTAGCGAGGCTCTGAACCTAAACTTCCATCTCTTCAGCAAAGGGCATTCTGGAAATTTCTAGTGACTAGGGCACGCACTCCCATGCTCAAATCTCCGTGCACACGCCCTGAGGCATCCAAGGATCAGTATAAGGCCACGTGGCATAGTTAAAATTAGGGTTTTCTAACCCTAATGCACCGCCACCCCACTGCTATATATACCCAGGCCTAGCTTAGGTTTAGGTATCTGAGAACCTATCTCAGATCGCTTTTCTTTTCTCTTTCTTTTTAGCAGTAAGTAGTTTGTCTTTTTCTTTTTCTTTTCTTCTCTCCATAGTCCAGAAATTGATGGCTATGACTTTGTATATGTGTTTGAGTTAGATTAATGGAAGTTTTGCAATAGGATTTGTACTTTGTGGGATTGTGTTTATATGTGAGATGCTCTATGCAAGGCTGCTGCCTTGTGATCCCCCATTGCCTTGGCTGTGTTTTAAAGCAATGGAGGACTGATTTTAAGGGCCACTCAGATTCAAGTGACCTGTGTGTCTGGGCTATCATGGTCTTCCAGCCTTAGCCCCACCACAGGACCTACTAGATCTGAAATCCCCATGGGAGCTTGAGCTGGTAGCCTAGTGAACATGGTGGTAGCAGCGATAATCTTTTTTTGTTTTGGGCTACGTGAGGAGGATAACCTTTGGGATAGTCTATGACCATTTAAGTGGATAGATTATAGCCTTAAGGTGATTCTAATCCACCGATCAAAGATGGATCCTTCTTCTTTTCACCTGAGCTTGTAGAAGCCTGGTGAGGGATTGTATAGAGGTAGACTCCCCCATATTTGAATAGATCTGCCATCAGATGTTGGATCTGATCTGGTTATAGAAATTGTAGGCTAGTGATTGGACCATTGTAGCCTCTTTCAAGCAATGGACAGCTGGATCGAAGGTTGTACTCAATCACTTGCTGGTTCTATGTGTCAGGGCTATCATGGTTTTCCAGCCTTAGCCCCACATATAGAACTTTAGAGGTTGAGGATCCCTATGGATTCTTGAGCTGGTAGCCTGGATGAAATAGTGCCTGCAATGATTTATTTGTTATGTTCTGACCCATCCCTGGATAGTGGCTCCCCTATGGGATACCATTCAAGTGGACAGGTTATAGCCCTAAGGGTGGAGTCATGGCAGTAGAGATGGGTTGGAATCCTTTCTCCTCAGAGGTGAAAATGTAGCCTCTGGACAGGATTTCTATAACATCAGATCTAAATCTGAGTTACAAAACTCCTCTGACCTTGGCTCAATAACATATTTCTCACCTTTTTATAATTATTTTCCACACTCCATCCATCCTCTCAATCCTTTCTATAATTTAGTTATTAGAATACTTAGAATAAGTAACCTTAAACTCCCCTCCTTTTAGGACTGCCAGATCTGTAGACAGATCTGGAGGGACTACTAGAGACGGCTCCCTTGGAGCCTTAGATCACCTTTCCCTATGGGACAAACTCTTACTTATCAAAACTTACTACAAAGGACCCTGTATCTTGCAGGTCTAGGATTTCCGAGTTGTGCTGATTAATCCCCTGTTTTATTCTGTTTTTGATTTTTAAATAACTTTCACCACCAACTAATAAGCGAAGCACACTTAGGACCACAACATTTTCACCTTGATTAGTCAACCTCGATGCCTCTTCTGCTGACAATGAAGCCCAACAGTTTCCCTGACATGCCACCGAATGCACACTTCTGAGGGTTCAAACGCAACCTATATTTTCTCAGCCTCTCAAATAGCTTTTGAGGTTTACAGTTGATCTTCCCTTTCTGGTGACTTGGCAATCATGTCGTCCACATACACCTAAATTTCTCGGTGCATCATGTCATGGAAGATTGCAGTCATCGCTCTCTGATATGTTGCACCGACATTTTTCAGTCTGAAAGGCATGACCCGGTAGCAGAAAGTTCCCCATAGAGTAATGAACATTGTCTTCTCCATCTTGATTTGATTATACCCAGAGAATCTGTCCATGAATGAGAGCATCCCATGTCCCGCAGTGTTATCGACCAAGATGTCAATGTGTGATAACGGAAAGTCGTCTTTTGGGCTCGCCTTGTTCAGGTATCTGATGTCGATGGACATGCGAACCTTTCCATCCTTCTTCGGTATTGGGACAATATAGGCTAGCCATTGCAGATATTTAGAGACCATGAGAAATCATGCATCGTACTACTTGATGACTTCATCCTTAACTTTAAGCATCCATTATGGTTTGAGGCCTCTCAACTTCTGCTTGACTCGCTTAACATTTAGATTCAACAACAACTCATGCAAGACCTAATCGGTATCCAAATCAGGCATATCCTCATATGACCATGCGAAGATGTCTTGGTATGACCGAAGGAAATCAATCATGCTATTTCTTTCCTCGAGAGACAACGACATTTCAATCTTGGTGATTCTAGGAATCTCCTCGGTCCCTAGATTGGTGTCCTCTGTTTCTTCCACAAGCGGTGTAGGGCCATGCTCAAAATTGGTGAACAGGTCAAGGAACTCATTGGGGAGCTCCTGAGCAGGGATTTCCTCATCCATACTCGTGACTCCTACCTCTTCTTATATTTCTACATGAAATGGGTCAATTTCACGTGAGATGAGTATTTTTTTCAAGGCATCTTTTTCTTTGACTTTCTCGAGAATTTTGAAAGACAATTTTTTTGGTTTATTTTGCATTTCTTTTATATTTTTGGATTTTCCTTTTTCTTCGAAAAGGGGCCCTTGGTAAGGCGAGTCCCTATATACACATGGTATTGCCTGCCAAGGGTTCACCTCACTTTTAATAGGTTTTTTTTTTTGAAAGCGGGTGTCAAATTTCAGGCCACTAGAAGTTTCCAGAGTTAAGGGCACAGTCACCCAATTGCTTACCTGCGGTATGATCCCTTTACCTACTTGGATGGAGGAGGCTGTTTGGTATGGCTTTGGGGAGTCGGCCTCCATCATGTTTATTCTGGTCCCATCCGGGACCCTGCCCTCAAATGTCAGCATGGTTCTATGGTGGTTTACCACATGGAGGGACTGTATAGGTATGGGAAACTCCTCCTCAAAATGGGACTGGGAGGCTAGGTCTACATCAAAATTGGGAGGGATGACTTGGGGATTGGTTTGGTGGATCGGGGGGATCGGCTTGGGCGGGGTTAGTTGTGTCGCCCCATTTTGATCAATTTTTATGACCCCGACGCTCACGAATGTACTCTAGATGTGAGACCATGGATGGGGCTCGTCTTCCAGGTCTATTGTTGAGAACTGGAAAATACCATTTTTCACCCCTTAACCTGAGTCTTGATAGACCTTTGAGAGAACTAAATAAGTGTTCTAAGTGCTTGTGTTTCAGCCAACAATAAAGACAGGCTTAACCATAAAAGCAGCTTAAAAGTGCCAAAAAGATGATAACCCATGTCGATCCAAAGGAAGAAAGAGAAGGGACAACCTCACTAGCTGTTAAAAGGTCTGAACTGAAGAGGCAAAGACCTGGTCTCAACCCAAAAAAGTAGTATGGAGCAATTCGAACAGAAAAATGCACTACAGAGTACTTTTCACAAAGAACCTGAATTGTTCGCAAAGAACCTGAACTCTGCGAAAAGAACTAAAAACTCCAGGCTTAGCTTTCGAAGAGCACCTGAACTTTTCGAAAAGATGATTGATCTTTTCGAAAAGAAGAAAACTCCATTCGAACAGAACCAGAACATTGCGAAAAGAGCTTCAGGAGTTACAACACCTTGCGAAAAGTCCCCTAAACTATGTGAAAAGGTATTCTGGAGATTCCCAGCTTTTGCAAGGGCAATTCAGTAATCTTTTTCACGTGTCCCAATGCATTTAAAAACCTAGGGACATTCCAGAGGATTCTAAGCATAAAGCGAAGGCATATTCCACCCCATGTGAGCACCCATAGATGAAATAACTTGGCGAGAACTTCTAGAAACTCTAACAAACTTTCAAAATGCATAACAGAATTGATGCTTTTGTCACCTGATTGGTTGAACCAGATCGAGCAATTCTAATTGGCCAGAACAGATTTGGATCCTTGTGCTCGACTACCATTGGTCGATACAGATCTGAGCACTTCTGATTGGTTGATACACATCTGAGCTGGACTTAGGGAAAACTATAAATAGACGAACCATTTGCCCAATTTGGGCATCCAGATTTTGAGTTTCATTCCTATTCCCCCATTTCCAAATCAGATAGTTTGTCTGAAATCCCTGTAATAACCTCACTTTTACTTACAATTGAGAGCTGTGAGATACTCCTGTAATTCAAAGGAGAGTTGTATTCAAGACTACAAATCTGAGAGTTGTTTAAGCTGTGCTCTGTAATTGTAATGGTGAATTTGAAAAGGTTGCTGTAAACCGTACATTCTCAATTGGACTCATGTTAAGGGTTCCCTCTGATCTCCTTATTGCATTAGAGTCCTTTAGATTTACTATTTTTCATGCAATTTCCCTTGATTCATTAATCCTGTGAGATTTAGTGTTTGTAACCTAATCTCTCACGGCATTTGTAGTGATGCTTCTTGTTCTAAATTAAGGATTTGGATTAAAAGACTATTGGATGGTCTGTGGCCATTAAAGTGGACAGACCATAACCATAAGCCTAAATCTAATCCTTGAGTTAGATTTATTTCTCTTACATCTGTCGTAGCTAGCCGATGAAGATTGGATCATCCTCGCTTGAGTCATATCTTTCTCATTGTATTTCAAGGACCAAATCAAAGTTAGATATTACTTCTCCATTTTTTATAAGTTTACCTCAAAATTCCCCCAACTCGGATTTGGATCATTTAACTTAACTTTTACTTTTATCATTTAGTTAATGTGACAAATTCAACCTCCCATCTAATGTGCTTTCTAGATAGGATAAGAAGCCAGATCTGGTAGCTCAGATCTGAAGGTTTATCTTGCATTTTAGACAAATTCTCTGTGGACGATCTTTTACTCACTTACATTTAAAACTTGCTACAATTGGCCCTGATCTTGCAGGCTAATTCACTTCTCTCTATGCTGATATTTCTTTACCCTTTTTAATGTTCTAGATTCATTATAACTTAGTAGTTGCAAACCTGTTTTCAAAACACAAATAAATCAAGCACACTTAGAAATAGATAACAAGTTTTTGGTGCTGCTGCCGGGGAATTTGTTCTAAAATAGGTAGACCTAAGTTTTCACTTTTATTTTTATACCAGTACTAAACTATTCTATTATTTATACCTGTGCAGTTATTCATATCCAACTTTTGAAGAAGGGAAACTACTTAAAAAGGAATTCTGAAGGTTTACTGTGAATAATCAGATTTTTTTTTCTCAGTTGTATGTTTGGTAGGAGTACTCTCAGCCCTGAGATTGTCCCACTGAATTTAGAAGTTGAAAGGCTATTACGAACCAAACAAACAACACAGAATTCTGCTACTATGGGTGAAGAACCTCGACTTTTGAGGGATTACTTCGCACCTGGTGCTTATAATTCTCCCTTTTGCATTCAATTTCCTACTGTTGAAGGAAATTATGAGATCAAATCATCAACCATTCAAATGCTTCCTTCCTTCCATGGGTTGAGTAAGGAAGATCCATACAAACATGTGGATGAATTCTTAGCTCTTTGCACCACATTCAACATAGTCGACTTGGTCCGTATAACCAAGCTTAGGCTCTTTCCTTTTTCATTAAAGGATAGAGCTAGAGCATGGTTATCTATGTTAGCACCAAATAGTATCACTTATTAGAATGATTTGCAGTGTCAATTTTTAGCCAAATACTTCCCAATGTCTAAAACAAGCCAATTGAGACAAAGTATCATTTCTTTCTCACAAAACTCAACTGAAACTTTCCATGAAGCATGGGAAAGATTTAAGGAACTTTTAAGGCAGTGTCCTCATGATCAAATTCCCATGGCATATTGGTTCAAAGCTTCTATCAAGGAATTGATCAAAAGGCAAAAATATGGTGGATGCCTCTGTGGAGGCACTTACAAAAAATAGTTGAGGAGGTTTGGGACTTATTTGAAGTAATTGGTGAAAATTCAACTCAACAGGAATCTCTGTCAAGAGATATTGAAAATCCTGCTAGGTTGAACAATCAGCAAACCACCAAAGGAAAGATTTATGAGGTGAATGAGTTGGAAAGAAAGATGGACAATTTAACCACAAAGTTTGATAGATTGATGGACTCACTTAAAAATCCAATGGTTGCAAGAGTAGAGGAGGCATGTCTGATATGCCAGTCCCCTACTCATTCATTTGACCAATGACCAGCTGCACCACAGTTCCCCGATTTAGTGGTGGTACAAGCTCATGCTGCTCAATCATTTGGATGATGCGCCAAATGAATATCCATGGAGAGGGCACCCCAATTTGAGGTGGAGCCAAGGAATTATCAATCATCAATCAACAAGAAGAACCAAAGAACCAAATGCCTTTCAAACTTATCAGAATTTTTATGCCAAGCCAAATTTTCAGCAAATTTATTCCACAACAACTCGTGACAAAGAATCGCCTCAGTTCAAATCCTTCCGTGTCCCCTTCTTTGAAGATCAAGTCCTAAATTCACTCCAGAATTTAGGATCTTTAACTCAGACTGTGAATTTTCATAGCCAGAGCATAAAGAAGATTGAAGAAACATTGGGACAACTTTCAAATACTATGACCAAAAGAGAGGAAGGAAAGTTACCCAGCCAACCTTTGAACAATCCCAAAGGACAGTTCATGGTTGGAGAAGCTTCTATTTCACATGAAGAAGTAAAAACTGTCACAACTTTGAGAAGTGGAAGAATTATAAATAACAAAGTGGGTACTGAAGAAGAAAAAAATGAGGAAAATGATAAAAATATGCAGCAAGAGCAGCATAATGATAGCAGTGGAGGTGCTGATATACCTCAGAAAAAACAAACAAATGAAAAACAAAAAAATCAAAAAAATTCTGAAAATGCTTCCAAAGCTGTAGATGAAGGACTAGTTCCTCATTTGCCCTTTCCTCATGCAATGAAATCTGTATCCCCTTTTGATAAAGGGAACACAAAAATAGATGAAATGATGGAGACTTTTAAGCAAGTCAAGATAAATCTACCTTTGCTTGAGGCAATCAAACAAATTCCAGCATATGCAAAATTTTTGAAAGATGTTTGCACTCACAAAAGACAGTCTAGGATACAGTTATCCAAGAAGGTCTTTGTTGTGGAAAGAGTTAATCAGGTGTTGTCCATTGCCACACCTCCTAAACTTCAAGATCCTGAAATCCCCCCAATCCCTTGCATTATTGGGGAACATACCATTGAAAAGGCTTTATTAGATCTGGGTGCTAGTGTCAACCTACTTCCATATTCTGTATATGAGAAACTAGGTTTGGGAGAATTAAAACCCACTCATGTGGTGTTACAACTAGCGCATGCATGATCCGAAAGGAAGCCATTGGGATGATTGAAGATGTATTGGTGGAGTAGATAAATTTTTCTATCCTGATTTTCTAGTTTTGGACATGGAACCTACCAAAAGCAAAACTTCCATACCTATCATTTTGGGAAGACAAGAAATGCTTGCATTCAATGCGTGTCCGGTATTATGGAAGTCTCTTTTGGAAACATGAAGGTAAAATTAAATGTTTATAATGCAGTCACACTGCCTCAATTCAGCTTTAAGGAATGTTTTCATGTTGATCTATTGGATGAACTGGTAGAAGGGACTTTACAACAGTTTCTACAGTATGAAGATTTCACCACAGATGCTAAAGATGCTTGGGGAAATTCTGAGGAAGAAACAGTTTGTATCTCAAATTCCGAGAAAGTAAATATTGTGCAAGGAACTCATAATCAATCAGCAAGTTTCTCTTCTTGGAAACCTGCTACTCTTCCCCTTCCACAAACAACTATGGTACCTTTGTTACCTTCTTTTCTCAGCCCACCTAATTTAGAACTGAAGCAGCTACCAGAAAATTTGAAATATGTGTTTTTAGGAGATCATAAATCATTGCCTGCGACTATTTCTTCCTCCCTCACTAAGGAGCAGGAGGAAGAGCTGTTGATTATTTTGAAAGAACATAGAAGGGCAATTGGCTGGACTATTACTGATTTGGGAGGAATCAGTCCAGCTGTTTGCATGCACAAAATCCATTTAGAAGAAGATGCAAAGCCTACTAGGGAAATGCAAAGGAGGCTGAACCCTCATATGCAAGAAGTAGTCATGAAAGAGGTTGTTAAGTTGTTGGATGCAGGGGTCATTTACCCCATTTCAGATTCATCTTGGGTAGCACCTACACAGGTGGTACCTAAGAAATCTGGGATCACTGTTGTAACCTTAGATACTGGTGAGCTTATGTCAACCAGACAAACAACTGGGTGGAGAGTCTGTATTGATTACAGAAAATTAAATTCAATGACCAGAAAAGACCATTTCCCTCTCCCATTCATTGATCGGATTTTAGATAAGCTAACAGGAAAAGCTTATTACTGTTTTCTTGATGGTTACTCTGGTTACAACCAGATTCCTGTGTACCCACAAGATCAGGAAAAGACCACATTCACTTGCCCTTTTAGCACTTTTGCCTATAGGAGAATGCCTTTTGGTCTTTGTAATGCCCCTGCTACCTTTCAAAGATGCATGTATTCCATTTTCTCTGATATGATTGACCAATTTATGGAGATTTTTATGGATGATTTTTCAATCTACGGAGACAATTTTTCCCAGTGTTTACATCATCTCAAATTGGTGTTACAGAGATGTGAAGAAACCAATCTAGTTTTGAGCTGGGAAAAGAGCCATTTCATGGTCACCCAAGGCATTGTCTTTAGCCATGTTGTTTCCCACAAGGGCATTGAGGTGGACAGAGCAAAAATTGATTTAATTGCACATTTACCACCTCCCAAAACTGTTAAACAAATCAGAAGTTTTATGGGACATGCTGGATTTTACAGAAGGTTCATTAAGGACTTCAGTAAAATAACCAAGCCTCTTTGTCATTTATTGTGCCAAGATGTCCCTTTTGTTTTCAATAATGAATGCATGAAGGCATATGAATTCTTAAAAAACTGTTTGATTTCAGCTCCAATATTGCAGTCTCCAGATTATTCACTACCTTTTGAACTGATGTGTGATGCATCAGATTATGCTTTGGGAGCTGTCCTTGGACAGAGAAAGGAAAAACTGCCTCATGTCATAGCTTATGCCAGTAGATCAATGATTGATGCACAGCTCAATTACACAACAACTGAGAAGGAGCTGCTGGCAATTGTTTTTAGTTTAGAGAAATTCAGGTCATATGTCTTGGGTTCACAAATAGTGGTGTTCACTGACCACTCTGCCTTGAAATACCTGCTGTCTAAAAAGGACACCAAACCAAGATTAATCGTGGATTCTCCTATTACAGAATTTGATTCTGATCAAAGATAAAAGGGGTGGAGAATGTGGTGGTGATCGCCTAGAATTTTAATGCTTTGAGATTGATAGGTCGCCTATCAATGAATCTTTCCCCGATGAGCAACTTTTGCTATTAGTGTACACACTCCTTGGTTTGCAAACATAGTCAACTTTTGGCCACCTTGGAAGAATTCCTCAACATTGGAATAAAATGGATAAAGATCTTTTTCTCAAAGGTTAAACATTTCATCCGGGAAGATCCTTATCTGCTTAAGAGTTGTGCAAACCAAATAATAAGAAAATGTGTCCCCAAGAATTTCATAGAATACTTTCTATGTGTCATGAAAGGCTGTGGAGGTCATTTTAGTGGAAACAAAACTGCGCAAAGGTTTTGGATGGATTTTATTAGCCTACACTTTTCAAAGATGCTTTACAAAGATGTAAGTCTTGCCAAAGACTGCCGTAAATTGGGCAACATTTCCAAGAGAAACTCAATGCCTTCTGACCTATTTTGGTAGTTGAGTTGTTTGATGTTTGGGGATAGACTTCATGGGTCCCTTTCCTCCTTCCAATGGGTATAATTTCATTTTAGTAGTGTGGATTATGTATCCAAATGGATTGAAGTACCACTAAAACCAATGACCACAAAGTGGTTCTTAAATTTCTAAAGGATCACATTTTTCCAGTTTGGTTTTCCCGGAGCTATTATCGGTGATGGGGAAGCCATTTTGTAATAAACATTTTGAAACTTTATTGAAAAAATACTCTGTGACTCATAGAGTAGCCACTCCATATCATCCACAAACCAGTGGACAAGTGGAGATTTTCAATAGAGAAATCAAACATATACTGGAAAAGACTGTGAAGAAGGACAGAAAGGATTGGTCATTTAAGCTGAATGATGCATTGTGGGCATATAGGACAGCCTATAAAACCCCAATTGGCATGTCCCCATTCAGGTTAGTCTATGGCAAAGCATGCCATTTACCAGTGGAGTTAGAATATAAGGCCTTTTGGGCCATTAAAACATTTAACATGGATCTAACTACTGCTGGTAATCACAGGAAACTGCAACTTGCTGAATTGGTGGAGCTGAGAATGGATGCATACACAAATTCAAGAGTTTACAAAGAGAAAGCCAAAGCCTTCCATGATAAAAATTTGTTGAGAAAAGAGTTCACAGCTGGCTCTAAGGTATAGTTATTTAACTCAAAACTTAAGTTTTTTCCTGGAAAGCTGAGATCCAGATGGGAAGGGCCATATATTGTCATTCAGGAAGCTCCTTCTGGAGCTGTTGACATCCTAGATCCAAGTAATGGAAGAATCTTGAAAGTAAATGGTCAGAGGCTCAAACCATTGAAAATACCCAGGAGCCTGTGCTGCCCATCTACCATCAAGAGCCTCCCCAAATCTGATGGTATACAACTGTACAATATCCTTTTATTTCATAGTTTTTGCTTCGTTTCTTTTTCTCTGTTTTTGTTCATGAGTTGTCTCTTTTCGCATGGTTTAAATATGTGAAAAGTTAAGTCGCAAAGTAAAAATTGTCTTTTCGCAAAGTTCAATTCACTTTTCGAAAAGAATCTGGATTGATAACGAACTACTCGAAAGCAAGGATTTTCTTTTCGAAAAGATGTTTCTGAAGCTATTAGCTTTTCGAATGGTACTGATGCCATTCTCAGTTGTAAAAAGGTCTATTTTGAAACTTTTCGAAAACTTAAAAAGGACTTTGCGAAATTAACTCTGAGCATATTTAAACCCTTTCAAAGTAAGGGTTTCATATTCGAAAGCTTTCTGAGAACGACCTGTTCCATAGAAACCCTATTTCTTTCTTTCCTTGCATGATTTGAGAATCTAGCCACACTTTTCTTCACCTGGGTTCGATCATTTGAGCTTTCAGAGAATGATTTTAGCTTCTAGTCTGGGGAATTTCAACAAGCAAGCAACACGTTCAATCAAAAAACCCTAGATCTCGGTATTTCTCTGCGCATTCTCTCTGTTTATCATTTGAAAATTATGATTTTGTGTCAGCATCTGTTGTGGGCATTTTCATACATAAATTTAGAATGGGAAAAGCAGAGAAATCATTGGCTGCCATGTTCCCAAAATCCTCTGCTAAGAAAGTTAGCAAACCTGCCCCAAAAGGAAAAACCAAAACTTCAGCCAAAAGAAAACTATCAATGGATAAAGTGGATAGGGTGGAGAAAGGGAAGAAAGTGAGACATGAGGAACCCATCCCTGCAGCTGCTAGTCCTGAGCCTGAGCTTCCTCCTCTGCCTATACATTTGGTACTGCCAAATCCATTTATTGAAGCTCAGAAGCTAATTTCTGAGCTGATTGTGGACGAAACTTTTTTCGTTAACAAACCAGATTGTCTGCTATCTTTAAGATACATGAGAGATTCCTCACTAAGCAATATCCTTACCCCTCTGCGAGAGAAAATTTACCCGCGAATGGTGAAGTTATGGTACTGTTGAGAACTGGAAAATACCATTTTTCACCCCTTAATTTGGGCCTTGATAGACCCTTGAGAGAACTAAATAAGTGTTTTAAGTGTTTGTTTTACAGCTAACAATAAAGGCAGGCTTAACCTTGAAAGTAGCTTAAAAGTGCCAAAAAGATGATGACCCATCTTGATCTGGAGGAAGAAGGAGAAAGGACAACCTCACGGGCTATCAAAATGCCTAAAATAAAGAGGACAAAGGCCTGGTTTCAACCTGGAAAGAGGTTTAGAGCTATTCGAAAAGAAGAATGCACTACAGAATGCTATTCGTAAAGGTCCCCAATCTTTATGAAAAGGTCCCCAAGCTCTGCGAAAAGGTCTCCAATCTTTGCGAATAAATCTCCAGAAGTTACAGTTCTTTTCGAAAAGGTCTCCAATCTTTGCGAATAGATCTCCAGAAGTTACAGTTCTTTTCGAAAAGGTCTCCAATCTGTGCGAAAAGAGATTCAGAAGTCACAGTACCTTGCGAAAAGTTCTCCAAACTGTGCGAAATGATATCCTAAAGATTCTCAGCATCTGTAAGGGCAATTCAGTAATCTCTGCACGCACCCCAATGCATTTAAAAGCCCAGGGACATTCCGGAAGATTCTGAGCATGAACCAAAGGCATATTCCACCCCATGTGAACACCCAAAGATGAAATTACTTGGTGGAAACTTCTAGAAGCTCAAACAGATTTTTGTGTAATTGATGCTTCTATCACCGATTGGTGAACCGGATCAAGCGATTACGATTGCAAAATAGATCTGGATCCTTGTGCTCGACTCCTATTGGTTGATACAGATCTATCCAATTCTGATTGGTTGATACACATCTGAGCTGGCTTAGGGAAAACTATAAATAGACGAACCATTTGCCCAATTTGGGTATCCAGATTTTGAGTTTCATTCCTATTCCCCCATTTCCAAATCAGATAGTTTGTCTGAAATCCCTGTAATAGCTTCACTTTGACTTGCAATTGAGAGCTGTGAGATATTTCTGTAATTCAAAAGAGTTGTATTCAAGACTACAAATTTGAGAGCTATTTAAGCTGTGCTCTGTAATTGTAATGGTGGATTTGAAAAGGTTGCTGTAAACCGTATATTCTCAATTGGACTCATGTTAAGGGTTCCCTCTTATCTCCTTATTGCATTAGACTCCTTTAGATTTACTGTTTTTCATGCAATTTCCCTTGATTCATTAATCCTGTGAGAATTAGTGTTGGTAACCTAATATCTCACGACATTTGTAGTGATGCTTCTTGTTCTAAACTAAGGCTTTGGATTAAAGACTATTGGATGGTTTGTGGCCATTAAAGTGGACAGACCATAGCCATAAGCTTAAACCTAATCCTTAAATTAGATTTATTTCTCTTACATCTCAAGGCTTGTAGCCAGATGAAGATTGGATCATCTCTCAGTTGAGCTGCAGTCATTCTCATTAGTTTTCAAGGACCAAATCAAAGTTAGATATTACTTCTCCATTTTTTGTATAAGTTTACCTCAAACGTTTCCCCAACTCGGATCTGGATCACTTAGTTTAATCTTTACTTTTATCATTTAGGTAATGTGACAAATTCAACCTCCCATCTTATGTGCTTTGTAGATAGGATCAGAGGTCAGGTTTGGTAGCTCAGATCTGGAGGTTTATCTTAAATTTTAAATCAATTCCCTGTGGACGATCTTTTACTCACTTACATTTAAAGCTTGCTACAATTGGCCCTGATCTTGCAAGCTAATTATGTTCTTTCTGTCCTGATATTTTCTTATTCTTTTTAATATTCCGTACAATGCATCATTTGCAAGTATGTTTTCAAAACACAAATAAATCATGCACACTCAGAACAACAACAAGTTTTTGGCGCCGTTGCCGGGGAATAGATTTTAAAATTGGTAGACCTAAGTTTTTCAAGTTTGTAGATTTGATTTTCATTTTAATTTTTGCTTTAAAACTGCACTTTGCATTCCAAGTGGTTGATTAAATGTCTACTGCAGTTTTGTATAGAAAACCTGTTTTACTGCAGCAGAATTTTTTTATTTTTCTATGTTTTTATTCTTTGCCTTCTAGTTATTTGAATAAATGCTGCTGCCACTCTTTTGTCTTTTTGTCAAATTTGGGTAGTAGCCTTAGTTTTTCTTTTTATTTTTGTCAATATACTTGAATAAGGTACTGTTGCAATTTTTGGATTTTTGCAGATCTGAAGCAGCCGTCCAACAAGGAGCATCTGGACTAAAGCTGGATCAGATCTGCTTGAGTTTGCATCCCCTTCTCCTTTACATTCATTTTCAATTTTTAAATTCTTGAGAACCAGTAGTTCTGCTGTGTTTAATGTTTGTTTTGATTATAATTTCTGCTGTCTTTTAGGCATGCTGATTTTTTTATTATTATTTTTTTTTTATTTTTTTATTTTTTATTACAAAACCAAATACAAAATAAAAGAAAATGAAAACACAAATAGAAAATCTCTGAGTTGTTTCTCATTATTTTCAGCAGTAGTAAATAAGGGCTCTTGTTGAGCCCGGGCTGATCTAAAACAAGTAAAAAAAAAAAAAAAAAATAGAAAATTATAAAAACAAAATATATATATATATATATAGATATCTTCTGGATGGGCTGTTTTTCTCCATTTGCATCCACTTTTCCCATCTGGACCTGCTGAGATCATTTTTTCTTTTTTAGGAATCATGTAGGATAATGAGTAGTGAATCATAGGTTGTTTTGAATATTCAATGGACCCATTGATTTTATTTTCCTTTGAGATTTCTTCATCATAAATGGGTCTCAGCTGTGTGTGAACCCTGTTTTTAATATATGCTCCCATGCTTCATTATTCTTTTTTATCCATACACATCATCAACAAAGGAGTCAGTCTTATGAATCTTGCTTTTCACTGTATTCCTGCTAATCATTTTCATAATCACTTAGATTCATAAGTATCTCAGGCTTTTGGGTTTTTTTTTCTTTGGGCTTAGGATGTATCATTTGACATTAGATTTTCTGTTTTAGGAATTTTAGTTTCAAATTCTGTTTTTAGATCGTTGATTTTTTTTCTTTCTTAGGTTAATGTGTCCTCGTTTTACTAATTTTCGTCATTTTTCTGTGAGTACAGTTAGTTTCTAACTTTGTTTCCCTATTTTGCATTCACAAATTCTGTTTTTGTATCACCACTTTTCTTTTTCTTTTTAAACTTTGTATTCAGTCCCTTACCTTGCTTTTACTGTTTCTCTGTTATTAGCATTAGTTTCCTTCCATTTGCTTTGCAGTTCTTTTATTTTTCTGATCATATATTCAGTTTTTAGATTTTATTTTGTAGCAGTTTTAGCTTAATTTTGTTATTTTTCTGTTTTATCAGTAATTTCCTATATTTATATAACATTTTTTTTCCCTTTTCCTGCTCATATATTCAGTGTTATTTTCTTTATTTTCTGCTGCACATAGCTGCAAATTTTTTTCTGCTTAGTTTTCCTTTCTTCTTTTATCCTGCTGCCCCTCGTTTCTCAATGTCTAGAACATTGAGGACAATGTTCATCTTAGGTTTGGGGGTATGGCAGGTATGCCAATAAAATAAATTAATTCTTGGTGCAGCTTATGATCAGCAGAATTTTTGAAAATGAAGTAATCTCACACCTGTTTTTTTGAAAAATGAGGAAGTTAAAACTTTTTAAAATTAATTTCTAGTGTAATTCTAATACTTTCATGAAGTGAATATCAGAAAATTTCCAAAAGAAAATTGATGTTTTAGTAAACCTAAAAAGAGAGAAACCAGTGATGATATACCTCAGGAATTTGATAGAAAACCACACCCAGTGAGATTTGGACCTAAAATGTATTCTTTGGAGGTATAAATTGGAAATTTTTTTTGCTCTAGGGACTGTTTGAACCTGCTTGTTATCACTAGAAGTTACACATATCCAAGTTAAAATATCTTGACAGCAATCATGATATTAAAGACATGATGTAAGGCCTCCTTTTGGACAGTTTGAACTTCAAAAAGCCCAACCTTTTGAAACTGCCCTTGATACACACCAATTGAGCTTTATAAATCCAAGATTTCTTTGAAACCTCATCAAACTCATTTAGCCTAACCCTCACTCTGAGAATTCAGAAGGTAAAGGAAAGAAAGCTGAAGAAAGGTGAGTTGGGTAACAGTTTGGTAAAAAAAAAATAATTGAAGGCAATGCTGTATCAGCAGAAGAAATGTGGCATTCCAGTCAATGTTGCTTTGAAAAAAAAAAAAAAAAAAAAAAAAAAAAAAAGGAGAAGGCATTTCATTGGAAGTTTGAAAAAGAAAGAGAAAAAGATGGCCACTTTGGCTTTGAAAATTCAAAGAAGATGAAATTGTGCTGAATTGAAGAAGGTGTGTCCATCACCTCCTTACCTTGACTGACTTCTCAATTTTGAACTCCATTCCACCCCTTTATTCTTGATAAATTTCACCCATAAGCCACATTACAACCCAAGTTAAAGTCCTTACTGATCAATGATGGATTGAGCTGTCACATGGAGATAAGGATTTGTGTAATCTATGGTGAAAAAAGTAGTAAATTCAGAACTTAAAAGAAATGCCTATGCTCCTGCTTACAATCCTATTTGAGGACTGTAATTGCTCTTGAGCTGTGTGAAATAGTGCAACCCTCATATTTGCATGGTGAGTGAAGACCCTGGTGAGAGTTGAGTTTGAAATCAAATTATTTGGGGTAACATCAAAACTGAATTCTCAAATAGACGCCAAGCTTCTCATCAATTTTTCTTGTAGAACCTTCTTGACACCAACTGAGTGAATGGTAAAGGAATTACAGAATTTTAGTTTTGAACTGATGTTTTCTTGAAAATCTTCTTACAACCTCCGATGCGGTGTGAATAATCTGATTGGATGAAAGTTTGCTTTAATGAATCGCATTGATCTTAACTGATTTATTGGAGAAGTTTGTGGGTACCTTCACTGAAAACCCTCAGGAGACTTCACTCCTCCACTAGGGATCACCTAGGGGTTTAAAAGGCTTGTTGCATATGCTAAATGCAACTGTGCTCCCTACAAAAATAGCTTTTCATTCTATTTTTAAATTTTATCTTTGCTCAGGGACTAGCAAAGCTTAGGTTTGGGGGTGTGTTGAGAACTGGAAAATACCATTTTTCACCCCTTAATCTGGGCCTTGAGAGAACTAAATAAGTGTTTTAAGTGTTTGTTTTACAGCTAACAATAAAGGCAGGCTTAACCTTGAAAGTAGCTTAAATGTGCCAAAAAGATGATGACCCATCTTGATCTGGAGGAAGAAGGAGAAAGGACAACCTCACGGGCTGTCAAAATGCCTAAAATAAAGAGGACAAAGGCCTGGTTTCAACTTGGAAAGAGGTTTAGAGCTATTCGAAAAGAAGAATGCACTACAGAATGCTATTCGTAAAGGTCCCCAATCTTTGCAAAAAGGTCCCCAAGCTCTGCGAAAAGGTCTCCAATCTTTGCGAATAGATCTCCAGAAGTTACAGTTCTTTTTGAAAAGGTCTCCAATCTTTGCGAATAGATCTCCAAAAGTTACAGTTCTTTTCGAAAAGGTCTCCAATCTGTGCGAAAAGAGCTTCAGAAGTCACAGTACCTTGCGAAAAATTCTCCAAACTGTGAGAAATGATATCCTGAAGATTCTCAGCATCTGCAAGGGAAATTCAGTAATCTCTGCATGCGCCCCAATGCATTTAAAAGCTCAGGGACATTCCGGAAGATTCTAAGCACGAACCAAAGGCATATTCCACCCCATGTGAACACCCAAAGATGAAATTACTTGGCGGAAACTTCTAGAAGCTCAAACAGATTTTTGAATTACATAACAGAATTGATGCTTCTATCACCTGATTGGCTGAACCAGATCAAGCAATTCTGATTGGCCAAAATAGATCTGGATCCTTGTGCTCGACTCCTATTGGTTGATACAGATCTATCCAATTCTGATTGGTTGATACACATCTGAGCTGGCTTAGGGAAAACTATAAATAGACGAACCATTTGCCCAATTTGGGTATCCAGATTTTGAGTTTTATTCCTATTCCCCCATTTCCAAACCAGATAGTTTGTCTGAAATCCCTATAATAGCTTCACTTTGACTTGCAATTGAGAGCTGTGAGATATTTCTGTAATTCAAAAGAGAGTTGTATTCAAGACTACAAATCTGAGAGCTGTTAAGTCTGGCTCAGAATTGTAATGGTGGATTTCAAAAGGTTGCTGTAAACCGTATATTCTCAATTGGACTCATGTTAAGGGTTCCCTCTTATCTCCTTATTGCATTAGACTCCTTTAGATTTACTGTTTTTCATGCAATTTCCCTTGATTCATTAATCCTGTGAGAATTAGTGTTGGTAACCTAATCTCTCACGGCATTTGTAGTGATGCTTCTTGTTCTAAACTAAGGCTTTGGATTAAAGACTATTGGATGGTTTGTGGCCATTAAAGTGGACAGACCATAGCCATAAGCTTAAACCTAATCCTTAAATTAGATTTATTTCTCTTACATTTGCGCTTGTAACCAGATGAAGATTGGATCATCTCTCAGTTGAGCTGCAGTCATTCTCATTAGTTTTCAAGGACCAAATCAAAGTTAGATATTACTTCTCCATTTTTTGTATAAGTTTACCTCAAACGTTTCCCCAACTCGGATCTGGATCACTTAGTTTAATCTTTACTTTTATCATTTAGGTAATGTGACAAATTCAACCTCCCATCTTATGTGCTTTGTAGATAGGATCAGAGGTCAGATTTGGTAGCTCAGATCTGGAGGTTTATCTTAAATTTTAAATCAATTCCCTGTGGACAATCTTTTACTCACTTACATTTAAAACTTGCTACAATTGGCCCTGATCTTGCAGTCTAATTATGTTCTTTCTGTCCTGATATTTTCTTATTCTTTTTAATATTCAGTACAATGCATTATTTGCAAGTATGTTTTCAAAAAACAAATAAATCATGCACACTCAGAACAACAACGGGTACCAAAACCATGTAAAAGTCACTGAAAAAGATGCTGATGTCCCTACCCTGGTTATCTTTATTGATGCTTGCGATCTAACTGTCACATTTGAAGACATAGGGAATGCTTTGGGGATACCCTTCCAATTTGATCCTTCTGGTCCATTGGCTGCACCAGAAGCAGCCTCCTTTAGAGAAATGGCTGCACATTTAACCCAAGGAATTGTTGGCACTGGACAGTCCATAATGAGGAGAGACCTAGCACCCCAATTTTTATTGATGGATTCCATTTTGAGGGGCAGTTTTTATGTCACCGGGCACAACCAAGAGAGGAGAACACCAATTTTAGAGGCTCTTTTTCATTTTTCTAAGGGGCAGTTTTTCAATGCCCCTATGTTAATTTTTGAAGCCATGGCTGATATTAGTGCCAAGTTGAAAAAGGAGCAGAAACTAGCTGGACTCCCATTTGGTAGATTGATCACAGCCCTCCTCAGAGCTAAATTTGATATTGACGACCAGGAACCATTTGAAGTCATAGCCCCTCACAATTTTGGGAAAAAGACCTGGACTACTATTGACAAGTGAAAAATACCATTTTTCACCCCTGAACTTGAGTCTTGATAGACCATTGAGAGAACTAAATAAGTGTTTTAAGTGCTTATGTTGCAGCTAACAATAAAGACAGGCTTAACCATAAAAGCAGCTTAAAAGTGCCAATAAGATGACAATCCATGTCAATCCAAAGGAAGAAAGTGAAGAAACAACCTCATCAGCTGTTGAAAGGTCTGAATAGAAGAAGCAAAGACCTGGAAGAGAAGTATGGAACAATTCAAACAGTAAAATGCACTACAGAGTCCTTTTCGCAAAGAACCTGTACTTTTCGCAAAGAACCTGAAACTCTGCGAAAAGGAATAAAACTCCAGGCATAGCATTCGAAGAGCATCTGAACTATTCGAAAAGAGGATTGAACTTTGCGAAAAGAAGAAAACACAATTCGAATAGAACCAGAACATTGCGAAAAGAGCTTCAGGAGTCACAACACTTTGCGAGAAGGCCCCTAAGCTGTGCGAAGAGGCATTCTGGAGATTCGCAGCTTTAACAAGGGCAATTCAGTAATCTGTTGCACACGTCCCAATGCATTTTAAAACCTAGGGACATTCTAGAGGGTTCTAAGCATGAAGCGAAGGAATATTCCACCCCACGTGAGCACCTAGAGAGGGAATAACTTGGCGGGAACTTCTAGAAACTCTAACAAACTTTCCAAATGCATAATAGAATTGATGCCTTTTTCACCTAATTGGCTGAACCAGATCGAGGAATTTTGATTGGCCAGAATAGATCTGGATCCCCGTGCTCGACTACCATTGGTCAATACAAATCTGAGAACCTCTGATTGGTTGATACACATATGAGCTAGACCTGGGGAAAGCTATAAATAGACGAAGCATTTGCCCAATTGGGGCATCCAGATTTTGAGTTTCATTTCTAATCCCCCATTTCCCAAAACAAATGTCGCAATCCTTGTAATAGCCTACTTTGTACTTGCATTTGAGAGTCAGAGATACCGTAACTCAAAGGAGAGTTTGCATCCAAGACTGCAAATCCGAGAGTCATAAGGCGGTTCTCAGAATTGTAAGGATGAATTTTAAAAGGTTCTAAACTATGCATTCTCCATCGGACTCATGTCAAGGGTTCCCTCGATCTCCTCGACATTAGACTCCTTTAGATTCATTGTTTTGCATGCAATTTCCTTGATTCATTAATCAGTGAGAATTAGTGTTTGTAACCTAGTCTCTTCTGACATTTGTAGTGATGTTTCTTGTTCTGAATTGAGGATTTGGATTAAAGACTATTGGATGGTTTGTGGCCATTAAAGTGGACAGACCATAGCCATAAGTGTAAGCCTAATCCTTGAATTAGATTTATCTCTCTTACATCTGTGCTTATAGCCAGATGAAGATTGGATCACCTCTGTTGAGCTGCAATTATTCTCATTAGATTTCAAAGACCAAATCAGATTTAGATATTACTTCTCCATCTTTGTTTCAATCATTCCCCCAACTCGGATGTGGATCATTTAGTTTAAATTTTTCTTTGTTTTTAGTTAGTTAAACGTGACAAATTCAAACCTCTCATCTTATCAGTTTTCTAGATAGGATAAGAAGCCAGATCTGGTAGCTCAGATTTGGAGGTTTATCTTACATTTTAGACAAATTCTCTGTGGACGATCTTTCGCTCACCTACTTTTAAAAATTGCTACAATTGGCCCTGATCTTGCAGGCTAATTCTCTTCTAACTGTGCTGATATTTCTTTATTTTTTTTATATAGTCTAGAGCCACTGTAATTTAGCAGCTATAAATATGTTTTCAAAACACACATAAATCAAGCACACTACGAAGGAATAACAACTACAAGCCAAGCCATGCTGAAAAGACTAAGAGTGGAAGGTGAACCTGCACCTGCACTTGCAGCTGTTAATGAACCTCCCCCTGCAGGTCCCTTAGAACCGGTTTTGCCAGATCCTGAGGTGACCAGCTCTTTAGCTGCACCAATTCTTGAAGCAGCTCTGCCAGAGCCTGTGGTGACCAGCTCTTTAGCTGCACCCATTCTTGAAGAAACTATCCTTCCCATGGTGACCAGCTCTTCAGCTGCACCAATTCTTGAGGAAGTTGGCCTTTTACCCTCCTCACCTAGTCCAGCCCCTGCCACTTCACCTATCCCAGCTGTCCCATCTCCCATACCCACCATTATCCCAATTGTAGATTCCCACTCTACACCAACCACTCCAACCATACTCACACCACCAATTTCTCCCACCAATGCCCAAGTTTTGGCTGTAGACTTTATTGCCCAATCTCCCTGCACTCCTCTACTCCAAAGCCCCTCAAATTCACCTGCTCATTCAGCCCACACACCTGAAGTATCCCATACACAGACACAGCCTTTCACTCTAGGCTTATTCCTCATTAATGGGATCTATTTTGAAACTGAGGCTTGAACCTGTCCCTATACCTGACCCTCATCATTTCACTCACTTACCTACTTCTCCCTTTACAGCCATTTCACCCATTGCACCTCCACCATCCACTTCAGTTGTACCAGTCCCTGCTATGCACACCTCCCCCACACCTGAATCTATTAACCAAATACTTGCCTACCTCCAATCCATCCAAGCCCAACTACAAATCAACACAGAAAACCAGTCTGTGACCAATGACCTTCTCCAAACCTTAGCCTCCACATCCCTCACAACTACCATTACCCCTGTACCTACTGTTGATGCCCATGCTACCCAAACTGAACCAGAGGTAGTATTGGTTGATCTGCCCACCCCCACCACTACTGCCCACGCTACCCAAACTGAACCTGACGTACCTCTGATTGAGTCCCCTTCACCACTCCTCACTTTCTCTGAGCAAGCCACTCAGACCGACCCTGAAGTCCTCCTTCTGGACACTTCTTCTCCCACTCCCACAGCTGGGATACCTTTGGTCCCCTACCATTCCATTCCCCTTCCCAGATTTGCCACCCTCCGAAGAGCCATGGAAGAAAATCCATATATCTGTAGAGATGTTCTAAAGGGGTTAGCTGATTTACAAGCCTACATTAGAACCCCTTATGAAAACCAGATTCGGAAATTGGAGTTATTTATGAAATTTGAGAGAGAGAAAATGAAGGACTTGCTGGGTCAAACCTTTCAGATGGTTCGGAGTGAGCAGCACAAGGTGACCATGTTGCAAGCACAGCTTGACCAGGAAAAACTGAAGACCACTAGACTTGGCAAGTACATTGGCCTCACCAAAAAGATCAAATCAGAGGAATACACTGAGCTGCAAAACACAATCCAGGAGAAAGCTAAATCAAGTTCAGACTCCAATACTGATTCTAGTTCTGACTCTGACAGTGACTCCAGTTCTGAGCCCATTGAACCAACTTATGATACAGATTTTGACCCCAGTTATTAAAGCACTTTGTACTTATCTGTGTTATGAGTTTGTAATATAAATTCTGGTTTTTCTTGTGAAATTACTGTGCATTTCTGTCTGTCCTCTTGTCATCATGATTTTTTTTCTTGCTTGTTTCTCTTCTTTGCTTTGGACCAGTGTGGACCCTGCTCCCCTTTGGTTTGGGGGTGTGACAGAAATGTCAATAATCAATAATTGAGTTAACATCAGTACAGCTTATGATCAGTGGAATTTTTGAAAATAAAGTAATTTCACACTTGCTGTTTTGAAAAAAAATGAAGAAGTTAAAAACTTTTTGAAATTAATTTCTAGTGTAATTCTAATACTTTCATGAAGTGAATGTCAGGAAATTTCCAAAAGAAAATTGATGTTTTAGTAAACCTAAAAAGAGGGAAAACAGTGATGATACACCTCAGGAATTTGATAAAAAACCACACCCAGTGAGGTTTGGGCCTGAAATGTATTCTTTGGAGGTATGAATTGGCAATTTTTTCTGCTTTTGGGACTGATTGAACCTGCTTACTAGCACTAGAAGTTATACATATCCAAATTGAAATAATTTGACAGCACTCGTGATATTAAAGACATGATGTAAGGCCTCCTTTTGGACAGTTTGAACCTTACAAAGCCCCACCTTTTGAAACTGCCCTTGATACACACCGTTTGAGCTTTACAAATCTAAGATTTCTTTGAAACCTCATCTAATAACCTCATCAACTTCATTTAGCCTAACCCTCACTCTGAGAAGTTAGAAGATAAAGGGAAGGAAGCTGAAGAAAGGAGAATTGAGTAACAGTTTGACAACGAGAGAAGAATAAAAATTGAAGACAAATGATGTATCAGCAGAAGAAATGTGGCATTCCAGTCAATGCTAATTTGAAAAAAAAAAATAATAATAAAAAAAAAAAATGAGAAAAACAAAAAGAGAGAAGGCATTTCATTGGAAGCTTGAAAAAGAAAGAGAAAAAGATGGCCACTTTGGCTCTGGAAATTCAAAGAAGAAGATGAAAATATGCTGAATTAAAGAATGTTTGTGTATCACCTCCTTACCATGACTGACTTCTCAATTTTGAACACCATTCCACCCCTTTATTCTTGAGAGATTTCACCCATAACCCACATTACAACCCCAGTAAAGTCCTTACGGATCAATGATGGATTGAGCTGTCACATGGAGATAAGAATTTGTGTAATCTATGGTGAAAAGAGCAGTGAATTCTGAACTAAAAGAAATGCCTATGCTCATGCTTACAGTCCTATTTGAGGACTGTTACCACTCTTGAGCCGTGTGAAATAGTACAACCCTCTTACTTGCATTTTGAGTGAAAATCCTGGTGAGAGTTGGGTTTGAAATCAACTCATTGGGGTAACATCAAAACTGGATTCCTAAATAGAAGGCAAGCTGTTCATTAAGTTTTCCTGTAAATAACCTTTGACATAAATTGACTGAGTAGTAACAAGAATTACAGCAGAATTTTAGTTTTGAACTGATGTTTTTCTTGAAAATCTTCTTACAACATGACTGATGCAGGTGTGAATAAACAGATTGGATGAAAGTTCATTTAATGTAATGCAGTGATCTTAACTGATTCATTGAAGAAGTTTGTGGGTACCTTCACTGAAAACCCTCAGGAGACTTCACTCCTCCACTAGGGATCACCTAGGGGTTTTAAAGGCTTGTTGCATATGCTAAATGCAACTGTGCTCCCTACAAAAGTGGCTGTTTACTTTGTTTTTATTTTGTCTTTGCTCAGGGACTAGCAAAGCTTAGGTTTGGAGGTGTGTTGAGAACTGGAAAATACCATTTTTCACCCCTTAACCTGAGTCTTAATAGACCTTTGAGAGAACTAAATAAGTGTTCTAAGTGCTTGTGTTTCAGCTAACAATAAAGACAGGCTTAACCATAAAAGCAGCTTAAAAGTGCCAAAAGATGATAACCCATGTCGATCCAAAGGAAGAAAGAGAAGGGACAACCTCACTAGCTGTTAAAAGGTCTGAACTAAAGAGGCAAAGACCTGGTCTCAACCCAGAAAAGAAGTATGGAGCAATTCGAACAGAAAAATGCACTACAGAGTACTTTTCGCAAAGAACCTGAATTGTTTGCAAAGAACCTGAACTCTGCGAAAAGAACTAAAACTCCAGGCTTAGCTTTCGAAGAGCACCTGAACTCTTCGAAGAGATGATTGACCTTTTCGAAAAGAAGAAAACTCCATTCGAACAGAACCAAAACATTGCGAAAAGAGCTTCAGGAGTTACAACACCTTGCGAAAAGTCCCCTAAACTATGCGAAAAGGTATTCTGGAGATTCCCAGCTTTTGCAAGGGCAATTCAGTAATCTTTTTCATGCGTCCCAATGCATTTAAAAACCTAGGGACATTCCAGAGGATTCTAAGCATAAAGCGAAGGCATATTCCACCCCATGTGAGCACCCAGAGATGAAATAACTTGGCGGAAACTTCTAGAAACTCTAACAAACTTTCAAAATACATAACAGAATTGATGCTTTTATCACCTGATTGGCTGAACCAGATCGAGCAATTCTGATTGGCCAGAACAGATCTGGATCCTTGTGCTCGACTACCATTGGTCGATACAGATCTGAGCACTTCTGATTGGTTGATACACATCTGAGCTGGACTTAGGGAAAACTATAAATAGACGAACCATTTGCCTAATTTGGGCATCCAGATTTTGAGTTTCATTCCTATTCCCCCATTTCCAAATCAAATAGTTTGTCTGAAATCCCTGTAATAACCTCACTTTTACTTGCAATTGAGAGCTGTGAGATACTCCTGTAATTCAAAGGAGAGTTGTATTCAAGACTACAAATCAGAGTCGCTTAAGTGGTTCAGAATTGTAATGGTGAATTTGAAAAGGTTGCTGTAAACCGTACATTCTCAATTGGACTCATGTTAAGGGTTCCCTCTGATCTCCTTATTGCATTAGACTCCTTTAGATTTACTATTTTTCATGTAATTTCCCTTGATTTATTAATCCTGTGAGAATTAGTGTTTGTAACCTAATCTCTCACGGCATTTGTAGTGATGCTTCTTGTTCTAAATTAAGGATTTGGATTAAAAGACTATTGGATGGTCTGTGGCCATTAAAGTGGACAGACCATAACCATAGGCCTAAATCTAATCCTTGAGTTAGATTTATTTCTCTTACATCTGTGCTGGTAGCCAGATGAAGATTGGATCATCCCTCAGTTGAGCTGCAGTCTTTCTCATTGTATTTCAAGGACCAAATCAAAGTTAGATATTACTTCTCCATTTTTTATAAGTTTACCTCAAAATTCTCCCAACTCGGATCTGGATCATTTAGCTTAACTTTTACTTTTATCATTTAGTTAATGTGACAAATTCAACCTCCCATCTTATGTGCTTTCTAGATAGGATAAGAAGCCAGATCTGGTAGCTCAGATCTGGAGGTTTATCTTGCATTTTAGATAAATTCTCTGTGGACGATCTTTTACTCACTTACATTTAAAACTTGCTACAATTGGCCCTGATCTTGCAAGCTAATTCACTTCTCTCTGTGCTGATATTTCTTTACTCTTTTTAATGTTCTAGATTCATTATAACTTAGCAATTGCAAACCTGTTTTCAAAACACAAATAAATCAAGCACACTTAGAAATAGATAACATCTATTCCCCGGGCATTTATAGCGGCAATGGTTCGGGCTTTTTCCTTGGCCTCTTGGACCTCTTCTTCAGTAAGCCTATAGCCTAGGTCAAATCTGACCCGTTGTCTGCCTCTTGCTCTAACTGGTCCTTCCTTGCAATTGAGGTCTCAATATCCTTTACCTTTCTAATAGCCCCATTTCTGGAGGGGTTCCGGTCTTCAACGTGATTCTCTCGAGGGGTTCCGGGATTATCGTTGATACATCATACTCGAAGTTATAAAGGTTTGTGTCTTCGATAGTATGTGGCACATCCAATACTTTGGGGTTCTCGATGTTGTGGGTAGCTTTCTCCCTTTCCTCCTGCCCTTCACCAAGAATGGTTACAATCTTCTGCTCTAATACAAATCTCAGTTTTTGGTGCAGGGTGGAAGGTATTTCTCCGACCTCATGTAACCAGGGTCGCCTCAATAATAATTGAAAGTAGATTGATATCCATAACTTGGACGGGTATGGAGAAGGTCATTGGCTCAATGACGAGCTCAAGGTCAATTTCTCTAATTATTTCCCTTCTGGTATTATCAAATCCTCTAAAACTTATTCTTACAGGCCTGAAAAGCAGAGGAATCCACCCCTATCTTGGTTACGGTTCTGAGCGGGCACACATTCAAGGCTGATCTGTTGTCTATCAATACTAATGGGATCACCAAGTTCTCGGCTTCTACCATGATATTGAGGGGTTTGGAATGATTGTTTCCCTCATCAGTTAAGTCAGCATTAGAAAAAGAAATGGCATTAGGAGCCAACAACTGCCCAATTATCTGTCCGACCTCATCCGGGGTTACTTGGATAGATATATGTGCATCCTTTAATGCCCCCATCAAAGCTTGGAAGTGAAGCGGCGAGGTCATTAAGAGGTCCCAGACCAATATGTGCACGAGCATCCTTTTTAATTATGTTTCAAGTATATGCTCTCGGCTCATTTTCTCAAAGGGGTTTACAGCTGCAGGTTCTTTCTTCTTCTCTGTCCGGGTCGGTACTGGTACTTCTGATTGCTCTGAGATTTTTTTTCTTCGGGTGATAAACTCCACTGACCCCTCTCTACTGTTGCCTGCATTGATATCTGTTTGATCATAACTAAGCGGGACTTGATGGGGGTCGTAGCTTAGGTTCAGGATTTGGAAATGAGTGGATATAGGCCTCAAAGGTGCTTGGACTGGAGGATTGGGATGTGTGGCTAACACTTGATTAACCTCTATTGGATAGATTGGGGGAGTGGCAAAAGTGGGCCAAATCGGGTTAGTGGGGATCGTGAATGGCTGTATAAAGGGTGATGTGATAGGGGTAGGCCATTGATAACCTCTGTTGGATAGATCGGGGGAGTGGCAAAAGTGGGCCAAATGGGGTTAGTGGGGATCGTGAATGGCTGTATTGGGGGTGGTGTGATAGGGGTAGGTCATTGATAATTAACCGATGTCGAAGAGGGATATGGGGCAAAATTAGCTATCTGATAATTGGTAGGGGTTGTTGTGGCGTATGGTTGATACTGGTTGGTTTGGACATAGTTAGCAGGAGTGGGTGATGGAAAATATGCCCTTAAATCTAAGGGTTTTATCGACAATGCAGGATTAGGGCAGTAATCAGCCAAGTTCAGGGGCTCAATTACTCTGATGCCTCTATCCTCTTGATCTCTCTGCCTTGGTGTTACCAAATCTTCCTAGGTGCAGATATATTCTGATGGGTCAAACTCTCCATCATCCTCTTCTATCATGCTGAGGGCTGGCCTTGGGTCAGCTCCACCTGGTGGATGTGATGGTAGCGATACTTGGTGTATATCGGCATACTGGTTGGCCTGGGAGAGTGCTGGAGGAATGATCTTGCTGACCTCTATTAAGTCTTGTATTGCGTGCTTCAAAGGGAAGCAACGATCAGTTGGGTGGCCCAGCCCTTGATGAAAATTGCAATGGGTATTGGGATCATAATTCCTGGGGATCGGATTCGATGGAGGTCGTGGCTGGAGTGGAGTAACCAAACCTTTCTCAATCCATAAGGGCAATAAGATGTTTAAAGACTGCCCTAAAGGTGTAAAGACTCGATCCAAACGGACCCTTCTTTGTTCTAGGGTCATCTGGGCCTCTTGACCATTTCTGGTTCTTTGCATTGACTTGCTTCTGGTTGGAGCTAGCTGTGCTGCCTTAAATTGGAACTGGGCTATGCTGGTATTAGGTCATATATTTATGATCGACTGTACATCTACCCGATTCTTCTATCATTTCTCTATTCTGTGAACCTTCGAACCCCACTGGCCCCACCGGGCACATTCTTGCTCAAGCGTCCTTCTCTAACCGCGTCCTGACAACTGTTGGCATTCTTTACCAAATCAGCAAAGCTGAACTGCTATTGGTACACCAAGAAATCCGAGATGAGTGGTAGGGTTCTTTTCGAGATCATCTTAATCTGCTCTTCATCGAGTATTCTATTCCTGACCTGAGCCGCCAATGAAATCCACCGCCAAAGGTAATCGCTAAACGTCTCATCGGGTTTCTATTTTAGGCGAGCTAAATCCGATCTGTGTGGTTCAATGTCTTTGTTGTAGACATATTATTCTTGGAATAAATGGTTCAGATCCTTCTAAGTTTTGATCATGGAAGGTTCCAATGAAGTGAACCACCTCAAAGCCGGACCCGTGAGGCTTTTTTGAAACACTTTTATGAGCAGGCGCTCATCCCCTCCATACTGACACATATATCCATAGTATGATTTTAGGTGGGCAATTGGATTACCTAGGCCGTTTTATTTATCAAAGGTGGGTACTTTAAATTTGGGTGGCAGTGGTACCTCGACAAAAAGGCACCGATTTGAGAAGTCTGTGGCATGAATCTCGATTCCCCCTAACTTAATTAGATGCTTTTAGATTTTATCCATCTGTTCTTTTAGCTCGAATTCTCTGGATGGTGGGGCCGGTCCCGCAACAGGCGGCCTCCATTCGCTTTGGGCTGCTGGTGGGTTAGTGAACACGGGTGGCGGGGGATTGAAGCTGGTGAATGTCCCTGCGTGGGCACCATTATTCCTGATCTCATCCTCCTCATATTATGGGTCTATATATGGTGGAGGGAGGGTGAGATTTTCCTGGTGGTTCTGAGCAGGCCGGATGGGTGCTTGGTGAGCCTACTGTATATGAGGGATTTCTTGGGGATGGGTCTGAGAGGTATGGGGATGGATGAACTAGGGGGGTGATGGTATGGGATGGATTCCCATATTGTGTTGGGTGTGAGACATGTGGATAGCTGGGCCCCATGCTAGAGTGAGAGATCTGCTGATAGGGGTGCATCATCTAAGGAGAGATGGGGGCATGCTAGGTGTATGTGTGATATTGGGGGAATGAGGGAGGATGGGAGATTGGGGCTTCTAAGTGTGGGTCTTGATGGATTTGGGTATGGGTTACTAGGCCTTGGTAGGCTTGGGCCATTGGCCCTTGGTGGGTTTGAGGTATGGGGCCCTGGTGGGTTTGGTCCATTGGGCCTTGGTAGGTTTGGGCCATCAGGCCTTGGTGGGCTTGGGCCATTGGGCCTTGGTGGGCATGGGCCGTTGGGCTTTGGTGGGCTTGGGCCATTGGACCTTGGTGGGTTTGAGGTATGGGACCTTGAGGCCCACTTCAATGACCCCATGGTTGATGGGGGTCTTGGGTGGTATGAATAATGGGGGTTGATTGGTGTTTTGGGGAAAAGAGGCATGAAGACTTTGGAGGGTATGGGATGAGTTTGGAGGTGTGTGGGTTGGATGAGGGAGGGTGCTTTGAGTAGCCTTCCAGATGGTATAGGCCCTGACCATCTCATTCATTATGGCCATTGGATAAGGTGAGGGGGCAGATGTAAAGGGTACATCCGATGGAGGGGGGACATGGGGTATGGATTGGGTGGGCGTATGGAAAAATTGGGCATGACCTTGGTAAAATCGGGCGTGATGTGGGTAGATGAGGGGATATGTGATGGATTAGACATGGTATGGGAGAATGTAGGAAAATTGGGTATGTGTGTGCTTGGGGTGGATGTAGGGAAGTGAGATGTAAGTGGGTTTGACATGGGGGAATAATGGGAAGAATTTTTAGTGGTGGCAGATGTGGATGGGGGAAAATTAAGGTTATTTGGATTTGAGGGGGGATGGGGAATATGTGGGATGGATGTGGACGGATTTAAGGTAGAAGGAGATGGGGAAACGGGCAAATTTTGGCTGGATGCGGAAGGAAAAATGGTTACACCAAAGGGTCCAGTGACGGTGAAGGGTGGTTGGGTGAGCGGAATGGAGGTGAAAATTTCCTCCGAATGAGAATGTGTTGGGGAGCGTGGTGGTGATGAATCGAGATCGGCATAAGCCGGATCAACCGCCCACGACATGGCTTGGTGGCCAGTTGGATACGGATGCCTTGGATGGGGTCCATAAAGTTTTCTCCTCCTCCCCCTACTGGATGATGGAGGGTAAGGCGATGCCGTTGTGCCGGCACCACAAGTCTTTTTGGTTTTTATTTATTTAATTTTTGAAAAAAAAATGACCCTTTATATGATGGATTCTGGGGCCTTGGAATACCCGTTACGAGTGGTGTCCACACCCCAAATAATTCCCATGACGCGATCCCGACACACTTCGAAAGAAACAAAGGAGAACATTCGTTCAATGTGAAGGCACGGGAATCTATGCAACAACCCGATCCCTCAAAAAATTCAATAAGTAGGTGGTTTATTTCTCTGAAGAAGTGCTAAGGGCAGGCTGCCCTTCGTTCGTGTGAGCTTTTGATGCAATTGGTAGTTCCAGTTTCACTTGCCAAGTGACTTCGTGTGCTGGCGTTTTCAATCTCTCAATAAAAAAGAATTTTGTATTTTGTCCGACTGGTATTTGTATGACTGAGGTTAGTGTGGCGAGAGAGTCCGTGAGCTCATTCTCTAATCTCGGAATGTGCGTGAAAGAGATTCTTTCAAATTTTATTATTAAGAACTGAGCTGTCTTCAGGTAGGCCATCAATCGTCTTTCTTTGGTTTTTCACTCCTAGCTGTAGCGCTGCTCGTAGTCTGGCAATGAAAGCTTTATATTCTACAACATTATTGGTGACTAGGAAGTCGAGTTGAAAGGCTTTTGGTATGACGACTCCTTCTGGGCTTAGTAGGACTATCCTGATACCTTTCCCTTTGTGATTAAGAGCGCTATCAAAGTATAAAGTCCATGAGGTCTTATCAGGCTCTTCATCGTGAATTGAGAGCAGGTCTTCATCAGGGAAGTCTGCGTGCATAGGCTCGTCATGTGGGAGTTGTAAGTCGGCAAGGTAATCAGTAATCACTTGCCCTTTGATGAATTTCTGTGTTACATAGGTGATGTCGAATTCTTATAGTCACATGTGCCATCGGGCGATCTTCCCGGAGGTAGCGGGCTTCTTGAAGATGTACTTCAGAGGGTCCATGCGTACTAGTACTAATATTTTAAGCACTTCAAAGTAGTGCCGTAGTTTCGTTGAGGCCCACATTAGTGTGAGGTAGGTCTTCTCCATTGGCATGTATTTTTTTTCGTACTCGACCATCATTCTACTAAGGTAATATATAGCCTTCTCCCTCTTGTTGTCTTCTTCATATTGTCTAAGAATTATTCCCATCGCTTTGTCGTTTACTGAGAGGTAGAGGATTAGGGGTCTTCTAGGAACTGGTGGTGATAGTATTGGCAAGTTGAGGAGGTACTTCTTGATGTTGTCGAAGGCCTGCTGACACTGGTCATCCCATCTGTACTCGGCTCTCCCTTTAAGTAGCTTATAGAAAGGATCACATTGATTTGAGTGCTGGGAGATGAATCTCCTAATGAACTGTTACCTTCCTATTAGGCCTCGTAGTTCTTTGATGTTGCTAGGAGGTGGCATCTCAAGAATGGATCTGACTTTCACCGGGTCGACTTCGATACCTCGTTACTGACTATAAATCCTAATAGTTTTTCAGAGGTTACTCCGAATATGCACTTCTTTGGATTCATCTTCAGTTGATATTGCTCGGATCTTTGTAACACCAGTCGTAGTGCTTCTGCATGTCCTACTCATGTCTGAGACTTCACTAGTATGTCATTGACATAGACTTCAATGCATATGTGCATCATGTCATGAAATATGGCCATCATGGCGCGTTGATATGTGGCTCTTACGTTCTTGAGCCCGAAAGGCATGACGATATAGCAATAGGTTCCCCATGGCGTGGTGAACGAAGTCTTTTCTTGGTCTGATTTTGATAATTTAATCTGGTTGTATTCGAAGAAGCCATCCATAAAGGATAAGATCTCATGTTCGGCTGTGTTGTCGACCAGGGTGTCGATGTGTGGTAGGGGGAAGTCATTTTTTGGGCACACTTTGTTGAGATTCTGGAAATTGATGCATACCCCTACTCTGCCATCCTTCTTGGCGACAAGTACTATGTTGGCAATCCATTTATGATAGAGGATGACACAAATGAATTTTGCTTTGTGTAGCTTATCGACTTCCTCTTTGACTTGCAGAGCTGTTTGGGGATGTATCCTTCTGAGTTTATGATTTACGGGTTTAGCATAAGGTTCCAAGACCAACCGATGTTCTACTAAGCTCAGGTCCAATCATGGCATATCCTCGTAGGACTATGCGAAAGTGTTGAAGTGATCTTGGAGGACTTGGATAATTTATTGTCGTTCCTTGGGTTTGAGTGTCGCACTGATCAACAGCTTCTTGGAATTTTCCACGGTACCAAAATTTATTTCTTTAGTCGGCTTCACGACGACTTGAGTTTACTCGTCGAAGCGCCAGATGACCCGTTGGAAGTCCTGTGTTTCCTCGGTGACTGGTGCTCCTTTTTCATCATCTATATGCTCATACACTGCAAAATCACTACATTGGGGGTCCTCAGGAAGTTCAATCCTGGCCCAAGAGGGACCAATTGAGCGCTAGCCATGGGGCGTGCAATTGATTTACGCGAGCTAGACAGGGTGCGCAATTCAGGATTTTCCTGGGTTTGAGCCAGGTCCGAGCCACAGAGTTATTGTTTCGGCTTGGGTCTCAATTGTGTACTATTATTTCAGTGCATGGTTCTCGTATAGGGTTTTAAAGTCTTCAGAGAAGGCTAGTCCTTTTTCGTAGATCATGGGCAAGGTCAAAGGTTGACCGAATAGGCGCGCACAATCATATTACACGCTTCACCACCAGCATTCAATTAGTCCCTTTTAGACTGGCCTTCTACCTTTCTAGAAATCTCCTCGAGACCTGATTGTACACTCTATCGAGAGCGTGCAATCTATTTATGCGCCCCAGTACATGCGCATAATCGATTCCCAAGCGAACTTGGTCTCTAACTCCTTAGACCGCCAAAACTCCCCTATTAAATGTAGTTAACATGACGTTTAATTAGATTGTGCACCCTAAAGAAGCATGCAATCAGTCTAATTAAACTAGGATTGGGATACCCGACTGAGCCAATCAGCCCAATCACTCACTGAGCCAGTCACCGTCTCAAAGTGATTGGGTGCAATTCAATTAAGCACCCTAGATAGGGCACATAATTGAAATCCACCGACAAATTAAACACACCCCACAGGGCGCGCAATTGGCCAAATACCTATAAATAGGACCCACCACCTCATCCCAAAAACACATCACAACGCGGTCAGCAATCAAATTTTGGAGTTCGTGCTTCCAAACTTAGGAATTCGAGATTCCTCTCTGCGGCCCTAGCCTCAGGTACACTTTTCTTCTAGTTTTTAATTCCTCTAGTTCTTAGTTCTTAGTTCTAGTTCTTAGTTCTAGATCTTAGGTTCTAGTTTTAGATCTTAATTCTAGATTTTGTTATTTTATATTTAGTTTCTTATCACTGGTTCTAGTTCTTAGTTACTAGAGCGAGTCCTTAGCTTTAGCTTTTTTATTCCTCTTCATATTTTTAGATCTTAGATTCTAATTTATAGTTTTGATTTTAGTTTTTAGCCTTAAATTTTGTTCTAAATCTCTAGAGCTTAAGCCTTTGATTTCAAATCTTAATCGCCAAGTCCTAGATTTTAATTTCAGATTCAGTCTTAAAGTCACTAGTTTTGATCTCATAATTATAGTTTATAGTTTTAACCGATGACTTAGTAAAGAGAACAACCCATACCTCTACCCTGGAAGGCGTGATCAGTGACGTGTTGCAGCGTTGATAAATATCTGCAGCTGGCAATCACAACGAATTAGGTATTTTCCTAAGATTTACCTCTTTATTTTCAGTACTTAATTACCTCTAAAAATACCGCCTTTGTCAAAGTCTACTTAGACCGAATTGGACCACTCTTTCAGGGGACCAAAAAGGACCCAGAAAAAGCGCGTACCAACAAGGGGTGCCTCTCTATTTATAGAAAAGGAGAGGGTTAGGTAGGTAACCGAGAGCTAATAGGATTAGCAATTAGGTAATCCTAAATTTAAGGTTTTTGGGTTTTTCAAGGTCATGGATAGGTCTGGGAATAGGTTCAATGGTAGATGATAGGGTGGGGTTTCAAATTACTAGGGGATTGCAAATAGGGTAAATTGGGGTGCAACAGTTCTAAAGAAATCCATCCTAAACATGGGGATGGTCAACAAGTCAAACCCCAAAAGTGAATTTTGAGAAAAATCTCACAGTTACAGTATCTAAGCCCAGCGTGTATATTATATACGCTAGGCATATGTACAGTGCTTGTGAGAAGTTCAGAGCCTGCTGTGGGGCCCATTTGGCTTAGTATGTATATTATACATGCTAGGCCAAATTCTTCAAAAAAATGGCCTAGTGTGTAAATTATACACGCTAGACAAAATTCCTTCAGAAATGGCCTAGCGTAATATTACATGCTAGGCAGAATTCCTTCAGAAATGGCCTAGCGTGTACATTATGCACGCTAGGCAAAATGCCCACTTCTCTACTCGAAACTTCAGATTGCCATAACTTATGGTATATGACTCAGATCGGGGTGATTTTGGGCTTGTTGGAAAGTTGGGAGCCTCTACTTTCCAATGGTATATGATTTAGTTCCAGTAGAGGTTCTAGCAAGCCTCAACATGCCTCTCCTCAACCATTGCGTGGGAGGGTTTGAAGCAGGTTCGGGAGGGGTTCAATAGGTTAGGGGGCTGATTCCTAAGGGTCGGGGATCGGCTTCTAAGGGTTTGGGTTAAGTGCTATCGGAAGCTTGGGGGTGCGCCTTTCTCGAAGTATGTTTCGATTGGGCCTTGGGCCAAATTTGGGTGTCTACACTCTCTCAAATAACTCAAATGAGTTTTGCAAATGGGATTTTGGTATTTATCCCCTTTTAACTTGGTTTGGATTCGGTGTGGAGCTAACACACAATAAAATAGTGTATTGGTTCCTATCAAATGTCCAAAGTAAATATTTATAAATCTCAGGCATATTTTGTATGCCTTGCCAAACAAGTACACATAGTCGAGTGCATCTAGGTTCGAAAAAATTCGGGTTGAGGCCCAAGTTCAAGCTTGGGCTCGGGCTCGTGTGCAACATTCCCATACACGCATACGCTCAACATAGGGTACGAGTTGGGATTTAATGTGCTTGGCGCGTAACTCCAATTATAACCAGTGGGGTTTCAAGACCACGTTACATAGGTCAAATGTCTGACTTGGGTCAAATCAGTTAAAAGCTCACATTCTCGTCAAACGTCAACGATTAAAACATTTACGAAAATTTCAGGTTGTTACATTACAACTCCAAAAATTCAAGAAAAACCATGGGACTCTATGGAAAAATTTCCATACTTTCAAGACTAAAACTGCTAAACAAACACTAACTATAACTTTACCTTGGTAGCTCTCTCCTTGTTTGCTGTTTTGCGCCAAGTTCTATGGTGGAATGGACTGGAAAAATTCCCAAAGAAATCTATGTGAAGTTAGATAGAAAATGGGATAGATTTGTGGTGGTGGATTGAAGTTTCAATGGTTGAGATGGAAGGGCAAATTTTTAGACTTCTAGAGCTCTAACAGAGTTCTAATTGAGGTGGAAGAGAGGAAGAAGAAGATGAAAGTTGTAGTGAGAGCCCCTCCCATAGAGAATTCAAAATTTACAAGGCTTGGTAATACAAGGGGCTGCAAAAATGGGACAAGTGTCCACCCATTTCTTCCCAAGGTATTCCTCTCATCCCCAACACACACTCTCTCCTCCAAGATTCCATGCGCCCATGGAGTGGTCCCCACTTTGACTCTTTTCCACACTACACACTAAGTCTTGGCTTGTCTTTTGTGGGTCTCGGGGCCCTTAATTCCTTTAAACTTCTAAAGTCTTAGTGATCTTGTGGTGCATGCAAATGAATGCATCTTACACCCTAGATTTCCCTAATGCAAATGAGTGGTGTAAGATGGGTCAAATCTTGGTCAACTTATCCAAGGGCTAGGATTTGCTAGAGATTTGTAAAATTCAAATTTCTTTTTATAAAAATAGGGATTCTTTTACTATTGCCCTTGGGCTTTACTTTAAATTACAAGAATTGCCACTCTCCATTGCAAACCACAAATACACAACCCTATGTGTTAGTGCATCTAAGGGGTTCTATTTTATTGGTCACTGTTTGACTCCACACATCAAGAAATCCCATGATAAGTTTTGAAATCCGATCTGTTTGCGATGATCCTCTCATCACCACCAAGGCTCTGGCCCAATTCTAGTCAAACCTTGGGTCAGGGTTCATCAAGAGATAATTCAAGCTGATTTTTAAGGCACAAGATGTGGTGTGTGTTTTACCAATTTTCTAACACACCCATCCAAATAAATGGGGTGCCCTATGGGTGCCACTAGAAATAGCCAATTTTCCATTAATCTAAGGTGGGTGCCTCACAAATTTTTGGTTGACCTGGCCTCAGGCTATTACCTGACACAGTCAGGTCATACCAGTGTTCAGTCAACAGTTTGACCAACACAGGAATTGAGGGACAGGTGTTACAACTTGGACTTTCTTCAGTAATAACAACCAAGGCCGAATTCCCTTCCAAACTATGAAAATTGACACTAGCAAAAAAATTAAGGACCTACTCAGGTCCTAGATGATTACAAGGCCAAGAGAGAATGTCCTGATTTCTCGTTCGTGTTTGATACATTTTACAGGGATCTTGAGTTTACCAAACACAAGCTTCAAGCCTCCAAAATTCAACAGATACAATGGTACGGGAAACTTGAATCACCATCTGACATTATTTTTTAATGATTGTTGACCCATACGCGACAATCAAGGGCTCCTCATCCACTATTCCAGAGATCATTGGAGGGAGAAGCTCTTGATTGGTTCACCAGTCTGATACCAAAACCAAAACCAAAACCAAACCCAATACCCCAATCAGAACCAATACCCAAACTTCAACCAATACCCTAACCAAAGCAATTACCCTAACCAATACCAAAACCAGACCTAGAACCAAAATATGACCAAAAACTTGACAGCTAATCCCCCAAACTACAACACTGTGCCACTTCCACAGAATCTCAACCAACCACCCAAGACCAGATATTAGCCTAAGCGTGAACACTATCCACCCCTACCCGACCCATTACCAAATATTTTTTGCACTCTTAGCAACCAAAACTTAATTAGGTTCCTACCAAAGAGACCACACTCATGGTCGGCACGCCTGGACTACACCAAGTTCTATGCATTCCACTGGTTTGCAGGACATAATTTGGAAGATTGTTGGGTCTTACGAGATGTGATATATGACATGAATGACCACAATCAAATTAACTGGGAGGTCAATCAAAAAAATAACCAAAATAACAACCAACCTCTATCAAACTTAGGGATCATAAACAACCCTATGCCCAACCACAACAACCAAGCACCGGTTTCCCATATTACCACGGTAAACCCCCCTAGCCGACTCCCAGCTCACTCACCCTTCTACCCTAATCACTAAGATTGATCCTTCAAACCCTCCAATCATCCCAATCGAAACCCAAGGACTACCGACCTTTCGATTACACCCATCCACCCTAATCACCCAAATCGAACCTTCGAATCCACCACCATACCCAACATTCTCCCAAAGACGTATCTAATTATTTAGAGCTAGGATCCCCAACCTTCATAGACATCCACTAGGACCCTCAACTCCCCCGAGCCATGAACCATTTCCCCTATCCGATTCTGAACCCGAAACTGAAATTATGCCCCAGGTTGGTGGCTCATATGAGTCTGCTTCTGATAAGGAAGCTGAGACGAAAATAGGGACTGAATTAATTGTGGATATGGACCAAGAGACTAAAGAACCGAGTAAGGTGGAGACCCTAATTTCTACCTTTGAAGAGGAGAAGGACTGCACACAATATCTCCCTCCATGGAATGGCGTGACGCTGCTCTACATTCTGCCCTCCAATTTTACGCCTTTTATCTCAAATGTTTCAGGAAATCAGCAGACCCAGGTCACTGTGTGGTTAAAAGATCAACAACCCGCATGTCCGGTGCTTAAATCGGGGACAAATTATCCATCACCTTATCCCGGTCACTTAAAAGACTCTCCATCCTTCAGAGCGAGAGAAAGTAAAAGAACTCAGTAACCAGAGAGGATATCAAAGGACAGAGAAACAAATCTGGTCTCCCCACCACATGTGATCCCTCCACTAGCAAATTCAGCGATACAGCCGCCTCCACCAATCATCAATAAAACTCACAAACCCGGGAAGGAACCAACAATAGAATCAGGGAAAGAGTATGACCTTTTGCAACACCTTGAGAAAGTCCCAACCCAAATCTTGAACCTTGAGCTAATCAAGAAATCACCAAAGCACTACCACTTATTAATGAAAGTACTTGTTGAAACTCAAATAATAGAAGATACTACTCCTAGAGGGTTGCATGAAATCACTTCAGTTATGGTTTAGCCCCCAGCACTCATGTTTACAGACATTGACATGCAAAAAGAATTGCTACGTGGAAGCTCTTCTCTCATTTACTTAACGATAATAATCAGAGGATTCTCTGTCCCCCAAGCACTGGTGGATACAGGAGCAGGTCTGAACATCTGTCTGTTGACAATGCTCAAAATCCTCCAATACACGAAACACGACATACAACCGTCATCACTATCCCTAATTGCTTATGATGGTACTTGGCATTTTGTCAAGGGAACCATCAAATTTCAAGTTCGACTAGAACTTGTGACCATGGACACCACGTTCCATGTGTCAGACTCATCCAGTACCTATAATCTGATCTTGGGAAGAAAATGGCTAGAGCCGATGAAAGTTGTGGCATCAACTTACCATCAGTGCATCAAGTTCCCCTTCGAAGACACCATAATTAGGGTATACATGGATGCTCCCTATGATAGCATCGAAACTGACCACATCGTAAGCATTTCGATAGCATATGATTCAGTACTATCTACTGGCTACATTAGGAAAACAGAGACTCCTCAGAATACGTCGATAGCAGTGGTCAACCAGCCTTGGTCCTTCCCATTACATCAACAAAAAGTGACAAAAAGAGCAACCAATTTTGATCTGTCACGAATGTATGATATAGTTCGGACCACAACAAAACGATGGGATCGATAAACTAACTAGAGTTAGCAAGCTTATCGACATAGGCTATAAGTCAGATGACAAAGAAACCAACAACCAGGTCACCTCGTGTAAGTGGTCATTATATTATCATTTTGTAGACGAAACTACTGATAAGCCAATGCATCAAGAAGGAAAGAGACTCTTACCGAACCACAATTATGGAGCTGAATTAGGAAGAATACATAAATGAAGCACTCGAAGGGGTTGACCCGCTATTCATAAATGAAGAATCTAATATCGAAGCAACGAACCCACAATTTCAATACCTATCACCGAGAGAACCCGAACCGCTAATAGAAGATTGGGAATTTACAAACGAGGGAGATTTCCACATCATTGTCATAGAGATCGAAGAAGAGCTGACACTAGACACTACTCAGTCCCCAGGTTCCCCACCACTTCAGATATTTTGGAGATCTTTGGAAGAGGAATGGCAACAACCACTGAACGATGGTCAAGATTATATGCTAGATCTCCCTACCCTCTAGCTAGCGGAACAAATAGGGGAAGACCTCCAAAGGTTATTTCGGGAAGAAGATGAGTCCCGACAAGAAAACTTAAGCTCTAATGACGATTTCAACCCCCGACAGCTACTTAAAGGCTGGGAGTGTCCATGGGGATATCCCTTGTTGGTACGCACATTTTCTAGGTTCCTTTCGGTCCCCGAATGAAGTGGCCCAATTTGGCCCACGTGGACTCTGGCAGAAAGTTATAGAATAATAGACTATGAAGTATTAAATGCTGAAAGAAAAAGGCGAATGAAGAATACTTGGGTTGACACGATCATCAGTTGCAGATATTTATCGATGCTGCAACACGTCGCTGAGCACGCTTTGTGGGCTGTGGGTTGACTCCTTTACTGAACGTCGACTGACCAACTTCAATAGTTGTGGGTTGCCTAAGAGTCTAACTAGTTTAGTTTCCTAATCTATCTAAAAAAGGAGGTTTTGAAACTCTATGCTAAGGAGTATCGGACCCGTTCTCAAGTACCCTCCGTAAGCTTCCTTGGGAAAATCTGGTGGCTAGGGTTAAAAATTAGAAGAGGTTAGGGACCTAATTGGCTCTAGGATAAGAATTTTGCGTAGGGGTTTCCTAGAGATCTAAGGCTAAGCTCTTCCTCCTTTGATACTCCTTCAAGAGTCAAGGCTAGTGGGCCAGTGTCGCTAACCTGACTACCTAGGGCTCCTAGAGAAGAGGCTATAATTCTAAAAGTCTAGAAAGTAGCTCAACCCCTTTCTTTGGGAGCCCCAGAGAGAACCTCCAAATTTCTAAGAAGAAGCTCAGAAGAGAGGATTGTATAAAAGAATTGTGTTGAATGGCTACGGGGTAGGGGCATTTTTATAGGTATCGGGGTACTTACGCGCCCGGGGGCCGGTGCGTAATTATCGGGTCGGTTTCAATTGCACGCCCTGTCAGGGGTGTGTAATTGGATTTCGTGCCCTGTCTGGGGCGCTTAATCGAGTTTGAGTCAGTCACGAACTCAGTGAGTGACCGGCTGACTAGCTCAGTCGGGGAGTCCTAGTTCTAACTCACTTGGAACTAATTGGGCACCTTGAGGGGGCCGCATAATAGGGGAATATGGGCGGTCTAAGGATTTAGAGACCAGGTCCAATTGGAGACCGATTGTGCGCTGGTGGTGGGGTGTGCAATCGATTGCGCGTCCTGCTACACGCGCAAAATCGGGTCTTCAGGTGGTCCATAGAAGGTGGAAGACTGGTTCAAGTGGGACCAATTGCGCACTAGTGTTGGGGCATGCAATTTGATTACGCACCCAGTCCAGGGCGCGTAATCAGGTCCTAAGGCAGTTGATCAGTCATAGAATATACCATTTTTCACCCTTAACTTAGTGATGCTAGACCCCAATTTGCTACTAACAAGTTGATGGTGTACAGATATTAAGAATAAATAGCAAAAGAGAACCAAAGTGTTAATCTTCATCCAAATGAACTCATAAAGCAGTAAGAAAAGAAAGACGATCGAGCGTGAAAGATAATTTGGCGCATGATTAAAGCCAGAAATTGTACTTTGCAATTTAACGAAGCCAAAGAGAAATGAGAAATCATGATTTATGATTCTTCAAATGATACTTCAAGCAAAATACGATACAAAAGAGAATTGTGATTGTTTGTACTAGAGAATCGTACCGAGAGTTATGAGTTGAAAAGAGAAAATTGTGATTTATGATTTTATAGAGTAAAGACTCTTGTTGTTGCTGATCAAGTGAGAGATACATCGCCATGCACGAAATTAAAAGAATATTCAAATTAGAAGTTTGGCAATCCACGGATCTGAGAAGATTGAGAAGAAAGACTCCAGAATATCTCTACTGCTGCTAAAAGAAGGAACAATCCAGAGCGGCTCAACTACTCAAAGAAAGGAAGAACTAGGATTAGAAGTAGAGTTATATTAAGAACTTTTATTCTTAGTAGTTTCTTTTATTAGGATTAGAATAATGCAAACTGACTCCTTATGTTCTATAAATAAGAGAGCTCGGCATAGGAGAAGAATCATTGAAGGAACTCTCATCATCAATTGACGATTGAGGCTGGGTTTTCTTCTGATCAACTTTAGTTTAGTTTAATTAGATATCCAAGGTTTCTCGAGAGCAATTGGCGCCTGCGATTGGGAGCTGAAAGATTAGAGTAGAGTATCTGTAATTTCTCAGAAGCGATTGATGCCTGTGACTGAGGGATGAAAGATCTTTTTATTACTTTCTAGTTTAGATTTATTTTTATGGACTTTTATTGCTTTGTAAATATCTAAAAGTTTTTTATTTGAATTGATGACTCAGATTGGAAAGTGGCAGATTAGTGTAACGGTTTTACTTTTCCATCTTCAGTTTTCTTGAGTTTGATTGACGCCCAAATTTTAGGAAGATTGTTGATTAGATTAAATCTATGTTTAAGGGATTTAAGTATTTGATTGATGCCCAAATTCTAGAGGACTGAAATATAGTGTAACGGTACTTTAATTTTGTAAATATCCGAGCACTGAAGGATTATGATTGATGACACAAAGGCCTATTTCTACAAAGGCCTTAACGAACAAACCTGACACATAATTGATCTTGCTTGTGGAAGAATGTTCTGCATATTGACTGCAGAAGGTACTTGGAAACTTTTTGAGACCCTTAGCGAGGAACCAGTGCATAACCACGCATCATGTGGGATTGATTCAGAGACTTTAAAGAATATACCTCCTAAGCGAGGAGGATTATGGGAGTTACGGTCAATGATGAAATGTTTTCCAAAGCTGAGGCTTTGGAAAAGAAAAATTCAATCCTTAGTGGGTATAAAATCATACCCAACATCTCAAAAAGGTGAAACTTGTGGTCTTAACCATGGCCCAAGTCAAGTAGTTCCCCAGCCTCCAACTATTCCTTTCTACCCCACAAGAGCCCAAGACCATACTGCTGATGCAGAAGAGGCCTTGTCGCAGATAGCTGAAAGCTGGCTCCAGCATGGCCACATCTAAACATAGTTGCTCCACTCTCTCAGACAATCTATTTTGAAGTTAGAAATTCAAATTGAGCAACTAAATCTTTTAGAGAGTAAATTGTCTCCTACATAGACATTTGGTATAACTAGAGGACAAAGATTTATGGGAGGCACATCGACTCTATCTAATCTAAATTGAGTGCCTCTAGAACCCGTTGCGCTACCGACTCATCCATAGTAAACCTCTTTAACATATGTACATTATTAAGAATTTTTGTTAGGGAAGACCTTATGATCTCGAGTGTGTAAGAAAGCATTCAATCATAAAGACCTCTCTTTTGGCTTATAATCACCTTGAGTGTATGGATTTATGAGTTTTCAATGATTTATAGAGACGAATCATAGAGATTATGATTCGAAGCATCAAGAGTCTCATTATTGTTCTCCATAATCGTAAACGACAATTCTAGGGAACAGGCGATTCCAGTGACCTATCTTATTTGTTACCTTGGAATTCGGACCCATTTAATTCAAAGAGGAAGCGGATACGCATCGCATTCAATATTGCCACTTGCCAACTACCTAAGCCTAAAAGCCTACACCATGACATTTAACTCAAAGTGACAGTTCAAAGCTAAACACTTCCCTATAAAACTAGACCTTTACCTTTCCAAAACCCATCTCTTTCGTCTTCCTTTTTCATAACCCTAGCCCTTATGGCGGAAGAGCTTAACAAAGGTGATTTTAGTAGAAGACTTGATAGAATCCTTGAGATACATAGGGCCAAGCTCCTGGCTGTAATAAAGAAAGTAGAAGATTTGAAGCGCCAGCGACCCATCCTGAATGCTGAATCATCCACGGAATCCATTCCTTACCCTAAACCTAATCCAAATCCGAAACCCCATTCGAAGAACCCATCTTTCCCCACTTCCTAAACATTCTACCATCACAACCCACCCCGAGTGTGAGTTCCTTTAGGATGATGGTGGATTGAACCATCCCTCGCCACTCCTCTCCATTGCTCATACTCTTCACTACATTCTCTTGATTCTCTTTATAGAATCGTCTCAAGGGACTAGTATAGGTTGTGGGAGGATAGAGATGTGTTCACTTCCCAGTTTTCAATGCACTTCCCCTGAGTTATTTGCATTTCTTCCAATGAAAATTTGTGATGTGCTCTATTTGGGGGAGGGAATTTGGAAGACAGAGGTTGTGGCTTCATCAAGAGAGATGGCTCTCCTTTGATGGTATGGACACTCTCTAGGCAAGGATGAACAAGACTGTGATTGAAGGTGGTTAGAAGCCAATGACTGATCTTTATCGAAGAAAATTTTGCCTTGGACGTTCCTGTTAGAAGCCGATGACTGATCTTTATCGAAGAAAATTTTGCCTTGGACGTTGCTGCCAGTGTCGTATATAGGATATGTCTAGATTTTTCCTAGATTTAATCTTTTATATAATTGTAGACACCCAAATTTGGCCTAAGGCCCGATCGAAACATACTTTGAGAAAAGTGCACCCCTGAGCTTCTAATAGCATCTACCCTACCCTTAGGAACCTTCCCAAGCCCATAGAAACTTTCCTAAACCCTTAGGAATCACCCCCAACCTCTCCGAACCCTTAGTTGACCTTCTCAGGGAATGATTAGAGAAAGGTGCGCCAAAACTTGAGACGGCCTCTACTAAAACCAAATCTTTTACCATTGAAAAGTAGAGGTTCTCAGCTTTCCAACAAACTAAGAATCATCCCGATCCGAGTCATACATCAAAAGTTAGGGCAATCCAAAGTATCGAGCTAAAAAACTGCATATGGCTGAACCTCTCGAGGAGGTGAGCATGCTTAGCATGTATAATACACATGCTAAGCCATTTCTAGAAGAATGTTGCATAGCATGCATATTATACAGCCAGGCCATTTATTCACAAAAGTGTCTTAGCGTGTATAATATACACGCTAAGCACAGATGGGCCCCCTAGCGGGCTTTGAACTTCTTTGACACTGTACATTTGCCTGGCGTGTGTAATACACACGCTATGCTTAGCTATAGTAAATCTTTGTTTTTGCCCAAAATTGACTTTTAGGGTTTGACTTGTTGACCAATGCAATATTTAGGGTGGGTTTTATTAGGACTATTGCACCCTCATTTACCCAATTTGAAACGCTCTAGTCATTTGAACCCCCACCCTATCATCTGCCATTGAACCCCTTTCCCATATATCTAAGCCCCTAAAACCCTAGGAAACATTAGATATTAGGATTACCTAATTGCTAATCGCATTAGCATTTAAGTACCCCTTAACCCTCTCCTTTTCTATAAATAGAGAGGCACCCCCTCTTGCAAATGGCTTGAAAATTTTCCAAAAGAGAGAAAAGATTAAGAGAGTCCTTTTTCCCCTTTAGTGCACCAATCCCATACAAATTCCAGAACTTCAACACTCCCTTTAGACCCCACCTTCCTTCAAATATCTTTTAGTGTAGGTGAGAACTATCCCTTAGCTCTCTCCTCCTATCTCTTAGCCACCAAACCTTAGAGGTTAGAATCCATATTCTAATTACTCAAGCTATTGGAGGCTCACCGAGTACACCTACACGAAGGTCCACAGCTATGCTACAAGGGCCTGAGAGCTCCGACTCTCCCCTCTTTCCCTTTACCTTCTCGGCTTTATTTCTATCCTTGAATTTGCGTCATCATGCCACCGAAATCTTGGTGATCGTGGGGGCGTAAATAGGATCAAAGTGCCTTCGGGAAAGAGGAAGTGTTCTTTTTTATTTTGGCCATAAGTAGAGACCGCATTTGAGCGGGTGATCGGGTGCCTAACACCTTCCCGATCGATCACTGAATCCCCTACCCAAGAGCCTTTGGTGTGAATTGGTAAATCAGAGTCATATTTGGCACTTTGGTGTATTAAATATTGATTTGAGGTTTCCCGAGACACCAAAAGCTCGGATGGCGACACTGCTGGGGAGTAGCTAGTAGAGCTTTCCCTTGAAATTTGGTCTTTTCATATTTTTCCTAACATTTGATTGTTTTCTTTTAATTTTACTCACCCCTACTATTCCGTCAATTTTTCTAACCCCTACGATTCAGTTTATTTTTACTTACCCCTACTTTTCAGTCATTTACGTGCCCTAGCCGATTGGCGGGCCTACTTGAGCATCGTCTTTACAATTCATTTACTTTTTGTCATTTACATGCCTTAGCCGATTGGCGGGCTTACTTGCGCATTTACATGCCTTAGCCATTTGGCGGGCCTACGTGAGTTTTTATTTTTCACAATCATATTCTAATCGTGGACGCTGGCCCATAGAGGTGGCACGGGACTATCACCACCCAATTTTGAACATCAGGCAAACTCCCTTAAAATTGAATTTAAAATTGAACCAAGAGGGGGACTTAATTAAATTTTTGTGAGGGTAGATTTTACAAGGGTTGAGAATTTAGGCAGCGATACAAACATCCCAGTTCTTAGTACGACGACAGCCCCTAGTGGTGATGATCCGAAAAAGTACCACCCCATCCAGTATCTGAGAAGGGGCTTGCGCCGGAGGTATCTAGGGTGGGTAACCGATCCTGTTACAAAGCTTAAAATCCTGAAGGAGTGCATTTAGTAGCCCTGAATCAGCCTTGTATCCCTAGGTTCGAAAAGGAGGGACTCGGAATAACAAAGAAAATCAATCCCCGGAAGCATCCCTTCTAGAAAATCTAAAAAAAGAAACCAATCTTTGGCTTGTTGTTTGCTGTCAGAATATAAATATATACCCTGTTTTGCTTGGTGTGTGTAATACACACGCTAAGCCAACTTTTCCCAGATTTGCTCTAGCATGTGTAATACACACACCAAGCCAAAATCTCCAGATTTTGGCCTAGCGTATATACTACACACACCAAGCCTATTCTGGGTTGGGCAGCCCAAATCTGAGGCCTTTCTCACTTCCCTCAAGTCCCCCCGCTTAGTGGTTTAGCATCTCAAATAAATCCTGCACCCTTCGACACCCAATATGCCCTCACCAGTCAAAAGAGGTCACCCTCTTATTGACTTTTTTCAAGGGATCGGGTTGTCGCGTGGATTCTCGTGCCTTCACATAGATCAAAGGGTTTTTTCCCTTTGATTCTTCTGAAGCGCGTCGAGATCCCTCCGTGGGAGATATTTGGGGTACGAACGCCGCCCTAAACGGGAACTCTAAGGCCCCGAAACTCACATTAGAGATTCATTTGTTCTATCAACAAAATAAAATATAATTAAAATCCAAAAAAATAAAGAAAAAATCAAAAATAAAAAAAACTTGTGGTGCTTGCACAACGGCATCGCCTTACCCTCCGCCACCCATATACCCCCTTCGCTCCCCGTCCAATCCAAGCATGTCACATTTTTCCACGTCCATCCTTCCAAATCCACCGCATCTCCCATCCACACCTCCCCAAAATCCAATCCAATCCTCCACCTTTACCCTACAAGCAATGACAAATTATCCCCCATCCTCACAAACCATACACAATATCCCCTCATCTACCCAGATCATGCCTAATTTTACTCGGGTCATGCCCAATTTTTCCCATGCACCCACCCAATCCGTACCCCATGTTCCCCCTCCATCGAATGCACCCTTTACACCCACCCCCTCACCAAATCCAATGACCATAATGGATGAGATGGTCAGGGCCTATACCAACTGGAAGGCTTCTTAAAGCAGCCTCCCTTATCCACCCCCCACAAACTCATCTCATACACTCCCAGATATCCATGCCCCTTTTCTCCAAAGCTCGCATCAACCCCCCATTATCCATACCACCATAGACCCTCATCAACCATGGGGCCATTTGAGCGGGCCTCAGGTCCCCATACCTCAAAACCACCAAGGCCCAATGGCCCAAACCCATAAAGGCCCAATGGCCCAAACTCCCTAAGGTCCAATAGCCTAAACCCACCAAGGCCCAATGGCCCAAACCCACCAAGGCCTAATAGCCCAAGACCACCAAGGCCCAATGGCCCAAGCCCACCAAGGTCCCATGACCCATACCTATCAAGGCCCACACCCGGGAGCCCCATTCTCCCATCCTCCCTCATTCCCCCAATATCCCACATACACCCAATAGGCCTGCAATCCATCCCAGATGATGCACCCATACTAGCCAGTCTCTCAACATAGCATGGGCCCCACTTATCCACAACCCTCATACCCCATTCAGTACGGGAATCCATTCCATGACATCAGCCACCCCCATTAAGGATTCCCCCATATTCAGTGGTCTCACCAAGTACCCATCCCACCGATACAGGATAATCTCACTCTTCCTCCACCATATGTAGACCCATAGTATGAGGGAGATGAGATCAGAAATAGCAGGGTTTATACGGGAGCACTCACAAGCTTCAATCCTCCACCACTAGTAATCACCAACCCACTGGCAGCACAAAGTGAATGGAGGTCGACAGTTGAAAGAACAGCCCCGCCATCTAAAGAATCAGAGCAGCTGAAGAAACAACTGGACAAGATCTAAAAACAATTAATGAAGATGGGTGGAACTGAAATCCACGCCACAGACTTTTTCGATCTATGCCTATTTTATGAATTTCCCTTACCCCCGAAGTTCAAAGTATCGGTCTTCAACAAATATAATAGCATGGGTAACCCCATTGCACATCTCAAGTCCTACTGCGGGGACATGTGCCAGTATGGAGGGGATGAGTGTTTACTCATAGAGGTCTTCCAGAAGAGCCTTACGGGCCCAGCTTTAAGGTGGTTCACTTTGTTAGAACTGTCTATGATTAAAACTTGGAAGGATTTGACCCACCTATTCCAAGAGAAATATCTCTACAACATGGACATTGAACCCAGAAAATCAGACCTAGCCCGACTAAAGTAGAAGCTCAACGAAGCATTCAATGATTATCTTAGGCGGTGGAGGGCACTGGCATCTCAGATCAGGAACAGAATACCTGATGATGAGCAGATTGAAATGATTTTAAAAAACACCCTCCCTGTCATCTCAGATTTTTTGGTATACCAACAGTAATCTAGCTTTGCTGATTTGGTAAGGAATGCCAATCGCTGCGAAGATGCGATAAGAGAAAGGCGATTGAACAAAATTACAAACAGTGGGGCCCGGAGGTTCGTTGATAAGAGGAATGAAAGAAGCACTGGGGTAGATATACAAATGGTCGGTAATACATGACCCAATACCAGCACAACCCTGTTCTAGTTTAGGGCAACCCAGCCAACCTCGATCAGAAGCGAGCCGATGCAGAGAATTAGAAATGGACAAGGGGCATAGATGACCCCAGAGCAGAGAAAAACCTATTTTGATCGAGTTTTCATACCCTTGGGGCAGTCCTTGAACATTTTTTTGCCCTTGTTAATTGAAAAAGGATTAGTCACGACACTTTAGCCACGACCCTCGCCGAATCTAATCCTGAAACAAGGGCCGGGCCACCCAACTAATTGTTGTTTCCCCTTGAAACAATCAATAAAAGACTTGATAGAGGTCGGTAAGATCATCCCTCCGGCACTTCCCCAAGCCAACCAACATGCCAATATACACCAGGTCCCGCTACCACCACACCCATCAGGAGGAACAGGCCTTAGGCCAAACATCAATGTGATAGAAGAGGATGACGAGGGATCTGACCCATCAGAGTATATCCATACCTAGGGAGAATCTGTAACATCGAGATGAAGTGACCAGGAGGATAGAAGCATTGGGGTGATCGGACCCCTTGAATTTGGCTGATTACTTTCCTCACCCCGCGCCACCAGCAGAACCCTTAGATATGAGGGTTTATTTTCCCTCCCCAGCTCCCATCAACTATGTCCAAATCAATTCATATCAACCATACACAGCAGCCCCTACCCATTTTCAGGTGGCTAATCTTTCCGCATATCCTCCCCCGACACCAATTAATTACTAATGACCTACCCCCATCACACCATTCCCAATGCAGCCATCCACGAACCCCACTAACCCCACATGGCCCATTTCTTCCACTCCCCCGAGCTATCCAACAGAAGTCAACCAAGTAGTTCCGCTCATCCCAATCCGCCAACCCAAACACCACGGGAGCCTGCAGTTTCTCCATTCCAAATTCTGGGGCTAACCTACGATCCCCATCAAGTCCCACTCAGTTATGAATAGACAAATATCAACGTCAGCGGCAATGAAAAAGGGACAGTGGATTTCGTCACTAGATCGGGAAAAATCTCCAAACAACCAGAAATACTAGCACCAGTCTGGCCGGAAGGGAAGAAGGAAGCTACCGTGGTGAACCCGTTCAAGAAAATGAGCCGAGAACACATATTAGAAACTCAACTAAAGAGAATGCTACCCATATCATAGTATGGGATCTGTTGATGACATCCCCTCTTTATTTTCAAGCATTAATGGAAGCATTAAAAAATGCACATGTATCTATCCAAGTAAGCACAGACGAAGTGGGACAAATAATTGGGCAGGTGTTGGCTCCTAATGCCATTTCTTTTTCAAATGCCGACCTGCCAGAAGAAGGAAATAGTCATTCCAAACCCCTCAACATCATTATAGAAATCAGAAATTTGGTGATCCCCTTGGTATTGATCGAAAATGGATCTGCCTTAAACCTATGCCCCTTGAAAACTGCTACCAAAATAGTGGACCCTTCCATGTTAAGGCCAACGAGGACAAGCGCCAGAGGATTTGATAATACGAGAAGAGAAATAATTGGGGAAGTCAATCGTTAGCTCATAATTACGCCAATGAACTTTTCCATACCATTCCAGGTAATGGATATCAAATCCACATTTAATCTGTTTTTAGGGCGCCCATGGCTACATGAGGTCGGGGCAATACCTGCAACTTTGCACTAAAAACTTCAATTTGTGTCAGAGCAGAAAATCATCACCATTATGAGCGAGGGGCAGGATGAAAGAGAGAAAGTTACCCACAGCATTGAGAAACCCAAAGTGTTGGATGTACCACACACGATTGAAGACACAAATCTCTATAACTTTGAGTACAAGTCTCGGCAGTGATCCCAGAGCCCCTCGAAAGGATTACTATGAAAACCGGTGGTGGAATGGTCACAGCCGTAGCCATGCTCCAGAAATGGGGCTATAAAAAAGGTAAGGGGTTGGGACCACAATTGCAAGGACGGAAGGACCCGGTTAGAGCCAAAGGCGAACAAAAGGTCAGAATCGGCCTAGGCTATAGGCCTACCGAGGGAGAGGTTCAGGAAGCCAAGGAGAAGTCCCGAACCATAGCCGCTGCCAAAGTCAGGGGGATAGACCTGGAAGAAGAACCCCACTCTAGACCTCACATCAAGAATACCTTTGTCAGTGCGAGGGTTGTAAAAGTTGATCAGAATGGGGCGACGTAATTGACCCCACACAAACCGGCCTCCCCGATCCACCGTACTAATCCCTAAATCATTCCTCCCAATTTTGAAGTAGACATGGCCTCCCTGCCCCTTTTTGAGGAGGAGTTCCCCATACCTGCACAGCCTCCTTGGGATAAACCACCATCGAACGATGCTATTGTTCAAGGATGGGCCCCGTACGAGCCCAGAATAAATATGATGGAGGCTGACTCCCAAAAGCCATCTCAATTAGCCTCCTCCATCCAAACAGGTAAAGGGGCGGCATCACAGGTAAGGAATTGGGCATCAATGCCCCTAACACTGGAAGCATCACGTGAGCATAAGTATGGCACTGACTTCTAAAAAAAAAAGCAACCTATAAAAAGTGAGATTAGCCCTTGGCATGTAATACCATGTATGTACAAAGACCCACGCTGTAAGGGGCCAATTTCTGAAGAAAAGAAAAATGATAATAAAATAGAAAAAATACAAAATTCAAAAATATTGTCTTCCAAAATTCTTAATAAAATCAAGAAAAAAGATGCCTTAATTGAGAAACCCGTCCCATGTGAAGTCTACCCATTTCCTATAGAAATACAAGAAGGGGTAGGAGTCATGAGTCTGGATGAGGAAATCCCTGTTGAGGAGCTTCCCAATGATCTCCTTGAACGATATGCCAATTTTGAGCATGGCCCTACCCCGATCGTTGAAGAAACAGAGGATGTCAACCTAGCTACAAAGGAGGTTCCTAGAATCACCAAGATCGAAATGCCACTATCTCTTGGGGAAAGAAAAAGCATGAATGATTTCCTTCAATCATACCAAGACATTTTTGTATGGTCCTATGAGGACATGCCTGGTTTGGATACCGATTTAGTCGAGCATGATTTGCCGCTATATCTAGATGCTAAGCTGGTCAAGCAGAAGATGAGACGCCTCAGGCCAGAATGGATGCTAAAAGTAAAGGATGAAGTCATCAACTACTATGATGCAGGGTTCCTTATGGTCTCCAAGTACCCGTAGCGGTTAGCTAACATCGCCCCTGTACCGAAGAAGGATGGAAAGGTCCACATGTGCATTGACTTTAGAAATCTAAACAAGGAAAGCCCAAAGGCTTCTTGGGCATCGAGGTTGACCCGATCAAGGTAAAAGCCATTGTCGAAATGCCATTGCCATCTACCGAGAAAGAGGACAGAGGGCAGAATACATTACATCAGTCGGTTCATTGCACAGCTCACTCCTATCTGCACGCCGATCTTCAAACTACTAAGAAAAGACTCACCCGTTGAATGGAACGATGATTGTCAAGCATCATTCAATAAGATCAAGGGTTACCTTCTCAACCCACCTATGTTAGTACCACCTGAGCTGGGGAGACCACTCTTAATGTACCTCTCTACAATAAAAGTTTCGATGGTATGTGTCCTAGGGCAGAATGATGAAATAGGAAGAAGAGAGCAGGCCATCTACTATCTCCGTAAGAAGTTCACTAATTACGAGACACACTATTCTCATCTAGAGAAAGCATGCCTGGCTCTCATATGGGCTAAACAGAGGCTCTGACACTACTTGTTATCTTAGGCAGTTCTCCTTCTGGCACGAATGGATCCATTGAAGTACTTGTTTGAGAAGCCAACTCTCACGGGCCGAACTGCATGCTGGCAGCTCCTCTTATTAGAGTTCGACATTTCATATGTCATGCAGAAATCAATAAAGTGGCAAGTACTCGCTGATCATCATGTTGAGAATCCTTTACCTGACTACGAGCCTTTGTGAACGGAATTCCCAGATGAGGACATCTTATTCATAATTGAGGACAATGCGGTGAGGACAGAGGAATCCTGGGTGATGAACTTTGATGGGGCATCGAATGTAAAAGGTCGAGTCGGCGCTATTCTAATTTCACCAAAAGGGTCTCACGCACCAGTCTCCATCAAGCTTAATTTCTCGTGCACCAACAGCATGGTTGAATACGAGGCATCGTAGCTAGCTTACAAGCAGCTTTGAACCTGAACGTAACTCATCTCAGGGCATTTGGTGACTCACAATTGATAATATATCAGACAAACAAAGATTGGAAGACCAAGGATGAAAAGTTGATCCCATACCATGAGCACCTTGAAGATCTAATTGCATGCTTCGATAATGTTACCTTCTCCTATGTCCCACGAGCAAGAAATTGCTTTGTCGATGTCCTAGCAATGTTTGCATCAATGGTCGAAATTTCCTATGGCATCAAAATTAAGCCAATCATGATTAAATAGAGGAACGACCTGACCTGTTGCCTACCAATTGAGGGATTCAAAAAGGTAGATGATGAGCCTCCATGGTTCCTAGATATTAAGAATTTCCTCGAAACTCGAGCTTTCCCTGAGGGCACTTCCAAGACGGACAGGCAGACTATCCAATGTTTAGCGGCTAACTACATCATCTGTGGCGAGTGCCTCTACAGGAGATCATATAACAAAATCTTGCTCAGATGCCTTACTGAGGGCGAGGCAGCCAACATCATGAAAGAAATCCATAAAGGAGTATGTGGGGCCCACGCCAATGGACACATGCTCGCCAAAATGATCCTACGACAAAGATATTTCTGGACTACCATGGTAGATGACTATTGCAAGCAAGTTCAAAAGTGCTACACATGCCAAAACACTCCCGTCTAATACATGCTCTTGCCATTGATCTACATAGCATGACCATGCCTTGGCAATTTGCTACATGGGGCCTCAACGTCGTCAGAAAGGTCAACCCAAAGGTGTCAAATGGGCATCAGTTCATCCTCGTCGCCATTGAATACTTCACCAAATGGGTGAAGGCAACATCTTATACAAATATCATGGCCAGTCATGTCGAGAAGTTCATCAAGAACAATATTGATTGTCGATTCGGCATACCCAAAGACATCATCACGGACAACGGCACCAACTTTGCAGACAAGCACATCAGAGCATTCTGCGAGCAGTATAAGATCAAACATCACCGCTTGTCACCATATAGGTTGCAAACCAACGATGTCGTAGAAGCTGCGAACAAGACAGTCGTCTACATCCTTGAGAAGATGGTTGTCACCTACCGAGACTGGAGTGAGATGCTACCTTTCGCACTATGGGCCTATCGAACGTCTATCAGTACCGCTACAGGGGCAACACCATTCTCCCTTGTGTATGGAACCAAGGCCGTCTTGCTAATTGAGGTTGAAGTACCTTCACTTTGTATCCTCATCAAATCAGGCCTACCCGAAGCTGAAAAAGAGAAGTCCCGCTTTGACTAGCTAAACCTGCTAGACGAGAAGAGGCTCCTAACTTATGTCACACCCAAGTTTATCAAGGGAGAATTGCACGCACTTACAACAAACATGTTCGCGATCGAGATTTGAAAGTGGGAGACATGTTAAGACCTGAAAAGTACCACTTTTCACCCCTTAACTTAACCTTTGATTAGACCCTTAGCCACCTAATAAGTTCTTGTTAAGTATTTTATGCAGGTAATAATTAGCAGCGAAATAAGGCCAAGAATCCTGTTAAGGAGCCTGCCTGGGCACCAGATATCCCTCAGAAGAATGAACTATGAATCCAGACCTGAAATGAGCCTCGCGCAGCTAACCCAAGCTTTAGTGGATTCAGGAGAAATATGCCTCGGATAGTTCAACTGAGCTTCCCAAGGCTTTACAGTAACCTCTCGCGCAAATGAATGACTGAAGAGCTTCAGAAACTCAAACTCGCACAGCTCTCGCGAAGCTCAAGAGTAGAACACATCACATAGTGTCACGCAGTTCAAAGCAAACCTCTCTCAATCTCACACAGTTCGCTCAGAAAGGCTGAGGAGAGAGAGCTTCAGAAGATTCCTCGCGCAGCTGTTGCGTAGTCGTCGCAGGATACAATTATCAGAAGAAGAACACCTCGCGCAGTTCTCACGCCATTCAAGAAAGAAAACATCCTGGCGAAGGCAAGGCCAATTTTGGGAAGATCAAGTGAGACATAGAACCTCGCACAGTTCCAAACTCAGAAGAGCCTCGCGAGGCAACTCGCGAAGTCTAAGAAAAGAGAAGCGCTCGCGAAGTTCTCGCGCTACTGCCCAGCGAAGACCGATCGACCGCGCGACTGCTTGAATTTCAACCCCGCGACACTTGCGACTGTGTTTTCTATTCAACCTCGCGAAGCCCAATCCAGCGAGAGCTTAACTCTCTATCGCGTGACTGCCTGAAGAGCAAACCAAGGCAACCTCGCGACGGCTGAAGCTTCAGTGTCAAATCATCCTAGCGAAGAGCAAAGAGCTACCACGTGACAAGTCTGGGAAACTACAGCTACCTAGCGAGGCTCTGACCCTAAACCTCCATCTCTTCAACAGAGGACCTTCTGGGTATTTCCAGTGATTAGGGCACGCACTCCCACGCTCAAATCTTTGTGCACTCTCCCTGGCTATGCCTTTGTATGTGTTTTTGAATTAGATTAATGGAAGTTTTGTAATAGGATCTGTACTTTGTGGGATTGTTTGTGTGTGAGATGCTCGGTGCAAGGCTGCTACCTTGTGATCCACCATTGCTTTGGCTGTGTTTCAAAGCAATGGAGGACTGATTCTAAGGTCCACTCAGATCCAAGTGACATGTGTGTCTGGGCTATCATGATCCTACAGCCTTAGCCCCACCACAGGACCCACTAGATCTGAAATCCCCATGGGAGCTTGAGCTGGTAGCCTTGTGAGCATGGTGGTAGCAGTGATAATCTTGTTTTGTTTTGGACTCCGTGAGGAGGATAACCTGTGGGATAGTCTGTGACCATTTAAGTGGACAGATTATAGCCTTAGGGTGATTTTGATCCATCGATCCAAGATGGATCCTTCTTCTTTACACCTGAGCTTGTGGAAGCCTGGTGAGAGATTGTACAGAGGCAGACTCTCCCATATTTGTATATATCCACCATCAGATGTTGGATCTGATGTAGTTATAGAGATTGTAGGCTGGTGACTGGACCATTATAGCCTCGCTCAAGCAATGGACAGCTAGATCGAAGGTTGTACTCAATCTCTTGCTGGTTTTGTGTGTCTGGGCTATCATGGTCCTACAGCCTTAGCCCCACATATAGAGCTTTAGAGGTTGAGGTTTCCTATGGATTCTTGAGCTGGCAGCTTGGATGAAATAGTGCCTGCAATGATTTACTTGTTATGTTCTGACCGATCCTGGGATAGTGGCTCCCCTATGGGATAATTTGTGACCATTCAAGTGGACAGGTTATAGCCTTAAGGGTGGAATCATGGCAGAGTGATGGGTTGGATCCATTCTCCTCAGAGGTGATAATGTAGCCTCTGGACAGGATTTCTATAACATCATATCTAAATCTGAGTTACAAAACTTCTCTGACCTTGGCTCAATAACATACTTCTCACCCTTTTTATACTTATTTTCCACACTCCATCCATCCTCTCAACACTTTCTGTAGTTTAGTTATTAGAATACTTAGAATAAGTGACCTTAAACTCCCCTCCCTCTTGCCCGGATCGTAGATAGATCCGGAGGGACTACTAGAGATGGCTCCTTGGAGCTTTAGATCACCTTCGTGGACAAACTCTTACTTATCAAAACTTGCTACAAAGGACCCTGTATCTTACAGGTCTAGGACTTCTGAGTTGTGCTGGATTCACCCCCTGTTTTACTCTGTCTTTGATTTTTAAATAACTTTCACCACCAACCAATAATCAAAGCACACCAGAAGTAGTCAATAAATTTTTAGCGTCGTTGTCGGGGAAAGATGATCTATTAGTAGACCCTTAGTTTTTTGTATTCTTAGTATTCTTTGCGCATGCGAATAATTGATACTGCTAACATAATTTTGAACCTTTCTTGCAGATCTGGACAACAGCAGTGAAGGATAGTTGGACTGCAATTGGAACTTAGCTACCTCTGTTTGCAAACTCTCTGACTTTTAAGCTCTGTCTATCTTTCTTAAACAATTTTAGCAGTATCTAGGATAGTTTAAATGTATTCTTTGAATAGCTGTAAACTAGTGAGATAAATTTGTTAGTGTACAATTATTCTTTTGCAATGTGCCTGCAAGAGGCTTTCCTTGCTGTTGGTGTGCTTGTATGCTAGGGAGGAGATCCTCACCGCTTAGAGCCTCTTAACCCCGAGTTAGAAAGGGAAGGAGACTTAGAAGAGGCAGCACGCATACAGGAGAGCCCCCAGGAGAATCTGTGATGACAATTATGGGTGAAGAACAACCCAGAACCCTCAAGGAGTTGAATGCTCCGGATGACTATAACTCCCCTTTTAACATTCAATTCCCTGATGTTCAGGGGAACTATGAGATAAAAACTTCAATCATCCAGATGCTGCCAGCTTTCCATGGGCTTAGCAAAGAAGACCCTTACAAGCATATTGACCAGTTTTTGGCCTTGTGCACCACTTTCAATATCACTGGTTTGGGAGGCTACTAGGCTCAGACTCTTTTCCTTCTCTCTGAAGGATAGGGCCAGTACCTAGCTAACCACTCTTCCCAACAATAGCATTGCTTCATGGAAAGACCTGCAGACCAGATTCCTAACCAAGTTCTTCCCTAAGACCAAAACTAGCCAGTTGAGGAAAGAGATTCTTGCGTTTGCTCAATCCCCAACTGAGGATTTTAACCAGTCCTGGGATAGGTTTAAAGAAATGCTCAAACAATGCCCCCACCACAAGATCCCTGAGTGGCAGCTTGTACAAAGCTTCTACAATGGGATTGATGAGAAAAATAGAGATATGGTCGATGCCTCTTGTGGTGGATCCTACATGCACAAGACTGCTGAGGAGGCATGGGAATTGTTTGAGGTGGTTAGTGAGAATGCTTTTCAAAAGCCATCCCTGGCAAGAACTAGTCAGGAATCTGAGTCAAAGGTGGGGCCTACTGCTGGATCAAAAGAAAAAATTTATGAGGTGTCTGGGAAGAATGACCTGCAGCTACAGATGGCAAACCTCTCTATGAAGTTTGATAAATTATTGACTATGATGCAACCCAGAAGGGCTGCTCATGTGGCGGAGGCATGTCTGATATGCAAGTCCCCACAGCACACAATAGAGGAATGTCCATCTGCAGGACAATTTCCTAAATTGATGTTGGAACATGCTGCTGCTGCTCAATCTTATGGCCAGCAATAATCTGGGGGCTACAATAGGCAGACCCTGCCAATGGACTAGTTAACATAAGTGCAGCAGACTCATCTGAGCAATATGGAAATGGACCTCTGTTCACTTAAGAATCATGGAATTAAGAAGTTTAAAATTTATGCAAACATTGGACATTATAAACTTCTAATATTCTACATTTCCATGATAATATCACCAAGGAAACCTACTTGTATCTGCACTTAGTGAATCATTAGAGAGAGAAAAAGGTGAGGACATACTTGAAAGTTCAAAGGATGACCATAACCAGTGAGAATTGGGCCTACAAAATTTTTCTATTCTTTGAGGAGTAACTAAGGCATTTCTTTTAGTTCTAAGGACTGGCTGAGTCACTGTGCTCACTAGAAGTTAGGTAACTCCAAGTTGAAACAACTGACAGTACTCATGAGACCTAGGAAAGGATCAAGGCCTTCTCTTGGATAGTTTGAGCCTAAAAAGACCAATCCTAAAGCAACTGCCCTTGTCCATACCCCCTTTGAGCTTTAAATCCTAAATTTCTTCAAAATACACCTGAGTACTTGAACCTGAACCTATGAACTTAATTCAACCTACCCTCACTCTGAGAATTCAGAAGGTAAAGGAGACAGAGTTGAAGATGGACTAGCCATGGTCAATATTAGGCGAATGGAGAAGAAGGATCTCAAAAAAAATCTAGCAATATGGTAACTCAGAACATGGTGGCATTTCTGAAAAGCAAAAATAAAATGAAAAGAAGGAAACTCCAGTAAAAATAAACAAAAATAATAATGAAGAGGAATAAGAGAGAAGTCAAGAGGAACTTTCATTGGAAAATCAAAATCAAGAGGAGAAACTGATCACTTCAAATCGGAAAATCTCAAAGAAGATGAAGGGAGCTGAATTATGGAAGGTGAAGTCATGAACCACCTCTGTGACCTACTGATTTCTCAAATTAGAACCCCTTTTCAATCTTCCATTCTTTTTAACCCTACTCCATAAGCCACATTACAGCACAGTTAAAAGCCCTTGTGATCCAAAGTTGAGTGAGCTGTCTTGTGAAGATAAGGAATTATCCAATCTATGGTGAGGAACTAACAATGATGTCAACACTTACAAACCCAGTTGGGGGATGTAACTGCTCTTGAGCCTGTGAGAAACTGAACCCCTCAACAAACCTTTATGAGAGTATACCCTGCAAAGCTTTCTTTTGGGTCTGAACTTGAATGCATTATGTATGACCTTAACCTAATTTTCTGACATAAGGATAAGCTCAATGCTGACACACACTTGTGTAGTTTTCTGTGATTACAAACTATTTGGAAATGCTGTGCAATCATGAGAGTTTATGCTGTTTAAGTTACTGTGCAACCAATGAATTAAATTTCTTTTATGTGTACTGATTCAAGAGTAGACTAAATCGGATTCCTTAACTGCTCATTGGATGACATTGCACTTTTGTTAACTATTTCATTTGAGAAGTTTGTGGGTGTCTTCACTGAAAACCCTCAGGAGACTTCACTCCTCCACTAGGGATCACCTAGGGGTTTAAAAGGCTTGGTACATATGCTAAATGTATCCGTGCTCCCTACGAAAGTGACATTTAATTTTTAGAGTAGATTTAATGTAGCTTTGCTAAGGGACTAGCAAAGATTAGGTTTGGGGGTGTGTTAAAACCTGAAAAGTACCACTTTTCACCCCTTAACTTAACCTTTGATTAGACCCTTAGCCACCTAATAAGTTCTTGTTAAGTATTTTGTGTAGGTAATAATCAGTAGTGAAATAAGGCCAAGAATCTTGTTAAGGAGCCTGCCTGGGCACCAGATATCCCTCAAAAGAATGAACTCTAAATCCAGACCTAAAATGAGCCTCACGCAGCTAACCCAAGCTTTAGAGGATTTAGGAGAAATATGCCTCACGCAGTTCAACTGAGCTTCCCAAGGCTTTACAGCAACCTCTCACGCAGATGAATGACTGAAGAGCTTCAGAAACTCAAACTCGCGCAGCTCTTGCAAAGCTCAAGAGTAGAACACATCGCACAGTGTCGTGCAGTTCAAAGCAGACCTCTCTCAATCTCACACAGTTCGCTCAGAACGGCTGAGGAGAGAGAGCTTCAGAAGATTCCTCGCGCAGCTGTTGCGCAGTCGTCGCGAGATGCAATTATCAGAAGAAGAACGCCTCGCATAGTTCTCGCGCCATTCAAGAAAGAAAACATCCTGGCGAAGGCAAAGCCAATTTCACGAAGATCAAGTGAGACATTGAACCTCGCACAGTTCCGAACTCAGAAGAGCCTCGCGAGGCAACTCACGAAGTCCAAGAAAAGAGAAACGCTCGCGAAGTTCTCGCACTGCTGCCCAGCGAAGATCGATCGACTGCTTGAATTTCAACCCCGTGACACTTGAGACTGTGTTTTCTATTCAACCTTGCGAAGCCCAATCCAGCGAAAGCTCAACTGTCTATCGCGCGACTGCCTGAAGAGCAAACCAAGGCAACCTCGCGATGGCTGAAGCTTCAGTGTTAAATCATCCTAGCGAAGAGCAAAGAGCTACCACGCAACAAGTCTGGGAAACTACAGCTACCTAGCGAGGCTCTGACCCTAAACATCCATCTCTTCAGCAGAGGACCTTCTGGGTATTTCCAGCGATTAGGGGAAGCACTCCCACGCTCAAATCTCCATGCATGCACCCCGAGGCATCCAAGGATCATTATTAGGCCATGTGGCATCGTTAAAATTAGGGTATCCTAACCCTAATGCGCCGCCACCCCACTGCTATATAAACCCATACCTGAGCTTAGGTTTAGGCATCTGGGAACCCATCTCAGATCATTTTTCTTTTCTCTTTCTTTTTAGCAGTAAGTAGTTTTCTTTTTCTTTCTTTCTCTCCATAATCCAGCACTTGCTGGCTATGCCTTTGTATGTGTTTTTGAATTAGATCAATGGAAGTTTTGTAATAGGATCCGTACTTTGTGGGATTGTTTGTGTGTGAGATGCTCTGTGCAAGGCTGCTACCATGTGATCCGCCATTGCTTTGGCTGTGTTTCAAAGTAATGGAGGATTGATTCTAAGGTCCACTCAGATCCAAGTGACCTATGTGTCTGGGCTATCATGGTCCTATAGCCTTAGCCCCACCACAGGACCCACTAGATCTGAAATCCCCATGGGAGCTTGAGCTGGTAGCCTTGTGAGCATGGTGGTAGCAGCGATAATCTTGTTTTGTTTTGGACTCCGTGAGGAGTATAACCTCTGGGATAGTCTATGACCATTTAAGTGGACAGATTATAGCCTTAGGGTAATTCTGATCCACTGATCCAAGATGGATCCTTCTTCTTTACACCTGAGCTTGTGGAAGCCTGGTGAGAGATTGTACAGAGGCAGACTCCCCCATATTTTTATAGATCCGCCATCAGATGTTGGATCTGATCTAGTTATAGAGATTGTAGGCTGGTGACTGGACCATTGTAGCCTCTCTCAAGCAATGGACAGCTAGATCAAAGGTTATACTCAATCTCTTGTTGGTTCTGTGTGTCTCGGCTATCATGGTCCTACAGCCTTAGCCCCACATATAGAGCTTTAGAGGTTGAGGTTCCCTATGGATTCTTGAGCTGGTAGCCTGGATGAAATAGTGCCTGCAATGATTTACTTGTTATGTTCTGACCCATCCCTTGATAGTGGCTCCCCTATGGGATAATTTGTGACCATTCAAGTGGAAAGTTATAGCCTTAAGGGTGGAATCATGGTAAAGTGATGGGTTGGATCCTTTCTCCTCAGAGGTGATAATGTAGCCTTTGGACAGGATTTCTATAACATCAGATCTAAATCTGAGTTACAAAACTTCTCTGACCTTGGCTCAATAGCATACTTCTCACCCTTTTTATACTTATTTTTCACACTCCATCCATCCTCTCAACACTTTCTGTAGTTTAGTTATTAGAATACTTAGAATAAGTGACCTTAAACTCCCCTCCTTCTAGGACTGCCAGATCTGTAGATAGATCTGGAGGGACTACTAGAGATGGCTCCCTTGGAGCTTTAGATCACCTTTCCCTGTGGGACAAACTCTTACTTATCAAAACTTGCTACAAAGGACCCTGTATCTTGCAGGTCCAAGACTTCTGAGTTGTGCTGGATTCACCCCCTGTTTTACTCTGTCTTTGATTTTTAAATAACTTTCACCACCAACCAATAATCAAAGCACACCAGAAGTAGTCAACAAGACACCATGCTCAAGAAAATCTTCCCTTCTCTCCACGTCGACCTAAGAGGGAAATTCAGGCCCAACTGGGAAGGGCACTTCGTCATCTGAGAAGTACTCCCTGGTTACGCTCTCCACCTCGCCACCATGGACGGAGATCAGCTAGATACGTCTGATGATTTTATTCCTAAGTCTCCCACAGCAAGATAAGTACTGATAAAAATGGATAAGTGATTGCTTAAGGATACTTTAAAAAAGAGGCCATCATTTTAAAGCCAAGTAGCCAAAAAGTGTCCCTAAATGATCATACTCTTTGCTACACCCGTTGAGCCATTGGCCTTTCTTTCATAAATCCCTCCTTAGAAAAGAAGATGGAAAAAGTGTATATACCAAATGAAAAAAGGAGAAAAAGAGTTGCCATCAAATCCCAAAAAAATTAGAAAAGTGAAATCCTAAAAAGAGATTGTCTGAAAAGAAAAAGAACAAAAAATATAGAAAAGAAAAAGTGGGGCATGTACAATTAAAATTCCTAAGGAAGAAGTGTATTACGACAACTGGAACCCAATCGAGGAAACCTTTTGAAACTCGATAGTACCTTCAAAATTTCTAACCTATCCCATTGCCAAGATATATCCCTGAAGAAAGCCCTCCTTAAGGTCTACAAGCAGTCACAATATTCGTTGAGTCAACACAAGCCAAGTTGGGAGACAACATAAAGAATTCCATCCAGCCGGCTATGACGGAATCGACGTCCATGTCGTGGTCCTTGAAAAAAAAAGAAGAGAAGAAAAGAAAAATAAAAATAAAAATATATAAGCTCAAAGCAAAATGGACATAGTGAAAATCTGAAAGGGCGCTATGGGTAAAAGGAGCGAGCTTGTGCGGACCAAGTGAAAACATAAAAAGGTACCTGGGATAAAAATGCATACCCATGGACATAGTGAAAATTTGAAAGGGCACTACAGGTAAAAAAAGAAAGCAACAACGGGCATGGTGAAAACCCATCTTGGTCGCTGTGAGTAAAAATATTCAAAAAGACAAGAAGAAAGTCATCGATTACTCCCTTGGTTGCCAAGCTATCTGATCCTCAACTGGGCCGCTCATGTTTGCTCAAAACGGGTCTTGATCAGGCATATCGTCACAGCCACACCGTCAAACACATGATCGGAGGTAAGGATAAAAATGGTTAATTCAGTCCAAAGGGATGGGCGTTCCGACCTTGGTAAAAATTTTGAACCTCACTAAGATCCGACCACATGAACAGGTTCGACTATGCTCAAAATGGGACCTATCACTTCGTCTCACTATTAAGGCATTAAATAAAAAAGAGGAAAAGAAAAAAAAAAAAAAAAATTATGAAAAATCCAAATACAAAAAAATATATATATTTCTAATCTTTTCCATGTACATATTTACAACATCGTACTTTCATCTAAAAATGAAAAAAAAGAATAAAAAATTTGAAAAACAAAAATTTAAAAATATATATAAATCTTTGAAAAAGTGTAGGTAAAAGTTTACTTCTCCTTCTGTTATTTGGGATGCATGTTAGTTACCTATATAAACAAAAAAGGGACTGACGTTTTCTTGAGAATGTATAAGAACATCAAATGGCCTAAAGCCTCGAAGCCGACAACCTCTCGGCGATGGGCAAAGCAAAGGAAGCATCTCACCACTCATGTCTATCTATTCAAAAAATGGAAAATGGAATCATTTGAAAAAGAAAAAAAAAGACAAAAAAAAGAAATATCTATGTATGCACATGCGTGCTCCAATGTGGTAAAATGTTAATATTTTACCAGCAACACAGCTGTACTAAATTAATGTCATAAGTCTAAGGTTTGCCTTAGATCTTTGGCTCCTACTTTAAAGTAGGAGCAATGGTGTCAATCTTGGTCAGACAATCAATATTTCGATCGGGTTGATTCCACCCTAAATCTTTGTATTGTGCACTCCGTTTTTGGATTCATGTGAACTTAAGTGTCTTAAGCTTCAGATTCCTCAAAAAAAGGTTAATCGTTGGTTAAGACCAACCTATCAGAAAGGAAATTACCTATCAAACGACTATGCTCAAATATACATACAGAAGGGCTCATTCTCGACTGTGGGCTTCAAACCTGCAATTATACGATCCCTTAGATAGGCGCCATGTGTCTAGGTATCCGTGGATGGTTGTTGTTCCTGTAAATGGTCCCTAGATGGATTCTAGGTCGGGACTTCCATCGCCTTGTTATTTATCGCCCCCTGATGGATGCATGTTCTGCATAATCATTCGTTTGTAACTTTATTGTTGACAGAGACTAGGATTGGATGTCTCCTTTGGTAGGCACCCAATTTTGGTCTAATCTGTTCAGTATTATTTGAAGTTGGCTACTCTACGTCATATTAATTCAGGGCACATTATCAAAAGCTGCACGTACTCCTAAAAAGTGTTGCGACATTAATTCACACCGCTCGGGTAGTCATGCTAAATTAACTTCAGGATCAATGGGCTTGCCCAAAGACCTCAAACACTGCTTCACGCAAGGGCACCCGTGGCCGGTCAAATGGGGCAATCAATGCCTTGTATGATTAGACACAAGCTATGGATCTTCACGTACTTGTTTCACACCTATCTTTAAGTATGGGTCGATCACCCTCTCATTCACAGAATTGTTTTATTCAGAATGAAACTTAAGCATCAAACATCTTCAATCATCTCGAGAAGCGGATATTTTCTCCAACATATTGGGCTTTTACAAATTGCTCCATCTTGGTTATGCCTAGTAATGTCGCTAAGCGCTTGGGGACCGATAGTCTTGAGGAATGAACATTTTTCCTGATAGGGCTTCCGTTTACTCACCATGTTACTCACCTAATGTTTGAGGTTTGTTTTCAATATGGCAGACCCATCAGTATTGCCTTGGGCCTCTTCAGATGTCTCTGTCTTTGGCATTCGATCATTCGGATACTAAAGAGAGGCATCTGTAGACACCCAAATTTGGCCCAGGGCCCGATCGAAACATACGTCAAGAAAAGTGAATCCCGAGCTTCTGATAGCATCTCCCATACCCTTAAGAACCTTCCCAAGCCCTTAGAAACTTTCCTAAACCCTTAAGAATCACCCCAACCTCTCCGAACCCTTAGTTGACCTTCTCGGGGAATGATTAGAGAGAGGCATGCCAAAACTTATAGGGACCTCTACTAAAACTGAATCTTATACCATTGAAAAGTAGAGGTTCTCAACTTTCCAACAAGCTAAGAATCATCCCGATCCGAGCCATACATCCAAAGTTAGGGCAATTCGAAGTTTCGGGCCCAAAAATTGCATCTGGCTGAACCTCTCGAGAACCTCTCGAGGAGGTGAGCATGCTTAGCGTGTATAATACACACACTAGGCCATTTCTGGAAGAACGTTGCCTAGTGTGTTTATTATACATGCCAGGCCATTTATTCTCAGAAGTGGCTTAGCGTGTATAATATATACGCTAAGCATAGATGGGCCCCCCAACGGGCTCTGGACTTCGTGTGTATTACATACGCCAGGCTTAGCTAAAATATATTTGCCTGGCGTGTGTAATACATATGCCAAGCTTAGCTATAGTAAATCTTGGTTTCTACTCAAAATTGACTTTTGGGGTTTGACTTGTTGACCATCCCAATATTTAAGGTGGGTTTCATTAGGACTGTTGCACCATAATTTACCCTATTTGCAACCCTCTAGTCATTGAAACAACACCTTATCATCTACCATTGAACCCTTTTCCCATATATCTAAGCCCCTAAAACCCTAGAAAACTTTGGATATTAGGATTACCTAATTGCTAATCACATTAGCATTTAAGTACCCCATAACCCTCTCCTTTTCTATAAATAGAGAGGCACCCCCCCTTGCAAATGGCTTGAAAATTTTCCAAAAGAGAGAAAAGATTAAGCGAGTCCTTTTTCCCTTTTGGTGAACCAATCCCATAGAAATTACAGAACTTCAAAACTCCCTTTAGACCCCACCTTCCTTTAAATATCTTTTAGTTTAGGTGAGAACTATCCCTTAGCTCTCTCCAACTACCTCTTAGCCACCAAACCTTAGAGGTTAGAATCCATATTCTAGTTACTCAAGCTATCGGAGGCTCACCGAGTGCACCCAATGCAAAAGTCCACACCTATGCTACAAGGGCTCGAGAGCTCCGTCTCTCCCCTCTTTCCCTCTACCTTCTCAGCTTTATCTTTATCCTTGCATTTACGTCGTTACGCTGCCGAAATCTCGGTGATTGTGGGGGCATAAATAGGATCGAAGTGCCTTTTGGCAAGAGGAGGTGCTCTTTTTTATTTTCTTTTTATTTTGGTCATAAGTAGAGACCACATTTGAGTGGGTTGATCAGGTGCCTAACACCTTCCTGATCGATAACCAAAGCCCCTACTCAAGAGCCTTTGGTATGAATCGGTAAATCAGAGTCATATTTGGCATTTTGGTGCATTAAATATTGATTTGAGGTTTCTTGAGATACCAAAAGCTCAGGGTGGCAACTCTAAATTTGTAGTGAAGAGTCCGCATCATCGCGACGGACTCGCTAGAGCCCTTGGTTGCACAGTAATAATTTTCCTTTCTTTTATAGCAATTTTGTAAATATTTATTTTAATATATGCAAATTTCTTTTGATTATTATGATTGTTTCTAATCTTTTTGTGGTACAATTTTTGTTTCAATATGCCAGAATATCATGAACCTCACAAATATGAGGTAAAATTTTTAAGTATCCCCTATTTTGTTTTTGCACAATGAGGACATTGTCCTAGTCAAGTTTGGGGGGGGGGGATAACACTTCTCTGTATATTAGTTAGTTTTTAGTTAGTTTACTTTCAGTTTACTTTGTACACTCTATTTTTTGTTTCCCTTTCCAGTTTCAAATTAGTTTTGTAAATATCGATATTAGGAAAAGTTAACCATCTTATGTGAGTTATGAAAAATAAAAATTTATGAATCTATAAGCTTTATGATCCATCAAAGTAGAAGTTCAACAATCAAAATAGAACAGTTAAGATTCATATCTTGCTCTTTTGAAGAATGTATCAGATTGAATGTTTGAAATTATACTTTGATTTAAACTGAAATATTTAGATTATAGTTTCAAAATTATATAACCAGTGAGCTTTTAAGCTATAATTCCTCTTTTATTCTGAGAGAGACTGCTTTCTATTCGAATTCAAAAAAAATTTAGATCTTCTTCACTGTGTTAATGAAATCTCATATTATTACAAATTAGAATCAAATATTCAATGAGTATGAGGATTTGTTTTTCCTTGTGTATATCAAAACAATATGGCATGCATGCTAGTAAATCGTAAAGATGATTTAAGGCCATATTTTGTTTAGTTTGAGCCAAAAAGCCAAAATTTCAAAAAATATTTATCCCTTGAACCCATATTAGAGCCTAAACCAAATTTCTTTGTACCAAGATTTTATAAACCCTTAACCATATGTACTGCCCAAAACCTTCAACATTTTACCCTTATAATTTTTGAGAGTTTAGAATGTAAAAGAAGGGAAGAAGAGGGAGTGAAAGGAGTATAAGAAAACAGATAAGATATGTCGAAAACAGGTATAATTGAGAAGAAATAAAGTGAAGAAATATGGGAAAAGAAGTGAAATCATAATTACTATTCTGAAAAGATAGAGAACCAAAAAGCTTCCAAGCTGAAAAACTCGAGGATATTTACACAAAAAAAGGGATTTATACAATAAAAATAAATAAATAAATAATGGGAAGAATTTATCCAATTCTGGATACTTACTGAATTAGAAAAGAATTTAAAAAGAAGATAGGTGAAAGAAGAACTGAATTCTTAGAAATACTTGAATCCTTTCTACCTTTATTTGGAATTGTAGACACCCAAATTTAGCCCAAGGCCCGATCGAAATATATTTCAAGAGAGGCACACTTTCGAGCTTTTGATGGCATGTATGAAACCCTTAGGAACTTTTTTAAAACCTTAGGAGCCATTCCAAACCTTTAAGAATCACCCTAGATCCCTTAGGAGCCTTCCTGAAACCTTAGAAACCCATCCCGACCCTTAGAAACTATTCCGAACCTAAACTTAGCTTTCCCGAGCAATGTATGAAGAATGGGACACCGGGACTATCTGTGACCTTTTACTATGATTGAATATCATACCATTGAAAAGTAGAAGTCCTTAGCTTTCTAACGAGTCAAAGATCACTCCAAGCGGAGCTGTACATCAAAAGTTACGATAGTTCGAAGTTTGGGCAAAAATGGGCCAGGTATGAACCTCTCGAGAGGATCATTTGAACCTCGTGAGATTTACATTGAACTCCGTGAGAATCTCAAGAGAAACTAGGCATATTTGGTGCAAGTATTACTTGTGCCAAGCCATTTCTCCCTAGAAATGGCTTGGCACAAATAATAGTTGTGCCAGTTATAATGTGGGCCCGACCACGGGGAGCTAACTTCCAGGCCACTGTGTGGCGCTGTTTTACTGTACATATGCCTGGCACACCTATTAGTTGCGCTAGACTTATGAACAGTACCTATGGGTTTTTGTCTCAAAAATTGAGATTGGGGTTTGACATGTTGACCATCTTGACCTTTGGGATGTGTTTTGCTAGTTCTGTTGCACACATTCACTATCTATTTACAACTTCTTAAGTGGTTTAAAGCCTCACCCTATCATCTACCATTGGCGTATCTCTTCACACATTTCAAGGCTCCAAAAACCCTAATAAACCTTAGATGGTTAGATTACCTAATTGCTAATCAAAGTTAGCCTCCAAACACCCTCCTAACCTCTCTTTTTTCTATAAAGAGAGAGGCACCCCTCCCTTTACAAAGGCTTGAAAAAATTTGTAAAAAAGAGATTAACGAATTCCTTCTCTCTCCCTTAGTGCACCACATAAATTTCAGAACCTTCAAACCTTCTAAAAACCTTAGCCTTTCACCTAAAAGCTTTAGTTTAAGTGTGTGCTACCCCCTAGCCTCCCCTCTCTACCTCTTAGCTATCCACCCTAGAAGTTAGAATCCATCATCAAGCTATACAAGCCATCAAAAGCTCACCAAAGCAAGCCAACGCAAGGCTCCATAGTGGTGCAACAAGAGCCCGAGAGCTCCAGCTCTCCCCTCTACTCCTCTACCTTCTCGGTTCTTCCTCCATCCTCTCATTTGTGCCATTACGCCGTCGAATTTTTGGTAAGAACGAAGGGGCACAAATAGGATTTTAAGGTCCTTTGGGCAAGAGGAATGCTCTTTTATTCCTTTTATATCATTTTTATTTTGGTCATAAGTAGAGACCACATTAAGCGGGTTGATTGGGTGCGTAACACCTTCCCAATCGATAAACGAAGTGTAGACACCCAAATTCGGCCCAAGGCCCGATCAATCTGTACGTTGGGAGAGATGTACCCCGGTGCTTCCGATGGCACCCCCCTGAACCCTTAGGAACCTACCTAGACTAGTAGGAATCACCCTAAGACCTTTAGAGCCATTCCCCCAATCCTTAGAAGTCACCCCTGCACCCTAGAATCCCTTCCCAGACCTAACTTAAACCCTTCTGGCGGTTGATGGGAGGAGAGCTACAGAATTTCACATAGACTAGTACCATGGATGAGCAATATACCATTGGCAAGAGGACTTCTCCAGCTTTCCAACAAGCCAAAGATCACCCAATTTGGAGCTACGGTTCAAACGTTATGGCCGTTTTACGTTTCACATAAAATCATGAATTTTACTCAGGTGTAGATATTACATATGCCCAACCATTTTTTCCCCAGATTACTTAGGCGTATATATTATATACGCCTGCCTATTTTGGGGAAAATTTGGTCGGGCGTATATAATATATACGCCCAGTATAGGTGGGACCCACCACGGGTTTCATCTTCTCAAAACTCCCCTGATTTTGGTGAAAATTACTGTTCCTAAATTTGATATATATATACCTTGACTTAGCTATAGTAATGCCATCATCGATGGCTCGAATTCCCTCCATCTAGTTTGACCCTTTGACCATCCCCTGGGTTGAGGTGGGTGTCTTGAGATTGGTTGCACCCCCTTGGAGCTTATTGGCAACCCTTAAGTCACCCATGGTCTCACCCCATCATCCACCATTGAAACCAGTTTCCCAAAACCCTAGGACCTTGAAAACCCAAAAAACCTTAGATGGGGGATTACCTAATTGCTAAACCAATTAGCTCTTAAGTAAGCCCCTAACCCATCCTTTCTCTATAAATAGAGAGGCCTACCTCTTCCTTAAGGGTTGGAAGAAATTGGAGGTTAAGGATTTGGAGCCCAAGAGAGAACCCTAGTGAGAGAAAGTGCACTCATTTTTCAGAATTCCAGCAAGCTTAGTTCATCTTTTCCAATCCATTTCCACCATTAGATCACTCCCTTTAGCTAAAACCTAGCCTCTAGCTTCACTCTACACCCCCTACTTTATTGAATCCTAGCATTAGAACCCATTTTCACACCATTTAAGCCATCGGAAGCACGCCAAAGCGAAGATCTTCCACGGTGCAACAAGGGCCTGTGAGCTCCGGCTCACCCCTCTCTTCCTCTACCTTCTTGGTGTCTCCTCCGTCCAAGGATTCAAGCCGTTACGCCGCCGAAATTTTGGTTTGGCTCAAAGCTTGATAGGACCGTATTGCCTTCGGGCAAGGGGAAACTCCGCCCTTTTTTTATTTTCATTTTTTACCATAGATAGAGACCGCTAAGTGCGGGTTGATCGGGTGCCTAAACCCTTCCCGATCGATAACCGAAGCCCCTACCCTAGAGCCTTTGGCAAAGACCGGTAAATCAGAGTCATATTTAGCACTTCGGTTCTCAAAATATCGATTTGAAGGTTTCCCGAGTCACCAAAGCTCCGGGTGGCGACTACATTTTATCCAAGACGAGCGCATCGCCGCGACGGGTTCGAGAGGATGCACGGTCGCACAGATGGCGACTCTGCTGGGGATTTCACCCTAGCGCTTCCCCTCTTGTTGGCCTTTCCTTTTATTTTGTTATTTTGCTAACCATGGCTATTTTTTGTTCTAATTTGCTGCTATTTTTCGCTATTTTTTGTTGTTTTTACTAACGTACTCACCCCTACGATTCAGTCCTTTAAGTGCCTTAGCCGTTTGGCGGGCCTACTTGCGCCTTAAATTTCAGTTTTTACGATTCTAGTCATTTAAGCCGCCTTAGCCGTTTGGCAGGCCCGCTCGCATTTATTTTCACGTCATTTAAATTTCGGTCATTTACAAGCCTTAGCCGTTTGGTGGGCCTACTTGCGCACTTTATTTCGGACATCATATTTCACCTTTGAACGCCGGCCCGTTGAGGCCGCACGGGTTTGTCATCCCCGACCCGATTTTTGACTTAATTTAACTCCCCTATAAAAATTTGTAATTAAAAGTGAACCAATAGTATGGGGACATAATTGAATTTATTTTTGTATTTTTGGGTAGTTTTCGGGAGGTTTAGGCACAGATACAATTTACCCGGTTCCCAGTAAGGCGGCAGCCCTAGTAGTGATGATCCTGAAAAGAGCCACCCCTTCCAGTACCTGAGAAGGCGCTTGCGCCGGAGGTATATCGGTTGGGTTGCCAATTCCGATCAAGCCGTAAAACCCGCATTGGTGAGAGCGTAAAAACCCAAAATTCAGCCGTGTATCCCTAGGAAACGGAAAGGAGGGACCCGATAACAAACACAGCAGTCCCCGAGAGCATTTCTCCCAAGAAACCAGTTCAAAGACCCACATCCGGGCTTGCTGTCCATTGTCGTACAAAACCTTTTGCCCGGCGTATATAATATATACGCCCCGCAAAATAGCCCCAGATTTACACAGGCGTATATAATATATACGCCCACCCAAATCTGCACTTTTTTGGTCGGGCGTGCAAAATATATACGCCCAGTATATATTGGGCTGCAGCAACCCGACCTGAGGCCCAATCCACCACCCCAATTCCCCGAATAGCGGTATTAGTGTCCGCGGTAGCCTCCCACATTCTCTAACACCCAATATGCCCCCGCCTAGTCAAAAGAAGGCGACTTCTTATTGATTTGCTCCGGGGGATCGGGTCATTTGCGTGGATTCCCTTGCCTTCAATAGAACAAAAGGGTTCCCTTTCGCTTCTTCCGAAGTGTGTCGGATCCCGTCGTGGACCTACTAAAGGTACATATATCGCTAAAGCAGAGTTGACCCCGGCACGGGTCATCAGTCATCTAAGTAGAGGGGAGTTGATTAAAAAAAAAAAAAGAAAAGAGAAAGAAAATCCTCATCATAAAAAAAATCCACCTTCAAAAAAGGGGAAAAATCAATCAAAATCAAAAATAAAAAATTACAAAATTCACTTTTCAAAACCATTCAAAACCCCCAAAAAAAAAAAACACACATAAAGAAAAAACAATAAAAAATATACCTTGGTGTGACTGGCACTACGGCGACCTCAAACCCGGCCCGTAGGAGAAGAACCAGGAAGGTATTCGGCCCCTATCCGCGACATCAATACAACACTCGTCGGCGGATCATGTCAAGAGCCGATACATCCCCACTGTCATCCCCTTCCCATTCCCGTATAGGAGAAGACCCGGTCTCCGACACCTTCACCCAAGCCAGGTTCGATATCACAGGCCCATTCGGGGCGCCCATGTTCACCTCCACCTCATCCCCTTCCCTTACATTCCCCCAACATATCCCTTTGTCATCCCCTACTGAAACCCCCCATTTCCCAACCGATCCTTACATCCCCATCTCCCATTCAAACACCATTACCGCATCCCCCTACTTCCAAAGACCCCCCAGGGAGTCCCATCCCCCGCCTACTTCCCACACTCCATCCCTCTCCTCACCCACGCCCCCAACATCCTACATCTCATCGACCCCATTTACCCGGGTCATGCCCAATTTTTCCCAACCACCTCTATCCTTAAGTGATCCATCACCCCCCAATCTCACACCTGAGTCCATGCCCTCAATGGAGGACATGAGAACGATGTATGCCCTATGGGCCGCGTCTCGCAACCCTACCTCTCAAACCTCGCATCCAAATTTCCAAAACCTCCATACCCCATTCCCTCCTAACCATGCCCAACCACCCATTGTCCATACCTCCCAAAATCCCCCACCTCAACTCCAGACCCAAACCCACACAAATCCATGGGCCCCAACCCAAACCCCTCTAGAGACATGGGCTCAGGCCCAAAACCCTCAAAACCCATGGGCCCAAGCCCAAGCTTATCAAGCCCAGGCCCCAGCCCAAACACCTCCAAACCCATGGGCCCAAGCCCAAGCTTATCAAGCCCAGGCCCCAGCCCAAACACCTCCAAACCCATGGGCTCAAGCCCAAGCTTACCAAACCCAGGCCCAGACCCAAGATCCTCAAAACCCATGGGTCCAACCCCAAGCCCACCAAACCCAGGCCCAGACCTAAGACCCTCAAAACCCATGGGCCCAAGCCCACTAGACTTAGACCCAAGTCCGAGCCCCCCAGGGCCCATGGACCCAAACCCAGCCCCCTCATGGCCCAGTAGCCCAAACTCAACAAGGCCCATTGGCCCAAAGTCATATTAAGCCCCACCCCCAGGCCCAAAGCCCGTCAGTCCAAGCCTTCCAAAACCATCAAACCCAAATCCCTCAAACCCAAGGCCCATCCGCCCACGCTCATCAAAGCCCATTCACTAACCCCATACCCCCCCACCAATACCCTTCATTCACCTATACCCCTTACGCCCCCATCCCACCTCCAACGGGAAATCCAATCCATCCCATTCCTCAAAATCACAACATCCCACCATCTCAATCACACCCCCATCACCCCCAGAATGTGCCACCAACTCAGCACATCACTTACCCACAAAACGCTCACCCATTTATCCCTTCTCATCCCCTACAAACCGTGTGGCCCCACCAAGTCATCCAACCCATCACCCCCCAAGTTCAAATAGCAGAGCTCGCCCCTCACCAATACCATGACCAGCAGTACGAGGAGGATGAGATTCACAATAGTGGAGGAACTACCAGTTTTAACCCTACAGGGCCCACCATCATCACACCTAGGGTCGAACCAAATCAAGGGGAAGCGGTCCCCGCCACAGCCTCGAAGGAACCAGAGCAGCTGAAAGAACAGATAGACAGAATACAGAAGCAGCTGATGAAGATGGGAGGAATGGAACTACACTCGACGGACTTTTCAGACTTATGTCTGTTCTCTGACGTCCCCCTGCCACCGAAATTCAAGATGCCATCCTTTGATAAGTATAATGGCACTGGCAACCCCATCGCCCACTTGAAATCTTACTGCGGGGATATGTGCCAGTATGGCGGAGATGAACGACTCCTCACCAAAGTGTTCCAGAAGAGTTTAACGGGCCCAGCACAGAGATGGTTCACATCCCTGGAACCATCCATGATAAAAAATTGGAAAGATCTGACACGCTTATTTCAAGAACAATATGTCTATAACATGGACATAGAACTAAGGAAGTCGGACTTGGCCCGGTTAAAGCAAAGACATGATGAAACATTCAGTGCTTACTTAGGGAGGTGGAGGGCCTTAGCCACTCAGGTAACTCATCGAATTCCGGATGATGAGCAGATTGAATTGATAACCAAGGGAGCCCTCCCAGTCATCGCAGCTTTCTTAGTATATCAGCAGCAGTCAAGTTTTACTGATCTGGTCCGAAATGCCAACCGTTGCGAAGACGCCATTAGAGAGGGCAGGCTAGGAAGGAATGCGGCCAACGGGGCCACTGGGGTTCGAAAAATCGTCGAGCCAAGAATTGAAAGAAGACCAGGGACAGAGGTACAGAACATTGTTTACCCCCAGGCCAATACCAACGCCCCCCCGATACAACTCCAGGTTACACAACCACCCCTGACCCGTTTTGAGCAAGTACCAAGGCCAAGAAATGGACCAAGAGCCCCGTTTACCCCGGAACAGATGAAAGCACGCTTCGAACGAGTATTCACCCCGTTGGGGCAATCCTTGAGTGTCTTACTGCCGGTGTTACTACAGAAAGGCCTGGTCAATTTACTCCAACCTCGCCCCCCACCCCACCCAATACCAAGGAATTATGATCCGAATCTGCATTGCAATTTCCACCAGGGACCGGGTGCCGTGCTAAGCACGCGGTCCAAGATCTGATAGAGGCGGGAAAGATCATACCCCCGCCACTTCCCCAAGGGCAGAACCAGAATATCCATCAAGCCCCTCTACCACCGCACCCAGGAGGCCCCAGGCCCAACATACATTGGATAGAGGAAGAAGAAGAAGAGTTTGATCCTTCAGATTATATTAGCAATCAGGAGGAATTTTCGCTCCCCAAGCCAAACGAAGATGAACTATTTGTTGGGGTGATCGAGCCACTGTATCTTGCCGATTATTTTCCCACACCAGCTTGCCAAGAGGAGCCCTTAGATTTAGGGCAATATTTTTCCACCCCCGCTCCCGCCTATCAAATCCAAACGGGCACAGCCCCGTCGTAATTATACGCATATCCACCCCAGGCCCAATTCATCCCATACACCCCTCCGTCACACATAAATCATCCTATTCCTTACGCAACTCCACCATCCCCATATTATCCTACCCCATACACGCCCTCAAGTCCCTCCACCCAATATAATGCTCTGCCATCCTCAAGTTACCCCACGCCATACACGCCCTCAAGTCCTGCCACCCAATTTGCCCCATACACCCCTCCATCACCCCCAAATTACCCCTCTCCATGCACAACTCCGTCACCCCCAATCTATCCCATTTCATCTACCAACCCATCATCATCCCACCATGCCACAAACCCTTTATATCCCCCCATTCCACCCACTACCCCACCATGTCCCGGTCATCCCGCTCAATGCGCAACTCCATCGCCCCCAATTTACCCCACTTCATCCACAAACCCGTCACCATCCCATCATACCTCCCCATATACAAACCCTTCATACCCCCATCATCCAATGCTCAACACGCCTCAAACGTCTCCCCGTCCCTCCAGCCCAGTCACACTCTTGCCATCCCTTCGCTATTTTGGCCCTAATCCAACTCCACCACCACCCGGACAAGCAACCCCTCACCCAATCCCCTCATCACCCAATCACCACTGGTCCTTCCATGCCCAGATAACACCAGTACAAGCCCCGTGCCCATAACTCCAATTCACAATTCCCCCACTACCATTCCACCCCCCATTGGAGTTAACCTGGTCGGACCCGAGAAACCAGTATATCCGGCCCAATCCTCCCTGGAATCCTCACGCACCCCATTTCTCATCCCAAAACCTGCTTATGACCCGCATCAGGTACTGTTGAGGTATGAACAGACGGACATGAATGTCGGGTGCAACCAAGAAGAGGCTGTTGAATTTGTTACTCGATCGGGCCGGATTTCTGCCCAGCCAGAAACATCAGGGGCAGGCAGAGGAGAAGAAAAGAAGAAAGAATAGGCCACAAGAAATCCCTTTAAAAAAATGGCCAGGGAACATATACTGGAGACACAGCTCAAGAGAACGCCCGCACATATTACCGTGTGGGATTTATTGATCACGTCTCCGCTCCACTTTCAAGCCGTAATGGGAGCACTCAAGGACGCGCATGTCTCCACCCATGTAACTCCAGATGAAGTAGGGGAAATAATAGGGCAAGTGTTGGCCCCAAACACCATCTCTTTTACCGATGCGGACCTACCAATTGAGGGGAATGACCATTCTAAACCCCTGAATATAACAGTGGAGGTAGGGAACTTGGTGGTACCGTTGGTCCTGATCAACAACGGGTCGGTGCTGAATGTATGCCCTCTAAGGACGACAATCAAAATTGGGGCGAACCCCGACACCTTTTGGCCATCCATATCAAGCGCACGGGGATTCGACAACACTAGAAGGGAAATCATAGGAGAAGTAGACCTTGACCTGATCCTCGGACCGCAAACCTTCACCACCCCCTTTCAAGTGATGGACATCAAGTCTACCTTCAATCTGCTATTGGGCCTGCCATGGATACATGAGCTCGGAGCGATACCATCTACTCTACACCAAAAGCTCCGATTCATCTCAGAAGGAAATATTGTCACCATCTTAGGTGAGAGCAGAGAAGACATGGGGAAGAGCGCTCTGCACATTGAGAATCTGAAAGTGCTGAACATACCGCACACAGCTAAGGACGCCGATCTCCATTGATTTGAGTACGACTTCTTGAATGTTACCCTCTAACCAACTGAAAAGACCCCGGATAAAACTGGAGGAGGAATGGATGTAGCTGTGTTCATGCTCCACAGATGGGGCCATCAAAATGGGAAAGGACGGGGCCCACGCCTTCAAGGAAGAAGAGACCCCGTCAAGGCCAAGGGGCAACAAACTAAATTTGGCTTAGGCTACAGGCCCAGAGAAGAAGAAGTCAGAGAAGCCAAGGAGAAGATGAGAGCCGCAGCAGCCGCCAAGGCCAGAGGAATCATCTTGGAAGAGGAACCTCGTGCTCGCCCCCACATCTGCGAAACCTTTGTAAGCGCTGGGGTGGTAAAAATTGATCTGAATGGGGAGACGAGGGTAACCCCACATAAGCCTGTTGCAATCCACCCCACCAATCCCAACATCATTCCCCCGGACTTTGAAATGGACTTAGTCCCCCTTTCCTTGTTTGAGGAAGAAGTGCCCCGATCCACCCCTCACTTCAACACCAACCACTCTGGGCCCCTCCTAACCGTAGAGGATAAGGTCCCGGAGGATCCCTCTGTAAATATGTTGGGGGAGGAAATGCAAGAGCCTACCGATGCCGCTCCTGGTCAAAGAGGTAAAGGCCAAGCCTCGCAGGTGAGTAACTGGGCATCCTTACCCCAACTCTTAAGAGCCGCCAAATGCCATGAAAATGGCACCGACTTCCCAAAAAAAAACAACCTATAAAAAGTGAGGTTAGCCTCTGGACCACTCTACCTTGTATATATAGAGATCCACCTCACCAGGGGCTGACCTCCGAAAAAATACAAAAGATCATAAAAATAGAAAAAATACCAATTCCAAAAATATTGTCCTTTTAAATTCCCAATAAAGTAAAAATCAATGTCGTGATACCCGTCCCACGTGAAGCCAACCCCTTCCCTGTAGAAATACAAGAAGAGGTAGGAGTCACGAGTCTGGACGAGGAAGGCCAAACCGACGAGCTCCTCAAACAATTTGCCGATTTTGAGCATGGCCCTACCCCGATCGTCGAAGAGATAGAGGACGTCAATTTGGGTACCACAGAGGCCCCCAGAATCACCAAAATTGGAACATCGCTGTCCCCTGAGGAGAGGAAAGGTATGATAGACTTCCTTCGGTCATTCCAAGACGTCTTCGCATGGTCGTATGAAGACATGTCTGGTTTGGATACCGATCTGGTTGAGCATGAGTTGCCACTCTACCCCGATGTTAAGCCGATGAAACAGAAGCTGAGACGACTCCGACCCGAATGGATGTTGAAGGTGAAGGATGAGGTCATTAAGCAGTATGACGCGGGTTTCCTCATGGTATCCAAGTACCCACAGTGGTTAGCCAATATTGTCCCCGTACCAAAGAAGGATGGAAAGGTCCGAATGTGTATCGACTTCCGAAATCTCAACAAGGCGAGCCCTAAGGATGATTTCCCACTACCACACATCGACATCTTGGTCGATAACACTGCAAAGCACGGGATGCTCTCGTTTATGGATGGATTCTCAGGATACAATTAGATAAAGATGGCAGAGGTTGATTGCGAGAAGACAACGTTCATTACCCCCAGGGGAACCTTCTGCTACAAAGTAATGCCATTCGGGCTGAAGAATGTTTGGGCGACCTATCAAAGAGCAATGACGGCCCTGTTCCACGACATGATGCACCGAGAGATCGAAGTGTACGTCGATGACATGATTGCCAAATCGCCAGAAAGGGAGGACCACTTGATAAACCTGTAGAAGCTATTCGAGAGACTGAGAAAATATAGATTGTGGTTGAATCCCCAGAAATGCGCATTTGGCGCTATGTCCGGGAAGCTGCTGGGCTTTATTGTCAGAAGGAGAGGGATTGAGGTCGATCCGACCAAGATCAAGGCCATCACTGAGATGCCACCACCATCTACAGAGAAGGAAGTCAGAGGTTTCTTAGGCAGGATCCAGTACATCAGCCGATTCATTGCACAGTTAACTCCGATATGCGCACCAATCTTCAAGCTGCTGAGAAAGGACTCACCGGTTGAATGGAATGACGACTGCCAGGCTGCATTCGACAAGATTAAAGGTTATCTCCTAAAACCTCCGGTATTGGTACCGCCCGCACCTGATAGACCCCTGATAATGTACTTGTCCACGACTGAGTTTTCCATGGGCTGTGTGTTAGGACAGCATGATGAGACGGGAAGGAGAGAGCAGGCCATCTATTACCTAAGCAAGAAATTCACTGATTACGAGACGCACTATTCTCATCTGGAAAAAGCATGCCTAGCACTCGTTTGGGCTACTCAGAGACATCGACACTACCTGTTATCCCAGGCCGTTCTACTTCTAGCACGGATGGATCCGTTGAAGTACCTATTCGAGAAACCTGCTCTCACTGGTCGAACCGCACATTGGCAACTACTCCTATCCGAGTTTGACATTACTTATGTCACCCAGAAGTCAATTAAGGGGCAGGCACTCGCCGATCATCTTGCTGAGAACCCTCTGCCGAACTATGAGCCTCTAAGGACCGAATTCCCTGATGAAGACATTTTGTTCATGACCGACGAGGATACAGAGGAAACAGAGGAGCCCTGGGTAATGCACTTCGATGGGGCATCGTGATGTTGAGGCCAGGGAGTTGGCGCCATTCTTATCTCACCAAAAGGATCTCATATACCCATCTCCATCAAATTGAACTTCCCATGCACCAACAATATGGCCGAGTATGAGGCCTGTACAGCTGGTTTACAGGTGGCTCTTGATCTAAATATAACTCACCTTAGGGTCTTTGGAGATTCACAGTTAATTATATGCCAAACCAACGGGGATTGGAAGACCAAGGATGAAAAACTGATCCCATACCATGAACATCTGGAGGATCTGATAACTTGCTTTGAGGAAGTCACCTTCTCTTATGTGCCACGAGTAAGAAATCGGTTTGCTGACGCCCTGGCCACCCTGGCCTCTATGGTTGATATTCCATATGGAGTGGTTATGAAGCCGATCATGATAGAGCAGAGGAACGAACTGGCTTTCTATCACCTGATCGAAGGACCTACAGAGATAGATGATGAACCACCCTGGTTCTCAGACATCAAGAATTTCCTCGAGACCCGAACTGTCCCGGAAGGAACATCAAAGGTAGACAAATGCACCATCCAGTGATTGGCAACAAACTACGTCATCTGCGGCGATCTCCTGTATAGGCGGTCTCACGACAATATTCTACTCCGATGCCTAACCCAGAAAGAGGCGGTCGAGATCATGAAGGAGACTCATGAGGGGGTCTGCGGAGCCCACGTCAGCGGTCACATGCTTGCTAAGAAAATTCTAAGGCAAGGATACTTTTGGACTACATTGGAGACTGATTGCTGCAAGCATGTACAGAAGTGCTACAAATGCCAAGAGCACTCCAGCCTAATACACGCTCCGGCCATTGACTTGCACAGCATGGCCACCCCTTGGCCGTTAGCCACCTGAGGTCTCGACGTCGTCGACAAGATCAATCCTAAGGCTTCCAATGGACATCAATTCATCCTCGTCGTTGTGGAATACTTTATAAAATGGGTAGAGGCGGCCTCCTATACGAATATTAAAGCTAGCCATGTTGAGAAGTTCATCAAGAATAACATCATTTGCAGATTCGGCGTACCCAAAGATATCATCACTGATAATGGCACTAACTTCGCTAATAGGCGCATTCGGATCTTGTGTGAGCAGTTCAAGATCAAGCATCATCGTTCTTCCCCATACAGGCCTCAGACGAATGGAGCAGTAGAGGCAGCCAACAAAACTCTGATCCGCATCCTAGAAAAGATGGTAGTTACTTACAGAGATTAGAGTGAGCAGTTACCCTTCGCACTTTGGGCCTATAGAATGTCTATCCGCACCGCAACAGGGGCAACACCATTCTCCCTTGTGTATGGGACCGAGGCCGTGCTACCCGTTGAAGTCAAGGTACCGTCGCTTCGTATCCTTTTGGAATCCCATCTACCTGAAGCTGAGAGGGAAAGAGCCCGTTTTGAGCAGTTGGATTTAATTGACGAGAAAAGGCTCCTTGCCTTGTGCCACACCCAAGTCTATCAGAGATCATGCCGAGACACGAAAATAGGAGACATCATCTTTGAAGAAAATTTTCCCGTCTCTCCACGCCGATCCGAGAGGGAAGTTTAGGCCAAATTGGGAAGGACCCTACATCATCCGAGAAGTTCTGCCAGGGTACGCTGTTCGCCTCGCCACCATGGACGGAGACCACTTTCCTGAGCCCATCAACGCTGGATACCTCCGTAAGTTCTACTCATAGGTCTTGGGGCAAGGTAAGTTTCGATAAAAGTAGATGCGTGACCGCTTAAGGGCTCCATAAAAGAGGACATCATTTCAAAGTCAAGTGGCCCAAAAAATATTCCCTGAAAACCTTCACCCCTTTTTGCTACACACTTTGGGCCAACAACCAATTCCTTCATATACCCCACCCAAAATTCCAAAAAAGAAGAAGAAGAGAAGGGAGGAAAAATTCAAACCAAAAAGAAGAAGGAGAAGCCCCCCCCCCCCCCAAATAAAAAAAAATAAAAATAAAAGGAACAACAAGGAAAAGGAGGGGTACCCTAAAAAAAAAAAAAAAAAAAAAAAAAAAAAAATATGAATGATGACTGGGGCATGAAAGGCCCCCGAAAAGAAAAAGGAGTCCCCGAACCTAGAAATCACCCCGAACTTAGATCCAAATCCCCAGAAAAACCCAACCTGTTTGAACCCCAACCACATTACAACCTGGAAGAAAGCCCTCTTTAAGGTCCATAAGCGGTTATAACATCTACTGCATCAGAATAAGCCGAGTTAACAAACCACACAGAACTTCATTCAGCCGGCTGTGACGGAATCGACGCCCATGTCGTGGCTTTCTGGCTCTTGAAGAAAAGAAAAATAAGAAAAAAAAAAAAAATTTAATTTGAGTTCAAAGTAAGACGGACGTGGTGAAAACCCGAAAGGGCGCCACGGGTAAAAACAGCGAACTCACGCGGACCAGGTGAAAACCTGAAAGGGCACCTAGGGTAAGAGAGCGAACCCATGGATGTGGTGAAAACCCGAAAGGGCGCTACGGGTAAAAACAGGGATGACAAGCATGGCGAAAACCCGTCTTGGGCGCTATGAGCAAAAAATGTCAAGAAAAGAGAGATTAGGAGAAAATCTGTCCTAGCCCGCCTATTTCAGTTTGGATCCCTTAAGCCTCTTCTCCCCTTTGATGGGCCGCTCCTGTTGGAAATTGGGTCGGATCCCAATCAAGTATGTCGTCTCTACCGCAGCGTCTGATGCATGACCAAAAGGAAAGACAGAGGGCTGAACCAATCCCTGGGCAGCTAACCTTCCCATGTTTAAAGGAAAAAACCTGTGCCTCACCCACAGGGTTCGACCATGCTCAAAATAGGATCCATTGGTTTGGCCCCATAAAAAAACCTCACCCTATGAGGAAGAAAATTCCAAAAAAGATAATGGATTTCCCTTTCCCATAAAAAACCTCACCCTGTGAGGAAGAAAATTCCTAAAAAGATAATAGATTTTCCTTTCCCATAAAAAACCTCATCCTGTGAGGAAGAAAATTCCAAAAAAGATAATAGATTTTCCTTTCCCATAAAAAACCTCACCCTGTGAGGAAGAAAACTCCAAAAAAGATAATAGATTTTCCTTTCCTATAAAAACCCTCACCCTGTGAGGAAGAAAATTCCAAAAAAGATAATAGATTTTCCTTTCCCATAAAAAACCTCACCCTGTGAGGAAGAAAATTCCAGAAAAGATAATAGATTTTCCTTTCCCATAAAAAACCTCACCCTGTGAGGAAGAAAATTCCAAAAAAGATAATAGATTTTCCTTTCCCATAAAAAGCCTCACCCTGTGAGGAAGAAAATTCCAAAAATGATAATAGATTTCCCTTTCCCATAAAAAACCTCACCCTATGAGGGAGAAATTTCCAAAAAAAGATAATAGATTTCCCTTTCCCATAAAACGCCTCACACTGTGGAGGAGAAAATTCCAAAAAAAAAAGAGAGAAACCCCACCAGGTGAAGAAAAAAGAGAGGGAAAAATCCCATAAAAAGTCTTACATTGCAGGATTACAAAAAGTAAAACAAGAGCGCATGTATAGATTTCATTCCCTTCCTTTACAAGTGTTGCCTGCTGAGTGTCACGTCCCAAAAAGATAACGACATGACACACTTTCTATTTTTGCTGATTTCTTTACAACAAGAAGCAAAACCCAAAATGTATATAGTTGTGTATATATAAAAAGAGAAGAAGAAAAGAACAGAAAAGATAACCCAAAAAGAGATCTCTGATAGGGGGCTTTCCCCCCGTATATATGATCTATGATATGTGCAGGAGCAGGTCAAGGGCCGGGAGCACGCTTCAAGGCGCTAATCTCTGCAAGTAGGGAGTCCTCGCGGGCATTTCGATCAGACATCCACCTACCATGAAGACTCTTCTGCCATCTCAGTGAAGCTTCATACCATGGACTCAAATCAAAGACTACCAATCAAGAACCTCGCTCTCGGCTGTAGCGGCTCTCACCTCCGCAATATCAGCTCTGACCCTTTCTTTCTCCAAAGTCTCGATCAAAGCCAGCCTCTCTGTGGAAAGGGACTCGATCCGGGTCCGAAGCATCGCTTCCTTACATGGCCAGGGCCCTGTCTCTACCACATCTACCGAAGCTGGGCTAGGAGTAGGTAATTCCTCAGATACTAGCCAACCCTTGTAACCCGGAGAGACAATGCCCCCCTGAACCAAGCTACACATATGCGCCGATTGACGGGTTTCCCAGAGGGCAGCTATGCGATCAAGATTACTAAGAGAACCGTGAGAGAATATCAGAGAGCACAGGGGTGGCCTCGCAGTGCACGGCACATGCTGAGTGTACCCGAATTGGCGGAGCACCCGAGATGGGAAGTAATATGTGCTACCGGTCAGTCCCAAGAGTGTGATGCCCTCACAATCCAGAGAGCGGACAATCGGAAAGGTGTCGTCCGTCTGTGGAAGGTGTCGTCACTCGCGTCAAATAGCCACAAGCTCAGTTCCTCGACGCTCCCATCAGGCAGTCTCGAACTCCGGATCAGAAAACCCCGAGCCACATCCCCTCTAATCAAGCAGAATCTCGGCACAGGCCCCATGATAGCCAAATTCTCTCCTAACCAGATCTGAACAAGAAGCGGGCTCCCGCTGAAAATTCCAACCCGGCCCGAGGCCGCAGCATCCAAGCCTCGATACATCTCCGCCAGGACCAGGTGTACCAATGAGCGACCTCCCTCTAGTTCAGTCAAAACATCACATAGCCAGAGGAAAACGCTCTCCCCCCCCAGTGAAGAAGAGAACCTCCGACAGCAAATAAAGAGCAAAGGCCTTCACATTGAAGGGATCTCGAATAGGCAACTTTCGAAGGCTCGAGTCACCGAAAAGTTCTCTTAGGAATTTCACCGAGCACCTGGTGGGCCCTCCGGCGAAACATTTCTCATATCCACCCTTCTTCAAGCCAAGGACCGCGTGGACCGCCTTTGCATACCCCGGTTTGGGCACTACTTTGGCAAGGCCTCGATCCATCTTCAAGCCAGTGAGGGAGGCTAACTCTTCCAAAGTTGGGGTCAGCTCCCTAGACCCGAATTTAAAAACATGGGCCCTATGGTCCCATGAGGCCAAAGCCGCCTGTAGTAGGTTGGGCAACAGAGGAACAATGAGGAGAGAAGAAAGACGGGACAACCCGAGGCCATTCAGAATAGCAAGCTCGCTCTCGGCCAGACTATCATGCCATTTTTGCAAAAAGCTGGGCCCCGGGTCCAAACAGGGAAGTATACCGGTCCCCGTATAAAGGCTTGGGCCCCCTTTTGAAGGCAGGTCCATCGGCGTGCAAAGAGGTTCTTTATCGGTCAATATATGGCGATGGGCCTGCTAGAAAAGAGGGGAGAGAAAGGAAATAAATGGAGGGGCAAAACAGCCAAACCAAAGTAGAAGAGGAGACAAGGGTTATAAGGAGCCCGCTGAGGTCAATCTATAGCAGGCGTATATATTGTATACGCCAAGGAAAATTTTGAATCATTTTTGCCCGGCGTATATAATATATACGCCCGGCCAATTTTTACTGAGGAATGGTCAGGCGTATATAATATATATGCCCGGCCATTATTGTTGAACATTTGCCAGGCGTATATAATATATACGCCTAGTTTAAAGCCAGCGCTGGCCAGGCCCCCTTTTATAGAGATTCATTTTTGTCCCCAAGGAGGAACTTATTTTTGTTTGGCCCACTTTTTTTTCATCTCGGGGCAGTCCACAGGCGCACATGCTCGCACACCCGTGGGAAGCCCCCGAAGGATGCACTACCCATAGGTGATATCCAGAGAATCCCCTACAGGATCGACTCCATCATTGGAGGGGTGTCGGCCCGTGTCTGGCCCAACAAGAAAACAAAAACGAAAACCATCAAAGCAAAGAAATGAAACATTCATATAAAGCATAAAAATTATAAACCATCCAAAAAATTTGTTGTTTAAAAGTTATTACATATCCCCCAAATAAATCCAAAGTCTAAATTGTTGTTTTGTGTATGTCAAATTTGCAGAAACTAAACTAGTCCTGGGCGGCCCCCTTCGACTTCTTCCGGCGCCGGCTCGCACTTTGAAAGGTACGAGTCTCCCCCACCCGAGTCCACGCCTGAGAGATACGGCTAAGTAAGGAGCGCGACTCCTTCTCACGAGCACGCTGCAGAGGCACACCAAAAGCCATCAAATAGAGAAACAGGCAGAGAGTAAACTAGGAAAATGACTAGTTTGGGCCAGCATTCACTCACCACTTCGGTCTCCCTAAGCCCAACGAGGTTACGGTAGTATTCGGCCTGACTCACTGCCGACTCATAATCCTGGCCAGTAAGAAAAAGGAGGTGTTAGTCACACAGGTCATCAACATAATTCAAAGGGAAAGAGAACGGAGCAACAAGGTAGAGATTACCCCAGGAATCAGCCACGTCGGCACACACGCGTGACAAAAAGGCATCATCCAGGCGCTTGAAGGTCCCTTGGACACCGGCACCCAAAGCCACGCAGGCGCTAGCCGGAAGGATCGGAAGGTCCAACACTGGCATCATAGGAGCCTCCCTCTTCCCCTCATCGAGTCGCCACTGCTCAAACTATAGAGAGAAATATTTTATCATTAAGGGCGACAGGTCAATCAAGGTAACCACATGAAAGCTGCTGAATGAAAGAAGAAAAGGGGCATTACCTGAGATCGCGGCCCGCCAAAAGCTAAAAAGTTAGCACCAGGCACGAAGCGGGGCAGCAAGAAATGATAGGGCAAGGAGTCGTACTGATAAGTAGTGAAAAATACCATTTTTCACCCCTAAACATGAGCCTTGAAAGACCTTTGAGAGGACTAAATAAGTGCTTTAGTGTTCATATTGCAGCTAACCAAAAAGACAGGTCCAAATCCGAAAACCATCCTAAAATGATCAAAAAGCTGACAACGCATGTCAAGCTCAAAGAGGGAGTGAAGAAATAGCCTCAGCAATGGCTAAAAAGGTCCTAAAAGAGCAAGAAAAGACCTGAAGAAGAAGAATGGAAGCTAAAGCTCAATTCGCAAAGAACTTCTACTATTCGCAAAGGAAAAATCAAGTTAAAAGTCAATTCGCAAAGAAGAATGGGAGCCTAGAGTTCAATTCGCAAAGAACTTCTACTATTCGCAAAGAACTTTGAACTTTGCGAAAAGAAGAGAAGTCCTTTGCGAAAAGATCTCCTGAAGCCAAAGTCCTTTGCGAAAAGATCTCCTGGCCAAAATGCTTTGCGAAAAGACCTCCGAAGCCAAAATGCTTTGCTAAGAGAGCTTACGAGCCAAACTACTTTCTTGAAAAAGCCCTTAAACTATGCGAAATGGCATTACGGGATTTGCTCGTCCAAGGGTATTTCAGAAACTTTGCACGCCAATGCGTTTTAAAACCCAAGGACATTCCGGAAGATTCGAGCACGAACCAAAGGCATATTCCACCCCATGTGAACACCCAAAGATGAAATTACTTGGCGGGAACTTAGAAGCTCAAACAGATTTTTGAATTACATAATGTAATTGATGCCTCTGCTTCTGATTGGTGAACCAGGATCAAGCATTTACGATTGGCGTAATAGATCCGGATCCCGGTGCTCGACTCCTATTGGTTGATACAGATCTATCCAATTCGATTGGTTGATACACATCTGAAATGGACTTAGGAAAACTATAAATAGATTTAACCATTTGCCCAATTTGGGCATCCAGATTTTAGAGTTTTCATCTCGTTTCTCATTCCTAGATAGCTTATCCGAACCCCTGTAATCCCTTCTTGTAGTTTACCTTTGAGAGCCATTGTGAGTGATTTGTACTTCCAAGTTCGGATTCAAGATCGAAGTCGAGGAGCTCAGATCAGAAGTCCGAGGGCTCTAAGAAGCCGTGCTCTGTAATTGTAATTTTGGATTTTAAAAGGTTGTTGTAATTTGTGTCTTCTCCATTGGAGTCATGTCGAGGGTTCTAAATGTTCACCTTAGTGCATTAGACTTCTTTAGATTCACTCATCCGCATGCAACTTCCCTTAATTCATCATCCCTGTGGGAATTAGCGTTGGTAACCTAATTCAAGCAGCACTTACAGTGATGTTCATGTTCTGAACTAAAGAATAGGCCACAGCTAGCTGACAGATCTGTGACCATTTAAGTGGACAGATCACAGCCATAAGTCTAAACCTATTCCTTAATTCGGATTTATTTCTCTTACATCTGTGCTGGTAGCCAGATGAAGATTGAATCTGCTCTGTGGAAATACAGATTCCCCATTAAAATTCAGAGGCTAAAGTACATGAAGCTATTATTTCTGCATTTGTCTTATTTTAAAAATCTCCCCAACTCGGATCTGGATCATGTAGTTAGTTCTTTTCTTTATTTGCTTATAGTTAAATGTGACACAATCCAACACTCTCTTTTATCTATTCTTTATTTAGATAATTAAAGAGCCAGATCTGGAGGTTTATCTCTCATTTTAGACAAACTTCTCTGTGGACGATCTTGAAATACTTACTTTTAAAACTTGCTACAGTTGGCCCTGATCTGGCAGGCCAGTGTTAGCCCCAATGTGCTGATATCCCTTTCATAAGTTAACATCCATATAACCTAGCATTCTTTAATTCTTTAATTCTTGATTCATAATGCACACAATTATGGCACACTTGGGCCAACAACACGTACCAAGACTGATACCCCCCGAGCAGGAGAAGGTCGTCGATAGGCACCCCATGATGAAGAAAATGAGCAGTGAGCTCATCAATGGAGCCCTTTGGGGCCATCACGTCAGCGGGAGGAGCTTGGGGCACGACAAAGAGAGGGCGATACTGATGAACTGCTCTCTCCCCTAAATAGTAGGCCCTAGTCCAGGACCCGTAGAGAAAGATGATACGACGGTCCAGCAAAAGACGAGAGGGGCCCACTGAGGCCAAATTCCAAAAGGGGGATCCTATGTAAGGGTCGAGGATGACCTACAAAAGAAGAAAAAATCGGAGAGGGATGCACACATTTGATCAGAACCCCTAAGCACACAGAAGCTGAGCTACCAAATTTGCAAAAAGGGAATTGTTTCACTTGCTCTGGGATCAATAGGTCGAACTGAGAGCACAGTCCTAACTCCAAATGCTTCATACCTACGTCCCGACTGCGACCCACGTGCCAGTTACTCATAAGGGGGAACGTAGCAATGTCTGACTGAAGCAGAGGGCGACCCGGTTGAAAGTGAAGGTATTCCCAGACCTGAGAAAGCAGGCAGATGAGGACAGGTATGCCATAAAAGAAAATTTGAATAAACTAAAAACAAAAGATAAAATACCTCGTTGGCAGGCCAGAAACCCACAATGGAGCTAGACTCCCCAAGCACGGCCTGCTTTAGGCTAGACATGAGTACGACATAGCCAGCGCCGCCCCAATCGAATCGATGCACGGTCTCCCAGTTCACCATCAGGCTGAGCAGGGACAAGGAGACTCACCCTCCACTGGTGTTGGAGAGGAGAGTCTTGCCTAGGAGGAACAGTAAGGAGATGCGGGCCAGCATAAGTGCGCGTGCGGGCTCGATATAAATGTCCATGTCGGGCTGCCCCTGGTCCACCAACTCATTAGGCCCAAACTGATCAACCAACCAGGATAGCTTGACCTCAGAACCCCGAACGTTCCCTGAGGACGGGTAGGCCCCTAGCAGCTGAATCACCTCCTCCCTACCCGGTGTGCGGGTGGGTACCACGGGCACACCCCCGATATGGACCCCAGTGATCATAGACCAGTCCGTCGGAGTGAAGGCCATCTCTGCCACGGCCATGTGGAATGTCATCGTCTCGGGGCGAAAACGCTCTATCAGTGCTTTTAAATAGGCCGTATCAGCTCTTACAGCGGGGCACAAAATGAAGTCCCCAAAACCGGCAGCAGTAAGTAGGTCCTTCACCACTAGGGGAAGGTAAAGCACAAGGCGCTGGAGGTCAAACCAACCGCCTCGGAACATAATGTGCGGTAGGGGCTGCAAACAAAAGGCATCAATCAGATAGGGGCAGGGAGATATAAGGAGGGCATCAAAGGAAAGAAAAAGCAGAAAGGAGGAGGGGGTCCATCTGTTTACCTGACCAACGATCCCGAAGTTGGACATATGGGTGTGCTGGCAGTAGAGGAGGCCGGTGTGGGCGGCGTCGCCTTGCATCTCATACCAAGGCTGGGAGGAGCCCTGAGACACAATGAACTGTTCCCCACGGGGACCGTAGGCCATTTCCGGCCCTTCTTGCTGATCATGCCCCTCGTCACCAGACATCCTGAAAACATGAGACGCATCGGCATATGAGGGGTTGCCAACAAAAAAGAAGAAAGAGGAAAATATGTATATGCATTAATGCAAAGACTAATAACAAAAAAAAAAACAACCATGTGTGTATGTATATTAATCCAAAACCAAAAAAAAGAAAAAGGAGATATGTGTGTGTGTGTGCTAACTGAAAAAAAAAAAACAACCATGTGTGTATTTATACTAATCCAAAACCAAAAAAAAAGAGAGATGTGTGTGTGTGTGCTAACAAAAAAAAATGTGTGTATGTATACTAATCCGAAACCAAAAAAGAGAGAGATGTGTACGTGTGTGAAGAATAATAAGAGAAAAAAACAACATGTGTGTATGTATACTAATTCAAAACAAAAAAAAAGATGTGTGTATGCTAAAAAAAAAAAAACAAAAAAAACTCATGTGCATATACTAATTCAAAACAAAAAAAAAGAAAGAAAAGATGTGTGTATACTAAAAGAAAGAAAAACAAAAAAAATCATGCGTGTGTGGGTACTAATCCAAAAAAAAGGAGATATGTGTGTATATAAAAGAAAAAAAAAAACAAAAAGGCAAAACCATGTGCGAGTGTGCTAATCCAAAAAAGATAAGATGCGCTAATCCATCGAAAACAAAAAAAAAAAGAAGGGAAAGAGAAAATAGGATGAGATGAATAAATAATAGATGAAAAAATATATAGGCCTAAGGAAAAAAAAACAACAAAACCGAGAGAAAAGGAACATAGGCATCACATATGTGTAAATGGAAATGAAAAAAGAAAAAGCATTTCACCACAAAAGAAAAAAAAAGAGAGAGAAAAACAACAATGTTATCAAAATACAAAGAGAAAGTAAGGGAAGGTAATGGTTACCTTCAATGGGGGAGAAAAACGAAGAGCGGCGGAGGATAAGCGCCTTTTGATCAACACCCGTGACCGCCGGTAATGGAATTCAAGCCAAACCAAAAACAAAAAACCCTAAGGGGTTGTCCCGGACTCAAGAAGAAAGGAGGGAGGAAGAGAGAATTTGAAAAGGGGGGCCCCTTTTGTGCTCGAGGCGGTTTCAGAATCGAGATTTTAGATGGGCGATATAATATATACGCCTCACCATGATTTTCGCCAGATGGTCATATATATTATATACGCCCGACCAAAAATGGCAGTTTTTAAACTGCCCGACCTCCTTTTTTCCGATTTTAAGGCCCAACGGCCCCTTTGTATGCTATGGACCTCGATCCGGACCCCCTTCGAGGCTCACGTGTCGTCGGCCATGGTGCACACATCTCCAAATGACCCTTCGAGTTCACTTCGATCGGCCCAAAGGGACCGTGCTACAATAAACGGATCTAGGTCCGTAGGTGCCCACCTATTGCGCCCACAAAATCAACAAAAAAGGAGAGAATAAAAAATATATATAATAAACAAAAAATAATATAAAAAAAATACAATGCTGGTTCTCACAAGGGCGTCACAATGTCTGTTTGCCCCACCACGAGAGCCGTGTTAAATCAATTCGGAATGATCGGGTTCACCCGAAAGTTCTCGAACCCCGTTTCATGCAGGGACACTTTGTACCTGATCCGGCAGGCAAATGAATTTCATTCATCACCGGGAGCATACACTTAGCCCCAGATCTCCCCCAGCAGAAGTCAAGGCCTCATCTGGCAGGCGAACCAAGAACCCATCACCGGAATGCACACGTCCCTAAGGTATATCAACATGGCAAGTTAATTCGCCTAAGGATGCGTGCAAAAACAAAGGCAATTTGAGCATGCCCAGGGTCTCCATCTGACATGAAAGAAAAAAAAAGAAGAAAAAAGAAAAAGAAAAGAAAAAAAGAAAAAGAGAAGAAGTAACAAATTTGTTGCTGCTTAGTAAAAACCCTGAGTGGGTTGACCCCACCTTCCCGGCATTCCTTCTGGTCATCCACCTTCGGATCCCTATTGACCAAGAGTGCCCCCAACTTCAGACCATTCGAAGAGTCTATTGTCAGTCGAAACTGACCCACCAAAAATGAAATTACAACCAACCAAACTATGCGCAAACATACAGACCAAAGGGCCCTTTTCCCTTTTATTTCCTTTTACACAGGCTTAAAACCTGTATAGGCACGGTGTCCCTGTTGAATGTACGCACTTGCGTCTGGGTATCCGCAGGATGGTCGTTGTACTCGTAAATTGTACCTTAGGGTCGAGGCTTCTGTTCGCGCCTATTTGTTGCTTATCGCCCCTGATGGGTGTCTGTCTGTGCATAGTTAGTAGGATGTGATGTCATTAGGGATGGAGGCTGGAAATTAGCCATCTCTTTCGAGGGATGTTTGGTTCTAGCCCGATCTTTAGCTTTGTCTCGAGTTAAAGCACTCCAAATTGCATAATCAGAGCACCTCACCACTGGAACGTACACATCCCCAAGGTGCACCTATCCCCAGCATGGCGCAAGCACTCTTAAAAGCGCATCAACTGGCATTTGATCCCCTTAAAGAGTTGTGCAAAATAAAGTTGTCAGAGGTCATTTAGCTCTTCTTAGAGGCCTCAAAAACAAAAGAAAATTCAGAAAATGACATAAAAAAATTACTCAGAAAATGAGCATGCATTCCCAAGAAGTGTTGTGACATCAATATTCGCTCCACTCGGGTCAAACATGCTAAAGCAACCTCGAGGTTGATGGGTTCGCCCAGAAACTTCGAGCCTTACCTAAGTAAGGGCACCCATGCCCAATCCAATGGAGCGGTCGATATTCCATAGGATTGGACACAGTTTGAAGGCCTTCGCTTTGTATGCTTCGCATCAATTCTGAAGCATAGATCGATCATCCCGTTTCATGGAGCTATCTGGTTCAGATTAATACTCAACATCATAAATCTATAATTTCCCTCAGGAAGTGGACAATATCCCGGCTAGCGGGCTTACACTTTTTGTGATTATCGCAGTTATGCCCAGTAATGTCGCAATGCGCTTGGGGACTGTTAGCTTTGAGGTACAGACGATATCCCGAAATGAGAGGGCTTACGTACACTCACCATCACCATGGATGTTTGAGAATTGAGTTGATCCAAGCGGACCCATTAAATGTGCCTTGGACCTCTTCGGATGTCTCTTGTCTTTGGCATCCGATCATTAGTGATCGAATACCAAAGAGGGGCATCTGTAGACACCCAAATTCGGCCCAAGGCCCGATCAATCTGTACGTCGGGAGAGATGTACCCCTGTGCTTCCGATGGCACCCCCCTGAACCCTTAGGAACCTACCTAGACCAGTAGGAATCACCCTAAGAGCTTTAGAGCCATTCCCCCAATCCTTAGAAGTCACCCCTGCACCCTAGAATCCCTTCCCAGACCTAACTTAAACCCTTCTGGCGGTTGATGGGAGGAGAGATACAGAATTTCACACAGACAAGTACAATGGATGAGCCATATACCATTGGAAAGAGGACGTCTCCAGCTTTCCAACAAGCCAAAGATCACCCAATTTGGAGCTACGGTTCAAAAGTTATGGCCGTTTAAAGTTTCACATAAAATCATGAATTTTACTCAGGCGTAGATATTACATACGCCCAGCCATTTTTTCCCCAGATTACTCAGGCGTATATATTATATACGCCTGCCTATTTTGGGGAAAATTTGGCTGGGCGTATATAATATATACGCTCAGTATAGGTGGGACCCACCACGGGTTTCATCTTCTCAAAACTCCCCTAATTTTGGTGAAAATTATTGTTCCTAAACTGGGCGTATATAATATATACGCCCAGCTTAGCTACAGTAACTGTCATCAATAGCTCGAATTTCCTCCATCTAGTTTGACCCTTTGACTATCCCCGGGGTTGAGGTGGGTGTCTTGAGATTGGTTGCACCCCCTTTGAGCTTATTGGCAACCCTTAAGTCACCCATGGTCTCACCCCATCATCCGCCATTGAAACCAGTTTCCCAAAACCCTAGGACCTTTAAAACCCAAAAAACCTTAGATGGGGGATTACCTAATTGCTAAACCAATTAGCTCTTAAGTAAGCCCCTAACCCATCCTTTCTCTATAAATAGAGAGGCCTACCTCTTCCTTAAGGGTTGGAAGAAATTGGAGGTTAAGGATTTGGAGCCCAAGAGAGAACCCTAGTGAGAGAAAGTGCACTCATTTTCCAGAATTCCAGCAAGCTTAGTTCATCTTTTCCAATCCATTTCCACCATTAGATCACTCCCTTTAGCTAAAACCTAGCCTCTAGCTTCACTCTACACCCCCTAATTTATTGAATCCTAGTATTAGAACCCATTTTCACACCATTTAAGCCATCGGAAGCACGCCAAAGCGAAGATCTTCCACGGTGCAACAAGGGCCCGTGAGCTCCGGCTCACCCCTCTCTTCCTCTACCTTCTTGGTGTCTCCTCCGTCCAAGGATTCAAGCCGTTACGCCGCCGAAATTTTGGTTTGGCTCAAAGCTTGATAGGACCGTATTGCCTTCGGGCAAGGGGAAACTCTGCCCTTTTTTTATTTTCATTTTTGGCCATAGATAGAGACCGCTACGTGCGGGTTGATCGGGAGCCTAAACCCTTCCCGATCGATAACCGAAGCCCCTACCCTAGAGCCTTTGGTAAAGACCGGTAAATCAGAGTCATATTTAGCATTTCGGTGCTCAAAATATCGATTTGAAGGTTTCCCGGGTCACCAAAAGCTCCGGGTGGCGACTCTACATTTTATCCAAGGCGAGCGCATTGCCGCGACGGGTTTGAGAGGATCCACGGTCGCACACGAAGCCCCTACCCAAAAGCCTTTGGCGTAGTCCAGATTCAGAGTCAATTTTTGGCATTTTGGTGCTCTTTAAATTTGATTTGAGTTTCCTGAGATATCAAAAGCTCTAAGTGGTGACTCTAAATTTTTATCACGAGTGTGGTCATGCGGCGGGATCGTCAAAAATCCACGGTTGTACAGATGGTGATTCTGCTGGGGACTAGCTAGTAGAGCTTCCCCTTGAATTTCACCTCTTTATTTTTAATGTACTAATCATTTATTGATGGTTTTTTACTATATATTTACTCACCTTCCGATTACGTCATTTTACTTACCCCTACTTTTACGTCGTTTACGAGCTTTAGCCGATTGGCGGGCCTACTTGCGCACCGTCTTAAATTTCTTTACATTTCCGTCATTTCAAGCACCTTAGCCGATTAGCGGGTCTACTTGTACATTGTCATTTATTTTCTTTACTTTTATTTCATTTTAAGTGCCTTAGCCGTTTGGTGGGCCTACTTGTGCCTTTAATTCCGCAATCATATTCTGCCAGTGAACGCCGGCTCGTAGAGGCGGCACGGGATCCTCACTCCTGGTCTTTGTACTTAAGAAAACTTCCTTAAAAGTGAAAAGTAAAATGAAACAAACAAAGAGGATTTAAATTGATTTTTACGAGGTAAATTTTCAAGGGTTGGGTTATTTAGGCACACATACAAACTCCCGGTCTTAGTACGATGGCAACCACTAGTGGTGGTGATCGAGAAAAGTCCCAGCCCACCTAGTACCTAAGAAAGTGCATGCACTTGAGGTATATCGGGTGGGTAACTTTCTCGTTACCAAGCTTAAAACCCGGGGAAAAAGAGAGCATTAGCGGACCTGAATCGACCTTATATCCCTAGGTTCGGTGAGTAAGAGAGCCGATTCATATAAACAGTCAGTCCTCGGAAGCCTAGCTTCCATAAAAACCAGTTAGAAGACTCATTTTGGGCCAGAACTTTTACTGTCAAACTATCTGGAACCCCAATTTTTACCTGGTGCCACTATTACTTGTGCCAAGCCAAAAAGCCTCAGAATTTCACTGGCGCATGTATTAGTTGCGCCAGTATAAAATTGGGAAATTTTTGGTATGGCACACCTAATAGTTGCGCTAGCTTTGGGTTAGGCAGCACACAAAATCTGAGGCTTACACCGGACTCCCGATTAGTGTCTTTAGTGCTTCCATTTAATCTCCGGAGAAGGTGACTTCTTTTTGACTCGTTTCGAGGGATCGGGTTGTTTGCATTAGTTTTTGTGCCTTCAATAGATCAAGAGGTTTTCCTTTGATTCTTCCGAAGCTCTTCGGAGCCTTTGCCACGGGACCTAGTTAGGGTACGAGAGCCACCCGAGAAGGGAATTCAAAAGTCCCCGGAACCCTTGTTTCTTTTCACTTATAAAAATTCAAAAAAAATCAAATAATCAAAAACCCAAAAAATTGGAGTCTTGATTGGTGCCAGCACAATGACATCATCGTGTCCTCCGTTATCCTATAGGGCAAGGAGGAAGCTTTACGGGTCCTACCCAAGGCACCCGTACCCAACCCGATACCAAGCCATGTCGTGGGTGGTGGATCCGGCTTATGCCGATTCGGACTCATCCCCATCGAATTCCCCAACCCATTCCCTTACCGAAAAGGCTTTCACTTCCATCTCCCTCACCCAATCAACCCTCACCATCACCGGGGTGCCCCTATTTTTCCTTCCACCACTTCCCAAAATATCCAAAATCCAACCCCCCATTTCTCATTATTTTCCCAAGTCATGCCCTCATCCATGGCCATTTCCAACCCATCTCACTTCCCATCCACACCCATTCAAAACCTGGCCCCATCCTCCCCTTTCACCAATATACCATATTTTTCATCTATCCATGCCACACCCGACCCCCATACATCCCTCAGTCTACCCAGGTCATGCCATTTTTACCGAGGCCACGACCAGCTTTCCTATCTCATCATCCACATCCAAGCCCCATACATCCTCCCCACACATACCTAGTCCATCCCCATTCACCAATGATCCATCTCACTTTTCTAACCCACCCCATATCCCTCCACTTACCCGGGTCATGCCCAATTTTACCGGGGCCATGCCCAATTTTCCCTCTTCATCCACCCCATCCATGCCCCACCAACCCTTAAATACCCCATCTCCATTCAATCCCCCTTCCATTGCCATGATGGAGGAGATGTTCCACACTTACAATAGGTGGAAGGCCTCCCAACACATCCCCTCTCATCCACACCACACATCCATGGATCCATCTCACACCCTATCAAGCCTTCATGCCTCATTCCCCCATCATCCATACCATCCAAACCCCCAGTACCCACATACCCCAAGGCCCAATGGCCCAAAACCCCATGACCCATACCCATACCCATCAAGGGCCCATGGCCCAGACCCATCAAACCTAGGCCCAGAGCCATCAAGGGCCCATGGCCCAGACCAACCAAGGCCCAATGGGCCAGATCTATCATGACTAAGGCTTTATGGCCCAAACTTCCCAAGGACCCTTGGGCCAAGCCTTCATAGCCCAACCCTCCCAAGGCTTCATAGCCCAAACCTAAGCCCAATAAGGCCCTAACCTTGGAACCTCACACCCATACCCTTCACAATTCCTCCAAAATTTCACTCACCCACAACCCTCATACCCAGCTCATACCCATACCTTACATCAACCCCGATTCACCCATATCCCAACATCCCAAAGTCAGTTCCAAACCTTTCCCCATGCCCAATGACCTCATCAGACCCCACCCCAAAATCTGACTTCCACTCATCCCATCACCCAACAAACCTTCCCTCACATGCAATGGACTCACCCAACCCTCGTTAAGGCCATTCCCATCTAGTCCATGCAGCACCAGCAAGAGAATCCCGCCCTCACTGCACCCTATATAGACCAGCAGTATGAAGAGGACGAGATTAGGAACAGTGGAGCTTATGCTGGGGCATTGACCAGCCTTAACCCTCCTATAATTTTCCATCCCCTGTAGCAGAGTGAAGCCCAATCAACTGCTGAGAAAGTGGCCCCCATGTCCAAGGAATCAGAGCAGTTGAAAGAGCAGTTAGACAATTCAAAAGCAGTTGTTGAAGATGGATGGTGCTGAAATTCATGCCACAGACTTCTCGGATTTATGTTTGTTTGCTGAAGTCCCCTTGTCTCCAAAATTTAAAATGCTGGCTTTTGATAAATATAATGGCACTGGCAATCCCATAGCACACCTCAAGTCTTATTGTGGGGATATGTGTCAGTATGGAGGGGATGAAAGACTACTAATAAAGGTCTTTCAAAAAAGTTTGACTGGTCCAGCCTTGAGGTGGTTCACATCCTAGGAACCATTTATGATAAAGACTTGGAAGGACTTGACGCACTTGTTTCAAGAACAATATGTCTACAACATAGACATTGAGCCGCATAAGTCAGACTTAGCCTAGTTAAAGTAGAACCCGAATGAGACCTTTAGTGATTATTTGGGGTGTTGGAGAGCACTGGCAGCTCAGGTTAGAAATAGGATATCTGACAACGAGCAAATATAAATGATTTCCAAGAACACTTTGCCAGTGATTTCGAACTTTCTAGTGTACCAGCAACAGTCTAGCTTTGCTGATCTAGTAAGGAATGCAAACCGCTGTGAAGAGGCTATTAGGGAAGGTCGCCTGAGCAAAAATATACCTAGTGGAGCCAGTGGAGTTAGAAGGTTCTCAGAGCAGAGGAACGAGAAGAGAGCAGGGGCTGATGTCTAGAACATTGCCAACACCAGGCCCAATCATAATATAACCCTGTTCTAATTTCAGGCAGCCCAGCCAACACCAATCAGAACTAGGCAGATCCAGAGAATAGGGAATGGACAAGGAATGCAGATGACTCCGGAGCAGAGGAAAGCCTGGTACGATCGAGTGTTTACACCCCTAGGGCAATCATTAAGTGTACTTTTACCTTTGCTAATAGAAAAGGGACTAGTTATCGCCCTCCAATCGCAACCTCCTCCTAATCCAATCCCGAAGAATTATGACCCTAACACTCACTGTAATTTTCATCAGGGTCCGGGTCACCCGACTGATTGTTGCTTTTCATTGAAGCACGCGATACAAGATTTAATTGATGCCCGAAAAATTATTCTACCTACACTTTTTCAAGTGAACCAGCACACAAATATACAATTGGTGCCATTATCCCCACACCCTACCAGAGGAGCTAGTTTCAGACCCACCATTGGGATGACAGAGGATTGTGAGGAAAAGTTTGAATTTGATCCATTAGATTACATCAATGATCGGGAGAGATATGTGGCACCGTTGCAAAGAAATTGTGAAGAGAGAAGTATTGGGGTGATTGAACCCTTGAATTTATCAGACTATTTCCCCAACCCGGCACCACCAGTTGAACCCTTAGATCTTAGGGCTTATTTCCCATCACCCACACCCGTCAATTATGTGCACATAAATGCATATCAACCATATACTGCCACCCCCATCAATTATCCGATAGCCCATCAAGTCCTCCATCCCCCACCATCACCTATCAACTATCAATGGCCCACTCCTACCCCATTACCCCCGGTGCAACCACCTGCAAATCTCATCACCCCAACCTGGCCCAATTTTGCCACCCAACCATTTATCACTGAAGTGAGCCAAGAATTACCCACCCCTCCGAAGCCATCAGTGCAAGTGCATTAGATGCCGACAGCTATACCATTTTAGATATCGGGACCAACCTACAATCCTCATCAGGTCTCGCTGAGTTACGAGCTGACAGATGCTAATGCCAACAGCAGTTGAGAAGGGGTAGTAGACTTTGTCATGAGATCAGAGAAGATTTCAAATCACCAATAGCAGCACAAGCCCAACCAGAGGGAAAGAAAGATAGTGCAGTTAATCCTTTTGAAAAAATGAGTCGAGAACATATACTGGAGACCCAATTAAGAACACTGCTAGGTCACATCACTGTATGGGATCTACAGATGATGTCCCCACTCCATTTTCAAGCTTTAATGGGAGTGTTAAAGAATGTGCATGTTTCACTTTAGGTGAGCCCTGATGAAGTTGGATAAATAATTGGTCAAGTTATGGCTCCAAATGCAATTTCATTTTCGGATGCCGATTTACTAGAGGAGGGAAGTAGTCACTCCAAATCCCTTAATATTACTGTGGAATCCTAAAATATGATAATCTCGTTGGTGTTAATTGACAATGGGTCAACTTTGAACATATGCCCACTAAGAACTGCCACAAAGATCGCATAGATCCATGCATGTTGAGACCCACGAGAACCAGTGCCCGAGGTTTTGACAATACTAGAAGAGATATAATGGGAGAAGTTGACCTTGAGCTATTGATTGAGCCAATGACCTTCTCCATATTATTTCAAGTAATGGATATCAAATCTTCATTCAATCTGTCGTTAGGACGCCCATGGTTGCATGAGGTCAGAGCAATACCATCAACACTACATCAAAATCTCAAGTTTGCGTCCGGGCATAAGATTATCACCATCATTGATGAGGGGCACAGTGAGAAAGAAAAAGCCACCAATAGCGTAGAAGAGCCAAAAGTGTTGGATGTGCCGCATACAGTTGAGGATGTCGACCTCAACAGTTTTGAGTACAAAGTATCAACGGTACTCTCAGAGCCCATCAAGGGCATCATCCCAAAAATCGGAGGTAGAAAGGTAGCGACAGTGGCCATGCTCCATAAGTGGGGCCATCAAAGAGGAAAGGGGCTGGGACCCCGGTTACAAGGAAGAAGAGAGCCCGTCACAGCTAAGGGCCAAAAAGTTCGGTTTGTGTTAGGAAGAAGAGGCGCGAGAGGCTAAGGAAAAAGCCCACACAATGATAGTTCAAGAGCCAGGGGTATACATATAGAGGAAAAACCCAACCCCAGGCCTCACATCAGAGACTCGTTTGTGAGTGTCGGGGTTGTAAAAGATTGACCGAAATGGGGTAACCCAATTAATCCCACACAAACCTACAGCACTGGTTCACCCCACCAATCCCCACATCACCCTTCCCAGCGTAGAAATAGAGATGGCCACGTTATCCCTCTTTAAGGAATGACGCTCCATACCTGAACAATCTCCCCCTGTGGTAAATCACCACAAAATGGTATTAACGTTTGAGGACGTAATCTCAGACGAACTGGGGATCAACATGATGGAGGCCGACTCTGAAGAGTAGTATCAGTCAGCACCCTCCATCCAAACAGGTAAAGGAGAGGCCCCTCAGGTACGCAATTGGGCATCTGTGCCCCAAACCCTGGAAGCGGGGAGTGGCCTAAACTTTGGCACCTGTTTCCCCAATAAAACAACCTATAAAAAGTGAGATAAGCCCTTGACAGGCAATACCTTGTATATACACAGACTCGCGCTGCCAAAGGTCTGTCTCCGAAGAAAATAAAAATTCCAAAAACATTGAGAAAATACAAAATCCAAAAATATTGTCATTTAAAATTCTAAATAAAATCCCACAAAAAGATTCCTTAATTGAAATACCTGTCCCACATAAAATCGTCCCCTTTCCTATAGAAATACAAGAAGAGGTAGGAGTTATGAGTCTGGACAAGGATGTCCCTTTTGAGGAGCTCCCTAATGAGCTCCTTGACCGATTTGCTGACTTTGAGCGTGGCCCTACCCTAATTGTTGAAGAAATCAAAGACGTCAATCTAGGGACTGAGGTGACTCCCCAAATTACCAAAATCGAAACTTCTCTGTCTCCTGAGGAAAGAAAAAGGATGATCAATTTCCTTCGGTCATACCAAGATATTTTTGCCTGGTTGTATGAGGACATGCCTGGTCTGGACACCGATTTGGTCGAGCAAGAGTTACCGCTTTACCCTGATATAAAGCCAGTTAAGCAGAAGCTGAGACATCTCTGACCCTAGTGGATGTTGAAAGTCAAGGACGAAGTTATTAAGTAGTATGATGCGGGATTTCTAATGGTATCTAAGTATCTGCAGTGGCTAGCCAATATTGTGCTTGTGCCAAAGAAGGATGGAAGGTTCGCATGTGTATCGATTTCTGCAATTTGAATAAAGCAAGCTCAAAGAACTATTTCCCATTGCCGCATATCGACATATTGGTCGATAACACTGCTAAGCAGGGATGCTTTCTTTTATGGATGGATTCTCCGAGTACAACCAGATAAAGATGGCAGAGGCAGATCGAGAGAAGACAACGTTCATCACTCCGTGGGAAACCTTTTGCTATAGAGTCATGCCATTCGGGCTGAAGAATGTCGGCACAACATACCAGAGAGCTATGACTGTGCTATTTCATGACATGATGCACTGAGAAATTGAAGTGTATGTCGATGATATGATAGCCAAGTCACCGGAGCGAGGTCACCATCTGATAAACCTCTAGAAGCTGTTTGGGAGGCTGAGAAAGTACAGGTTATGTCTGAATTCGCAAAAGTGTGCATTTTGCGCTATGTCTGGAAAATTATTTGGATTCGTTGTCAGCAGGAGAGGTATCGAGGTTGACTCGATCAAAGTTAAGGCCATTACTAAAATGCCACCACCATCTACTAAGAAAGAAGTTAGAGGGTTCTTGGGCAGGATACAGTACATCAGTTGATTCATTACACAGCTGACTCTAATCTGCACGCTGATCTTCAAGCTACTTCGAAAGAACTCACCCGTTGAATGGAACAATGACTGCCAGGCAGCATTCGATAAAATCAAAAGCTACCTCCTCAATCCACCTGTGTTGGTACCACTCGAGCCGGGGAGACCACTTTTGATGTACCTCTCTACGATAGAAGTCTCGATGGGATGTTTCTTAGAGCAGCATGATGAGATAGGAAGAAGAGATCATGCCATCTACTATCTGAGCAAGAAGTTTACTGATTACAAGACGCGCTACTGTCATCTGGAGAAAGCATGCCTGGCTCTTGTATGGGCCACTAAGAGGCTCCACCATTACTTGCTATCCCAAGCCGTTCTACTTTTGGTCTGAATGGACTCGTTGAAATACCTGTTTGAGAAGCCGGTTCTCACTGGGCGGACTGCACATTGGCAGCTCTTATTGTCTGAGTTTGACATCTCCTACGTTTCTCAGAAATCGATCAAGGGGCAGGCACTCGCCGATCATCTTGCTGACGATCCTTTGCCAGATTATGTGCCCTTGAGAATCAAGTTCCCTGATGAAGACATCATGTTCCTGATGGATGACGATACAGAAGAAGCAGAAGAATCATGGGCCATGCACTTCGATGGGGCAGTAAATGCCGAGGATGAGGGAGTTAGCACCATTCTAATCTCCACAAAAGGATCACATGTACCGGTTTTCATCAAGCTCAACTTCCCTTGCACAAACAACATGGCCGAGTATGAAGCTTGTGCCGCTGGCCTGCAGGCAGCTCTCAATCTAAACATAACTCACCTTCGAGTATTCGGTGATTCACAGTTGATTATATGCCAGACGAATGGAGATTAGAAGATGAAGGACGAGAAGCTGATCTCCTATCATGAGCTCCTCAAGGATCTAATAGCTTGCTTCAAAGACGTGACATTCTCATATGTCCCGTGGATAAGGAATCGCTTTGTCAATGCACTAGCAACTTTGGCATCAATGATATAAATCTCGTATGGTGCTAAGATGAAGCCGATCATGATCGAGCAAAGGAGCGAGCCGGCCTTCTGCCTCCAGATTGAGGAACCTACAAAGCCTGATAATGAGCCACCTTGGTTCTTAGATATCAAGAATTTCCTCGAGACACTAACTTTCCCTGAGGGTATGTCTAGGACGGATCGACGAACCATTCAGCGTCTGGTGGCAGGCTACCTCATTTGCGGGGAATGCCTTTAAAAGCAATCCTATAATAACATCTTGCTTAGGTGCCTTACAAAAAGTGAAGTGATCAATATCATGAACGAGATTCACGCGGGAGTATGCGGTGCCCACGTCAGTGGTCACATGCTCGCTAATAAAATTCTACGATAGGGATACTTTTGGACTACTATGAAATAGGATTGCCACAAACATGTTCAGAAATGGTACAAGTGTCAGGAACACTCTAGTCTGATACATGCTCCTGCAATCGATCTACACTGCATGACCACTCCTTGGGCATTTGCTACTTGGGGCCTTGACGTCGTAGGAATGATTAACCTAAAAGTATCAAATGGATAACGATTCATCCTCGTCGCCATCGAGTACTTTACTAAGTGGGTAGAAGCAACGTCATATGCCAACATCATGACCGGCCACATTGAGAAGTTTCTCAAGAACAATATTGTGTGCCGATTTGGAGTGCTTAAGGATATCATCACGGACAACGACACCAACTTTGCGAACAAGCGCATCAAGGCCTTCTATGAGCAGTACAAGATCAAACACCATCGCTCGTCACCATATTGGCCTCAAACTAATGGAGCCGTGGAAGTCGCAAATAAGATGGTCATACGCATCCTCAAGAAGATGGTCATCACTTACCGAGATTGGAGTGAAATGCTGTCATTTACTTTATGGGCCTACAGAACGTCGATCCGTACAGCTACAGGAGCAACACCATTCTCCCTTGTGTATGGAACTGAGGCCATCCTACCTGTAGAGGTTGAAGTACCCTCGCTCCAAATCCTCATAGAATCAGGCTTACCAGAAGCAAAGAGAGAGATCCCGCTTTGAACAATTGAATCTGTTGGACGAGAAAAGACTCCTAGCCTTAAGCCATACTCAAATTTACCAAGGGTGAATCACACGCGCTTACAATAAATGTGTCCGCGGTTGAGATCTAAAGGTGGGAGACACTATGCTGAAGAAGATCTTCCCATCCCTCCATGCCGATCCGAGAGGAAAATTCAAGCTGAATTGGGAGGGACCATACGTCGTGAAGGAAGTACTGCCGAGATACGCCATACGCCTCCCCACCATGGACGGAGTCACTTTCCCGAGCCCATCAATGCTAGATATGTCCGACAGTTCTACTCATAGGTCTATCACTGCAAGGTAAGTATTGGTGAAACCGATACGTGACTGCTTAAGGACTGCACAAAAGAGGCCATCATTTCAAGCGTAGTAGCTAAAAAGCATCCCTAAAAATGATGATATCCTTTGCTACCCCATTTGATCTTTGGCCTTTCTTTCAACCTAAAAAAGAAAAAGTGTGTACATATACAAAAAAAGAGATGAAGTAGAATTGCTATAAAAAAATATAAAAAATCAGCAAAGCAAAACCCCAAAAAGAGATTGCTTGAAATAAAACAAAGGAAAAAGAAAAAATAGAAGAATCATGGGGCATGTACAGTAAAATCCCTCAAGAAAGAAAGCACGTTGTGAAAAAATGGAACCATGTCAAGGAAACCCTTTTTAGCCCAGCATACCTTCAATCCTAACCTAACCCACAGCCAAGCTATACCCTGAAGAAAGCCCTCTTTTTAGGTTCACGAGTAGTCATAGTATCTGTTAAATCAACACGAGCCGAGTTGTGAGACGATACTAGAACCCCATCTAGTCGACTATGATGGAATCATGTCTATGTCATGGCTTTTGAAAAAATAAATAAAATAAAAATAAAAAATAAATAAAAATACAAGCTCAAAGCAAGATGGACATGGTGAAAACCCCCAAGGGCGCTACGGGTAAAAAGAGCGAGTTTGTGCGGACCAAGTGAAAATTCGAAAGGGCACCTGGGGTAAGAGAGCAAAACCCATGGACGTGGTGAAAACCCGAAAGGGCACCACGGGTAAAAAGAGGATAAAAAAGGCCACAACTAACCCATCTTGGGTGTTGTGAGTAAAAAAGGATTAAAAAGAAAAGTTGAAAAAGAAAGATTTGAACCGATTGAGAAGATTGATGACTGAGGAACCCTTTTTGGTTACTCTCCATGTTCCCCTTTTTCCGACTAGGCCGCTCATGTTAGTTAAAATTGGGCCCCGACCAGAATTGTCTTTGTGAAACTACTTTGTCAAACGTATGACTCGAGGTAAGGAGAAAGATTTGGATCAATCCAAATTGATTGACATTCCAGTCTTGGTAAAGCTGTTGAAACTCACCCAGATCCGACCGCTTAAAAGGGGTTCGACCTTGCCCAAAAGGGGACTCGAGATCTCACCTGGTGACTAAGGCACCACACCAAACAAAAAATAAAACATAAAAGAACAAAAAAAGAAGTCTTTATAAATATAATAGATTTTCCTTTTCCATTTACAATTGTACCGCTTACACCACATCCCCAAAAATAGTCGGTGTGATGCCTAGCTTTCTTTCTTATTTTACAAAAGCAGAAAAAATAAAAACATAAAGAAAATATGTATACCAAAAAACATGTATCTGTAAATGGGTTTCTTACGCCCTTTTCTGTGAATCTGATTTGTGGAAAAAGATATATATGCAGGAGGGAATCAACGGCCCAGCTCGCGCTTCACGGCAGTAATCTCAGAGCGAAAACCATCCTCCCGGACATTCCGCTCGGTCAACCAACTACCATGCAAGCTCTTATACCTTTTCCGAGAAGCAGCAGTAGCTCCAAGAACAACATTCAAGGATCCTTCTAGACAAAGGACCTCGCTCTCAGCTATGCCAGCTCTGGTCTCTGCTACCTCTGCCCTAACTTTCTCTTATGCCAAAATCTCTTGCAAGACCCTCTTCTCATCAGTCAACAACTCAATGCGAGCTTGAAGTGCCGTCTCCTTCTTCGGCCAGGGGCCTCCCATATCAATACTCTCTGCCTGATCCAGATGATCAATAGAAGGCTACTCAGCCGATAGCCAAGCCTCGTACTTAGGGGAAGACTGAACTGAATCTCCCTGCTCCATATCACACATCAGTGTTGACTAGCGCGTCTCCTAAAGAGCAGCAATCTGATCCATGTCCCCAAAGGACCCCCTAGAAAATATCAAATCACATAGAGGGGGTTTCGCCTCACAAGGCACTTGCTGAGAGCAGTTTAACTGACATAACACCCAGAATGGGAAGTAGAAGGTGATGCCAGTCAATCTTAGGAGGGTGATGCCCTCATGATCTCTGGAATGAACTACTGGGAAGGTCCGATCCAACCAAGGAAGTCTCCAGATCAGCTCTGCATCGGTCAGCCAAAGCTTCAAAACTGACAAATCTCCTTGTGGAATCAAGTGACACCTGCCCAGAAAGCTGTTATTCACTGAAAAGTACCACTTTTCACCTCTTAACCTAGCCTTTGCTGGACCTTGAGGCTCACTAATAATCATTTGTTAAGTGTGTTTTATAGTTAGTAATAAACTATGCAGCTAAATATAAAATCCCTGCTTTTTGGTCCAAAGAAGAGAAAGAAAACATGCAAAGATGACAACTGAGCCAAAGCCTAATGGAACACCCATGTAGTGCTCACCATGGTGACTCATTTGCTGGTCATCATTGACCAAAATTGTAGCAAATGAAAGAAGTTAGATGAGAATGGAGGAAGCTGCAATAGCAGCAAGTGTAATGCATCAAAGAATCAAAAGACTCACCTCGTAGAGGTGAGGAGCTCCCTCACAGAGCTAAGGATGCAGTGAAAGCTACCCTCGCACAGATAGGACACACAGTCAAGAGGAGAGTAGTAAAGACATCGCGAAGCTCTCGCATCTTAAAACCCTTAGAATTAGTGCTCGCATAGCTCTCACGGAGATTGAGCCTTATAGCAGCCACGTGTAGAACATAGCGAGTCCACATGTATAAAGAACAATTTGTCACCTCGCGGAGTTCTCGCGAAGCCTCGAAAGGGAGAGACGCCCAAAATTTTCCTCGCACAACACTCGCGCACTCTGAAGCCTAACCAGTTACTACGTGAGCGCAGGAGCCAACTTGCGCGAGTATCCAGCGAGAGAGAACTTCTGAAGCTCTACTGCGCGAGAAATCCAGGCATTCAAAATCACCTCTGTGATAGCATTGTAACGCAAAGCAACTGCGCGATCAACTGAAGCCCTACTGCGTAAATGAATAAACCTCCTAAGCCAAATGCTCCTCTGCGAATGTAAAGCAACTACGCGAGTGAATTAATGCAGATGTCAGCCCTATGAAGCTCGAGCTCTCCACTTCTCAACCCTAACTCAAGGACCTTTTGGAAATTTTCCAAGGCTAGGGCATACTTCCCAAGGTGTGAATTCGGAGGCACACATCTCAAGGCATTCAAGGGTTGTAATAGTGCCACATCTGCTGCCAAAAATTAGGGTTAATCTCTTTTGAGTCAAGGCCTTATAGACAGAGCATATAAGCTGCACTTAGAGTTTAGTATTTTCATCTTTCCTTCATCCTCTGTCGGCTGAGAGCTCCAGCAGGCTGGGGATAGGGTTTGATCATTTCTTTTTCTTATTTTTCTTCTCTCTTAGCCCAACATTGGCTGGCTAATCCTTTTGTAAGCAACTAGGTTTAGTTTTATTTTAGTTTTATAATAGGTTTTGTATACATTGGGATCTTTTGGATGAGCAGTTGTGTACAGGCTGCAGCCTTGAGACAGTTCATTGTAAGTTTTACTTTTATCAATGGATTGTTGTTTCAATGGCTAATTGAATCTATAGATCTTTTGGTTTCCTTAGATGTCTATAGGATCCATGCTTTGGGACTAGCCCATTCAGTTTCTAGTAGATCTATTGTTTAACATCTGATTTCCCTTAGTTTGATAGACCCATGGATAACAAGCTAGATTTGTAGCCAGATCTGGAGAGCTCGTAGCTCTGGGACTCTATGGTGGCAGCAGTAGTTTACATGTTCTTTCTCAGATCTCTGTGGTATGGACAAACCAATCGGATACCCTGTGACCATTTAAGTGGACAAAGTATAACCCTAAGGTGGTGTCCAGCCACATGTCTGAGAAGGATTCTTCTCCCCTACACATGAGCTTCTAGTGCTTTGTGAGGAGGTTTGTACAGGAACTGGCTCCCCTCTATTTTACTTGACCGATATCAGATGTTAGATCTGATTTCTTTATAGTAATTATAGCTTGAGGCTGAGTCATTGCAGGCCTTTTGTGGCATTGACCAGCTGAATCTAAATCCTTATTACCTGTTGCTGGTCCGTTGTGTGGGCACAATGACCCGTTGGCCTTGACAAAGTACTTAGGACTTTATGGGTTGGAATACCTATGGATGTCAGCCAGATCTGTGCGCAGATCTGGGGAGCTTGTAGCACTGGCATTACATAGTGTCTACAATAATATTCATGGCCTGATCTGGTCCATTGGTTGGAGAAACGATCAGTCCACTCCTTCGGATTAGGTTAGCATTTCTGGTTTAATCAATGAGATTTGACAGACTCTATCGGATACTCTGTGACCATTTGAGTGGACAGAGTATAACCCTAAGAGCACCCCCAATGGCATGGGTTAAATTAGATTCTTCTACCTTGTTGAGGTTATTAATTGCATCTCAGCAAGGACCACTACAGAGACAGTCTAAATTTGAGTTACATTACTGCATTAACTCTAGCTTAACCTGCTTACTTCCCATATTTTTTATATTTTATTTTGGCACACACCATCATCATCTTCTTCTTAGGATAGGGTCTACACTTTATTTTTCTTTTGTTAGGGTTAATTTAGTGTAGTCGTGACACCCAACTCCCTTTCGTTAGGATTGTCAGATCTGAAGGCCTACTATTACAGCCCATTTTGGGTTCTAGATCAATTTCTCTATGGGACAAACTCTTACTTATCAAAACTTGCTACAATAGGCCCTGTATCTTGTAGGTCCAGGATGTTTTAAGATTGCTGTTTTCACCATATCTTTATCCTCTATTTTACTGTGATTTTAATTCTCTTCCAACACCACATAATAATCAGCACATCCCGAAAGAAAACAAGTTTTTTGGCGTCGCTGTCAGGAAAATTGATCTTTCTAGTAGACCTGAGTTGTACTATAACTTAGACTTTTAAATTCTTTGTAGTTATGCCTAATCTAGAATAAAGTACTACTGATATTTTTTGGAATTTTACAGAAATGGACAGCAGAAGAAAGAAAAAGCTAGAGTTGCAGCTGGAGTGTAGCTAGCTCTATTTGCATTTCCTTTTCCCTAAAGCTTAGTCTATTTATGTTTAATTTTCTATTATTTGTTTCGTGTAAATCTATGTAGTTGTTAATTTTTGTTTGAAATTTTTTTGTATGCTTGTGAGCATTCTCTTTACTTACTATGGGTGTGAGTATATGCATGGTAGAAGGTCCTTAAACCCTGAGTTAGAACCTCCAAATCTAGAGGTTGAAAGGATCCTTAGACCTAGACACACTACACAAGGCCCTGCTGTTGAAACTGAACCAGCTATCATGGCTGAGAGGCAGAGAAAATTAAAGGAGTACAATGCACCTGGGGAGTACACCTCTCCCTTCTGCATTCAATTCCCCTCTGTTGAGGGGAATTATGAAATTAAATCCTCCACCATTAATATACTTCCTTCATTTCATGGGCTTAGTAAAGAAGATCCCTACAAGCATATCGACCAATTTTTAGCACTTTGCACTACTTTCAATATTGCTAGCTTGGGACCTAAGGGCACTAAACTAATGCTTTTTCCTTTTTCACTAAAGGACAAAGCCAGCACATGGCTATCAAAGCTCCCAACCAATCGCTTACAGTCATAGAGTGACCTTCAAACCAAATTCTTGGCCAAATTCTTTCTCATGAACAAAACCAGCCAGATGAGGACAAGTATTCTGTCATTTACTCAATCCTCAATTGAGGATTTTTATGAAGCTTGGGAAATATTCCAGGAGATGTTAAAACAATGCCCCCATGACCAAATTCCAATGTGGCAACTAGTACAAGTATTCTACCAAGGAATTAATCCCAAGAGCAGGGATATGGTGGATGCTTCCTATGGTGGTAGCTACCTCCACAAGACAGCTGAGGAAGCTTGGGAGCTGTTTGACATAATAGGAGAAAATTCCATGCAGTAGGAGTCCCTGCCACGCAATGACAGCCATACCCCAGCTAAGATGGTGAAATAGGCCACCCCTAGAGGTTGAATATATGAAATAAAGATGCAAGGTGATTTGGAGAGGAAGGTGGACAATTTGTCCTTAAAATTTGACAAATTAATGAATGTGATGTAGCCCCGAATGGTTGCACAGGTGAAGGAAGCATGCCTGATATGCCAATCTCCCACACATTCTATTCATGATTGTCCATCTGCCAATCAGTTTCCTAAGTTTGTTATGGAGCATGCCAATGCTGCTCAAACTTTTGGGCAGCAGCCTTCAGGCTATTCTTGGAGGAACCTTCCAAACCTGAGGTAAAGACAAGATTCATATCCTCAACCCCAGCAGCAGCAAGCGGTAGCTCCTTACAGACCGCAGCACCAGTTTAATCAAGGTTACCCACCAAGGTAAAATTTTTTGTTACCTGCCCTACAGTCTAGCTAATTGGCCCTGCCCCCAAAACAGCCCAGATCCTCTTCATTTGAAGAGCAAATGCTAGCTTCCATACAAAATTTGCAGAACCTGGTACAGACTGTTAATTCTCATGGACTGAGCATTAAGAAAATTGAGGATCAGCTTGGTTAAATCTGCAATGCTTTGAATAAAAGAGAAAAGGGTAAATAGTGTAGCCAGCACTTGACCAACCCCAAAGGGCAGTATTTGATTGAAGAAGCAGCCTCTACCAATAAGGATGCTAATGCTATTACTACCCTTAGGAGTGAGAGCGTGGTAGATAATCGTGTGGGCAAGGTAACTGAGAAGGTCACGAAAAATGCAAATGATAATGAAAGAATTGTTAGTGTTGAAGAGCCAAAGATTGTACCCCCTGTTGTGGATCAGTTAGGGCAAAATAATAGGGCTGATGTTGAGACCCAACACCAAATAATAAATGAAGATAAGAGAAAAAGACAAAAATATGACCATGATGTTAATAGGCATGTAGCAGTGGCACCAGCAGTGCCACTGCTGCCATTTCCTCAAGCACTAGCTGGCCCATCCCCTCTTGATAAAGGGAATGCTCAAATGGAGGAAATGCTAGAGACTATCAAGCAGGTCAGGATCAATTTTTCCTTACTTGATGTAATAAAACAAGTTCCTGCCCATGCTAAGTTTTTTGAAGGACCTCTGCACACAAAAGAGGAAAGCAAGGGTACAATTGTCTAAAAGAGTTTTTACTGTTGAGCATGTTGAGTCAGTCTTGTCCATTGTCACACCAGAAAAATTACAAGACCCAGGGATACCTACTATCCGCTGCATAATAAAAAACCACACCATTGGAAAAGCCCTCTTGGACTTAGGGGTTAGTGTGAACTTACTCCCTTATTCAGTGTATGAGGAGCTAGGTTTGGGGGAGCTTAAACCCAATCACTTGTGCTCCAGCTGGCTAACAGGTCTGAGAGGAAACTTGTGGGTGTGGTGGAGGATGTCTTGGTGGGGTGGAAAAATTCTATTATACAGCTGATTTCCTTGTTTTAGACATGGACCCTTGCAAAAATAAAATCCCAATTGCTGTTATCCTTGGCAGGCCATTCTTGGCTACTACAAATGCTTACAGACAATATAGGTCAGGGGTGATGGAGGCTACCTTAGGAAACATGAAGGCCCATTTGAATGTGTACCATGCTGCTACAGTGCCTTAGATTGACATTGAGGGCTGCTGGGTAGTAGATATACTAGATGGCCTAGTGGAAGAGGAATTATCCAATCTGCTGGATTGGGATAATATTGCTGATGACTTGACATATATTTGGAGTTTGTTTGAGAAGAAGGCCCAAGTTTTCATGACAAAAGACAGCACCATAACAGAGTCTTCTGTGGGCCCTGTGCAGCATTCCAATTGGAAACATACATTGCTGCCCCTTTCTCAAACCACTAAGGCACCTATGCTACCTTCAATTGAAAGTCCCCCTGAGCTAGAGCTGAAGGAGCTCCCAGCCACATTAAAATATGCCTTCTTGGGGCAGGACAACAAGCTTCTCGTGATTATTTCCTCCTCTCTCACTAGTGAGCAGGAGGAGGAACTATTGAATGTTCTCAAGAAGCACAAGAAAGTAATTAGGTAGACAATAGCTGGCCTTGGAGTCATTGATGCCTCAGTTTACATGCACAAAATTCATCTGGATGAAGGTGCCAAACCCTCAAGGGAGATGTAGAGGAAATTAAATCTTCACATGCAGGAGGTGATCCTCAAGGAGATAGTGAAACTGTTGGATGCAGGGGTGATTTACCCCATTTCAGATTCTGAGTGGGTGTCACCTATCCAGGTGGTACTTAAAAAAGTCAAGCATCGTAGTTATCACTACGGCTTCTGGAGAGTTGATGCCAGCCAGAGAGACCACTGGCTGGAGGGTTTGCATTGACTATCGAAAACTCAACTCCAAGACCAGAAAGGACCATTTCCCCCTCCCTTTCATTGACCAAATCCTAGATAAGTTTTCTAGGAAGGCATTTTACTATTTTCTTGATGGATACTCAGGGTATAACCAAATCCCCGTGGATCCTCAAGATCAGGAGAAAACTACTTTCACATGTCCCTTTGGCACCTTTGCTTACAAAAGGATGCCTTTCAGACTGTGCAATGTCCCAACCACTTTTTAGAGATACATGTATGCAATTTTTTCTGATATGATTGACAAATTCCTGGAAATCTTCATGGATGATTTTTCAGTGTGTGGGGACAGCTTTAGCCAGTGCCTGAGACACCTTGATATGATTTTACAAAGATGTGAAGAGACCAATTTGGTCCTAAGCTGAGAAAAGAGACACTTTATGGTGACACAAGGGATTGTACTAGGCCATGTGGTCTCTCACAAAGGAATTGAAGTTGACAAGGCTAAAGTGGATTTGATCTCACATCTGCCCCCACCTAGGACTATCAAGCAGATCAGATCATTTTTAAGACATGCTGGATTTTACAGGAGGTTCATCAAGGACTTCAGCAAGATTGCTAAACCATTGTGCCACCTGCTTTGCCAGGATGTGCCATTTGTATTTTCTGATGAGCGCCTTGAGGCCTTTGAGACCTTGAAAAAGTGCCTTACAATTGCCCGTATAATCCAGGCCCCAGATTACTCACTCCCCTTTAAGCTGATGTGTGATGCATCAGACTTGGCCATAGGTGTTGTCTTAGGACAGAGGAAAGATAAGTTACCTGCAGTGATCTATTATGTCAGTAAAACACTAGCTGAAGCTCAGCTCAATTACACTACAACTGAGAAGGAGCTGCTTGCTGTAGTGCTTGTTGTGGACAAGTTCAGACCCTATTTGTTGGGGTCTAAGATTATAGTTTTTATAGATCACTCAGCCCTTAAATACCTATTGGCTAAGAAGGATGCAAAGCCGAGGTTGATCAAATGGATCCTCCTCTTACAGGAGTTTGATCTTGAGATCAAGGACAAGAAGGGAGTGGAGCATGTGGTGGTTGGCCACCTCTCTAGAATTATTTTGGAAGAATGTGTAGCAACACCTGTTAATGAGTTGTTCCCTGATGAGCAACTTTTTGCTTTGCAGTCTAGTGTACCCTAGTTTGCACACATTGTCAACTTTCTTGCTGCTGATAGGATCCCTCCACACTGGTCTAAGATGGACAAAGACCCGTTCTTCTCTCATGTTAGGAATTTTCTGTGGGAGGATCCATACCTTTACAAGCATTGTGCAAACCAGGTTATTAGGAGATGTGTGCCTAAAAGTGACTTGCACAACATTCTTTCAATGTGCCATTAGCAAACCTGTGGAGGTCATTTCAGTGGCGAAAAGACTGCAACAAAAGTGCTCCAATGTGATTTGTATTGGCCTTCCTTGTTCAGAGATGCCTACTTACATTGCAAGGCCTCTGAGAGATGTCAAAGGCTGGGAGGCATCTCCAAGAGAGATTCTATGCCATTGTAGCCCATCCTAGTAGTAGAACTTTTTAACATTTGGGGCATTGATTTTATGGGTTCCTTCCCTATATCTATTGGATTTAATTTCATACTTGTGGCAGTGAACTATGTGTCCAAATGGGTGGAAGTCATTGCCACAAGGACCAATGACCACACAGTTGTCCTGAAATTCTTGAAGGATAATATTTTCTTAAGATTTGACATTGCCAGAGCTATCATCAGTGATGGGGGAGCCATTTCTGTAACAGACCTTTTGAGAACCTGCTCAAAAAGTATTTTGTTACACAGAATTGCAACTCCCTACCACCCACAGACCAGTGGGCAAGTTGAAATTTCCAATAGGGAGATTAAGCATATTCTAGAAAAGACTATGAGTATTTTAGAAAGGATTGGGCACAAAAGCTGAATGATGCTTTGTGGGCCTATAGGACTGCCTATAAGACCCCTATTGGCATGTCCCCATTTAGGCTGGTGTATGGCAAGATCTACCACCTACTAGTGGAGTTAGAGCACAGAGCCTATTGGGCTATCAAAGCAATGAATTTAGACCTAACTTCTACTAGTTCTCACAAGAAGTATGGCATAACTTGATGAACTGAGGCTGGAAGCCTATGCAAATGCCAGAATGTATAAGGAGAGATCAAAGGCATTCTTTGACAAGAAGATATTGAGGAAGGACTTCAATGCTGGCATTAAGGTTTGGTTTTTTAACTCCATACTTAAATTTTTTCCAGGGAAGTTGAAATCCAGATGGGATGGACCTTACACTGTTATCAAAGCCTCCCCATCTAGTGCTGTGGAGCTCTTAGATCCAAAGATAGGGAAGATCACGAAAGTGAATGGTCAAAGGCTTAAGATTTGTATAGAAAATTCACTAGAGCCTCCTCAGACCATTCACCTACATGAACCTCCCACTGCTCAGTAATCCACAGCTTTGTAATATATGTACCATATCTGTTGAAACTTGTGTGTGTTTTAGTTTGCCTAGGAACATGTCATTTACTTTTTTTTAGGGATATTTGCTTGTTTGTTTTCATATCTGTCATTAGCATGAGAGATGCATGCCTATTGCTCTTAGGTGATTGAAGTACTTGCATTGTAATTGTCAAGAATTTGCTTCCATGAAGAGCTTTTATCATTCTGAATTTTAGATATGCATGTGTTGGTAGGGGGGAGGACATTTTCATTAGAGAATGGAGTACATGTAAAAGGGTTGGTGCTAATGGCCACTTAATGGGTGCATGACACTGTACATGCACAGGCCAGGGCACAAATTGAGAAAAGGGGTTAAGTGTTGCTTTCTCGCGGGGTTAAATGGCCTAATTTTCACAATCGCGAGCCATTTCAAGGTTTTCTCGCAGAGTCTTACGGGCTCGAAAAGAAGAATTCAAAATATTTTATTATGCAAGGTCTCTGAAACTCCAGATGGTTGTTCTTCATGGAGATCACCAGTTAAGCCGTATGAGAGATGAGAAACTGCTTCGCGCGCTTAGGCCCAACGCCAACTCTGCGAAGTAGCTTGGTGAAGCACACAAAGCATCTTATTCTATTTTTGTGGAGCTATGTTCTTCTGTGCGATTATCCTTCTCACGAATTTACATCTGTATTGTGCGCGAAATCTACTCCACGAGTCACTGTGAACAACTGCGCGAAGCGCGGGATTGGCCTCACTGTTTGGCTACTGTGTGTCTAGATTTTTATTAGGTTTATACTTTTTATGTACTTAGTTAGGATCTCTTTGTAACACCTTGTGGTAATCTTTTTGTATTTCAATAGAATTTCTTTTTATAACATGTTGTCTCGTTCACTGTCTTTCTTTATTTTTGTTTGTTTATTGGTTGTTTGTTGTGTGTTATCTGTTTTTCTTTCCTGATGTTTCTTTTCTTTTAATTCCTTTGTTTTGAGCCTGCTGCACATCCACATCTACCTTTGAATCAGTGAGGCCATTGCACCTCATAGGTTTGGGGGTGTGACAGGACCTGCCAATGAAATAGTTAACCTAAGTGCAGCAGAATCAAGTGAGTAAGATAGAAATGGAGCCATGTTCACTTAAGAATCATAAAAAAATGAGAAATTTAATTAAAAATTTTACAGACCTTTGGGCAGTACAAGCTTTTAAATTTTAACAATTCCATGTTGTGAACACCAAGAAAACTCACTTGTATCAATACTTAGTGAATCATTAAAGAGAGAAAAAGGTAAGGACATGCCTAAGAGTTCAATGGAAGACTATAACTAGTGAGATTTGGGCCTACAAAATTTTTTTCCTTCCTTTGAGGAGTGACTGAGGCAATTCTTTTAGCTCTAAGGACTGGCTGAGTCAATGCCCTCACTAGAAGTAAGGCACCTCCAAGTTGAAACAACTGGCAGCACTCATGACACCTAGGAAAGGATCAAGGCCTTCTCTTGGATAGTTTGAGCTTAAACAGACCAAACCCTAATCAACTGCCCTTGTGCACACACCTTTTAAGCCTTAATTTCTAATTTTCTTCAAAATACACTTGAGTACTTGTACCTGAACCTATGGACCTGATTCAAACCTACCCTCACTCTGAGAATTCAGAAGGTAAAGGAGAAGGAGTTGAAGATGGACAAGATAGGGTCAACATTGGGTGAATGGAGAAGAAATACGTAAAGCTTAGCAGTGTAGTAGCTGAGGAAAGACATGGCAATTTAGAAAAGAAAAATGCATCCAAAAGAACGAAAAATAATAATGAAGAGGAATAAGAGAGGGGTCAAGAGGAAAAGTTCATTGGAAAAATTGAAAACAAGAGGAGAACCTGGCCACTTCAAGTCTAAAGAATTTTAAAGAAAATAAAAAGTGTTGAACCCTTTTCAGCACTTTTCATTTTCAAGGAATGGAAGGTTGAATCCCTTTCCAACCTTCCATTCCTTATAACCTATCCCATAAGCCACATTACAACCCAGTCAAAAGACCCTGTGATCCAAAGTTGAATGAGCTATCATGCAGAGACAAAGAGTTATCCAATCTATGGTGAGGATTAGCCAATGATGCCAGAACTTAGATGCTTTGCCTATGCTCATGCTTTTAGACCCATTTGGGGCCTGCAGCTGCTCTTGATCTTGAGAGAAAATGGAAACCCTCAAAGTTCCTTGTGAGAGTCTGCCCTGGTGAGCATTAGGTCTGATGCTGAATGTATTGGGCATGGCCTATAACCTAATTTTTCAATTAATGATGAGCTCAGTACTGACCTACATGTGATGTTTTCCCTTGTTGTGAGCTAATTAGAAATGATGTGCATCTATGTAAAGGTTGTGATGATTAAATGTTTGCGCATATCATATGTTCAAATTCCTCACATTTTTGTTGAATCAAAGGTGAACTGATGCTCTGTTTCTTGGCAGCTGACTTGATAATTTTGCACTTTTGCTAACTGTTTTATTGAGAAGTTTGTGAGTACCTTCACTGAAAACCCTCAAGAGACTTCACTCCTCCACTAAGGATCACATAGGGGTTTAAAAGGCTTGATGCATAAGCTGAATGCATCTGTGTTTCCTACAAAAGTGGCATTTAAATTCTGAGAGTAATTATTTTAATTTTTCCTTTGCTCAGGGACTAGCAAAGATTAGCTTTGAGAGTGTATTATTCACTGAAAAGTACCACTTTTCACCTCTTAAAATAGCCATTGCTGGACCTTGAGGCTTACTAATCATCATTTGTTAAGTGTGTTTTATAGTTAGTAATAAACTGTGTAGCTAAATACAAAATCCCTACTTTTTGGTTCAAAGAAGAGAAAGAAAACATGCAAAGATGACAGCTGACCCAAAGCCTAATGGAACACCCTAGTAGTGCTCACCATGGTGACTCATTTGCTGGTCATCATTGACCAAAATTCTAGTAGATGAAAGAAGTTAGATGAGAATGGAGGAAGCTGCAACAACAGCAAGTGCAATGCATCAAAGAATCAAAAGACTCACCTCGCAAAGTTGAGGAGCTCCCTCGCAGAGCTAAGGATGCAGTGAAAGCTGCCCTCGCGCAGATAGGATGCACAGTCAAGAGGAAAGCAGTAAAGACATCGCAAAGATCTCGCATCTTAAAACCCTCAGAATTTGTGCTCGTGAAGCTCTCACGGAGATCGAGCCTTAAATCAGCTGCACGCAGAACATAGCGAGTCCACATTCATAAAGAACAATTTGTCACATCACGGAGTTCTCGCGAAGCCCTGAAAGAGAGAGACGCCCAGAGTTTTCCTCGCGCAGCTCTCACGCACTCTGAAGCCTAACCAGTGACTATGCGAGTGCAGGAGCCTACCTATGCGAGTATCCAGAGAGAGAGAACTTCTAAAGTTCTATTGTGCGAGAAATCCAGGCGTTCCAAATCACCTTCGTGACAGCATTGCAGTGCAAAGCAACTACGCGATCAACTGAAGCCCTACTGTGGGAATGAATAAACCTCCTAAGCCAAAGGCTCCTCCGCGAAGGCAAAGCAACTGCATGAGTGAAGTAATGCAGATGCCAGCCCCACGAAGCTCGGGCTCTCCACTTCTCAACCCTAACTCAAGGACCTTTTGAGAATTTCCCAAGGCTAGGGCACACTTCTCGAGGCATGGATTCCAAGGTGCACATCTCAAGGCATTCAAGGGTTATAGCAATGCCACGTATGCTGGGAAAAATTAGGATTAATCTCTTTTGAGCCAAGGCCTTATGGACAGAGTATATAAGCTGTACTTAGAGTTTAGTATTTTCATCTTTTCTTCATCCTCTGTCAGCTGAGAGCTCCAGCAGGCTAGCGTTAGGGTTTGATAATTTCTTATTCTTATTTTTCTTCTCTCTTAAACCAGCATTGGATGGCTAATCCTTTTGTAAGCAGCTAGGTTTAGTTTTATTCTAGTTTTGTAATAGGTTTTGTATACATTGGGATCTTTTGGATGAGCAGTTATGTATAGGCTACAACCTTGAGACAGTTCATTGTATGTTTTGCTTTTATCAATGGATTGTTGTTTTAATGACTAATTGAATCTATAGATCTTGTGGTTTCCTTAGATGTCTATAGGATCCATGCTTTGGGACTAGCCCATTCAGTTTCTAGTAAATCTATTGTTTAACATCTGATTTTCCTTAGTTTGATAGACCCATGGATAACAAGCCAGATTTGTAGCCAGATCTGGAGAGATCGTAGCCCTGGGACTCCATGGTGGCAGCAGCAGTTTACATGTTCTTTCTTAGATCTCTGTGGTATGGACAGACTAATCGGATACCCTGTAACCATTTGAGTGGACAGAGTAGAACCCTGAGGTGGTGTCCAGCCACATGTCTGAGAAGGATTCTTCTGCTCTACACATGAGCTTCTAGAGCCTTGTGAGGAGGTTTGTACAATAACTGGCTCCCCTCTGTTTTACTTGACTGATATTAAAATTTAGATCTAATTTCTCTGTAATAATTGCAGCTTGAGGCTGAGTCATTGCAGGCCTTTTATAGCAATGACCAGCTGAATCTAAATCGTTATTCAATCTGTTGCTGGTCCTTTGTGTGGGCACAGTGAACCATTGGCCTTGGTAAAGCACTTAGGACTTTATGGGTTAGAATACCTATGGATGTTAGCCAGATCTATGAGTAGATCTGGGGAGCTTGTAGCACTGGCATTACATAGTGACTGCAATAATATTCATGGCCTGATCTGGTCCACTGGTTGGGAAAATGATCACTCCACTCCTTTGGATTAGGTTATCATTTCTGGTTTAATCAATGGGATTTGACAGACTCTATCGGATACTCTGTGACAATTTGAGTGGAAAGAGTATAGCCCTAAGAGCATTCCAAATGACATGGGTTAAATTGGATTCTTCTACCTTGTTGAGGTTATTAATTGCATCTCAACAAGGACCACTACAGAAACAGTCTAAATCTGAGTTACATTACTGCATTAGCTCTAGCTTAACCTGCTTACTTCTCATCTTTTTTATATTTTATTTTGGCACACACCATCACAATCTTCTTCTTAACCCTTTCTTTAGGATAGGGCAGCACTTTATTTCTCTTTTGTTAGGGTTAATTTAGTATAGTCGTGACACCCAACTCCCTTTCTTTAGGATTATCAGATCTATAGCCAGATCGGAGGCCTACTATTATAGCCCATTTTGGGTTCTAGATCAATTTCTCTGTGGAACAAACTCTTACTTATCAAAACTTGCTACAATAGGCTCTGTATCTTGTAGGTCCAAGATGTTTTAGGATTGCTGTTTTCACCATATCATTATCCTCTGTTTTACTGTGATTTTAATTCTCTTCCAACACCACATAATATATCAGCACATCTCGAAAGACAATAAAAGCATCAAACTGCCTCACCTCGAGCAATATAAAAGTGGGGCATGGGTCCCAATATAGTGAGATGCTCACCTGACCATACCTGGAGCAGCAAAGGACTTCCCCTGAGGCTCTCCACCTTGCCCAGAGTGAATGCATCAAAGCATTGGTATAATTTAGCAAGGACCAGGTGCATCACTGATCGGCCCTCTACCAACTCGATCAAAACGTCGCAGAGAGCCAGAGAGAAGCTCTCTCCCTCAGTGAAGAAAAGGAGTTCCGAGATGAGACTGAGAGTAAAAACTTTGACATTGAAGATATTCCTAACAGGCAATTTTTGAAGACTTGCGTCACTGAAAAGTTCTTTAAGGAATTTGATCGAACACCTTGTGGGCCCCCCAATGAGACTTTTCTCATACTCAAATTTATTCAAACCTAGGGTAAGGTGAACGGACTTAGAGTAACCCGGCTTCAGCGTGACTCTTGCGAGGCCTCTGTGGAGTTTCAAGTCAGATAAATTGGATAACTCTTCAAGAGTGGGAGTTAGCTCCCGCTTCCCGAAATGGAACACATGGGCATTTGCATCCCAAAATGAGCTTGCCACATGAAGTTGGTCCCACCGTAGAGGAACCTCAAGAAAGAAGGGAAGACTAGATAGTCTAAGCCGCTCTAAATCAACAAGCTCACTCTCATTCAGGTTCCCAAGCCAACTTTTTAGAAAATTGGGCCCCAAGCCCAAAGAAAGGAGTAAATTGGTTCTGGGTCCTCCATGTAGGTGAGGGTTGGAAAGCGGGTCCATGGACGTATAAAGATCTTTCAAAATATAAAATCCAATGTATGTCGATGGACCCACCCTTGGGAAAGCAAGGAGAGGAAAAATCAGCTGAAAAGGTCAAACCAAGGAGAAAAGAGAGAAAATGGTTTGTCTCAGGCATATAAAGGGCCCATCGCCTTTGAGTTATACCGTGCAACTAATAGTTGCCAAGAATCTCTCAGAGATTGGCTTGGCGCATGTAATACATGCGCCAAACCAATCTGGCCCCCTTTTATGCCATTTTGGAGCCTTTTGGGGAGGGGATTTGTATCTTTACTGGACCCCTTATCTAGTTAGCTTGTTCACCTAATTTATGCCTTAAAAGACATCCACAAACATAAAAATCAAAGGGCACCTAACATTGAAATCATTTAACTTTTGTGCAGGAAAAACCCGCACTAAGGCATACGACCTCAAAGGTCATGTTTACAAGCACTCGTCAAAACCATCCTGCATGCAAACAGAGATAATGCAAGTGAAACATAATATGCAATCAAAGAAAGAGCACTAAACATTTCCAAGCAGAAAATTATCCAAAGAGTGCCACGATTATCCATTACAAATTGTTCAAATCCCAATAAAAATCATCTCAAAGTGTTTAAAATGTTCAAAATGTAGAAACTAGGTCTAATCCTTGTTGGCACCCTTCAATTTCTTTCGTCGGTGCGAGGATCGTTGGAAGGTCCACATATCCCCTACCTAGAACCACGCCAGTGAAAGCCGGCTGAGTAAAGAGCGCGACTCCTTGTCGTGTGCGCATTGCAAGTCATAGTCAAGATCATAAATCTGGAGCAATTTGAAGATAAAGAATGGTAAATCAGTGATAAAGGCATGTTAGTAGAATACTCACCACCTCCACATCCCAGAGCTCAGCAATGTTATGATAATACTCGACATGGTCCATGGCCGATTCAAAGTTCTTCATTCAGAGAGCGAAAAGGTGTCAGTTACGGGGATTAGTAACAAACACATGCATTTATCAAAGGAGCCAAGACAAAGGAAGAATGATCATGAGAAGTCTTACCCCCTGAACCACCTCAGGAGGAGGGACTCGAGCCGCTTCAGTTGAGAAGCATGCCTGCCTATCCACGTCAGAGCATAGATCTAAGAGAAAGTCGTCATCAAGGTGCCTGAATGTCCCATGAACCACGGTAGGTGCACCACCTAAGACACCCATACGAGAAGAGCCTGAAGGACCGACATCCAAAGGACCAGCACCTAAGGGGCTAGCACCTGAGGGACCCACACTGGAAGGACCTGCATCTGAGGGACCTGCCTTTGAAGCATCGGCAGTACCCGTCGCCGCTCCACCTCCATCATCTAAGTCATCCCCCTGGATAAACTGTGAAAAAGATAGAGATTTACTCAATAGAAATAAAAGTTGAATAAAAAACCTGAAGGGGACCAATCTAAAAGAGCCTGAAGGACCGGCATCCAAAGGACCAGCACCTGAGGGGCTAGCACCTGAGGGACCCACACTGGAAGGACTTGCATCTGAGGGACCTGCCTCTAAAGCATTGGCAGTACCCGTCGCTGCTCCACCTCCATCATCTGAGTCATCCCCCTGGATAAACTGTGAAAAAGATAGAGATTTACTCAGTAGAAATAAAAGTTGAATCAAAAACCTGAAGGGGACCAATCTAAAAGACAAAGGAGAATTACCTGTGAGCGCGGGCCACCGAAAGCAAGAAAATTAACGCTAGGGACAAAGCGCGAAAGGATAAACCGATACGGCAGAGACTCATACCATAACCGATAGTCTCCCGGCACGAGAAGGGCATTGATGGGGATCCTGTTGTGGAGGAGGGCCGTAGTATGCTCCTCGATGCTACCCATGGGGTCCAGGGAATCTGCAAGAGGATCCATGGGTATGACAGGGTAGCCCTGATACTGATGAACTACTAGCTCTCCCAGGTATTAGGCCCTAGCCCATGCCCCATTGAAGAAGACAATGCGACAGTTCTTAAAGAGGCGAGATGGACCTACAGCAACCCAGTCCCAGAAAGCTGAGCTAATGTATGGGTCACATATGATTTGTCCAAGTCAAGAGGTGGACAATCAGTCACGAATGCAGCATAATAATAAAGGAGAATTTTCAAACTAAAATAAACACAGGGGAAAAGGTTTTACCTGCTCGGGGATCATTAGGTCAAATTGACCTCAGGCCCATCTCCAAATGCTTCATGCCCATGTCTCGGCATTAGAATTTGTTCCAATTGCTTAGGAGGGGGTAGGTGTATACCTCAGAGTGGAAAAGCGGGCGTCCAAGCTGAAAGTGAAGATACCCCCATGTCTGAGGAGAGCAGTGCACAAAAGAAAAGTCAGTAGTATACAATAACCATCCGCATGAACTGATAAAAGCAAAAGAGTTAGAGATTAGCTCCAGAGCCAACCAGAAACCAACAATGGACTTGGCATCGTCAGTGGATACTCGGGCTATGCCATACATCAACATCGCATATCCGACCCTGCCCCAATCGTATCTATGGATGTCGAGCCAGTTATCCATGATGCTCAGCAGTGCCAGGTTGACTCGCTTGTCGCTTGCATTGGCAAAGAGGGTTTTTCCCAACAGGATCAAGAGCATGATACGGGCCAAGACGATCTCATGCTCGAGCTCAATGTAAAGCTCCACATCTGGCTGGCCCAAATCTACCAACTCATGTAGCCCATAGAGTTCAGATAGCCAGGTCATCTTGACCTCGGTACCATGCACATTTCCACGGGAGGGGTAGGCCCCTATCAATCTGATAATATCGTCTCAGCTAGGCACTATGAGGTTGGCTATCGGTACACCCCCTACCTTGATACCAGTAATCATCGGCCAATCCATGGGCATCGTCTCAACGAAGGCCATGTGGAAAGACATGGTCTCTGGGCGAAACCTCTCTATCAAGGCTCTAAGGTATGCGACGTCCGCCCTCATGGCGGGGCATGACAGGAACTCTCCGAAACCCGCCTGCTCAAGTAAATACTTCACGATGTGTGGGATATAGCGATAAAAGTCATGGAAGTTCAATCAACCCCCTCTGAATACAATATGGGGCAAGTCCTGCGTCAAAAGAGAAAAATGCATTAGGTCATGGAAATAAAGCAAAGCCACACAAAAAAAGAAGAACTGAACTTATCTTTTACCTTGGCCGCTATACCAAAGTTGGAGATGTGGATGTATTGCTGGTAGAGAAGGCCGACGAGGGCAGCCTCGCCCTGCATCTCAAGCCATGGACCTGCCTTGCATTCTACTATGAAGAATTGTTTCCCACGAGGACCATAGACCACATCAGGCCCCTCCTCCTGTTCTTCCTCTGGCACATATTCTTCATCACCAGACATTCTGAGGCAAAAGCAGGTAGTCCTAGCAAGGTGGATCAATGATAAAGAACCACTTTTTGCTACAGGCCAAGGGAAGGTAAGTATGCTCATCCCTTTCTTTTATTTTCAAAAACAAAAAAATATATATATACACAAAAAAAATCCCTTCCTTTTGTCTTCAAAAATAGAATGGTAATACAAAAAAGTCCCTTTCTTTTTTTCTTCAAAATAAATAAAAATAAAACAAATTTTTTCCTTTCTACCTTCAAAAATAAAGCAAAATTAAAAGCACAACATTCCTTTCTTTATGTTCATAGGATTAAGAAACTAAAAAAAAAAGGAAGAGAAAAAAAAGAAAAAGAAAAAAAATATCCCTTTCTTATGCTTATAAAATAAAAAAAGGAAAAAAGGGGGAACCAAAAATCCCTTTCTTTATGTCAGTAAAACCAAAAAAAGAAAACAAAGCAAATTAAAAACAAAAATTCCCTTCTTTATACTTCTATAATCAAAATCAAAAAAAGAATCCTTCCTTTATGTTTATAAAATAAAAAAAAACCCCAAGCACGAAATCCCTTCTCTTATGTCCATAAAATCAAAAAGATCAACAACAAAAAATATATAAAATAAATTGCTTAGTTAATTTTCAAAAATAAAAACAAAAACCAAAAATAAAAATCCCTTTCCCTAATTAATTTTCAAAAATAGAAACCAAAAATCTCTTTTCCCTAATTAGTTTTCAAAAAATAAAGACCAAAAACTCCTTACTTTATATTCAAAAATGAAAACAAAAGCCTAAAATAGAGTCCTTTCTATATGCACAAATAAAAACAATAAAAAATGTATATATATATATATATATATATATATATATATGTATTAATAAAACCCATAAAACAACAAAAATAGGGCATCACTCATGAAATATCATCAACACATCATCAATAAATATTCTCACAATAAAAATATACCATTTATCATCCAAAAATGCTAGATCATGATCACATTTGCAAGAAAAATCAAGAAAAATAAAATAAAATGGGTTTTAAATGGTTACCTTTGAAGTAAAAGGGGTCTTTGATCTAGCGCGGAGCGGGCGATCAATCGGTGCAAGCAAATGCCGGCAATGAAGCATGCTTAGAGGCAATGCAAAGGAACCCTAGGGGAGGTCTGTTTTTCGGTTTGGAGAGGGGGAAGATTTTTTTTTTTGAAAATACACCCTCAGCTCGAATCTGCTCTTTAAATTGATCTCACCATGCTCAAGCGCACCTATTAGTTGTGCCAGTTATTTAGTTTTGAGCTAGTCACTTATGGGCTGGGTTTTGGGCCTGGTGTGGGTCACATGCATAAGCCTGGTACCCCTCCTCTTTGTTTTGTTGTCCTTGGCTGATGCACGTACTCCCAAATGGTATGTCGATCATCATTCATCTTGCCTAGGAAGCCGTGCTAGAATAAATGGATTGAGATCAATAGGCATCCCGATCCTACATAGGAAAACATAAAAAAGTTTTAAAAAATGATGAAAAATCCCACATAAAAAGCCAAAAAAACAAAAAAATCCACATAAAATGATAAAGAAAATTCCAAAAAATAATGGAATAAAGTCACATAAAGTGATAGAATAAAATATAATGAAGTGATAGATTAAAATCACATAAAATGATAAACTTGAAAATATCAAAAAATCACATAAAATGATAACTTAAAAATCTCAAAAAATCACATAAAATGATAACATAAAAACCCAAAAAATCACATAAAATGATAAACCTAAAAAAGGTCAAAAACTCCCACATAAAATAACAAAAAACTGTGTTTTGGAAAAGATGGCACGTACTCCCAAAAAGCATTGCAACATCTATTCTATCCGCTCGAGTAGTTGTGCTAAATAAACTTCGAGATCAATGGGTTTGCCCAAAGACCTCAAACCCTACTTCATGCAGGGGCAGCCGTGACCAGTCAGATTAGGCGGTCAATGCCTCATATGATTGGACACAAACTGTGGAGCCTTACGTACTTGCATTATGCCTATCTTTGATGTGGGCCGATCACCCCCCTTACTTACGAAACTTTTGTATTCAGAATGAATCGTGAACATCAAACTCCTTCAAATCATCTCGAGAAGCGATAATTTTCCCTGGCTAACGGGCTTTCGCAACTCGAGAAGCAAATGTTTTTCTCAGCTAGTGGGCTTTCGTAACTCATTCCATGTCGGTTATACCCAATAATGTCGCTAAGTGCTTGGGGACCAATTACCTTGAGAAACGACCATTTTCCCGACATACAAGGCTTTCGTTCTCTCACCATGTTACCCGTCTACTGTTTGAAGTTCATTCTGAATACAGCAAAGCCGTCAGTAATGCCTTGGGCCTCTTTGGATGTCTCTATTCTTTGGAATTGGATCATTAGTGATCGAATACCAAAGAGGGACATCTGTAGACACCCAAATTTGGCCGAAGGCCCAATCGAAACATATTTTGAGAGAGGCACACTTTTGAGCTTTTGATGGCATGTATGAAACCCTTAGGAACCTTTCCAAAACCTTAGGAGCCATTCCAAACCATTAGGAATCACCCTAGATCCCTTAGGAGCCTTTTCGAAACCTTAGAAACCCATCCCGACCCTTAGAAACCATTTCAGACCTAAACCTAGCTTTCCCAAGCAATGGATGAATAATGGTGCACTGGGACTAGCTGTGACCTTCTACTATGGTCAAATCTTATACCATTGAAAAGTAGAAGTCCTCATCTTTCCAACGAGCCAAATATCACCCCAATCAAAGCTCTACATCAAAAGTTACTGTAGTCCAAAGTTTGGGCAAACATGGGCCAGGTATGAACCTCTCGAGAGGATCATTTGAACCTCGCGAGATTTACATTGAACCCCGCAAGAATCTCATGAAAAATTTGGCATATTTGGCACAAGTATTTCTTGCACCAAGCCATTTCTCCCCAGAAATGGCAACTAGTTATAAGGTGGGCCCCACCATGGGGAGCTAACTTCCAGGCCACTATGTGGCACTGTTTTACTGTACATATGCCTGACGCACCTATTAGTTGCGCCAAACTTATGAATAGTACTTGTGGGTTTTTATCTCGACAGTCGAGATTAGGGTTTGACTTGTTGGCCATCTTAACATTTAGGGTGTGTTTTGCTAGTTATGTTGCACCCATTCATTATCTATTTGTAACCCCTTAAGTGGTTTAAAGCCTCACCCTATCATCCACCGTTGGAATATCTCTTCACACATTTCAAGGCTCCAAAAACCCTAGGAAACCTTAGATGGCTAGATTACCTAATTGCTAATCCAAGTTAGCCTCTAAACACCCTCCTAACCTTTTTTTTTCCTATAAATAAAGAGGCACCCCTGCCTTTACAAAGGCTTGAAAAAATTTGTTAAAAAGAGATTAAGGAATCCCTTCTCTCTCTCCCTTAGTGCACCATTTACACACAAATTCCAGAACCTTCAAACCTTCTAAAAACCTTAGCCTTTCACCTAAAAACTTTAGTTTAGGAGTGTGCTACCCCCTAGCCTCCCCTCTCTACCTCTTAGCTATCCACCCTAGGAGTTAGAATCCATCATAGAGCTATATAAGCCATCAAAAGCTCACCGAAGCAAGCAAACACAAGGCTCCACAGTGGTGCAACAAGGGCCTGAGAGCTCCGGCTCTCCCCTCTACTCCTCTACCTTCTCGGTTCTTCCTCCATCCTCTCATTTGTGTCGTTATGTCGTCAAATTTTTTGTAGGAACGGAGGTGCACAAATAGGATTTTAAGGCCCTTTGGACAAGAGGAAGGCTTTTTTATTTTTGTTAGATCATTTTTATTTTGACCATAAGTAGAGACCTCATTAAGCGGGTTGATTGAGTGCCTAACACCTTCCAAATCGATAACCGAAGCACCTACCCAAGAACCTTTGGCGTAGTCCGGATTCAGAGTCAATTTTTGGCACTTTGGTGCTCTTTAAATTTGATTTGGGTTTCTCGGGATATTAAAAGCTCCGAGTGGCGACTCTAAATTTCTATCATGAGTGCGTGTCGTGCGGTGGGATCGTAAAAAATCCACGGTTGCATAGGAACCTTTTAACCCAAAGGCCCATTACAAGCCAAATAAAGACCTTTTTGATTTATGGTTTACAACAGTATGAGCCTAGTCGAGATCTCTATAGCAAGTACTATAGAAAAATAAGGAAACATATAAATAGAATTGATTATTTTTCCATAAGATTTATCTTTTTAGTCAATCATCCGTTGAAGTTTATCATACATATCATACACTAAGAGAACCCAAAAATTTTGATATTTTTTTGAGAGTATGTCAATAGTGAAAGTTTGAATGAAAATATTTTCTAAATTTGCTGTTTAAAAAAATCTATGATGAATAAACTTTTCACTAATATGCACACACTCCATGCTTTACTAAATTAAAATTGCTGAGTTCTCACCAAGGATAATTGCTATGATGGAAAGTTAAGGATAAAGGATTTGTATTTTTGAAAAAATCATAATAACCATGTGATGATTAAAAATTAGTTTTAGATTTTTTAATTTTTACTTTTGTTTTAAAAAATTGGAAATATTAAGAATAAACAGTAAAAGAGAATCAAAGTGTTAATCTTCATCAAAATGAAACTCATAAAGCCGTAAGAACGACGATCAAACATAAAAGACGATTCGACACATGATTAAAGCCAGAAATCTTACTTTGTGATTGAACGAATCTAAAGAGAAAATGAGAAATCGTGATTTACGATTCTTCAAATGATACTTCAGGCGGAGTGTGATACAAAAGAAAATTGCGATCGTTCGTACTTAGAATCGTACCGAGAGTTATGAGCTGAAAGGAGAAAATCATGATTTACGATTTTACAGAGTAAAGACTCTTATTGTTGTTGATCATGTAAGAGCTACAACGCCTTGCACGGAATTAGAAGATTATTCAAATTAGAAGTTTGGCAATCCACGGATTTGAGAAGATTGAGAAGAAAGACTCCTAAAGATCTCTACTGCTGCTAAAAGAAGGAACAATTCAGAGTGCCTCAACTACTCAAAGCAAGGAAGAACTAGGATTAGAAGTAGAGTTATATTAGGAACATATGTTCTTAGTAGCTTGTTTTAGTTGGATTAGAATAATATAAATCGGCTCCTTATGATCTATAAATAAGAGAGCTCGACATAGGAGAAGAATCATCGAGGGAACTCTCAGCATCAATTGACGATCGAGGTTGGGTTTTCTTCCGATCAACTTTAGTTTAGTTTAGTTAGATATCCAAGGTTTCTCGAGAGCAATTGACGCCTGTGATTGGGAGCTGGAAGATTAGAGTAGAGTATCTGTAATTTCTTAGAAGCAATTGACGCCTGTGACTGAGGGATGAAAGATCTTTTTATTGCTTTCTAGTTTAGATTTATTTCTATGCACTTTTTGTGACAACCCGAATTTTTCCAACATAATTTATTGATATATATATATATATATATTTCTAACTTTAAACCAAATGAGAAAACCCAAACCGTTGGGTCGTAAGTCACGATCCAAATACAAAATACTTGGTGCATCCACATATAAGCGTGGAAATCAAAGCAGATAAATGCTTGACAAAGCAAAGATCATTATGGCATAATTAAAATTTTTATTCTAATATCCAACATGAACAGCAAACTAAAACAAACCACTGGTGATGGCCAACCATCACCTAAACAGTGGCATACAAAATGTTTGTAGAAAGCTAACTCTATCATTCTACAAAACCCCAAAACCTTACTGAGTCTGAAATAACTACCTATGGACAACTCAGGCGGAAGATCTTCATCTTTCGGATTGTTCTCAAGCTCCAAGGTTCATATTGAAATCCACACCTGTGACATATAGTCGGGGTTAGCTAACAGTCTAAGCTCAGTAGAGAAAACTCAATAGCAGTTACATTTTATCATATCAATGCATAGATACAATGACATATTTCAAAGCATTTTTGTATCGAAGCGGAAAGCATGTTCATTTCAAAACAATATTCAAAGAATCTTTTTAGTTATCAATTACAAAATAAAACTTCAAGTAATGATCAAGGTTCATGTATTTTCATGTCCAATGGAAAACAAAACAAATTTCTTATTTCTTATCTTCTAGGATTCCGACGAATTTACAGCCAAGGTTCAAGTTCGAATCAAGGTTCAAGTTCGGATTTGCAAACAATGTCGAATTTGCAACAAGCAACTAACCTGAGACCAAAGCATCCCATGTCGCGAGAATAGAGCATCCCATGTGGAAGGAACAAGGTTAAAACCTCGGGGACTCTACCCCTCTTTGGAGCCTCTACTCCTCTCTGCCTCAAGTTCAAGGTTCAAGTTCAAGTCTAGGTTTAAGTAACAAGTTCGAGTTTAAATTTCAAGTTCAGATTAAGAGCAGATCGAGGTTTCAGATTTGAATACGAATTCAGATTCAAGCTCGGAGTTTGAAATCAACGGATTCAAGGTTCTGACTTAGACTTCAGATTCATGTTCTAAATTTGTGTTCAATTTCATATTTCAAATTCATTTTCGGAGTTCCAAATGCAAAAAGTTCAAGTACTAGTCAATGATGCAAAACTATTCCATTTTTCAAATACAATCAAATGTCAAATTCTAAAATTGTTTCAAAATCACACAAATACCATACTTAACACGCTTCATTTGATCATGTCAAAGCATCTACGAAATCAGAGTAAAAAATGCAATGGAGTGTCGAATTTTCCCCACCTTAACCTCGAAGTTGCACAAAATAAAGCAAGGTCCTATCAACAGCTTTCCTCCCTCAATCTACATCACAATTATGGTAATGTATTACGGATTGATCTTAATTACTAATAACTTTGACATATTTAAGTGTTTTCTCAAAAATGAGGTGAAAATGGGCAAGTTTGTGATAAGTCAGAACTCTACCCAACTTTCTACTCAATTTTGACCTTTAAACCATCTGATTCATCAAATTGTTAATTCACAAAAGTTATAGGGTTCATTGTCCTCTTTCTAGCATTGTGAGTCATGTAATTTAGAGTTCATAGCAGAAAGTTACGGCCAAAATACTGAGACAGTGTCAATCCACAATCTGTCCCAATCGCTCGAGCGACTTCCAAAGTCGTGCGAGTGCTTTTCCAAACTCGTGCGAGCAACTATTTTTAGCATTTATTTTGCCTATTTTCTGAAGTCACTTTGCCCACTCGAGTTGAAAACTCACGTGAGCGACTGCGCGCGATTCTATACATTTTAGGGCTTTTTCAAACCCATTTTTCTCAATTTTTAACCCCTATCTTTTGCACACCATCTAAGCAACCTAACCTTAGCCTAATACATGAATAAAATATGGCACGTAACACCCACAACGACTGTATCCAAGGATCAACTCTCTATGCCTCGTCTTTACTCGATCGTTTGAAACCCTTAAACTTGAAATGGGGGACGGTGATCGTAGCCTCTTTGATTCTTTCGATCATAGATTGTATCCAAGAATCAAACCCTCTTTGATTCTTTCAATCGTAGTGGACGGAGATCGACTCCTCTTAACTCACACACAACCCCACAGTTCCCTTGCATGAAATAGAAGGATCTAGAGAGATGTAAATGGGGTTTGGGTCTCCAGCTAAAAGAGGGTTTGAAATGGGTGGAGCTCTCTTTCACTTGAACGTAATCGCAGCAAGATCAATGTTCTCTTGCAATGAATCCAAGAAGAAGATGAAGTCGATTGAAAGGGGTTAATCATGCATTGGATTTCAGAATGGCACGAAGGATGGAGCTTCTTCTCCTATGCTCTCTCTCTCTCTTTGTCCTCTCTTTCTCTTTTGCAAGCAAATGAACCCACGCGAGGGGCTTTGCTTTTATACTTGGGGGTGGTTTCCCTTCAAAACACATGCACCCATTTGGGTGTTAAGCCTTATCCATTTGGCTTTGTTCCAGTGTGGAACTTATACACCTAAGCAAGGTGTTTTTTATTACACCAAATAATTTTTGGTTCGGTGTGGAGCTTGCACACCCGAACAACTAGTCACATGGGATTCGGCGTTAAGTCAATACACCACCACGGTATATGAGCTGTGGTCCAAAAGTCTCACACGAGGCTCAAATGGACCCGAAACGATCTCGTTTGAAAAATCTGAAACAGTGACGCATTTCTTAATGGACATTCACCTGATCAGGTCCTATGGGTCCAAAAATTTAGGTATTTGTCACTTCAAAGGTTCTAGTTGAGGCCCAAAGTCGGCCCAAATAGTTGGCTTAATTAGTCGACCCAACAGGTTTGCCCAAATAGTCGGCGTATTCGAGTAGAGGTCCAAGTTCCAAAATTGGGCTCGGGTTTGTGTTCAACATGCACAAATACGCATACACTCTACATAGGTTATGAGTTGGGCTTTAATGTGTTTGGCGCGTACCCCAATTATAATAATTAGGGTTTAAGGCCATGTTATCCAGGTTAAATGATTTGACTCGAGTCAAATTAGTCAAAGGATCGCATTCTCGTCAAAGGTTAGCGATTCAACAGTTAAGAAAATTTTGGGTTGTTACACTTTTATTGCTTTGTAAATATTTAAAAGTTTTTTATTTGAATTGACGACTCAGTTTGAAAATTTTCAAATTAGTGTAACGATTTTACTTTTCCATCTTCAGTTTTCTTGAGTTTGATTGACACCCAAATTTTAGGAAGATTGCTGATTAGATTAACTCTGTGTTAAGGAATTTTAGTATTAGATTGACGCCCAAATTCCAGAGGACTGAAATATAGTATAACGGTTCTTTAATTTGATAAATATCCAAGCACTGAAGGATTGTGATTGACGACCATAATCTGGAAGGAGGGGGATTTAGATTTATTTTATGCAATTAGTTTTAAACAAATCATTCTTTTATTTATATTTCTCCCATAATTTAGGATCATAAAAGACAAATATAAGTTTTTAGGATAAGTAAACTATAGAGAAAATCACTTCCCCGTAGGAATGATCCTATATTAGTGCTGCAATTTCCATTGTGCACTTGCAATAGGTTAAGACTTTAAGTACGAATTTAGAGAACATCAAGTTTTTGGCGTCATTGTTGGGGAAGCGGATTTTCTTCTCTATACTTTTGTGTTATTTTAAAAACCATAATTTTTCTTTCTCTATTATTTTTATTTATATTTTTAATTTTCTTTGATCATTTCTTAATCTTTCGTAGGTTTACTCGGAGTAGCAAATCAAAGGCTTCCACACTTCCCCTGGTCAGAGAAGCTCGAGGCTCAGATTTATTTCTCCCTCTCTAAAATAACAATCGGATAAATTGAAAATAAAAATAGACATTTTCAATAATCGTTCTAGCCAGCTTGGTTTATTTTTAATTCCATTCATTATGACGAGTAAAGACCAATTTATGGCTAAGACGTTGGGAGAGTATTATGCATTGACACCTCTTACTCCTCCCTCATGTATTCAATTACCCCCTGTGTCCGATGACAAAACCTTCAAAATCAAACCCAACATATTTCAATTCTTACCTAACTTTTATGGGTTTGGCAAGGAGGATCTGTATACCCATAATGAGTTTTCTAGAAACCTGCGCAATTATTAAAATTAAAAACCTTTCGGAGGAGACCACTCATTTGAGGCTCTTCCAATTTTCCCTTAAAGAGTGGGCAAAGCAATGGCTAAACACTTTACTCGACAATTCAATTGCTAGATTGGAAGAACTACGGACCAAGTTCATCACAAGATACTCCCCAATTAGTAAGACAAATCGAATCCAGATGATCATCACAACGTCTCATCAATTGTCAGATGAGTCTCTGCAGGAGAGTTGGAAGTGTCTTAATGCTAAACAGGTGCCCTCATCATGAGGTCCTGCACTGGCAAATAGTGCTTGATTTCTACGAAGGCCTTAACGAACAAACCTGACACATAGTTGATGTTGCTTGTGGAGGAATGTTCCGCACGTTGACTGTAGAAGGTGCTTGGAAACCTTTTGAGACCCTTAGCGAGGAACCGGTGCATAACAACGCATCGTGTGGGATTGATTCCAAGACTTTAAATAATATACCACCTAAGCGGGGAGGATTATGGGAATTAAGGTCAATGATGAAGTGTTTTCCAAAGTTGAGGCCCTGGAAAAGACAAATTCAATCCCTAGTGGGTATAAAATCATACCCAACATCTCAAAAAAGAGAAGCTTGTGGTCCTAACCATGTCCCAACTCAGGTAGTTCCCCAGCCTCCAACTGTTCCTTTCTACCCCACAAGAGACCAAGACCACACTGTTGATGAAGCCTTGTCGCAGATAGCTGAAGGCTGGCTGCAACATGGCCACATCCAAGCACAGTTGCTCCACTCTCTCAGACAATCTATTTTGAAGTTGGAAACTCAAATTGACCAACTAACTCTTATAGAGAGAGAGAGTAAATTGTCTCTTACACAGGCAGTTGGTATAACTAGAGGACATAAATTTATGGGAGGCACGTCAACTCCCTCTGATCTAAATTAAGTTCTTCTAGAATCCGTCACGCCACTGACTCATCCATAGTAAACCTTTGTAACATATATACACTATTAAGAAATTTGTTAGGGAAGACCTTATGATCTTGAGTGTGTCAAAACGCATTCAATCATAAAGACCTCTCTTTTGGCCTATAATCACCTTGAGTGTATGGATTTATGGGTTTTCTATGATTTATAGAGACGAATCATAGATATTACGATTCGAAGCGTCAAGAGTCTCATTATTGTTCTCCAGAATCGTAAGCGAAAATTCTAGGGAACAGGCGATTCCAATGGCCTATCTTATCAGTTACCTTGGAATTCAGACCCGACCTTTGTTTGGTTGTCAAGATGACATTCGATATGTCGAATGCTCCATCTAACCTTCTCACGAATACTAATAATTTTCTCTTATAGGAGGACAATAGTGATTCACGGATTAGGAGAGACGAGTTTTGAAAATGTTTGACTTAATATTGGCTAACTATATCTTTTATGAGAATATTGAGTGGTAAGGGGATGATACATACCTAATTCATTACCGTAGGGAGGCCTTTTGCAATGTGATGTGATTGTCACAATGGGACATTTGGGGGGTCCGGGTTTACTGTCGGCTTCCTCGCGATGGGACATTGATGAACCTCCCCTTTTGATCGTGTGCTATAATAGTCAGTGATGGGATGTTACTTACCTGATTTATCATCGAAAGGTCCTTGTATTGCTCGCGATAACGGGATGTAGTGGGACATCAGAGAGTCTTTCTCTCCTCTTCCATTTCTGTGGTGGCGAGGCCCAATGGTTGTTAGTGCGATGGGGCCTTTGGGAGGTTCAGGCTTGTTGCCTGCTATTTCGCGGTGAAACATTGGTGGGCTTCTCTTCTGGTTGCCTGTTTGAGTAAGTTTTTTATGAAACTTGACGATTATGCGATGGGACGTTTGGGGATGTGTGATTTGCAATGGGACATTAATGGTCCTCCCTTCCGGTTGTGTGCATTGATGGCTTATTTCATTTTTGGTGTTAGTTATGGGACAATGGCAGTTTATCTCTTCTTTGGTAGATCTTGGGTCATATGATGGAATGAGCTTTGTGATTGTGTCACCACAAGGCTGTGTAGGATGGTTTGTTGGCAGTGGGTTGTCTTCGTTGTGTGATCTGTTACTTAGGATGTTGTTGTGATTTTGTGCCTTCATCGCGATGGGACTTTTATTGTTTATTATTTTTCTTGCTTTTTTGGGGTTCTGGTGGGCTGATGTTTGTTGTAGTTCCTGTAACTTGTGACAGGGTATCGGGAGATGCCTTGAGTCTTTGGTTTGTATTATCGCAATGGATTATGGGCTTGATAGATTTGGGGTTCAGGGGTCGGGGTGAAGGTGATTTTGTGCAAATTTTGTCATGATGGGACACATTTTTTGTGTGATGGGACTTTGGTAGTCCTTTCTCTGATCAGTGTGTGGGGCCACGTGATGGGGCAAAGGGGGAGTGATTCTGATCGTGGTGGGACATTGTTTATGGGGTAGTGAGGGTTTTATTTAGTTCTAATAGCATGCAAAATTACACAACCACTCACATCATCCATATCGGTTGACTTCGTCGGTACTAGGACTACAGTGCTTCTTGTTCGAATTTTTTCGCATGAACTCAAAGCCTTCTTATTGGTGTTTATGTGTTGTCGGGGTGGTATCCCAGGTTGTCTTCTTGGTGTCTCCCTTCCTCAGGGTATCACGGTGGACCAGTGGGGAGACGGTTCGCTTCCTGGTTGTGGTAGGACGGGTAGTCATATGTGTCTATGAGTGTGCGATGTGTATTTTTGTTATTTATTTCTATTTTTTGTATTTTTGTTCTTGGAGCTTTGATGGGCCCATTTTGCTATTTTGCCGTTAGAATCAGGGAGTGATTTTTGAATTTTTGGGTCGCGATGGGACTGTGGGAGGATAGCCTCCGTCTGATTGTTTCATGTTGCGAGATTTCCCTAGTTGTGCGGGTGCTAGTCGTGATTATCATTTTTAGTTGTGGTTGGACTTCTTCGGTGCGATAGATGGTTTCGGTCACAATGGGACTATGGGACGATAGCCTCCTTCTGATTGTTTCATGTTGCGAGATTGCCTTGGTTGTGCGGGTGCTAGTCGTGATTACCATTTTTAGTTGTGGTTGGACTTCTTCGGTGCGATAGGTGGTTTCAGTCATAATGGGTACAAGAGATTGACATGTTATGGTCTCGTGTATGTCATTGTGGTGGGGATATGACATTCTGATTTTGTGCATGTTCATTTCGTTTAAGGTTTTATCAAGGGCATAGGTTTGTTTCATTCAAACTGTGTATTCTATTTGAGGTGTGTGTTATAGCTGGGGAATTACGCGCGTGGGCCGGGGCGTATAATCCAGTTATGCACGGCTTACAGAGCGTGTGATTGGACAGTCAGTGAGTCGAATGTGTGTGGATATTGTGACGTGTATTCCAATTACACGAGAGCTGAATGGCGCACAATTGAAGCGTCAGTGGGCCACAAGGACGGCGTGCGCGGATGACTTGTCAGATTCCTCGCCGATGTGTAAGCACATAACTCGATTTATGTGTAGGGTCCCTAGCGTGTGTTTGGTTCATCGTGTCTTTTGGGCTGACGGAGCCTTAATTGCGTGCTCTATGGGTGGCACTGAATTAGGAATGTGCACAGTTGTATCAACGCATAATTAGTTTGAGCACCGTGTTCAGGGCATCTATATATGCTCTAGTTTTCTACATTTTTCTTCATTCCGTCTTTGCGCTCTCCTCTATTGTGGGATTTCAAACCTTGACTATTCCGATTTTTGTCTTTTGGCAATATCTTGAGATCCGACTATCCAAGTGTAATGCCGTTTCTTTCGATCTTCGTCGTTTCGAGCATTCTCCACTGTGATTAGAGACGTCGCTATGGCTTGGGGGGTGTTGGGATAGAGAGATGGTATATATCTGTCCCTATTGTTAGGAGGTGAAGATGGCGGGAGAGAAGTCTTACAAATGAATGGAAAGAGTGTTACCCAACCATTCCTGCCACTTTTCTATTGTTTATGATTTGACCTCCTGGGCGACGCGTTTTGGGCTTGTGTTCATTTTGGGTTTTATGCTTTACTTTTAAGTTGTAAGTTAAATTTTCAGGTTTTCATTTTGGGTTGTATGTTCAGGAGATATGCCTCAAGTGACACCTGTAAGAATTTTTTTGTAATAAATAAAACGGTGTTTCTTGTTTATTGTGTTTGTTCATGTTTATTGTTGTGTATTTCTTGGGTTGCGTCAGATGATGAATTGGGTAGCATTAGGGTGTCGTGGGAGTGTATGTCGTGGGTATTCTTGTCGTCTTTTGAAAGTTTGACGTGTTTATTTTTGGGGTCCTATGGTGGAAAAGTAGAAACTAAACTGAAAATTGAAAAAATGCCCCAGTTTGGGGTGTCGATCTCATGACTCGATTATCGCCACCAAGGTGCTAGTGCTTTTAAAAAGAAATCCCCAGTGTCAAGTGATGGTGGGAATTTTATCGGCCTCACAGATATCTTAAAGTGTGCTTATAATGATCCCATGTTGGGAAGTAGTTCAATTATTTTGCCTGCATACCGGGCTTGATTTTGTAGGTACTGAACGATCATCATATATCATAGCTTCTAACAAGAATGAGGTGGATGGTAGATAATGAGTAATTGCACCACTTGTCATTCGATAGTTTTCGGTTTTATCCTCGAGGAAATTTTGAAAATCATTTGACTCATTGTCTGAAAAGAAAATAAACCGGTGAAGGGGAGGTAAGGTTTACTGATCTGGAGATAGCTTCTCATTTAATCGATTTTTGAAACAGTAGTCAACTACTTTCTTCTTGGATGAATAATGTGGTGCCATAATTGAGCTCTCCATCATGGTCCAACACTATCAAATTATCAAATTCTATGATTACCAGGAGTTTGATCCTTCTCCCGCCACCGTACAACGACATATAGTAGTGTGCAGATGTCAGGGATGCCCTCACGGTTTTTCTTATGCCTCCCTGGTGGGGAATACTAGAGGTGCCCTCACAGTTCCATTTATGTTTCCCTAAATTCATTGACTGTTCATTCGTCGCATGCACTCGCTCGATTGTGCTTTTTTCTGTATAATTTTTTAAATAACCTGCTAATATAACAATTATGAGATTTGATGGAACCTTACATTTTCATTTTTTTTTGCTCTAACATCAACTCCAATGGCTGGAAGGGTGTATGAGAATCCAAAGTTCTCTATGTTTCAAGAAGGTTTTATAATCCACTAGACCTTTCAATCAACTTGCCCGAATAGGGGTAGTCAATGAGTCAGATGACTCCTAAAATTGTGTAGAAAATAATGACCTACGACTGGCAAATGCCTTGTGATGACTACGAGGGTGATAAGTACATAGTTATGCCTATTTAGGCTATGAGACATGATGATCGAGTTTTGGATAGCATTCTGGGGATTCAAAAGTCCTTCCTCTGTTTATGTTTCCTAAGCATGTTGCCAAAATAACGTGAGTGTGCAATCGCAGGTTTTTGAGGATTCCGTCATGACGATGCATTCTCGTGAAAGATTTAGAGTCACCACCTGAAGCTTTTGGTGTCCCAAGAAACCTAAATCAATTTTATAAGCACCGAAGTACCGAAAATATAACTCTAATTCACTGGTCTACGCCAAAGGCTCTTAGGTAGGGGCTTCGGTTATCGATCGGGAAGGTGTTAGGCACTCAATCAACCCGCTCAAAAGTGGTCTCTACTTATGGCCAAAATAAAAAGAAAAACAAAAAGAAAAGAGAACTTCATCTTGTTCGAAGGCACTTGATCCTATTTATGCCCCTCCGCGACTACTGAAATTTCAGCGGCGTAACGACACAAATTCAAAGACAAAGGAAAAGCCAAGAAGGTAGAGTAGTGGAGGAGAGAGCCGGAACTCTCGGGCCCTTGTAGCACAGCTGTGGACCTTTGCGTAGGTGCACTTGACGAGCTTCTGGTAGCTTGAGTGGTTGAAGAACGGGTTCTAACCTCTAAGGCTTGATAGTTAAGGGGCAGAGGAAGAAGGCTAAGGAGTAGTTCTTTCCTAAGCTCAAGGGTTTTTGATGGAGGATAGGGTTTCTAAGGTGGTTTAGAATTCTAGAATTTGTATGGGTATTTGGTGCACCAAAGGAGAGGAGGGGATTGCTTAATCTCTTTCTCTCTCTTGGAAAAATTTCAAGCCTTTTGCAAGGGGGGTGCGTCTCTATTTATAGAGAAAGGGAGGGTTAGGGGGGGTGCTTAGAGGCTAATTAGGATTAGCAATTAGGTAATCCTAACATTTAAGGTTTCCTAGGTTTTTAGGGTTATGGAGACGTGTGAGGATGGGATCAATGGTAGATGATAGGGTGAGGTTTCAAATGACTAGAGGGTTGTAAATAGGGTAAACAGGGGTGCAACAGTCCTAATGAAACCCACCTTAAACATTGGGGTGGTCAACAAGTCAAACCCTAAAAGTAAAATTTTAGCAAAAGCCAAAGGTTACTATAGCTAAGCTTGGCGTGTATATTTCCCATGCCAAGCATAGCTACAGTGTCCTGAAAGTCAGAGCCCGCACGGGGGGCCACCTATACTTTGCATGTGTAATAGATACACCAAGCCATTTCTGGGAAAAAATGGCTTGGCGTGTGTAATATACATGCCATCCATGCCTTAACTAGGTGCACTTGTGGTCGCTTTTCAAATTGCCGTAACTTTTAAAGTACAACTCAGATTGAGGTAATTTTTAGCTTGTTGGAAAGCTGGGAACCTCTACTTTTCAATGGTATGAGATTTGATCTTAGTAGATGTCCCTACCAGCCCTGATATATCTCACTCTATCAATGACCCAGGAGGGTTAACTAAGGGTTCAGAGAGGTTTCTAAGGGTTGGGGTAATTCTTAAGGGTTTGGATAAGTTTCTCAGGGTTTGTGAAGATTCTTAAGGATGCAGGAGGTGTTATCAGAAGCTCAAGGGTGCACCTCTCTCGAAGTATGTCTCGATCGGTCCTTGGGCCAAATTTGGGTGTCTACAGTGAGTACTTCTCTCGTGAGGTTTGATTTCCTCCAGTCGAGACAGTTGTGTAGGTATTGTCTTAGCACTAGCTGATCGAGCTTTTATAGTACTAAGTTATAACCTAATGTAAGCGGACAATGAAAATTATAGCACTAGTATAGGATCATTCCCACGAGGAAGATGATTTACTTGATGTACTTTTGTTTGTTTAAAAACTTATATTTTTCTTTTAAGATCCTAAACTACAGGAGAAATATAAATAAAACAATGGTTTAATTAAACTAAAATGCAGAAAATAAATTTAAATCGTCCTCCTTCCAGATTATGGTCGTCAAATCACAATCTGAAAATTCTCAATCTGAGTCATCAATTCAAATAAAAGACTTTTAGATATTTACAAAGCAGTAAAGTGCATGAAAATAAATCTAAACTAGAAAGCACTAAAAAGATCTTTCATCTCTCAGTTGAAGGCGTCAATTGCTTCTGAGAAACAACAGATACTCTACTCTAATCTTTCAGCTCCCGATCATAGGCTTCAATTGCTCTTGAGAAACCTTGGATATCTAAACTATTCTACAATACTTTTAATCATAAAAAAACTCAACCTCAATTGTCAATTGATGTTGAGAGTTCCTTCGATAACTCTACTCCTATGTTGAGCCCTCTTATTTATAGATCATAAGGGGTCAGTTTACATTATGCTAATTCTAATAAAAGAGAACTTCTAAAATATTCTTAATATAACTCTACTTCTAATCCTAGTTCTTCCTTGCTCAGGATATTAGATGCATGCATGATTTTTTCTCCTTTATTTTAGCTGGAGAGATCTTCTGTGTTCTTTTGCCAATCTTCTCTGATCTGTAAGTTGTCAGACTTCTAATCCAAGAGATCTTCTAATTCTGTGCATGGCGGTGTAGACTTTACATGATTAGCAACATAAGTTTTATTTCGTACAATCTTGTGTATGATTATTCTTCTTTTTATATGATTTCTGTTCTGTCGAACGTTCAAGATCTTATTTTTATTCCTCCAGTCGTAGCTTTTTCGTGCGTTCGTGAATCACGATATCTCTTTCTTCTTTTTCTGCTCGTTCGAGATTTACGTTCATTCGACATTCCTTTTTCTTAGCTCATCGACTAGTCTTTCGTTCGAGTGGATTATTTTTTCGTACAATCATAATATTTTCTACTTTTTGAGTTCATTTTGGCAAAGATTAAAACTTCGGGTCTAATATGCTCATTAATCTACATATTTGCACATAGCATCTTATTAGTAACAAACTAAGGTCTAGCATCACTAAGTTAAGGGTGGTAAAATAATATATTCTGTGACTAATCACACCCCCAAACTTAAGCTTTGCTAGTCCCTAGCAAACAAGGGAAGAAAAACTAGTCTAAAATTAAATGCCACTTTTGTAGGGAGCACAATTACATTTAGCAGATACAACAAGCCTTTAAACTCCTAGGTGATCCCTAGTGGAGGAGTTATAGTCTCTTGAAGGTTTTCAATAAAGATAAATACAAACTTCAAATATTTTTGGGTTTTTCAAAATTTCTTAAAAGAAAGGCAAAAATTTTAGAATGTCAAAACTAAATTTTATACACTAATCTATAGTAGCTAAGCGTTGTATGGTTGTCACAGTTTCAAAAGCATGTTCCCGTCATCTTTTTCTTTCCATCCTAATAGTTATCCTTGATCAAAACTCAATAATTCCAATTCATATTAGGCGTGGAGTGTGTGCGTATCAGTGAAAAGTTTATTCATCATAGATTTTTCTAAGCTGCAGATTTAGAAAATATTTTCATCCAAATTCTCACTATTGGATACTCTCAAAAAGAATATTAAAATTCATGGGTTCTCTATGTATGATATATATGATGAATGATCAAAGGATAATTGACATAGATGAAAATCTCATGGAATGGATAATCATTTCTATTCATATGCTCTCCTGTTTCTCTATAGTATTTATTATATACATATCTACTAGGCTTATGCTGTTGTATACCATAAATCAATGTCTTTTTTTTTCGGCTTGTAATGGGGCTTTGGGTTAAGAGGTTTCCAAAGAAAGGTAGAAAGGATTCAAAAATTATGAGAATTTAGCTCATCTTTCTTCTATCTTCTTCTCTTGTTTCTATTTCTGTTTCAGTAAGTATCCAAAAAGTTGGATAACTTCTTCCTATTTTCTTATTTATTTATTTTTTTGTAAATCCCATTTTCTTATTTTTGGAAGCTTCTTGCTTATCTTTCTGCAGAATCGTATTTTACGAATTCTTTTGATTTCTCTTTTTTTTTTTCTTTTTTTTTCTTTCTCAGATGTATCCTTTGTGTTACATATCCCTTATTTGTTATTCTTTTACTCCTTTCACTCCCTCTTCTTCCCTTTTGCATTCTAAATTCTCATAAAATAATAAGGGTAAAAAGGTTGAAACTTTAGGTAGTACATATGGTTAAGGATTTATTATAATTTGGTACAAATAAATTCAGTTTAGGCTTCTAATATGGATTCAAGGGGTTAATAAATTTATAGGATTTTGGCTTTTTGGCTCTAACGTATGAAAAAAATGGCCTTTTATCATTTTCATGATTCACTAGCATGACTGCCATATTATTTTGATGTATCTAATAAACAGTTCTAGAAATGCAAGTTATCACAATCATAGAGTATTTTATTCAATTTTTTAGCAATATGAGATTTCATTATAATTAGTCAGGAAGTTTAAAGAAAATTTAAGTTCGAATAGAAAGCAGTCTCTCTCGGAATAAAAGAGGAAATATAGCTCAAAAGCTCACTAGTTATATAATTTTGAAACTATAGTCTAAATATTATAGTTTAAATCAACGTATAGTTTTCAAATATTCAATTTGATACAATGTTCAAGAGAGCTAGACATGAATCGTAATTGCTCTATTATGATTGTTGAACTTTTACTAGTCATAAGTTTTCTATCGTAACTCACATATAATGATTAGCTATTCAGAAAAGAAAGTCCAAAAGTCTACCATTAAGAACTAAAAGGATATATTATTTAAAAAAAAAAAAATTTCAAAAGCAAAGGTACAGTCAAATAAACTAAAGACTAATAAACTTTTTTCAAACGCAAAGCTAAGACTAATAAACTAAACAAAACTAATATACACAGAAAGGTGTATCCCCCCCAAACTAAAATATGACAATGTCCTCATTGTTTTCTAAGAACAGGGGATACTCAAAAATTTTGGGTCATACCTGCTATTACTTGTGTGAATCGGGCTTATAATCTATAGAAATAGTCAAAAAATGTCTCCCAAACTGAGAGAAATCACATCCTGCGTGCATCACACAGAAAGATAATCATCCAAAGAAGAATAAAATTTAGAAACAACAAAAATAATCCATAGAGATTTTTATATATATCAAACCAAATATTTACAAGTTACATTAAAAAGAAATAGAAGTGCTTACATAAAAGATTAAACCGAGGAAAAATCTAGACACACCCGAACTATGACGACACCGGTAGCACTCGTCCGAGGCAAAAGGTTTCTTCGATAAAGATCGACCCTTGGCTTATATTCAAAATTGTCCTACCTTTAATCAGAGTTTTATGTTCCTCCTCCTTTAGAGACTATCCACACCTTGGCAGAGTTGCACCCCCTATCTTCCAGACGTCTCTCCCAAACGGAGCACATCCCACACTTTCCTCAGTGGAAATGGAATGCACGTGGGGAGCACTTTAAAGAGTGGGAAGTGAGCGCATCTCCAGCCTCCTACAGCCTATACTACTCCCCTGCGAAGATAATGTGAAAAGGATGTAACGCAAGCAAGGGGAGAAGATGAGCAATGGAGAGGGGTGGCAAGGAAAACAAGTAATAGATGGGAGATGACCCTGAAAATTACATTCCACCTCCATCATAAAGGAACTCACACTCGGGGTGGGTTGTGATGGTAGAATGGTTAAGAAGTGGGGGAAGATGGGATCTTGGAGTAAGGTTTCGAATTTGGGTTAGGTTTAGGGTACTGGGTAGTTTCGGTGGACGATTCAACATCTGGAATGGGTCGTTGGTGCTTCAGTTTTTCAAGTTTCTTTATTGCATCAAGGAGCTCGGCCCTTTGTATCTCAAGAATTCGATCAACTCTACTGCTGAAGTCACTTTGGTTAGACTCTTTCGTCATAAGGTCTAGGGTTTTTGAAAGAGAAATAAAAGAGATGGGATTTGCTTGGTGAAGGCCTAGTTTTATAGGGAAAAGTTGGGGCTTTGAACTGTCACTTCTAATTAAGTTTCGAAGAAAAAGTATTAAAGCTCATTTAGGTGGGGTAGGTTGGAGTTGGTGATCATAAGTGTGATGCTTGTTTGCTTCCTTCACGATTTAAGTGGGCTCGAAATCCAAAGTAGCTGCTAAGACTCATCACTGGATTCGCCTGTTCCCTGGAATTATCGTCTACAACTCTCGAAAACAATATTAAGACTCTGTGACACGTCGATTCGTTGTGGCTACGATTCGACTTTAATAAATCATGAAAGATCATAAATCCGTACGTTTGTTGTTGTTCTAAGTGTGCATGATTTATTTGTGTTTTGAAAACATACTTGCAAATGATGCATTGTACTGAATATTAAAAAGAATAAGAAAATATCAGCACAGAGAGAACATAATTAGCCTACAAGATCAGGGCCAATTGTAGCAAGTTTTAAATGTAAGTGAGTAAAAGATCATCCACAGGGAATTGATTTAAAATTTAAGATAAACCTCCAGATCTGAGCTACCAGATCTGACCTCTGATCCTATCTACGAGGTACATAAGATGGGAGGTTGAATTTGTCATGTTAACTAAATGATAAAAGTAAAAATTAAACTAAATGATCCAGATCCGAGTTGGGGAGATTTGATGTAAATTAATAAGAATGGAGAAATAATATCTAACTTCGATTTAGTACTTGATTGCAAAATGAGAATAATTATAGCTCAACAGAGGTGATCCAATCTTCATCTGGCTACAAGCACAGATGTAAGAGAGATAAATCTAATTCAAGGATTAGGCTTACATTTATGGCTATGGTCTTTCCACTTTAATGGCCACAAACCATCCAATAGTCTTTAATCCAAATCCTCAATTCAGAACAAGAAACATCACTACAAATGCTTTAAGAGACTAGGTTACAAACACTAATTCTCACAGGATTAATGAATCAAGGGAAATTGCATGCAAAACAATGAATCTAAAGGAGTCTAATGTACTGAGGAGATCAGAGGGAACCCTTGACATGAGTCCAATGGAGAATGCATAGTTCTGACAACCTTTTAAAATTCATCCTTACAATTCTGAGCGCGGATTATGACTCTGGATTCTGATCTTGGATGCAAACTCTCCTTTGAGTTACAGCAATATCTCACAGCTCTCAAATGCAAGTACAAAGTAGGCTATTACAAGGATTGCAGACAAGCTGTCTGGCTGGGAAATGGGGGATTAGAAATGAAACTCAAAATCTGGATACCCCAATTGGGCAAATGCTTCGTCTATTTATAGCTTTCCCCAGGTCCAGCTCAGATGTGTATCAACCAATCAAAGGTTCTCAGATCTGTATTGACCAATGGTAGTCGAGCACGGGGATCCAGATCTGTTCTGGCCAATCAGAATTCCTCGATCTGGTTCAGCCAATCAGGTGAAAAAGGCATCAATTCTGTTATGCATTTTGAAAGTTTGTTAGAGTTTCTAGAAGTTCCCGCCAAGTTAATCCCTCTCTAGGTGCTCACATGGGGTGGAATATTCCTTCGCTTCATGCTTAGAACCCTCTGGAATGTCCCTAGGTTTTAAAATGCATTGGGATGCATGCAATAGATTAGTGAATTGCCCTTGTTAAAGCTGCGAATCTTCCAGAATGCCTCTTCGCACAGCTTAGGGGCCTTTTCGCAAAGTGTTGTGACTCCTGAAGCTCTTTTCGCAATGTTTTGGTTCTATTTGAATTGTGTTTTCTTCTTTTTGGAAAGTTCAATCCTCTCTTCGAACAGTTCAGATGCTCTTCGAATGCTACGCCTGGAGTTTTATTCCTTTTCGCAGAGTTTCAGGTTCTTTGCAAAAAGTACAGGTTCTTTGCGAAAAGGACTCTATAGTGCATTTTTCTGTTCGAAGAGAGGATGAGGTTGTTTCTTCACTTTCTTCCTTTGGATTGACATGGATTGTCATCTTATTAGCACTTTTAAGCTGCTTTTATGGTTAAACTTGTCTTTATTGTTAGCTGCAACATACGCACTTAAAACACTTATTTAGTTCTCTCAAGGGTCTATCAAGGCCCAGATTAAGGGGTGAAAAATGGTATTTTCCAGTTCTCAACAACGTTCAAGGTGATTATACTACATAGGAGAGGTCCTTATGATCAAATGCTTTCAACACGTCTTAGATCGTAGGGTAACAAGGTTTTCTAATAATGCACATATGTTACAAGGTTTTGCTACGGATGAGTCGGTATCACGACAATATCTAGGAGGAACTTAGTTAAGATTCCAGGGAGTTGATAGGTCTCCCATAAAAATATGTCCTCTTGGGGTGCCATCTTGCCATGATGAAGAATAGCTATTCTGTTTGTTCTCCATTAAAATAGTTAGTTGCACCACTTGGGCTTCTAACTTAAAAATAGATTGTTGAAGAGCGAGAAGTGGCTTCGATTGGTTCTGGTCATGTCGTTGACAATTTCCATACGGCTGCAGCATGGCATCCTTGATGGCAATAGTATGGTCTTAAACTCTTATGGGGCAAAAAGGTACAGCTTGGTGTTGAGGATCTTCTTGAGATGGGCTATGGTTAAAACCACAAGCTTCTCCGTTTTGGAATGCTGGGTGCGATTTTATACCCAAGAGAGACTAAAATTTTATCTTCCAATGCGTTATCTTTGGGAGGTAACTCATCATTGACATTAATTCATAAAATCCTCCCCGCTTAGGAGGCTTATTCCTTAAAGTCTCTGAATTGGTCTCATTCGATGCATGGTTTTGCATTGGTTCCTCACTAAGGGTCTAAAAAAGTTCCCAAGCATCATCTGTAGTTAACATGTGAAACATTCCTCTGCAAGCAACATCAATCATGTGCCGGGTTTGTTCATAAAGGCCTTCGTAGAAATCAAGCACTATTTTCCAGCGCGGGACCTCATGATGAGGGCACTTATTCAGAAGCTCGTTAAGACATTTCCAACTTCCCTCAAAAGATTCGTCTGGAAATTGGTGAAACATTGTGATAATCTTTTGGATTTGATTCATTTTAATAATTGGGATGTACCTTGTGATAAAATTTATTTGCAATTCCTTCCGGCTAGCAATTGTGTTGTTGGGCAAAGAGTTCAGCCACTGATTTGCTCTTTCTTTAAGGGAAAATGGAAATGCGTCAAACGAGTGGCCTCTTCTGATTAGTTTTTAATCTTAACAATTGCACAAATTTCTAGAAAACTCATTATATGCATATATGGATCCTCCTATCCAAACCCATAAAAGATAGGAAGTAATTAAAGTACGCTGGGTTTGATCTCGAAGGTTCCATCGCCAGTCATAAGGCATAATTGAATACATGAGGGAGGTCTAAGAGGTGTCAATGCATAATAGTCTCCCAATGGTTTAGACACAAATTGATCTTTCTTCACCATAGTAAATGGGACTAGAAACAGAGCAAGATGGCTAGAACGATTATTGTATCTACTTATTTTCATTTTAATTTTATATGATTTTTATTTTAGAAAGTAGGGAGAGAAAAAAAATCTGAGCCTTTAGCTTCTCTTGTCAAAAGAAGTGTTGAAACCTTTGATTCGCCGCTCCGAATAAACCTGTGAAAGATAAAGAAGTGATTAAAGAAAAAAAAAAATTTAAGAAAAATAAAGAGAGAAAGACAAATATTGGTTTTCAAAATAAAAATAAAAATAAAATTAAGAACAAAATCTGCTTCCCCAAGAACGGCGCCAAAAACTTCATCGAGCTTTTGTCATACTAAGTCTTAACCTATTGCAAGTGCACAATGGAAATTGCAGCACTAGTATAAGATCGTTCCCACAAGGAAGATGATTATCCTGATTTACTTTCATTTGTTTAAAAACATATATTTATATTTTAAGATCCTAAACTACTAGAGAAATATAAATAAAAGAATGGTTTGTTTAAACTAAAATGTAGAAAATAAATCTAAATCCTCCTCCTTCCAGATTATGGTCGTCAATCACAATCCTTCAGATTTTGGATATTTATAAAATAAAGTACTGTTACACCATATCTCAATCCTCTAGGATTTGGGTGTTAATCAAAAGCTAGAATTCTTTAACATAGATTTAAACTAATCAACAATCTTCCTAGAATTTGGGCGTCAATCAAACTCAAGAAAATTGAAGATGGAAAAGTAAAAACATTACACTAATCTGAAAACTCTCAATCTGTTCATCAATTCAAATAAAAAACTTTTAGATGTTTATAAAGCAATAAAGTGCATGAAAATAAATCTAAACTAGAAAGCAATAAAAAGATCTTTCATCCCTCAGTTGCAGGTGTCAATTGCTTTTGAGAAACTATAGATACTCTACTCTAATCTTCCAACTCTCGATCACAGGCGCCAATTACTCTCAAGAAACCTTGGATATCTAAAATATTCTACTTTACTTTTGATCGGAAGAAAACCCAACCTCAGTTGTCAATTGATGCTGAGAGTTCCTTCGATAACTCTACTCATATGCTGAGCCCTCTTATTTATAGATCATAAGGGGATGGTTTACATTCTGCCAATTCCAATAAAAGAGAACTTCTGAACAAAAGATTCTTAATATAACTCTACTTCCAATCCTAGTTCTTCCTTACTCTAGATGATAGATGCGTGCAGAATTTTTTCTCCTTTATTTTAATTGCAGAGATCTTCTAAGTTCTTTTGCCAATCTTCTTTAATCCGAAAGTTGTCAGACTTCTAATCTAAGAGATCTTCTAATTCTTTGCATGGCGGTATAGACTTCACATGATCATTAGCATGAGCTTTATTTCGTACAATCGTGTGTACGATTATTCTTCTTTTTATACGATTTCTGCTTTGTCGAACATTCCAGATCTTATTTTCGTTCCTCCAGTCGTAGCTTTTTTGTGCGTTCAGGAATCACGATTTATCTGTCTTCTTTCTTTTTCGCTCATCCGAGATTTACGATCATTTGACATTCCTTTTTCTTGGCTCATCGACTAGTCTTTCATTCGATTGGATCATTTATTCGCATGATCGTAATTCTTGCTGCTTTTTGAGTTTATTTTGGCAAGGATTAACACTTCAGCTCTAATCTACTCATTAATCTAAATATCTACACATAACATCTCATTAGTAACAAACTAAGGTCTAGCATCACTAAGTTCAGGGTGGTAAAATGGTATATTTTGTGATTGATCACTAGCTCGGGTAAGAGTTATAAGTTAGAGATATTGTTGGGCAATATATATATATATATGTATATATTTTATTTTGTATACTTTTTTATTATGATTGTGCTATGGTACATCAGTTCCTTAAGGGGAAACTGTCTTAGAAGGCCGGATGGATGGAGTGACAGTTGGGTGATCTGTTTCGGGGTCCTCGATCTAATTGATCCTGGAGAAGGGAGAGGTCAGGCATGCGTTTGTGTTTTGGATAATGTGAGATTTGTCGAATAGGGTGTGGCATCTTTTTACTTCTTTTGATAAATCTTTCGTAGTCGGGGCCTCTCTGTCAGGAGGGACCGTCTTTGATTTTTCGATGGAGTGGGGCAACTTGTAGAGTTGGAGCTTAAAGTTGTTAAAGAGTCTTTCAGGGTGTTTTATGGGTTGTCGGGAAGTTGTTTGCGGGTGAAGTTGACCTGGAGTTTGTTGTGAGGGAAGGTAGTGTTGTAAAGGTAATGATAGGATGAGGCAAAGGTAAAGTAAGAGAAGGAGATGTGGGGGCATGGGCCAAGGTGGACCTTTCCTCAGTGTGGGGAGGTTTAGTGTCGTTTGATTATACTTGTTTTGTTTGATGTGTACTTTGGGTTTGTCTTGAGGTTGTTTTAAAGTTTTGTTTGTAATTTTTCGAGGAAGTTTAGTGTCAAGAGTTTGGTGTAGTGGTGTCGTTGCCGGTTGGGGTTCTTTGAGGGTCTTGACCATGAGGTCTATGGACGTTTGGATCTGAGGGTCAGATGGAATTTTAGTTGTGAAGTTGATTTCAAGTTTTCACGGGATTTGAGGATCAAGCGGTGTGTTGATCTGAATGTTGATCGGGGTCGTAAGATTTAAGCTTCATTTGATTTCAAGAGTGGGAGGGATGATTAGTTTATTGATATGTTCGATGGTTTGCTCAAAGGCGAGTGGAGTTGGCGTCATAGGGGTAGGTTCAGATTTAGTGATGGGTTCGTGTTCGATGAGAGGTTCAAGTTTGATGATAGGTTCAGCTTCGGTGATAAGTTCAAGTTCGGGGATAGATTTAGATTCGTCGATAGTTTGAGGTTTGAGGTTTGATGTTAGGTTTGTATTCGGCGATCGGTTTAGGTTTGATGATAGTTTTAAGATTGATGATAAGTTTAGGCTCAGTTTTGATGAAAAGTTTAGGTTTGATAATTGATTTAGATTTGATGGTAGGTTCATGTTTGGCGATTGGTTCGGGCCTGATAGAAATTTTAGATCCGGTGATAGGTTTAAATTCAATGGTAGGTTCAGGTTTAGGCTTGGTGGCTATTAAGACCTGAAAAGTACCACTTTTCACCCCTTAACTTAACCTTTGATTAGACCCTTAGCCACCTAATAAACTCGTCTTAAGTGTTTTGTTCAGGAAATAATCAGCAGTAAAATAAGGCCAAGAATCCTGTTATGGAGCCTGCTTTGGCACCAGATGCCCATCAGCAAGAATGCACCTTGAAGCCTCGCGCAGATCAGCTGAGCTTCCCAAGGCTTTACAAGCAACCTCTCGCGCAGATGAATGACTGAGGAGCTTCAGAAACTCAACTCCGCACAGCTCTAGCGAAGCTCAAGAGTAGAACACAGTGCTCAGTGTCGCGTAGTTCAAAGCAGACTTCTCTCAATCTCACGAAGTTCGCTTAAGACGGCTGAGGAGAGAGAGCTTTAGAAGATTTCTCGCACAGCTGTCACGCGGTCGCCGCGAGGTACAACTCTCAGAAGAAGAATGCCTCGCGCAGTTCGCACGCCATTCAAGAAAGAAAGCATCCTGGAGAAGGCAAGGCCAAGCTCGCGAAGATTGAGAAAGATAAAGAACCTCACGCAGTTCAGAACTTAAAAGAACCTCGCAAGGCAACTCGCGAAGTCCAAGTAAAGAGAAGAGCATGCGCAGTTCTCTTCTTTGCCGTAAGAACTAATCTATCAGCCTCGCTTGAATTGCAACCTCGCGACGCTTGAGACTGTGTTTTCTATTCAACCTCGCGAACTCCAACCCAGCGAGAGCTCAACTCCTACCGCGCGACTGCCTGAAGAGCAAACCAAGGCAACCTCGCGACGACTGAAGCTTCAGTGTTAAATCATACTAGTGAAGAGCAATGAGCTACCACGCGATAAGTCTGGGAAACTACAGCTACCTAGCGAGGCTCTAAACCTAAACTTCCATCTCTTCAGCAGAGGGCATTCTAGAAATTTCCAATGATTAGGGCACGCATTCCCATGCTCAAATCTCCATGCACACGCCCCGAGGCATCCAAGGATCAGTAGAAGGCCACGTGGCATCGTTAAAATTAGCGTTTCCTAACCCTAATGCGCCGCCACCCCACTGCTATATATACCCAGGCCTAGCTTAGGTTTAGGTATCTGGGAACCTATCTCAGATCGCTTTTCTTTTCTCTTTCTTTTTAGTAGTAAGTAGTTTTTCTTTTTCTTTTTCTTTTCTTCTCTCCATAGTCCAACAATTGCTGGCTATGACTTGTATATGTATTTGAGTTAGATTAATGGAAGTTTTGCAATAGGATTTATACTTTGTGGGATTGTTGTTTATATGTGAGATGCTCTGTGCAAGGCTGCTGCCTTGTGATCCCCCATTGCCTTGACTGTGTTATGGAGGACTGTTTTTAAGGGCCACTCAGATCCAAGTAACCTGTGTGTCTGGGCTATCATGGTCTTCCAGCCTTAGCCCCACCACAGGACTTACTAGATCTGAAATCCTCATGGGATCCTGAGCTGGTAGCCTGGTGAACGTGGTGGTAGCAGCGATAATCTTGTTTTTTTTTGGGCTCCGTGAGGAGGATAACCTCTGGGATAGTCTGTGACCATTTAAGTGGACAGATTATAGCCTTAGGGTGATTCTGATCCACCGATTCAAGATGGATCCTTCTTCTTTTCACCTGAGCTTGTAGAAGCCTGGTGAGGGATTGTACAGAGGCAGACTCCCCCATATTTGTATAGATCTGCCATCAGATGTTGGATCTGATCTAGTTATAGAGATTGTAGGCTGGTGACTGGACCATTGTAGCCCCTCTCAAGCAATGGACAGCTGGATCGAAGGTTGTACTCAACCGCTTGCTAGTTCTATGTGTCTGGGCTATCATGGTTTTCCAGCCTTAGCCCCACACATGGAACTTTAGAGGTTGAGGTTCCCTATGGATTCCTGAGCTGGTAGCCTGGATGAAATAGTGCCTACAATGATTTAATAGTTATGTTCTGACCCATCCCTGGATAGTGGCTCCCCTATGGGATAGTCTGTGACCATTTAAGTGGACAGGTTATAGCCCTAAGGGTGGAGTCATGGCAGTAGCGATGGGTTGGATCCTTTCTCCTCAGAGGTGATAATGTAGCCTCTGGATAGGATTTCTATAACATCATATCTAAATCTGAGTTACAAGAACTCCTCTGATCTTGGCTCAAAAATATATTTCTCACCCTTTTTATAATTATTTTTCCACATTCCATCCATCCTCTCAATCCTTTCTGTAATTTAGTTATTAGAATACTTAGAATAAGTGACCTCAAACTCCCCTCCTTTTAGGACTACCAGATCTGTAGACAGATCTGGAGGGACTACTAGAGACGGTTCCCTTGGAGCCTTAGATCACCTTTCCCTGTGGGACAAACTCTTACTTATCAAAACTTGCTACAAAGGACCCTGTATCTTGCAGGTCTAGGATTTCCGAGTGGTGCTGATTCATCCCCTGTTCTATTCTGTTTTTGATTTTTAAATACTTTCACCACCAACCAATAAGCGAAGCACACTTGAAATCGACAACAGTGGCAAGTTTTGGTTTGATGTCCAGTTTTGTAGTTGGCAGGGTGATAAGTTCGATAACGGGTTTATGTTTCTATTTCAGAGTCAGGGGGATGATAAGTTCAGTGGTGAGTTCGAGTTTCAAGGTGGTCATAGAAGTTGATTCGAGGTTCGATTCTGAAGTTCGTGGGGTGAGGTTTTCGATCATGTGTTTGATAAGGAACTTGAGTTTTGATGTCAGTTCAGATGTGAGGGGGCTGGAGATTTGAGGAAGGGGTTCGGTTGCAGGTTTAGTTTCAGAATTTGTGGGGTGATCGGTCCGAGAGTTGGTTTGGGGGTGAGAAGTTCAGTGATTTTAGGAACGGATTCCATCATGGGTTTAGGTTTGAAGTTTATCTTTGTGATCGGTTTAAGTATGAATGGTGTTGTAGTATTGTTAAGCACTGATTTTTGGCACTTTCTACACCTTTAAACCTGGCTTTTGTTAGTACTTAGAGTGGTTAATAACAGTTTTTAATATATTTTGCAGTTAGGGATGAAATATAGAATAATGCAGTTTTCCTATGTAAAAATGCCAAAAAGAGGACTTGGAACCATCTATTAGAACTGAGGCAAGAAGGGCCATGGTGTGATCAATCTTAGAGCAGAACAGCAGCTTGAAGTGTGCTTGAAATGAAGAGAAGCTCCACCAATGCAGCTCTATGAACATGCCAGCAGAGGAACTCCTCAGTAGCTAGGAACCTATAGAATGCTTAAAAGAGGCTTCAGTTTTATATCCTATCGAGCAATGGTTTTATCATGTCGAATGGTGAAGACTACTGCTGAAGTAGAACCTGGCGATAGGTTCTGAAATAAGAAGGGATCCTATCGGCGATTCATTTGGAGAACACATCGACTAGGATACCAATGACCCTCAACCTATCGAGATGCCTTGAATACAATAGCTACTGAACCTGTCGAAGTGTTCAAATAGGAGCTTGAACCTATCGATTGGCTGGTAAACTTGATCAGCTGCAGCCAAGTGCAATGGAACTTATCGAATGCTTTAATAAACCTGTCGATTGGTTCATGAAGCTGGAGCTCAACCTATCGAATGGTTGCAATTCAACCTATTGAATGGTTGCAATTCAACCTATTGAATGCTTAAAGAATGCTACAGTTTTGTACCTATCGAGCAGTCCCTCAATGCATCAGCTAGGAACCTATCGAATGGTTCAATCCACCAACCTGTCGGAAGCGTCAAACATGCAGCTTGTACCTATCGAATTCTTGAGCTCCCTATCCTTTGAACCTGTCGACAGGTGTAACTTCTAATCCTATCGACAGCTTGAGGCTGCAGTAGTAAAAATCAATGGACGGCAAGGGAAAATCTGGGAACTCCAATGCACAGGAAATTCTGCACATGGGTGTGAACTAATTTTTGACGGGGAACAAATTAGCTTCAGCTGGGCACAAACAAAACCAGATCCCTATCTCTTCTCTGATTGGTTGAAACTCTTAAACAGGGATTAAGCTTAAACTGAAATCCTCTCCTTTGATTGGCTGCAATTCAAAGCACATGGATCATGGCATATGTAAAAATACCCATCTATTCTGCTGTAATTTCTCAGCAAGGAAAAAAGGAACAAAGGAATAGCCCGAGTTCTCCTTAGCTCATTTAGGTTTAGTTTTAGGTTTTATTTTCCCCTTTTCTCTTCCCCCTTCTCTCTCTAATTCAGCCTGTTGGATTAGATCTAGGTAGGAACTTAGATCTGGTTTTTTATTGTAATTTGGCATGAAGGTCTTGTGGATTGATGCATAGACTACAGATCTGAGGACAAGGTCATTGTAAGTAATTTTGATTCAATGAATTGTTGATTTTATTACTTAATTAGATCTATAGATCATCTAGTTTCACTTGATTCTCGATCATCTAGATCATCTATAGATCATCTAGTTTGTGTAGATGGGACCAGCCCACCCACTTAACTGGTAGATCTCTTGAATACCATTTGATCTTCCTAGATGTGATATCCTTGTAGATGCTTGAGCTTGTATCCTTGCATCCATAGCATCTGTAGTGATTTTAATGTTTTAATTGGAACCTTTGATTTGGATGAAATCCCTAGGATGATCTGTGACCATTAAAGTTGACATATCATACCCTTAAGATCAGTCCAAGCCTTTGGTTTAGAGTGGATTCTTCTACCTTGCACTTGAGCTTGTAGCCAAGTGAAGGACAGCTGCAAATTCACATACCTTGATCTGTTTTACAATAAAAACCAGGCCCTAGTTGTCTATTTCTTCTAATTTTATATTTTATTTTACCATCCATCTTCCTCAATCTTTTAGATTTCGTTTTATATTTAAGTTTTATAAATTAGATCTAGTGACACCCGAAAAGCTCTCTTTCTTCTTAGGCTGCAGATCATGGCGGATCCAGGTCTATACACTTTCTAGGTTTAGATCACTACTCCTATAGGACAAACTCTTACTTTATTAAAACTTGCTACAAAGGATCCTGTATCTTGCGATGGTCTAGGATATTTTAGATGTCTGAATCACACAACAATTTTACTTTAATATTTTAAAAGCGGAGGTGGATTTATAATGACCTTGTCAAGATCAGTGAAGTCTGATCAATCCACAAGAATTCATATTAAATTACAATCAAAACCATTGAGTCACATGGTCAGATCTAATCCAACAAGCGATTAGAGAGAGAAGGGGAAAAGAAATCAGGGGAATAAAACCAAAACTAAATCTAAAATGAGCTAAGGAGAACTGGATGGTATTCCTTTGTTCTTGTTTAGTGGTTGATCGTGGAGTTGGTTTGGGTGTTTGTTGAGGGAGCTTGTGGATTGACTCATTCGTGGATAGGTCGTCAAGTTCAAGGGCGGGTTTGGTTAGTTTGGGGATAAGTGTGTTGATTTTGGTGATGGTTGAAGTTAGTTTAGGGGTGAATTCAGTGAGGTTGGATTTTAGTTATCTTGGTGATCGATTCAGGGTGAAAGGTGATTTCACGCTTATCGGTGCATGGGATTGGGTTAGTTGGTTGTGACTGAACAGTATGGATATGGTCTGAAGGGGGTTCAATCCTCCGGATCAGGCTAGCCGGATGAATTGGAGCAGGGGTGAATGAGTGCACGGTATCGTATGCGGGTTGAGTTTGATCGAACAGCGAGTTGTAGTAGGTGATGTTAGTCTGCATGACATTGGGATGTTGGTTTTGGTCCTAGTTAGGGTACGAATGTGGGTTATGATTTAGATATAAGTGTTGGGTTTGATCAGGTTATTGGTCTTAGTCATAGGGTGGGTTTGTGTATTGGTTGGGGTATAAATGTTGGTTTAGGTTAGAGTGTTGATCTGTGTATTGGTAGTTTATTTGATTTGCATTGATTCATTCGGGACTTGGAGTTTTATTTAGCATGTTTGTCTTAGGCCTCATTCGAGAGCCAAATTTCACTCAAAATCTGAGTTGAAACTCAGAAAGTAGCAGGATTGAGTGATTTTCTGAGTCGTTCTTACATTCGAGAGTTGTCGTTGGGAACTGAGAATCTGATGCATTTCCGAGTGAAAAGGACAGGTCTTCGTTCGAGCAAATTGCTTGGATTAGCTCAGATTTTAGGCTGTTGAGTATACTTCAACATAGTATATATATGAGATCCAAACTCACCAGTCAAGTGTTTGCAGATCCCAACTCCCTTCCTTCCCCAAACTCCTTTGAATTGCTGCTATAGGTGTTTGCAAAAAAGAAAAAAACAGGAAGAAGACGTCTTCTTCTGTTTCTCTATTTCTCTGTTTTCAGCTAGTGATTGACTAGAAAAGAAATAACTTATCTCTGAACAAGAAAAGTGATTGGCTACAAAATTTAAAATACAAACTCAACCAAAACCTTCCAAAAAACCAAAACAAAAGAATTAAGATGCCAATATGGCAAACGTGTTTATTTTTTTTTTTAAAACTTACTTTTCGAGTTAATAACATTGAGAATATCTGCTAACAGGAAAAACAAAAGTCAATCAAGGAATGTCTTCTTCAAATCTCTGAGCTTCAATTTAGTCTTCTTCAAATCCTTGGCTTTGTCTTTTGGTTCGTTTAGCAAAGAAATTTTTGGCTTTGTTTTCTATTTCCAAACAAGGATATAGGTGACGCTGACGCATAACATCTTGTCTATGACGTGGCGCAATTTGCACCCTTTGTTTTGACAGCTGGCAGTGAAGGTTCTGGAAGTTCAACGCAGCTCCATACTTGTCATTTACTTGGGGACTAACCTTTCTAGATATTTTTTATGTAGAAAATTAAAAAGGTACAACCTATCTACAAGAAAAAGTAGTCATTGCATTGTTGTAGTAAGAGCCGAAGAGGAAAACCAAAACAAAAAACTAGCCGATTCGGTTCGGTGTAGGTTCGGTTTGTACCGTCGGTTCGGATCGATTTGGGCTGGTTCCGGTCCAGTTCGGGCCGGTTTTGGCCTATTAAGGGGGTCGGTTTACTCAACCTACCCACTCGGTTTTCAGTTTTCAGCTACCCAAACCGAAAACCGAACCAATTTCACTTCGGTTTGATTTGTATCAGTTTTTGGGGCGGTTCGGGCCAGTTCGGGAGGGCCAGTTTTCGGTTCAGTTTTGGTGTTCGATTTAGGGTTTGCATCCCTAGCCGGAGATGATCATCTGGCAACCAAATCAATATCGACCGATCACCGGAGTCCTGACCGACCGACCGGTATTATCCACCGTCGGATAGGGCATGGTGGATCCGGCGAGATCACTGTAGCTCTCTTTGAAGGAGCGCATATATAGTACGGTGGGGTTGCAGGTGCAGCACCCCTAAATTTTTTATTGGGTGGTTAAGAGTCACACTGTATACATGGTGCAACTCCTTTGTGCACCATAGATGAAAAATATTTATATATAATTATATAATCATTATTTTAAGATTATGGACCTTTATCCAAAAACTGTGGACCCTCTCAAAGCAAGGTGATCTTTAAATCTAACGGTAAACTATTGCTATCAGTGCACCAAAACCATTGATTTGTCAAATCTTTGATTTAGCGATCACGGTCCCTAGTGTTAAAATTAGAGGTTGGGTCCAGTGACCTACCCCTAATTATTTTATATTTATTTTCAATCCGATGGATCAGATTGGATGAATTAAACTCCTAATTCATATATCAGTTAATTGATATTATAGCATAAAGTTTAAAATTATAGAAATTACGTATTTTTAACTTTAAAAATCACGCAAACCTTATTTGAAGAAACCGGGATGTATCTTCAGGTTTTTCAGCATTCCAGACGCGATGACATAGTCAGTTTAGCCGTGCGAGTAATAATTTATGACATAAAAGCTAATACCCCTTATTTATAAGTATAAAATAATTATAAACTTATGTTAAAATTAAATGGTAGATATTTTCTAACATTGGCATCAATTTAAAATGAATTAAATGGTTGATATTTTTTATAATTATTTATTTTATTTTTTTTTAATTTTTCTCACGATTTTTCCTCCGAATATTTCCCCGAACTTCCTTGATTTCTTGGATTTTTCCAAATTTAAACCTCGTTGAACTATTGTCGAACCCCAATTTGGTGACTATGTTGGGTATTAGTGGGCCATTTTAAAACTAATGACTATTAAATCAGATTCAAAAAAAGATTCTGTCAAATATGTTCAGTCCCATCTCAATTGGTTGCCCATAAATTTTGAGAGAAATCCGAGTACGACACATAAATCGATGATTCGATCACGTTTCTACGGTCATAGTATAGCCACTGATTGAATCGATTCTGAGGATTTTCTGAGAGGAACTTAAAAAACAAATATTTTTTATCTTTTTAAGGATCTGTCAGGAATCTAAGTAACTTAAGAATGCATATGAGAAAAGCCAGGACTCTGAGTCTGCTAAGAATCTGCCAGGAATCTGAGTGTCCAAGAATATGAGGTTTTCTAGGAAAAACTAAGAAACACCTGAACGAGGCCTTAGGGTTGTTGGAAGAGGGTCCTTCGGGTGTCAGTGTAGAGGGACTAAGGTCCCCATTCTTCAGGCGATGCTCTATACGTACAACACGTTGATAGAGGCTTGCAAAGTTGTGATGGTCGCTTAAGATAAGGGCGCTTCGAAGGGGTTCTTGGGTATTGTTGATTACGATGTCTATCACATCATTTTCTCTTATTTGATTTTAAGTTCGAGCAGCGAGCCTTCCCCAGTGGTTGGCGAACGTCATGAAGTCTTCGTCGTCCTCTTGTCTTGTGTGCATCAAGTCAGTGAGACTAATTTCTTCGTGTGTTTGGTGTTGGTATTGGCTTAGGAATCTATCGACTAAGTCTTCGAAGGTCTCGATTTCTGTTAGAGGCAAGGTGGTAAGCCAATCAAGGGCTTCTCCTTCTAGATCATTGGAAGTAATGGATGAGGAGCCCGTGATTAGTATGGATTGGTCAGCAGTCATTGCAGAACAATGCCAAGTGATGATTTGGATTTGAATTTTGGCGGTTTAAAGCCCACGAGTACAGTGAAGTCAAGGTCTCGACAGAATTTGTTGAATCTAAAAGTGTGGTTGGAGGGTTCTCTATTGACAATGTAATTATCTAGGAATCGATGGAGGTAGTTTGTATTTACACTGGTGTCCTGTTTTGATGTATCAGGAGAGGGTTGTCTTTGGCAGTTGTTGTCGTAGGAAGTGCGAAGGGTGTGTGTGTTATGTGTCGGGGGAGTCAGAGGAGTCAACGTCCTTCCTTCTCATCCGATCCTCGGAGTGACTTATCGTCCATCTATCAGCTTTTGGTCCTTTACGGCTGTGTATAATTCGGCCAGGTCTCGTCGTAGGGCATTGGCTTCTTCTCCTCGATTCATCAGCTTTTGGGCAGTGAGGTCCCTGATTTGGCGGGCGGTGTATCTTGGCTCGCTATCGTCTCCGTTGCTACCACTGTGATTTGTATTTTGTGGAGCAGAATGGTATTTTTTACTTTCATTAACCGTGTTTAACCGGACACGGTGCTAGGCTTTCCATGGGGACAACCTAATGTTATACTCGAGATCGCTATGGGAGCCCCACGAGGGCTGGTCAATATCATTAAAGTTTAATTTTCTGATGCCTGACATTCGAAAATAGTTGTTTTTTTTTTGAAAAGCAGAGTATACAGTGTGTGTGTGCAAGGAAAAAGTGGAAAATAAAAATCGAATAATTAAACGGGGGCAACCTTAGCGAAAAGAGTCCCATCGCAATGGCTAGTCTATTGGTACACACTTTTTCTAGGTTCCTTTCGGTCCTCGGAAGAAGTGGCCCAATTCGGTCCACGTGCACTCTAGCGGAAAGCGATAGAATAGTAGACTATGAAATATTAAATGTTGAAAGAAAAGGCGAATGAAGAATACCTAGGTTGACGCAATCGCCAGCTGGAGATATTTATCGATGCTGCAACATGTCATTGATCACGCTCTGCGAGACACTGGTTGACTCCTTCACCGAACGTCGGTCAGCCAACTTAAGCAGTTGTGGGTTGCCTAAGAGTCTAACTAGTTTGGTTTCCTAATTTATCTAAAAAAGGGGGTTTTGGCCCTCTATGCTAAGGAGGGTCGGCCCCGTTCCCAAGTACCCTCTATAAGCTCCCTTGGGCAAATCGGGTTGTTGGGGTTTAAAATTATAAAAGGTTAGGGACCTAATGGGCTATAGGCTAAGAATTTCGGGCAGGGGTTTCCTAGGGATCTAAGGTTAAGCGCTTCCTCCTTTGATACTAGTGGGCCAGTGTCGCAAGCCTGACTACCTAGGGCTCCTAGAGAAGAGTCTACAATTTTAGAAGTCTAGAAAGATTTCAACCCCTTTGGGAGCCCTAGAGAGAACCTCGAAATTTCTAAGAAGAAGAAGCTAAGAAGAGAGGATTGTAGAAGACAACTGTGTTGAATAGTTGTGGGGTAGGGGTCTTTTTATAGGTATCGGGGTAATCATGCACCCAGGGACCAGTGCGTAATTGTCTGGTTAGTTTCAATTGTGCGCCCTGTCAGGGGTGTGTAATTGGATTCCGCACCAAGTTCGGGGCGTTTAATCAAATTTGAGTCAATCACAGACTCAGTGAGTGACCGACTGACTGACTCAGTCGGGGAGTTCTAGTTCCAACTCACTTGGAACTAATTGCGCACCCTGTGGGAGCCGTGTACTAGGGGAATATGGGCGGTCTAAGGATTTAGAGACTAGGTCCAACTGGGGACCGATTGCGTGTCCTACTATAGGCACGAAATTGGGTCTTCAGGTGGTCCATAGAAGGTGGAAGACTGGTCCAAGTGGGACCAATTGCACATTGGTGTTGGGGCATGCAATCTGATTGCGTGCCCTGTCCAGGGCGCGTAATCAAGTCCTAAGGCTGTCCACAGGACAGAGAGCCCTGGTCCAAGTGGGACCAATTGCGTGCATGTATTCATGCATGCGATCGAATTGCGTGCCCTAGTTCAGGCGCTTAATTTGGGATCTTCCAGGTCGAGTCGGGTCTGAGCCACAGAGCTATTATTTCAGCCTGAGATTCAGCCATATACTATTGTTTCAGTATATGTTCCCATATTTAGGGTTTTAAGGCTCTCGGAGAGGGTCGGCCCTTTTTCGAGAGTCGTGGGCAAGGCCAAAGGTTGATCGAACGGGTTTGTATACTCCGAGAGAGCGAAAATGGGGTGTCTACACCCCTATATTGCTCATCCGAACCAACCTCGCTGTGGAGTATGCATCTTTATACTAAAGTATTGCGAGCCGTAAGAAAGGCAACTGTCAATGAATTTGCAAGACACTAAGCCAAATCTAGTCAAACCTGAGGAGAAAGAACCCGAAGACTTTCATCTCCGAATCCTCTTTAGAGACCAAAACGACTCCAAAGGTGATTCACATGATAGAAGAGGCCCGTTCATCAAGCGTTTGCCACCTTCATCGCTCATCCACAAGATCATACAAGATGGAAATGAAGTCTACAAAAAAAATGCCAAATTCCGAACGGATCCACACAATCTAAAGGCTCGCCCGAATGGCTCCAACAGTCGTCACCCTCTCCCAACTAAAAGAGCCATCCCAGTTGACTCCTCCCCATAAAGTTGACCCTATATCCTACTTATACTCAAAAAAAAAAAAAAAAAAAAAAACCTTGAAATGCATAAAAGTCTAAAAAATAAAGACCCACAAAAATTAGAAAAGTTTGAAAAAGAGAGGGAACCCTTCATCCCCGACGTACTACTTGACCAACACATAAATTTAAGAGAATGTTCTCTTAAAGCTACGATAACGACCATGCCGACAGAATCAAGGAAGTAATGACTAATGGGATACCCGGGCCGAATCGTGTCACTACTTATAACGTAACAGTATCGCTTCCTGATCTCTCCCACTGCAACCTTACTACCATCCACTCACAAAAGCATAGAGTGTCTCACCGAAAGAACAACCCGGTAATTATACCAGAATAGATACTTTATGATTTTGAGAGGAGGGTGAATAGCCTCGAACTACACCCTACCGAGGATGTCACAATCATCAACTGCACTGATGAAGGGTTACCACTCGAAAAACTAACACCCTAGTGTGATAATTTTGCAGTATATGAACTTACCAATGATGAAGGAGAAGGACCGATTATTGAGGAAACACAAGAATTCCAGCGAATTATCAAGCGCTTCGACGAGCAAACTCAAGCTGCTACCGAACCCATAAAAGAAATCAATTTTGACACTGAAGAGAAGCCCAAGAAGCTGCTGATTAGCGCAATGCTTAGCCTCAGGGAACAGCAACAGATAATCAAAGTCCTCTAAGAACACCTTGACTCCTTCGCATGGCCCTGCGAGGATATGCCCCGTTTGGACCCAAGCCTGGTAGAACATCGCTTAATTCTAGAACTCGATGCTAAACCCATTAAACAGAAAATAAGAAGGATGCACTCACAAACTACACTACAGGTTAAAGAAGTGGTCGAAAAGTTTCACAAAGCCAAATTTATCAGAGTTGTCCTTTACCCCAAATGGGTCGCCAACATAGTGTAAGTTCCTAAGAAAGACATTAGAATACGTATATGCATCGACTTTTGGAACCTTAACCAAGCATGTCCAAAGGATGACTTTCCACTTCCTCACATCGACAGTCTAGTCGACAACACTGCAGGACACGAGATGCTATCCTTTATGAATGGTTTCTCGGGATACAATCATATTTGATTAGCAGAACTCGGTGAAGAGAAGACCTCATTCACCACACCATGGGGAACCTATTGCTACGTCGTCATGCCATTCGGCCTAAAAAATGTAGGCGCCGCTTACCAACGCGCCATGATGGCAATCTTTCACAACATGATGCACAAATGTTTCTTGGTCTACGTGAACGATATATTAGTCAAGTCACACACTTGGGCATGCCATGCAGAAGCACTCCGACTCATACTAGAGCGATCTTAGAAGTACCAACTGAAAATGAATCCAAAGAAGTGTGTATTTAGGGTGACCTCTGATAAATTACTGGGCTTCATGGTCAGCAAGGGAGGTGTCAAGGTTGATCTGGTGGAAGTCAAAGCAATACTAGAAATGTCGCCTCCCAGCAACATCAAAGAATTACATGAATTGATAGGAAGATTGCAGTTCATCTCCCAACACTTAGATAGATGTGATCCTTTTTATAGACTACTAAAAGGAAGGGCCGAGTATGTATGAGATGATCAGTGCTAGCAAGCCTTTGACAACATTAAGAAGTACCTTCTCAACCCTGGAATTTTATCATCACCAATCCCCGGCAAGCCCCTGATTTTATACGTTTCTGGTAATGATAAAGCAATGGGGGTAATCTTGGGTCAACACGATGAAGACCGGAAGAAGGAAAAGGCCATCTACTACCTCAGCAGGACGATGGTCGAATGAGAGCATAAATATACATCAATGGCGAAGGCTTGCTTAACACTGGTATGGGCTTCGACAAAATTACGTCATTACTTCGGGGCACACAAGATAATGGTACTAGCCCACTTGGATCTCCTAAAGTACATATTCGAGAAGCCCGCAATGTCCAGAAAGATCGCTCGATGGCACATGTTAGTTCAAGAGATTGACATCATTAATGTCACTCAAAAGTCGATCAAAGGACAAGAAATCGTTGACTACCCCGCTAACCTTCCACTCCCTGGTAACGAATCAGTACGCACTGACTTCCACGATGAAGACCTACTCTTAATTCAAGAAGAAGAACCTGGCAAGACATCATCAAAACTATACTTTGACAGGGCTCTTAATTAGAAAGGGAAGGGCATTGGGATAGTCTTATTAAGCCCATAAGGGGTTGCCATATTGAAAGCATTTCAGCTTGATTTTCCAATCACCAATAACGTCATTGAATATGAAGCATTCATCACAGGACTATGAGCTGTATTCCAACTAGGGATCAAACAATTGAAAGCTATCGGTGATTCCAAGCTTGTGATGTCACAAGTCATCGGAGAATGGAAGACGGAAGCAAGAAGACTAATGACATACTTAGAAGTCGCTCGATTTCTGGTAAAGAAGTTTGGGAGAATCTTTTTCACTCATATCCCGAGACTAGAGAATGAGTTGGTGGACTCTTTAGCCACGTTAGCCTCGGTCATACAAATACCAGTCGGACAAAGCACAAAATCTTTCATCATCGAGAAGCTCAGCATGACTGCGCATGAGGTAGCTTGGAAAGTCAAACCCAAGCTCCTGGTTCTCTGAAAAATTGCTGAACACGAAGAGGAATCGACCACAGAAAATCCTGTGAAGAAAGAGGCTACTGTTGCTACCTTTAGGTTCCAGCAATCCCCTAAGGATGATGGACAACCATGGTATTATGACATCTAGAACTTCCTAAAGCACCAACATATCCCTCTTTACCCATCAAAAATGAAACGAAAAACCATAAAAAATCGATGTGCTAGATTTTGTATTCTTGGAGAGATTCTATACAAAGAAGCCTTTGTAAAAGGAGTATTACTGTGTTGCGTCACAGAAGCCGAAGGACAATACAACATCAGCGAAGCACACGCAAGTGCCTATGGCGCCCATGCCAGTAGTCAAGGACTTTTAAGAGAAAATTGTATGACAAGTCTATTATTGGCCCACAATGATGAGGGATTGCCACGTCTATGTTCAAAACTGCAAGAAATGATAATTACACGCTGCACTCATCAAGGCACCATCAGTCGCACTAAATCCCATGGTTTCACCATGGCCATTCACAATGTGGGCCTTTGATATAATTAGACCATTCACAGATACAGTCAAGAATATTCATAAATACCCTTCATCCTCACAGCTATCGAATACTACACTAAATGGCCAGAGGCCGAATCATATGTCAATATCACTGCCTTGACCCTAGTGAAGTTCATCATTCAGAATATCACCACAAGGTTTAGAGTTCCTAGTATGATCATCATTGATAATGACCCACAACTCATTGCTAAGAAGACGAAGAGACTGTGTAAGAAGTACGAGATTAACTTACAGCCCTCATTCCCCTTTTACCATCAAGGGAATGGGCAAGCTGAAGCTACGAACAAGACTCTGATTTGAATATTAAAATGAACAATAGAAATGAACAATGGTGTCGATTGGCTCGATCGATTACCAGAGGCACTCTGAGCCTATAGGACTTCCATTCGGACAAGCACTGGCCAAACTCCTTACCTCCTCACGTACGGGATGGAAGCAGTCCTACCATATAAAATAGAAGTACCTTCCCTATGCGTCCAGCTTGATGATCAACTATCCATAGATGAGAGGAGAGTCGCTCTACTAACCCAGTTGGAGCAACTTGATGAGACATGTCTAAGGGCTACTGACCATGCACAAGTGTATTAGAGGAGAGTGGCTAGGTCTTGCAATAAGAAGGTCCTTGAGTGAATTTTCAAAATTGGAGACTTGGTGTTGAAGAAAATCAAGCCATCTCGGCAACCGCACCACACCCTAAGGGGGAACTGAAATCAAACTAGGAAGGACCTTATGTGATAGCAGCTGCGTACCTCGAAAATGCGTATAAATTAGTGAACGATGATGGGGAGGAACTCCCTAACCCGTGGAATGCTTTGTACCTAAGAAAATACTATCCTTAAAACAGTGATCATCGTGTCCTATAGCTAGATATACAAACTCATAATTACCACCCTCGTAGTCATCACCAATCATACATTAGTCGTACGCCATTATTTTTGAAAACATAATTACCACCCTCGTAGTCATCACCAATCATACATTAGTCGTACACCATTATTTTTGAAACTATCTTTTAAAAAATTTTGGCTCATCGCCCACCTTCTTATTCGGGCAATTTGATCGAAAGGATTAGTGAAATATGTCACCTCTTTTAAAATATAGAAAACATCGAATTCTCACCCCCTCTCCCGCCATTGGAGTTGATATTAGACCATAAAAGATGAAGATATCAGGCTCAATCAAAACTCACAATTCTCATGTTAACGGACCGTTTCAAAAAAATAGATATACATGCTTCAAAAAAAAAGAGGAAGCATAACTGAGCGAGAGCAGGCGACGAGTGAATAAATTAATGAGCCCAAGGAAGCATAAGGAAACTATCAGGGCATCCCTGGCATTTTCACCGGGGAAGCATAAGCAAACAGTGAGGGCATCCCTAGTGTCTTCACACTACTAGAAATCGTCGTACGGTGGATGGAGGAGGGCAAACTCCTGCTAACTAAATAATTTGAGATTTTGATGGTACCGAAATGTGACGAAGAGCTCGACTATGGCACTACACTACTCGAGTAGAAGGTCGTTGACAATTTTCATAAAAGTTGGCAAGTAGGAAACTATGCCCACATCATTGAGCCTTCCCCCTTTTCAGCACCTCTTTTCTTTTTAGACGATGAGTCAAAACTTTTTTAAGATCTTTTCATAAATAAAATTGAAAACTCGTGAATGATGAATGACTTAGTACTTGTCACTCACCCCCATCCCTATTGAAACTATGGTACATGATGATCACTACTAAAAGGTAAAATCGGTATATAGATGAAATAACTAAAGTCTCACTTGATACGGTAATAAAGAAAGAGGGATTTTCTTCATTACTAACTCCCCGAATGCATTCATGACCCCCGTATAGCCCCAGACTGACTCTAGATATCTAAAGAACCAAGAAAGTGCCTTTGTGACTTGACACTGGGGCAATTTTATTTTATTTCGAAAAAGTGTTATGAAGATCATGAAGTCACCATCACCACCGGATAAAAAAGCTTCGACTTATTCAAGAGATGGAGAAATCTCCCCTGCGACGTGCCGAAGTAACACCCTCTTGTTCAGTAGTTGGATGCAAAACAACACGATCATCAACCTAGGAAAACTATCGAAGACATCACGCTACCAATCCTATCAAACCCCCACACTGGGGCATTTTTTCTAATTTTATTATTTCCTCTTTTTTTTAGTTACTTGCTTTCCCTGTTTCTTTATTTCTTCTAAATTAGTCCCACCATGTAATAATAGTATTAATAAAAAAAATTGATGATACCTTTCTTTCTATTATTACCAAACCTCGGTTTGAGATACCACCCCCCTTGACAATTAGCAAGGGGGAAGACAAAAATTCCTGACTATCTTGTTTCTCTGTGTAGATAAAAAAAAGTAATCTTCAACTATTGTTAGGTAAGCTTAAGAGCATCCAAGTCCCAATAACAGTTGCTGACATCTAAAGGAGCAGATGAGCTGAAGGAAAAAAAGAGATAATACGCCTGAAACATAAGTACCATCTATATATATGAAAGAGTTTTATACATATGCCACCGGGGGCATACCCCCTCTATATACAATGAAGAAACAAAAAAGGAGAGAAAACTACTCCATCCGCTGCCTATGGGCTGGGCAACGGTCACTGCTATCTCCAGTCTCCTTGGCCCATGGATCCAATGTCTGATCCACTGAAGCCTCAGCTGAAGGTTGTGGAGCAATCGAAGGCCTCCTGACAGAAGAAGGCCCAGTAATGGAACCCCCCTCACGTGCATGACTGACCAATCATCTAGATCTTGAGTGCAAGTAGCCAGAAGAGAACAACTCCCGAAGAGCCGCCTCTTCTTGAACATAGTCTCTCACACGCTCACGAGCAGAACGGTGTGGCGCCACCATTGAGCCAGTGGCCTCTGACTCCGCCCCATCAAAGTGAGTGACCACGCCCTGGATCCCCTTGGTCATACTCTCCAAGTCATACTACAAATGCTCTATTGTAATCTACATCTTTGCCTGCATGATCTTGCGAGCACACTCCAACTCTGCGGCATGAGTCTCCTGTTCGACAATGAGAACGCTCACCATGTCCTGATGGCTTTTTTAGGATCGTTCAGAGGGGTCTGACTTGTCCCCTGGCAGGCGCAAGCATGCTCGATCTCGAGACATGCCTCCTCCAACTGTCGAACCTGCATGAAAGCAATATCTGGTCTAAGAAGGGAGTACACCTATAATGAAATAGAAGATGCTTAAGAGTAAATAGAACATACCAAATCTGCTTGCTCGTGCAACAGACGATCGCTCGTCTCAAAGGTCAGCGGATTAGACAAAGGAGTGGACGGAGGTGGAATCTCAGTCGTGGGCTGTAATAGAAACGAACCAGGCATACATCAGATATAAATAAGATAGAACTAAAAAGAAAACTACAAATTACACTAATCAATCATACATGGAGAGGAGGAGTGAAAATGTCATAGGGATCCCAAGGAGGTGCCGCGAGAGTAGAGTTAGGAACAACCTACATGCAAACACAACAAACAAGCAACAACACAAAAAAAATGTGTCAAATGAAATAGATACATATAATAATATGACAAACATACAAATACCCAAATATCCATCATACCTGACTCTCTGGGCGTAAAGACGCAGCTACAGCCTTGACTGTCTGCCGGTCCTCAACAATCATACACTGAAAACAATTCAACTACACAATCAGAAAAACAAGCAAATGATAAAGCACATGACAAAAGAAAGAAGCTCGGACAAAAGACTTACCCAATACTCGAGCTCAGCATGGAGCCGGGCTATCTCTAGGTCCTCCTTGCTGGAGGAAGTCACAGACATCAGATCAAATGCTAGAGCAGGAGTTCGAGTAGCTGAAAGCTCCGCTCTCTGCAAAACACAAATCCACCAATTAAAACTAGAGATATCAGAATCAGACTTACGATAAACTAAGTGAAATCAAATACTCACCGGCCTATCAATCTTGGAAGCCAGACTGGCCCGCATCTCGTTGTGACCCGACTGCTCACGCACTAGGAAGGCAATGTGTTGGGTCAGTCGGCTGACCTTAGCCACCAAAGAATCCTACTCAATAAAAACTCAAAAGGAAATACATCAATAAAAATGCAAATACAACTAAACAAATGAAATGATAGAATCAGAAATGATACTCACCAGGTCCTGGCGAGCGGCTCTAAGCTAGGCCTCCACCAGATGCTCGCCCTCCCTAGCGTCAGCAATGATGCCAACCAGGGAAGCTAGCAAGGCCTTGTCAGGACAGGCAACAAAACCCATCACCCCCAGAGATCTCTGGAGCGTGTCCAACACGGCGCGGACACCCGACCTTAGCTCTCCTCTCTCCATCTCGACCATTCACTCCCTGAGAGCGGAGGTAGACTCTAGTCCACCAATGCTAAACAGGCGGCTCCCTTGAAAGGAGGCCCACCTAAAGAGACGATCACCACCAAGATGGCGAAACTAGACCTAAAACTCTCGAGCGTCCGCATCATCACATGTGCCCATGACAGGGGTCGCTTCAGCCTCAAAATATCATAGTTCAACTCCTAACATATCATTTGAAGTTCTGGCTAGAGGGACCGATCATCTTCTTTGCGACACACGCGAGAAGAACTGGGGGGACTCCCTGACGGAACCCTAACTGGTGGACGACTCGGGACACATGGACTTGAATCACCTTCTCAAAACAAAGGACCCATGTGTCCCTTTGAAAATACTATTGACCATACCGAATTATGACTTGGTTTGCATCCTTGTTGGTCGCATAAGGTCTGCAGATGACCTGCGAGATAAACCTGTTAGTAAACCAAGATGTGACTAAAATAAAAACACGACGGAGAAACAAAACAACGAAAAAAGGGAAACATCACCTGGCCGACATGCGTATCTTCGAATAGCTCTTGGGCAATTTGGAGGTCTGTCGCCCTCTTGCGACTCCCAATGGCCACCTCCAGCCCCTCATATGATGGAAAACATATGCGGTCCCCGTAGGGAATCGCTGGCGTAGAATCACGAAATGGTCATACACCCATATCTACAAAAAAATAAGATAAAATAGACCTCTATCAATTGAAAGAAAAATATTAATAATGAATAAATAAAATAAAATAACTTAACATAACTCAACTCACCTAAAGAAATGGGATGAAGTCGCCTATGGTGCGTGCACCTCTCCCTCTCCTGAACACCCGCTCATGTAGGTGAGCAAGTGCGGCCTCGCCCCAGGCGTAGGAGCCAACTCAATCAAGGTCCCTGAGGAGGGTGAGAAATAAACCACTCACCGCCCCCCTCGTCGATGATGAAAATATCACGCCAACGTAGTACATCAGGAAGGCCCTAATGTCTCGATCAGTTGCAGCCCCCGACACCATCGCCAACTAGCGAGCCTCCACAGCCCAACGGCGAACCTCATACTCCGCCGGTGACGCACTATGGTGCTTGGGCGGTACGAACCCCCCATCAAACTCATCTAAAAACCATGTGGTCTGGATCATGCCCATCCCGGACCTAGATATGAATGGGTACTAGCGCCCAAACATCGGCATGCATGCCTCCTGATAGTCGGACAACATCTGGCTCATCACTGGCACACCCTCAAATGAATGCTTGTAATCCGCACCCAGTCCTCTGGGTGGGAAGCATCAGGCCGAATTGGAAGAGCAGAGACTGCTACTCATCCCTCCATCACTCGATGAGAGTGCCAACCAAGCCTCGATCGAGTCGGAACGACTTGAAGTCCAAAACCGGCCCAAAATCGAACTGGGCCAGCCTCTCCTGCTGGAAAGGAGGGAGTCAATTACCACACCCTCAACTCCTGCCATGTCGTACTAATCGACAACGTAGGAGGCTCCTAAAACATGCGACCCAAAAAATAATAATAATAAGAGACCATAAAGCAATCCTAAAGCCTGGATAATTATTGAAGAATAAGTAATAATAATAAGTAATAATAATCGTAAAAAGAATAACATTCATTTTAGAAAGAAATAAATAAATGATAATAAACAATAAGTAATAGTAATAATAATAAGTAATAAATAATAATAATAATAATAACAATAAAAAAAACTAATAATAAATAAGTAAGAATGATAAATATAATAAAGTATTAAATAATGATAAGAACCAGCAATAATAATAATAATGGCGATCTTAATAACAAAAAAAATAATAAAAATAATAATAACAATAATAATAGTAATAGATAATAAATAGTAATAACAAAAAATATATATATATATATATATATATATATATATATATATAATAAGAAAAACTAATAACAACAATAGTAATAAAACTTAAACCACAAAAACTACTATGGAAATAAATAAGCATAGCAATGACAATAGCAGAACAAGACAACAATAATCATGATAATTCACGATAATCAGATAAAACTACAACATACAAAACATGAGAAAAGATAGAGCAATAAATAAGCGTGACCTAAAACCATATACAAATATGATGTATGAATGCGCACACACAAGCTACAACTAAATGCGAGTTCTGCGTAATTAAAAGGGGTTTCATATCCTAAAAATTCTAAGTTATAACCTAAGTGCCTAAGAAAATAAATGAGACTCTTGTTGAGAGCACCTACCTCTCCGCTCGCAAGAGCCTCCTCCAGGGGAATGTGCATCAGACATGGAGCCCGAGGTGGAGCAGCAGCAATGACACCAGCATCAGCAGCACCCTTCGGAGAAGCCTCTGGATAAGCCTCCTGAGCCGTAGAGCACCCTCAATCATAACAACCAGCTCACCGCCCTCTTCAACTCCCAACGCGCAATCCAGATCCTCAGCAAAAGAAGCATACCCCAAGTATGCAGGGGTCAAACACTGAGAAGCCCTATCGCTGCTCTCAAAAGTCATCTCAGAAGAAAGAACTTGATGAAAGGAAAAGAACGCAAGAAACTGCGCTCAAAATGGACGGACAGATTGCGATATATCACAAGAACACGAAACTCAAGGCACTCGAAACGAAAGAAAATTCAGAACTTCAGGAAATAGTGAAAGTCGTAAGCAGAATGAGACAAATAAGAAAATTTTGGGTACTTATAGACTCCAATCTGATTATGTGTAGGAGTGATGGCGCATAAACAGATGATGCGCATTGACAAATGCGCACATTCTAAATTATGCGCAGTCCTCCCAGCGCATAATTTGCTTTCTGTTGCGTGGAAGAAGCGACGTTGAATTGGGTGTTGTGGATACTGCACATAATTTAGATTATGCGCTGTCACCGTGGCGCAAATCCCAACAGTCACCCGGTCAGGTACGTGATCAGTCACAGAATATGCCACTTTACCACCCTTAACTTAGTGATGCTAGACCTTAGATTGTGACTAATGAGATACTATATGCATATATTTAGAACAATGAGCAGAATAGAGCTAAAGTGTTAATCTTTTTCAAAATAAACTCACAAAGTGGCAAAAACTACGATTGTGCACAAAAATGAACCATTCGTATGAAGAACCAGTCCATAAGCCAAGAAAGAGTTTACGGCCGAACGTAAATCTTGAACGAACAAAAATAGAAGAAAAAGGAATCGTAATCTATGAACCTATCAAAAGAGCTTACGACTGGAGGAATTAAAGCAAAGACACGAACATTCAAAGAGAGCAAGAGTAGTATAGAAAGATATACAATCGTAGTTACGATTGTGTGAAATAAAGCTCATGTTATTGATCACGTGAAGACTACACCGTCATGCAAAGAATTGAAAGATCTCTTGAATTAGAAGTTTGGCAACTTACGAATCTGAGAAGATTAGCGAAAGAACCCTAAAGATCTCTGCCGCTGAAATAAAGGAGAAAAATCATGCGCGCATCTACCAATCAAAGCAAGGAAGATTAGGATTAGAAATTAGAGTTTAATTAGAAATCTTTTATTTTAGTAGTTTCCTTTAGTTAGAATTCGAATAATGTAAACTGACCCCTTATGATCTATAAATTAGAAGGCTCGACATAGGAATAAAGTTATTGAAGGAACTCTCAACATCAATTGACGACTGAGGTTGGGTTTTCTTCCGATCACCTTAGTTTAGAGTAGTTTAGATATCCAAGGTTTCTCGAGAGCAATTGACGACTGCAATTGGGAGCTGGAAGATTAGAGTAGAGTATCCGTAATTTCTCAGAATCAATTGATGCCTGTGACTGAGGGATGAAAGATCATTTATTTGCTTTCTAGTTTAGATTTATTTTCATGCACTTTTACTACTTGGTAAATATCTATGAATTCTTGATTTTAATTGACGCCTAATATTGAGAGTTTTCATATTAGTGTAACAGTTTCACTTTTCCATCTTTAATTTTATTGAGTTTGATTGACGCCCAAATTTCGGGGAAATTATTGATTAGTATAAATCTGTGTTAAGGAATTCTAGTTTTTGATTGACGCCCAAATTCTAGAGGACTGGGATACGGTGTAACGGTACTTTATTTTGTAAACATCCGAGAACTGAAGGATTATGATTGACAACCACAATCTGGAAGGAGGATTTAATTTTATTTTCTGTAATTAGTTTAACAACCCATTCTTTTATTCTTATTTCTCCAGTATATTAGACTCTTAAAAGACAAAGACAAGTTTTCAAAATGAATGAAATTTTGACCTACCTCGTGGGAACGATCCTATACTAGTGCTGTAATTTCCATTGTGCGCTTGCAATAGGTTAAGACTTAGCATGAAAATTGCAACCATCAGTACGTACTGTAGCCGATTGACGCTTCAATTATGCGCTACAATTTCGGTGCATAATTAGATTATACACCCATTTCACAGCGTATAATTCAAAAAATGTCGAAATAACCGAAATAAAACAACAATAATATATATATATATATATATATATATATATATATATATATATAAGTCCCACCGTATCCTAACGCTAACTCATTATCCACCAACATAAACAAAAGAACATACCAAAACAAAAGAAACAAAACAACAAAAAAGCAAAAAAAAAGAATACACAATAACACAAAAAACATCTTTACATATATAAGAAACTTTGTACAAGTGTCACTGGTGGCATACCCCCTGAACATACAATCAAAAATAAAAACACGCAACACACAGGAGGACCAATCAGACTCCTCAAAGACAAGACACAATGACCGAATTGCCTGTCGATGCCTCATAGACACCCTTCCATCCATTTGTAAGGCATCCGGCGCCCCGTCCAATTAAAAAGTATGGTAAGATGCTCTAACCACATCTTCACCTCCTCTATCGCCCGAGTTGGACTCTTTGAATCTCCAAGGTCAAGAGTCCAACAACTTACAATAGGGACGGGTGTATGCCATCCATCAAACCAACCCCCTCAACCACAACAGCACCTTCAATTAGACCAACCTCCTCGACCATAGCAACATCTTCAATCAAACAAGTCATCGCCACCTTAGGACGAAGAACACAGGAAACAAATAAGAACGGAAGAAACGACATCAGAAACGGATCGTCGGATCGCAAGATATCATGAAAATACAAAAATCAGAGTGCCCAAAGCTCGGAACTCATAAACCAAAAGAAAAATAAAGAAGGAATGAAGAGAAATGAAAAAGATTCGGACATATAGAGACACTCGGTCAATTATACGCAGGTAAGCATGCATATAATATGATTATACACACAATTACTAGCGCACATTCCAGATTATGCGCTGCCACCATAGCGCATAATCGATCCCCATTACCGAGAGCGAGTGACGTTTGGTTTACGTGGTGTACATAGCGCATAATCTCGATTATGCGTTGCATATGTCGCATAATCCCAATCGACACCTGGTCAGGTACACACAGTACCCGATTGACGCTTCGATTATATATTGTCCTTATGGCGCATAATTGAATTATACACCACACAAATAACGTATAATTCCCGAAACACCAAAAGCATGACAAAAACACGAAAACAACATGAATATACACGCCCAAACACATAAACGCGAATGTGATGACCAGATTTTCCCCACACTGATTTCTAGGGAAAACTGGTCTGTCCTTCGAAACATCAGATTCAATTTTATTTTATTTTTACACAGATGGGCGGAAATCTGAAGAGATATCATATGGGAGAAATAGAAATTTCCAATTCTAATGTCAAATCATAAAGCAAAACTAAATGTCAAGATTCTACTTCTATACAGAACGTAAAACTAAAAAACCAAAATAAACCACCGATGACGGCCGACCGTCACCTAAACTGTGGTGTAGGCTACAAAAACATATAAAGAAATCTAATCCTGAGTATGCGCCAAGTCTAAAGTATAGAAGTTTACACTACACCAAATCTAAAGGCAATGCGCTACGGAAAATATTCTTTGGGCAGAAGATCTTTCGGTACGAAGTCAGGATTGGTTCCCAAGCACCTGGTCCTGATCAATCTCTACACCTATGACACATACTGTCGTGGTGAGCTAACAGTCTAAGCTCAGTAGAGAAAAGTTCAATACTAATTCACATCTTATCGATCAATACATAGATTCAATAACTGAATTTCAAAACATTTTCATACCGAATTCAAAGGCAATTTTCATATCAAAATAGAAAGGCATTTTCATATAAAAACCAGAGTTGAAAGTTCTTAAATTCAAAGTTCAGAGGTTTCAAAGTTCAAAGGTTTCTAAGTTTGGATTCAAAGTTCAAAGTAAAAGTTTTGATTCACAATTTCCAATTCACTTTCATATTCAAAGATCTTAAATTCAACATTCAGATTTCAGAATTTAAAGGGTTCTATGTTCGGATTTGAAGTTTAAAGGATTTCATATTCATATTCAGATTCCTTGTTCATATTTAGAGTTCATATTCGAATATACAAATAACCCACCGTACCAGTCAATAGGTCATATTCGAATGTATGGATTCACTTGTCGTACCGGTCTAGAATGTACGGATTCACCTGTTGGACCGGTCCAAAGTTCATATTCGAATGTACGAATTCACCCGTTGTGTCGGTCTAGAATGTACGGATTCCCCCGCCGTACAGGTCCAACGTTCTTATTTGAATGTACGGATTCACCTGTCGTACCGGTTTAAATTCAGAGTTCAGATTCAGATGACTCATAATTCAAATTTGGAGTTCGTATTTAGAATTCATATTCGAAGTTCATTTTTGGAGTTCAGATTCAGAGTTCAAATCCTAGTCCAGATTTAGAATTCTTATTACGGATTTAGATTCAGAGTTCTTATTCAGAGTTCAAATTTGAAAATTTAGAGGATTCGATACAAAGATTGTCATTCGGTTCAAAATTCAGAGTTCGAAATCAGAGTTCATATTCGGAATTCGATGTTCTAAATTCGCATTCCAAAAATTCAATACAATGATCATTTCTCAATTCAAGTTCAATTTTTTTAAGTTAAAATCAGATTCAATGCTAATATTAGTTCATATCATATTCTATGATCATATCAATTCATATCAGTTCATATCAGTTCACATCAGTTCATATCAATTCATATCAGTTCACATCATTTCATATCAGTTCATATAAGTTCTATGATATGATTCAAAATTTAAAGCATTCTGATTCAAAATTTAGTATTCACGCATTCAATATTCAAAGAGTTTCAAGAATTCAATATTCAAATACAGTATTTCAAAAGATTCAATATAAACCAAAATCCAAAGATTTGAATCATTCATAGCGGTCAAATTGGCAATTGCCATCATTCAAAACTATGAATCAAAGTCTAAAATGAGATTGAGTATTGAGTTTCCCCTACTATTTTAAATTCAAATTCGAGGGTTACGCATTCAAAGGATTCTTCAAAGCTCGAAATCAAGTTTCACGGAATTCAAATTCAAAGGTTCAATGTTCAAATTAGTGTTCAAAGATTAAATTCAAAGTTCACATTCGATGAAACATGCAAAGTTCCTATTAGAAATTCATATTCCGATTCACTTTCAAAGTTCATTTCAAATTTCATATTCAGAGTTTGAGATTCACGTTCAATTTCATTTTCAAAGTTCACATTTGACCACATCATGGAGTCTATGAATCAACATCAAAAATGTAGATTGTGCAGAGAGCTCGTTGTCTTCTTTCCAACACCATGAGAGTCACATCAATTTGAGTTTGGAGTAAAAAGTTATGGCTAAGATACCAAGGTAGTGTCAGGATCTCGCTCGAATTCGCGAGAGCGATTTTCCAAAATCGCCCAAGTGAATTTGACTCACAAGTTTTTGGCCTATATTCTGAAAAAAATTGGCTCGAGCGAATTTCAACTCGCTCGAGCAAATTTCAACTAGCTTGCACTATTCTAGGTGATCCTATGTGCGATTGGGCTTCTTCTTCATCGATCCGAATCTCCTAAAACCTTACATATGATCCCAAATCACCAAAAAATTCAATCTAAAACTATTACATAGTATCAAAACATAAATCTTACCTTTTTAGGTCATGTATGTAGAGTATAAGGCCATTGATGTCACGAGAGAATTACGCCTAAACTCCTTTCCCCTTCGATGGCTCGATTCTCCTCATCCGAACTCGATTCTCTAGAATCCTTGCATGAAATCCAAATTTTAATATCCCAAAAATTTTTAAACCCCAACGCACAGACTACGTGTGCGTGTTCGGCAAGGTTCCGATGCCACCTTGAATATTTAAGATAATTAATTAATAAGAATGAAGATTTCATGTGAAAAGTGAGGTTGAATCTCATTTTTTGGGCCTTTGATAAGGAGCCCGTACACTGAATTGCAATGTGTCGGCTTAACACCAAAATAGGCCCCATGAGTCAAGAGGATAAGACCACTTGAATCAAAATATCCTTGATATTTTGGGTTTTTCTTTGTAAGAGGAGAGTAAAGAGTGAGAGAGCTCCCACCCTTCTCAAACCCTCTCGTGGAACCTGACCGGAAGATCGCTCCTCAAGCATTGTCTTCTTTGTGAAGAGCGTGTCGTCTTTATTGCAAGAACTCCGTCTTCTTGTTAACTCCAATCACGAGAAACATCCCAAACTTCGAGATTGATGAGATTAAGGAAAACTGAGGGATTGTAGCTCTGAACGAGTTCCAATCGATGATTGAAACCGTGGTGTGTGTGATTTGAGGGATAGAAATCAGTGCACATACACAAGGGGCTCAGTTTTGAAATTGTCACCAAGAAACTCCGAAAGCTTGACACTGAAACCCCTTTTTGATAACGAACATCGCAAGCCCCATGAGCGCGAACTAAAAAGGTAAGCATCGTAGTGTAATCGTATGAATTTGATTTCTAAAGGTTAGATTTGATTAGTGTGTGTGTTTAGATCAAATTTTAAGTTTTGGGCGATTCGAATCGAGGAAGAAGAAGCCCAACCACACACAGAATAACCCAGAATTGCGCAGGCGAGTTGAAATTCACGCGCGCGAGTTGAAATTTGTTCAGGAAAATTTTCCCAGAATTAGGCCAAAAACTTCGGCTCACTTGGGCGATTTTGGAAATCACTCGCGCGAATTGGAGTAAGGTCCTGACATTGACTCGATATTTTTATCATAACTTTTTACTCTGAACTCGGATTGATGCGATTTTTATGGCATTGGAAAGAGGACAACGAGTTATATCACTTTGTGTAAAATAGTAATTGTATGACTTAAATACTTTAAAGGTCAAAATTGAGTGGGAGTTTGGGACAAGTTCTACATAATCTAAGGTTAGCACGAACTTATCCATTTCTCCTCGGTTTGAGAAAATACTTAAGTGTGTCGAAGTTATTAGTAATGCCAAGGTTATTAGTGATTAAAATTAATCCTTAATATATTATCGTGTATATGATATAGATAAAGGAATCAATTGCCATCGATAAGGGTCATCTCACACCTTCTTGTGACGTTAGGAATTAAGGTAGGGAAACTTCACTACATAATTACATTTAACTTAGATTCATGGATTTATGATTAGAATTTGTTAATTTGGCAGTATTCTAATATTTGAAATCTTGAATTTTGATTGAAATTAAAACCTTTAAATTATTGAACTTTTGGAACAAATACTGAGCATGGAGTATTGAAATCTTTGGGTTATAGATTTGAAATTTGCATCGTTTGACTTTTTGAAATTTTAATATTAATTCTTGAACAATGAGCTCAGAAATTCGAATTTTAAACATTAAGTCTCTGAACTGTGAACTCCGAATCTGAATCCTGAAATTTGAACATTGACTTTGAATTTGAACTTCGAATATGAAATTGAATATGAACTTCAAATCAGAACTTCGAATAAGAATAGGAACTTGAAACTCTAAACTTTGAATATGAAATCCACAATTTGGACTGCCACGGTGGGTATTCGTGATTTGGACCAACGTCGCGGGATATCTGTGATTTAGACCGGCACGGTGGGTATCCGTGATTTGGACTGTTACGACGGTTTATCTGTAAGCATTTGAATATGAATTCGAACTCTAAATTCTTTGAATTCTGAAACCTTTGAACTTTGGACTGGTACAACAGGTTATCTGTAAATCCTAGACTAGTATGACGGGTTATCCGTACATCTGAACTCTAACTTCAGAATTTGCTGACTCCTAAATTCGAAACCTCTGAATCTGAATCTGAAACTCAAATACAAATCTTGAATCATATGAACCCTAAATATGAAATCCAAATAAGAACTCTGAATGTGAACTTTGATCTTGAATACGAACTCTAAATTAGAACTCTGAATCTGAAATTGAAATCTGACATTAAACTCTGATTTGAGAACTCCGATTTGACTTTGATTTTGAAGTTGAGAACTCACGATTTCTACTTTGGACATGACCATGTTTCTTTTTCAAAATTTGTGTTGTTTCCGCTACGAAAATGCTTTCAAAAAATTCATCATTTTGCTTTCCATGTGTTCTGAAAAATACTCATAGAATTCAGTCTCTATTTCAACATGAAAATGTTACAAGTTTTGAAATGATAAATGTTTTCGTTTTGACTTGTAAATGCCCATCTGTTTGGTTATGGAATCGCCTTTGAATTTGATTGAAAAAAAAAATGCCCCTTGGATTTGTTGTGAAAACTTTTTTTGAATTTCAGTCATTGAATCTAAGCTTTGTTATGATAAGATGCAATTGGTATTGAAATTTCTCTGCTGAGCTTAGACTATTAGCTCACCCTGACTATACGCCACAGGTGTAGATTTTGATCAGAACCTTGGACTTGAGGACAATCCAGATTACGTGCTAGGGGAAGAAGCAGATCTTCCGTCAGAAGAATATTTCCTATAGACTATTTTGATTTTTGGGCTTGGTACGTCTAGTGAATAGTAGCATGATAGACTTGGTATTTGTGTATGTACATTTTGTATACCACTGTTTAGGTGATGGTCGGCCGTCACTAGTGGTTTGGAGTTTTGTAGTTTATGTTCTGTATAATTAATGGAATCTATCAGTTTATGCCATATGGCATCTAATTGATCTTAGATTTTTCGCTGTTCATAATATGATATCAATCTGCTATGATTTTTTATCATCTGTATGGAAAGAAAAAAAAAATTCTTCTGAATTTCGAACATTTCTACACATCTATATAAGAAATCTGCTTGGTTTTAATTTCGGACGGTCTGATCTTCCCCTGTTTTGGCTAGGGGGAAAATCAGGTCGTCACACAAATCCACTCACCATATCAAATCTAAATCTTATGAATCATTCTATGATCTATGCATGCATGCAGTGGGTTTCAGGATTTATCTACCTAAATCGCGCATGCGAAGATTCCGATGGCCGACATCAAAGGGATCGGCGCCGAACTTGCCGTTTATCCGATGATTTGCTTTCTTCGACCTTACGGCGTCGAAATCGAAGGTTTTCTCGCGATACAAAATGGGGCAAAAAGGGGTTTGAGAATAAAGGGTGGAAGCTTGTTCTTTACTCTTCTCTTTTTCTTACTAAACAAAACAAAACAAAATACCGAAGATATTTTGTTTTAAATGGTCATATCCACTTTTAACACATGAACCTAACTAGGTGCTAAGTCGGCACACCGTGAGTCGGTGCACAACTTTTCATTAAAGGCCAAATTAAGATTCTAAATTTACTTTTCACACAAATTTCATTTTTAAAAATTAATTACTTAAAAATTCAAGGTGGGATTGAGTGCCTTGCCGCCTAACACGTACATGAAATCGGGCACGTTCGGGTTCGAAAATTTTTGGGATGTTACAGCGAAAGAAGCATGACATCTGAACGTGAAAACATCACCAATATGATCCTTAAATATATAAATCAAGAAATAATAGAAGAAAGTAAGTTAATAACCGAACACGAATACGAACACATCGACCAACATTAACAACCAATACTCGAACTAATAATTAAATAATGATAATCAAACCATAAACCAAAAAAAAAAGAAGAAACGAAGCAAAACATATACGCTGCAAATAAAATAGTACACTAAGTCCCACCAGTGACTCCTAATTCCTAAACGCAAATATGTAATAAATCAAAAATAAAACCAAACACAAAATAAGACAAAATCACTTCGCGCAACCCTAAACGCAAATACACAAGTCCCACCACATAACAAAAGCATTACTAAAAGTCCCAACCGGGACCATATGACAAAACAATAAATAAATAAATAAATATATATATATATATATTTTTTTATATATAGACAATAATAGATAACAGCAAACCAAATCGAACAGACACAAAATACAAGATAAACCAATCACCCTCAAAAGTCCCACCATATAATACGCCACACAAAACACAAAAAGAGTATACAATAACACAAAAAACAAAATAATAGAAAAAAAAATCACTACCATCTTTGAAACCCCACTGTTCCACCGTGTGGCCCCAGAAAAAAAAATTAAATAAATAAATATTTGTATATATAGATATATATATATATATAGAATCTAATCTCCAAATGTCCCACCATGTCCATAAAAAATATATAATAAGAACAACAATGTATAAACATAAAACTAAGCTATCTCCTGCAAAAGACGATCTCACTGGCGAAAAGCCAGGTAAGTTTTATCTTCCCGTCCACTCGATATTCTCATAAACATATAGTTAGCTAATATTAAGTATCACACGTTTTCAAATCCTGACTATCCCAATTCACGGAATTCCTGTAGTCCTTCCATAAGAGACAATCATCAGTATGTGTAAGAAGGTTTGATAGAGTATCGGGCATATCAAGCGTCGTCTTGGCCATCAAACAAAGGTCGGGTCTTCGAATCCCGCACTGATGGATCTACTCAGCAATGTCTCGAGAGCCATATTTTCCAAAGTTTTTTATCGAATTGATCTTAAGTTAAAACCCAATTTTTTTAATACTGCCTATCTATCAAACTTTCTACCTCTCATCACCCCAACCCGTTCTTCCCCTTGGGAAACCAAACACCGAGTATACTCAACTTTGAGAAATCACAAATGTTTATTGGAAAAGGGACCCTTGACGCGTTGGTGTGAGCAATGACGTGCTCGGTTTGACATAATCTGTGAAACCTTCGCTACCCCATTACACCATCAATCATATTAGATCTTGACATTCGTTTACGCCACCAGTAGCTCATTTGTGTTTAATTCCCTCGTCTGGTCGCGATATGCAACGGGATGCGATATGCACCACAACTGCGAAAACACCTATCAATTGCTACCAAAAGGCCTCCAAATCTCCCTCTATTTACTTTATATAATAGATAATAAATCCAAGCACTTCATGTCAACTCCCCGATTCACACTTGCGCTTTCTTCAGGAAACGAGAGGGCACCTTGAAAAGGGTGTCTACTTCTTCGACGCACTCTTGCTCCACAAGAATGCACCGAAGAGGAGAATCTTTAAACACCCCATTTTTGCCCGCTTGAAGTACATAAAAATATTCGATCAACCATTAACCTTGCCCATGATTTCTGGAAAGGTCAACCCTCTCCAAAAATTGTAAAAAAGTCATACCTAGGAAATTATATGTTGGAACCCCAACGTAAAATTGATTATATGCATGATCCCACGCGCATAATCATGGGGATGACCCAACAGGACTCTCCCTCTCATTGACCGACTCCCTCGGATTATATGCTGGATTCCCGATGCATAATTCGATTATGCACCTGAATCCTAGCGCATAATCAGTTCAATTTGGACTGAGTTTCTCTTCTTTATCCTTCTCGATTGTTGATCTAAGTAGTAGATTTGAGTTTTTCTTTATGTTTTCATTCAGATTTGTTTACTGCATTTGTTGTGTTTGAATAAATTACTATTATATTTTTGGGATTTGTGCAGATTGGAAACAATAGCAAAGAGGGAGAAATTAACTTGCAGCTGGAGCAGTTTCTGCCTTAGTTTGCATTTCTTTCTCCCTTGTTTGAGTTCCATTTCCATTTTTCCTTGATTTCAGCAGTAGTAATTAGCATTTTAAATATTTGCTATAAGTTGTTTGTTTACTTGTTGTGTGTTGTGTGCTGGGAAGAAGGTCACTCAATACTGAGTTAGAACCCTTGAATCCTGAAATAGAGAGTCCTTAGACCTAGGCAAACAACACATACCATTGTTGAACTTATAGAGCCATTTGAGATGGGTGAGCAACCTAGACCCCTAAGGGATTACCATGCACCAGGGGCATATTCATTCCCCTTTTGCATTCAATTCCCCACAGCTGAGGGTTACTATGAGATTAAACCTCAGACCATCCAAATGTTACCATCCTTTCATGAGTTAAGTAAAGAGGACCCTTACAAGCATATTGATGAGTTTTTATCTTTATGCACAACCTTCAAAATTGCTAGTCTGGGAGATGAAGCCACAAAAATGAGATTGTTTCCTTTTTCCTTAAAGGATAAGGCTAAAAATTGGCTTAACATGCTCCCACCTAATAGCATAACATCTTGAAATGCCCGACAGTGTCAGTTCTTGGCTAAATTATTTCCCATGAGTAGAACCAATCAGTTGAGAAAGAACATCATTTCTTTTGCTCAGATCACAACTGAAGATTTTCAGGAAGCCTGGGAAAGATTTCAAGAATTGCTGAGGCAGTGCCCACACCACTAAATTCCCAAGTGCCAGCTTGTTCAAAGCTTTTACAAGGGGATTGATTCTAAAAGTAGAGATATGGTGGATGCTTCATGTGGTGGCACTTATCTAAACTGATGAAGAAGCTTGGGAGTTGTTTGATATTATTAATGAAAACTCTATGCAGTAAGAGACTCTGTCAAGAATGACATTGAGTCTGTTACTAGAGCTGCAAAAGAACCCACTTCAAAAGGGAAATTGTATGAATTAAATGTGTACAGTGACTTAGAGAAGAGAGTGAACAGTTTATCTCAGAAATTTGATAAAGTGTTGAGTGTGTTGCAGCCTCAAACAACTGCATTGGTTGGAGAGGCATGTCTGATATGCCAATCACCCACACACTCACTGTTAGACTATCCATATGCTGGTCAATATCTTGAGTTAGTAATGGAGCATGCTAATACTGCCCAATCATACGGGCAGTAGCCTGCTGGGTATCCTTGGAGGAACCACCCTAATTTGAGGTGGAGACAGGATAATTTTCAGCAGCCCCAGCAGCAACAGGCATTGACCTACAGACCATCCCAGCAGTACAATTAGGGTTATGTTGAGAGACAACAATTATCCTAGTCAGTGGCACAGCCAAGTCAGTTGACCCCGCCACCACCACAGGCCAGAGCACCCTCCTTTGAGGAGCAGGTTTTGACCTCACTACAAAACTGCAGCTCCCTGTCACAGACTGTGAACACCCATAGTCAGAGTATCAAAATAATTGAAGACCAGCTGAGTCAAATTTCAAACATTCTGACTAAGAGAGAAGAGGGTAGGCTTCCAAGCCAGACAATGATCAACCCTAAGGGACAGTTTATGATTGGTGAAGCTTTCTCAACTCATGAGGAAGCTAAGGCCATCACCACCTTGAGGAGTGGTAAAGTAGTGGATAACTAAGTAGGCTGTGTGGCAAAGAAGAGTGCAGAAGGAGAAGACTCAGTTCCTGTTGTTGAGCAATAGGAGGAAATAATGGGGCTGCTATTGAGCACCAACAGTTGAAAAAAATTAAAAAGACCAAAAATAGTGATGTGGATGCTAGGCCAGCAATTGAGGTACCAGCAGTACCTCATCTGCCATTTCCTCAAGCTTTCAAAGGACCTTCTCCTTTTGATAAGGGGAATGCGAGAATGGAGGAGATGATGGACACATTCAAGCAGGTGAAAATCAATTTTCCTTTGCTTGATGCCATCATACAGGTCCCGGCCTATGCTAAGTTTCTTAAGGACTTGTGCCCTCAAAAGAGAAAAGCTAGGATCCATTTATCTAAGAAAGTTTTTGCAGTTGAAAAATTAAAACCTGTTTTGTCTATAGCTACACCAGCTAAGCTTCAAGGCCCAGGGGTACCTACCATCCCATGCATCATAGGTGACCACACCATAGGAAGAACTCTCTTAGATTTGAGAGCTAGTGTAAACCTGCTTCCATACTCAGTGTATGAAAAGCTAGATTTAGGGGAGCTAAAGCCCACACCTGTGGTCCTCCAATTGGCTGACAGGTCTGAGAGAAAACCTATGGGCATTGTGGAAGATGTGCTGGTGGGAGTAGATAAATTTCTCTACCCAGCTGATTCTTTGGTGTTAGACATGGAGCCTACCAAGTGCAGCACTCCAATACCTGTCATTTTGGGTAGGCCGTTTCTGGCCACTACCAATGCTTGCATTCAATGCAAGTCTGGAGTGATGGAAGTAACTTTCGAAAATATGAAAGTTAAGTTGAATGTGTACAAGGCTGCCAATCAGCCTCAATTTGATAATGAGGATTGTTTTGCAGTAGATATCATAGATGAATTGGTGGAAGAGACCTTACACAGATCGCTGGAATGGGATAAGGTGTTAGATGATTTTGAGAAAGTGTGAACTGAGGTTCTTGAGAAGGAGGCCCCCACTTTAGCTGCTGAAGAAATGAACACACTCGATTCTTCAGTGGACCTAATGCAGCACTCTACATGGAGACCTACCTTGTTGCCCCTCCCTCAACCCTCCAAGGCACCTTTGCTACCTTCTATGGAAAGTCCACCAGACCTGGTGCTGAAGTAGCTCTCAAATTCTTTGAAATAAGCATTCCTGGGATAGAATGAAAAATTGCCAGTAATTATATCCTTTTCTCTCACTAAGGAGCAGGAGGAGGAATTACTTTGTGTCCTTAGGAAGCATAAGAAAGCCATTGGATTGACAATAGCTGATTTGGGGGGAATTGATCCATCTGTTTGCGTGCATAAAATTTACTTGGAAGAGGGTTCCAAACCCTCTAGGGAAATGCAGAGAAAGTTTAACCCTCACATGCAGGAAGTAGTCATGAAAGAAATTATCAAATTGTTGGATGCTAGAGTCATTTTCCCTATTTCTGATTCAGAGTGGGTATCACCTATCCAGGTGGTCCCAAGAAATATGGCATCATAGTAATACCAAATGAGTCTAGAGAGTTGATGCCAACCAGAGAGACCACTGGTTGGAGAGTGTGCATAGATTACAGGAAATTAAACTCTAAGACCAAAAATGACCATTTCCCTTTGCCTTTTATTGATCAAATTTTGGACAAGTTGGCAGACAGAGCCTATTATTGCTTTCTTGATGGATATGTTGTTTACAACCAGATACCCGTGCATCCTCATGACCAAGAAAAGACTACTTGCACTTGTCCATTTGGCACATTTTCCTATAGAAGGATGCCATTTAGACTGTGCAATGCTCCTACCACTTTTCAAAGGTGCATGTATGCCATTTTTTCTGATATGATTGATAAGTTTTTGGAGATCTTCATGAATAAATTTTCAGTCTATGGGAATGATTTCGGTCAATGTTTGCATCACCTCTGTCTTGTGCTTCAAAGGTATGAAGAAACCAACTTAGTTTTGAGCTGAGAAAAGAGCCACTTTATGGTCACCCAAGGAATTATGCTTAGCCATGTGGTATCCTAGAAGGGCATAGAGGTTGACAAGACAAAGATTGACCTGATTTCACATCTGCCCCCACCAAAAACCATCAAATAAGTCAGATCAGTTTTAGGACATACTGGTTTTTTTAAAAGGTTCATTAAAGATTTCAGCAAGATCTCCAAACCATTGTGCCACTTGCTTTGTCAAGATGCGCCATTTGTGTTTGATGTTGAATGTGTGAGGGCATTTGAGATATTAAAAAATGTTTAACCTCTGCCCTAGTGATCCAGGCCCTAGATTATATTCTACCCTTTGAATTGATGTGTGATGCATCTGATTTTACTATTGGAGCTATTTTAGGACAAAGAAGAGAGAAATTGCCCTGTGTAGTTTACTATGCCAGTAAAACACTAACAGATGCTCAACTGAATTATACAACCACTGAGAAAGAGTTTTTGGCTGTAGTGTTTGCTTTGGACAAGTTTAGCCCTTATTTACTAGGGTCTAAAATTATAATTTTTACTGACCACTCTGCCCCGAAATACTTACTGGCAAAGAAAGATTCAAAACCCACGCTGATTCGATGGATCTTACTTCTGTAGGAGTTTGATCTTGAGATCAAGGACAAAAAAGGGGTAGAGAATGTGGTAGCTGATCACTTATCCCAGATTGTGATTGATGAAAGTGATGCAGCACCACTTAAGGATTCATTCCCTGATGAGCAATTGTTTGCCATCAAGTCAAGTTTGCCCTGGTTTGCGAATATTGTAAATTACCTTGCTATAGGTAGGATCCCTTCTTACTGGTCCAAGATGGACAAAGACTTGTTCTTTTCAGAAGTCAAGTATTTTTTCTGGGAGGATCCTTACCTCTATAAATATTGTGCAGACCGAGTGATCAGAAAGTGTGTCCCTGACAGTGAAGTTCACAGTATTCTGATCATGTGTCATGAAAATGCCTGTGGGGGTCGCTTTGGAGGGAAAAAGACAGCAACTAAGGTGTTGCAGTGTGGTTTCTTTTGGCCATCCTTATTCAAGGATGCTTTTGAGCACTGTAAGGCCTGCATGAGATGTCAAAGGATGGGGGGTATATCAAAAAGGGATTCAATGTCATTGCAACCCATCCTTGTTGTTGAGCTATTGATGTCTGGGGGATCGATTTCATTAGTCCTTTCCCTCCTTCAATGGGCTTTAATTTCATCCTTGTGGCTGTTGACTATATTTCCAAATGGGTGGAAGCTATTGCCACAAGGGCAAATGATTACAGATTTGTCCTAAGGTTTGTAAAAGAAAATATCTTCTCTAGATTTGGTACCCCCAGAGCCATCATCAGTGATGGGGGGAGCCATTTCTGTAACAGACACTTTGAAAGCTTGATAAAAAAGTATTCTATTACTCATAGAATTGCTACTCCATACCACCCATAGACCAGTGGACAGGTGGAGATTTCTAATAGGGAAATCAAGCATATTCTGGAGAAAACAGTCAAGACAAACAGGAAGGATTGGTCCCTCAAATTGACTAATGCATTGTAGGCCTATAGGACAACCTATAAGACCACTATAGGAATGTCCCCATTCACACTGATTTATGGCAAAGCTTGTCATCTCCCAATGGAGTTAGAGCACAGAGATTATTGGGCCATTAAAAGTTTAAACATATATCTAACTTCTGCTGGTTTGAACAGGAAGGTGCAGCTGTCTGAGCTGGAAGAACTTAGGCTAGATGCCTATTCTAATTCTAGAATTTATAAGGAGAAAGCCAAGGCCTTCTTTGACAAGAACCTTCTTAGGAAGGAGTTTGCTGATGGAGCTAAGGTACGACTTTTCAATTTTAAGTTGAAGTTTTTTCAAGTTAAGATCAAGATGGGATGGGCCATTTACTATCATTCAAGCATTCCCATCTGGTGTTGTTGAGATCATGGACCGTACTTCTGGAAGGGTCATAAAAGTAAATGGTCAGAGGCTCAAACTTTGTGTTGAGAATACTATGGAGCCCTTTGAAACCATTCACTTTCAAGAACCTCCTACTGATGTATGATCTCCAGCCCTGTATCATGTGTATCATAGTTGTTGTTTGTGTTTTAAAATTTTGTAAATATTGTCTTTATTTTTGTGGTATGTTTTCATGAATCTTGATGTGTGCAATGTTATGCTATACTGTTGTGTGTGGATGTATGTGTTTAGAATTAGGAATCCTTGATCTTTAATATATGAGAGTGCGCCTGTCAGCACAAGTGTGAATTGAGCTATTTTTAGCTTTCTCGAGAGGTTCAGGAGCCTTCAGGCATCCTCTCGAGGCATTTTGTATGTGCATTTGGCTTTCTCGAGAGGATCTTGCCCTACAAAGCATCCTCTCGAGACACTTCACCTGAAGTAAATACCAGCCTCGACAGGTTAATGTGCATAAATGGTATCTACTCAAAATCCTCTCAAGCTGTTTGTGCTGAAGACCCAACCTCTCGAAGTGTGGGTTCTTAGTATAGAAGCCTCTCGTGTAGTTCATATTCTCAGCATACGAGCCTTGACAAGCTCATTTGCATAACTGTCATCTACTCGAGATCCTCTTGAGATGTTTGTTCTAAGCACCCAGCCTCTCGAAGCTCCGGTACTTAGCTTATAAACTTGTCGTGCAAGCCATTTTTCTCATTCCAACATTTTTCTCTAACGAACACATTCACCTGGCCCAAAATTTCTTCTTTCTTCTTAACTGCAGCATCTGCTAAACCATTTACCTACTACCTCTGCCATTTTGATTAAGATACTCAATCTACTCATTGCGCACCAAGAAGCTACAGATTTGATTCACTATGCACTATCCTCAACAATGCCCTAGTTGTGGGTAAGTTTTCAAATTCTTTTTCTCAATCCTCTTCATTTCTCTGAATAGTTTTACTGGATTGAGTTATTTTTGCTGGGAGATTAGTTGCTTTTTCATCCCCATTTACTGGATTAAGTTTGTGCTGAGTTTTTGGGGAGACCTAGGGTTGCATAGAAATTAGGGTTTAATGGCTGAAAGTACGGATTTTGAAGAAACCCTACAAGACTTGTTGAGCCCTGCCCAAACCAATCCCCCTACTCCAACTAGAAAATCCCAGAGGATAGCCTCATCCTTAGCCCCTGAAGCTCCTGTGGCAAACCCTAAGAGAAAAGTTGTTTCGGGTGACTCAGCAGCCCTAAAGAAAAAAATCTAGAGCTGCCACCCAAGATCCTAAAATTGTCAAATCCAAGAAGCAGAAAAAGGGTAAAGGAGCAGCCCTTGAAGTTGACCCCTTCACTACCCCAAATGAATTTGTTGCTACCCTCAATCTGGTACCAGAAATAACCTTTGATAAGGCATTCTTCACTAAGGAAGAACTGGCTAAGGAAGCCATAGAATTTTTAACCAATGCCTCCCTAGATTCATTGTTAATGCCTCTGGAAGAACTTGTTTACCCTAGATTGGTAAGGCTATGGTCCCAGAACATCAGAATGAAGAAGTCTGGAGGACCAAAGGGGGAGGATCCAGTGATGGTAATTCTTATTGATGATTTTGAGGCAGTTGTGGACACAACTGACATAGCACAGGCATTAGGCATCCCAGCATCATATGACCCATCCTGTAACTTTGGTGCCCCAATCAGTGCCTCCATGAACGATCAGGGGATTATAATGAGAAGTGATTTCAGCGCAAACTTGCTTTTTATGGACAACATTTTGAGAAAAAATATCATTGTGGCTGGTCATCAGTAGGAAAGGAGACACCCAATAGTGGATGCATTATTTTCCTTCTCCAAGGGTCATTTCTTTAATGTTGTCAAGCTGATATTTTATGGTATGAAGGATATGCGTGGCAAAGTGTAGAAGAGGAAAATTTTATAAGGGCTACCCTACAGCAGGTTGATCACAACCTTGCTCAAAAAGGGTGGGTATGTTTGGAAACTGGGGGAACCCACTGATGAATTACCACCAGTTTTATTTGGAAAGAAGCAGTGGAGTAGCAGTATGACATTACTGAGCAAGAAGAAAAAGAAGGAGCCAGCAGCAGCCATTCCTACAGACACCTCTACAGCCACTGCTACAACCACTCCAGTCACCTCTGCAGCACCCTTAGCAGCCACATCAATAGCCTTACCACCTTCCACCCTACCTTCCATTCCTGCATCTGTACCATCCTTATCACCTCTAATACTTTCCACCACCACTTCCATTCCAGTGTTAGCCCCAACTCCTCCTATACTTTTCCCTTTAAACCTTCCCACACCCCCAATCCATAAAGCGTACAAAATGAAAACCCACCACCCAACCACAGAACCAGGCCCATCCACTACCATACCCACTGACATACCAAGCCCAACACTAGACCCACCTTCCCCTTTTATCTATGATGACAGTGAGCCAATGGCTACTGCCATTGAACCACCTAACCCCATTGAGCCCATTGACCCAATTCCCTCTCCTACCCATTCTCCTCCATTTTCACCTAACCAAGACCAATTCCATATGACCCAAGACCATTTCACAACAGAAAGGTACTTAGCATTAATAGACCTCATTGTGGGGATATTGGGCATGAGTACACCGCTCTCCCTGAATCCCCACACCCATACCCATTTAACCATGCCCTTACCTCACCATTCCAACTAAGCCCTCCCACCCAACCTGTAACCCCAACCATACTTGACCCTCTAATCCAATTCATATCCCTCCTAACCACTCCTCTCCAATCCCAAATCCATACCAACACAGAAAACTAAGCCTCCATCAAAACAAGCCTTAAATCCATCCAATCTACCCTTTAAACTTTTATCCCACCACCCAACCACCCACACCTACCCCAGTCCCTACCCCTGCATGCTAGAAGCCTTCTACATCTGTGGTAACAGTTGATGCTGCCACCCAAACTGACTTTGACTCTGAAGAGTTGGCTATGGTCCCCCTTTCCACATCCTCAACCTTCACCCAAACTGAAACCACTGAGGAGGAGTTGACCCTTGCCCTACCATCCATTCCCTCCCCTTCCACCCACCCTGCTCCTGAAACTGCTCTTGTATTCATCTCTGCTCATGATCCATCTAACAGGGCCTTTGTCCCAACTAATCAAATTCAAGGACCTTCAGCATCTACCCTTACTGCTTTTATGCAAGTGAACCCATATCTAGCTAGAGATGTGTGTCTGTTGGTCAACTCTGTGACAGAAAATGTACTGCAAACCTACGAAGAGCAGTTAGAACTGATGAAAGCTGCAAATTGGAGAAGTTTAGAAGCAGTCATACTGGAGCATCAAAGGGATCTTAGGGCCATACAAGAAAGATTGGATAATGCTCTAACAGTATATAAATTGAATGAGCAGAGAGCCAACCAATATGAAAGATTGTATGAATCTTTATCAGTCACACTCATGTCTCTGGGTGTTAAAGATATACAACCTCCTGCAGAAGCCAAGGGAGTTAAAATTGAAGAGCCTACACTTCAGAAGGGCAATACCAAGCAGAGAAAACCAGCAACTTTAAGGACAAAAGCTGGTGCTGCCAAGGCAGACAATGTCAAGAAGGGCAAGGAGAAGACTGCAGGAGACCCCATTGATCTAGATTCTAAATCAGGCCACCTTTATGAGTTGTTGTAGTTAAATTTTTAGATTTTTATGTTGTTGATTGTTTTTAGGAGTGTTTGTAATTGTGTTGTTTCTTGTAATTGTCATTGTATAACAAGTTTCTCCTTTGTAATATATTAAATTGTGTGAATAAAATTTCTTTTTGTGCCAAACTTGCATTGTACTTTGTTTCCTCTCTTTTTTTTTTTTGCTAAATGTCAATTTTTTTGTGAATGTGTAATTTCTTTCCATACCCTGCTGCCCCTCAATACAGGTCTGTTGAAACATTGAGGGCAATGTTTATCTTAGGTTTGGGGGTATGGCAGGGTAGACCAATGAAGCAGTTAAATTTAGTGCAACAGTGTAGTTAGATTGAAATAAATAAAGTTAATTCCCACCTAACCAATTGTGAAAAAGAAAATTAAAACTGTTGGTAGATATTTTAAAACTAAAATTCTGTGAAAATTTAACACTTCCATATAGTTGACATCAAGAAATTTTTTCACAATCAGTACTTAGTAAACTAGATAAGAGAGAAAAAGGTGAGGATATACCCCATGAGTTCAATTGAAGACCATACCCAATGAGATTTGGGTCTATAAAAAAAAATTTCTTTTGAAGAGTGTCTTTGGCAATTTTTTCTACTCTAAGGAATGACTGATTCAATACCTTTTCACTAGAAGTTAGGCACCCCAAATTAAAACAGTTTAGTAGCACTCATGACACTAAAGAGATTATCTAAGGCCTTCATTTGGACACTTTGAGCCTGAAAAGACCTACCCATCGAACTGCCCATTATTTATTCTATTTGAGCTTTAAAATCCATTTTTCGTTAACCAACACCAGATTACTTGAATCTAAACCTCATGACCTGATTCAACCTTACCCTCATTCTGATATTTTAAAAGGTAAAGGAGAATATGTTGAAGACAGTTGAGAGGAGTTCAACATTTGGTAGAAGGAGAAGAGAATAAATCCATAAGAAGTAGTATGATAGTTGTATATGTGTGGCATTTCATAAAAATATATATATATATATATATATATATAACAAAAAAAAAGGGGGGAGAGAAAGAGAAGTTAAAAGAAACACTTCATCTAAAGAATGGAAAAAGCAGAGACGAAGCTAGCCATTTCAGATATGAAAAATATCAAAAAATATGAAGCAATGTTATGATGAAGATGTTGAAGTCATGAATCACCTCCTACCTCTTAGTTGATTTCTCAATTTTGAACCCTTTCTACACCTTTTATTCTTTTTAAACCTCAATCATAAGCCACATTACAACCCATCTAAAAGTCCTCAATGATCTAAAGTGAAGTGAGCTGTCATGTGGAGATAAAGGCATGTCTAATCTATGTTGAAAAGAACATGAAGATGTCAGGAATTAGCAGCAATGCCTATGCTCATGCTTGCAAGCCTATTTGAGGACTGTAACTGATCTTGAGCTGTAGAAAATGTGAACACACTTGAATTCATTTGTTGAGAGATAGCCCTGGTGAGGATTGGGTCTAAATTTAAATTTATTGGGGCAATGTTTAAACATGATTTTTGAATTAATAGTGAGCTTAATACTGATTTTCACACACTACACTCTTGATGTAAGCTAATTGGTTGTGATGGAAATACATGTTGATTTAAGAGTTAAACTGTTTGCAATTACTGTTTTAAACTCTAAATTTGAAAGATTAAGGTGTCGAATGAAGCTTTATGTGTTGAAATTTGACTTGCCACTGTTTACACTATACTTAACTGTTTTATTATAAAGTTTGTGGGTATCTTCACTGAAAACCTTTAGGAGACTTCACTCCTTCACTATGGATCACCTAGGGGTTTAAAAGGATTGATGCAGAAGCTAAATGCATTTGTGCTCCCTACAAAAGTGACATTTAAATTTTTTTAGAATAATCGTTTAATTTTTCCTTTGCTCGAGGACTAGCAAAGATTAGCTTTGGGGGTGTGTTAATCGCTGAATTATGCCACTTTCCAGCTCCTAACCTAGCCCTTATTAGACCTTAGAGTTATTTAATAACTAATTTTTGAGCATATTTTTGTAGTTAGAAATAATCTACAACATGAGCAGTAATCCATCTCACAAATGCCAAGAAGAGAGGAATCCGAGCCAAGCATTGGAACTGTTGGAAAAACAGAGATTGAACCATGGTGATCCCCACCAAAGGGGCTGATCAGCATGCCTTGGACCCCTAAAAGTTCCACACTGAGAGGAAAGTGGAGCTCACACTTCAAGGGATGCTACAGCAGATAAGTCAGCCTAGCTGAGAGGCAGAAAATATCATCTCGAGGTGTCTCGAGCAGTTCAACACCTTCAGTAATGTCAACTCGAGCAGCTGCTGAGCACACTTGAGCAGTTCAAAACTCAGCTACAACAACCACTCAAGCACATCAGAAGCCTGTCGAGCACAACTTGAGCAACTTTGTGCCTTCACAATACACCTTAATATTCACCGAAGTAGTCTCGAGTAGTTCAATCTCAGTATGCACCTTCGAGATGCAACTTGTCGAAAGCGAGCACGCACTCTAACATGTCGAGCAGTCTACAAACCATCAGAAGTAGCCTGTTGAGGGCCTGTCGAATAGTTATGTACCTCCTGAAGCTATCCTTAACGAGCTGTCTTCAGAAGCAATTCAACTCGTCGAGCAGATCTGACTGAAGCACCTTATCCACTCGAGATTCCTTCAAAAAGCATCTCATCTGCTTGAGATTATATGCCTGAAGCTTCATCCACTCGAGGCTCGAGATCCAGCTGCTATTTACAGACTTCAAGAGTATTTTGGAGCTTCTACAGCACATGGGACACCTGTCCAAGTGTGTCGTGCTTTTCCTAACTGTCAGGGGGCAATACTTGGCTGAAAATGAGCCACATCAGCAGAATCCTAACTAATTTGATTCTCCTCTTCTCTGATTGGCCAAGTCAAAAAGTCACTTTATGGATTGTATATAAGCCATATAAGCATGCAGAAAAAGGGGGGGGGGGGAAGCAAGGGAGCCGTGAGGATATTCTTACCTTAGGTTATTTTTAGGGTTAGGTCATCTTTTTGTATCCTTCCTTAGATCAGCATGTCTGGCTAAGCCTCTGTAATAGATAGGGTTGATTTAAGATGTAAAAGGACTGTGTAAGAGCATTGTAAAGGGTCACTTTATGGATTGTATATAAGCCATATAAGCATGCAGAAAAAGGGGGGGGGGGAAGCAAGGGAGCTGTGAGGATATTCTTGCCTTAGGATATTTTTAGGGTAAGGTCATCTTCTTATATACTTCCTTCCTTAGCTCAGCATGTCTGGCTAAGCCTCTGTAATAGATAAGGTTGATTTAAGATGTAAAAGGACTGTGTAAGAGCATTGTAAAGGGTCTGGATGTTTGTAGAGACGGCAACCTTGAGAGCTAATCCATTGTAAGTACCTTTTAAGCAATGAAAAGTTGTTTTTACTGTTTCATTAAATCTATAAGTTCTTGTGTTTTGCATCTAGATCTTTATAGATTTTCTGCACCTATGGATGCATGAGCTTGTAGCCTTGCAAATATAGTGGCTGCAGTAGTTTTCTTGTTTTGACCTTTTAACCCCCATGACTGGAGTATATCCATGGCATATCCTGTGACCATTCAAGTGGACAGGATATAGCCCTAGGACTAGTCAATATCTCAGGGTTGGGTTGGATTCTTCTTCCTTTTGTTTATGCTTGTAGCCAAATGAAGGACAGCTGCAGATCCAGCTCTTGCTCTGCCTTGCCATATCTTTTTCAATAAAAAATCAATCCCTAGCTATTTACTTCCCACATTTTCTATTTATTTTATCAAACTATTTCCATCCTTCTCTAAACTCCCTTTCTTTTATTGTTGTTTTTATTTTTATTTTTATTTCTGTTTTTAGTTTAGTGACAACCCAAAAACACCCTCTCCTTACTTTGCTTTCAAGTTTAGGTTTAGAGCTACCAGATCTATAGCAGATCTGGAGGTCTACTATTGTTTTTAGATCATTCCCTATGGGACAAACTCTTACTTATCAAAACTTGCTACAACAGCCCTGCATCTTGCAGGACTGTGGTTGTTTTCTGTTGTGTGTTCTGATTTTATTTTTTTCATTATATTTTAACCATTTTATTAATAAAAAGAACACCCACAACCAATTTAGAATCACAACAATCATCCGCCATGATAATAGCACATAATTGTTGAAAATCCTACTCAGACTCTAACTTAAAATCCCTCCGGTCACCCTGTCACTTGACCGAGGCACCGGTATGCCGCCTAAATTATACGCTAGAACCACAACATATAATTAGTTATGCGTTGTCTCTTCTGCACATAATCTGGATTATGCGTTGTTCCTACAACGTATAATTCAGAATTATGTGCCGGTTTTATTGCGTAAAATCTATCGTATACTGTAAATAGGGCTATTGCCCTCCCCTTCAGAACATCAATTATTCTTTGCTCATTCCTCTTGGAAAACTCGAGGTTTGCTCTGAGATTTTGAAAAAAGGAGTAGAGTTGCACTCTAAGTTTTTGGTTCTTGAAACTGCAGACTCGTCTATACAAATCTCAAGGGTAATCGAGCACGGTGGGACTGGCCTATTTGCTATGATTCTCGAATGAGTACGAAAGGGAGAGAAGCTTAGTCCTAGATCTAACCCCTAGGAAACCTCTGCCGAAATTCTCATCTTAGTGTCAATTAGGTCCTTAAACCCCCTCAACATTTACCAAACTGTCATTGCCTCAAATGATTTGCCCATGGGAGCTAACGGAGGGTACCCGAGAATAGGGCCAATCCTCCTGAGCAAAACAGCCACAACCCCCTTTTTTAGTTAGACCTAATTACGATTAGAAAACCAAACTAGTTAAACCTTAGGCAGCCATAGCTACTAAAGTCGGCAGGTCGACATTTAGTATAGGAGTCCAACCCATAATCCCCCGCTTATCCTCGCGATCAATCAATGACGTTCTACAACATCGATAAATCTATAACCGAAAATGTTTGGTGGCTTATCCATCGGGAAGCATGGTAGTATTTTGGCATGGGGACATTTAGTTGCTGAGTATAGTTATTTATTCTTAATGTAACCAAAGATGTTGGCAATAAAAATGTTATTTCTTCTTATATTGATTGTGTTAATGTAATTAATTCTTATATATGACATCTTAGGTTAGGACATATAAGTAAAGATAAAATAATGAGATTAATTAATAAGAAGTTAATTTAGACAAAATAGATTTTGAAACTCATGAACGAATGTACACCTTGCTACCTTCGTGAGATGCTTGCCATATCTTCTTTGGTAGGCGACGGTAAGCCCCTTTTTATAGGTGCGAAAGGGATCTTGTGACGTTTGGATTACTTGACGTTATAGAGAAACTAATTCTCTTATTAATCTGGCGCATATCATATGTGTCTCGAGTAAATGAGACTCGGTTTCCCATTTAGGTAGCGCACAACGGCTAAATGCCACACGTGCCAACATATACCAGTAGTTATGAGATTAGATATAAATTATTTGGAATCATTTGAGCTATGATTTGAGATTAGATATAGATTATTTTGAATCATTTGAGCTATGCAATCTAATATGGGCGGTTGTGCATATTCTTTCTTCAGTTCACTATTAAAATGCATCGATTGGATGATTCCAAAGCTCTTACAGACTTGATCACATGAACTAATGTAATTAAGCAACCGATGATTATGTATACCTCATAACTATAAGACACCTTTGGCCCTTTGCATATACATATATGGTTACCCCCATTCTAGAACAAGAAAGTTAGAACATGTCACTAATTATGGACATGCTCATGTCATTTCATGAAAATGCGTCGTGTGATTTCGAAAAACTTGGTACAAACATTTGGTAGGTCAAAGATTACATTGGAAAAACATCTCCATCATGTCATTCAAATCAGTCACATGCTTTTATAATGAATGACTACCATGTAAATCTCTACAGCTAGTTTTAGCGGTGTTTTGTTTCGTATTTCAGTACTAACCCTTGATTTATTTGGTATACTGTGTTTATTTTCACTTATGAAAACTTTGATCTCTACTTTCTAAATAATGACCTTTTTGAATTAAACTTTGATCATATATTACCTTTTGGATGGGAGATGTACTAAGTCCCACATTTACTATGATTATATATGATTATATATATATATATGGGCCCGGGCGTAGAGATATCCCTACGCTAATTGATATGGGTGCGACACATAGCTCACCTTTTGTGAAGTGATGAGTGACATTGAGACCACATTTACTACAAAAAACAAGACTATTAGCGGTAGTTTTTTGTAGCCAAAAACTGCCGCTATTAACCAAAAAACTATTAAGACTATTAGCGGCTGTTTTCTGTTAATAGCGGCTGTTTTCTGTTAATAGCAGCTGTTTTCTGTTAATAGCGGCAGTTTTTGGCTGCCGTTAATAGTCTTATTTTTTGTAGTGATTACTAACTAGAGTTACACTTTTAAAATATTTTAAAAGCTAAATACCCTTCCAACCGTCATTCTTAACTTTTTTAGAAGTTTTTTCAAAGTCTCTTTCTTTTCTCTCTCTTCTCTCTTTTTTTCTAAGAAAGTATTAGACTTACTTTTTCAAGTATATTTTACTAAAAAAATATGAGCGTTTCCTTTAAAAAAAATATATATGAGCGCCCGATAACGAAGCGCTAGCACATCGACAATGAAGCGTTGGCACCCCAATTACAAGGCGCTGACAACCAGGTGCCAAGGAGTCGATGCTTCACTAAAAAAATATTGGAGTGTTGGTGCCTCGTTTTAGGGGCGTCGGTGCTTCGATAAAAAAATAAAAAAATAATATTATTTATTTATTTATTATTATTTTATTATATATATATATATATTTTTTATCGAAGTACCAACCCCCTTAAATGAGGCACCAGCGCTTCGATAACAAGGCGTTGACGCTTCGATAAAAAAAATAAAAATTATCAAAGGGTTGGCGCCCCTAAAATGAAGGGTCGACGCCCCTAAAATGAGGCATCGACGCTAGCATCCTGGCACCTGGGTGCCGGCGATTCGCCAATGGGGTGTCAGCGCCTCGTATCGGGGTGCCAACGCCTAGTTTTCAGGGTGTCGGCTCTTCGCTGTCAAGGTGCTAGCGCTTTGCTATAGGGCGCCACATTTTTTGAGTAAAATATGCTTGAAACAGTAAGTCTGACACTTTCTTAGAATAATGGAGAGAAGAAAGAGAAGAAAGAGACTTTAAAAAAGTCAAGAATGACAGCTGAAAGGGTATTTAGCTTTTAAAATATTTTAAAAGTGTAACTCTAGCTAGTAATGTGGTCCCAATGTCACCCATCACTTCACAAAAAGGGAGCTACGTGTCGCGCTCATATCAATTGGCGTAGAGATAGCTCTATGCCCGGGCGCATATACCCGGCCCTCTATATATATATATATATATATATATATATATATATATATATATATATATATACCTTTAATAAAAACCGAGAAGGGTATCTTACTTTAGATTCCTTCCTATCATATGCGGACAAAAAATACCTCATTCTAGCAAAACGCAAGCTCAAGTTAGCAAGCCCCTTAAAACATATCTTTATTTTGCTTTTTCACTCTATCATATGTGCACAAAAAATAGCTCATTTTAACAAAACTAATAAAAAATGAGAAGGGTATCTTACTTTAGATTCCTTCCTATCATATGTGGACAAAAAATAGCTCATTCTAGCAAAACTCAAGCTCAAGTTAGCAAGCCCCTTAAAACATATCTTTATTTTCTTTTTCATTCTATCATATGTGGACAACAAATAGCTCATTTTAACAAAATTCGGGCTCAAATTAGCAAGCCCCTTAAAACATACCGTAATGTAACCAAACAACCTAGGCAATCGACCCATCTAACCCACTTTCTGTTTTTACAAAGGAAACCATCTCCTCTGCACAGCTGCACCCCTTCTAGCCCACTTTCCTTTTTACGAAGGAAACCATTTTTACAATTTTTTAGTTTCAGTTCTTAAGATTTTTTGTTTAAATTTTTCTTTTTTGGATTTGCGTTAGGGTTTTTTCGTGATTTTGGGTTTTTCTTTTGTAGAGATATTAGAGTTTCAAATCTTTTGGGGAGAATTGATTTAGCTATTTGGGCTTTTGGGTTTTGGAGGTTGGGCTTTTGTGTTTATTTTCACTTATGAAAACTTTGATCTCTACTTTCTAAATAATGACCTTTTTGAATTAAACTTTGATTATATATTAGCTTTTGGATGGGAGATGTACGAAGTCCCACATTTACTATGATTATATATGATTTTATATATATATATATATATATATATATATATATATATATATGGGCCCGGGCATAGAGATATCCCTACGCTAATTGATATGGGTGCGATACGTAGCTCACCTTTTGTGAAGTGATGGGTGACATTGAGACCACATTTACTACAAAAAACAAGACTATTAGCGGTAGTTTTTTGTAGCCAAAAACTGCCGCTATTAACCAAAAGCCCAAATAGCTTTTGTTTTTTGGGTTTTTTGCATCTGAATATTTTACTCATTTTTTTGGGGGGGGTTTCTCAATATATATATATATATATATATATATATATATATATATATATGGACTATGCTTCCTTGAAAGTAATTGGTTTCAGTCAACTATTCAGTGTCTTGGATTTAATCTAATTTTGATTTTTATATTTTTTATTATCTATTTGTAGGCTTTTATTAATTGGAGTGATGTGATGAACTACTATTGTGGTAACTAACACCAGGTAACTACACTCAGACACCAAAAATAGTATTTTTTTTTTCACATTTCATATTAAGATCTTATTATATTCTATCAATTTATCGTTGAGAATTATAGCTTCCTCAATTTACGCAATTCTATATTTACCAAGTATAAATTGGGCATTTTATGGAACATTTATAGTATAACATCCTGCATAAGTTAGGTATTCTAAATATTGATATGTTTTACTTTCGAGGTTTATATCGGTGGCTTATTTGTAAATTTAGTTGTGTGTTTGGTTCAATGATTTAAAAATTAACTCTATTTAATCAAGACAAGTTGAGTGTTCCCTAGAAACCTCAAACTTTTTTAACCCGGAACTTGGAGACAATAATTTGATTTGGAATCTGTATCCTGATTTTAAAATTGATTTGGAATCCAATTGTTGCTCACTTGATGATTGCTCCCACTGTCTCAAGTTCATCCATTTCTTTTATTTATTTATTTAGAGAATTTTTATGAGGTTTAGGGGTTGCGGGTATCTTTTCAGATTTTTTTTTTTTTTGGTTTATGATGGGTACATTTTATGTTTTAGAGTTTTATATGTTTTTCAATGTAATTGAGTTTTGTTCTTATGCTATATAGATTTCTACATATTGGATTCCTTTACTGTTTATTTAGTTGTAATTTTACGAACAAACTAATTCTTACTCTGATGCATGCTTTCACCAAGTTCATTCTGTTTTTAATATATATATATATATATATATATATATATATATATATATAATAGCAAAACCTTGGCTTAAAGCGCAGGATAGCAAAAAATTCAAAAAATGGAGAAAAGCCATGTAACATTGTTAATCTCTAAAAAGTACTACTTTTCACCCCTTAACATGAGCTTTGATAGACCTATGAGTGGACTAATAAATGCTTGTTGAGTATGTCATGTAGATAGCAGTAAAAAGCCATCATAGTGCAAAAATCCATCTCTCAATGCAGTTCATACCCAACAGTGGCTTTCTTAGAGCATGCAACAACAGCAAAGCAGTGTTGAAGGAGTGAAAACAGGTTGAAAACAACCTATCGAGAGGTTACTGGAACCTGTCGATAGGATCTGAAGGCTGAGAGAAGGAAAAAGTCGTGAGGATGGGAGAATTTGATAGGATCCTGGAACCTATTGCGCAATCGAAAACAAGAAGGGAGCATCCTATCGATAGGTTGCCTAAGCTTTAAGAGAACATGTCGATAGGATTCCAAAACCTGTCGCGCTAAGGACACCTATCGAGAACCTATCAAAAAGTTGAGAACCTATCAACAGGAGCTAGAAGCAAACCTATCGAAATGTAGTGTGCAGAGATCAACCTATCAAAAGGAGCCCCCAACCTGTCGAACACACCAGATGAAGGCTGCGGATGCTGGAGCTTTATTCTCAACCCAACCTATAGGAACCTATTGAAAGGATCTTAAATCCTAGCAAAAGGAACAGAAGGCCTATTTGGAACCGGTCAAAAGCCTCAGGAACCTATCAAAATCGACTAAAGGACTTCTCAGAAAAGCTATTGTGCACACACAACAAGTTGGTGACCTATTGCATGCAATCCGATGCACTCTGGTGATCGGCATGAAGTTTCTAGAAGTGCCCTGGGAAACCCTAACCAAACCACATGCTCTCCCCCAACTCTAACTAACTGAAAGAGCTTTCTAAAAGGGAAATAAAGGAGGGAATAATAGAATTATTCTGGAAGCTGTAATTGGCGGGAAAAATAAATCTGAGGTAGAGGAGGAAAGCTATAAAAGGAAGGGAAGCAGCCAGAAAAAGGGGATCAATTCTGGAGATCAGAGCTTGCATCAAAATTCTCTATTCTTCCTTTTAGCCTAACTATGGTTGGCTAATTTCTTTGGAGCAGCAAGGAGTGAGGTTGGATCTGTAATTAGGGAGAGTTGAGAATGTTATTAAGGGATGATGCACAGACTACAAATCTGTGAGCATTTCATTGTATAGCGATTTTATTTCAATGCAATGTTGGTTTAATTGTTGTAATTAGATCCATATTTCATTTGGTTTCATTTGGTGCTCGATCGGATTTGTGTAGATGGGAATAGCTCACCCACTTAACTGGTAGACCTCTTGGATATCATTTGATCTCCCCAGATTTGATATTCCTGCAATTGCCTGTGTCTGTGGCCTGGCAGTTGCAACATTTATAGTGATTATACTGTTCGGATGGAAGATTGAGAATGGAGTGAATCTATTGGATGATATGTGACCATTGAAGTAGACAGATCATAGCCTTAAGATCAATCAAAATCTTTGGCTTACATCAGATCCTTTTACCCTGCAGCTGTGCTTATAGGCAGATGATGGATTGATGCATTCTGAATTCTTTGTGACACTGTCAGATCAATCCAATTGCAGCAAGACCAAACTTCAGGCTGTTTCTCTCCATTTTCTGTTTTTAATTTCACCAAAAATTCCCCTCACTTGTATGATCTGAACTCTGGATTTAATCTCAACTCATTTATGCATTTATTTGTGTTTCTGTAGTTTAGATTAAAGTGACAATCCCTTAAAACCTCTCATCTCTCTTTTGCTATTTTAGTATTAGGCAGGGTGCCAGATCTGCCTTAGATCTGGAGATTTACTTATTTTTCAGCTCACATTTCCTTGTGGACATACCCTTACTTACCTTTTAAAACCTACTACAACAGGCCTTGAATACTTGCAGGTCTGTATGTCTGCCTGCCTTGGTGTGTACAACTAATAGATCCTTTAATTATGTGATTTTAAACCCCTTTTTGAACACAAGGTAAGTGGCCAACAAGTTTTTGGCGCCGCTGCTGGAGAGTTTTGATATAGATAGTAGATCTGAGTTTTTCATTTTTTATAGATCTAAATTTTATTTTGTAGATCTGAGTTTTATTTTGTAGTTTTATTATTATTTTTGCTTTAAACCTACACTTTGAATTTCAAGTGCTTGATTAAATGTCTGCTACAGTTTTTGTATAGAAAACCTTTTTTATTGCAACAGAAATTTTGATTTTCCTGAGTTTTTACTTTATGCCTTCTAGATGTTTGAATAAATGCTGTTGTTGCCCTTTGCATTTTTGCAAAAATGAGGTAGTGGCCTGAGTTATCTTTTTGTTCTTGTCACTATGGTTGAATACGGTACTACTGCAGTTTTTGTTTTTTTTGCAGATCTGGAGTAGCCGCTAAACGAGGAGTAAATGGATGGCAGCAGGAGCAGATCTGCTTTAGTTTGCATCCCTTTCTCCCTTGCATATATTTTCAATTTTTAAATTCTCTAGAACCAGCAGTTCTGCTGTGTTTGATGTTTATTTTAATTTCTGCTGTCTTTTAGGCATGCTGATTTTTTTTTACAAAAACAAATAGAAAATTTCTTATTTGTTTCTTATTATTTTTCAGCCATAGTACATAAGGGCTCTTGTGAAGCCTAGGCTAATCAAAAAACCACATAAACAAGTAAAAAATTATAAAATCATAAAAATTTTCTCTAGATGGGCTATTTTCCTTTTCCTTTATTCATTTTTCCCCATCTAGAACTCTTGAGATCATGGTTTTAATTTTGAGGATTCATGAAGGATAATGAGCAATGGATCATAATTTGTTCAAAATTTTTAATGGAGCCATTGATTTTATTTTCCTTTAAGATTTTTCACCATCAATAAGTCTCAGCTATGTATGAATCCTGTTTTCAATTGTGTACATCCATGCTGACATTATTTTACAAAATTTTATTGATTCATACACATCCATAGTTAAAACACACACAAGCAGGCAAAAGGGGTTTCTTGTGGCACAAGTGGTTTGGATTTTCTCTTAGGATTTTCTGTTTTAGGAATTTTAGTTTAAATTCTATATTTAGATTGCTGATTTTTCTTTCTTAGGTTAACGTGTCCTAGTTTTACTGATTTTTTGCATTTTTCTGTGATTATAGTTAGTTTCTAACTTTTTTTTCCTATTTGTTCTTATCTACAACTCTATTTTTGTATCAACATCTTTCGGCTTTTGTAGCTTTGTATTCAGTTCCTTACTTTGTTTTTACTGGTTTTCTGTTATTAGCAATAGTTTCCTTTCATTTGCATAGCAGTCCTTTTATTTTTCTATCCATACATGCAGTTTTTAGATTTTATTTTGTAGCAGTTCTAGCTTTGTTTTATTGTTTTTTTTCTATTTTATCAGTAATTTCCTGCACTGGTATATCATTTTTTTTTCATTTTCCTGCTCATATATTCACTTTTGTTTTTTTATTTTCTGCTGCACATAGCTGAAATTTTTCTACTTAGTTTTTCTTTCTTCTTTTACCTTGTTACCCCTAGTTTCTCATTGTGTAAAACATTGAAGACAATGTTCATCTTAGGTTTGGGGGTATGGTAGGTGTGCCAATGAAATGAGTTAATGCTAGTGCAGCTATGTTGAAATTTTTTTTGAAACTAAAGTGATTTCCCACCTGATTTTTAGAAAAGCGGAAATTAAAAACTTTTTAAAATTGAAATGAGTTGTAGTTTTAACATTTTTCATTAAGCAAATGTCAAAAATTTTTAAAAATTGATGTTTAGTGAACTTGAAAGGAGAGAAAACTGTGAGGATACACCCCAGAAATTTTATGGAAGGCCATATCCAGTGAGATTTGGGCCTAAAAAATTTTCTTTGAAGAGTATCTTTGCAATTTTTCTGCTCTAAGGACTGATTGGATCTAGTTTTGATCACTAGAAGTTAGGCAAATCCAAGTTGAAACAGCTTGACAGCATTCTTGACATTAAGGACATGAAGTAAGGCCATGCCTTGGACAGTTTGAGCTTAAAATGTCCCACCTTTGAACTGCCCTTGATACACACCTTTTGAGCCCTAAATATCTCAGTTTTCATTGATGAAAACCAGAAAATTTGAACCCAAAACCTTTTGACCTACTTCAGTTCACCCTCAATCTGAGAAATTAGGAAATAGAAGGAGAAGTGAGGCTAAAGGAGCAAGGTTTGATAATTTGGTGAAAGAAAAAGAAAATACATTTGAAGGCTGGACCTGTTTTAGTTCACCCTCAATCTGAGAAATCAGGAAATAGAAGAAGAAGTGAGGCTAAAGGAGCAAGGTATGAAAATTTGGTGAAAGAAAAAGAAAATACATTTGAAGGCAAGTGTGATGTATAGTGGTGGCATTCCAACCTATAAAAAAACAATGGTGAAAAATACAAAAAGAAAAACATACAAAAAGAAAAGGAAAAACAGAAAATCAAAGAAAAGGAATACAAAAGAGAAGTTCTTTCATTGAAAGATTGAAATGAGGATTAGAAACTGATCACTTCAAATCTGAAAGTTCAAGAAGTAGATGAAATTGTGATGAAATGAAGAAGGTGTTGTCTAGACCGCCTCCTTACTTTTACTGATTTCTCAATTTGAATCCTTTTTACCCATTATTCTTTTACAAATTTCACCCATAAGCCACATTACACCCCAATAAAAAAAGACTCTACTGATCTGAAATGGATTGAGCTGTCATGTGGAGATGAGGATTTGTTTGATCTATGGTGAAAAGAGTTAGAAAATTTCAGAAGTTAGAGCAATGCCTATGATCATGCTTGCAACCCTATTTGAGGGTTGCAACTGCTCTTGAGCTATGTGAAATGATGTATCATTATATTCTTGTTGTGAGTGAACAGCCCTGGTGAGACTTGGGTATGAAATCAAATATGTTTGGGGGCATTATCAAAACAGAAATCTTAAATTAAAGGTGGGCTTTGCATCAATTTTTAGGCACAATGCCTTGACATGAACTGATTGATGATGAAAGAATTATAGCAGAATTTCAGGTTTTAAGTTGATGATTTTTCTGCTGAAAATCCTCAAAAAACTGAATGGACATGATGTGGAATTTATTTTATTTTACTTAAACTCTATTTTAGCATGTGCATTAGTATTAACTAATTTTATTGGAGAAGTTTGGGGGTACCTTCACTGAAAACCCTCAAGAGACTCCACTCCTCCACTAGGGATCACCTAGGGGTAGGCTTGGTGCATGCGCCAAATGCACCTGTGTTCCCTACAAAAGTGGCATTTAATTTCATAGATTAGTTGTTTTAAATTTCACTTTGCTCGAGGACTAGCAAAGGTTAAGTTTGGGGGTGTGTTAAGCACTGATTTTTGCCATTTTATACCCCTTTAAACATGGCCTTTGATAGGACTTAGAGTGTTTAATAATTGTTTTTAGTGTTGTTTTACAGCAAGGAGTTAATTTTGTCCTTAGTGCAGTTTTCCGTTAAAAATCGCCATTAAGGAGAGTTTTGGACCAATCCGCAGCTGAGAATGAGAGATGAATGGCTAAGCACATTGGAGGTGTTTTGAGGGTCACTTGCGGCTCAGCAGCAGTTTGGGTTTGATAGCCAATGCTGAACCTGTCAAGCAAATGAAGAATTGAAGCTACAGGTTTATCTCAATTGTTCAAGACAGGTAGACCACCTTGCACTCAGCCAATCTGTCAAGAAGTGCACACAACTGAGAAGCCAATCTGTCAAAGAGTAAGAAAGGGATTTCAGCATGGTGGAGCCTCAATGTATTCAGCATCTTCATCGGCGCACACAGCATATATATCGGGTGCACCGTCTTGCAGCTGAAGAAAATACAACAGCAGAAGAAAATACAACAGCATATATATCGGGTGAAGAGTGCAATTCCATTGCAGCTGCAATCAACCGCTTGAATAATTACTGACAGCAGCAGCCCTTCCTGTCAACCTTTGAATGCTGGAACCTATCGACACCTTGTTGCAGCTTTTTCCTCTAGCCGCCTTGTGCTCCATCTCCCATTCAAACCTGTTGAGAGCACCTTGCTGCAGCCCTTCCCATCAATTCCATCAACTATTTGCAGCTGCATATATATATATATATATATATATATATATATATATATATATATACCTATTGCACCAGCCCCACACCAGTCGACTCCTTCCCAGTAGATCCTGTTGAACACTTGGCATCATCACCTCTTGAGCTCCAAGCACACATCAAACCTGGCGAAAAGTGGCAGCAAGCTTCAGCATACAAACCTCTCGAGCAGAAGTATGCACCTATCGAACCCATTGCTGAAGCTGCAGGCCGTCCTCCCAACCTGCCGAATGGATGGCTGAAACATGCATTCATCCTGTCGTCTTGTGCTCCATCCAACATCTCGGGCAGACTACTCTCCAAAACCTATCAAGGAGTAGCTTTTATTATAGCCCAGCAGTTCATCTTCTCGACCAACAGAACTCCAAAACCTTGCTCCCATGCAGAACCTGTCGACCATTTGATGGCCCGATCTCATCGAGCACTTGCATCAGAACCTGTCGACAGTAGTCTGCAGCACCTCCCAGCTATCCTCCCATGCAACCTGTTGACAGGTGCAGCCTTGAACCTGTCGACCCCCCTAGAAAACAGCTCTAGCCTCTAACACACAACCTGTCGTAGCCTTCAAAGTTGCACTCCCAATCCTGTTTAGTTCGGCTGTACTTAAAGCCTTCAACCTATCGAATGCTACAAAGTTGTAGCCTTCAACCAGTTTGCACCTATCAAAGAGCAGCAAACTCCCATGCAACCTCACGAACAGATGGCTGCAACCCATCATCCTCTTGAGCCCCAACTGCAAACCAGTCCATAGAACTTGTTGACCACTTAAATATGTGAACCTATCGAGATGCCCAAGCTCCAGCCTTCTTCTAACCTGTCGATGTGCATTCAAGATCCCATCCAACCCCTCGGCTTCAGCTGAAGCAGCTTGAAAACTCCCTTGACCCCGTCGGGGAGTCCCTTGCATGCACCAACCTCTAATCTTCTCTAGCAGCTGCCACCCATAGATCCTGTCGATTGCACCTACTGCAAACTCCCATCAATCCTATTGAAATGCACCTACACTCCTCAGCCTCTTGATCCTCTCGAAGGGCTGCACCAGCTATCCCTCAACATGTCGACCAGCAGATGCAAATAAATTCTCACGAACAGATGCTTCAAACCTGTCGAGGAGATTGCAGCAGGCTTCAGCTTACAAACCTGTCGACTTGCAACTCCACCAGCATATTGAGCAGTGGGCCCTTGAACCTCTCGAGCACAGCCATCAATGTAGCAATCCTCTTGAGGTCTTCATCTTCTCGAGTCATCTCCTCCACCACATGGCTGAATCTGTAGCAATTTTAAATAGAACCGCATCAGCCCTTGGTACTTCAAGCTAATCCGACTCGGGCTCCACCAAATCTAAAATGAGGCTATTTTGGCAAAGGTTGCAGCTGGAGTGTATTTCAGGTAAAATATTAGAGGACGGCAGGGGCATTTTGGGGCAGCGAGAGTAATTATTTTGTGGGCATTCTCTGCAGCTGTGTTACTTTGGGCAATTATTTCAGAGGTTCAGTTGGGTATTTTTGGGTGACAAGGGAAGATTTGGGAATACCAAAGAGGTCTGCACATGGGCAAGATAGCTGCAGAAATTAGTGAAGGTTTTAGCAGAAAATATATTTGGCTAAACAAGGTCAATTCTGGGAACTTCCATGCACGGGAAATTTTGCACATGGGTGTGAACTAATTTTTGGCGGGGAACAAATTATCTTCAGCTGGGCACAAACAAAATCAGATCCCTATCTCTTCTCTGATTGGTTGAAACTCTTAAACAGGGATTAAGCTTAAACTTAAATCCTCTCTTCTAATTGGCTGCAACTCAAAACACATGGATCACTACATACCTATAAATACCCATGTATTTTGCTATTTTTCTTCAGCAAGGAAAGTAGGAACAAAGGAATAGCCTGAGTTCTACTTTTCCCTTTTTTTTCTTTCCCCTTCTGTCTCTAATCCAGCCTGTTGGATTTGATCTAGGTAATAGCTCAGATCTGTTTTGTAATTGTAATTTCGACATAAAGAAATGTGAATCGACGCACAGACTACAGATCTAGGAACAATGTTATTGTAAGTTGTTCTTTATTAAAGCAATAAATTATTGGTTTTAAAACTTAATTTAATCTAAAGATCTTGTGGTCCCATTAGATTCTCGATCGAATTTTTGCACTCGACACAAGCCCAGGCCCTTTTCCGATAGATCTCTTGATGACCATCTGATTTTCCTGGGTTTGATATGCCTGTGGGTGCCTGTGCCTGTTGCCTTACATCCACAGCATCTGTAGTGATTATCTTGTTCTGATTGAAGCCATCGGAATGGAGGAAATCTATTGGATGATTTGTGACCATTTAAGTGGACAGATCATAGCCTTAAGATCAATCCAAACCACCAGTCTAAATCAAATTCTTATACCTTGCAGTTGTGCTTGTAGCTAAATGAAGGATTGCTGCAAATCCCCAGCTCTTGATCTATTTTGCAATAAAAATCAGGCCCTAGCTGTCTATTTCTCCCCATTTTATATTTTATTTTACCATCCATCTTCCTCAATCTTTTAGATTTAGTCTTATATTTTAGTTTTATAAATTAGATCTAGTGACACCCGAAAAGCTCTTTCTTCTTAGAATTGTCAGATCTGGAGGTCTACCATACACCTTCTAGATTTAGATCAGTACTCCCTGTGGGTCAAACTCTTATTTATTAAAACTTGCTATAAAGGACCCTGTATCTTGCAGGTCTAGGATATTTTAAATGTCCTAAATCCATCCTCTGTTTTACTTTGATTTTATTTTCTTTCTTTTACTTCATAATAATTAGCACCTAAAAATCCTCCCCCAACAAGTTTTTGGCAGAAAATTTTGTACTTTAAATTGTGCACCTCGGGAAGTGTGCCCGACTGGTCGCTTGTTGGACTGAGTTAAAGTTGACTTGGTTGACTTACCTAGTAAATTTTAGTTAGATAAACTATGTGTGAGGTGTGGTGTGCGTAAGAAGAGTGAGATGATATGGGTACATATACCTAGTTAGGTATGTATGCCTTACACCCAAGTCATTAGTAAGTTATAAGGAATAAGGGAGAAATAAATTCTCATTTGATTAGGTTGTTGAGAATTTTAGAAGGAAATAAATGAGAAGAGTTATGGTGTGATTGTGTGTGGACATTTAATGGGTATGATTAGGAGAGGATCAGGAAGGATTTGCTAATTTAAGGCATTCATGTCGAAGTGAGATTGAGGATCTCAAGTTTGTGAAACCCTTGTGGTAAACGAAGAGTGGGATCAAGAGATCCAACCGGTTAAAAAGGTAAGATCGGCTATTTTAATGACTTATAGTTGCTATGTTGTAGATTTAATTGATCATGTGTGAGAAATGGGTAAGGAAAGGAAGTAGATGATGAAGAGATCAGTTCTAAAGGATAGAACTCGATCTGTTCTGGAAATGGGCCAATCCGATCGAACGAAATTAGTAACAGTTCGATCAATTTTGCCAAAGAATAGAGAAAGTATAATGCATAATTAAGTTTTGAAGAAATCTTTCGAACGAATTAAGAATCGTTCGATCAATTTGGAAAACTGTTCGAACGAAATTTAAACTGTTCGATCGATTTTGGCCAAAGAATGTAGAGTAGTTTTCTGAAGAAATCGTTCGAACGATTTAAAAAATTGTTTGATCGATTTGGAAAACCATTCGAACGAAATTAAGATCATTCAATCGGTTTTGCTGCAAAATAAAAATAGGTATAAAGGATTTATGAGGAAATCGATCGAACGAAATAAAACTGTTCGATCAATTTTGAGAATTCGTTCGAACGATTTAAAATCGTTCGATTGATTTGCCAAACCGTTCGATTGATTTAAGAGTCATTCGATTGGTTTGGGCTAAATCAGGCTTTTGTTGGGTTTTGCTTATGAGTTGTTTATAAGTTGGGGTTGTGCTTCTAAACCCAATGTTTTTACACCAATTGTGATATGTTGCATGTGTTTGGCCATTCTTAGGTTGAGCCGGACCTTAGGGTGGTTATGGCTTGCTCGGATTGAGAGATCCATGGATTTAATTTACGTATGAGGTAGGAAATATTCTGAACTTGTACACTTGATTATGACAGCATGTATATAGTGATGTTCTACGTATGCATGCTCGTTTAAAGCATAGTTAAGTGTTTGAGTTTAAAATGCTAAGAAAAGTGTGTGAAATTAAGGTGTGTGTGTACATGGAAATGAGAAAGATATAAGTATAAGAAAAGAGGCATCCCAGGGAAGTATATGTGAATTGGGCATCTAAGTGATGTGTCAAAATGTGTGAGATCCCAGGGATGTATAATTAATATGAATGTACATGTGATGGGAAAATACGTGATTGGGCTTTGAACTACTAATAATTAGCACAATTATAAGGTAAATAACTATATGTAGTTGCATAATTGATTTAAGGTTTGTAGAATACCCCACCGACACGGCGGTATAACCGTGACTAACTCGGTAGGATATCTGTGACCGGTACAGCGGCCAATCCGTGTACCAGCAGACATCCCAGGGATGTATATGAGTTATGTGCCCCATCGCCTATGAGAAAGGGACTTAGGTTATGCTGTATGAAAAATAGTCTGATTGGACGACGATGGTAGGTATTCCATCGGGGCTCGATGCTATATTATTCGGAGATTATTTAAGTTAAATTGATTTAAGTCATGAGATCAACCCAATAGTAATATGAGAACCAATTGAGCATGAAATGACATGTGTAGTGTAAAAATTGCATTCAGTTCATTCTTTCAATATCTCAAATTGTTCTCTAACTATTTTATATTGATGAAATCATGCTTCAATTATGTCATGAAATGTATGTGAGTAAGATAGATTTACTTGTTCAGATATCTTCCCTATTGAGCTAGGATGTAGCTCATACTTTTGACTATATATCACAGGTTTTGAGATAGCGGCTACATCTGGTGACGCCGATCTTGAGGACTCATATTATGTTCTTGTGGAGGAATCTGAGCCCCCTCCTGAGAAGTTCTTTTAGAAGACCCTCTGTGTACTTTGATAAATACGGCTTGGTATGTCTAGCCTGTTTTGTTGGGATAAGTTAATTATGTGAGATATTCTTTTGTCGAACCATCTGAGGTGACCATTGATACGTCACTGATGGTTCGGGTTGGTTCTTTTGCCCATGCAGTGGCATGGGATTAGAACTATCTTTTAGATTATATATTTTGGCTTTAGATTATAGAACTGGAGATTTAGTTTAGTACTTGTTCTTTGTACATGTTTTATTTATGGTTGTGTGGATATACCAAGTGTTCCGCGCATGTCGTTAGGGCACAGTCTCAAGGGTTGTGCCAATGGCATGGGTTGCGGGATACCGAAATCCGGGCTATCACAGTTGGTATCAGAGCCATTTCTTTAGAATTTTTGACAAGTCTTAGATTTTGTCAGAGTGTAGGGATCTTCTGCTAATGAAACTTTAGTTTCATGTGCATAGCGTGATGTCTTCTAGAGGAAGGGGTCAACCTAGACGTAGCCAAAGTAGAAATTTGAAATGTGGGGATGAATTCCTAGCAGGGTCTAGTAGAGACCAAGGGAACCCTCATGATGGGGGAGATAGGAGAGGCGACACTACAGATCGGATGGCATTGGCCATGGAAGCCGTGGCCGCCGCAATGGCACAACAAACACAACAGACCACATTATTGGCCGAGCAGACCGCACTATTGGCTGCTAATAATGCCAATCACCATCAGCCACCACCACCACCTCCTTCTGTATTGTTGCCCTCATCATTCATTGATTTTAGGAGATTGAGACCTCCTAGTTTCTATGGGTAGACAGATCCGTTAGAGGCGGAGAAGTGGTTGAATTAGATGGAAAAACTTTTAGATAGACTTCAAAGTACAGAGGATGAGAAGGTAGGCTGGGCTTCATTCCAGCTTGAGGGAGATGCCGATCCTTGGTGGAAATCGATATTGAGAAAAAAAGAAATTAAGGACTCTCACCGTCTGTGGACATGGGCGGAATTCATTAGGGAGTTCAACAGGGAGTAGTTCCTAAGCAGGTGAGTGTACAAATGAAAAGAGACTTCGCAAACCTAGAGCAAGGAGCATGACTGTGCGAGAGTATGGGGTGGAATTTATGCGCTTATCACGATTCACACCTGAGTTAGTATCCACCGAATTAATGAAGGCCAGTAAGTTTGAGGAAGGTCTGAGGCCAAACGTCCGAGATAGAGTTTCTATATTTTAACTTGAAAACTATGCGGACGTGATGGGAAAGGTGATAGTGGCTGAAAGGGATATTAATAATATGTACAAACGGAGGGATCAGTAGGATAAGGGTAGAGCAGTTCAGGGAAGAGTGGGTGAGTATGACTCGGGGAATAAAAAGTCAAAATTTACCGCACCAACTCCAGTTCCTAGACAAATTTCTTACACGAATTATTCCAGGCCACATACACCTACCTTGGTGAGACCGATCAGATATGAGAGCCCTACTACCACCACGAGAGTCTCAGTTACTCAAGCTTTCTCACAGGCAACTTCTTCTACACCAAATGATACGTCTGCCTAGTGTGGCAAGTCTCACAAAATAGCTGATTGTAGACGAGGAATTTGGGGATGCTACAAGTGTGGGAAGATAGGCCACATGATTTGGGATTGTCCGAAATTAAACAAGGGGAGAACGGCTTCTGCTTCCATATCGAGACCGATTCAGGCGAAGAAGCCGGTCGTGCAAGGAAGGGCCTATGCAGTTACGGCTTAGGATGCTCAGAACACCAATGACATCATACAATTGAAACTTTAAATGAAATGATTGACACATTGCATAAATCGCATTAAATTCATAAATTCTAGATAGAAAAGGTGTACTTATATAGATTGTCTATTTAAAGTTGTTTGATTGAATTGATTTTCATGTTTTGATATGATGCATGAGTAGGGTGCGAAAATATATGTGCTCTATAGGTACTTTACAGATGTATGGGAGGGAGAGTGATGTAGCATATGTGGCTAGAGTGTTGATAGACCCAGGGTCTACTCATTCATTTATTACTCCTCGATTTGCAAAGAAGATGAAGGTCAGCCCAGAGACATTAAATTTTGTCTTGGCAGTGTCTATTCCGACTGTAGAATTAGTTGATACGAACTTGGTTTGTAGGTCGGTGATAGTAACCATTATAGATGGGGACGTCTTTGAACTACCAGCAAATTTAGTTCTGTTAGATATGCAAGGATTCGACGTAATCCTTAGCATGGATTGGTTGTCAACTCATTATGCAACAGTCGATTGTAAGAACAAAGTGGTTATCTTTAGACTGAATACAAGGAGATCATTCTAATTCGTAGGGGTGAGAACGAAGTTTCTGCCACTTGTGTCCACCATTAGAGCTGAGCGTTTGATTAGAAATGGATGTAGTGGTTACTTGGAATTTTTGAAGGAAGACAAGGAAGGGAAGAATGTCATTTCTAAATTTTGGTTGTGTGTGAGTTTGAAGATGTCTTTTTGGAAGAGTTGGCAGGGTTACCTCCTGATCGAGAGGTGGAGTTCGCCATCGACTTAGCACCTGGAACGAAGCTGATTTCCAAAGCACCATACCGAATGACTCCTGCTGAGTTGAAGGATTTGAAAGAGCAATTACAGGAGCTCTTAGATAAGGCCGAGCATGTCTCCTTGGGGAGCACCTGTCTTGTTTGTTAAGAAGAAGGATGGGTCGATGAGGCTATGCATCGACTATCGCCAGCTAAACAAACTAACCATCAAGAATCAATATCCATTGCCTAGGATTGACGATTTGTTTGATCAGCTGCAAGGAGCAATATATTTCTATAAAAGATCGATCTGAGATCTGGATACTATCAGCTCAGAGTCAAGGCAGAGGACATTCAGAAGACGACATTCAGGACGCGGTACGGACACTACGAGTTCCTAGTGATACCATTTGGTTTAACGAATGCACCGACGTCGTTCATGGACTTGATGAATCGGGTCTTTAAACCACTCTTGGACACTTACGTTGTAGTATTCGTCGACGACATTCTGATATACTCCAAGTCGAAGAAGGAACATGAGGAACATTTGAGAATCGCCCTACAAACTCTACGTGATCACCAATTGTATGCCAAGCTCAGTAAGTGCAAGTTTTTGTTAGAAAAAGTTAGCTTTTTGGGACATGTCTCAAAGGAAGGTGTCACAGTCGATCCAGCTAAGATCGAAGCAGTGGTTCAATGGGAACAACCAAAGATGGTAACAGATATCTGTAGTTTCCTTGGCCTAGCTAGGTACTATCAAAGTTTTGTGGAGGGATTTTCAAAAATATCGGGACTTCTTACGAGGCTCACAAGGATGTAAGATTTGAGTGGACTGAAGCATGCGAAAAGAGTTTTCAAGAACTCAAGAAAAGGCTCACTTCAGCTCCAGTGCTAGCAATTCCTTCAGATAGTGGAGGGTTTGCAGTCTATAGCGATGCTTCTCATAACGGTTTAGGCTGCGTGCTCAACCAACATAAGAAAGCGATTATTTATGGGTCGAGACAGCTGAAAGATCACGAGAAGAATTACCCGACACATGACCTGAAACTAGCAGTAGTCATATTTACATTGAAGATTTAGAGACACTATTTATATGGTGAGACCTTTGAGATCTTCACTGACCATAAGAGCTCCAAGTACCTATTCACACAGAAGGACTTAAATATAAGGTAGCGAAGATGGATGGAGTTTCTCAAGGACTATGATGGCTCCATACAATATCACCCAGATAAAGCTAACATTATAGCGGATGCATTGAGTCGTACAGGTTTGGCTCAGTTAGCAAGCCTTGTGATGGGAATGCACAAGTGGAAATTATTTGAAGATCTGTCAGCTTCAGGGGCTTTCTTAGCCAACTTAACAGTGAGACTGATGAGTTTTGAGCATATTCATGAGCTACAGATGAAAGACTCAGAGTTAGTCAAAATTCGACAAGGTATGACTGAAGGCACCAAACCGGACTTCTCTATAAAGGAAGATGGTTCCTTACTATTCTAGGGACGTCTCTGTATTCCAGTTGATGTCGATCTGCGGAAAACTATCCTAGACGAAGCTCATAAGTCTAGATATGTGATTCACCCTAATAGCACCTAAATGTATCAAGATATAAGGAAGAGCTATTGGTGGAGAGGTCTAAAGCGAGATGTAGTTGAATACGTGTCAAGGTGTTTGACCTGTCAACTGGTGAAAGTAAACCATAAACACCCTGCTGGTTTGTTGCAACTTCTACCGATATCGAAGTGGAAATGGGAATCAATCTCCATGGATTTCATCATGGAATTGCCGTGGGCAGCAAACGGATACAATGCAATTTGGGTAGTCGTTGATCGACTCACCAAGTTAGCTCACTTCTTGCCCTACAACATGATGTATACGAGAGGAAGACTCGTAGAACTCTATATGAAGGAGATCGTACGTTTGCACGGGATTCCAAGTAGCATCATCCCTGATCGTGACCCACTGTATACTTCACAATTTTGGCAGAAGTTTCAAGAAGGTATGGGTACTCGATTGGACTTTAGTTCGGCGTTCCATCCACAGACTGATGGGCAAATAGAGCAAGTGAATCAAGTGATAGACTTTGATATGTTTGTGGGCCCCAAGGTGATTGCTGAAGTGTTGGGCATCCCAGCAGCATTTGACCCTAGCTGTGGATATGGCCCCCCTTTGAGTGCATCGATTGATACACTTGCACGGGCCCTAACTCGAGGATTAAAAGCCACAGGGGACTCGATCAGAAGGAGAGAATTGGAACCTGAACTCCTGTTCATTGACCAAGTCCTGCGTAAGAACATATATTGCTCAGGACATCAGCAGGAGAGGAGAACCCCCATTGCAGATCCTGTCTACTGCTTCCACCCGGGCCATGGCTTCCATGCATCCTGGCTAATTTTTGAGGCAATGAAAGACACAGTGGAGAAGATAGGGACAAACAAGAAGCCTCACATACTACCCTTTGCAAGGATCATTACCTTGTTGCTGCTAAAAGGGGGATACAAAATAGGAAGGACTGAAGAGACCACCACCCTTACCCCTACTACCTTTGCCAAGAGGCAATGGGGAATCAGTAGGAGTTTGATAGGGGGCCAGAAAAAGAAGAAAGCTGAGGCTCAGGCCCTACCCAAGCAAGAAGAAGAAGAAGCCGGATCAGGGTCTACCCCTGCTATAAAGGAGGTGCCCCCAAAGCTCATCACTTCCATCGCTGCAGCAGCACTTGTTACCCCTGCATCCACCACACCTCTTGCATCCATCTCTCACCCCCCTCTATTTCCATTCTCCATACCCACTCCCCCTTCACCTGCGCTTGGTCCATGGGAGGACTCCCCATCCCCTACCTTACCTCAGTACACAGCCACAATTCCCCCCTCCTCTCACCCTAAGCCTGCCAGCCCCCCACTCATCTCCTATAAAAAATGAAAGACCACTGAGACCATCCCAACCATCTCCCAGACACCACCCTCAATCCCTTCTTTCCCCATTGACACACCACACCTTTACCAACACACCACCCCATCCATACCTACTACATCCCCCCTCACAGACATTGACTTAACCCTAAACACCACTATAGGATTCCAAGCCTTTATGGCTAGTTTCCTGGACACAATGCCTACCCACTACACCCCCCTCCCAGACTCCCCAACTACCTCACAGCATCACTCCCCTGAACCCCACTCTTCCCCTCCCCCCACTTTCCATCATGCACCTTCCTCACCTTTCCAACCAGTACCCTCTTCTTCACAAACCCAACCTCCTAGCCTTGACACACTAACCCTCATCCTATCCCTTATCCAAGACATCCAAGCCCAGTTATCCACCAATACCCAAACACAGGACCAGATACAGACTGAACTCACCTCCATCCAATCCACCCTACACACCTTAACCACTCCACCCATCCCTCCACCATCCACTTCAACCCCCTTGGTCCTGTCCACTGACAAAGAAACCCAAACAGACTTCCCTCCTGAATTTCAACCCCCTCTTCCATCCCCATTACCTTTCCCCCCCCTTTCCTTTCATACCTTTCACCATTCCCATTTTTCCCCCACCACCACCCCCTACTTCTACTGAGCCTACCCCATTCTCATTTCCCCCTATACCCTCCATCCCACCTCTGATCCTCCCACCTCCATCTTACACAAACAAACAAACACAGACTAACCCAAAACTTATCCCCCTTCCCCCACAACTAGACTTAGCCCCTGTTACCCCCCCTTCTCCCCTCCAGGACCACTCACAGCTCCCTCCTTCCACTTCATATCTGCCCATCACCCCAAGACATCATTTTTACAGCCCTCCCTACCTCACCATCCTCCATAACATGAGGGATAATGCTTACCTTAAGAAGGATGTCCTGAGGGGCATGACCAAGCTACGTCAATCCATTGAGACCCCCCTGCTGGAGAAGATTGATGAAATGATGGAGGCCCACAGAAAACAACTACTAGGCATCTCCTTGGGGTGGAAAAATATCCTAGAAGACTATCAGAAGACAAAGCTACAGCTGAGTACAATGCACTGAATTTAGAGTTGGAGAAAGCAAATGTTGCTGTTGAGAAGGCCCGGGCCAGATTGTTTGAAAAGAGGCTTAACAATGCCCAGGAGATCCACAGAATCCAAAAGGAGATCCATGAGACTGGCATCCTCAAACATCAAATCCAGATCGCCTCATTGGAATCCGCATTGGCTGCTGCCAAAAATGTTCCTCTGCAGCCCACACCAATCTCTGTTCAAATGCCCATCACAGAGCCCAAAGCTACTCCATCTCCAGCTGCCCAGTTTGAGGAGGCACACCCTAAGACACAGCAAGAAAAAGGCAAGGCCCCAGCTGCCCCCCCTCCCTCACCTCCTACCGAGCAGCCTCCACCTCCTAAGGCCTCTGTTGCACCTCCGCATGAGCAAACTTATCCTAAGCAGAGGAAAGTCACTGCTAAGAGGTCTGCTCCTAAAGCTACTCCTTTAAAAATTGGCAAAGAACCAGCTGCCCAGTCTTAGGAGGCCCAATCCCATGCCTAGCCTGCGTCCACTGCGAAAGGAAAATCCCCAGTGGTCCCCACTGAGGAAGCCAAAGCCAAAGGCAAAGGAAAATCTCTTGCCACCCCCCCTGCTAAGCGCAAAGGCAAAGCCCCTCAAGAACCCAAGGAACCAAAAGCTCCCAAGCAACCAAAAGTAAGGGTAAGGGCACCTAAAGCTCCAACTACAAAGAAAACACCAGCCGAAAAGAAAAAGGAAAGGGAGGAAAAGAAGAAACAGGACAGAGATGCCCTTAGGGCACATGCTAAAAAGATGGGCAGGGATTTCTACACAGATTCGGGTTCAGATTAGATCCTAGCTTCTAGATTGTATATTAGGTTTTATTTCTTATAACTACATTTGTACATACTTTACTACTTAATAGAATGTTTTTGGTTTTTGTCTCTTGCTGTCATTTGTGTGCTTGTTTCCGTTTGTATGCTAGTTTTCATTTTATTCATTTTTTCAATCATGGGAGATGCATTTAGGGAGGCTTTGCTTATTGGAATAGTAACCCATGTAAAGGGTCGATGTAGATGGTGGCTAAATAAATCTGGATAACTATATGCCTCAGGGATTTAAAATGGTTTCTTTTTCACATTCATGGGCCATGTCAGGCTTGCTCGCGGAGATCCCCAACTCAGCTACGCGAGAATTGTCCAATCACTTCTCATTCTTCGCGAGGATCCCCTTAAATACCATGCCTATCTTTAGACATTCATTTACTGCTCATCCTCTTTCCCAGATTCCGTTGTGTGTTTCCTCTTTCCCCACACAACGTTCATTTATTGCCACGTTTGAAAAGGGCCACCAATTAATTTCCGCCGATTCATGTTCCACCATCCAACTCTTTTAAAACGGCCATCAGCTCCTTTTCATCTCATCCCTCCTGTTCTAACCTTATAAGTCCATACCTCCTCACACAAATGGCGGATGACAACTCCTTCGGGTTCCCCATCAAATTCTACCCCATCTGGGAAGCTCCCCCACCGTCAAAGGAGCCGGATCCCTTGCAATTTCTCTGGGATGAGTTTGACGAGGTCCAGCGGATCCTCGCCAAGGAGGAAAAGAAAAAGAGGCAAAGAGAGAAGAGAGAACAGAAGAAGAGAAAAATGGCACCACCTGCATCTCCCCCTCCATCTTCGTCAAACCCTCCCCCGGCTTCACATTGATCCCCCCCCCCATTTTGTCTTTTCCTTTTCCATCTTTTTGTCATATTTTTTTTAATGAAAGTTTCTTTTAGTTCCATACTGTTCAGTTTGCATTTTCTATTTCTCTCTCTTCTTCTGTGTTTATTTTTTTTTTCTGCCTGGAATCTACTGCCTTTAATCACCTTTGAACCAGTGGGGACACTGCTCCTCAAGGTTTGGGGGTGTGGCAGGATAGGTCTGCCAATAGACCAGTTAATTTTAGTGCAGTAATGGTAGTAAAAATGGGATGAATAAACTTAATTTCCACTTAACTGGATACAATGAGGAAACATGTAAAGATTTATATATTTTTGCAAACTTTTGGAAATAGATAAAAGTTGATCTTGACACCACCATGAAGCCAATATTAGAATTTTTTTTTTTTTTTTGAGCTAAGTACTCAGTGAGCCTAAGAGGAGAGAAACAGACGAAAATACACCCCATGAGTTAAATTTGAAGACCATACCTAGTGAGATTTGGGCCCAGCATTTTCTTTTGAAGAGTATTTTTGGCATTATTTCTGCTCTAAGGACTGATTGAATCAAGACTTTTTCACTAGAAGTTGTGCAACTCCTAATCAAAACTAATTGACAGTACTCATGAGACTAAGGAAATGATCCAAGGCCCTCATTTGGACAGTTTGAGCCTAAAAATCCAACCTTTTAAGATCTGCCCTTTTGTATACACTAGTTGAGCCTTAAAATCGTAATTTTCCTTCACAAACAACAGAACACTTGCACCTTAGCCTCATGACCTGAATCAACCTTACCCTCACTCTGAGAATTCAGAAGGAAAAGGAGGAGGTAAAGATACTGAGAATGGTCCAATATTCTGTGGAAGGGGAAGAAAAGCAACTTATGAACAGCTGTGTATCAAAGGCAGTTGTGTGGCATTTATCAAAAGAATGAATAAAGAACTAAAAAGAAGGAGAAGAAAGAGATGTCTAGAGGACAACATCATCTAAAAAATTGAAAAGAAGACAAGAAGCTGGCCACTTTGAGTCTGAAATATAAAAAGGAAGATGAAGTTTTTGCTTAAATGAAGGTTGTGAAGTCATGAACCACTCCTTACCTTGCTGATATCTCGATTTGGATTCCCTTTTTACCCCTTTATTCTTTACACCCCTCAACCATAAGCCACATTATAACCATTTCAAAAAGACCTTGTGGTTCCAAAGTCAAGTGAGCTGTCATGTGGAGATGAAGAGTTGCCCAATCTAGGGTAAAAATCATTGAAGATGTCAGAAATTAGAAGCTTGGCCTATGCCCATGCTTGCAAGCCCATTTGGGGTCTGCAACTGCTCTTGAGCTGTTGAGAATGTGAACACCCTCAGGTTATTAATGTTGAGAGATAGCCCAAGTAAGAATTGGGTCTGAATTTTAACCCCATTGGGATTGTATCCAACCTGAATTTTGAATCAAAGGCAAGCTGGATACTAATTTTCATACATTGAAATTCTAATGTTAAATGAATGGTGGTCAGGCAAACACATGTTAACTTTTAAGTTCTAAATGGCCTGCGACATTGCTACAGTTTCCTCTAAGTATTAAAGAATGGGTGTGGAATTAAACTTTGTACATTTAAATCTGTGTTGTCATTACCTGCACTATACTTAATTGATTCTAATGGTGAAGTTTGTGGGTGTCTTCACTAAAAACCCTCAGGAGGGGCACCAATAGGATTTTAGAGCTCTTTGGGCAAGAAGAGGCTTCTTTTGCTCCTCGCATTTCCCTTTTGTTTTGGCCATAAGTAGAGATCTCTTCAAGCGACTTGATCAGGTGCCTAACACCTTCCCGATCGATAATTGAAGCCCCTACCTAAGAGCCTTTGGTGAGGACTGGAATCAGAGTCATATTTTTAGCACTTTGGTACTCATAAAAATGATATAGGTTTCCCGAGACACCAAAAGCTCCGGGTGGCGACTCTATATTTTTTACAAGCAAGCATCATCGAACCAGATCATAAAAATCCCAATGCATTGCACAGATGGCTTAGATCTACTGGGGAGTAGCTTTAGAGAGCTTCCTGAATTTGGCCATTTATTTTTGATTTTACTCACTTTTTTGCTTTTTTTGTATTATTTTTTTATTTTTTCTCACCCCTACTTTCCTGTCATTTACGAGCCTTAGCCGATTGGTGGGCCTTCATGCTCATTGTCTTTTAATTTTCTTTACTTTTTCGTCATTTTACTGCCTTAGCCGATTAGCGGGCCTACTTGTGCATTGTCATTTAATTTTCTTTAAATTTCCATCATTTAAAGTGCCTTAGCCAATTGCCGGGCTTACTTGTGCAATCATATCCTAACGGTAGATGTCGGCCTGTAGTGGCGGCACGGGATCATCACCCCCGGTCTTTGAACTGAAGAAAACTTCCACAAAAAAAAGAGGGTTTGAAAAAATTAACCAAGCTAGGGAACTTAATCAATTTGTTTTTGTGGGTTAGATTTTTAAAAGGGTTGGGTTATTAGGCAAACATACAACCACCTGGGTCTTTGTATGGCGGCAGCCCCTAGTGGTGATGATCCAGAAAAGTCCTAGCCCACCTAGTATCTGAGAAGGCGCTTATGCCAGAGGTATATCGGGTGGGTTCTCATTCCTACAAGCTTGAAACCCGTTGGGGAGCACGCTAGTGAGTTATATCAGGCTCATCCTTTAGGTGCGGTAAGGAGATAATCGATCACATAAAAATTAGTCAGTTCCCAAAAGCCTAGCTTTCACAAAACCCAAAAAAACATACCCATTTTAGGCTGCTGTTCCCTGCTGTCATAACTTCTAGAGCCTCATTTTTTCTTAGCGCAAGTATTAGTTGTGCCAATGCAAAAATCCCATATCTATAACTGGCGCAACTAATAGTTGCGCTAGCTTTAAATCCGCCAATTTTTACCTTGGCGCAACTAATAGTTGCGTCAGTGTAAAAAAGAGGCCTTGCTAACTTGGCGCATGTATTAGTTGCGCCAAGCCTACTTGAACATCAGTTACCCGAAATCTGAGGCTTTCTCACCTCCCGAGTCCCCCGATTAGTGCGTTTAGTACCTCTGATTAGGCCCCGCCATCTCCGACACCCAATATGCCCCCACCGGTCAAAAGAACGCAACTTCTTTTTGGTTCATTTCGGGGGATCGAGTTGTTCACCTCGATTTTTGTGCCTTCAATAGATCAAAAGTTTTCCTTTGATTCTTTCGAAGTGCTTCGAAATCGTCACCGCGGGTCTTAAATTAGGGTACGAAGGCCATCCAAGAAGGGAATTTTAAGGCCTCGGAACCTTTGTTTTCAAAAAAAAGTTTTCTCCAAAAAAATTAAAAATAAAAAAATCTGAAAAATTAGAAACCTTTGTGGTGCCGAAACAATGGCATCATCTTGCCCTCCATCCTCCCGTAGGGGAAGGAGGAGGAAGAGTTTTGGGCCTTATCCAAGGAACCCATACCCAACCTGTTCCCGAAGGATGTTGTGGGTAGTGGACCCGGCTTACTCCGATCCCAACTCCTCCCCGCCACACTCTCCAACCCACTCCCATTCGGGAGAAGCCTTCACATCCATCCCCATCACCTTATCCCCTTTTACCGTTACCAGCCCGTTTGGCACCCCCATTTTCCCAACCACCACTTCCCAAAATATCCAAAATCAACCCCCCCATTCCCCATCCTTTTCCCAATCCGCTTTTCCCCCCATGTCCATGCCAAGCCAACCACCCATTCCATCCACATCCCCTGCAAATCCAACACCTTTCCCATCCACATTCATGACAAACCCAACCCCATTTTCCCAATCCACGTCCATGCCCTATTTTCCACCTTCCCCATATAGGCCCAATCCGCCCTCATTTACCTATGTCACCTCCATCCTATCTGACCCTCCACAAGTCCCCCATCTACCCGGGTCATGCCCATTTTTATCGAGGCCACACCCGATTTTTCCCAAACATCCACACCCCACCAATCATCATCCCTAAACATCCCTAATCCTTCCCCATCTTTTGCCCCACCTCAACTCTCCAATCCACCCCATATTCCATCACATGCCATGGTCATGTCCGATTATACCGGGGCCATGCCCAATGCTCCTCCGCCATCCATTCCATCCATACCCAATCATCCCCTAAATCCACCATCTACACCCGATCTTCCTTCCATGACCATGATGGAGGAGTTGTTTCAAGCCTACTCCTTATGGAAGGCTTCCCAAAAAACCTCCCCTCATCCACACCACACACCCATTAACCCATCCCACACCTTAGCCAACCCCCATGCTTCACTCCCCCATCACCCCCATCAACCCCCTATAATTCACACCATCCAAAATCTCATCTCCAACATGCCCCAAGGTCCATTGGCCCAAAACCTTACCATTCTCCAAGTCCCATTGGCCCAAAACCCCACCACCCATAATCTTTAAGGGCCCATAGCCCAAACCCATCTAGGGCCCATCTCCCATACCCACTAATGGCCCATGGCCCATACCCCTCAAAACCCAATGGGCCAGATTCATATACCCCAAGGGCCCATCGCCCAAACCCATCTAGGGCCCATGGCCCAAACCCATCTAAGGCCCATGGCCCAAGCCCAAATACTCCAAGAGCCCATGGCCCATACCCACCAATGGCCCATACCCCCTTAAAACCCAGTGGGCCATGCCCACATACCCCAAGGACCCACTGCCCAGACCCATCTGGCCTAGGCCCATACCCACCAATGGCCCATGGCCCAAGCTCTCCAAAGCCCAATGGGCCATACCCATCAAGGCCTAATGGGCTGAGATCCCCCGAATCCCACAACCTTTACCCAAGCCCAAACCGACCAAGGCCTTATGGCCCAAACCTACCCCGGGCCCATGGCCCAAGCCCCATATTCATACCCTCCACAATACCCCCAAAATTTCATCCACCCCCAACCTTCACAATTGGGTCAACCCATGCTATACCTCAGACCCAATTTTCCCATGGCCCCATATCCCAAGGCCATATCCAAACCTTCCCCCATATCCAATAGCCCCATCAGGCCCCACCCCTAAACCAAACTACTACTCATCCCATCACCCCAGAACACCTCCCTTACACTCAAGGGGCTCACCCAACCCACATCCAATCCAATCCCATCCAATCCATGCAACAACAGTATGAGAACCCCGTCCTCATTGCACCTTACACAGATCAACAATATGAGGAGGACGAGATCAGAAATAGTGGTGCCTAAGTCAGGGCAGTGACCACTATTGATCCTCCATCGGTAGCAACCCCACCCCCAATAGCACAGAGCGAGTCCTGGCCGGCTGTTGAAAAAATGGCCCCCATGTCCAAAGAATCGAAATAGTTAAGGGGGAAACTAGAGAAGATCCAAAAATAATTGTTAAAGATGGGTGGTGCTGAAATCCATGCCACAGATTTCAAGGATTTATGTCTGCTTGTCGAGGTCCCCCGGCCCCTCAAATTTAAAATGCCAGTATCTTACAAGTACAATGGCACGGGCAACCTGATTGCACACTCAAGTCCTATTGTGGGGATATGTACCAGTATGGGGGGGACGAGAGACTGCTAATAAAAGTCTTTCAGAAAAGTTTGACCAGTACGGCCTTGAGGTGGTTCACGTCTCTTGAACCATCCATGATGAATACATGGAAGGATTTAACGTATTTGTTCCAGGAACAATATGTTTACAATACTGATATTGAATCGTGCAAGTCTGATTTTGCCCATTTAAAACAGAATCCCAACGAGACCTTCGGTGACTATTTGGGGCGCTGGAGAGCACTGACAGCTCAAGTCAGAAATAGAATACCAGACAATGAGCAGATAGAGATGATTTCAAAGAACACTCTGCCAGTGATTTTCAATTTTCTTGTATACCAGCAGCAGTCTAATTTTATTGACTTGATAAAGAACACCAACCACTATGAGGACGCCATCAGATAAAGGCAGTTGAACAAGAATGCTTCAGGGGGACCCAACGGGGTTAGAAGGTTTGCCGAATAGAGAAACGACAGGAGGGCAGGGGCAAATGTGCAGAATGTGATCAATACCAGGCCTAATAACAATGTAGTCTCCTTTCAGTTTGAGGTGGTGCAACCAGTTCCCGTCAGACCAGGGCCAGTACAGAGAGCAGGGAACGGACAGGGGGTACAAATGACCCCGAAAAGGAGAGCCCATTATGATCGTATTTTTATGCCCTTGGGGCAATCTTTAAGTGTACTCTTACCTTTATTAATTAAAAAGGGATTAGTAACTACGCTCCCACCACGACCTCCTTCCAATCTGATTCCATATAATTTTGACCCGAATACTCATTGTAATTTCCACCAAGGTCCGGGTCACCCGACAGATCGCTGCTTCCCATTGAAGTACGCGATCCAAGACTTAATCGATGCTGGGAAGATCATTCCTCCGGCACCCACCCAAGCAAACCAGCATGCAAATATTCACCAAGTTCCTCTACCACCACACCCTACCAGAGTAGCAGGTCCCAGATCCACCATAGGAATGGTAGAGGAAAGTGAGGAATAGTATGAATTTGACCACTCTGATTACATCAATAACAAAGAAAATTTTGTCGGCAGCAAGACCAAGAAGAAAGAACCATTGGGGTGATTGAGCCCCTGAATGTGGCAAATTATTTTCCTACCCCTACACCAGCAGTTGAACCCCTAGATCTTAGGGCCTATTTCCCAACACCCACCCCCATCAGCTACGTACAAATAAATGTGTATCAACCATATTCCACCACCCCCTTGAATTACCCCATAAGTAGTATGACCCCCAATTCTCCACCCGCACCCATCAATTACCAATGGCCTACACCCACCCCATTATCCCCGTTTCAACCACCCATAAATTCTATCATCCCTATCAATTCCCTAGTGGCCCATCAAACCCCCAATCCTCCGCCCGCGCCCATCAACTACCAATAGCCTATGCCCAAGCCACTACTGTTATTCACTCAAAAGTACCATTTTTCACCTCTTAACTTAGCCTCTGCTGGACCTTGAAGCAAACTAATAACCATTTGTTAACTGTGTTTTATAGTTAGCAATAAAATATGTAGCTTAATATAAACTCCTTACTTTTTGGCCCAAAAGAGAGACAGAATACACTTAAAGATGACAGCTAAGACAAAGCCTAATGGAACACCTTGGTAGTTCTTACCATGGTGACTCATTATTGCTGATCACCATTGACCAAAGTCTAGCAGATGAATGAAGTTAGCTGAGAAGACTAAGACAGCAACAAGTGCAATGCACCAGAACAGCAAAAGATAGACCTTGCAGAGTCGAGGAGTGTCCTCGCGAAGCTAAAGATGTAGTGGAAGAGGCCCTCACGTAGATACACTGCATAGTCAGAAGGACAACTGAAATGACCTCACAAAGATCTCGCAGGTTAAAGTCCCCAGAATCTATGGTCGCGAAGCTCTCATGGATATCAAGCCTCAAAGCAGCCGCACGAAGACCACAACGAGTCCATATGTACACTTGAACAAAATGTCACCTCGCAGAGTTCTCGCATAGCCCTGAAAGAGAGAGAGGCCCAAAATTCTCTTCACGCAGATCTCGCGCACTTTGAAGCCTTACCATTGACTACGCGAGCGCAGGAGCAAAACTACGTGAGTACTTAGCGAGAGAGAGCTTCTGAAGCTCAACTAAGCAAGAAATTCTGGCGCTCTAGAACATCTTCGTGACAACATTGTAGCGCCAGTGAACTGTGCGATCAAATGACGAGCTAACGCGCGAGCAAGCACTTCCCACGAGCCAAAGGCAACTCCGCGAAGGCAAAGCAGCTACGCGAATGAGCTACAAGCATATACCAGCCCTGTGAAGCACGGGCTACCACTTTCCAATTTTAACTCAAGGATCTTTTAGGAATTTGCCAAGGCTAGGTCACACTTCTCGAGGTGCATATCTCCAGGCATCCAAGGGTTGAAACAGTGCCACATCTGCTAGAAAAATTAGGGTTAATCTCTTTAGAGCCAAGGCTATTTTGATAGAGTATATAAGCTGTACTTAGAGTTTATTATTTTCATCTTTCCTTCATCCTCTGTCGGCTGAGAACTCTAGCATGCTAGAGTTAGGGTTTGATCATCTCTTTTTTTTATTTTTCTTCTCTCTTAGCTCAGCACTTGTTGGCTAACCCCCCTGTAAGCAGCTAGGTTTAGTTTTTTTTTAGTTTTATAATAGATTTTTTATATATATTAGAATTTTTGGATGAGCAGTTGTGTACAGGTTGCAGCCTAGAGACAATTCATTGTAAGTTTTGTGTTCATCAATGGATTGCCGTTTTAATGCCTAATTGAATCTAAAGATCTTATGGTTTCTTTAGATGTCTATAGGATCTATGTATTTGGGACTAGCCCATTCAGTTTCTAGTAGGTTTATTGTTTACCATCTGATTTCCGTTGGTTTGATAGTCCCATGGAAAGCAATGCTGACTCGGTAACGAGATACAGGGAGCTCGGAGGCCTGTGGACCATGGTGGTTGTTGCAGTTTTCATGTTCTTTCTCAGGCCTCTGTGGGATGGACAGACTAATGGGATACCCTGTGACCATTCAAGTGGACAGAGTATATCCCTAAGGTTGTGTCCATTCACATGTTTGAGAAGGATTCTTCTCCCCTGCACATGAGCTTCTAGAGCCTTGTGAGGAGGTTTGTAGAGGAACTGGCTCCCCTCTGTTTTACCTAGCCGACATCAGATGTTAGATCTGATCTCTTTGTAGTAATTGCAGCTTGAGGCTGAGTCATTGTAGGCCGTTTGTAGTAATGACCAGCTGAATCTAAAGCCTTATTCAACCTGTTGCATGGTCCTTTTTGTGGGCACTAATGAGCAGTTAGCCATAGCAAAGCACTTAGAATCTTATGGGTTGGAATACCTATGGATGTTAGGCAGGTCTATACGCAGATTTGGGGAGCTTATAGCACTGACATTACATAGTATTGCAATAGTATTCATTGCTAGAGCTGGTCCAGTGGTTGTGAAAATGATCGATCCACTCCTCTGAATTAGACTAGTGAACTTCTGGTTTAACTAATGGGATTTGATAGTCTCTAACGGATACCTTGTGACCATTGGAGTGGACATAGTATAGCCCTAAGAGCACCCCAAATGGCATGGGTTAAACTAGGAGGTTATACCTTGTTGAGGCTTTTAATAGCGTCTCAGCAAGGAGCACTACAGAGACAGACTAAATCTGAGTTACATTACTGCATCATTAACTCTAGCTCAACCTGCTTACTTCTCACTAATTTTTTTATTTTATTTTGGCATACACTACCACCATCTTCCTCTTAACCATTTCTTTAGGATAGGGATACATTTTATTTCTCTGCTTTTAGGATTAATTTAGTATAGTCATGGCATTCAACTCCATTTCTTTAGGATTGTCAGATCTAGAGGCCTACTATTATAGCCCATTTTGGGTTCTAGTTCAATTTCTTTGTGGGACAAACTCTTACTTATCAAAACTTGCTACAATGGACCCTGTATCTTGCAGGACTGTGTTTATTTCAGACTTGCTGTGCTAACCCATCTCCAATTTTCCACTCTTGATTTATTCTCTCCACTGTTCTTAATAAAATAGCAGCAAGAGTCTCAAAGAAAAACCAACAAGTTTTTGGCGTCGTTGTCGGGGATATTGATCTTTTTAGTAGACCTAAGTTGTATTATAATTTAGACTAACCAATTCTTTATAGTTGTGCCTAATTTAGAACAAAAAGTACTACTGATTCTTTGTGGAATTTTGTAGAAATGGATAGTAGAAGAAGGGAAAAGCTAAAGTTACAGTCGGAGTGTAGCTAGCTCTATTTGCACTTCCTTCCCCCTAAATCTCAGTCCATTTATGTTAAAGTCCTTGTTATTTGTTTAGTGTAAACTATGTAGTTGTAATTTTTACTTGAGATTCTTTGTGTGTGCTTGTAAGCATTTTCATTACTGTTGGTGAGTGTATGCCCAGTAGAAAGTCCTTAAACCCTAACTTGGAACCCCCAAATCGGGAGGTGGAAAGGATCCTTAGACCTAGACACACCACGCAAAGCCCTGTTGTTGAAACTAAGCCAGCTACTATGGCTGAGAGGCATAGGACATTGAAGGAATGCAATGCACCTGGGGAGTACACCTCTACCTTCTGCATTCAGTTTCCCTCTGTTGAGGGGAATTATGAAATTAAATCCTCCACCATTAGTATGTTGCCTTCATTTCATGGGCTAAGTAAAGAAGATCCCTACAAGCATATCGACCAATTTTTAGCACTTTGTACTACCTTCAACATTGCTGGCTTGGGGCCTGAGGCCACCAAAGTGAGACTTTTTCCTTTTTTATTAAAGCACAAAGCCAGCACATGGCTATCAAAGCTCCCAGCCAACAACATATTGTCATGGAGTGACCTCTAAACCAAGTTCATGGCAAAAATTTTCCCCATGAACAAAACAAGCCAGATGAGGATAAATATTCTGTCATTCACTCAGTCCTCAATTGAGAGCTTTAATGAAGCTTGAAAAAGATTCCAGGAGATGTTAAAACAATGCCCCCATCATCAAATCCCAATGTGGCAGCTTGTCTAAGTATTTTATCAAGGAATTAATGTCAAGATCAGGGATATGGTGGATGCTTCCTGTGGTGGTAGCTACCTCCACAAGACAGTTGAGGAAGCATAGGAGCTATTTGACATAATAGGGAAAAATTCCATGCAACAAGAGTCTCTGTCACGCAATGACAGTCAGATTCCAGCTAAAATGGCGAAAGAGGTCACCCCTACAGGTGGAATATATGAAGTGAAGGTGTAAGGTGATCTGGAGAGGAAGGTGGACAACCTGAGCTTCAAGTTTGATAAATTGATGAATGTGATGCAACCTCAAATGGTTGCACAGGTGCAAGAAGCATGCCTGTTATGCCAATCCCCCACACATTCTATTCATGATTGTCCATCTGCCAACCAATTTTTAGATTTTATTTTGGAGAATGCCAATGTTGCTCAAACTTTTGGGTAGCAGCCTGCTAGGTATTCCTGAAGGAACCACCCAAATCTGAGGTGGAGATAAGACTCATATCCTCAACCCCAGCAGCAGCAGATGGTAGCTCCTTACAGACCCCAGCACCAGTTTAATCAAGGTTACCCACCAAGGCAAAATTTCTTGTTACCTGCCCCACAGTCTAACCAGTTGGCTTTGCCCACACAACAGCCCGGGTCCTCTTCATTTGAAGAGCAGATGATGGCTTCAATGCAGAATTTGGGGATCTTGGTGCAAACTATCAATTCTCATGGACAGAGCATCAAGAAGATTAAGGACCAGTTGGGTCAGATTTGTAATGCTCTGAACAGGAGGGAGGAAGGAAAATTGCCTAGTCAGCCCCTGACAAACCCGAAAGGTCAATTTATGATTGGGGATGCATCCTCTACTCAGGAGGAAGCTAGTGCCCAGTGAGCCAAATATTGGTAATAATTGTATCATATGTATGAAAATTTTGTATTGAATTGTGTTCTTTAGAATTCTGTCATTTGAGTTTTTAGTGTGTTGTTGAATTGTTTGTTTTGTATTTTCTGTGTTTGAATTGTTGTGCGTGAATACATGTGCCTATGTTTCATCTGAATTTGAACTGTGTTTGTTGAAAAATGGTTGAGGCCCTTATCATACTTTGCATGAAGATTGAGCTGAAAAATTATTTTAAGATTCTGCAATGTTGATGAACTGCTGATTGAAAATGGGCATATATGTTGAATGAGTGAAATGAAGTTCCTGTCTATAGCTTGGTGCTCATGCACAGTGGTTGGGTGCACAACAACATGGATGCATCAACCAATGTGCTGCACTGGGCTAACAAAGTAAAGGTTGTGCAAGAATGCTAGCTCGCTAAGTTGAGGTGCTTAAATATGTTGCGTGGGCCATCCTTTGGCTTGAACGGGAACT